>CM028130.1:653612500-656112500 GCA_016271365.2 Neoceratodus forsteri
TGAGTGTGGCCGCCGCTGTGGAGTAGTTTTTTTTTTTTTCTTCAGAGTACAATATGGTAAAAGTGAGAACAAGGCAGGGGATAATGGTGATTAGAATAGGAAAAGGCAGAGGCAAGGTTGGAAGATTAATAGGAAGAATAAGATACCTTTAGTGGCAGATCAGTATAAACTGCAAATGGGGAAAAAAGGGGTTGTAGTTCCCCACACTAACAATTCAAATTCAGCAGTGGACACAAAGACACATCACAGATATAGTTGCAGAGGTTAGGAAAAAAAGAAATTTAGGCAGCAGACAGATGATCTTCAGGGGACTGTGCCAAGCAGTTCAAATCTCCAGGAGCTGAAACCAGTCAGGAAGGGACAGAGTGCTGAAGCTGCCTATAATTTCATGCACCATCCACCAACTGGGTTCATGGTTAGCAAGCTGGACTGGAGCTGCTTTCCTGAAGCGTACCTGGAATCTTGCTGTTGAGGGTAGGCTGTGGAGCACCCTGCAGCTTGCTGCACTCAGCACCAGACCGCTAGTGCAGAAGATGGCACCCCCCTCAGAGAATCCCGAAGTCAGGCTAAGCTTTTAAAAATGGCTTAGCTGATGGCTAATTTGCTGTCCAATTATACTGGAAATTGCTATCACCCATGTCTATGTATCCTGCAAATGTAAATGTATGCACTGTATCATTTAAGTACTGATCTCCCAGTTTGCCCCTGAAAAGGGGACTTTAATGTCCCATTGGGCTCACCTGGTTACCAAAATTCAATAAATAAATAAATATACATATATCCCCTGTATCCCTGGTTCTAGCACTGGACATGACACGTAACTTAGTCCTTGGTCGCTGTCAATTGCTGAATGCAAATCATATTTGTGCTCGTCAAGGCTGAAAGACCCTTTTGTAAGTTACACTAGATGCCAAGGGGCAAACATTTAAAAACCTAGTCCTGTTGTCCATCAAGCCCACACCAAATGTGATTACACTTATGATAGTATGATAATGGTCATAGCATGGGATGAGGGGAAAACCAGCAGTTGAAGAAAATGAATTGAATCCTGAGCAGTAATGACTTATCTGTTCCTTCTGGGCATACCACATTATTGTACAATATTTTAGTCTAATCCTCCCTCAACACACCTTTGGTTTTATAACCTTCTTTTATATTCCTTTTCCATTATGATTGAGCACAGCTTTATATTCAAATCTGGTATGGTGGCTGATCCAACTACATTCTTTGGTAGCTATGTCCACAGACTGACCACCACTCCATGCATAATAGATGATTAGTCTATTTTGCTTCTGGTTTGTATTGGCAGCACCCCTCCACCTTCTAGATGCTGTTCAGGACCTCCAGAAGGTTTAGTGTTTAAACTGTTTGTGCATGTAAAATGGCAAAATCATCAGCCAGCCCAATGGTGCAAAGGGCTGAGGCGCTATGCACCTTATCGCTCCCACTCTGGTGACCCAAATTTGAGAAGAAGCTTGGGTCACTAGGAGTTGGCTGAGGGGGGTTCCTGGAGAGGATGATGCAGCTGCTTCAGAACTTTCCTCTCCTGGAGTGGGAGGTGAAGCCTTCCCAGTGCTTATTTGCCACTGAGTGGAGGCTTGGTGTTAGCGCCACATAGATATGTGGCTGGCACTAGGCTAGGGGAGGGTGGAATGAAGTCATTGGTTCCAGCATGCATGCACACCTCCACATACATGGGCTACTATATTGCTGATGTCCCAGAGCATAAAGGGAGAAAAGCCAGTGGAAAATGGTGGAACTGGGACATCAATGAAGCCCTGCCTGGAGAGTACCAAACCCACCTGCCAGACCACTGGAATAGAGGGTAGGAGGAGGAGGTGGATGAGGTAGGTAGTCAGCTGGCAGCACATGGGGACAGGGATGATTGAACACCCATTTCCAGCCTTAGGAGTATAAAAATGTTTATAAAAAATAAAATGGGAAAATCATTTATAGCATAATAAACAGATAAAATACTGTGAAGAGCAAGATAACTAGGATACCTCAGAGTTCTAGTAACATTATAGTACCATTTTTACTTTGTCCTGGTTTTTCTATAATGCCACACAAACCTGTCAGTGTCCTGATCACCCTGTTCCTCACAGAGGATACATAATTCTGCAAATTATTCAAGCAAATATGCATGATGAAGAATGTGTCATGCTGGGACAGCATCATGCCCTGGGTGGTTGGGCATAAGGCCACAGAAGTGATGTTATCCCCAAGACACATGCCCTGGACAGCATTATTGCAATTATAAAATGGCTTGCTAATAGGGGAAAAAAAAAAGAAAAAGTGAGAAAATACATTTTAAAATGTATTTTTCCTTGATTTTTGAATAGGTTTAGGCATGATGTTGTGCTGGGATATCATCACTGTTGAAGGCTGGCATTGACCAGAGTCCAGGAATTTTTTTTGCTGTTTTATAATGATGATTTAAATTAGGTAAGATTTGTTTTGTGAATGTTTTGGTTCCTAAGACCATTGGAAAATTAGATAACCTTAGAGTTTCTAAAACCATTTGAAAATCAGACAACCCTCTTAGGTGAGGCTGTCCATTATAGTCCACTGACAATGGTATTCTGTAAGTCAGGTGCAGTGCAGTTACACTGCAGCAACCTACCACTGTTGAGGCATCTAGACCACTCATTGGGTTCAATCAAACAGAATCAACAACTAATGTGCCCATCATGTGCCTTTTAACCCTTACTTTTCTTAAGGTAAGCAATGTTTGAAGTGTTACTGTATAGAGCTGCAGTAATTGTGCAGATGGCAGAAGACTTCAGCCCTGCACCCGTTTTAAGTGAATGGTTTTAGTATCTAAAATGGTATTCTATGTATGGATTGTTTTAGGATGATAACTACTGCCCTATACTCTGAATCAAAACTGCAAAATTAATTTTATATGGGATATAATGTAGCAGTGTTCATATCAAATTCTACTAATAGTAAAGGCAATTTCAGCAAAGCACACACTATTTCATTATAAGGAATATGTATTCTAGTTTCCTTTCATTTTCTCAGTGAGAACCCACAAATAGTTCCCTTTTCAATTTTTCCGTTTTATGAATAGGTACTTATACTGTGTACAATGAATTAGAGAAAAAGAGAAACTAGTGCAAACATATCTTTATAGTCACTGAAGAGTTGTCTAATGACAAATTGCATTTTTAATTTAATGTAGCTGAAATGGCAATAATAGTTTTTTTTACTTTATTTGGGGTCACTTACTTCTCATGCAATATCAGAAGATGAAGGTCAATGCTTAAAGCTATAACAATTTTTAATTGAGACTACTATTCTCCAACATAATTACATAGCAATAGAACAATATTAAAATTCATACTCCAGATGCAACATCTGAGGAGAAATAACCTATCATTGTTCCAAAAGTCCCAGCTAAAAAACACTTCTCATTTCTCTTTTCTTCAGAATGCCAACAAATTTCTTCACAGCAGGAAATTCCTGAAGTGTGATATCTTATCACAGAAATCTGCCAGGTCATGCTGATGGCCCATGGCCTCAGTTAATAGCTTTCAGCATGAACAGAAGCACATAAACACAAAGTGAATTTGTACTCATCAAAATACCAATTACAGAAATGATTGCCTCCAGTTACTAATGAGGAACGTTTTTCACATTTTCATCACATTTGTAGTATTAGAACTGCAACACTATAAACGTAGTAAGGAGTTTAAATAAAGAAACATAATGATAGAATGAACACCAAATGTTTGGTAGGGTGTGCATACCTACAATCTTATTGCATACAGCTGCTTTGAAGTCCAGATATTGGTCCATTATGTACAGCTGCTGATTGGCTTCTTAAAGAAGGGATTATGTTCCATCCTTTTAATAGCGATCATACTCTGACCTGATGTTAATCTGCTAAAGTTTTTATTAACATCAAAGACTAACAAGTCGCACAACTGCAATATGTGCAGTACTCTACAGGTAGTACATTATTAACTGGGACTGTGGTCTCTAGGAAATGCAATAGGTACTTTTATATCTGTCAATAAGATTTTTTCTGTAAGTTTAAATACCAATGCTCAACTGAGTACTGTTATTAGAGCAGGAACAAGGTGCATTTATCTATGTGTCTGGGTCCGAAAGGTTTGATGACTGTTTCTCATGTAAAATACAGTGTAGAATTCAGATTTACAACTCTTATTTGTCCATAGTTGTATGTTTTCTTGGAAAATGCACTTTGTTAAGAGTAACTAGAAGTTTTACATTTAAGTAATAGACTCCTTTTACTTAGTCATTTATTTAATTTATCTGATTTATTTAATAGACTCGGTTTACATAGTTATTAATGTAATTTATTTAATGTTTCATATACAGTATGGCCAGCAAGACTTCTGACAAACCACAGATGTGCTTCATCTTACACACACTGATCCAGGAGTTAGCACAGATAATGGAAACCCGCTACCTTTTTTCATGATGCTCATTGGGAGAAAGTAGATGATGCAAAGAAAAATGTTCTAGTCAAATACTGTCAAAGTACAACATGGTGTGTCTTGAATTGTCGGAATGTTACTCCAGCAGCCATGGGTGTCATTATATCTGCTACAAAAACTTCACTGCATATAAGCATTCCGGTAAACTTGCAGCTGATGAAACTCTTAAAAGAGACATTGTAAAGAGTTATCCAGCACAATTGCTTCACTCCCAAGATCATAGTCCTCTATCTGAATCTGCAGCATCTACATCAGGCATATTCCCAAATGAACAGTCAATTGAACAACAGAGGCTGCAGAAGGACTGGTGTTGGAGGGATAAAATATCCAGGACAGTTTCACAGTACAAATCTCGCACTCACCACCCAGAATAAAGGACGCTCCAGCCAACTTCTCAGAAGTGCTTCATTTTATTAGTGGCCATGTGCAAAAAAAGCAATGTGCACTCATCCAGATGTGTTTCAAATGTAACTCCCTTTTTCAATAGCTTCATTGAAAAGGGAGTGTACTAATATCATATTTAAGATGATTGCATATTGCTACACCTGTCAATTAATAAAAGCGAAGCACTTCTAATAAACTGGAGCATCCTTTGTTCTGGGTGGTGAATGTGGGATTTGTACTGTGAAAATATTCCCAAATGAATGTACAGATTCTCAGATTTTACACACCATGGTCAGCATGGTGCAACTGCCCAATTTTGACTGCAGTACAGCAGTTTGGTAGAGTTGTACCAACTCTTCTTCCATTCCATTAGGACAAATGACTTGCCTCTCTTTGTATATAGCTTGGAGAAGATGATATCTCTTTATCTCACAACTGGGCACCACAGCTATGCCAAGTGGATGACCCTGTACCTTATGAATTTACTAAACATGGATGAGACCCACCGAGGGATAATGAAAATATTTGAGAATGTAGGATAAACCATTGCAAAATCAAAGAGAGGTTTTAGCAGAAATGATGCAGACTTGACCTTGGACCAGACAATATATGCCGATGCTGCATCAAGACTAACCAGGATTTTTTCTTTCACACAGAACATCAGCGAAAGGAGGAGGAGGTGGAACATTCTGCAATCAGCTTAAAGTAAAATTGGTGGAAGTCATATGGAAAAAGTTGGTCTTATCAGCCATGAAGAAGCCAGCCATGAGCTGAAGAGTTTTATAGTTAAACAAGATTCCAAGGATCTAAACAAGCTATTGAACACAATAGACTCTTGCATGAATCTATTCCGGGCTGCGTTTGAGGATAGCAATCTTTATTCAATAGGTAGTGGAAAAGCAATATCACAAGAGGTAGCAAATGAACTGCTACAGTTTACTGAAATAGGTACTCAGATGTATCATGTGTAAAGAGACGAATGCATTACCTAAGGCAGTAGGTTCAAGGAACCCATCAAAAGATACAAGTTGAAGAACTCTGCACATGATGCAATGAAGGTGAAGATTAAGAACTAGGACAAGAAAATTGTTGAGTTGAAAGGAACTCAAGACCTCTTTGGATGCTTGCTATATCTATCTGTGACTTCAACAGTTGAACTTATGATAGTGTTTGCCTACCAGCTAACCCAGGTACCCCTCTCTTTAGGAAACATTGATGGATCAATGAACACAACAATGAAGTCAACACTGCTGAAGAAACTTGAGACCAGAGTCCAAAGTCAGCATCCCGGTGCTGTAAATACCACTGTAGTTGATGCCATGTTCTTGATCAGATGTGTTACAAACCTGCCACCAACATTCCACAATGTGGCAAAAACTATCCTGGTGCTTGTTTGCTGTACTTCTGCAAAATGAAGTTCACCTTGTCAGTGACTGTTACAAGTCACCATCAAACAAAAGGTCTTGGACAAGAGAAGAGAGGAAAGCATAGCATTGTTCCAATCTCCTATCTCATATCTGGTCCTGACCAAAGCCGACCAAGAGACCTTCCTGATTCCCTGTCTTCAACTTCATTCAAGATGGTGCTCCTAGATTTTCTAGCTACAGCATGGAATTCTGATGTGTACTGTGATGCTCTAGGTGATAAAAAGTTCATGTAGGCAGTAGGAGAAACATGTTACTCATACAAAGTGAAAGCTGGACATATGCTCAGACTAGAGTGCAAGGTCCTAAAAAGCAAACACATTGAACCGGACTCGAATCATGCAACACATACACAACATTTGCAGTCAAAATGAAGATGAAGATGTGCATGTAGTGGTCAAGACAGATTATATTGATATTCTGGTCATTCTGCTGTATCATGCAAGTCTAAACGATAATCTCAAATTGCACATGGTCATTGGCCATTCAGGGAATAACACAAGACGATTCATAGATGTAGCTCGCTTGTTGGCAGAGTTACTGTAGGCAGATGTGTGTGTGCAGCTCTACCAGGTATCCATGCACTGACAGGGTGTGACTATTCATCAGCGTTCAAAGGTAAGGGGAAGGTGTGACCTCTAACAATTATGGAAAAAAATACAGAGTACACACAGGTATTTGGAAAACTGGGATTTCCACACTTGTCTACAGAAACTGAGGATACAATTGAGAGCTTTGTATGTACCTTGTATGGACAGAAGGTAAAGTGTGTCAACATACTTCAGTATGTTCAACGTCAAGTATTGACCAAATGACAAAGTCGCACCCTTAGAAAAGATGAAAGGAGGAGATGCAAGCTTGCTGCCACCATGCAGATCAACTGTGACACAGCACATCTGCTATGCAAATTACATTTCATTGGTATGGAAAAATGCAGACGTGTCAGAAATGACACTACTGAAGCCAAAGGACAATGTCTGGACCTATGAGGATGGCAAATACAAGCCAATTACTTAACACAAACTTAAGTTGTACCACCAGCCTTAAGTGAACAATTGAATGAGCACAACAATAATCCAAATGAAGAAGATGATGACAGTGACTGTGATGTCGATATTGACGAGACAGATTTGCTTACCATGTCAGTTAATGAAGACAGTGAACAAGAATACTGATTGTTGTACTTAGGTTCATAAAACATCATAAAAAGTTGATTGTTTCAAGTTAAATATAGAATAAAATAATAATGTTACTATTAAGCCTTTGATACATATGTTGCTGTTTGTTACAATGTCTGTAGTATTTCAATAAAAGCTTATAGAATTGAAATTAAAGAAGGAACCATTAAATAAAATATGCAGTTTTCACCGACAGTTCATTTTTTCATCGAAGAAGTGCATTTTCCAAGAAAACGTTCAACTTTGAGTGTATAAGAGTTGTAAATCTGGATTCTACACACTTTTGTACATAAGAAACAGTCATCAAACCTTTCAGACCTAGACACATAGTTAAATGCAACTGGTTCCTGGACTATGTACACCATAGTTTTTAACCTTTTTACTCCGTACTTGTCCCAGAATTAATGCCATTAGACCTGCTGTTGTTAAAATCTCTACCTGATCTGCACCAGAAGCATTTAGCTTCATACATGATGCAATCCCTAGGATGAACAAGGGCACATTGCAACTGTGAATTTTATCATGCATGCTACTGACACCTCAAATACTTAGAATAATTAGAAATTGCTAAAAACAGGGCAAAATACTCAAATCTAAGGACAACATACAATTCCTTTACTATGAATACAACTTGGTGCCACATAAAGCTACTGTACGTCATCAAAATGGACATTAAATCTTAAGTAGTATACAGTAAGCTTTCCTCATACACTATTTACTGTAATGCAGAGACATAGCTTCAGCTCTCTGAAAACTTGTTGGCAAGCTGTGCAAATAATTGAGATAGCATGACTGCCTTGAAAATTCAAACAATTCTTGCTGTACTGTACAGCACTGCACATGCCACAATATGCAATTTCTGCCAAGTACTACCCCCCAATAGACTGTTTGTGATTTCAGGGTAAAATCTGGTAACATATCCAATACACATACATTTGTAATAAAGCCATGACCTAATTGTGGTCAACTTTAACACAAATCCAACAATATCAATACACCAGAAGGAAATTGGAAACACAGTGACATTTTTAACTCTTTGCAGACAATGATCTTTATATGTGTGTCCACGCATTCAGTAAAAACACTCAGTAAATTTACAAACTTGTGCTTCTGTCTGGCATACATAGTGATTTTTTTTTTTTTAATTATCTTTGCCCCCTTCATTTCTCACTCTCATGCAAACCTCCTTTGATCACTGCCAGTGCCTTATCACAACCTGCAGTGTCATACAAACTGGTAATCCCTCCAACATCTGTCAACCTGTAACATACAAAGGTGTTCCTCCTCAAGCTTGCATCACTGAGGTGGGATTTACCTACTGCTTTATGATAATACTTCTATCACCTGACTTCTCCAGAAGCGGTCTTTCCAAAGCTTTCCTGTGTGGTTGACAGATGGCCTGATTGGTTGGGGGGGGGGCTGGGGCAGTACATCATCTGTCTGGCAAGCCTACTTTTTCCTCCAGTCCCCTGAGGAGCTGATGTGCAATGAATCATATGACTTCAGTGTGTGTGCTTCAATACAGAATGTGCTGGCATTAGCTGTTCCTATCCCAATTTTGGGCTCCTAGTTGCCCTCGCCCACAGTCAATTAAGCATAGTGCCAAGTGCTGCATCCCCCACCCCCACCACAGGGAGGAGGAGAGCTATTCCTCAGAGGCTCAGTCCTCTGCCCCCATCTGGCCCTCTGGCAAACCAAGCTTGTTTCAAAACCTGGTTGATCAGCATCACAACTGATGGCAGTAGCACTACTGCTGCATTGGCAGGCTGTCACAAACTCCATTTTTTTCACTTACATTTTGGACTTCATAACTTTTGAACCATTCCTCAAAGGGCTACTAGACACTCTCCATGTGCAAATGACTGTGAAATGCCATGGAGTGCCCCAGCTACACAGTGTACACATCCTCAGGGCATGTGTTAGTAACCACAAAGAAAAATACTTGCCCCCACTACTCCAACTCTCAAGTCATCCATTCATACACATGGCTGACTGGGCATGGGGCATGAATGGAAGCAGAGTTGTGCATATATGCAATACTGCATATAAAGTTGCACAGAGGCTAGTGGCATTATGTCACATTGGGGCTTCTGTAATGTCAGCCAGTCCTGTGAGAAGGTGGCCTCTGTGAGGCCTTTTGAACCCTGTAGCAGGACACCTTCTGCCCTCTAAGCTGTCATTGAGTGCTGGAGAGCACTGTCCCTTCACTGTTTGTTTTACTAAATGTTGGTGTGCCTTCTAAGGGATAAACAGTGCTTGGCAAACTTCCATATCCCAAAATTCCAAACTCTGTCTGGGTCAAGGGATCCAGTACATAGCTGACCTGGGCATCCAATTGGATTCCTGGTGTCTGGCACAGCGTATTCAATGGGATGCCTCCATTCCAGCATGAAGCTCTTCATTAACAGAGAGATGGGGTTTGTAGATGCTGTCCACTGCAGACTGGCATATGGGTGGGTCTTTATACTGGTATATTTGTAATTTGCATGTATCTCAGCTATATTTGTGGCACTGATGTTTTGAATGTGAATTACAGACACATTTTCCTCTAAACCACTACTTTGACTCTTACACACATCAGCAATAGTTACTGTACAGACAGCATCACTATTGTCAGACAGCGGTTTGGTGACCTACAGTACAGTGGGAGAAATACAATGTAGCAGCATCAGTGTAAGCCAACATATCCTTCCAGTGTCGGTCTCCCTGCTTAAAAAGTTCTCTCAAGTCTCAGGTCTTAATGTAAACCTATCAAAAACTGAGGTTCTTCCTCTAAACCCAGACTGCATAATCCAGCACTCCCAGGCAGTAGGATATTGTTGGGCACCAACCCACATTACCTATTTCAGCATTCAGGTTTCTCCCACTCTGGAGAAAATGTGTGCCTTCAACTTCACCCCCTGCTGCAGGAATTGCAAACCAAATGTTATTATTGGAAGCCTCTTCAACCATCTATGGTGCGGAAGATAGAGGATGTTGTGCCCCTCAAATTTTCCATCTTCGCTCACTCATACCCCTATCCACAGGCCAGTAGTGGTTTGACCAAATAAACAGAATGATTGGAAGCTTCATATGTGAAGGGAAACCATCCTGCTGCAGCCGAGTGAAATTATGTACACATTGGAAAAGGGGAGTATACAGGAGGAGTACAGATTATTTGTCCCCTGATTGTGTATTTGTATGACTCCAATAAGGTGGCCATGCTAATGGACCCATTGTCAGTAAGTTGAAAAAAAGTAGTTGTTTCCTGCTTAAGCCAGTCTCCAAATTTCTGTTCCAGCAGAAGCAGGGGCTCCAGGTGTCAAGTGGGGGATGGTGGGCAGTAGGGTCCACAAATCATTACTGATTGCATGGATGCACGGTTGGATATGATGAGGAGAGCTGATGGTGGCTGAAGTTATTTTTCCACTGCTGAACTGTAGGCTAGCCAGAAGTCTATTTGGCTATATGAGATGTGTGCTGCAGAGAAGCAAGTATAGTCATGGGTCCTTCAGTGGAACATGCGCCACACATCAATAAGACCCTGATCTGTAAGCCAGAGTGTAACTGCTTGTGTTTCTCTGACTTGTGGTTCTGCTGTGCCTTGACTCCTGTCTATGGCTGAGTGTAGAGTGAGGTTGAAGTCCCCACCCCAAGCACTACTGGAGCATTACTTGTGTTACATTGGAGCATTTTTTCAGCAAGTGTGTGGAAAAAGGCAGGAAAGTCAGAGTTAGGGTATATAGGTTGCCTATAACTAAGGGACCAGCCTTTGTGTTGAATAGCCCCAATACCCAGCTACAGTCTCTGTCTGTACCTGAGTCCACTAGTTTTGAATTCAGGGCCTTATGAACAAGTATGTATACATCCTCTTCTTAACAGTAGCTGAGCTATGGAACTCAGTGCCCACCTACACCCTTTTTAGTTTCAGAGCTTCAGGATGCAGCAATTTTTTGTCCTGAAGGAAATCAACTTGAGATCACAGTCTGTTTAGATGGTTTATCACCTGTTCATGCTTCACTGGGGGGTTCAAACCCCAGATATTCCAGGTGTGCAGCTGGAGATCAGCCATAGTATCAGCAATAGTATCAGAGGCTTCAGGATTGGTGGTACAGACTATGAGACTTGAGAATCCCAACGGTTGGGGCTGTCATGTGTGCTCAGTAACATTTCATGTGCCATCGGTAACTACAACAAAATACCTGCACTAAAACGTGTAATAAAAATTAGCCATGAACATAATTATATACAGAGGAAAGATCCCTTAGACATAACCATTGTAGAGATGAGACACTCAAGCAACCCTTAGACTCATAGTAACATCTGCGGACCAAGAGAAGTACAGCTGAGGTTCAGTAAAACTTCAGATTTCACCCCCCCCCCACACAGTCTTAATAACTGTGACTGAGTGACTTTTTCTAGAGATGGTATCTGAGTTATTATGTCGAACACTTACATAAGGGGAGAAGTTATGTAGAGACATTCCTCTCATGGTCTCTCCTATGTTACTGTAGGTGAAGGTCCTTTGACTATTTCCCAATAAGGGGATTAAGGCAACTTCAGTAATCCCCATACTTACGATAGGAGGTTGAGGCCCAAATATTGTTTGTGAGAGTGGTACCCCATTCTTAATTTCCTGAGGTCCCTGAGGACATGAAGTAAGCCCTTTAGATGGTCAACATTATCACCTTACTATGAGCCCTATCTACTATGCAATCGATTGCCGTGGCTTGTGTATGGCCTGTCTAGCCTTGCAGGGGTGAATAGTGGAAGCTCTCAGATCTGGTTTACATACATTTGCAGTTCCAAGGAGAGTTTGTCAGCCTGTGTAACTTGTAGCAACTGTGCCTTGATGCACCCTTAGCCAATGTGGTTTGCTTCTGATGCACTGTAGGAGCGATAGACCAAGAGACACCCGAGGGTCATCTTGGAGCAGACTCACTTCATTGGGGCCCACTGTCACAAGAGAGAGACGAGGTAATGGTGGTGCATGTAGCTGCTTGGCTAGGTAGTAATTGAAGAGAGGGCAGAACCTCTGAGAAGAACATCAGTGCACCCCACCTTCTGGTCCTGCTGTAAGCCTACCTGAAAAAAACAGGCACCATACAAGGAAGAGCATGGTGGAGGGGCAGTCCAGCAGTTGGCATTTGGTCCAAGTAGATTCTTCTCAAGTGTTAAAGATTTTTACTGGATTGCTAGGGGCACAATCCTGCTATGCTTTGGCAGGCTAGGAAAATAGGGCTAGAGGAGGTGGAGCCAGAGCTATAGGTGACTGCTGAAGGAGGTTTTGGCTTGGGGTACTAGGTCATAGGGAGTGAGGACACTGTATGTTGGTTGGGAATATGGTAGGGATGGCTGTGACTGAGCCACATAAGCTTACACTCGATTTAAGTGACCTGTGGATGAATAACTGATAAGCACACAATTAATCTGCAACCTAAGAAACTCCATTTTGTCCCACTGCATACTGTCTGAGCTAAGTATAACCAGGGTAAAGGTTAATAATCCCACATACACTTTATATCATAGGAAACCCATTTTTGCCCTCTTTTCCCCACCCCCAGACTTGTAACATTGAAGTCACTGAGTAAAAGGTTATATACATAGAGTTCAGCATGGAGCAGTGTGCTGAGCTGGTGATCTTGTTGCAGATGTTAAGAGTCAGTGCACCACATAATGTGGTGTGCCAGATGGCAAGAGTTCTACCAAATCCACAAGGAAGGGGTAAGAGAGCAAGGTCTCGTGTAGTATTGGTGATTGATGTGTAAGAACAGGAACTGGCCACAGGGAAAACGAGGCAGGGGACAGTCCATAGCTGTCTCTACAAACTGTTTAATGCCCTGATGCACCTGTATTGTGAGCCAGCTGCTGCCCCTCATGAATCAGGAAAGAGAAAAAAAAAACAAGGCTTTACTTGGCGGTGACAGTTCTGGGTGGGGTGCTGATCCTCTGTGTAGTGGAGGGAATGGGGTGCTGCAGAGGCAATAGTTGCTTGATGCCAGCGGGATGTGCAGGAGGGGTTGGGGCTGCAGTAGGGGCATGTTCAGCAATGATTTCTGCCCAAGTGCTAGTCAGCAGAAGTTGTACCAGAGATTTTTGCCCTTGCTGAGTTGTGTCTTCCTCCAGTCCCAAAGATTCTGAAGTGAGTAGGGGGACTTGTTCTGCAACACTATCGGGGATGGAGCTCAATTTGGTTACTGGTTTAGGTGACAAGTGTCAATCCCTTGTGAAAGGTGTTGGGAATGACACTGCCAGAGTCATAAAATTGGTCTCAAGATGGGCTAGGAACTGTTTAGACTATAGGGAGGATGATTTGAATGAGGCAAATCTGTTGGGGGCCACCATCATCTTCGACGTCAGCAAAGTACCAGCTTCTGCTGTTGCTGCAGGAATGAACTGAAGATGCAGTGGATTCTTTTGTCCTTTCAGTTTATTGTGGTTCCTCCATTTGGGTTTCAAAGGGAGATGGGCATCATCCTCTGGGGCCTTTGGAATGATGGAATATGGGCCTTGCTGATGTACTGGATGAGGTGGGGTCCATGAGTTGCTCTGCCACCACTGTGGAGTGCTGGTGAGTGGTCTGTCTTCTAGTGTCCCGAGGCAGGGATGCCCAGTTTTGGCTAATGTGTTCCATAACTGATTCCAGGGAGCTGAACAAGCCCTATAATGATGTGAGAGTGGTGCCTAATTACATGTCAAGAAATGTAATACAACACCATATTGGATTACTTAAGACAATGCACTGAGCATTTATATTTAGTTCTTGTGTTTTTTAAAACCCTTAATCTGCTGCCTATGTTCTGAAACACTGTTCTAACCAGTAGATCATGGTGCCTCATATTATACCACAGTGCATCATTTCTTTTGTTTGATTATGTTTTCCAGTTTTTTTTCTAGAGGTCCTAGCTGTCTGGTGCCCATGTTACTCCAGGAAGACTCAGACTCTTGATTCCTGAGACTAACAAGTAAAACTCTGTTGTTTTTTTTTTTTTTTTTTCACATATTATGGTATAGCTATACCACATATTTAAGGTATAGTTATACCAAGGATAACCTCCACCTGGTATACAGCCTGTGCAACCATCAAGGCAGCGTATGTTGTTAGGCTAGGCAGGTTGTTAGGCTGGGCAAGAATGGAGTTCATGATTCACCAGCTGGCCTGTAAATAATAAGTAAAAATGAGGAGCCTGCTAGCTTAGTGCTGCCATTTGGTTGCCTCATGCCCCCATGGATCAAGTTATAATGCTATTGGCTAGATAGCTGGGGAAAAAAAGGAGCTGGGTAGTGCGATGATTGTGCATGCAAAAGATGACACCACAGTAGGACCAATCATGTGGGAAGGGGAGGGATTGAGCATCCCAGAAGATGCTCTTTCTCTCCCTATCCAGGGTAGGAGGCAGCAGAGTTCCATGCTAATTATGACCCCAAGCTGCCCATAGGCAAGTCTCAGAGTAGCAAGGGAGAAGGGATGGTCAACAGCTCTGCATGGCACTATGCAAGTGTGAGTTCATGTGAGCAGTTGGTCCCTTGTATGTGAGATTCCCTGGAGGTGGCCTAAAATGGGAAAAAACTCCCTGCTGCCACTGAATGATGCCTGATACAAGTAGGACCCATGAAGCCTGTAGTACCCCCTGCACCCCTGGGTTCTACAGAGAGGGGTCACCCACTCCTGGAATTGCTTTTGGTGCATTTTAAGAGACTGAAAGCTGAGCTGGCTTGATGGCGCTGGGGGTTGAGCACTGGATGCTACACCTTGTGCCACGCTGACGACACATGTTTGGAGGTGAGTTTGGGCCACCGAGGTCAGGGGGTGGGAGGGTTGGGAGAGGATTGTAACAGCTGCTGGGCTGCTCTCCTCTCCTGGGTCAGGGATGCTAGTCATCTCACTCTTGACTGACACCCAGTGGAGGCTAGATGTCAGATCAAGGGAGGTCTGGTAGACTTACGTCGGAAGGATGGAACATACAAATATATGAACATATAAAACTGCCAGCAGAAAAAGTCCATTTGGTCTGTCAAGCCTGCTCAAGTTTGCAGCTAGCACCCCTACTCTTCAGCTGCCCCTCTCACCCTACGCCCCATGACCCTCTCTTTGCCCTATATCCCAGCCCTTCTTACAGCATCCCACTGTTTTATAGGCCACCGCCTTTGCTGGTAGTGCATTCCACTCTGCTACCACTCTTTCCTTAAAGAAATGCCTCCTCATTTCCCTCCTAAACCTTCCACCCTCCAATCTCATGTCATGACCCCCAGTGTCTCTCCTCACCCTCCCCTTGAACAGTCCCTCGTTGCCTGTCTGTTTATTCCTCTCATGTACTTAAAGGTCTCAATCATATCCCCCCGCCCCTCTTTTCCTCCAGACAGTACATGTTCAAGGCCCTCAGTCTAACCTCATATGGTAACTACCCTAGACCTTGGATCATCTCTGTTGCTCTGCATTGCAACCCTTCCAGGAATCTAATGCCCCTCTTTAGGTAAGGGCACCAAAACTGAACACAGTACTCCAGGTGGGTTCTGATCAGCGATCTGTATCACGACAGAATCGCCTCCCTCCTCCTAGAGGTTATACTTCTTGCAATACAGCCCAGCATCTTGATGGCCACTGCTGCTGCTGCTTTCCTACACTGTGATGAGTTGTTCATTGCTCCCGTAATTAGCACCCCCAGATCTTTCTTCTCCTCAGTCACAGATAACTGCCTCCCCCCAGATGGTAGCTCCTCTTTGGATTCTTTGCCCTGAAATGCAGCATCTTGTATTTTTTGGAGTTGAAACCAAGCTGCCAGGTGTCAGACCATGTCTCCAGCCTTGTTAGATCTTCCTGCAATCCCTGCCACCCCCCTTGGTCATCCACCACTGCTCCCATCTTGGTGTCATCCACAAATGGACTGATCTTGCTATTTATGCCTACCGAGATATCTGCAAAAAAAATACCCCATATAACACCAGCCCCAGCAATGACCCCTTTGGGACCTCACTCATCACTGCCCTTGGGGATGATAATTATCTTCCCACCACCACCCTCTGCTGCTGTCCCTGCAGTCAGTTCTCCACCCATCCCACCAATTCTGCCCCCGCCCCATGCCCCTTGGTTTACATGTTAGTCTTCCATGTGGCACTGAGTCAAATGCCTTACTGAAGTCCAGGTACAGCATATCCACCACATGCCCTTTGTCCATTTCCCTAGTCACCTTGTCATAGTAATCCACTAGGTTGGTCTGGCAGGATCTGCCCTTGACAAAGCCATGCTGCTGACTGTCTGGCACTCCACTGACCTCCAGCAGGGTCACCAGCCTCTCCTTCAGGATTAGTTCCATCAGTTTCCCAACTATGGATGTGAGACTCACTGGTCTATAGTCCCCTGGTTCATCTTTGGGACTGCTCTTATGGAGTGGAACCACGTGAGCCATTCTCCAATCCTGAGTCCAGATAAGCATTATATAGACCTGTCAATGGGCCTGACAGGACCTTTGCCAACTCTTTCAGTACCCTGGGGTGTATGCCATCTGGTCCTGGTGTGTTGTCCACCCTCAGTGCCCTTAACCCGTCTAGCACTATACCATCTGTGATTTCCCAATCCGTCACCCCTCCCCCTCTGATCATATCCTCCCCAACCTTAGATATTCCTTCCCTTTCTCTTTAGTAAAAAGCGAGCAGAAGTAGTAGTTAAGTGCTTCTGCCTTTTTGCCCCCTTTTTCCACCCATTTCCCCTCCTTAAACCTTACTATTTGGTCCTTACAACCCCATTTCTCCCTGATGTACCCGAAGAAGTCTTTTTCCCCTCCTTAATTCTCTTCACCAGCCTGAGTTCCCTTGATGCCTTTGCTGCCCTTACTTCCCTGGTCACCTCTTTTGCTTCCTTCAGGTACTCCTCCCTGTCCTCCCACCTCCCAGTTCTCCTGTCTCTCCTATAGGTGACTCTTTTCCTCCTCACCTTGTCTATGACACCCTTGCTCATGCAGCAAGGTTTCTTCACCGTAGCTTTATTACTTTGGGCCTCGCTGCAGGAATTTGTTGCCTCCACTATCCCTAGCTTAACGAGTTTCCACCTCTGATTTGTGTCATTGTCATGCTGAATTCTGTAAAGGAACCCATGCACCACTTTACCCATCTTTTTGAAGTCAGCCTTTCTAAGTCTAACATCTTTGTGTCAGATGCCCCCCTCTCCCTAACAACTGCAACTGGAACCATACTATCTGGTGGCAATTCCCCACCAGTGGTTCCTCCACTCTCAGATCCCTCACCCACTCTCCATTAGACAGTACAAGATCAAGGGTATTCCCTTCCCTAGTTGGTTCGCTGACCAGCTGCATCAGGAAGTTATCCTGGAAGGTGTCTAGCATTGTCTGTTCCCTTCTACACTTGATGGCAGGTGTCCCACACTCCGCTCCTGGCAGGTTGAAGTCACCTAATATCACCACCCCACCCTTCCCACAGTTCGTCTGGATTTGTTCCACCAATATCCTATCTGTCACTTCTGATTGGGAGGGTGGCCTGCACACCACCCCAACTATAGCATCCTATTTTTTGGATCTTGGATCTGCATGCATACAGCCTCTGTATCTCCCCCCTCCCCCACTTCCCTAACACACTTTAGCCCCTCCCTCACGTAGAACACTACCCCCTCCTTTTCCCTTAGCTCTCTCCTTGCAGAATAGTCTGCAACCTGGAACAGCCAGGTCCCAGTCATGGTTCTGGGTGGCCCATGTCTCTTTGATGGCTGCCATGTCCACCCCCCTCCCCGCCATGAGAGCATGTAGTGCTACATTTTTATTCTCCTGGCTTCTAGCATTTAAAGATACCACCCTCCATCCCCTTTCTCCCCCCCTTCCTCCTCTCCCTTTACGGCCCTCCCTGTATTGTCTGCCCCTCACCTTATCTCACTTTTATAGGGGGTAAGCCCGTATGGTTTTGCATCCCAAGGCCTCTGATCACCTCGATCCCTTCTGCCACTCCCCTCTTCAAGTTTAAATTCTCCTCAATATACTCCCCAAGCTTTTGCTTCTGTAGTTTCTTCCCCTCTTTGTTTAAGTGCAGTCTTTCTTTAGTGTACAGACTGCTGTCCTCCCAGGTCACCCTCCCCCACCCTCCTACCATCCTATACCCTTTTTCCTGACCCAAGGTTACCAGCCATTCATTAAACTTCTGAATCTTCAGTTTTTTTGCCGTACTTGCACTCAGGACTGGAAGTACATCCAAGAAGGTAACTGATCTTCCTGCCCCTCGCAGACTAGACCTAAATCCTCAAACCTCCTCACCTCATCTACCGCCCCATCAGCCAGGTCATTTGTCCCCAGGTGCAGAACTAGATATGGTTTTTCCCTGCCCTTTCTGGCATATTTTAGTACTGATTGCCCCACCCTTTCTGCCTTCATTCCTGGCATGGCTTCCACTGAGACCTGACTATGGTTCTTAGGTTCAGAGGTTCAAAAGTGATTATGAGTTTGGTAGGCAGTTTTGCCTTTGTAAAACTCACCACCAATATTATTGGTGGAATTGAAATGTTTTATTTTTCATCTATGTATCTAATCTGTTTTTAAAAATGTCGAGTTTTGGTAGAGTGTTCCAAGTAGCTATGACTCTTTGTGTAAACCAGTGATTTCTCTTATTTGATTTGTTTAAAGTACCTTTTAATTTCTTATCATGTGATCTAGTATTAGTATTGGAAGCATTTCTTGATAAACCAATGGTTTTAAGTGTTGACTCCTCGTTTATTGCTTTATATGTTGCGCATAGGTCACCCCTCATTCTCCTGTACTACATTGAGTAGAGGCTTAATTTTTTATGCTTCTCTCCCTTGCTACCCCACCTGACCCCTCTCAGTATTGAGTCCCCTAACACTAATACCCCCTTCTCCCTTGTCACCCCTCTCACCCTCCCTATCCTAACTCCTTCTTCCTCCTGCACACTGTTCTCCCCTTTTGCCCCTGTTACACTACCCTCATCGGTGCTCCCTCCTGTGCTCATCCTATCTTGACACACATTAGGTTCTTTTCCATTCTCACCCCCTCTCTCTGTCCTATTTCTCTTTATTACCTTGGACTGTTCTTCCAGAGCAGCTTCTACCCCATCTGTCATTCCCATCAGTGGCCAGTACCTGTTTGAGCCTATTAAGCCTATGTGCAGTAGCTCTGGCTCCCGTTCCTTTTGGTCCCCTATCTCCTCTACTTGTATCTGCCCCCTTGTCCCCAGTGTGGATTGTTCTGTCCATCTCCAGTCCCTACCCCGTCCTTTCTTCTGTTTACCAGGTTACAGTCTGAGCTTCCCATTTTTTCTTCTCTTTCTGTCCAAGACAGTTCCCTCTTTAATCTTAAAAACTCATCCTCTAGCCTCCCCAGCCTTTGACAAACTGGGCACTCCCCCAGCCTCCACAGGGTGCCCATGAATACAGCTGCTCCACAATTATTACACCCCACAATTCTCCCTCTTCTGTATCCACTATTCCCCAACTGCTATGGATCCCCCCCTTATGCTGCCACTGTCCTGCCCCCTGAGGCATCACCCTCGCCCTGTTCTTTCCACCGACTTCCCCAATCATTTTCCAATATCCATTCTCTCCTCTCTGCCACCCCTGCTCCCTGTCCACAGCTATTCTACCCATGTTGACTCTTCAGGTGTCCTACTGCCCCCTGGCCCACCTGCCTTTCTGCTGTCCCCAACCACCCCACAAGTTGCCATACCCCTCTCTGGTACATCCTTTCCTGTCCTGCTCCATTTTCCTCTGTGATGCTGCCCTAGCCCTCTTTATTATCACAGTGGTATAAGAGTCACAGTTATTACCCAATCAGCTTCAAATTCCCAGATTTCCCTTCTCACAGCACTAGATTCCTTGTACCTTGATTCTACTTACTCAGCTCCAACTCCCTAGAGTCATAGTTCCTTGATCCCATATTAATCTGCCTCAGATTCCCAGAGTTATGGACATCATACCCCAGTAACAGTTCTAGAATCACATTACCTTGATTTCATTTGACCAACCCCAAAATCACAGAGCCACAGTACCTTAATTTCACCACAAAGATCCAATACTTTCCTATACAGTTCAAAAGACTGAGTACCTTGATTTCAGAGGGAGTCCAGACAAATTTGGTAATCACAGACCCTTTAAGATTGGTTCTTTCTTTTATGCACACCTTCCATGCACACCTAGCTATCAAGCAGTACCATAATTTACTTAATGACCTTACTTATTCAGTAGCTCACAGTAAAATCTCTACTCAGTTTATGTTGGGGTGTGATGTGTGGCTGTATTGTGTACTGAAATAAGATGGTTAGCAGTGTGTGTATGCAGTCAGCTGGTACTATATGATGTTACAGGCTTACGGTATACACTGGGTATGTGTACGGTGGGGTGGGTTGAGTCCCTCCTGACTGCCAGAGACAATCAGCTACTGTACACCAGCAAGCCCCCTAGAAACACTCAGTTGCACCACAAAATCCCCCAAACAGGTACCTTTCTAAATGAAGCCAGAAAAGCAACCTGGTGCCAATTGAAATCTACACTAGGCTGGAATAGAAGCAATAACAATAGTAATGAAATTAACACAAATCACAGTCACTTCTCTGAAATGAGACTGCTTCCATTCCCCTTCCAGCCCTTTATGAGAATCCAAAGGTAGCCAGCTGCAGCACTCTGACTTGCCCCCCAGACTAGCAGTAGCTCTGCCAAGGCCCCAGACCAAACAATTAGCACCCTTCCCCAAAGCTACAGAGCTTGACAAAAAATAGAAAAAAAAAGTTGCTGCACTCTAAAGTTAATGGCCTTAAAAACACAACATAAGCAGAACTCTAACCAAAGTGAAATAAACAGTATAAAATATCTAAAACAAGCAATGAGCAGGTTCTACACTGAAATGAATCTGAATTCTACCTCCTAACCTCCAGAGACAATCAGCTACACCAGCAACCTCCCCCCCGAAACACTCAGCTGCACCAAAAAATCTCCCAAACATGCACATTTCCAAATAAAGCCAGTAAAGCAACCTGGTACCAATTAAATTTACACTACGCTGGAAAAGAAACAATGACAACAGTAATAAAATCGCCAAAAATCACTGCCACTTCCCTGAAATGGGACTGATTCAATTCCCCTTCCAGCCCTTTAGGAAGGAGTGTGGTTTCCTGTATTGTGTGTACACTTCCACATATGCATGCCCACCTGTGTTCGCCACTGTTCTGGGAGGGATGGGGAGAAAATGGAATATGGGGCACTGTTGCAGGCTTAATGAAGCCCTGAAGCTAATAGAGAGCAGACTGAGAACCTCTAAGAGAGGATTGCAGACTGCCTGCCCGGAGCGCTGACAGGAGAAAAACCTATATAAAAGAAAAGAGGTTGACAGATGGGGGCCACAGATGGGGCAATGGGGCTGGGTGCCTGCCAGGAGTAGATGAGTGGCCAGGATGGAAACATTGGAAATAAAAAAATTATGGCAACCCAGCTGATCCTGGATGTGAGAAAATTAGCTTGAAGGAGAGCACCATTGTCAAAATGTTCATCATGTAGGAGCTTTAGTGCAAGAATGAGTTACAGTAAGGGAAAATGTATTATGCTGATGTTGATGGTGCTGGTGTGTTGCCAGAATTGGGCCATCTAAATGTCTATATGAGCAGTATAGACTTACTTCTATCTCAGAGATAGGCAGAGCAGCTTGTTATGTAGGGTTTCCAGGTGGTCATGGCAGTTAGCATGTCAGTCCACATGTTTTTCTGATTTGTGCAGTAGCACCTGTAAAGTATTACTTGCAAATGCAATTCAGTAAATAGTGACTGCTTCTTTGAGTCTTGAGTGTGCTCCAAATTTTTTTGTGGATCCTTCTGTGGTCATCAGATAGGTAAAAGTGAATGTACCTGCTGACCTCAGGTAGCCTATCCCTGTATTTTGGTTTGTTTTATAACTTCTATCTAGCCCTGTTTTAGATCTGAGAGTTGGCCTGATTCGATTTAGTATCTGAATAGAATTATGCACTTGCACCCACCCCCATAGTACTCCTGCGCTTGCGATACCTGTCCTATTATTCAGCCTTGACCAGTGGTACGTCTTATTTGCAAGGAGAGATCATTCTGAATCCTAGGGCATAAAGTATGAATGTGCTAACACACATGGGCTAAAGTCTAATAAATAAAACTGATGACAAACCCCACCATATTAAGAATCTAAAGGGCATTCAGCAGCATAACACATCTGAAAGTCTGAAACCGTATAGCTTGAAATAATGTTGTTCATGATTTATCACTATTATTCACTCTGGAATGTTGTTTTAAAATCTGGCAGCATTAATCTGTCCTACAGTGGTTTCAGGTTTGGTGATATATAGTATATATTCTATTACCTCATGGTCTGTAATGGATTTGTACTTTATGCACCCCAAACTACACAATTCTTAGTGCTTAGACTCTTAATGAGGACTACTCAGACATGGTACAACTTGACAGAAAAGTTTTATCCATTCCCACCCAAATACTGCATTCTGGTGGTTCTCTTGCAGTTCACTCACACATAAGAAAATTATTTATTTATTTGTTTATTTATTTAGCTTTTGTTGACGGGGTAAGTGCACTAGACAAATCCTGCCTATTTTCAGGCACGACCCGGGGGGGGGGGGATACAGATGAATGCCAACTGACCTTGAACCAGATTAAGCTGTTGGTGGTATTTTTTAGTGAATGAGGAAATTTGGCCAGGGCACGGAAATTCCCTACTCTTTTAGTTAAGTGCCATGGGATCTTTAACATCCACCTGAACTACCACCAATCCAGGCAGATGGGACCTCGGTTTAACGTCTCATCCGAAGAGCGGCACCTCAAGTGCAGCACCCTCTCATGCTGCACTACAGTGTCAGTACTGGGATATTAACCCATGCCAGATGTGGGAACTGAACCCACAGCCCTCTGATCTCCCGGCCTCAGAGGCGAGTGTGCTACCTACTGAGCCACTGACACTAAAATGACAAAACAATGACAAAATGACAATGCAGTTCCATCAACTTTACCCTGCCTACTGATTTGTGTAGGTCTCCTTAGTGATTGTACTCCATCAGTAAAAACTGTAATCCATCAGTAAAAACTTCAAAAGGTTTCAGTGGGTAACTGTTCTCCAGACATTTGCAACTTTTAGTTTTTCAAACAGGTGCCTGTATCACAACCTTCTCTTAGAAACAATGATGGCAGCCCCCTTTATCTATGGAATCGGAAACTGGGCCAATGTTAAATGTTTTTGCAGGATATGAATTTAACATTAATGTTGAAGATGCTACACAGATCAGTGATATCTTTTCTCCTGATCTTGAGACTCTAGAACTATTGTTAAAAGAAAATACGGCAAACAATATGGTATCAGAAACTCAAACTGTGTTAAATACTGGGATTTTGAATACAAGAGAACATTGGTCTAAATTAAGAGCAAATTAATTTAAGGTAAATTCTACTTTTTGCCCTTATATGCTTAATAATGCAATTAACACTTATGAAAAGATAGTTTGTCAGCAAGTGGAAGAAGTACTTAATAAAAAATCTATACCAAACGACAATTTAACAAAAAAAGAAAGTCAAGCTATTAAAGAATTAGCAAAGGAAAGTGAAATTGTCATCAAAGCTGCAGATAAGGGGGAGAAATACTGTGATTTTAGACAGACAACATTATAAGCCCATGGTCGATACCCTGTTAGACAATGAAAAGAATCATCAGAAGTTGAATTTTGATCCGACATTGATTTATAAGGAGTTATTTGCATTACTATCACAGCTACTTAATGAAGGGAATATTACAGAGACAAAGTTCCAGTACATCTTTAAAGAGTTTCCAGTTGTACCAGGACTCTATGCACTACCCAAGATACATGAAAATAAAACAGATATCCCAGGTAGACCAATAGTCTCTGAATTGGGTGTATGACACAGAACCTTTTAAAATTTGTAGATTTCTTCTTGCAGCAAAGTGTATTGGGCCTGGACTCCTACATTAGAGACACAAAACATCTGCTGCAGAAATTACATGAAATCAAATGGGAAAGTGATTTTTGTTGGCTAAGTATTGTTGTAGAATCATTTTATACATCAATAGAGCACAATCAGGGCATCTCTGCTGTAAAATATTTTTTGGATAAAACTGTGGATTCAGAGGCACTTCCAAAGGAATTTATTTTACAAGCATTAAGGTTTATTTTAGAACATAATTATTTCAGATTTGATTACCAGTTTTACCTACAAAAGTGTGGAACAGCAATGGAGGCAGCAATGGCCCCGAGTTATGCCAATTTATTTTTGGGCTATTGGGAAAACACTTTGGTTCTTAATGTGAATAACCCCTTTCACCAATATATTAAATCTTGGTACCACTTTATTGATGACGTGATTTGTGTTAGGACTGGAGTGTTGATGCTTATGAAATATTTTGTTGATTGGTTAAATGAAAACAATCTGAATTTAAGTTTCACTTATGTAGCAGATAGATTCAAGTTAAACTTCTTGGATCTGGACCTCAGTGTAAATGAGACCCTCAATATAGAAATAAAGTATTTTCAGAAACCAACAGCAACAAACTCTGTGTTACATGCAACAAGTGCACACCCACAATATTTGAAATATTCAATTCCTTTCAGTCAGATGGTCCAATTACGTAGGAATTGTAGCACGGATGCATTCTTTGAAACACAAGCAAATGAACTAATGGAACATTTTTTAAAAAGAGGCTATTCATTTAGGCTTTTAGAAGAACAAAAAAAGATAGCCAGCAAGATGGGTAGAGTAGCTCTGTTGAACAAATCAAATGATGGAACTAATGCACAACCATGTACTTGTGTTACACAATATAATCATAAGGCAGAGTTAATTGGAAATGTCATTAATAAGAACTGGCCTATTCTAATGTGTGATCACAACGTAGCTAAGGCAGTGGGGACTAAACCAAGGGTTTCCTTCTGTAGGGCCAAGAAATTAAAGGATATTTTAGAACACAGCAGATTCACTACCCCAAGAGAGTCAAGAAAGACATGGCTACCAAAAAGAACTAATGGGTGCTATAAATGCTCAAGATGTAATATTTGCAAATATTGCAGCACTGGTAAAGAATTCCAACATCCCAAAAACTCTAATATTCAAGTGGAGATTAGAGAGCTCATAACATTTGACACATGCTATGTGATATATGTGCTCTGGTGTAGTTGTAACCTATTATATGTAGGTAAAACAATAAGATCTTTGAAGTAAAGAATTCAAGAGCATGTATGCTCTATTATTAATAAAAGATAGGATACTCCAGTAGGGTTACATTTTAGCCAGGTACTTGACTACAAACCTGAATGTTTAAAGTGTATGGGTATTGAATGGGTACCACCATTGGAATTTGGGGGAGACAGACCTAACCTTTTACTGGAGAAAGAAAGTAAATGGGTTGATACTCTAAGGAGTGTGAATCCTAGAGGTTTAAATGAAAGATGGTACCTCAAATCCTTTCTTAAACAATAGTAATGAAGATGTTATTGTTTTTCTAGAACATAATAATAACATTGATGAATACAATATGAATGATTTAATTTGTTTTTGCTTCATTTTACAGGTCATTTTTATCTGGGACACTCTGAACTCTGGATCCAGGCCAGATGGCTGGAACAAAATTTGGTTTGGTGCCTATTTATAAGGAATACAGTCCTTGCCAGAGACTTGAATCCCAGTTACCCGAGTAACTATAGTGCTATTTTTGATAGAAGCTTTAGTGTTATTTACTTTAAAAGTTAAAAGGTTTGCGTGTTAGCAGCACCCTGCGTTCTTTGAATGAACTAATGATGTATCAAGACAAAGCTATTGTGCTAAAGTCGCTATCTGAACTACAACATAGTTTTTTTTCTGTTTTTTTCTATTTTCTATTTACCTGTGAAATGGATTTTGAATAGGATTAAAATGATATATGTAAGACAACACCATATAAGAAAATAACACTTTAGTTGTTTAAATGTTAATATGACCTCATTATGTAAATGAGTGGAATAAACGAACGGCCATAATTTTTTCATTTAAATACACAACTCTTCCTGCTTCAGCCACACCCCTGAGGAAGACTCGTGATGAGTTGAAGCACCGGGTGGTAGCAGGCATTATGTTACATTTTATGTGAGCTCGAGAGCTAAATAAATTTACCATTTTGGATTACAACTACGAAACTCAGCGCCTTCTTTTTTAACATACGCAAACAAATTCTGGTCAGAGCCAATACGGCTGTGGTGAGCTTGTATGAGCACTGCGAATGCCACATGCAAGATGGCAGCACAGACAGATCTGCGCATGCACGGCAATAATGCATGCGTAGTTCTGCTGAATGGCATAATATGCCTTTCCCAAGATGGTGTCACTGACAGAACTGCACATGCACAACAGGTGCACATACACAGTTCTGAACCGAAATGCGGAAGTGGCACATGAGGCGAGAAATAGTGCGCCCATGGTGGACTGTTTCCACCTGTTTGGGAGTTTTGGAAGAATCATTCCAAAACTCCAAAATAGAAGTGTTCCAGGGTCCGAATGCAGTAGCTCAGTTTTAGAGCTACCGTAAAACAGCTGCAGGCTCTGCCTACACAACCATAAAATGGCCAACACTGGAGCAAAAGACTGAAAGTGCTCTTATAACAATCAGATCATTAAGAAGCAAACAAGTCAAAAATTACCCTTGCAGTAGTACAGGTGGTAGAAAATCAAAGATTCTAGTAAAGTCATTTTTTGTATGTTGTCAGTCAACTACTTTAGCGTAAATAAATCTTAAACTTATCACTCAGGTTTATCTTTAAAAACATGCACTCAAACAAGGAAAACAATGTTACTAATCTACAGAACATCATTTTATCCAGTAACATTTTTTGCACCCATCATTTCATAAAAAATAAAGCAACTAAGTGTTGTCCAGTGGATTAGCTATTTTCTAACTATTCTGATGGTATGCATAAGCTAAATAAACAGCAAAAAAGCAGACATGCTTTAGTTTTCTGAACATGTATATAAAGCACAAGGTCTGAATTCTGAATAAGGAAGACAAGGCACACATCTGAATGATTTGTGTCATTTCAATGTTTTTTTCTTCTCCATTTACCTGGTACAAATCCTTAGTGTGTTATGATACTACATTCGATAGCATTGGTGAGAAATGTGATGGCCTTAATGCACTCACAGTGATTTTTATGAGCGTGCAACCATGGCACTGCTGTGGTGGTGGTGGTGGTGTGTGTGTGTGTGTGTGGGGGTAATTTGCATGCCTCAAATGAAAATGTAAATATTAATCTTGGCTGCAACACTTGCAAGTTCATTGTAAGTAGCCAAGTATAAGGAATACTAAGGGCATACTTATGATGTATGCACTTCCCCTAAGATTTCAGAGAAGGAGTCAAAACCGGGGGTTAATGAAGAGGAACTTCTTTCATGGGTGATAATGACTACTGCACTGGGGGCTAAAACTCTGGGACTACAATGGCAGGTGTCTGATGGTGAACCTATAGATCTGCAGGGAGTGATTATCATGTAGGAAAGGGATTGGCGGGATTTGTTTTTGAGAGTCGTGTGTGGGGAGTACCATGCTGTGAACCATAATAACTAACATGTAGAATCCTTCAACCTACCCTTGTGGTCCCATAAACTACAAAGATCAGTAACCACACTATCGTAATCAGCTGATTTGTATGGTATATAGTAACACCCAAGTCACTATAGAACTCTGGGCCTTCACTATAGGCCTCATGATTATATCTGAGACCTGATGATTTAACTGCATCACTCACACTGCAAACAAACAGTTTTGCATACATGCACTGTATATTATGTCGGTGCTCTGCTCCATGAGATACCAACTGTAGAAAAACTGCTCTTTGGCAGGAGTCAGTCAAGTTGGACTTAAAAAAAGGAAACCAGTAACTTACTTTTTAAATGTACAGTAAATATACATAAAATAGAATTTTCTTTTGTCCATACTCCCAGTACTCTGGGCATGTGTATTGCTTGTAACATTCATATTTATCCTGATGCCTGCTTTTCCTTTTCTGAAGCACACAGCTGTTTTTCTGGGCCTATCATGCACCCTATGAATGTATGGATGACTGAATATGGGAATTAAATTGAATGCTATAAACAAACAATGACTCTTAGCTGTTACTGAAGCATGTACAAGAGAAAATGCTATTTTAAATGAAGATGCACCTTCAAACTAAGGCCACAAGAGTAGCAAAAGTACAATACTACAGGGGAACCCTGCATCAAAACCTGGACTTGTCTGCTAAATTCTAGCAGGCCCTCAACTCCCTGTTCAACCCCACCTCTATATCCTCCGCTCCCTCCCTACTATTGATGGGAAACCAGTCTCAGACCCTTCCACAGTAGCTAATATCCTGAACTGATTCTTTACAACCTGTGCCCTGCCATCCACCCCACTAACTCTCCCCCCACTACCCAGATCTCACCCTCCCTGTCCAGTTTCCTATTTGCCATCTTTCCATGAGAAGCTGTACTGGCCCTCCTGTCACTAAACCCTCGAATGTGTAGACCTGATGGTCTCAATCCCCACCTGCTGCAGATCTCTGCACTAACTATAGCCATACCTCTTTTCCATCTACTAAATCTCTCCTTCACCTATTGCACCATCCCTCAAACTTGAAAATCTGCCAAGGTGATATCTCTGCACAAGGGAGGCAACCCTTCTGGCCCTGGGAACTAACGTCCCATATCCTTCTCCCTGCACTGGCTAAGATTCAAGAGGCTCTAGTCCTCACAAGACTATCAAACTTTCTCACCACCTCCAATTGTTTGTTCCTGTTCCAATCAGGCTTCAGAAAACAACATTCTACCATGACCTCCCTTCTCATTGTAACTGATGCCATGCTCACAGGCATGGACAATGGTCACTTCACTGTAGCCTTCTTTATAGATCTTGCTAAAGCTTTTCACTCTGTCTTCCATTCCCTCCTCCTCTCCAAACTCCACTCCACCAGCCTTTCTTCCCTAACAGTGGACTGGTTCCAATCATACCTCACAGGCCACACCCAAGTCCAGGCTGGTGATATCCTCTCCTCCCCCCCAATTCTTGCTGGAGTCCTGCAAGGATCAATCCTTTGCTCTAGCCTTTTGTCCATCTTCTTTAATGACCTCCCTTCCATCTGTGTCTCCTCTAAATCCATCTCTATGCTGATAACATCATCTTTTTTTCATTTGCCCCATCATCCCTGGAAGTCAAGTCATAGCTGTAGAGTGACTTCTTCCATATACTACAATGGTTCCATGATAACCATCTGAAAGTTAATGCAAAGAAGACTGTCTCTGTGCTTTTTTTGGCACCTCTCACAAACTTGCCAACATCTCCCACCACCCTTTCTTTCACACCCTTGACGGAACAACTGTCGAATCAGTCCCCACATACAAATACCTGGGTGTATGGCTTAACAGTCTTCTGGATTTCTCAGCTCACATAGACTATATTCACTCAAAACCCCAGTCTAAACGTGGGGCCATGTGCAGAAACAAAGGTGCCCTCCCAAAGTTTGCCTGGAGCTACTCACCAAGATGATCCTCCCCATGTTCAAATATGCATATGTAGTCTTTGACTCCACCCACCCCTCATACCTTGCCGGATTAGACATACTATTTAATGCCTTCTGCTGTTTTTCCTCCAATGCCCCCCATATACCCACCACTGCTCCCTCTATTCTTCCCTCTCTATCTCCTCCATTAAATCGTGCCACCTACTCCATGGCTCCACGCTCATTTCCAAACACTGGTATCACTCTCTCCTCTCTTCCTCTTTTTCTTCAGTCTATCTGCTCTGCACTAGAGACACCTGCACCTTTTCCATCCCTCATCCCTTACTAATTCTGTTCAGGCTGCTTTCTCCTATTATCTCCCTTCCCTGTGGAACTCTCTATCTATATCTACATGGCTATCCCATCCCTCCATTGCCCAAAGTGCATCCTCTCCCTTTCCCTCCCTTCAAAGTGCTCCTGCCCCTCCCACTCCTGCCCCTCTGCCCACTCACTGCCCCTCCACCAATCCAGGCCCTCTGACTGCTGCTCTCTTATCCCTCCTCCCTATATCACTCCACCTCTGTCCCATTCTTCTGTCCCTCTCCCCCTGTCTGTCTTCCCCCATGTGCCACCCTTTGATTTGGTAGAATGGAGCAAAGGGGTTCTATGTGATAATGGTGATAGCGTAAAGGCGATTGGCATTATTGTGAATCAGAGTGCCGAAAATATTTTCACCACTCTGACACCCTCGGCGCACAAGACAATGGTGCCGGGGAGATATATTTCAATGTTTTCTGTGGGGGGGGGCACTTCCTGCACCCTCCTAATGAAGGATTCTCAACTGCAGGGGAGTGCATGTCTGGGGAAGGGGTGAAAACTTGTAAAATTAAAGGTTTAAGCCAGGCACTATAAAATCGCACCAGCGCCCGGACCAGAACCCGGTGCCTCACCCACCCCAACCACAGGTCAACCCCTGATGCCACGACACAGCTTTGCAACCCACCACAGTGCTCCCCCTACAACTTCTCCACCCCCTCCCAGTCCACGCCTGCCATGCTTGCTCCCCCCTCCCGTGCATACATATGGCCACATCCTCACTCCCATTTCACCCACCCCACTATCTGGTCACCATACCCTCCCATCGCCACTAGGCATTTCGCAGGGAATGACTCACAATTACGGACGGTGCCCTTCTTCATGAGCCCACCTCATGGGATACTGAGCAAAGGCAAGTGCTGCTTGAGAAGACTTCAGCTTCTCAACAAAGGGTGCTTGTGTGAAATGTTGGAGTGTTGGATCAAGTCTTTTTGTTTGGGGCCATTGCCTGTGTACCTTTTGTATAATAAAAGTGTTGACAGTTTCATTGAAGAAGTGTGTGCGTGCGTGTGCATGAGTGTGAGTGTGTGTGTGTGTGTGTGTGTGTGTGTGTGTTTTATTGTCTGCTGATATTTGGCAAAAGTATATTCTGGTAAAATATTATTTTAAAGAGCTGGTGTACTGCCTGGAATTTATAGTAAGTTTCAGACATAATCAGCTCTCACTTATATCTGAAGTATAATTGATTTTCTGTTTTGCTAATTAGATTTGCTACCTAGCAATACCAGGTGTGATGTGAGGAACAGCAGTCTACCTGGGTGCAGACAGAGACTGTTCTGTTCCTCCCTATATATCTTCATTATTGTGACCTCACTGACTGCTACATCACTAGTAACCAACAAGGGCCAGTCTCCTGCTGCTTGACTGGTAACTTATAACACATGTTACCACGCAAGCAGCAGGGCTTGGGATGTAACAGTGAGTGAGGTAATTTGCTGAAGATGCAGTGAGTGGACTAGAACTAGATAGGTCTGCTTCCAGGTAAAGCACTTCTTTTCACATCACTCCCAATACTGTTAGTTAGAAAAACATCTACGAGCACATAGAAAAACACTTCAGAAAGAAAAAGTAATGAGGGACTACTTTTAAAAAGTACTAACACAATCTGCCTGGTACTTTTTGGTGCTACTAGCTCTTTAATACTGCCTGGTATATGAAACTGTGAATTAAATAATAACATAAAGGACATCTGCACAAGGTAGTAATCCAAAATAACCACTAGAGATAAAATAAATTGAAAAATCATACAAGAACAATGGATTAAAGATATTGGTTCTCGAACATTTTACTCTGATTCGCATAGCTCATATATCATACAAAGATTGCTTACTGCAAAATCTGAGGCAGGATTGTGCTCTTCCATTCACAACCTTGCAGTGCCCATGCATATGTTTTTCTGTACATTAGTTCACATGCATTAGGAAAACAACACACAGCTGGAAAATCATCTGTACCTCCAGTGATTATAAACCATGCAATGATCTTGTCAAGATAAAATGTCACAATAATGTAGTCCTTGGATGTTAAGGATTATATGGAATCATAATTTTTATATCAAAATAGTTAACTTTTAAATAAATAACACTCATTTTTTATTTGCACATAATTTTATTTAGTTTAATTACTGTTATTTATTTTTATTTTTTTTTTGTTAATGTTTTCTTTTTTCAGATAACATTATCATGCACTAGTTACAGTATTTGTACAGGAGAAGGGGCAGGTGGAGAGATACACTGATTTTGATTTTTTGCTATCCAAATTACGTGTGAGATAAAAATTTGGTAAACTGCATCATGCTCACAGTTTGTTTAAATCTCACTGATGTGTTCCAAATAAGGGTTTTTAAAATGTAAATCAAATATCTCCAGGCTACTTGTTCTTCATTTTCTTACTTGCCCTTTAAAGTAGGTTAATTAAAATAGAATGTAGTCAATACTCATCTTGGAAACCCAACTACTAAAAGCCTTTTTATGTTGAGCTGATACCTAGAAGCTCAGATGTCTCTGGAATTCAGTGTAGATACAGGATTGCATTAAAAAGGTGTCATCAAATCTATCCTTTCTAAGATATTAGCATGTTGTCCTTAGTTAATATAAGACATGATGAAGGCAAATACCAAAGTGCTAATGAACAGAACAGGATTTGGAAAAAGTTACAAATGTGGTTTTCAGCTGTTACACTACTAGCCATATCACCTGCTGTGCTAACCATATTAAATGTAGGTTTTATGATTAAAGAAGAGAAATTAAGTTTTAATGTTACTATGCTTTTATTAGAGTGTCGAGAAGCATCTCTTTCATTTTAGGAGTATCATCATGTGCATTTCCATAATGACAGATCTGCAAAGAGAATGTGAGTGGTTTACAGTGAATACAAGGTAAGACTTTTTTCTGACAATAAGTATTTCTGAGCTTCTCCAATAAATCAATTATAATTTGTCTGATAATGAATTTAGCTAGTTAAAATTCTAGTTAAAATATACTTTAAATGAAAGAAAATCTGCCCCTTGCTGAAGATGGTCATACTATGATTTGACATTGTGCATTCCAGGTCCTCTTATCATTATGAAGGCTCATATATAAGGCAATTATTTGATTGGCTGCATCAGCATTGGCCATCTTATAATGCCTTATATGGTTATACTTGTTGACAAATTAATGCAGTATCTATGCAGTTTAAAACTGTGTTCTTCACTAGTCCAATGAATCTGTTGGCAGCATGTTACTACTATGAAGAAGCCCAATATTCATGACGCACATCAGACTCCCAGTCCAAGGCTAGAAGGAACTTATGGGACTAAACTCCAGGGGGAGTATTGTCCTCTCCCTATTGAAATAGCATTTTCTTGTTTAGGAAATGTGAATGATGAGCTCCACTATGTTGTGCCCCACGACACACACATACACAAGGCATGGCATGGCATAACTGAGCCAGTTCCAAGGTGGGGAAAACAGCACAAAAAATGGCAGTATGGTGAGATCCATAATATTCCCTAGCTCTGTATTTCTCAGACAATGATATGATCACAATTGTTTAGTGTGGGTGGTGGTAGGCCACAGGAAAAATGACCCAGTTCATACGGTGGTCAGTAGGAGAATAAACATCTGTATTAAAACTAAATTGTTTTTCTCGCTACAGTATGTGGTCATTTCAGAAATGTCCCAGAATCAAATTCCAACTTAAATGACTTTAGTTATCAAACTCTACTTTGTACCTGATATGATGAGACTACATGGGCTGAGGGTCATCCCTGCCTGTAAGAGGTTGCTCCCAAGGGGAGCAATATTTGAGTCACTCTAATCAGTTGGAACATTACCTCATCAGATTGGAACAATGTTCACCACAAGTACTTTCATGATAAAAACAATTCCTTGGCTTTACCTACTCAAGTCACTTTAAAAAGGGCCTACATAAAGGTTTGAATTAAAATACCAAAGATTAGTACACAAATACTATACTATAAAGCCAACATGCCTTATAATTAGTAATTTAATGGGGATGGATATTCAGTATAAGAATGAACTACATAAAATAAAAGATGGATAAGAAAAACAAATTTTAAATAAGCTCACGGGAACAATAAACCCACTACAAAAAAATATATTCAGTCCAATTATGCAAAATTATGTGGAATTTCTAATAGTTATAAGTGTGGAAAAAAATCATAACAAACATTATAGTTAGAAAGGAAATTATCTGTTCTGCAACAGCAATTTTGCTGACATTTATAATACACAGGAAATCATGGAGCTTAATTATTTGAATTTTCTGGTCTTACAGATGCTGCACTGAAATCTAATTAAACAGATTCAATAGAACTGCAATGCTGAAGGCTATAAATGGAGACTTTAGTAATACAAGTATCGGTTTTAAAGACAGATTCTACTGACCTCTAAATAAAGAGAATTAATATTTTTCAGTTTAAAATGTAACACAAAAATAGGAAATCGTTCACTTTTTGGAATTAGGGCCCTTAACAGCAAATGTTAAAAAATGCCCAAATGGGACTGGGTGCTTCAGTGCAACTGCAGTGGGTTTTGGTGTTACTTACCTGTATGCCACTAGCTTCAAGATGGCTCAGTTTTAACTGAATGCCATGTTCTAAGCTGTAGAACATTATCAGTTCCAGTACCACAACTCATTTTCAGATAAAGTAACTATAGTACCTTATGTGAATATCCAGTAATGCTTTTCATAGATTATGTTTTAAGATTACAGTAGCTAGTAAAATGCATCACAAACTTGATGCATTAAAGCTAATTTTCAGATAAAGTATCTATAGTACCTCAAGTACTGTAAATATCTGTTTTTCAAGGATTAAGTTCTAAGATAATTTAGTGAAAAGTATCACAGACTTAGTGCACTAAAAACAGAAATGTTGATGTTATATAAAAAATAAAAGACTTGATGATGGGAAGTATTTATTGGTAGGTGAAAAGGAAGGGGCAACTATAGAGCTCGTACTGTGGAGATAACTAATATAATGTTGAATTATCTAATAAAATATGAGTTTGCATGTAAGAAAAAGATTGCCAGTTAATGCTGTAAACAGATTTACTCAAGCAAATCACATATTTGCAAGAAACTGTTATTTCAAATACTAATTAAAAATTTTACAACGCAATCAACTCTCAACTTCATGCAATCTGAATAGTAAATATTACAATGTAATTTAATGTACAGTAGGAAAGAACTGAATTGAATTTGATTCTTTATGACACCTTTCATAGAACATCACAATGATTTCTGTAAAATACAATATTGAAGTTGGATGCTGTCAGTATAGTATGTAAGCAGGTGTGCCAGTCATTAATGTATGAGCTCATTCAAATCCCACCAGCAACCAAAGAAGAAGAGGAAGCTGAAAAATTAGCAATTCTATAACACTTTCCCTATACATTGTATCTCAAAGCACTTTACAAGCAATAACAGACCAGCAGTGAAGTGATTCTAAATGTATAGAGGCAGATGTTTTGCACATGAATACCCTCACAAGGCCTTGGACAATTGCATGAACTGGATTTATCGAAAGGGAAATGCAGGCCAGGATAACAAGTAAATCCCTTACTCTTGTGAAAGGTGCCTCAGGTATTTTTTTTTCTATGTAGACACCCACCAAGACAGCATCAGAGATGGCAGAAAGGACTTTATTATAGTGTTTCATCAAAAGGACAGCACACCACAACAGTATAGCATTACCCTACTACTATACTCGAGTGTCCATATTTTCTTGCATGAGCCCAAACCTGCTATGGGACTAGAACCCATGATGTTCTGACACAGATGTGGATGTACTAACAACTGAGTGAAACTGACACTTAAGGCAATTGCTTTCAAGTCTTTTATTGATAAATGATATTGTCTGAACACTGTGGTTCTATCCAATTATATTTAAATAGTAGTTTGGGACATTTCACTTGGAATATCAACATGGAAAATAAGTTACATGAAATTGCATCTTAAGAATTGTACCTTTAACACTGTAATAACCCTATGTACTCTTCTGCAGTGGAAACATTAACCCAAATACTTATACAGGGCTTCAATCCACAACATTCTGGTACAGAGGCAAAAGTATGTCTACCAACAGACTCACCCCAACACTTGGTTATTTATGTTGGTAACAAATTGAACATATTGTTCTCACCCAGTGGATAAGGGGATAAGTACATGCAAAACCATCATGAAGGGGTTTGGGCTCTTTTACCTGTATGCAATGCCATAAGGTACAGTATGCTACACAATCTTCAAAGACTGAACTCAACAAACTACAGAAGTGTTTTGTTCTGCTTAGGACTAATCAATCTGACAGAGCCATTGAGTCATTCCTGCACAAGAGGACACCCAGCTAGTATTGACTGGTTTTTGGATCATGCTAGGCCCCCAGCAATAAAGAATTTGAAAAGCAAAGACCCTTAATGCAAAGTACTGGTTGACATAATCATACAAAATGAATACAGGAAGTAAAATAACATATTAAATTAATGCAAACTTGCACATCCCCCAGTGCAAAAAATCATGTGCAGAGATGTAAGCAATATGACATGACAGGGCGTTGATTCCTATTCCTCAACCACATGCCCAGGTGCTTTGTAGGACAAAAGGTGATTGCATTGATTGCATTCAACCACCTGAACATGCCTTCCAAATCATCCTTCACTCCTTCTAAAGGACACAACCCTGAAGGTCTGGACTATAAACCTCCTCATCTCTCAGCCAGAGATACTACTGCACTTTTCACTACCCTTCTAAACCTCTCCTTTCAATTGGGGATGATTCCCAAGGCATGGAAACAGGATAATGTTAAACCACTTCAAAAAAGGTAGTGACTCATATTTTCCTTTAGAAATATCATACCATCTGTCTCCTCCCTATGCTAGCTAAAGTACTGGAAAAGCTTGCTCCTTACCAGCTCTCCTCTTTCCTTAACAACTCTTCCTCCTTCCTCTTCCCTTACCAGTCTGGCTTTTTAAAATCTCTCTCCACTGTCTCCTCATTTCTCTGGATCACTGACTGCATTTCAAGAGTAATTGTCCAAGGCCTAACTCCTGCAGTAATATTTATCAACCTGGCTAAGGCTTTTGATACTGTGGCCCACCCTCTCATTCATGATAAGGCAGGGAAGTGTCTGATCAAGTAATCAGTTGTGCTGCTCCTAATGGTGGGATTGGTCATAATCTGTCCAAGTCAGGCCTGCAATATCCTTCCCCTTCTCATCTGTTCTAGAGTTTCCAAGGGCTCAGTCTTTAGCTCTATCCTTTTCTCACTCCAGTTCTCACGAAATGCCACAGAGACTATCTCCATGACTTTTTGCTTTATTTAGATACTAGAAAGGCTCCATTCCACCCCAATCTTCAAGAATATTGACAGCTCCCCACTGTAAATATCTCACTGCATGACTAGATCAGCATCTCAACATCTTTACTACATTAGCACCCTGTGCAAAAAATTCTGCCACATGCTTGGCAAACTGTATTGAAAGGAATCCTGCTTGCCACTTATAGCCTGCTGTGGGACTATCCTTAAGACTGTTTTGTTAGTGCTTGACTATGCAGATGTGGTGAATAGTGTTGCCTCCAAATGTCACCATGCTGGACCAGACTCCTATACTAATCTGTCTGCCATTTTCCTCTTGATGCCCTACCTCTTACTCATCACTGGTCTCTGTATGTTAATCTTGCAGAAACAAGAATGACCTACTCCTCTGTATCCAATTTTCACACTTTCTCCTCTCTCAAACCATTATTTGAAGTTTGTTTATGTCACTTTTCCTTTTGTTGCAGCTCATCTCTGTCTTCCATCTCCTGCTCTTATTCTCTTCTAAATTTTGGTTTTGTTGTTTATGGGCTGCTCAGTTCTTGTTGGGATCTTGGCATTTCACACTTTAAATTGTAGTTGTTAATGTTATTATCTGGGTTATACATCAGTAATCTAGCTAGAATGTACCCCTACTTTGTATTTGTTTCCCTGCCTTTATTTCAGTTTCTGTCCCTTATCTACCTTTTCATTTTGTACAGTATTTCATTCATATGTGTGCTTTATAATTTTAACCCCTTCCCCTAAACCATGCCTGGATATGGGCTTTGGCTCAGTGGTTACCAATTTCAAAATTAATAAATAAATAAATGAACTAAGGTGATATTTAAAATTGTGTTCTTTCATCTGTTTACAAATTGTGCCATGCTGTATATTTGAACATGATTTTAGTTTAGTTTTTCCTTCTTATTTTAGTGGTATTATTATTATTTGGCATAAAGTACAACTTGTTCTCAGCTGACTTTAATGGAAAGAGACCTATTTATTCTAATACCAGAAAATGCAGTGAGGGCTTCAATGCTCATATGAAAGTATAACCTCACTGTTCCTTAAAAATGTCTGCACTATATCTATGTCAAGTAACTGGTTATGTTCTGTGAAGTGAAGAAAAAGACTGTGAAGGTCAACCACAGTCAAACTTCATCACTGTTTTACCCTTGAGAAAGAAAAGGATTCAGAACAAATTACTACATAAACTGTGCATTACACTAACTCAGACTTAAAGGGAAAGTCCCCTCAACTTATTTTCTGTATACCTATGTATTTTCTGTATACCTATGTAGCCTATAGGCAAGAACAATTATTCACTTTCTTACCTCCCCCTCTTTCATTCTAATTTAAATGCTTCACCTGTTCTGGCATGGTGTGAGAACCTGTTTCACTCCATTACAAAGGTCATTACCCCACTTATACAAGGCATCATGGGAACTGATGCTGTGTACATACACCAGCCAGCAGAAGTGCTCCTGTCAGTCAGTTATGTTGTATGTCTTTTGAAGTCCCTGTATTCTCGTCTTGTGCTGGCCATCAAACTTTTCAAGGTAAGTTCCCAAATGGTTTCTGTTATTAAAAGTATGCATGAACTGAAAAAATGCAGTTGAAAGGATACTATTGCTTGTGATGTTTTGTTATTCAACTGACTAGCTTGTTTATGTGCTATGAACTCTTTGCTTACTGCCAGTCCCTTTGATATGCAAATCTGCATTATCAGCTCCCATGTTTCCTTTCATTAGTGGAGTCATGACCTTTGCAATGCAGTCAAACAGGTTTTCACACTGGGGCAGAATAAGAGAGAAGTAATTTTATTTAAATTTAAACTAGGATGAAATTAAGGGGATGCAAGAGGGGGAATAATTGTTCATGTCTACAAACTACAAAGGCAAACAGAAAAAAAAGGTTGAGAGAACTTTCCCTTTAGAATGCCTAAAGAAATTTAAATGAACAATGTTTACCACATAGAAATCTTTCTGTGGTTCAGAAAAGTGTCTAGCAAGCCTGCTAAAGTTTATTACAGGGGCAGGCATACCCACTAGAGAACAGGAGACTGTTATTCTTTTTGTTTTTATTTCACAGTATGACCCTTACTAGCTAATACTGTATATGAAAATGTTAGACTTTAGAGAATGGAGCTGGCTTATGTTCAGTTGGGTGGGGTTGGTGGGAAAATAGGTGGGCGGATGAAAGAGGGAGAATATAATGGTAGTGAATTAAAAAGGACAATGGAGGATGTTGGGGGATGGCAGATATAGAGGGTGGTGGATATTAGAAGGAATTCCCATTGAAACTCAATGGTACACAAGGTAAGGCTGGTGCTAGCGAAGGTGGCAGTTAATCTAGGGGTGGATAATCGAGGGTGCCCTTTATTTGACAGTGATTAGAAAACAATGTGATTTTGGTAGCTAATTTTATTCAACAGGATAAATGAATACAGCACCATCTTACAATTGATTGGCTGTCTGGTTTTAAATAATAAACTGCTGCTCCAAACCAGATGCCTGGTTTTGTACTTTATATCTTCTGCTAGTGTAAAATAAATCTTTAAAACATTGTTTTACTAACCATTTCAGAAAAAAAATATGTATACTTAATATCAGATTTTTCTTTACCCTAATACTGTTATTAGAATGACCAAAATGTCATATGATATTGTACATACAGTGTATTAACTAACCCCACTGTGACAGTTAATTCATTATTCAACTAGAGTAACAGCAGGTAAACAATGCAAACACTGTTAATGTTAGGAAAAAAAGAGAAAAATGTATTATGTCATAGAAATGGTCAGACTTTTTGACACTGTTATGGCCGTAAATTTCTACAATGCATATAGGTATTTAAATTTAATAATAAATATAATTTAGCACAGAAAACACAAAATGCATGACGTCCCTTGAATAGCAATTTTGAGAGCTCTGCATAAAGATGAGTTGTAGAAGCAGAAGGCACAACTATTTAAGAAACAGCTGTTCAAGAAGCTGTCCCAGAAGGTTTAAAAAGTATTTTGTGATAATTCTAGTTCTTATTTTATTTAAAATGTTTGCCCAGGAAAGGCACACTGAATCAAAACGTATTTCCAGGTACATCCCGAGAGAACAGGGAGCTTAAATGACTTAAAGTATTGCTATAAGCAAGTGGCAGTTGGGGGTTTCAAATTCAGGTCTGCTGGGTTTCTCACTTCACAAATTGTTCCCTTAACCCATTACTGCTATACTGCCTCCATGTAAGCTGTTTTATCTTTGACTCAACTAATCCTGCAGAAAAAAGACATGTTGTGTCTACTGTTTTAGTTAGGCAATAAATGTTTAGCATTCAAATGATGTAAAAGCAGACTTAATAAAGTTAAAAACATCGATGCATCTATTCCCTATTATTGCACCCTTTAGGTGAAAGGTTGCTGTATTTTTACCTGCTCTGATTTGAAGCATGACCTTTAAAATTATAGCTCTAAGACTCAGTCTTCAAACCCTTCGAAACTGTAAATGCCATATTAATGTCATTTCCTAGAAGTTTCATGACATACAAGCCTACCAGCTATAAAATGTATCAGACTTTATGTGCTTATTTTACTTACAACTGCAGGCCAGAATGATTTTTGGGCAATTCATTTGAAGTGACTTCCGAGCTATTTGCTAAAGGTGAATAGTAGTACATTAAGGAAGCTTATTGTTCCACAGCGCTATCCACTATTCCCTATCCATTCTAAATGTTAGATACAGCAATATAACAGTATTCTATTGTGCAAGTAAAAAAATGAATACTGCATATCAGATGTACATTTAATTAATCATTAATGTGGGTTATCTGTGTTGCAGTTACTTTTTGCTCTGCATAAGACCGACAAATAGGGAGATGCTGATTGGAAACATTCTGATAAGAAGAAGAGTGAGAATGGCAATTACAAAGAACAAACATTCCCTTGGAAGTAAGAAAACAAATAGTGCCCAGTACTAAAATATATTGTAGACACAAATCAATCCACCATTTTAAGTGACGTAGATGCTTAATGTGCCATGTAGATATTCTATAAAGATATGACATTATGCCACTAGCTAAACAAGCCTTGTCCTGGTTCATACATGATCTTCAAAACTGTTCTTACGAGGTTGAAACTGATCATTTTTTCTGACCCTGCAAACATTACTATAGGTGTACTGCAAGGGTTTGTTCTTGGTCTCCTCACCTTCTTCATGATTAATAATCCTCCTTATGTGAGTGATTACGTATGTTAATAATGTTAAAACTGCTGATGAGCCTATGAAATTTTCAATCTGTTTCATGGTCTGAAAAACTGACTTTGGGGAAACCAGAGTGTCACTAAACAAGAGTTTAAATCCATATTTTGGCATTTATCAGAAACTAAGGTTCCTAAGTTCTAGACTGAACATTATTTGTAGTGGTGGTACCGATTGAATATTTTTACAGATTATGAATAGCTAGGGGTTGTGCTTTATCAAAGCATAGTCATGAGTGATCATATTTCTAAATTGAGTATCACAGGGAACATCAAATTCAAGGCTTTGTCTATGGTCCAAAGCAGTTTGTGCAACAAGAAAACAATTAGATGTTTTTGGTGCAGTATTAGCCACATTAAGCATTTTAACTAATTGTACCCAATAGCTGCATTTGAAGTCCAGTCCATTCAAAGTATAACTGATACAAAAATGGCCAACCAGTTAAATCACAAGTTTTAGTATGAAAGAAATAACATGATCTATTGGGAATTGAACCCAGGCCCCCAGTGTACCATCCTGGTGCTCTAACCAATGAGTTACAGGATTACATGGTTGGACATTGGCTTCTCTGACACATTTCCTTTCTCTAGTATTATAGATCCAGCAACTAGGAATACTCAGGAGTCAAGTATATTTTTTTTTGGTGTGGTATTAGCCTCTGCTAAGCAGTAATGAAATGTTATTGCTCTCTATATTTAAATGTCAAAAAGTACTAGAATAAGGCAGCATTCTGATTTATTTCATATCCGAACCTGAACTGAGCAGGCTAACTGTATCACATAGCATTAAGTTTGAAATAATTCAAAACAGCTTTCCAGTATTATTTCTTTAGTTTTTGTTAACTGGGAAAGGAGGGCTAGATGATACTACTTATTGTCATCTTCATCATGAGAGAAGGGGGTGTAATACAGATGCAAACCAGATGTAAATAAACCAGAATCTGCTGGAGGTATTTTAGCGAATGGGGAAAATTTTGACAGCACACTGGGGAAATGTGTCTACTCTATTTGAGAAGTTCCATTGGCTCTTTAATGGCCACCTGAACAACCACAAAAAAAAAGTAGACAGGACCTCAGTTTAATATCATAGCCAAAGGATAGCATACTACATCAGTACAGCATCCCCTTAGTACTGCACTCAGGTGCCATAATTGATGGTATGAGTTGGAGATCACGTGATGCTTCTGTGAGACTCGCAGCTCTAGGAACTGGCTCCTGCTCCAACTCTTAATCTACGTTTAAATATAATCGTTCAGTCGGATTGCAGTCTCTTCTACGATGGCTCATATCTCTAACAGACTTCTGACATGTCTACAAAAATTTGTGAACCTAACCAACGAGCACAAGCTTTCTAAATTTCACCTTTAAATCGGGGCCTGAGCAACGCCATAGAGGCCAAAATGCACCAAACTCTCCCGAGGCATGCACCCCCACAAACTCCCAAAAAGGGGGCGAAATGATCCAAAGGCAGGCAGGGGGCTCCCTGAAACCTCTTACAACAAATACAGCATCTCCACCAATGCCAACTCTATTATCGGAACAACAATTTCTAGAGGAAATCTAGCTATTCAAACTAGCTCTACAAGATATCACTACAGAGCCTAAGTCGCTCAGAGGGGAGCTCTCTGACACCAATCGGGTCATTTCCGATATCACAGCCTGCAGTACATCTCTTGAGACCTGCAGGGGTAAGGTAGAGCCAGAAATGATAAATTTAAGGCAACGACTGCACAAAATGGAATCAAAACTGGAAGATCTGGAAGGCCAAAGCAGGAGGAACAACATTGTTATCTTTGGCCTTCCAGAAGAAGCTGAGGGATCCTCTCCCATCCTATTTTTTCAGAAGTTGCTGAAAAAAATAGCTGGTTCCTCTCCAAATAATTCTACCTACATAATTGAGAGGGCCCACTGCTCGCTTCGCCCTAAGCCAGCAATCGGAAAACCTCCGAGACCAATTATTATTAAACTTCTGATCTACCTTGACAAAGCTCACATCCTTGAACAAACCAGAAGTTTGCAGCAAGTTTTATGGCAGGGCCAGCAGCTATGACTGGCACAAGATTTACCTGCTACAGTGAGACAGTGATGATCAGAGTATCACCCCTTGGTGTCGAAGTTAATAGCTGCAGGAATCAAATATAAGGGGCAATATCCATCTCGATTGTCGGTCCTCCATGCTGGCAATTGGCACTCCTTTGACAATGCACAACAAGCTGCCCTTGCTTTACAGGCTCTATACCTCGACTTATTCTCCGTTCGTTGATGTTTCTTGAAGAAGATTGCCCACTGATCTTTTTTTCTGCTCTTCTCTCAGGGGGTCTGAGTGTAAGAGGACATTAACTTGCATGACATAGTTTTTGAAGGTCCCATTTTTTGACCACTGGAGGGCAGTAGAGTTCTTAGTCTGGAAGAGGTGGGAAAACTGTGCTCCTCTATACGTAATGGATTGTCCTGGTTGGGATGCGATTGAATGTCTGTTTCCTCATTTTTACGGATCTACTACAAGGCAAGATGACTACATTAAATACTGTCATCCAGGAACACTGGCCCTTTAGCAGACTCTATTTGATTTGATGTTTCCCCCCTTTTTTCCCCTCGTGACCATTGTCTTTCTTTCCCCACTACCATTATCAGGGCAAGCCTGCTGTAAGATTGTAGATTTTCATTGTCATTGCTAGAATTGGCCACAAGAGGGCAGCACATTCTTGAATGATAAGTTTGGTGCTATAGCAGGTTTCCAATACTAGCATTCATATAATTCAATATTTTTGAGCCCCAATGGCTCTTTTGCTTTATTAAATGTGCATACTAAAGGCACAGTACATGAGGGAATGCTTTGCAGTCGTGGAACTGCTGTAATTGACTGAATTTTTCCTTTTTTTTCCTCCCACTTCTTCCTAGGTGCTTGTGATTCCTGACTGTAATACAGCAGGCCTAGCTATTACCTAATTTTTACTGCTATTGTGGATCTGTAATCAGTTTTTTGTAAAGTAGATTCTGAGACTCACTACCGAGTTGGGGCAGGAGGTAAGCGTTCTTGGATTTTCCTACAGTCCATTCAGTGCACCACATACTGGTGTAGGGTTGGGTGGGTGTCCACAGCTGCATTTGGGGTCACATTTTGGATGTTATGGGTTGCAACATTTATTTTCCAGAGGCTGTCGAGGGTAACAGTCTCAGCACTATACCTATTACTTAGGGATATTGATTGCTTCGCTCTGGACCAGGAATATTGGGGGACAGGGGGGATGGTGGGCAAGGGTTGGGTTATCTTAATAGTTTTTTTGTTGTCTTGGTGGGGAGGTTCCTTTTTACTTCTGCTCTCCTTACTTATAATACATATCTAGGTGGTTTACCGGGTTAGGGGGGATAGGTTGTTTTGGGTGATTGTGCTAAATGCAAGGTGGTGTGGGGTGGAATTTAGGTTGGTCGCCACTCATCACTCGTATATTAACCAGCTGGGTAAGTGGTATTTTCACCTTCAGGAATGTTTTCTTTATGCAGAGCTATTCTCGATATTTAGCTTGGTTATGGCAGCAATATTAAGATTTAGTTCTTGGAATATTAAAGGTGCTCAGTCTCCCACTAAAAGAGTGAAGATTCTGCTACATCTCCATAAACTTAATATTGATGTGGCCTTTCTTCAAGAGACCCATTTGCCCACTTCACAAATTCCCTGTTTAAGAAGACCATGGGTGGGACAAGCATTGGGAGTTGGCTTGGACACCCGTAAATGTGGAGTTGTGGTGCTGGTAGCGCATCGCGTACCCTTTAGGTTGCTACAATCGGTATGTGACCCCCAAGGTAGATATATACTGCTGAGAGTCATACTAGGCCTCATGGAGCTGGTAATGGGTTTGGTCTATGGGCTAGTAAGGGATGACCCACAATGTTTTACCAAACTTATGACTAGTTTGGCTCCCTGGTCCACTCTTCCTATCTTACTCGGCAGAGACTGGAATTTAGTTTTTTGTAATTCACTAGATAGGTCCAACCCCAGATATTCTCTGCCTACCCTGGCACAATGGGAGCTAATGGAGTTTATGGATACTATGGGTCTTGTTGACCCTTGGAGAACCCTTTTCCCTTCAACAAGAGATTATTCATTCCTTTCTCTGCCCCACAATAAATTTTGCAGGATCGATTACTTTCTGTCGGGGATTGAGCACCTATTGAGGGTACATAATTGTGTTTATCTTGCTAAAGTGATCTCTAACCACCATCCAACCCTTTTACAGTGGTCTCTGCCTGCTTCTGCTGAACAAGATAACGTCTGGAGATTTAACCCTCAATTACTAAATTCTCAGTACTTGGTGGATCACCTTCAAATATTTATAGAGAATTTCTATGAATATAATGCTTCCACTATGCAGAAACTTGATGTATTATGGGGTGCCCTGAAGTGTTCATTGAGAGGAGAGATTATTCGCTTGGCTTCTATTAGAAAAAAGAAAATCTCCAAAGAATCCTCCCTATTACTACAGCAAATTAAAATCTTAGAGCAATCCTTATCTTCCCATCCCCACACTACAGAATTTGAAAAATTAGAAAGTCTTCGGTTCCGATATAACACTCTTCTTAGTAATAAAGCTGAACATCTCCTTCTTAAAACTAAAGTCACCTACTTTGATCAAGGGGACAAAGCAGGGAAGCTATTAGCCCTACGGCTCAGGGCACAAGTAACTGATAGAATTGTGTTAACTATTTGTGATGCTGCAGGCAGTCTCCACACCTCTCCCAGAGACATTATTTCCTGTTTTCAATCCTACTATCAATCTCTTTACTCACGTACCCCCCTACCCTTCAGTAGTACTGTACTAGACCTTTTTCTTCAGGACTTAAATCTCTCATACCTGTCCCAGCACCAAATTGCCCTTCTGCAAGCTCCACTGACTTTAAAGGAGGTACACGAGGCTATTGATGCACTCCCTCTAGACAAGGCACTGGGCCCTGATGGTTACACATCCAATTTCTATAAAACCTTAAAATCTGAACTGGGCACAACCCTGCTTAACACCTATAACTACATTTATAGGCATGGCGTTTCAGATCTCAGCCTCACAGTGGCTACCATTGTAGTCCTTCCCAAGCTGGGCAAGGTCCCTACAATGTTGGCAAATTACTGCCCAATATCACTTATAAATGTGGACCTGAAAATTCTGGCAAAAATTCTTGCTAACAGAGTGGCCAAGGTATGGCATACCCTACTGAGCCCTGAACAGGTCAGTTTTGTGGCCGGACACCTATCAGCTGACCATCTGCGAAAACTTCTTTATCTCCTTTCTACATCCAGGGACTCACATATCCCTGTGGCTTTGGTGTCCCTGGATGCAGAAAAATCCTTTGATTGGGAATCATGGGACTATTTGTTCAATTTACTCCCAAGATATCATATCCCTGTACAATTCATACAGTGGATAAAATTCTTTATTCACAATGCTCTGCTCGTATATTATGCAACTGAGTCCTCTCACCATCTTTTCTCCAACAACAGGGCACATGCCAAGGGTATCCTTTCTCTCTTTATTTATTTAATTTACTTTTAGAACTTCTTATTAGGAAAATCAATGCTTCCACAATGATCTCTGGAATCTCAATTAATCACTCCCGATGCAAACTATTGGTGTATGCTGATGCTATCATGCTCCACATTACCCACTCATCTAAAGCCATACCTGCTACCCTAAGTATCATTCAAGAATTTGGGCGATTATCCAACTACAAATTGAACCTGTCTAAAACAGAGGTAATGCCCCTAAATAATCAAACTCCAAAAGTGTACATCCAACATCTTGGGCTTTCTTGGGTGAGTGATAAAATAAAATACTTGGGCATATATTTATCTCAATCCTGCTCCAAAATTAAACAATACAATTTGGACCAGTTAATTACACATATCAAAATGGATCTAAACCGCTAGGGACTACTCCCTATCTACCTTTGGGGATGTATCAATACAGTTAAAATGAACGTCCTGCCCTGTCTGTTATATCCCCTCCAAATACTTAATTGCTTTCTCCCTAAATCCTGGTTCAATCAGGTACATAGTATCATCTCTAAATTTATTTGGAAAAATAAGCCACCTTGATGGGCACTTTCTAAATTACAGAGGTCTAAAGAACGGGGAGGGTTACAGGTCCCCAACCTCTACCTTCACTATTTCTCGATTAATTGCTCAATAGTTTCACAAACCTATGTTAGGCCCCCCCCCCCACTGTGGCTACAAATCAAAAATTCACTTTGTACTCTAACAGGAATAGACATAAAAAGTCTACCTTATCTCTCCATTAATAAAGTCCCCAAACAGCTTAAACCCTCACCCCTTATGGCCTCTCTTCGAACTCGCATGCAATTGGATAAAAATTTTGGGTACTCGTTGGAGAAGGATTCTTCTCAACCCATTCTGGGGAACCCCAATTTTAAAATTGGAGCTCAAGTCATCAAATCATCCTTCTGGTCAGGTGGAATTGGAGTAATGGTAATAGATCTAATAGAGAACAATAAATTGCTTGCCTTTTCAGATATAACAATAAAATACAATCTGCCAACCTGTTTCTGTTTTAAATATCTCCAACTCTCTCAAGCATTAATGCAGCACCTTGGTAGTGGCCTCTGGGACCGGTATATGATCAGCACCATTTTTGGTTCACTCTCCAGGAGACCTACTTCCCATTATGTTACTGTTTACTAAAAGGAGCTGCAAGTGTGACTTATGGACTAGAAGGCCCTCCTAGTTATGTGTGGGATAAAGCTCTTCCTGCAAATTCCATGGCCCCTCGCCAATTGCCACAAATCTGGAACAGATTTTATAAAGATGTTAGGTGGGACCGCTATAGATTCCTTCAATTCTATATATTACATGACTTCTACTACACCCCCGTAAAACTTAATAAAATTGGGAATTTCCAATCGGGTGTGTGTCCTAGGTGTGGCGCCCAGAGAGGTACACTACTTCATATTCTTTGGGAATGTGCCAAGGTAACTCCCTTTTGGGAAAGTATCCGATCAAGACTCGATCCCCTTTTAGGTTTACAGAACCCTTTCCAACCAGAAATTTGTATCCTGGGAGATTCAGGAGAGGCTTTAATAGGCAACCAAAGGAATCACATGACCCTGATATCTCTTTGTGCTAAGAAAATTATACTACACTACTGGTTGGATCAACAAACTCCTAAGTACACAGAGTGGCATAAAGAAATTATTTTTGCCTTACAAGCAGAACATCTTCTTGTGAATATCTCCAAATGTAATATTAAATACCAGAAAATATGGGCTCCCTTGCATACATTATTATCCATCTAGGACTATCCTGACTCTTAATTTGGTTTGTATTACTGTGTCAAACTGAGTTCTATAGATGTTACTGTTCAGTGCTCATCCCTTTTGTCCCCCAAACATGCAGTATCCCCAGCGTGGTTGGTCCTTTTTTTCTCTTTTATTCTTATTATTCTAGTGGCTACATGGGAGGGGATGATGGGGATGGAGGGTGTCAGATAATATAATAATTTTATATACACTGTTCCTTGTTTTTAGATAGTATTGTTAACTAATGTCAATATCACTCCTGTTATCTAATTCTAGGTCTCAATGTTGGATGGAAATGCTATATAAGTGATTCAATTTTTGTATCCACACCCTTGACCATCATAGGTGCATAAGGGAGTACAAGATCTATTATGTTATGTATTATTGTTGTTCATCAAGTTTTCTGTACAAGATTGAGTTGTTTACAAAATGTACATGTAAAGACAAAACTAAAAATGCAATAAAGTTTATTAAATCTGAAAAAAAAATTATGGTATGAGTCCAATCACAGTGTGGAACTAGAACCCATAAACATTTGGCCCAGAGGCAGATGTGCTACCAACCAAACCATGCTGACACCTGTCATACAGCTTTTAATGGAATAATCTCCCTTGTATAATTAGAAATGTATCCAGGCCTGATCAGTTTAAACAATCCCTAAAAGAATATCTTATATTAAACTCTGCTTGCAAATTCTATTGATGTCATGGCCAGTTATTCAATGTTTACAAAAATGTATATTAATAAAGACCAAGTAAATATTGTTGTGATTTAAGCTGTAATGCATAGTATTGTGTAACCCTTAATATTGCTGCAGTTGTCCATCTCACCTAAGACATTGCTGAAAACAGGGCTTTATAGCAGACTACCACCCCCATAAACACTAATCAAGAAATTTTAAGTGTATAGTCAATATCAACAAACAGAAGAGGAAGAAATAAGTGACTTAGCTGGGATTTGAACCCAGGTTACTTGAAATACCTTTCCAGTTGTGCTACCAGCAGTGCCACGTAGCAACTGGAAACATGGGAGTCCCAGAAAAATACCATATTCTTACCCTGCTGCACAACCTGGTGCTGCACAGATGATTGTTTCATTCACAATTGTATGGTGTGCATATATATAGTTTCAAATCCTAGCTAAGGCACTAATTTATTTCTTTTTTCTGTTTGTTAAGATTCCATATACTGTATGTGCACACCACACCTTTATGAATGAAAATGTAATTATCTTTGCAGTCCCAAGTTATCCAATGAGGTGTTCCAAGGAGTCCAAGGTTTCTAGTTGCCTTGGTGACACAGCTGGTAACAACCTGGAACAGTATTCTGGGCAACCTGGGTTCAAATTCCAGCTATGGCACTTATCTCTTCCTGTCTTCTATTTGTTTGGATATATGAACACCACACCCTTGTGAACAAAAATATAATTATCTGTGCAGCACCAGGTTTGCATTGGAGAAAGAGTGAGGTGCTTCTTGGAAACACAGGCTTTCAGTTTCCTTGGTGGCACAATTAGTAGTGCAACTGGAATGATATTCCAGGTGGCCTGGCTTTACTTCCCAGCTAAGGTACTTATTTCTTTCTCTATTCCTTTTGTTTGGATTCAATATTTGCACCTACCACATCCTTGTGAATGTAAATGCATAGTCACAAAAATCAAATTTACTTCCCACTGAACTGATCGTGGCAAAACAGTTTAAAATATAACACTTAAGCCCTTAAACATGAAGACTCCCATGTAATTCCACGTTAGTCACTTCCTGTGAGGCATTCAGCATGTAATTTAATCTCCTAGTGCTTCAGTCTGCTCATCTTTAAAACTGCGTAGAAGCACACTTCTCAAAAAACAGGGTACTGCAACTCAAGTTTGATTATGTTGGGAAAATACATTGTAAATAAATGTAAACAACCTTTGAAAGATGATTTCATTAATAGCAAGGAATATGCTTCATTTGAAGGGGCAAACATAGAACGATGTATTTTAGAAAAAGGAGTGGAAAGCATAGACTTGGAGGTGATGGTCCTAAAGATTTTAATTATGGAACAGTATTTGCTAGTCTTAATATACTATCAAAAGTATTTGTTACATTACATATGTCCCTATAAAACTACCTAGAAAATACATTTTTAAGAATCCTGGGCATAATATAACTAACTTCTGTTTGAATTATTGTGCATGTTTAGTGGAAGCCAGCACTGTAGCATTGGTTCAACTGACCCAGATATGTGTATGCTAAATACTAAAAAATCTGCTGAGTCACACAAATAGTCTCCAGAACTGATAAGGGTTCAGAAGAACAAAAGCTGGATGGGGAGGAAGAGAGGACAGCCCCTAGGGAAAATCCAGCAGGACACAGACAGGGGCAGATAAACAAAGAAGGGAAAAGTTAGAAAATGGAGGGGCAGAGGCAGGCAGTCTGACAGATAGAGCTGGGGGGGGGGGCACACAGCTGGGAGGTGCAAGTTGAAGAAGCTGGGGAGCACAGAGGCAGGGCAGTGCTTCAGGAAGTGAAATGGGCAAAGGGGGTATTGATAATAAGGTAGGAAATAGGATGCAGGGGGTTGGGGAAAGGATGGTAGGGAGATGCAGTCAGGAGGAGATGGAGTGCATGGTCCTACTGGTTGGGGGCTCTATAATAAAAGGGATTAGGTGGGGGAAGGGGAGATAAAAACAGTGCAGTGTGGGTGGAGTGTCTGCCGGGCATGACAGCAGCAAAGGTCACTCATTATATCCCTTCAAGTGGGGAGGCAGCAGGATGAGAAAATGTACCTGCTGTTCCACCTTGGAATGAATGATCTGGCATGAAGTAGCCTGATGGAGCTGCAGGCTAGATTCAAAGCTCTAGCTAGATAATGTAGCAGTTTGGGGTTTGAGTCAGTGGCATTCTCAAAGGTGTTACCAATACCAAGGGCAAGTACTGATAGGAAGTTGAGGATTGGAGAGTTCAATGACTGGCTGATGTGGTGGTGTAAGCAAATGGGATATGGCTTGGTAGGGGACTGGAGATCTACATGGAAGAATGACAGCCTATTTGTACCAGACAGACTGTACCTGAATAGGGAGGGGGGTAGCAGTACTGAAATGCAAGCTAGGAGAATACATAGTGGATACCTACAATTTAAACTGGAAGGGTGGAGGAGGACAAATCTGCTCCACAAGGAGGAAAGCTTGGGGGGCTACCAGCCCCCCAAGATAGCACTATATGGCTGGGCAAGAGGGTGATGGGTGCAAGGGGAAACAAAGTGAGAGACTGGTGGATGGGCATGTCAGCAAACACCAGGAGTCTAGGAAATAAGATGGTGAACCTCGAGGCCATCATGAGGGATAAGAGATTAGATTTAGTTGCAATAAGTGAGACCTGGTGGACAGATCATCACACCTGGGAAACAACCATTCCAGGTTATAAAGTGTTAAGAAGGGACAGGGCAGGCAAGAAGGGAGGAGGGATTGCCTTATATGTCAGGGAAGGCATCGGTGTTACTGAAGGGCAGGAGGAGGAAGGGAGACTAAGCTGCTTTGGGTAACACTAGATAGGAAGACAGGTAAATAACTGCTACTGGGGATTGTATAGAGGCCACCTGCACAAGGAGAGGAAGATGATAGATGGCTAACTCAGGCAATCACAAGTTTGGCAGAGAAATGTGAACTGCTACTGTTGAGTGATCTGACCCTCCTAGTTGTTGACTGGGAAATCCAAGATGCAGCATCGGCAAGGAGCAGGGTGGTATTATCCAAGCTGCAGGTGGTATTCCTTCAACAGCTGGTCAGGGAACCAACAAGGGGAAACAACTTGTTGGGCGTGGTCCTGACTAATGGGGAGAGTGTGGAGGAGGTGTGGGTTGGCGAAGCCTTGGGCACCAGTGTCCACAGTGTGGTACAGTTCAGGGTCAGGCAGGAAGGGGGACAAGTAAGACTAATATGACAGTCATGGACCCCAGACACAAAGACTTTAATAAGATGAGAAAGATAGTTAGGGAAAAAATGGAGGGTACGGAGAAGATCGGGGCAGTTGAGAAACTATGGAAAGCTATCAAAGGGAGGTGTTTGAGAAACAGCAGAAATGTGCATAAAAAAGGTCAGGAAGAGCAAGAGAGGGAGGAGACCACTCTGGTTCAATAGGGAGGTGGTGGGGACAGTAAGAGAAAGGAGGAGGGCTTTCAGAAAATGTAAGATGACACTTACAGAGGAGGAGAATTGGGAAGAGTATAGGGAGAAGAGAAGTCTGGCAGGGAGGGAGATCAGAAAGGCAAAAGCAGCCACTGAGGAGAATATAGCCAAAAGGGCCAGGAAGGGGGAGAAAACATTCTTTAGATATATGAGGGAGAGGAAAAGAGCAAGGCAGGGGATTGCTAGACTGGGGAGGGGAAGGAGGAATAAACTTGGAGCAGGACTACAAAAAGGCAGAGGCACTAAATGAGTATTTTAGCTCACTGTTCATGGAGGAGATGGAAGGCAGGGGTTTGATGCTAGATCCTAAGGGGAAGGAGGGCAAATGGGTGGATAAGAGCCCATTCACTGTGGATAGGGTCAGGGCTGAACTGGATAGACTAAGGGTGGACAACACAATGGGACCTGATGGGTTGCACCCCAGAGTGATCAAGGAATTGAGGGAGGAACTGGCCGCACCCTTGACAAGGCTCTTCAACCTGTCCCGGGATATGGGGATGGTGCTAGAGGACTGGAGGAGGGCTTCTGTAGTGCCCTTGCACAAGGGAGGTAGCAGGGAGCCGAAGAAGAACTACCACCCAGTCAGCCTCATGTCTGTGGTAGGGAAAGTAATGGAGGCATTAATCAAGGAGAAGGTGGTGAATTACCTGGAGAAGTGTGGCTTGCAGAACAGCACACAGCATGGCTTCACCAAGGGGAAATCATCCCAGACCAACCTAAATGAGTTCTTTGACTGGGTGACTCAGGTAATTGATGTGGGGGGCAGTGGGCATGGCCTGCCTGGACTTCAGCAAGTCCTTTGACACCATCCCTCATAGGAGGTTGGTGAGCAAGATGGAAAGCATGGGGCTGGGAGGGAAAATAGCAGGTTGGGTGGAGGTCCGCCTAGTAGGGAGAACTCAGAGGGTAGTGCTTAATGGGGTGCACTCTGAGATGACAAGGGTGAGGAGTGGAGTGCCACAGGGGTCAGTTTTGTGTCTGCTCCTCTTCAACCTCTTCATCAGTGATATTAAGGATGGTTTGAGGGGGGAGGGTGTGTCTATTTGCTGATGATACAAATACCTGCACTATGGTGGACACCCCTGAGGGGGTGGAAGACATGAGAAGGAACCTTAAGATGATTGAGGAGTGGGCCAGGAAATGGCAGCTGAGGTTTAATGCCAAGATATGCACTGTGATGCACCTAGGGAGGAAAAACACAAAAGCGGGGTACATGCTGGGGAAGGGGGGAGAAATCAAAGAATCAGAACAAGAAAGCGATATGGGGATCATAGTCTCCTCAAAACTTAAGGTAGGTTGCCAGTGTAGTAGGGCAGCAGAAAGGGCCAATGGAATGCTAGCATGCATAGGCAGGGGCATTACTAGAAGAAGGAGGGAGGGAGGTTATAATGCCCCTCTACAAAGTCATGGTGAGGCCATAGTTTGAGTACGGGGTTCAGTTCTGGAGACCACACTTCCACAATGATATAGATGCATTACAGAGGGTTCAGAGAAGGGCAACAAAGAGGGTGCAGGGTATGCAGGGGAAGACATACAAGCAGAGGTGTAAGGAGCTGAATCTGTACACACTAGAAATAAGGAGGGAAAGGTGGGACATGATTGAAACCTTTAAATATGTAAGGGGGCTCAATAAAGTAGGTGAAGGGGTCAGCTGAGGAGGAAGGAGGGAGCCAGAACTAGAGGGCACAGCCTCAGATTGCAAGGAAAAAAGTTCAGAGGCAATGTGAGAGGTCACTTCTTCACAGAGAGGGTAGTGGAGCCCTGGAATAGACTGCAAGATGGAGTAGTGGTGGCTGAGATGGTGGAGGAATTTAAAAGGGCATGGGACAGGCATATGAGACTGAGTATTGGGGGGAGGGTGGGGGCAGGTGGGGGGTATGTGAAAGGGGAGGATTGGACAGACTAGGTGGGCTGGAAAGATTATTTCTGCCATCAGATTTCTATGATTCTATGAATCTATGAATAAGGGGTTGCAAGAACTGGGACTGATTAATTCAGTGTAAAATTATGAGTATATTCAAGAGCTTGCTTCTTTAATGACCAGTTTGTCCTTGCACTCTCTTTCTTGTGACTGAGACTACCACTCATATAAAGGTGCCACAAGCAAGAACACATGAATGATTCCTGCTTGGAGGTGACAGACAGATTCAGACCTATGTCTAATTTAACTCTATGGTATAGAGCAGATGAAATTCCCCAAAGGATATGCAGCCACTAATAGAAGAGATGAGCATGAAAGAGGTGCAAAAAAGAAATACCTAGAAAGGATGCAGAAGACGTACCTTTGCATAATGCTTGAGGGGACTGAGTGGGTGAGAGTGGAGTATATAACTAAATCACAACCACAGGACAACTGTCTCTTTAATTATGTTGGTTTTGTGCAGTATTGTCTGAGAGAACAAACTGGCATCAGCACCTTTGAAGAGGTACAGACTACTAAGCAAAGATATTCATGCTCCAATCAAGATATGATTTCAGTAGTAGAATTTAAACATAAGAAATGCTTTTATAAATGCCATAACTGCATGCATATTCAGGCAGGGTTGAAGTAATGCTGAGTTATTTGGATGGATGAAATAGGTCTTGGAGACAGAACTAATGTGGGACTCAAAACTAAGAATAGAGTCAATGAAGACATTTATATTCCTGAACAGCAAGCATGCTTTAATGACCGTTATCCACAACTACCTCATTAATTGGTAGCTCAACTGACAGTCAGAGCCAATCACAATAGCTTCTGTCTTTGTTGAGATATAACTTAAGAATGGTTCAGCTCTTCAAATGGTAGATATTGGTATGGCACTTGACAGCTCTGTGGCAGACTCAGCAAAATAAAGTTTTAATGAAAAATTGAATTATGTGTGCTTAGCATATTGTACATATGAAACACAAAATAAGACCCAAAGTGGAACCCTGAAACATGGCAGAAATAACGCTCAGAGTTGGCTGAAAGTTTGTTTATACACTGTTTTGCAGTGTGTATTATACAGTAGCTATACTTATATAAAGTGCCATTGATGATTTTATCTTGACTATTATTATTGCTATTATTGCCACTGTGCATACACTTGTAAATGGAATGTCATCCCATAGAGATTTCATTAGTTAAAAGTTTTCACATGAATAAATCGTTATCTGATACAGTCACTATATGCTTGCAAAATTAAATCAGCTTTAAATCAGGCTCTATAACTGTAAAATTTGAGATCTATTTTATATGGAATCACTAAATCTGCTGCTATCCTTTCTCTGCTATACAAAGCTAGCAAGATAGTAAATTTGGTTTTACAACCTTAAGGTTTTCAATATGTTCAACACATCCCAGCATTAATATCATGCTCCACAGATTCTTCCTACCTTGCAGAACCATAATTAACTGTAGTTAACACTTTCTAATTTCCAAGCTATGATATTGTGTATGTCTTAGAGACTTTTTGGACATAAACAAGTTTTCATTATTCAAAATTTCAGATTCAGTTGTGGATTGTGAATGCCTGAATATTGATCAAATTCAAATGATCAAATCACACGTAATAGCCACTTATAGTCTACAAATGTAACTTTCCATGGTGTTTTTGTCTAATTAGAAGCCATATAAAGTTAAAATACAAAATACGACACTGAATTACTATAGGGGTGTAGCAGTGCCACACTACTTAGGGTTGAGAAGGCACCTCTATGATGAACCCCAATTTGTGTGTGTTAATGCAGTTGCAGCAATTGACATGGCCAGTTATGTTCTGAAATTTCTGTAATATCAACAGAGCAACTTCTTTCCAGCTTGCAGAACTGCTGTACGGCCACCAGGGAAAATCTGTTTATAAATTATTACAAACTATCTGGAATTATCCCACCATGACAATTGCTGCAACTGTAACTCAGCTGTCCTTGGACAGAATCACTTGAATTTGGGATGCACATTCCCAGAGGTAGGATTTCTGGAAACTATGCATTTAGTAGTGATTTGTTCAGCTATTTACTTGTTATATAAGTTTGAAAATGTGAAAAAAAACAAAGTTTTTAAGAGACTTGTTATGCTGTCGGATAGACAGAAAAGTAGCTGTGAGCTGATATCTGAAACCTTCAGGTTTGTTAGAGTTTGCCACAAAGGTGTTCCTTCATGATGTGACATAACTGACAAATGTAGATTTTTAAATAGTAACACAATTAGTTTTCATTATCAGACTTGCAGTTTGTTTTTTTTAACACATTTTTCAAAACATGTTTTTTATGAAAGCAGTGGTCACATATTTGTGACTTGTGATCAGTTTTTGTGAGATGCAGTAAGACTGCCTGTTTTTAAGAGGCTCTGTGGTCATGCAACCATGGAAAAGAAGGGACATGTTGTTGATTATTAAGAAAGCAGCTTGTTTTCAGACTTGTAAATGTGTTTTTATGAGATACAACTATTGCTTTCATGAGACTTAATCACAAAAGCTGGAAAAATATAAAGGGCTTTGCTGAACAATAGGCAAAGCAAAGCACAGGTATAGGGCAATGGATGATGGTTCCGCTGTTTTGCATATTGCCCCCAAGGCCATACCCAAAGCAAGCTACAAGAGTGAGGTTGTGCCTGATGGATCAGGTGCTATATGTATGGCCTGCAGAGCCATGTCCAAAGGAAACTACAAGTTGGGCCATGCTCGACAGGACACTTACAGATACAAGGATACCTATTATATGACAGAAAATAAAAGAATCAACAGTTTATCATGTCTACCTCTTATGCCTACTTGATGCTATGTCTGGCCTGCTGTGTCAGAAATATTATCCCAGATCCCTAGCATTTTTTAATCCCCCTGTATCCATTTCCCATAGTTGGCACTATTCTATTGTGTCTTTCTCACCCATGTTTCCATCCTGTCATCAACTTTTCATGGACCACCTCATTGGGCAATATATTATACTCATCCTCTATCCTTTCCATGAAAATCTTCTTTACATACTTCCTGAACCTTTCCTTTTTTCATTTCTGCTTAGGAACGCTCATCAGATTGTCATCATTCATCATGAACAGTTCACTGAAGTCCACTGAGCTGTCACCTGACAAGTACTTATAATTATCATGTTCCCGCTATACCGTCTGACCATCAGAATGTACATGTTGAGGCTCACCAGCCTCCATTTGCCATATTTCCCTTACTGCCCCAGATTATTTCTGTGGCATTCCTCTGATCAAACTACAGGCAGACCCTGTCCTTCTTTATGTGCGGATTCCAGAAATGTGCACAGTATTCCAAGTAAGGAGTCATTAGGAATCAGGACAGGGGCAATATTGCCTCCCTCCTTCTACAGAAAAACCCTCTTCCTATCCACATCAGAATCCTGTTAGCATTACACATTGGTTTATTGCATTGGACAGTAGAGCTGAGAATGTCACTGATAGTGACTTCATGGTCTCTTTTCACAAAGATTTGAAGGGCTGCTGTATATGCAAAGCAAGCTGCATTTGCTATCATAATAATAATAATAATAAAGTTTATTTCTAGAGTGCCTTTCGGCCATCAAGGCGCTTTACAGTAGGATAAAAGTCATGATAAAATCATGACAAACAGTACAATAATCAGAGGATCAGATTTAATCAGTGCCACCAAAGTCATGGCACCATAAAAAGGTTTTCAGCTCCTGTTTGAACCCCCCCCCCCACAGTCATGCACTCCCAAAGCTGAAGGGGTAGAGAATTCCACAGGGTCGGGGCTGTGTGCATAAATGCACAAGCCCCAGAAGATTTCAAAGACACCCTCAGAATCTCTAGCAACCCCTTGTCAGCCGAACGCAACTGTTGCACTGGGTGGTAAGGCACAAGAAGCTCTTTCAAGTAGTCAGTGCCAAGTCCATGCAGGGCTTTATAAGTCATTATACAATGACAAGAGAAAATCCTTGTCCCTGATTGGTCAGACTGGGACAGGAACCGGGATGTTATCCCAGCATAACATCCTGACTCTACTCCCAGTACACCGACGACCGCATTCCAAGTGAACAAAAAGATCACTCCACTGTCATCCCACGCAGCAGCTACAGCAGTTCCTGTTGTGCGTGGAATCGACATTTCCTGCCGTGCTTGACAACTGTGCTCCCTGTCACACGTCACCCAGGTAACCACGCTGCCACAACCTTAACATTTCCAGCTCAGACACTTTAAAAATTCATAAAACAAATGCAAGCCCCGAAGTCCACTCACTCTGCAGGTACGATAGTGTGAGCAAGTGCAATGTCGAAATATGCCGCGCTCACTCGCTACCTCACCAAAAGCGCAATCCCCGACTCAGTAAATGGCAAACTGCCAACAGTCACTTACTGCCAGTTTTCCTCCAGCATTCCCTGACCCCAGCTCACCTCATAATCTCCAAAAGTAAAACACATTCTTCATCCTCCTCCCTACATCCTGCCATCAACTGTCAGAGACTTACGTTCACAGTGGTAACACCAGGAGTCTCACAGAACAGTGACACACTGGCAGCTCCAATCAAAATGTTATCCACAGTGATACTGTCCCGGTACGTTACGCAAACTGTACCAAGAGAACTGCAAACAAGATACAGTTGTTTGTTGGGGGGGGGGGTGGCAGCAGACAGATTCAAAAACACATCAATTTGTTTAGGAGCAGCACTACCTACTGGCCAAAACAGAACTACTTTTCTCTTCAGTACACCTCTACATTGAAAATCAAACACAAACTCTATTTAAAAATGCTTCTTTTCCTCATCTTTCTGTCTTTTAAAATTAATGAGCCATTGTATAATAGGAATAATGCCCTCCAGGGTGGGTGTTATGCTGGGATAACAGCCCTTCTTTGGTGTATCCCATTTTCCCCTTCCCAAGGACACATCTGGAAATGAGCTATTGTAGCTCAGTTGGACTTTCATGGTGAAACTTTAACAAATAAATAAATTATATATATATGTATGTATATGTATATATATATATATATATATATATATATATATAATGTATATCTAGGTCTCGATACATACATATCTCTCTCTCTCTATATATATATATATATATATATATATATATATATATATATATATATATATATATATATATATACATACTATATATATATATATATATATGTCTGTATGTATGTATAGTTAGGTTTGCCAGGCCACTTCTATGTTAAACCCCAAATTTTGTACTTTAATAACTATGCAACCGTATTATCGATGTGCCCAATATCTTTCATGCTCTGTCTGGAGCCACAGATCCCTGGATTTGGCAAGGTTTGCTCCAGTCACTGGTGTGGTTGTGGAGCTGTGGAGTGGCCAAAAATTTGAGATTTACCATGTAGTTGCAAATTCTTTGCATATCTGTAAGTTCAAAACAGTTTGGGGGTCTGGTCTGAAATTGTTAGGGAATATGGGGTCTGGGTCACTGATGTGCCTTTTGAAGGTTTGGTGAAAAAATATTCATCCATTCAAAAATTATTAAACTTTAAAATTTCCCTTTATAGCCTATGGAAAAAAATAGATGTGCCATGCAAAAGCACTTTTTGCTTTCACGAAAATAGGATTCTTTTGCACTTTGCACTTTAATAACTTTGTTGATGTTCTAGCAATGTGCATGAAACTTAGCAAGTACCCTCAGAGTCTAACAATCTCTTGATGTGGCAAGATTCATTCCATTTGAGTTTACACGTCTGGAGCTATGTAGTTTGAAAATTAGTACATCACCATTTTTGTCAAATGATTTATTTTATTCTTTTGCACTTAGTGCTTCAATAACGTGTCTCTAGTTGAATTTATGTGCTAGGGTTTAATGATTTGTTTAATCCTTACAGTCATTTTAAGTTCTGAGTTGATATTAGAAGTGAATTTAGAGCTTTTTCCATTAGCAGATTATATCCTCTCACCACTAGAGGGCTATATCTCTATCTCTTTATCTAGTACTTAAGCCATGTGGGCTGTCTCTGCCTTTCTCTCGCCTCTCCTCCTCCTCCTTGCCCTGGCCCCCCTCTTCTCTCTCCCTGGTTCTAGCCACCCCACCCCCCCCACCCCTCCACCCTCTACTCTGGTTTCCACTGTAACCCAAGGAACCTCCACTTCCACTGAGACTTGTGCTTGGTGCAACGCTTGATATTCCTGGTTACTTAACACGACCACTACTCTCCCAACAAGTGTGGCCACTCTCTACACTGTACCACCTTGCAGTCCATATGGGACACTGCCTGGAACCTTGCAACTTCTACTCCAGGAAACAACAATCAAAACTATCTCTCAAAGAGCTGCGACTCTGCTCCTTAAAACTCCTGCTCCTCCTCCTTCTCATCTCAGGCAGCGTCCATCCTAAACCTGGCCCTAGAAGCTCAGGCCACACACAAACTCCAGGTGCCCTTATCCTTGCAACCATTAATATCTACAGCCTACTACCAAAGCTGGATGCACTCCAAGCCTTCATATGCCAACACAACCCTGACATCCTTGCAGTGGTGGAAACTTGGCTGACACCTAAAGTTCCTGACTCAGCCGTAACAATACAGGGCTACAATGTACACAGGCTGGACCGGATATCCAAAAAAGGCAGTGGTTGCGCAATCTATATCAAAGACTCCCTGTCTTGGCACCCTGTAGCAACTCCATCACTTTCTGCCTCAGCCCAGATTCTGCCCATAAAGATCATCCTAGGTCCCAACCATAAAGCTCTGACTATTGTCTCCGTACATATCCCACCCAGGGACCCTAAACATGGATTCAACGATGTCCTAAACTTTATCAACTCACATCCTCCCGAAACTGAACTTATTCTACTAGGGGATTTCAACATAAACTGGTTAGCATCGTGTGCCAGTGCCTATAAAGACTCCATCTCAACTGCTAACCTCACGCAAATGGTAAACTCCCCTACTAGGATTAACTACAAGACTGGCACCAGTACCCTCTTGGATTGGGTCCTCACCACTCACCCCACAAGGATTTCTCATATGACCATTCTCCCAGACTCACTCAGTGACCACTCCCCAGTCATGTGTGCATGGTCTAACAAATTCTTTAAGCCCCTCCCAAAATTATCGCTAGCAGAGTCCTTCTCGTGGAAAACTTCCACATCTCAAACAACACCTGCTTCTACAAGACTGGCTACCCATCTATGAAGCAACATATGTTAACTTGGCTCTTGATCACTTCATCTCAATTTTCAACAAAGCTCAACCTCTTTGCCCCTGCTAAAAGGCGAAACAAAAATCTCTCTCTAACCCATGGGTCACCAAGGGCTCTTCTCTCTCACAGCTGAAACTAAGGGATCACCTCTGGGCAGTTGCCAGGGCCACTGGCAAACAACTGACATCCAAAATTGCAAACAAGCACCTAAATGCCTGCACAAAAGCCATATGGCTAATGAAATCCACCTATTACAAAGATGCTCTCACCAATACATGGGGAAATGGTCGGTTCTTGGGACAATATCAAGGATGTCACAGGAAGCAGCCAAAACCTCTCCAGCCATGTTAATGGTTGATGGATCCTCAACCCTTGACCCCAAGGTGATCGCAAACATCTTTAACACGGCTTTTCAGACCTTAGTGCTGTTCTACCCAATGACTTTTTTCGAAAACAGGCCTACTCCCCAAATACCTCAGCCCCTCAGTCTAACCATCCCCTCTTCTACTTCAGGAAGGTAAGGCTGAATGAAGCTCACCGCTATATTACTGCAACTATCTCTAAATCTAGATCTAGTAGCGACACCCTGGACCTTAAGCTTCTTTTGCTCACCCTTGATGAGGTAATTCATCCATTAACAAAAATCCTAAACCTCTCTCTCAGCTGTGGAAAATTCCTGGACCTATGGAAAACAGCCACCGTGACACCCATCCATAAAAGTGGGGACAAGACAATTCACTCAAATTATCGCCCCATCTCCATACTGCCCCCACTCTCTAAGGCACTTGAGCGCATCATGGCTGATCAACTTACCGACCACTTGGATAAATACAATATACCTTGTCCACAACAACACGGCTTCTGGAAAGGTCACAGCACCACCACAGCCCTTCTTGTGTTCACTGGAGCTTTGCACAAATCCCTTGACAACGGCCTTCTCACAAGGGTCGTTTTCGTCGACCTCTCCAAGGCCTTCGATACAGTACACCATAGATTATTAATACACCAACTACTGAATGCCAGGCTATCACCTGACTCTTCTCTCTGGTTTAAAAGCTACTTAGAAAAACGGTCACAGAGAGTAAAAATTGTGGACACTCTTTCTAACACCCTGCCTGTTCGGCTGGTGTCCCACAGGGATCCATACTGGGACCCTCCTTTTAGCCTTTTCTTAAACTCCCTCCTTACCACTGCTCTGAGCAGATCATACTATATGCCGATGATGCTGTTGTATTCTCCACTCACAAAGATCCTGCAACATTTCAACACAACCTTCAACTTGGTTTCAGTTCTGTAGAGACATGGTTTCTTAATCATAAACTGGTCCTCAATGACAAGAAAACCAAATGTATGCTCTTCTGCAGCTCTCATAACCCACACAAGCTACACCACTTGGTTATCTCCACCACCCAGGGGAACACTCTAGATCAGGTGGGGTCCTTCAAATACTTAAGGATACAGCTTGACCTTAATCTCTTCTATGGACTTCATGTAGATAATGTAGCTAGAGCTGCTAATACATGGCTTGGTCTCCTCTACAAACACAGACCACACCTCACGCCAGAAGCTTTGAAGGTTGCAGTCCTGAGCTCTGTGATCTCTGTAATAGACTATGGTCTCATTATTTAAGGCTCAGCCACAACTACAACCCTTAGATGCCTCTCAACTACCTTAAATAAAGCATGTTGGCTCATCACTGGTGCTCACCGTCTCACCCACACATGTGACCTGTACACTCAGACTGGCTGGCTCCAACTATCAAACTGCATAAAGTTTCTCACCTGCTCCATGGTGAAAAAAATCTACCTTGGCCTTGCACCTTCTGGGGTCTCAACTCTGTTACAACACCGAATTAACAAATGGCGCCTTTAGAGATCCACGCTACAGCTACTGAAAGTCCCTCACTGTCACACTTCACAGGGACAATGCTCTTGCTTATTGAGCACCACTCTGGTTCAATGGCCTCAGCCCAACCATCTCTCTGCCCCAACTATTGGTATGTTTAAACTAGGCTCCGGGACTATCTCAATACCAACAGCTCCTGTGACTGCCCAACTTAACCTTGTTTCTCCACTTCCTTTCTGCTCTAGTTGTCTCCCCACTGGATTCTACCTCACATCTTGGTATACCCAGTGCTGCACTTTTCACCCTCTTGCCACCCTTCCTACATTCCTTTTCCCCCCACCCTCTTCCCCTCTCCCTATGACTCTGGCACTTCTTATCTGTTGTCTATTTTCTCCCACAAATGCTGCTGGCTGCCTTGTTACAATGCTACCCTTGAACTGTATTAATCTGTACTCTGTTTGCAATGTCCACATTGTTGTAATGCCTGTCTTGATGTTCCCCATAATTTTTATTTCTCTGACGTGGAACCTTTGTAAAAGAGCCATGGCTCAAAGGTATTTGTAATCCTAGACTTGATAAATAACGTCATAGTTTTTCTTCCAATTTGCATGAAAGTTGGTACGTACCATCAGAAACTAATGCTTTCTTGAAATGACAAGTTTTGTGCCAGCTGGGTGTGTAAGTCTGGAGATATGTAGTCATAAAATGTATACATCACCATATTTTGTCAAATTATTTTACTTCTATGTTAAACTGAATATGTTTTGCTTTAACTTAGCAACTGTCCTGGTGACTTATATGAAATTTAACATGCCTCATTAGGCCCCAAAGATCTCTTGATATGCCAAGTTTTTTTCCAGTTGAATGTACGGGTGTGGAAATATAGAATCCCAAAATGTGTAAATCACTGTTTTTTGAGAAAATCTTTCTTCACTTCTATGTTAAACTGAATATTTTGTGCTTCAGTAGCTTAGCAATCTTTTCAGGTAATGTATATGAAATGCTGCATGCCTCATTAGGGACTAAAGATCTTATGATATGGCAAGTTTTGTTCCAGTTGAATGTGCAAGTGTGGAGATATTTTGTCCCAAAATGTGTAAATCACAGGTTTTGTTGTCAAATGCTTTCTTCATTTCTACATTAAACTGAAAATGTTGTGCTTTAATAACTTTGCAACCATTCAAGCAACCTGGATGACATTTGGCATACGCCATCAGGGACCGATGATCTGTTAATTTGGCAAGCTTTATTTCAATTGGATGTGCGGCAGTGGAGATATGGTGTCTCAAAAAATGTGTAAATTACCATTTTTGTCTAATTCTTTGTCACACCATTGTGGTCCCACATGGAACTGACAGCAAATTACTATATGCATGGATGGGAGCACAGGGCCTGGAAGGACCTTAGCTCCTGCCACTTACAATGGAGTGATGGGAACACAGGCCCCAAAGGGCCCTGTGCTCCAATAAGAAAATAAGGGTATGATTATACTTTCTCAAAAGGTAAGGAAATTCATTGCAAAAAAATTATTTATTTATGTATTTATTTATGTCTTTGACAACCAGGTAAGTGTACTGATCCAAGGGACCTTTTTCAGGCACGACCCGTGCCATTAAGATGGCATTGATAAATGACATTACAGTAATAATTAACAGCAGGACAATGAAACAAAAAACAGAAATAAATACAGTTATAGTACATATGGGAATTTTGGCATAACATGGTACAGTTACAGGTCATACTATAATAATGACTAGAAATAATACCCCACTCACCACCCACCAACATACCTACATGGTTCACAGAGAGAAAAAGTTAAGACAAGAAATAGGAGCATGAAGCAGGAGGGAATGGATATGAGTCCCATCAAAGTGGCTGGTAGTTGTGGAGGGAAGGTCACTGTGGTTAAGGGAAAGAAGGGGGGCCTACCCTGGTGAGCAAAAGCATTGAGTCTCAACCAAGCCAGTCTTTGAAGTGAGATTTGAACATGAGGTGAGTGTTTGATGTACGGAGGGGTGCAGGAATACTATTTCACACAGCTGGGTCTGCAATGGATAGGGCTTTCACTCCAATGTTGGTTGACACTCTTGGGATCTCAAGAAGAGGACATCAGATGAGCGAAGGCTCCTGGGTATGGTTATGATCTTGAGGAGGGATGAGAAAGGGTACACATTCCTGTACCTAATGGTATTAACCCCAATGCAGCTTAGGGCAAAATCAAAGTGAAATTGGAGGGTAAGCCAGCCTAACTTGCTATAGAGGTGACAGTGATTGGTAGGGAAATGGAGCCAAGAGAGTAAAGTGGCAAGCGCTATTGTAGACTGATGTGGGCCTGTAATGGAGAGCAGAAGATATGCATGAATAGATGGGGGAACAGTAATCAATAATAGAGAGCAGGAGCTGATAATGCATCAGATAGGGTTCATATTAAAGTGACAAAAGTATGTAAATTTGGTGTTAGGGTTCCCAATCCTAACTCCACATTCCACCTCCCCCCCAACACACACACATATGGAAGCAGAGGAAGGGGGGCAAGGCAACACAACCAATCAGAGACAGTCATTATCAGGTAAGACCCTGCGCTCCCACATAAACATACATGTACCATTCTGTGCCAATGTATACTCCAGTAAAATGTGCACTATCACAAAATCATAATTTTTCAACAGTGTTTAGCGCAGGTTCCTATGGACCCTGCGCTGTCATGGAAATATCACTGTTACATGCTATGGAAGTGCAGGGTCCTCTGCATCATGTACCCCATATATACTTAATTGTTCTACACATTTGTAAGAGCACAGGGTCCTATGGACCCTGTACTGTCTTGCAAATGTCACCATTACATGATGTGGGAGCCCTCTGGACTCTGTGCTCCCATACAGGAACCTGTGTCCCCATACATAAATATTTGTTCTGCATGTCTATAGGAGCACAGAGTCCTATAGACCCTGCACTGCCATGCAAATGTAATGCAAATGTCACCATTATATGATGTATGAGTCCAGGGTCCTCCAGACCCTGTGCTTCCACCCATACAGGCCCCTGCGCCCCTATACATACATATTTTTTCTACACATCTGGAGGAGTGCAGGGTCAATGCACTCCAACCCATATATAATTTTGCCCAGTACACTTCCATGGCTGCACAACTCATACAGTTGGTGGATCATGATGATGGATGTCTCTTGTATGTTCAGAGAGTTGTATGTTCTTTGTCTTACCTGATGATGGATTTCTCTCATTTTTTGTGTTACCGCGCCCCTTCCTCTGCTTGCATATGTGTGTATGTGTGTGTGTGTGTGTGTGTGTGTGTGTGTGTTGGGGGAGATGAGGGAATGAGGAGTTAAGGTTGGGAACCCTAACATGAATTTCCATACTTTTGTTGCTTTAATATGAACCCTATCTGAAAAAAATATATATATATACTGTATATATATATATATATATATATATAATATATATATATATATATATATGTGAGGTAAAATCATTTAATGTGTTGTTAGTCACGGCAAAGTGAGAAGCTGGGTTGTTAACCTCTGACTTTCGCTTCTTTTCACCGCAAAGAGCCATTGGGGTCGCCAGCCCTAACTCTCACCCCATGACATGTGTAAAGCAGCAGAAGTATAGGAGAATGGAGGAGAGTTTGGACCAACGACCCCAATGCGCACCCCAATGCCGGTTGGGGGTGGGGGACCAAGGGTTTTCAACCCTAACACTGAATTTCCTCACTTTGTCGCTGTGGAACAACCCTGACTAATGCATTAAATGGAGTTTTTGCCCTAATTTCCTTCTTTGAGAATGATAACGAGAAATAGTGAACGTGACGCGGTGGGAGCACGGGCCCTTTGGGCCTCGTGACCCCGCCCACGTGATGTCTTGTGGCATAGTAACAGGAACAGCAACGCAAACAGAAGCACTAACAGTGGCGCACATGGTAACGCAAGCACGAATGAGAACAGAAAGGGTAACGCACATGGTGGCGTAGATGGGAACAGTCTGCCAGGTGATGTGTTGTCACATAGTAACATGGTGCCTGCAAACGGAAATGTCAATGGGCATGGTGACGCAAAGTGAAACAGAAAGAGAAACAGTACAGTAGATACAAATGGCAAAAAATAACAGAAACGCAAGTGCAAATGAAAACGCAAAGGACAACACATATGGTGGCGTAGATGTCAACGGTAAGTGAAACAGGTACGGAACTGCAAGCGGAAAGGGCAACGGTAACAGTAATGTAAGGGCACAGGCTGGTTTTCCCCAAAACCTGCATAAAGAAGAACAGTGAGTACAAAGAATGTATGCATAATAATGGGTATCGGAGCAGAAAATGAGGACTTGGAATACTAAATAGGTTATATCTCAGGAACCGTATGACGTTAGAAAAAAAATTTAAAAGACATATGATTTACGACTGTCCTGGCTAGTTTAATACTTAGCCCCATTAGGGGGCTAAGTATTTTTCTGACGAAAAGTCCATATCGCGCACCATTTCCGAGATACGGGCCCTGAAAGGCGCGGCGAACGCTGTAATGTTATCCTATGGGGAAAAAAGAGAAGTTCGGAGCACCATAACTTTGTCTCCCTGTAATATTATTTCACCAAACCATGGAAAGGCACATCTGTGGGCTGTTGGCTGTCTTCCCTCCAAATTTCAGGAAAAAAGACCAAACCGTTATTTTGCAGCAGGGTGCCAAAGGATTCCTGTAATGTGTCGGGCGCCGTAATGTTATCCTATGGGAAAAAAGTCAACTTTGGAGTGCCATAACTTTGCCACCATGTAATATTTTTTTCAAAACAACACTGAATGGTACATCTGTGAGATGTCGGCTACGATCCCTCCAAATTTCAGCCCAAAACTCCCAACTGTTCTTTTGCAGTGCAGTGCCAAAGAATTGCTGCCATTTTCCCACAGACTAGAAAACTACTGTCACAATTTGCGAAAGCTTTTGCAAAAATTTGCGACACTTTCATGAGCACGAAAAGTAATTTGTGAAAGTACTTTTTCCAGAAATTTGAAAATCATATTTCTGGGGTGTTTTACCCCAAAATAAAGACATGGCTAGCATCCTCAGGGTCCGACTAGGTGAATGCAAAAAGAATTAGGTTGCTAGAGGGTCCCAAATTTAAATGCCAAGCATTTTTCTGATCACCAACTGAAAACAAAATGGTGGATTTGCGAAAGTAACAGGCCCATTTGCGAAAGTAAACATGCATTTGAGACACTGTCGAACTTTTTGTTAACTTTTCCCATTGACTTGTAATGGGAAATTGTTTTTTGAATAACTTTTGAACCGTTTAATATTTTTTCACAAAATCTTTGAAAGGCACATCGGGGACCCTGGCCGCACGTTCCCTGAAGATTTCGGGCCGGTCGCACAAACTGTATGACCTGTAGGTGCAACCAAAGAATTCCAGAAAAAGCGTAAACGCGCGCGCAGATTACGCTTTAATAACTCCGCAGTCAGAGCATCCGATCGCACAAAACTTGGCAGAAGCCAAGGCCTATGGTTCTTGATTGTGTATTCTAAATTTCAAGCAAATCTGTCAAATGGTTGAAAAGTTATTAAGGTGCAAAATTTTGGGGTTTAACATAGAAATGGATCCTCAACCCTAACTATGGTAGCACTACCGTGCTACCATAATATATATATATATATATATAAAAGACAAAGAACCTCTATGCGTAAACACTGAGGCAAGGGTTACCCCAAAGGGCATTTGGCTGGGAAGCCAAGTTTCAAGAAAATACAAAATCACACATGCCCCCACAATGCAAAGCATCATGGGCTGCATATGCAAATCACCACAGAATGTTATGCTGGTCCAACTTTAAGCAGAATTGCATGGTGCCGAAAGGCCTCTCACACAGTTTGCAAAGGGTGCTAACAGAAGACATAGACACGTGTTTCGTCCTACCTTGCCTCAGTGTTTACGCATAGAGGTTCTTTGTCTTTTAAATAGTTTTTTATTTTAATGGCTTCACCACAATATATCCCAGGCACACTGCCTTAGGGGTAGCTGGTCCATCCCACTGGGGTGTCAAACAGACGAGGCATACTGATGAGTCTTGGTAGGACGAAACACGTGTCTATGTCTTCTGTTAGCACTCTTTGCAAACTGTGTGAGAGGCCTTCCGGCACCATGCAATTCTGCTTAAAGTTCGACCAGCATAACATTCTGTGGTGATTTGCATATGCAGCCCATGATGCTTTGCATTGTGGAGGCATGTCTGATTTTGTATTTTCTTGAAACTTGGCTTCCCAGCCAAATGCCCTTTGGGGTAACCCTTGCCTCAGTGTTTACGCATAGAGGTTCTTTGTCTTTTAAATAGTTTTTTATTTTAATGGCTTCACCACAATATATCCCAGGCACACTGCCTTAGGGGTAGCTGGTCCATTCCACTGGGGTGTCAAACAGACGAGGCATACTGATGAGTCCTGGTAGGACGAAACACGTGTCTATGTCTTCTGTTAGCACCCTTTGCAAACTGTGTGAGAGGCCTTTCGGCACCATGCAATTCTGCTTAAAGTTGGACCAGCATAACATTCTGTGGTGATTTGCATATGCAGCCCATGATGCTTTGCATTGTGGGGGCATGTCTGATTTTGTATTTTCTTGAAACTTGGCTTCCCAGCCAAATGCCCTTTGGGGTAACCCTTGCCTCAGTGTTTATGATAGAGGTTCTTTGTTCTTTAAATAGTTTTTATTTTAATGGCTTCACCACAATATATCCCAGGCACACTGCCTTAGGGGTAGCTGGTCCATTCCACTGGGGTGTCAAACAGACGAGGCATACTGATGAGTCCTGGTAGGACCCTTTGCAAACTGTGTGAGAGGCCTTTCGGCACCATGCAATTCTGCTTAAAGTTGGACCAGCATAACATTCTGTGGTGATTTGCATATGCAGCCCATGATGCTTTGCATTGTGGGGGCATGTGTGATTTTGTATTTTCTTGAAACTTGGCTTCCCAGCCAAATGCCCTTTGGGGTAATCTTGCCTCAGTGTTTACGCATTGAGGTTCTTTGTCTTTAAATAGTTTTGTATTTTAATGGCTTCACCATACAATATATCCCAGGCACACTGCCTTAGGGGTAGCTGGTCCATTCCACTGGGGTGTCAAACAGGCGAGGCATACTGATGAGTCCTGGTAGAACAAACACGTGTCTATGTCTTCTGTTAGCACCCTTTGCAAACTGTGTGAGAGGCCTTTCGGCACCATGCAATTCTGCTTAAAGTTGGACCAGCATAACATTCTGTGGTGATTTGCATATGCAGCCCATGATGCTTTGCATTGTGGGGGCATGTGTGATTTTGTATCTTCTTGAAACTTGGCTTCCCAGCCAAATGCCCTTTGGGGTAACCCTTGCCTCAGTGTTTACGCATAGAGGTTCTTTGTCTTTTAAATAGTTTTTTATTTTAATGGCTTCACCACAATATATCCCAGGCACACTGCCTTAGGGGTAGCTGGTCCATTCCACTGGGGTGTCAAACAGACGAGGCATACTGATGAGTCCTGGTAGGACGAAACACGTGTCTATGTCTTCTGTTAGCACCCTTTGCAAACTGTGTGAGAGGCCTTTCGGCACCATGCAATTCTGCTTAAAGTTGGACCAGCATAACATTCTGTGGTGATTTGCATATGCAGCCCATGATGCTTTGCATTGTGGGGCATGTGTGATTTTGTATTTTCTTGAAACTTGGCTTCCCAGCCAAATGCCCTTTGGGGGTAACCCTTGCCTCAGTGTTTACGCACAGAGGTTCTTTGTCTTTTAAATAGTTTTTTATTTTAATGGGTTCACCACAATATATCCCAGGCACACTGCCTTAGGGGTAGCTGGTCCATTCCACTGGGGTGTCAAACAGACGAGGCATACTGATGAGTCCTGGTAGGACGAAACACGTGTCTATGTCTTCTGTTAGCACCCTTTGCAACTGTGTGAGAGGCCTTCGCACCATGCAATTCTGCTTAAAGTTGGACCAGCATAACATTCTGTGGTGATTTGGATATGCAGCCCATGATGCTTTGCATTGTGGGAGCATGTGTGATTTTGTATTTTATATATATATATATATAGCAACAAACTTCGTTAATGCATGAGTTAGGGTTAAAGTGACAAAAGTAAGGAAATATGGTGTTATGTTTTCCAGCAATAACACCCCACCCCAGCCATGCACAGACCTAGAGGCATCGGGGGGGGGGGTGGCATTGGGGTCATCATCCCTAAGGTTCACACCATTCCATTAGAAAATAAGCTGGGTGTGTACAGTATAGGAGAATGGGGTGAGTGTTAGGGATGAAGACCCCAATGCTGCCCCCCAATGCCTCTGGGTCTGTGCAGGGTGGGGGTGGGGTGTTAAGGTTGGAAACCCTAATGCCACATTTCCCTTATTTTGTCATTTTAACCCTATCTGATGCACTGACAATATTTTTTACAATTTATTTCCTTACTTTTTGAGATAATATAATCATCATAATTTGCTTGTGGGCCCTATGCTCCCATTCCTCCACAGATGCGTATATGTATGGAGCTGTGGAAGTGCGGATACAGCCAGGAAGGCCGGGCAGCCAGGGAGTGGGAGGTGGCAGTGGGAGTGGGAGGTGTCAACTAAAAGATGTGGGGGAGTCCCAAAAGAGGTACCCAATGGAGCACGAGTGGGGGAGTGGAGCTAACAGGAGGCTTGGAGGAAGGTCAATAAAGTTAAGGTCGCAGGGGGGAGGGGGGTGGGCATAACATTTCTGCTGCTTGCCATAGAAATGAATGGGTGTAGCAGCCCCGAGCAGAACAAAGTTTTAGCTGGCTCAGAAGCAAATCCCTGAGCTGGAGGCAAGAGAGCATCCAATCGGGGTGAGGTACAGATACCGTGGGGCCAATGGCATGGCTCTCAGCAGTCCCATGGTTCAGGGAAGTCTTACCCGGTTTAAGAGGATCTCGAGGGCCAGAAGGAAGGTATATAGCAAGTAAAGCAACTGTGTCTTTCAGAGGGTGGACTTTTTTTTAAATGAAAGAACAAGAATCCCTCTAGTGGCAGGTCCGTATAACCTTCTAATGGAAAACTTCTATTAGACACTTGAAATGTGCTTAGTTCTATCTAAAATCTATTTGTAAAAAGTGCCAGGTGGCAAAAGTAGGGGAAAAGTCCTGGCCAATCAGAGCAGGTTTGCTGGAAGCACCCGTGTTCCGACTGCCTGCGCTGTCGCCGTACCTTCCAAGGAGCTGCAGGCGGGCATCCTGGTCTCGGTCGGTGGCTGGCTGGGTGCCGGCTGACCATGGGGGAGCTGAAGCAGCCCTGTTCAAGGACAGGCAGCTTCCAAAAAGCTGCAGGTGGGCATCCTGGTCTTGGTCGGTGGCTGACTGGGTGCCGGCCAACTGTGAAGGAGCTGAAGCAGTCCTGTTCAAGGGCAGGCAGCTTCCAAGGAGCTGCAGGTGGGCGTCCTGGTCTCTGTCGGTGGCTGGTTGGGTGCCGGCCGACTGTGGGGATCTGAAGCAGCCCTGTTCAAAGGCTGGCTGCTTCCAAGGAGCTGCAGGCGGGTCTCCTGGTCTCGGTCGGCGGCTGGCTGGGTGCTGGCCGACCGTGGGGGAGCTGAAGCAGCCCCGTTCAAGGGCAGGCAGCTTCCAAGGAGCTGCAGGCAGGCGTTCTGGTCTCGGTCGGTGGCTGGCTGGGTGCCGGCCGACCGTAGGGAAGCTGAAGCAGCCTCGTTCAATGGCAGGCAGCTTCCAAGGAGCTGCAGGTGGGCTAATATGATTTGAATTACAACCAACTCTATCCTCCAGGCAGCCCCCATCCAAGGACATATCCTGAGTTAGTTAGCCCTGTTTATTCCATATTGCTTTGGCTTGCTCATCCCATTCTGAATCAACCAATGCAATTCTACTGTACATTACTGTCTCAATTGAATCTGAGAGGGAATAACAACTGTCTATTGGTGGTGACACACTACAGGTCGACACCCTGATGGCAAAACAGTAAAAAAGACCATTACAGCGACATTCACGGTAATGGTCCTTTTTCCACGTTTAATCTTTCCCCAGTGTTCTGCCCCCTTCCTGGACCAACTCCTACCTGGAGTAGTAATCCTAAAGTCTAGGGGGTCTGGAGGGTGCAGCCCCCCACAGAAAACACTTTTGAAACAGGCAGCACAATACCTGCACTGGTATTGTGCCGTTGCTGTGGGGGAGGTCGACATTTTCAGATAGGAATTTACACAGGTCTGTCTTGTAAACTAGATTACGTCCAAATGACATGTATTACCTGTATAAAAATAAATTTTACCTACCTACCTTTCACTGTCGACCTCCCTTGGTGCTTCCGTCCATTGGAGTTGGGTATTTTTTTCACACCCTTTCACTTTAATTGATGTGACAGTTTTAATAAAAAGTATTTTCTGATTTTAACTCTTGATTGCAGTAAAGCTCGATTGTGCATATACCTATTTTTAAATAGGCATCTGATAAAAAAGTTTAACTTTTTTATTTTTATCATTTTGTCAAAGGTCAGTATTATTAAATATCGGGTATAACAGGATATGCCAGTTTTTGTGAAAAGCATCACTGTGTTCTCCCTTCCTGCAGGAAAGATGGGCTATACACATGTCAAATGTTGCTAAACATTCCGTTCAAATCATTATTTTATTTTATTTATTTTATCAGTATCCAGCAAATGTAAATATGGTGAATAAGGCAAGACCTGACATTCTTTAAAAAATGCAACATCTTGTTTGCAGTATCAGAATGAAAGCTTGACTTTTCACACAGCTCTCACTCCCCTCCTCTGCTCTCTGCACTCACTTCAGCTCTAGAGTTTATTCTCCTGGTATTGTTGGCTGTGTTTACAGTTTGGAGCAGGACAAGTACTGTGGTGAAGGAGCCTTCATAGAACATGAAGTGAGGTGAAAATCTGTTAAGCAGTACAGTGACAAGCACTCTGCTTTTCAAAAGAAAATGCACTGAAAGCAGTCACTGTTTGGGCTAAGTGGTGGACTGAAGCTGATCGGAGTGCCTGCTATTTTATTTTAAAAAGAGAGACAGTCCCAGCAGAACAAACAATGTTACATACAGAGGAGGGGGGCTGAGCAGTGGAGAACTGAACAGGAGACTGTGACGCTGATGACGGCTTTGATATTCCTTCCCTGCCACATACTATTGTAACACTTCGTTCAGTAGTACTTATGTGCACTAGTGACATCTACACCATCTGCTTTGTTTGCTGCTGTCTGCCACCTGACTCCTGAGATCCCTGCTCTAGTGTGGCAGTCAGGGAACAGGGAAACATCATAGCATCACAGACACAGGCAGCCTCTGACCTGCTCTTGCCCTTGTGACTTGTAGCAGATGACAGGTCATTGGTGCAAAACGTTGAATTTAAGGTGAAGCTGCAGCTGCACTGCACTGCAGTGTATACTATCTGCCCATGCTTGTTAATACATTGGCTCCCATCCCCACCCCCTTTCAATAAGTTATATGGGACAGTTACTGACAGGCAACAGAAAGAGTGGTCTGCCAGCCTGGAGGAAGGGGAGGGTTGACAGGATGTGAGTCGGGTGAGATGAGCAGTCAATAAGTGAAATGATAGATGTGTGTCAGTGTGCGAATCACTTCAGTTAGGTAGGTTGGTGGCTATTACAATTTAACCTTTATGGACCTTCACTTTTAGTAGTCTTTTCAGTTTGAATAGTAAAGTTTGAACTGTAAAGAACTGCAAATGTTTACGATATATATGGGAGGCAGATCAGAGAACATTGGATGGTGGGGGACCACTAGACTACCAGGGAGATGAAATGGACAATAAATTATTTGACAAATAAATAAGGGAGGTAGATCAGAGAACAGGGAAGGGACCACTAAATTACCAGTGAGATATGACAGTTTGAACTGTCATAACCTTTACTGTTCAAAGTCTTTATAGTTCAAACAGTAGAGTCTGAACTGTAAAGGACTTTGATCAGATATTTTCCGATCAGTTGCTCTTTGCAGTGAAAGGTGATATGGATCTCACCCCCAAAATACATACTTCATTTGAAAATGTTTAAATATTAATAAAATAATGTTGCTAATCATGTGACTGAGACCTAAATAAAAATCTTGGTTATCCTTAATCATGTAGGATTTCTTTAGAAATCCAATTGTTAAAGGGGGGAAAAAACAAGATGGCGAAACAGGATTAGGGTTAGGGCCATCTGGTCTGCAAACCCAGTCCTCTTCTGTGAGCTGTCAGAATCGTGTTTCCCAAGCTGTCAAAATCCAGTTTTGCATCGTGAAACAGGATCGGAAGCAGGTCATGAACCACGATTTTTTAAAATAAAAAATAAGCATTCTGAGGCCACCAGAAATAAAGGCACACAACAAGAAAGGATGCCCCCTTGAGCAAAACAAATACTTCCTTCACTGCTGAGGACATCCCTAGGCACAGTTATAACAGTTTGTTTGTGCCAGAAATTAGAAAACAAGATGGCGGCTCGTGAAACAGGAAGTTTTCTGATGAATGGGGATTGAAAGCATCCTCTTTCATGAGCTGTAAAAATCCCTGTTCATGAGACCCAAATTCTCTTTCACACCGTACAACTATCCAAAGGACTGAATTGTCCAACACACAATACAGCACTCTGCATCCTCTCCATATCTAGAATTAGGTTTACTTCAAGGTATTATAATCACCCCAAGGTACTGTAATCACCCCAGTCCACCCTACAACCTAACATACTGCATCTCATGCATATCTGGAATTCACTACTGTAATAGTACCAATATACCCCACCATAAAACATTCTGCATCCACTCTATACCTAGGGTATGCTTTACATTAAGGGAAAGTACTGTAATTATCCCAATCTACCCTAACTCATAATATTCCATATCCTGACCATATCTAGAACTGGGTTTACTTCAGGATACTGTAACTACCCCAGTCCACCCCACCACATAGCATTCCATGTCATGCATACCTAGAACTGAGTTTACTTCAAGGTACTGCCATTATCCCATTCCACCTAGAAATGTGCGAAAAGTTATGAAATTTCATTACTCTAAACATTTTGCAAACTTCCGCCATTCCGTGAAATATTTTGCAGGTGCAACATTTCACCCATGAAATGTGAAATGTCACCAACGGAATGGCAAAATTCAGGTCAAATTTTGCCGCTTTGGGAAAAAGCGTGTGCATTTCACAGTGAAATTCCATGTTCTGCAGGTGAAATTTTGCAACCTCGTACCTGGCGAAAAGTTTCACGGAACAGCAGAATTTCGTGAAATGTGATTTTGCAGCAATTTCATCAGTGAAATTTTATTTTGCAATATCTATAATTCCACCACATAGCATCCTGCATCTTCTCCTAATCTAGCATTTGCTTTACTTCAGGGTACAGTACTGTAATCATACCACCCCCCCCATATAAAGTTCTGCTTCCCCTTCAAATCTACAATTTGCTTTGCTTTAAAGCATTATATTTATCTTATGTTAAGCATCTGAACTGCACATGCTTACCTTTATCCCTATAGCAGTCAAAGGTACAGAGTCAACTCCTTTGGCAGCAAATTCTTTTCTGTTTAAAAGCATATTTTATCATTGATTATGTTATTGTAAACTTTCTGGTGCATTTTTTTTATCTGCTTTCCTTTTCCTAGAAGAAGTGAATGCAATATTGGCATACTCAGAACCAACATAAAATGTTTCGCTAACAGTCTTCAGTTTCCTCTTATCATATCCGTCTTTAAATTTAAGAACAAAACAGGCCAACTACTCATGCTGCAGGAATATTATCCTACTACTGTACATCATGAGTGACTAGACATTGCTATGGGTGTTCTGTAGTTTTAGGAAGACTGCAGGAGTAGATCAAGAACTATAATCAAAACATGTTTTATTTATAATCTAGTAGGCAGCCTGTTTTTTGACTTAAAAAAAAGCAATGCAGTACAAGGCAACCATCTCTATCTGTTAATTATGTGGATGGTTAGTAATAATAAAATCTGGACTTTATTTGACCGACAGCACCCAAGTACCTCATTTGTTTGCAGAACTTACTTTGCTGTCCTATAGTGTCAGCATCAGGAATTTCATTGCTTCCATTGATGGAGATCTGATCTGTCCCATCATGGGTGGCTCCTCTCCTGCCACCAGCTAAGGAAATACTAGTGGTAACTCAGATGGTGGCTTGGGGGATGGCAGATCTGGAGCATCAGAGGGTTCTGATGTGTGGAGGTACTGTGGAGATTATCATGTGATGTATAAGTGAGGGTGATTTATTTTCTTGCTCTCCCAAGTCTCTTCTCCCTTTTGGTCATCCACTAGTGCTGCATCCTTATCCAAGACGTCCAGTAATAGGAGACTTCATTTCACAAAATTATTTTCCAAAGTCTCCCATTTTCTCAAAATGTGAAGTACAACTTTGTGCAGTTGTTCACCTGGCAAAGTGAAATGATGCATATATTTTGCTAGGAAACGTGTCTTTTAAGCCATGAGGAACAGAACAGTAGCCTTGTTTGATGGAAAAATGTCATAAAATAAAAATAAATCCACCTCCATCCCATGGGTCATACACACCTTCCCCTTCCCTTTATGCCATACAGTTTAAAATAATATACACCCACCCATGCCCCCCTAGGCCCCCACACCCTTGTTCCCAGTGAAGTTGTGTATAAACATAGAAGCATAGAAATTGATGGCAGATAAAGACCACCAGGCTCATCTAGTCTGCCCTTCTACCTTACCATAAATTAGCTGCCACTTACCCTACTTTGTCATTGGCTGAAGTCTCTCCTTCCCTCCTCTAGGGTTCCCTTATTCCTATCCCATGTATGCTTAAATTTCCCCACTCTGCTTGCTCACATCACCGCCTGGGGAAGGCAATTCCTAGCATTCACTATTAGAGATGTACCAAATTGCTGAATTTCATTATGCAAAATATTTTGTGTAATTCAGCCATTTCGCTAAATTTATCTTGGAGTGTGAAATTTTGCCCATGGAGCATGAAATTTCACCCATAAAATGATGAAATGCACCATTTGTGGGAGAAATTTTGCTATTTATAGGCAAAATTTCATATTTCTCAGGTAAAATTTAGCAATTTGGCACCTCACAAAATATTCTCGGAACGGACGCATTACGCAAAATATTTCACGCAGCACCATTGCCGGTTTTGTGGGAATTTTGCCAGCAAAATTTAATTTGGCAACATCTCTATCCACCACCCTTTCCTTGAAAAAAATACTTTCACACATTGCCCCTTAGTCTACCCCTTTCCAGTCTCATGTCATGCCCTCTTGTTGTTTTAGAGCATTTTCTCTTCTGAAAGATGCTGCCCTCCTGTACCTTACTGATCCCCTTGAGATAATTGAAGGTCTCTATCATGTCTCCCCTCTCTCTTCTCTCCCCCAGGGTATACATAATGAGTTCCTCCAATATCTCCTCGTATGACATTTGAAGCAGGCCCTGTACCATTTGTGTTGCCCTTCTTTGAACCACATCTATCTTATCTATGTCCTTCTGGAGATGCAGCCTCCAGAACTTGATGCAGTATTCCAAATGAGGTCTCACCAATAACCTGTACAGTGGCATTATGACCTCTTTTCTTCTGAAGATAATACCTCTCCCTATGCACCCTATCATCACACTGGCTCTCCCCCACTGGCTTGGCACATTGTTTGGTCACCATTAGGTTGTCAGATATGATAATCTCCAGATCTCTTTCCTGTTTTGTGGCTGCAAATATCTACCCACTCATCATGTAATCCTCCCTTGGGTTCCTGAGCCCCAAGTGCATGAGTATGTACTTCTTTGCATTGAATGCTAGCTGCCACACTCTGGACCAATCTTTCCTTTTAGCTAGATCCCTCTTCACTTTCTCCATCACTCCCAAACTGTCTACCCTATTGCAGATCTTTGTGTCATCTGCAAAGAGGTACAGCTTCCTCTCTAGTCCCTCTGCAACGTTGCTGATGTAGATATGAAACAGCACTGGCCCAAGAACTGAACCCTGTGGCACCCTGCTGGCCACCTTCCCTACTTCAGATTTAGCCCTGTTTACTACCACCCTCTGCATTCTATCCTTCAACCAATTTCCTACCCAGTTCACCACCTTTTGTCCAAATCCTGGTTGCCCAGCTTGTTCACAAGCCTTCTATGTGGAACGGTGTTGAATGGCCTTGCTGAAGTCAAAAATGTATAAAGTACAAAGCATTGCATAATGTTCCCTTCTATCTGCTCCAATTGGACTGTGCCACATCTCCCACAAAAGACATCCAAAAAATGAGCTCCAGCTCCTTCAAAACAGCCCTTATCTTCACTATGTCCCCAACTATTGGGTTTTAAATATTACCTAAGGCTTGTGGGGTCCCACGTGGTGAGCATTGTTTCTGTGCCATAGTATTAATGTCACCTTGAACCCACTCAAATGATTAATTATTTAAATCATTCTAACTGCCTTCTAGGAAGTTTTGTCTAGTGGGTAAAGCACAGAACTGTTAATTTAGAGATCCAGGTTTGAATCTCAGAAGCACCCATTACTCACAATATGGTCTGAGCAAGCCCCTTAATCTCACTTGGCTTAATCTCTTTCTAATCTACATCAAAGGTAGCCAGTGCACAATGCTCTATAACAAGCATGTCACACTTTCTTGCATGACCAACTGGAATAATTGCCTTTGGTTTACACTGTGTTCCTGCAGTATTCTGCAGCATGTCACTGTCAAACTGCAATGCGAACACTACATCCTGGCTGACTCCACCCTACTGTATGTCTGTGATGTTTGACTCTAACTGTGTTTATGAAGAGGCAGCAACATTCTCTCTCCTTCACCTTCAGTACTGTATAGCACTTTGGGTTACAGTTTGTATGGTATGCCATCTCTACATTGACAATTTTACAGAAACGTCGTCAATGCCAACATTGACATGTCACTGTAAAGTCTACTTGGGACCCTGGTACTCTTTTCCGAGGTCATGCACCCCCTCCACAATCAGGGCCAACTCACAGCTGATTATATTAAGTGGGGGGCTGTGGGGGCATAGCCGACAGAAAAACACCTTTGTCTGACACCGCAGAATGCCGACGTCAATTGCGGTTGACATAGCGGTGTCTGGGAAATATCCTGTCGACATGAAGTTGCTGATGCGGTGCCATAGATCCAGTTTGTATGAAGGGCACTATATAAACCCAAATTCCTTTCCTTTCCTTAAATATCTGTCAGGTCTTCTATCTACAACCCCCAGCCAGCTAGCTTATCTTACATGATCCCTGACTTTCACTAGGATAAGTCCTGGCTCCCTCTCCCCTAGCCTGCTCCACTGACAACGAGAGTAGCATCATTTCAGAATCCACTACTTCTTCTTGGCAGAGGCATTAGTATAGTTATACAAGTGCAGTCTAACATTACATTCTAGGTGAGGAAGGATTCAGGCTGTCAGACATGCACTGAGTGTATAAATTTATGATTGTTCTGTCTAACCTAGAATGAAGAGTTAGACTACAGTTGTATGGCACAGTTTAATTATGTTAATGCCATCCATTGGAGGAAAGAGTGGACCACGAACTGATGATACTACCAACAGCCTCTGGTCATATAGTTGCTGGGGGAGTCTAAAACGGGTCCAGGATGGGACTTAATTACAAATAAAGGTAAGTTGGGAATTGGCTAGCTAGCTAGGGGTAATGTGGATGGAAGGATGGCCAAATATTAATTTTAAATAACTTATCATTAGCTGGGTATGTGGGGAGAATTGTTTCTGTACTGTAGTTGCAGGACTGCAGTAGCACCACTGAGGCCCACCACTGGGTTTGGATAATGTTTAAATTCCCCTGATTGAATAGGGGTGGCCAAATCAAAATAAGGCTTGTTTAAGGGTTGGCCCACTTGTACTTAAGAGGGGGGATGACCCATCTGTTATCTACATCAAGTGGATAATCAAGGTATACGGTAATTATTTTATATATCTCTTATAGACTACAGGAAGTTTCAGTATTCTAGTCTGTGAATTACATCATCGATTCTTATTATCGAACATTTCTGATGCAGGAATTCAACAATGAGGTTGTAAACAATGAGTGCACATGTCACTTCAGTCTCATAATCCAAAAATGAAAGTTAAATGTGGGAGTCTCTGGTACTAAGTGGCAAAAGAGAAGGTCCAGGCGGAACAGAAGCTGAAAAGACTTATGACACATAAAATACATCCAGTGTGTACAAATAAGGCAGTACTGGCATCTTGGGGTTCTGGTGGCAAATATAGGTGACTCGGGCATTGCTCGTGTGACTAATAATTATCCCCAGTGCCCCTTACTGCTATATTAAAGCCTCATTAAGTACACACTCATGTATTTTGCTCCTTATACAGTTACTGGTTGGAGTCAATTACAACCCAAAACCAGTAGCTGAAATTCTCCATTTCCTGTGCTACATTATGGGAAGTGAAAGGGGAAATTGTTTAACCAGTAAAGGCATACTAAGCCAGATCTTGTTTACAGGTGCAACCTGGGAGCGCAAGGAAGTTAAGTGACTTGTTCTGGGTCACACAGTATGCAAGTGGGGGCTGACGGGATTCAAACCCAGGTCTTCAGGTTTGCAGCTCAGTGCCCTAAACCGTCATGCTATACTGCCTCCTATACACATTATGCACGAGTATGTGTAATGAAGAATTGCTTTGTTGTCACACATAGCACCAAGTGTGAGTCAAAACTGCTGCAGATAAAATGCACTGTTGTTTGAAGTCAGCTGCACTACTGCCTCCCAACTATGGACCTGTTGACAAGTAATTATGTAAAACAAAATATCAGCAAAAATAAAACTAATTTTTTACACACCTTGGGTGTATGGTACCTGAATAAACCACTCAAATTTTGGTCTCATAGTTTATGTAGTATCAAACGCCTTGAGTGTGTAAAACATATTGTTACACACTGTTTTCCATATATTATTCTCTTTATAATAACTAGGGTCTTTTTTCCCATTGGGAAAGTTGAGTGGAATTTGTTGTTATAATCAGCTGATTACAATGTTTCATACACTGGCTTCCCTAAGAGATCCCATGCACACACAGCTTTCCCATGTGCTGGCAGCAAACTGGATAACACATGCCTGACCCATTAAGTTCTTTTTTTATTCTTTGTTAACCAGGTAAGGCCTGCTAGGCACAAGTGCCTGTTTTCAGGAGCAACACAGGAGCACTGGGGTGCTTAAGTGATTAAGTCATACAGTATACAAGTGGAGGTTGTGGTAATCAAACCCAGGTCTGCTAGATTAACCAAGCTTATTCACAGCTCATTACTCTAACCTTTAGGCTAGACTGCCATCCCAGCTCGTTACTCCAACCTCTAGGACTCCCTGCCTGTGAGACAGCAGTATACATCACACACACTTAGTTACAATAGATTTGTACATTTATGGGTGACAGACTCTCTGTCTTAAAGAACATTTCTACCTGTCTCAAATACAGTTTCTCCATTGTGCCAGCTCTACATTTCTTCTATGGTGCACCCCTCTGTCTCCCTCTCTCTCTCTTCACAGCCATTTGTCTCTCTCCTTCACTATGATCATTTAATTGCCATGGAGATTCAGACTTTCCATGGGAACTCGATTTCAAAGCCGAAGTCTCACAACTAAAAAACTGAACTCAACTAAACCAGGTAGTGCACAGTTGGTTTGTCCACACCAAGGAGTAGCAGTGCCATGGAAAATAATAAAGTGCAAAACAATACCTGAGAGGTCTGGCACCTGTAGAAGGCTCAAGTGCACACAACTACTTTACACAGTTCATGGAACAGCACTTGACTCAGGAATCCTTTGTAATCTTTTTAAAACAAAACAAGAAACAAAGCAGTTGCTGGACCACTCTGGTACTGTTTTGCACTCAACTAAACCACCAAACTAAACTGAATATCCTTTTTGAGTTATTTTTTGCATAATGTTCACTAATTCTGCAGTTCAACAGAATCCTAAAATACATGAAAAGGAACTATATCAAAGTTAATTTGAACAAGTTGCTGTGCCTTTCACTCTTACATCTAACCAGAAAAAAGGGAAAAACAAAGAGCACCAGGAGTAGTGCGGTGCTACATGTGAACCAAACGATGAGAAACTGAATGTGAGCACCCTCACAGCACAATAAAAGCGACTTGTAGACGGAAATAGAAATCCAAATTTTATTGCAGACCAGAACCGTACACAACAATGCAGAAGACTAACGTTTCACCTGGCCGGCTGCCAGGCTTCCTCAGAGTGAATAACACCATTAAAATGCTTTGCTTAAATACTATATTAAATATGTCATGTGATTTAAATACACCAATGTGAATAAAGGACAAACCATTAATTGATATACCATTAGAACCGTAAAGATACACATAATTTATCCACTACTCCCATACTATTACTAAAAATCACTCTAAATATATACCAATACACATGGTAACCTCCAATAAGATAATACATGAATGCCTACATATAAATATATATCAATTATTCATGTAATTAAAAATAAAAATAAAATGAGTTAACCAGGCACAACTACTTTGTGGTAATACATGGGGGAGAAAACTAATGATGACTGTGATTGTTCTGCCATCTTTAAAAACTGTATTCACAATCTGTTTTGATATTTTGTCACTATAATTTATCATTTTCTTTTAGATGTGCGACTCTATTTAATTTTACAGAGCCCCTAATGATAATACTCACAGATCATTTATATTTCTTTAAAAATGCAGCAAGTTCGATATTCTCATTGAGGCCCTTATCAGAGCAAGCTCCTAAGGTGTAGATCCAAAAACTCTCCCTCTGCCCTATTTTTTTATTAAGGTCTCCTCCTCTTGGATCCAGAGAGACCAATTCTAAGCCTAAAAAGTTAAAATTGTGTTTGGTTGAACCATATTTCAAAATATGTTTGACTATGGCATATGACACGTCAAGTCTTTCCACTGCCCTTACATGTTCACCTATTCTGACTTTCAATTTTCGTATAGTGCATCCAACATAGTAGGCTCCACATTCACAATTTAATAAATATATTACTCCCATGCTATTGCACGTAATAAAATCTTGCAATTCCACACTATTCCCTGTGACCGGATGTTTAAAATTTTTACAGCAATTAATATATTTACAGTACAAACATTTACCACATCTATATGTCCCCTTTGGTTTTGATGTTAACAACGTTTGTTTGTTTTTAGTGTTGGACCCTACTATGTTAGACACAACATAATCCTTTACACTTCTACATCTGCGATACACAACATTAGGTCCATTTTTAGTTACCTCTTTCAATTCTGGTTCTAATTCTAAAATGGGCCAGTTATTGACAATAATTTGTTTTATTTCATGTGCTTGGCTAGAGAAACTGGTAATAAAGGGACACTCAATTTTGGGTTTGGCACCTTGTTTGTAAACCAAGATTTCTTTTCTGTCCAGCTCATCTACTTTCTTAATAGCCGATGCTATACTGCTATTGCTATATCCTCTGTTTTTAAAACGTTGTATCTGTTCACTGCGTTTTGTTTCAAATTCCGAATATTCACTGCAATTCCGTAAGGTTCTTATCAATTGGCTTTTAGGTATGTTAAATCTGGTATGAAAGGGATGGCAGCTATCAAATCGTAATATAGTATTCCTATCAGTGTCTTTCTGAAACAGGGTGGTACATGCTCCACCTTTATTATCCTTATAGATTTTTGAGTCCAGAAAAGTAATAGTGGCTTGATGAATCTCATATTTATACGTAAGGCCACTACTAGTGGATTCCATCCATAGGATAAATAATCCAAACTATTCTACAGTACCCTTCCAAATAATTAATATATCATCTATAAAACGACACCACAAATCCACCTCTAACCACACTAACACCCAAGGGTGAAAAAAGGCCCCCAGAAATAATATAAAACAATACATGGGTTGGTGTGTTGAAAACTCGAGTGTTATACACCCTCAGTGTGCGATGGTATTGTAAACCCCTCAGACTCCACCATCAGAGTTTATGAAACATCACCCACTTCAAGTATGTATAAAATTCTCATTATGAACACCTACCTCTGCTTTCCATATTTAATAATCAAATAATGCAAAGGATGTTGAATTATCCAGTGAAGCAGACAACAAAGTATCCACACATTCCTGTTTAAAATCTGATGCTTACATTTTTTAACTCACAAACCCGGAAAATACCATGGTAAACCAGCTCTGACAGGGGTGTATATTTTGTAAGAATGCCCAGTATGAACATAAAATATTGGAAAGAAAGAATATTTTGGTTCATCAGGTCCATCCTCCATTAAACAGCAGACAAAAATATTTGCTTCTGAAATCTCTAGTTACTTATCTAGTCATTTTATTTTTGTATTATAATTCAGAGACTATAAACTAGTAAACTAGTAAAACAGAGGCATTTCCATTTCCCATATACAGGAAGTAAGAATGTATATCCCCATCCTGATTTCTTGGATTGACTTCACAAAATGGGACTCAGTCTGTGCAAACTAAATCCACACTAATTGTTCTTCATGCATAACTAGTAATAAAGTCAGAGTATGGTCATAAAACACTTTGGACCCTGTATGGCCCTAAATGAGAATTCCAATTTGTAACAGCATTATTTTTTCAATTTTTCAAAAAAGGTTTCTTGCAGTTTTCAAAAAATATAAAAGTAATTCATTGTATATCATTCCCCTGAGCTGCATATTTTGGAAAGAAAAACTACAATTCAATGCCATCACTGCAGTTCCATTTCTGAAATACTGCTATTATAGCTGTTTCAAAAGGGACACTCAGACAGGTACTGTACAGTTTGAAGTCTCCAGTGATGTGGTTCAATATATTTAAACGTCTTTTTCTCAGAGCAGCTATGTCAAGATACGCTCAGCTGACCACAATCACTAAAGAAAATGACAGAACAAAAAGTTCTGTAGCTATAGTTTCTTCAGTCTATTGCAGAACATTTTGTTGTTATACTCAAAATTACTGCAACTGTATTTGTTAATGGTAACAGTGCTCTAAAGAGATCACTGTATAAAAACCAGGGTCCTATCCTCAGCCACTGTCAGGAGCAAAACAAAACAAATGCAGTCCAGATGCACAGTTGTACCACCAGCCCAGAACACAACTGTACCATACTGTACATAAAAGCAGGCATGTGTTTGCAGACTTTCTAGTCCATACATTAATCTGTGCTAACAAGCTCTGCGGCTACAGTACTTACATCTCGGCATGCGCTTGTGACACAGAACACCAATGTTTAAGACATGTGGCACATTGCCATACTGTCACCTGCTCACAGCACAGTAATAATAGTAGTAGCTTTATTTATTTCTGGCACCCTTCCCTGGAGGCCCAGGGTGCCATTACAAAAAAAATTATATGCTTCCACACAGACCTACTACATACATAGAATAAAGTTCACACATCAGTCAGCTAACAAACATGATATAAAATATGCAGTAAAACCAAATATGGACATCAAACATAAAATACCCTGATAATAGGTTAAACACTGATAACTAAAATCAGGAGTCCATAGCTGAGCCAAAGGCCGGGGCAAAGAGGTAGATTTTAAGGTTCTTTTTAAATATTTCAACTGATGGAGCCTCTGTCAGAGCACTCCATAATTAGATTTAGAGTGTTGGACCTGCTACCCTGAAGGCTCTATCCCCAGAAGTTTTTAACTGTGTTTTGGGGATTAGCAAGAGGATTTCACTGGAAGAATGGATGGGATGAGCAGGGCAGTATGGGTGCAAGAGATCACAGAGGTAACTTGGACCCAGGCCATGCAAGGTCTTATAGGTTAATAATCCAATCTTATAAGAGATGCACCACATTACTGGCAACCAGTGCAACTCCCTCAGAGCAGGGGTGAAATGACTAGATCTAGTAAGACCTATTAACAATCTGGCAGTTGCATTCTGCACCAGCTGCAGGCATTGTAGTACATCCCACTGACCCTGAGGTAGAGGGCATTACAGTAGTCAAGGCAATATGTCACAAATGCATGTACTAGTGAAGACTGGTCCTCAGGGGAATAAGTAAATGAATCCAGCTGATGTTTCTGAGGTGATAAAAACCACTCCACAGGACTGCCAACATGTGAGCCTCCAGTGTCAGCCATTCATCCAGAATGAAGCCTAGATTCCTCACCTGATGAACAGTGTCAAGACGAGAGGCACCAAGACAGAGGTTTGGTAACCCCTCAGGCACTGTCCATCCCCCTTTCCAACCCAGCTTCAGCACTGATACTTCAGTTTTTTGGGGATTAAGACTCAGCCTGCTTGAGGATATCCAACCCTGGATTTCATCCAAATATTTGTTCAGCACGTCCACTCCCCCCCTATCCTGAGCTGCAAAGGACAGGTAGAGTTGAGTATCATCTGCATAGCAGAGAAACCCAAGTCCATACTGCCTAAAAATCTTTCCCAAGGGTAGCATATACACTGAAAACAACATGGGTGAAAGGACCAATCCCTGGGGAATCCCACAGTGCAAGTTCCTTGGTTGCAATGAGAAATTTCCCATCACCACCCTTTGAGACCTGCCCTGAAGGAAGAACTCAAACCAGCTCAAAACTGTGCAGGTGAATGCCACAGATTTCCTGAAATAGTCCAAAAGCAACTGATGGTCAATGGTGTCAAATGCAGAGGAGAGATCCAGGAGTACAAGAATTGATCTCTCTCTTCTATCGCTTGCTGTGAGCAGATCATTTTACACACAAACCAGGGTGGTTTCAGTGCTGAATCTCAGTCAAAACCCCAACTGGAGAGGCTCATAGATATCAAAGGTCTTAAGGTGAGCCTCAAGCTGTAATGCAACCACATTCTCAATAACCTTACCTAAAAATGGTAGGTTAGAGACTGGTCTGTCATTCGCTAGGACATCTGGGTCCTAGATTGTTTTTTTTTTTTTTCAAAAGGTGTCTCACCAGCACACTTTTTAATTTGACTGGGAAGATCCTCTCTGACAAGGAACAACCAATTATCCCAGAGAATATTAGATCTAGTTGTTACATGCTGCCCATTGAGAGCCACGTTGGAACTGGGCCCCATTCACAGCAGGTAGATTGTAGTCCCAAGATCACCTCGATAGTCTCCTCCATCATAACTGGTAGAAACTTACTCCACAACCACTGACAGCCAACACAACATCCCGTCTCTCTACTGCTAGATGACAACTGCCTAGAGAAGGAGATCTCCGACCTACTGGAGGACACTCTATCTAAGAAAAAACAAGCAAACAATTCATACTGTTAAAAAGATGCACTTTTTATGGGTGCCAGACAAAAAGATGAGCTAGTTAATTTAAACCAGCCACAATCTCCCTGGACAGGAATTATGCCTTCTTTCGAGAGATTGCCCTTTGATACTCACCATAGTGAGCCATCAAAGCTAGTTTGTCCTCCTGAGCTCTGGACCACCTCCAATGCCTTTCCAACCTCCATCCCATAGCCTTCATCAATATTAGCTCACCATCAAACTATGGCAAACTCAGACGTGAATACAGAGGATGGACTTGGACTGGAGCTAACAAGTAAAAGGCCATGGTGACAGCCCTATTGTAGGCCACCACCACTTCCCCTGCACCTGCAGCGCAAGCTGCCAATATACCTGAGGTGTCAAGCACTGCCAAAAGGCCCTCAGGGTTAAATCCTCTCAATGGGCAGTATCTGACAACCTTCACAGGGGGAAGGCTACAGAGGGGTGCCCTGAACTCGAAGCCGATGGTGTAATGATCCAACCAGCTGATTGGGTCAATCCTAAGGTTCTCAACCGCAAGCCCCATATGGAACACCAGGACCTGCAGGTGTCCATGTTGGTGGGTACCAGCAGCAACTGCTTGTTCCAAGCCCAGAGCTAACAAGTTCTTGAGGAACTCCTGTCCAAAATGTGATAGCTCGTCTTCGACCCATGCATTGAAATCGCTGAGGCTTATCCACCTTGGCGAATGAGACAACTGGTTTGCAACAAACTTCACAATCTACCACAGAAAGTCCCCATCACATCCAGTTGGACGATAGATGAGGAGGACTCTGCACCCATCACCTGGACTGCCAGGGATGGACATGCACTGAAAGGTCGAGGTGTTCCTCACAGGGTGCACCACCAGTCCCATTTTAGATCTAAACAAGATAGCAACCCTTCTCCCCCTGCAGTCCTTCCTTGGGCAGTGCACTACAGAGAAACCTGCTGGCACCACCACCTTCAAAACTGGGACAACATCGTTGCCAAGTCAAGTCTCTGTAAAGCATTCCAGGTCGGCCAAGGAACCAGAAACAAAGTCTGCAATAATTGCTGTCTTATTCCTCTTTGACCTGGCATTGCAGAGCACCATCCAAAGAGGTTGATTACTGGCAGCTGATTCCTTTGCTACCTGTCCACTCAAGCCAGTGGATACCCAGGGAACAGGGACCAAATATCTACCACCCCTATCCAGTGTCTGTCTCACTCTGGGCCATCTCCTGGTCTGCACTACCCCAATCACCTCCCTCTCAACTCACCTTTTCTCACCCAGCTTAATTCCCTGGTGATGCCTCCTGGAAATCTCCAACCTCCTGCATCGATTGTACACTTCTGCAGGGAGGAGACATCACAGAATGGGTGCAGAGGATATAGCTGGAAAGAGGAGTAAGTCATTTTGACTAAAGGTTCAGACAAGCACATTTCAAAGTAGCACAATGTCTTGTTAAAGCTAAAAATTGTTCCCTTCCCCTCACTCACCCTAAACCTATACACATTTACAAACAGCACACTCACTTAAAATTAAATTATCCTGCAAAACATAAAACCATATAACCTAACATATAATCTAACCTAGCAACACACACATCCCAAAACCCCCACCACTAGCCACCCACCAGCATAAACCCTACCCCATCCCACTAAAACCATAAGAGTTGAGCAACAAAAGGAGGAGAATCTAAGCCGAGGAGTCCCAGTTAGCAAAGTTCCATAAGTCCATTTGCAATGGCACAAAGTTGAATTCCAGAAGACTCAAGTCCAAACTGAAAGCACCGGTATCCATATACACTAAAATGAATTAAATAAAGGCTGGGTTTTTTATTATTAGTGCTTATCCTTGCTCTCACCAAGGGACCACAAACAGAATCAGAAGGTACAGATGCAGGCTCTGCTCTTTCACCACAGAGCCAGTAAAAGCACACTTGTTCAAAATAAATAATAATTATAATAAAACATCAAAATGCTTAAACGCAGAAATAAATACCCATAGATAACCTCAGAAAACTGCACAAGTCTGCAAACAGTGTACCCTGCTAAAAGTCATTAGAGTCTTAGCTCTGTTTCAAGGAATCCAGAATTCTGTGCAGATCTCAGGCTGATGACAGACTGACTGCAGATTGTACAACAGCTTGCTTCAGCAGGTGAATCTCCACTCCCAAGTCAATTCCACAATGTGGACTCAAAACGGCTGAACAGGTCCGTAGTCCAAAACAATAAACAATAGCCCAAGAATCTCAGTTAATGCTATCAAGTTTAATCTGTCTGAAGCAAACACAGCACTGTCCACATTGTTTCCCTCTGGCACAGCTTCTGAGTGAAGCAGAAAACAGTGAGCAACCTGTGACAGCACACAGTACTGCTCAGAGCCTGTCAATCCTGAGAGCAAATTCTGTTTTGATTCTATTCTGTTTCACTCTGCTCGGGTCCTGACAGTGCAGACCATATTCACGTGTAGCTGGGAAGGTTATAGAGATGAAACTCTTGTGCAGAAATTTTAAGATGGAGATAAAGAAAGAAACAGTGATATAGTGGCTACAGTGCTGTAGCGGCTATGGACTTCACAGATGTAGTGGCTATGGACTTTACCAGTGCAAGAAAATAAAAAACCTAAGCTCCTAACACTACCTCACTGCATTCTCTAACTAATGCTCCTATCTACACTAACAACTCAAAAAAGGCAAACAGCAAAGATGACAATAAAATGAAATAAATCAAATTTAAAAGTGAATTAAATTTACTGGGTTCTCCAAAATACAGGTAAAAACAAATAAAAAATTAGCTAGCTGTACGTGTAAGCACCAAACTACTCCTAACACAGAACTTCTACTGGCAGCACGCCAAGCCTGGTGACCATCTTGCTCCTCCATTCGTACACAGATGCAAACATGAATCCTGTCCAGAACTGTTCCCACTCCTGAGCCCCCAAGTTTAAATGTCCCTGGTGATCTAGTGCTCCCCCACCACCATCACTGACAAATTATGTTTCTCTGGTAGTCACATGACTCACCCAACTGACCTCATGGTGGCTATACTGTAGGTGACTCCTGTATCTGTTTCTCTAGTGGTTTTCATTCACTAGCTCTAGAGTTGTTTTCTACCTGATTGTCTAGTGGATCAAATTCCCTAGCTCCAGAGCTACTGTCTGGTTGTCTTGTGGTATCCTCATACATAGCTGCAGAGTTGTCTTGTACCTAGTTGTCAAGTGTTTCCCTATTCCCTAGCTCAAAAATTTGTCCTACACATGGTTATCTAGTGACTCACCATTCCCTACCTCTAGAGCTGTTCTGTACCTGGTTATCTAGTGGTTCCCCTTTCCCTAGCTCCAGAGTTGTTCTGCACCTGGTGATGCAGTGGTTCCTAATTCCCAAGCTTCAGAACTGTCCTGTACCTAGTTGGCTTGTATTACCCTAGTCAGTAGCTCCAGATGTGTTTGTACCTCATTGTATAGTGATTCCTTATTCCCTAGCTCCAGAACTGTACTGTATCTGGTTGTCTTGTGAGTGCCCACCATTCCCAAGCTACAAAGTTATATTTTACATGGTTTCCCAGTGGTTCCACAGTACCTAGCTCCAGAACCATACTGTAGCCAGTTGCCTTGTGGCTCCCCATTCTGTGTGCTCCAGAGTTGCTGTGTACCTGGTTGTCTAGTGGATCCCATTCCCTAACTCCACAGCTGTACTGTATCTGGTTGTTTAGTAGTTCCCCATTCCTTAGCTCCAGAGGGTTCCTTTGCCTGGTTGTCTCATGATCCCTCTGTGAACATGCCTTAATGACTGGACTTGTGGACCCAGCTGTAGCACTGCATTCCCTGTTTCTGCCTGCTATTAATAGGAAGAAACCAGGTGGGGGTGCAGGTATCTGAGACCAGGCCTGGAAGGGTAACCATGATTTTGAGTATGGCCTTAATGGCCCCATCCCCTTTCATGAGAACTGAAAATGAGTTGGGGAGACACCATAAAGAGGCTGCCATACCTCTCAACTACTTGCCCCCAAAATGTGGTACACTGACACACTAAATGTGGAAAATAAGAGACGGTGACCTCAGAATATGGGACACATCATGAAATATAAAGATACAAGCTCACAACACTGGAAACTAGTGCATTCATTTGTGCCATGTGTAATTTTCCTTTAGCATCATAAAGTATTATAATTGTTTTAAATTCTGACTTTACAGCATCTTCCATCTTTGGCAGCACATTTTGTATGTGAAACTGATGTGAGACAAAGCAGTTTTCAAGGGTAAAATGAGGGACGTCTCTTCATTATGTGAGAAAATTGAGAATTATAGTGGCTGTATGGCTGTATGAGGTTGCAGTCATGGTGCTTACGCAAAGTGGTCACATGAACCTTTTGGCCTCAGCACATGCAACTAACAATGAGCCCATATGTGTAGGTTAACAAGGATAGTCAATAAATGGCATACTGTATAGTGCGTAAGTAATAAAGTATGATATGGGGGAGATCTTATAAGGAATGATATGGGAGTGATCTTAATGCTCTAGTTAATCAGTCCCGGAGGTGAGGGGGGGATAATATGTCATAAAGCACAGGTGAATGCCACATGCCCCCAGCAGATGAATAGCAAGTACAGTAACATAACTGAAGGAGTACTTTATTACAATTATAAAAAAAAACGGGTTGTCAAATAAATTATTTAATTTGTTTTCATTCTGTTTTATTTTATATATTCCTTGTTTAAAACAGTCACTCCACATTTGTTTCTAAGCTTGAGTGGGATTGTGTGACAAAGGGAATACTGTAAATCTGTGGTGCTAAGAATACTGGGTGCAAAGAATGCTTTTTACATGGGGTCATGCTACGAGTGTCATGTTTGAACACCAAAGGGTGTTCGGTGTACACATGCTTCTGACCCAGTTTCTATGGAGACAGTAGTGTGCACCAATCTGGCTGAGGTTGTAGGGAGATTGCTTTCAGGGAACATGCTTTATGTGCATGGGCACAGGCATTCAGGGTTGTCAGGGCAACAAATCTATATAGGAGGCAGTTCATATTTTTAAAAGATTGTTTTTTTTAAGATTGCAGCTAGTATTTGATGCATATTTGTACTGATTTATTAAACAGCCTCATTGACACTACTTTTCTGATGCAGCAACATCGCTTGCCCCCCCCCCGACTAACTGCTGAAGTCCAACAATGGATCAAAGATCAAGTGGAACTTGGATTGATCATTTGTATACAAACTGAATACAGCATTACAATTGGAAAGGCTAAGGTTGTCCTCACAGTCGGCAATAAACAAAATGTCTAAAAACCGTTCTTTTTTATTTGAAACCTAAGAAATTGTGATCATGGATGAGACAGTCAGTTCTTCCAGTGCAGAAAATGATGGGCATAGGTTCCAACAAAAGATTACTGTTTAAATAGAAACATTTTATTCAAAACCAATATGCATGCTATTAGGCTCTTCAAGAATGTTAATAATGACATTATTTATTTTATTACTTATTTTATTTAAAAGTTGATAACTGGGAAAGGCACACTGAGCTGAGGCTTGTTTCCAGGTGTGACCTGGGGAGATAATACACATCTAGAGGAAAAAACACAAAAGGCACTTATCAAAAAGTATACACAGTTAAGTACATGTGAACAGAATTGGTAAAGTGAAAAATACCAGGTGTATACAGTAGAATCAAATTTGTACAAAGTAAAACAATAGTTACAATGTCAAATACAGTAGTAACAATTAATTGAGTATGTACATAACAAGTATGATAATGATTGGTGACTCTAACCTCAAACAGTGATAGAGGAGGCAAAGATGTATACAGCAAAATCAAACAAAAGAAACAAAAATAAAGGATGCCAAATCAAAGGAACTAGGGCCCCTTAGGTGGATAAGGATGCTAAGTCTTTGGGAGGTGAGTGGAAGGGTTGGGGGTGGGGCGATGGGAGGAATGAGAGGAGGGGCAAGTGCATGGAGCTGTGGGGTGGCATGGAGCAGGGATTTGCAGGCAGAGTAGGTAGAGGCATGGTGAGTGACCTGTAGTAGTTGGTTCCAGAGATGAGAAAGACAGTAAGAGAATGCCACCTTGCCCAAGCATGAGTGAGGGAGTGGGAGGGAGAACGTTCGAGCATCTCTGGAATGAAGAGAGTACTCGGAAGGGCTAAATGGAGAAAGAGAGGAGCTGAGGTAGGAGTAAGAGTCCCGAACTAGAATTTGCCAATGAAGGAGAGGCTATGCAAATGGTGCCTTGTGGGCAGGGGCATAAGGGAGGGAGAGAGAGGAGTAGAGGGTACAATGGTAACTGGGAGGGAGGTGGCAAAATGGCAAAAAGAATTTAGTAGGGCATCCAATCTGGTTAGTGCCATTTCAGGAGCAGAGCTACAGACAATATCAGCATAGTCTATAATAGGAAGAATGGTTCTGATGAGTGAGTCACACTGAGTGGACATTGGGAGGCAATCTTTGTGCCAATAAAAGGGCACCAAGTTTGGGGTGAAATTTGGAGCAAATGGAATCTATGTGGGTTGAGAAGTTAAGGCTGCAATCCAGCCAGACCCCAAGGTATTTAAACTAATTGACTTAATGGAGGGGTGAGTCGCTGAGGGTGGTAAAGGTAGGGGTGTTTATAGATTTGGTCCATTATTGTCTCGGGCCAAAAAACATTGAAACTATGTTATTGGCATTTAGTTTTAGTTGTTTTTTTGTATAGAAACATTTTATTGATTATTCAAAATAGATACATACAGAAAAGATAATATTAACGGAGAAGGAAGAAACTCATCCATGGTTTTAATTGGTTTTGATAGAACCAAGTCTGCACTTTATTGAAGTCACTCTGAAGGGGGGCTGTAACATCTGTGACAGATGGACCAGAAAAGAATAACACGGTGTTGTCTGCACACATATAGATTTTGGAGGGGGAGCAGACAGAGGGGAGGTCAGTAATGAATACTGAGAATAGAATGGGGCCCAGTATGGAACCTTGGGGGACACCAGCTAAGATAGGGAGGGGGAAGGAAGGTACACTACTAGTACAGATTGCTGCCTATGTTGAAGATACAAAATCAACTAGTTAGTGGTAGCAGGAACCAGCCTGGATGAGTCGAGTTTCTGGACAAGAAGGGTATGAGAGACAGAGTCAAAGGCCTTAGCCAGTAGCAAATGACAATGGCAAATGAGCGCTTTCAAAAAGAGTAACTTAATTGCAGCACCTGTCCACTGGGCTACCAGGCAGGGAGGGCGAATGGATTGGGTGGGTCCGTGAATATAGTGTCAGATGTCGCTATATCTATACGGGTGCGGGTGGGGGGAGCAAGCATGCCATGCAATGGGCAGAAAGGAGGGTGAGTTTGTGAGGCATAGTGCAGCGGTGGGCTGCCAAGCTGGCCCTGTGGTGTGGTGGGTGGGTGGCAGGCTAGGGTTGCGAGGGTGCTGGGTTTGGTTCTGGGCTCACGTTCATTTTGTTGCACCCAGCCATTTTTTTTCCCGTGTTTTTTCTGCAATCGTTATCACATGGAACCCCTTAGCCAGGTCCATGAAGATGGCTGCTGTAATAAAGCCTTGTCCATGGCTGAATGGATTGCATCAGTTACACGGAGCAGGGAGGCGACTGTGGAGTGCTGTTTCCTGAAGCTGGATTGGTAAGGAGAAAGATGGTCAGAGGCAATTAGATGTTCCAGGAGCCTAGAGTAGATTAGGGACTCCTGGAGCTTGGCATGAGCAGGTAGGAGAGATATAGTCTGTAGTGAACACTACTGTATTATACTTATTACCTGTATAGAATGTGTATTGTGATTATTACCTGTTATGCCTATGTATTTTAATTGCCACTAGCTGGCCCAGGTCATGCCTGAAAATGGTCCCCAGGATCAGTGCACTTACCCAGTTACCAAAGAATAAATAAATAAATAAATAAATAGCTGCCAGGTGAGGTGGGGTCCCCACATTTATGTAGTGGGAGTACTTTGGCTAGTTTCCAAGCCCAGGGGATGGAGCTGGTAGAGAGAAATATAGAAACACAGAATCTGTCGGTAGAAAAGGACCATATGGCCCACCTAGTCTGACCAATTCTCTACTCACTGCTGCAGCCCCAGATCCTATTTGATCTGCATCCCTCCTGCTCTGCACATCTCCAGGGTACCCTTTTTTTATTTAAACATTTCATGACTGCGTAAGGCACACTGAGCCAAGGCTAGTCTCCAGGTGCAACCGGGGGACAGGGAGCATGGGTACAATTATACAATTCAGTAGTACACAATTATGGAATACAGTAGTACACAAATACAATAGTATACAATAGAGGCATCATAATACATAATACACAATGGGAAGCATAGGAACACAATTTAGGAACTAATACAGCATACTGGCTACTCAATTTGATCAGGTAACAGGTAGGAGTGAAATAACTTGAATAGGGTAGCTAAAGCATGAATAAACATTTCAAGTGCTATGTGGAGTTATGGGATTAAACATTTCAAGTGCTATGTGGAGTTATGGGAGCAAGTATGGAAAGGCATGAGGCACAGCAATGCTCTACAAGAGAAATGGGAAGGATAGTTACGTAAGAGAGGAGTCTGCACATTCCACAGGTATGGAAGATGATAATTGAAGGCACATTAGCCCATGTTTGAAGATGGAGTGGTAAGTGAGGAGGAGCAGGAGTCCTTAGAGCATAGGGGATAGGATGAGGATAGGGGAGGGGAGAGGAGGGAAGAGATGTAATAGAGGAGAAGACTGAACCAGAATTTGGAGATGAAGGATATATACTGAATGAGATGCCTGTAAGTGAATGTAGGGAGGTCCAGACAGGAGAGTAGAGAGCAGTGGTGGGTCCTAGAGGGAGAGTTGGAGGCGAAGCGACAAAAAGCATAGTAGAGGGAGTCAAGACAAGAGAGTGATGTAGAAGGAGCAGTGCAATCTACAATATCAGAATAGTTGAAAACTGGCATGATCATTTTTGTCAGTAGTTCCCGCCATACGGGGAGAGGGAGAGAGTCTCTATTTCAATAGAGGATACCAAGGTTAGGGAGAAGTTTAGAAGCTATGTAGTCAATGTGTATAGAAAAATTTAACCGGGGGTCCAGCCGGACACCTAGGTACATGAAGGAAGGGATAACCTTTAGCAGTTTGCCATCCAGAGAAGTTATGGGTGGGGCATTGAGAGCTTTAGCTAATCTCTGAGAGGCTCCAAAAATCATGGAGACTGCTTTAGATGTGTTTAGCTTGAGTTGTTTTGATTGGAACCAAGACTGAACTGACTGGAAGTCGTGCTGTAGAGCAAAATGTATGGTGGCTGGGTCTGGGTCAGTGGTAAACAGTATGGTGTCATCCGCATACATGTGGATGAGAGAGGAGGAACAGGCAAATGGGAAGTTATTTATGAATATTGAAAACAGAATGGGGCCGAGAATGGATTTTTGAGGGATGCCTGCTAGGATAGGAAGGGAGGGGGAGGAGGAGTTGGTGATTTTTACTGGCTGATGCTTGTCTGTGAGATAAGATTTAAACTATTCAAGACAGGTGGGGCGAGTCCAGTGTCCTCTAACATGTTCAGGAGAAGAGGGTGGGATACCGAATCAAAGGCTTTTGCAAGGTCGATGAAGACTGCAGCAGTGAGGTGGTCTTTATTGGCAGCTGATTGAATGTGGATAGTGACACGGAGAAGGGAGGATATGATGGAGTGTTTTCTCCTGAATCCCTGTTGGAAGGGGGATAGAAAGTTTGTGATTGTGAGGAACTCATGTCAGTATGGACTGAACGAGGCATTCTTGTCTATCCCATGCACTCTTAAACCCCTGTATTGTTTTCACCCCATATTGTTTTTGCCCCACTACTTCTGTTGGAAGGCTGTTCCACTGCTCCACCACCCTTTCACTAAAAAAGTACTTCCTAACATTATCCCTGAGCCTTCCACCCTTCAGCCTCATATCCTGCCCTTTTGTTCTTGCACAGAGTTTTCTCTGAAATATGCATTCCACCTGTACCCTATTTATTCCCCTAATGCACTTTAAAGTCTCTATTGTATCTCCCCTCTCCCTTCTTTCCTCCAGTGAATAGATATTGAGGTCCTTAAGTCTTTCCTCATAGGGCTTCTGGCGCAGTATATGTACCATCTTTTTTGCCCTTCTCGGGACTGCCTGTAATTTGTCAAAAGTTTTTCTGGAGAAGTGGTTTCCAGAACTGGACATAGTACTCCAGCTGAGGCCTCACCAGTGATCTGTACAGTGGCATCAACACCTCTTTCCTCCTGCTTGTTATGCTCCTTCCTATGCACCCCAACATTCTGTTTGCTGTCCTCACCACCTTTTCACACTACTTGGTCACCTTCAGGTCATCAGATATAATAACCCCCAGGTCTCTCTCCTGACTTACGATGGCCAGAATTTCCCCACCCATGCTGTACTCCTCCCTTGGATTCTTGTGACCCAGGTGCACGATCCTGCCCTTTTTAGCATTGAAACTCAACTGCCAGACACCTGACCATGCCTCTAATAGGCTTAGATCTTTTCTCAGTTTTACACCTCCTCCGGTTTGTCAACTTTGTTGCAGATCTTATTGTCATCTGCGAAGAGGCACATCTTTCCCTCTAGACTCTAGGATTTAGACGGGTCCAGTTGGAGATCATCTGGGAGAGGTTTAATGATTCAATTTTAAGGATCAAGGGTTTGGTGGTGGAGGAATGTCAGTCCAGATTAAAGTCACCAAGTAAGATTAGCTCACCTTTGCTGCAGTGTGAGGTTAAGGAGATGAGTGAGGGGGGCTGCTATCGCAGTGGCAGAGATTTGGAGAAACTTTGAGTGGAGACCATCTGAACTGGATTTTGTAGAGTTTGAAACATCAGTGCCTTGTAAACCTCTTGGGGGGAGATGGGGAGAAGTGAATCCAGATCCACTTGTCGTGGGGGGTAAATCAGCGATGGGGGGAGTGGGGTGCTCAGGGAAGGCACAGGTGGTAAAGAATTTGTTGAAGGCCTCAGTGATAGTAGCAGGGTCAGAGACTGTCTCACCCTCCATTTTTAGGATTTGTGGGGAATGAGCAGTGGAGGGGTCTAAAAGGTTGCAGAGGGTATGCCGGAAATTGGCTTCACAGCCTGATCTAGCCTGATGCTGAGACTTAAAGTAGCTAGATTTAGCTTTCCTGATGGCCTAGGTGCAGGCATTTCTGAGGGACCTATACAGCTGAAAATCAGAGGGTTGGAGAGAGGCCTTTAATTTTGACCAGCTTCTGTCTCATTATTTACAGAGGGAAAGAAGGTTCAGTGTTATCCATGGAAGGTGATGACGCTTTACCCTTGCCTTTTAGGGGGCATGAGTGTTCCAGATTCATGTTATGGTATTGGAAAACAGTTGTAGAGCTGTGTCTACATTTAGTGCTGAGTACACTGGCAACCAGTCTACATGGAATAAATCCTGTAGGAAGGAAATAGAGTCCAGGTTGTGGATAGGGTGGAACCAAATATATTTGGGGGTCAAGTTGGGGGTTGAAGCTTTTCATACACAGAATGTAATGTAGTGGTCGCTAAGAGCATTGGGGAGTACTACAGTGGCAGAAATGTGGTGAGAATGAGACGTGAGCACCCAGTCAATGAGAGAGTGCTTAGAGAACTTGGGGTTCCGATGGGTCAGCTCAGAGATCATCTGGGAGAGGTTTAATGATTCAGTTTTAAGGATCGAGGGTTTGGTGGTGGAGGAGAGCCAGTCTAGATTAAAGTCACCAAATAAGATGAGCTCACCTTTGCTGGAGTGTGAGGAGATAGTAGAGATGCACTCAACCATGGAGTTGCGGGGTGCATTGGGAGAACAGTATAGGACTGCTATATAGATTAACAGGTTTCATGTCATGATAGCAATCACTATCACAGCGAATGTACATTGCCGAAGCAAAACGGCAATGTACACTTCTCGGCAACACCACAGCCTACAACAAAAAACAACAGTTATGTGAGGGGCGCAGCCCCCACACCATCCTGATTAAAGATTACCAACTCCAGGGGGATGCATGTTGAGGAGGGGAGACAGTCCAAAAAAAAATCCCGGCAAAAGCACAAAATGTTACCCTTCCCCAGCCCTGAACCCTGTACCTGCTGTACCATAGCTAGGCACCCTCACCACCACACCACACAGATAGCTCAGTAGCAACATGCCACACTGGACCATACAAACCCTCTTCCCTATCCCTCCCCTTCCGATCACTGTCCTAAAGTACCACAACCCTCTCTTGCTCATCTCTACCCTTGCTGTACCTGTCCATCACTACCCTTGCAGGGTAGCTCTCATGTCAGGTGCTGCAACTGAGCCACTCATAATAGAGTTGCTCATTTGCAGTCACCATCTTCACTGGATACCAATTGGGAGGGTGGAGGGAAGGGAGAAGAGGACAATAAGAAGCTCGTGGGAGGAAGGCTTTGCATCTCTGAGGGAGATAGAGCAGGAGAGTGAGTCTCTTGTGTAGATACCACACCTCCACCTCACTTTCCGTGGTCCTGGCAGAATAGGCTATAGTCATGAATGGAGAGGGAGGTGTCTGGGATCCTGGCAGAGAGCCAAGACTGTAACGCACAGAATGTCAGGAGATTGTTGGGTGACCCAGACTTTTAGGTAGTCCATTTTGGAAAGTCGGCTCCTAGCATTTAGGTGGAAATTGTGCAAGCCCTCAGGCTGCACAGAAGTAGTATGAGAAGGCGGGGGACCTGGGTTTATTTTAAAATACCCAGGGAGGAGTAAGAGGAGAAGATAGAGGGATAATTGGGGGGTATTTAGACCTTTGGGGGGAGTGTTGGAGGAGGGGGAGAGGAGAGTCAAATACAGTGGAGAAGGGCCTCAAGATTTAGAGAAGGGTAAGAAAGCATACTAGAGTGGATAGATTGAGGAAGAGTGAAGAGTAGAGGAGGGAGTAGCTGGGAGGTGCAGCAAGAGTGGTGGGAGAGGAAGGTGGGGTTAAGATGGGGACATGCAAAGTGGAGAGCATAGGAGTGGCTGAGGGAGGGGGGAGAAGTAAAAAGTTAGAGAAGGTGACATAAGAGAGGAGAAGGGAGGTGGAAGGTCCAGAGAGGCAGTCCGTGTTGGGATATGGAAAGCTGGGGCATGGTAGAAGAGTGGGCAAAACAATGAAGAGAGAGACATAAGAAGAGAAAAAACAGAGAGTGGTTAGGAAAAGAGTATGCATGGTTGCAAGGGGGGGGGGGAGTGAGTGTGGGTTAAAAGTATGAAGGGCGCCTGAGTTAGAGAGTACCAGTGGGAGAAAAAGCCTTTTTTGTGACTACAGTGGATAACAGCTAATGAACATAAATTAAAGAGATGCAGAGGGGCAAGCTGGATCAAACATGCAACCTTTAGAGTCCAAAATGCATGGGGAGCTAAGAGAGCTAACCAGAGGTTAGGCTGAGTGAACTTAGAGGGAGAGGATCTCCTAAACTTCTGATGGAGATTGCCAGTGGCCACTAGTGGAAGAGAGTGATAAAATGCAAATGGAAAAGTGGGCAGATAGAAAATAAACCTGCTGTCTGTGCTTAGAGCTATAAATTAAAGAGCAGATAAGGGTGGGAGGTGGGTGGGGATTCACTGTGCCAGTGGTGATGGGAACACTCTACTGCTGCCTTGAATGCTCTGTGCTGCCTTGTGTGCTCAGATGCTGTACCTGGAGAGATTACCCAAGGGGATCGGCCGGTGTCCATACCTCTCAACCTCTTGCCTCATAAATCAGGGACAAGGCTTAAAAAAATCAGGGACAAAGACCCAAAATCAGGGACACATCTTGAAAATTGGTACTATTCACTCAGAAAGCTGATAGAATAAGGGGATTTGTGTTAAGATGTGTTTTCTGAAGAAGAACAAGTCTGTAACTTTAATGCTTGACAATATTTTGTGATTTTAATCCACACTGTTCTGTCACAAAAACACAAATTGTACGAGGGACAGAGGAAAATTCTGAGGCCAAATCAGGGACGTCCCTGAAAATCAGGGACAGTTGAGAGGTATGCCGGTGTCTGGGACTCTGGTCTGGAGGGACTGTACCCTTGATGGCTGTAAAACAAAAGGTAAGGGGGATTACACACTGTGTGGTGGGCTGGACTGGCAAAATAGGAGAGGGGAAGGGAGAGACTGGAAATTCCAGAGAGAGCAAGTAGCGCAGCTCAGAAAAATTAACTTTTTAACTTTCACAAAACATGATTGGAAATTCCAGAGGGAGCAAGAAGTGCAGCTCAGAATAATTAATTTGCAAACCGTCACAAGACCTTGATTTGCTCCCTTGCTTTGCTGACTGTAACAAAGAAATTCCACTGCTCCCTTGCTTTTTGCTGACTCTAACAAATAAAAATTACAGAGCGAGTAAGGAGCAGAGCTCAGAAGATTCAATTTTGCTAACTCAACTCACACAATAAAACATTTAAAGCATGTGTAAGGTCGACACAACTCCAAACCTTCTCTTCCTCTAAATACATCCATAAGAAATGTAAGTAGAACTTCTACCCAGATGCTTTTCTCTATAACCGCCAGTATGCTAACTGGCAGAAATTTTACCTCGCATCCTCTGTGGAAGAGGCACATGAGGTAATTTATGAAATACTCACCGAGACCCTAGACCTCCATGCCCCAGTTACCAAAAGCAGAATCAAAAGAAAATTCTGTCCCTGGTTCACGGATAACCTAAAGACTGCCTTATGGCATAGGTATGCTCTTTGGAAAAGAGCCAGAAAGTCTAAATTGGCCATAGACTTTTCTGCTTTCCGAACCGCGAGGAATTTCTGCATGAAAACTATCAGAGCTGTGAAGTCTAGTTATTTTCGCTCTGAACTTAACGCATCCAATAACTCTGCTACTAAGTTTTGGAAAACGTTAAGGGAGGTAGAAGGCCATAACAGTGCTGGCACACTTCCCCACAACATTTCGACTGGTGGTACTCACACTACAGATAAAAATGAGATCCGTGACCTCCTTAATCACTTTGCCACAGCAGGGATGGCTTTTGATACCTCCCCAGCAAATGCCATCAGGGCACAGTTCTTTAGTCATCTGATTGTCATGATCCGGAATCTATTGACCCATACCACTCTTTCTTCTTCTGTCCGGTCAGCGTCAAACAGGTTACGGATCTTCTTCTTCAACTTGATACTAAGAAAAGTGCAGGCATGAATATGATTGAGCCTTTCTTCCTAAAGTTAGCCTACTTTATTTTGTTCCCCCATTACACATCTTTTCAATTTGTCTGTCAATCAGGGCTCCCTCCCCAAGGTCTGAAAGATGGCCCATGTCATCCCTATATTCAAATCAGGGGACCCTTGTGACCTAAATAATTACCGCCAATCTCCTTGCTCCTGGCCTTTTCAAAACTATTGGAGAAGGTAGTAAATGAACAGCTCAGATCTCATATGGAAAGTTTTGATCTATTAAACCTGATTCAATCCGGTTTCCATCCCATACACAGTACATCCACTGCCCTTGCTAAGGTTATAAATGACTGGCAGTCAGCACTTGATGACAAACAATACATATGCGCCTTGTTTCTGGACCTTAGCAAGGCTTTCCACATGGTGGACCACGATTTGCTCCTGGTAACCCGGAAGAAAGTTGGGGTGGACAACCTGGCCCTAAGTTGGTTCGCAAACTATCTTGTGGACAGATTGCAGCAGGTCAAGGCTGAAGGAGACCTATCGCCAAAATAAAATACTCCTTAGAGGTGTCCCCCAAGAATCCATACTTGGTCCACTTCTCTTTTCCATTTATATTAATCAAATTGACACTGACCTAAAGTCATCTAGTATTCATTTCTTTGCTGATGATACAGTGCTATACATTGACAGATCAACTCCGGATCAAGCTATTTTGGACCTCCAGAATGATTTTGACATCCTCCAAAAAAATCTACTCAACTTGAAACTCCTGCTCAATGCCCAAAAAACTAAGACCATGATTTTCTCTCCACTGGCCCCTCATCTAAAAAAAAAACAACAACCCAGATAAGGTTCCCCACATAAACACCCTTTTGGGAGAAGCCCTGGAGTTCGTGGAACAATTCAAATACCTGGGGTCTGGATTGGCTACAAATTGTCTTTCATTGACCACATTGAAGAACGCACCAAGAAACTGTGTCAAAGGCTCAGCATTTTCTTCAGGATCAAGCACTCACTAACTCAGGAGTTTAGAAAACTCCTAGTCCAAGCTACCTTTTTGCCTCTCCTAGACTACGTTAACTCATATTTTATTGTAAAGTATTAAGTTCTCTGTATAACTGTCTGTGTATACTGTGTATACTTCCCACCTTTTGCACTTGCTCTTTCAATGTACACTCTGTACACGGGTCGCACCTGGAAACAAGCCTCAGCTCAGTGTACCTTTCCCGGTCATCAAATTTTAAATAAATAAATAAATAAATGTGGACTTCCTATATGGCCATAGAAGTAGCACAGCCCTCTCCAAGCTTGATACCCTATACCACAGAGCCCTTAGACTCATTTGGATGCCCCTTATGACATGTACCACTGCATCCTCTATTCTTTCGTAGGCTGGAGCTCCCTTAGCTTCAGAAGGCAAAAGAATGCTATTCTATGGACATATAAGGCAATCACTCATAAATTACCTCAGTACCTCACAAGCTGCCTAACTCCCTGCATCCCTAGTGCCTATTCTCTCAGAAGTCTTACCATCTTATCTCTGGCTATCCCTAAAGTTAAAACGCACTTTGTTAGAGCCTCAATAAACTTCACTCTTCCAACGCTCTGGAATAAGATCCAGAAAACCTTAAGGCTCGCTTCCCCTGTCACGTTCTCCCTCTTCAAATCCTTGTTCCTGAGGACCTTCTCTGAGGTCTGTCATTGCTTCAAGTCAAGGTCTTAACATCATGATTTGTTACTGCTTTAAATTCTGGACTTAAACCTTAACCATTGCCTGAGGCATCATTTGAGTCCTCCCTTCTGTCATTGTCCAAATCAAGGTCCCAACATCACAATCTGTCTTTGCTTCAAATATTGGACTTAAATCCCAACCACTGCCTGTGGCATCTGTTGTGTTTCTTCCTTAGAACAGTCCTTCCTCCCTAGGCCATCATGTCTAACCCTCTCCTATCCCATCTGACCTTCCATCCCCATTCCCTATACTCCCCCCCTCCCTTCCCACCCCACTTGCCAGGCCATGCCTACAGTACTTATTAATGGACTCTTACAGCTCAATCTTCTTTGCACTTTGATGCTAGAACTGCCACTCCTGCTCACTATGACTCCTCCAATGATGTTTACTGTATAAATTTTAGCTCATTACCTTACGTCCACATATCTGTATCTATGCAATTGTATTTAAATGGCACTACCTCCTGTTGAACCTATTGCTATTGTCTGGTGGAAGTATCTTGTTACATATGATGGTTATATGTTATTATGTTGTTATTATTACTATGTAATTGTTATGTACGTTCACTCAACCTGTTATATCTTAATCCTGTTGGCAATTGTTTTGCCCTAGGTCCATCTTGTAAATAAACTTGTCTCAATGATGTTCCACCTGGCAAAATAAAGATTTTGATTGATTAATTAAAGCAGAAAAACATAGGTATATAGGGTAGTAAAAGAAAATCTGTGTCTAGGCACAGAGTAAAAGGTGCCAAGTTCAAATACTATGCTACTGTCTTGAGTGCTCTGTGCTGCTCAGATATTTTACCTGTAGAGATTGCCTGAGGGGATCGACTGGCATCTGGGATTGTGAGCTGGAGGGACTGTACCCATGATGGCTGGAAAGGTTGCCTGAGGGCATTGGCTGACATCTGAGACTGTGGGCTGGAGGGACTGCACACTTGATGGCTGGAAAGATTGCCTGAGGGGATCAGCTGGCATCTGGGGCTCTGAGTTGGAGGGACCCTACCCTTGATGGCTGGAGAGACTGTCTGAGGGGATCAGCTAGTATCTGGGGCTGTGGACCAAAGGGACTGTACCCTTCATGTCAGGTGAGATTGCCCGAGGGGATCAGCCGGTGGCTGGGACTGTGGGCCGGAGGGACCATACCCTTGATAATAATAATAATAAAATTTATATGTAAAGCGCAATTTATCATGTATCAAAGCGCTGTACATAATTAAAATCATAAATAAGACAACAATATACAGCAATGAGTCAGAATATACTAATCACTGAAAGCAAGGTTAAATAAATACATTTTTATTGCCGTCTTAAAGCTCTCCAGGGTCAGGCACTCTCTGATCCAATGAGGTAGAGAATTCCACAGGGTCAGAGCTGCATAACTAAAAGCTCTCACACCAGATGTTCTTAATCAAACACTAGGAACCTCTAGCAATCCCGTGTCAGCTGAGCGGAGGGGTTGGAAAGGGCAGTAAGGAACCAGGAGCTCTTGCAGGTAGCTAGGACCCTGACCATGAAGGGCCTTAAAGGTCAGTAAACCAACCTTAAAGGTGATCCACCACTGGACAGGCAGCCAGTGCAGTTCACACAGCACAGGAGTAATATGACTGGTCCAGGAAACCCCTACCAGTAGCGTGGCTACAGCATTCTGCACCAGCTGCAAGTGGTGGATATCAACCCCTGGGAGCCCTAGGTATAGGGAGTTACAGTAGTCCAGGCGGGAGGTCACCAAGGCATGGATCAATGTTGGAAGATCACGGGGCGGAACAAGGTGCTTAATCCAGGCAATGTACTTCAGATGGTAAAAAGAGGATGTGACTACAGCTGACACCTGCTAATGAAGTGTCAACCCTACGTCAAATATCACACCCAGATTCCGCACCTGAACAGAGGGCAGTAGCTGGCTACCTGCAAGCCAAAGCCCAAAAGCAGACTGCCCTCCTGTCCTCTCTATCCTGTGACCTAGCTCCACCACCAGCACCTCAGTCTTTCCAGGGTTCAACCTTAGCCAGCTAGCCCACATCCAGTCCTGGAGCTTCACGAGGCAACTATTAAAAACAGAGACTGCACTATCCTGGTCAGGGGCAAACGACAGGTAGAGCTGGGTATCATCTGCATAATAGTGAACCGCAGCCCATACTGTCTTACAATGTCAATTAATGGCAGCAAATACACTGTGAACAACACAGGGGACAGCACAGAGCCTTGAGGAACCCCACATGGCAGAGACAATGAGGCCGAGGAATAAATCCCCGACACCACTCTCTGAGTTCTGTCAGTGAGGAAAGATCTAAATCAGCTAAAAATTGTACCTGTTAGGCCACAGATGTCTCTCAGGCACTCAAGCAGCCTCCCATGGTCCACAGTGTCAAAGGCTGAAGAGAGATCAAGAAGGACAAAGATCGAACAACATTTCTGATCTCTAGCAATCAGGAGATCATTGAGCACCCGAACCAGAGTAGTTTCTGTACTATGCCTCTTCCGAAATCCAGACTGGAGGGAATCATAGATGTCATAAAGGATCAGATGGTTGTGCAGCTGAAGAGCAACTACTTTCTCTATCAACTTTCCAATAAAGGAAAGGGTTAGAGATTGGCCTGTAGTTGGCAGAACAGTCTGGGTCCACAGAATATTTTTTAAGGAGTGGTGTAACCACTGCCTCCTTTAGGGAGTTTGAAAATTCACCTAACTCTAGGGAACACCAGACTATTTCTGCCAAGACAGGGCCGATGACATCTACACACCCCAAAATGAGGCATGTAGGGCCTGGGTCAAGACTACAGGAAGTAGGCCGTATACTTTGGGCAATCCGCACGACATCATTGATTGCCGGCAGGTCAAAGTGACCCCAGGAGGACAATAATGACCATACACAGACCACTGCCAACCCCCATAGAACATGCTGAATGAATCTCAGTCCTGAAGTCAGCCACCCTATTGGCAAATAATTGAGCAAACTTAATGGCTGGAGAGGTTGTCTGAGGTGATTGGCCAGCATCTGGGGCTTTGGGCTGGAGGGGCCATACCCTTGATTGCTGGAGAGATTGCCCATAAGGATCAGCTGGTGTCTGGGGCTATGGACTGGAGGGATTGTACCACTGATGACTAGAGAGATTGCCCAAGGGGATCAGCCGTCATCTGGGGCTGTGGGCTGGAGGGACCATAGTCTTGATGGCTGGAGAGATTGCCAGAGGGAATCTGCCAAAAAAATTAGCATAATGCTGATGGAATGCCATCAGCTCATCATGCATCTCCATTGCCCATGTCCATTTTATAATATGTTAGGTCTGATGCTTTGTAAATCAGTTCCTAGTATCTCAGTAGAACATTCAGGTGATTTGTAGGGAAAACTACATTTTGGATATGCAAAAGAGAAAAGGGATTTTACAAAGAATAATGCCTCTATATAGAGCCTTCCGAGACACAGAATAAGACAGATATACAGGGGCCCCACACCATCGAAACCTGCTGACTTGTGGTTGCAAAACTGCATCATTGTTACCATTTACTCTACAGTATGCAATCAGTTAATAAAACACAGGCCTTGTTTACAGTCACTCTGGGTAAGGATGTAAAATGGGTGAAAACTGGTTGCCACATTCCACTGCCAATCTGTTGCACAATACACAGACTTGGGAATCTGGGAGGATTCCCCCCAAGTGACAAACACCATGTGAAAATTGCAATCCAGCTTTTAGATGTGTAAATGGGGTCTGAACTCACTCACAGGCTGGATTGTCTGTGCAACTGTGTAGCTGTAAGGATGAACTGATGCTGAAATTTAATTCAGTGGACATGCCAAAATCCAGCATCTTGCTCATCGCTTTTTCTTTGGCAGTTTGCCGCTTCAACCTCATAGAAACATAGAACCATACAGTAGAATCTGACAGCATATAAGGACCACTTGGCCCACCTAATCTGGAATGTTCCCTATCTACTGTTACACTACAGACTGTACTTGATCTCTGCCCCCCCCTTCCTTGCTTCTAAGGTTCCCTTCTACCTATCCCATGTCTTCCTAAATCCCATTACAGTTTTTGCTTCCACCACCTCCTCAAGGAGGCTGTTCCAGGCATCCACCCCCTTCTGTGAAGAAGTGTTTCCTTACATTTCCCCTGATTCTTACCCCTTCTGGCTTCATCGCATAACCCCTTGTTCTTGTGCATCCTTTTCTCTGAAAAAGGCTTCCTTCTTGAACCTTATTTATAACCTTGAGATATTTGAAAGTCTCTATCATATCCCCCTTCTCCCTCCTTTCATCCAGTCTGTACAAATTTAGGTCTTTCAGTCTCTACTCATAAGGATTTTGATGCAGATCCCACACTATTTTAGTTGCCCTCCTCTGGACTACCTCAACTCTGTCTATGTCCTTTTGGGGATGAGGACTCCAGAACTGGACACAGTACTCTAGGTGGGGTCTCACCAGAGATAGATACCAAGGTATCGCCACCTCCTTCTTTCTGCTGGTGATACCCCTTCCTATACACCCTAGCATCCCACTGGCTCTCCTCACTGCCTTGTCACTCAATTTGGCTTCCTTTAGGTTATCAGATATGATAACACTCCGGTCTCTTTCCTGTTTGGTGGCTACCAGTACCACTCCGCCCATTTTGTACTCTGGCCATGAGTTTCTACACCCCAAGTGCATGAAGTTGCATTTTTCTGCATTGAAACTTAGTTGCCACATTCTAGACCACTCCTCAAGCTTACCTAGATCTCTATTCATTTTTAGACCCCCTTGGTGCGTCCACTGTATTGCAGATTTTTGTGTCATCTTGAAAAACACATACCTTTCCTTCTAGTCCCTCTGCAATATCTCTTCTAAAGATATTAAAGAGGACTGGTTCCAGGACTGATCCTTGAGGTACCCCGCTAGTCACTTTCCTTTCCTCAGAATGAAATCCATATACTACTACCCTCTGACACCTATGCTTCAACCAATTTCTTACCCAGTTTACCACTTTTAGTCCCACTCCTAGGCTGCCCAGCTTGTTAACGAGTCTCCTATGTGGAACAATGTCAAAGGCCTTACTGAAATTAAGGTAGGCCACATCCACAGCTCCACCCTCATCTACTTCCCTGATTACTCAGTTAAAGAAATCTATAAGCTTAGCTTGATATGACCTCCCCCTGTCGAATTCATGCTGTCTTGGATCTTGTAAGCCACTGGATTCAAGACATTCCGTAATCCTTTCTTTCAGTAGTGATTTTATTAATTTCCCCACCACCAAAGTCAGGCTGACTGGCCTGTAATTGCCAGCCTCCTCCCTGATCCTGCTTTTGTGAAGAAGTATTACATCTGCCCTCCTCTAGTCCTCTGGGACCACTCCCATTTCCAGTGAGTGGTTGAATAGGACTGTCAGAGATGCAGTGGTGTAATACGTTCTATTGGGAGACCCTAAGTACATCCATATTGTTGCCAAGCCACATGACCTGCAGCAGCCAGTCAGTGACACTGGAAATCAGGCACTCCTTGTGCTGTGCACATCTCAGTGCCATTTCCATCTCTCTCTTTTTCTCACAGGGGATGGATGTGGCTTCTAAAAGAAGCTCCATTCATGTGAAAAAGAAACTTCATATATCATCAGAGAATGATGATTTATCATTCCAGTTGCCTGATGCAGTAAGTCATCTGTAGTTGTAGGCAGCCAAGCTAGAAAAATTGTGCTGAAGTGGAGAAGAGAGAGTGCTCAGTGTGAGCCTTCATTGGCAACAGCAGACCCTTGTTTTTGCCTTCTAGTAGGGTAGAGTGAATTTAATAGACTGAGAAAGGTGCAAGTGGGAGGGTGAAGAATTAATTTACAAAATAATTTGCCTCCTTGTGGTGTGTGCTGTAGGACACCAACATCAATCTTTCTTTGTTTTTGTGCCTCTGTGAAAACTAGGGGATGTAGGCAGGTACATACATTATCTCTTAGTGTGGATAAGGTGGACTCAAGAGGCTGTCAATGGGTGACACGACAGGTATGTGTGTGCATCTGCCATTGGTGTAGAAACCATAAACAATATAACTGCAGAAAGCTGTGCAGGAGGGGGAAAAGGAGCAGAGTATGGTTCCACAATACCAGATCCACAAAGTACTAATTCCAAAAGTGCTAATGGTGGAGAAAGAACCAACACAGAGACTGTGAGTCTTAGAGGTGGGCAGGGGCAGACTAGGGCTGGGAGTGTGATAGGCCATCCAAAGAAGTCATAGTTCATTAGTCCCCAGAAGTCAAGAGGTTCCATGCCAACTGCAAGCAGCAGCTTTTCTAGCCAGTCCCATTCATCTAGTGCATCTGGTGATGAAGGTACTCTGAGCAAACCGTAGCACACAGGTATCCCAATTTTCCCACTTTGAGTACCTTGAGGTCATCAACACATGGGGATATAAGAGATTAATCACAGTCTGTAAAGGCATGTCCCCTCTTTTTGTTTTGTACAGACAGCTCATTACTATTTGTCAGTGCAGTGGCAGCAGCACCACCACAACCACCACTGCAACATGGCGTAGACAATTGCCTGTCTGCCTTTAGGTACTATATGATGCCTCCAGCCCCCTACTTGGGCATCAGAAGGAGCAGCATCACAAAGACCAGTACTGGTGCTCAGAGGTGTTGTGTGGGGAAGGTGACATTGTGTCTGGGACTGAAAATGATACTACTATTATCTTGCCACCTGAAGAAAAATAGGAATTGTTTGGGTTAGTGTGAGGTATGCAACTCCCAGTATAGTGCAGAAAGAACTGTGCATGAATTACAGTGCTGTACAAAGAGCTAATGGTTCTACAGCGACAGGGGGTTTTACAGCATATGGTAAGAACTGCTACCTCTTTTGCTGCAGGCTGCCAGTAGGCAAGGTGAAGGATGCCACTGGGGCAGTGTCTGGCTGAGCTGCTCCCATGGTGGAGTGGCTCGAGCACCTGCCACCGGCAGTGCTGGGGACCAGGGGCTGTGGTTCGAGTCTCACCAGGTCCCACTGTGCTGTGGTTATTTGTTTCCCCCGAAGTCCACACCCCCCCCAGAGTTGATTATAATTAGTTTGGGTGGTGTGGGGGGGCGAAGCCCCCCATGTAGAGGGATGTGGGTGGCAGAGGCCCCTGCAAAAACTAAGATATTGCTCCAGTGTGCACTGTAGTTGCAGTGGTCGGCATGGTGTACCAACGATATTTTGCCACACACTGCTTTGCATGCGGCATTGTTGATGTACTCGGTATTGACGGCGACACTGTGATCCCATGCCCAACCCCCCCAGTTTTATGAATGAAAGCCAGTAGAACCACCAGTGAAGCCACTTATAGTGGAGGAGCCTACCAATGAGGAGTATATGGAAGTGAAGCTATTGCAGCAGGGGAGGAGGAAGAAGAGGGGTATAGGTGAGGGTGAAGCAAAAGCACATGAGGGGAAGATGGCAATAGGGCAGGGGATGGCTGAAAAATCACACAACACCAAGACAGTGGTGAATAAGAAGGTGACAATGTTGAAGAGGAGCAGGAGGAGAGGCAGGGGAATAGGCAGGAGAAGAAGAACCAAGTATAAGAGAGGAGGTGGAGGAGGAAGCAGATGAGGTTGAAATGGTACTATCAGTTACAAAAACAAGTTCTGATAGTGACTATGATATAGAGGAGCACAGACTATGGGACCGTATGGTCAAATTAAAAGAAATAATACAAAAGAGAAAAGCAAGAAAGAATGTTGGTCAGGCAGGGAACTCTAAAAGCCAGACCCACCCGCAGCCCCAGATAATTAGCCTCATTGCAATCCTATAACTGCTGCAAATGCTGCCTTGCAAGGGTATCTTACCCAGCTACAGTACATAATCCCAGCATGGCAGGGAAAAAAAAAAAACTCATTTCACAATTGCACCCAGTTCCTCTCTGGAAACAACTCACTGCTCCCACCACTACCAACACTTCACTGTACTTAAAAAAAATATAATTAATGGTCTCCGTTTTCTCCCATTGCCAAAACCGTGTGTTAAATGCCGTAACACCTGAGTAGGTGTTACGGCATTCACGCGCTCCCTTTGAACAACAAAGCGCTCGAGACTAAACATAGCGCAACGTTAAATTGTCCTTGTCACAGAGCGGGAGCTTCCAACTGTCCCTGTTTCCACAAACAGTACTGAGGAGAAAAACAGTTACTTCTCTGCATTACTTCCATCCCCAACACACTCTTGTGCTTCTAGGCTCACTGGTAAACTGAGGTAATGCAGAGAAGTAAGTGTTTTTCTCGTCAGTACTTTTTACGGAAACAGGGATAGTTGGAAGCTCATGCTCTGTTTATTTAAAAACGGAGCCCTTCAATTATATAAATTAAAATATGGAGAGAAGTGTATCAAACTCGAATTCAACACACCCCTGTTGGATGGCACTATAAACCGGGCTTCGCCGGGCTTTATGTGCCATCCAACAACCTCGGTGTGTGTTAAATTCTCGTAACACACTTCTCCCCATACTTTATCCTATATATATTATCTTCAGTTTGGGGTATTTTATAAATGACACCACAGATCAACTGAAATTATATTTTCTTGACATATACAGTAAATAAAGCCAAATGTAATAATACTAATAAGTAATAAAAAAACAATTACAATAAAAAACATAGAAGGACTCTGGCTTTCACAAATAACAAATCCTCCTTATCATCCTGTTCTTCATCCTCCACCCATTAATTACGAATCACATTTTCCTTGTCATTTGTCACAGCAGAATGTGGGTGACACCACTTTCTTCCCTGCGTACTCAATGTACAGCAAATGGTACAGTACAATTCGGTAGAGCTACCACAGCCATTCGTGCCATGGGTATCAACAATTTCATGTCTTATATGTGGCAATATGGATAGTGATTTTTTATTATTGTGGTCACAACTCATGAAGTGTTCATTCAGAAACAATGTTTTCTTGTTATTATTCTCTTACTCTTTCCATCATGAGTCATGTTTTCCTCATCATGCATCGCTGACTGCAGGTATTTGATGACAGTAGCATCACCTTCTTTGATTCTTGCAGACTGCACAACAAATTATACAATATGATTGGCCAATGCCACCACAGCCACCTGTGCAAGGTCAGCAAAGATAATTGTGATTGGTTGACCATCCATGGCATTCCAGACATTACATCATGGGTTTTAGCCCACCTGATAGGCTAGTGATGCACATGTCTCTAGTATATCCAGGTCCCAGAAACCCCTGTTCTCCAGTTCAAATCGTGCATCTGATAAGGCTACTAGCACACCAGGATCCCTGTTGTTCTATACAGAAAGATAGGCCTCTGATTATGTTTTCTAAAATGTCTGTTGTTAAGAGCAGAGCAGTAAATCTAGGTGCTGCAATGGTGGTTCCAGGATGTAAATGCAGCACGTTGTACTTCAATGTATATAAAGCCAGTTGTGTGGCCTTAAGATTATTTTTTATTGTGGAATAATAGGATCTAGTGCCCCTACAGCGATACATACTTCCAGGCTGCTGCTAGAAAGCTGGAAGCCAGCAGTGGTATCACGATCTTGTGTGTATGGGGCACGAATTAATGATTTTATAAAGAAATGTATTTTCCTCTGCTTTTGCTGCCCTGCTTTCAATAATTGTATTTACACAGTTTTGCTACAGTCGCTCATAAGGTTCCCTGCTTAGAGGCGCCCGAAGTTGTGTTTGCTTTGAGGGGAAAAAAATTGTTAAAGAAACTGTTTAAAGATTACAGAGTTGTTTGTTTCAATCACGCCGTGCTAGTCGCGTGTTCTGGCGCCTCCCTGACTCCATTCACAGCATCGCTCTGTAGCACAAATGCAGGCATCCCCCCTACACCCTGCACTCATGCCTCAACTCGCCAAGTTTCTCCAGAGGTGTTATACGAGGTGCTCTGCACCGCAGGGGTTCTCCCTCATGAAAAAAAAATAAAAAAATGCCCTCGTAGTCCAGGACAGCCCTCTTACCAAGGACAGCATGCCACCACTAGGCCTCTGGCCTACCCGTACTGCAGTTCCTATAGCACCATCTTCCCCCCTCCCCCACCGCCGAATGGTCAGCCCCTAGCATTCCCATTAGCTTCCGAGGAGTGCAAGGGACTAGATCTTAGAAGGGCGAAGCTTCTAAGGCGTGATGCAAGCGCCTTTGCCCTACGACTACTCCGTGTGCCTTCCCGTGCCTTGAGGAATTGGAAATTTGCCCCAGCATTCTTTCAGGTGACCTCATGGTCCCGCTGCCTACTTCTGGAGAAAACGCCACTGTCGGGCTCATCCCTCGCCCCCTGCACCACTGCACCCGACCACTCCGGGTCTCTCACGGTGCTACACTGTCAAGTGGGGCATCATTTCAAAGGGATACAAAACAGAACTAATTCTGCCCCACGACTGGTTGCTGGCCCCACGCAATTTTCAGCCGCATGGTTGCGAGCCCCAGCATACCGTGAGGAGAGATAGAGAGGGGGTGACTCCATCCTCCCTTCAACTCATCCACTCATCCTAATGGACACTAAATCTTTTCAGATTCAGTGAATTCGCGGATATCTACACCTGTATCTGGACAGAAAGGAGCATTTTACAGCGAATTCTGGCTCACAGGGGAGCAAACGATCAGACAAGGGGAACAAGGAGAGAGATCCCATAATCTCACCACTCTATGAACCCAATGTTCCCTCTCATGTATATATGGGGTCCCTCCCATAGCGACCTCTTATGTACAGACCACGATTAAAGAACCTCCCCACTTCTCATACGGGTCCCTTTCCATAGCGACCCTATATGTATCTCACTACAATACTGGAGGTCCCTCCCTACAGCGCCTGCCAAGTTGGTTCTTCAGTCCATGAGGGGTTCCTTCCATAGTGACCCCCCCATGCTGTACTTGCCTCCAAAAATCTATACATACCCCTCATGCCAATTCTGTCCAACAGCACCTATGGTTTATTCAACACAGTGCTAGACCGTACAGAATGTGCTAGTAACTATGGGGCAAATTCTGTCCGGATGCCCCTTGCAACCAGCCCTAACAATACGCTTGCCTTCTTCTTTCTTCATCAGATGGTCAAGGCCAAGAAGTGCTCCTCTTGCAACGCTACTCTCCTGCTCCACGCTCCGGGCCCCCTATGCTCCGCCTGTCTTCATCACGATCATGACTTATCACTGGAGCAAACTCCTGTCATAGGTCCCAGCAATCCAGGGCCCAGCGGGCCCTACTTGGATGGATCCTGGAACCCTCCTGATTCAGAACCAACAGGCCACAGTTGCGATGATGGAGAGCCAACAGAATTTCATGCTGAAGATAATGGAGAAACTCGAATCCCTTACACAGCACAGAACAGCAGCAAAGCTTCCGGAGCCAGACAATGCAGGGGGGCCCTCTGAGGAACATCCAGACATGGCAGAACCAGTACCAGACAATCTTAGGCTGGATTCCGGAGAGGACAAGGATATACCAGATGAAGAAGATGGATCAGAAACCGATGAGGAGGACATGGAACTGCAATCCGTACCATCCCTCACTTCTAAGCTTTGTTCCTTCGACATGATCCCAGGTCTCATGAAAACTTTTAAGGCCATTATGGGGTTCGATGTCAAGGAAGGAAAACCAGAGTCAAAATTAGATTCCATAATTCAATAAAAGGCGACCACCATGGAGACCTTCCCGGTATGCCCAGCAATCGAGGACGTCTTCAACAGAGAGTGGCAATCCACAGAACCTAGCAGAATGTCAAATAAAAGAAACTTGGACAGGATGTATCTGGTCCAAGAGGACAAGGCCAGTAACTGGTGCAAAGCCCCAACCATTGACCCTCAGGTGGTGGCACTCAGTAAGAAAACCATCTTGCCTTGCAGGACCATAGCATTAAAGGATCCAATGGACAAAAAGGTGGAGGACATGTTAAAGAGGGCCTTCGAAATTGAGGGAACTGCTGCCAAAGCTTCCACAATGGCCATTTACACGGCACACGCACAAATCCGCTGTCTTGAGAAGCTCCTAGAGCAGGCAAACCCCAAGTCCAGAGAGGCAGAACTTTTAGAGTGCACTCTCGATGCTGCAAAATACCTGGTGGACATGGCCGTGGACACCCTTAGACTGCACGCCAGGGCCATGGCCATCACTAACCGTGCCAGGAGAGCATTGTGGCTAAAGTTATGGGATGCCAACAACGACTCCAAAACACTACTACAAAATTTACCCATGAAGGGAAAGCATGTTTTTGGGGAGGGCCTACAGGAATTCCTAAAACAAAAAGAGGAGGGCAAAGACCTACTTAAGAATAAGACTAGGCACACCTACCTCCCTTCAGTGAGGCAGAGGTTTTGGGGGGGACACAAGTCATACCAACCTCGCAGGGACACGCACTCCCAGAGTAGTTCCTTTCGAGGCAGAGGGACATCCAACGGTTACCGCAGTTCCTTCTCCCATTCTTACCAACCGTTCTCCTTTAGAGCCAGTGGCTCCAAGTTTGGGGGAAGAGGTAGAGGTTACAGGGGGAAGCAACAATGACTACGCACCCAGAACACTGCAAAGACAGGGAACGTACCCCCCAGTGGGACAAAGACTGTCACTGTTCAGGCGCCAGTGGTTCAACACAACCTCAGACAGGTGGGTCCAAGAAGTGGTGTCAAGAGGGTACTCTATAGAGCTGTCCCAATCCCCCATCACTCACAGGTTCCTAAGTTCCCCCATTGCCAAAAAGAAGGCAACAGCTCATCAGGTCCAACATATCCTGTTGGAGTTGCTATGAAACAGCTATCCAGCCTGTTTCCCAGCACGAACAGAAACTAGGAGTGTACTTCATTTTCTTCCTCATGCCCAAGAAATCAGAGAACTTTGCTCCATCTTGGACCTGAAACACCTCAACCAACACGTGGTGTACCACAGGTTTAAAATGGAAATCATAAAGTCAACCCTACGCAGCATCTGGGTAGGCGATTACCTCATGTCCATAGACTTGAAGGACGCATACCTCCACATTCCTATCATACCAAAACACCGACAATACCTCAGGTTTCACATCTTAGGCCACCACTACCAGTATCAGGCCTTGCCCTTCAGACTCACCTCAGCACCAAGGCTGTTTACCAAGGTGTCAATAGTCTTAGTCGCCAGGCTTCGGGAGCAAGGTCTGGATATCATACCCTACTTGGACGACTGGCTCATTCGAGCACGCTCCAAGGAGCAATCGCACCAAGACACCTTGACCACCCTAAAAGCACTCGAGGAACATGGCTGGGTAGTGAACTGAGCCAAGAGTCATCTGATGCCCACACAACAGATAGAACATCTGGGGGCGCTAATCAACACGTCACAGGGATGGGCAAAACCCTCCCAGACAAGGGTGCTCAACCTGATAACATTGTCTCGTCACCTGAGATCTCACCATCAGACAACCATGGAATGCATAGCCCAGTTGCTAGGTTGCATGGCATCTTGTATAGACCTCATACCCTGGGCCAGATGGCACCTACGACCACTTTAGACTTACGCACTCACTCAGGGTTCACCGAACGAGTACAACCTACATGTCACAGTCCCACTACCACCATCGGTGAGACACTCACTAACATGGTGGACAGTGAAGTCCAACCTCACAAGAGGGGTCCCACTAGAGGCATCTTACACTGCCACAATAGAAATGGATGCAAGCCTGTCAGGCTGGGGAGCATGCTTGGGCGACTTGACGGCACAAGGCCTATGGACATCAACAGAAGCCAAATTGTCCATCAACGTCCTAGAGATGAGGGCAGTAGCCCATGCCCTCAAGGCTTTCAGATCATTCATCTACGGTCAGTCGGTTCTTATATGCTCCGACAACCAGGTCACGGTGGCGTATATCGCAAAACAAGGAGGCACCAGGAGCAGAGCCATGCTGAGGGAGGCGGCGTCAGTCCTCAATTGGGCACAGATCAACCTCACACATCTCGGTGCAGTGCATCTCGCAGGCAGGCTCAACGTGCGAGCAGACTGGCTCAGCTGGCAACAAGTCCACCCAGGGGAGTGGTGTCTCCATCCCAGTCTCTTTCAGATGATCCAGGAAACCTGGGGACCAGTATCCATGGACCTCATGGCCACAACGGAAAACACACAGGCTCAGGCGTTCTATTCAAGATTCAGGGAAATCCGGTCCCAAGGAACTGATGCCCTGTCACAACCATGGTCCTGGGAGCATGCTTACATGTTCCCACCCCTTTCCCCTGCTTCCCCAGGTGCTAACCAAGATCCGATCATCTCGATGTACCATCATTCTAGTGGCACCCTACTGGCCACGGGGAACATGGTTTGCCATGGTAATGGCCATGACATTAGACAGCCTCAGGTTGCCCTACCGAACGGATATGCTGACACAATTCCCAGTACTTCACACAGCCCCACAGACTCTGAAACTCATGGCCTGGCTCCTGAGAGGAAGAGATTGATGAGAGCAGGCTACCACGAGTCAGTCATATCAACGATGTTATAATCTAGACGGTCCTCGATCACATCCACCTATGGTACACAATGGTCTCTATTCGTGAGGTGGTGTCGAGAACATGGAAAGGACCCAGAGCAACCAGACATGTCAACCATTCTCTTATTTCTCCAACAGGGAGTAGACAAGGGATTGGCTCACTCATCTGCCAGAGTACAGCTCTCGGCCATTGGAGTGGCCACTGGTTCCATCGGGGGATACAACCTGGGAGCACACCTGGATATCCTGCACTTCCTAAGAGCAGTGGAAGTGCTCTGACCCAGGGTCAGACCTTCCATCACCCCATGGGATCTCCCACTAGTACTGGACTCCCTCAGTACAGCTCCCTTCGAACCACTACACAAGGTGGACCTCTTCTGGGTCGGCCTCAAGGCCTGCTTCCTCGTTGCCATCTGCTTAGCTCAACGGATTGGAGAGCTAGGAGCACTGTCATATAAAGAGCCTTACACCGTGTTCACCCCTCAGGGAGTCCACTTACGGACGGTCCCAGCCTTCCAACCGAAGGTATCCACAACATTCCATAGGGAACAACCCATTGAGTTGTCCACCTTTTCTGGAGACACCCAACCGGGCGTTAAGCTGATCCCACACCATCTGGATATTGGGATCACCCTCTCCATTTACATTTCAAGGACTCTGCCCCTCCGTAAGACAGAGAGATTATTCATTGTCACAAGGGGACAAAGACAAGGTAAGGCAGCCTCTAAGACCATGATTGCTGGCTGGCTCAGAAGAACCATCCAGGAAGCATACATAGCCAAGCATATGACACCCCCCGAAGGTATCAAGGCCCATTCCACGAGATCAGTAGCCACCTCCTGGATGGAAAGGGCAAACGTGTCTTCAGAAGACATATGCAAAGCAGCAACATGGACTTCCATCCATACGTTTGCCAGACACTATAGGCTTGAGCACCTGTACAAAATACAGCACACTTTTGCCACGCAGGTCCTCCTAACAACCAGCTCTTCCTCTCACTTATAGACCACTCTGTCTCTCTCCCTAGGGTACAATACTGCTACTTATCTACCCATGATGTAATGTCTGGAGTGCCATGGATGGTCAACCAATCACAATGGGTGTTTACTCACCTGGTAAAGGTGATTATGTTGGTTGACATCCATGGCACTCCAAGACCCTCCCGACAGAGTACTCAGAGTGACCAGGAATGGACCATTCACATGCATATCTAAGGAGGGATTCGGATATATGCCACTAACGACACCCACAAGGGTGGAGGATACTGACTGTCAACCTAGTAGGGGTCAAGATTAGATTGTAATAATAGGAAAATAAAACCGGGCCCATTGGCCACACGAGCTTACCGCCCCAGTCTGCATCATTGTATACAATGATTATATTGTCTTCTTTGCTTTTTTATGCTTGCGCTTTACTAACCTTGATTTCAGCTATGGAAGATTCGAACTGGAGGACAGGGGTTTCTGGGACCTGGATATACTAGAAATTTGATCCTAGAGCCATGTGCATCACTAGCTTATCAGGTGGGCTAAAACCCATGATGTAATGTCTGGATTGCCATGGATGTCAACCAACACAATCACCTTTACCAGGTGAGTAAACACCCATTACCTGTCTACCCTGAGGCCAAGTAAAAGTTACTTTTTAGTATTAGCTTCATGACTCATCATTTTTTCATTCAAAAATCATGTTTTCTTGTCATATAAATGAAAACTACCTTTAAAGTTTTATCACTAAATGTATATAATTTTATATTATATTACTTAAAAATAAAATAATGGAAGAAAATAAAATAATAAGCATAATATTTAAAATATAATTGTAAAATGTATTGCACTGCAAGGGAGACAGTAGTAATTGGCAAACAAGAAAGCAGAGCTGACATTATGGGAAGGGGGTATGCCAATGTCATGAACTAAGCAATGAACAGTAACTATCATTGTACAGTAGCTCACAGTGGCTGGTGACAGTCTTAGTGGGTTTTGCAGGCTATGTCACTATACCACATACTGTAATCCACAGCAGACGCATACCAACAGCACCTGCCAAAAAGAAGCTACTGTAACTTATGTTCATTGCTGACCTCCAGGATTTTTCCTCCCACTGTACTTGCAATCTGTTTTACTCTTTGCAAGTGCTAATTCATTTTGAGATGATATGTTTTGGACACATTGGCAGAGTATAACTCAAGTTGGCTCTGTCCCACTTCTCTTACCCATATGTAGCTATATAGCACTGGGTCATGACTGTAGCACAGTATCATGCTGGTATCCAGTGAGACTGTCAATAACATGGGCCACCCATTTAAGCCCCACATGACAAATGGATCTTCAACAGCCAGATGTCCTAGTGGTTCAGTGGCTCCTCCTCCATGTTATCACATTTGATTAAGGCCATGGCTGTCCAGTGGTTCTTCCTTCTATAGTGAAAATGTGTCCTTGGACTAGAATCTTAATTGGCATCCCCGATCCCTTTTCTACCAGTCAGGAAGTAGTAACTGGTAACAGCACTGTTTAAACAGCAGTAACAGGAAATGTGCAGGAGTATGCAACAGGTTTCACAGTGGAACCATGCCACTATGAATATCACTGCAGGCCATTTGCATATTGGGCCACTACCGCCTTTTACAATGAGTCCTTTTGATCCTATTGGGCATATCAAGAGAGATGGCTGGGATGGTAAGGGCAAAAAAGTTAGCATTCAGAAGGTATAAAAGGGGACACAGAGGGAGGAGGATAGGGAGGTGTACAATGAGATGCAAAGGGAGGCAGGGAGAGCAGTCAGAAGTGCAAAGGTGCAAACGGGGGAGAAAATAGCACAGGCAGTAAAGAAAGGGGATAAGACATTTTTCAGAAATGTAAGCAAAAGGAAAAAAAAAAATGGGAAGGATTGTAAGGCTAAGGAGGGAAGGGGATGAGTGTGTGGTAGGGAACCAGGAAAAAGCAGGCATCCTGAAGAAATATTTTTGTTACATGTTCACGGAGGAAGGGGTAGGTGAAGGACCACAGTTATGTGAGAAAAGCACTGAAGGAATGGAGATGGACACTAGTCCATTTACAGAGGAGAGAGCCCTGAAGAAACTTTCAAATCTGAAAATGGACAAGGCAATGGGGCCAGATAGGATATATCCAAGGATATTGAAGGAGCCCAAAGAGGTGCAGGCTGCACCTCTGACAGTCCTGTTCAACCACTCACTGGAGATGAAAGTGGTCCCAGAGGACTGGAGGACAGCAGATGTAGTCACATTTCACAAAAGTGGTAGCAGGAAGGAAGCTGGAAATTACAAGCCAGTTAGTTTGACCTTGGTTGTGGGGAAATTAATGGAATCACTGCTGAAACAAAGGATTGCAAATCATCTTGATGCCAGCAATTTACAGGATCAGAGGGAGCATGGCTTCAGCTAGGGGAGGTCATGTCAAACAAATCTAATACATTTCTTTGACTGGGTAACCAGGGAAGTATGTCAGGGTGAAGCGGTGCATGTGGCCTACCGAGATTTCAAGTAAGGCCTTTGACACCATTTCACATAGAAAACTTGTAAACAAGCTGAGCAGCCTGAGAGTGGGGCCAAAAGTAGTAATCTGAGTAAGGAATTGGTTGGAGGATAGGCATCAGAGGGTGATGCAGGGTTCGACCTTAACATAGAATTACTAGTCCGGGGCATAGTGCAGATTGCCTCGGACTAGTGCAGATGCCTCCCTACCTGTCCGTGTGGGCTAGTGCAGTTTTGGCATCTGACGTCAGCTTCCGTGGCAGCAAAGCCTGATATTCCCCTAATTTCCGATTGGCTAGCCTAGCAGTGCAATGTTACACAAGCCGGCAGGGAGGGCGAAGCAATTGTAATCAGAACAGCACTGGTAGCCGACGTCAGAGCAGAGGCTACCAATTGAATTGTCTTTTGAGCTGCAGGGAGTAGGGGCAGGAGAAGAGAAGAGCGTGGTGACGTGGATGGGCAGGCTGATAATGTGATTGGGCAATTTGTACAGTACAGTGTTGTCATTGGCAGCAAGCATGGCTGGGGAGGGGCTTAAGTGCTGGAATGGGGAATAAAGGGTGGCGTTTGGGATGCCGAAATGCCAAACCGCTGGAAGAAGATTTGAAGGAGAAGGCTGGTGGCAAACTTAAGGATGGTCGGTCAGCATCGCGAACACTCTTTGGCATCATTGGACTGGATCTCGGGGATTCACGCGGAAGCTCAGCTAGGCCAGCGTTGCGGCAGCCTATGGTGATGGTCCAAATCAGTTTTGGGACTGCTGTTTTCTGATCTTCTCCGTGGGTGTGGATTTGAAAATCAGAGGGGCAGACTGGGAGCTGGATCACTCGACTGCTACTGAAGAACGCCAGGGTCAGACAGGTACAGTCATTCATTTATTTTCAGAGGTTTTGGGCAGCAACAATGTTGTGGTGGGCAGGTTTCAGGAGAGGAATAGCTGTGCTAGTGTGCTCACTGTGTGATTTTTTTTTTACTGCCTATCCCTCCGATTGCTTGTTTAGCTAACTTCTTGCCATTAAAGCCTGTGCTAGTGTGCTCACTGTGTGATTTTTTTTTACTGCCTATCCCTCCGATTGCTTGTTAAGCTAACTTCTTGCCATTAAAGACTGCAACTGTGGGGGGGGGTGCTGGGTGTGTAAAATGTCTAATTTTACCATATATTGTCTTCTGTTTGTTCATTGCCTGCAAACGGGGAGGTACTGTGGCTCACTGTGGGGCTGGTCATGTCATGATGAGGTTGTTCTAATTTGTTTGTTACCATTTTCTGCTGAATGATTGTCATGTCATGAAAATCCAAGTAATTGTAATGGGGAGGGGTTGGTGGTGTTGGGAAGGAGGAAGAACAACAAACATGCCTGCTGCAAGTATGTAGTGATAGGATGACTGTTGTTTTAATTTTACCATTTACGGCTGAATTCCATCTGTAGCTTGTCGTGGGGCTGCTTGGCATGTGGCTTGAGTAGGTGGGTGTGAGCATGTCTGTGGCTTACTGTGGGGCCAGAAGGAGAAGAACAATTATTTTTCTACACAAAATGTGCTGCTTAGTTCATTCATGTTTGAGTGTGTGGTTGTGGGGGAGTGGGGTGGTGTGTTGTTCTGAAGTTCTGTGTGGGGGGTGGGCCTGAGGGCAAACTGTCAGTGCGCCAGTCTTTCTTTGCAGCTTCCAAACTGATTATGCCAAGCTCAGGTAAGTGTGTTTCTTTAAATCACAGCTGTTTGGGGCTTTCTGAGGTTGCGTGGGGGCAGTGGGGAACTCTCTGAAAGTGTGTTCTGGTCTGGATTTGCCATTGTTCTCATCTGATATTAAATATATTTTACATTTTGCAAACCAGTATGTCACATTGGCTAGTTACATTGTGTTCTGCTTTACAGCTTCTTCCCGCAGTTTCTGTTATGTTGTGGAGCTAATGCTTTGGGGTGCCACTGCCAGAGCAATTCATTTCAGACCTAAAATGTACTGCTTAGTTGAATCATTCTGGCTACAAATACAAAGTGTGGTAACCGTATCCTGGTATGTTTTGCGGAGTTTGGGGCGGTGTTTTTGTAGTGAGGTTCTATCATTATAGAGCTAGCAGTGATAGTTGAACTTTTTTATTTTATAAATTTTTTTTTTTTTTGTACATCATAGAATCTTCACCAAAGTCAGTGTAAGGGAGTGGTGTGGGCAGGGGTCTGCGGTTGGGAAGTCAGTCAAAAAAGACACAGACACTTAATACACAGACCTGCGCCATCCATAACAACAAGTTAGTACAATGTGGAAATACTTCAAGGAAGTGAGCAATCCAGCTGATAATAAAAGCGAACAGAAGAAGAGAAAAAATTAGGGATCGAATATGATCGAAGTAAGAGAAGCTGTTGCTTTCAGACAGCCTGGCTAGAAAAATATGAATGGCTCAGATACAATGCCAGTAAAGATGTGATGTTTTGTAATTTGTGTCAGAAGCATGATGATCTGCAGTCAGGCAAGGGGAAATAAAATAATTTTCGCCATGGAACTGACAACTTCAGACTGAATCTGTTACTTCACATGGCATAAGTGAATGTCACATTAGGGCCAAAAAAAGAGTATGCCATCTCCGCCATCCCAGGTACTGAGCACTGCAGAGCGCATGCTGAAGACTATGAACCAGGCAACTCTAGATCAGCTGGAAAACTATTCCAGACTTGTCACACCATTGCAAAGAAAGGCGTCCTTTAGAGACTTTGCATGGATGTGCAGTCTGGACGATATGAAGGGATTGACCTCGGCTCAACATACCGAAATGACAAGTATGCACACTGTTTCATTCACTATATTGCAGAGGTGGAACAGATCTCCTGAGAGAGAAGATAAACAGCACAAAGTTCCTTTCCCTCATCAGCGATGGCACCACTGAATCTTCTGTTACAGAGGCTGAAATTGTCTATGTGCGGTTTGCCACCGCAGGCAAAGTGTGTAATCAGCTGGTGGGCCTGCAGACCATGGCAAAAACTGATGCCCAGTCAATAAAAGGGGCTATACAAAAAGTTGTGGAAACAAAGCTCAATATACCAGCTGAGGGGTGGACAAGAAAACTGATAGGTTTTGGCAGTGATGGAGCAGCTGTGATGGTCGGCAGGACCAATGGGGTAGCTACCTCCTGAACAAATGCAGCCTTGCGTGCAATCAGTACACTGCTTTGCCCATCGCCTTGAGTTGGCCTACAAGGGAGCTTTGAAAACCATCCCCATTTATAACAGATTAAGCAATCTGTTGCTGCATGTGTTCTGCTTCTACCACAACTCACCGCTAAATAGGAGCAAACTAAAAGAAGCATATGAAGCACTACAGATGCGTCCTTTACTTCCGACTAGAGTTGGTGGCACACGATGGCTTCCTCACCTCCAGACGGCTCTGCAGATTCTGCTGAAGGGGTGTCCTGCTGTAGTTCTACACATGACTCAGGTACATTTTACATGATTCTCTGTAAACATATGACGTGGTTTTAATTTGTGTGCATTTTGTTGTGCATTTTTAATGTTTCTGTTTTGTGTTACAGATGCAGCAAAGGCAGGGTGTGAATCTGGAGCAGATGAACAAAGCTGCAGGCATACTGAAGATCCTTCAGCAGGCAGATGTCATGAAATTCGCACACTTTATGTTTGATGTCGTCGGTGTTCTTTCAGTTCTATCCTGTGTGGCCCAGGAGAGGGATGCAAGTGTAGCTGATGTGTTTGCAACTATGCAGTCAACCCTGGAAATTTTAAAAACATATAATACAAGGTGAGTACTGTGGTATGAGCTAAAGAAGGATGCAATGATCTGCTAGCATGATCTGCTAGCAGCTAGCCTAGTATTATTTAATTTTCAAATGTATTTCTTTTTTTTCTCCTTAGGCCAGGACCAAAGGAACTACAAGTGGAAGGTGTCACAGAGCTGCATGGACAAACACTGTTGAGGAATTCAGATATCACTGCTGTCCACAAAAGGTACTCAAAGTTTGGAGGAAATTCTGCAGGATCATTTCTTGATGCAAGCCCACAGCTTTACGTGCTGTGACAGTTGCCAGCTTCACCCTATGGCCAGACAAGGACAGTCAGCAAGGTAGAACAGAATTTATTGTGGGCAATTAGATAATTGTGCTGGGACTGGCATGGGATGGCAGGGACAAAAAAAAAATCTAACATTTTTATTTTGGGGGGTGTTTCAGAATTTGGAAACCAGGAAGTGGCCTTGATTGTAGAACACTAAGAACCAGTCCTAGAAGGTGCTACTGTGAAAACAGACATGATCGAAACAGAGTGGACTATGTTGAATTCCGAACTGTATGCAAGGTATGTGAACGTTTCTTTGTCAATTCTGAGTTGAATGTATGTTTAAAGAACTTATTGCCTTATTTATGGAGAAAGAAAGTTAATATGTGTGTAAGTTGTCAGTGTGTTGAATGCTTCTCATTTGCCTTTCTTTTTTTATTTTCCAGATTTGAGCAGATTCACAGTCTGACTTGGGAGAGGGTGAATGCTGCTTACCAACAGAAGTATCCCAACATCCTAGCTCTTATGGATCTTCTGTTGACACTGCCTGCAAGTTCAGCTGAGGCAGAGCGAGGTTTCAGCCAGTTGAAGCTGACAAAGTCCAACCTGCGTTCCAAGCTACAGTCGGACTCAGTGACGGACCTCATGGTGGTACAAATGAATTCCCCAGACATTGACAAGTTCAATCCCCAAGAAGCAATCTGCTTGGAACAGTGGGGGACAAAGGAGGAGGCAGCCACAGACTGGAACAGTGTTGGCATGACAGCAGGATGACTATTCAGCAGACTCACAAAGTGACTGTAACACTGACTGTGACAGTGATGTGAGTGACATTAGTAGTGTGGCTGAGTATCTCTCTGACTCCCAAGATGAAGATGCACAAATCTGAACCTCGAGTCATGTCATGTCAATCCTTGAAAAGAACATGTTTTTGTGGGGGGAGTTGTCTTGATATTTATTATGAGTCACAGAATGCTTATATTTTGAAACAATTGGTCATTTGGTCATTTTGTGTGTTACTTCATCTTTGTATAAATGTAAATCAATTTTTAAACTGCACTGCTTTCTACATTTATTCATTGTGTTGTGAGTAGAAAGTACATAATGAGTCTGACTGTGGACTAGTGCAAATCACTGCAGGCTAGTGCAATTTTAGACTGACCTGTCCTGCTGGCTAGTGCAAAAAAAAGTTAAGGTCAACCCCTGGGGTGATGGTAAATGAAGTTTACCCAAGGGAAGGGAAGGTGACCAATGGGATGCCACAAGGATCAGTCCTGGAACCTGTCTTCTTCAATGTATTTATTAGTGACATTGCAGAGAGACTAGAAGGGAAGATGTGCCTTTTTGCAGAATACACTAAAATCTGCAATAGGGTAGACACTCCAGAGGGGTTGGAGAAAATGAATAGGGATCTAAGGAAGCTTGAGGAGTGGTCAAGAGTGTGGCAACTAAATTCCAATGCGAAGAAGTGCAAAATCATGCACTTAGAGCATAGAAACCAAGGGATGGAGTACAGGATTGGAGAAGGGGTACTGATGACCACAAAACAGGAAAGAGACCTGGGGTCAATCATATCTGATGACCTAAAGGTGGCCAAACAGTGTGATAAGGCTGTGGTGAGAGCCAGTGGGATGTTAAGGTGCAAAAGGAGGGGTACCATCAGCAAAAAGAAGAAGGTGGTGATACCACTGTATAATCATTGGCGAGACCTCACGTGGAGTACTGTGTCAAGTTATGGAGAATACATCTCCAGAAGGAGATAGAGTAGATGCAGTCCAGGGGAAGGCAACTAAAATGGTGCAGCTTCTATCTGCACCAGAAACCACATGAGGAGAGACTATAGGACCTCAATATGTACACCCTGAAGGAAAGAAGGGAAAGCGGGGGATATGGTAGAGACTTTCAAATACCTCATGAGTATAAATAAGGTACAAGAGGGAAGAATTTTTAAGAAAAAAAGATGCTCAAGAACAAGGGGACATGCTATGAAGCTGGAGGGGGATAGGCTCAGGGGAAATGTAAGAAAGTACTTCTTCACAAAGAGAGTAAGAGATGCCTGGAACAAGCTGAGGTGATGAGGGCAAAAGCTGTGGTAGGATTCAAGAACACATGGGATAGGCATAAGGGAATCTTAGCCACTGGGAAAGGGATGGCTAAGCAAAATAACAAGAAGGGTCTATGGTATTACAATAGGTAAGGAAAATGGGCAGCCTAGGTGCGCCAAGAGGTCCTTATCTGCCGTCAAATTCTATGTTTCTATGTTTCTATATCTCTAATGTGGCTGTAATGTTGCTTGTGGACTTAGCACCAAGTTGGGCATCTGAAAATGGGACCCACATATAAAAGGAAGAAGAAAAAACACATGTTGACCCTAAGATTTTAATGGGAATTTTTCTAAAGCACAAACTAGGAAAGCAGGAGACACATGCACAAATCTCACTACAAAAAAAGGACAAGCTGCCTCCCGAAATGGCAGCATGCCTTGAAGGGCTGGATCTTGCTCATCTCACACCACTGATGTTTGTACGCCATAATCACCTTTAAATACATTTTGTTATGATATGCCACAGTCTGTGTGTTCTTTTTTTTCTTTACAAATCTCACTACAGTCTATTATTTATAGTGAGACATAAAGCAAGTTATGTAAGCTCTCAGTGCTTCAGTCTAACCAGATGCAAATATGGGTAAAGAACAGGAACCAATTGCAAACAACATATTTCAACTCACCTGGGCTATCTTGTGTAACAAAACAATTTTTTTCTGTCTCTGTTTTCAGCCATTACAGATTGTGTGCAAGATCATTTGATACCATACACATTTGCTTAAAGCAGAACTTGTCTAAACTCCTTCATAGTGAGTTACATATAATTTCCATGATGCTTTATGTTAGTGGGATGTGTGTAATGCTGTATAATTTGGGTAACACTAAATAAGCTATAAAAAGAGGGAGTGCTTAGGATGGAATCTTAGGGCCATATGCCAAAATTGGAAAATATTTTTGCTGATAATCATCTTTATTGAACAAAGTTTTCCAACCATAAATTAACAAACAAAATGAAAAGAAAAAACAACAGTGTCCAGTATTCAAGTCTACTACAATGGTGATAGTGTTGGTCACCACTAGAAAAGAACAAGTATTATCAAACAATCTTGCCTCACAACTGGAAAATCTGATCCTTAGCACCCATATGAAGGATGGGACAAATTAAATCAGTTCTAGAAGAAGAAAAAGAAGAATCAGCAGTTTTATAGTGTTTTTCATGCACATTGTATCCCAAAGTGCTTTGAAAGCAACGAGAAACTGGTAGTGAAGTGACTGAATGTGTAGTAGTAGCCATTTAACACATCAGCTCCCTCACACAGTCTTGGACAATTTATTTATTTATTTATTTATTTGTTAAACATCAGTTTAGAAACCTTTGAGCCAGAGGCTCATTTACAAAGGTACCTCGTCACAAAGAGGACATCAGAACAGTAGTACAAGGGACACAGTACTTACAAACAAAAAAGTTACAGTTCAATTACAATTTTGTTTCAATAGAATACAATCTCCAATGAAGCAAAAGATAACAAAAGGTGCAAAACTTATGGTCGGGTGAGAGCTGGTGGGAGAAGGGAGGGAGATAGGGGAGGAGGAATTAGTAGGGAAAGGAAGGGGGGGGGAGCCTCCAGTGAGCATTGTCAAACAGAGTATATATATATATATTTTTTTACACTAGGCTAGAGGCAGTTGCATTTGCGAGAGCTAAGCAGGAAGTTTCTGAGCCTGGGCTTAAAGCAAGCTAAGGTTAGTGAGTTTGAGACACTGGTAGGGAGGGAGTTATACCAGTGGGGCGCACGGTAGGGGAATGCCCTCTGACCTTGAGAGGTTCTGGCTCTCGGAATAACTAGGGTAGCTCTTGATGAGCTGCTCGTGATCAGGGTCGGTGCAGTACGGTGAATGGAGTTGGATAGGCCTATGGGGGATAGGCCACACAGGACTTTAAAGGTGAGCTGGCATGTCTGATACATGAGTCGCTCTTCCAGGTTGAGTAGGGTAGCCAGGGTGTACAGCTCACATGTGTGAGTGAGTCTGGGAGCACCAGTGATAAGTCTGCAGGTCTTATTAACTGTGAGGCGAACCTTGTTGAGGGCAGTCTGATCTGCTCAGCCATAGACTGGAAGGCCATAGTCAATGAGAGACATGACAGAGGAGGTGACAGCCAGGTGGAGGGCATCAGGAGGAGGCATTTCTTGTGCCGGTAAAGAATGCCTAGCCGTGAGTTGCGACAGAATTTAGGGCAGATATATGTCCATGGAATGAAAGTGCAGGGTCAAAGGTTATACCAAGATATTTATAGGACTGCACCTGGTCAATGACGAGATTGGTGTGGAGGGACAGCTAAGGAAACTTGCTGTACTTATTTTGGGGGTGGGAGAAGAGCATCGTTTTTGTTTTCTTAAGGTTGATAACAAGTCGGTGCTCAGTGAACCAGGTAGCTGCAGAGTCAAAGACTAGTTGGAGGAGTTCTTAGCAGCATGGGGTCATTGTGGGAGGCAACGAGAACAGCATCATCAGCATAGAGAAGCATCTTACCCGTACAACTGCTGGGTAGGGAGTTAAGAAAGAGTGAGAATAGTAGGGGTCCAAGAATTGAGCCCTGTGGCACCCCAGAGCGAATGGGGCATGTTTCAGAGAGAGTACCGTTGACTTTCACACATTGGGAGCGGGCGGAGAGATAGCTGGTGCACCAGGAAACAGGTCCTGAGACAAAGCCTATTAGGTCGAGGGTGGAGAGCAAAAGAGGATGCGAAATGGTATCGAATGCTTTAGACAGGTCAATGAATATAGCACCAGCCAGGGCACCAGAGTTCAAGGAGGCATGGAGGAAGTTGGAAAATTCCAGGAGTGCTGTATTGGTACTATGACCTGCTCTGAACCCGTGTTGTTCAGGGCAGAACATTGTACTTACAGAGGTAGTCAGAGACTTGGGACGCCAACACTTTTCTAATGCCTTAGAGAGGGAGGAGAGGATTGAGATGGGTCGGAAGTTACCCGGAGGAGTCCTGTCACCACCTTTATGGACAGGGGTAACTGTGGCAATCTTCCAGGCAGAGGGAATTGTCCAGACAGAGTGATTTGTTGAAAATGCATATAATAGGTAAGAGGACCTGATCCAGGACCTGACGTAAAGGCAGGGATCAAGTGAGTCATTACCGATGGTGTTACCTTTAGGGCTTTAGCAAGTAAGGCCTAGCTTCTTGCATGGTGACACGACGAGGTGGAAAGAGGCGGGCAATGGGTGGTGGTACAGATGGAGGAGGTGGACTGAAAAGTTACCAGGAAGTACTGAGCTAAGGTCGGTAAAGGAGTTATTGAGATGGGTGGCAATGAGGGCAGGGTCAGAGGAGACGGTACCATTGATGTTGAGAAGAGAAGGAGAGGGGACTGGGAGTGACCATTCAGTTGCTTGATGTTGTCCCAGAAGCACCTGGGGTTCCCCCAGGAGGAGGTAAGAGAGGCTTGGTAGTATTCCGCCTTTGCTTTACGGATGGCCCAGGTGCACTGGTTGCGGGCGGCAGCATAGGACTGCCTGTCAGCTGAATGGCCAGTAGCAACAGCAAGGTGCTAAAGATTGTCGCTGCTTAAGCTGCCACAGTAGGGGCAGGGGTGATCCAAGGGGCATGTTTCACTTTGGACCCCTAGTAAGTTATGGGAGCAAAGATATCACAGGCAAAGTTGAAAGTGCTTACAAAGAAGGCCAGGGCCAAGTCAATGTTGGTTGCTCTCGCCAGAGGGGACCAATCAGTGTGGGCAAGGAAGCGCTTAAGGCCTATGAGTCCCCCAGGCCTAAGCCACCTTCGAGAGGTGGTTTTGACCGGGGATGAGGGCCAAGGGGTTTCCCAGTTGAAAAGCACAGAGGAGTGGTCACTGAGGCAGTCAGGGAGGATTTGGATGTTGTGGATGTGGATTGGCCTGTTGGTGAGGACCACATCCAGGAGGGTGCTTGTCCCCCCCCTAGGGTTTTTTCTAGTAGGCTGTGTGACCAGTTGAGTTAGGCCAATTGAATTGAAAGCCTCACGTTGGGAGGAGGATGAGGGGCAGAGCCAGTTTATATTCAAGTCGCCCACCAAGATTTGGTCCGACGAGTTGGGTAGGGAGGTGAGGTAGTCAATTAGTGGGCCCAGGGCAAGAATCAGTTTTATGGGAAGAGTAATGTTGACCAGGACAGGGGAAAATCCTTTACTTTTGCAAAAAGTGCCTTGGGTTGTTTTACTTCCAAATGAACACCCACCAGGACAGCATCAGAGATGGGTAGAAGGGAACTCGGTTTAACATCTTATCTGAAGGATGGCACAACCCAACAGCAAAGCACCCCTTAGCACTAAAATTGGGTGCCAATGTTTATGGTATGAACCCAGTCCTGGTGTGGAACGAGAACCCACAACCTCCTGGCCTAGAGGTGGATGTACTACCAACTGAGTGACTTCTGTTGGTGAAAATATGAAAATGATTACTACCCTTTGCTTTTAAGTTTAGACCACTCTGCTCTAAATGAGCTACAGGCCCCAAAACCTGTAACCTGCTCACTTCAAAAACAGTTTTAATGTGTCTGTGGTGATAAACCACAGTTTGAATAAGAATGACCTTTCAGGGCTCATACATTATTGAAAAGGCTACCCAGGTGAACTGGTGTAGGTACAGGACCACATGTTCAAAATGTAATTCTCTGTCAAAGTGAAAGTGTGCCAAATTTTTGATGCAATTTTGCTTTGGTAAAAAAATGAGATGTCAAAAGATTTTGTGGTACTTTTTTAAAAGCAGTGTTCTATCTGTGTCAGTATGGGGCAGAGATTTAATCAACTGCATTAGCACAAATACCTGGGGCAGCAAGTACCCACACATTTCAGCTGGATTCATCTTACGAAGAGCTTCATAAAGCCTAAAGCCTGTCCTCTGGCAGTTCCCAAATCATTCTTGAGAGCATTAAGGAACCCAACTGCAAATAGGAGTTTACCTCACTGAGAAAGGAACAAAGAATGCTATGCAACAGTAACAGCAATAAAACTTCTTAAAACACCATCAGTCAATATCAAATTAAGAAGGCTTTGTTTCCTTTAATTTCCAGTTTGCAGATTTATTGATTCCTATCTGTAATTTAGCTGGGATGCTTTCCAAAAGTCATTTAAGACAGCAATATAAAAAAAAAATACATCAAGAATTAATGTCCCTGTCAGACCAGGGATAGAACAATGTTCCTACCACTGCTTCCTCTTTTTTTGAATGCTTGCATTGCTGTTTACATCTTCCCTAAAGTGAACAGCAGTTTACTTTTTTCTTGAAATGTTGCTTCATGGTATCTGTCTACAATGCTTTATAATGCTATATTTAAACTATTGTTTCAGTGTACAAACAGTTAGGTATATCTATACATAATCATTAAAATGTGGTGAAGTAATCATATAATACTAGTATGTTATGTGGCAACTCCTTGTAATTACAGTAACATTTCAAAAGCTAATTATTCAAATGAGAAAAGAGGATTTATTTTTCAGTCAATGATGATTTATTTTAGTTTAATCACAAACTTGCTTCTTACTTATGCTAAGTTGAGCATATAAATGTTATAATGTACAAATCTCTGATATAGTATTAATCACGCTTGACAGGATGTTATTTCCACTGTCAATCTGGGTAATAGATCAGCTAATACTACAATGGTTTTGATGGAAAAAATCCATAAGAGGATCCCTTTCACACTGAGGAAATGTTTCCGTGTAAGTGACAGCACAGGGCTTTGTAATGGAAAGTGTCAGTCATGTTCTCTTGTGTTCAGCAGTTATCCATTTACGCCATGCAGCAACCTCACAACAGGGCTGACTCACCAAGGACACTAAAACAAATGTGTTTAACGTTAACAGCTCCCATCAAACTAGGCAAAATGGAAATGAAGGAAATAGTATTTCTAGTTGCTGAAGTCAAATCCAGTAGGCACCTTACTATGGTATCCATGGATGACAGTAAGATGGAACAAAACTTTTTCTATGGCTACTTTAAAATATTGACGCATGCAAATCAATTGAATGACTTTCTCATTTTCATAGAAAGGAATGTGTTTATCTGTTATATGCTCACAAATATTTTGTATGATGTAAGGGAGTTTATGTGTAGTTGACAAACTATGTTACACCATGCTTACATGGAATTTAAATTTACAAAATTGCAACCAGATATTTTAGAAAAGCTTTGACCATAGACTTCATTTCTGTTTTGTTTTTTCATGATGATACAGGTTTACAAGTAGAATAACATATATTACACAGTATTGTTCATAGGGCCGAAAAAATTAATCCCGGTCATCTCTGAACTTCAGCAACATGTGACGTGTCGACAAGCACTGCTTTCTATGTTTAAGGCATTCACTGACAAAAGTAATTATTGTGTTTATTTTTTTATAATAACTGTTGCTCATATTTTCCCCATGGGAAACCTGGTTATAACTTCCCCATTAAAACCTGTGGGTTATAACGATACACACGCACCAGGGTTTCCTTCTATTATGCATGCACCAGTTGTCACTCTTCCCCTTCCTCTCCACCACTCACCCTTTGTCAGCAATGAACATTTGACTACCACTAGGAGTAGGCGGTAAGCAGATAGAAAAAAATGTAACTAACCGGACTAAAAAAAAAAATAAGTTTTACTCATTTGCTCCCGGTGGCCATTTTGGGTCCATTCCAGCAATGGATGGTTCCGATGCCATATGGCGTCTATGGGAACAAATGAGTTTTTAAATTAAACTGGGCTGCTAAAAAGAAAAAAAAGTTTGTTTCATGACCTGCTTCTGAGCATGGACAGCACTGAAACACTACTGGTCCGTGACTCCACTGGGATAGATGTTTATTTTATATAACTACTGTGGTGAAAAAAATGATCTTCAGCAATTATATAAAATAAAGTCTGGGTAGGTGTGTAAAACTCAGATTTTACATACACCCTCAGTGTGGAATGCCTTTACAAACCCCTTGAGCTTTGCTCTCTGGGTTTATGTGGCATCCCACACCTCAGGCGTGTGTAAAATTCTCATTATAAGCACCCACCCAGACATTATTCTATATTTTAAAGTGCATACAAAGGAGAAAGAAAACATTAAGTGCGATTCTACTCAAAACCAGTATCAATATAAACAACAAAGAGAAGTGAAGCTAGTTTTAATGTAAAACTGCAAAAATCTCAGTCTTTTTACCTGCTCCTGGGGAACTCTCTAAATAAGGCTTTTAAGTATGAATGATTTATTTTTTTCTCTTTTACTGTAGTTCACACACATCCTATAATTACTGTGCTGTAACTTCTGATAAAGAGACATGTTCATGGTCATTTCATGCATGCCAGCTAGCTTCCTGTGCTCGTATTATGCTCAGGGTACTGCCAACTAATGGATTGGTAGTGCACATTAGTATACATAAGCACAGGAAAATGGCTGGCGTGTGCAAGATGGCGGTGGGCATGTCTCTTTATCAGATGTAATGGCATTGCAATTGTGGTATATCAAAATTATGTTAAAAGCCCAAATGAGGGGGTTTTCCTGGCTGCTGTTAAGAAGAACTTCAATTTGTGCAGCTTTCCTTTAAATGGGAAATAAACATTACTGGGTCACTCAAAGTCTGAAAGTTCATGAGAAGATTTGTCAAATAAGGTATTAGGCTTACCTACAGGTTTTAGGAGGCCTTAAATATGAATACATAAATCATCCATAAACTAAGTCCAACCAGTAGCCGTTTCATGGACTCTTGAGTCAGAAAATGATATCCTCTGAGTGGCAAACTGTATGTTGCTTATTACAATTTGTCCGTCAGTGACATCACTTTCTGTTGTAAGGTGGAAGATTAGGTTTGCTGGCAAAGGCACCTAGCTTCACCTGAGCTCTTTTCATCTAGGTTTGCTTGTAAGGACAGAGCAGGGAACAACATTATCAGAGCAAGGAAGAAGATTAAGGCTTTTTTTGGCTAGGCAGATTTGCTGTGTGTTATTATTTTCTTTTATACTCACAGGGTTTGTTTCTGTTTTCTGCTTATATTTTACTGCTGTAATCTCTGATTCCAAATTGCTGTTGCAGGGTATCACTTCTGCTGCATTATTACAGTGGGTGCCTGCAGGTTTGTTACTGTTTTGTGCTTACAGATTACTGCTGTAATCTTCTCTGATTCAGAGTGTTTCTTTCAGGGTATATCCTCTGTTACTGCTTTGTTTTTGTCTGTAGCAAAGTGATTTTTGCAGGGTATATCTTCTGTGAAATTGTTACAGGTGGGGCTTACAGGTTTTACAGTTTTATTTATCATTAGGCTAAGCTTTCAGGGCTACTACATTTGTAGTTGGTTGATTGTTTCTGCTCTTACCTCCTTGTTTCTTTTGTTCCATGGTTCTTTTTTTTCAACAGGGGAAGGGCTCAGCCACCCACCCCGTCCCCAACCACCCCATGCTACACTCCTTTTATAGAGTAGCACAGTCGTGACATTTCCTGCAGCAAAGCAGGAAGGGAAGGATCAGAGGGGTATCCACACAGTGACCTCACTTACAGGGGCACATGTAATTTAACTTGTTATAATAAGTTATACATAAACAAACCAAAGAAAATCAAACTTTTCCTTTCATTTTACTCATTCTAATTACTCGGACCAGGTTATAAACTTGGCAACTCAACTGGAATGGACATTGTTAACTGCAGGTACTGCAGGACACTTTTCAAAAGGGCAATTATACGGATTTAGGATGCTGTCCTACATGCTGGACCACTGAAGATCTCAGGGCTCAGCTCCAGGCAGCATGGGCAGAGATTACACACCTCAAATTGCATATTCAGGAGGAAATATATTATAAGAAATGTCCGCCATTTCCCCAACATCCAACTGAAGCACCTCAACTACAGAGGGTGGTTGGTCTGGGAGGTTGTCAAGTGATTAGGTTGGGCAAATCAGGTCCCCCATCACTCAATGCTCTCCAAAGTATCACCATCACAAACCATATAAAAACTACAAACAGATAACTGCCTCTGTCTCCAAAATCAAACAAAGGGGCAGAGAACACTGCAGAGCAAGACACTGCAGCACAGGAGCTAGCGCTACAAAACTCACACAAAACAGAGACCAAAACAAAAAAAGCAAAAAGGAAATCCAAAACACTTCTGATCATAGGAGACTCCATGATTTGGGGAGTTGATGCCTACCTCTGACAGAGGGTAATGGTCAGATGTCTCTCAGGTACATCAGTGTGGAGAGACACTGACCATATTGCTAAAATCATGCAGGAAGCTGGAGAAAACATCGATGTCCCAGTACACAAAGGGACTAACGATCTCACCAGCCGGTCAGTTGTGGATACCAAGGAACACCTGACCAGGCTGGGAGAAAAACTGTCATCCATTTCATCCATCATCTCCTTTTCTGAAATTCTGCCAGTCTGGGAGAGGGGGGCAGACAGAAGGAAGGTCAGAGAAGGGGAGATAGGAGAGATAAACATGTGGCTCAAGATTTGGTGCCAGGAAAAAGGACACAAATTTGTAGGTAACTGGGAACAGTTTTGGGAGCAAATGTTCTTTAAATTTGATGGACTGCATCTGACTAAGAAGGGAGTCAGTGCATTGGGGCAGAAGTTTGATGTCTTTGCAGAATATTTAAACTAGCAAATGGGGAGAGGGGTGCAGCACCCAATACATCGAATGGGAAGAACACCCCTCTCTCCTCAGCTAGTGATCAAACAAGAGTTCAGCATGTTTGTAGTTCATTTGCATCACCAGGTAAGGAAAAAGGTCCAGCTCCCCATATGATGCACAGGGGAAATGCCAGACCTCGCTCAACAACTAAAGCACTGAAATCTGGCCAATGGAAAATCATGTACACAAATGCCCACAGACTAGGAAACAAGATCCCAGACCTGCATGCAACAATGACAAAGGCTAAACTGGACATAGTAGTAACTGGCGAGACATGGTTCACCAGTAACCACACTTGAGAGACTTCAGTTCTTGGCTATGTAGGGTTCAGAAGAGACTGAGGTGCAAAAAGGGGTCAGGGAGTGGCCCTTTATTGTCAATGAAAATATCAAATCTACAGAAATTCAGAATACACATAAGGAGCCAGAAGAACTGTGGGTCACCCTGGAAACAGGGAATGGGACAGACATATGAACTGGGGTTGTCTATAGGCCTCCAGACCAGGGGGAGGACATAGACACATTGCTGTTAGAAGATATACAAAACATAACAGCTAAAAGGGAGGTTTTGATAATGGAAGACTTCAACATGCCAGATAAAGATTGTTCAATGCCAGCAGGAACATCTGCAAGAACTAGACACATAGTGGATTCCCTGCAGTGGGAGGGCCTCAAACAACTGGTGCAACATCCCACTAGAGACAGGGCTATCCTAGATCTAGTACTGACTAACAGGGAAAGGATCACAGGTCTCCAGGTAGAAGGTCACTCGGGGTTCAGTAACCATCACATGGCATGGTTCAATTTGGCCACTAGAATTAAATCATCCCAGTCCAAGGCAAACATATGGGACTTCAGAGAAGCTGACTTTGATAAGATGGCCAACAAAGTTAAGATATCCTTGGCAAGAAGAAATACAGGTGAGGGGGTACAGGAGTGGGCAAGCATTAGGGATGCAATACTTGAAGCAACATCCCATTGTGTTAGAGAGAAAAGCAAGAGTAAAAGAAGGAGGACACCACTTTGGTTCTCAAACACAGAAGCAGAAAAGGTCAGAGCCAAAAGTTTGGCCTTCAGGAAATATAAGGGAACGCAGCAGGATGAAGACAGGGAGGCATACCAAACTTCCCTAAGGTTAGCAGGGAAGGCAGTAAGGCAGGCAAAGGCCCAAACCAAGGAAACACTAATGTAAAAGAAAGGGACAAGACTTTCTATGGTTACATTAGTGAAAGGAGAAAGTCCAAAGGGGTATTGGTAAGATCAAAGGGGATAAGGGGTAGTATGTGGAGGAGGACAAAGGAAAAGCATTTATCCTAAATAGATACTTCTGCTTAGTATTTACTGAGGAGAAGGTAGAGCATGGCCCACAGCTCAGCACCATAGACACAGGGGGGAGAGAGAGGTCTGCACAAGTCCCTTCACAAAAGAAAGGGCCCTACAAGAGCTCGCTAAGCTCAGGGTGGACAAGGCAATAGGACCTGATGGCATACATCCCATGGTACTAAAGGAGCTAAGGGTGGAACTAGCAGAGCCATTAACAGAACTGTTTAGTGAGTCTCTGAGCACAGGAGAGGTCCCAGAAAACTGGAGAAGAGCTCATGTGATCCCGCTCCACAAGAGTGGTAGCAGGGAGGAGGCATGAAACTGCAGACCAGTCAGTCTTACCTCAGTAGTGGGCAGATTATGGAGGTACTCCTTAAGGAAAGGGTAGTGCAACACCGGGAATCCACAGGAGAACAGGATGCAAGACAGCATAGGTTTACAACAGGACGGTCCTGTCAAAATAATCTCATAGATTTCTTTGACTAGCTAACCAGAGTGGTGGACCAAGTGGGTGCAGTTGATGTCACCTTCCTTGACTTCAGCAAAGCTTTCGATACTGTTCCACATAGAAGGTTGATTAATAAGCTGGGTAGGCTCAGGGTTGGTCAGAAGTTGGTCAACTGGGTGGCATACTGGTTGGCGGGCAGAAAACAGAGAGCGGTGGTAAACGGGTGTACAGTCAGAAGAGATGCAAGTCACAAGTGGTGTACCTCAGGGATCAGTTCTGGGGCCAGCCCTCTTCAATATCTTCATCAGTGACATTGTAGGTGGACTGTAGGGTAAGGCTTGTCTGTTTGCAGATGACACCAAGATCTGCAACAGAGTGGTTGATCCAGATGGAGTGGGCAGAATAAGAAGAGATCTGGATAAACTGGCAAAATGATCAGAAGAGTGGCAACTGGTGTTTAATGCAAAGAAGTGCAAGATCATGCACATAGGGAAGAGAAACCCTGAAGCCACCTCTAGGTTATGAGGGGAGTTGCTGGCAATCACAAGGGAAGAAAGAAACTTGGGCATTATCATCACAGATGATCCGAAATCATCCAAGCAGACCATTAAAGCTGTAGGTAAGGCTAGAGGGATGTTGGGGTGTATTAATAGAAGTATCACAAGTTGTGAGAGGGAGGTAATAATCTCTCTTTACAAGGCACTGGTTAAGCCCCATCTGGAGTACTGTGTACAGTGCTGGAAGCCACACATGCACAAGGACATTAATAAAATAGAGGCAGTCCAGAGAAGGCAACCAAAATGGTGCAGGGACTGCATCAGAAAACATATGAGGACAGATTAACGGAGCTCAATATGTATACCCTAGAGCAAAGGAGGGAGAGAGGTGATATGATTGAAACGTTCAAACAACTTAAGGGCATTAACAAGGTGAAATAGTCTAACATGTTTCAATATAATAAAAAATAGCAGGACAAGAGGACACAGCATGAGATTAGAGGGAAGCCGATTAAGGGGTAATGTGAGGAAGTTCTTTTTCACATAAAGGGTGGTGGATGCACGGAATGGCCTACCTCAGGAAGTGGTGGATATGAATACAGTGCAGGGCTTCAAACAGATGTGGGATAGTATAAGGGAGCAATACCGATGAGTGTGAATAGATATGCCATTTACAGAGTAAAGGTCTACTGCACAGCTATAAGGTAGAAAAAAATGGGAAGACTGGATGGGCCTTGCAGTCCTTATCTGCCATCAACTTCTATGTTTCTATATTTCTATGATTCCACAAAATGGTTACTCCCTTGATTTTTTTCTTTTTGTTTTTGCCCCCTCCCCAGCTGGCCCTCCTTCATGCCAGTCCTCCCAGCCCCATCACCCTGGCTTCTCCAGGATTTACCTTCTCCCATATCCTCCAAGGCTTGCCTCCATGGCATGGCATGGTGGGGAGTCCCTCAACCTACCAGACTGGATCCAGACTCTGGGAGGTGCCTGAGTCACTGGGTGCAGGGCCTGCGGAGGCCAGTGGTCATCATGCGCGACCAGGAGATTTTCTCTGTTTCTCCCCAGGAGATATGACATGTGCTGACATCAGGGTCATGTCTCCCCACCACTGTAGCTCAGGCTATGTCTCCCCTGGCTTCTGTCAGGGGTCAGAAAAGCTCTGAGCTCTTTCCCATTCCCCCCCAGAGGAGGAAAGCAGTTCTGTGGATGCTCAGTCTTCCTCCCCATCCCCTGCTGGCCCATTGATGCCTCAGGTTCACTTCCAAACCCGTGTTGTTGGCGTCATGAGCGGTAGTGCTACTGCTGCTCCAGTGGGTCTGTGCTCTTGCTTTAATGTATGCATGATTTAAATATCAATACCTCAGGACTCCTGAATATACATGCACAGTATGCCCAGTACCCCATATGAAAGATCTTTTCTTGGGGCTTTCACAATTTGAGTGACCTCAGTAATGTTTACTCCCCCTTTAAAGATGTTTTCTGCAGACTCTGCTTTTTTGACAACTGCAGTATCTGCTACATGTAATCTCTGTACTGTAGCACGGTACAGTATAGTGTAGTATCACTTTTATGTAATCACCATCATTGCTGTGTCCAAATCATCCTTTCATAAGGTATTATTGTCACTTTTTAACTATGATATCTGCAGTATACCTGTACAAACAGCAGTGTAACATTATCATTGAGATTCAACAGGAGATGTTAACCTTTTTTGGTCAAGGTTACCTGAGAGCAACAAGCTACGTTTGCAGCTGGTAATTTACAGTTTCTATTAATTTTATTGCTCCTTGAGAATGTTAGTGTAACGCCCTTCTTCTCCTGTAGAAGAGTACTTGGGATTCTACAAAAAGAACCATAGCACCAAAACCCAAACTAACAAGCACTACATAAACTGTAGCTGTGTGTGTTGTATGAATCAGCTTAAGAGGGATGAAACATCTAATAATGAATTGATCCTTGATGACACATCCCTTATTGGGCAAATACTGCAGTGTCACTGCAGTCTCTGACACTCCAATATCAGGAAACATGCTGAAGATGAACTCAAAAGGATGTTGAAAACAACTGGCAGATACAGAATATGCCTAATGAAGATTTAATACTTAGGTGGGAGTTCTAGCACACCATGTGAGATGCTAATGCTAGTCATTTTTTTACCATGACCAAGTCCACTGGTTTTCTTTTTTTTTTCACTAGTAAACCTGGTAAATATCCAGAATTTGGACTGCCTACACACTGCTAAAAAATAACAAATTTCACAAAATGTGATATTTTACATCAGATCTGCAAATCTATAGAACTTACATTTTTCCTTAATTTTATTCCTGTACTACTTTCATTTTGGTGTAATTAATTTTCTGTATATTTAGCCTTCTTTTAATCTGATTATTTATATCCATGCTAAATGATTGACAGAAGTATCCAGTAAAATCCAGAAGTCAAACTAGCACTCACAAATGTCATCCCAGAATTTTAAATTTCAAGCGCTGTAAATCAGTGGCCTTGACCATGACTATAGCAAAATATCCCCACTGTAGAGCAGCTGTCTATTTTAGTATGTACTGTCTATTCATGAATATGCTATTTCAGCTATATCAGTTTATTTGGGAATAAGATACAATAATCCAACCTTTTAAATTACTGCTCATATCATGCCATCTATTGCTGGTTGTGCTCCTACACTGCCTGCTGAATCTCTCTTCTGCCCTCCCGTAGTGTTACACATATTGTCCTCTCTATCTTGGTGTAGTTCACATCTGCTCGAGTGTTCACAGTACTAGTATTGCAATCCCTCCTGGGTATAGCCCTTACTACCAGCTTACTCGCTAGCTGGGTGTAGCTCCCATAATCCTTCTCCTGTCATTTCCCTCCCCCTACTGAATTTACTATGACACCCAACCCCTTGCAGGCCTCGCCTGTGGGTATAGCCTACTTTTTTTACAGCTTCAATACACCCGCTGTATTACTCAGGGTAACTGCGTACAACCTATCCACTATGCTGTTAATTACCCTTGCTCTCCTTACCCCTCCTTGCCCCACTCTGCTCCATACCCCAGTTTTCTTCTCCTCCCCCTTCTTATTCTGCTCTCCATCCCTACTACTAGCCCCCCCCCAACACTCACACTGGCCTCCTGGGTGCAGCTTCCTCCCTTCAACCTGAACCCAAATTGAAGCACTCAAGCTCCTCTACCACTCCTTCCTCCTTATCTCTGACTCCCCCCATCTCCCTCTACTTCATAAAAGCATCTTATAGGCTCCCTTAAGCTTCTTGCCTCCTTGCTACTCATTCTAGGAGGCAGCATTGTACTCATCCCAGGTCCTGCTTATTCAACTGCCTCTGCTCTCCTCAACAGTGTTGAGAGAAGCCCATGTTAACATCTGCTGTCTCCTCCCCAAAATGGACCTTCTACAAGTCCTGGTAGTAAACCCCATCCCTGATGCCCTGATGATCTCAGAATCTTGGATCTCCACCAAGATCCTAGCTATTTTCATAGCCATCCCTGGCTTCTTACTTCTGACAGGATCATATTAAGAAGGGCAGAAGCATAACCATTTATCTTTCCTCAGAAACCCAATTTGAACCTGTGCAATCTGTCTCCTCCTATTCAGCCTAAGAAATGCTCCTCCAGAATCTCTCCCTCCCCTTCTCCATCCCCATATTCACTGCTGGAGTGTATTGCTGCCATGACATGTCCCTTCTGTCTGTCATTGAGCTGTTCATCAACTTGTACACACGTCTCCTCCAGTGTGTTGGTCATCCTAGGTTACTTCAACTTCAATTGGCTTCATTCTCCCATTATAAATTATTACAAAACATAAAATCACTTCAGCTTAGCCAACTGATCTTGGATACTGCCAGACTGAGGCCCAGAACCCAAAACCACTCACTTCAGGATTGGATCTTCTCCTCACACCCCCACCACATTGTGGATACTGGTACCCACTCTGATGCCCTCAGTGATCATCATATGGTCTACCGTTTGTGCAAGATCCGCCACCCCCTCCTAATTTCATCCAACTTAGATCTCTCAGATTCCTGGAGCTATCCTCATTACTTGCTGACCTGATGGCAACTGATAATTCTCAAGTCAGTCTTCCTATCAGAGCAAGGAGGTGGCTGACTGAGTTAACTAGAATATGTCTAACTAGGGAGTAAGTAGAAAGATACTTTATTAGAAGTGTAGGGTTTGCAAGGTATATTGGAACCTTCAGTCAGGGTGAAAACAAGAACACAGTAGATATCAGTGTACTAGTCTGTGTTGGGGGAAGGGGGCTAATAATCATCTTTGTAATTAGCTGGGTCATGATAGTTGTGAATTGGGGGGCTTAAGCAGATACGAAACAGTAGTCTGCTTATAGACTTCCCTTGCCTTCTTACAAGAGCACTATAAAAGGACTCCCTCCTAATGTGTCCTTTTCAAGTCCTTGCCCAGTGAGTGAGTGGAACAGTGAAGAAGTGGAACATGTGATTGGCTTCTTAGGCATCTTAGATGTTAGTAGACATTGTCAGAAGGAAGTATGGAAGCAGGGAACCCAGCCAGTTGACTAATGTAAGGTTCCTGGTCACTTCAATTGTAACACTCACTGCAGGGAAGTGTGGGGGGTGCAGTAGGCCTTAACAGGGAATACCTGCAATACCCTGTCTAGGGTAGTAGTATAAAGGGATTTAAGGAGGGAATAAGAAAAAACTAATAGCAACTCATCTAGGGCGAGGTAGCAAAGGATTAGGTGAAAGTGGAAGTGCTGCTGCCTCAGAAGGGAAAGCAAACAAAAGAGGATAAAAGAAGGAGGAAAACAGTTCACACAAGAGGGAACTAATTGTGAGTGGGGTAGGGGTTAACAACCTATCTAGGAAAATGGTAAAACGGATTGAAGCATGAAAAAAAGGGGGAACACTAGAAACACCCTATCAGGTGTAAGGGTGTAAAGGATTTTCAGGTGACACAGGGATAGTAGGAACTGGGAATGCTGGAAGTAGTGCAATGCAGTGGTTGTTGGGCAGCAGTTTTCAGAGAGATCTTCTGGTAACTTCAGCACTGCCCTGTCTGCATGAACCTCTCTGGACTGAGGGAGGAGGTTACTAAACTCAAGATCAAGTTGTCTAGGATTTGGGGGACCTCTTCTTGTACCCAGCGATCACCATGTCTGTCACCATTACCTCAGAAGATGCCATGGAGAAGGAATGGCTGGACTGTGGTGGGCTCCAGAAGGGTGGGGGTGGTGGGTCAGGGGCAACTTCCTCAACCAGTACCACTATGCAATTGCTATACTACTCTGGTGGGAGAGGGAATGTTGGGAGGAGGCACCCATGGTAGTAACCAGGGAGGATGTGGGAGTCCTCCATAGTGGAGACCCCAAGGAGGGTGGTAGAGAACCCTAGAGGAGGAGAAAGCAACTTCTGGTGGGAGATTCAATTGTGATGGAATAGACTTGGAATAGGAAGGGAGGTGGAGAGGGAGGTAAGATGCTTATGTGCACTACAGCCTGGTGAGATGAAATGCAGATCCTGAGGATTGCTAGGGTGGAAGGGAAGTAGGGTGAATTTTATATTACTGTCTACTTGGGGAGTAATGACCTGGCTAGTGAAGGGGCTAGGCTAGAATAATGCACAGAGAGATTAAAGAGCTTGGGAGAGGTCTTAGACAGGTAACTCACTCTGTGACTTTAGCTGAGGTGCTGCCAGTCTATGACGGGGGGAGGAAAAGGATCTTTGCAATAGAAGCTTCAACTAGCGGTTGAAGGAATGATTCAGAGAGGAGGTGTTTGGCTACTTTGCGGACTGGAGGCCAAGCTGAAGGGATAAGGGCCTATACAGGGGTGATGGCCTGCATGCATCCAGGAGGGGAACCACAGTCCTCAGTGGATGGTTTAAAAGCTACTTTGATGACTATTTAAACTAGCCAAGAAACATGGCAGAAGGAATCAGGAAAGCATAAACTGCCCCCACACAGACTGAAGTGTAGACTAGGGAGGACCCAGGAAAATGACGCCCCATGGTACAAATTAATATAATCTGCTGTGCTCTCAGCAGCATGGCTTTTGTAAGCACCACAGCACCACATCAGCCTTAGTCCATTTCTCTAACCATGTACTCAGAAACAGAAACATAAGGCCACTGGTGCTGTATCCGTGGATCTAAGGCCTTTGACCTCGCCGACCACTCCCTCCTCCACTACACTCTCTTACACCTTGGCTGCTCTGCTGAGATAATAGCATGGTTCAGAAGCTACCTCAAAGGCAGGTCCCAGTCTGTTACAACTGGTACAGCCTCCTCCCCTGCCCTACCAGTATCCACAGGGGTTCCCCAAGGCTCCATCCTTGACCTCCTACTTTTTTCCATTTTTATTAACGCACTCACAACTGAAAGCCTCACCTGTGAGGCTGTCTTCTATGTGGATGACCTTGTCCTTTACCATAGCGACAAGTCTCTTGCAAATATCTCCTCCACTCTTACACTTAACTATGGTGCTGCCCACAATTGGTTTCTTTCCAGCAGACTCTTGGTAAATGAAAAGAAAACAAAAGTAATTCTATCTGGATCCAAACCATTCCTCACAAAGATCTCCAAGGCAAACTCCTCCCTCCTTGTACCCACATCTGCTGGTCCCTCCCTTGAAAATGTCTCTAGTTTCAAATAACTTTATGTTCGCCGACCATATCAATAATTCTGTGTGCAGAGTTAATCAGAAGCTAGGTGCCATCTACCACCTAAATCAATACATGTCTTATGAGGCATGCCTAGCAACTTCACAAGGAAACTTTCTACCACTCCTTGAATACTGCTCTCCTGTCTATTCCCTTATATCCTCAGCTTGGCGCCATAAACTGAACTCAGTCTACAACAGTATCTGACACTTTGTCCTCCATGCCCCCTTTTCTATCCATCATTGTGTATTGTACCAGTCACTTGGTTGGTTCCCACTGCAAGGACGGTTGCTTAGCTGACAATACTCTGAGAGGTGGACACCTGTCCCCATACTTAATGCTCCTCAAGGACAGAGTGGCAACTAGGAGCCTCCATAAAACATCCACCCCCTCCGGTAATTCCATGAATCTCCTCTACCATGGGTAGTAAAGCCTTTTCCATCTCTGCCCCACTCCCTATGGAACAGACTCCCTACATTTCTCTGCTCTTCCACCTCCCATCTCTCCTTCAAAAACAATTTCAAAGAGTGGCTACTGCCTGAAGCCAAATGCTACTGCTCTCCAGGGTAATCTCTGGCATCCCCTCCCTCTCCCCCCCACCTATTAGCAGTGTCTCATCCTTGCTACACTCACCACTACTGCTCCTGGCCTCTTCCCCCACTTTTCAGGGCTTCTGCTGTTGCCTCCCTATTCTAAGTCCCATCACCATTTGCTAAGGGGAAGTGTTGTACTCAGTTTCAGAGTTCCAATCTGTTCGTTGACCTATGCACTATTAGTGTACCTGAATGTATTTTGCACTTTATGTATCATATATGAGACTTTTTGTTTGGTCTCTATGTTTTGTGACTTATATTTCAGCCTGTTGCCTGGCCTGTGACTATGTATTTTTGACCTGTATGCTGGCCTTCTTTGACGCCTTGTATTCTTATGTAATTGCACATTATGTAATAACCCCTTGTTCTGTAATTTCCTGTACCTCATGTTGAGGCCTGTGTTTACTGTTGTTCTCCACACCTGTATTGCTTAGAGTGCCATGCTGTGGCTTGGATCATGCCTGAAAATGGTCCTTTGAATCAGTGCACCCACCTGGTTATCAAAGACATAAATAAATAAATAAAAATAAAAGAAGCAAGGTGGTTGAAATGAGTGGGATGGGAATAACAACACTAGAGAGAGAAAGGGAAGGTGGGAGGGCATAAAGAAAAATAGGGGGGTAGCAAACAGAGTTGTAACAAAATATGGAAGGCCATGTGTGTGAATGCTAGAAGTCTAGGAAATTAAACTCTCACCCAAGAAGCCATCATTGCAGAAGATGACCTGGATATTCTTGCTATTACTGAAAATCATGACTAGGACATGGCCATACCAGGAGGGTGTGTGGTTCTTTATGTTAGGAAACAAATAAAAGTAAAAAAGATATAGGGAATCCAGGTGGGGGCAGAGGTACTGTGGCTCACCCTGGAGATGGAAATAAAGCCACTATTCACACTGGTGTAATCTACAGACTTCCAGCACAGTGGGATGATTTAGATAAGGTACTGGTGGAAGTGATTGGCAAGATGGTAGAAAAAGGAGGAGGTGCTGATGGCGGGGGACTTCAGTCTGCCAGATGTAGGCTGGAGCCTTCAGCTGAAGCTTCAGCTAGAAGCAGGGCATCCTTTACTCCCTGCAGGGGGCATTCCTCAGGCAACTAGTCAGGGAGCCTACTCGTGATGCTGTAATACCGGACCTGGTGTTCACTAACAGAGGCAGTATTGCAAACGTCATGAATGGAGGCCTTCTGGGTACCAGTGATCATGGTACAGTGTGGCTCAACATATGGATGGCAGTGGAATCAAACCACACGGGGGAGGTTCTGAAAATCAGGAGTGCAGATTTTGAAAAGATGGGTGAATGCCTCAGGGATAACCTGGAAGGGGGGAAGACCTTGGTGTGGTGGAGGAACAGTGGGCAGCACTAAGGGAGGGCATAGTGAAGAAAACAAACCTCTGTGATAAGCAAGTGAGCAAAAACAAGAGGAAAAAGAGACCACTCTGGTTCTCGAAAGAAGTTGATGAAAAGGTAAAGGCTAAAGGGTAGAATTCAGAAGATATACAGGGATGCAGAGGGAGAAGGATAGTGAGGTGTTTCAGAAGAGAGAGAGGCAGGGAAAGCCATAAGGAGTACAAAGGAACAAACTGAGGAGAGAAGAACCCAAGGGGTAACAAAAGGGGACAAGACATTTTTTAGGTATGCAAGTGAAAAGAGGAAGACCAGGGGATGGATTGTAAGATTATGAAAGGAAGAGGGGACTGTGCAGAGGAGGACCGGGATAAGGCAAATGTCCTTAACAACTTTGTTCAGTGTTCACAGAGGAAACAAAAGGGGAGAGGTCACAAAAAAGTAGCAGGAGTACTGGAGGGAGGTGGAAAATAATCCTGTTTCAGAGGAGGGAGTCCTGAAGGAACTCCCAAACCTGAGAGAGGACAAGGCAAAAGGGGCCAGACGGGGTGTATCCAAGAGTATAGAAGGAGCTCAGGGAGGTACTAGCTACACCTCTGATCATCCTATTTAACAACTCACTGCAAACAGGAGGGATTCTGTAGTTGTAAAGCAAATGTACAGTAGTCCCACTTTACAAAAGTGGTATCAGGAAGGCTAGCAACTATATGCCAGTGTGGCTGACACTGGTGAGAAATACAGTGGAGTCATTGCTGAATGAACAGATTATGGAATATCTTGAATCCAACAGGTTATAATACCAGAGGCAGCATGGTTCATGAGGGTGAGGTAATATCAAATGAATCTAATAGATTTCTTTGACTGTGTGACCAGGGAATTAGATCAGGGTGGACCAGTGGACTTGGCCTACCTAGACTTCTGTAAGGCTTTCAACACTGTTCTGCTTAGAAGGCCCATAAGGTAGCTAGGCAGCATAGGGGTGGGTCAAAAAGTGGTGTGGTAAACTAAGGGCCAGACCACTTATGCAGAGGACTGAGGCATCCATGCCTCCCTGCTGCCATGCCAGTGACCCAAGTTGGGGAACAAACTCAGCTTGCTTGTGGGCTCGACTGGCAGAGGGAAGATTGAGCATCCATAGGACAGCTCTCTTTCATTGGGGAAGGGGGGGATTCCATGACTTACCCCTCAACTGCCACCTGGCAGAAGCCAAGTGGTGGCACATGTGAGTCCCACAGTCTAGGGGGAAGGGCCTACAGAGTGGTGGAGTGCCTCCTCAGAGGTAGAGCACACTTGTGCACTCATTTCACATCTGCCAGCCCCAGGAAGAAAATCAGGAGGAAAATCAATGGAGGACAAGGCTCAAAGAAGCCCTCCCAGCAGGCACTGGCTGCTTGCCTGGTCTTGGGGGTTGGGGATGGATAGAGACTCAGGATGGCTACGGTGCTATGGGATGGACCGATATTGCTGCCCAGCCTGCCAAAGGCTTAGAACAACCTATACAGAGAAAAGTGGCAAACTGGATTAGAAATTGGTTAAGGGATAGAGGACAGATGGTGGGGTAAATGGAGTTCACTCCAGAGAAGGGAGGGTGACCAACAGAATGCCTCATGGATCAGTACTGTTGCCAGTCCTATATAATGTCTTAATACGTGATATTACAGAGGATCTGGAAGGGAAGGTCTGCCTCTGTGCTGATGACACCAAAATCTGCAATGGGGTAGACACTCCAGGAGGGAGAGGAAAGAATGCACAGAAACCCAGAGGTGGAGTACAAAATGGGAAAAGGTAAGGTAAGAGAAAAATTTATTTAAAGATGCCCATTTCTGGAGGCTCAGATACAGGTACAAATAAATAAACACATATTCATAGTACATCAATAAAACATAAGAGAAAAGTTATAAACATACATATATTTATAAAAACAAAACATCAACCATATTACTCAAATCAGAAATCATAGGTCAATAACTTAATCTAAAAATGCCTGGGTGAATAGGAGGGTTTTAAGGCTGGCCTTGAAAACCTCCAAGGTGGGGGCCTCCTTAACTCCAAAGGGAAATGAGTTCCATAGGACGGGAGCAGTGATACTGAATGCCCTATCACCAGCTGATCTCAACCTCAACCTAGGAACTGCTGGGAGGTCTCGACAGGAAGAATGAAGGGAGTGAACCGAGACAGCAGGAACCAGGAGGTCTGACAGGTAACCAGGGCCATGATCATGTAGGGCCTTATAGGTGAGAAGCCCCACCTTGAAGAGGATCCTCCACCTGACCGTCAGCCAATGCAGCTCACGCAACACCGGTGTAATATGGCAAAACTTTGGCTGCCCAGTAAGTAACTGGGCAACTGCATTCTGCGCTAGCTGTAGCCTGTGGAGAAATCCTCCCATGACCCCAAGATAGAGCGCATTACAGTAGTCAAGCCTCGATGTAACCAAGGTATGTATCAAAGTGGGGAGGTCCAGAGGCAGAACATGGGGCTTTATCCTGACGATATTTCTAAGATGGAAACAACAGGAGCAGACGACAGAGGAAATCTGAGCCTCCATAGTCAAACTCCTACCGAGAATAACGCCATGATTTTGCACCTTTGAGGAGGTCTTCAATGAGACAGATCCCAGAACCCAGGTAGCGATGACCATCAAACAAGAAAGGCATCTAGGGTAATCTTATCGGATGACCTAAAGGTAGCCAGGCAGTGCAACAACACATATGGGAGGACAATGGGTTGCTGGGGTGCATAGGAAGGTGTATCACCAGCAGAAAGAGGGAGGTGGTGTTGCCTCTGTATAGATCACCGGAGAGAACCCACCTAAAGTACTGTTTCCAGTTCTGGATACCACATCTCTTGAAGGATCTAGACAGAGTTCAGGTTGTCCAGAGGAGGGCAACTAAAATGGTGCAGAATCTGCATCAGAAGCCATATGAGGAGAGACTAAAACACCTCAACACGTACACCCTGATAGAGAGGAGGGAAAGAGGGGATATGATAGAGACCTTTCAATACCTCACAGGGGTAAGCAAGAAAAAAAGATGCTCAAGAACAAGGGACATACAGTGATGCTAGAGGGGGTAAATTCAGGAGAGAGGTAAGGAAATATTCTTCACAGAAAGAGTGGTAGGATGAAAACAGTGGTGGGGTTCAATAATGCATGGGACAGGCACAAGGGAATCTTAGTGGAAAGGGGGCAGAGATGAAGTAGGGTCTGCGGTGACACTGTAGGAAGGGCAAAATGAGAAGACTGGGTGGGCCAAGCAGTCGTTATCTCATGACAAATTCTGTGTTTCTGTTTTATTCCAAATTCCTGTCAGCCTGGGATCATCACACCCCTCTGAGTAAGAATCAGGTCCAAGGTTCATACCTACCTTAGATCAAGGCTGAGTTGCTGGCCTGTCACTGTGCATGTGTCCTTGCCTGGCAGACAATCAGATCCTCTGGCTCCCCATTTGACCATGCTAAATATAAATTTCTATGCAATGTCTGTACCAGAGCCATTAGGCTTGCAAAGGTCAACTACTTTGCATCCATGCTCCATAGCAATCTTAATCACCCTCAGAGTTCTGGAAGTTCATCCACACCCTCTTCCCCCTGCCCTCCAAGCCCCTCATCTTGTCCTCATGGTGTTTTACTCTCTCATCTCTGATCCTGCTGCAATTACCTCATTTTCAACTCCTTTTTCATCACCTGTTCCCTTTCCCTGCTTCCCTTCCTCTCCCAACACCCTCTCCCCTCTGCCCCAACCCACGTCTTCCCCAACATCCCTTATCCCTTCTCCCCACCACTCCTTCTGCAATCTTCAAGGCCTTCTTTGTTTTTAACCAACAGAATGGAGGGAGCCCTGATGGCCTTGACCACAATCTCCTGTCTCTCACTTTCCTGTCCATTGCCCTTCTCATCACACACCTCAGTTGCACCATTGTACTTGCCTCAGTCCCTCATCTGTGGAAGCAGGCTACTATCATCCCTCTTCCCCATAGGAGGACCCCTCCCTCTAGGTAAATACCATCCCATCCCCCTCCTCCCTTCCTGTACACTTCAGGAACTACACCACAAAGAGAGTACAGCACCATGCCATCACTAATATTAACAGTGTAGTACCTGAAAATAGGCACACTGCTGTCTAGCGTATTTACCTGGTAGCCAAAAAACAAATAAATAAAATAACTGCATACAATATTTAATAGCATGAAAAAGTGATATCTTACAATGTGCCAAGTGGAGATGCAAACCAGCTCAATAAAAAGCCAGACCAGTTTCGTGTGCTGGTCAGGCCATTTATTGAGCCGGTTGGCATCTCCAGGTGGCACTTAAGTTATCACATTTTTATGATATTAACTACGGTATGTGGTTAATATCAGTGGTGGTATGGTTCTGTACTTTCTTTGTAGTGTAGTAGTCAATTGTTTGGACTTTGCACATCATTACGATGGAACGGCCCTTCCTATCCATAAACTTCAGGAACACCTGTGATCCTTTCCCAATTCTCCCCTTTCTTTCATGACTCCTCCTTCTTCACTCCCATCCAGTCCGGTTTCAGGAAATCCTACTCCACCACCTTCTCCCTCCTTAGGCTCCCTGAATCTATCAATTCTGGCATGGACCAGGGGCTGGTCACCTCTGTCATATTTTTTAACCTGTATAAGGTCTTTGACACTGTTGCTCTTCGCAACCTCCTGGGCAAGCTGAAAGAGACTGATCTCTCCTCCTCTTCTGTTAAGTGATTTCACTCACACCTGGAGGGTAGGACCCAAGCTGTCTGTATTGGTGACGCCATCTCCCCTCTTCTCTCTATCTGTTCTGGCATCTCCCAAGTATTCATCCATGGACCCATTCTACGCTCCATTTTCTTAAATGATCTTCTCCTAACCTGCTCCTCTGCATCCATTAATGTGTACACAGACAGCATGGTTCTCTACCCCGCTGGTTCCTCTGACCTTTCCCTCTCCTGCTTCTCTGCATCTATTCATGTGTACACAGATAACATGATATGTTACACCACTGGCTCCTCTGTCTCTGACTTCATGACCATCTCCAACTGTATTTCAACAATATCCAGCTCTGATTTGGGGCCAATCAGTTGTCCTTCAATGACAAAAAATGGTCTCAATGACTTTTAGCAATAGATAGAGACTTACCAAGTTCTCCCCTCTCCCCTCCTTCCAGACCCTTGATGGTGTTGTGACAGATGTCTCTTCCTTTAAATATATTGGGGTATGGTTGGATTGTCATCTGGACTTTTCCTCTCATGTGGACTCTATCTGTGAGAAGCTGTACCCTAAACTTGGGGCACTTGATAGGAACAAAGCAAGTAACCCCCTTCCTGCTTGTAGAGAGATTGTCACAAAGATGATTCTACCTATCCTCGATTACAACAACATTGTATATTGTGCTGCTCCCAAGTCTAACCTTGTCATGTTGGAACTCATCCTTCTCTCCTTCTGCCCCTTTGCCCTGGATGGCTCCCCAGATCCCAGAATTGTTCCCTGTATTATTGCCTCTCCTTGCTCTCTCTTGATGCCAGCTGTCTAACTCATTGTGCCACCTTTGTCTCCAAATTCTAGGTGGGTCCCCTCGCAACCTTTCTCATCCTCCTTTTTCCTCCTACTCCCTTCGCTGCTCTGATACATGCTATCTTACTCTTCCCCTTGTAAAATCATCTGCTGGTCAAGCTGCTTTAACATTCCACTTACAAAACTTTGGAGCACCCTCTCTCTTGATATTCACAATGCTCCCTCTTCATATCACTAAAATCCCTCCTCCATGAGTTCACTACTCTCTCTGGCAGTTGCCGCTGATCCTTGACTAATCCCACTTCTCCTCCCTCCATACTACTCCATATCCTTACTGCCCAGGTTTATTGATCCACTACTCCCTCTGACTAGTTCCCATTTATACTCCTAGTCTCCTTCCCTCCCTCCCTCATTTTGCTGCCAATTGCAGTTTACTGAGCTGTTGCTGTTGATATGCTATGTTTTGAACTGCTTACAATATGCCTCCTGTCAACAGTGTACTGCAAAATCTTTACTTTTTTTATTATTGCTAGTATTGTTTTATAATTAGTACATTCACTATCCAAATCCCCTTCCACCACAACACATCTGGAAATAAGCTGTTAGCTCAGTATGTTTTTCCAACAAACAAATAGTAGAAAATACTGTACATTTGTTTTATTTTCAGTTTTCCTTTCCAGGGTTTATAACACTTTACAATATGGCACATCTGTGAAATATGTCCAAAAATATGTGTGAAAGCATTTGATCATCCCAAACTGTCTTCATAGTGTCTCTGTTTAGGATATCATGGTGTTTACCATGATAGTCAAATGTGAAGTTACAAACAACAACTATATGTTCAGTTTGGGACAGCCATGATACTCTTTAGAAGAATCAGTGAAATATGTACTGCATTATCTGAAACATTTAGTAAATCAAGAACAGGAGAAGAAAAAAAACTAGAAAACATAAACTAAAACATCATTGATGTGAATGTAATAGATTCAAGCTTTTATTTAGTAAAGAGTGACTCTTCGGTTTCTCCAAACAGCCAAGTAAGGTATAACAGCCAGTGTTATAAGATACAGGCAACCAATAATGGCAGAACAAAAAAGATTTAATGCAAGTTTCATCCCATGGGTAGTGAAAACTTTTGAGCTGTTAAAAATGCTGGAGATTAATCAGAGAACAGCATGAATTATTATTATATATTATTTTCATTATCTAGTTGTTGTTGACAGGGAAAGGAGGACTTGACAATACTACTAATTTTAAGACTTGTCCTGGGTTAGAGGGTGGGATACAGTTGCAAACTAACTGAAATTGAACCAGATTAAGCTATTGGTGGTATTTTTGTGAATGGGGTAAATATGGCCAGGACACTTTGGATATTCCCCCTACTCTTTCACGAGGGGGAGCTGTCTCTTTGTGGAGGAGCATGGAGAATTCCAGTCCATGACAAACCTCAGAGGGTGCAGGAGGTGTTATGATGCAGCAGCAGCAGCAAGGGGATACTGGAACTACATGCTTAATATTGGATGGTTTACAATCAGAAGATGAAATGGTTTCTGCAGAGGGCAATGATCCTTTAAGTGGTTTACAGGAGGATCAATTGGCAATGAATAATGAGGTCACTGTAGAATTGCAAAATTTGGCCAATGATGAAACAAAGTTGAAAAATGAATTTGCGAGGAAAAAACAGCATCTTTTATAAATGATAGTTGAAGAGGAGCAAGATTTCCAAAAGAATCAATGGACTGTAGAGGAGAAAAAAGGAAGAGATCTGTGGTAAGTCCACAGGCCGCATCAGGCAAAAGAGTTACCTGTCTGATCAAAGATGATCCAACCTCAAATATCGAGGGCAGTATTGAGCAGGCACTGATGGTCAATGTTCAAACTTTGAGTTCTTTGGCTGAGGAAGTGTTTTCATTAGGAGAGTGGGCGCCAGGACAATATCTTCAGCAAGTGGGCTGGGTTTTTTATAATGGACAATGGGTTCCCGACCCTGCTATCCTGATACCAGGATAAATGGAGTGGAAAAAAGACACTATTGTGGTGAACGGAGGAAGAGCGTTGCCCTCAGGAATTCCAAACAGCAATAGGTCACAGAGCGTTGCTATGACAGAGGTTGCTCAGGAGGATGTCGGATCAGCATCCAGCTACTGCTCCAGATGCCAGTGGTCCAGATGAGTTGCAGCAGTCAGCAGGGCGGGAAGGGAAACTCCCTGCTGAACAACAGAACACAGAAAATGAACAAATTATGGATTCTAGAATGGAGCGAGAGGATCAGATACTGTTTTCACAAACTAATGTTGATGTAACTAAGGAAAGGAAGGAGGGACAACTTCCACCACAGGATGCAAACAGGCCTAATAGTAATTCTGGGCCAAGACAGTCTCCTAGCTATACAAGTCTTTTTTGACAGCCAGCAGAAGCGGCGAAAAGACGATTTGTGGTTTGGATTCATTTTAAAGGAGGGATTAATAAAATCCTGAACAGGTTGTTTGTTGGAAAAACTTTACTAATTGACTCTGCATTTTTCCACCACCTTTATCCATGCACCAGGGGACAGTAACTATGATATTAGTTTTTGTTTGTTTGCCTTGTTTGACAAATTCTGGAAATTGTATTATACAGTAAAGGATGAGCCAGAGTGGCAGGCCTTTTATGCAATTCCCATCACAAAGTCAATTGTTAAAACTGTTACAATCCTATTTTGGAATGAGGGGGTGAGGGTTGATGACAATATTTTTTGGCTGGAAAAAAGGGCGGATGTTCAAGGCAATCCAAGGCCAATTATGGATGACAATGGTTTCTGGAATGGGGGCTTGGACCTTTCGTGAACGGTTAAAACATACTGAGTCAGGTATAAGACACCTCCCCACATCTTTCTTTTTGGGACTATGGCATACCCTTTTAACAAGGGCAGCAGAAGAGTTGCTACAAGTGTGGGTTTTCGAGCCATTTAAATTCTGACTATGATCAAATCAGGTGTTTCCAGTGTGGGGAATTTGGCCATGCAGCAAACCTATGAACTGTACCTCCTGTAGGTAATTTATGTGGTGATGGTGAACACTTTTTTTGGTCATGCCCATGGGCAGCTCATAATTCAGAAGAGTCTCTGGAACAAGAATTTTATCTTAATAGAGTAGAAAGGGCATATCGTGCAGAGAGGTACCCTCCCTTCAAGAAATGCACCTAGACCTGAGTCTCAAGAGCAGAGGGAATGTACAAACTCACCCCCAGAATCAAGGGTTTCTTCACCCATAAATGACACCCTGGTGGTTGAACAACTGCAGGAGGAGCTGAGGGAACAAGAAGTGTATATGCCACTGCCCCACCCCCTGCTGCAAAAATGCAGGTTTCAATACAACAGGTTTCTAATCCTGGAGAATCAGAGGGTTTTCAGGAGGTCACTAAAGGAAAAATGGGTCACGGTTAAAGATCAATTTTCCCAGTGATGCATCAGAGATCCCAGTAAAAAATACATATGAGGTATTACAGAGTTGGAATGATCAAATGGAGGAGGTAGATGCAGACATCTCTTTCCAGTCTTCTCAGACTGAACCTTGAAAGTATGGATCGGGACTTCCTTTACAGACAAATACTGTACTTAAACCGATGAGAGTGATGAGAGCAAGATCCAAGTTACAAGGACATTCTCAAACTTGAGCCTGGACTCCCATTAAGGCTTGCAAGCCTCAATGTTAATAGCATAAAGTCAGACTTTAAAAGATATATGTCATTTGCAATACTGCAGAAATTAAAATGTGATTTCTTTTATTGCAGGATACCAGATTACAGTCTATGCCACACATGGTATATGGGAGCCTCTTATTGGTCTATAGGAGAAGATCTTTATAGTGGCCTTGGGATTTGTTTTTCCATGTTCTAGGTTCATGTAACAAAAATTGGTAGACTGGATGCCAGGGAGGGTTTTGATTCTAGATGTGAGTTTTCAAGGCCTTAATTATAGAGTAATAAACTTGTATGCCCCACAAATGAAGGTGTTGAGGGTAGAGCTGTTGAAAGTAATACAGCCATATTTGAACACAAATAAGCAGGTTCTTTTTGGTGATTTTATCAGTTTATTAGATACAGTCACTCAGTCAAGGAAAGCAAAAGTTTACAGTGATACCGCTTTCCTGCGCAATGTTATTAAACAAACAGGTTTGAAAGATGCACAGGCAGTATTGAATAATAAACTTCAGCATAATTTATCAACGCACATAGATTACTGGTTTATTTCCAAAATTACCCCTGTGTCTTTTTTGGAAATAATACCTATAGAAACATTGGCTCATGTGCTCATAGGGATACATACATATATATATATTACAACCCCTAGGGTGGGGGGGGGATATGGTGCATGGTTACTAGTTTTTTGGAGGATTTTTTATATTCCTCTCCATTAGAATGGTGGTCGGATACTAAACTGGTGATTATTGCTTTTTTACGGTCTGTTGCAAGGCAGAAAATGACAGGTCAGGAGGAGCGTTATCTCAGCTTGAGAGATACTTTCCATAAGCTCATTTCAGAACAATATGAACAGGGATTGGATAGAAGGTAACAATTAGAAGATATAAAGACAGAAATGGTAAAAATGCAATATAATCAGCAAAAATCATTGGAATTAGAACAAAAATTTGGGACCCAGGGGTTGAAACATCAATCCAACCCCTTAGAAGATTGTTACAATAGAATTATTGAACAACAGATTGTGGGACTTAGGGAGAAGGGAGGAAAGATTCTTACTGATAACATAGGTATTATGGAAGAAATGAATAACAGAACAGAAGAACAACAAAACCACTTGGTCACTTATCCTGATTGGTTTCAGCAGATATTACAAGCAGCAGTAGTACCCCAGTTGGATTCTGCACAGTCAAAGGAACTAGTGGTCCCCTTAACACTGGTAGAATTATCGGAGGTTATTAAGCCATGTACTAAAGGGACTGCTCCTGGGTCGGACGGATTACCTAGTAAAGTTTATCTTAAGATGCTTCAATTATTTCCACATGGGTTGCTTACTATTTTTCAAACCTTTATAACAGAAATCAGATTGAATCTACAAATGTTTGAAGAATTACTGATATTTTTTTGTATAAAAAAGGAGATAAATTGGATTTGGACAATTGGAGGCTAATAACCCTATTAAACACAGACTTTAAAATGTTTTCTAAAATTTTGAGTAAACGGTTGTCAAAGGTTTTGCACTCCATAATCCATTCAGCTCAAGTGTGTGCGGTTTTGGGAAAACATATCACTGATGCTTTGTTTCTAAGAAGGACCATTATGGAACAAGGGGAACAGGGTAATGCTGTGGAGTTTGTGATAAATTTAGATCAATCAAAGACTTTTGACAGTGTTTCCCATGAGTTTTTTGGGGAATGTTTACAGGCTTATGAGTTTCCAAGACAATTTATTGATTGGACTCGATTGTGTTATATTGAAGCCTTTATTAGACCTTATGATAATAAATGGTTGGGGAAACAGAGTAAATTAAAAAGAGGGTTCATCAGGGTTGTCCCCTAAGCCCTCTTTTATATGTTTTAACAATTGTTCCATTGGTTCATCTCCTGGTTTCCTCCCCTGGAGTTAGGGGAGTGACACATGTTACAGGGACATCAGTCAAATGTATTGCATATGCAAATGACATAATTTTAATAGTGGCAGACAAGGAATCCGGGGTTCCAGCTACTAAGTTAGTTCAGACATTATTAACTATTATGGGGAAGACATCAATACAAGTAAGAGTAGTTGCATTCCAATTCAGGTGACTTCTGTAACTCCTGGAAGAGTAGGGGGAGTCTGGGTAACTCTTGAACCCTGTAAAATTTGGGGTGTCTTTTTTTGGACAGGGCAATATGCCAAGTTATAATTGGGCACCTTTAATTGGAAAGGCTGACAGATGGTGTCCAGGTGGAACAGGTGGCATATGAGTTAAATGAAGAGTGTCTTTTTAATTAGAACCTATTTGGTGCCACTGTTTCTTTTTTAAAGTTATGTATAGCCAGTGCCTAAGGTACTGGAAGCTAGATTATATTATTGTTTCTTTTCCTGTCTTTGGGGTAGCTGCCTGAATCCTCTTAAGAGAGGTATTACATATTTAAGGAGGAAAGAGGGTGAATATTTGGAATATTTTTACGTATGCAAATTTAGTTCCAATAGTGAAAAATAGTATGGCCCAGTGGGTGGATTGGGAAACTCATTCTTTGGAGAAAGTGATGTCAGATTGGGCGACTATGATGTTAAGGCACACAAATAAGAGAAGGGTGACTTTACATCAGATTAGGGTAGAATATTTCGATATGCTAAAAAAATGAAACATCACCCAGGCCATGTTACCGACAACTTCTTGAAAGATGTTATATAATATGATATTAGGAAATTTTTTTCCTTGAGCAGCCTTTTTTACATTTACCGGCTGAAGAACAGACAGCAATGAGGGAGCTCTTGACTGAACCTAGAATTCCACAGAAGATGTGGGATGTAGTGTGGTTGGGGGTACATAACAGAATAAATGTTAAGGGAAATCAGAAACACAAGGAGTTAGCAGACCGCTATTTTCCCAGGGAACAGTGTCATCAGGTGATAGAAACAATGGATCATCATTTTACCTGTCCATATATTAAAGAATTTTGGACATAACTTTCAGACAGATGGACTTTGGTTATTTCCAGAGAGATGGGGAAATTATGACATTGGGTCTTTAGGAATACTTATGGCTTGCTTTCTTTATTGGATATGGCAAGCTCATTGTAGATATGTGCTCCAGCAGCAATATGTTTCACAATACGAACTGATATTGATAATTCAGAATGAACTTCAAGACTTGAAAGCAATGGAATGCCAGCAGGTGGATAATAAAATTGGGCACAGCAGGTGGGATCCCCTCTATTTGGCTCAAATAACATGTTTCTACCTTATTTGGAGTTTCGGATTTTTATTTTTTTGTTGTTTGATTGTTTTTTTTTCTAAATTTAGATACAATCCTACTTGGGAGAGAAGAGGGAGTTTCCTCTGGCAATAGTTTCCATAGGGTGTTCTCAGTTTTTTTTTTGTTTGTTTGTTTTTTGATGGTATCTGCTGAGTCAAGCTTTATAAATTCTTGATTGGGTTTCACTATTTACAAACACTGTGCTGCATGATTGATCTATATTTGTTTTATGAGTGTATTTTTGTTTTTGCTTTAAGTTCAGTGTATATTGTATTGTATTTTCACCTTTGTGATGATTTAATAAAAACATTCCCATACTCTTTGTTTTGGGTGGGGGGTTATATTAGTGGTATAAAGTGATATGCAATTGTTTTCATTTAAATATATGTTACAATCTAGAACAAGTATGAGATAACCAGAAGACAATGTATGCATAAATACATAATTTCTTTGTTTTTGATTTATAGTATTGGGTTCTAACTTATGTAGACTGTTTGGGTTTACTTCTTTTTCACTTGGTGGGCAGACTTATGACTGTATGATTGAGATACTTAGTTTTATTTTCCTTTCCATTTTTTATTTGAATTTTTTGTTCTGTATTACTTACTACCATTGATATGATTTATTTTGATATCTAACTAAAAAAAATCTAATCTTGAGATGGGTTCGCTGCTGTCTTGGTTGCCAAGATGGCAGACTCAATAACCACTGCCATGGTAGATACACCTTCTACAGTACATCTGGCCCCTCTCCCCTCTACCTTGCTACCTAGGGCTGAAGATGACAGGATTTCTACTCTCTCTACATCACAAAGTTTGGACATGGATTTACTTGACAGGACTGCTGCACAGCTACAAGTAGCAGTCAAGAAACTGCAAGAAGCACTGAAACTGAAGAAACAGTACCAGTTGGATTTAATGGCAGAGGAAGAGGTGACCTATCTTTGAGAGAAGGAATGACTTTTTGCTGCACAGGGCAAGACTCCATTGTTTCTTCATGGTCCTGTACAAGCCAAACAGTATGCAGCACCTGACAGCTCCTGTGGTGCGATAACTTTGAAGACACCGCTGAATGCTGTCCCTTCCACCACAACACTGGCAGCAGTTCCAACTGTTGCTATGTTGTTGCCCACACCAGTGAGCCCTCTCTTGAGTGTCTCTTCTGTATAACTGACTTCAGACACTCCAGCTCCCATGACATGCATAATTCCTGACCCTCCAGTCTCCTCAACACCAGCCAACACCCAAGCTCACTCTCCTCCTGCGGTGTCTGTTTCAGAACTCCTGCAGACTGCAAAGATGCCCATATCACCAACAACACATTCTGGTGGTCAGTATTTTACACCACAAAGTTATCCTCCAGCTGGTTGGTCCCCTGTTCAAGTCCTGACAGATTCAGGCTAGACTTGAGACACTACTGGGCAGTGGCACTCTGTTCCTCCAATGGAGCATTTGGCTCCAATTTTCTCCTCTGGAATTGTCACCTTTCTGTACTCCATTAGATGAGGCATTTTTGCAGGCAGTGGGAGACTTGCCTCATACTGATAATTCCCTGATGCAAACAAACACTCAGGAACCTTTTCAAGAGCATGCATCTTTGTCAATTACTCTAAAACCTGTTCCTCCTGTTTTTGTTGCAGAATGGACAGTTGTTTGTGAGCATGCATACCTGAACAACCGAGAGTTCCCCTACACATGCAGCACACAATGCGGATGGACTGCCTGTTTCCCCTATACCTATGGCACCACTACCTCCTGAGAACAGCAGCACTGAGAATATGATACTGCCCAAACTGACTTCTTTATCATGGGTGGACAGGGTGGAACTTGTAGACCCTTCCCCACTCCTCCCAACACTCCCCCCAGGCAATCAAATGCTCAGACCTCTGCACAATGCTGGGTGAATTTTCATAAAATGGATGCCTTTCATAAGGCACCAGCATCTCCACATTGAAGAAATGCTGTGTGTTTACTGTATAAAAGGGGTTTAGAAGAGCCCCCCCAACAGAATTTATGTGGGAAGGTTTCTTTTCAAAGAATCCAGCCTACAGTCACAGCCAAAGACATGGTTAGATATTACCTGAAATTTATGTGATACTTCTAGAGAAATCTCATGCTTTCTGCATTTCCACAGTAAGGGCAGCAGAGAGACATTCTTTAGAAATTTTGCAAAATATCTGGAAATATCTGACTATGTCTGTGACTACTACTTTGAATGAACTGTATGCTTTATTGCACTCCCCCAATGATGGCTACTTTGATCTTAGCTTTAAAACACCTGTTTACCTGGATAGGTTTTGGTCAGTGTACAAAGCTTTAAAGCACACCCTTCTCTGGTTGCCTTTTCAAGCTATCCCATTAACAAAGCTGGTTGTCTGAACTCTGTGCTGTTGAAAAACATGGGGGAGTAAATGTATTGGATGTGCATTTTTGGTTGTCACAGCATTGCGAAATCCTAGGAGACCCAGAACCCACCTTACATACGAAATGTTTTTAGACTGGACATTGGAGATTCAAGGTGAAACTTAAGCACACTACTTAACGGTTTGCAGCACAAATCAAGTGTGTTTTATTTGGGCTGGGATTGAGCTCAATGTTTCTATCCCAGACAACTCAAAACTTTCGTTGTGGCTCTGACTGCCATCTCAAAAATGCTTGTGACACCTTACAGTAGGATGTAACTGATGTTTGGCTTTGGGACATGCTAGTCCACATTGTATGAATGAGCTGTGCTTCAATTTGTATGAGGAGACTGGCTATTCCTACCATAAGTAAAAATGGGCAACACATAACAAAGAGGACGATCATTCTCAAGATGTTTACTTGAAGAAGACAAGGAAAACTATGCAGCAGAACAGTGGATGGAGCTGGCAGAGACCCAAACACACCAGGAAGATTCGGATGTCACCTCCATCTCCACTTCAGCCCCCGAGAGTTTGAATCCTGATACAATGACCCTTATGGTTGATACCCCCCTCTGCATTCCATCAGATGCCATATTCACTGATACTGCAACAGCTTTACTTTCTCCAACCCTGGAAGTGGATTCTATCCCGGACTCTATGGAAGTTTCCCTGCTGAATACTTTGGATATGCCACCCCCAGACATGATTGTGATTAACAGAAAAAGATCACTTCATTCACACAAAATGGGTGGGCCACAACTCCTGTTTTCCTCAGCTGGTATTACCCTACTTGCGGAGAATAAACATGAAGTTTTAGCACTTCCTCAAATGGCTGCTGACACAGGTGTTGACTCAAATGCCTCCTCTTGCAGCTCCACAAAAGTTCCTATAACTATGGACACTGAGGAGGAGGAGGAGGTGTACTTACAAAAATCAAAGACTAAACAAAGGAAGAAACTAAAGCTGAACACCTGTAGTGGTACTGCCAAACAGAATGACTACTCCTAATACTGAATATGTTTCTTTATCTAACTTGTGACATGCCAGATGGCCCCCACTCTCTATTGGGCCATATTTAACATGAACAGTATCATGAATGCTGCCAGGAGGACTCGTCTCTTTACTTTACTGGAAGATATGGCCCTGAATGTTATCTTCCTCCAGGAAATCAGACTTACCAGTTCTATGGATGCATCGAAGTGGTAAACACTGGTGTTGTGGTCCCTCATATTGGTCTACTGGGCCTAACAAGTGTGATGGGCTGGGGATTCTATTTATGGGATGCCCTTATCAAGTTCAAAGACTGGTTGACAAAGAACCAGGCAGAGCTCTTTTACTGGATATACTTTATCAGGGGTCCCCCTTTTGCCTGATTAGCATTTATGCCCCCCAAACAAAAAGATCTAGGGTGGATCTGTTTAAGTCTATCCAGCCCTATCTCTACAACTCTAGACATATCATTTTTGGGGGTGAAAGGGAAGGGAAAGGGAACACTGTTTAACCGGGGGGAGCAAACTAAGCCGAAGTTTGTTTCCAGATGCAACCTGGGAGTACAAGGAAGTTAAGTGACTAGCTCAAAATCACACAGTATGCACCTAGGTGGCTGTGGGATTCAAACCCAGGTCTCCAGCTCAAAGCCTTAATCGACTGTACTATACTGCCTCAGTGATTTCAATTGTAATCTGTCCAGAACTGATACAGGTGCAGCAACCACCAAATTATATTGTGACACTAACACGCTTGCCAAAATTATAAAGGATGCTTCTTTGATAGGTACGTATAGAACTCAGCACCCTACTGGAGGCAGCACTTACCATAAAAACTTATTTGCTACTAGAATCAAATTTTTATTCATTTCCACTCACTTACACTCACGTCATATGAAGCTTGTCCCTATAGAAATCTCAGACTACTTACTTCTGAGGGGTACCTTCAGGGAATCTCCCAAATTTCAAACCAGTAAAGAGTTTTGGTAATTGAGTAACACTTTATTGGTGGACATAACAGTAAAGATGAAGGTTTTAGATTTTCTTTGGGCCCAGCAGTCCTTGGCATGTATGGAGGATGATCTAGGTGCTTGGTGGGAGGCTACAAAAGTAGGGTTGAAAACCCTATTTATCCGTAACTCTACTTTTAAATGTAAACAGGAATACATCAAATATCTCTCTTTGCACACACAATTAATGAAAGCTATCACCTTACTGAATGCAGGACAAGGAGATTATAGTTCCTTGGTTTCCAGTATTAAAGTTAAAATGCAGAAGCTTCAATATGATAAGAACCAGTCCCTGCTAATGGAACACCAGTTTGGAATGCATGGTTCACACTGTATGGGGACCTGTAAGAAAGTTGTAAAAATAAGATGAAACGTAGGAACTTTTTCAAACTCCCTGCACTGGATGGACAGTTCACCTTTGATAAAGCAGGCATTATGTCCCAGGTACATGCATATCTGCACAACATATTCATTATCCTGGACGCCTTTACCTCTCCACATTCTTTTTTAACCTTGATCATGGTCCCAGAGATTCCACCATAAGCCCTGTATGACGTAACTATACCCATTATCACCTTAGAGGAACAACAAGCTATTTTGAAACTACATACAAATATTGCCCAAGGGACAGATGGTCTTACAACGGAATTTTTTAAATGTTTCTATGACCCCCTAGTAGACATCCTGACAGTACTTTTTCATTGGATATTGCAGGACAGTACATGGTCAGAGGCTTTAACAGACACTATCTACCTTTTTGGTAACCAGTTAGAACAGCACTTTCTGAATAGTGTTGCCTAAACCATGCTACAGGAACAGCATAAGCCTGAATAGTGACAGGGGTAGAATAGCGAATGTCAACTACCACTATACCTGTTGATATCAAGGCAATGTCTGAAGTAGGAGTGGTTAAGGGAGTAAAAAATGCAGAAGCTGGCCAAGCTGCTCGTGTGGCATAGAGGACTAAGGGGGAAGTAGGATTCTGTTCTCGGTCTCCTGAGTCATTCCTTTTTCACCTTCCTCCCACCCGAAGTGTGTTATTTTTTTATATGCCCCTACAACAAATGAACCCCACCCAAGTTATTAAATTTCCCCACGATCTGCACCCCCTCAGAGTTTGTTATAAAATTATCTGGGAGTTCAGGAGGAGAACCCCCTGGTTGGAGTGTGTAGGGGGCAGAGTCCCCCACAAAAATAAAATTAAGTGTTTGTTGTTTTTCAATGGTAGCAGCCATCAGTGTGTTTTCCAACCACTATCATTGGCACTGTTTTTCCATGCAGTGTTTTGTAGTGGCACTGTTGTTGACAGCACTGTTTATACAACACTGTTCTTGACAGTGTTGTTCATGGCAGCTCTGTTGTAACCTAGGTGCCAAATTCTTCTTTATAAAAAAGGACAGTATTCGGACCTCAATAATTGGAGCCCACTCTGTCTCCATAACAATGACATAAAACTTTTAATGAATATTTTTATGAGAAGACTGGCACAAATTTCCAAGACTGTTATTTCACCAATGCAAACCTATGCACTTCCTGGGTGGCATATTGCAGACAACCTGATTTTACTCCAAGAAGTAGTAGGTACAGGTGATAATGCTTGGTTGCAGGGGATGCATACTGCCATTAGACCAGGAGAAGGCTTTTGACAGGGTGTTCCATCACTTTTTATTCACCATTCTTTTATATTATGGCATTCCTGTGGTATATTGCACATGGCTATGAAAATCATATACCTCGGCTACCATTCTCCCTCTGATAAATGAACATCAGGGACCTTGGATAAGGTTATGTTAAGGAGACTGACAGGGATGTCGTTTTACCCCTTTGCTATGAACATTTTGCACAGATCCCATAATTCACAAAACGTAGCAGCATATCCACATGCATGGTATTAAAACTCAGAGAGGTAATTGTACTGTCAAAATAGCAGCATATACAGACGATGTGATCCTGTTTGTCTGAGATGTGGAATCAGGATGCATTGCTCTAGATCTCTTTTATACCATTTCACCTATATCAGGTGCAACCCTTAACCTGCATAAATGTCAAAGAAAGTTGTAGGCTTCCCTGAGAGCACTGTTGATAACATTGGGGGAATTGATGTCACCACCACCTCTCTGAAAATGTTGGGGATCACTATTGGCACTGGTTATATGGCGTTAAAAAACTCAGATGTTAAACTTAACTCTGACAACTCAAAAATTCCAGTCTGGAAATAGTGGCATGAAACAAAGAAGAAAAAGGTGGCCATTTTGGAAACTTTTATTTTATCTTTTTTTAATCACCTTAATATGGTGTTTCCCCTTCCTGAATTTTGGAAGAACATTTCTATAGTCACTTCTTCCAATTAATTTGGGGAAGCCAGCTCAACCACAGCAGACGTAATATTTTGTACCTCCCAGTCAATAAAGGGGGACTGAACACGATTAACCTTCTGATATTTACCTTTTGTCATTACCTTACTTGGAATGTATTACCATTTGTAAACACTGTAGAGAAAATCTGGACCCCAAGGGTGATACATAGGTCAGACCCTGTCCTCACATGTTGGAAGATGGCAAAATTTCCAACCTTACTAACCCATCACTTATTGCCATTTATTCAGACAGTGATTGACAAAATTAGGTGATGGAAAATTGACCCTTTACAAATAAGTAATCCAGCTCCCCGTCGACTCTACTCCAGTACTATAACAACAATTAAATGGATGTCCCGGACTACCCTGGCATACCCCCAGCAGTGTATTCCTCCATCCACTCCTCACTGATGGATAGGAAAATCCCACAGAAAATGTGGGATATTCTCTGGTTAAACAGTCATGGAAGACTGAGCATTAAGGCTAACGCAAAGAGTAAGAGTTTGGCTGAACAATTTTTGTCCTAGAGTGGGCTATGACCAGGAAATGGAGACAATTATACATTTTTAAAGGAATGCCCTTATGCCATGGCCTGTTGGACATATTTAGCTAATAAGTGGGGAGACCTAGGATGGTCCAGCCTTACATATATTGACATTATTCTTGGCACTTCCCCATCCAAACAGAGATACAATGGTAGTACCCTACATTTGGTCCTGACAGTCTCTAAATATTACTTATGATATGCATATTGCTCTTTGTTATTCCAACAAAGTACCATAACCCCTGTAGCCTTATTCAAGCCAGTAGAATCAGAACTGATTGTCTTTTATTGGGCAGATAGCCAGAGACTCCCACCCAAGGATTTAGTCACACGATGGCGAAGCATAGTCCATTTCTGGTGGTACAGTTGCAGTTTCTTCTCTGCCACGTGCTACCCCAGTTTACTGAATTGAGAATAGCGTTCTCTTTTCCCTGAGAGTTGATGTCTAGCAGTTATGATTTACAGCTATGATACTTACTTGTCATGCATATCTATAGATACTGCCAGTAGTGCATGTCTGCATTTGCTCTTCCTTTCACACGTAATCTTTCATTTGCATTTATTGCTGTTTAATTTCCTTGTTTATTTGTATGAAATGAGAATCCCATGACTAGATGGCTTTTCCTTTTGCAGTTCCTTGTAATTTTATGTTTTTCTTTTGTTTGAATTTTCTGGAGGCTTACTTTACGCTTCATTATGACTTGCCGCATGCTTATTTTTCAATAAACATTTCCCTTACTGTTGTTGAGAAATGCCATGGGCTCTTTATTGTTCATGTAAACAACCACCAGAAAAGGCAGACAGGACCTCAGTTTAAAGTTTCATCTGAAGGATGGCACACCCCAACAGTACTGCATCCCATTAGTACTACACTCAATAATCACCCTGTCTAATGTCTGGCCAAGTGACCATGAAGAATTTGATCCTCTGATGAAGCCAAATCATTTATTGGTACATGATTGTGAATGGCAATAAATCTGTTTGATGTTGTACACCATATTTTCAAACATTTTTACATTGACTGTTATGTATAAAGCAGATTTTATGAATGATTTCTATGTCTGAATGTGGTAATCTTCCCTTGTGCAATTTATTATGTACAAACTTCTACTAGATTGCAATAATATAAAGAATGAGAACACTCTTTGGGAAATAAGATCCTAAACCCAGGACCTGTGTTTTTTGTGATTCTGCTGTTGCATCAACTGCCACAGAAACATGGTCCTGCTGCAGAAACATGCCTTTGCTGCAGAAACAGCATTTTTTGCAGCAGTAAAAATGTCCGGCACCACTGAAAACCCAAACTATCTAAAATGATTGTGAGCAATCTTAAAATGGCATTAGTGTGAGTTGTTGGCAGTTGGATTATACGTTCATCCCCTTGGGTCGCAGTAGTCAGTGGGACCACCCCTTTCCAGTATACTGTACTGGCACTCCATCCCTGAAACCTATGACCATTATGGCCTTCTACAAACACTGAAGGAACTTCAGGAAGTCTTTTTTATGAGAAAGAATGGTGGCTCTATTTGCCAACTGCAGAAATGTGGAATGAAAATGTATCAGTAATTATTGCAGACAAAAATGGGAGGGAGGCATTCTGGCACTTTGTCTAATGTGAAATGGTCCAGCTACTCTCTAGCCTCACAGTAAATCCTTACAGAGTTGGGAAGAAGATGATATGGAAACCATGAGGCATTGAACTGCATGAACTGGTGTTGAACTGCATGAGCAGGAAGAAGCAACTAGAGCAGAGTTACAGCACAAACCATTAGCACCAGGCTACAAGCAAGTGGGTGGTAGGGAGCCATTGTAGCAGCATTGTTTTGCAACCAGACAATACTGGTTTTCAAGTAACTGGGCAGGCACAGTGAGAAATTCTCAGGAGTACAGGTGTAGTAAACCAGCACTGGGCTAGTGGAAAGGAGCCAAGGGACAATAAAATAGACTCCAGTAAAAAAATAAATAACCCTTCAATTCCCCCATGCCCTACATCCAATATGAATCATGAGGCCAGAATTTTTTTGCATTGTCTTGCCTGTACATCTGTCAAACTGCCCCAGGCTGCCTTCCTAAGCATTCTTTCTGAATAACTAGATTTTATTTTTGGGCTAATATTAGTTGCCAGAAAATGTAAAGCCCATCTTAGAATTGCCACAGAATCACATCAGAATTGCTTATAGCCTGGCCACAGACAGTATGAGGTCCTGCCACAGAATGCAGATCCAGTTTGCCACAGTGAACAGGGGGCCCTTATCTTAAACTTACTTAAGTGGAGCCTAACTTTCTGGATCTACATGACCAAAACTCCATTATGGTGCAGAGATCCACCCCACCTCCCCATATTAGAGGTTAGTGGTGTTTGTTCCCACAGCTACCGTGTATCATGGACGTAGTGTACATTATCATATTTATTTATTTATTTGCTTCTGGTAACTGGGTAAGTGCATTAGGCAAAAAATCCTGCCTATTTTCAAGCACAACCCAGGAAGGTACAGTTTACAAAGCAGTGAACACATGCATACAGGTGTATACAGTTTCCAATTACAGTCATGCATAATACAGGGTGAATACAATAGTACATGAAAACACAGAGTAGTAGTTTAAACATAGACTTGACAGAGATGACCCCCGGAGAGGGAGCCATTTGCAGCAATGATGCTAGAACCAGTAGGCAGGGACAGCAAGTAGAGAGAAATCTATGAAGAGCAAGGGTAAAGATAAGCAGGACACAGGTTAGAGAAGAATTAGGTGCAGACACAGGAATCAAGTGCATTGAGGTGGGAAAAAGTGCAGTTTTAAAGGCTGAGTGAGATGTGGAGCCCTGTAAGTTGGTAGGTAGGGAGTTCCAGAATTTAGGGGTGAAATGTGAGAAAGCAAGCTGCCCCATTTTTGTCGAACAGAAGGGGACAGTGAGCAGGGGCAACGGGGTATATAACTCAGCTTTGTGAGCATTTATCTGCTGTGATACTGATCAATAGCACTTTTCAGTGAGCAAGCCAAATGATAACACAGTTGCACTGATGAAGCCTGTGCTATGTCTATCCTGCTGATAAAAAGCTAATTGAAAAGCCTCCAGGGTCAATAGTACATTCACAGGACAATTAAATAAATCAGCATCACAATCAAGTAAAAGGAGTCCACAAGTCCTTTTTAATTATGAGGTAGATTTTCAAAACACCTGTACTTGCATTTGAGGTGCACAGCAAATTTTAAAACATACTGCAGTTTTTGCCACAGACCTGCCTGCACAGAATTTCTAGGGATATCAGCAGAATATATGAATCTTACAAATTCTTGGGATGCTATGAGAATTTCTGGGCAGGCACATTTTTGCTCCATGAAATGTTTTCAAATTTGCAGGAATAGACACATTGCCCATGCAAATATTCAAAAAAACCTTGTCCTAAAAACTTTATCTGAAAAATATGTAATGCACAGCTATGTACAGTACATATAATAATAATCTTTATTTATTTTGCTCCTTTCAAATATCAAGGTGCATTAAAAAGTATAAAATAACAAATAAAAACAGCAATAATAAATACATAATAAAATCCAGAAGTTACCTTATTAGTCACAGTATGCCTTTCTCCACAAATAAGTCTTCAATGCCTGCTTAACCCCCCATGATCACACTCCTGAATCAGGCCAGGGTCAAGAATTTAAAGGCCAAGCTATGCGCTCGATGCAGGCCCTGAAGATTTTAAAACTACCCTTGGAATCTCTAGCAACCCCTTGTCTGCTGAATGGAGCAATCACTCAGGGCAATAAGGGGACAGAAGCTCTTTCAGGTAGTCAGGGCCAAGTCTACGTAGGGCTTCATAAGTCAGTAATCTGACTTTGAAGGTGATCCACCACTGAACTGGCAGCCAGTGCAGTTCACACAGCACTGGTGTAATGTGGGAAGTCTGAGGAGCCCCCATCAACAACCAGGCCGCAGCATTCTGCACAAGCTGCAGGTGGCAGATATCAACCCCTGGAAGCCCAAAGTAAAGGGAGTTGCAATAAATCAAGGTGCAAGGTCACAAAGGCGTGGATCAGTGTGGGAAGATCACTGGATGGAACAAGGTGCTTGATCCTAGCAATGTTCCTCAGATGGTAAAAGGATGACTTAACGACAGTCGACACCTGAGATTGTAGTGTCAGCCCATCATCAAGTATCACCCCTAGGTCCTGCACCTGTTCATAGGTCAGGAGCTGTGAACCCTCCAGGAAAAGCCCCAAGAGGTGACCTGCCCCCAACCCCCCTATCCAGCATCCTGGATCCACAACCATCACCTCAGTCTTCCCTGGGTTCAACGTCAGCCAGCTGGAATTCATCCAATCCAGGATTTCAGTGAGGCAGTTATTAAAAACCGAGAGTGCTCCATCCTGGTCAGGTGCAAAAGACAGGTACAGCTGGGTATCATCAGCATAGCAGTGAAACCTCAGCCCATACCATCTTACAATGTCTCGGAGGGACAGCATATATACCACGAATAACAAGGGGGACAGCACAGAGCCCTGAGGAACCCCACATGACAGAGAGAGAGGGTCGGAGGAATAAATCCTCGACACCACCCTCTGAGTTCTTCCAGTGAGGAAACACCTAAACCATCTGAGGACTGAGCCAGTCAGGCCACAGATGAACCGCAGGCACTTGAACAGTACCCATGTTCCATGGTGTCAAAAGCTGATGAGAGATCAAGAAGCACCAAGATGGACCAGTTTTTTCGATCTCTTGCCATCAGGAGATCATCGAGCACCCGAACCAATGCAGTCTCGGTACTATACCTCTGTCAAAAACTGGATTGGAGAGGTTCATAGATGCTATGGATGGTCAAATGGTTCTCCAGCTGTACAGCCACTACTTTCTCAATTACCTTCCCCACAAAGTGGAGGTTAGAGATAGGTCTGTAGTTTGCCAGACAGTCTGAGTCAAGAGAAGCTTTCTTCAAGAGGGATGTCACCACTGCCTCCTTCAGGGAGCTAGGAAACTCACCCAACTCAAGCGAGCACCAGACTATCTGTGCCAAGACTGGGCCAATAATATTGCAATAACCCATGATCAGGGAAGTTGGGCCTGGATCTAAACTACAGCACATAGGGTGCATACCCTGGACAATCCGCATAACATCCACGATCTCCAGCCGGTCGAAGGTACTCCAAGAGAAGTGAGGGACAGTGGCCAAGCACTGATCATCAGCAACTCCCATAGAGTGTGTCAATCGGATCTCCGCCCTGATGTCATCCACCTTATCAGCCAAAAACTGAGCAAGCTCCTCAAACTCCAGTTGTGAAAAGGCTCTCCGAACCTGCAGACAGACTGGGTTGCACAGCCTGTCTCTGGTTCAGAACAGCTGAGCTGTTCAGTTCTGAACAGCAGCAGTCTCCCTGGACAGGAACTCTGCCTTCTTATGGGAGATTACTGACTGGAAGAGTCGGTAGTGCTCTAGCAGTTTAAGATGGTCAACCTCCAGGGTGGATTTCTGCCAGCAATGCTCTAACACTTTAACAGCTTGGTCCTCTTAACATCAAAGCACCCCAAAGGATCTCACTGCATCCTGTTAGACTAAAATTAGACTGGAGGCTATAGCAGAGAACATCCAGTAAATATGCCATGTGGACTATACCAGACGGGTGCCAGCAGATGGGAAGGGGAAGAGTTGCTCAAACTGGTACAGGTTAGATTTCAGCTGTTTGGTGGTGGGGGGTGTACATACAGTACTGGGACAAGGGTTTTGATACTAGGGTAGGGTGAGTCTCAGCATCTGTAAGGGGTAAGAGTATTCATACTTGGACTTGGTGGGAGTAAGCAGATGGGAGAGGCAGGGGGATTCATACTGTAGCAGGGTAGGTATCAGCAGATTGGAGGATGCAGAGGTGTATATAGAGGGGCAGGGTGGATGACAGAAGATTGGAGGGGCCTAAGAAGATGAAGTGCATGGATGTACAAGAGATGGGGAAAGTAGATATTGGGGAAGGGATGTTGATCAATGATATGCATTCTGGGAAGTTATCAGCAGATGGAAAGACCTGGGATATCTTCAGTATACTAAGATATACAGAGGACTAGAGATGTGTTAATGATGCAAATTTCTAGGGAGGCTGTGTTACAAAGGTTGGGAGATGGTGCAATGCAAAAATTTCAGGAGAGGTGAAGATGCACATTATGTATGCGGTTTGGTGTACAAAACATGTTATAAATACAGGGTGGAACATTGGTTAAATGTAGGGGTGAATATTTTGGAAGAAGTGCAGTGCTCAAAATTCTCCGGGTGTGTGGGCACAGAATTTAAGGGGAAATGTAGTATACAAATTTTGTAAAGGGTGCAGCATTCATAACTGGGGGAAAAACATGAGGGCACAAAATGTGTTCAAAACCATAAAATCTGATAATTTCTCTTGAACAAGTTCACCCCTTCCTGATTCCAATACATGTGCTTTATGAACTGTAAGTCTGCTGTTTTATTTTTAATTTTTTTATTTATTGATATAAAAAACACAAACTTGCATTTACAATTTATAAAAGACATTAAGCATAAAACGTCATATACAGTATGTTTTATTACACAGGTTGGTGTCATCACTCAACCTTTTATTTTTTTAAGTGAGGGTATAACAGATATCCTCTATAAGTTTACAGACTTATAATATATACTATATAATAATATATATATATATATAATGATATACTGCCCAAGAAAGCCATTGGAAATATTACTGTGAATATATCCCACAGATATTATAACACAACCCAAATTTTCTGTATCCAATCAGACATACAATCTAAGAAGAAAAGGGTCTTGAACTCAAAACCTCTGACCAGTTTCCAAACAGAAAATTATAGATTTATTCAAATGCATAGAAACATTTATAAACCTACTGAATCATAATTATATTAAGTTCAAAATATATGAAACCATAAGAAACATTTTAACTTCCCCCAAACACTTGTGCCCCAATTAAGAGTTAAAGCACTCATCTTCCTCAATCACCATGCAAGCATTAGTTAGGGTTTCTCTCTCATCCAAACTATCTGTGTCATCCCTGGCCTGGCTGTGCTTATCCTCTGTGGCAGACTTAGTGACCCACAGACACTTATCCTTTGGGTTGTAGGTCTGAAAACCAAAACTGTTTGCCCCATATTACACAAAAAGTTAGGCCGGGGCCAGAAGTGAAAGGACAACCCCCAGTCCACCATGTTGGCTTCTCTACATATCAAAGTGTTTCTTCTTCAGTCAGGTTACAAAGAACCAGTCTTGGTGGTACAGGACCTTTTGACCATTCACTGTGATGGCCACATGGGTTCAGGCAGCATGCAACAGATTATCCTGGGACTACACTCCTGAAGTCAAATGCAACACAGTTATTAATATTTTTCTGCATTCACCCACCTATGATTATTGCAGTATGCTCTTTTTATATCTATAGCATCTCATTCACCCCCTAAGTTCAATGCTGCTGGCAGCCAGTTTTACACAAATGTTAATATGCTATCTTCCTCCAAGCCTGCTGTAAGCCCCCCACCCCAGATGGACATTCAGGACCTGATTCCATTTTCAAGGGCATATATCCAGTTTCACTAATTTAAAATCTCCTGATCAAGTTTGGAGACTACTGTTGAAGTGTTTTGGGAAGTTGTCATCTGAGTATTTTGCAGTGGACACTGCTTGCTCTATTTTGACATCTTATGTGTCCATACACTCCAATACCTTCTCAATCTTTTTATGCATCTTGTGCACTACTTTCCACAGCAGAGATGCTCCTGCTGCCTTGGAGTTTCCAGCTCTAGCACTGCCTGATCTCTCTAGCAGGACCTGTTACTGCTCCGTGGTGCTACAACTGGTAGTGTCATTTCTGTTAAAGTGACTATAGAATGGCTGCTAAATTATAAAAATGTGTGTAACCCAAATATTTCAAGCTAACTATCAAAAAAATTCCTTTATAAGTGTTTTTTGAGGATTCAATAACTAAAACTGTGTGAAGCCAATGTTCCAGACATTTATCCTGAAGATTGGATCTATAGTACTCCCTTCAAGACAGTTTTTAAAGGCCGTTGACTCTGCCTCTGCCCACTAACATTTGTTATCCCAGTTTGCACTCTCTCTTTTTATTATTTTCTCCTTTCCCCACCCTGTTTCTGTTTTCTCTCTTTTTCCATATATACAGTACAATTGAAGGCAAAGTTTCATAACCAAAGACATTGCTCTGGGGTTCTTTAAGTTTGAGGCAACTACTAAACAGTATTGAGTTTCCAGGGTAAAGTAATACTTGTAGCAACCTAGCCTAAGCCACAGTTTAAAAAAAGTAATCTCTCAACAGGCATGTCCACAGCAAAAGGTAAATCAATAAGTTCAAGCAAGCAGAAGAGAGAAATAAATATGTGCCTTAGCTGGGATTTCAAATCCCAGCTAAGGCACTTATTATCTTCTGCTTATTAGGATTCCATATATGAGCACATTGCACCCTTGTGAATGAAAAATCGTACATTCAGGAGCTTAACTTGATGCTGCCAAAGTTTGTCTTTCAATGCATGTGGTCACACATGAACATCATTAACAATACAACAATGTACACACATGAAGAAGACATCCAGCAACTCAGACCAAGATAGCAATGTGTTCCAAGCAATACCATTTGTGTTCCAAAATGCTCCAAAAACATAGACTGGATGCAGTGTGAAACAAGCGTGCTCCGTGGTACATTTGCACATGAGGCTGATGCTTTGACATGACTACCTTACATTTTCCTCAGAGCTGTCTGTAATCAGTAATATCTTGCAACATTCATAGGGTAAGGGCAAGGAGCACAAGTGGATTCTCTATAGCTAACAAAATAGGAATTAATGCAAAAGAATGTACAGAATGGATTCCAAAGCGTAGACCAAAAACGTAAGGGTTGGAGTACTTTATTTTCTAGTTTTTTAGTGCATATTAGGATTGTTCTCAGGCAGTGTCATTAAATATCCTGAGGTTTATGAATTAAACAAGGACCATTCAGAACTAATCAGGACTCTGACCTAGTTTCTCATCCTGACAGTAAAAGTCATAGGGCTCGATTCTCAAAGAGCACTAAGACTGATGCAAGCTGCTACCAAAGGCAACTTGCATCAATGCCTGGTGCGCCAGAGACCCTGCGCCTGATTCTCTATCAGGTAGGGTCCCCGTGGCAAAATCCCGTGGCTTGTGGCTACTCTGGTGCCAAACAGACAATGCACCAGGAGGGTTTGCCACAAGTCACAGGGCAGCTGTGTGCCACTCTAGACCCTGGTGGTCTAGCAGTCCCCCCCTCTCCAATCCCTGATGTTGCCCATACATATAATTATTTATTGTTCATCATTCCCTGGTAGTCTAATGGCCCCCCTCCCTGATCCCCGATGTTGGCCATGATGGAAATATGTCCCTCTTTCTCTGGTAGTTTAGTGGCTCCCCTACCCAATTCCCAGTGTTTGCCGATATACTAACATACTGATTGCCAGCAGATTAGGCCTTATGGTCTATCGAGTCTGCTTGAACCTCAGATCCCTAGTTGGGTGCCGAAGCCCTCCCCCCTTGTGTTCCAGAAACCCCTATCATCCATCCCCACCCCCCTGGGACAGGCCATCATCTGATACATCCACTTCTGCATCTGTTCCACCCTCTCGTGAAGCCCTCCACTGTGGATCTCTGAAGCAGCTTGCCAGGCAGTGCATTCCAAGGGTCCACCACCCTCTCAGTGAAAAACCTCCTCCTCCTCTTTCCCCCCTCACCCTTCCACCTTCCAACTTCAAACCATGCCCTCTGGTGATATCTCCCTGCTTTAGTCTAAAGATCCCCTCCATGTTTACCCTATATATTCCCTTGAGGTACTTGAAGACCTCAATCATGTCCCCGTCTCTTCTCTCCTCCAATGAAAACAGGCAGAGCTCCTCAAGTCTGTCCTCATACATCAAATCCCCTAGTCCTCGTATCATCTTAGTTGCCCTCCTCTGTACCCTCCCCAGGAGCTGTATGTCTCTCTTTCAAGTGTGGTCTCCAGTACTGTACACAGTACTCAAGGTGTGAATCTAACCAGTCCATTGTGTAGAATCACTTCCTTGCTCTCTAAGGTGATCCCCTTACGATGCATCCCAACATCCTGTTTGCCTTGCTAGCCGCTCTCCTGCACTGCTCAGAGTTATTCATACATGCATCCACCATGACCCCTAGGTCTTTTTCCCCTATTGAGGCCTCCAGCGCCTCCCCTCCCAGGGTGTACCTGTGTTTAGGGTTTCCCCGCCCAAGATGTAACACCTTGCACTTGGTGATATTGAAATTTAATTTCCATGTGTGAGCCCAGCTTTCCAGGGTGTCCAGGTCCCCTTGCAGGGCCAATCTCCCCTCTTCTCCCTCAACTACTGCTCCCATCTTGGAGTCATCAGCGAAGAGACTCATTTCACACCCTATACCCTCCCTGATGTCCGATATGTATGCATTAAACAGGATCGGACCCAGGACCAAGCCCTGCGGTACCCCACTACCAACCTCTCTAGGGTTCAGAGCTCCCCACTGACCACTACTCTCTGGGTGCGTCCAGCTAGCCAGTTTTCAATCCATCTGACCATCAAGGGCCTACTCCCAACCCCATCAGTCTCCACCAGACCATTGTGGGGACAGAGTCAAACGCCTTGCTGAAGTCCAAGAACAATACATCCACAGGCTTTCCCCTGTCCAGTTCTGATGTTACCCATTCGTAGAACTCCACAACATTGGTTTGACATGATCTACCTGCCACAAACCCATGTTGCCGACTATCCAGACCTCCCACCTCCTCCAAGTACACCCCAATCATTCCTTTAGTATACTTTCCATTAATTTTCCCTCCACTGAGGTCAAACTGATGGGTCTATAGTTACCTGGTACTTCCCTCGACCTCCCTTTATGGATTGGCACCATATGTGCCTCTCGCCAATCCCTAGATACCCTCCCTGTTTCAAGTGACCTGTTGAAGAGCTCCGCCAGGGGTGCAGCCAGTATGTCCGCCAGTTCCCATAGTACTCTCTGATGAATGCCATCCAGCCCAGGAGATTTGTCTTTCTTTAGGACCTTGAGGGCTAACCACACCCTTTCGTCGGAGGTAGCATCATCCATCCCCTCCACCTTACTGGCCTTTTTATCCTTATCCTGATGTGACACTGCTGGGGTACCTCTCCCTCCCTCTTGCTCCATTTCTGTTGCTCCCCAGATCCCACTCACTGCGCTTCTATCCCCATCATGCCTTGCTTTGTAGATATCCATCCCCTCCTAGTGAGCACAGAGGCAGTACTCGTTAAATACTTCTGCCTGGTCCCTCGCCTCTTCCACCCACCCTCCTTCTGATCTCAATCTGCTGAGATGGCCCTTAGTTTTTCTCTGCTCCCCAGTGTACTGGAAGAACCCCTTTTCCCCTCCATGTATCCCCTGTGCCAGTCACTGATCTTTACTGGACTTTGCCCCCCTCACCATCCGGGTGACTTTTCTAGATGCAAGATGGTACATTTCCTTATCCCTATCACCTCTTGTTGTTTTATATTTTTTGTAGGCCGCCTTCTTTTCTCTGACTGCTACCTGAACCTCACTGGACCACCAGCATGGTTTATATGACCTTGCTCCCTTACATTTCACCTTAGCACAGGTCCTGACTGCCTCATGAAGTCCCGCTTATGACCTCCATCTCCTTTCCACATCTGTCATTTATGTAATCCCTTCAAGTGATCCTTGAGAATGTTCCCATGCCCACAAGTCTGCCCCCTGAGTCCACTGCCAGTGTCCTAGATCTCACCCCCATGCTTATTTGAAACCAGGCAGTTTGTGGTCGGCTCCCAGTCAGGGATCCTCTACAACCAGGTCCCTTACCAGATCCCCATCTGCCAGAACCACGTCCAGGACATGCCCCTCCCTTGTGGGCTCTATCATACTGTGTTAAGAATACATCCTGGAAGCCGTCCAGCAGCCTCTGCTCTGGCCACCTTGGAGGACATGGTTCCCCAGTTTGTACCTGGCTATTAAGATCCCCATCAACACCACTCCTTCCCTTTTGGTCCACACTGGGCAGTGATGTTGTCCAGCAAACCATCCTCCAGAACATCACCCATCCCGGGGGGCCTATATACTACACCCAGCTTGACCTTATCTCCTGCTGGGGATCGTAAGGTGACCCATAGAGCCTCCACGTTTCCCTCTTCCTCTTCTACCCTAGCAATTTCTATGTCATCCCTAATGAACATAGCCACTCCACTCCTTCTGCCCTCCTTTCTAGCCTCCCAAAGCACAGTGTACCCCTGCACGTTTAGGTCCCAGTCATGGTTTTTGTTGGCCCACATCTCCGTGACCGCCGTCACATCCACCCCCCCCAAACAGCATGGCCTGGAACTCTGGCAACTTGTCTCCCAAGCCCCTGGCATTTACTAATACCAACCCCCACTCCTTATCCCTGATCCCCTTTGTCGGACCCAACCCAGGTTCCTTATACTTCCATCCTCCCTCTGCTCCTCCTGAAACCACCACCCCCAGTCTGTTTCCCCCTCCCCTTGGGTTTGAAGGCTACTCCCTCATCTGGAGGAGGGCTTCTGGTCAGTCCCTCACTTATCCCTTCCCTCTCACAAGTTTAAACCCCACCTTTCTTGAATGTAGTCAGCCATCCCTGTTTAAGGACTTCCTTCCCTAATGGGGCAAGATGAAGCCTGTCCTTGGCATACAGTCCCTTATCCTCCCAAACTCCTTTCCAGTTCCCTAACACCCCCAACCCACTCTCTTCACCACACTTCCTGAGCCAGTCATTAACCTCTGTGATCTTCATTTTTTTCTCCACTGAGGCCTTTGGTACTGGCAATATCTCTGAAAAGGAAATGTTGATATCCCTAAAATAAACATCCCATTCCCAGTTCCTGGTGAAGTAGGGCCTCCCTGCTCCCTCCCCGAGCCCTGATCACCCATTATGAATGAAATCCTCATTGGTGGTCTAGTGGACCCCTACCCCCAACCCGACTGGCAGTGTCCCACAACCCCGCTCCCCCAGCCCCAAACTGAGCCGGTGATTGGCACAGCCCACTGCTCACCACCAGGGCCAACTGCCAACTGAGCTCTCAATGAGTACTGTACTGTATTCAGTACACATCCATCGATTGACTGTCAATCAATGAGCATGTAAGAAATATAGTACATCACTCACTGAGTGCTCACTTGGTGGCTAATCCATGGTGGTGAGTGGTGAAGTGTGCCAGTCACCTCTTTCAGACGAGATGAAAATAGATGGTGAGATCACTGTGCTCAGATTGGGGGTGAAACCTCTAGACCACCAATGATGATTTCATTCATAATCAGTGATTGGAGATTGGGAGGAGGGTTACTTCATCAGGAAATGGAAAGGATGTTTTTTTAGGGACATGGGGGATTCGGGGGGGGGGCACTAGATGACCAGGTACAGAGGGATATTTTTACATATTTCCACCGTGGCCAACATCAGGAATTCGGGAGGGGGCCACTAAACTACCAGGGAAAGAGGGATATTCCTACATATTTCCACCACAGCCGACATCAGGGATCGGGAAAGGAGGCCACTAGACTACCAGGGAATGGATACTTATATATATTTGCACAGTGGGTGGATCAGAATCAGAGATGGAGGCACTAGACTACCAGGGAAAGAGGGATATTTTTACATATTTCCACCATGACCAACATCGAGGATCAGGAAAGGGGGCCTCTAGATCACCAGGAAGGGTTTTTATTTGTTTGTTTTTATGCATTGCAAGTATGGGCGACATAGGTCTAGGGAGGGAGGACCTCAGCACATTGCCATAAACAGGTCAATGCTCCCAGAGGGAGACCTTTCTAAGTACCCTTAGACCAGTCCTGGGAGAGTGCTGAGAATCTCAATTTCAGGGATGTGTCAGCTTGCATCTGCCACATGCTCCCTAATGTCCTGTCGCAGACCATTTTTGGGTGCACGGGAGGCACAAGCACTGTTTGAGGCAGGCAGACTGTGGTTGAAACAGGCTGCCATTGAGAATCCCTCCCCCAGCACAACATTTGGCATGAGGGGCACTCTGCAACTTTCTTTGTGGTGCATGCCCCTTGCACTGTGCTGGGGGCTTTGAAAATTGAGCTCATAAGATTTTCAGCCGATCCACTGATTGCAGCTGCTACTCCTCACAACACACACACACACACACACACACACCAATACTAGTTTCTTTTAAGTGTGACAATGGTGAAAAAAACTCCCTTCTGTTTGCACGAAATTTCCATGAAGCACAGTCTTTCAAAGTCCTATCCTGTCCATTACTCTAGCAACTAGAGAAAATGGAGCAATTTGGCTTTAAAAGCTTTTTATGCAGTGGCATTCTACCTTGGCTTAAAAACACTTTCCCAGCTTGAGAAAAATATGAGCTATAGAACTGTCTAAAATAGAACTATCAGTAAAATCTGTAAAAACAGGGGAGCTGGTTTGCAAATGGGTGAAGTTGCACTAGAGTAGAGCGCAGTTTTAACTTGCAGTCGTACTTGATTTAAGAATTTTGATCATGTGTTTCATTTCAGATGTGTGACAGATTTAGTGAGAAATATCCATCACTTTTATGTATGCTGCATACATTTTTGTTCCTTATAATGTAGAGAACCATACAAGTGTTACAATTCTGAAAACAATTTGTTCCTCCTTATTTAATAAAAATCAGTAGTATATATTTTATTTTTAATAATAGATTAGAATTACTGTATGGCATTTGTATGAGTCTCATATCAATGTGTACCCATTTTGTTATGGGTGACGGACGCAAAATAATTTTAATATCAACAGACTGAATGTCAGACTGTGTCAATTTAAATTATTCCAATCACAGGATGCCAAGTTTAATATACTGTAGGTATACCATGATCAGAGAAATCAAATTCATGCTTTGCAAGTAGAATTGCATGTTCTGTTCTATTAGAGAGTCAAACATGTCATACCTCACCTTTTTGCTTCTTATAGACTCTTGCAAATGTTTTGAACACTGCCTGGGTTGCAAGTAATTTTTCTTTTCCTGCTGATTCATAAACTGAGAGAGCATTAACATGTACTTTCTGAGTAGAGGACCTGCACCCAAGAGACTGCAGCAAGCAAAGAAAAATCACTTGCATAATTTCCAGTGATCAAAAGAGACTGCATCACATGTAACCACCATTGAGGGAACTGTTTTGCCCATGGAACTTAGACATATGCCTTGTACAATTGGTGGAGCCTCCTTTAGGGTCAATGGTGTCAGCAGATCTGAAGTATGCAACATGGAACAGTGTTTTTTTTTTCATTATAATCTTTATTAAATAAACTTTTCAAGTCAGCATATCACATACAGCGTAATGCTGAAACATCCAGTATAGTGCAATTCCTCATTTTGATAGCAATGACTTCTGCTGGGAGGGTCAGAGAAGTACAGAACTTAATCACATTATTTCAAATAGAGACAAAGTAGTGCTGAGAAAACAAATGGAAGTTCCTTTCTAAGGCAATGTCAGAATTTCATCTGAGCCAGTCACTTACACTACCTGTGCTTTTCCTAAACCACTCAAGCACAGATGAGCAGAAGCCCCATTGCCTGGCTGTGAAACAGGCACTGAGCTACTAGACAAAGAAAAAAAGGCACCAGAACTGGCAGCACCTGGCTGTTTGCCACTTATGGTCAGGTAGGCAAAGGCAAACCAGCAGCAGGACATTATCTCTCAGTGGATAGTTTCTTGTACCTAGTTCTGTTATGAAAAGTTAGTATGAGGCATATGGGTGCACTGTACAAGAGCAACTTCTGTCTCAGTAGTTACTGCAAGTGGTACCTCCCTTCACAAGATTTGTAAAGCAGTTACTTGGTCTACAGTATAAACATTTAAAAGGCATTATTGCCTTGCACTCCAGTTAAGAACGGATGTCAGAGTTGGAACTGCAGTCCTGCAGAACCATTTTGAGGGCTGCTATGGGTGGAGCCCTGCAGTTCTTTTATGATCACTGAGAAAAGGACTCCGCATTCCTTCTGAATGAATATGTTGGATTGCATCACAGTCGCCTCCATGTCCATGAAGCAGTCCGCCCATGATGTCCCTACCGACTGTAGCACTGCACTATTTCACAGTGGTCATGGCAGAACATGGCACACTCTGTCATGTCCAAGATGGCCACTGCATTCTACTGCACATGCACTAGCAGTCACACATGTGCAGTAGCATTTGGTGGCCATCTTGGTCACGGCAGAGTGGGCAATGTTCTACCATGACTGCCTATTGTATTTATTATTTTTTTTTATATTATAAAAATTCCTCTCAGTTGACCCTCCTTCTCAGCACCCACCACCCCACCCCCTCCACCACAAACATAACTGTGACACTGGGGGTGCCCATTCCAAAGTGTCATGATAGGGGATCGTCAGTCTTGTTCTGTCACTGGGGGTGCCCAATCCCCCAGTGTCATGATCGGGGATCATCTGTCTCTTTTTTTTGTTTGTTTTCTTTTTATTTCACCGCTAAAAAAGAACGGTCCTTCGATGTCTTCCCCCACTTTAGTGTGATACTGGGGGTGCCCAATTCCCCAGTGTCATGATTAGGGATCATTGGTCTCTTTTTTTTTTATTCACCTGTAAAATAAATGGTCCATCTATGTCTTTTGTGGATGTTCCTTAGCCCACCATCTGATGTTCCCACTGAGCATCCACCACCCCGCTCCCACCCAAGCCCTTGCTTACCCATCAGGGGTGCAATGCCATAATCCTCTCTGGACCACAGACACATCTTCACTCTTCAAAGCTGGACCATGAACTAAAGACACAGGTATGCAGTTCAATGTATTTCAAAGGAGTTTTGAACTAAGTGCCATAACATAGGCATTTGTACATATTTTTGATCCAGATTTTCAACATGCCTTCTTTGGGACCCCGCCTCATGAACATTATCATTGTCATTAGGCAGATCTGTCCCGAAAGGTGATTTTGTGTTCCCTGGGCAAAATCATATTTCGAGCACCAGTTGAAAATTTTCTCTGCCCTTGTTCATGTGATAGTGTCATAAGAAGGCTATGTTGAGAATTTGGTGCAACAATATTAAAAAAGCAGCCGAGTTATGAGCCCACATAGAATTTTGTGAACTGAGACTCATAACTTTGGTAATTTTCAATATTTTTATTTTTGTTATTTATTTAGATCTCGGATTGCAAATACCTTTGAGCTTAGAGATCTTCTACAAAGGTTCCACGTCAGCAGCTTAATAGAACAGGTTAACAGAACAAAAAGTAGGACAAAACAGTATACATAGAGAAAGGAGATCAACAGGTTTACAGACTAAACAGGGTATTGTAAAATAATTGTAAATAAGAAAATAAAACAATATAGACATTCACAGCAAATTAAGGAATAGAAGCGAGTAACACTAAGCAGTTTCATGCACAGGAATGCATACAGTAAATTGAAAATCAGCCAAAACAAGCTTTGTCAGTTATTGGTAAAATCATAAGGTACAGTAAGTTGAAAAGAAGTGTCAGTGGCTCAGTAGGTAGCACACTCGCCTCTAAGGCTGGGAGATCAGAGGGCTGTGGGTTCAGTTCCCACTTCTGGCACTTGGGTTAATATTCCAGTACTGACACTGTAGTGCAGCATGAGAGGGGTGCTGCACTTCTGAGGTGCCGCCTTTCGGATGAGACGTTAAACCGAGGTCCCATCTGCCTGGATTGGTGGTAGTTCAGGTGGATGTTAAAGATCCTATTGCACTTATCGAAAAGAGTAGGGGCATTTCCCCAGTGTCCTGGCCAAATTTCCCTCATTCACTAAAAATACCACCAACAGCTAAATCTGGTTCAAGGTCAGTTGGCATTCATCTGTATCCCCCACCCTCGGGTTGTGCCTGAAAATAGGCAGGATTTGTCTAGTGCACTTATCCGGTCAACAAAAAAATGAAATAAATAAAAATAAAATAAATAAATCAGCCAACAGGCCTTGTCAGGACAGACGGGAGGGGGGCATTAGGTAGAGGAAAGGTGAAGGGGTAGGGTAGCGGGGGGGAGGGGATGTCAGAGATGGCGCTAAGGGAATTTATCAGTAATCAAGTGCTAGGGTTTTAGATTGCCAAAAAGGGTTTAGTGGAAACAGTCACAGGAGCGAGTGGCAGAGAGTAGTCGCTGTAGCTTGGATTTGAAAGGGCCCAATTTGGATTCGGAGGAGATGTAACAGTTGAGGGAGTTTTACCCCACATTTACAACATAGCCATATCTTTACAGTGTCTCATGAATGTGACAGTTGTCATTTTTCAAACCCTGTCCAAAATGTGGGTTTTTTTACATCCCAAAAGGTGATTTTGTGGTCCCTGCATGAAATCACCTTTCGGGATGCAAAAAAAAAAAAAACACCTGGACAGGGTTTGAAAAGTGACAGCTGTCACATTCATGAGATACTGTAATGAAATCACCTTCCAGCCAGGAGTTGAAAATTTTCTCTGCCCTTTCTCTATGAGGTGGGGTCATACGAAGGCTATGTTCAAAATTTGGTGTAAAAACACTAAAAAACAAAAACGTTATGGGCCTACATTTGTTTTTGTGAATGCAGGCTTGTACATTTGGTAATATTCAATATTTTTACCTCAAATTTTTAACATAGCCATATCTTTACAGCACGACATGAACATGACAACTGTCATTTTTCAACTCCTACCCAAAATGAGTTTTTGCATCCCGAAAGTTGATTTCGCAGTCTTTGTGCAAAAACACCTTTAAGCCAGGAGTTGAACATTTTGTCTGCTCATCTTCATGAGGCAGGGTCATAACAAGGCTATGTTGAAGATTTGGCATAAAAATATTACAAACCAACACATTTATGAGCCTATGTTACGTTTTGAAAATGCACATTTGTAACTCTGGTAATTTACAATATTTTTACCCCAAATTCGTGAGCTGCAGCCCTATTGGCTCTGATCAGAGTTTGTTTATAAATAGGTTCTACACCCAGCATTCCAAGGTACTACTATAATTATACACATTATACTATATTATATACACTAAAAATACCACCAACAGCTTAAAATCTGGCTCAGTTTCAGCTGGCATCCATCTGTATCCCCCCCCCCCCAGAACGAGGCTGAAAATAGGCAAACATATGCCTAGTCCTCTTACCCGGTCTACAGAAAACTAAATAAATACTACTAGAGAGTCTCCAGAGTTGCATGGCATCACTATCAGACTGTTGTCAGAGGATTACATGCTTACCATAGTAATAAGGTTTCTTCTAAGGAGTCTAATAGTGAATCATACAATTCTGATCTCTACCTCCACATCTAGAACCTTAGTAAACAGTGTCTTGCAAATAATCAGTTGTGTTTTAAACATTGCTTGAGTATTTATCGTTGCAAACTTTACAGTTTTCACAAGATTTAAAGTGTGGTACTGTTATTCTTAATTCATTAGGGTATGCAAAGAATTTTATTTATTTATTTATTGAATTATATCAGAATTAAAACCTTTGAGTCAGTGACTCCTTTACAAAGGCTCCATGTCAGAGAATACAATAGTTAGACATTGGTATAGACAATTACAGGGTATAAAACAGTGGTCAACAGTACAATAGATACAGAGTAAAGTGCCTACAGGAAAGTGGTTCAGGACATTAACAACAGTCAGGAGTAATACAGAAAAAGTGTTACAAGTGGAGATTTATAAAGTACAGTATTTACAATGGTGCCACACATAGGCAGGTGCTAGACAGTGCAGGTCAGTGTGTGGGAATTAGACAGCAGCCACTGAGCCCGGCAAACCAGTACCTTCTGGCAGGACCAGGGGCCCCATTGTCATAACACAGCCAGGGCTGTGATGGGGATGGGGTCAGGTGCAGTCACAGGCAGAGGCCTGTGCTATGTGGCTACAGAGGTGGGATTTGAACAGGCCCAGCTTATGCTCTGAGATGATTGATTTGGGTAATGAGTTCAGCCAGAGGGGAGCCCTGTACCTAAAAGCTCTTTGACCCATAAAGGTTTTTCAAAGAGGGACCTGGTACAGAGTTTTCTCTGAGTGACGGGTGCATCTGGTAGTAGGGGGTGGCATAAGCAGTGGGGCAAGGGCAGAGGGCATGAGGCCAGCTGTGATTTTCTTGGCAAAAAGACAGGTCTGGTATTTTAGGTGATCAGCAAAGTTTAGCCACTTGGAACTGGCATAGAGTGTGCAGGTGTGCGTGAGCCAGTCACAGCCAGTGGCCAGCCTACAGGCCTTGTTCAGAGCAACTCTGATCCTGCTGAGGGATGTGTTATTGGCCGCAGCATAGATAACGATACAATAATCTATGAGTCACAGGACTGAGGCGGAGATGACAAGCTGTAGTGCGTCATGGGGGGAGGCATCGCTTGTACCGGTGGAGAAGACAGATACGCATGTTGACATCCTTGCTAAGTTGGCGGATGTGTTCATGATAGGAGATACTGGAGTCAAGGGTAACACCTAGGTATTTAAATGTGGTTACTTGTTTCAAAGGTCCATTGCAGGAGGTAAGAATGTGCAGGAGACTGGCACTATACTTGTTTTGGACATGCGTAAACAGCAATGACTTTGTTTTTTTGTAGTTTAGGATGAGCCTATGGTCTACAAACCAGGACTCAGCCTCAGAGAATGACCTTCAGAGGGTTAATTGGAGGGCACCAGGGTCGGTGTTAGTGCTAAATAACACTGCATCATCAGCGTACAGTAAGAGGTTCCCAGAACAAGCTTTTGGGTAAGGAGTTAAGAACAGGGTAACAGTAGGGGGCCAAGAATCGATTCCCCCTGGGACCCTGTAGAGGTAACTTGAGGGGCTGACTGTGTCTGGAGCTAGCCTGACCTTCTGCATTCTGCCAGATAGATGGTCCATGAACCAGGCTGTGGCATCCTCCGAGAAACCTATTTAGATAAGTGTGGCTAGGAGGAGTGAGTGATTTACAGTGTCAAATGCTTCTGAGAGATCAATAAAAACAGCACCAGCAATCTGGCCTGCGTCAAGGACTGCATGTAAGGTACTGGTAAATTGTAGGAGAGCGGTGGTGGTGCTATGGCTTTTTTGGAAGCCATGCTGCTCAGGGCAGAGGAGGCTATGTTTGGCAAGGTAGTCAGTGATCTGGGAAGCAACAATTTTTTCAAGTACTTTGGAGATAGGAGGTAGAATCGAGATTGGACGATAGTTACCAGATATGGTACGGTCACCACTTTTAAGGATGGGAGTGATGAGAGCTGTTTTCCAGGGAATTGCCCTAGGGCAAGAGAGCGGTTCAGTATGGCAGTGAGAGGGTGGAGTACCTCAGTGAGCGTCAGTCTTATTAGTTTAAGATCGAGGGAGTCATTGCTGAACCTAAACTTGCCAAGTGCCATTAGTAGAAGCGGGGCAGCCTCACACTGGGAAATAGCTTTGAAACGAAAGAGGGGCACTTGGGTTGGTGCAGGGGGGAGGGGTAGGTGCAAAGAAGTTGTTGGGGAGTACACTGCTGAGGTCAGAAAATGAGGAGTTCAGCATGTTTGCTATTATCTCAGAGTCAGTGGAGATAACAGCCATTAATGGATAGTTGGGGGGGCGGCAGTTGAGGTTTTGCCACTTAGTTCTTTCAGCGTGTCCCAGAATTTGCACCCAGTACCCCAGGAGGCAGAGAGAGTGAATTTCTATAGTACTCAGCCTTGGCCTGTCGGACAGCCCAGGTGCAATGGTTCCTGGCCTCACGGTAGCACTGCCTATCAGAGGGTCTCCCAGTCTCCAGCGCTATGTTCCAGAGAATATTAGAATAGTTTAGATAGGTGGTCACTGCTCTTCAACAACAAATCTGACATTTGAATACTAGGAGGAGCATGTCTCTCTGCACTGGGTACTTATAGTGGATGTAGGGTCTGCTGTACAGTAGTACACTGTACCCATACATCTCCTTCCCTAAGGCCTTTAAGAAGTGTAGACCTTTTCCTTTCCTGGTGTTGGTTGTCACCCTTCTATTACCCACTTCTAGTTGGCACTGTTTCTTTGCAGAAATGAAATTTAATCAAAGTACCAAAGGTACTGAAAGGCATCAAACTCAGATTTGTAAACTATATGTTGATGGCATGACTGGAGGAAGGTTCTGTTTCGCAGACACAGATATTGCAGCTGGTTAGCTGTGCAGCAGAGCAACTCACTAATATACTGCCCTCACCATACCACCCTTGATTCAATGAGATTGGATTCAAGTAGAGCAAAGTCTGCTTGGAGGATGTCACTAACCTTACTCAGTGAGGCGTTGGATGTGACTGTGTCATCAGCAAAGAAGTACAATTTAGAGTTAGATATATAACTGTCTAGGTTATTAATGTATAGAGAGAAAAGGATGGGGCCTAAGATGGAACCTTGTGGGACTCCTCTGCTTATTGATAGGGGGGAGGAGAGCAGGCCATCTGCTTTGATTTTTTGCAGCCTTCCCGAGAGATAGCTCCTAAACCACAGAATGCTTGGCAGGGTTGCACCTATTTTAGCAAGGCTGGTTTTGATAAAGCTGTGGTCTACGGTATCAAAAGCTTTGCTGAGGTCTAAGAAAACAGCTCTCGTGAACTTCTTGGAGTTCATAGCAGTGATCCAATCGTTGGTTACTTTAGCCAGGGCAGTGACGGTACTGTGATTAGAATGGAAGCCTGATTGGGCTAGATTCAGAAGTGAATAGGTATCTAAATGGTGCTTTAGTTGAGCGTAAACCAGCTTTCCAAAGACCTTTGATAGGATGGGCAAGATAGAGATGGGTCTATAATTATTTAAGTCGCAAGGATCCCCAGACTTAAACAGAGGTAGAATGTGAGCTGATTTCCAGCATGAAGGTACTGTAGAGAAAGAGATAGAGAGAGATTGAAGATGTGTAGGATTGGGACCATAAGGTAGATGAACCCAAGTTTTAGGAAAAACGGTTCAATTCCGTCATCTCCTGCACTTTTCTTGGTATCCAAATTCATAAGAGATTCTTCCACTTCTTTGAAGTTAAGGGGGAGCAGCTGAAAGGGGTGGCTCATTTCGGGATCGGTGGAATTTGTACCGTCAAGGCTATTGACACTTGCAGCATAAGGGGATGAATCAAACGCTAGGCCGGCAGTAACAAAGTGAGAGTTAAATTCTTCAAGAATATGGGTACTGTTTTCCACAGCCGCACCTTTTATGACTATCTTAGTTGACAGGGGAGGGGCCACTGGCCACCCTTCAATGGGCTTAAGGGTCTTCCAGATTTTTGGGGGGTTACCTTTGGCCTGCTTTAAAGAGGAGATGTAATAGTTGGCTTTGACAGATAGGATACATTTAACACAGGCATTCCTGGCTGCTCTGAACACTTGCCAATCTGCCGGGCTTTTAGTGTTTCTATCCTTGGCCCACAGCTTATCATGGTTAGAGAGGGGCGGTCTTTCGATCATCAGAGAACCAAGGGTGGGATATATTTCTAGTCCTACCCTTGATGAATGGAGCGTGCTTGTTTGCTAAGGTGATAAGGCTGTTGCTCAGGTCCGTAACCGTTTCGTCAGGTGTTTTCAAAAGATAGAGGTTTTGCTCTATGACCTGGCTAAGGTCTTTCAGGAAGTTAGATTCGTTGAACTTACGGTATGACCGCTTGGTAATTATCTTGGGCTGGTGATTATTCTTAGTTAGTAGTCTTGTACAGACTACAATGTTATGGTCGCTCATGTCATTATAAAATATAGTAGAATTAAGTATTTTGTGGGGATGGGTTAATAGAATAAGATCAAGAAGTGAGCTGTTAGCTGGGTTTGTCTTATTGACCCTGGTGGGTTCAGACACTAGTTGGGTAAGACCAAGTTCATCACAGACAGACTTTAGCTTGTGGGATTTATGTGTTAACCAGTCCATATTGAAATCCTCAAAGATAATAACCTCGGAGTTAGCAGCGGTTGTTAGTGTTTTTAGGGTATCAAGGAGATCAGTTCCACCACTAGGGGGTCTGTAGCAGCCTATAATTGTAATACATTCCGTGGAGGGAAGGTGTAACTTTAAGGAAACAATTTAGTATTCCTTATGCTTTGAGCTGCAAAGGATGTCACTAACTGAGAACTTCGATTTAGTGTAAATAACTATGCCCCCCCCATCCCCCTATCTGCTCTATACAACTTCTAGCCCATGAGGGTGACTTGTTGGTCCATATTAGATTTTCTTAGCCAGGTTTCTGTAATAATTCCCTCTCTCTCTTCCTTGCTCCCTGGATCATGGCTAGGGGTATCCCTTACCACTATCCATGCTCCACTCCCTGCCACTCGCACTATCACCCTGCCCTATCCCCACCACTAATCATAATCCCCCTCCCACTCTCTCTCTCTTACCTCTTACCTCTTTCAACCAAACCATCCCACCAATCAACTCCATCACTTATTAGGTCTTTTACCCATCACCACTCTCCCACCTCCCTATGTCTCTCTCTCTCTCTTCCTCTCCTCCCCTCACCTTCCTCCCTCCCTCTCTCTTAACCTAACTCCAGTGGTAACCACCCCTAACTCATCCATTTTCCCCCCTCCACACTTATCACCATGTACATTCCAGCTCCAGCTCTCAAAACCACCCACTGGTGGCTCCTTCCCCCTCCATACCACTCCCTCTCTACTGCCCACTCCCCTCCTTCTTGTACATTAATATCTTGTTCATTTTTTCTTTGCCATAATTGCCTGTCTTGTTCTACTTTGTTGTCCACCATAAATACTGTCTTGTATTATTGTTTATTGCACCCTGATCCTGCTATATTGTTTTATCCTGCTTTACTGTTAATTTGATGTTAATAACTCCCACGTGTTACTGTACCAATCACTGTAATTATTGTGCCTGTTGTTATGTTCTCACTCTGATGTGTAACCTTTGTAAATGAGGTTGTAGCTCAAAGATTGTAATCTGAGACAACAATAAATAAATAAACACATGAATACATACATAAATAAATAAGTAAATAAATTTTCTCAGTATTTATACCATTCAACCATTTATTTTCCATTTTTTTTCTTTACCCTTCATTTTTTGCCCCCCCGTATCCTTTCAAATACTCTTCAAATGACCCATCTTTTTGAGCAGTTTATTCTAAATGATTCATTTTTCTATTTCTTATCTTTCATTGTCAAAATTACATCTAATATCCCTTCAAATACCCATGAAATTATGCATTTTAAGATTATTCTGAACCTTCATTTTACATTTTTTGACTGTTCAGTTTTTCTGTTACTGCTGTTTATGCATTTACTGTTTAAAAAGATATGTGACATGAACAGTAGCAAAATTTTTAATTTCAGTGGTTTATTATTAAAAAATAAATTATGTTATATATTATGTGACATCACCTAGAGTACTGTGTTCTGGAGACCACTTGGAAGGACATAGACACAGTAGAGGCGGCCCAGAGGAGGGCAACTAAAATGGTGCAGGATCAGCACCAGATACCCTAAGAGGAGAGACTGAAGGACCTCAGTATGTACACTCTGGAGGAAAGGAGGGAAAGGGAAGATATGATAGAGAATTTCAAATTCCTCATGGGTATAAACAAGTTACTAGAGGGAAGTATTTTTCAGAAAAAAAAGTCAAGAACCACGCTGATATGAAGCCGGAGGAGGGTAGGCTCAGGGGAACCGTAAAGAAGTACTTTTTCACAGAAAGAGTGTGGATGCCTGAAACAGCCTTCCCGTGGAGGTGGTGGAGGTAAAAACTGGAGCAGGTTTCAAAAATGCATGGGATAGACATATGGGAACCATAGTCATTAGAAAAGGGATAGCTAAGCTGGCGATCAAGTAGGGTCAACAGTGTTACAGTAGGTAGAGAATATGGGCAGACTAGGTGGGCCAAGTGGGCCTTATCTGCCATCAAATTCTATGTTTCTATGTTTCATGGCATGCTGTGCACCAATAGAAGACTATGTTCATGAATCAAATAATTTTCAACCAAAAACTTAATTCACTTTTAATTAGGGCAACTGTGGAGAACATCGCACCACCACTATTAGCATAGCACACAAGTTATGCTACTTGCACATTTATAATAATAATAATAAATAATAATAAAGCTTTATTTATTAAGCGCCTTTCAAGCACCAAGGCGCTGTACACATGAATATTAGAATCAAAATATACATGTAAAACCAGCATTCACAGCATCATCAATTTATAAAAGCCTTGCTCCATAGAAAAGTCTTAAAATCCCGCTTAAAGGATTCCATGGTCGTGCAATCCCTAAGCATGCTGTACGTCACATTGATCTGTAGTTTTTTTTATTAGCTTATTTGAGTTGGGGAGCTTCGTCCCCCAACACCACCATGTTAAAAAAACAAGGTGGTGTGGGGGGCACAGACCCCCAACTCAAATAAACTGAAAAAACTGAAATCAACAGCAAGCATGTGACAAAAGTAGTGTAGTGCAGCTACAGTATAGCGCAACAAGCACACAGCAAAAGTAGCATAGCGCAACTACAGTATAGCATTAATTATGATATATTCATAGTTTGCACTATGCTTATAGCGGTGGTTCAATGTTCTCCACAATCACTTCAGTCATCTCAATGTTAGCAATAAGGTATGCATATTTGTTGCTGAAAACATTCTCAATGGTATATACTATTCCTATACATAGTAGTAATACACTTTAAAATGGAATTTAGTACATAAACCTGTCTCGTTGCTTTCTTGTGGTAAATTAATATACCAAAAATCCTTACAGACACACTCTATGAACAAAAACAATTGTAGTATATGATATACAAGCAATAATACCCAACAGGGTAGGCAACTGTGGAGAACATCGGACCACTGCTATTAGCATGGCACACAAGTTATGCTACTTGCCCACTTATGGCACGCTCTACTGCCTGTCGACCTGTATGTTTTTTTTCATTAGTTTATTTGATTTGGGGGGCTTCACCACCCCCCACATCTTCCTTGTTAAAAAAACAAAGGGGGTGGGGGTAAAGCTCCCCAACTCAAATAAACTACAGTGGTCTGATTTTCTCCATAATTGCTGCAGGGTGGGTGTTATTGGTCTTTACCTGCTGACCCAGGGGACATAAGATCTAACACCACAGGCTAAGGCCCTTCGAGCCTCCTGAAAGGGTGGGTATAGTTACTCAATAACAACTGAGAAGCCAGTCATTTCCAAGGGATTAACAATCAGTTGGGGGGATGGGTGGCCCAAGGCGCAACTGAGGGCAACTTATGTCCAGCCAGTCATTAATCCCTCAGAAATGACTGGCTTATCAGTTGTTATTGTGATTATAAGTCTAATCACAGTAGCTCTTTTCTTTTTTTTCTTTGTTTTCTTTACTAGTCCCCGATCATTGACCTAGAGGGTTACCACCAACCTTCATCATGGTTATTCGGCTAGGTACCGTCTTATCGGAATCACCAGCCCTTACGGCTGGGTCCTGGTGTACCAGGATCCTGGCATCACACTGCTTGATGCAGAGGTTTTTTTTCATTTTTCCCCTATTTTTGTGGTCCCAAACCCTAGAGGGTGCTGGCATGAAAGGCATACATCCAGACTGGTGCCGTGTGAAAGCACGCTGCAGCCAAGCACCAAACTGCATACTCCCTTCCCCGACAGTGCTTCCACCGGTGGCAGGAGTTAGTAGGGTGTAAGAGCAGAGGCTCAACTTGGACTTATTTCTGCAATTGCTACTGAAGAAGAACCACAGTTGTTGCCAGGACTGGAATACATTAAAGAACTGTTAGACTTATGGTCATGAATTTTCACCAATAGATCTTTTTAAAATGGTATAGCATATAGTGACTTGAAATGCAAGAATGTTGCAAGAGCATTGCTGGACAAATACAAGTTGATTTTTTAACCAGTAAGGTCCTCGCAAATTTGAAGTCTGCATTACTAGCCTACTGAAATAAAAAAAAAATGGATATTTTAGTGGTTAAAACATTTCCAGCTCAGAAGTGGAAAGGGTAAAATACCATTTAAGGACACCAGTCTGTAAAAGGGTCCTGTTGTTTTTCCACTATTTTGATTCAGAAGGGTAAGCTGAATACTGAACATAGCTTATTAAAAATTAAACACCAAGATTAACCAGCCTCAGAATAAACCATATCTAATTCCCCTTTAATTTAACAACAGCATTTTTAATTAATTTTCTTTCCTTGTAATATAATTAAACATAATGAATTTGCATAGGCCACTGGCTGCAAATAAGGAGTGAGCTTGTGCCCCCCTAGAGGCAGGAACGTCTTGAGCTAGCTGCTACCGACTGCTGTCCTTGCCCCTTTTGAGCCCCTAGTTTTCCACCTTTGTCAGGTAATCACTGCCAAGTTACGGTGCTGGTGGATAGGGCTGATGATTCCCTGGACACCCTACCTCATACTTTTTCAAGTTATAAACTCCTCTGGCTGTCGGAAGCCACCAAATAACAGCCCCCTCAGCTGATCTCACCTCTTGCTGCCAACATCAGGATATCCTAATGACATTAGCGAAGGCCAGCAGGCTCGAAACATGGCCTGCTTGAAATTTTACTAGAGGCCTACCTGGATGACTGCTTGCCTCCCCCATGTAGCCACTTAATTAAATACTAGTACATTTTTTTTCATTTCATTATTTATACCTCCTTTGGGCTTCTGCTGTAGCTGACGTGCAGCTATCTGTGTGCTCTCACAGCACTAATGTGCACTCTCTGTTCTTTCCTCCGATTTTACATTTACAGTGCCTCTCAGGCATGACTGTAGCTGTGGTGTGGCTGGCCCATTACTCACCCCAGGGAGAGCTCAATCTTGCTTGCATCCGGCAGGCTTTTACAAATAAATTTAAACTGCTGACATTCCTAAAGCTGCTACTGCCACCATCCTCTCCTCTCGCACTCTTGTACCCCCCCCCCAGCTTTAATATTGCTATGGGAGCAGCTTTACTCCCTGACAGATTCTGCCGCCTCCCAACTCCCTTCTGGGCTTCAACATTGCCTCAGGAGTGGCATCACTTAATGGCAGCTCCTGCCACCCTCCACTCCTGGCTGGGAGTGCTATAATCAGCCGTGGGTGCAGTTCTTCCATGGCTTCCTCCTTGCTGCTGCTTCAGCCACTTGGGGCATAATAAACTCTGCCACCGGAGTGGTGGTACAGGAAGGTGGGGAAAGGTGCTTACACTATTGCCTCCATCACCTCTTTCTGGCTCTTTTTCCTCTCTCTCTCTCTCTCTCTCTCTCTCTCTCTCTTCTCACCTGTGCAGAGTAGGCTGCATCCTGTATTCAATACGGTCTGGGAGGTAAACGTGCCGCAGGCACTTTTATGTTAGCACGATCACACTACAAAGCTAGCTGCAACTGTGGCCCCAGCTTGTTCTCCTCCTGCCGCTATTCCACATAACACCCAACAGATCACTAAGGCCTAGGGACCACTCACTAGACCCCAAGGGAAGGGTACTAATCTTATTCAAAACAGAACTGGCCACAACCACATGGTAGTAGCCCACTAAACCACCAGGGGTATCGGTTTACTTAGTGGCCCCCAATGGCATTCCTAGCCCAGAAGGCCACCAATGCCTTTCTTTTATTTACCCACAGACCTGCTTGCCACCCCAAGAGCCTCCACTAGCCCATCTGGGCTACCACTCAGCCACCCATAAGAGTACAGGGGTTGTTTTTGGCTGAGCCCCCCTCCCAAGCCCTCTCCCAAATCACACTTCCTTTCCTCTCTGCTTCTGCTCCACTACTGTTTTTTCCCCAGCTAACCTATTTTCTTTTATTTTGCAGGTGTGACAGGATGTGGACTCCTTCCCCATCAGATAAGCATACTTCTATGCCTAAACTGTCCTTTCTACCCTACTGTACCTCCAAAGAGCAATCAATCCTTTGTGACTCCCCCCTTTCTACTTTTTTTTTTACAGGTGCAATGGACAGCATCCATTCAAGATTCCTACCACTGGCTCTCTAGTGCTCGGGTAAGACCCTCTACTTAATCTAGATTGGGTGGGTTGACTGTAATGGTGCACCCATGCCTGTTACAACAAAGGTTTGGGAGTCTAGTATGTGGGTCCATTGGGAGCTCCAGGTGGGGAAAAGGGGTCATAGCCTGGTCTGGGGGTCCTTTGTGATTCAGATGGGTAAATATGTTCTGGGGTGTCATATGGATGGTCTGTGGGGGGGGGGCAGAGTATGGTGGCTGTTGAATCCTGGTTCTAGGTTCTAGGAATGGTCTAGTTGGGAGAATAGGGTGCAGATGGCTGTCAGAATCCTGATATGGTGGCCTTAAGGGTAGTCCGAGTGGGAGATGAAGGTGCATGTGAGTACCTGAGCCCTGTGTTTGAGAATCCTAAAGAAGGTATGAGAGGAAGAAGTGGGTGCAGATGGGTTCCAAACCCAAGTTCCATGGTCATAGGGGTGCTCCAGAGTGGAGGAGAGGGTGAAAGTGAGTGTGGGACCCTTGTATATGAGTCCTATGGCTGGTCTGAGTGGAAAATAAGGGAAGAGGTGTGTGCTGGACACCCATTTATGGGGCCCTTGTCTTGTCCTGCTAGAAGCAGAGGGTAGAGGTGGGTTATGGACACCTGTCTGGGGGTTCAAGGGTTGGACAGTGTGGGAGATGAGTGTGGAGGTCAGATACTCATCTAGGGCTTATGGGGCTGGTCCTAATAGGTAGAATGAAGGACATACAGTAGGTGGAAAATGCCAGTCTGGGATTCCAGAGCTTGTCTGGGTAGGGGCACAGGAGGGACTTAAATGGGGAGGCCAGTATAGTGGTCTCAGGGCTGATCAAGGTGGAGGAACATGGGGACATAGGTGGGAAAAGCTGGTCCAGGGGTCCCAGGATGGGGCTGGGTGGGCAGGCAGGCAGGAGAGTCATATATGTGGATGGCTAGTCTGGTGGTCCAAAGGATTATCTGGATGAATGAACATGGTGACACAGGTGGAGACAGCCAGTATGGGTTTTCAGGGATAGTCTAGGTGGGCAAAAAGGGGAGATGTTGCTAGGAAAAGCTAGTCCTTGGATCCCAATGCTGATCCACCTTGAGGGACATGGAGGATGTAGGTGGTGGAGACAGATCCAGTGTTCCTAGGACTGGTCTGAGTAGGCGGACAATGAAAATGTAGACATGGGAGGCCATTCCAGTCATCCCATGGCTGGTCCATGTGGGGATACCATGGGGACATACAGTAGGTGGGACAGGCCAGCCCAGCAGTCATAGGGCTGATTCAGGGTGGGGGGACAGGGACAATGTAGTTGGGGGAAACTGGTCTGGGTTCCAATTACTGGTCAGGGTGGGAAGAGAGGAGTGATGTAGGTAGGGCATGCTAGTCAGGGGTCCCAGGGCTGGTCTGAGTGGAAGACAATAGGGACGTAGGTGGGAAGGACAAGTCTGAGGGTCCCTGGGCTGGTCTGGGTGGGCACTGCAGACAGATGAGACATTGTTAGGGGAGGCTAGTGTGTGGGATCCAGGGTTGGTCCAGGTGGGTGGACAGTGGGAACATATGTGGGAAGGCTGTTTTGAGCATCTCAGGGCAAGTCCAGGGGCAGGAAGTGCGGTCCAGGTGCTAAGATGTTGGTCAGCTAGAGGTGATAGGCTGGTTTGGGGAAATAAAGGGTCATCCAGTGGGAGGGTGGGTATCAGCTGTGAAGCGAAGTGTGATCAGGGGGCTGGAACAGTGGTCCAGTGGGAGGGATAGTGGTTGGCTGAGATGATGAGGCTGGTATGGGTTCTGGAAGTGTGATTTAAGTGCTAGGGAAAGTTTAGCTAGGGGGTGAAAGACTGGTCTGGGGGGCAGGAAGTATGGTCTTTTGTTAGGATGCTGGAAAGGAGAGGCTAATCTAGGCCCTTGAAAGTCAGTCCAGGTGCAAAAAAGCTGTTGGCCAGGGAGGAGAGGCTGGTCACAGGACTGGAAGAGTTGTACTGCTGCTGGGAATTTTGACTGGTTGAGGTCCCTTTCTAGTAGGTAAGTGCATCCATTCCAGTAGGTCAGGGGCCATTATGGTGGGTCAGTCATGCCTGGGGTTAGGGTATTCATTGTGGCATAGAGGGTGGGACAAATTAGATTGCAGGCTGGTGCTGGCCAGTAGCTTTCAAAATCTGGTAGTCCGTTTTTTTTAAAGGTCACTGGCCACCTACAGTAATTTGTTCCACCCTGGTAGTAGTCAGGAAATATTCTGAAGCACATTTAGTGGTGTTTATATACACCCTCAAATCATTAATCAGCACCCCCATCAATCAACCCAGTCAGTATATATCCCTCTGCTTGAGGAGTGGGCCCTCAGTCAGAAATCAACACCTTAACCCCCATCACGAAAGCAATAGCACACTCCAGGGTGTGGATTATACTCTGATAAATGCATGTGTTGGGGCACAGTGAAGCACAAGGCTACAAACTCATAGAACTGTGTTTATCAGACCATAATATCCCACACCCTGGTGGGTTTATTCCAGTTATAAAATGGTTTTGTTTCTGATTAATCTATTTAAAAAATATATCAAAGTAATGCTGTTTTGTTTACAAAATAGTTATTCCGCTAGTAGATGTCATTATGCTACAATGTAGTTGTTACCTGTAAATTAAATTTACTGTACCTCATTTGTTAACTGTACATTACTAGTTTGTTTTACAGTTTTGTGAACCCTTTTTGCCCTGTTGTCCAGTACTGGGAAGTCAGAGCTTGCACAAGGGAGAGGTCAGACAGGTAGCAGTCAGAAAACAAATGGGTGAGTGGCAACCACTGCATATTCCAGAGCTGCCCATCAGTTACTTCAAATGGGATGGAAGGCAGAGACAACACAGCCAGGTACACGCCACAATCTGGGTCAGTGCTGTGTATGCATGGGCAGGACAGGGAGCAGCATTGGGGGGGGGGGCACAAGTGACAGGACTGAAGAGACACATAATTTTTTTTTTTTTTAAACTGGTGCAGCAAGCAATTTCTTCGTTTTATGATTTTCATTTCATTGCACCAAACATGAGGGTGAAAGAAATGTAATAGGAACAAAAAAATTGTACCAAAGTTTGTTTTTTTTAAATACACTTCCATTAGTGGTTTATGTGAGGTAAACAGGACACAGTTACTATGACTTTTTTCTACATGTCATTTGTTCAAAATAAAAGACAAGAATAGAATGCCATTTCAGACAATCAGAATTCATGTCTACGCATTTTATACTTAAGCAATAATACACGATAAGGTGTTGTATATCATGGGATATTGTCACGCTTCAGGTTTGTTGTGAAGCACAAGGCTGCAGGCCAAGTGCCCTCATGCACCTGAGAAGTGAGGATATCCCATGATATACCACACCCTGGACTGCATTACTGCTATTATGAACTAGATCCACATGTAAAATATTAACAACAAAAAAAGATGTTTAAAAGTAAAAGGTTGTCATAATTATAATTTTTTTCATTTTTAGTGTAGATGTACATTTAAATGTAACCCCTAGATGGCGCTATCCCAGGGGCTACTACCCCTTCCTGATTTTCCACTAACAGGTTGAGGGGCCTGGATCCAATGGCGGGTGCCTCCACCCAGAGGTCAGGGTTTGCAATAGTTAAACTTACTTGGTCACAGCCCTCTGGGACACTGCAACCCCCCTTTCTTCCCACTAGTGGCCCACACAATATATCAGAATTACCTTCACAGTATACACTTACCCCCAGGACTAGTTCCAGCACTGGGACCGCCTGTGAAATAAGATACAGTGCAACAATCACAGTACAGTACTTTAACATAGACAAATACCTCAGGCAGTATAACTTTGCTGAAACAAGCAGCTCTGATTTATTTAGGGGGATATAACAAGGACAGGGAAATCCGGTTAATTAGCTTATCACTCTACTCATCTACCTATGGCTCTGTGCAGAGCCTATCCTATCAGTTACTGTCCCTGGGTACCCAAGCCCTAGTGGCTAGTCCAACCGTGGCAGCTGGTAGGGCCCTTTCACACAGAGTAAAGGAGAATTAAACAGTCAGCAGTACAGTAATTCCATTTGGATTTAATGTGGCAATTCAACAGGGAGACCCTGAATTAGTACTCACGACCTCCAAATAAGATATGGTCCTTCAATGTCAGCAGGGCTACTCTTGAGCTCCAAGAGACTCCTCACACATTTATATGGTAAACAGTCACAGGCAAAAGTCACTTAATGGCAGCAGGATTCACTTGAGGTACACAAACCTCTTCAGACATTTATATGGTAAAAGAAAGCACTATACCAGGCAGGCTGCATCTGTATCCCGATCGCCAATTACTGCACAATACCGGGAGAACACACAGCAGATTCAGTTCTGACAGACCGAGTGCAATTTTCAGCAATTCCTCCAGTCTTCTACAGGGTGAGCCTGGTTTCTCTTCAGATATCCTTTGATTCTCTTCACAGGACAGATTCAGTCCTAACAAGCTGCAGACCGAACTCTGGACCTTACACATGTTTTTGACTAAAGCGGTGCACTGAAGGAGCACAGGGTTCCTTTCCCTTCACTGCCAAAGCTCAACTGAAACTCCCAACAGACAAAACTGGGCACTTCCTTTGAGTTCCTCCCAGTTCTTGACTGGATTGGCTGTCACTCACAATAGACTGCTGCTGTTGGTCCAAAAGGCGCCAAGTCTAAACTACATCTCCCAGAGTCACTGCCCATACAATCCTCTTGTGGCTGGCTCAGATTATGAGTCCAAGTTCTGATTCGTCAAGGCACCATTTTAGAGCTAGCTTACCCCACACTGATTGGTCCAGTTCAGCAGTTCAAAACCAGAATGGGAACTAGGCAGACACAGTTCTGACTGCAAAGAAAGCAGGTTAGACAAACTGTAATTTCATTATTACTGTAAATGATTTCTGGCAAACAGTTACATCTTTCAGATAGGTTCCCTTTGCACTCTAGTGACTGCAAAATGGAGTGAATTGGCAGCAGCTCGAGTGGTACTCAATCAAAGAAACACAGTCTCCCATACAACTAATTATGTCTGCAAGCAGACAGCTCTTAAAGAGACAGTACCAGAGGTTCTAAAACACTCACTGATAAATGGCTTAAATGCCAAACACCATTCAGGCTTGGAGCATTCAAACAAGCTCCTGGAAGTCTTTTGGAGACCCCCATTAGCAGGGGTTACACCCTTCCTGGCCTGGGAAAGCGTCGCGTCAAGCAAGTACCCCATAAGTTTTAACTGCAACCGTATACATTTGCATTAGGCTCACACATATAATCATCAGTCAATATATCATTTACCAAGAACACATTTCTGAAACATTTGCAATACGTCCTCTTTACACAGTATTACACACATTGTACCATAACTCAAGTTATTACCTCTTGTACATGAAACCTGAAGAGAGGCCCTTCCTATCAGTTACCTTGGGGCTGGACGGGCAAGGGCACCATACTAGAGGGCAACACAAGTAACTTGGAGTTAGCACTGATGCTCAGTTTGGGCAATGAGCTTGGGACACATACACTCCTTTATGGACAACATTGAGAGGCAAGTCCACAGGCCTCCCAAGTGAATCATAACTGAGGTGCACCACAGGCTTTACAGCTCGACCAGTCTTTCTAGGGGAACTGTTACAGTCTCTGCACTCTGAGCCTCATTTTCAGCATTGTCCTCACTTGTCAGGGGGTCTCCATGGGGGTAGAGAGAGGCTAGGACTTGGGCACTTTCAGCTCCAGGAGTTACAGTTTCTGAGTCCACAACATTTGGCTCGCATGGAGAGCTTTCGGACACTGGCAGTGGACTTTCAGGGCACTCAAAATACTCTTCTTGTTCTGGTGTATCACCAGTCTGCCCCAATCTATCATTTTCCTCCCCTGAAAGCTCAAACAGTTCAACCATGCACAATGATTCCATTTCATCTGATCTGATGCTTTGCACTTCACTTTCTGGGAGCATTGGCTCCAGGGATGAAACTGGGGGCTTAGACAGTCCAGAAGGCCCAGCTTTGTCTCCAGTATTGACTAGGGGATTGCCCCGAAACAATTGACTCAGTTCGTAAGAAGGATAGTATTCAAAGTCACTCTCACTTTCTTCTGATATGGACTGACAGTCATGCTCAACTGGGACTTGTGCAGGGAACACTTTAACTCTGCTTCTGTGGTGCAGACTTCCTTGATCTTTCTTAGCAGCAGCTCTAGTCACTGGTCCAGAGGGGGCATCTTCTGGGGGCTCAGACTCAATCAGGATTTGTCCAATGGGCAGTAAATGATTTCTATGCATTGTTTTTACATCTTTTGAATTGTTCTCAGGCCTTACTTTGTACACTGGCAGATCATCTAGTTTGCCCACTACAATGTGAGGGAGATGGTGCCATCTGTCAGCAATCTTGTGTTTGCCATGCAGTCCCAGATTTCTTAGCAATACCCGATCTCCCTCCTGGAGTTCCTGTGCTTTCACCTTTTTATCATACCGTTCTTTGTTGGCCAGATTTCTTTTGGCAACCATAGTCTGAGCCAGTTGGTACGCATGAGTTAGCTGGGCCTTTAACTTTTGCACATACTATAAATAGTTGTCAGCTTGGACCCCATCAGGAGAGACCCCAAAACACACATCTACTGGTAGTGAACTTCTCTTCCAAACATCAAGCGGTAGGGGGAGAACCCAGTGGCATCACTTTTGGTGCAGTTATAAGCATGTACCAGGGTGCTAATTTGTTGGCTCCATCTAGGCTTGTCCTTTGGGTGCAGGGTGCCTAGCATATCTAGCAAAGTGCGGTTGAAACGTTCAGGCTGTGGGTCCCCCTGGGGGTGGTAAGGAGTGGTTCTGGACTTCGCGACTCCCACAGAGAAAGCATCTCTTTGATCAGACGACTCAAAGTCTCTCCTTGATCAGAATGGATTCTTTGTGGAGCCCCATAGTGAACAAAAGTTTTCCACAAGTACTTTGGCCACAGTGGATGCTTTCTGGTCTTTGGTGGGGAAAGCTTGGGCATATCTCGTGAAATGGTCAGTGACCACCAGCACATTACTGATATTTCTTTGATCGACTCCAAACTGAGAAAATCAATACAGACCAGCTCCATGGGTGCACTGGTGGTGATGTTAACAAGGGGGGCAGCCCTCTGGGGCAAAGCTTTCCTCTGTAAACAGCGACTACAAGTTCGAATGTGTTGCTCCACATCAGTCCCCATCTTAGGCCAATAGAATCTGGATCTCACCAAGTCAAGTGTTCTGTCTATACCAAGGTGCCCCATGTGGTTGTGCAAGGACCTCAGTACTGAGTCTCGAAAGGCAGTGGGCAGCACTAGTTGTTGTTTGTCTACTTGTCCCCCTCTGTCTACTGTTTCTCTGTATAACAGTTTATTGATCAGTTTCAACTTAGGACCTTCTTTGTATAACAGTGCAGTTCTCAAATCAGTGGAGGTAATTTGGACATCTTTTCCTGCATAGAGGGCTTCTAAAGCTGCTTTGATCATGGGATTGCAGGATTGAGCCCGGCCGAATACTGTCATTGTCCAGCTGAGGCAGTGCACCAATGTCTATTGCAGAAAAGTGGCAATAAGCAGCAGGTATGCAATTCTCAGAGGGTCCCAAGCAATCCACCAAGCAGTCCACTGCGTCCGTGGACATTTTTCCTCCCTGTCAAACTTCCGGCAGAGTGCCCGAATGTCAGGTTCTGCCAATCGGACCCAATCATTCTGGGGAACAGGCCTCCGGGAGAGAGCATCAGCATCTATGTGGTTCAGACCTGCTCGGTATTCGAGAGCATAGTCATATGTAGATAATGCAGAAAGCCACCTATGGCCAGTGGCATCCAACTTAGCTGAGGTCTGCACATAGGTCAAAGGATTATTGTCAGTTTTACTAGTATTTTAGCCCATACAAGTACTCATGGAATTGGTCAACAATAGCCCACTTCAAAGCTAGGAACTCTAACTTATGTGCAGGATAGTTCTTTTCGGATGGGGTCAGGCTTACTGGCAAAGGCCACTGGTCTCAGGCCATTCTCGTGCTCTTATGTACAACACAGCCCCAACCCTTGCAAGCTAGCATCAGTGTGCAGGGACGTAAGGTTTTCTTGGATCAGCATAGGCCAGCACTGGAGCATGGGTAAGTTGATATATGATCTCATGAAAAGCAGTCTCACAATCAGAGTCCAGCAGGCCCCAAATACTTCACTCGGATGAAAATACACTCTTTCAGTCTTGAGGACGCTGACTTTTGGTATTTTTGTGGGTTGGGGATACCCTTGAGTAAGGTTAAGTAAAGGGCGGATCACTCTTGAACAGTCCTTGATGAAGCACCGATAATAACCACAGAATCCCAGGAATCTTTGCAGTTCTTTTAGATTTTTGGGCTGTGGCCAGGTGGTCAAGGCCTCAACTTTACTTGGGTCGGTCTCTATTCCCTCGGTGGATACTATGTGTCCCACATACTTTACTGATGTTTGAAAGAATTGACACTTATCAATAGACAGTTTAAGGCCAAAGTCCTCCAGTCGGTCCAATACCTTAAATAATCTGCTCTCATGTTCCTCCAGTGAGCTGCCAAACACAATAACATCATCTAGGTATACCAGGCACTCTAGTAAGTTCATGTCCCACTGCACGCCCATCAATCGTTGAAAAGTGGCTGGGGCACCTGAAATCCCTTGAGACATCCTCATGAATTCATAGAAGCCAAGCGGACAGATAAAGGCTGTCTTCTCACGGTCCTCTGGGGCCATCGGGATCTGGTAGTACCCACTGCGGAGATCCAACACAGAGAACCACTTGCTCCGGTTTAGGCAGTCCAAAGCATCCTGAATGCGGGGCATTGTGTACTGATCAGGGATAGTCCGCCGGTTTAAGGTGCGATAATCCACACACATCCTTACTGTCCCATTCTTTTTCCTCACTACCACAATGGGGGAAGCATAAGGGCTTCTGGATTCTTGTATTACACCAGCTAACATCTCTTGCAGATGCCGTCTCACATCATCTATGTCAGCAGGTGCCAGGCGTCGAGACCTTTCACGAAATGGTCTTCGTCATGCAGCGGATATTGTGCTCAGCTCCTTGCATGCATCCTACGTCCCATTCCTTTAAAGAAAACACCTGGTCTCTCAGGCAAGCTTCTCACTGATCCTCACTTTCCATTCAGCTGGCAACGAGTCGCCGAAATCAAACAAGTCAGGCGTTACTCTGTCATTCTTCCTCGAACTCTTGCTGCTGGGTAGCACTGCAGTGTCTGCACAATGCACATTAGCCAGGATGCAACCTCTATTTACTCAAATGTCTCTTTCAGACACATTATGAACTTGGACCATTACCTTGCATAAGCATGGGCTCTAGCGGGCAAAATACTAGGCTTGACCAGCAGTCCCTCTGGCAATTTTCCATCGCCTGGTGCATCCAACATTAATATTTTATTCTTAACATCCTTTCTGATACAGACCTCTCCCTGTAAGGTACACTGGGCATTTGGTGCCAGGATCAGAGACTCAGGATCCTTCTTCCATACAATTCCGACCAGTTCCTCTGGTTCTATTTTTCAGCATCTCTCTGTGCCTCATAGGCCTTCTTAATTAAAGCGAACTCTTAAAGCTCTACTAGTCTTTGACCCTGTTTTTCATAACACAACTGTGCCAGCCTTCCGAACATATGAACATTTGTTCCAATCAACAAAGGGACACCATCATACAGTCCAGTGGGGGACACACTAAGGCTAGGGTCTCTACTTGTTCGGCCACTCCAGCCACGGAGGTGGGAAAGACAGCCAAATCGGATATACCGGAATAGGGTGTAGGCCTTCTCCTTAACCCCCATACATGCAGTCCTTCTAATGGTTGTAAGGGCACGTCTGACAAATGCTTCTGATACCAATCCTGGAACATAATTGTCACTTAGAGCCACTGTCTAATACAGCTCTTGTAGACACTCCATTCACCTTTACAGTGGTCTCCATAGAGGGACCCACTATTCTGGACCAGTCTGGAGAGCCGATAGTGGGGGCCTGGGCAACTGACCTTGCCACAAAAGGACGTGAGTTAGCATTTTGGTGCCCTCACTGGGATCATTTCTGCACCTCTTAACCACTGATTTGTTCTCCGAAGCTCTCCTTGTAGCCTATATGCAACTTTGTCAGTGTCTTTTGGGACCGGCATTCCTTTTCATGTGCCCATCCTTCCCACAATTATAGCAAAACATACTTTCTGGAGTTTGAGCTGGCCGAGGCGCCACACTGGGAGCCAGGGGCGGGGTATTACTAACTGAAACCTTGGTGCCATCTCTGTCTGCGGCATGATAAGCATTTGGAGACATCTCGCAGCTTCTCCACTTCCATGGTCAAGGAATTGAGTTTGGAGCTGTTAGCAGGAGATACATGGTGGGTACCCCACCCCATAGCAGATGCAGTCGGATATAGGTCAGGGCCTGCACTTGCAGGCGTGGCCTTCATAAAGGGACTGTTTTTGAATTCCCGGATCTCTCTCAACAGTTCACCCCATTGTGGCATATCTTTTCCTTGCCAGAGCACTCATTTACTGCCAACCTCTGCCCTGAACTTCACTTGATGGGTCACCTCAGTCACTCGGGTCGTAGCTGCAGCTATTGGTGCAGGTCCCTCCCGAGGTTGCCTTTCTCAACTCCTCGAATTTCTCTCATTAACTCATCATGGAGGGTGGGGATTCCAGTCGATCTGCCAGGCGTAACTGAAGCAACAGCAGTTCTGAGAAGGGGCAGACTTAAGGATCCTGTCCAGCCTGGTTCGGTCCAGTTCAATCGCTGGCAAACTACCTTTTCTGAGGCATTCTTGCAACAATTTTTCCAGCCGAGATACATACACAGACAACAACTCCCTTGGTACTGTTGTGCATCTCTTACTTCCACCATAGGTCCTCATCAGAATCTGGGCTCCCATACACATTCTCCAGGGCCTCAAGATAGGCCTGTGCAGTCACTTCAGGGTTACTGGCCCGTTTAGCATGAATGGTAGCCAGGGCAGGACCTCGGAGGCTCTCACTAACCCTCTTTCGCTTTTCGGCTTCCGAGCATTGCCATTCTAGCACTTGGGGCAACATAGTCTATCCAGGTCTCCCAGTCATCCTCCCCTTGGGGAGTGGGAGGTGCCAGAAAGATCCTCAACCTTCGGTAGAGTCGTGACTAATGGCAGGTGCAGAAATAGGAGCCTGCATTAGTTCAGCCACCATTACGGGTACTGGAGCGGGAGAGGTGTTGGGGAGGAACACCCAGGTGGCAAGAATAGTTTCTTCAAGTCCTCCACAGTTTTCCTTCCCCAGCAACCATTTGCAAATTTCTCCTCAAAAGTTTCAGACAGTGGTGGGGGCTCATTCCCCCCCGGGTCTTTACTGTACTTAGTTATCACTCTCCAGGCAGTGAGGGCTCCCTCTGTGGTAATGGTCTGTGGCACTTTGGAGCTATCTATGGGATCCTTAAACTCTACTAGGGCCAGGAAAGTGTGGGTGAGCAGATTAGCATGCCGACCCACCACCACAGGGTTTTGTAAACCTTCCACCTTGGAAAGTACTCCTGTACAGTGTCCGTATTGATACCAGGGATGTCCAGGATAAGCATAGCATTTTGGGGTCAATCTCCTCCCCAGTACACCACTCCACCAGCCGGTGCACAGCCACTTCTGTCGGGTACCCATTTTTTTCTTAACAGTGGTTCAGTAATATGGCCACTAGAGGACACACAATCCCAGCGGTGAGCCTCAAGATGTAACCCCAGATGGCGCTATCCCAGGGCTACTACCCCTGCCTGATTTGCCACTAACAGGTTGAGGGGCCTGGATCCAATGGTGGGTGCTCCACCCAGAGGTCAGGGTTTGCAATAGTTAAACTTACTTGGTCACAGCCCTCTGGGACACTGCAACCCCCTTTCTTCCCACTAGTGGCCCACACAATATATCAGAATTACCTTCACAGTATACACTTACCCCGGGACTAGTTCCAGCACTGGGACCTCCTGTGAAATAAGATACAGTCAACAATCTAGTACAGTACTTTAACATAGACAAAACCTCAGGCAGTATAACTTTGCTGAAACAAGCAGTCTGATTTATTTAGGGGATATAACAAGGACAGGGGAAATCAGGTTAATTAGCTTATCACTCTACTCATCTACCTATGGCTCTGTGCACAGGCCTATCCCTTATCAGTTACTGTCCCTGGGTACCCAAGCCCTAGTGGCTAGTCCAAACCGTGGCAGCTGGTAGGGGCCCTTTCACACAGAGTAAAGGAGAATTAAACAGTCAGCAGTACAGTAATTCCATTTGGATTTAATGTGGCAATTCAACAGGGAGCGACCCTGAATTAGTACTCACGACCTCCAAATAAGATAGGGTCCTTCAATGTCAGCAGGGCTACTCTTGAGCTCCAAGAGACTCCTCACACATTTATATGGTAAACAGTCACAGGCAAAAGTCACTTAATGGCAGCAGGATTCACTTGAGGTACACAAACCTCTTCACATTTATATGGTAAAAGAACACTATACCAGGCAGGCTGCATCTGTATCCCGATTGCAATTACTGCACAATACCCGAGAACACACAGCAGATTCAGTTCCTGACAGACCGAGTGCAATTTTCAGCAATTCTTCCAGTCTTCTACAGGGTGAGCCTGGTTTCTACTCTTCAGATATCCTTTGATTCTCTTCACAGGATGGATTCAGTCCTAACAAGCTGCAGACCGAACTCTGGACCTTACACATGTTTTTTGACTAAAACTGTGCACTGAAGGAGCACAGGGTTCCTTTCCTTCACTGCCAAAGCTCAACTGAAACTCCCAACAGACAAAACCGGCACTTCCTTTGAGTTCCTCCCAGTTCTTGACTGGATTGGCTGTTCACTCATAGACTGCTGCTGTTGGTCCAAAAGGCACCAAGTCTAAACTACATCTCCCAGAGTCACTGCCCATACAATCCTCTTGTGGCTGGCTCAGATTATGAGTCCAAGTTCTGATTCATCCAAGGCACCATTTTAGATCTAGCTACCCCACACTGATTGGTCCAGTTCAGCAGTTCAAACCAGAATGGGGAACTAGGCAGACACAGTTCTGACTGCAAAGAAAGCAGGTTAGACAAACTGTAATTTCATTATTACTGTAAATGATTTCTGGCAAACAGTTACATCTTTCAGATAGGTTCCCTTTGCACCTAGTGACTGCAAAAATGGAGTGAATTGGCAGCAGCTCGAGTGGTACTCAATCAAAGAAACACACAGTCCCCATACAAACTAATTATGTCTGCAAGCAGACAGCTCTTAAAGAGACAGTACCAGAGGTTCTAAAAACACTCACTGATAAATGGCTTAAACGCCAAACACCATTCAGGCTTGGAGCATTCAAGCAAGCTCCTGGAAGTCTTTTGGGAACCCCCATTTGCAGGGGGGTTACATAAAAAAAAAAAGTTCCTTTAATTTTAGTCATGGCCAGTAGATGGTGTCTTTTTCTTGTAGTATGTGGTCGTGGCAGAGGTGGATGGAAGTTGCAGTCGTCGGTTGGAGCGGGTGAGACAGATTTGTGCTTCTGTGGTGAATTCAGCCTAACATCTGAGGAACAGCAGCAGGAATGGTGAGGTTATGTTTTTTGTAGTAGCAGGCAGATGTTTGTGAGGGTATTTTGTGGTAGTGGGAGATTCTTGCTCATGATCAGTCATTGCTGGATTTCCATCAATGTGGAGGTGTTTTGCCACTGTTGTGTGGAGAGTGGGTGCTTTCCTGTATGACACAGTCGGAGGAAGTTTAATTCATGCAAGCGTGGCATAATTCGGAGGATTTCCTGTGTTTTTGTTGTTGTTTGTTTTTTGGTTTTGAACAATGGCCATCTTGAGGTGTGACTTACTCCAGACCACAGCAGGCTTTCTGATGCCCTGTGTCTAGTGGATTGACGGACATTATGAATGTCACTGTCAGATGGATTTGGTGTGGGTGAGGTGACTAGTGGCCAGAGACGTTTTGAAGCCATGATTATGTTGTCAGATTAAATCATGGCTTCAGATGCCTCTCAGACAATCAGCTTACTTCATTTTTTTAATCCAGTTCATAATGAGTGTGAATACTGCTTAGAATGATGAAAACATGAGAAAAGCATTTTATTCACATCTAATCCTATGAGAGTACATCTTGCAATACATGTAAGAACAGGATTTCCTCTTTGAAGCTATAGGCCACACTGATGATGTTAAGGAAATAACTGGAAAACTATAGTTACAAGCAGTCATTACGGCCATTTGATTTGTTTCAGGACTATTTGAAATTTGTACTTTAAAAGAAAAGAATGCTATTTCAGGTACAATTGAAGGGCCTGTTCCTAACAGTTTATTACCAGTATTTCAGTTATTTTTTTGAAGGCTAATCTGCATTTGTGCAATTTTTGAAGGGCACTTGAGAATACATTGATACATTTTTCAATGGATAAAAACTGGTGTTTGAGGTACAACTAAAGTCAATTTGAATTATTTCAAAAACAATTACAGAAACTAAAGAATACTTGAATTTAATTTGAAAACCTTTATTTTATGTGGAAAAGAAGTGTGTTCGAGGTACAACTGAAGGGCTTGTTCATAACAGTTTTCTACCAGTCTTTCAGCGTTCTTTTTGAAAGGCTAATTTGCATTTTTTGCAATTTTTGAAGGACATTTGAAGGGCATTTGAGAACACATTGAGAAGTTTTTCAATAGATAAAAACTGGTGTTTGCAGTACAAAGTCAATTTGAATTAACATGAAAATAACTGGACCAGTTTTAAAAAAACTGAAGAATACTTGAATTGAATTTGAAGGTCTTCATTTTCGCTGTGGGTGCATACAAAGAATTTACATTTTCCACATATTCAAGATATTGACAAGATGAAAAAGAAATGCTTGATCCTGTGTCCTCCAGCAGGACACTAGGGCATGCCTTAATGTAGTAAATACTGGGGTACGTTTAGTAAGCATGTCTCCCAGTGGGTGGTAAACCTACAGTTAGTGATGGGCGAAGTGGCCCCAATTCACTCCAGGGAGTGATTCGTGGAATGAAGGTGAATTCGCGGAGTGCTCCTCAACGTGAAGCAGAGTACTTCACGTTATTAATGGGTAACACGAAGTCCATTGAAAACACTGACTTTGCGTTACTATGCCTTCCCAAACCACTACTCCACCAATTCTTAAGGTGAAGTACATTGAAAACAATGTACTTCGCCTTGTTTTTAAGTTCCAAAGGCAAATTTTGCAGTGATTCATGGGGTTTCAGGTCACATGCACTCTAGATTGTTCTGCACAGCCTCAGTTTGGGGTAGTATGTGTAGGAAGCAGTAGGAGACAATCTGCTCTGAGAGCTCTCTGCGATTCAAACCTTCAAAAAGCTGTTAAAAAAAGCCTTTTTGTGTCATTTTTTTGCTGAAACTTTAGTTCATAGATTACAGGAAACCCTTCTGTGCTCATATCATCGAGCGTTTATTGTTTGTGTATGGATTTTGAATGTTAATGTACAACATTCAGTCTGTGTACTGAGAGACAATGGAAGTGTGCTTTGGGGGAGGGGTGTATCTGTGGTGTAGGTAGAATAACTTGGAGAAAAAGACAGTGCTTTCTGTTTTGGTGATATTTTTCTTGTATGACTGTGTTAATGTACACACAGTAATATTTTCAATATTTCTTGCCATTTTTTTTTGCTGATTGTTGTGGTGCAGCAGTGCATAATTTTAGTTTGTTTAAAATATGTGGTTATATTACTGAAGTTTTCAATTTGCTATGCATTACTTAGTGTGTGTGTGAGTATGTGTATGACGTGTGTCATCAAATCAGACACCTTTTATTGTGCTACATAATAATTTCAGCAATGTGAAGCTGCTATCCACTGCAGCTGTGTGATTTTTGTACTTCTTTGTGGTATCTTTACTGGTACTAGTACTAATGACTGTTACTGCAGCAGTGCAGTACACTGCCCCCATGACCCGCCCCAACCGGCAAAGGTATTCTTTTCCAGATTTGAATTTCTGATGGTGAGCACTGGTTAGGTGTTGTGCCTTTGTGTCTGCATCTCTTCAGTGCACAGCACAATCTTAATCTGTCTGTGCATTTGCATCTCTTTAGGGCCCAATCTTCATCTGTAACTTAAGTCACAGTTGCCTCTTTGGCTTCCCTTCAGAATACTGGACAGGTGTGGTGCTTAATTCTGCATGAACATTGTACTCATTAATATGTGTTTTTAAGTCAGGACCATCATCACGAGTCACTCGTGATACAAATCACGTTCTTCACCTTCACGGTCACAAATGCGGTCACAAATCACGATTCACGATCATTCACGTTACGAATCACAACATTAATTTTTTTTCTAGTTACTTAGATGTATTGTAAGCCTGTTTTGTAATATCTCTCCAGGCTTCACCACCCCACCATTGTACTCATTGATACGTGTTTTTAAGTCTGAGAGTTTTAGGCTACAGCTCATCACGGAAGTACAGCCATAGGCGGTAGGCATTCACGTTTCTTCATCATCACGGTCACAAATGCAGTCACAAATCACAATTCATGATCACGTCATGAATCACAACATTAATTTGTTTTTCTAGTTACTTGGATGTATTGTAAGCCTGTTTTGTAGTATCTCTCCATGCTTCACCACCCCACCATTGTACTCATTAATGTTTATTTTTAAGTCAGGGAGTTGGACAGCATCTGCAGTACATACACAGACTGGAAAGAAGACTGACTGCACACATGCAGTTTAGTACAGTATACTTACACTGCTCAGAATACAAAGTGTCACACATGCAGAAGACAACAAAAAAAGGGCATAATTACATACAAGGGTCGGGGATGGTGGAGGAATACATTTTATAACACAGCAAGGAAGGTGTGGGGGGCACATGGTGTGAGGGAAAAAAAGTAATGTGAGATCCCATGGTGATCCAGCAGCAGTTCCAGCATGGACATAATTTGCAACTGATGTCCCTCTATGTGATCCAGCCGCTGCTCCTCAGCTCTCACCCTCTTGTTGTTATCCTTGACAGCACTCCAGAGAACTGTCACGTCAGCCTGTGTTACATGCAGTTCTCTGGGGTCCACACATTCTAAAGTCTGACCTGCTGGTGGTGGTGTGATGGGGGGGTGGGGGTGCTGGTGGAGCAGCAGGTGCTGCTGTGGCCCTCCTCTTCTTAGGGATGCTGCAATGCACAGCTGCACCCTCTGCCACAGAATGGCCAGCAGGTGCAGGCATGGTCTGTTCTGTGGCAGCCTGCCACTCCAGCTGCTGGTGATTGAGCATAAGGGTGTGCTGGCCCCCAGTCCCCAGGTGAGACCCCCGGGGGCCACGGCATACCTCCACCTCACATAGACCACACTGATGTCCTCCCAACACAGTCAAAAAACTGCCAAACAACGGAGGTGCGGGGAGGACCAGGCACAGGCAGGGGATGGCCAGATGAACATGCAGCCAGCTGGTCACGGTGCTGAACAGGGATGGGATCCACACCTGGGCCTGGGGGAACAGGCACATCCTGCTCCAGAGGACCTGGTGCTGGACTTGGTGGTGGTGGTTCAACTGCTTCAGACTCAGGACAGGAGGTAGTGCTGGTCCTGCTTTTGGGATGGGGACACTCACAAGTTTTGAGCAGTCCAACAGGAATGAGTGCCCATGCCCTCCACACATGCGCACGCTACGATGCTTAACACTGCCATGCTCTCCCAGAGCTGCCCCCGCCCCAGACATTTCCTCACCCTGGTCCATCTCTCCTACTGAGCTCCCTCAGTCCTAGCAATCACTACTCACACTGTCACACAAACACACACACACACACACACACACACACACACACACAAACAACTAACTACTTATAAAGGTAAGAAAAATAAAATTTACAGAAAGAGCAAATTAAGTAAAAAAGAGTACAGAAAAGACCAAAAAAGTAGCTTTTAAAAAAATTGTTGGGTCTAAATCTAAGTTTAAATCTCCTCGCTCTGCTCTCAAAGTATCAGCAGTCACAAAACACACTACTTTCTCTCCATCTGCACAGGAGAAAGTAAAAGTGTCTGCTTGTATGACTCACTTTCTTCCTGCCTAGCTAAAGAGCATGTGACTTACAGTACTGTAAGCCATGTGATGTGTGGGGGAGCTGCCAAATCTGAAACACCAAGTGGGTCACTTAGAATCATAATGAGGAACTCGAAGTCCATTATAAACAACGACTTCACCTTACTTCGCATTGCCATTCCGCCTTAACACAAAGTGGTAATGACAAGGTGGAGTGAGCACTTTGCATTGCCCGGAGTGGCAACGTGAAGTGCCCACTTCGCGTTCACTTCACCGGTGGAATTTAAATTCACTGCATCTCTACCTACAGTATGAACCTGCCTACTTGACGAGTGAAGAAAGTACAGGCCATTAAGGTGAGCTTGGACAAATTTCTACTTACCAAGGGAATCCTAGCATATCCTGAGTAGTAGATTGGGTACAGAACCCTCTAAATTAGTATATGTTTAGCAGCATTCTTGATCATACCCGCTTATGAACTGGGGGCTGGTTGGGCATAATAGTCCTAGACCCTTTTCTGACAATAGGGTAATATGTGTATACCTGAACTTGACTTGGTAGCCATGTGCTCTGGATTATATTTTTTACTCCAACTCAGGTAAATGATAAGTACAGATTAGTCTAGTGTGGTAAATCCTTGGGTCTTCATTTTAGGGAGAAGGGCTTCCCTTGGTATCAGTCTATTTGAGGAACTAGTTCATTAGTTTGACACCTTCATCCCAGGGGTCAAATGCATCATTTTTGTTTTAAATGTTGTTTTTCTATTACTCAGAGAGCACGTACAGTAGGTGCACAGAACCTTGTTAAGGCATGAGCAGTGGTCTCCTCCATGACCCTTTCTTGTCCTGCTCATCACCTGGCCATGGAGTAAGGGGAGTCTATAGACCTTGCTCCCTTGCTGGGGAGAATGCATCCACTGAGACTTATCTGATGTCTTCTGATCAAGTGGTTGACAGATGTCAGGTCATTCCCAAATCAGAGTCTCCCATATGTCAGTGGGAGCCGTGTTTTTAATTTGGAGGCATTTTGAAACAATAATGCAGGCAAACAAGTCCAACACTTGCTGTTCTGCAAAAGGAATGACAATACAGAAAGGGAATGTTTTTCACATTTTACAGAAGGTATTTGAAGGAACTTATTCCATAGTAGCCATCTTGTGTAACACATACAGTACACTCTCATACTTTCAACAGAAAATATGAGCCCTGTTCTCAGATCCAAACATGGGTATGAAATGACTGCAAGCAGGAATTCAAATTGGGAGACCAAGACTTACATTGATGGGGGAACTTGGACCAGATGCCTGGGGGAATGAATCCATTGGAGGGGGCTTGGAGCAAGTGATTTGAGGTCTAAGTTGGATCACTGGAGGACTGTGTTTGGGGATTGTAGGGGCTGTATTGGATGAATGAGCAGTGCCATGTCAGGACTGAGTGCTTGAAATAAGACAGGAAGAATAAAGGGTCATCAGGAGATGATGCAGACTTGTATAACACCACTATTGGACTCCTGTTGTTAGAATCAAGCTCAGTAGCTGTACTTGTTTAATATTTCCTTGAATGAAGTCTCTAGGGTTGTGCAGAATGTGGAACTGTGCTGCCTGCATTAGCACAGAATGGCAAGTCTGCTTCCAAAATGCTTTTCAGAACTTTTTTCTAAATTCTGTGGAATTCCAAAAAGCATATCTGTCTAAACCACAGAATAATTTTCCACAAATCACATAAACTGCAGAATAATTTCCCCTAGATGGTAGAATAATAATCCACAGTTTGTATAAAATGTAGATTACGAAATGGGTTGAGAAAATCCAGAAACCTATGCACACTAAGTCAAAATTAAAAACCAACTATGGTGCATAAGCTAAACTGCAATGGCATTGGGAACTGACAGCGGTATCCCAGAAAATGGCCAGACAGGCCACAAAGCCCTGATGATGGACAAAGTCAACAAATGAAACTTGAAACAGCAACGTGCAAACCAGAGGGCTGCACAGGAAGCTGGGACAGAGATGAGGCAGAGCCAGGTGATGCTCAGCAAAGAAAGGGGACACTAGAAATCAATAACCCCTGTCCAAAGAATGAAATCATCAATGAGGCAGAGCAATGTAAAGGAACTGAAGAGAGCCTAGGGACCCACATCAATGAATAGCAGGGCCAGAAGCATAAAACTGACTTCATATTGTAGAAAACTTGAAGTGGTATCTTAACAATGATAAAATGGAGGGACTCACACTTGACTATACTGCCAGCATGTCCATATGGTCTACTTGCCCTTTTAAATGGAGGTGACCTCATATCAAGTTCTTACAGTAGGGGTCTGAACTGGGACATCATTGGACACTCTGTACCAGCTCAACTACACTCATCTGGAACAGGAGATCCAGAACAATGTGCAAAAATGGTCTCTTTTACCATTCCCCCTCTTAGATCGGGTACAGACCACTCACAGGAACATACTCCCCTGTTGTCTTTACTTATTTCAAACCATACCCATTCTCCCAAGCCAAATCACATTCTAGAAGTGGAAATAAGTGGTTATCTAGGTTTGTGTGTGAGCGTGGGGATGGGATGAACTGTATTGTCTATAATGAACTTCACTTGCTAAAAAACTAAATGAGGAATGGTCTCCCTAAATTGAGTCTCTATGCCCAGGCCACTAAGATAAACATTTACTTTTTTGGAAACTTAACACTCACAAATCCAGATGGATAGGAGTAGAAGTCCACTCTCTGGACCCCACCCCCAGACAAAGGAATTGTTTTGTTCCAAAGGTTGTATAAATCACCTAACTACTCATGTCGCTCTTTTGTTGGATGCCCTGCAAAGTTTGCATTGTGTACTCTTGTAGCCACCGTACAAAGCAGCTGCACAGTGGATGAGGATCCCGGCCTATGATACTCACTTTTCCCCAGCTCAGTTGGACCATAACTTTAAAATGTAGGCACTGTGAGGCCTGATATATACTTTTCAGTTCTACACTCCAGGGCCAGTTCAACTCATCTGAACAACTCCAGAAGGATTACGGCCTGGAGCAATGGGACCATTATATGGACTTATAACTCAACCACTACTGTAATACAATGCTGGGCCTATGGTTAGATGAGGCTGACATCCCTCCCCTTGTGCATCTGGTCATCTCTATAGTGCAAGTTACCTGACCTGATCATTTCATTTCCATGTGTTATAGGGTGCTACAGACTCACCATCAGACTACTGCTAGCACCACCCAAAATACTTGAGAAGCAGAGTTTTCCATAGACTTTCAACCAGTAGATTGGGATACAATCTGGTTCAGGCAACATGAAGTGACTGGTTCTTGTAATTGTTACGAATACAGCTGTAAGACAGCAATACGATTTTTCTGAATTCCTCACATCACTGGAAAATTCCTGTTTACCCAAGACTTCTCCTGTTGGAAGAAATGCAGGACAGAGGGGGCCACACATATTCATGTCCTATGGTTATGCCCGGTTCTTAGATAATTCTAGACTGCAGTGGAAAAAAATGTCCATGAAATAATCTCCAACATGGGACCTCTCACTCTGCAGATGGCATTACTAGTATCATTCCCTCAGCACATTAAAAAAGGCACATATTTATCTATTAAGCATACTACTTACAGCAGATTAAAAAGAGATTATGCATCTATGGCTACAAGTGAACCCTCCAGCTATAACTAGTTGGGTATACACCTTATACAGATCAGAGAAACTCACTGCTTATTTACATAAAACAGAGGAAAAGTGCCAGACTAGATGGAACCCACGGCTACTCCATGTTATGACATATAGATCAGATATAATACTTTAAACCTGTAGGTGAATAGTTTATAGGAGTGGAGGGCAAGTTTATGTGGGAGCCTGAGTTCCCAGGTTCAGGGGGTCCTACTTTTCTGTGGACCAAGGGACTCTGTGGCTCTTGATACAGTTTGAAGTAGAACTGAGGATGATAGTTATTGAATGTACTGGAATGATATACCTGTTTATGCCTGTGTGTCCCCGTACATATGTAACCACTGTAATTATGTTGGTAACAGCTTATAATAGCACTGGAGAAGACAGCACTAGTCTGAACGTAGCTACCACAGACAGTGATAAGGGATTTTCAGCGCTGTCCATTAAGCTCTCCCCTGATCACTGTCCATGGTGCAGAGCACAAGGGCAGATGGATCTCAAAGGCTGGCTGAGCTGCTCCCTTTGTGTGGAAGGCCCAGGCATGAAGAAGCTTGGCTGGGTGACAGTGGAAACCAAGGTTCTAATCCTGGTCTCCTTCTGTTTTACCAGTCAGGACTTTTACTTTTTTTACAAAGGACCATGGAAACAGTATTCCATGGCCCCTCAAATTTCATTTTGCCCTGTTATCCGCTTCCCCAGAGTTTAGGTTATTTAATTTAGAGGCAGAGCCCTGTGTTAGAGGTTCAGGGGCAGAACCCCCTGAAGAAAAAAAACTGGCGGCATTTTTACCGGTTGGTCCTTGACCGCACCGTTCTAGTAGGCAATGTTCAGACCAAGTGCCATTATGTCTCTCCTGTATGTCACTCAAAATTAATAACATTTCAGTGATAAAAACAGAAGCCTAAAATGAACAATGGAATCATGGGGATAGGCAGAACAGCTAAAACCCCAGGCAAAGGGCAAAGTCAACAGCAGAAACATGAAACAGCCATGCACAAATCAGAGGGTAGCACATGAAGTGGGTATGTCGATGAGGCTGAGCTAGGCATCACACAGCAAAGAAGGGGGATGCCAGAAGCTGGCATCCCACCCACACTCAGACAGCAAGACCATTGATGAGGCAAGTCCAAGCAATGGAGCTGCAGGGAGCAACAGACCCTGTGGTAATGGGGGCTGGGCTATAAGTCAAAAACTGATCTTGGTATCCCGGATGACAGTTGGAAGAGATGCAAAGGCCACATATGTGTCCAGCACTCTCTACCTCAACAGAGCAGCTGCAAGCAGAAGCAGGAACTCAAATCATGCCCCTTGATGAAGAGTGTTTAGTGGAAGCACTGAGGATAGTGAATACAGTTGGTGTTTTTTTTGTTTGATGTAGTATAATAAAGCAGTTTTGTGAAGCTGCTGGAGTGCTCATCTATTTTGCTTCCAGGACCTTAGACCAGGGACTGCAGGAAGATGACTCAGCAGTGAAAGAATCCACAGCACTGGGAGACCAGCAGGGAGCCACAGAAGGGAAGATCAACAAGAGCTGAGTGTCAGTGAAGGCAAGGCAGCAGGCAATTTTGGCAAGACTGGATAACAAGCCCTAAAAATGAATGTCTAGAACAACTGCACAAAACAGCAGCTAAAAAGAGTAAAGGCAAAAACAGAAAAGAGGATAATGGCTTGCAAAGCACACAGCAGTGATGTCCAAGGAGGTATTTCGTTTGGTTCTATGTGAAGCTGATGGCAGAAAAGGAAAGAACTGAGGTGTTCTGGGAGATGTCCATTCTATATGGGCACCAAAAATGCACAGTCTAAAAAAGGTTTCTGGAGAGGTTCAACACCGGTGACATCTATGTTCCTTAGGTGTGGCTCACTGGAGGGAGACATCCATAATGAAGAACTCCTATTTCCTGATGGAAAGCCAAGGAGGGAGGTTGAAAGTGATTCCATATTAATAGTTTTAAAGATTGTAAAGTTAGATGTGGGTAAATTAAGTCTGCATTTTGTGACTGGAAATGGGAAATCATGCCAATAAAATGGTTGCAGAATTGAACTGCATCCTATAAATGCAGGAAAGGACAGTAGATTATAGATGTAAACAACTCTTTATGGCAAAACATTAGGCCTTGTAGGTCTGCAAAGGGTTTTTAAAGCAGGACCAAGGTGAGCAACCCTTTTTACCGAAAAAATTGTGTTACCCGAAGTCAGCATGGCAGACTCATTTATGCATTCATCAATCCAAAAATGTGAACCAGCATTCTTACAATATATAGAATAGTGTATGGGAAATCATACACAACAAGGTTGCTTTGCCATCAAGGAGCTGAGATTACATAGTAGTGACCTCAAGAATGAAGCTTGAGAGGTCTCTAGGACGTCATCTCATAGTCCAAGAAGGAAACACATGCATGACCATACTCTGTTATAGCATATGATTTAAAAAATGTTTCTGAACAGCCTAGAAGTGCAAGCAAGGCACAAAGCAGTTCAAGCGAGGCACAAAGCAGTGCAAAGCAAGTGCAGTTAGTGCTACTGTATGGAGTCCTGTGACATGAAAATTAGAGAAAAGATGAAATATGAGTGCTGGGGTGGAGAGAAAAAAACCTGGATAGTCAAAATGTGACATGGGAGAAAGAGGGGGAGCAGAGAACAGGGAGAGTTCTGGCAGTTGAGCTGACAATAAGTTTCTAAGCAGAGTTGGGCACACGATGGCCCAGGACAGAGAAAAAATGAAAATATGTTTTGAAAGGTCAAAAGCAAAATCAGCAGAATAAAAAAAAATGTTGTGTGTCAGAGCTCTGAATTGTGGTGGACTGAGTCAGCTTGATTCAATAGTGCATGAATGGGACAGAGTAGGCATATGATTCAAATGTGAAAAGTTGTATTTTCGGTTCTATGTGATAACGGCGAAAGCCTAAAGGTGATCGCCGTTATCGCGCAGTCAGAGTGCCGAAAAATTTTGGCACTCTGACAACCTCGGTGCACAGGACAACGGTGCCATGGACATATATTGCAATGTTTTCAATGGGGGGCTGCATCCCCAACCCCCCACATGGGGGCTTTGCTAAAGGATTCTCAACTCCAGGGGGATGTATGTTGGGGAGGGTGAAAACTTGTAAAATTAAAGGTTCAGGCTGGGTTCAATAACATCACACCAGCGCCCAGACCTGAACCCTGTACCTCATGCACCCCAGCAACAGGCCAAGCCCTGATGCCACAATGCAGCTTGTCAACCTAACGCAGCACCACCCCCTACAGATCCTCTGCCCCTTCCCAGCCCACACTCGCTGCCTGCTTCCCCATACGTACATATGGCCCACACATCCTGTCACCCACTTCACCCATCCCCAAATTTGGTCACCCTACCCTCCCATCGGGCCAGGATTTCGTGGGGAATGACTCAATTGCCACGGATGACGCCTCCCATGTGCCTACCTCACAGATACCATATTTTCATCATGATCTCAGCATGATACTACAACAACTAGCTGAGACCTTTGAACTGTCCTACAATAAGAAAATGCTCCATATGGAAGTCCATACATAACAAGGGGAAACCATATATTATATTACAATAGTGAGTAGAATTCAAGAAGACACTTTTGAAGCTGGGTGCCACACATAACTTAGGCTAACCAGAGGTGCATAAATCCCAACTCAACTCATAAGAGTTAGCAAGCTTGAAGACTGAAAGAGTAAAATATCACTGTTCAAACATTTAAAAGGAGCAAAGAAAAAAAATTACATAAAGAACTTATAAAAGATTGTCTAGCACATTTTTTGTACTGCTTGTATTTGCTTACATGGGACATCAGGCATAGGTGGAGATTTCAAATATGTCTACTTTTGGACCCTTTTGAAAATTCCCCTAGATGCATGCAGCATGCAAAGCTTCAGTGCATCCTGTCTGGCGACTATAAGTTAGCAGATGAAAAATGGGCACCCTGTCTTCCTGTTCTTTTTATATGACAAGAATTCAGGTTAGAAAATAAATACACACATTGACATGCATTTTTATTTCTTCACATTCAGCTGCACTCAAGACATGACTGGCATTTTCTCATTTTTTTGAAATGGTTCATCTTCCAGATGATTCTGTTTTAATCTAATAGACAGTATACAGTACCGCTACTGGGGATTTTATTCACATCTCTCCCTTCTCCGCTATTACAAATGCAGAAAAAGAGTTCAAAGATAAACTTGTTTAAGGAAATGTTTTAAGCAACAAAGCATGCAGACGTAATCTTTACTCTGAAGCACAATCAGCCTTCAGTGATCAACTATGATGACACAAGAGTTGACCACAGGATGAATGCTGATTAGATTTTGAACTGTGAAGGTTTTAGTACATTCAAAGTCTAAATTACAGTACAAATCTGCTTGTTCATACTGTAGTTTCTACCACTGAACCATTATATTTTCAGTGTTAAAAAAAGGGTTGCCCCTTTAGGGGTAGCCTAAATTGTCAGGTGTCTCCCAAAGTAAAATGCAGGGAAGTGGTGATGGATGAGCAGGGCTAGGGCTAACAAAAAAGGAGGGGTTGGGAGTGGGAGTAGGGGACAGAAGTGATTAAATGGAAGCAGGGGATGGGTAAGGGTCAGAGGGGGTCCATAAGTGAGTGTAAAGGGACAAAGAGCCTTATTTTTGCTGGATTTTGTGTGATTAAAGGAGTGTCACACATGAACATTAAAGGGTTTTTTTTGAAAAACACAGTATAAAGGTGACAGCATATATATATATATATATATATATATATATATATATATATATATATAGTCCTTATTCATTCTGAATGATCACTTCAGAGCACTGTAGCTCTGATGACATCATTGCATTCTGACGTCCCAGCCATTTTAGGCAGATACTGAAGTGGGACTTTTCAATACATAGCATGGCTTGTGTATATAGTACAAACATGACAAAATGATATAAAATCCCCAATTTCAACAAAATGGACCACATGGTGCTGTCAGTAAGATTACAACCTACAATTCTGTCGGTTTACATTTTTCAAGTGTTACTTTGCAAAATTTACCCTGATTAATGATCCTTTAAATGGACGATGAAATAGAAGATAGATATCCAATTTTTTAACAGTTAGGCATTTTGCAGGAATGACTTATAAAGAAAAAAATAAGAATAGTTTGTGAAAGGTTATCTTTACCATTTGTTTTACAGATCTTGTTTGAAGAAAGCTGGCTATTTTCTATTTTCAGCCTACATATAAGATAATCCTTTTGTGTTAAACATCATGAAAAAAATATAGACATGGATACCAAGAAGAAGAAAACCAAGCAGCAATTTTAAAAATTTAAAAATTACTTAAAAAGTAACTGGAATGTTACATTCAGAGATTTAAAATGTTGTTGATTATAAAGTTAAAAAAAGCTGCTTCTGTTTTCTAAAATCACATCTGCAGCTTGAGTGATATGACAGTCAGTACTTCATTCAAACACAGAGTATGAAGTAACAGTTACAAGAAGAATGTATTTCAGCCTCCATAAAATGAGTTCAATACACATACTGTAGCACAGAATTAGAACTTCAGGCAGATTATGTTATGTGAACACTAATGTGAACAATGGGAGGTTTCACATTTCCTGAAAATGTCTACAGACCATGATTTAAAAAGTTATTTTCATGAAAGATAGCTTGACATTTGCAAAAGAAATCTATTTTTTGTAATATAAGTGATTGGGGTTGATGTCAACTGTAACATGCTTTCATCTTCTGTTCCAACTGGCTGCTTTCAAATAATAAAACATATTTTATGCAATACATTTTCATCTGCTGTGTTACATTCAGCTACCCTTAACATCTGTTCAAGGTCCCCTGTGCTGTGGTCTAGGACTACTTTGTTGAGTTTATTTAGGCCAGAAGAGTATTAACAGCTGTTAACAAAATCATGTATAATACTTAAATGATATCACTTACACATTCAATAATTTATTTTGTACTCAATGTGCATTTTATTTAGATTGTTTCTCAAATCAGGTACAGTGGATACTGCTTATAACATATTAATCTGTGTTTTTCAGGTTAGTCAATTACAGCAAGTGTTCACATTAGCATAAGATATATAACAGAATCAGCAAATTCAAAAAAAGCTTTATTTTTAGCAAGCAGTTAAGAAACAAGATACATTAGAATAATTTGCCTTCTTTTCAAGAAAGTCTATAATGGTAATATGTTGGAACCATGAGGCTGCTTTAGGATGGGAAAAATGTCAGGAAGATGTGAACAAACTGGATAACTGAGTGAACTCCTGTAGCCATAGATTCAGTATAGCTAAATGTAGGTTACCATACTTGGGAAGGAAAGTGTACCCAGGACCTGAAAATGTTTAGGGCTTCTCTTTTTGTACCGGAGGTGGAAAAGGACCAGGGGGATCACAACAGAAAAGGGGTGAAGCATGACAAGCAGTGCACAATCACTCTCAAGTGAGCTAACTTAATGCTAGGGTGCAATTAAAGGGGTAAGCAGCAGAGCAGTGGAAGTAAACCTACCACTTCACAGGACCCTGGTCAGGCCACACCTAGAAGAGTGCATTCAGTTTTTGATACCTCAATGCAAAATAAATCACTGGAACTCTTAAGCAGTTAAGATGACGCAACATTTGATAAGTGTTATGGGAGACACAACATATGAGGAAAGGCAGGTCACTGGCCTTTGGGCTAGCAGGATAGCCTAGAGGTTAGAGTAATGAGCTGTTAATGAGCTTACAACATCCAGTAGATGTGGGTGTGTTCCCACAAACTCCTCCTGCATACTGTGTGACTCTGAACAAGTCAGTTAACCTCTCCAGTGCTCCTGAGTCACTCCAGTAAATGACCAGCAGGCCTTACCTTGTTACCAAAGAAAAAAAAAATGCATGTTCACCTTGGAGAAAAGGAGAGTGGTAAGTGATGTTCTCAGCCTTCCACATACTCAAGGGTTTTGATGAGACAGAACAGACAGAGATGGTTCATCTGTCCTTCTCCAGCAGGACACAAGGACATGTTCTGAAGATCACAGTTACATGGAAATTTAGGGGGTAACAACAGAATGCACTTTTTCATCCCTGAGGATGGTGAACCTATGGAACAGACTATCAGTAGAGATAATAGATATGAAGCCTGGACAAATTTCCTCACTTCTGTATCAACCCTGTTGCAGATCTTTGTGTCATTTGCAAAGAGGCATACTTTTCCTTCCAGTCCCTCTGCAATGTCACTTATAAAGACATTAAATAGGACCGGCCCCAATACTGAACCCTGTGGTACCAGTTCTATGTGATAATGGTGAAAGCCTAAAGGCGATCACCATTATCATGCAGTCACAGTACCAAAAAACATTTGCAGCACTCTGACACCCCTGGCGCACAGGAAAACGGCACCAGGGACATAACTTTAAATGCTTTCTGTCGGGGGGGGCTATGCCCCCCACCCCCTACATGAGGGGCTTCGTCCCCCACATCCCATACTAAAGGATTCTCAGCTCCAGGGGGGGTGCATGTCAGGGGGTGAAAGCATGTAAAATTAAAGGTTCGGGCCAAGTGCAAAAAAATTTCACCAGCGCCTGGACCTGGTACCTCACCCACCCCAACCACAAACCAACCCCCGATGCCACAACGCAGCTCAGCAACCCACAATAGCACTACCCCCTACAGCTCCTCCACTTCCTCCCAGCCCATGCTTGCCATGCTCGCTCCCCCCCACGCATGCATATAGCGACATCCAGTCACCAATTTTCGCCCACCCCATTTGGTCACCGTACTCTCCCATCACTGTGAGGGATTTCACTGAGAACAAGTCATCATTATGGATGGTGCCCTTCCCCATGCTCCCTCCTCATGGGCCACCACGGTACCCTGCTAGTAATCCCCCTTTCTTCAGAGTGGACTCCGTTTACTATTACACTCTGTATCCTGTTTTCCAGCCAATTTTTCACCCAGGCTACCACCCTGAGACCCACTCCCAGGGTGGCTAACTTGTTTATTAATCTTTTCTGTGGGACTGTGTCAAATGCCTTGCTTAAGTCTAAGCAGGCCATGTCCACAGCCCCTCCCTGGTCTACTACTTTGGTCACCCAGTCAAAGAAATCTATTTGATTTGTCTGACATGACCTTCTCACAGGAGAGGTTTGTCTGTGTGCACGCCTTCAGATGATGCCTGAGCAGGAAGAGGGATTAGCCTCCTCCCTCTAGCAGCAGGGGCAGGCAGATAGGCAGAGCTTCCAGATGGAGGAAGCTACCTGCTGGAGGGTAAGAGCACCATTGGTTAAGTGTCAGTGGCTCAGCAGGTAGCACACTCGCCTCTGAGGCCGGGAGATCAGACGGCTGTGGGTTCTAGCCCCACACCAGACACCTGGGTTAATATCCCAATACTGACACTGTAGTGCAGCATGAGGGGTTTGCTGCACTCCTGAGGTGCCGTCTTTCAGATGAGACATTAAACCAAGGTTCCATCTGCCTGTTCTGGTGGTAGTTCAAGTGGATGTTAAAGATCCCATGGCACTTCTCGAAAAGAGTAGGGGAATTTTTTATTAAATGGAGGACTCCAAACAATATACAAACACTTATATAGTAAGGAAAGAAACAAACATCAACTCAACCAATTATCACAATTCACCCATAAAGTAGAACATGCCGGTTGACCAAACTTTTTCAAATCAGAATTATACATTGCATGAACAGTATTTGATATATTGTAGAGAAGTTCCTCAAACGAAATAGTACGTTGTTGAGTAGACCAAAAAGTTCTAGATTGCCAAATATAAAATCGAATAACAAAAATAACTAAAAGTAACGTATCAGCAGGATACCTAGACCATTCACCCTTATTTGAACCATACATTAAAATCTCATAAGAAATTAAAGAAAAGGAAGGTTCTTTCCATTTTTTAGCTACAGACCCAAAAGGGTTTAATATACGAGCAATCCAAAAAAAGATGCTTCTGCGTTTCCAACTCAGAATTACAGAGAGCACGAGTACACCATCTTTCACTTAATTGTTTATGTTTATGTGTATTACCCACAGGCAATCTACCGTAAGAGCTAAGCCAAACACTATCCCATATAAAGGCAGGTATCCTTCCATGGGAAAGTAATTTTAAAACTCTTTCTTGAGACTGAGGAAGTACAATCTGGAAAAATTAAAGGTTCTGAAAAATCAAAAGAAACAATAGTAGTATACAATTGTTTTCGATTCAATGTCTCCAAATTGGGTACAGTTAGTTTCCATTTTTTCAATAAACTAAAAACTCCTTTGCCATACGTCGGAATATTGGGAACTTTAAACAAAGAAGTCCAATTACCGTTTTTCCAGAATGGTAAACCTTTCGAAAACCATGAATATACGTAAGGGAACCAAATCTTCAAGCCAGGCCGTAACAAAGGGTACAAATTACAAGATACAAAGATACTAAGGAAAAAAGCTATAGGATGAATCATAACAACACCTCCCTGACTAATATTTCTATACGTAAATCCTCTTTTAATGGGATTCAATCTACTCCCCCAAAAGGCCTGAAAAAAAACACTATATAAGGTTGTAAATAAAGACGATGGTGGAGGAAACACATAACTTAAATATAAAAAAATCGGCAATAGTAAAGTTTTAATAAGCAAAACTCGTTTACACTTTGCTATTTGTTTCCCTTTCCAACGAGCAACTACCGATTGAGCTACATTAATTTTCTTATATACATCATGTCTATATCTCCAAACACAATTCCCAAGATAGTTATTGGATCCTTTGAAATATGAATTCCTGCAAGGTACCAGATTTAGGAATAGGTGAAGAACCAAAAGGAAATCCTTTACTCTTACCGTAATTAATCTTTGAACCGAAGCTTTTGAAAATAAATCTAAAACAGTAGTGAACTTGGATTCTTCTTTAAGCGATTTTAAGCATACAATCAAATCATCCGCATATGCTAAAATTTTAATTGGTAAGACATTCTCAGCTAGCCTCACACCTTCTAAACCACTATGGGCGCTTACCATACAAATAAAAATATCAATATAGAACACATATAATAATGGACTCAACGGACATCCTTGCCTAACGCCTCTTTTAACTGCTATTGGAGGGCCACACCAACCATTAACATTCGGTATCAAAGAAGCAGATTGATACAATAACCGTATCCAATCAATGAAAATTGTAGGTAAACCATACGCTTTTAAGACTGAAAACAGAAATCTATGTGAAACACAATCAAATGCTTTTTCCTGATCCAGGCTAAGTAAATAACCCTGTAATGTACCTGTTTGAGATGCTGAAAAAGTTCAGGAATTATCAATAAATTATCATTCTGAGAGCGACCTGGTAGAGAACAAGTTTGATAAGGGCTTATCAAAGAATCCACAATTGGTGTGAGTCTCCGTAATAAGATTTTACTTAGAATTTTTAAATCAGTATTCAATAAACTTATTGTCCTCCAATTCTAGAACTGCTTTTCAACCCCTTTTATAAAGTAAAATAACTAATGCCTGATTCATAGAAGGAGCCAATCTAGCTGAAGATAACATATCATTAAACAAAGATGTCAATATTGGAACTAAAGTACTATGGAAGGTCTTATAAAAGGCTACACCAAAGCCATCTGTACCAGGAGCGGAATTAGTATTTAAAGAGAATATAGAATCTGTCACTTCCGACTCAGAAATATCCTTCAACAGCTGTGTGCATTCTGTTGAATTTAGGTGGGGCAATTGAAGTCCGTCAAGGTCTAATAACTCAGATTGAATATTATCATCTTCACAATACAAACTAGCTAAATAATTAGTCACAACATCCAATAAAGCAGCCGGAGTCCGTACTAAACCTCCAGAATCAGATATTAATTCTGTAATAACACGATTTACCACCCTATTTTTACAGTCATTAAAGGGATCCAATGCTCCTTTATGCAATTTTAAACCAAACCTATGTTCAAAGTCAAGAGATTTAGCTCTATCGTATCTATATTGGAACATGAGATTTTTCACCTTACTAATTTGAGTACTATAGTCTAAGCCTTCAGATTCAGTTAAGGATATTAACTTTTGCAACTGTATTCGCAACCTTAGATATTCTAAATATTGTGAATTAATCTTTTTCTTTGAAAAGGATTGGAAAAAAACTCTCCAGTCATTTTTGGTATCTTCCCACCAGGTAGCCACATCCTCATAGACATCCAGAACTGACAATCTAGCATTAAATTCCGACCGCCAGGCCTTTTGAACAGATTCATCAGATAATAAGGAGTCGTTTATTCTCCAATTATTCTTTTTACACCGTGGGGCACCTTCCCAAGACATGCAGACAGATAAAGATTTATGATCAGAAAACTCCCATACGCTTAAGTTAGTCTTAACTATTCGTAAAGGAATAGAAAGAAAAACAAAGTCTATTCGTGTGGATAACCGATTTTGGAAAAAAGTCCTACTCCCATCAGAATTAATGCTACGATAAGCATCTTTAAGCTGAGCAGTGTCTAAAATTTGATTCAATTTCTGGGAATCACAAAACAATTTAGACATCTTCATTCCTCTGTCAGTAACATTAAGGACACAATTAAAATCACCAGCCCAAACAATTAAGCGCGAAGTGTACAAATAAGGGTGAATGTCGTTCAGGAGAGCAACTCTCAAAGCTTTGGTCTGTGGGCATATATATTGATTAAACGTAGTCTTTCACCTCAAAATTAATATCTAATAGAGCGCCGCCTGGGCAAATATCCACCATTTTAGATACCCTAAAAGCGAATTGGTAAACAAAACTCCCACCCCTTCACAAAGATTTTCTCCATTTGACCAAAGGACATCCCTAATGACCAAAGATTCGTGCTTGCTGAACTTCATAAATAATAGTCTTCAACCTTGTATCCTGGAGACATATAATATCAGTATACAGTGACTTGTAAACAGGACAAAGCCGTAACCATTTTTTTATGGCTTTTTATACTATTAACATTAAGTGTAGTAACTGTTAACGAGGTCATTATAAAAAAGAAAAAAGGAAAAAAACCTATAAATCCCATTTAAGTAAATACCGTTAAGTAACTTTAGACACCCGTCTTCTCTGAGAACGCCTAGAAAAGCTTTCAGTCTTTCTTATGTCAACGTCCTCCCCTTCAGAAAAGGTATCTGAAATCAATGAAGCCTTAGAAGAACGGTCAGACTCATCACCCTCTGACTCCTCCTTAGAACCCAAAATTGCATAGCTGTTGCCCACTTTCCAAGACTCTGAAGTATCACCACTCGTAGAGGCCTTAGGCTCCTGTTGAGAGGGAACCAATTTTCCTGACCTGTGACGTTTTTTGGCAGTCACTTTTTTAAAAGGAATTTCTTGGGATAAAGGGGGAGGCATGTCAGAATTCTCACACTGAACTAAAGGAGCAGAAACAGGTGTAGTAGACCGGGAAACATCCAAGGTACCCTCCTCCAAAGGGAGCGACGGTACACTGTTTTGTACTATATCTAACGCTGAGCTATCCGGAGCAGTTTCTACAACTGGACTAGATGTAGCATGTGGAGGGGCAGTTTGGGGAAGTAAGGGAAGTGTGACAGAGGGTTTTTCTGGAACTAAATTACCATGCTGGGCACCCATAATCAAACCTTCATGAGAGGTACAATTATCTCTGTTATGGGAAGCCCAAGGGCATTTGGCATACCCATGTCCAGACTGCTCACACAAATTACATTTGAATAAGTTCAAACAACTAGCCGCTAAATGACCAAATTCAAAACAGTGGGAGCAACGCGGAGTATCACAAGCAGTATTCAAATGGGTTCTAGAACCACATTTAAAACAGGCCTTAGGCTGACCAACATAAAACAGACATCCTCTATCCCTCCCTAAAAAGAAACTATTCGGAAGGTGCTGTGGACCATTATTAGAGGAAAACAATTTAACTCTCACTTTCCATCCTCCATTCCAAATTTGTTCACTATCAAAGATGGGAACTGGTTTGTCCAAAATTTCACACCTCCTACGTAACCAGAAAAGAATATCTTCTATGAGACCCCTTCATTACGAAACAAAATAGTTATCAATTTAACAAAGGTTTAGTAAGAGGACTGCAAAAGGGGTCCAAAGAGGGTGTTCTTTACCATCTGAAATACAGACCAAAAACGCTCTAAACCTCCAGAAGTTTTAAAACTAATATCGTAATTAGCATTTCCTAAATGAATTAATGCATAAATATCTGAAGACATAAATTTCATAGAACCTTTCAATAACATTTTAGATATATAGAGCCTATCTGGAAGGTCTTCTAAACCACCTTTATACAATAATCTCACAGCGTTCCGACGAGGTGCAGGTTCTCCTTTGTTAGAAAATAAATCAGAAAGTTTAAAGGTAGAAGGGGGAGCTTCCCCATGTACTTCAGGGTTCAAACTAGCAGTTGTGGGCAATCCAGACTTAGAAAGAGTTTGAGCATCAGAACAAGTAGAAACACAGGCTTGAGCTGGAATAACAGGACTTGTAGTGTTAGTTTGTAGAGTGTAAATCCACTGAAGTACCCAGCTTATTAAAATTTTGTACTGTTACATCATTGGGATCAGGCACCCATTCCCCAGAGGGAGATTGTAGCCATCCTGCCTCAGAAATAGCTCTTTCAGGGGACCAATGGTTAGAAACAGAGGAGGCTAAAGCAGGCTTCATAGGTTGTGCTGAGAAACACCTTCCTCAGCTAGGGATATAAAAGGAACAGACTGTCCACGAGGAGTCTCTATTTCTAGAGAATCTCTTTCCTCTCCTTACTGGCAGCTCCACTTTGAATAGTAGGAGGACAAGTCTCTGAGCGCGATTTATCGCGTTAGCCGACATACCGAGCGTTTAATAGGATGTAGCGCCCAACAAACCGCTACTTTATTGTGTATTTGCGGTTCCAAACATGTCCCCTTAGAAAAAACAGAAGTAGAAACACTTACTTTTAGGTTAGATCCCGAGTTCTCCGCTGTAGAGTGTACGAGGATGCGAGGCAGACAACTCCATAGAGCGCACCTGACGTCACGCTTAACCACTTCATGACGCAGAAGTACAGGGAGCTGTGTTAGACAAAGTTATAACATCAGACCAAGAAAGTTCCAATTTTTGAAGCAGCGTTTCCTTACGTTTGTTACAGCTTTCCACCTCAGCGAGGACTTTGTCTAGTAAACGTTCTTTCTGTAACAGAACTGCAGCATAATCTTCAGATAGACTGCTTTGGTCAGACAGTATAGATGCAGCAGAAGGCACATTTTCGGTGGTAAAGAATTCCTGTGGCATAGAAGCATCTTGCAATTCAGAAACCAGGTTTTCATGACTTATCTCCTCTGGTGCAGGAGAGGACGCCCACTCCCTCTGCTCAGTCACATCCATCAACTCTGCAGGTTGGGACATAGTGGCCATCTTGTGTCCGTCCACCAAAGATTCCCCTTCCAAAGAGTAGGGGAATTTCCTCAGTGCCCTGGCAAAATTTCCCTCATTCACAAAAAAAATTCCACCAACAGCTTAGTCTGGTTCAAGGTCAGTTGGCATTTCATCCGTACTACCACCCCCGGTCGTGCCTGAAAATAGGCAGAACCTGCCTAGTGCACTTACCCAGTCAACAAAAACTAAATAGATAAAATAAATAAATCCTGTGTAGTGAAGGGTCTGCCTTTTTTGCAGCTTCTCCCTATACAGCAGTTATCCACCAAACCCTCCCCTCAAAAAAAGCAGAGGTGCAGAGTCATGAGCTACGGAACTGACTGTCCCATTATGGGGGATCGCCTTGGGGTCAAAAAGAAATGTTACCTTTTTTCCCCCAAATGTATTTCCAGTTTTTTACTTTCTTCAGTGGTGTATTAGTAATATGTGATTAGGTACTGTAGGAAGGTTTTCACAGTCATGTATTTATAGTGTAGTGGCATGGTAGTCTTGCAGAATAGTAGGTGAAGGATAACTCTTGGGATTTAGACCACAGTAGGCAGCACATTCTAACAGGGGAGGGTGCTTTGGAGAATAACCCAGAAAGAACCATCCCTTACTGTATACCTCAAAGGCCAGATCCTTCATGAGGTCCTACCCAGTGTGGTGGCACCCCTCCAAAGGGGAGGAGAGGGCCTATATAGATTGGTTGGTATGATCACAAATGTTCAGCTGTGACTGTCTTGCTGTGCAGGGCACACATTATTGATAGATACGCATATCACATCCACTTACTAACTCTAATTGTCTATTTAATAAATACATGGCTGTGTCCATTTCATCCAGGCATATTGTCTGTCTCATTTGTTCAGGTGAAGGGCAGGTTTGTGACCTATAAGACAAAAGATTATCTTAATACAGGAAAGAGTTTATGTGTTTTTTTCAAAGCAATTTGGTACTGAGGCTTCCATTGTAGTTTGTTTGCCTTTTCTTGGTCACTAGTACAAGTTAGTTTGACATCATATAAATAATAATTTGATCAATTATATTGTATTCTTAACAATATGCATAATCTAATAGTTTCCAAAATTAAAACTCATTTGCCATACATTTTGTATTCCCTTAGTTTGACTGGGTCACTCAGTTTAAATCTCATTTTTATGAACTTGCTAAATGTCATTTTTAAATCATGTGCAAATTTAGGAACTCAGTTACTGACCCCCTACCTTTAGGTTTTTCATGAATATATTAAAGAGTGGGTCCCATGTCTGATTACTGTGGCAGCTTACTTGTTAATATTGCTTAACACTTTTCATAAAGGTTTCTATTTATTATTACTCTGCAACCTCCATTGTGACATGGCTAATAGCATTGCGCAAAGGACAGCATATGACACTAATTAGCCCAATGGCATCCTGGGGGTATATTCATACATGCATAGTGCACCTGTCCAGCAAACACTACTTGTATAAATATAAGCTGTGGAAGTACCTAGCAAAGTAGGATATGCAGCACTTCACAGCCCTATGCTGGCAGTAGTCATCAAGGAGCAGTGGGGGCTAGCACATGCCAAATGGTTTAACACCTTTGATCCTGGCTGCCATATACAAAATCCAGCATACTAATGTCCACATAAGGCATGCAAGGTAACAACAGGCCATTTGCATGCCATTATGTGGACCTGAGCATCTTTGCATAATGTCTCCAAGCTGTTGCATGCACGTAGAGAGGTATTTGGTGCTCCATCTGCCCACAAACCACAAGTAAAAGTATATTAAATATTAGTCCCTTGTGCTCATTGTTCCCCTTCCCTCACCCAGTCTTCATTCCCATTTAAGAGTAATGTAATGTCCTGATGCTAATGGTGCCCCCTTTCCACCTTGATCCCTATCTGGTATGTATATTACTACATACCACTCCCTGGAAGTCTAGTAGCCCTTACTTCACCCGATACTTGTTAACACAATAGAACATCTCCCTGGTGTCCAGTGGTACCTCCCCCCCACCACAGCTCCTGCTCCTTCTGCTAATGCCCCCACCAGATTGTGACTGGCACTTACCCTACACTCACCTCCTTGGCCAGATGCCACCTGCCTCACACAAATTTTCTTACAATATACCAATCTGTATATGAATACAGAACTCTTGATCAGAAAAGTACAGAGTCTTACTCTGTACAAAGCAGTACTGGATATGCATGTGGACTTAGTTATTCAGTGAAGCTCACCAGGATGAATCCCAAAGCTGCACAATTCTGCAGCAGAGTTGCTGCAGGAAAGAAAGACATTTCGGAGGGACAAAATCATTTTTGTCATGCATGAAACTGTGGCTCTGCATTTCATATGGGTAGGTTCCACTGTAGTTGTGTCCATAAGTATAGCATGGTACAAAGTCTTTTAGTGGGGCAGTAATAGTTTAAACATAGGGATTTCTAGCGTCTACTAGCTAACCACTTACTGGCATATTGTGGTACTTTTACATAGAAACATAGACTTTGATGGCAGATAAGGACCGATTGGACCACCAAGTCTGTCCATTATTTCCTATAATACCCTGCCTTTTATTTTATGGAAAAACTCTTGTCATTTAGCAATTCAAACATTTACTAAAGCCCAGTTTTGCAACATCTATATGTTCCCCTCATTAAATGTGTTAGTTTCATTATGAAAATAAGGAAACAATTATTTTATTAGTTTTTTTTCCACAAGTTCCCTTTATCGAATCCATGTTGGGACATGTAATCTAAAACTGTGCTTCCTCTAAATGATGAACAGTCCTATGCTTTCAATCCTGTTGGTACAACTGTTTACATCATTTTTCCTGGTTTTTGTTTTAAGTTATATATGAAATATATTTATTTAGTTTTTGTTTACCGGGTAGGTGCGCTAGCCATAGAGATGACTGTTTTCAGGCACGACCCGGGAGGTTACAAGATAAAACAGTACAGAGATACAATAGGTAGTTACAGCCAGATATATACAATGGTGTTCCAAATCAAAGTTTATACAGTACAAATAATATACAAGTTTTTAGAGGGTAGGATACAAAGCAGTATAACAATTTTGGCATTTGGATGATACAATTTTGGCAGTAGAGCAAAACAGTATGGTTACAGAGTACAAGGAGTAGATAAGAGATAACATGGGTATAGCACAAAAAGAAAATAGTCATACAGCAGCTATGACCCTACAGGGAGAGAAAATTTATAAACAGACAAGGAGGATACAAGAAATATAATTGATAAGTGCAAGGGGGGTTAGATGGAAGGGATAGGAAACTGAGTGTATTTAAGTTTGTGGTAGGGCATGCTTCAGAGATATACTGTATCAGCCAAGGCAAGTAGAGGGTGGTTGGAGGACAGATGAGATAGACTACACAGGGGTGGGTAGGCGAGTGTGTATTGATAATAGGAATGAGAGAACAGAGCCAAATAAGTGCAGGGGGGAGTGAAATACAGGGGGTAGGCAAGCTGAGCTACATTAGGTTTGGAGCTGGGTTAGTATAGGAGATGCAAGCCAAGCCGAGTAGGGGGTGCACCTGGGGAGAGGCATAAGAGAAAAGACACTGAGAAATGGAGTTTAGCAGACACAGGGTTAAGAGCTGTGGCTAGGGAGGAGGATAGGGAGCTAAGGAGGTTTAAAACAGGAGCATTGGTCAGCTGAGATGAGGTAGAGTCGGAGTGCTTTTTTAAACGTGTCATGAATGGGTGTTTGGTGGACATCTAGGGGGAGGGAGTTCCACAGCAAAGGAGTGTGATGGGCAAAAGCACTGGAACCTTTGATGGTTATGTATTTTGGCACACACAAGAGGGATTTGTCAGCTGAGCACAGTCCATAGCTTGAGGTCTGCGGAGTGAGTAATTCCGCCAGTGATTTAGGGATTTGAAACTGCATAATACTGTCTATGGTAGAGCCAAAGGAGCAGAGCCTGGTGGCATTTGGAGACAGCCAGTTTAGATCAGAGTAGAGGAGGCAGTAGTGTTTCTGCCTGTGGGACAAGGTGGCATACTGACATATTTTATTATAGGCAACATCGCACCTATGGAGATTCATTTTAGTTATGGCAGCATAAGAAGATACTCCATAGGTTAGGGTATGGAGGAGTATGCCCCGGGCAATAGCTATTCTCACTTAGGGATTAAAGCATAGCTAGTGCAATAGGCTACACCTAGCTTGGAGTTCACAGACTTACATGTATTTGGAATGTGCTGTTCAAAGCTTAAGGATTGATCCAAAGTGACTCCTAGGTATCTAAAGAGGTAACTAAGCCAATTGATGAGCCATCTAAGCAAGAGACCCTAAAGTTGTTTGGGTGTGATTTGAGTTTCAGGGTGGTACCAAATAGCATGGACTGGGTTTTGGTCTCATTTAGCACAAGGTTATGATCCAAGAGCCAGGCTTGGATGCATTGAAAATCAGCAGCAAGCCGTAGATTGCTGTCAGATATATTTTTCGAACTGGTATAGAGGACGATGTCATCCGCATAGAGTAAGGAGGAGGCAGAGAGTTTGGAGGTAATGTCATTAATGAATATAGAAAAAAGAAGCGGTCCCGGGATAGAGCTTTGGGGTACTCCAACATTCACTGTAGCCTTATCCGAATAGGATGAGTTGAACTTAACAACTTGGACTCTGTTTGATAGGTAGTTGTTGAATCAGCTAACTACATTTGATGTGAAGCCTATAGATTGCAGGGTGATGAAAATAAGGGAGTGGTTCACAAGGTCAAAAGTCTTCATCATGTCAATGAAGACAGCACCTGTTAGGAGACCCCTGTCCATAGTCATGATAGTATCTGTGGTAAATTTAAGCAAGGCAATAGAGGTGCTGTGACCTTTTCGAAAACTGTGCTGAGCAGTTGTTAGAAGGTCATGCCTGATAAGAAATTTTATAGTTTAAATGGCGACTAGTTTTTCTAGGATTTTGCTTAGCACCAACAGGATGGCTATTGGCCTATAGTTCGAGGGGTCACTGAGGTCCCCCTTTTTAAAGACAGGGGTGACTCGCGCTATCTTCCAAATGTCAGGGACACTACTTTGACACAAGGAGAGGTTAAAAATTGTGGTCAGAGGTGCAGCAATGAGAGGGGTGGCTATTTGTAATAGTCTGGGCTCAATACAATCAAAGCCTGTAGCAGAACTATCAGAGATCAACTTAAGAAGTTTTGTTACCTCCTTCAGGGTAATGGCTCTAAAGGAAAAGGGGGGACAGCTGGTACTTTGAGGAAGCTGGAAACACTTGTTTAGAGGTGGGGAAGGAGGATATGAATTTAGTTAGGTCTGAGAACTGATTATTAAGGAAATTTGCAATGGTCTGAGGATTGTTGCAGTGAGTTCCATTAAGGATCATATCATTAGGGGTAGATGACTGAGTAGATCCTAGGAAGGTTTTGATGTGGGACCAGAACTTTTTTTGGTCTACTGAGACATAGAAACATAGACTTTGATGGCAGATAAGAAACCGCTTGGCCCACCTAGTCTGCTCATTTCCCTACCTACAGGATAAGCTGCAGATCTTAGTTAACCAACAGCCAATTTCTTCCTACCCACCACAAGAACTGCCTTTTGCCTGTCCCATGCATTTTTGAATTCTCTCAGAGTTTTAGACTCCACAACCTCCTCAGGAAGGCTATTTCATGTGTCCACCACCCTCTCTGTGAAAAAATACTTCCTCACATTGCCCCTCTATCTTCATATTGTGTCCCCTTGTTCTTGCACATCACTTTTTCTGAAAGATGCTGCCCTATTGGACTTTGTTGATTCCACTGAGGTACTTCAAAGTTTCTATCATGTCCCCTCTTTCCCTCCTTTCCTTAAGGGTATACATATTATGCTCATTTAGTCTCTCCTCGTATGGCTTCTCTTGTAGACCCTGCACCATCTTAGTTGCCCTCCTCTGAACTGCCTCCATCCTGTCTATATCCTTGCAGAGATGGAGTCTCCAGAACTGGACACAGTACTCCAGATGGGGTCTCACCAACTGTCTGTACAGAGGGATAACAACTTCCTGTTTTCTGCTGGTGATGCCTCTCCCTATACATCCCAGTATCCCCCCAGCCCTCCCTACTGCCTTCTCACATTGCTTGCTAACCTTAAAGTTATCTGATATGATTACCCCCAGGTCCCTTTCCATTTTTGTTGTTGTTACTACCTTCCCCCCCACTGTGTAATCTTCCCTTGGGCTGTTGTTTCACAGGTGCATTATTTTGCACTTTTTTGCATTGAATCTAAGCTGTCATACCTCTGACCATTCCTCCAACCTTGCCAAGTCCCTTCTCATCCTTTCCATACCTCCCTGTGTATCAACCCTGTTGCAGATCTTTGTATCATCTGCAAAGAGGCATACCTTTCCTTCCAGTCCCTCTACAATGTCACTTATAAGGACATTAAAAAGGACTGGACCGAGTACTGAACCTTGCGGTACCCCACTAGTAACCCCTCTTTCTTCAAAGTGGACTCCATTTACAATTACCTTCTGTATCCTGTTGTCCAGCCAATGTTTTACCCAGGCTACCACCCTGGGACCCACTCCCAGGCTGGTTAATTTGATTATTAATCTTTTGTGTGGGCCTGTGTCAAATGCCTTGCTAAAGTCTGCAGTTGTTCTTTGAATATATCAATTCCACCAATTCCAATCTGAAATTTACATCTGAATGGGACATGGCAGCAGTTAATTTTCTTGATTTAACAATTTTTAAATCTGAGACTAAGCTGGAATATAAAATGTATAGAAAAACAACAGCACACAATACTATTCTTGAAGGTATAAGCTGCCATCCAAAGAGATTGATTAGAAATATTTCAAAAGGACAGTTTTTGCGAACAAACTGGACATGTTCAATGGATGATGATTTTGAGATAAAAAGTGTGGCTATGGTGAAACATTTTGAGGCTAGGAAATATTCTAAAGAATATATACAGGGTGCTTATGTAAATGCAAAAAATAAAAACCATGTCAAACTTATTAGTGGAAACAAAAATAAGGAAGAAAGGTATCATTTGTAACATAATATTTTCAGAAAGTTTCTGATGTGACATACATAATAAAAAAATGGCCAATTTTAAGGGAAGATAAATGCTTTGATGAGATCAGCAAAGATGTTCCAAGAATAACTTATAAAAGGGGTCATAATTTAAGAGACAAAGAACCTCTGTGCGCAAACACTGAGGCAAGGGTTACCCCAAAGGGCATTTGGCTGGGAAGCCAAGTTTCAAGAAAATACAAAATCATTGTGTGGGCATGTGTGATTTTATATAATTTAAGAGACTCACTCATTCATAGTTTGTTGCCGAAACAAGAAATATAAACTTGGTTACCTAAGCCTCCACTTGGAAATTTTAGATGTGGGCACTGTTCGCAAGGCAACAATACTAGGGACATAGATTCATTTACACATCCACGTATGGGAAAGAGATTGACAATTAGACATTTTATCAATTGCAGTATGGAAGGGTTGGTGTACACACTGACATGTCCATGTGGAATTTACTATATTGGCCAGACTAAAAGAGCGCTCAAGTTGAGAGTGGCTGAACATAAAAATGCAATCCTTACAAACAATGAATCTTATGCTATTGCTAGACATTTTTCTGCTGCTCGACATACCTTGCCTGCAGTGCTAACATTTTTTGGATTGGAAAAGTTGGTCCTGGACCAAAGAGAAGGAAGTTTAAAAAACAAACTGCTATTGAGGGAAGCCTTTTGGATTACAACATTAGACACTATAAAGCCAAATAGACTGAATGATTCTGCCTCCTTGCACAGTTTAAAATGAATTTTGTTTTATCTGTTTAATGTATATGTCTGTGCTTATTCTGATATGTGTATGTGTATTGTCATTCTAAATGTGATAACACTTTACATGTAAATGTATTCTTGCACTTTAGGGCATGTATGTTACTTTAAGGTAATGATTTAAAAATAATGGTGCTTTAGTGGCAACACATGTTCTGAGGAAGGCGTCAGTTGGGACGCAGAAATGTAAATATGTCACTATTCGAACATTTGGCTGGCCAAAAGTCCACTGGTAATTTAATTATAAGTTATACAAGCTATACAAGTTTGCTTTTGAAAACCACTATTGGACTAAGAATCTAAATGGAGTGCCTATTGCCAGCATTTTTGAGAATGGCTGCTGCTGTAAGATTTTAAACATTAAAGATAGAACTTTGAATTTTGAAGGGGTGTTGACCAGTTCCTTTTATCTGGAGTGTGGTGTGATCTAGGTAGGTCATGTCCACAGCCCCTACCTGGTCTACTACTTTGGTCACCCAGTCAAAGAAATCAATTAGATTTGTCTGACATGACTTTCCCGCTGTGAACCCATGCTGCCTTGGGTCCTGTGCCCCACTGGCCTCTAGGTACTCAACAATTCTTTCCTTCAGAAGTGATTCCATCACTTTACCTACCACAGAGGTCAAACTGACAGGTCTGCAGTTTCCTGCCTGTCTTGCTCCCACTTTTGTGAAGGAGAATCACAGCCACCTTCCTTTAGTCCTCAGGTACCACACCATCCTCTCATGATTTGTTAAAAAGGGTAGTCAATGGTGTCACTAGTTCTCCCCTTAATTCTTTTAGAATTCTGGGGTGAATTCCTTCAGGCCCCATTACTTTGTCCACTTTCAGTTTTAGGAGTTCTTTCAGAACCCTTTCTTCTGTAAAAGGAATGGGATCGACACCCCCTATCTAGAGTGCTTCTATTAATTGGACTAGGCACCTCCCCTACTCCTCTTTTGTGAATACTGAGCAGAAGTTTTCATTCAGTATCCCTGCTTTTTCACTGTCCCTCTCTGCCCACCCACCGTCCTTTCTATTCAGCCTCACTATTCCTCCCTTTGTCTTTCTATGCTCCATGATGTACCAATAAAATGTTTAATCCCATTCTTAACCTAGTTGGCTATCTTTTCCTCAGTTTGGGCTTTGCTATTCTGACTTCCCTCCTTGCTTACTTCTGCCTTAACTGGTACAGTTCTCAGTCCTGCTCCTTCTGTGTTTCCTTATACTCCCTAAATGTTATCTTTTTCTCCCTAACCTTCCCTGTCACCTCTTTTGAGAACCATAGTGACTTTTTCTTTCATTTTGATTTGTTTATTTGCATCACACAAAGGCTTGTTGCCTCTGTGATGGCAGTTTTGATGTTTCCCATTGTTGCCCCACCCTCCTTCTAGCCTGTTTGCTAGTGCTTTTCTGAGGCACTCTCTCATCTTTCCAAATCAGCCCTCCTGAAGTCCAGTACCCTCACTTTGTATGGCTTGACTCTGTAGCTGAGTTTATCATGAACCACACTGTTTGGTGGTCACTTGTTCCCAGATGGCTACCCACTTCTAAATCTGCGATCCTCTCACTGTTCCCATTTGAGAGTATGAGGTATAAGATTGTTCCCTCATGAATGGGTTCCAAAACTAGCTGTCTGAGACATGCCACCTGTAGGGCATCAACAATGGCCCTGCTCTTGGATGTGGCTACAGCAAAGGTGCTCCAGTTAACATATGGCATAGTCTGGTCCCCCATCAACAGTATCTCCCCTTTCTCTGCCATCGCAAGGATACCTTCTATCATATCCTTGTCCATTCTCTCTCCCTGACATGGGGGTCTGTATACAACCCCTGTGAGGATTGTGGTGCCATTTCCAGTCTGTAAGGTGACCCACGGTGCCTCTTCTCCTCCCTGTTTACTCTTTTGTTCTGTTGCTTTAATCCCTTCCCTTACATAGAAACATAGACTTTGATGGCAGATAAGGACTGCTTGGCCCACCTAGTCTGCCCATTTCCTTACCTACAGGATAAGCTGCAGATCCTATTTAACCAACAGCCTATTTCTTCCTACCCCCACAAAAATTGCCTTATGTCTGTCCCGTGCATTCTTGAATTCTCTCACAGTTTTAGACCCCACAACCTCCTCAGAAAGGCTGTTCCATGCGTCCACCACCCTCTCTGTGAAAATATATTTCCTCACATTGCCCCTGAGCTGTCCCCCCTCTATCTTCAAATTGTGTTCCCTTGTTCTTGCACATCTCTTTTTCTGAAAGATGCTACCCTCTTGGTTTTTGTTGATTCCCTTGAGGTACTTGAAAGTTTCTATCATGTCCCCCTACTCCCTCCTTTCCTCAAGGGTATACACATTAAGTTCTTTAGTCTCTCATCGATGGTTCTCTTGCAGACCCTGCACCATTTTAGGTTCCTCCCTCTGAACTGCCTCCATCCTGTCTATGTCCTTGTGGAGATGGGGTCTGCAGAACTGGATGCAGTACTCCAGATGGGGTCTCATCAACTGTCTGTACAGGGGGATAACAACTTCCTGTTTTCTGCTGGTGATACCTCTCCCTATACCTCCCAGTATCCCCCCAGCCCTCCCTACTGCCTTCTCTCATTGCTTGCCAACATTAAGGTCATCTGATATGATTACCCCCAGGTCCCTTTCCATTGTTGTTGTTGTTACTATCTCCCCCCCACATTGTGTAATCTTCCCTTGGGTTTCTGTTTCCCAGGTGCATTACTTTGCACTTCTTTGCATTGAATCCCAGCTGCCATACTTCTGACCATTCCTCCAATCTTGCCAAGTCCTCCTCATCCTTTCCACACCTCCTTGTGTATCAACCCTGTTGCAGATCTTTGTGTCATCTGCAAAGAGGCATACTTTCCTTCCAGTCCCTCTGCAATGTCATTTATAAAGACATTAAAAAGGACTGGATCCAGTACTGAACCCTGCAGTACCCCACTAGTAACCCCTCTTTCTTCAGAGTGGACTCCATTTACAATTACCTTCTGTGTCCTGTTGTTCAGCCAATGTTTTACCCAGGCTACCTACCCTGGGACCCACTCCCAGGCTGGATAATTTACTACTAATCTTTTGTGTGGGACTGTGTCAAATGCCTTGCTAAAGTCTAGGTAGGCCATGTCCACAGTCCCTCCCTGGTCTACTACTTTGGTCACCCAGTCAAAGAAATCAATTAGATTCGTCTGACATGACCTTCTCGCTGTGAACCCATGCTACCTTGGTTCCATAGAAAGCTACTCCTCCCCCTCTTCCACCCTTCCTGTCTCTCCTGTAGGTTGTGTACCTTGGTATGTTAACATCCCAGTCATGGTTCTCTGTGTACCATGTCTCTGTGACTGCTACGATAGCCAGGCATCCCTCTTCCATCAAGGCCACAAGTTCAGAGAGCTTGTTGCCCAGACTACAGGCATTAGTATTCATTACCCTCCATTTCTTGATGGACTTACCCTTTTTTGCCCCATCCCTGTCCTTATTGTCTCTCCTGCTGTAAAGCCTTGTTATTAATTTATATTTTGGTATATTCTTCAGTCATCAAGCCCATACATCTTCCTAAATGACTTATTGAATGATAATGAAGAGGTAGTGCTAAATCATGAGGTAATTCTCTTAGGATTTTTTCAAATGAAAACTGTCTGGTCCTGGTGCCTTGTTAACATTTATTCCATTCAGTAATTTTTCTTTCTCTTCCCTGGTTATGAATAAGTTACTTAACAAAATAATCTTTATAAATGGAATGTCAAATTTGCCCAACCAACCATTTATTTTGTAAAAATGTAGCCATTCTTGTATTTCCCTATCTCTATCAAGTTTCCATTAGTTTTAGTCCTTTCCCTTACAGAAATATAGGTGTGCTGTGTACATGCAGAATGCATGCCACATGCTTAATTGTGCAATGTTTGCATACAGTTCGCATATACAAGGTGATCCTAAGCAAACCAGGTCTAAAAAACAAATCAGGTTCATATGCTGCAAACTTGACATGTGCACAGCAGGTAAGCTGGTGTGAACAACTTCTAAAAATGACATGAGGTTCACATGTTGCATGCTTGACATGGGTGCATAAGTTAAGCTGGTGTGAACATCATTTAAACATCACATCAGGTTTACATGCTGCACACTTGCCATGTGTACAGCTGCCGAGCTGGTACAAATCTCATCTAAAAAATACATCAGTTTCAATTTCTTATACTAAGGCTACCAATTAAAGTCATTAAAATACATTTTATTTGAATTCCCATAAAAATTAGGTAAACTCATTAATTCTGATCCTTTTGAAAGTTGTTTAATGGCTTTTGACTTTTGTCATTAAATCCCCATTAATTTGTAAAGTATTGTTTGCATACTTTATTGAATACCTAGGATATAGCCAGTCAACATCCCCCATTCCAGAAGTACGAAGAGGGACCTCTGTGTTGTGAAGCCTATCCTTTTTGTTATGGACCATGCAAATCCCTTATGCATATTTAGTGCTACAAATGTGTTTCTCCATGACTATTTCATCTCACTTACTTTCCCTTTGTCATTCTGTATTGAGCATATACACTATAGCCATGCTCAGTACTCTTTGTGCTGATTAGGGTCTTGGAAGCATGCACCATACCTCACATTCTGTCTCTGAAATGAGAGACATGGACATTCAAATGAGGGACACTAACCCACATGATGATCAGGAGACATCATGAAACATGGAGATACAGTACCTCAGAATACATTGGAAACCATTGCATCAGCATCTGAGAATACATTTTTATCATTAAGCAATGGTGCCATTAAGGTAGGGCAGAGGCAGTTGTCCCACCCTTCCCTGTATTTGTGCCTAGGTTTTTCTTATGGTGTGGCAATAATGGCATTAAATTTGGATTTAATCTTTTGCACAATAAGTGCCCAACTGGCCTGTGTGTACTCTCCAGACTTGACCATGTCTGTATTGTGTTGTCCACTCTCTCCACCTATTACTGGCAGTACAATCACATCTGATGTGGATGAGCTTCAGCCAAGAAAGAGTGCATGAGTCTTGCAAGAGTGACACTGTCTTTCCTGCCAGAGTAGACAGACTGCATGCTACAGCTTGGAAGAGTCGGTGAGCACTGAAATCTCAATAGCAGAGTTGTGGCAGCATATTTTTGTTGGTCTGCTCCTAGTGAGTCTCCATCTCCACTGGTGGGCTGAAGGGGCAGAGGGTGAGCTAGAAGCTAACTCAAGACTAGGCTACCTACTTACTCTACTAGGCTTGCAATGCAAAAAAATAGCACAGAACCCCACGGCAGCAAGCTAGGCTTAGTAGCAGTGGTGACAGCAGTGTAGGCCTTGATTAGTGCAGTGTGGCAGCAGCCATAGCAGGAACCAAGCAAGAAGAAAGCAACCCAGGTTGGGTGGGTTCGGTAGGAAAGGGGACTTAGTCACAGACAATGTTGGGGATCTGTGATGGTCGGTTCTAGCATTCAGCTTCTGGCAGAAGGAGAGAGGGGGAGCAGACTGAAAAGAGGGCTTGTGGCACATGGTGCCAGGCTGCAGGTTCTGGCCTCATGGTAAGGTAAGTAAAAGTAAATAATTTTTCTTTTCAGGGGGGTTGATGAAGGACTGAAATATTGACGTGTTTTTCATGTTTCTACACCTTTGGGTGGCTTCATGACCCATAGGGGATGGGTACTGAATGGAATGAAGTCAGGGGAAAAAAATCAGGACAAAGTTGTTTTTTTGGGGTGGGTGGTTAGAACTTCAGCCAGGAAAAAAATTGTTTAGTAACTGGGTGGTTTTAAGGCCAAATCTGATGCACTGCTCTGGGTTATATACAGATGACTCTTATACATTTTAATTTTTCCTGATTTGCACATCACTTTTCAGTCAAAGCAAAGAAGTTGCACCTTTTAGAGATGTTACAGACATTTTGGAGCTGTCCCTTGCATTCACAGACAGTTGAGCAGTATGATTTGCACAGACTATTGGAGCCCCACTATAATCAGGCTTATGCCCCCAATGAAGCTGACCTTCACGCCCACATGCTCAGGCATATCATGACAAAGAGTAAAGGAGACTGCAGGGGTGTGCACCATTGAAATGAATGGGGGTACTTTTTTATTACTATTTTATATATTATTGATGGAGAGTTGAAGATTACTGAATGCCGCCGCTCGACTAACAAGGGCCTTGTTAGTAAAACAGTGGACTTCATCATTCTCCAACTCACCATCATAACATATAAAATAGTAATAAAAAATAACTTCATTCATTTCAAGGCATTACACCCCAGCATTCTAACCTATGGACATCATTTCTTAAAAAAACCTGCCTCTGGCTCCCTAGTACTAAAGTAAGAGACTTTTTACTTATATCTATACTTGGTGGATTGTCTGTAGCAGCATGACCATCCCTGATGTATTGGGATGGGAAAAACCACATGTGTTTCCATTGGTATGTGTGCTATAGTTCAACTGTGAAACTGAGATGAGTAAGAGAAGAAAAAGAAAACTGAAAAACATAACAGTGTCTACAAGCATGCCACATGCGTGCAGATGTTGTCAGATACAGTATTATTAAAGTACAAGTGAACCATTGTGAGCAGACAGTATGGCTAAGTGTGTAAAGGCACTGAACTGCAAGCCAGAAAACCTGACGGCATGAAGACCTGGGTTTAAACTCATCAACCCCCACATGTGTATGGTGTGATACTGAGCAAGTCACTTAACTTTTAAGTGTGTAGTTATCAGTGATATCCAAACCTACCCAATCTGGGTTGCTTGCTTGATTGCTGCTGTGGCAGCTGCTGCACTGCACTGATCAAGGACTATGAAGGCCTTCCACACCGCTGTCACCAATGCTGCTATACCTAGCTTGTTGCCACTGGCATCTGTGCTTTTGTTTTTTTGCATGACAAACCTAGCAGAGTAAGTAGGTACCTAGTCTTGAGTTAGCTTCTAGCTCACCCTCTGCCTCTTCAGCCACCAGGGGAGATGGAGACTCACTAAACGTAGACAAACAAAAATATGCTGCCACAATACTGCTACTGAGAGTTCACTGCTCACCGACTCGTCCAAGCTGTAGTGTGCAGTCTGTCTACTCTGTGGTGGGAAAGACAGTGTCGCACTTGCAAGACTTATGCACTCTTTCTTGACTGGAACTCATCCACATCACATGTGATTATGCTGCTGCTAATAGGTGGAGAGAGGGGACAACACAATTCAAGACACAGTCAAGTCTGGAAAGTACCTGCAGCGTGATCACACACTGGCCTGGTGGGCACTTATTGTGCAAAAGATTGAATCCAAATTTAATGCCATTATTGCCACATCATAAGAACAACCTAGACACAAATATGGGGGGGGGCACAACTGCCTCTGCCCTACCAAGATGACATTGCTACTTAATGGTAGAAATGTATTATCAGTTGCTAATGCAATGGTTTCCACTGTGTTCTGAGGTACTGTATCTTCATGTTTCATGATGCACCCTGATCATCATGTGTAGTTAGTGTCCCTCATTGTTCCTCATTTTGAGTGTCTATATCCCTCATTTCAGGGACAAAATGTGAGGTATGGTGCATGCTTCCAAGACCCTACTCAACACAATGAGTGCTGACCAAGGCCATAGTGTATATGTTCAATATAGAATGACAAAGGGAAAGTAAGTGGGATACAACAGTCACGGAGAAACACATTTGTAGCACTAAATATGCATAAGGGATTTGCAAAAAGGATAGGCTTCACAACACAGAGGCCCCTCTTCGTACATCTGGAATGGGGGATATACACTGGCTATATCCTAGGCATTTAATGCAGTAAGCAAACAATACTTTGCAAATTAATGGTGATTCGATGACAGAAGTCAAAATCCATTAAACAACTTACAAAAGTAGCAGCAGTAGTAGTATACAATTTTATTCAAATTGCTTGACTAGGATAGCTGTTACACACTCCATTGAGTGAAGCTCATTCCAGAGGAGGTCCTTATACATTGATAAATACTTACAGTTAAACTATAACATGATAAAATATAAATATGCATTATACAATATAAATGGACAATACAAAAGACACAAACCTACCCATAACATCTAGCATCATAGTACAGAACATAACCATCCTTACATGTAAATTTATCACCACCTTTAACACCAAACATTATACATTTAAACAGTTACTATTTTTAAAAGAGAATAAACCCTCATGTCAATCCTTCAGCACAGCATGCTGAAGAAACATTTGATTTGTTTTGGTACCATTGCTTTATACATCCCAGTTTAATAGGTTGATCTATATGACGCACTGTAATAGGTAATGAATTCCAAACTAATGGCCCCCATGCCAAACAGCAGATTTCCCCATGTTAGTATTGCATCTGGGAACAACATATTTCAGACCAGATGCTGACCTCAAATGCAATTTAATATCCCTGATGGAGTATAAGGTTAACAAATATTGTGGTAGTTTTTGTCTGCATACATTAGACATTAGAGTAAGAATGTGCCAGTCTGTCCTGCAAAAGGATCAGAATTAGTAGTTTACCTAATTTTTATGGGAATCCAAATAAAAATGTATGTTAATGACTCTAATTGCTAGCAGTAGTACAAGAAATAGAAACTGATGTGTATTTTAGATGAGATTTGTTACAGTTTCCTCCAGGGCCTGAGTGCTCTAACTCACCATAGGGAAACTATCCTTCTTGGCTACTTTAATCTAAATTGGCTAAGCTGCCAATAGTCTATGTATGCCTGTTAAAGCAGCACTACCTGATGCAGGTGATTACTCTCCCCACCAGACTTAATCCCTGGATGGCCACTCAGACTCTACTGGACTGGATCCTCATAAACAGGGAAGACCGAGCATTACACGGCGGCACCATGGCTGACTCTATAAGTGACCACTCACCGACCTGTCTTCTCTGGTCCTCCAAACTTAAGCGCCCACCACCCAAATACCTATCCTTCAGAAATTTCAGCTGTGCAGACACCACAAATCTCTTTGAGGAGACCTGGTCCATAGACTGGTCTGCACTTCTCTCTACATCCGACGCAGCCTCAGCGTTGTTCACGTTTACTCAGATACTGCTATCCCTTCAAGACTGCTTTTTCCCTGTTACTACCGGACGTGTCAGGGGTGGGAGTACATGATGGGTCTCCAGTGACCTGCTAACCCTTATGAAGGTCAGAGACCATGCCTGGTCAATGTTCAAATCAACCCCCTCTCCTGCCCTCTGGGAGGCATTGAGGCATCTGAGGAACAAATGTAAACACCAGGCAAAATCCATGAAACTGACCCACTTCCACAACCTACAAAGGGCCAACCTTTGGGAACCTAGAAAATCCTGGGATTCAATAAGCTCCCTTCTAAACCCCTGTTCCAGCAATGCTGTGCCACAACTCAGCTCTCAGGATGGGCTGCTCACTGACCCCTTCGTAGTGGCCAGTGTCTTCAATTGTAAGTTCACCAACCTATCGATGTACTTTAACAACCTCTCTACTGTTTAACAACAACGCCCATCCACCTTACCTGATCCACCGCAATCCACCTCCAGCTCCAACAGTCACCAGCAAATGCCCCCTTTCTACTTCAAAGCCCTCTCCATATGCAACACTGTTAATCTACTCAAAAATCTGCCTAACCATGGCTCCCCAGGTGCAGATGGACTATCTCTAGCATTCTTCAAACTGGTCTCTCCGGCCATAGCAAAACCACTCACATATGTCTTTAATGGGTACATGACATCTCGCTCTGGTGGATGGGAGTGAATTGATGCAATGGTCAAAGATCATAGAAGCGGATCATCGCAGGACTGAAAAGTTGGGAGTGAATTGTCAAGGTAAGAATTGTAGGGAGTGAATTGTCATGTTCCCATATTTAACCTTGCCCTTTCCACCTCCTCCCTGCCTGACCCTTGGCAAATAGTGAAGGTAATCCCCATTCTTAAATCTAGGACCCCAAATCCACTGATAACTATCACTCGATATTCATCCTCTCTCATCTTAGTAAATTTCTTGAGAGAGCAATACACAACCAATTTGCTGAATACATAGGCAGGCACATTGACCTATGCAACCAACAGCATGGTTTTCACAAGAACCATTCCACTTCCATTATCCTTGCCCTTCTGACAGACCACATCCTCTTCAACATGGATAATGGTAAAGCCACCGGGACTGTCTTCACTGACATCTTGAAGGCTTTTGACATGGTTAACCATGCCCTCCTCACCACCAAGCTTAGTCTCCTAGGCTGTTCTTAGAAAGTCACTAACTGGTTCACCAACTACCTGACTGACCACTCACAATTCATGTGTATAGGCCAAACCTGCTCCCCCACACTGCCTGTCTGTGAGGGGGTCCCTCAAGGCTCAATCCTGGGTCCCCTCCTCTTCTCCTTATTTGTCAACTCGCTTCCCTCTGATTACCTTAACTGCCACTCTCTCCTGTACGCTGATGACCTGGTTCTCTTCCACAGCAACAAATCCACAGCTTCTATCTCCTCAGTACTCTCTCACAACTATGCCGCAGCCCACAACTGGTTTTGTAAAAACCTCCTCTAAGTTAATGCCAAGAAAATTAAATCCATGCTGTTTGGATCTAAGCCTTTTCTTGCTAAATCTAAAACACATGCCCCCTTATGCATTCTTTCCCCCGACAGCCCAGCCCTTGAAGATGCTGACACTTATAAATACTTAGGAGTATTGCTTGACCCCGGTCTCACCTTCACCAAGCATGTACACACCATTATCAAAAGGTTCCATCAGAAATTGGGTGCCGCATATTGATTCAAGCAATACCTAACCCATTAAGCCAGACTAGCCATTGTCCAGGGAAATCTCCTCCCTATTCTGGACTACTGCTCTCCCATATACTCCAGGACCTCCACTGCAGCCATGGACAAACTCTCTGCTTCCTACAACAGCACCTGTCACTTTGCTTTACTGGCCCCATTCTTCACTTACCACTGCACACTCTACAATACCCTGGGATGGCTACCGCTGCAGGGATGCTTCGACCTTTCCCTTTGTGGCATGGTGGACAACGTCATCCGCACGGGTTCCAAATCCCTCCTTACCTCCCTCTTGAAAACCCATACTCTACACCGCAGCCTCCACTCAACTGGTATCCACCCTCTAGTTGTTCCCAGGGTATCTTCCAACATGGGCAGCAGGGCCTGGTCCACAGCCACCCCATCACAGTGGAACAGCCTGCTGGCAGAACTCTGTGCCATCAACACTCACTCCAGCTTCAAGACCTGCCTCAAAACAAGGCTCCTTGTGAACTCCTCCTGCCGCTGCTCCCAGGGGTTTCCCACCTAGCCACACTAGTCAACTAACTCCTGGGGGTTACCCACCTAGCCACACTAGTCAACTAACTCCCAGGGGTTACCCACCTAGCCACTACAACTGTGACCTCCTGCTTGTTTTATTGTATATGTTACTGAGGTGTGACCTCACAGCCTTGTACATACTGTATATATATTTTTCTATGTATCACACACTGTATATATAGTACCCACTGTATATGCTATGTACAACATGCCCACTTGAATTATGTATCTAACTCTGCTTGGGCTATGACTGCTGTTTGTGTACCATCCGTCACACTGTAAATAGTATTCGCTGTCACTCACTGGACTTGTACCATCCCAGTGTATTGTGCTTCAATTGCTGTATCTGAATCTAATCTCTTACATGTGTATAGTTGTTCACCTTGTATTCACTGCTATCCTGTGCCATGTGACATGGCCCAGGTTGTGCCTGAAAACGGTCCCTGGGATCAGTGCACTTACCCGGTTATCAAAGTCATAAATACAATAAAATAAATAAATAAGCTTAGCTGCTATACACATGGCAAGCATGCATTATGTGAACCTGATGTGATGTTTAAATGATGTTCACACCAGCTTAATTGCTGACCTCATGTCAAATATGCAAAACATGAACCTGATATAATTTCTAAAGATATTCATACCAGCTTACCTGCTACACACATGTCAAGCTTGCAGCATGCGAACCTGATTTGCTTTTTAGACCTTATTCGGTTAGGATTACTTTGTGTATGTGAGCTCCATGCAAACATTGCACAATTAAGCATGTGGCATGCATTCTGCATGTACACAGCACACCTATGTTTCTGTAAGGAGAGTTTCTTATTGTTCCATTTTTGTTCCATTGCTATTGGGTCCTCAGTTTCTGGTATGATTTGATAAAGGTTAAATGTTTTGGTACTGTAAGCAAAACTGATTATAGAAATTTACATTTTACAATTATGTAAGGCTGGTTATTGCAGTTATGTTATAAATCATGATATGATATAACAACAGTAAAATCACTGTCAATGTTCCCCGTGTGCAGCAATTTTTTAATAAGATCCCTGTACAAACCTATAATGCTTGTTAATAAGTGTATTGTTTATTATGCAGAGCAGGAGTTCAAGTCCTGCTGTTACAGAGCAAGGAAGCACAGCAGGCAGACTAGGATGGCTAATGCAATTCATTTATGGTGTCAGGAAACAAACTACCTATGCAAAAGCTGCCTCCCCAGTCATACACATTAATTGTTTTACAAGTAGCCACTTGGCAGGTAGATTGGACAAGTATGGAAAACCACAACACATACAATCAAGTCGCACTAATAAGACTCTTCAGGCATGCTCCCATACTTCTCTGTTGCACCCTGTTTTAGAAAGGATGGCGTGAAAAGTTTTAATTTGAATAAAGAGACAGAATTAGGGTTTGTTGAAATTTTTCTTCCATTGGCAGAATTCCAGCACTATTATAATTTTGTTTACAGGAAAAGTTTGTGAACTTTTGCTAAAATTGTAATTTCAGTTATTCCCATCTAATTTAAAAAAGTATTATCCAAATTGTGCCATATTTGGTATGATGAATTTAACATGAACCAAGTTTCAGATCTCTGTATTTAGAGCTGACTGAGTTACAAGCCTCCAAAGTTTCTGGAATTTTAAAATGATATGTAACAAGTATGTAAACTGGAGAATTTTAAGCTCCAATAATTTAAAACTAGAGCATGGAATATCACCAATTTTGTTAGCTTTATGGATCCTAAAATTAGGCTGTGTGTGTCAGATCTCTAATCTCTTCCTCAAAGGCTGGCTAAGTTATAAGCAGTCAAAGATTGTAAAATAAAACACGTAAAGTTGAATTTCATGAGCTTGTGTGAAAATTGTGGAATTTTGTGATACTTTTGTCAAAGCCATATCCATACCTTTTGTTCAGCAATACACATGAGCTACCATTGTGAATGAAGGAAAGGGCTGGGTAGACTGGCAATAAGGTTGCATTCAGAGGAGGCTCCATAGTAAAAAAAATATAATGGTGCCCAGTGTCAGGTCAGTATCTTGAGAGTAGAACCAAGAAGAATAACCATGGACTTCACTGTGCACTAGCTTGTCTTCTTGCAATATGCCAGCTAATAACTACAGCTCACTGACTAAATGACTTGTGGAAACACTTGTATGCACAGCATTGTTTCTGTACAGCACCCCGGCTCCCACTTTTACAGCTCTGTAGATAACAATGTATATTTTTAACACTTGAAAACAACGACGCCTAGTGATGCCAAGCATTAAAACTAGTTGTGACAGAAGTATTGTATCTGGATATTGTTACACGAGGTACCTGCACCCTTATTGATACCCCTAGAGGTACACCGTAGACAGAAAGCATTTAGGTATATGTTATAGTAACATATAGGGCTAAGGGCATCTACCATATAAGAGTAGATGTCAGGATATGTATGCATATTATTGTTATACACTTTACTTTCTAATATACACATGTTTTTCTTACTTACAAGATGTTAGGACACCTGTGTCCTTGTAAAGATTATGATATATGAGTCGGTATTGCCATCTTCTGATGATTTGTATTATTACACGGCTATGCACAAACTGTACTTCTTTGTCTCTACAAAGTGATGACTTCTATAAAATTGTATAATGTTATCTCGGACTGCAGAGCCATCTCTGATTTAGCCAATAGGGCTCATCTCTGTAACTAGAAATGTTTCTATCGTACAGTAACCATGGTAATTATCGTAAGTATATAATATAAAATACGTCTTCTACTTCGGAAACCCCAAGAGACATGGAGAATCCTCGAGGTATAGGGAACACTTAGCATTGGCTCCCAGTTCATATTGATCAGAACTGCTTAGGGCAACTGTGATTATCCTTTTGGTAACAATAAACAAGCTTTATTACTCTTATGCAACATGTATGTGATTCCTTGCATGCCCATTATTGCCAAGAACCTGGGAGTGAGGTTTAGACCTCCTGACAATATTGTTAATCATAATGTAGCATGAAGGTCAGCATCACTGCTAGAGCAGTGTTGGAGGGGCATTGCAGAATCATGATGCTAGAGAAACATAGAAACATAGACTTTGAAGGCAGATAAGGACCCCTTGGCCCACCCAGTCTGCCCATTTCCCTACCTATTGGATAAGCTGCAGATTCTAGTTAACCAACAGCCTGCTTCCTCCTACCCTCCACTATAATTGCCTTGTGTCTGTCCTATGCATTCTTGAATTCCCCCACTGTTTTTGACCCCATGACCTTCTCAGGAAGTCCATTCCATGCATCCATCACCCTCTCTGTGAAAAAATACTTCCTCATATTGCCCCTGAGCCATCCCCCATCTATTTATTTATTTATTTATTGAATTTTATTGACCCGGTAAACCCACTGGGCCTAGAAGTCCCTTTTTCAGGGGCGACCGGAAGGGGGATACAGAGGGTAAGTAACTGAAACTGAACCAGATTAAGCTGTTGGTGGTATTTTTAGTGAATGAGATAAATTTGGCCAGGACGCCAGGGGAATTCCCATACTCACCACTGGGGGAATTGCAGGCCGTCAGCCAAGATGACTACTTCAGGTGGATCTTTGGAGAGGAAAGTCATGCTGGAGACAGTGGAGCAGGCCTCCTCCCCTCTCTTGATTCCATTAGAGGCTGAAGAATTGGAGATGACAACTGAGACTAATCAACAAGGAGCGGTAAGCTCTGAAAATATGAGTGGAAAAATACAGATTTTGTCTTCCTCAGAAGGAAAAGAGTTAAATATTGACTCTCAGTAGTTCAACAATAGATTTTTAGACTGGAAAGTGAGGAGATGGAAATAATTGCTAAGCATAACGATCTATGGGGAAAAACTGCCATTTTAAAGACTTCCACCGTTCCTGTCAAAATGCCGGGGCAAACTTTCAGGCAGCACCAGCTATTAAATGACACAGCATCAGCACAGGATATGAGAGCTCAGAGTGATTAAATAAACTCTGGAGCCAAAGTAGATACAAACATTGATAAACCTGACTACGAGGCGACTGGCAGTAAAAACACCAAATTGGGTATGTGCCAAGAGTTGCAGTCAGGAGAAAAACCCAACAATACCAGCTTAACAAAGGAATTGGAAATTTATGCAGAAAATACACTGAAGAGAGGGCTGCCAGCAGAACCAGCACAAACTACAGGACACAGAAAGGTGAAGGGAGACTTGATTATGCAGCGCAAGACATCTGACCACCATAGGAATGAACAAATAGGGAATTGCAGACTGAAACGGCAGAACATTTTCTGAAGGAAATGGAATCCAGGTCCTCAACTAGTCCAGGTACTGATTTTTGTATTACTATTCAAATTCAAATGCCTAATAAAACCCTGCAGGGGACTGAAAAAATGAAGGAGGGAACAGCAGAAGGAGTATCTGAAAAAATAAAAGAAACTGCTAAAATGGTATCCCCCCCCAACAGAGCCTTTATATCTCCAAATGTTGATAATAATGTTTCAGTAACTGGTGTTACAATTGCAGAAGCTTTAAAGGGGGCAAGTTGGTCAAAATCTGTTGAAACTAACACATGGACTTCTCCAGCCAATGAAAGCACTGGAAATGTGGATAATATGGTAGAGATGATGGACTCCTTAGAAATCCCAATGGGGCTACATTTAACCCAAAATCTTGTGCTTAAAATGACCTCAGTACCACAAATGGCTGATAATGAAAACACTTCAGCTGAAAACCTTCTTAGAAACATAGAAACATAGAATTTGATGGCAGATAAGGACAGCTTGGCCCACCTAGTCTGCCCATTTTCCTACCTAACAGATAAGCTGCAAATCCTAGTTAACCAACAGCTTACTTCCTCCTACCCCCCACTAGGACTGCCTTATGCCTGTCCCATGCATTCTTGAAGTCCCCCACTGTTCCTGACTCCACAACCTCCTCAGGGAGGCTGTTCCATGCATCCACAACCCTCTCAGTGAAAAAATACTTCCTCACATTACCTCTGAGCCGTCCCCCCTCTATCTTCAAATTGTGCCCCCTTGTTCTTGCACATCTCTTTTTCTGGAAGATGCTACCCTCTTGGACTTTGTTAATTCCCTTGAGGTACTTGAAAGTTTCTATCATGTCCCCTCTCTCCCTCCTTTCCTCTAGGGTATACATATTAAGCTCCTTTAGTCTTTCTTCATATGTCTTCTGGTGCAGACCCTGCACCATTTTGGTTGCCCTCCATGGACAGCCTCCACTCTGTCTATGTCTTTGCGGAGATGGGGTCTCCAGAACTGCACACAGTACTCCAGATGGGGTCTCACCAACTGTCTGTACAGAGGGATAACAACTTCCTGTTTTCTACTATTGATGCCCCTTCCTATGCATCCCAGTACCCCCCTGCCTTCCTTACTGCCTTCTCACATTGCTTGCCCACCTTTAGGTCATCTGATATAATTACCCCCAGGTCCCTTTCTATTTTTACTGTTGTCAGTATCTCACCCCCCATTGTGTACACTTCCCCTAGGTTTTTGTTTCCCATGTGCATTACCTTGCACTTCTTTGCATTGAATCTGAGCTGCCATAAATTTGACCATTCCTCCAACCTTGCCAAGTCCCTTCTCATCCTTTCCACTCCATCTTGTGTATCAATCCTGTTGCAGATCTTTTTTGTCATCTGCAAAGAGACATACTTTTCCTTCCAGTTCTTCTGCAATGTCACTTATAGAGACATTAAAAAGGACCGGTCCCAGTACTGAACCCTGCGGTACCCCACTAGTAACCCTCATTTCTTCACTGTGTATTCCATTTACTACTACCCTTTGCGTCCTGTTGTCTAGCCAATTTTTTATCCAGGCTACCACCTTGGGACCCACTCCAAGGCTGGCTATCTTGTGAAATAATCTTTTGTGTGGGACTGTATCAATTGCCTTGCTAAAATCTAGGTAGGCCATGTCCACAGCCCCTCCCTGGTCTACTACTTTGATCACCCAGTCAGAGAAATCTATTAGATTCATCTGACATGACCTTCCCATCGTGAATCCATGCTGCCTTGGGTCCTGTGCCCCACTGGCCTCTAGGTACTCAACAATTCTTTCCTTCAGAAATGATTCCATCATTTTCCCTACCACTGAGGTCAAACTAACTGGTCTGTAGTTTCCTGCCTCTGTCCTGCTCCCACTTTTGTGAAGAGGAATCACATCTGCCCTCCTCCAGTCCTCAGGTACCACCCATCCTCCCATGATTTGTTAAAGAGAGTAGTCAGCTGTGTCACTAGTTCTACCCTTAGTTCTTTTAGAATTCTTGGGTGAATCCCATCAGGCCCCATTGCTTTGTCCACCTTCAATTTTATCAGTTCTTTCAGAACCCTTTCTTCTGTAAATGGACTGGTATCGACCCCGTCTTCAGAGTGTTTCTCTTGTTTGGTTTAGGTAACTCCCTCCTCCTCCTTTGTGAATACTGAGCAGAAATATTCGTTCAGTATCCCTGCTTTTTCACTGTCACCCTCACCCACATTCCTCCCTTTATTAAGCTTCAGTATCCCTCCTTTGGTCTTTCTTCGCTCCCTAATGTACCTATAAAAGGTCTTATCCCCCTTCTTAACAGAATTGGCTATCATTTCCTCGGTTTGGGCCTTTGCTATTCTGACTGCCTTCCCAGCCTCTTTCTGCTCTAACTGATAAAGTTCTCTGTCCTGCTCCTTCTGTGTTTCCTTATATTTCCTGAATGCTGCCCTTTTCTCCTTATCCTTCCCTGCCACTTCTTTTGAGAACCATAGCGGTTTTTTCCTTCGTTGTGTTTAATTGATTTGCTTTACACAAAGGCTTGTTGCCTCTGTGATGGCTGTTTTGATCACTCCCCATTGTTCCTCCACCCCTCCTTCTTGCCTGTTTGCTAGTGCTTTTCTGAGGCACTCTCTCATTTTCCCAAAGTCGGCCCTCCTAATGTCCAGTACTCTTGCTTTTCTATGGCTTGATTGTATGGCTGTGTTTATCGTGAACCACACTGTTTGGTGGTCGCTTGTTCCCAGATGGCTACCCACTTCTAAATCTGAGATTCTTTCTCCATCCCCATTTGAGAGTACCAGGTCTAAGATTGCTCCCTCCGGGTGGGTTCCAATACTAGCTGTCTGAGGCATGCCCCTGTGAGGGCATCAAGAATGACCCTGCTCTTGGATGTGCCTGCAGCAAAGGTGCTCCAGTTAACATCTGGCATATTCAGGTCCCCATCAACAATATCTTCCCTTTTCTGCTATTCTAAGAAGCCTTCTATCATTTCCTTGTCCATTCCCTCCCCTGAGATGAGGTCTGTATACAACCCCATACGGATTGTGGTGCCATTTTCTGTCTCCAAGGTGACCCAAAGTGCCTCATCTGCTCCCTGTTTACTCTTTAGTTCTGTTGCTTTGATCCCTTCCTTTACATAGAGAGCTACCCCTCCTCCTCTTTTACCCTCCCTGTCCCTCCTGTAGATTGTGTATCCTGGTATGTTGACATCCCAGTCATGGTTCTCTGTGTACCATGTTTCTGTGACTGCCACAATATCCAGGCTATCCTCTTCCATCAGGGCCACTAGTTCAGGAAGCTTGTTACACAGACTACGGGCATTGGTACTCATCACCCTCTACTTTTTGATAGCCTTACCCCTTTTAGCCCCATTTCTGTCCTTACTGCCTTTGCCTTTTTTTACATTTAAATCTGTTCTGCTCCTAACAACTTCTGTACCTTGGTGTTTACCTCACTAATCCACCATGTTTTGTGGGGAGCTTGGATTTCCCTGCTCCTTTTCAGTGCCTCCCCCCTTGGCTAGTTTAAATGCTTGCCAATGAAGCATTTAAACCTCTCACCTAGGATCCTGGTTCCCCCCTGGACAGATGCAGACCATCGCACCAGTATAGGTCTGCATCCCTCCAGTTGGCTCCCCAGTCCCCAATGAAGCCAAAACCCTGAGCTCCACACCAGTTTTTCAACCACTCATTGAATTCCCTGGTGAGAAGTGCCCTAGCATCTCCCTTGCCATAGACAGGCAGCACCTCCGAGAAGGTTACTGTATGCGCTACTTGTCTAAGGCCCCTTCCCAACTCTATAAACTCCTCTTGCACTGCTCTGATCCCATTCCTAGCCAGGTCATTTGTCCCTAGGTGGACAATGACATCCAGCTCCCTCCTTGTGCAGCTCCTCCCACGACCCTGAGGATTCACTTCCTGTCCCTCCAAGCCGTGGCGCCAGGAAGGCACCTTACCTCCCTCTCCCCTTCCTCCCCCATTTCTACTCCCCTAATGATTGAGTCCCCACCAGGAGTTGTTTCTTTCCCCTGTGGGGTCCCATGCCACCCTCCTGTGGGTCTCCTTTGTGAAGGTTCCCAGCATCCTCCTTGGTCTCCACTGCAGGTGCCTCCATAGAGGAACCACTATCCACCAGAAGAGCGAATGAATTGTGGAGAGGTACAGCTGGAGGGATGCAACTCTGCTCCACCACCCTCTCTTTCCTTGAGCCCACCCTGGTCCAGCCTCTCCTCTTTCTTGGCAACCTCTGAGGTAGTGGCATTGGCCCTGGTGGTCCCTGGGTGGGGGAGGAGGTTTCACGAATCCTAGCCAGGTCAGCCTGGAGATGGGCAACCTCCTCTCTCAGACCAGAGAGGTGCCTGCAAATAGGGCAGCATCGCAGCCTCCAGAATGTCTCCCAGAACACTGCCGCCCCATTGCACTGCACCACTCCTATCATGTCTTATTTTGTGTCCTCTCTACTGTTTCTCTGGATGCTTACTCTCTCCTCTCCTTACAACTCTGACCCTTCCTGTTCTGGGACAGCAACTTCCTATCTTCTTCAGTAGCCTCCTTCTTCCTTGCTCAATATCAGACCACCAGCAGCTAGGGGAGAGTGAGCTACTTTTTTTTACTTTAGGGTTGACAAAACCAATGTTTCTCTATGATCCTTTCCTTCCTTCTGCCAAACAGGAAGTTCCTGTTGACAGTCAAATCCAGTGGCTATAAAAGTAGAACTGGCTTTGACTGGGTGGGTGGAGGGGTGGGATGGAGGGCAATTAGTAAGAAAAAAGGCTAGCAACAGGAAGTTGTAATTTGACTCACCTGCTTTTCTAGTGTCTAAACCACACCCCCAGGTAAGCCCTCTTTCCTCCTACTGGTTTAGCAAAGTCACCTGATACAGTCCCTTTCCCTGCACAGAACACACACTGCCTTTCTTTCTTTTCTTTCTTTTTTTAACCCTAAATAAGACCCCTTCTACTTCTAATAAAGTTATCTGTCTACTTAATCTTAACTGACACTGACTCCTGCTGAGACATAAGTTTTAAATTAACAAGAAAATGTAGCTTCTTTTAGTTAGCTGCTTTCTGCTCTACAAGCAAGGCTAGCAACAGGCTAGGCTGTTCTTCCTCAACAAAACTTATCAACACCCTTAGTTCTTATGTCTCATGATTCAGAAAGGAGGCAGTAGCTAGAAGAAGGGTGGAAAGGAGCAGAAGGCAAAATCCAAAATCAGACAAGGCAACCCCTTCTACTTCTGCAGAACAAAACAAAATTAATCCAGGTCAAAGAAAGGGAACTCCTGTAAACCGAGGGTCTCGCCCCAGGTCTTATGCAGGCCTCTTTCATGCTCCTCCAGAGCTAGCAAAATGGAGAAACACTGTGAGGATAAGATACAGAGGGGGCCTAGATATCTTCCCAGTTTGGGTATATGTGGGGAAAAAGCTAATTAAAGAAAGTTTACAGTTCTTGCCAGCTGAGATTTATGTACTTATTCCTACCTCTGGGGACTCCAATTTTGATCTTAGCTTTAAAATGGCTGCAGGCCTAGAACAATTCTGGGAGAGATACCAGCAAGTAAAATATACACCACTATGGACCCCCTTTGTGGCCATCCCCTATCAAAGCCGGCAATAAAAACAATCACAGTGCTTTTTAAAATGAGGGGGTGGCAGTTGCCGATATTATTAGATGGTTGAAACTCAAATGCACAGTATTGGGATTACCAGAAGAAATCATAGATTCTCAACATTTCTGGACAGGGGGTTGAAAACTACAAGTTAGAGTACCCCTATTAAATGGAATAATTCAGCATCTGCCAAGTTGTTTTTACCTGGGAAGGGATCGCGGTTTAATTTTTTTACCCCGCGCAACCAAAATCATGTTTTAGATGTGGAGCTCAAACCCATTTAAACAACGCATGTAAAAAATTAAAATGCTCTCTCTGCTTAGGTGTTGGTCATACCAGCATAGGCTGCCCTAATCCTGCATATTATAATTTATGTGAAGCTACCTCACACACTTTCAGGAGCTGCCCCTGGGCTTTTCACAACAACTCTGCCCATTCACAAGATGAGCAAGATGAGACAGTATATAGAGCACAGCAACAAGCAGCTGCTCACCCTTCTTTCAATAACAAATCAAAGGCCCCTAGGCCAGAATCAGAATCAATGGCTACAGAGACAGAGCCCTTAGGGCAAGATACAGGGCCCACTTGAGCAGATGCCCTAGCCTTAGAAACAGAAGAGGCAGAGGACAGATGGCCTATAGATGCTCTGGTTACAAACATAGTAGAGACAGAAAATGGAAAAGGGGGGGTGCTCCAGGCTCCAGCAAGTCTGACATACCTATAACATCCATGCAGGTTAGTAGCCAAACAATGCCCCCTCCAGAAGCAGCAGCTTGGATACTAAAAACTCAGAAACAGGTAACCAGAAGCAGATCCAATAAAGGTCCTCCTAAGGCCCAACACCAGGCAGATAAACCTCAGTTGGAGGAAGTAGTGTCAATGAAAAACAGATATATCCCCTTGGCCAAAAGAAAACAATGGGATGGGATGGGATGGAAGAAGATTCTGATGCATCTTTAATGGCCTCCTCCTCACAACTTGAACTTATGATGGACACAGAACAAGCATCAAGTGACTTTAAGAAATCAGGAAAAAAAGATGCAAACGTAGATCTCCAGGAAAAGGGAGGACGTTGTGATATTCTCTTAACATGCCACAATGAATTTGGATTTAACCTGTGGCACCCTGAATGTGAACAGTATTAGAAATCTAAGGAGAAGGCAAACTACCTTCTCCATACTACAACATTTGAATTTACATATTTTTTTTCTACCGGGATACCAAACTGTATTCTTTAAAAGAGGCAAGGCAGGCCTCACAGGAATGGACAACTGGGGTATCCTATTGGTCTTTGGGGGAGGAAACTTGTGCAGGGCTTGGGATTTTGTTCAATAGGCATGATATTGCTGTAACAAAATTGATATACTTAATCCAGGGGACGGTACTAATTTTAGACGTAGTTATACAACATCAGGCGTGGAGGTTTATAAACATATATAACTCTCAAGTAAAAACACAAAGAGTGGAGGTTATGAAAGCAATTCAGCCTTATTTACACACTAGAAAGTCTGTACTGTTTGGTGGAGATTTTAATTGTGTAATGTCACTGTCAGACAAAACAGTAATGACACAAAAATTATACAGTGATTCAAATTTTTTATGTAAAATGTGTGACACTGCCAAACTAAAAGAAGGAGCAAACTTTGGTTCACAGCCCCCTACTCACACATATCAGAGAGTAAGGTCATCCTTGTGGATTGACCTTTTATTCATTTCAGAATGGTTACCTTGTAAACAAATCACAGTCATTCCCATAGAAATATCTAATCACTGTTTATTAAAGATACATTTAGGAATGCCTATGAACAAAACCTACCCATAGTCACTGGAAAATGAACATCAAAATTTTAGAAGAGGAACAAGAGAGACATGAACTTAACTGTGTACTAGATGCAAAACTGTCTATCTTTGAATTATATGACAATCCACTTATGTGGTGGCTTGAAACAAAATCTGAAATAAGATACCACTGCTGACAGAGATGAAGGCTCAAACATAAAAATAATTATATGTAATATTTGGATGAAAGAAGGCAGTTACAAAACTTTATTACCTTAAAAAGCTGAATTTGGCCTAGATTACACTTCTCAGATAGCTCAAATAAAAAAAGATATGTGTACATATCAATATGACAGAGCTACATCTTTATTTATGGAACAAAAAATATGGAATGAAAGGTACAGCTCAAGCGGTAAATCTGTATGATAGTTGTAGTCAATGAATAGACATTAAAGTATATTCCATACCTGAAAAATGAGGAAGGGTAAATTGTTAAGAGTAATACATAAATTTTAAACAGTAGTTAATCATACTCATTCAATATTCGGACAGCAAGCTCCAGAATTGGGGGACATAGGAAAAGTATTGGAAAAACTTAATATTCTACAGTTATCAGAAGATGAAAATAATGAACTGATAAAGCCAATAACACAGAAAGAAGTGGAAAGTCAGTTGAAAATGGGATAACACCAGGCCCTGATGGAATTCCCAATGAATTTTATAAAAAAAAAAGCATAGCAAAACTAAAAACACAAATGCCCACAATTTTCAACACTATATTACAGGGTCAACATACAATACCACCTACACTGGCAGACAGCTTATTAATTTATTTACACAAAAAAATGAAAAAGAAGAAGATGTAAACAACTGGAGGCCAATAAGCTTAATAAATACTGACTGGAAGCTTCTAAGTAAAATAATATGCATTAGGTTGACAAAGGTTGCGGGCAGCCTGATACATTTAACCCAAACTTGTGCAATTATGCAAGCATCAATATTAGACAACTTAAAATTAATAAGAGAAGTTTTTGATAGCCCAACAGCAGGAGGTTATGTTATAAGCCTAGACCAAACAAAGGCATTTGATTTAGTACCTCATAATTATTTGTTTACAGTCTTAAAAATATATTGACTGCCTCAGATGTTTGTACAATGGTACAGAATTTATACAATAATGCATTTATGACACCTCTGGTTAATGGATGTTTAGGACCACATGTTAAATTAAAAGAGGGGTCAGGCAAGGGTGCCTGCTGAGCACCCTTTTATATGTGTACACAACAGATCCAATTCTGAGATTTTTAAATGAGGACAAAAACATTAGACACATGATAAGTCCTGCTACCACAAACTTCCCATGTACAACTGCCTATGTAGATGATATCTGCTTCTTGGTAGCAGACCACAGATCAGGGGTTCATGCATTAGGTATACTAAATTAATTTTCAACATTATCTGGTCAAAAATTAATACACAGAAAAGTAAAATGGTAGCCATCACCATAAGGCCAGACCTATAGGTCCCAGAGATAGAAGGGATACAGATTCAGAGTGACACTGTGCAACTATTAGGGGTCTCCTTTGGGGACATAAATGCAGCAGAAAGAAATTGGGTGGTAAAATTAGAAGAGGCAAAGAAAAAAGTACAAAAATGGAAGTCATATCCAATGACTAGATTTAAGAAAATCAACATATGTAATTCCAATATTTTTGACATTGAGCTATGTCTTTCCACTTCCTCTTAGACAAGAAGCTAGACTAAATAATATATACTTTCAGTTATTATGGAGAGCAAGTTGAATCCTATTTGGAGGCCGGTAACATACTGGCCAGTTAAACAAGGGGGTCTGAATATGCTCAATGCAGTGCTGTTCTTTTTCTCTATATATATTTATTCTAATATTATTCCCCTTCTTGTAGGGAATTAGATGGATTGGGCAGTAAGCTTAAAGGAAAGATGCAGTTATTTTTTTAATAAATGGGAAGCACCAAAATGGGGAGCATTTAGATTTATCCCAGAAGGAACATCTATATATATCTGATAGAAAATTTAAAAAAAAATTAAACAATGGGAAGTGATCATTCAAAATTGTCAAGGACAAAATAGGAACACTTTTTATGCAAATATTTTGGAAAGGCACTTTTTAAATGGGCCTTACTTTAACTGCCCTCCAGACATAGAACCTAAATGGCTGACTAAACAGATTTTAGAGGCCAGAGTACCAGGGAAAATGTGGGATATTATTTGGATGTGTTGTCATGGTAAATTAAATGTGAGAGCGAATCATGCGCATAAAGTTGTGGAAGAAAGAATATGAATTAGGGAGCTATGTATTGTACAAGTAGAAACCATGCAGCATTTATTTTTTGAATGTTCTTATATAGAACAGCTATAGGATAAATTAGCTTGGAATTGGGAAACACCCATATTAAGAAAAACGACTTATATGGAGTTAGTTTATGGGAAATGTGGTACTGAATGGGCTATTTTTTTACCCAGGGAACTTAAGGGTGGTCTTCACAATAATAAGGTGGTGTATATGGCAAAACAGATGCAAATATGTGATGCAACAAAGATGTATACCTTTAAGTGGACTAATAGACAATATTACAAAAGAATTGCATTGGTTTACTTAAGAGAAAAATCAGCAGTGCCACCACCTATGATAGAAAATTGGTGGAGAGCTCTTGCAAAGCTTTTATTTGAAGGGGTAAAATGATGAGTATAAGGGTATGTATTTCTGAGTATTTAGAGTAGTAAAATAGTAGCACTCTTAAGGATAAAAATGTAATTTTTTGTTGAATGGTTAAAACTTCCTTCTGTCATCTTCATTTTAGGAGAATGATATGATAATGCTGTTTTGGGTGGTTTTAAACTAATAACAGTCTGGATATGTATTTTCATGAATGTACAGTACAAGTCACATTAAACTGTTCCCTCAACTCACTGGTGTAGCATTGTTCAATGAGTTTCCTAATCTGTGCAGTGTTTAAATCAATGAATTATTAAAAGTTTAGTATTGGTTTGCAACTAGCTCTTAGGACTATAAGCTTTATTTTCAGCTGAGTGCTTATGAGTTTCATTTCAGAAGGCAGACTAAGCAATTCTTAAGGAATGCTGTGATATTTATAAACAATGCTCTTCAGGAATGCTGTGATATTTATAAACAATGCCATGAAAATGCATTGCATAAACACTGCAAAACAGATACTGCCATATCACTAAACAGGTACATGTGAGTTGAATAGGCAGTGAAGAATGGTTGGAAAAGAATTAAAAGCTTCAACAATTCAAGCTGCCACTGCAGTAGAATAACACACAAAAAACATGCTGCACCAGTGAGTTGATGGAACAGTTTAATGCACTTGTACTGTAGTGTGCTGTTATAATTTTTTCAATAAAAAATTCCCCTACTCTTTTTCAAGAAGTGCCATGGGATCCTTAGCATCCACATGGTCTACCAACAATCCAGGCAAATGGGACCTTGGTTTAACATCTCATCCGAAAGACGGCACCTCAGAAGTGCAGCACCCCCCTTATGCTGCACTACAGTGTTAGTACTGAGATATTAACCCAAGTGTCAGATGTGGGAACTGAACCCACTTCCTGTTTCCTACTGGAGATGCTTCTCCCTATGCATGCCAGTATCCCACCAGCCCTCCTTGCTACCTTCTCACATTGCTTGCCTACCTTAAGGTCATCTGATATGACTACCCCCAGGTCCCTTTCAATTCTTGTCACTGTTAGTACCCCCACCCTCCACTGGGTACTCTTACCCTGGGTTTTTGTTTCCCAGGTGCATTACTTTGCACTTTTTTGCACTGAATCAAAGCTACCATACTTTTGACTATTCCTCCAACCTTGCCTAGTCCCTTCTCATTCTTTCCACACCCCCTTATGTATCAACCCTGTTGCAGATCTTTGTGTCATCTGCAAAGAGGCACAATTTTCCTTCCAGTTCCTCTGCAATGTCTCCTGTAAAGACTCCTGTGGTACCCCACTAGTAACCCCCTTTTCTTCAGAATGTAGTGCTGGTAAGGTGTTGTGGCTGCCTTCAGCACAAGTCAAATGAAAGTTATTAGTAGCCAACCAAAGATGGACTGATGTTGGTCATGTCAATTGACAGAAAGGGCAAGAGGATTTAAAGATCAATGACAACCATTTTACACATTGTTAAAACAAGCCTGAATTCAAGTCCCTGTGCCATGAGTAGTGTTTCCTGAAAATGTCATGCTCTTTGGTGTTGTGGTTTTCTTTAAATCAGCATTTGCTAACTTGTTCTGCATTAACTGGAAATAGTCAGGCTGTTTCTATCCCTCTGACTGAGCCTTGTGAGTGATAACATCATATTGGAGTAAGCTACTGATTCAGCAGTACAAGTCCCTGCTTGACTGAAGAATTGAAAAGCTGTTAATTTCCTAATTAGAGCAGTCTGTAGAGTTAATTGTTTGCTGTCCAGGGTTCTTACTAACTCAGTCTCTGGTTTGTGTTCAGATGAAATAGCTGGAAATCTGTCATTCAGTTGTGATAAAAAGATGGTCATTTGAATTTCAGTGCTGAATGGAAGTGGAATGCATTTGAGAAATCAGCATGTCTGTATCACAGCTGTGAGTTCTCTCCCATCAAAACTCTGTGCTTTTTTCTAGCTATATAACACTGGGTTGTTTATTTAATAGATATAAAATAAGTCTAACATTTGTTAATTCATACGGATAGTTTGTTTTTGACGGAACCCTTAATAAATCAGTTCATGTAAGAACAATTATTTTCCCTCTCAGACTGACAAACAGGTGCCTGCCACACTTAGCTAAAGCAGGCACATGTACTATATGAACTCAAAAATTATAGTTCTTTTATGGTGTCTGTGCGAAAATACATCATGTATATGTAACTAGAAACACTAAATGGCATCCTGATAACACCAAATCCTGCCTACAGTTGAAGCAGCTGCACTCTCTTGCCCCATAAGCCCCCTGTCTCCTGCCCCACATTGGAGGCTGCTGCACGCTGCTGCCCACTGTCTTCTCCTATAGAGCTGGGGCTGCTGCACCCTGTGTCCATCTCCTGCCTGAACAATGAGGACCACTGCACCCTGCTGCCCCTGCCTGAACAGTTGTGGTTGCTGCACCCTGCTGCACTTTGCCCCCCCAATCAGAGCTGCTGCACCATGGTGCCCCGTTTCTGTCACCACAGTTGGGGCTGCTGTGCTCTGCTATGCCATAGAGTCCTATGCCCCTCACCTCCACATTTAGGGTTGCTGCACCATGCTGCCCATGCCACCAGAGGTGGGGCTTTTATAGCACCCTGCTATCTACTTCAATTTTCCCAAATGGGAAGGGCTGCTGCACCATGTGCATCCTGTCCCACAGTCAGGGCTGCTGAACCCTGATGCCCCCCATGTCCTGTCCCACAATCAAGACTTCTGCACATGCTGTAGTCTGTCCCCTGCCACCATAGCCAGAGTTGCTGCACCCTGTTCCTGTCTACACAGTCAGAGCTGCTGTGCCCTGCTGTGCCCTATAGCTCCAATGCCTCTACTGCCCCATGACTCCACAATTAGCATCGCTGCACCATGCTGCCCCCTGCCACTAAGGTCAGATTTTTCCTGCGCTGCCCAAAAGAAAAAACAGAAAAATATTTTCATCTTGTGTCATGGGGTGAAGGACAGAAGGCAGTAAGGTGCAGAAGTCCTGACTGTTCAGCCAGGAGACAATGGAGGAATTAGAGTACAGTAGCCCAAACTGCAGAACAGGGTGAAGCAGCAACACCTGGGTTGTAACTGACACAACTTTTGGGGCAGAGGGCAGGTGCAACAAATGCAGCTTTGTACTATGTTTGATACTGTAGTTTGTACCGCTCGTAAGCGGCAGCACTTCACCCTTGGACTTTCCTCTATGTTGTGGGACGCCGCTCGTTAGCGGCTGGAATTGTGTACCAGATCGGGACTTGCCTCCTGCTTACTGCCTCTTGCCCTATTAGCCCTGAACTGGCTAAAACACGGCGTGAGAGGCCGTGCTGACTTGCCTGGAACCAGCTGGAGCTGGAGGAGTGAGTGAGGAGCATAGCTTACTCTGGAGGGGCCGGGGAGGAGTTTGTATATTAGGAAGCACCGCTTGCAAGCGGCAGCTTTGTACTGTGTTTGATACTGTAGTTTGTACCGCTCGTAAGCAGCAGCACTTCACCCTTGGACTTTCCTCTATGCTGTGGGATGCCGCTCGTTAGCGGCTGGAATTGTGTACCAGATTGGGACTTGCCTCCTGCTTACTGCACCTTGCCCTATTAGCCCTGAACTGGCTAAAACACAGTGTGAGAGGCCGTGCTGACTTGCCTGGAACCAGCTGGAGCTGGAGGAGTGAGTGGGGAGCATAGCTTGCTCTGGAGGGGCGGGAGGCGTTTGTATATTAGGAAGCACCGCTCGCAAGTGGCAGCTTTGTACTGTGTTTGATACTGTAGTTTGTACCGCTCGTAAGTGGCAGCACTTCACCCTTGGACTTTCCTCTATGCTGTGGGACGCCGCTCATTAGCGGCTGGAATTGTGTACCAGATCGGGACTTGCCTCCTGCTTACTGCCCCTTGCCCTATTAGCCCTGAACTGGCTAAAACACAGCGTGAGAGGCCGTGCTGACTTGCCTGGAACCAGCTGGAGCTGGAGGAGTGACTAGGGAGCATAGCTTGCTCTGGAGGGGGCGGGGAGGAGTTTGTATATTAGGAAGCTCCGCTCGCAAGCGCAAGCATTGTGAGTGGCGCGAGCACCACTCGGTGCCAAAATTATTTTGTTTGAAATGAGAGGAGGGTAGTGGGCCTGCTTATTGAATGTCCTGTATTGTATTGTTAGATTATTTAAGGAAGGAATGTTTTAAATTGTATTTTAAATCCTATTTGTTTGCTTGTTTAAATTAGAAATGTGTAGGGTCTGTAGGGCGACCTGTGGGGGCCAGGATCATCTACGAGAACTCACAGCTGCATGCTTTGCATCCCTTTCTCCCTCTCCCTGTGTCTGCTGTTACTAGCAGGCGTTGCAGGGAAGTGGGGATTGAGAGAGATTACCTGGCTTGCGGGCTGTGGGCTGATCAGGAGTGGATTGATGGTAGGATAGAGGTGGTTAGGACCAGGAGATGCACTGGGTTATTTAGGGCATCTAGGCGAAGCCAGACGTGGTTGGTGCCCATTTCCAGGGAGACCACCAGACCGAGTGGTCACGTAACCAGAGGGGCTACACCACCCTCTATATCTCTGACGGCAGTGTTGTGCAATGACAGGTCGATCAGAAACAAGATGGCAATTATTTCTGCCTTGGTTTCTTTGGTCGACCTGGCTTGCATTACGGAGACCTGGGTGGGAGATGATGCTGGCCCTGTTTTTGAGGCTGCTGTCCCCCCAGTATATACCGTTGTTCACTGCCCCAAAGAAAATAGCAGGGGTGGCAGTGTAGCTACAGTGTCTGCTTTAGATCTAGCCTGACCTTCACCGTGAACCCAGTGGGAACCCCGGATTCGTTTGAGTGTGTGGCCATTCGTGGAGGACTCGGTTTTGGTTGCAGGATTCTCCTCATCTATCGCCCTCCTGGCCCGATGGGGGGTTTCCTGCACAAATTTGCTGAGTTTGTTGCCGGCGAGATGTTGGACTCCCCAGATGTGTTTTTCTGGGGGATTTCAATGTCATGGGCTGATGATACAGCTCAAAGGTGCACCAGCGAATTTTTGCAAAACATGTCCTCGTTAGGGCTGTTGCAGTTTGTTGGTGCGCCTACTCATCGTGATGGCCACACATTGGATCTGGTGTTCTCACTGGGGATTGAAATTGGAGATCTTATGATTGATCAGGTATTCTGGTCTGATCATTGCACGGTAAAGTTCATGCTTGGTGCTTCCGTCATTAGTTTTTCCCCTGCTGAGATGATTCGCTGCGGCCCTTTACGTGATCTTACTCCTGAGGGTTTTATGGTGGCAGTCGATTTATCTAGTGTGGGTGGTGCATGCTTCGGAGCTGTTGGCGTCGGAGTAGACACCTATAATAAGGTGTTATCTGACGCCATCAACTCCCTCGCTTCTATCCGTGTATGACCCAGAGCTTCTTACCTGAGGTCTCCTTGGTATGATGGAGATCTCAGGGAAATGAAGAAGATGGGTCGGAGATTAAAGCGCTGCTGGAGGAAGTCCCGCCTGGTGACGGACAAACTGGTCCTGTGTGCGCACTATTGCGCATATCAGGAGGCAATCAACCGAAAGAAGACAGTATTTCTCTCTCGCGGGAGATTGCTTCTGGGAGAAACCGACCAGCCTCACTCTTCCGGACTGTTGACAGACTTCTTCATCCTGTCTGTCTCCAGCCTGGGAGAATTTCCTCAAATGAGGATTGTGAGGATTTTGCTCGGTTTTTTCTCGGACAGGGTGTCTTTGATCCGATGGGAGGTTTCTTCAGCCAGCAATACCATTGCTGATGGTGGTCGCCAGTTGTGTGCTGAGTGCACTCCACCTGGTTGGGAAGAGTTTAGGTCAGTGGAGATCCGTGATGTTATTGAGGTGGCAGTCAATCTGAAGCATACCTTTTGTGAACTGGACCCAGTGCCAACGCGTTTCTTAATGAGATGCATTGACTTTGTTGGCCTGGTGTTTGCCCAGATTGTCCGGTGCTCCTTAAGTCAGGGTTTCTTTCCAGATGCCTTGAAGGAGGCTCTGGTGAGACCCCTATTAAAGAAATCTTCTTTGGACCCAGAGGTCAGGGCAAATTACCGTCCCATCTCCCAATCTCCCATTTTTTGGGAAGATTGTTGAGAAGGTGGTATCGCTTCAGTTGGAGGAACATCTCATGACTCACAAGTTATATGATCCTTTCCAGTCAACTTTTCGGGCCAGACATAGCACTGAAACTGTGTTAGTTCGGGTGCAGAATGACCTCCTCAGGGCTAGAGATCGAGGGGGACAGGACAATTCTTGTCCTTCTCGATCTCTCTTCAGCTTTTGATACTGTGGACCATTGTGTGTTGCTTCACCGCCTGTTGATGGGAGTTGTGTGGAATCACCGGCATTGTCATTAAATGGTTTGAGTCCTTTCTCACAAATAGGAGACAGCGGGTTGTGATGGGAAATTTCTCATCTACACCCTGCCTCCTTTTGTGTGGAGTCCCTCAGGGTTCGGTTTTGGCCCCAATGTTGTTCACAGTATATATGCTGCCCTTGGGGGGGATCATTAGGAAGTATGGTCTGAGTTTTCATCACTATGCTGATGATACTCAGCTATACTTATCCTTTGCCCCAGGAACACCAAATGCAGTGGATGTGCTAAATATCTGTCTGGCTGAGATTAGTGACTGGATGGCCTCTAGCTGGCTTAGACTAAACCCTGACAAGACTGAGGTATTGGTAGTGGAGTCAACAGAGTTCGAGATGGGTCGGCCTCTGACTCTACAACTGGACTTGTGCTGGGAGCTGCATCATTGATGGCCTCCCCTTGGGTGTGAAATCTTGGCATGATGTTTGACAGGAATTTGTCCATGGAGGTTCAGATATCCTCCGTGGTCCATTCCTGTTTTTTCCATCTTCGTAACATCGCCAGGATTAAGCCCCTTGTTCGTCTCTGGACCTTCCTACCTTGATACATGCCTTAGTCACTTCTAGGCTTGACTACTGTAATGCCCTCTATCTCGGAGTCTCTGGAGGCTCTCTTTGCAGACTGCAGCTAGTGCAAAATGCTGCTGCCTGGCTTTTGACCAGGCAAAGTAAATTTTGCCATATTATACCTGTGCTTCGCAAATTGCACTGGCTGCCTGTCAGGTGGAGAGTGCTCTTCAAGGTGGGGCTTCTCACCTATAAGGCCCTACATGGACAGGGCCCTGGTTACCTGTCAGTTCTCCTGGTACCATCCCCCTCTCTCCGAAATCTCCGCTCTTCTAATGGTGGCCTCCTAGACGTTCCGAGAGCGAGACTAAAAACTGCAGGTGACCGAGCTTTTAGTGTCACCGCTCCCGCTCTTTGGAACTCCTTACCAGCTATTGTTAAGGAGGCCCCCTCGATATCTGCCTTTAAGGTTCGCCTGAAGACCTTCCTATTTTTGCAGGCTTTTGGGGAATAATTCTGTTTATTTATATTTATTATTATTATTTTATCTATTTATGCGGTATGAAATGCTGTAAAAGTTCTATGTGCAGTGCCCAGAGCCTTTGGGATTGGGTGTCTTTTTAAATAAAATTGCTATTGCTATTGCTATAACTCCTGTGGCAAGTGACAGCATGGTGCAGCAGCCCTAACTGTGGAGGCAAGAGGCCCCAGGGCATAGCAGGCCACAACAGCCCTGCCTGAGTAGGCAGGATCAGAATGCAGCAGCCCTGGCTGTGGTAGCAGGGGACTGTGGACAGGATGGTGCAGAAGCCTTGCCTGTGGAGCAGGACACAGGGGGACATCAGGGTACAGCATCCCTCACTGTGGGATGGTGTGTGCATGGTGCAGCAGCCCTGATTGTTCAGGCAGATGATGGAGGCAACAGGGTGCAGCAACCCCAGCTATGTGGGAGAAGACAGTGGGCAGCAGGGTGCAGCAGCCTCAAATGTGGGGCAAGAGACAGGGGGCCTGTGGGGCAGGGGTTGGGGCAGTAGGATGCAGCTACCTCAACTATGGCACTGGAGACAGTGGGCATCAGTATGCTCTATAGTTTTTCTAGTTATACATTATGTATTTTCACACAGAAACCTTCAAAGAAGTGAAATGTGTGAGTTTATATAGTACATGTGCCTAAAATAGCTAAATGTGGCAGACACCTGTTTGTCAATCTGCAAGGAAAATAATTGTTTTTACATGGACCTATTTATTGAGGCTACATCAAAGACAAACTGCTTGTATGAATTAACAAACTTTAGATTTATTTTATATGCACTAAATAAACCCAGTGTTATATACCTGGAAAAAATATAGAGTTTTGATGGGACTGAACTTAGCTGTGATACAGACACTGTGATTTCTCAAATGCATACCACTTCAATTCAGCACTGAAACTCAAATGATCAGCTTTTTAGAAGAACAAAATGATAGATTTCATACCAGAGACAGAGTTAGTAAAAACCCTGGACAACAAACAATTAACTCTACAGAGTGTTCTAATTAGGAAGTTTACAGCTCTTCAGTCAAGCAGGTATTTGCACTCCTAAAGCAGTTGCTCACTCCAATATGATGTCATCCTTCTCCAAGCCTCAGTCAGAGGAACAGAAACAGCCTGTTTCCAGTTAGTGTAGAACAAGTTAACAAATGCTTATTTAAAGAAACCCACAAAACCAAATAACATGACATTTTCAGGAAACACCACTCCTAACACAGGGACTTGAATTCAGGCTTTTTAAAATAATGTGTAAAATGGTTGCCACTGATCTTTAAACTATAGGATGGGGAGGTAGCTACTGCAGATGTCATCAGTGGCAGGAGTTATATGTATGGGTTCACCAAGCAAATGGCTGCTGGGATAAGTAACAAAAGTATAATAGACCACCAGATGGCACAAGAAAGCATACTGTGACAATTCTCACTTGAAAGTGGGACATATGAGAATCACACCCTCCAGATTTACTGGTCTGATTACCAAATACAACTGTAAGTCCAGAATTTACAGGAACTCTCAGAGACGTGGTAGGAGAATAAAATGACTTGGGGACCAAGAAGGAGAAATTCTGGCCATTTTAAAGGGATAGGTTTTACGGGAAAAGGAGTAGGTAGCTCTCTTTTGAAGAGAACTTATCTGTGAAAAGCTAAGAAGAAATCAGTGTGAAAAGCAGGTCCACAAAGCCCATCTTATCAAGCCCAGAGAAAAAAGCAGGGAGAACAAAATAGTCACACAGAAAGAAACTACAGAAATGCAAACAGTTCACCACAACTAAATGGATTCAGTAGTGATAAGTGATTTGTAAAAGTTATATTTAACAAGTAGAATTCTAGTGGCATTACCTATTATGCTTTCCTGTATATTTGAGAAAATGTTGCCAATTAGTCATTTCTGACATTTTCACCATAAATGTTCACCTACTAAATCACATTTCTCCAGCTTCATTCAGTTCCAGGGCCTATTTACATTGGGTATGCAGGCCAAATGTTGTGTGTACAACTGCAATAGCAGTGGCACGATACACATCCATGTGTTTAGAAAATATTCCTTAATTGTTATCTCCCTTGCTTCCACTGACCCCTTTAAGTCACCCACCAAGCCTGGGACTTACGCCATCTACTTCTTCCTACCACCAAGTGTGAGTGGGTGCATTGAGAAGTGTTGTAGGGCCTGTAGAGAAGACAGAATCATCCTGTCAGTGACAGTGTTTCTTTCTCTCTTTTTCTCCCTGACTGTGGCTGGAATATATGTTATGGTATGCAAGTAATGCACTAAAACACAGCACACCTCTGTACCTGCACTGCTGCTGTGCTATTTAACCTCCACTAGATGGCACAAAAGAAGCAATACATACTGCCCTCTTCCAGAAGAAGGTGAACATCACTAGATGCTTATTCCTACTTGACCGCCACTCGCCCCCAAGAGACCCTAGTCTGTTGCTGAATCTGGGTCACTGTTGAGGCAAGAGGTATGGCATCCAGTTCCTCAGCCATTCTCAAAATTGGGCAGGTACAATTTTTTAAAAATTTGACTAATAAAAATTTTGAAATTATGAACTTCTTTAAGGTACAGTTTACTTAACTAACTACCTCCCTATTTAGCAGTTTCTAAGACTCTTCCAAGAAAGTGTTCATATGGTAGCTCTGAAGGTGGCTAAGTTGGGCACTAGGTCAGAACCATGCGTCTCACAACAGCACAGTCCAGAAGAGTGACAGAATAATGCTGTTCACCACAACTGCTCCTGACCAAAACAGGAACTGTAGCAACAGCTTCAATGGTGGCACTCCCTAAAGACACAGATTGCTACCATAAAATATTACACATAGATCTGTTTTAGCAGGGGGGGGGCTCCAACCCAGTACCCCCCATAAATTTAATATTCAACTCCAAGGGGGGGAAGTTGGATCTCAGGGAAAAGCAGAAACTCGGGGACCATGGAATCTCAGCCCCTGGCTGTTAGAAAATAAAAAAAGCTCACTTTGAGCGGGGGAAAATAATAAAGTGGTATGTCGGGAGACTAGGAACAGAACCCTGGTCTTCTGCATTGTGCTGGCAGAGCTGCTGCTGTCTTAAACTTCTCCACCACAGGAGCAGCTCAGACAGTTACCCCACTTTCCCTGTACTTCTGCAGTGCACACTCACCATTGCTTGAATAGCAATGGGGTAGTGGCAGTTGACATATGCTATTCTACTCCTGTCGCTATTCAGGAATTATGCGATCCTGACAGCGCAGTTTAATTGGCACTGTTTAGGAGTCTCTGTACTGACCAGGTAGGCTAAGTTGTAAACAGGGACATAGTTTCAGATTTTTTCACAAAAATAGTAAAAGTATCAGACTTTCAGTCCCTGTACTTTCCATGGTACTCATCCAAATGCCCAGACAATTCACTCCCTTTAGGGCATCTTACAAACAATAGGCATGCCAAATTTAGGTCTCTAGCTGTAAAAACAATGAAGTTATGACCAATTAAAATATTCATGGAATTTTGTGAAAAGTTTGTGAGAGGGGAGTTCGATAATTTTTCTTAGCCCTAGACAAGGTCTATATACAAAATTTTAAATGGGGTGGCACATCTGGTATACTGCAATAAAACGGATAGAACCTGTAGACTCCAGCAAGCTCTCTCACCTGCACTGCTAGCCCTCCACAAGTTTATGGACTCCTTGGGGCTGGTAGACCCCTGGAGAGTTCTATTCCCAGACTGTCATGAACACTTATTTCACTCCCTCCCTCACAACTAATTTTCTACATTGGGATTTTTCCAGATTGGCACAGAATATCTCCCTGGGGTTAACACCTGTTACTATTTAGCAAAGGTAATTTCAGACCGTTACCCTACTAAAATGCAGCTTAACCTTAACCCTTCCTTGGTAAGGGATAAGATATGGTGGTTTAATTATCAGCTGCTTAAGTTTGAAGATGTTAAGGACTGTATTCACTCCTTCACTGATAATTTTATGGAAACAAACTTTCCGTCCATGACTTAATTAGACTTGCTATGGGGAGCACAGAAGTGTACTCTCTGCAGGGAGCTGATATGCCTAGCCGCCAGATGTAAAAAACAGTTACTGGCTAAGACTTCCTCCCTATTGGCTGACATTAGATAATTAGAAGAGAATATTTCTTCAACATCCCCCCCAGTGGTGTGGGAGCGATTGGAAGAATTCAGACATCAATACAATATTTTATTAGTAGGAAAAGACAGAACACCTATTGCTCCATTCTAAAGTGAAATATTTTGACCACGGGGAGAAGGCAGGAAAACTACTGGCTCTCCGACTGCATTCTCAAGCAGCGGATAGAATTGTCTTCCATTTGTTCTAGCTCTGGTCAGCTTTTAACCTCACCATGGGATATAGTCACCACATTTCAAAGCTTTTGCCAAGAGTTATATGCGCCACCCACCTCTCCCTTTACTACCAAGCTCTTCAAGGCCTTTCTTCAGGATATCCCTTTACCCCATCTAGATGATAATTCAGCCACCAGTCTACAAATCCCTTTTACACTTGCTGAAATTTCTCAAGCTGTTGACTCCTTGACCCCAGATAGATCCCTTGGTCTGGATGGGTTTTCCACTAAATTTTTTAAGGCCTTTAAACCCTAGTTCGTACCTATGCTTTGGGACACTTTTAATTACATCTTTAAGGAAGGCCTGACTTATACTTTGCTTATGGAAACTACAATCGTAGCACTTACTAAACCGAGTCGCGATCCCTTGTTGGCCTCTAACTATAGGCCGATCTCCCTAATTAAAGTGGATTTTAAAACCCTTGTTAAAGTATTGTCTCTTCAGTTAAGTCAGGTATGGGACCCTCTTTTGAGTAGGGAATAAGTGGGGTTTGTCAAAGGTAGCGTATCGGCCAATCATCTCCAAAAATTAGTTCATCTTATTTCCACATCCAGGGACTCGTACATACCTGTGGTCTTGGTATCCCTGGACACAGAAAAGGCCTCTGATAGGGTCCTGTGGGACTACTTATTTGCCTTGTTGCCTAAATATCATATCCCCCAGGAGTATATAAGATAGGTTAGGATATTATGCTCTTCTCCATTGGCTTGCATTCTTTGCAATGGTGTCCTATTGACCTCATTCCCTCTCCAGCAGGGTACCAGGCAGGGATGCCCTCTTTCATCTTATCTTTTCAACCTTTTCTTAGAGCCATTGATCCATAAGCTCAATTCCACTACACAGGTACATGGTATCTCCATTGGTCCCCAAGAATATAAGCTTTCGGTACATGCTGATGACATTTTGTGACATGTTTCCTCTCTTACTACCTCCCTGACTGCTGCCCTATGTATTATTTCCCAGTTCAAATCTATTTCTAATTACAAGTTGAATTTAACTAAGACTGAGGTAATGCTGCTTAACAACCACATCTCTAAAGATGACCTTGCTCATTTTGACTTAATCTGGGTACATGATAAATTAAAATATCTGGGGATTTACCTTAGTATATCACCCACAAAAATGAAACAATTTAATCTTGACTCTACTATATCTCAAATTAAGACAGATTTAGCCCACTGGGTTTTGTTACCTATTTCTATGTGGAGCCGGCTCAACATCATAAAAATTAATGTTCTATTCAGGTTATTGTATCCCCTACAAATGTTTAAATTTCCCCTGCCTCAGTCATGGTTTAACCAAATCCAGAAGCTCTTAACTTCATTCCTGTGGCAGGGCAAAATGGCACATTGGGCTTTGTTCATGTTAATGTGGGCTAAAAAAGACGGGGGTCTACAAGTTCCTAACTTTTTCCTGTATTACCTGGCTTTGCACTGTACCATATTTCTTATTGGTTTGGATCATCCAAAGAGGTCTTATGTTCCACACTGGGTTGAGATAGAACATTATCTCTGTTCAAGTACTAATATGGATATCCGATCACTCCCATACCTCTCCTGGAGGAAACTTCCTCATGCATTGCAGACCTCTCCGCTGGAAGTATCCTTCCAAATTCACTCACAGTAATGTTCCTTCCTAAAAATTCAACCTTATAAAGATATCTCCCAACCCTTGTTTAGAACCCCCAATTTACAAATAGCTGGATGGATGCTTTCTGAATGATTCTGGCCCAACATGGGTGTTGAAACGGTAGCAGACCTGGTGTGTTCTCAAAAATTACTTTAATTTCAAGAAGCCAGTTGGTTGCGTCATTGACCACAATCCTATTGCTTCCATTATTTTCAGGTGTCACATATGCGCCTTCAGTTATTTTGGTTCTGGTCCCTGGTGCAGTCCTCTGAGAGACATTGTCTTTCCTTTGATCACTGCCACCCTTGCGTCCCACTACATTTCATATTTCTACCATTCCTTGAGGGATCACTGGATTAATCCTGAGTGCCCTAGGTTCTACTACTGGGACCAAGCACTGCTGGCTGTTAATACATTACAGAACTAGCCTGGGATATGGAAACAAGTATACAAATACATAAAGTGGAATAAATATTGGTTCATGCAGTTTCAAATTTTACATAACTTATATTATACTCCTGTTAAACTGCATAAGATGGGAAAATTATCCACAGATACTTGTTCCAAATGTGGCAAAGAACCTGGTACCCTATTTCACATCCTCTGGCCTTGTGAAACTGTAACTCCCTTTTGGCAGTCAATAAAAGCCCATGTGGACCCCCTTTCCAGGCTGTCTGAAGCATTTCTCCCAGAGATTTGTGTGTTGGGAGATCACATCAATACACTGATTGACAACCAGGGGCCACACATGGCCTTGATTATGACATGAGCCAAAAAGAACATCCTTTGCCATTGGCTTAACCAGAGTCCACCCTAACTCACTGAATGGTATAGAGAGATACTGTTTGCCCTTTAAGCTGAGCACCTTATAGCTAATATGACAAACAAAGCTTACAAATATAAAAATATTTGGGAACCTTTGTATGTTTTACTAACTATATGACTGTGTAATCCTTTTTCCTGCTGTTTCCTTTAAGCAGACTGTGTCCTTGGATCATCATATGTTTACTTTTCATAATATTATGGTAAAAGTAATATGATACAGTTCTGGTGGCAAGGGGAGAGAGGACAGGATGCTGGGTGGGCTTATGGGGTTGGGGGAGATATAGCTGTATAAAATGCCTCATTTGTTAGAAGTTATTTCTTTCATTCCAGATATGTATTACAGAATATTGGAACCTGTTTAGTTCTGACTCTTCCTAATAAAGTTTACTAAATTTGAAAAAAAAAATGGGGTAGCATAAAGACTTCTAGATACAAGTGTGCAATAGGGATGCAGATTCGGGGACTGTGGTTTTGGGACTGTAATAGAGAGTCAAGTTTGATAGCAAGATTGAAATTTAGCTCTGATACAAAGATTAGAGAACTATACAGTGTTGGAATGAACAAGGGAAGGTGTGGCTGTCAGGAATAGCAGGTGTTATTGAATGTAGGCAAGGTATAAGTATCAAATGCAGGAAGTTAGAGTGTAAATGTCTGGGGTCAGGTATTGGAGGACTACCTGGAGATGAGAATTCAGGATGCATCAGTAGGGGTGTAAATTTTAAGGGCACAGGTAGGGTGGGGTCTGTTAGGATATTTCAGCACTGGATGTCTTTAGATGGTGGCAAAGAAAGTAAATAATGATTATCTGACTGACTGCCAAACAAAGCACAAATTGGATGCCAAACAAAATATTCTGAGCTATAAATGTGAAGGTCTGAAGAAAATAATATAACCTTCATTATGAACTGGATCACAAAAATTGAGGAAGCTGATTGGCCGAGAGCTCATTGAAGCTGTGATGATATCGGGCTACATCATCACAACTTCAAAAAGCCTCCTGCTACCAGCCTCCTCACTGCCAAGGAACTCCTCTAACTGCAACATTCTCCATCACTCTCACTCCACTACGCACAACCCCAAGACAACATCTGCTGTGGTCTTCAGTGAGTCAGACCTCGAGACAGTCACCTTAACCAAAAAAGAAGCAAAACCACATCAAATCCTCACAGAAATTGCCTGAGTACATTAAAAAAAAAACTACAGCTGATAACAGCGCACAAAAAACTATCTGCTCTGTCCACACAAGTTGCACAGCACTACCACAACAATCGAAATCTGTTAATGGCCGTCAACGACCACACCACCCCAAAATTACCATATGCTGTTTTTGTTTTTCAGGTCTATTGCAAGCATTTTAGCATTTTACCCTTTCACCTGTTATCTAATTCTTCCCTTCCAAAAAATACAACTGCAGGTGACTTACTGTTTCTCTGGACTAATTGCCACCGGCAAACCATAAGTAGCAGCCTGCATTTTTCCCATTCCGATCGAAGTTTCAAAAGATTGGATAAAAAAAATAATTCAACACACACTTCACCTGGTCCCAGACCAGGCAGCACAACTGAGTCAAGTCCCAGACCAGTCAGCAGAACCGAGTCAAACACAGAATATTCGTGAGTACTCCTAGCAGAATGACACACAGTTAACAGCTGCACCTCGTTACAACAGCATCATCTGCTGTCCACAGCCCTCCAGGAACTATTTTCTTAAAACATACACCTCCAACACCCCAAAAGATGCACTTTCAAAGGTTTTAAAAGATGTGTTTTTTATTTATTACCAATTAAACTTTTTGACCAGTTCATAATAGCAATAAGTGACTCCAGGTTGTGGTATATCATGGGATATCATCACTTCTCGGGTCATTGGTTGCACTCGACCTGTGGCCTCATGCCCAACCACCTGAGGTGTGACAATATCCCATGATATACCACACCCTGTCATGCCTTATTGCTTAATTGAAGGTCCTACATTCTAAAACTAAAAATCCTTTAAAATAATTAAAATTCTACCAGAATCCTCAGTGTTTAGACTTCAGGATTATCTGTGCTTGAATGATAATTAATTGCACAGCTTAATATAGTGCAAAAGAAGTGGTGTGGTCTGTTTGTTAGAACACCAGCTTAGGACCTTGAAATCAGGAGATTCAAACCCTGCTAAAGTAAAATAATCACTGTGTTCTTAGGCAAGTCACTTAACCTTTCAGTGCTCCGGACCACCCAGCTGAGGAAATGGGTAGAAACAGGACTCAAATGGAAGGATTGCATCTCAGCTGGACTATCCTGGGTAAATAACTTGTAAAAAAAATCCTATAAACTGTGTATCCAGTGATAAACAGCCTATAATAAAATATTATTGTTATATTGTCTTTGGGTATCACCCAACAACAGCAACAATTGCAGAGCGAACACCATCACAGGAACAAATCTCACCAGATTGCTGTGGTGGTGCACTGTACAATGGCACCGCGACTCCCGGTGTTCTGCTCCACCCCTGAAACAACTCTGACTCTGAGTTGTATAATTAGAAGTGTGGGGGGTGCGGGGAGCACAGCCCCCTCCATGGGGGGTGTGGGTGTCGAAGCCCCCTACAAAAAAATACTTTCCCCCCATAGGAGCAATGCCGACAGTCAGCATTGTTCTCGTCACTGTTGGGGATGTTGGCAGCATTGCGATGTTGTTTAGTGGTGGAACCTTGTCTTTGCAGTCCATCATAATAAAAAGTGTGCTATTAATATCTTGGACCATTAACCTAAATAATTGCTACTACATATGGAGGTCATCTTACAGGGAAGGCAACTGTGATATCAGCAATTCTTTTATTAAGAATTCCTTACTAATGATACAAAGATATATATATTTTTTTACTTTAGAAAAAAGAACGGTATATAGTAATGGCAGCTACAGTATAAAGATTCAAGGAACATAAAATATATTGGAAAATGGGTTAAATTCACTGTAATTTTATTTTCACGATATTAGCTGGACACCTTCCTCATGTGAAAATAATATAAGAGTGAACACTGTAACTTTTCTATCAGTATTTGATAAGGTCATTGTTAGGTATACTATAATCTGCCAATTTTTACCTTTACTTTTTAGCAGCTTCGTGGCAAGTGAGCCAGACCAAAGCCATAACACCCCACCCAGGCTGAGCTCAGAAAGAAATCACAGAAATACTGGAAAACACTGCAGAATGCCCACTGCCAATCCTCACTCACCAATGGTCTTTCTGTACATACTATTCTTTCAAGCCTTTCCGTATTTCTTCTAGCCCTGACAAAACAGTGTAGTCCCCCCCAACTCTGAAGCCTGATAGTAGAGGAAAGAAAACAAACAGTAGTGTACTAGCTAGCTAGCCAGAAACTGTGATCACACTGTTTGTTTTGGGAAAATGCCACTGAATGCCTAATCCTGTCTCCCTGTCAAGTAAGTGTGTCTCTAAGCCAAGAGTAGTTGTGTGCAAATACCTTTTTTTGGAAAATTTGGCAAGTATTTGTACTTGGCATACCCAAAAACTTGACATTCAGTACTTGGCATTTCTACTTGGGTCAAAAATGAAGAATAAAGCCATCCCAAGCCTTCCCCTGGTGGCTGAGGCTATTACATTAGGGCACTACTTCCCCTTTCCAGTCAATTCCTGCTCCTCTTCCAATTCATTCCCACTAACAAGCTTTAAAACTCAAATATGGGTTGGCTCCTGGCACTTTGCCAGGAGGAAACATCTTTTAACATTTTCTCACCTCCCTAGCCTGATCCTTCTGCCCCAAAATGTACTTATTTAGCCATGGTCTCCCTCCTGAACACAATCTATAAGGAGAGGGTAAACAGTAGTTGAAATCCAATCCTAACTAGCTCAGTTGCCCCCCCCCCACACAGGGCACTCAGTTTCTAGAAAGTAATACAGCTATCTGAGAAAGCATAGCATGTGAATAGGTTGGATGGGGGAGTAGAGCAGACTGCATCACTGCTGATGCCAGGCAGACTGATCAATCAGTTTGCCTAACATCATCAGTGGCCCAGAATGCAAAAGCCTCTTCCTCTAAGCTGCATACCTTGCTCACTCAACTAGCTCTAATATATTCAGTGGTACATGCTTGATGTAGAATGGGAGCAACTGAGTTAGCCTGGATCTTAGAAACATAGCAAGATAGAAGTTGATGGCAGATAAGGACCGCAAGGATCATCCAGTCTGCCCATTTCTTTTTCTCCCTTATGAATGTGCCATTGGCCTTTGCTCTGTCAATGGCCTATCTATGCTTACTCATCTGTATTGCTCCCTTATACCTATCCCATGCCTGTTTGAAGCCCTGCACTGTATTCATACCCACCACTTCCTGAGGTAGGCCGTTCCATGCATCCACCACCCTTTCTGTGAAAAAGGAATTCCTCACATTACCCCTTAATCGGCCTCCCTCTAATCTCATGCTGTGTCCTCTTGTCCTGCTATTTTTCTGACATTGAAACATGTTAGACTCTTTCACCTTGTTAATGCCCTTAAGGTGTTTGAATTTTTCAATCATATCACCTGTCTCCCTCCTTTGCTCTAGGGTATACATATAGAGCTCTGTTAATCTGTCCTCATGTTTTCTGATGCAGTCACTGCCCCATTTTGGTTGCCCTTCTCTGGACTGCCTCAATTTGGTTAATGTCCTTGTGAAGGTGTGGCCTCCAGTACTGCATGCAGTACTCCAGATGGGGCCTAACCAGTGTCTTGTAAAGAGGGATTATTACCTCCCTCTTCCAACTTGTGATGCCTCTACTAATACACCCCAACATCCCTCTAGCCTTACCTACTGCTTTAGTGGTCTGCTTGGATGATTTCAGGTCATCGGTGATGATGACACCCAAGTCTCTTTCTTCCCTTGTGACTGCCAGCAACTCCCCTCCCAGCCTATAAGTGGCTTCAGGGTTTCTTTTCCCTATGTGAATGATCTTGCACTTCTTTGTGTTAAACCTCAGTTGCAACTCTTCCGACCATTTTGCTAGTTTATCCAGATCTCTTCTCATTCTGCCCACCCCGTCTGGATCATCTACTGTGTTGCAGATCTTGATGTCATCTACAAACAGACAAACCTCACCCTCCAGTCCATCTGCAATGTCACTGATGAAGATATTGAACAGAACTGGCCACAGGACTGATCCGTGAGGTACCCCACTTGTGACTTGCATCTCTTCTGACTGTACACCATTTTCCACCGCTCTCTGTTTTCTGCCTGTCAACCAGTTTGCCACCCAGTTGACCAACATCTGACCCACCCCAAGCCTACCCAGTTTATTAATCAATCTTCTATGTTGAATGGTATCAAAAGCTTTGCTGAAGTCAAGGTAGGTGGCATCAACTGCTCCCCCTTGGTTCACCACTCTGGTTACCCAGTCAAACAAATCTATGAGATTAGTTTGACAGGACCTTCCTTTTGTAAACCCATGCTGTCTTGGATACTGTGCTCCTGTGGATTCCAGGTGTTGCTCTATCCTTTCCTTAAGGAGTGTCTCCATAATCTTGCCCACTACTGAGGTAAGACTGACTGGTCTCTAGTTCCTTGTCTCCTCCCGGCTACCACTCTTGTGGAGTGGGATCACATGAGCCCTTCTCCAGTCTTCTGGGACCTCTCCTGTGTTCAGAGACTCACTAAACAGTTCTGATAATGGCTCTGCTAGTTCCCCCTTTAGCTCCTTTAGTACCCTGGTTTGTATGCCATCAGGTCCCATTGCCTTGTCCACCCTGAGCTTATCGAGTTCTTGTAGGACCATTTCTTTTGTGAAGGAACTAGTGCACATCTCCATCCCCCTTGTGTCCATGGTGCTGAGATGTGGGCCCTGCCCTACCTTCTGTTCAGTAAATACTGAGCAGAAGTATCTATTTAGGATAGATGCTTTTACGTGGTCCTCCTCCTCACACACCCCCTTATCCCCTGTGATCTTAGCAATAGCCCCTCTGGACTTTCTCCTTTCACTAATGTGTCTATAGAAAGTCTTGTCACCTTCTTTTACTGTCCATGCTAGTGTTTCCTTGGTTTAGGCCTTTGCCTACCTTACTGTCTTCCCTGATTCCCTTAGGGAAGTTTGGTATGCCTCTCTATCTTCGTTCTGCTGCATTCCCTTATATTTCCTGAAGGACAGCCTTTTGGTTCTTACCTTTTCTGCTACTGTGTTTGAGAACCAAAATGGTTTCCTCCTTCTTTAGCACTTCCTTTTCTCACTAACACAATGGGACGTTGCTTTAAGTATTGCATCTTTAATGCTTTATCACTTTTCCTGTACCCTCTCACCTGTATTTCTTGTTGCCAGGGCTAGATTAACTCTGTTGGCCATCTTATCAAAGTCAGCTCCTCTGAAAGTCCCATATGTGTGCCTTGGAATAGGATGATTTTGTTCTAGTGGCCAAATTGAACCATACCATGGGATGGTCACTATCACCCAGGTGACCTTCTACCTGGAGATATGTGATCCTTTCCCTGTTAGTCAGTACTACAGCTAGAATAGCCCTGTCTCTTGTGGATTGTTGTACCAGTTGTTTGAGGCCCTCCTCCTGCAGGGAATCCACCATGAGTCTAGTTCTGGCAGATGTCCCTGCTGGTATTGACCAATCTGTATCTGGCATGTTGATGTCTCCCATTATCAGAACCTCCCCGTTATCTGTCATGTTTTGCATATCTTCTAACAGTAATGTGTCTATTCCCCCGATCTGGAGGCCTGTACACAACCCCAGTTTGTATGCTTGATTTTGCAGATGACACCAAGATCTGCAACACAGTAGATGATCCAGGTGGGGTGGGAAGAATAGAGGAGATCTGGATAAACTGGCAAAATGGTCGGAAGAGTGGCAACTGGGGTTTAATGCAAAGAAGTGCAAAAATCATGCACATAGGGAAGAGAAACCCTGAAGCCACCTATAGGCTGGGAGGGGAGTTGCTGGCAGTCACAAGAGAAGAAAAAGACTTGGGCATCATCATCACCGATGACCTGAAATCATCCAAGCAGACCACTAAAGCAGTAGGTAAGGCTAGGGAGAGGATAAGGTGTATTAGTAGGGGTATCACAAGTTGGAAGAGGGAGGTAATAATCCCTCTTTATAAGATACTGGTTAGGCTCCATCTGGAGTACTGCATGCAGTACTGGAGGCCACAGCTTCACAAAGACATTAACCAAATTGAGGCAATCCAGAGAAGGGCAACCAAAATGGTGCAGGAACTGCATCAGAAAACATATGAGGACAGATTAACAGAACTCAATATGTATACCCAGGAGCAAAGGAAGGAGAGAGGTGATATGATCAAAACATTTAAACACCTTAAGTGCATTAACAAGGTGAAAGAGTCTAACATGTTTCAATATAAGAAAAACAGCAGGACAAGAGGACACAGCATGAAATTAGAGGGAGGCCGATTAAGGGGTAATGTGAGGAAGTTATTTTTCACAGAAAGGGTGGTGGATGCATGGAATGGCCTACCTCAGGAAGTGGTGGATATGAACACAGTGCAAGGCTTCAAACAGGCATGGGATAGGCATAAGGGAACAATACTGATGAGTATGACTAGGTAGGCCATTGACAGAGCAAAGGCCGATGGCACATTTATAAGGTAGAAAAAGACATGGGCAGACTGGATGGGCCTTGCGGTCCTTATCTGCCATCAACTTCTATGTTTCTATGTTTCTATGGCTGTCCCGTTTACTGTTTCCAGGGTGACCCACAGTTCTTCTGGCTCCTTATGTGTATTCTGAATTACTGTAGCTTTGATATTTTTATTGACATAAAGGGCCACTCCACCCCCCTTTTTTGCACCTTGGTCTCTTCTGAACAGTACATAGCCAGGTACTGAAGTCTCCCAAGTGTGGTTACTGGTAAACTATGTATAGCTAATGACTACTATGTCCAGTTTAGCCTCTGTCATTATTGCCTGCAGGTCTGGGATCTTGTTTCCCATACTGCGAGCATTTGTGACATGATTTTCCATTGGCCAGATTTTGGTGTGTTAGTTGTTGGGCGAGGTCCGGCTTTTCCTCTGTGTGTCATATGGGGAACCAGACCTTTTTCCTTACCTGGTGATGCAAATGAACTACAAACATGCTAAACTCCTGTTTGACCACTAGCTGAGGGGGGAGGTGTGTTCTTCCCATTCGACGTATGGGGTGCTTCACCCCTCTTCCCATTTGCTAGTTTAAATATTCTGCAAAGACATCAAACTTCTGCCCCAATACACTGACTCCCTCCTTAGTCCTTCCTTAGTCTGGACTATTACTGGCCCACAAATCATTGATCAGGGGTCAGGAGGGGGACTCACCATCAAAAATTACATTTCACTGACTGGGGTTTCAGGCTACAGAGGGGGTATGTGTTAAAATACATCAAATATTTTTAAAACCTTTTGTGTGGAACAGAATTGAAAGAGAGGTGGAGGCTGATGAATGACTGTAATGGGGATGGAGGTGGCCAAAATATTAGCCCTGGCAACTAAGGGAGGGATAGAGGTTTTATTTTTTGAGCAGAGTACCATGAATAACACTAACTACTAGGTCTCCATTCCTGAGTACTCTGTTATTCATAGCATTTGGAAATTAATATTCATTAATCTCACAGCCCTAATACATTATTTCAGCTAACAGATGGTGGAAACCACACATACAGTAGCTAACTTCCTTTTGAGAAAACAATGCCTGTTACTGGCAGGTAAAAATAGCACATTTCCTACCTTTCACTGTGAGAAAATTATTTCATCTGCTAGCAGGTGCTGTGTAAACTGCACACTCATGTCAAAGGCAAAGTAATATCCCCTTTCAGACTGATGCTCTATTGAGGAATGTTTGCAGGTACCTCTAATGGCTTTGGCTACAGAGAAGTCATTCAACACAACTCTCTGGTGTGTGCGGTGGGCATGTATCCCTGATTCTACTAACTCTAGGAATGTATGCCACAGCTGTGCAGTGGGCTTCCTAAATCCCATGACTGGTACGATACTGAAAGGCCCAAAAATTGCTTAACAACATAGCGATGAAGGAACCCAAACTTTTTACCATGGACACCCAACTTTGTCTTGGATACCTTTGGTATTGTTACATGCCCTGTGGCAGAATACACACAGCTTAATATACACTAATAGGCATATATCCACAATTGGATGAGACCACATGATGCAGTACTCTGGGTAATAGCTCTCCACGATCACTCCCTCTACCCGATGTCTAATCTCATTTTTAATACATCAAAACAATTATTACTTAACTTACTTTTGGTCTGGACTGCATCCTTTTCCAATTGAGAGGCACTATTGGGTAAGAATGGAAGCAGAGATGTCCGTGACCCCAGAAAAACCCAGCAAGCGATCCAAGGCCCAGCAGGGTGCCAGCGGCAAATCTACTTCTACCAATTCCACCATGCGGGCTTTGGAAGTGACCCTGCTCACACTCAAGTGCTTCCTTTCAGAATTCACCCCCTTTAGGGAATATTTAAAATTTCTAACTACAGAAGTGAAACAGATGGCTACCACAGTCAACGATATCTCTATGAGGATGGCGGACAACGAATCTCACCTAATTTCCTTGGAGAAGCAAGTGGAATCCATGAATTCTGAAACAGTGGATAACAGACATAGGATTAAAAAGCTGGAGGGCCAAAATAGAAGACCTGAAGGGGAGGAGTCATAAAATGATATTGTAATAATAGGCCTTCCAGAAAAAGTGGAAGGAGCCAATACTGTACTTTTTGTTCAAGAAGCTCATAGAAAAAACTAGTGGGACCCTCTCCTTTTGGCACAGCCTACACCATCGAGTGAGCCCATCGAGCTCTTAGACTGATGCCTGCACTGGGGTCAGCCTCACGCCCTTTAATCCTTAAATTCTTAAACTTTCAAGAGAAACAACATTTTCTGGGCAAAGCGAGAAACCATCAAGAAATACTACGGAAAGAAACCAAAATCAGAATTACACATGACTTGCCTACTGCAGTTAGAAAAAGGAGAAACCTATTCCATCCCATTGTCTTGAAATTAATAGCGATTGGTATAAAATTCAGAATGGAATACCCTGCCCTAACTGCAGGTCCTAGTAGCTGGCTCATGGACCACCTTTGAGGAGATAGAATCGGCACAGACTACACTGCAAGCAACCTTCCCAGACCTGTTCCACTCTCATTGAGCTGAGGTTACAGAAAGATATAGCGAATGTTTTACCGGACGTATTGTCAATAAATCAATCAGTCAATCAAAGTCTTTATTTAACCAGGTGATCACCGTTGAGCAAGCTCATTTTCGAGGTGGACCTGGGTTTGTTAACAAGGAACAAGGGACAATATACATGGGATGCAACACACAAGAAAATAGTAATAATACAAATAGAGTGAGATACAAAAATACAGTATTTACAAAGTATCAGCAGGTAGCATTGACAGTAGTATATATTTGGAACAGAAGATACAGCTAGTTTTGGGTAGGTCACAATTTTTCATAAAAGTAAAGAAATATACATATCAGGTGCACCAAACACAAATAAAACCTAATATAAAAAGATATATAGTGATACGGTATGGAGAATATAGAGCTGGAACCAGGGTCAAAGGAATGTGGAAGGGACAGATATGAGGGTAGAAAAAGTGGAGAGGGAAGAGTCAATTATAGATGTGATCAGTCTTTTAACAGTAGTAATTAGAGTGTGCTTGGACTTATAGGAGTCACTATTTAGGGTAGACAGGCACAGGACTCCTAATTATGGTGTAGATTTAGAGATTTAAAAGCTGCTAGACTAATAGGGTGAGTTAATTTCAAAGTTTTTTGCAGCTTGTTCCACAGTTGAGGGAGCACAAAGCTGATGGCTGCTCTGCCAATGTGAGATTTTGCTTTGTAAACATAAAGGTAGATATATGAGGTGCTTCTCAGGGCATACTTCCCCAGAGTGCACAAAGGTAAACAGACAGAGATATACTGGGCAGTTTATTTGAGATAGCTTTGTATGTCCAAACTGCAGCATTTTTTTGCCATCTGTAAGCAAGGGATGACCATCCCACTGCTGTGTACAATGCACAGTGGTGGGTTGAGTATGGAAGACTCATGATAAATCTTATGGTTCTGTGATAAAGCGTATCGAGTTTGGTTAGGGTACCTGCAGGTCTCTGAGTATATAGAAAGTCTGCATAATCCAATAGGGAAAGGAAGGTAGTTTGAACCAGTTTCAGTTTAGCGTCTCTTGTGAGGAGATTATTAATCCTAAAGAACAGACCAAGTCTTTGTCTAAGTTTCTTTGCCAGTTCTTCTAAGTGATCTGTGAAAGTAAGTCTATGGTCTAACCAGACCCCCCAGGTACTTGAACCTTGGTACGTAGGCTAACTGCTCACCTAGAATGGTAATGATCTGTGGGAGTGTCCCAGCAATTGCAGGATTTATTGCATTTTGAAGGGGTGAGAGGAACATTGCTTTGTTTTTTTTTTTTGCATTTAAGAGCAGTTTCTGGTTTATAAGCTGATGTTGCAGCAGATTAAATTCATTTTGAAGGGCTTTACAGGCCACTTCAGGTGTGGGGCTACTAGCATAGAGTACCATATCATCCTTGAGTAGGTGTATTTCTGCTTCTTTGATGGGGGCATCTATTTTGTTAATATAAATGGTGAAGAGCAAGGGATCAAGAATGGAACCTTGCAGTACACCCCTCAATAGGGGTTTTGGTGGAGAAACTTCTCCTTCTGACATTACTTGTTGAAGTTGTCCTGAGAGGTAGTTGGAGAACCATTTAAGGGATAGGGAATCCAAACCAATGTTCTAGAGGGACAACAGAAACAGTCTGTGATCAACGGTATCGAACGCCTTGCTTAGGTCCAAGAAAACTGCACAGAAGTTTTTTTTTTGTCTAATTCAAGCTGCCAGTCGTTTGTCACCTTGGCTAGAGCAGAGATTGTACTGTGCTGTGTTCTAAAACCAGATTGTAATGGGTTGAGAAATTTTTCTGACTCCAGGTACTTCCGAAGCTGGGAGTTCACTATTTTCTCCAGCATCTTTGACAGGATTGGAAGTAGGGAGATTGGCCTATAGTTATTGAGGTCACTAGGATCTCCTGACTTAAACAAAGGGACCACAAGTGCATTTTTCCAAATGGACAGTAGGTCACCCTGGGACAAGGATAAGTTGAAGAGATGAGTAATTGGGACTGCGAGGACACGGTAGCCGACCTTTAAGAAGTATGGGTCAATGAGGTCGGCCCCAGCACTTTTCTTAGTGTCCAGCTGAAGGAGAAGATCTTCAACTTCTTTCAGGGAGGTAGGCTGCAGAGAGAAGGATGGACTGGGGATGGGTTTTCTTGTGTATACAATCTAAGTAGTTGGCTGAGGATTTTAGTGGCAGTGGAGTCAAAGGCTAGCCCTGCAGTGGCAAAATGATTATTGAGAGCACTGAGGATAGATGGACTGTCGGAGATGACAGTATTGTCGATCAATAATTTAGTTGGTAGGGAATTTACAGTGGTGTGACCTTCAATGTCTTTGATAGTCTTCCAGAATTTGGAGGCATTTCTTGAGGAGCTCTCCAGCTGACAGCGGTAGAAATTAGCTTTGGCTTCTCTGACCATTTTGGTGCAGAGGTTCCTCACCCTCAGAAAGAATTCCAGTCATTTATTAAATTAGTTTTCCTAGCAGTTCTCCAGAGTACATCACTACTCTGCAAAGCATCTTTCAGGTCTTCTGTAAACCACCGACAGGATTTGTTTCTGGCACAAACTTTTACTATGGGAGCATACTTGTTGAGAGCCCCTAGCACAATTTCTGAGAAAATATCATAAGCCATAGTCAGGGACTTGGCTAGAAAGAAGTCCTGCCATCGCATGGAGTATCTTAGGTCTGATATAAGCCCATGGAAGTCAAAGCTGCGTATGCACCTTTTAAAGGAGAATTTTGGTACAGTTGTTGATTTAAGAGTGGATCTTACACATACGATGAAGCAATGGTCGCTAATCTCAGAGAAAAAGATGCCAACATGGGAGAATAAATGGGGTTTGTTAACTAAAATGATATTCAAGAGAGTACTGTTATTAGGGTTAAGCTTGTTAAGATAAGCAGATTTGTTTATAGCTGTGACAACCAAAGGAAATCACAGAACATTTCAAGTGGGGTGGATGCACTGGAGAACCAGTCTAAGCTGAAGTCCTCTAGTATGATACACTCTGAAGATGCCGCACCCAGGATGTTTTCGAGATGTTTTAACAACTGTAGTCCAGCTGATGGGGATCTGTAGCATTCTATTACACATAATGAGACACTGGTGGCAATTTCAATCTTTAATGACAAGCTTTCGAATTCCTTTGGGACAGAGGTTGAGTCAATTATGGAGGTAGAGAATTTATCATTGATGTAAATAGCTACCCCACCACCTCTGGTTTGCCTGTTGGCTCTGAACAAAGAGTAGGAGGGGATGTTAACTTCGTTGTTACTGGTCACCGGTCGAAGCCAGGACTCCGTAATCCCCAGAACATCTGGAGCAGTATGACATACCCAGGCCTGAACAGAAGTGATTTTTTTTTTAATAGGCTACATACATTAACATGCAAGAATGTAAGCCCCTTGAGGCTTTGTAGCTCTGCTGGGGATTCCATGGGTGCCAGAGGGCCTGGATTAAGCTCAAAATTTCCTGAGCATAGTAAAAGCAGGAACAAGAGTTTCCTTCAGAGTCCTAGGAGAAGCATGGGTGGCTGGGTCTTCTTTCAGTTACGTGATTTGTTTGCAGCAGTATAGGGAGTTCTGAGGCTAGTTCCCAGTTTTCCTGATGCTGCATACAATAATACCCTGACCGAGAGAGTCAATGGGAGTAGGGGGGAGTATGTATAACGTGGTGTAGCCCTGTGGGCAGACTCTAGGAGAGTTCCTGTATGCCGGTGCAGGTGAAGGACCAGCAGAAGGCTAAGGGAAGTTACAGCACATACAAGTTCTTCTACTTGATAGGAAAAATCCCGGTCGGACAATGTAGAAAGAGAGTCATTCTCCACTCTAGGAGTTATTTTCTGATTCACATTTGGGTCCAATACATGTAAGATCAGCAGAGACAAGCATAGAAGCAGGTAATATGCCCTCATTATGAGACTATCACAGAATGGGCACTACAAGTGCAGGCAAGAGAAGGGGATTCTCAATGGAGGAGAATTTCTTAATCCCTGCAGAATACTACTATAGACAGTGGAGCCTGAAGCAGTAATCCTTAAGTACAGCTCCTAGTCAGGCTAATAAGAAAATAGTTCACCTGACTATAGAGTAGTACTAGGGGCAGAGAGGCTTTCAAGCAAATTTCTTAGCTACTACTCTGGAGCAGACTAAGTACTAGAGAGAGATCACCTGACCTAAATCAACTGCCTTAGCAAGACAGGATATGCTAGTCAGCAATAAGCAAACCTAAAGTACCAAAATGGTATGCCTCAGCAAGACAGAATGAGATAAAGCTGCTAGAAGGCTTTGTTGCCAAAAGGGGATGTGAGGAATTGCAGTTGTTGACAGTAAGTAACCAATAAATTGAAACATCAGATAGGAGTGGGCGGAGACTGTATGCATTTAAAGGAGGCTTGGGAAGGGAAGGGTGTGGGACAAAAAATCAAGGGGAAGTTTGCAGGGCTAGCACTGTATCAGTGCACATACAGTTGGAGAGAAACTGCAGTGGGGGGGAATGGTAAGTTACTTTACACAGGCCGAGCAGAACAGGCTAAATTAAAATTTATAAATTAGAAGCCGAGTACAGGGATGCAGGTTTACATTAAGCCACATGTTTTGGGTGCTTCTGTCTCAGGTGAGTGAGACCAGCAAATCAGGGAGCTCTACATGGGTGTGGAGCCAATAGCGCTACCATGAGAAGGCACTGAAATTGAAAACAGCAAATTGCAAGTGATGATCCGGTTCAGCGTTCACACAGCCCAGAGAAATCGTGGCAATTTTTCAAGCATCGTACCTTATCTATCTCTTTGGGGGGTGGATGGGTCAGGCTCCTTGCACCGTAGAGGTGCTATGGCTGGATCATGGCTGCTGCCTGTGGGGGAAAGTGGCACCTTATATATTTTTTTTGGGGGTGGGTGTATCAGGCTTCTTGCACCGTAGAGGTGCTATGGCTGGATCATGACCATTGCCCGTGGGGGCAAGTGACACCTTATCTATCTCTTTGGGAGTTGGGTAGATCAGGCTCCTTGCACCATAGAGGTGCTATGGCTGGATTGTGACTGCTGCCCATGGGTGCAAGTGCCACCTTATCTATCTCTTTGGTGGGTGGATGGATCAGGCTCCTTGCACTGCAGAGGTGCTATGGCTGGATAGAGACCGCTACCCGTGGGGGCAAGAGGCACCTTATCTATCTCTTTGGGGAGAAGGTGGATCAGGCTTCTTGCACTGTAGAGGTGCTATGGCTGGATCATGACCACTGCCCGTGGTGGAAAGTGGCACCGTATCTATCTCTTTGGGGTGGTGGGTGGATCAGGCTCCTTGCACCGTAGAGGTGCTATGGCTGGATCATGACCGCTGCCCATGGGGCCAGGTGGCACCTTATCTATCTCTTTGGGGGGAAGGTGGATCAGGCTCCTTGCACTGTAGAGGTGCTATGGCTGGATCGTGACCACTGCCTGTGGTGGAAAGTGGCACCTTATCTATCTCATTGGGGTGGTGGGTGGATCAGGCACCTTGCACCATAGAGGTGCTATGCCTGGATCGTGACCACTGCCCGTGGTGGAAGTGGCACCGTATCTATCTCTTTGGGGTGGTGGGTGGATCAGGCTCCTTGCACCGTAGAGGTGCTATGGCTTCATCATGACCACTGCCCGTGGGGACAAGTGGCACCTTATCTATCTCTTTGGAGGGTGGGTGGATCAGACTCCTTGCACTGTAGCGGTGCTATGACTGGATCGTGACCACTGTCTGTGGAGGCAGGTGGCACCTTATCTATCTCTTTGGGGGTTGGGTGGATCAGGGTCCTTGCATCATAGAGGTGGTATTACTGCATCATGACCACTGCCCGTGGGGGCAAGTGGCATTTTATCTATCTCTTTAGGGGGTGGGTGGATCATGCTCCTTGCACCGTAGAGGTGCTATGGCTGGCTCATGACTACTGCCCGTATGGCAAGTGGCACCTTATCTATTTCTTTTGGGGAGGTGGACCAGGCTTCTTGCACCATAGATGTGCAATGGCTGGATCGTCACCACTGCCCGTGGGGGAAGTGGCACCTTACCTATCTCTTAGGGTGGTGGGTGGATCAGGCTCCTTGCACCATAGAGGTGTTATGGCTGGATTTCGACCACTGCCCGTGGGGCCAAATGACACCTAATCTATCTCTTTGGGGGTGGGAGGTCAGGCTCCTTACACCGTAGAGGTGCTATGGCTGGATCGTGACCACTGCCCGTGGGGGCAATTGGCACCTTATCTATCTCATTGGGGGATGGATGGATCAGGCTCCTTGCACCATAGAGGTGCTATGGCTGGATTGTGACCGCTGCCCATGGGGGCAATTGACACCTTATCTATCTCTTTGGTGGGTGGGTGGATCATGCTCCTTGCACTGTAGAGGTGCTATGGCTGGATCATGACTGCTGCCCATGGGGGCAAGTGGCACATTGTCAAGAGGTATTCTAATAATTGCCCAATTTTTTATCATGGGATGACTTACTATCATTTGGGCAATGTATATGGGTACCTGAATGGGGCTTATCCAGTATGTTTGACTTTAACAGAAGCCCCAGCCTTTGCCACTTTTTCCAGACATTATATTCTTTCTCATGTTCATTCTTATTTTGGACACCTGGAATCGTGGTTGTTTTGACTATTTCTGGGGCATGTTATGTTTCTTGTTCTCGTGTTGAACGTTCACTTCAACTATCTCATAACTCGCAGCACCTCAAGTGTGACATTTACTTTATTTTTTTATTTAAGCAGTACTTTCAAAATATGGGGAAAAAGAATAAAAACTCTATTTTTCCCCCTCCAGGTAATGCTTCCCTGTCACCACTAGAGGGACTATGCATGTCAGACATTACTGCTTCGACCAGCTATAAAATGGAGCTATGCTCCAAAGACAGAGCATGATATGAGACATTTCTTTTGCTTTTATCTTTTTCTTTGCCAGGAAGACCTGCAAAACTACAGAATAAAGTGCATGAGAGGTGTAAGGACACTGGGAATGTTTCTTTTACAGTCTTTTAGGAACTGTTGGTAATGGGTTTAAGTCTCCCAAGACTGTTGACTAAAAGTACAATTTTTATTTTTATTTGTTAAATCTGACTTTAAAGCTCTATTATTCTGGAGCATTGGTTGGGTGGAGGGAGGGTGGGAGGGGAGTGCAATGTGAGTTCTGCAGATTGCTATCATATCAGTAAGGGAGGTGGGTGGGCTGGGCTATTATGGCTTTACAATACATTAATTTGGTTACAGATATCGATATGGGAATGTATAGGTAAGGATGGGGAGGGAGGGCTGGGGGCAAGCACAGCAAGGGTTTCCGCAAGAGATATCAAACGTTATTGGTCTTATATTTCTCTGGAACTTTTTAGGGTCTACCTAACTCAGGACAATGGCTAGAAATGTGCATATTGCAACATGGAATGTGAAAGGGGTTAGGTAGAAACTCAAGCTGTATAAGGTGTTGAAATACTTAAATATTTGTCAACAGAAATTTCCTTTATTCAGGAATCCCATCTGCTAGATTCTGAAGTGATTCAGCTTAGGAGGCAACAAGTGGATCAGATATTCTCAGCCGAGGGTTCTACTAATAGCTGTGGCACTATGATCTTAATAGATAGAAATATCCCTTTTTCCCCTACCCATATAATAAAAGATCCTGAGGGAAGATATGTATTGGTACAGGGCATGATGTTTGGCAACGAAATACTGATAGGGAGTATCTGTGGCCCCAACCAGGATGCACCTGGGTTCTTCATACAACTTCTCTTAACTCTAACCCCCTCCTTATCAGTCCCAATGATCCTGAGCGGAGATCTCAACCTCATTTTTTTACCTGAACTTAGACCAATCTGGCCACCATCAAAAGGGATTTTCTCCCGCTCAATGTGCATTGTGCGAACTGATGGATTGGGTTGGATTATATGATATCTGGTGGGTTCTTCATCCAACAGATAAAGAGTATACATATACCTCCCTGGTTCATGGTTCCTCTTCCTACATAGACTACCTACTTTGCTCTCACTCATTTATTCCTGGGATCCTAGACACCTCCATCCAGCCCAGCCATCTCTCAGACCACTCCTTGGTCATTTGTTATCTGTCTCTGTTATCCACATCTAAAGGGTGATCCCAATGGAAATTTAATGAACAGTTGCTGAAGGACTCAGATGTAGCTCAGTCCATTCAGGACCATATAGAATTGTATACCTTAACTAACCATGACTCTATGGAGTGGTCGGACATTGAATGGTGTGCCCTAAAGGCCTATCTTAGAGGGATCCTGATAGGGTTAACATCCAAAAGAAAGAGAGTCAGAGAACAAAAAGCTTTACAACTATTATCCCAAGTTAGGACCATAGAACACACTTTATCTCCACAGTCTCCGGATTCCCTTCACCAAGATTTGATCAGACTAAGATCTGCATGTCTAGAGCTATTGAGAGAAAAGGCAGAATTTGCTATACTCAGAACTAAAGCTTCCTATACAGACCAGGAAGAAAAGGCAAGACATCTACTGGCCCTTAGAATAAAACAACAGGAATCTTCTCTTTTCATGGCCTCTATACACTCTCAGTCTGATTACTCTTTGAAAACATCCCCTGAAGACATTATCTCAGAGTTTGCTAGTTATTATAAATCTCTATATGGTCCGATGTCCAATCCCCACACTGAACAAGCATTAGACAGATATCTTGAAGATATTAACTTGCTATGTCTTTCAAAGGAGCACCAGAGCTTATTATTACAACCGATTACAGTAATGGAGTTCGAGGACATAATTAAAAATCTTCCCAGGAATAAAACCCCAGGGCCGGATGGTTACACAGCTAACTTTTACCAAACATTCAGTAAACACCTCATCCCTCTGCTCAGCCCCCTTTATCAACACATACTCTCTAGGACTGAGGTTGATTCCACCCTGTTTGAGGCATTGATTGTTTTATTACCCAAACCTTATTTAAAGCACTTCTCAGATTCTAGTTGCTATATGTGCTTGAATTGTTACCTTCTAACTAGCTGTAAAGGAAACATTGATGTCATTTTAAAAATAACTACTGTCTCTTGCTTAAGAGTATACTGAGCCCTCTATGCTATGGCTTTCAGGAAGAGGAGCTATAGTTTTAATCATAATAGTGAGGAACTACAACTCAGTGTATTCATTTCTCAGCATTACTGCTAGGAAGGGGATAGACTGCAACAGATACGGCCTCATAGAGGGCTACTATTTTATTTTTATTTTAATTTTGGGACTCCTTGAACACAGAACTGTCCGTGACCTCTCTACAACACTTCCAGGGTCATTGAGTGCTATAAAGGCTGCCCTGCGGCGAGTAGGGTGAGCACAAGCAGGGTGAGCGTGCAAAGATGCATGCCAAGACATGAGCATCTGCACCTGTTAGGTGTGTTAGGAGTTTAGGAAACAATCAAGGAGCTGAGTTTAACACTAATTGGCTGTGTGAGCAGTTGAATACTGTGGTAGGTTATTCAAATTTATCTCAGTCTGTGCTAATTACATTATTGTAATATTTTCTTTTTCTCTCGCATAATCGCTGAGACTTTAGGAGTCTTAAAACCTAACATTAGATTTTATTATGGCTTGCAAATTATTCCTCCTATTAGAACCTGCTAAAAATAAGAATACACCTGTAGGTTTCATAGGTTATCCTTTGTTAATGGTTTGAGGAATATCTAACCCTCATCACACGTCCCATAAACACTTGATCAGTAATTGAACTGTAGATCATAGTAATCTTAGTGTTAAGACTCATTGTTGTTTGAGGCATCTGTGGAAAAAAAAACCTCAGTAATACATTGCATTTACACCTTAGTTAAACAGTGACAGAAAACATGCTTATGGCACCAGGAGAAATGTGCATTAGATGCACTAGTTGCCTCATGTATCTAATAACAAAGGAATTTATAATGAGTCCTTTTGAATGTAAGAAATGTATTCAGAATCTGGAGTTGATATTAGAACTTACTGCTTTCACTGATCGTCTATTGCAATTAGAGGCAATCCAAAAAGAAATGGCAATTAGACTTAAGTTTAGAACTCCCAAGGGAACATATGGTTCAGTAATATCATCTAACAATCAAACACATATAAACAAAGGCCCCAACAACTGATTCATTTCTAAAAAAGGCTTACTAAATCTAACTAGGTACCCTGAACAACACAAGGAAACTAACAGAAAAAGAACCAGATAAGAGGATGTAGAAATTGATATGGATGACCTATGGTACAATGTACAATATAATAAACCTCCCAAAAAGGGAAGACATATAACCATCTTTAGTATCCCTTTACAAAACAGATTTACAAGTCTAAACAAAGATGATAATGACACCAATCAGGTCTTAGAACAAGAACTAATATCCTTAGATCAGGTTAATACTTTAATAACTCCTGTGGCCTCCAACACCAGTATCATTCTGACCCCCCCCGACTGAGCCTGTTGAACCTATAGTAGAGATCAACTCAAATTTAGACAGTACTCCATCATACCATTGAAATGTGTTAGTCATGGGGGATTCCATAATAAAAAAAAAACTTGGACAGGGATGTCTGTAACCCGGATAAAGCTCACAGGACACTGTCATCCTATAAGGGAGCTAGAATAGCTGATCTCACTCTAATGTCTAAATTCATTGTCAAAAACCTAGGAAAAAAATCCTCTTGTACTAATTCATGCTGGCACTAATAATATGTTTGGGGATCCAGTAAATCAAGCAAGACCTGGTGGCACTCACAAATAAACTGATAGAATATGGATGTGAAGTTGCCATATCTGAAGTTCTGCCCATACCCAGAGCCTCACAGCAACTAAATTATAAAATCAAAATGTTTAATGATTGGCTAAGAAAATGGACAATGAGGCAAGCAATTTGTTGTTTAACTCATTGGGAAGAATTTTTTCTACAGGAAGACTTGTACTGTCTGGACGGTCTGCACTTAAATAAAAAAGGAAATATTCTACTGGGTAAAAATTTGACAAACTTCATTAACAAAAAAAAGTTAAACTAATTGAGGGTGAAAGGTTATGCTTAAGCAAAGATTATTGGAACATACAAAAACATACAGTCCCTAAGAAGGATATTACCAAAGTTGACAATAACATAATAAATGTACTTTTATTAAACACACTGAGTTTAGCAAATAAAATGGATGAACTGAGATACATCATGGAAAAAGAAAGCATAACAATCTGTGGTGTTACAGAAACTTGTTTCCATAATGATAATTGGAATACTAACATACAGGGTTACAACAAAATTATCAAAAATAAAAAGTAAAAAAAAGGGGAGGAATATCCCTCTGTATATCAGAGAACTATACCTTTCATTCTATTCCCCCAAAACATACCTCCAGAAATGATAATGAGATCATATGGGCAGAAATATTACTACCTAATACAAAATTGTGTGTTGGTTTGGCTTATAAGGCTCCTAACCTCAAAAATGACCAGAACATAGACTTTATAAAAACAATTGAAGAATTTCAACCAACAAATAATTATATACTTATGGAAGACTTTAATTTCCCTAAAATTAACTGGGTTACATCCCACATGTAGTGGTAATATTGACAGGGAGTTCTTAGAAGTTACTGTAAATCACAATCTTGATCAAATCATAAAAACTGGAACTAGAAATAATAACATCCTAGATATTGTACTTACTAATATGGGCAGTAAAATCTCAGAACCAAGTATATCAGCACCTTTGGGTAACAGCGATAATAATATAATTAAATTCCACATTAAAACTAAAACAGTAACCACCAAAGGGAACACTCTTATCAGGGATTTTGCTAGAGCTAATTATGAAAAAATAAATAATTACCTTAAATTATGGGACTGGGAGTTGAATTTTTCTGAATTAAATGCCGAACAGGTCTGGTCTCTCATTCTGGACAAAATAAACCAATGCCTTGACACCTGGGCCCCTAAGAGAAATAAATACTCTAAGGGGTATAGAATGCCAACTTGGTGGAATAATACAATTAAAAGGACAATTAATAAAAAAACATAAACGCTATGGGAAGTATAAACGGAAATCAACATTAAATAACTGGAATAATTACAAAAAGCTTTCTAATAAAGTAAAACATCTCATAAGGAAAGCAAACATAGAATCAGACAATAGACTAGCAATAGACACAGTTGATAACAAAAAGAAATTCTACAGTTACATAGGATCTCTGAGAAGTACTGAATCAACATTGGGTCCACTCCAAATTAAAACTGGTATTATTACTAATGAAACTCTGATGGCAATAGAATTTAATAATTATTTTTGCTCCATTTTCACACCTAAAGAAAACCCCCCTGAAAGGATTTAATAATGACTCCTAACAATACTGATATAAATCAAATTACAACAGAGGAAACTATGAAAGCAATAAACAATCTCAATTCTTATTCCTCCCCGGGACCAGACGATATTCACCCAAGGTTCCTCAAGGAAGCAGTAAAGCAAATTTCAGGTCCACTAACTAGATTGTATAACTTGTAATTAGTAGAAGGTCTGTGTGTTTCTATATGGAAAAAAGCCACAGTGATTCCGATATAAATCAGGTATTAAAACAGAGGTATCCAACTATAGACCTATAAGTCTAACCTCCATTGTAGGAAAAACTTTTGAAAGGCTTATTCTGCAAAGAATTGAAGAACATATAAAATCTTATAACCTACAAGATATCACACAGCATGGATTTACAAGAGGAGAATCATGTCTAACAAATCTCTTACAATTCTTTGAAAAAATTAATGCATCTTTGGATGCGGGACTATCTGTGGACATAATTTTCCTTGATTTTGCAAAGGCATTCGACAAAGTCTCCCATGATATTCTAATTCTACACACGAACAATCTTGCTTTCCCTAAGTACTTAACAAGCTGGGTTGAATCTTGGTTAAAAGAACATGAACAGCATACCTCGATTAAGGGATTTATATCCCCCTGGGTTGGTGTTTCTAGTGGGGTACCGCAGGGATTGGTACTTGGCCCTGTCTTGTTTAACATCCTAATTTCATCCATGCAGTCTTTAAATAACACCTGGATGACTAAATACGCAGATAACTATAAAATTGGCTGTATTGTTAATTCCCTAGAGGAAGCTGAAAATCTCCAGAGGGAGATACTTTCCTTGGGAATTAACAATACAGCCAATTTTACATTTCTGTCCAACATATAAGGCCATAAAAAATCCTGTTTTAATAGAGACCATTGGATTGGAAACAAATCTTATTAAAACTCAGACTAGATCCCATAAGTGCAAACTAAGGGGTGCCCAATGCAGAACTAAAAAGAGATGCAAATGGTACACACAACATGTGGTTAACCTATGGAATACTCTCCCTTGTCCAATTATTGAGAGTAATACTCTGAAGTCTTTCAAATTTCAGCTAGACCAGTACATGGGTAGTAAAAAATGTGAATATTTATAAAGTTAATCCTCCTTAGGGTGGTGAGCTCATTCAAAGGCATAGTCCTCCTGAGCTTGTAAACTATTATGATACTATGATACCTGGTAAGGCTCCTGAATTGGTTACAAATTATCGCCCCATTTCTCGTCTCAATCAAAACCTAAAAATATTAACCAAATTACGTGCCAACCGCCTTAATTTGGTACTCCCTGATATTATAGGTCCAGAACAAGTGGGCTTCATGAGGGGTAGATCCTCTGCAGATCACTTACGTACCCTGTCTCACGTCTTCTCTGTATCCAGGGACGCCACTTTCCTTGCAGCTCTGGTCTCCCTGGATGCTGAGAAGCCCTTTGACAGCGTGAACTGGCATTACTTCTTCAGGACTCTTAAGGCTTTTGGTTTCCCACTACGGTTCCAGCAATGGATTCATACTCCCCTCAGCTCATATAACTGGCAATGGGGTGACCTCAGATTCTTTCACACTGCACTCAGGAACAAGGCAAGGCTTCCCCCTTTTCCCATTACTTTCAACATTTATTTGGAACCACTGATCCGCAGACTGGTCAACTGTCAGCTGATTCAGGACATCCCTATTCAATCCCAGGAAGTAAAGGTCTCATCATATGCAGATGACCTTCTTCTCCAGTTGTCCCATTCAGTTTTATCCATTCCCCCAATGTTAGAAATTATTGTAGAATTTAGTCATTTAGCAAATTATAAACTGAACAGTAGTAAGACCATCATCTTCCCTCTTAACTATAAAATATTTAAACCAGACATAATAGCACCAGGACTCTAATGGAACCAGGACTCCCTAAGATACCTAGGTATAGAGCTTACAAAAAATTCAGGCAAATGTCTAAAACTTAATTTGGACTCCCTGGTGCTCACAATTAGTCAGGATTTATATTGTTGGTCATCTCTCTCAATTTCCATTTGGGGAAGGATTAATTTCCTTAAAATGAATGTTTTCCCACGTATCTTCTACCCCCTTAGTTTACTCAATGTGTGACTCCCCTTGTCTTGGTTAAAAAAAGTACATAGTCTTTTCATTAAATTCATATGGTCCATTAAAATGCCTAGACTAGCTTTTCATAAACAAGTTGTTCCTAAGTCAAGAAGTGAATTACGTCTACCTCATATTGGCCTCTACTTTTGGGGGAGTCACACCAATAAATATCTTAGATGGCTTTTATCAGAATCCCTTGCTTATTCCCCAGTGTGGCTGAAAATTGAACTAGCTCAGATTCTCTCCTCGGGTCTCTCTCTGGCTGCACTCCTACACATAAGGGAAAAGGCTCTTCCTACTAAATTGAGAAACACCCCAATTGCCATTTCACTTAAGATCCACTCCCAACTTTGTAGTTTTCTTAAATATAAACACACTATTGACCTATCACAACCTATATGGGGCAATCCTAATTTCAAAATAGACAGCAAAGTGTTATCTTCCCTCTGGCTACCTCACCTAGGGGAAGGACTGCTTGCCAGTTTGGTCACAGAAGGGGGAGCATGGCTTTCCATGATAGAAATCTTACATAAATTTCACATTCCCAATGCACATATCTTTAAAGTTCTTCAACTTAAACATCTCCTTATAAAAGTACTGGAAGCACTCCTTTCATACAGACAGGACTCCCCTTCCATAGTGAATTGACTCCACTAGCAGGCATTACACAGGTGGTTTCCAAGATTTATGGAACCCTTTTTAGCTGGCTTCACCCAGGCTATTTTGGCCCCATGACTTACTGGGCTACCTTTTTTCTGGACAGTAGGATAGACTGTTCTACATGATGGCATAACTGCCATAGGTTTATAACGCAGGATAGACTTAGGCTCATGCAAATGTATATATTGCACATACTATATTATTCCCAACAAAAACTAGCCAAATTGGGTTTAATACCCTCTTCCCTTTGTATCCATTGTCATCTAGAAGAAGGCACCTATACCATATTTTTTGGACCTGTCACAAAGTGTCTCCCTTATGGGTTAAGATTAAGCAGAGTGCAGATCCCCTTTTAGGTACAGAGGACCTGTTTAGTCCTATAGTCTGTATGTTGGGATACTTTTCAGAAATCTCAGTTCTTAGATGCAAATACTATATAGCCCTCATGTCTATATCAGTGAAAAAATTGGTATTGAGGCACTGGATAGATCAGGATGAAATCTCTTATGGGGAGTGGTTTACTGAGCTTTTAGCTAACCTTAAAACAGAGAAAAATGCAGCAAGTTTGACCAATAGACTAGACACATTTAAAAGACTCTGGACCCTTCTATACCTTATACACTGTGTAAACAATATGGATTGATCTCTTTTAAGATAGATATATCATCCCCATTTCTGGTGCTGTGTGAGGCAAGAGAGGGAGGGTGGGGGATAGGGTTGAGAGTGTGCGAGGGAACAACGGGGGGAGGGGACTGGGGGGAGGACAGTTTTACCATGACTTAATGTAGCTGTTCTCTGTATGATAAAACCTTTCAAGAAACATTGAATTGAAAAAAAATATATATATCCACAATTGAAATCTGTCAGGGTACTTGTTGTATGTTCTGTGTATATCTGTTTCTGTTCTCAAAAACCTGCACCTGCCAGTTTTGAAAACTGTATCTCACTTTCTAGCAATGAACTCCATGAAATGGTAACCATCAAATTGTGTTGCTTGTCCAGCTCAAACAGTGGGACAGTCACCAACATTCTGCTATTTACAGTACATGCAACTACTAATGCATGTAGCAAAATATCTGAGAGTAGTATTTACTAGAAATGTGGCAGAAGGAGGTTTAAGAGGCAGACATGGAGAAATTGTCTTTCTAGACACTCTTTCAGTGTTTTGGAGTGGGGGATGGTCATGTACTGTATGTCAAACTGACAGCAGCTTGTAATGGGTAAAGTTTGGAACCAAGATCTGAGAACTCTAAAGATCACCCCACATTACTCTAGCAGTTCCAGTAATAGCTGGCACTGAGGCCGGCCAGCACAGCACCCACAAACACTAACAAGTACACAAGCAGTCAGAACAGCCAATTGCAGAAGTTTGTGACCACCTTTAATTTGTTTAATTCAATTTCTAAATACAGCATTTCTGCGTCAAATGGCCAATTTCACCTGACAAACCTGCAAAATAAGTATGAGTACAAGTCTGGGAGATAGAGCTCTGAGACAATCAAAGAGCAGTTACGGTTGGTACTACAAAAAGGGGGATGGATGTTCTCAATCCAAATCACCCACAATGAAGAAACTGTTCTAAGACTTCAGTGTAGTTATTTTAAGGATAATAATGATTAGGATTTTTTAAATAATTTGCAGCAGTTTCAGCAGCTTTGCCCCATGATCACATGCTTTTGTTTTCAGCTATTTGTTGGACAACTGTAAACATGTACAAGCCCTCAACCACCCTCTATTTCAAATGCATAACTATTGCAGATGGCTTACATAAAGGGAGACCCTGGCACCGGGAGAGGAATCACTCCATATGTGGTAAGTGCAATGTTAAAATGAAAGGATTACCATTAAAAAGCTGAACCATAGCATTAATAACAGAGAAGGAAAATTCCTCCTGAAACCTTAACATAATGAGAAATACTAAGAAAAAAGTGAAAAAGTAAACTTACAAGAGCCTTTGAATGCCAATTTATAAACCCAATAGAACTGCTAAGATAATACAATGGAACACTATAGTGAACAGTGGTGCCTTTTCATATGTAAACCACACCCTGCTGTACCCCCCCCCCCCCCACCTCCCTCAAGGCAATTGAGTCTAAATGTTATATTTTATAGTAAGACATGTTTGGACATAAAAACAGAGACTATACCAGTGAAGTAATGTGTTTTAATATTACAAGAAACTACTGTGAAAAGGTTCCTAAGAGAGTGAATGAATCTCTACACCTGTAGATATCAGGTATTATAACCATTGTGCCTATAGAACCCTGATTAATAGTGTATGTTTTTAATAATATATGTTGGATGATAGGATAACTACACAGTATGGAATGGGAATGGGAATTAGTGGGACCATTTATATATAAAGTATTGGAGACAAGTAACAAAAGGTGCACCTCACTATCAGAGTAAAATTATAACACTCATAAATTTGCCAAAACAGGTGGCACACATGGCATGCATGTATTTTAAAGGGGACCTGCCAGCAATCTATGCATCTGCATGGGTGTCAGTCGTGCTCCCTAAATGCCAATTGTCAAATGTGTAATACATAAAAAGTGATATCTCACTCAAAAATAAAAGTTTTTTATGCCATCCTATTCCCCCTCCATTTTCTGAGGTTGATTGACAGCCATGTAAAGGAAATTACCTCAGCAACAGGCTCCACTGTTTGTCTATGTATACACAGAGCAGAGATCCATGTGGTAGTTCACTGTATAATTCTTGGGAACTTGTTGGATTATTAATATTTGCTAACGTGACTGCCACAGTTCTACTTCTCTTAACAGGTGACGGTCATTTCAGTGTGTTTGCCATTTTTTTGTCTGTGTTTCTTACTGTTTAAATTGCTTTTGCTCAATGAATACTGTATACCCACCAAGAAGAATGCTGCTGGTGACAGTGTGGCACAAAGTCCACTTGCCCATCAATATACAATCACAGTTGGGGATCATTCAACAAAGCCCACTGGCAACAGATACCCACTGGTGACAGCCTTGAATGAAGCTGATCATCTGTCCACAGACAACCAGTGGTGGTGGCATTCACTGAAACCTGCTTGAATGATAATGTACCCCTTCTGAATGTGGCATTCAGTAAAAGCCACTACGCTGTGTTTACACAACTTGGTATACCATAGATTCTACTTAGCTGGTGTCATACCAGATCACCAATCTGGCATCTGGTGCCAATCTGCATGACACCGGATAGCAAATTGTCAGCAGGATCAGTGCACCATCAGTCCCTGCCAAGGTCCCCACCCCTATCCCTCAATTGGACACCCCAATGCTGAGATATCACAGTTTAAAGTTGGTGATTCTGAGGTGAGTGCTAAGTCCAAAGTTTTTTTAACATGTCTACCTATTTTATGATTTTTGTTTGTTGTTGTACACAGTCATTATCATAACAAGGCTTATGTTTAATGTTTCCTATAGTAGTTGAAGTTGAATAAGCATACATCAGGTGGGACTTAAGAACTTCTATTGTCCTAAAATAGGCTTCTAATGAGAAGTCTGTAATTCTTTATTTTAGGATTGCAAAATAGGGGACACATGAAATATTCCTAAAATGCCAGCAATATCTGTAGCATTATATGTCAGCCATTTGATCTTTTTACTGGAATCAATAACTAAATTAGCGTTACTAGTCTGTGCATACTCCTTCTCTGTGGGAAGCAACACATTTTCCTTCAAAGCAATTGTAATGAAGTGGGGAAGTGATCACTTTTCCAAATATCCAAAATGCAAAATTCAAAAATGTAGTGAAAAAATGTGCCACCAATAACACACAGGTCCAACATGCTACCCCCTGTCTTAGTGTAGAAAATAATGCTACTTGATCTGACCCCCTTGCTTCTTCCATTGACCACACATAGGGAATTTTTTGCCATAAATGCCAATAAATGGAGCACTCTTTTATTAGTTTTTGTTTTGTTTTGGGATGATTTAATTTGAATTTTAAAACAATCATCAGCAGTCTAATCCTGGTTGTATATCACATCTCTCTCTCCAATTCTTCCATAGAAGTCTCCATGAAATATTACCCGGATACCTCTAAAATTAGTTTCCATAAAGTTTCATGTTGCATCAGACAGCATAAAGAAATTCACCACATGAGCTAAACTTGGAAACAAGAGGACAGTAAACATTAACAGTAATAATGACAAAAATGTGTTCCCTTGAAGTTAGAGCCAGACAAAGAAAAAAGGATATCCCACATTTAACATAAAGTTAGTGTAGAACGTTTTGGTGGAGACTGAGATAGCCATACCACCGCATGCTCTCCCAAAATGTTTAAATTTTTGAGCCTCATAAGACCAGCATGTATAACCTCTTAAAAACAGGAAAACATCCTCTCAATCATGTTTCTTCGAGAACTATAGCATCATACCTCAATAATAATTCAGATCCCTCTTGAGTTACAGTTTTTATACTGAAATCTGCAATGCTCCAATTTATGATATTAATAAATGATTCAAGTGACCCAGTTTTTCAATCTGATTATATGTCAATGATACATTCTGAGATATCTACAACTGTGTTGTGTTCTAAAGGAACCTAATTGTCACTGAGATCACAGGGATTTGAAATGGCATTTGTGGATTCTTCTAATGTTGTACAACATATTGATTTGTTTACAATTCTTCAAATGCAGCAAAAATCTGTGTCAGTAAAAGTGTCTCCAAACCTTAGGAGCTTTTATACCTTAATCCACGGAGAGTAAAAAAAAAACACAGAAAAATTCTCAATAATCTAGACACTATGAAATGCTATGGGTTTCATGTAGCTCTACTGTATGTTTCAAAAGTGTTTAAAGGCTTTGCACAAACTTTGTAAGTATGGATTGGGTTTTTACACTTTACACACCGTAATGTCAGTTGGATGGCAAACCACATTGAAACTGGTACCATGCTATTGATTAAACAAACAGGAAAACATTTCGCAAACCAGTGGTCATAGTGTAACCCTCCTGCAATGCAGTAATGCACCTGTGAATACCCTAATGTAACTCACAACTTTATAACATCAAAAGAAAAAAAATCACATGTTGGCAACATACAGTATTGTATACTGTATAAAGTATTTCCTTTCCAGTACAGGTTATTAAAATATATTGGAGACAAGGGTGCATATCACATGATGTTTAGTAGGAAACATTATTAGAAAAGCATTAAAATCTGGCCCATTGGTACAGTGGAGGTGCTACTGCTTAAGATGCTGGCAACCTGGGTTCAGGAACAAGCCTCAGTCATTTGTTTCCAACTAAGGGTGGAGGATCAAGCATTGCTGGGGATGCTGTCCTCCTCTCAGAAGGGAAGGATGCCAAGCCTGGCTGCAGCATGCCACCTGCAGATGTGTGGGTGGTGGGGGCATTGGAACCAGGGAGGGACATGCCACATACAATGCATGCTCACATCAGGGACTATGACCTGATGTCAGCATTCCTATGGGGAGGGCTACATGGCACAACAAGAAGGGAAGAAATGCAGAAAACACGATGACTAGCAGGATGGTTACTGACCTAACTGCAGGTCCTTCATCGCTGACATAGGCACCTCCTGGAATCTGGATCTGTTGATCAGCAGGTTAACAAACTCTCTGCCACCCTGCCACAGAGGGCAAGCCATGGGGGACCTGGGAGGGGAAGTGCAGGAAGAAACTAGGTGATGAGGTTAGGAAGCTCAGTGGGAAGAAGGTCATCCAGGAGTGAAGGAGAAAAAATTGTAATTAAAAAAAAAAACATTAACATTTGAAAAAATGGCAAAACTTACAACAAACATGATATACTTAGCTTGACTATAGCAAATTAATAAAATACCACTATTTAAGTGCTGTTAATCTTCAGGCATATATTCTTGTATGATCTAACAACATAATCAACAGTTTGTTGAACATTGCTAAATGTATGGATCACAATATACTCTAAACATGCTGCAATGTAAGACATGTCTACAGTATAACAATTTAAAATCATTAAATTATGTATGTAATGTGATCTTGTTAATAAATAACTGACATACTGAAGTATGTTTTGAAGATAAAAGAAGAAAACTATTGCATACATAACACCATTAATGCTTCTAATACTGTATTTTACTATCACATGCATTTAATATGCATAACAATAAATACGTCAAAAGCATATGGTATAAAATATGCATTATTTTCATTATTGTGATTATTATCAATAACAGTGCTACCAATTGAATAACAAACTAAATTCATCCTCTGCTTTATCCGTAGTTTTCATGGGGGCAGTAATTATCAAAATCCTTTTGAGATTATAAAAATCTGGGTTGTGGGCATCATATAGAATTAATGTGCACAGGGTATTATGGTAGTCCTGTGATGCAGCCTCTTGCCTGTAATTTCCCCAGGGATATGGTTATCTAAATATTTTATTCAGCATTCTACTCTTCTTCTTTAGTTGAGCAGCTGGTAGTTTAGAATGCTGAAAAGTAGCTTCAGCTATTTTGTATATATCTCATAGATTAATCTCCAACATTAGGTTGCTGAACAGTCATTCCAAATGGGCTATCAAACCTTTCTATTTGATAATTTGCTACTGTTACAACTAGTGTTTTTAGTTTAAATGAAAGTAGCATGTAAGCCAAAAAAAAAAAAATTGATCTGAAAGTCTTTAAGCAAATCCTTTTTTTAAATGCCCATAGAAATACTATACTACAGTAGCAGTAATCTTTAGAAGTTATTTTTGCACACCCAGAGAAATGAAGGAAATGCAACCTAGTTACATTGATTCATAGAATATCTCATTTGCCAAATCTTCTAGAACAATGTGCAAATTGCCAAGGGAATAGAGGACTTTATAGCAGTTTGTCTTTCTACAAAAATCATTAGATGCTTTGCTGTTTGGGCTGGAGCTGAATACATCTATACAATATGTCCCAGTTAAGATATTAAATAATTTTATTTTTAGAAAAGTCACTGCTTAAAATTGTTGTACAAACCACTACAGTACTTCTTTGCAAATCAGTTTTGAATGGTTTATGTATATTTCTTTGAGGACCCCTACAAAATATACCATTCTTTCTAATATGATAGTCTTAACACCTGCTTTATTTTCCAGTTTACATTCCAAGGCCTTTTTTTGTTTGATAAAAATAATCTACAGCCAATTGGTTGCAAAAGATGGCAGATTTAAGGTGGTAGCACAACACTGGCTCAGCGCTACCAGCTTTAGATGTACAGCAGTGTTAGTGTACCTAATTGTGTTCTGGTCTTTCCTGTGTATACCTTCACCATGGGTTCAAGTCCTATAAATGGGAATTGGGCTTATACCCAGCACTGGCACTTCAGTGCAGTACTTGGCAGGTACCCTCTTGAAAGTGATCTCCTACAAAACAGACGTAGCCAATGGAAGTGGCCCAGAAAAAAAAAAAAGTCAAATATTCTAAAAGGCAATTTGGAAAGAGTTAGGGATATACCCTATCTACAGATCAGTATGTCCTTGCTAAACAAAAGAATTATCTCTGGATGGAGGAAGGCCAGTTGATGTCCTGTACCTGGAATTCAGCCAGGCTTTCGATTTGGTCTTGCATGGAAGGTTAATTTGGAAATTGAGGGAACTGGGGGTGGGAGATAAATTGATGGTGTGGGTAGCTAATTGGCATAGGAATAGACAGCAGAGGGTGGTGGCAAGGGGTGAAGTCTTGACACCAACAGAGATCATTAGTGGGATTCCACAAGGTTGTTTTGGGCCCTATCCTGTTTAATGTATTCATTGCAGACATCAGGGAGGGGGTTGGTAGTAAAATGAGTTTGTTCACAGATGATTCTAAATTGGGGGCAGTGATAGACAACAAGGAGGGTAGGAGGGCACTACAGGGTGACCTGGGGAGGCTAGAAAACTGGACCCATGCATGGCAGTTAGGGTTTAATGCATGCAAATGCTGTCATTCTGCACATGGGTGTTAGGAACCCTGGGTATAACTACGACTTGGGGGGTACAGCTGACTGTCATGATGATAGAGAAGGATCTGGGGGGTGATGATTGCTGCTAAAGGGAACCACTCAGAGCAGTGCAGAAGAGCAGTGTCTAAGGCAAACAAAATGGCTGGGTGTATAGCCAGTGGGATCAGATCCAGGAGAAAGGAGGTTATACTTCCCTGTAAACCTCACTGGTGAGGCCGCATCTGGAGTACTGTGTGCAGTTCTTCTGCTGCCACCTAAAAGAGGACATCACACTGCTGGAGAGAGTTCAGAGAAGGGTGACGAAGATGATTAGTAGTCTGGGAGATCTGTCATATTAAGACAGACTTAGACAGCTGAATATGTACTCTCTGGAGGACAGAAGAGATAGGGGGGATATGATAGAGACCTTTAGATACCTGAAGGGGTTCAGCAGAGGGAACAAGGAGGGTCTGTTCAAGTTAAGAAAGGAGGGGACTACAAGAGGCCATAGTCTAAAGTTGGCTGGGAGGCAGTACAGAAGAGATGTGAGGGGGTATTATTTCACAGAGATGGTGGTGGCACCCTGGAATGCATTGCCGGATGACCTGCTAAAAATGGTAAATGTGGGATGTTTCATGAAGGGTTGGGACAGGTAGAGGGGCAAGGTACAGGGTGGTGGGTTGGTGAATAACAGAGGTATACAGGGAGGGGAAGGGGAGGGAGGGAGAAAATGAGGGGGGTAGAGTAGCTACCATATACTACCAGTGAGCTGAGTTTGTCAGACAAGATATACAATTAAGCCTAATCTGCTGGCAACTATGTATGTATGTGTGTATGTATGTATGTAAGTAAAAAAAAGGTTTTAATTTTAATGCAGCTGCCATTACAATTCAGTTGGGTTTTTTTGCAGACAGTGAAGGTTTCAATCTTTGTCTCAATACTGTCTTTACATTTCTTGAAGAATAGCTGTAAATGTATTCTACCATGTGCACAATCCTGAATTATATGACTGTGGTTCATATGCTGGTGGATTTTGGTGATTATAAAGGAACATACACATCAAAAGGGGTTTGATCTTCTTTTAATGAATGTAAAGCAATAAGGAATCCAAATGTACTCACTACATATTATAAGTTTAAAAAAGCATACGTTTAAATATGTTTTTAAATTATGTAACATTGAAAGTAGTGCTGTGGGGATAATGTCCTTTTTGACATGCCACAGCAGACAAATGTTTGGACATTGCACTTTTCATACATATTCTGTACATCCCACCTGAGCAGTGGATTTTGAAAATGCACTATTTGCTACAGAACTATGAACAGTTCACACTATCTAAAACAGAACAGATATTGTATGAAAAACTATAATTTATATCCATAGACTAGTCTTCAGGGAACTGTGTTTTGCATTTTTTGGCCACAAAGTCACTGCTGAATGCTCGTATCTATGCTAAGACATTTACATAGACAATTAAACACTTACAGAAAAACAACTTAGACATGGTATGGATTCTGTAGAGGGATGTCATGCCAGACAGATCTTATTTCATTTTTGAGAATGTGATCAAGCAACATGATATATAGGAAGACCCATGGTTGTTGTGTATCTGGACATCAGCAAGGCATTTGACACTGTCCCACAAAGAAGGCTTGTTCACAAAATAAAAAACAATAAATTAAAAAAAATAGGTTTAGCTGGTCGAGTAATGCAATGAGCTAAACCTGGTTAAAGATTTAAAACGGGAGGGTTAAAATTGTCGACATTCATACTGTATAATAAATTGCAATCTGCCAACATAAAAATAAACAATGGTCTCCCACAGGGATCTACACTCAGTCAAGCACATTTGAATATATTTACACTATAACTGACCAGGAGATGGGTACCTGTAGTCGGGATGTTAAGTTTGATGATGCACCAAAACAGGAAGAGTAGTTCCATCATAGGAGGAAATATCAGAGAGGCAGAGAATCCTGGCCATGCATGGGGAGCAAAGAGAGATATAGCACTGGCATTTCAGCATAGAAAAATGCTAAATTATGCACTTTGGAAAGAAGAACTTAAAGGGCAAAATACAACCTAAATTTGTTGGGATTATAAATTGCCAAGAGGAAAAGTACATAAGTGTAATGATTGGCAACACATTCAAGTTGGACCCGCACTGTAAAGTAGCAATGAGCAAGGCAAACAAAATTATGGTATGCACCAAGAGGAACATCTTAAGCAGATCAAGAGACATTTTCATGCCCTTGTAGCAATCCCTGGTAAGGTCCCATCTTAAAAATCATGTTCAGTTCTTTTCTCCATAGCTTGGCAAAATAGTGACATAATCAGAAGTGTCTAAAGGATAGCAACAACGGTGGTTAATGGCTTGGAAAATATAAGCTATAAAGAAGAATTAACATTTACAGTATGTAGAATTTGTCATTCACATGTATCCCAAAAAGCTTTATAAGCAGTAAAAGAGACTGGTAGTGATAGTAAAGTTACAATAAACATGCAATGTCAGTCATTTGCCTCGTCAACTCCCCCCATACTGCCATGGACAACTGAAAGAGCAAGTTTTATGGGTAGGGGAATGTTGACTAAAACACCAAGGAAAATCCCTATCTTTTATGAAAAGCGCTATGCATTCTTTTACTTCCACATGGACACCAACCAGGACATCACCAGATATGGGCAGAAGGAATTTGGTTTAATGTTTTATCCTTATAATGGTAAAACCTGGTAATACAACAACTCTTAGTACTGCAGTGGGGTACCAGCATTTAGGGTATAAGCCTATGTTCTGGTACAGGACTAGAACTCGTTAACGTCTGGACCAGAGGCCGATGTTACAACAACTGAGCTATGCTAACATCATGAACAATTGGCAGAACTAGGGTTCTTCTTAATTGAAGAGAGGAAACTTGGTGAATAATGATCAATATACTGTAGTCTAATACCTGAAAAAAGATAACACCTTCAGATCACACACAGCTCATTTGAATATTCCAGGATGACAGAACAAGAGGACACACACAGAATGTCACTAAAAGGAGGAAAATTTAAAGAAAATTTCAGGATGAAATGCTTTGCTAAATGAGCACTGAATGTATGGAACAGACTCCCAGAGCATATGGTTTAGCCACCACTGCAACCACTTGTAGACTTAGGGCCCGATTCTAGAAGGGTGGCACAAGTCACCGCCAAACGCAACTTGCACCACCCACAACTGTGACATTGACCCTGTGCCCTGTTCCAGAAGGGGCAGGGTCATCACAGCTATGTCCTGCCACTTGTGACATGTGGCCAGGTATGCCGAACTGCAGGTGCACCTGGTGAGCATGTCGCAAGCTGTAATGCAGGTCATATGTGCCTCCTCCATGCCCAGCAAGCCATAGGTACCCTGCATTGCTGCCTACACCCCCAACCCCTGAATCCGCCTTTGCAATGTGTCCCATGGGGGGGTGTAGTCAACCCCCCCAACCGTTCCCCGACCCAGAGTCACCAGCTCCAAATGCAGCATATACCCAGTGAAGCCCTGGTAGTCTCATGCCCCCCAATCATTGTAAAGTACATAAATATCACCCTCAATTCCCTGGCAGTCTAGTGGCCCCCCAATCATTGTATAATCCATAAATATCACCCCCATTACCCTGGTACTATAGTGGCCCCCCAGTCATTGCAAAATCCATAAATATGACCCCTGTTTCCCTGGTAGTCTAGTGGCTCCACACCCAACTGTGCCAGACCACCCAGCACCCCCTCCATCCTTCCCCAGCCAGCGACCGGCACAGCCCACCTCTCACTTCCATGGTCAGCCACCAACTGAGTTCTGTAGGAGTGCTACTGCACATACACGCTCAGAAATTAATTTCTGAGTGCGCTCTTTAGAGTAAGCGCTCCTACAGAACTCAATTGGTGGCTGGCCATGGAGGTGAGAGGTGGGCAGTGCCAGTCGCTAGCTGGGTATGCGTGGGGGGTGCTGGGTGGACTGTCATAGCTGGTTGGGGGGTGGGGGCCACTAGACTACCATGGAAACGGGAGTGATATGTATGGATTTTTCAATGATCAGGGAGCCACTAGACTACCAGGGAAATGGGGTGATAGTTATGGATTTTACAATGATCGGGGGACCACTAGATTACCAGGGTAACGGGTGATATTTATGGATCTTACAATGATTGGGGGCCACTGACTACCAGGGCTTCACTGGGCTTTATACGCATTTGCAGCTGGTGACCTCCGGGTGGGCAAGGGTGGGAGTTGACTGCTTGTTTCGCGGGCAACTCTAGGATGAATCTGGGGGAGTTGCTGTGGCACAGCCCTTTGGAGCAATTACTGTAAGACTCAGGGCAGTTGGTCTGGCCAACCCTGTGGGACTATTAATGTAGAACTCGGGGGCAGGGGGGTGGGAATCCCGGTGGGGCAACCACAGGGGTATACTGGGAATGGGGGAAGGGAAACTGTGCAATGACTGCTGGACAGCTGATGGGTCTACAGGACCCTCGGGGGTGTCAGTAAGTTATACCAGCTAAAAGCTGGTGTAACTTATGTTGCCGGTTCTCCTCTGGGGGGTTCTTGTAGAATCCCAACATTGGGGACTTTGTTGCTGCCCTTCTGGAATGGGGCACAACTGCTGCTGTAAACCCCCTAATGCCATGTCACATGGGGTTTATGGAGCAACTGCAAGCATAACTGATGTTTGGCACAAGTGGCCTGTGCCATGTCGCAGGCCACTTTGTAGAATTGCGCATGTTGCAACTGCTGGCGTAAGTTGCTACATGTGCCATTCTACTTGGCGCAAGTGCCGTTATGCCAGGTGTAACTGTACTAGAATCGGGCCCTTAGATTTTACAGGTGCTTTGAAGCAAAAGGAGTGACAAAGTATTTGTAGTGAGCTGGTAATAAATCAGTGAACCAACGGTCTTCTTTCTTTTTTAAAAAATAATGAAATGTTAAAGTCTCTGATATCCCATAAAAAAAAAACACACACACAACCAAGGTGCAGACCCAAGTGAACAAGCTTCACTGAGATATTAATAATAATAATAATAATAACTTATTTGTATAGCACCTTTCCATTGTCAAGGTGCTGAACAGCAAGAACAGATAAAACAATGAAATAAATACATCAGCAAAATATCCGGTATTCAGAATAAATAAAACAATTAATTAGGGTACGCTTTGTGCCAGATGTGTGTTTGAAGTGCTTTCTTAAAGCCCTCCATGGTCATACACTCACGTATCTGATGAGGTAGAGAATTCCACAGGGCAGGGGCTGGGAACATAAATGCATGGGCCCCAGATGACTTAAGACTCACCCTGGGAATCTCCAGCAACCCCATGTCAGCTGAGCGAAGAAGTCATCCAAGGTAGAAAGGAATCAGGAGCTCTTTCAGATAGTCTGGGCCCAGTCCATGTAGGGCCTTGTAGGTCAGAAGCCCAACCCTGAAGGTGATCTGACACTGAATAGGCAGCCAGTGCAGTTCGTGCAGCACCAGTGTGATGTGACTCACACGTGGAGTCCCCATCAAGAACCAGGCTGCAGCATTCTGCACTAGCTGCAAGTGATGGATATCAACCCCTGGAAGCCCTAGATAGAGGGAGTTATAGTAGTCGAGACATGAGGTCACAAAGACATGGACCAATGCTGGAAGGTCGCCAGAAGGAATAAGGTGCTTAACCCTGGTGATGTTCCTCAGATGATAGAAAGAGGACTTTATGGCTGCTGATACCTGCACATGCAGGGTCAGCCCATCTTCAAGGATCACCCTCAGGTTTTGCACCCGTTCAGAGGTAAGAAACTGTATGTCCCCCAGAAAAAGTCTGGAGGGTTAACCAGCCCCCATCCTCTCTGTCCAGTGACCAGGATCCACCACCATCACCTCAGTCTTGCCAGAATTCAACTTCAACCAGCTGGAGCTCATCCAGTCCTGGATTTCAGCGAGGCAGTTGTTAAATACTGGGCGCGCACTATCCTAGTCAGGTGCAAAAGACAAGTAGAGCTAGGTATCATCAGCATAGCAGTGAAACCTCAGCCCATTCCATCTTACAATGTCTCTGAGGGGCAGCATATACACCACGAACAACATGGGGTACAGCACTAAGCCCTGAGAGACCCCACATAGCAGAGAGAATGGCTCAGAGGAAAAACTCCCCGAAGCCGCCCTCTGAGTTCTGCCAGTGAGGTAGGACTTAAACCACCTGAGAACTATACCAGACAGTCCACAGATGAATCTCAGGTGCTGAAGAAGCACCCCATGATCCAAGGTGTCAAAAGCCGAAGAGAGATCAAGAAGTACCAAGATGGAGCCAAGCTTCTGTTCTTTTGCCATCAGGAGATCACTGAGCACCCGAACCAGAGCAGTTTTGGTACTATGTCTCTTATGAAAACTGGACTGGAGAGGCCTGTAGATGTCATGGATGGACAAGTGGTTCTCCAGTTACAGCGCCACAACTTTCACAATAAAGGGAAGGTTAGAGATTGATCTGTAGTTTGCAAAGCAGCTTGGGTTCAGAGCAGCTTTCTTCAGGAGAGGTGTCAACACTGCCTCCTTCAGAGATCAAGGAAGCTCACCGGACTCTAAGGAGCACTGAACAATCCTTGCAAGGACCAGGCCAACGATATCACAACAACCCAAAATCAGGGAGGTTGGGCCCAGATCCAAATTACAGCATGTTGGGCGCATACCCTGGGCAATATGCACATCTGTGATTTCCAGCCAGTCAAAGGAACTCCAGGCAAACCGAGGAGAAGTGACCATAAACCGATCATTATCAGCTCCCACAGAGTGTGCTGGTTGGATCTCCACCCTGATGTCAGCCACCTTATCTACAAAGAACCAAGCAAGCTCCTCACACTGAACCTGTGAAAAAGTTCTTCAGACCTGGAGATAGGTTGGGCTGCACAACCTATCCATAGTTTGAAAGAGCTGAGCCAGTCAATTCTGAGCAGCAGCAATCTCCCCAGACAGGAACTCTGCCTTCTTATGGGAGATTGCTGATTGATAGTCATGATAATGTTCCATCAATCTAAGACGATCAGCCTCCTGGGTGGATTTTCCACCAGCAACGCTCTAACCTTCATCCAAGTCATCACAGGTCCCTCAAGGTCCCATCAAACCATGGAGACTGAGGGCAAAGGGAGAGAGGACGAACATGGATGGGAGCGACAGAGTCCAGGGCCACAGTAACGGCCCTATTACAGGCCTGAACCAGGCTCTCTGGACTCCCACTTGCCTGCAGAATTTCTGATAGGTCAGCCCTGCCATTAGGCCATTGGGGGTCACATCCTACAAAGCGCGGTACATAACCATCTCCACAGGGGCAGGCCTATGCTGGGAGGGGTGTAAAAACTGAACCCCACAGTGTGATGATCTGACCAACCGACTGATTCTACCACCAAGTCGGAGGTTTCGATCCCTAGAAGGAAGACCAAGTCGAGGGAGTGACCAAACTTATGGGTAACAGAGGTAACTGCCTGTGTAAAGCCCAGTGATGTCATCAACTGGAGGAAGTTCTGTCCAAATTGAGAGAGTTCATCATTGACCCAGGCATTAAAGTAGGTATACTGTATATCCAAGAAATGCATCAGGTTTACACATAATGTGTACTAAAGGCTTGCCTTGTAGGACTGATTCCTGTGGGAACATCAGATAGACTAAAGGCTTTAAAACAGAAGCCATGCAACTATATTGTTTAGCATGGGTTGAACAAGTATCCCACAACTCCAGAAACCCTAAACAGACAGCTGTAGCAGTGTTGTGCAGAAAAGGATCCATGGTCACTGCCCAATAGATAAAGTCTGACAGTTTCCTTAGCATCTTCAGTGACTTCTTCTCCACCCCCCCCCCAGCCACATGCACTGTGCTCTAACATAGCCATATAACTTTATTACTTTCTATGGTAAAGGCATGCTGTAAGTGAAGATGTGTGAGGGACTGAGCTAACTAAAAGGTTTGACTACTGTTTGCCACTAAAATTGTGAACTGGGATTGGGAGTTGGCTCACTGTTAGACTACATTTTTGGCACTTGGGGGATTGAGATAGGAGAAGGGAGTATTTTTAGAGATGCAGCTGGTTCCCAGTATAGTGCCAGGAGTCTGCCATTTTTAAATGTGTAAGGGAAAAGGAGGGCACTGGGTTAGAAGGTGGGAAACATCTTAGATTGAAGAGGGTGTGGCCAAGGAAATAGTGTTTCCTAGTTTCTTTTTAGTCTTTTTAGTAAACCCAGATATTTTTCTCCAAATGCCCTTGAATCCCGAAATGTACTAAGTTCTCAGAACTGAGTACTGAACAGCTTGTTATTTAGTGAACTTGGGAGTTAATATGTCTACTCTGAGATTGGTTTGGCATGAAAGGATATATATATATATATATATATATATATATATAAAATATTGCCAACCAGATGAGGCAGGATTGATGTCTGATACTGACTCTTGTAGTTTCTGGGTTCTGGGGGTGGTACCATCTGATATTCAGCAGTGTCCAAGTAGTACTTGGGGAGGGAGCTACACTAAGTGGGAAGAGTATCATAGTCCAAGATGTGTGCCTCATTCCAGCATGAGTTACTCCCCATTGCATGAAGTGGAAGCATTATGTGACCAAAAGAGAGACCTTCTGCCTCAAAAATACTCTCAGGCGCACCTAACTAACCACACTGCTTAGGGAGAGTTACAGGGAAGGAAATAAGTGGGAAGTATCAGCAGGCAAACCAGGGCAGATCATGTTGCCCTACCCACCATGTTCATCAAGGCCCTGGATGTTACACTACCCTTAAAATAGTCTTGGGATAGTTATTCCCATAGACACCAGCCCATGGAATAAAATCCAGAGGACTCTAAAGAGGAATGTGTTGGCGTGGGTTGGGCAATGTAATCAAGACTGACGTTATGGGTAAGATTATATTAGGTGCCTCAGATTGAATGAGGGCTTTGGCTACCAATGTAATTTTTTCAGAGGGAGCTATAACCACTTATCCCACTATCAAGAAATAAATTATTTTGCAGTTAATGGTGCTTTTTAATGGTGTTTTCCAAAGACTTTCAATAACAAACTATTTTAACAAGTACAAAAAGAGGATAAGGACATGCAGATAATCCAAATGCTGACTAAATATCTATTAATTATGCATCTCTTATCTGGATTCAGAATAGCAGTAGCATAAAATGAAGGAACTATTGTGACTGTGCACTGTCAGCATTAGGCACTTGTGTTTTACATTTGATTAGCCTTTCATATTATTAAACTCAGTTTACAGACAGCAAAGCATTTAAAAGGAGCATACAGCAGGCCATCAGGGGACAGCTTTAGAGACAGAGTACAAGGCCATGACCATCACTGAGTGTATTCAAATGGTAATATACAGCAGCAAGTCATCAGATAGCAACAGAGACAGAAAGCAAGGTTGTCAATGCCACAGAAAAGCCATGTAACAAATAACATGCATTTATGCTCAACAGATGATTTATTGGCAAGTATAAAGTGTAACACTGGAACCAATTACAATTATTATAAAAAAGATTTTCCCTTCTGTTTAAACAGAATGGCTCTTTTTTAGAGCTAGGTAAAATGTGTGCATGTGTGCCAAATATTTGAAATAATGTGTGCACTTTGCAAAAATATACCATATTTTAAATGTGCCACTTTTCAGTTTAAAGAAATTTGATGTTTTGAAATAACATAATATAAAAGTGCATGTATTGCACACCTTGGCTGTTTTTGGCGGATCTTTTTTGACATAGTCAATTTATAATCAGAGGCTTCAGAAATGTGCCCTTTCAAAATTGTAAAATGTAAAAGTGCAAATGCTGTGCACTTTGGTAAATTTTAGTTTATCTTTCATTATACAATGGCAAAAAGAATGCTGACCTCTAATTGGTCAGTCTGGGACTGGACCTGTGATGTTATCTGAGCTTAGCATCACAGATCTAATCCCAGCATACAAATGACCACATTAAATGTTAAAGAAATTACTTAGCAAAAGTGAAGCTGTCAGTGTGTTGGCTTTACTGTCTGCTCAGCTGCCCACTTCAGTGTGCCCCTCTCCTCAGATCAAACAGCCATGTAAGTAACTTAGTCTTATGTGAAACTAAAAATCTTCCTCCCACCAAATCACAGTGTGCCCCCTCAAAAGTCACAAAAACCTTCTGTTTGCAGTCTATAGAATAAGTTTAATTCTCACAGCCATTTTCTTCCCAAAACCCAGCAGCTTCAGTCAGCCATGGAGACCATAACTGCCAGTCATGATGTTCATCGATGCCATTTGGTTTGAGGGAAAAAAAAGTGCCATGAAAATGTTATTTATTTTTTCTCTTACAATTGCCCTGCTAAAAAAAGTAATCTAAAACTGTACTGTGGAGAGACATTTCTCCAAAGCTCCAGGTAACACAGAAGAAACAGCTGCAATTATCAGAGCAGCAGGGAGACTTCCAGATGGGACAGTGGCAGCGTGAAGAGTGAGGGAAGGGGGGGAGAGAGAGAGAGAGACAGACAGACAGACACAGAGAAATGGACCTTTAACAACTAAAATTTAAAAGCAGAAAAATGGGCTTAACAGTACATCGGTGCAACAACACAGGTGAACATTAGTGTGGAGTGTGCAGAGACATAATAATAACAGCAGCTCCATTTACTGGCCCAAACAAGAAAGTGTCAGTATTTTTTTTAAAGTAAACCTACCCATTAAAAAAAGACAGCCAGAAAATAGAAATGTTTTTTCATCTTTTTCATTTTCTTAAACTCACAAGTCATTGTATAATAGGAATAATGAACTCCAGGGTGTGTGTCATGCTAGTATAACATCACTTCTTGGGTGTTGGATGCACTCGGTCTGCAGCCTCGTGCCCAACCACTGAAGGCATGACATTATCCTAGCACACAACACACACCATGGAGTGCATTATTCCTTTATTAAACTGTGTATTTATACAAAGGCAGTACATAAAAAGATACACTTTCAGTACAATGCATTAATAAGTAGAGCTGTGCAGAATGTTGAATTTCTGATGGAATGGAATTCTGCAGAATGTTTGAAAATTCCACTGATTTCCATCATATGTGGAATTTCAACATTTCACATGTGCAATTCTTTTTGTGGAATAATAATCCACAGTTCACATAAACCACAGGTTCTTTTTCAGCAACATGCAGAAAATTATTCCATGGTTTACATGAGCCACAGAAAATTATTCCACAGTTTCAGAGAAATGCTTTTTGAAATTCCACAGAATTTAAAAAAAAATCCACAAAACATTTCAGAAGCAGAATTGTCATTCTGCAGCAATTTTGACTGCGGAATATCACATTCCACATAGCCCTACTAATAAGTCAAACTGAATTTACAATCATTTGGTACACATTTCACAAAATTGTGAGAAGTGAAATATATAGTTTTGTACAATTTTGTTGGTATACAGCAATCATCTAGCTCTACACTTTTTGTTTTGTGACTTATTCAAATGATCACACACTGCAATGGCATTCATCTGTGGTATCAGTGACATCTCTATCATCTGAACTTTAACAAAAGATTGTATGGGCTGTAGATGGACACTTATGAAACTGTACATTTTTTATGTTTGAGCTATGGAGGGATCAGTGGTTAGCAAATATATTCTCTGCAGTGAAGCACTGCACTCACAGAAGGCACTAGATGGTAGACTAGAAAGAGGAATCATGCGGCATTTCTTGTCATTGCTGGTAAGCCAATAAGCCATGCTCAAAAGTTGGAAAGTTAAAATGAAAAGAGACAAAAATGTTGACAGAATGAAACTGATAGCTATTATCATGTCATCATAATGCTTGTTATACTAAGGGTGTGAGATGGATGAGAGAAGGAGGCAAGACAATAAGTCATGAATATACAGGATCCATTATCAGACTGTAGCAATTCTTGTGCAAGAATGTTCAAATCAAGTCACAGACTGGAGTGCATGAAAAACATATTCACAATATTAGTTGCTTTTTATGCAGTATTACAACATTGTGAATGCTAATCCAGTTTTATGACACAAGAGCTCATATATGTACTAATAGCAAAAAATATTTATTTTTCAGCAGGATTAAACTGTTAGGACTTATAAATCCCTGTTTACAAAGTTGTTCCTTATGTGAAATTTCATTAAAGAGTTATAGGAATTTTGAATGATAAATATCAGAAATACAAAAATACAATGTATCAAAACCTGACATACCAGACATATAACAGATACCTGACATACAACAGATTACTGCAAAAAGAATAGCATACAGTCCTAATATACACTCCTAACAATGCAAAACGAGAATAACATACAATCTTAATAATATTAATTTTATTTAATATAGCACCTTTCAAAAATCAAGGCACTGAACAACATAAATACAAAATCAGCAAGTACAATACACATCAGTAAAATCAGCGAAATTCAGAATAAGCTTTTCCCAATAAAAAAGTCTTCAAAGCCTGTTTAAAGCACCCCACTGTCCTGCACTCCCATAGCTGATGAGGCAGAAAATTCCAGAGGGTAGGGGCCACAAACCCGAAGGCACGGGCCCCAGATGACTTTAAACTAACCCTTGGAATCTCCAGCAACCCCTCGTCAGCTGAGCGGAGCTGTTGCAGTGGGGCATAGGGAACCAGGAGCTCTTTCAAGTAGTCAGGACCCAGTCCGTGTAGGGCTTTGTAAGCTAATAACTTACTTTAAAGATGATCTGCCACTGAACAGACAGCCAGTGCAGATTGTGCAGCACAGGGGTAATATGAGATCTCCTAGATACCCCCATCAACAGACATGCAGCAGCATTCTGCACTAGCTGCAAGTGGTGGATATCAATCCCAGGAAGCCCTAGATAAAGGGAGTTACAGTAGTCAAGGCATGAAGTCACAAGAGTGTGGACTAAAACAGGCAGATCGCTAGGTAGGACAAGATGCTTGATCCTGGCAATGTTCCTAAGATGGTTGAAGGCCAGCTTGACATCTTACAAAACATAATCCGACTAAACAAAGACAAATCATCTTATTTGATACTTCTCACCAAGCACTGAAATTATCTGCAAAAAGAGCATATATAGTATTTTTAATTAATTATTTATCTACTAAATGGTCTTATATTTTCTTATTTTTAATCTATACTAGAAAGATAAGTGCTGATATTTTCTTGACTTCCAAACTGTTTTAGGGAATGGAGAGAAGGAAGGAAAACAGACAACTCAACCAAAGGAATAAAACCATAATTTTATTATAGCAGTGAACTGATGAAATTGGTGCTGGTACAGTAAAACTCACTTATAGTATCTAATTTTCCTTCAAAACAGAGTCAAAACTAGCTCCTGGCTTAATGCTGGCCAGGATTGGGGTCCAGTGAAAGAACTTCAGAAGCATTCTTTTTTCAATAACAAATTATCATAATATCCACCTCTGGGATTAGCCGATACTCTCTCTAAACCCACAATATGGAACTGAGGATTCTCTTTGTCCCTGCTCAGTGCTGTATGTGACGTTATGGCATACTTACTGTCCCCAACTCTAATTGCCCTGACATGCTCACTAATGTGAATTCTGATTTGGTGCTTGGTCTTGCCACATAGTGGACCCCCATTTACAGATAGCCATATACAGTATCAACCAACCAATTAACCCTAATGATCACCCCATTTCATATAGTTTGCAAATCTGAGTTTATTTGCTTATGGAATGGGGAAAGTGTTAGCATCGATAAGACCATGGAAGACCCCAGCTCTGATTTGCCAAGACCTCGAACAACCAAAACTGTAATGTTTTTGATTTCCTTTTGCTGCTTGAAGGGTGAGGGTGGGATTTTAGTGTTGGAAACCTCAACACCATATTTACAGATTTGTTGCCTTAATCTGAACCCTAACTGGTACATTAAAGCAGTTTTTGCAAATAATTTATTTGTTATAAACAAACCAGAGACAAAACACTCAATGCATGTTTTAAAAGTGTATAACACTGCATTTTGTAACTTGTTAAAGTATGAGAAGCTTGATTGGAATACTGGTTCAGAAACCGCTGCTCTGTATGCCAATTTTTTCACTTGCCCAACCAATTAGTTTTGCTAGTATAGCCCTTAGAACTAGCCAGTTATAGCCCTGTCCTAATAATGTATTTCAGCCCTTAGGCAGGTAAAACATGAGAAGTGACACAATACTTATGAAGGCATTTATCCACAAATCATAACCAATGTTTACACATCAGGAACAAATTACCAACATTTAGATCTAACATTAACATAAAAAAGTAGCTAATAGCTGTATTGTAAAGGGCAGGCTTGGGTATACTGTTTACAGTTTATGTTTAAACCATTTTTAAATTGAGCTCAAAAGGGATTTTTTTTAACCTCTTATCAAAACTGAGTAATATACGTAAGGATTAAGCCACGAGAAAGCATGGGTCTACTGTGTTATTAATCCATGGTTGGGGGGGGGTTGGACCAAGAGGCCGAAGGCCGAGTGGGTCCAACCAACCAACCATGGATTAATTCCACAGTAGACCCATCCTTTCGAGTGGCTTAATCAGCTTGTAACATGGCAATGACTGTATGACTAATAGTTTTTGAATAAATGAGTACAATCACACTGATTTACTTTCAGAATACTATAAATTGAGCTATTAAACATGATGTACATATACTTGAAAACAATTCAAACACACCTATTGGAAATATTGTGGCTACTACTTCACTTTTGTTACAATAACTTTCATTACAAGCTTTAAGCTTTCTAACATCAAAACATATTTTACAACTTTTCAAAACCTTGCATTTCACTTTCTATTCTAGGTGCTTTGATTTTCCTCTCTATGTATTAGAAGATATGGACTGCGCTGCATGATGGGAGTGTGCTATGGTACATTTTAGTTTTCTTTCTCCAGTTCCTTTGCAGACCAATAGGTGGCTGTCACACAATCCTAGTAGCACAAGCACCTTTTCTCCAAATGTACTGAACTAAGCCAATCTGAAAAACACTTTATTTAACAACTACTATTTTGCGGAATATTACTTTCACTTTTTTTTCCCTCTAAACTACCTAACTCAGCAGGACATAGAACAAAATAACGTTTAATGCTTTCATCTTTCAAATACTTGTTTTGACTACTATTGTTAGTCTGTTTCTTTGATTTCTTTTTGTTTCTCTCAATTTGTTTTTCTTTTCACCCACAGAAGTATCCTCTCTCTTTGATTTTGCTTTGTTTATCTCAGTGTCTGTTATTTTTGCTTTCAGTTATAGAAGCTGCATGCTTATCTTTAAAAGGCCAGGCCAGATAATGTTATTCAGTCATCCACAATGCATTGCACCCACAGTTGCTTAGACAGCAGTAGATCAGAAGGGATGGTAACAGTATGTAACTGTTCACTTCTACAGAAATATTGCTGCAGCATAATTAACAGTATATGTGGAGTTTAAATGTACAATCTTTAGTAACTCATGAACTTCTGTTGTAATTACAATATAGAACAGTCTTGAAAAAGTCAAAAACCCTGTGCCAGGAAAATTCTTAGTAAATACAACTTGGGACAACTACACACTGCAAGCTATTTGCATATTTCTTTCACTTGCATACTGCTTCTTATCTGTAGTGGATTGCCAAGGTATTACAATACAAACCATGATCTACTATCGTATTAGACCATGGTTTCTACTGTACCACATGGTGTGTTTGCACCTATCTGAGTGCTTCATTTCATTTTCCTTTTTTGTGCCATGTTACAAATATATATAAATACTAATGCTATTGTATGTCATTTACTTTGTGAAATCAGATTGGCTTTTCAAAGTAATATTGCAACATTCATTTTCTGCTCAGCTGTTGCACAGTAGCAAATGTATGCTACATATGTAACACACTCCATAGACAAAATAAGTGTCTGTTCTACACACTTCAACTGAATCTAATTATTGCATGTTGTATGGAAAGTCGCCAATGTAGTCCAAGTACATAAAGAGGATGCAAGGACCATATAGAGAACTATTGCCCTATATCTGTGTTCAGTGCACTATCAAAAATTCAAGAAAGGCTCATATACAGTTAACTGGTGTCCTACATTGAAGCCTACGCATTGCTTACCCTTGTCCATCACGGTTTCCCGAAAGCATCATGGCATAGATACAGTCCTTGTCAGTTTCACTTCAGATGTTCTCTGGGCCATTGACTCTGGAAAAGCCACCAGAGCTATCTTTATAGACTTCACAAATGCTTTTGACCTGGTAAACCATGATCTACTCATCCTGAAACTGAAGAACCTTGGGCTCGATCAACTATTCACTACCTGGATGGAAAACTACCTTATGAACCCTTCTCAAGCTGCTAAACGGAGTGGTAACCTCTTATCCCTAAAAGCAATACGTGATGGAGTTCCCCAAGGCTCCATACTGGGGCCTTTACTTTTTCTCCCTTTTTATAAATAACTTTCCCACAAACTGTGGACAGACCCAAGCATTATTATATGCAGATAATGTGTTCCTATACATTGCTATTATAAATATAAAAGCAACTGAGGATGGTCAGAACTTAAACTTTGCCATACTGGAAAAATGGATAGTGGACAACCAACTTGTCCTAAACACTATGAAAACATAAACAATGCTTCCTGGGTCCCGGAATCTTGGCACTGATAGGTCTAATTCTCTCTGCATCATTCCCTCTGGGGGAGTTAAACTTTAGATAGTGAAAAAATGTTAACTATCTAGGCATCCTAATTGATCAGGAACTGTTCTTAAGACCACAAGTGGACCATATGACTCAGTTCTTTCTGCAAAACTTGGTGTACTCTACTGGCTTAGGTCCTGCCTCACATATGAGGCTTGTCACTCTATAACTATCAACCTTCTCCTCTCTATGCAGTTATATGGAGCTCCTATACTAGCCTTATTAAAGAAAACTGAACTAAGCAAAGCTAGAAAAATTTACAATAGAATTGGCAGATCTGAAGCAAGAGTGAATGGCAAGGAGCACCATTGTACTGTGCTCTCATCCTTGAAGTACTATAGCCTTCCCTGGAAGATAGGCTAAATTACTCCATCCTTGGCCTTTCACACAAAATCCTAAGGGATCCCTAATCAATCTCACTGGTCTAATGAAAATAAAAACAACTGCCAAAAATCTTTGCTCCTCTGAGTAGTCTCTTTTGGAGAGTCCCAAATCCGGGCCTCTATCCAGTCAACAGTCTTCCTCTAACAAAGCCTTGTGACTGTGGAATTGCCTTCTGGTCCACCTACAACAGTATACATCTCTAGGGACATTTAAAAACCTCCTTAAAGACAACTTTCCCCTTGTAACATCCTGCACTTGTTCTTAATGTTCTGAACTTGCCTACCACATCTACTAAATATCTTACATAATGACTTGTAAAATTCCACATTGTAACTATGTCTACTGGATGCAATTCTTTCATACAGTCCTGTAAAATTCCTGCATTCTAATTATCTAAAATGTTATTGTTCCACATTTGTATCTGCTGCTGTCGCTCTGTACCATTGCTATGTAATTGTAGTTGAATATTGTCTTTTTTGTAACTAATTCTGGGTCACCCCTGAAAAGGAATGTTGGTTTTAGTGGCCTTACTCAGTTAACAAAATTCCCAAAAATAAGGTCTGTATTTATGATGTATCTTATATTATATACTGCTGTTGTTTTATAAGAGCCAGTGTCTGAAAATGTATTCTTGTATTTACAGTATGCAGTCTTGTCACCTGTACTTGTGCTACACGCAAGAACTCTTGTGGGTACATGTGTTCTTCCCTATATCCTTCCCACCCACCCCATCTACCACAACCACCACCAATCACAACAGGGCCGTGTTTGTTTACCTGGTAAAATATGTTTCAGTAAATAAATCACAGTGGAAAGCAAGAACCCACCATTCACACCGATTCAGAAGTATTCATAGAAATAATTCTGTGTGATATGAGCGAAGAAATAGTAGCGCAGAGCACAACAGTGAATACACAATACTGTACACTAAAAACAGCGATAAACACTACAATGTGCTTCACAAACAGCAACAGGTGACCACATTCTCATTGGGGGGCAATGTGTACTGTCTCTTTATGTAGGAAGCTGTGCCCCCACACCCCCACAAATAATTATAACTAACTCCAGGGGGACACATTTCAGGGAGGGGGAGAATTTGAAGGGAGATGCAACTTGGGGAGGAGGACACAAGTCAGGAGGGGGAGAACATTGTGGGGGCAACCTGACAGTGGGGGAAAACAAGGTGGGGACAGCAGGCACAAGGGGGGTTAAACACAAAATAAACAACACAGCAACACCAAAAAATAAAAAATATTCTCCCCACTACCACTTCCGAACCCATGACCTTCAGCAGGACTGGTGGTGCCTCTACTCACAGCACCAGACAATCAGCTTGAGAGCAACTTGCCGAGCAAACAGCTATATACCTTCTGCAAACACCACCCTGACCCCCTCCTGACTCACACAATATCGCTGTAGTTCATATGCACTGTAAAACCACATTGCCCTTTTACTTTTGGCTGTACTTACCTCCCCCAAAGTTACTTGCTCTTATTCAGTCATTATAATCACTGGATAACACACAAACAAATTTTTTTGGCAGGAAAGGGGCCTTAAGCACATCCAGTCTGCCCCTTGTCCCTGCCTATTCCATCACCATGGACCCGAGTTGGTCATAGGTGTCAATCACTCCCATTCCTCTGCTTAATATGCCCCTGTGCCTATCCCACACATGCTTGAAGCCCCCGCCATAGTCTTTCCCTCCGCCATCTCCTCTGGAAGGCTGTTCCAGTCATCCACCACCCTTTCTGTGAAGAAGTATTTCTGCACATCTCTGCTAAACTTCCCTCTCTTTGGATGCCCCCTTGTTCTGGTGCCTTCCTTTCTCCAAAATAAACCCTCCACTTGCACCTTGTTCACTCCTGTGAGGAACTCGTAGATATCAATCATGTCCCCTCACACTCTTCTGTCTTCCCAGGAGTACATGTTGAGTTCATGCAGCCTTTCCTTGTACAGTATGGCTTCTCATATACTACCTAACCATTTTGGTTGCCCTCCTCTGTACCACTTCCACCCTTTCAGTGTCCTTGCAGAGGTGTGGCCTCCAGAACTGGGCACAATGATCAATGCAATGGCATCACCAGCTTCCTACTCCTGCTAGAAATCCCTCTCCCAATGTACCCCAGCATCCTGCTGACCTTTGCTACTACTTTGTCACACTGCCCAGCTACCTTGAGGTCATCAGATATGATGACCCAGGTCTCTTTCATGTGTGGTGACTGTAAACTTCACTCCCCCCATCTTTTACACAGCTGCTGGGTTTCACAGGCCTAAGTGCATAACCTTACTCTTTTTGGCATTGAAATCCAGCTGCCACCCCCTAGACCATTCCTATACTTTCCTTAGATCCTTTTGCATTCTCTCCACCTCTTCTTACCTCCAAGCTCCTCTGCAATGTCACTTATGAAGACATTGAAAAGGACCTTTCCCAGCATTGAACCCTGTGGCACCCCACTAGTCATTTTCCTAACACCTGAGTGGCTACAGTTTACAATCACCTTTTGCCTCCTACCCCTTAACAAGTTTGATACCCAGCTTGTCACTTTCTCTACCCCATAGGCTGCTTAGTTTCTTCATTAGACTCCTGTGTGGCATAGTGTCAGCTGCTTTACTGAAATCCAGATAGACCATGTCCACTGCTTTCTCTTGATCCACCTCCCTGGTAATCCAGTCAAAGAAATTAATGCAATTAGTTTGACATGACATCCCCCATGAGAAACCATGCTGCCTGTGGTCCTGCAGCCCTTTTGCCTCCAAATACTTCAAAAGTCTGTCCTTCAGTAGTATCTCCATTAACTTCCCCACCACTGATGTGAGACTGACTGGCCTGTAGTTGCTAGCATCCTCCCTACTCCACCTTGTGAGCAGGGGAACCACACTGGCACTCCTGCAGTCCTCTGGAACTTCCCCTATGTCCTCAAAGGCACTACAAAGTGCTGCCAGAGGGATGACCAGCACTGTGATCAGTTCCTTTATGACCCTTGGATAAATCCTACCTGGCCTCATTGCCTTATTTTCTTTTAAGTCTTCTAATCCCCTTCCAGATGCTCTTAACTGCAAACAGTCTTGTGTCTACTCTCCCTTCTCCCTGGTGCCTACTGTGGCATGCTGGTCCATCCCCCTCACTCTCTATTGTGAAGATCAAACAGAAATAATCTAGTGTTTCTGCTCTCTCTTGATCTTCTTCTTTGCAGCCCCACTGCCCTCTGGATTCTTACTATCCTTCCCTTTGTCTTCCTCTTTTCAATACGATGGGAATACCATAGTAACAATTCTATAGATCACCACAGCAGGATTGTGTCAGCTTGCAAGGCATCATGAGTCACATATGTTATGTACCTAAATTGTTCATTAAGGAAATATTCTTGTCTGCTGTAAAATCAGAACTGGTCAGGTTCTAGGCTTGTTGTCTTTTTTTCTAGAACTAGTCTAACCCCATATGTTACATAAAAAATTCTAAAGAACTAGACTAATATTTTCTTTTTGGACTGTTTTGTATTTTGATATCAATGCTCTTCAGTAACACACACATAAGTCTCAGGAGGAACAAAGGGAGATTTTGAAATTAGAGCCTGTTACAAGATACAAGTGGCTCGGGGTGATATGGGGGCCCTAGCTTACTTGTCCATGCTGTTACTGGTGTTTGATCCCCCAGTCTTGATTTCCTCAGATTCACCTGAATATTTGATTGCTGGCAATGGCAGTCATCAAGTTGATCCATCTCTGCTATATCTCATTAATCTGCTCTGCAGACTGTTTTTTCCTGTCCTGCTGTTTTATTTACAGTATTTAGTGTTACTTACTGGCTGAGAAAATGTAGACTAAGGATTAGTCTTCATTTTAACCACATTCAAGGGCAAAGTACAGACTGCAAGCAGCAATTAGAAAAAAAGATGCACTCACCAGCATAAGACAGGAAACATTTTTTTATAACATTCCAATCACTGAGACACAGAGCTGAAACCCCCTACATATTGCCTCTATAATGGAGGCTTCATTAGGGGACCCACTCAGAAACAGCTCTTATCTGAAAAAAAATACTTTAAGATCTACAGTGTAGCTCTCTGACAAGAGCTGGTTATGCTCCTGTGACTGTTCACCATTTTTGTGCAAATGGAAAGATTTTTTAAATGGTTAACATGCTAATGAATTCTGCTTCCTAAGCTACACCTGTTCCTATCTGTTCTCCCTTAGGTGTGAGTGTGTGTCTGTGTGTGTGTATTTCATACACATGGGATCATGCTGTAACCTAAAAAAAGTACCAGAATACCAGTGTTTTGAAAAGATCATGTGATTCCCCACTCTCCCACAGACATAAATTATCAAAAAGCATTGACATAAATGGATCAAATACTGAAGTTATTTTCTGATTTGCCCTGATTAGATACAAAGGTACCCAAGATCACATTATACTAACTGCACATCCCTAACAGAAATGCAGTCTCTCTTTATCATCATAACAGCTGAGATCAGGAGGTAAAGGGATGGAAAATGGAAATGTCGTCCTTTATTTTATTTACCTAGAATACCCAATCTTCATTGCCACATATTCAGTAGGGTCTGGCTTCTGCCTTCTATATTTTACAGCTGAATGGATTCAAGCACTGTGAAGTTAAAGTGCATGCTCATGATCACACAAAGAGGCAATGACACTGGCTGGATCTGAACTTGCTCAGTCAAAGTTTTGCACTAGAAGCACTATACTACACTTCCTATATTTTTTAACACTGTTGGTGATTATGGTGCAGTTGTGTAGTCATGGCTCATGCTGATGAATACTCTGCTTTTTAGGATACATCAAAAATGTCTCACTATGGAGCTGGTGCATCAGAGGTATGCTAACAAACCTCAAATGGCACTTATGCACTGGATCCAACACAAATAAAGCCCTAGCTATAAGCGAGCATCTCTCTCAGGTAGGGTTGCATCAGTTGAAATAGCCGACTTGCATCATTTTCATGCACTGCATATTTTCATATTACATTTAGAGTAAAAATCAGAGTAAGATGGAATAAGTAAATACATTCTGTCTTTAATACCAATATGACCATATACAGTAACATCCATCAAGAAGTGTGCTGTGTGAGATATCACAATTTACTACATAACAAACTGGAGCGATTACCATTGGATTACATTGAGTTACTGCACTTGGGAAGATATAGAAACATAGACAATGCTGGCTGGAAAAAAAAGATAGTGCATCCAGTCTGCCCATGTTTCCATATCTATCTCTGGTACCTAACTGTCATCCAGCTTACTAGCTCTAACTATCCCTACCCCTTCTACTGTTGCTTTGAGTAGCCACTATAGCCTTTATTCTGTCCCAGCTGTGCTTGAAATCATTTATGGTTTTGTCTCTTATCACCTTGGCTGGAAAATTGCTCCAAGGTTACAACCTCCTTTCTGTAAAATAATATTTCCTTGTATCCCTTTTGAATCTTCCACCTGTCAGTTTCCACTCAGGCCCCAATGACCTTGAACCAGTGCTTATACTAAATAACTCCTCACAGTTCACCTTATTTATTCCTTTCAGGAATATGAAGGCCTCTAGCATATCACCCCTCTCCCGTCTGGTCTCAAGTGAGCAAAGTTTAGTGCCATGAGCTGATCCTCATAAGATCTGCCATGCTGGCCCTGTATCATCTTAGTCACTCTTCATTGCATCACCTCTAGCTTGTCCTTATCTTTCCTGAGGGGAAGACACCAGAACTGGGTGAAATACTCCTGGTGTGTCTTTAATATTGATCTATAAAGAGGTAATATCCGCACAGGGGTTGTGTACAGACCCCCATGTCAGGGGGAAGGAATGGACAAGAATATGATGGAAGGCATTCTTAGAATGGCAGAGAAAGGGGAGATACTGTTGATGGGAGACCTGAATATGCCAGATGTTAACTGGAGCACATTTGCTGCAGCAACATCCAAGAGAAGGGCCATTCTTGACGCCCTACAGGTGGCAGGCATTAGACAGCTAGTTTCGAACCCACTGTGAGGGAGCAATCTTAGACCTCGTGACTCTCAAGCGGGGGCAGTGAGAGGATCTCAGATCTAGAAGTGGGTTGCCATCTGGGGACAAGTGACCATCAAACAGTGTGGTTCATGTTAAACTCAGCTACAGAGTCAAGCCATACAAAAGTGAGGGTACTGGACTTTAGGAGGGCTGACTTTGCAAAGATTGAGAGTGCCTCAGAAAAGCACTAGCAAACAGGCTAGAAGGAGGTGGAGCAACAATGGGAATTATCAAAATACCATCACAGAGGCAACAAGCCTTTGTGTGAAGCAATAAACAAATCAAACGTAAAGAAAAGCCACTATGGTTCTCAAGAGAGGTGGCTGTGAAAGTCAAGAAGAAAAAGATAGCATTCCAGAAGTAGGGAAACACAGAAGGAGCAGGACAGAGAGCTGTACCAGCTAAGGCAGAAATAAGCAGGGAGGGAAGTCAGAATAAAAGGCCCAAACTGAGGAAAAGATAGCCAACTCAGTTAAGAAGGGGATAAAACCTTTATAGGTACATCAGCGAGCGTGAAAAGACAAAGGAGGATAGTGAGGCTGAATAGAATAAGCGGTGGTGGGCAGAGGGGACAGTGAAAAGCAGGAATACTGAACGAATATTTCTGCTCAGTATTCACAAAGAGGAGGGGAAGTGCCTAATCCAATTAACAGAAGCACTCTTGATAGGGGGTCGATCCCCAGTCCTTTCACAGAAGAAAGGGTTCTGCAAGAACTCCTAAAACTGAAGGTGGACAAAGCAGTGGGTCCTGATGGAATTCACCCCAGAATTCTAAAAGAATTAAGGAAGGAACTAGTGAAACCACTGGCTACTCTTTTTAATAAATCATGGGAGGATGGTGTGGTACCCGAGGACTGGAGGAAGGCAGATGTGATTTCCCTTCACAAAAGTGGGACCAAGACAGAGGCAGGAAACTACAGACCTGTCAGTCTGACCTCTGTGGTAGGGAAAGTGATGGAGTCACTTCTGAAGGAAAGAATAGTTGAGTACCTAGAGGTCAGTGGAGCACAGGATCCAAGGCAGCATGGGTTCACAGCGGGAAGGTCTGTCAGACGAATCTAATAGATTTCTTTGACTGGGTGACCAAAGTAGTAGACCAGGGAGGGGCTGTGGACATGGCCTACCTAGACTTTAGCAAGGCATTTGACACAGTCCCACACAAAAGATTATTAGTCAAATTAACCAGCCTTGGAGTGGGTCCCAGGGTGGTAGCCTGGGAAAACATTGGCTGGACAACAGGACACAGAAGGTAATTGTAAATGGAGTCCACTCTGAAGAAAGGCGTACTAGTGGGGTACCGCAGGGTTCAGTATTGGGTCCAGTCCTTTTAATGTCTTCATCAGTGGCATTGCAGAGGACTGGAAGGAAAGTATGCCTTTGCAGATGACACAAAGATCTGCAACAGGGTTGATACACAAGGAGGCGGAAAGGATGAAAAGGACTGGCAAGGTTGGAGGAATGGTCAGACGTATGGCAGCTAGGATTCAATGCAAAAGTGCAAAATAATGCACCTGGGAAACAAGAACCCAGAGGAAGAATACACAATGGGTGGGGAGGTAGTAACAACAACAAAACAGGAAAGGGACCTGGGGGTAATCATATCAGATGACCTTAAGGTTAGCAAGCAATGTGAGAAGGCAGTAGGGAGGGCCGGGGGTATACTGGGATGTATAGGGAGAGGCATCAGCAGCAGAAAACAGGAAGTTGTTATCCCTCTGTACAGACAGTTGGTGAGATCCCATCTGGAATACTGTGTCCAGTTCTGGAGACCCCATCTCTGCAAGGACATAGACAGGATAGAGGCAGTCCAGAGGAGGGCAACTAAAATGGTGCAGGGTCTGCAGAGAAGCCGTATGAGGAGAGACTAAAGGAGCTTAATATGTATACCCTTGAGGAAAGAAGGGAGGGGAGATGATAGAAACTTTCAAGTACCTCTAGGAATCAACAAAGTCCAAGAGGGTAGCATCTTTCAGAAAAGAGACTTGCAAGAACAAGGGACACAATTTAAAGATAGAAGGAGGGCGGTTCAGGGCAATGGAGAAGTATTATTTCACAGAGAGGGTAGTGGATGCATGGAACAGCCTCCTGAGGAAGTTTGGAGTCTAAAACTGTGGGAGAATTCAAGAATGCATGGGACAGACATAAGGCAATTCTTGTGGGGGGCAGGAAGATATAGGCTGTTGGTTAAATAGGATCTGCGGCCTATCCTGTGGGTAAGGAAATGGGCAGACTAGATGGGCCTAGCGGTCCTTATCTGCCGTCAAAGTCTATGTAATATCGCCCTTCTTCTACTGTCAATACCCGTCCTGATACATTCAGTCATCCTATCCCCCCTTACTAAAGGCCTTATTGCATTAGTTTGTTTTGAAGGTGTCACTAATCATGACTCTTAGGTCCCTTTCCTCAGGTGTAGTGCTCAGCTTAACCCTTCCAATCCAGTACTCCATCCTGGGGTTCTTGCTCCCTATGTGCATCACCCTGTAAAAACTGTAATACTACAGTACACTTAATCCTGGTGGATGACACTGTAAACTGCACTTATGTCTAAGATGTTTTTGCCCAGTTTGGTTCTGACATGACCTGGCATCATAGATGTGTATGTGTTCTAGTTTTCAATTGTTTGTAGCTCTACCCAAACCCAAAACAAACAAGCATTTGTCAATGCCGAACGTTCACTTGCAGGTATTTGCAGTGGTATTTGGCACTTGGACATGGCTTAAAAAAATCAGTGACAAAGAAGTACAAGCATTTGTGAATGCTGAATGTTGCTTGCTTCTATGTGCTGTTTAGGTATTTGGAAGTCATTGGAGTGCAAATATTGAAAATTCACGAACTTACGAGTGTGAGTAGGAACTGCGCAACGCACACTTGTAAAACAGTCATTTTAAGGAATTTTTTCACCAAATTTACAACATAGTCATTTTAAGACCTCTGCTCATGAACAGTATCACTGTGATTTTCTTAATGTGTCCCATACATTGATTTCGCACACTGACTGCGCCATTGTACGCTACATGGGCGGAAACACATTTTGGGCAGGATGTAGAAAATGACAGCTGTACTGCTCATAAGGAGGTGTGGTAAAATGGCAATGTGGAAAATCTGGAGTGAAAATATTGAAAATTATAAAACTTATATAGCGTGCGTAGAACTTCACAAGCACTACACTGTAAAACAGTCATTTTAGGAATTTTTTCACCAAATTTTCAACATAGCCATTTTAAGACCTCTGCTAATGAACAGTGTCACAGTGATTTTCTTAAGGTGTCCCATATATTGATTTCAAGATAATCGACTCGCGCTCCAGCGCCATGAGCAGAAACATGTTTTGGGCAAGATGTGAAAAATGACAGCTGTACTGCTCATAAGGAGGTGTGGTAAAATGGCAATGTTGAAAATCTGGGTGAAAATATTGAAAATTTCGAACTTATGGCGTGCATAGGAACTGCACAAGCATGCCTTCGTAAAACAATCATTTTGGAATTTTCAAATTTTCAACATGGGAATTTTGGACCCTTCATGAATGATGTCATTATTTAGGCCTGAAGGGTGATTTCGCGCGGTGACTGCGCAGTGACTGCAAAATCACTCTTTGGGCCTGAATAACGCCATGACAGTGACATCATTCATGAGAAGGGTCCCAAAACCCCATGTTGAAAATTTTGTGCAAAAATTCCAAAAATGCCTGAGATATGCACAAAGTTGAAAACCCCCTATCTAGCCCATTATACAGCTTACCCAAGATTTCTAGTTCAGGGTCGGGCTTTGAAGAGTGCAGACGGTTCCTGGTCCACTGAAGATCTGCCGCGCTTGAGTCTGGAGGTAAGTATGGGGTGAGGGGGTGTGGGGAGGTGGGTGCGAGTGGGTGGGTGCGGGTTGTGGGAGGGACCTGGGAGAAGCGCCTGTTGACGTTTTATTTTGCAGGTGAAACAATGTGGGATGTTTGCCACGCGGGTGGGCCTCCAGATGGCTGGGGTCCGAGCTGACGGGATTGGGCACTCTGTCGGCAGATGATGCGGGACGGACGCTTGCCATTGGTGGGGCTCAGCATGGCAGAAGATGGCTGGGAGGCCTGGAGTCGACGGGATTGGGCACCCCGTTGGCAGACAATGCGGGATGTTGGCCTATGTTGGGGTGGGCCCTGCTGCACAGCAAAGATTTGGGGTGATGTGGTGTTGTATGACAGCGGTGATTTTGAAGAGAAGACCACCACTGTCATACACAGCACCGCGTCCGATTGGTGCAGGACTGCCACACCTGGTCAATGGAGCAGGGGATTATGGGGGGGGCACACCTGCAAAGTGTCCCATTCTCCCAAGACGTTCCTTGCGCATGCGCGCAAGCGAACGTAAAAATGAAGTGCATATTTATTTTCAGAAAAATAGACCACTTCCAAACTCCACTTACAGTACAGAATACATACAGATCCCTGTATAACTAGCATCTCTTTTTTGAGTTTCCTGAAATGTCTGCATAGATAAAGCAATAATTGTTATTTAACACAAAATATGTGCCTGTTTGCATGTGTGTGTGTGTGTGGGGGGGGGCATTTTCAAAGCTTGTGTCAAAGTAGTTTTCTGTTGTGCACAAATTTGGACATATGAACAAACTGCATCTAATGTATGGCCAATTTTTTATAGCTAGAGCATAGTTATTGTAAGTCCAATCTTAGTTATCTCCAGTTTGCTAAAGTTCTGTTATTGTCATGTCTGGACACAATTGTCAGATTAAGAGTAATCTGATTTACCATTTATATTTATAGTTTGCTATTTATATCCAAAAGTGGATGCAAAGTGCCATAAAATGATTTGTAATTCTACAGATGCAGCCAGCCATTGCACATAGCTCTGATAAGATAAAATATGGTCAAGACATACCAGGGCAGCTTCTGACATTGGCATAACTAGGAGCTGCATTCATTTTATGTATTTTGACTATCCTGCCCTGTGACATTCTATTCTCAAACTTATATTACCCTACACATAAATTTATGAAAAAATGGTTCCTGCCTGATGTCACTATTCTCAACTTTGCTTGCCACTGAGTCATTTGTGTGCAATGAAATGAGCCACAGATTCTATGATGTGTTGCATTACTGAAGCCAATTTTTTTAATAAGATATATATTGCACGTGTGTCTATATAAAAAGTGTTTTTAAGTATTATATGCCTGTAAAAATTCAGAGCTTTTTTTTTAATTCAAATGCATCATAAGATCACAGATATGCTCTAGTAAAAACACTGGCCATAGTAAAGTAGAAAATAAATGGAAATGGAAATAACTTCAGTACACCAAGTCAAGTTTGAGCTTATCATACTTTCTAGAAGATTCAAAATAGCAACATTAACTAAAGCCTTCTTGACTGAGAATACTTGAAAATGATAAGCTATTTCAGATCAAACAGAGTCACATATATAGGCATTGCATTCCAATATTAAAATAAGCAATTTTTCCAAAAATTAAAAAAAAATAAATTAAATCAGTACAATCTAGGTGCTAGATGATCTCAACATACTTTTAATTTCTACAGACATTTTTAGGCATCTGGGGTATTTTTACAGAATCAACTTAAAGGGAGTATTGCATTTCTTAACATATAGTAACTGGAGGGCTGGACATGGGTGTTACTCTAACTCTCCCTCCTATACTTTTTCAATTATTTGTTACAAAACAATCCTGTTCTTTTTTCTTTTTTAAGGTGCCTTCTTGATGCTGATTTTTTGCACTCAACATTCATTTTTACAGCTGCAGTGGGTGGAGTCTGCAGCTGTGCAGTGATGAGCTCTAAAAACAACTGACTGGATTCTGACCACAGCACAGATTTGGAGCTGCAGCACAATCCAGTCAGTGAAAGCTCTTCACTCTTCACGCATGCACACTGAGCTCATGGTGGAAGAGTCTGCCATGGCTAAGATGGCCACCGGAGCTTAGTGTGCATGTGCGACTTCCTCTGCTCATCACACATGCGCACTGAGCTCATGGCAGAACAGTTCACCGTGGCCAAAATGGCAACCAGAGCTCAGTGCACATGCGTGACTCCACATAACTGCTTGCAATTGCATATTGAGCTCCATCAGCCATCTTGGGCACTGCTCACTGTTCTGCTGTGATCTCAGCTGCAGCCATGTCAGCTGTTGCCAGAATTTGTTATAACTACTGATCATGGCTGGAACCCAGTGGCATCAGCTGAGTGGAGGTCCTGCAATGAAGCATGCACTGTAAGCTTCAGCCCAGCTGATGTCACCAGGTTTCAGAATTGATCAGTAATAAAAAATGCATATCATTTTGGAAAACATCAGCATCAACAAGGGACTCAAATGAATCTTTTAATGTGAACAAATGAGAAAAGCACAATAGGGAAATTAAGGAAAGCTACATTCATGACTAAAGTTCTAGTCAAGATTGAAAGAAAAGTTAACACAATTGTGGAAAAAAAGGCTGGGATGTGTTAATGGTAAATTACAAAAGATGTGGGAGTCCACACAAGTTTCCCCAAGCCGTTTCCATGATAAAAAAAAAAAATTGAAGGCATTTCCCCTTTAAGATACTGGTATGGGGCATTGTGGGAGAAAGGTTCACAATTGTTGATAAAGTAAACCATGAGATATGAAACACACTAGGAAACCTTTTCCTGTGAGGCTGTTTGTTGGGGTCCAGCTGGGTTCAAGTATGAGGTGCTTTACACTTTAAATAACAAAAGGAACTTGACACTTCACGGCTGCCTGTTTTTGTCAACAGTCAGCATATTGTGGAGGACAGGGTACATAATCTGCCTGTCTCTCCCTAGTTTCAGATATTCTAGTCCAAACTGCAAAATACAGTTATAAAGGTAAAAAAAGCCTTCCTCATCCACTCTCACAACAAATACACCTACCTCTCCCACCATGAAATTTGATAACCCACACCCTACATACTTTCTAACTCCCACCCTTCCTCCTCCTCCCCCTCCAAGCTCACTGTGGACACATCAGTTGTTTTACTACATGTTATTCTATTTATAGCAGGCTGCATGCTTAACATAAATCCCATCCCCCTCACCCACACCAAATCACAAGCCTCAGACCTCTCCCACACTGTCATACTTCCCAACACCTGAGTTTAAAAGTCAGCCTCCCACCCAACACAGCCTCTAGCCCCCAACCACCCTACTCATGCCAAGTTCCCAAATAATAAGGATAATATGCATAGGCTTCTTGTGGTCCCAAGGTGCAGTGATCATCATGCTCATCTCCTTTTTCAGTGCCCCAGCTAATGAAAGAAAGGAAGGAAGATGTCTTTCAACAGTAGCAACTAAATGGCTGACAAACTCAGGCTTTACACAATCAAAGCTGACACAACAGTGGCAAAACCAACATAAAGTGGTAACATAAATATTAGTTTTATAACAAAAATTATTTTGTTATAAATACACCTCAGCAGTGAAAGTAATACGACACATATCTTATATTTCCAGGCAAAAATGACATGACAGTTATAATTATTGTGCGAGAATGACATGACTCAGGAAGTGAGGTATAAGGTGAAGTCAAATTCTTTCCATACCTGAGAATTTCCATTATCCCTCAATACTAACACTCTAGTGTTCTGCATTGTAATTATAAATTAACAATCTTGATTTTTCATTTTAAAACTGATATGGTGGGGGGGCAGCTTGTTGGCACAAGTGGTAGCACTGCTGCATGTAATGCTGATAACTTGGGTTTTGGAAAGAGCCGGAGCATTAGAGGGTCAGTCAGGGGAGGAGGATGGAGTGTCTAGCAGACAGCTCTTCTCCTCTGGGGTGGGTGAGTTGTGACACTCAGTAATAATCCATCTCCTAGCATTGAGTCAAGGACCACATGAGCAAGGGGGATTAGAGGAGAAGCAGATGTTGGTCTGTTAGGGATGGAAGCATGCCTGACATCACCAGGATGAATCAGGTTAGAAGATGGTCACTCCTGCCTAATACATCCTCCACTGGATCTGCTCTGCTCAGGGCTGGCTGCCCCTACCCATCACCTTTGCCTGTGCCCAAACTGGATTGTATGAGGAATTTAGCTGAGGTGCTGAAGGCAACCCCACCTCATGAGGCAAGCCAAGGGATCCGACCACCAGATGTGTTGTGGGTGGACCAGTGGGGTCCAGTACCATGGGCAGGAGGGTCTCTTCTAGATGCTGTAAGGGTGCTGGGGATGGCAGAAAGAGGTCTCATCCAACAGAGATAGGAGGGATAAACAGATTTGAAAAAAAATTGGTGTGGGTAAGATACACCATTTGAAATGTAATTTCATCACCATGTATTATTTGAGCATAACATCACATGCAATATTACCCATTCTGAACCTCCAGTCATTACTCAATTTTGGAAATAGGGTATGGGATTTTATAATCACAGTAAGGTCATCCAGGGTCCGGATAATTGTAAGAAAGTGGATGCTACATGTGGGAATAGGGGAGGGGGGTTTGTCTTCTTTGCTAATTGAGGGGGAGGTTGGGTGCACTGCCAGTTGAGTGAGCTGGGGGGTTATTCGGATTCATCCTTCCATGGGGTGGGGGTGAGGAGGGATGACACATGGGTGCAGAGCTGGTGGGAGAAGGGCATAGTACTACTTTAATGTCCAACTGGGTCTGGATAGTGGGCTTTGGGGTTCTACAGAGGGTGGGGGAAAGAAGCATTAGTTTTTTTTCAGGGTGGCAAGACTCTGAGATGTGTCAATCCATTGTGTCTTCACCTGGCAGAGAGTTATGAGAAGTAGCACTTCATCAGAAAACGTCTTTTGCATAGTCTTACTCTGGCAATTTTGTCCCTTCACTATGTATAGTGCTATAAGAAGAGTCATGTAAAGTAGTGGCACTTAGTATAGTGCTATGTATAGTGAAATTTAAAGGCTTTGCCAACACCAGAGTGGGACTGATACTGTATTAAGGGGACAGGATATTTGTCTGAATTTGTAGCTACTTATAATATTACTAGTTTGATAAATTATTGTTATACCTCAAATGATTCATATTTAGCAGTGCTGAGTGAATGGTGATGCAAAAAGTATGTTTTGGATTGTTTCCTTTTTATGGATAATGTTGTTTACAGTTCTTTTCATTGAACAAGACATTTGGAGTTCTGACCGTATTGCTGCATGGTTCAGACCTCTGAGTATGACTTTTTGACCTACTGTATTGGAGCAGTGCTCAGAGTTCCATTCCCATAAAGTACCATAATGTAGTTAAATCCAGAGTCCTTTTTCCATGAAGAGAACTGTACAGAAGGCTATTCATACAAATAGGACTATACAAAACAGTTTTTCACAAGTGCTTTACATTTATTCAGTTATAGTTAAATATGAAGCATTTAGGGGTATGAATAGTGTATCTGAAAATATGAACATTGCAAGCAGCTGCAAATTAGAAATAACTTTATGTCTCCTTTAACAAAATTCCAAATGTGTGGGTTGCATTTTTTATTGTTTGTAGGTGTGAGAGTGATTTTACAAAGATCTACGATTGGCAGGTTTAGAAACATAGAAATACAGAATTTGTAACAACATTTTTTATTGTTTTCCAACAAATACAGAGATACAAAATGGAGGAAACAGCAGATCAAAAACTCATTGACAATACAGTGTTACTGTACTTAACACCCCAGGGAAACAAAATGGAGAAGAGAGGGGAGGAAAAACGGGTGGGGGAGACAAATAAGGAAGGGAAAGATGGAAGAGATAGAGGGCAGGGGGGGGGAAATAACTAGTGGGGATAGCAAAGCTAATTAATATAAGGTCCATAACTAGCAATCTCCTAGGACAAATTAATTATTGCAAAATAAGGTCATATAATTAACTATAGCAGCAGTAACTTCATATCTGACAGGCTGTCATTCCTACCCAGAGATGTTGACCTCATAAAGTGTATCATTGAAATGGGACTGTTTAGAGAGCTGTGATGACCCACCAAGCTCCCTCCGGGGCCTCGGGGGGGGGGGGAATTAGGCACCTTAAAAGTACTAGAGCCTAATCTGTGTCTTCACAAGACCATATGCCCAGCAGAGATTTCCTATGGGGAGAACAACCCACCCAGCTTCTGGAGCTTCAGGAAATTAAGGTAAAGGGTCCAACATTGATTGAATTTGAACATTTGGTACTTCTGCAGGTGTGAAATCCTGTCCAATTTGGCTAAAGAGGAAAGAGATAGTAACATCTCCATCACTGTAGGCATCAGAGGTGACCTCCATTTGCATAGTAGAGCTCTCTTAGTTTGGAGAAAGATCAATGCCAGCCATCTAATCTCATGAGGGGTCATTTGTGGGAGATCTATTTGGATACCCAAGATGTAAAAAAGTGGGCTAAAAGGGAGCTTTGTCTCTAACACTTTGCATGCAGTATCATGGATGTCTTGCCACAGGGATTTCAATTGTGGACAGGACCACAGTATATGTAGAATATCCGCACCTGAGCCCTGACATCTCCAGCAAGAGTCAGACTCCAGAATCTTAGCCATATAAAGCACAGCTGGCGATTTATACCAAGAGTGGGCTATTTTGTTCTGTATTAATCTAGACCTAGCATTCATCAGCCATTTATGGGTATCTTTCCAGGACTGTTCCCAGGATATAGAGAAGATAGGAGTCTGGAGCATCTTTTCCCCCTTAAGTCTCGCCCTCTCAGAATATTGGGGAAGGGTATTTCTTAATTTAGCATAGATGCGTCCTGCTAGACCTATCAGATATTGTATCCAGATATGTAGCTCTGAGCTGTGTGTTTGAGGTTTTGAAGGGTGCAATATATAACTGAGTGCTGCCCTGAGCTGAAGATACTTCCAAATGTCTGTACGAGAAAGATTCCAGATACGCTGAAGGAATTGAAATGTATAGAGGGTCTTAAGAGTGGGGTCTAGCAGGTCTTTTAGTACGAGAATACCTTTGTCTGCCCAGGATTTCCAATATACCCATTGTGCATCAACAGTAATATATGGATTAAACCATAGAGGGGCATAGGACAGGGGAAGAAGAGTCTGGTTCAATCTTTTGTGGACACCCAGCCAGCTGGACCTGTCCGCCTCAACAGATGGAGACGTATAAGGTGACATACCTCTGTCAGAGGGGCTAGCTCTATGAGCCCTGTGGGGCATCAGAAGGGATGAGAAATGTACTGACTCAGTAATATCAAGCTCTATATGTACCCATTGTGGGGACAATGATGTTAGGGGATGCAGCCCTTTAACCGTTTGTGCCAAGAGGAACGCCTGCCGGTATCCTTCAACACCATGGAAGGCTCCACCCTCCCTTGCTCCAATGAGCTCTCAGTTGGGCACAGCTAAATTGGAGTTTGTTGCTTCTCATAGGAAATCTCCAGTAAGCCTATCCAAAGCCAGATATCATTGTTTAGGAAGGGGAATAGGGATATGCATTAGCAGATAAAAAATCTTGGGTGCAGAAGCCATTTTAATTGCAGCAATTTTGCCTGCCAACGTCATTTGAAGAGGTTTCCATCTATCAAACTCTGCTTTTAAAGAGCTAAGAAGGGGTTGAATGTTTGTCTGCCAGACAGTATCTAAAGAGGATGTGAGCTTAATACCCAGATATGTGATCTCCTTAGGTGCCCACATAAGGCCTACGGTCTGAGCTATCTCTTGGGAACATTTCCCATTCAGGGGGAGTACCTCTGTCTTGGCCTGATTCAGTTTCAGTCCTGAATATTGAGAAAATAAATCCAACAACTCCAATAATAGAGGAGCAGATCTTTGCAGGTCTACCAAGGGGAGAAGCAAATTGTCAGCATACATAAGGGAAGTGTATTCTGTATTACCCAATTTGATACCATTAATACCTGGGTGACTATGGAGTGCCAGAACTAGAGGCTCCACTGCCAAAACAAAAAGAAGGGGGGACAATGGGCAGCCTTGCCTTGTTCCCCATTCAAGGTGAATATGGCCGAAGAGTATGGCATTCGTGTTAACTCTAGCTGAGGGAAATGTATAAATAGCTTGAATTCAGCCGGCCCGGTGGCGCTGAGGGTTGAGGCGCTGGTCGCTACACCTCGCATCACGCCGGCGACCCATGTTCGGGAACGAGCACGGGTTGTCGGGGGGCGCGGGGGGAGATGGACGAGCGTCCGGAGGACTGCTCTCCATCTTCGGGTTGGGGGGATTCGGGCGGCCAGTGCTTGCCTGACCCCTAGCAGAGGCTGGGGATCGACAGCACGCAGCCGCAGAGACGGGGGGAGGTGGGATGTGGCAGATGCTTGACTAGTGTGCGCACGGGAGTGTGCGCGCACTCAGTCACTGGCGTCATTGCACACCATGCCAGCTGGGAGAAAAATTCGGAAAAATGGAGCCTGGCAGCCGACGTCGTTCCCCGTCGTCATTCCCGGAGGACGCCTCCCAGGCATGGACCCGTTCGGGTGGGTTGAGTCGCTCCCCACCACCCTGCCGCAAAGGGTAAGTCACGGGGTGCTGAAGGGAGGGGGTCTCATGTCCGGGGATGGCGCCGGAGGAACGGCGGAGTGCGGGGGTGTAGCCGGAGCTTCTGAGACATAACATCATTAAAAAAAAAATAGCTTGAATTCTTGACAGGAATTTTGGACCAACTCCAAATGATGCCAAAGCCAAATATAAATAGTCCCACTCAACAGAGTTGAAATCTTTTTCAAAATCCATTGCGACTGCTGCAGCAGGGGTGGGAAGATATTTTGCTCTGTGCATGAGATTCATTAACGTCCTTAAGTGAACAGAGCTGTGTCACCTGGGGATAAAACCCGCTTGGAATGGATGCAAGAGACTTGGCAGGAGGGGATTTAGCCTGATTGCTAAGATTTTGGCATAAAGCTTACTATCAATATTATTCAAGGATATCAGTCGATAATTGCTTGGCTTGGTGGGGTCCTTACCTTTTTTTAGGGATAGTTGCCTCTCTTAGTGAGGGAGGGAAAGCACCTCTGAGCTCAATATCCTGAAATACTGCCATTAACAGGGGAGTGAGAGTGAGTGCTAGAGCCTGGTAAAAATCAGCAGTATATCCATCATTTCCGGGGATTGCCCAGCTTGAGGGACTTAATTGCAGTACTAATCTCCCTCGCGGATATTGGGGACTCGAGTAATTGAGCTTGTTGGTCGGTAAGTTTGGGGAGCCGACAGGACTGGAGGGAGGGCTGTAGCTCCTTGTTCAGATGGGCATGAGTGGAAGTGTATAACTTCTATAATAGGTGGCCATTATATCATTTATTGCCTTGGGGGCAGTGGTCAGAGTTCCACATATGTCCATAAGGCCAGCAATATATGTACTAGCTTGTCGTTTACGAAGCTGATAAGCAAGTATCCTGCCAGCTTTATCTCCACCCTCTCAAAAAGAGTGTTGTAAACATAATATCAGCCTTTCTGTTAAGGAGCTGATTGATCTCAAACCGCAGATTTAGAACAACTTTACCTATTGGGGAATTTGAAGTGGGGGAGTGTGTGGCCTTAAAAAGGCTTTCAGCCTCTTTCAATTTCTGTTCTAGAGATGCCAGATGTAGTTCCCGCTCCCTTCTTTTTGCTGCTGAAAATGCCATTATATTGCCATGCATGGTGGCCTTAAAGGCTTCCCACGTGTTACTAGCAGACGTGTCAGCTATCAGGTTGTGGGCTAGGAAAAGGGCAGCTTCATTCTGAGCCCATGGGATAAAATCAGGATCCCTAATTAGTATAGGGTCTAATCTCCAGTGACAGGATGAGGGAGGGTTAGTGTCCCATTGCATTAAAAGTTGAACTGGAGAATGGTCTGAAAATACTCTAGGGAGAATGGTAGCATCTAGAGATTTAGCTATAACTGCCGAGGATCCAAACCAAAAGTCCAATCTGCTGTAGGAGGCATTGGGCTCTAAGTGGAAAGTATAATCTCTAGTTCTGGGGTGAAAAAGTCTCCAAATATCTGATAGCCCTTGATCCAAAATCATTCAATGGAGAGCATTTATACATCTAATGTGTGTCTTTTTGCTTCCATCATTCCTGTCCAGAGATGGAACTAGTGAGAGGTTAAAATCTTCTCCAATGAGGAGGGGGCAGGAAGGGGGGGGTAAATTCCAAAATAGCCTGTGCTATACCATGAAAAAACTGTGGCGTATCTTCATTTGGGGCATAAAGGTTACAGAGAGTGATAGGTCCTGAGGGGGTATTGTAGGTTCCTAAAACCCACCTACCATCAGCAGTAGATAACGTCTTAAAGTGGGTCCAAGGCAAAGATTTATAAATTAAAATTATTACTCCGCATTTTCTAGTAGTGGCGTGGGAAGATACTTGTCCTGCCCAGTCCTTAATCAGATGAGTGTGGTCCTCTTCTGAGAGTTTTGTTTCCTGAAGAAATGCCACCTGAGATTTAAGACACTTCAAATGGGTTAAAACTTTTTTCCTTTTGACAGGGGAATTTAAGCCCCTTACATTCCAAGCGTGTACTAATAAGTCCGTCATACTATCCCACTCAAGCGGCTAGTTAAAGGGGTTAACTTCAGGGGGTGGATATGAAGATTCAACGGGGTGACTGTACTACATATGTCCACTAGGGTGAGACAAAACCTTAAGAGACTGAGGGTATAAACTTGAAAGGGTAACTTCTCTCGTAGCAAAAGTTAGAGCACCTAACACACCGTAAGCCTAATGTGAGATCCCACACTGCGTTTCTCTATCTAAAACAACTCTGCACATAAAAAAAAAAAAAAGAAAATCAATCAGAACTTATCCTGTAATAAGAATGGTGAGGGGCTTATCCAGCTGAAAACAGCAAATGGAAAACCCTCTCACTTCTGTGGGGCCTGTGACAAAAACCACCAGCTCTCGGCCAAACCCACCAATTGCTAGGGTAACTAACAAAAACACTTAATGTACTGTTAGACTGTAAACAATGTACAAATATCAACAGCTATACCCCAAAGCCTAGCAGGAATTATCCCAGAAGCTTTTACTCAGTTGGGGAGGGGGAGGAATGCGTATATCTGGAAAATAGGTGCTTTCCACTGTGTAACTGGTATTAAGCTCAAGAACGAAAGGGAGGTGTTACCAAACAGATACAAGTATTTAACTAAACAATAATGTAAAGATCAGCTCTAACTGTCTATATTCACGGGTTGGCTAAGCTATAACCCAGGCAGTGCAGGTTCAGAGAGGGACCCATAGCCTCCATGAAAAGAGCATTAACAAAGATGCAAATGTGTCTGAAGATAAACAGCATATTAAACATATTCATAAACCCTTATATGCTTTAACTCTCGAGCCAAGTGGCCCACATACATACAACAGAGTATCTCCGAGGTAAAGTGTCTGTCGGGGGTATCCTCAGATGGCCTGGAAAGTAAACAGAGCAGCCTAACATGAGGTAATAGGGCCCCAATCGGGGATAACTCTTTAGTAACAGTAGCTCAATTTAGACCCCTAAAGCGATACCACCTAGTGAGCGATGACATCCTCCCCAATGCCCCCAGACACAAAACCTTGGGTACTTATCTGAGAAGCATCTCTCAGTTGGTTGTTCAAGTTGAGTTAATGTCCTCAGGTGGTTGCACTGTAGATTCAAGGCCTGGCGGTGTGGCGGAGGCTGCTGGTTTCAGTTCTAAGTCCTGCAATGGAAAAACAGCCTCAACGTCCTTGGCCCAAGAAGTCTCAGTGCCCACCAAATCTGATCCTTTACATTCATCAGTGGAAAGTTCCATGGAGCTCAGTAGGACATTCTTCTGATGCGATTCAAGTGGCTCAAATCTGTTCTTTGAAAAGTAGGGGCTGGTATACATGATTTCCTGGCCTTCCGCTCTGCTAACACTCTGTTCGATACCAGCCTCATGTCATCTGTGCCCTTGCGGGTGATCTCTCTTAGAGTGTGGGGATCGTGGAGGCCTCTTCTGAACTTTAGGGTTCCTGGGCTCCAGCCCATACTTGAAAAGCGGGGGGGGCATGCTCTGGGGCACCCGGGGAATCGGGCTTCTGAGAGGGGGTCCTCAGAGCTTGGTCATTAGAGTGAGTCAGACCAGCAGTATGAGATTCTGAGGAGCCAGAGGTAGGCCAGGTCACTCAAATATAATCAAGTGCAGCCTCAGGAGTGGCAAATTGATGTGAAATTCCGTTCACTGTCATTTTCAATATAGCCGGATACCGGAGAACGAAGGGTATTTGCAATTTGTGTAATTTATGGCATATCTCTGTGAAGGCTCTTTGTTTATTTGCAAGTTCCTTCGAAAAGTCCTGAAAAATCATGATGCAATGACCTCTCCATTGTAGTGCCCCAAGCTCCCTTGTTCGCTGCTGTATAGCTTCTTTTTCAGCAACATTTAATAGTCTGGTGATATTAGGCTTTGGCTTGCCTCCCACCGATGGTTTGGGTTGAAGTGACCTGTGCGCCCTTTCTATTGTTATCCTAGTGGCCTGGGGGAAATCCAGTACTTCGGGCAAAGCTGTTTGGAGAAAATGAATGGTCTTGCCTTCCTCACAACCCTCAGGAAATCCCAGGAACCACAAGTTGTTACGGTGGCCCCTATTCTCGAGATCATCGAATTTGTCTTGTAGGGTGATAATTTGTGCAGCTTGATTCCTTAGAGTGACACAATGACCTTGGACCACATCATCTTGTGCCCATGCCTTTTGTTCTACTCGGTCTAGTCAGGTGTCAATCTGTTGAACTGAGACTGCAGTTGTATTAGAAGCCAGAGTTAAAGCATCGATACTAGTAATAATGGATGTGAACATTTCTCTTACTGACAGGTCCTCAGTCTCCTTTCTTGAGTGCGCCATTAGGCCTGTAGCACAAGCAGCTCAGTGGAAGACAAACAATAATCGCAAGTCCCCGATGTCTGATCAGGCTCTTGGTCAGTATCAAAGCTGCTCAAGTACTCCAGTTACTAAATCTCAAGAGTGGCCAGGGGGAGATCGACTTCAAGATGGATTTTTAATAGATCTTGGCTCTGGGGTTGTAGCAGAGAATTTTTAAGTCGCCATCTTGTCTGCAGGTTGGCCACACACCCAAAATATAGAATTTGGTGGCAGATAAGGACCACTTGGCCTACCTGGTCTACCTACTGTAACACCACAGACCCTACTTGATCTCCAGATGTACCCCCCTTTCCTTATCACTAAGGTTCCTTTCTACCAGTCACATTAATTCTTGAATCCCATTACCATTTTTGCCCCCATCACCTCCACTGGGAGGCTGCTCTAGGTATTCACCACCTTTTCTGTGAAGAACAACTTCCTTGCACCCCCTGAGTCTACCCCCTCCAGCTTCATAGCATGTCCCCTTGTTCTTAAGCAGCTTTATTTCTGCAAAATGCTTCCCTTTTTAACTTTATTTATACATTTGAAGTATCTGAAAGTCTCTATCATATCCCCCTCTCCCTCCTTTCCTCCAGTGTGTACATATTGAGGTCCTTTTATTCTATCCCCATAGGGCTTTTGATGCCGACCCAGCACAATTTTAGTTGCACTCCTCTGGACTACCTCTACTCTGTCTATGTCCTTATGGAGATGTGGCCCCCTTATCTGGATACAGTACTGTAGGTGAGGTCTCACCAGTGATCTATACAGTGGTAACACCACCTCTCTCTTTCTGCTAGTGATACCCCTCTCTATTGTCAATTTCTAGCAGTAGAGAGGATTTCAGACAAATCTTTATATCGGTGGCATCTTTGACAGTGTTCTGCATATATGGAAGGGATTCATGACTGTAACACTGGGTAAACTGCACTGGTTTGCTTGGATTTGTACAGTGAAAGGAGGTGTGTTGAGCATCTGTGGTTACTGTGCAAGAGCAGGGATTGTTGTGGAACAAATTCTTGGTTTGTCAGCGGTATGTTTTACTTGAGTGGGGTGGATTTAAAAAATATAGCTGATAACTATGCAGTATGTGATGTCCTATTCTTGTTGATTTGTTGTGACTTTAGGTGAACTACTGTGTTTTTACAAGTAGTACTTTTTTATGTTGGATATGTTGAGGGGAGGACGTTTTGAAGTATAGTAGGTGGGTGGATGAGTTTTTAAATACAGTTCGGTAAACAACACACTATTCTGGACAGTGGTGAAAAATTGTAAGGCATGTGGTAACTGTGTACACACTGTTCCAAAGTGAGGAGTAAGGATTTCATTTTGTAATATGGTTGGGGTGCCAAAAATTGCTGAAGTTATGGTTGCAGTGACATAATTACATGGGGCTGAGTAGTAATTGGCTAATTACAGTGCAGAATTCCTGTAATCCATTTGATAATTGCCAATCTGCAATGAGTTGTAGCAGAATGGATGAATTTCTTTATTTTGTTTTTATTGACTGGGAAAGAAGGACTAGTCAATTCTACTTTTTTTCATCCTTGTCCAAAGGAGGGGGGATGAAAATTAACACATTGAATCAGATTGAGCTTTTGGTGGTACAGTATTTGTTTTAGTGACTAGAGGGAATTTTCACCAGGACACCAAGGAAATTCCCCATATTCTTTTTGAGAAGTGCCATTGGATCTTTAACATCCACTTGATCAACCACCAGAACAAGTAGACAAGATATTGGTTTAACTTATCATCTGGAAGATGGATATTGTATATTGGAAGACAGTTCCCATCTCCAAATAAAGGCAGGGTCCTGTCACTCTTTCTCTGGCACTGTGAAAATATCTTCTCCTCCTTGGTGGGAATGGCAGGACTGGATGGTACAAGGCTGGGCAGATAGGACAGGAAATGTAGCCCATTGGGCAAGTAAGGAAAATGAAGCTGGTCTGGTAGGGAAGGGTGATTAAAAGTTCTGACACAGTCTGGATCATCCTCTTTTTCCTCCTGGACCTGTTTAAGAATCTCACCTACCCACACTTGTAAAAGCAGATTGTCAGGTAGGGTAAAGTCAGAGTAGTGAACCCTTCATACAACCTTGGGGGCCACATTATGGATTGTGGGAGAATTTTAGTGATTTTTTTCCCCTTAAGAAGTCATTTTATTTTGCCTCTTCTGAAGGGATGGGTCAAATACAGTAGGAAAGATGCTTCCAGTGTTATAGAAATTGTAAATATAGATACAGTTTGGGAGTCTTATGGAATGATAATTTTATCAGAAGAGGAAGGAGAACCTGTGCCTGATCTAGAGAAATACCTTTTAGTTGGCAATGAGGTGGCTGACTCACACAGACTTGATGGGTCTCAGAGCCACCATCGGGATAGTCATGATGAAAAGAGCTCTGAGAAATGGAGGTGTGAAGCTTTTTTCCCCATTTGGGAACTAAGACCCAGTGGGCAAAGGGACCATTTACAGGGGTGACTTATCAGCACTGGAGAGGCTAAGTGACTTGCTTGTGGTCACACAGTATGTAAGTGGAGGTTGTGGGAATCAAACCCAGTTCAGCAGGATGCACCAGGCTCATTCACAGCTTATTACTCTCACTTCTAGGTTATACTGCCAGGCCCAGGCTCTCCTATTAGCCAACAGCCTCTGCCTCACTGTTGGAGGAAGGGTCCACTGGTGACAAGGCTAGCCCGACAGTGCAGTGGTAGTGCTACTACATGCTATGCCAATGATCTGTGGTCAGGGAAAAAGTATCCCTTAGTAAGGGGCTAGGATGGGGGCTGGAACACCCATGAGGATGAAGCTCCTCCCTTTCTTGATGCAGGGAGAGAGGCAATGGAACCAGAGAAGAACTCCCAGCTGCTCCCTTCACTTTGAATGGCATGTAACATAATATGGTGAACAATTAACATAGGGCTGCGGCAATATAACTCCAAAGAGGAATAGGTTTAGTTTATGGGGGGAGTGTGGGACCTGTTGATCCAATACATAATAATTGCTGATGAACCCCTATTACACAGTTCTCATGCCCCCAACTATACAAGTTCATATAACATTTTCATTAAAAGACCTGTCTGGTTGATCCTGCTATGTATTATTTTGATACAAATGATAGCAGGTTTCCACTTGGTCATGGCTTAATGTTTGTTGATCAAGCAAGTAAGCCACAGCATTAAAGAACTGGTTTTCATCTGGAGTAAAACAAATAAATGCCAACTAGAGAAGTGTTTTACAAAAAATACAATAGGAACTTCAAGAGGAAGGAGCTGCTGTTAGAACTTTACTGCTCTATTGGACTAAAGAACTCTACTACTGGGAACTTCAATTTAGGATAAAAACAAAATAACAAAAAATAAGAGTCATTGTGTTTGTCTGAGTTGGGTGAAGGTCAGGAATTGTTATCTGTGCAGTTAGCTAGGTGAAGAAAGGAACCATGAAATAGGGGGAGTGGCTTAGGCAGAAGGGAGCCAGGTGTTTGCATTTACAAACTGACCTTGATATCTTTTGGCAGAGAATAGCAAGAGGAAGAAGCTGCTGTTAGAACTTTACTGGGACTATATTGCCCTCCATCCCTCCCCTCCACCTCCCCACATTTAGCTGGTTCTACTTTTATAGGCACAGGATTTGACTTGACAACAGGAACTTCCTGTTTGGGAGCAGGAAGGAAGTGATCACAGAGGCACAAAAAACTCACCATCCCACAAGGTAAAGAGTAGCTCTCCATCCCTTCCCCCAGCTGCTGGAGGTCTAACTCTGAGCAAGTAAGAAGGAGACTACTGAGGAATAAAGCAACTTCCTGTCCCATAACAGGAAGATCAGGAGCTTTAAGGGCACGGAAGCAGTAGAAATGTAGGGAGAGAAAAAAATTATATATAAAAAATAAACAGAGAGAGAAAAGAGTAAGAATACAAAACAACAGTTAAGGAGCCACAAATAAGACATGATGGGAGTGGTGCACTGCAGCGGCTGTGGAGCAGCAGTCTTCCAGAAGACGTTCTGGAGAATACAGTGTTGTCCCATCTGCAGACAGCTCTCTTGGCCGAGGGAGGAGGTTGCACATCTCCAGGCTGAGTTTGCCAGGATTTGGGGGCTTTCCCACCCAGGGACCACCAGGGCCACTGCCACTGCCTCAGAGGTTGCCAAGAAAGAGGAGCAGTTGGACCACGGTGGGCTCAGGGAAGGGGAGGGTGGGCTCAGGGAAGGGGAGGGTGGTGGAACAGAGGTACATGCCTCCAGTTGTACCTCTTGACAATTCATATGCTGTTCTGGCAGAGTGTGGTTCATCTATGGAGGCACCCACAGTGGAGACCAAGGAGGATGCTGGGAACCTCCACAAAAGAGACCCACAGGAGAGTGGCATAGGACCCTGCAGAGGAAGGAGACAACTCCTGGTGGGGGACTCTGTTGTTAGGAGGGTAGAACTGTGGGAAGGGGGAGAGGGAGGTAAGGTGCCTGCCTGACGCCATGGCTTGGAAGGACAGAAAGCGAATCCTAAGGATTGCAGGAACAGCTGTATGGGGGAGGGAGCTGGATGTCATTGTCCACCTAGGGAAAAATGACCTGGCTGGGAAAGGCATCAGAGCAGTGCAGGAGGAGTTTCTGGAGCTGGGAAGGGGCCTTAGAAAAGTAGCACGCATGGTAACTTTCTCGGAGGGGTTGCCTGCATATGGCATGGATAAGGCTAGGGTGCTCTGCACCATGGGATTCATTCAGTGGTTGAAAGACTGGTGCAAAGCTCAGGATTTTGCCTTCATTGGGGATTGGGGGTCCAACTGGAGGGATGCAGGCCTATACTGGCATGATGGTCTGCATTTGTCCAGGAGGGGAACCAGGATCCTAGGTGATAGGTTTAAATGCTTCATTGGCAAGCATTTAAACTAGCCAAGGGGGGGCACTGAAAATGATAAGGGAAATCCTAGCCCCCAAAACAAATCAGGGTAGTTAATGAGGTAAACACCAAGATAGAGATGCCATAGGAAGAAGGGAAGGGGTAAATGGAGGAAAAGACAAAGGCAGTAAGGACAGTGATGGGGCAAAAAGGGGTAAGGCCATCAAAAAATAGAAGGTAATGAGTACCAATGCCCATAGTCTAGGTAACAAGCTCCCTGAACTGGTGGCCTTGATGGAAGAGGTATGCCTGAATATTGTGGCAGTCACAGAAACATGGTACACAGAGAACCATAACAGGGATGTCAACATACCAGGGTACACAATCTACAGGAGAGACAGGGAGGGTAGAAAAGGAGGAGGAGTAGCTCTCTATGTAAGCAAAGAGATCAAAACAATGGAAATAAAGCATAAACAGGGAGGCAAGGAGGCACTGTGGGTGACCCTGGAGACTGGGAATGGCACCAGAATCCACACTGGGGTTGTATACAGACCCCCGTCTCAGGAGGAGGAAATGGACAAGGAAATGATAGAAGGCATCCTTAGGATGGCAGAGAAAGGAGAAATATTGCTGATGGGGGACCTGAATATGCCAGCTGTTAATTGGAGCACCTTTGCTGCAGCCACATCCAAGAGCAGGGCCATTCTCAATGCCATACAGGGGATGTTTCAGACAGGTAGTGTTGGAACCCTCTCAGGAGGAAGCAATCTTAGACCTGGTACTCTCAAATGGGGACAGAGAGAGGATCTCAGATCTTGAAGTGGGTAGCCATCTGGGAACAAGTAACCACCAAACAGTGTGGTTCACAAATAAACTAACTGTAGAGTCAAGCCATACAAAAGTGAAGGCACTGGACTGCAGGAGGGCTGATTTTGTCAAAATGGGAGAGTGCCTCAGAAAAGCACTAGGAAACAGGCAAGAAAGAGGGGTGGAACAACAATGGGGAAACATCAAAACTGCCATCACAGAGGCAACAAGCCTTTGTGTGAAGCAAATAAACAAATCAAAACAAAAGAATAAAACATGGTTCTCAAAAGAAGTGGCAGGGGTGGTTAAGGAGAAAAAGATAGCATTGAGGAAGTATAAGAAAACACAGAAGGAGCAGGACAGAGAACTGTACCAGTTAAAGCAGAATGAAGTGGGGAAGGCAGTCAGAATAGCAAAGTCCCAAACTGAGGAAAAGATAGCCAACTCAGTTAAGAAGGGGGATAAAACCTTTTATAGGTACATTAGACAAAGGGAGGGATACTGAAGCTGAATAAAGAGGAGGGTGGGTAGGCAGAGAAGGACAGTGAAAAAGCAGGGATACTGAATGAATACTTCTGCTCAGTATTCACAAAGAAGAGGAGTGGGAGGTACCTACTCCAGTCAATAGAAGCACTCTGGATAGAGGGGTCAATATCAGTATTTTCACAGCAGAAAGAGTTCTGAAACAACTCCTAAAACTGAAGGTGGACAAAGCAATGGGGCCTGATGGGATTCACCCCAGAATTCTAAAAGAACTAAGGGAAGAAGTAGTAACACCACTGACTACCTTTTTTAAGAAATCATGGGAGGATGGTGTGGTACCTGAGGACTGGAAGAGGGCAGATGTGATTCCCCTTCACAAAAGTGGGAGCAAGACAGAGACAGGAAACTGCAGACCTGTCAGTTTGACCTCAATGGTAGGGAAAATGATGGAATCACTTCTGAAGGAAAGAATTGTTGAGTAACTAGAGGCCAATGGGGCACAGGACCCAAGGTAGCATGGATTCACAGCAGGAAGGTCATGTCAGACAAATCTAATCAATTTCTTTGACTGGGTGACCAAAGTAGTAGACCAGGGAGGGGTTGTGGACATGGCCTACCTAGACTTTAGCAATGCATTTGACACAGTCCCACACAAAAGATTTACAAACAATTTAGCCAGCCTGGGAGTGAGTCCCAGGGTGGTAGCCCGGGTAAAATGTTTGCTGGACAACAGGACACAGAGGGTAATAGTAAACGGAGTCCACAGTGAAGAAAGGGGGATTACTAGTGAGGTACCATAGGTTTCAGTACTGGATCTGGTCCTTTTTAATGCCTTTATAAGTGACATTGCAGAGGGACTAAAAGGGAAAGTATGTCTCTTTGCAGACTACACCAAGATCTGCAACAGGGTTGATACACAAGGTGGGGAGGAAATGATGAGGAGGGACCTGGCAAGGTTGGAGGAATGATCAAATGTATGGCAGCTTAGATTCAATGTAAAGAAGCACCTGGGAAACAAAAACCCAGTGAAAGAGTACACAATGGGAGGGGGAGATACTAACAACAACAAAAATGGAAAGATACCTGGGGTAGTTATATCAGATGACCTATAGTTGGGCAAGCAATCTGAAGGCAGTAAGGAGGGCTGTGGGGATACTGGGATGCATAAGGTGAGGCATCACCAGTAGAAAACAAGAAGTTGTTATCCCTCTGTACAGACAGTTGGTAAGACCCCATCTGGAGTACTGTGTGCAGTCCTGGAGACCCCCTCTGCACAAAGACATAGGGTGGAGGCTGTCCAGAGGAGAGCAACCAAAATGGTGCAAGGTCTGCACCAGAAGACATAAGAAGAGAGACTAAAGGAGCTTAATATGTATATCCTTGAGGAAGAGGGGGGGGGCATGATAGAAATGTTCAAGTACCTCAAGGGAAACAACAAAGTCCAAGAGGATAGCATCTTTCAGAGAAAGAGATGTGCAAGAACAAGGGGGTGCAATTTGAAGATAGAGGGGGACGGCTCTGAGGTAATGTGAGGAATTATTTTTTTCATGGAGAGGGTTGTGGATGCATGGAACAGCCTTCCTGAGGAGGTTGTGGAGTCAAAAAAGTGGGGGAATTCAAGAATGCATAGGACAGACATAAGGCAATTCCAGTGGGGGTTAGGAGGAAGTAGGCTGTTGGCCAACTGGCATCTGCAGCTTATCCATTAAGTAGGGAAATGGACAGACTAGGTAGGCCAGTGGTCCTTATCTGCCACCAAATTATATGTTTATATTGTACTATTTAGCAGAAAAAGAGTTTGCAAAAGTTGAGGTTTTAAGCCTAAAATAGAAAACAAGACCAATGTTTTTTGTGTAACCAGGGGCATGGCAGTGAAAACTGGGGGTTTCTGGCATTTCAAACCAGTAATTATAAAAAAGGAAACACAAGTATTAATTTTTAGCTTGTTTTCTTACACATCCCTGATGTGGGATACCAGTATAAACTACTTAACTCTGTGGTTTATGCATCATTCTTCACACTGAGTGTGTAAAATCATTTTCTAGGCACCACTCTCCATGCATTATCCCATATTCAGCAGACAGTGATATGGTTAATAATTTAGTAATAGCATTGATTATTGCTTATTGTACTGTTGTATATTAAGCAAGCACAATAGCTAACAGCAAGGTATATGTCTGTGCCTACATACAGATGATTTGGGTGACTTGTTACGCATAAGATAATGTTGGGTGCCTTCAACCACACCTGACATCTGTATATACCTGTAAAATATATGTTAGTGTGCTTATCAAATTGATTTTGAAAGAAACATAAATACATTTAAAAGTTAGTTATTATGCTATGGAATGTTGAGGTGTGCAGTTGTATAGAACAATTACTCACCTTTGAACTCCTATTAAACAGATTGCATTCACTTCCCAAGCCATTCTATGACTACCTAAATAAAACATTTAAATTTGTTTGAAAACAGGTTCATGAGCAAGAACCTTTTTTAATCATTTTGGGTGGGAATTTATATTTATTGAACCTCAAACTAGAAGAGATGCATTGATCTTCAGTAGTACTTTTTCTCCGCAGTCTTACCAATTGTTAAGCTATTTATAATAGTCACCTTGCAAAAGGACATCATGTCTTTAAATGAGAACATTCCACAAAAAAAAGGCTCTCAAGAGAAATATTCCCTGGACACAAACAGCAAGTAGTATTATGTAGCCTTCTGTAACTGAGTGCTTGGACGGCCAATTACAAACAAAAAACAGCACCAAGTCAGTTGCCCCATCTAGCTGCAGGAACTAATACTACTATTATAAGTTACAGTAATTAAATAATACTTTTTTTCTTATTAATACATCATGTTTTGCTACCTAATAAAATAATTCTGCATAGGGTATTATGCTCAAAGCAAGAAGAAAGAGCAACTTAAAAGGTACCTCATCTGGAATATTTAGATTTCGTTTCAAAGTATAAAAATAGCTTCAGTAAGCATTGTAAATCATCCCTTTCCTTACAATTTCTAGAAAGACAACGCAGAAGCTATAGCACACTAGAAATAAACATATTAAGGAAAGACCTGAGCTAAGCAAAAATAGGTCCTCTGTGACCAATTAAAACACCAGTCAACCCATAAGGATAGACACAGTGTTCAGGTTAGGGAACAGGTTATAAGCTTTGTTCTAAATCAGAAACCTTTCTTGTAATTTTTCCTGATTAATAATTGCTAGTTATTCAAACTGGAAAGAACAAATGTATGTCAGTGTATGTTCACTCCAAATCTTTTAAATATGAACAACCCATAAGATATTATTTATAGTTAAAAATGAATAAATGCCATGCAGTAAAAGACTCAAGAGACGTGCTTTAACATAAGATTCATATGGCCATAGAGTTTATGAAAAACAAGCAGAGATTTAGCTAATGCCAGGTTGTTCTCTGTTATTCATACGTTCTTATCTAAATGTGCATGTCAGTAAGCATGTGAATCCTATTGGAAGGTGTGGTACACTATCACTTTGTCATAGCTATTATAAGAGTATGGTTATGTCAACCTTCCAAACCATAAAACAGGGTTGTGTGACATATTATAAAAGTGCATTTTATGTGCTGTACATGGACAATACTTACTCACTGGCCAATTAATAGACCATTAAAATAGGAATCTGTGCAATGCTGTGACAGTTTGGGGTGATCTTTATAAATGGTTTCACCTTGCTAATGGCAGTGCAGAAATATATGAACAACTAGGACCCCAACTGTGTAGTGATTCAGCTTGCAGAAAGCTATAGAAATACTGAATTAACTTGGTAGAACAAGAAATGTTTGCCTTGGAGTTGACTAACGTCAGACAGCACCAAGATAAACAAATCTTTGCTGCTGACTACAGTTGGGGAAATAAAATGCAGCTCACACACGGGCAGACAGAGTAGTCATTTCTGAAGGATAGAATTACAGTATTTTGAAGCTGTTACGTGATAACTATTTTTGTGGTTGCAGTGAAAGGCAAGTTACATAGGGCACAGAGTGTTTTTATTTGTAAGCCCCCATGTAATATTAGAAAACCTGTGCTGTATGTAAAGAGAGAGAACACAGTAGCAAAACAAGGCAAACCAACCTATAAGAGTGTTCCATTACAGGGTTTAGAGCGGTGATGTCAAGCCTACAGGGGAAAGCAAGTTTATTATGTTGTGTCATGAAGATGCAGCAAGTAAATGTTGTGTATCCATGGTGCTTGTAAAGCTCAATAGGTGACTGGCAAGGCTTATTAGGTGGCATAATTAGGTGGCAAGCAATAGTTTGATTGAGGTGGCACACAATAGCTTCAGTGCTTATAGTTGTTATGCATACTCTTCTGTGTAGACTGTCAAGATTATTGTTGCATTCTGTGTGTAAGGAAACTGTGGTGAGGTCTGCATATTGATATGCTCAACAGCATGTAGTATCAGATGAGGCACTTCCTAGTCAGTTTACCTCCCCCCACAGATTTGTATACAGATTTGCATACCCATGATGCATTGTTAAAAAAAAATGGGCAGACTGGGTAGACCCAGTGGCCTTTATCTGCCATCACATTCTATGTTTCTATGCAAGGCTTTTCATTGTATGGGTGTTTATAGAAACCACACAATGTGGAACGTATCGATCTTCCTGTAAAAGTTACGTATCCTATATGCTGTTACATATTGTTCTGATCAGCATTCAAATTACTTCATATCTTTTCAGTTATTACAAAAAAAGAATAGTTAAAATGTGTCTCTTTCTATGCTTCCAGTGAGTTGAACTAAGAGAAACTGCTCTTTTCTGCATGGGAAGAAGTTTTTGGTAAAATAGGTTGTCAGCAATTTCTGAATAGTTCCAAGTCAAAAGCTGATGTTAGAAATCCCAGGTGTCATAGCCAGGGTCTGTTTATACAGTTATGAGGTTTTACCCTGTTCCTGTGATAACCTGAAAATACATCTACAGATACAGTATTTGCTGTCTCAGTCCCTTAAGTGTGGTTGAACACGTGGTCCATCTTGTGATGAGATCTGATTCTTATGGATGGTACATAATGTTGGTGTCTACAGTATCTCTTTTTGGAGGTAACCGAATGTCACCCCAACACTTCTTATCTTATTCCTGTCAGTTTCAGTGGACAAAAGTGTTACTTTTTTGTATGTATATGGTGTGCACTGCACAGTGGCATGAGTGGCAGAATGTAGTATGTGTTGAGCCATTTTTAGTCAGCCCCCCCTCCAGTATTTGTATACCTGTGATGCATTGCACTGGATTTTAGGCTTTGTATTGTATGTGTGCTTGTGGGAAACAACCAAATTTAAAACTTTCTTCTTGTATCATTTATGCACCCTACATACTGTTGTTTTCTTTCTTATTACCATTTTAATTACTTTGTCTCTTTCCACTCATACGAACATATGCAAATGCCAGCAGATTAGGCCTTAAGGTGTATCTCATCTGCTCAAGCTGCAGCTTACAGTACAATTACTGCTGCTGCCCCCTTCAGCAACAGTCAGAATATACTTTCTGATTATATGCTTCCATTGAACTGGAAGCAATAAAAGCTTTTCATCTTGTGTGGGATTCAGCTCTTAGTAAAAATGAGTTGTCAGCAACCATTGGGTAATCCTTCATAACAATCTAGAAATATTATGGGACTTATATTATTATTGCAAGATGCCACTCTTTCTTAAACATGGTTACCTGAAAACAGTGGTGCAGCCTATGTTGCCTTAAGCAGTGTAATGCACTCTGCAAGGGTCTGCTTTGTGACCAGATCAGCACTCAGCATTTGGTGCAGAATTGTGCAGCATGTTTCCTCACTCTAGCACAACATATCTTATTGTTGAGCATTTTAGTAGGAGAAAAGGTCATCCATTTTAGGATTTATGTCACCCCTTTTAGTGTTCATGAGCCAGCTATGGCTTGGTCTGCATACTAACAAGGTTAAAATTGCAGCAATGGACATGATCAGATATTTTCAGCTATTTCAAGCTATTTTAGAGATTCATTCTGGTGACACTGCAGCAGTACTGCAGGCAGAACGAGATGTCTCTAAAGATATCACAGAACTTTCAGGAAATATCTGTGTTTACTCCTGCTTTGTATAATGGGCTTTGATTATTTGTTAAATGATGTGTGTAACTTAAAAACTGTATTTATTCTGCTTGCATGTGGTCTGTATTGCATGTATTACTTCACATGGGTCACCGTTATAAATGAGCTATGCTCAATGGTTATAACCCTAAATAAATGAAATTAAATGTAAAGAAATCTGACCATGTCATTTGCTACAACTGTAACAGAACATAGTACCAGCTGAGACATTTCCTATTGCAATTTCGTATTCAGCTCTTATCCATAGATTTGAAATGTATTGTGTAATCCCTAACCCCCTGCCCCAGACTAATCTAAAAATGAGCTGCTACAAGCTCGGTATGTATTTCCTGGTAAAACTTTTGAAATAAATAATCAATGCCCATAATGCTTTGTTCTGAGTTTGAAGCTTTTGACTGCATACATTTACAAAAACCACACACATCAGAAAGTAGCTATCTTCTTACATCAGTTCGGCATCCTATACACTACTATGCATTCTTCTTTGCTTTTAGATATGTTTATCATTTTTTCTGCCAGTAAAACAAGAAAAATGCTCATGCCTTCAAATAGTGCAGAGGACTGGTGCTAGAGGCAGGTTTGTCAAACCTCCATAATCCAACATGAAAAAGAGCCCCTGCACACGGAACTTTACCTTGAAACCACGTTATAACTTTGAAAATACAAAAAGCTTTATTAAAGTGCAGTTCAAAACATGGTGGTGGAGCATGCACTACCTAATCACACCAGTTGCTATTGTATGCTCCAACACCATGTTTAGAACTGCACTTGATATAAAACTTTTTATATTTTCAAAACTATAACATGGTTTCCTAGTAAAGTTGTTCTCTGTGTGTGTGTGTGGGGGGTCCTGTGCATGTTCCATTTTTTCTGCCCACTGCAAGCATAATAAGAGTATTGTGAATGGTTCTATGCTCTCAGTGAGGTGAAGCAGTAGAGGCTGCCTATTATGTATGGAACTTGATTTCTGTTAGAAAATGTTTTCCACAACCACTGAGGAAAGCATGATCAGGGGAATCCCAGGCACTGGGTGGAGTTAAGAGTCTTCTTCTTAAAACTGCTTTATTGTACACCACTATTGCATATTATAACCTAAAATCACTGGTGCTAGCTTTGGTTACTTTGTGCACTGAGTACAGCAAAGTACTACAGAAGGTCCTGCCCTAGGCAGATCTGACCCATGTGGCTTGTGCAGAGCACTTCAGCTAATCTCATGACAGTCATATGAAGGTCACAGAATTTTACTCTGGCTCGCCAAATCATATTGCCATGGGTCTTAGTAGAAGAAAAAAAAAAGTTCTGGGCAAAAATCTAATAGGTTTAGGGGGCAACACCTCACAGTTATAAACAACAAACAAGTTCCTGGGACAAACATATATATATAGCAATTATAAACAAAAGACCAGGTCCACTGAAAAAGAAATTGTTGTTCACTGTATCTAACGCTTATTTTATAAGTACAGCTGGTGCAACTGACATGGTAAGATTTCTCCTGAAATGTCTGTGATATCTTCAGAGGAATCCTTGCCTACATTAAGCACTGCTGCAGAGCCACCAGTGCAAATCTCTTCAGAAACATTGCAAACTATCTGGAATTATCTGACCATGTCAGTTGCTGTAATGGTTGGTCATTTCTAGCCAGTGTAGCTTTAGCATATTCCAGTATTATTGATACTTTGATTAAATAGTGGTTAATGCCTAATGAATAATACTCAATTTCCATTGACACAGTACTTTCATACAAAGTATTCCAAAGTACTACATAAGCAATTTATTTACATTGAAACATGGCAAATGACAGGCGCTAAAATCCAGGTGGCTCGTTGTATCTGCCCAAGCCAGTCTAATTTTAAAACTATGCATGTTAGTACATTCTATTCCCCCTCAATCAACCCTATTATGCAGTATTTCCATATTCCTATTCTATCCCTTTTCGAACAATCCCACAGTTTCAGTCCAAATTACTGTTCATCTTCTGGAAGTTTATTCTAGTCCATTTACACTCTTTGTATAAAAGGTGGTTTTATGTGATAAGGGCAAGTATTATATCTTGCCAACCAACAACAGCACTGCAAAAACCACCCGACATCGAAACAGTGATGGGCAGCAGAGCGACCTCTGCAAACAGCAACGGCCGCTACATTTTCCAACAAGAACAAAATAAAAAAAAAACATTTTATGTAGGGGGCTATGTTCCTCCCCTGCACCCCTTTGTGGTGGGCAAGCCCTCACCAGGCTGCCTCAACTTAATGATTACCAATTCCCGCTTAGAAAAACCCAGGACAAAAAAATTCTGTCTTCTTATGAGTGATTTTATTGAGTCACTCTTGTTGAGCCACTCAAAAAACATAGTCATATTACTGTACACCTAAAAGGTACTTCCTGACATATTTTTTGATCCTCCCCCCTTCCCACCACTTTCATGGAGTTACCCCTTGTGCCTATGTAACTACTGATTGTGAAAAGCTTGCTGGTGTCCACCTTGTAAATTCCATGAATGTACTTGAAGATCTGAATCATGTTGCCCTCTTTGTTCTTTCCTCTAGGGTGTGCATGTTGCAATACTCCAAGTGCTGCTTGTAGGACCTACCTTGTTACCCCTGTATCATTTTTAGTAGCATGTCTCTGCACTGCCTCTAGCCTGGTTCTCTCCTTCCTTCAGTGTGGGCTCCAAAACTGCAAACAATTCTTAAATTACGGGTGAGTCAGGGAACTATACAGGGGCTGTATTATCTCCAACATTCTGCTAGTGATCCCTCCCTCTATGCATCCTAGCATCCACAGCCCTACTGCATTGTGTCAATACCTTCATGTTCTCCATTGTTAACACCCTCGGTTCCCTTTCTTCTGATTTGCTTTCCACTACAACCCTATACATCCTATGCAATGTCATGGGTTCTTAGCCTCCGTGTTCATTGTTTTGAACATTTCCACATTAAATTTCAGCTGCCATACCTTTGACCACATCTCCAGATTTTCCAGATATTTCTTTAGGGACATTTATCCCCTACTTGGTGTCCACTCTTTCACAGATATTTTTTTCCCATGTTCCTTTTTTTCCCATGTGGTGGCTGGCAGGCACAGCTATGGATCTCTCTCTGACAGGCTCGTTTTCCACCCATGAGCATGACTCTTTCAACTTCGGCTCTGACCCAGGCAAATCTCCCATGGATTTCTCCACTTGGCAGGGCCAAAGAGGGGAGGGCCCTCACCCCCCCCAGTGAACAATACAGATTCAAGGGCAGAATTGCAAGTTGGGAGCATGGCCAGGGCATCATGGACCCTGCCAGTGACCCCTTTTTTCTGTTTTCTCCCTTCACTATTTGCTGGGGCCTGCACATCAATGTGCGCACATGGAGGCATGGACACACTGTGGAGTCCCACAGCACCCACCGGCCAAGGTGCCTTTGGACCCACACTACCCTCAGGCCTCCACCCTGTGGTAGTCATTCAGCGGGAATGCCAATCCACCCTCCCCAGGAGAGGAGAGCAGTCCTCCAGATGCTCAGTCCTCTCCATCCCAAGTCAACCCCCAGCAACCCGTGCTCTAAACCAAACACAGGTCACCAGCGTAGCAGGAGATAAGGCACCAATGCCATAGTCCTCCATACCACTGGGCTAGCCCTCTTTCTCAGGTCTTGATGTAATCTGCAGTATCTTTCCCTAAACCCCCTCCATTACTTCACAAATAAATATGTTAAAGACAACCAATCCATGAGGCACACCATTCATAACTTCCCTTTCCCCTGAGGTTTCTCAATTTAGGACCTCTGGGTCTCCCCACTGAGCCACTTTTTCACTCACCCTGTAGTCCATCCCTAACTACCAGGTCAACTAACTTCTGTATGAGTCTCTCACATGGTGGGACAAAGTTGAAGGCTTTTCTGAAGTCTAGGTGCAAGAAATCAACTGCCTGTTCTCTAACCATAGCCTTTGTCACTCAATTGAAAAATTCAATTATGTTCATTTAGCATGACCTGCCACTAGTACATCAATGCTGTCTGGATTCTTGTAGGCCACGTCGCCCAGGAGCTCCACTAACTTATTCTTAAGTATAGACTCCATTCATTTCCTCACTATAAACATTAGATTTACATGTCAGTAGTTACGTGGCTCCATCTGACTTCCATTTTTAGGTAAGGAACCACATTCACAGTCCTCAAACATTATGGCACCTGTCCTGTCTCTCAAGAGCAGTTGAAGATATCTGTTAGAGGACCCGACAAGACCTTTCCCATCTCTCTCTTAACACCCTTGGCTACAACTCATCTTGTCCCAATCATTTATTCACATTTAGTGCTTAAACTTCCTTCAGCACTCCCTCTTCCATAAGAGGCTCCTGACTGATACCTGCTAGTGATCTGATTGTCTGTCATGCTGCAGTGTGGCAGAGGGCTCTGCTCTCCACTGTGCATACTGAACAGAAATAATAATCCAGTAGAGTTGCCTTTCCCTTCTCATTCTCTGTCAATTCCTCCCCTTGTTTATCTTGATCACTTACTCCTTGGCTATGCATTGCTATCTTATATAGTGAAATAACACCTTGTAACCCTCCCCAACCCAATCTTTGCTAGTCCCATTGATTTGTTTGCCACTCTCATATTTTCTCTGGTATGCCCCTCTATCTTCTTCCATTTGACTCATGTTATACCTAGCCAATGCCTTCCTTGTATTACTTACTGTCTCAGCAGTACTGTTTGAGAACCACAGTGGTTTATTTCTCCTCCTACGCTTCTCCACTATTTTTGTAGAGACCTGTAAACTCCAGTGCTCCCTTTTCAATTGGTTCCCATTTTCTAGTTACTCATACTGCCTTCTCCACTTTCAGTAGTATATCCCCAATACCTCCCTCATCCTCCCAAAACGTGCTACTCTGATTTCCAGAACTTTAGTCCTGGAGTGAACCCTCTCAGCTTTAAGCTTGAACTCAACTCACATGGTCTTGTGATCACTTGACCCCAGAGGGTGCCTAACTCTTATGCTTGATCTCAGCTCACATGATCCTCTGATCATTTTAACCTCGGGGGTTTGATCACCGTTACCTTCCATAAGCTGTCCCTGTTTGTTAGAACTAGATCTAATATTGTCCCATCTCTAATGGGGTCAATCACCAATGATCTTCTGACTCAGGAATGACTCTTGCATCCTCTACACTAGGGTATGACTCCTTGTGCTTACACAATTGTTTTGTAGGTAATGATATACTAGAATCCCCTTGGAAAATTGCACAGAAATTTTATAACTATTTCTGCTCAATATTTAATCCAATCTCACACACAAAACAAGACTCCAACTACACAAACCATATAGTAGATGATGATATGAGGAAATAACTAGACAAGAAATTAAGAGTAAACTAGATGCAATCAACATTATTAAATTACCAGGGCCTGATAACCTCCAACCCCACCTGTTAAAAGAAATAGCATCATGGTTAATTGAACCATTATATAAAATTTTAAATTTATCTCTAACATCAGGATTAGTACCAAGTGATTGGAAGACTGCGTTGGTAACATCCATATTTAAAAAAGGCAATAAGAGTGAAATATCTAACTATAGACCAATTAGCCTGACCAGCATATTTGGCAAGATGTTTGAAGCGATTCTCAAAACAAGGATCATGGATGATTTGGTTAAGAAAAATCTAGTGGACCCAAACCAGCATGGTTTTAAGAGTAAAAGGTCTTGCCTTACTAGCAATTTAGTTTTTTTATGAAAGGGTTAGTAGATTCCTTTATGAAAAGATGCCAGTGGTTGTGGTATACTTGGACCTATGCAAGTCTTTTGATAAAGTAGCACACAGAACCCTAATTAAAAAAAAATTAGCTCATTAAGAATACACCCCAAACTAGTTAGCTGGGTTGATTAGTGGCTCAAAAACCATACACAGGTAGTATGAATAAGAGTGCATTCTTCAGATATAGGCACCGTCACTAGTGGGATGACACAGGGATCTGTCTTGGAGCCTGTGTTGTTCTCTATTTTTGCTTCTGATATGACAACAAATCTGAAGAATATTGCCATAAAATTTGCAGATGACACTAAAATTGCAGCTAAAGTGGGTTCAATAGAAGATATAGTGGATTTTTTCAATGACTTAAAAAAACTAGAAAAATGGGCTAAACAAAATGATATGAATTATAACATAAATAAATGTGTAATTATGCATTTGGGGATACAAACAAAAAAAAAACAGTTTAACCTGAATGGTATCCCACTGACACCAATAACAGAAGAAAAAGATCTTGGTGTAATTATTAAGTCAGATCTCTCATTAAGTACGCATTGTAATCATATTAGAAATCAGGCAAATAGATTAATAGGATGTATAAAAAAGATCTTTCATTTCTAGAAATGGGGTGTGTATTCTTCTACTATATGGAGCATATGTACATCCTCATTTGGATTACTGCTCTCCACTGTGGAGTCCCTATCTTAGGTGTGACATCAATGCTTTGGAAGGGGTGCAGTGAAGGGTTACCAAGATGACAGATGGCTTGAAAATCAGAAGTTATGATGAGCGACTAAAAGAGCTCGATATCTTTTCGCTGGAATTGAGAAGGACAAGGGGTGATCTGCTACTGATGTTCAATATATCCAAAGATATGGAACTTATGAAACAACTGGGTATGACCTTTAACAAGAGAGAGTGCAATCTTAGAAGCCATAAATTTCAATTATGAACGTATCCAAAGTTAGATAATAGACGTTTCTCTTATACCTAAAGGATGATACCTATGTGGAATGGCCTGCCTAAATCATTGTTGGATACAGATAATTTGGATACGTTTAAAATGAATCTTGATAAATTTTTATTAAACAAGGAACAAATATATCCAGGTTCTAGAGATGTACTAATGTGGGCTACAGCCTTCTGTACATCTATCACTCTTAGTATGTAACAATTGGGGTGCTCCAGTCTACATCTATCAGACTGAAGTCCCCAATATTAATGTCACCAAAAATTCAGCTTTCCTGTTTCACTCTTCTCCCAGGTCATTGTCTGTCTCTTCCCTCTGTGCTGGAGACCTGTACCCCACTTTGATCCTATTTACCCTCCCCCCTTCACAATTGTCTCTACTGCTACTGGCACAGTCCCTTTATATCTACCTGGTTCCTGTATTTATGAGACAAGAATACCCTCAATTCTGTGTACAATGCAGCTCTGCCTCCTCTCTCTTTCTGTATCTCTCCTGAACAATGTGTACTCTGGTACCTACAGTTCTCATTCATGGTGCTGAGTTGCCCAAGTCTCAGTAGCAAAAACCATATCCAAATTTGCCTCAGCCATTATTGAATCGAGGTCACAAGTTTTATTTCCCCATAGCATGTTCTGCTTTAATTATCTGTGAATTTTATTTGTGGATGCACTTCATTTAAAGGAAGCCAGTTGAGGAAAAGAACCATATATAACAGAAGCCACTACAGGCAGTTCATAGAACCGAGGGGATTCTACCTTGGCATCTAGTGATTTAGCTTAATTCATATTAGAGTTCCAATACAAAAACTAAAACAGGCCCTTTTTCATGGAGACAATGTAAGAAAACAGCCAATTTAGTCAGAAAGAAATGCTTCACTTTTCAAATATTTATAGGGCAGGGAGTACTTTAAACTTTTTTTCTTTTGTTTATTTCAAAGGCTCCTAGCATTAACTTATTTAACTAAGCATACCATATTTCTTAGATTATATTAGCATAGTGTGTACTGCTGACGTGGCTTTAGATCAAGGGTGGCTTATATAGGAGGACGGCTTGTATTAAGGATTCTGAAATTATGGTCTTCCATACCTGTACTGCTAATTGTTAAGTTAGATCACCTGATGGGCAAAAAATAAGCAGACACTGACAGCTCTTAGTTTGATTCATGTGAGTAAGGTAGTGGTTGTGAACAAATTAACAAATAAATGCCAAAATGCAAAGCATTCAACTTAGTTTTTAAGATAGCTGCTGCTAAGAGAGTGGAAAGAGAGGGCAATCATTCGGTGGTGGCAGCACTACATATCGATGAAAAACGACTGAGGGACTGGAGAAAGAAGCTGTTCAGCCTATAGGAGATGTTCTCAATAATGGGCTGTATGGGGGCTAACAGAAAAAGAAGGCACTTGGATGGTGGAGGTTGCAGAGCTTGGTATCCTGAAGTTGAAACAGAACTTGCATCCTGGATTAGTCTGCAGCGTGAACAGCACTACAGAGTCACCAGGAAAGCTGTATCACTGAAAGCTACTGCAATTGCTCAAGACCTTGAATTTCATGTTGCCACATCTGGGTCAATAAGTTTTTATGGTGATGGGGCTTCACCATATGGTAACAAATGACTGTGGGTCAGCACCTCCCTAAGGACTTTGCCCAAAAGTGTCGGTAGTTCTGGTGCAGCTAGTAAACATAAAATGTGAACGGGACATACCGGTACTTTTGGATCTAGTTTTCTGAGACTACAGGTAACAGTTAACAAACTACTATTAAATTGGTAACTGGTATCCAGTAACTTATTCAGACTTCGAGTTGGCGACTACTTTTGGGTGATTACACAATGCAGCCACAGTTCAGGGGTGTCTCCAGCATTATGGGCTAGTTGCATCTAATTGCTAGTCATAGGGCCACAGTTTGGGGGTGGCTTTTATTCCATATTACTGATAGTAACTGCGGCTTATGTATGAGGGGCGCTTTTAATAGAAGGCAGCTTTACATCAAAGAAATATGGTATCTGTTGTGTCCTTTATGATGTTGGACTTCCCTCCTATAAGCGCCCTTGATTCCATCCTGAAACACAGAAACAGAATTTGATGGCAGTCAGATAAGATCCTTTTGGCCCACCTAGTCTGCCCATTTTCCTTACCTGTTTCATATACTGCAGATCATAAATGATCTGCAGCTTACCTTCTCTTTTCTATTGCTAGTGTTCCTTTATATCTGTCCCATGCATTTTTGAATTCCCCAACCATTTTGGCCCCTACAACCTCTGTCAGGAGGCTGTACCATGCAGTTACCTCCCCGTCAGTGACATTTCACCAGCGAGGTCCCCCACAGTGACTACAGCACCATGCAGCTGTGGGAAACCTGCTGGCATCAGGCGCTGTCTGTCAGGGGTCCTGCACCCCCCCAATCAGCTCCGACTCGGAGTTAATAATCCTAAAGGAAGGGTGCAGGTAACCGGCAGCTGACTGCAGAATGCTGTCAACCTGCCGGTGTCGCTGACGGAGTGTTCGACAAAGATTCTGTCGAGCACCCATTGTGGATCCTTACCATGGATCCACCGCCCTTTCTGAGAAAAAATACTTTCTTAAGTTACCCCTAAGTCTACTCCCCTCTATCTTTATATCATGGCACCTTCTTCTTGAACATCTTTTTTTTGAAAGATGTTACCCTCTTGTACTTTATTTACACCCTTGAGGTATTTGAAAGTCTCTATCATAGCCTACTCTCTCTCTCTCCTCTCCTCCAGGGAACACATATTGAGATCTTACAGTCTCCCCATATGACTTTTGATGTAGCCCCTGCATCATTTTTGTCACCGTTCTCTAAACTGCTTCTACTCTGTCTATGTACTTCTGGAGAAGTGACCTCCAGAACTGGACACAGTACTCTAGATGAGGTCTCATCAATATTCTATCTTCTCAGAAGAAGCCAGAAGGTGAAGGAAGGAAACATATTCAATTCAGTGCTTCAGAGTAACTGGTAATTGGTATTTTTCTTTTAAACTTAGATTGTAGGCTTGTAGAGACACTATACTTTCTTTCTGTGTTGTCTTTACTTATAATTGTTTTTGGGCTGTTGAAAATTTAAAACATAGTGGTGGTGTAATTCTGTGCTGTCTTTAATTGCTGCAAATTTTATCTTGGCTTGTCTGACTGTCCTGTAGCTGGGTGAAGGGTGTTAATTGTCTGGCCTCTGACCTCAGCTACGTGATAACTGGAGGTGGGGCTTAGTCACAGTTAAAGCAACAAACAGAGGTTCATCTTCTCAGAAGAAGCCAGAAGGTGAAGGAAGGAAACATATTCAATTCAGTGCTTTAGAGTAACTGGTAATTGGTATTTTTCTTTTAAACTTAGATTGTAGGCTTGTAGTGACACTATACTTTCTTTCTGTGTTGTCTTTACTTATAATTGTTTTTGGGCTGTTGAAAATTTAAAACATAGTGGTGGTGTAATTCTGTGCTGTCTTTAATTGCTGCAAATTTTATCTTGGCTTGTCTGACTGTCCTGTAGCTGGGTGAAGGGTGTTAATTGTCTGGCCTCTGACCTCAGCTACTTGATAACTGGAGGTGGGGCAATTTGCTTCCTCCCACCCCTTCCCCAACTCTTAATTATATGCCCTGATAAATCTGATTGACAGGAGCTAAACACAGGGTATAGTAAGAGGTGAAGTAGGAGGAGCATAAGGGGAAGACCACCCTCAGCACAAGTGTTTTGACTCATTTATTTATTTATTGGTTTCTTTTTCTTAAAAAAAAAATATATATCTGACGATCAGTTACAGGATTTTTAGTACTGTAAATAAATAAAAAGAGAACTAAGAGAGCTTCAGTAGCAGAGAAGTAGTGGAATTGCAGTATAATGTGGGGAGTGGTGCAATGCAGTGGCTGTGGGGCAGCCATATTCAGGCAGACCTTCTGGACACTGAGGTGCTGCCCTATCTGCATGCATCTCTCTGGACTGCAGGATGAGGTAGCCAGACTCAGAGCGGAAGTAAACTGGGTCAGGAGTACCATCACCCCTATCCAGGGACCACCCAGTCCAATGCAGCTGCCTCAAAGGATGCCGAGAACGAGGAGCACTTGGATGACAGTGGGCTCAGGGAGGGTTAGAGCAGTCAGGCAGAGGCACATCCCAGATCCTATTCCTCTCAAGAACTCATATGCCACACTGGCAAATGAGGACAACCAAATAGAGGTACCCAGGGAAGTGGAAGGAAAGGATGTGGAGGTTAGGCAAGGAGGTGACCTCAGTGGGAAAGCAGTGGACCCAGAGGAGGAGGAAGTGAATCCTGGTGGGGGACTCCATCATAAGAGGATCAAGCTAGGAACACAGGAGGGGAGGACAGGAGGTGAGGTGCCTACCAGGTGCCACGGCATGGAGGATGGAAGGAAGATACTGGGGATCACTGGGAAGGCAAGGCGGAGGGTGAGCTGGATGTCATTATCCACCTAGGTACTAATGACTTGGCAAATGGGAGCCAAAGGAAGTTCAGGAAGAGTTTAGGAAACTAGGAGGGTCTCAAGCAAGTAGCTACTTTGTCACTCTCAGAAGTACTACCTGTGAGAGGCAAGGAGAGATAGGAGTGCATGCACCAGGAACTTTAACTCATGGTTGAAGAACTGGTGCTGTGAGGAAGGGTTTGATTCATTGGTGACTGGGGACCCACCTGGAGGGATGGAGGTTTGTTCAAGCCTGACGGCCTGCATCCATCCTGAGGGGAATCCAAGCACTCAATGATAAGTTTAAATGCTACATTGACAAGCATTTAAACTAGCAAAGGGGGGTGGCAGGCCAGCAAGGACGGTACCTACTTGCTCACCCCCCACAGCTAGTAGTGGAACCAGTGAACCAGAGGAGTGGCTATCTCTGCAAAGCAGTGTGCAAAAGATGGAGATTAGTGTCCAAAAGGTGGATAAGCAGAAAAGGGGCAAAATATAGCAGAAGGGCAAACAGCAAGGAGAACCAGGGATAAATGACAACCAAGGAAGGGGCTGGAGTAGAACAGTGAAGCAGTCTAGGGAGGTCAAATCATGGAAAGCCATGTGTGCAAATGCCAGGAGCCTTAGCAACAAGATGGAAGATCTGGAGGCTGTCATGGTACAGTCAGACCTGGACATTGTGGCCATCACTGAAACCTGGTGTAATGATAACCATGACTGGGAGATGGCCATACCTGGCTACAACATATTCAGAAGAGACAGAGCAGGCAGGAAGGGAGGAGGAGTGGCACTGTATGTGAAAAATGACATAAGGGCCACACAGATCCAGGAGGAACAAATGGGGAGAGATACTGTGGGTTAGCTGGAAAGGAAAATGGGGCCAGCCATCTGCACAGGTGTGGTCTATAGATCACCAGCTCAGGAGGAAGAAACAGATAGAGCTGATGCTAGCCATCCAAAGGATGGCAGACAAGGGTGAGGTAGTACTGGTTGGAGACTTCAATATACCAGACGTGGACTGGAGCATCCCAGCAGCAGCATCAACTAGGAGCAGATTTATCCTGGACTCCCTTCAGGGTGCCTTCCTCAAGCAACTGGTCATGGAACCAACTCGGCAGAAGGCAATACTGGACCTTGTGCTCACAAACAGGGACAGTGTGATGGGGGTAACAGTGGGGGAGCACCTGGGTAACAGTGACCACCAGTCATTGTGGTTTGAAATCACAGAAAGAGCAGAACAAAACCACACAAAACACGATCCTGGATTTTAGGGGGCAGACTTTGGGAAAATGGGAGATACTTGAAAGAGGCATTAAGGGAATGGGACAGAAATCAGGGTTGAGGAACAGTAGGTATTTAAAATGGGGATTATAAGAACAACAGAATTATGCATTAAGCAGGTTAGCAAGAGGAAAAGGAAGAGGAGACCATTATGGTTTTCCAAAGAGGTAGCAAAGAAAGTGAAAGCCAAAAAGATTGCATCAGGCAATACAAAAGACACAGGCAGAAGGGGATAGGAGAAGTACCAGGAGAAACAAAGGGAGGCAGGGAAGTCAGTAAGGGAAGCCAAAGCTCAGACAGAAGAACACATTGCAAAATCAGTGGGTAAGGGACAAAACCTTTACAGGTACATAAGGAAAAAAGAAAGACAAAGGAGGGATAGTGAGACTGAAGGGGAGGATGGGAGCCATGGGAGGATGACAACAATAAAACTGACATATTGAACAGGTATTTCTGCTCAGTCTTTACTAAGGAAGAGGGGGTAATGGGTCTGAAGGGAGTACAAGGGTGAGAATGGTGCAGAAATGGACACAAGTCCCTTTACACGAGAAAGGGTCCAGAAGGAACTGAAGTAATAAGAGCTGATAAAGCAATGGGGCCAGATGGGTGCACCCAGGGTCCTTAAGAACTAAGAGAGGTGGTGGCTGAACCTCTGGCTATCCTGTTCAGCCAATCACTGGAAACAGGGAGGTACCCAAAGACTGAGGACAGCAGATGTAGTCCCCTTATACAAAAGTGGGAACAAAGAGGAAGCAGGGAACTACAGACCAGTCAGCCTCACCTCGGTAGTGGGAAAGATCATGGAAGCACTACTGAAGGAGAGATTGGTGAACATCTGGTTGTCAATGGACTACAGGACCCAAGGCAGCATGGTTTCACCAGGGGAAGTCATATCAGACCAACCTCATTGAATTTTTTGACTGGGTGACTAGGGAGGTGGATCAGGAGGGCAGTGGACATGGCCTATCTGGACTTCAGCAAGGCCTTTGACACTGTGCCACATAGAAGACTATTACACAAACTGGGGAATATGGGTGTGGGCAGGACAGTAGTGTGGTGGGTCGAACTGGCTGGGTGGCAGAACACAGAGGGTGGTGGTAAATGGCTGTCACTCCACAGAGGAAGAGTAACCAGTGGGTACCACAGGGATCAGTGCTGGGACCGGTCCTATTCAACATCTTCATCAGTGACATTGCACAGGATCTAGAAGGCAGAATTTCACTGTTCGCTGATGACACAAAGCTCTGTAATAGAGTAGACACACCAGAGGTGTAGACAGAATGAGAAGGGACCTGCAGAAACTTGAAGAATGGTCAAGGGTTTGGCAGTTGAAATTCAATGCAAAAAGTGCAAGATAATGCATATGGGGCACAAAAACCCTGGCACAATATATCAGTTGGGGGTGAGGATATAGCATGCACCAAGCAGGAAAGGGATCTTGGGGTTGTCATCTCTGATGACCTCAAGGTAGGGAAACATTGTGACAAGGCATCAAGTAAAGCAAATAGGATGCTGGGATGTATAGGCAGGGCATCACCAGCAGGAAAAGGGAGGTCTAATTCCGCTATACAAGACACTAGTGAGGCCCCACCTGAGTACAGTGTACAGTTCTGGAGACCATACTACGTAGGACATAGACAGGGTAGAGAAGGTTCAGAGGAGGGCAACAAAGATGGTGCATGGGTTGCATCACAAGTCCTATGAAGACAGGTTGAAGGAACTGAACATGTACCCTGGAGGAGAGGAGGAGAGGGGGGATATGATAGAGACATACAAGTATCTTACAGGGAGGAACAGGTGCAGGAAAACACTATTTTAAGCGAAAAGATGTTTCAGGACTAGAGGGCATGGGATGAAGTTGGAGGGAGGATGATTCAGAGGAAATATGAGAAAGAATTTCTTCACAGAACGGTGGTGGACAAGTGGAACACCCTGCCAGAGGAAGTGGTGGGGGCTGAAACAATCACGGGATTTAAGAATGCATGGGATAGACATAAAGGAATTCTAGAGGCAGGGGTGAGGGGAAACAGACTTCTAGGAAAACAAACTGAACTTACAAGCTCAAATGGGCAGACTAGGTGGGCCATAGGCCCTTATCTGCTGACACTGTCTATGTATCTATGTATCTATGTATCTATACAGTGGCATCACCATCTCTTTCTTTCTGCTGGAGATACCGCTCATTATGCACCCCGGCATTCCACTGGTTCTCCTTACAGCCTTCTCACATAGTTTGGTAACCTTTAGATCATCACATATGATTACTCTCAGGTCCCTTTCCTGTTTGGTGGCCATCAGTACGGACCCCATTATGTACTCCTTCCCTGCATTTCTGTGCCCCATAGGCATGATCTTGAATTTCTTTGCATTGAATCTTAGCTGCTACACCCTTGACCACTATTCCAACTTGCTAAGGTCCCTTCTAATTTTCTGTACCCCTCCTGGAGTGTCAGCACTGTTGTAGATCTTCATGTCATCTGCAAAGAGACACACCTTCCATTTCAGCCCCTCTGCAATGTCACTTATGCAGACATTAAAGAGGACTGGTCCAGACACTGATCCCTGAGGGACCCCACTGGTCACCCACCTCTCTTCTGATTGAACTCTGTTCACAATCACCCTCTGTATCCTATCACTCAGCCATTTTCTTGACCCAGTTTGCCACTCTGTGACACCACTCCCAGGCTGTCCAGCTTGTTTACTAGCCCCCTATGGGTAGCACACCAGGAAAATGACCACACAACAGCAAAATACCACCACAGCGACAAATCTCACCAGGTCAAGATATTTCACTTTGGTGGTCTGCTGTGACCCAGCACTGCAACTCCCAGTGTTCTGCCCCCACTGGAACCATTATATAAAGAAATGGAGGTGTGGGGGGCACAGCCCCCCTGCATGGGTTGTCCGGGGGGGCAAAGCCCCCACAGAAAAACATTTTCCCCTGTCGGGAACAATGCCGACTGTTGGCATCGTTACCATTGATGTCGGGGCCGTCGATATCGATGGTGTAGATATCTTGACATGGCACCCCTCCTATGTAAGACAGAGTTGAAGGCCTTGCTGAAATCCAGGTACACCACATCCATCACCCCTCCCTGATCCACCTCCCTAGTCACCCAGTCAAAGAAATCTATCAGATTTGTTTGACAACATCTTCCCGCTGTGAATCCATGCTGCCTTGGATCCTGTGCTCTGCTGGATTCCAGATATATCATAAACCTTTCTTTTAGTAGTGATTCCATTAGTTTGCCCACCTCCAAGTTTAGGCTGACTGGCCTGTAATTGCCAGCCTCCTCCTGCTCCCTCTTTTGTGTCTTTTGTGGGGAGGAACTACATTAACCCTCCTCCAGTCCTTTGGTACCACTCTTGTTTCCAGCGAACTGTTGAACTGAGCTGTCAGTGGTGCCTGCCAGTGCCTCCCTGAGTTCTCTCAATACTCTGGGATGTGTCCCATCCAGCCTCATTGCCTTGTCCACTTTCTGATTAGTAAGTTCATTTAAGACTCTCTTCTGCTTAAATGAACTGGTGTTCACATCCCTTCCAGTGGTGCTTTCATTACCTAACTTCAGTCCCTCCCCTTCCCCTTCTTCTATGAATACTAAACAGAAAAATTTGTTCAGGATTTCAGCTTTTTCTTGGTCCTTCTCTCCATACTTCCCTCCTTTCCTGTTTAGTCTCACAATCCCATTCTTAGTCTTTTTTTCTTTCACTACTTTACCTGGGCTAGTTTTTAAAGGTCCCCTGGCATTTATTGGAGAAGAGTAAGGGGATTTTATTGAACAGAAACAAACACAGCAATACATAACACAAACTGTCAAAAACTATAGAATGTTTCTGAAACCCTCCAATTAAGTGGCACCTGTCCTGAACACTTCAGAGCTACATTTCCATTCAAATGGGCCCCTAGAAATCAAATTTGTTATTTGAGCATTCAGATAGTGGTGGACCTGACAAAACTGTTTACAGTAAATTATGAACTGCTTTGGTCTGCCATAGTAAAGGACTTAACTAGATGGAAGCACCTACCCTTGGGTCTGGCGGGTAGAGTAGCCACAGTCCAAATGAACATACTTCCTCACTTTCTTTTTCTGTTCTCTTCTCTTCCAATTAGAATTCCAAATATTTATTGGAACAAGGTACTGGGGCACATTACTGGCTTCCTTTGGAATGGCAAGAGACCACGGGTAGCCAAGACAACTTTACAGCTCCATAGGGAGTCAGGTGGGCTGTCTCTACCAGATCTTTCTAAATATTATCTGGCAGCTCAGGGAGCGATGGTGGTAACATGGGCACAACAGCACAGTTTGTCCCTTGGGTATCTGACAGAAGATGCGGATGTTGGCTTTAAACCTCTGTACACCCTGGCCCTGACCAGCACCCCATTGGACCTAACTAGAACCATTAGAAACTGATGGGTCAAACATAGCCTTCAGATTCTACAGAAGATTAAAATACATACTTGCACTACGGAGGGCCTTGGGCCTCTCTCCCTAATTAGGTATGAGACAAGCTTTTTCCCTCCAACACTAGATACTGGTTATACAGAATGGGGAAGGCAGGGCCCCTTTCATTTTACACAGTTTATCAAAGTCCAGGGTGGCATATCTTTTCAAAGTGCAAAGGAGAAGTTTGGCTGGTCCAACCTACAGTTCCTTTGGTATATGCAGGTCAGACATTTTATCAATTCAGATAGCTTATATATATATATATATATATATATATACCACCTAACCAGGATGTACACAGGGTGGGAGGAGTTTCTCTACGAGGTAATCACTATCAAAGGTCCTCAGCGCTACATCTCCAGCATATATAAACTCTTAGGGAGCTCAGTGGAGACCCCATTAGACTCATTGAGGAGGATCTCGGAACAGGAAGCAGGTGTTATGATAAACACTTCTATCTGGAGTTGTAGATTTAAGCTAGGATGGAAAGTTACATCAGCCCCCCTGAGGCGTGAATCCTTTTGGAAAATTTTGGTGAGATTCTTTCAAACACCAACAATCACTTACCATTACAGCAGTTCATGCTCTAATAAATGTTGGAGGGACTGTAGTCATATTGGAAGCCATTGGCACATTTGCTGGGGGTGACCTACTCTTGTCCCCTTTTGGCAATTGGTCCAACAAGCTGTACATAGCATAACCAGGGTCCTTCTACCCTTACAGTTAGAGAAGTGAGTATTGGGAATCCCGGGAGCAATTGGCTCTAAGGGGGATACTAGGAAAATCTTATTGAAATCCATAGCTGTGGCCTTTAAATATATCACTGCTAACGGGCTGAAGCCCAGTCCCTCCACACTAAAAGAGTGGATAGTTAGGATGAAGGGGGTTTTATCAATGGAGGCCCTTATGGCCAAATTGCGCCTCAGTTATGAATCACATGAGCAAAAATGGCAAGCAGCGGGCGGGTGACTTCAGTCCAGAGCTCCACAGACCAGTTAGTTGCAGTGGTCATGGTCTAGTGGGTTTCACAGCTTAAGGGAGGATTTCATACACTGTTCGGTCAGTGGGGATGAAAGTAGGAGTACAATCATAAGTTAGTGAGATGAGCTACATGTCACTCTAACTTTGGGGTCAAGGGACTGGAAGTGGGGGTGGTGTACCTAATTGCTGAGTCTTGAGCAAATGAAGTTCAATTTTAATTTTTATTTTGTCATTTTGGTTGTTGTTCTTGTTCCCTTGTTAATCTGGGAAGTTTTAGTCCCAGGGGTTCCAGAACTCACTTTTGGCTTATTTTAGCCATGATGAATCTCCTTTTGGAGATTAGGACCCAGACCCAGACAAGTTCATCCTACAGCCATCTACTTACCAGAGTCTGCTTTAAACCCACAGTTGAATAAGAAACTTTTCCAGTGATCTGCAACAGAAACTCTTTATCATGAAGTTATTACTGCTTGTACTAATATCGATTTGTTAATTACCTCTCGTATGAAATTGTATACAAGGCTATATGATGCTAATTCTTGCAATAAAGACGAGTTAAAAAAACTACTATAGAATGTTAAAAACAAATGAATGAGACTGATTTACACAAATCATTGATAAACCATTTTGAACACAGCAAAGACAAGCAAAAGAAAAAAACACCTCAAGAGTTACTATATAAACGCCTCAGATTTCTAACTAACTTTCATCTTTTGGGACTCCTGAACATGCTCCCCAGTAATGTTGAAAATCATTACCAGTTAAGAGGGTTTCTTCCACCTGACAAATTCTGCTCATCGTTTTCATAACCCGATTCACTACCTCTAAACCAGAAAGGGTTTATTTTGTAAGGACAAACCACAGCAGGCCTGCCAACACTGATATGTACATGCTGCAGATATCACCTGCAATGTGCCTATGGTAGGAAAGCTTTCCAGTGTGAGCACTATATTTCCAGAACTATGCTTTCATAATCTGACTGTGCAAATATAGGTGCTTTCCATACCACAGCTAAAGTTTTCCAAATGTCTGTGGAAAATGGACAATGAATGTTTGTGTGTTTCAAGACATACTGAGCAGATTGGTCATAAACACATTCTCTCATCCACAGCTCTGTGCTTGAAAGAGGCCATGACACCTAGTTTCCCATTGACACATAACCACGTGATATCCCTCAGGGATGCCGACACCCTATTATCTCACATAAAGCTAGTACTAAAGCATGATCCTAGGGGAAATATCTCAGAAAAGTTATGGAAATCTTCCAAGTCTGAATTTTTTCTTCTTTTTTTTTTTTTTTGGTCACCGGACTCCTGTAGCTCAGCCCCAGCTCCCAACCTCCCTCCAGGCCCCCCTAGGCACTTAACTTGGCTCTGATCCTCCCAGGCTTGCCCTCCAAGGTGGGGCCACCAAGCCAGTGTTTCCCTGATGGATGAGAAAGGGAGGTGCCTGGCAAACTCCTGATACTGTGAAGCCTTCTCTGGCTTGCTTCTCAGGGACAAGTCCATGGGATACAGCCAAGCCTAATGAAACACTATACTCAGTTCAGCGACTGAGTGCCATGGTGGGCAGGGGATAAATGGAGTGAGGCATCATTGAGGGAGCCAGCAATTTTTTCTAAATGCTTATGCCCCATTGGATGCCTGACGTGCAATGGTGTAATGGCACAACTCTCCGGTAATTGCTCCCTCTGGACTCCGACAGAGGTCAGTCTAACTCCAAACACTCACCCACCCTTCCCCCAGAGGAGAAGAGCAGCCAATTGAATACTCAGTCCTCCTCCTCCCAGCTGGCCCTCTGAGTCCTTGGGTCCATTTCTGAACCTGGGGATTGGGCTTTGCGTGAGGAAGCCCTAACGCTGTGCCCTTGAGACAGCCCACCAACTCTGAATTTTAATTAGACTGTGTCTTAAATAATCTGGAATATAATGATTCTTACCTGCCTGTGGAAGGCTTAATGTGCCCTGCTCCCATCTAGGGAGAAAAGGTGAAATCCATTCTAAGATCAGAAATGCCCATAGGATTTGTGAGTGTCCCAATACAGAGTCCAGTTTCTTGGAAATAAAGACAGTAAAGAAGGCAAGTAGGTGTACCATGCCCACCCCTCCAGGAGTCACCTCTGCTCTTCTCCCAGCCATCCTCTCAGTCAATACCCGCAGTGCCTCCAAATCCTCCCTCATAGTGCCTAAGGTCAGAACCTCTGTAGCCTAAAGGACTTTTGGCTACAGGTGCCCAACCTGGTTCAACTCTCTACCCACTTCAGTAACTAGTCTGCCCAAGCTAGGATTATTTAAAGAGGCCCTCAGAAATCATATACTCTCTACTCACTCTTGCGTGTGTACCTACCGGTGAACCGAAGTCCACTGGGCCCCTCCTCCGTCATGACTCTGAGTCTATGACATTGGCTTCCTAGCAGCTTAATCAGCCCTCAGTCTCAAAACTGGTCAACTGACAAGTCTGATAAGTGTCCTTAGAAATACAAAATCACACATGCCCCAATAATGCAAAGCATCATGGACTGCATATGCAAATCATCACAGAATATTATGCTGTTTCAACTTTGAGCAAAAATGCAAGGTGCTTAAAGTTGAACCAGCATAATATTCTGTGGTGATTTGCATATGCAGTCCATGATGCTTTGCATTATTGGGGCATGTGTGATTTTGTATTTCTTTGAAATTTGGCTTCCCGGCCAATGGCCTTCCGGGTAACCGTTGCCTCAGTGCTTGCGCACAGAGGTTCTTTGTTGTTTAAGTGTCCTTAGCTACCTCTATGTATAGGCCTGTAACCCCACCTGTATACAATTTGTAACAGTTCTTAAAATCCTGCTGTGTTTCTACTATATTTGTAACCTGTACCCCTGTATTGTTTATGTCTATAAGGAATGTTCATATGTAATTGACTGTACTTCTCTGTAACTCTGACGTGGAGCCTTTGGAAATGAGTCCCTGACTCAAAGGGTTGTAATTCCAATGACTACAATAAATAAATAAGTAAAACTTGAAACTGGTTTCTGTGTAATCTCTTTCTTAATGGGGGTTAGCCTGCTGCCTCACAGACATTGGAAGGAGAGACTAAGCACTTTAGTTTTACACTCTTGGTGGTGGACAGAGTTGGCTCAAATGCCAAAATTGTGGAAATACAAGGGCTTTTTATTAAGTACACTATTTTTTTCTTTGATAAAAATCTGCTGTTCCATAGTTCAATCTGAGCAAAAGTTTTGTTAATTTGATGATCTCAGTTATCTACATTATGACTATGATCCTTGGACCAAATTTGATTCACAATGTTTGTATATATTCTACAACTGAAACTCCTGCAATTTCTGAAATCTGTCAGTCTCATCCACGGACCTGATTCAGAAAGTTTTACTCTTTTTGAAATGTATTCTGCCCTTATACTTCAGAAAAGTTACAGTACCAGTCTTTTGTCCATACCATGGTGCATACATCATTTGCGTAAGCTACATATTTTAACAGTGGGGTACCCCCATGGAATGGTATGCCTTGGGATTTGTGTGATAACAGCAAAAGCCTAAAGGTGATCAGCATTATCGTAAAGCCAGAGTGCCGAAAATCAATTTTGGCACTCTGACTCCCCAGCGCACAACAAAATGGCGCCGGGAACTTGTATTTTAAACATTTTATGTAAGGGGGCTGTGACCCCCACATCCCCCTGGCAGGGGGCTTCACCACCTACACACCCCTACTTAAGGATTCTCAACTCCAGTGGGGTGCATGTTGGGGGGTGCAAAAATGTTTAAAAAAAATAATTCGGGCCAGGCGCAATGAAAATGCACCAGTGTCGGGACCCGAACTCAGCACCCTGCCCACCAAAGTTGCCAACCTACCCACCACACCATGGGACCAGCACGGCAACCCACCGTGGCACCACCTCTCACAATCCCTCCTGCCCCTGGCTGTGTGTACTCACTCCCCCACCCCGCACACATACATATAGCAACATCCCATCGCTATATTTGCCGACCCCCTCCATCTGGTCACCCTAACCTGTCGGTAGCCCCGATGACATGTGCTGGGATTGACTCACCATTATTGCAGGTGCTCAGTCGCCAACACCCACGTCATGAGTAACCATGCCCTGTACATAAGTGTGATTCTAATTCATGCATAACAGTGGATCTATTGTGAAGATGTGAGGGGTCTTAATGGGCAGCCTTGCTTCACACCCATCTGAACTCTTAATTTGCTTTCTGTGTGCACATTAACAATAGGCAGTAATGCCTGCTTGCAAACAATTTTTTATCCATGATACAAAGGTATCTGGTATCTCATATTTTTTAAAGAAAAAGAATACATACTGATGTTCCTTCCCTTCTTGATTTTTTGATTGTATTGTTCGCAAATCTTCAATAAAGTATATTGAGTTGCAAAAAAGAAAAGAATCAGTACTGATGTATGACATATCAAAGTCCTTCTCCTAGTCTAGTGACAGTAGAAACCCTTTGACCTGTTCTGAGTCCCGTTTCTTCACTAATCCCCAAATTATGATGAAAACATTATCAAATATTGATCCATTAGGAATATCACGTCTGAGAAGCAGATACTACAAATTCTGCTGCTTTTGCTAATCTCTTATTTAATATACAAGATAATATTTTCATATTATTATTTAGGAGGCTCAAAGGTCTCCAATTCAGGATACTGTCTAATTTGTTAAACAAATAAAATAGAATGGTTACACTCATAGACTTCATGATTCGCCAAAACTGGTGCTAGTTGATCCAAAAAGGGTTTATAAAATTCTGCTATTAATCCATCCATGAATCCATAGTTTTTGAGATAGTGTAATCATATCCTTATTTGTGTGACAGAGCGCAGAACTGCATCACTATAATAGAAACACAGAAACATATAATCTGTCGCAGATAAGGACCATACAGCCCACCTAGTCTGCCCATTTCCCTACTTGGTTTGGCAATCCTTACTCTTACCTGGACTGCCTTTCCCCCACTCTGCTGTACAGCAGGGTGCCTTAATGCTTATTCCATGCACTTTTGAATTCCCATACTGTTTTTGCTTCCACCACCTCCGCTGGTAGGCTGTTCCATAGATCCACCACCCTCTCTGTGAAAAAATACTTCCTAGCATTCCCCCTAAGTCTCCCTTCCTCCAGCCTCATGTTATGTTCCCTTGCCCTTGTGCACTTTATTCTCTGAAATATGCTCCACTCCTCTACCCTGTTTATTCCTCTAAGGTGTTTGAAAATCTCTATTATATTCCCTCTCTCCCTTCTCTCTTCCAGTGAATAGATGTTTAGTTCCTTGAGTCTTTATTCATAAGGCTTGTGGTGCAGTCCATGTATCATACAGCTAAAATACCAGATATTTAAAATTTGGATACAACACAATTACATACAGTATATCCAGTATATTCTAAATAAAACACATTAAAATATATTAAAATAATATGACCTTCACTAATTTCTGTTATAAATATTAGGTTAACATGATCTCAGAAAACAACAAATGTCATTAGCAGGTACAAATTCTTTTTAAAAACCTTCTCGAAGGCTTGTCTGTAGACATATACATTCTTAAATGTAAACAAGAGATACAAAATGTTTAAAAATCACAGTGAGTTTGATACTTATAATTAGAAGTTAAAAGACTCTATAGAGAAGTTGGACAGAGATTTGAAAAACACTTAAACAGACCAAGTTTTTGAGAGATAAAGAAGATTATGAAAATGACAGTTTTTTTCCCCCCAGGAAATGAAAAACAGGGAATTTTAAAAAGGGAAATACATGTGACTTCTAATTTCAGTAGTGATGCAAGTAAAACTGAGGTAGAAGAACAAGAGCCTTTTTTTCACAAGGACAGACCCCCCCAGATGAGCCACCATTTCAACCAAGATGCAAGAACAGGCAGAACAGATTTCAAGAAAAATTTCAACAAACAACAAGAGGAAGACATGGACAGGGAAGAGGCAGAGGTCAAGGAGGTCATGGGCATCAGGTGAAGAACAGACAGCTTCAATCACAAGTGAATCAACAACAGGACGGGGCAGACCCAGATATTGAGGAGCAATAGATCACAATCTAAGGTCATAAATTTATCCTCTCATGTTTTAACAGAATTTGAAGAGGAACTTCTAAATAACAGACTGGGTTTTGCCCCTACGGTGCCAATAAAAAAATTCCGAACTATGTTGGACATTAATATGGTTTCATAGGTTTTAGGAGGTTCATTTATAAACATGGGGGGGCAGGCATAGGAATGGCCTGTGATGGTTCAGCTGTAGCCAGCTGCTCATCTGCTGATTGAGCTTTAGGTTCTGCCCAACCGGATGACTCCTCCATGGGTGGGTCAGATATTATGCTACCCTCTTTGGCTTGCCAAGTAATTATAAATCCTTCCTGATCCAGGCCATCAATCTGGTTATGAGCCTCCGAGGAATGAATATCACCATTTTTCTCACAGAGATTATATTTTAAAAGGGTTGGGACACTGCAACTGACATGACTATATTCAAAGCATAGATTGCCCCTGGGCCTGTCACACAAAGGGCTAAGGTGTCTCATGGAACCACATTTATAACAAACCCTATATTGCTGTAGATAGAAGCATAGCCCCCTGTCTTTAACAATACAAAAATCCCAGGTAGATGACTAACACCAGTATTCCTCTGTTGCAACTTTACTTTTACTTTCCAACACCCTGGTCAGAAAAGTTCAGTATCCTTGATGGGGGGGCTAGACAATTCAGTACCTCACAATGCTGGCATAACCAGTACAAAATACCAGAAATATTAACCCCTTCATTGTGAAAGATTATTGTAACAACCTTTATGGCGGACTTGGTAATAGGTAAGGTGATAAAAGGGGACCACATCAGAGTGTCTTTCAAAGCAACATATTTCTACAAAAATTTCTCTACAGCCATGATGGTTTTAAAGCTTACGCCATAGATTGGTTCTCCTGCAACATATATGAGAGCAAAAAATTTGCTGGAACAAATCCCATAGTATTCTGCAAAAAATTTCTTATAGCTTATATTCCGTTTGAAACTTCAGCTCTGTTCCCCTTATATTTTAAATGAACTGTGTTTCTGCATTGTTCTGATTCCCATGGTCAATAGGTCAGCCAGCTTAGGCCTTTGCTGAGGCTCATGTTGGGGTTCCTAAGCCTCAGATTCATTAGCTGAGGAATCAACCCTGTCTACCCTTGTAGGAGGAAGAACGTGTTGTGAATATCTGATGGGCCTGCTAACTCCTCATGCCCAACCAGGGACAGTGTGTGTGCTGAGAAGCAGGTGCTGAAACAGAAGGAGAAGGTGAAATGCCCTGTGCAATAAATTATCAGGCCCCCTACTAGTATCAGTTACAATAATTTTAGCCTAAATAGTAGTATTACAGTCAATCCAATCATTATTTGCAGACACTGCATTTGTTTGGTTTTGGGAAAAGAAGAGTTAATTAATATTTTATTTATTTATATATGTATTTATTTATTTATTTTTTTATTATGGAATCAGAATTACAAACCTTTGAGCCATAGACTCCTTTGCAAAGGCTCCACATCAGTTTATACAGTCTGTTAAATCAGTCAGTTAATACAATACACAAGCAATGACGGTGCTAACAAGAATCATAAAAAGGGTACATAGACAACAATTTGAGGGTTGATGCAAACCCAGAGTTGTGATACCTACAGGAGATTCAGTAATAAAATCACATTTCAGTAAAAATATTAAAAGTACAGTCTGAGGGTTGATGCAAACCCAGAGTTGTGATACATACAGGAGATTCAAAAATAAAGTCACAATTTAATCATGATTTTGAAAATACAAGGATAACACCGCTGAAAAGTCTAGCAATGATCGGGCTTTGATTTAAATGAGGAGAGAGAGAGAGAGAGACTAAGGAAGAAGGAGGCCAGGGGCTGTCAGGAGGGAGGCTAGGTGCAGTTATAGGCCATACCCATAAGGAGAAATTCCCTGAGGTTACATAGATACATAGACAGTGTCGGCAGATAAGGGCCTATGGCCCACCCAGTCTGCCCATTTGAGCTTGTAAGTTCAGTTTATGTTTTCCTAGAAGTCTGTTGCCCCTTGCCCCTGACCTCCAGAATTCCTTTATGTCTATCCCATGCATTCTTAAATCCCGTGACTGTTTCAGCCCCCACCACTTCCTCTGGCAGGGTGTTCCACTTGGATTTGATTGTTTGGGGAAGAATATTTATTGGGGATTTTATTTTGGGTTGGTTAACCTGTTGTGCACAGCAGGTTATAATGTGCCTTAGTTCTAGGGCCCCACGGATTACCAATCCAGCGTCATTGTTGCCTGTCCTCTGCCTTTTCATTGACCTCCCTTTGTCAACTACAGCACTAAGGTGCTGCAGTGAGGTTAGGATCAGGAGAGGGTGTGTTGGCAAGCAGTGTGTGATGCTGGTGGTATAGCGGAGGCAAGTTGCATTAGGGTTGTCAGGACCAGGAGGTGTCATAGGTTAAAACAGGGCCTGGACAAAGGACAGATATGTTTGGCCTCCATACACAGGTTTCCCACCAGACTGAGTGGGCAGGTAGCTGTTGGGACAGCAACCTCCACAAGCCCCCTCCAGGTGGTTCTATTCAATGCCTGGCTGATTAGGAATGAGACCATGATTATATTCTGGACTTGATTTCCTCGGTCGATATGGCTTACATCATGGAGACCTGCTTAGGAGATGATGCAGGCCCAGTACTGGAGGTGTCTACCCTGGCCAGGTTTTTCATAGTACACTGCCTAAGGAGGTAATGCAGGGGTGGGGGTGTGGCCATCTGTTTTAGATCATACCTGAACTACTCCATGCACCCAGTGGGCTCCACTTTATCATTTGAATCTGGGGCCATGCCCTGGGGTCCAGATGCATGCTGCAGAATCCTTCTCATATACTGGGCTCCGGGGTGCGAGGGGGAGTTTTTATTTTTATTTTTTAATTTTTATTTTCTTTTATACTTGTAGGCTTAATGAGCATATCTTCCCATTTTCATATGCGACAGGTTTAACATGTATACATAAAACATAAATACAATATTCACATACAATCAGGTAAAGTAAAAAATAGTCATACAATATATAAATCACAGAACATCTGCAATCAACATCATAAAATCACATAAAGCAATTGTATTCATCATTATCAAGCAGTCAGGTCCATAATAATTTTTTAAAACTATGCAGTGGTGTGCAATTTGTGATATGGGAGGGGAGAGAGTTAAAACGTGAAGGAGCAGTTTCTGCAGGAAGTTGTGAACTTCGTCACCGAGAAGGTGTTGGAGTCACCCAGATGGTTGGTTCTGGTTGACTTCAATGCCTGGATCAACAACAAAAATTTGCAGTTTGGTTATGACTTCCTCCAGTTGATGTCTTCACTTGGCCTTGCACAAGCTGTTGCTTGTCTGACCCACAGCCATGGTCACGCCTTGGACTAAGTGTCCTCACTGGGGCTTCAGGTCTCTGACCTCAGGATTGATCCGGTCATTTGATCAGATTATTGCATGCCATTTTTGTTCAGGACACCCGCTGTTAGTCCCTCCCCTATGGAGATGGTCCACTACTGTCCTCTGAATGGATTGTCCCCAGAGGGACTGATGGCAGTAATGGATCTATCTGGCATAACTGTTGCATGTGCAGCAGGTGTTGGTGAGGTGGTTGCAGCCTGTAATAAGGCTGTCTCCAATGCACTCAACTGTTGCACCAGTCCGTGTACAACTCAAGTCTTTTCGCGTGAGACCCCTGTGGTTTGCTGGGGTTCTCAAGAAGATGAAGACCATGGGTTGAAGGTTGGAGCATTGTTGGAGGAGGACTCAGTCTGAGGGGGACAAACTGGCTTTGAGTCTTTACTATGGTGAATATCAAAGAGGACTCAACCATAAGAAGGCAGAGTTCCTGTCCAGGGAGATTGCTGCAGGGAGGAACATACCAGCTCTGCTTTTTTTAAGTGTGGACAGGCTTCTCCATTCTGCCTGTCTCCAGATGAAAAAAGCACCTTCAGTTGCTCAGTGAGAGGAGTTTGCTCTGTTCTTCTCTGACAGGATGTCCTCCATTATTTATTTATTTAGCTTTTGTTGACCAGGTAAGTACACTAGACAAGTTATATGTCTATTTTCAGGTACGACCCGGGAGATTACAATGAGAAACAGATACCGTGAGATACAGGTTCATTCAGAGGACAACATGAAACAAGTTAGGCAGTACACAGAGTCACAGAGACTGGGCACCAGTGAAAATGGGCATATTATGTTCACTGGTTATACAGTATAAAAATAAACAAACAAAAACAAACAAACAAAATAGAACCATGTGAACATACCCAGTAGACAGTAAGCACAGTAAAGAGATGAACACAAATATGTATACATAGAGACACCAAGGCTAAGGACAGTACAATTTTACAAGGTATACACGGTTCCAAGCCACAAACAGAGCTACAGTCTGAGTATCTCCAGAAACAGAGAAAAATACATTATATGCACCTCAGAGTCCAGTTAGACAGGCTGCACCAGCAGGAGCTGCAAGGGGGTGCCAGGAAGGACACGTGAGTCCAGTGCATTAAGGCTGGGATTTCCTCAATGGGGCACTTGCAGCCCCACAGTGATGAGTTGTGTGTGTCAGGAGGCACTCCTATTGTTTGCAGTAAGTTAAAGTTAGTCAGGGTGGCTGAGGTTTGCAAGGTGATTTCAAAGCTGCGTCCCATACAGTGAACTGGACCTGGGCCCAAATCATCTCTTAATGGGATGTGTTGAATCTGCTGGGCCAGTGTTTGCTGAGATTGCAGTGTTTTCTTTCAGAGTGATGTTTTCCCGGCACTCTAAAGGAGGCATTGGTGAGACCCTCTTGAGGAAACCATCTCTTGACCCTGACATCTTGGTGAATTATAGACCTATCTCTAACCTCCCATTTCTGGGTAAGGTTACTGAGAAAGTGTTGGTGCTGCAGCCTGAGGCATACCTCACAGCCCATGATATCTATGAGCCTTTCCAGTCAGGGTTTAGGTCAAGGCTGAAATGGCATTAGTCAGAATGCAAAATTATCTCCTCTGGGTGAGGGATAGAGAGGAGTGGTCATTTCTCATTCTCTTTGATCTCTCTACAGCATTTGATGCTCTGGACCATGTAGTGTTGCTGGATCACCTTAAGGAGCTCTGTGGACTCACCGATACTGTCATCAACTGGTTTGAGTCCTTTCTTACAGGCAGGATGCAGAGGGTGGTGATGAGAAATTTCTCATCCTGCACAAAACCCTTGCCTTGTGGAGTTCCCCAGGACTCAATTCTGTTGCCTGTGTTGTTCTCAGTCTACATGCTTCCCCTGGGTGAGATCATTAGATGGTACAGCTTGGGTTTTCACTGCTATCCAGATGATACCCAGCTGCATTTGCACCTGGGACAGATGGCACTGTTGAGGTGATAAACAAATGTCTGACTGAAACCCAGGACTGGATGTCCTCTAGCAGCTGAGACTCAGTCCCGACAAGATGGAGGTACTAGTGATTCAGCCTGGTCATCAATGGGATGTGGATGCTGCTGGGATGGGAACAGAATTATTTCTTGGCCCCACTTCCTTGGTGGCGTCCACCAAGGTGAAAAATCTGGGCATCATCCTTGATGACGGATTGACACTTGAGGCTCAGGTCAGTCATCAGGAGTGTTTTTTACCACTTGAGAGATGTTGCCCAGATCAAAGCTTTGATTCTGCCTGATGACCTGCTCTCACTGGTTCATGCATTTGTGACATTGTGGCTCAATTACTGCAATGCTCTGTACCTCGGGTTCACTGAAGAGGTTCTCTGGAGATGGCAGCTGGTGCAGAATGTGGCAGCCAGGTTAGTGATGGGACTTCTGTGTTCCTGTCATGTGACCCTGTTTCTGCACAAACTGCATGGGCTGCTGAATAGGTGAAGAATCACCTTCCTGGTGGGCTTGCTCACCTGTAAGGCCCTTCATGGATCAAGCCCTGGCTACCTGCATGACCTCGATTTCTGCCAGTCCTCTCACTTCACTCCTCTACTGATGGCCTCATAGCGGTTCCCAGGCCCCACCTTACATCCTCTGGAGACCACTTGTTTGAGGTGGAGGGTCCAGTATTGTGGAACTGAATACCAAAATCTTTGAGGGAGGCCCCACTGTTGGAGGCTATTAACAGGGCCGGAAGGCACATCTTTTTTTAGGAAAGCATTTTCTGATTATTTTGAGTTAAGCTAGTAACCTGTTGCAATATCTTAATTAAACTGGATTTTTAACTGTTTTATCTTACTATTGTTTTTATGTTTCTTTATTGTTGGATGTGTTTTCTACCAACTTGTACAGCGTTCAGAGCATCTGGATGGAGTGCTCAATCAAATAAACTTTTAGTTATTTACTTACTTAGAGGTGATGCCCATTGCTGAGGAGGTACAACTAGTTGTGCTACCTTAAGAAGAGTCAGTGCACCTGTATTTCTGTTTGTAGTCCAAAGTGTTTTTTACCAGTTGAGGAACATTGCCAGAATCAAACCGCTAATTCTGCCTGAGGACATTTCCACACTGGTTCAAGCCGTTGCAACATCCAGGCTTGATTACTGTAACACTCTCTACTTCGGGGTCTCAGGAAGTACACTCAGCCAACTGCAGCTGGTGCAGAATGCAACTGCCAGATTACTGACAGGCATTTTGAGGTTCTGTCGTGTGACCCTGATGCTACGGAAACTGCACCGGTCAGGTGGAGAGTTATCTTCTAGGTGGGTTTGCTCATCTATCAGGCCCCACATGGACTAGGCCCTGGCTATCTGACTGATCTTCTAACACCAGCCACTTCAGTCCACTCCCTCCATTCCTCTGCTACAGGCCTCCTTGAGATTCCCAGGACCAGTCTGAGAACTGCCGGTGACAGGGCATTCAGTGTCACTGGCCCAGTCCTGTGGAATGCGTTACCTCCGTCCATCAGGGAGGCCCCACCAGTAGAGACATTTAAGTGCCATCTAAAGACCCACCTGTTCTCCCTGGCTTTCATGGATGTGGATCTCTGAACTGGCATATTTATTGTATTCTGAGTTACTTACTGGTTTTATTGCATTATCTGTTTTTATTATTGTTTTTATTATATTCATGTGCTTTTATATCACTTACTTGCTCTGACTGTAAGGTGCAGAGAGCCTCCGGGATTGGGTGCCATAGAAATATAATTTGCCTTGCCTTGCCTATTTCCATAACTAACAGATGATTGAGCTGTTGTTGAGGAGCCGTCTGCATATTGACTCCAGGAACTCCCTTGGATTCTATCCCTTTTATAGGCAGACTTATGGACATCAGGAATGGAATGTTCATCAAAAGACCTTGGCGTGGGAGTTCCTGGGTCACTGACAACAGTGATCCATGCTAGCCCAGTACTTTTCCTCATATTAACAGGCTCAAAGACTTTCAAAGGTGCATTCAGTGCTGTACTCATGGTAATGGTGCCAGGAACAGAGTGGGCCACTGGGAACAGTTCTCAAAGCTCCATCATGCTCTTAGGTCGGTGTTGCAATTTTAGCTTCAAATTTGATTTCCGCTATTTTCAGGAATGTGCTTGATTACTGGGGAGGAAGAATCAGCTGTGGCACTAGTAAGGTGTTAGGAGGCAGCTGCTGTGGCAATAATTTCTGAAGCACAAGGAGCATTACCTTGGTCCCAGGAGGCACCATCTGGCATTCGTCTTCACCCTGCAACAAGGAGATCAGATTCTGGAGACAATACAGTGGAACAGGTGGTGAGGTCAGTGCAGGTCTCCCTTGATGCATTCCAAGTTGAGCAGCAGCAACTGAGAAGTGGTGAACTGACACTGTTAGTGTCAATCTTTTTTTTATAAACTTTATTTTAAAGTTGTCAGCAGGACAATAGATCGCTACTATTATTACAATATACAATAGTGCATAGGAAGTCATTAAGAGGTTACAGTCTAATATAATCAACACCAAAGGGCTTACAATCACATCTGTGTTAGTGTCAGTCTTGACATCATTTCAGAAGGACCAACAGGAGCTGATTCTAAAGCCATACTACTTCTTACCTTCTGAACTTTCACAATTTTAATGTCGTCTTCTGCAATTTCAGATGAAGTCATCATTGAACATGGATGGCTAGCTGCTGAGCTCTGCAGTTTAAGGCTTCCCTTCTGTTGTTTTTTTTTTTTTAATTTTTTGCTGGAAAGTATTTTTGGAGTAAGGAAGTACAATTTATTGAATGGGCAGAAATAAGAAAGTGAACAATTGTGGACCCTCTTAGCTTTCACCTTCTATGCCACAGCCCACAACCTGCCAAGGTGAGATGACGACCAGCACTTCAGCTACTCCACGGCAAACTTCCTATGCTGCCTTAATGGAAGAAATCTGGAATTTCCACACCTAAATACAGGTGCTACTCACAGAATTACACACAGCAGTTGTAGCCCTGAAAACTAAAGTGGCCGATTTGGAAAAGCCAGCTTCTGACAGTGATATGAGGGTGGACTGGCTGGAACGGGTGCTGATGAAACTAGTTGAGGACTAGCACCTCCTGGCAGACCACTGTGATGAGTTAGAAAATCAATCACAGTGGAATAATATACTTATTTATGATCTGCCAGAGGGGGAGGAAGGGAGAGGACATATCATTTCTTTTTTTACAAAGCTTTCTGCCATCTCTTAGATGTGGACATTTTCTGTCCTCTCCCTATTTAGCAAGTGCACTGGGTGTCAACACCCAAGCCCACCAGTCTTTCCCAACGCCCTCGCTCTGTTGTTTTTCAGCTTTACAATTTTGCAATAAAATAAATTTTACTTTCAAGAGCCTGATCTAAGGGGGCAATTACCTACAAATGACATTGCCTATACTTTGATAATGACTATTCGGCTGGCTTTCTCAGCAAAAGGCACGTCTCTCTCATTTTACATTTCTTGAAAGTTAATCACATTACACTTTCTACTCCTTACCCTGCCCAGCTCCGTATCTATTTTCCAGAGGGTTCCCAACTCTTTGATGATCCCGAGTTTGCACTGCATGCCTTGCATGCCAAGAATTATAATGTCATAGTCAAGTCAAAGGATTTCACCACCACTAAGGAGAAGTGAGAATTACAGTGGAACACATGGGCAAAGGTTTCACCCCATAGTAAAAAACATCGCTTGGAGCAAGCCCTTTAAAAAATTTATGTCATGCTTTAGAATTTCTAAAGGGTCGAGTCTGCCTGACTGGGATTTACTACATTTTCGCCTGGTTTTGACTGTTGTGAGTCTTTGGTCATTTATTATCTTATGTAGAGCGATGTTAATTTATTTGTTTTGCTCCCAGAGTGTCAGATTGCCTCTGTACTGTGGTTCATGTATGGTGGAGCACATTAGCACTGTTATGATCAGTTTACTGAGTCGTGTCCTTGGGGCAGTTAGTGTCCTTCGATTTTGATGACTGATGCCCCCCTTACCCCTGCAGAATATAGAATTCTGTCCTCAGAGTGATCCCATAGTTTTGCCTGCTCCCCTAACTGTTCAACTTCATTTCCCCTTTCCTCAGTCATTTTTACAGTTGTCCTCTTGATGTGCAGCAGACATGCTGTTCCCTAATTCCGGACAATGCCTAAAGTGTTGGCCTAGGAGGATGTGCTTTGCAGACACCTTTTATATTTTACAGTCCAGCCGGTATGGTGGACTACTTGCTATCCTGCCTGGTTGTATTCTGTTTCGGCAATATGGATTTTCACATCTTCAGGAGCTGTTTATGATTCAGTGGGTATGCTTCAGTGGGATACTGTGATTTTTCCCAAGTCCTATTTGCCAGACACTGGCGATTTTAATATTTAATGTTCAGAAGCTTTGGACCTTCTAATTATTTTCTACATTGTTCATTCTATACAATTTGGAGGACTTTTTAAGTTAACATTCTTTTGTTTGCATTTTTCTCTGTGATACTCTGTTTTTTTGCTACTGTTGAGGGAGTGGGAGGATGAACAATTTGTGGGGCAGGCAATCATCATATTATTTATTGTTTAGGCAAAGGTATTAATTTTTTTCCCAGTTCTATCTGGGATGGGGCTCCTCTTCTTATTATTACGTCTTTCAGCTTTCTCCACTTCTTGGATGGATCCCCAGTGGGATATAAATGTATTTACACCCCTCTTTTTATTTTTGAAGAGATCTGTTCTGGTGGTATATTGGGATTCCATAGCTAATTTCTGTTTGAGTTGTTGCTGTGGGGTGCCCCCGTTCCACCCCTGCTACTTTCTTTTTGTTCTTACTGTGGTTACTGAGATGGGGATGGATTGGGCAACTTAGTACATCCAGAAGTTCTATTTTGGGAGGGCAGTGTGATTGGTGGCAGCTGCCTTTGCACTGGCCCACATCCCACTGACCCTGCCATTGTTCGGGGTGCACTTCCGCTAGGAACCTTTGGTGTTCCTGGAGGTATGTACCACCTGTGACCTCCTTTTGTACCCTGTGGTACTGGTTGCTATGTGGTGGCGTTTTGGTTTATTAGGGATTGTTTCACTGTTTATATACTAGATTTTGACCTTGTTGTTTGTGGTCATTCATTTTTTACTGTTTATTAACTATGTTCTTCCAATTGTTGATGGAGGATATTCATTTACCTTGTTAATATTTGTCTGTGGGGCTGCGGTTGGTGTTTCTTTTTTTTTCCTTTTGATTTACATGATGATTCTGGTGTCCCTTTGTATGGTCCTAGTATCTGTCTCTACTTGCGCCATAGCCTTCAGATCTTTGTCTCTCTTTAGCATTTTTGGTAATGGATAAACTTAATGTGATTTCCCATAATGTAAACAGCATTCATTTGGTAGTAAAGTGAGCGAGGCTCCTTGCAGAGTTGTGTAAACTGCAAGCAGACATAGCATTTCTGCAAGAATCACATTTATCTGAATCTGAGCATATAAAACTTCTCAGAATGTGGGTGGGTGCATAGGGTGTATGCTGCATCTCAGCCTAAAACTATGTGTAATGGGGTAGCTATTTTAATTCATTGAGAGGTTCTATTTGGGGTCTCTTTCACTGAAACAGATCAGGACTGATGCCTTTTAGCATTATCTGGCTCTACTGGAGCACTTAAAATTCATCTGATTAACATATGTGCCCCAAATAATAAGGCATCATCTTTTTATATTTCATTTTTTCATAAATAGTCTATGTTGGGTGATGGGATGTTGGTGTTGAGAGAGGATTTTAATTGTGTGCTGTCTCCTTCCTTGGAAAAAAAAAAACTCTAGCCGGTCAGACACTAACAAAGTGCCCAGTAGAACTCTAAGAGGACTTATAGAAGAGTTTGGCCTTGTCGACATTTGGTATAGCCAAAATTTAAGTGAGCACAATTACACCTTGTTTTCCCATCCTCACCAAGAATATTCTTGAATTGATTTTTTCTTAACCCATTCTCGGGACTCAAATTAGATTTCATCTACCTAAATCTATTCTATTAACCCACCGGACCATGCCCATATTTCCCTTGTCAATTTAGCCCCAGTAAAAAGGCAATCACACTGGAGGTTTAATTCAAGTTTTTTAAATGATCAAAACTTCTGCTTCATGATTTGTGTGGAGCTACATGCCATTCTTGAATTACATGCTGGTGTTTCCCCTTCTCTCCCAGATCTGGTGGGATGCACTGAATGCTGTGCTTCAGTACAGGATTACAGTATAAGTTGGGCAGTGGATAAAAATAAGCAAAGGAAAGTCATGCAGAACACTTCAGAATGAAAACTTAAAATACTGAAAGCACAGCATAAACTTTCCAGGCTGCCTCAACTAACTATTGAGCTTCAGTAGACTAGAGGAGTAGTGCTGGAGAATCTTCACAGAAAAGTGGAAAATCTTTCACATTATTGGGCCTGCAACTATTATGAAATCGGGTATTGGGCATCTAAACTTTTGTTTTTTTGGCTTTGCAAAGGAGCTGCAGAAGAGGGTTCCCATCCCCCAGTTTATAAATTTCAGCTGGAAGTGATAGCCAAATGTTTCTGCACTTATTATGCTGTTCTTTATTCGATGATAAGGATCCAGACCAGGTGTTGCTCAACACTATAAAGTTTCTACAGCCCTTACAATTGGCAGCTTTTAGTTCTGAGGTGCAGGAAATGTTGGACAGTCAAATTACTATCCGTGAAGTTCTTGATGCTATCAGTTCCTCAAAAAAGGTAAGGCGCCCAACCCAGATCACTGTAATGCTGACTTTTATAAACATTTTAAGGTTCAACTAGGCCCAGTTCTCTGTGCTTTGTTTCAAGATTGTCAAACCACTGGAACCTTGCTCCCTTCCTGGAATGATACAATTCTCTGTGCTTCCCAAACCCGGGAAAGATGTTGAATTACATGAATCTTATCGATCTATTTCTTTATTAAATCAAGATTTTAAATGATTTACTAAAATACTGGCCACCAGGTCATACAGGGTAATATCCTCTTTGATTCACCTGGACCAAACTGGGTATATTTTGGAAAGGCACTTATGGAATAATATTAGTAGCATTTTGAATGTTTTGTCCAAAGAAGCTAAGATGGTTATGCCACAGCCAGTCCTCCTAATTGACACTGAGAAAGCCTTTGATTTTTTTTAACTGGATGTTTCTGTAAGAAACCCTTCATAAAATGGGTTTTGGAAAAAAAAATTGAAATGGGTGAAAATGATATTTGAATCTCCTAGGGTGGCTGTTTGAGTGAAAGGCACCCTCTGTTCTACCTTTCCCATTGCAAGGGATACAAGACTGGGTGGCCCCCTCTCACTGCTTCTCTTTGCTGTAAGCATTTGAACCATTGTTGGAGGCAGTGGGGTCCTTTCCAGTTGACTGGGGGGTAAAGGCAGGAGGCATAGATAATCGAGTGATGCTATATGCTGACAATACTGTGATATTGCTTCGAGACTCTATGACAAGCATGCCTAAACTTGAGGCCTTTTTGCTTCAATATCGCTCTGTATCTGGTTTCAACGTGAATACCTCTATATCCAAGGTTCTACTAATTAGTGGTACTATTCCATTGGATTTTAAATTGCTTTCTGGCTATAGTTGGGACAGGGTTGCAGTTTGACATTTAGGGGTTACTCTTCTTCAATGTCTGGCTTCCCTTTATCAGGATAATTATGATAGATTACACCAATCCATTCTCGTTGATCTTTGATGATGGTCACTGCTTCCACTTTCATTGACCAACAGAATTGAAGCTATTAAAATGAATACTTTCTCCTGTTTACTTTTTTTGTATCAGACTTTACCTCTTTCAGTCCCCAAGCATGACTGGCAACTTCTCGATTGTGCTATTAAAATATTTGTTTGGAAGGGTAAATGAACAAGGGTTCAATGGGAGGTAATGTAATGGCATAATCAGGAAGGGTCCATGCTGCACCCCCATCTTAAATATTATTTTCAAGCTGCTCAGCTCACCTGTATTGTAGATATTTTGCAATACCCTCCAGATCTATCTTGGTTACAGATAGAAATTGCCTTGTTTGGGGCAGATCCACTGTTTATCTAACCTTGGCTTCTTCGCAGCCTTTCTGACCTTGCTTAGTTTTCTAATAGATGGACCTGCCATACTTTCAGTCAATGGCTCCTACTAAAGAGTACTTTCTCTACTTTCTCTCAGCAGCTGTTTTTGATCCCCATTCAGTGGCACCCCTGGTTTCCTCCAGTGAAATTTGATGTGGGTTTCCAACTATTGGGTCAACAGGGGCTTTCATTTTTTTCAACTTGTCGAGGATGAGAAGATTCTTTTTTTCCAACAGTCACAAACAAAATTTAATTTACCCTCCTCTGATTTTTTTTTGCTACATACAAGTATGACATTTTACAGCCACACATAGCTTATTGGAGGTTCTGTCTCAAACTCCTTCCCCTCATTTCCTTTTCATGAAGGAGGCTGCAGAGCATCCTGACTGTTTTCATCTCATCTCTAAATTTTATACAATTTTAAATGAAGATCAAGGATCTATTCAAGTGACCTGGGTCCAAAACATTTGGTAATCAGAGGCTAGTATTTCTTTGTTGGGAGAGCAGTGGGGAACAATTTGGCAACTGACCCATAAAATCTCTGGGTCTGCTGTTTGGCAGGAGTTTAAATGGAATGTGATAATCTGGTATTTTTTTACACCTGACAGAACTTTCCATATAGGCTCCACCCCTTTCATGTTTTTTTGGGATTGCCCCCAGCTATCTTGCTTCTAGTGGGAAATTTGTCATCTGTTTACCATAGCTTTACAAATTGTTTTCACATTGGGGTTTACCCCAGTTGTTCTAGGGCTCACCCCAAGAGAAGCTTGATCACAATATATTTTTCTTATACTCACTGTGGCAACCCTACAATCTACTTCTCAATTTTGGTAGCAGCCATCTCCTCCACCTGTCTCCATCTGGTTGTCAAACTGTAGACAGATAAGATCTATGGAAGCTCTCATGGCTCGTTTACATTCTCAAATTGAGAAATTGCTCTCCAGATAGTACCCCTTCATCTCTATTGTTGAAGACGTGGAGGGTATTTCAATACTAGATCAGTAACCAAGGTGGGATGACTGGTGACAGCCCAAGGGGAACATTGGGTCTGCATTAGCTATTGATTCTGCTACTACACAGATTCCACAGATTGTTGTTCAGCAGAATTAATTGTTTCTTCTTATGTTTTCTTTGGAAGGAACATTATTGTTTTTGCCCAATTTTGCTCTCTTTTTTCTCCTTTTTGTTTATCGATTGTATTGTTCAAAATAATTTTTGGTTTTCTCTTAAGCTGACATGATTTGTAAGAGGCAAAGTAAGTCTCATGTCATACTTTTCCATTTTGTATTGCATTAGTAGGACTGCCACCAGATTGTGGGTTTCCTTTTCCTACTGGTATCAGTCTTCTGATTATTTGTAATGGCAGAGTTTTTTTGTTGTGCATGGTTATGTATTAGTCTATATAATTTTATATTGCTTGATAGGTTCCCATTTTGCTTTTTGAATTTGAGTTTTCAATAATAAAAAAAAAATATTCTTCTGCTAGTAACTCCAGAAGATGAGCTTTTCTGGCCATCAGACCTTTGAGCAGCAGCAATTCAACATCCTGGGCAGCAGAACTTCTGATCATATTCATATCAGATTCTGAGACCTTTTTGTTTGCTAGATTCAGCATCAGGTTTTGCAACTACTGGGTTCCCACCATGAGGTAGGCTAAACACATCTATACCATCATCAGCAGTCTGTGACTGTGTCAAATCCACGGAATTTCTGGCATTGTTTTTTAAATTCTGCATTAAATGGTAGAGTAACCTAATCTCCTCCCGACTCACCACTGTTGGGGTCAGCCATCTTGCCAGCTAGCAACGTGACCAGCAGCATCCCCCTACCCAAAGAACAGGGGTGGTTAACCAGTGTCGTGGTCAACATTCTCCCAGCAACAAAATCATCTGTAACTTACTGCACATCCTCAGCATATTGTACCTTGCTCCTTTTGTGTACCATAGTAACTTCATCTACTATTGTTTATGCATTCTATTGCTATACTATACATTAATTCTTCTTATCATTCTCTCCTCAATGCATCATGCATCTGTTCCAGGACACATCTGGAAATGAGCTATTATCAGCTCAGTATATCTTTCCTGGTGAAATATTTGAAATATAAAACTAAGTAAACAAAACAGGTTCATGTACCTAACCCACCGGGGCACACCTCAAAACAAGTTATCATAGATTAGTGTGCCCTTCATGATAAAAAAAAATCCAAGTAATAAATAAATACTGCTGTCTTTTTTGTTGTTTGGGGGCAGTCGACAGGTCACAACAGATTCTTCATAAATAGGGTTATTAACTTTAACTGGCTATGAGTCTCAAGGGGTGAAGGGCACTTGGGAGATGCTTGTATTGCTCAGACAGTTCAAAGCAACATAACAGCATATTGTCCAAAGCTGTTGTCCTTCATGTAGATCAGGTGTAGCCTCCAGATGGTGAGGGGGCCTGTTACTATGCTATGCTGTGGTACTATCATGGGCAAACAGTAGAAAATTTTATGGATTTGCATTCTTCCAGTCTCATGGAGAATTCTCACCTGTCATCTGCACCCTCTTTCAGTACAGCAGTTTCAAAAAGTTTCCTGGTGTAAAGTACCAATTTTGTACTCCCCCAACTGCATCACAGTATCAAACTCCCAGGCATCAATGACACAATGTGTCATCATAGCCATGACATTAACTGAGGCAAAGGCTTGCACTGAAATGTGAGCTACTGCACATGTGCCTTGATACCATGGCAGCACCAGAATGGAGCAGTGCTATGAAGGCACTAGCACTGAAAAACAACTAACTTCCAGTTGCCATTTTATTTCAAATACTGCAAGTTCTGCAGCTAAGAACCATTTGAAGAGAATGGAATTTTTGGCATGGTTATTATCAGCACTAGGCAATCACTTGCAGTATAACTAAGAAAGGGGTCATGAGACACTCAAGCTCAAAGTATAGAAATACTTTTGAAAACAGACCACAGAAGGGCCTCAATAATCTCCCAAATATATGTTTGCTAAAACTGTGATTTTTCCTAGATGAAACACAAATACTTTAACAATTAAAATAATTTCCCTACAGTTTATTAATTTGCCAAATTGTGCTCTATTTCATGAGTTGAATCATTATACCTAGTAGAAAGGAATATGTTCATTTTAGGAACAAAGTCTCAGAAGGGATCTGTTTTTACTGATTTTACATTCTGAAATGCATCTTAAGTATTGAAGGACCTATACAAACCCCCATTTAAAGCAGAAATGCTGTGAATATTCCATTTAAATTTGATATTATAGTAATAATGTTATTAAAGGGAACTGTCATCAACAGGGTTTCTTATTGTCTGGAAGACCATAAAAAGCTAATTTGAGCAAGCCATTTTGTTTATCTGTGAGTCTTTGCAGTCCAGAGTTATTCATATGTAAATCAGTCTGTAACTAATGGCTGGGGCAGCCATATGCTTTAGGCTCCTGACAGGAAATGATGTCAGCGAGGATCTTGGCCCTCCATTGACTGTAGGTTAAATAGGAAATTGTCTTTTTTATTAAGTGTGTTTTAAGGTGTTATTACAAAAGTTTCTACATTTATAATAATTGTTTAGTATGTGCATTGAAACTAGTGCATTATCATCTTTACATTTCAAACTGTTAATAAAAATAATCCATCTTTAGGATTGTTTTATCCTCTAAGCTATACCGCCATCTGATCATTACAAACTACACATCTCAAGGCTGGCTCTGTGTTGCCAACAGGTATTGGGGCCCCATATCATGTTTTCTAAACCCTGGCTGTGTCAGTGCAGATTTCTGGGCCCGCCACATTACTAACTTCTGTCTTATTCCATTCCCTCTCTTACAGCTTTTTCTCTTGCAATTTCAGGAGTGAATTCAGGTTTACAAGAGGCAAATGTGGCTATATACCTACTGGCATGGTATCATGGGGCCAGCCTTGAAATGTGTACTTTTTGATTGACAGCTGGCAGTACAACCTAGAGGTTAAAGCAAAGAGCTCAGAACAAGCTTCTTTTATCTAGCAGAATGGGGTTTGATTCCAACATGCTCTATTTGTGTACTGTGTGAACGGAGTAAGTCACTTAAGCTCCCTGTGCTCACAAAACACACCCAGAAACAAGATGCAGTTGTGTGCCTTTTCTGGATGAAGATAGTAAAAACAATCTGAGGATGTGTTATGATTCTGAAACTATTAAGCTCTTTCTATCCAGATTTGACTTGAAAAGAAAAACAATAGGACACCGTTAATAGTTTATTAATTGCAAAAACACATAGATGGACAACACTGTTTTAAAAAAGCATGATTTGAACAGCAATATTAAAATATAGAATAATATGTATGTGTGTGCGTGTGTGTGCGTGTAACCAACATTTTACACACACCTGAGGTGTGGTATGCTACATTAGCCCTGATGGCAAAGTCCAAGTGGTTTATAAAAGCATCCCACACTGAGGGTGTGTGCAAAATTCTGGTTTTTACACCCACCCAGACATATATTATTTTAGTAAATTAATGGTGATAATTTTATTCTCTTTCAGCACAGTTCAGTTAGTGCAGCACTTCTAACAGAGATACACACACACACACTTCACACAAACACACATTTCACACACATATACACTTCACACACACACACACACACTATACACTTCACACACATACTACATGCACACAACACACACACACCTCACACACACACCTCACACACACAAAAACACACACACACACCACATACACACTTTACACACACATACCACACACACCATACACACACCACACCACACACACACAAACACAGAATCTCTCCCTCTGTTTTGTTTTTCTTTCTTTTTTACAATACAGTGGGAATGGCATGCTGGAAAAATGTGGTCCATCAGCATAGCTGCAGAGTGTAAGACACAGTCAAAGGGTATGGGTAGCAGGATCAACCAGATTGATTATTTTCCTTTACGGTAGAAAATCCCATTCCATCCGGAGTATTTCAGTAAGAAACTGTTATACTTTTAACTTCATCAAAAGAAGTAAATATTCTTTTAATAATGCATTTTTGGTTGTGCATGTTTTAACTATGTTGTCCATCTATGTGTTTTTGCAATTAATATACAAGTAATGGTGTCCTATTTTTCCTTTTTTTAAGTTGAATCTGGATAGAAAGAGCATAATATTTTCAGAATCATAACACATGCTCAGATTGTTTTTACTGTCTTTGTCCAGGAAAGGCACACAGCTACAACTTGTTCCTAGGTGTGTTTTGGGAGCACAGAGCAGTTAAGTGACTTGCTGTGGTCATACAATATACAAGCAGAGCATGATGGAATCAAAACCCATTCTGCTGGATGAATGAAGCTTGTTTACAGCTCTTTGCTTTAATCTCTAGGCTGTACTGTCATCAGATAATCTAAAATGTCACATTTCAAGGCTGGCCCCATGATGCCAGACCAGTAGGTATGTAGCCACACTTGCATCTTGCAGACCTGAGTTCACACAAAAATTGTAAGAGAAAAGGCTGTAAGAGACAGAATGGAAAAAGACAGAAGTTGGATCTGTGGCAGCCCCAGAAATCTGTACTGACATGAACATAGACAGGGTTTAGAAATCCTGATATGGGGTCCCAATACCTGTTGGCAACACAGAGCTAGACTTGAGATGTGTAGTTTTGGTTAATCAGCTGGCAGTATAGCCTAGAGGTTAAAGCAACTCTAACGATGGATTATTTTTACTAACAGTTTGAAACGTAAAGGTTATAATTCACTAGTTTCAATGCACATACAAAACAAGTATTATAAATGTAGAAAGTGTTGTAATAACACCTTAAACACACACAATAAAACAGACAATTTCCTATTTAACCTGCAAACAATGGAGGGCCAAGATCCTCTGTGACATCATTTTCTGTCAGGATCCTAACATATATTGCTGCACCCAGCACTTAATTAGAGACTTATTTACATATGAATAACTCTGGACTGCAAAAACTCACAGATAAAAACAATGGCTCAATCAAATTAGCTGTTTATGGTCTTTCAGACATTAAGAAACTCTGTTGGTGACAGTCCCCCTTTAAGGTCCTTGGTAGATTGAATTAACCTTAGCAGGATCACCATTTGCAAACAGGGTGCATTGTGGGTTATTTTGAGACTGGAACTGATAAGCATGAGGCTGCTCTGATTACCTAGGATGCATTGGTTTGTTGTTGTTATGTGCCAGCATGCGTTCACATTAGAGATGGCTGCTGAAGTATCACAATCAAGTAGCAGCTGTAACAGTAGCAGTTTTGAGTCCAAGGGAATTATTGGGTGTTTATAAATACTTAATAGATCTCTTCTAATATTCTTTTATGTGACTTGCCTTGCTTTACCTCTACCCCCACACCTCTACCCCATGATTTATAACTAACCCTCGTATCTGGCCAATGTTGTAATGTGTATTTATTTTGGGGAAATACTGCTGTGTTATGATGATCCATTTTTGAAAGAATGATGATATACTGGACTGGTGCACTATACCAAATGATAATCACACTGACACAAATATACACGCTTACCGTGATGAAATGATTTTGCACATTCAAATTACATTCCTGAGACCCAATATTCAGATGTTTACATAGGCACTAATCAGTGTTTGCCCATGCAAATTGGGCTTTGCACTGCAGCCCAGTATTGAAAATGCCCTGTTGCACAAGCAAACAGGGGTAGCACCCACACAAGTCAAAATGGGGGTATGCAAAGAGTGGGGTGGTGATAGCAATATTGGCACAAGCACAATTGGATTTTGTGAGGTACTTCTGTGTTGCACAAATACCACCAATGAAAACCTCCTCATAATCTGTGCAATCCAGTGGCTGGCGGAAGTAATGCAGCCAACCAGCTGGGAAGCATATCCCACCCTATGGTCTGTGGCACACCCTTCACCAGTTCCTCTGTGAAAAAAAAATTGTTGGTGCCAGTGTGCCCCCCCCCGATCACAATCCCCCAAGTAAAAAAAAGTAATGCCTGGCACTAGTCGTCCTCCCTCCCTCCCTCCGATCATCAGCCCTGACATACAGTTTAAAACATATTCCCTGGTGGTAGTGGTCCCCTTCCATGGATCACTAGCCCCCAAGTAAAAATAGCAATCCTTGGTGCTAGTCATACCTCCTCCCTCTGATCACCAGCTCCCAAGTAAAAACAGTAATGGCAGCAAGAAAAAAGCCTTGCGCTTACCACCAAACCTTATATGATAAGGACCGTTCCCACTCCATGCTATTGGAGTTAAAAACAAAAAATGATTAAATATCCAGGTTAAAAACAGTTACAAAAGGACATATATATCCCCCCACAGTGCAAAAAAAGCAAATTCTTCCCAACAGCATTTTGTACCCCTGTGGGTACTTTTCAAGGGTAATAAATTTTGGCTTTTAATTCCAATAGCATTGAGTGGGCTCAGTCCTTATAATATAAGGCTACCGGCATAGCCCACCATATACCTCTTCAGCCAGCCAGGCAGGGAGCATACCTCATATTTATGGGACAGGGTGACATCTCCCAGTCATATAAATAAGAAGTATGCGTCCTGCCTGGACATATGGCAGCCAGTCAAGGAAGTGTTAGGAAGGCTGTGCCAGTTGCCTTATGCACCTGTGGTCCCATGGGTAATGCTATGGTAATTGGGGGGTGGCTGGTGCCACAGTAGGCACTGGACATCAAGGAGGGATTTTGTTTAATTCCAGACTTGTGGTCAGAGGGCGAGGGGACCACTAGCACCAGGGATTACTATTTTTACTTGGGGCCTGACAATCTGAGAATGAGGGACCACTTCCTCCAGGGAATATAATTTATACATTGCGTCAGGCAATCAGTGGGGGGGGGGGACCACTACCACCAGGGATTACTATTTTCACTCAGGGGCTGGTGATTAGAGGGAGGGGGGATGACTAGCACCAGGGATTAATATTTTTACTCAGGAGCTGGTGATCAGAGAGAGGGGGGTCACTAGCACCAGGGATTCATTGTTTTACTTGGGGGCTGGTGACTGGAGGGAGGAAGGACCACCAGCTCAGAGGATTACTATTTTTACTCAGGGGCTAGAGATCAGAAGGAGGGTGGACCACTAGCATCAGGGATTACTACTTTAACATGTGGGCTAGTGATCGGGGGGACACTACCACAAGGGAATATGATTTATACATTGAGGTTAGTGATCAGGAGGGGACCACTAGCACCAGGGATTACTATTTTTACTTGGGGCCTGATGATTGGAGAGGGGGAACCACTTGCCCCAGGAACAGCTATGTCCAACATGGGGTGGGTGGGTGTACCTCCTCTACTACCCATGCAAATGAGCCAGAAATGGTCATGCAAATTGCCCCTATATGCCCTTTATACACAATCAGCTCATTTGTATGGATACCTTTGAAAAGTACAGATAGCACTCTGTTGCTATCAACTCTTGGGCCAACTTTGGGAGCCATGTCAGCGCAGCGTTACCTGACTTAGTGCTGCACTGACATGGCCCTATATTCAGTCAGTTAGCACCCAACTGAATATACCATCCTTTGTCCCTTTGCACAATTACAAAGCGCAGCACAAACATTTGTGCTGCACTTTATGCTGTACTGAATATCAGGCCCCTTGTGTGTCACTCTAACTAAAACAACACGAGAAAGGCAACATTTTCATAGTAGTGGTCTCATTCTTTGTCAAAGAAAATCCTTGACTGTCTGACACATGCATGATCTTATGATTTGTTTGGAAAAGATCGTACCTATTCTATAACTTTGCTTTAAAAAACAAATATAACTAGACAAGGTACATGCTTTTTCAAACTTATAATGGAATTTTTCCTAGAATAGTTAAGTGGGTAAGCTTGAGGTGTCAAATATTTCCCTGAGCAAATGAAATAGTTGCTAAATAAAAATTATGCTCATAAGTTTTCTTGTAAAAATTTTTACAAACAAACAGAAGAGAGAAAGAAATAAGTGCCTTAACTTTTTCTCTCTTCTGTTTGTTTAGATTCCATATATGTGCACAATGCACCCTCATATAAAATGTGTTGCAGTTAGTACTAAATACATTACCCACACTCTTTACTAATAAAGGTGACATGTCTCTCAGTGCAGCAGTATGGAAAGCAGGAGAGTGTCATTTTAGGTACACTTTGTGAAGTAGATACTGACTAATAGCACTGCCAGTTTTGCAGCTAGGATCAGTGTTCCCCTGTCACCTTTACTATAATGTGGCATACCAGGTAATGCAGATGATAGTATATGTGAGCCTTTATTATTCACACTATCCAGGTCACCTACAAAACTGAAAAGGCACAGCAGCATTCCCATGGTTGTCCAGAAAACAGTGGGTAGTCATCACTACTGAGTGCCAACCAGTGGTGCAGCTGGGGGACCATCAACCTCTCCAATACTTCAAACACAGGCAAGATCAGCGCACTCAGTTGAGAAAAGAATTGAAAAAAACAAATCAAATGCTGAAAACAGCTGAAGGTTCAAACGATTTGTTGAACACTCCCTTACAGATATAAACACATCCCCCTCATGAAAGTCCTTTGAGTGAAGCATCGGGGCAACACACCTGCACTTACCTGTTCTGTGCTGTTAAAGTTGTAAGTGAGAGTTCAATAAATCATTTGAACCTTCAACTGTTACAGCATTTGATTTGTCATGATCTATTCTTTTCTGTACTGAGTTTGTTGATTTTACCTGTGTTCCCATGGTCATATTAAGGAAAGGGGGATTGACTTCATGCAGACCGTCATGTATTGTGGGCATACTCCCATCTGAAAAACTGTCTCATGTGTCTCAGAAGACTGCCAGGCATTCACAGCTCTGAATCAATTGCTGTTACTAAATCATAACTTGTATTAGCCACTGTCACTATTTTAATTAGGAATGTCCTCTCTCAAATGGAAAACATGTAGATGCTTCCCTGCAGTGCTGAAATAACTTCTGTGTCAAGGTGTCAGTTAGCTGTGAGGTGAAAAAAATAGTACATCACATGATGTCAACAGGTTGACAGACTGGAGGCTGAGGCAGTGACTGTACTGTTATGCCAAGTGTGAGAAACTGATATTTTTGAAGAAACCAGATTTCTTTATAGCCATTAGTACTCTGTCAAAAAATGCTACTTTTCTGCAACAAAAACAGGTCAGAATGGCAATAGGGCCCAGAAGACTGAACAGAAACAGGAAAGAAACTTCAAATAAGAATGCTTGATTTTGGGTTTGAAGCTGGTTGTGATAGTGTTTGTGAGAAATAGTGACTGTCATTATGGAGAACCGTGAGAGCTGTTTGTGATGTATGACATGAGCATGAATATCATCTCACTCGACTGCAGTTAATGACAGAGACACAAACAAGGAGGTTTACTGTATGAAAAATCTCTGTCAGAAGGTCAGACTGACTCGCTGTTGGCATCAGTGTGAAAGCAGATTTCATTCACTTTCACTTCTCCTGCTGAGAACTCACAGATAAGCACACAAGAGCAGCAGCAAGTACAACCGGGTGCATTATGGGAATGCTAAGACTGAAAACGAAGATGGAGGACCACATTTGTTTTCTATGAATTAATTCATAACTTCAATGAAATTAGCTATTAAAAATGGTTTAAGAGCTCCTGTTTCACTAAAAACGGGAATCAGAAGGAAAGATAAATATAAAAACAGTCCAGTAAACAACTTCATTTTAAAGATTGTTCATTGCACTGTTTTTTTTTAGGTGTCAAAGTTTGTATTGCTATACTAAAGTGCACCTCATTGTGCTATACACAACTGGATCCCAAGGCAATCCCTATGCCATCTCAGAGCATTATGAAGGTACAGTTAAAGGGGTGGAACAACCATACTAATGCAGGTGCTGGCATCAAATGAGCTACTGTGCTATGCCAGCTCCTGCACCTCCATTAACATGATACAGTGCCTCCTGGCCATAGCAGGTTATGTGAAAGCAGATCTTCATGGGTTTGCACACTTGCAAATATGAATGCTCATTCCATCAGACGAAGGACTTAGGTGGTGAACAACATTGCCATAAACAAAAAAAAAAAGACAGTACAGATTAAAAAAGAAGATGTAGCTTTAGCAAGTGAAATGCTAGGGCTTTGGGTGGACCTCTTCTGGTTTTTTTTGCTATTTTGAGGACTGAGAGACTACACTTCAATTTATTGTGCAGAAATGTTCACAGATCACACCAATGCTGGATGTTGAAATACATGTTCTGTATTGAATCCTGCAATCTGAGCACTTTGTGAATTACAATCTATCTGCTCTTGGCTCACCATTGTGGACAGAGTGCATGAACTTTTTGTTTCTATGGTTTGAAACTGTGGGAGTGAGCCACTTTGATTTGCCTAGAGGCAATTTTTGCCTGGAATTTTCTAGGGAGTGGATCCCTAAACACCAGGAGCATCGGGATGATTTTGAGCAGCCACTGGACCACAAGAGAGGGCTGGGCTGGTGACAAACAGGTGACAAATAAGCACAATGAAACGCCCCATACACATCCTTCAAGTACAGAGCAAGGGGAGTTGGCAGCTGACTTCAGCAGTAGTACCATTAGATGAGAAGTCAGACCATGGCACAGTGCTGAATGACTGGTGGCATGCTATGCTATGCACAGTCCCCTGTGCCTGTCACAGTCCACTATGATAGTGGGCACAACCTCCTTTTGTATCAACTAATATGTGGAACAGGTTATTTGCATTAAGAGAGGCAAGTGACACTGTCACAGGGGGAACTCCTCCCCCTGCTGACGGTGTGCAGGAGGTAAGTAAAGTAAAATTATAAAACGTTTCTCTGAAATTCTGCAATCTGATTGGCTGTTAACATTCTGTGACCCTTGCATTAATCACTGTTACCCTGTCATGTACAGGTTGATCACCATGATACATGAATTCTTCCTGTCAGCATTCTGTGCTCTAGCACTGCTGAATGACTGGAATGATGTTTTCTGATTCTGACCCAGCGTTCTTAAACAGTTAGTGGATGAACTATTTTATTAAAAATCTCCCTCTCAGTGAGGAAAATGTTCAAAAGGTGCACTTTTTGTACTTTTCTTTTTGGAATTTTTTTATATTAATAGTAAGGTACACCCAGGTTAGATTAACTATCAGATAATCCCTCAAAAGGACAGTATGGCACTTGGCTGTGATTCATGCACATTACGCCACTGAGGGGTGATTAACAGACAGTTAATCATAGGTAACCTGATGCCCATTGATTTTTTTGTTACACATTGTGTCTTTGGATGAGGACCCAGATGTTGACCATTAAAATTTGTGTTCTTAGAAAAGTTTGTCTTCTCGATTTATTCAACTTGTTGATCTGGCAACTTAGTACACATTAGAAAAACTCACAGAAAACTAGTGGGAACATAATTAGCATTATAAAAACAGGGGTACCAAGGTAAATGTCAGCCTATTATGGAGACTTCAGACTCCCTTACTTTACATACTAATTAATTCAGAGTTAAATACCACTCTTTCACTCAGCCTACAATAGAAAGAAAATACCATGCTGTTGGTGGGTGTCATCAGAATTACCATTTTATAAAAGACTAACAGCTTGCTTGGAATCACAGAGCAGGTTTTTCTGTCATCCTATGTGCCATTTCCTGCTACCTCATGACAGTATGGCATAAAGGTACAGAATATGGATATGCTGTTGTTAGTTGCCACTTGTGACAGGGCAAAACAATCCACTAATGTGTTACCACAATCATTTTGACACAGTACTACAAAACTGAACAGTCACCATCCTATAAGTATTGAATGTATACACACTGTTCCAATACTGTGGTTGATGCATTACACAATAACACATGATGGGGTATATGCATGGATACATACACCTCCGGGGCTGTGTGAAATGCAAGGCTGAAGGCTGAATCCTTATTTATTTATTTATTGAATTTTGGTAACTGGGTAGGCCCACTGAGATTGGATGGTCCCTTTTTCAGGGGCAACCCGGAGTTAATTATATGAATACATAAATCAGTGATTCAGACAAAATACATACAGAAAGTTACAAAAGACACATCATACAGAGAAATACAACATAATTAGTCAATACTTACCACTAGAATTGTATTTATCCCAGCACAACTCACACCCCGGACTGTCTTACTGTACTTATAAAATGCATTTTGTGTTTATTTTATAAACTTTAAGAAAATGTAAGAATATTAAAATATTTCTAATTGTGTACCAAATATTCCCTTCCGTGGTGGGTTGTTACTAGTGGAACAATTGTGCCCAGTAGTGCTTATCCTGTGTTGCATGTGTCTTTGGGCGACCATTGTACTGTTGATTAAAAGAAAGTTAAATATGTTTGGTTTCTTGGCTTTGTAAGTTTGTAAACTTGAAGAGATGATAACCTTTTTTTATTTTATTTTCATCTATTCCATGAGCTGTTGGGTGTTGCTGATATGTAAGCAATTCACTAAAAATACCACCAACAGCTTAATCTGGTTCAATTTCAGTTGCTTACCATCTGTATCCCCCCTCCCCCAGTCGACCATGAAAAAGGGACTTCTAGTCCCAGTGGGCCTACCGGGTCAAAAAAAGTCAATAAATAAATAAAAAAATATTTATCAGGAGAGCAAGCAAGGTGAGTGAGCACTGCTGGGTACTGTGCTGTGCAACATCTTACTGAACACCGTGATTGGGTGAGTGAGCACTGCTGGGTACTGTGCTGTGCAACATCTTACTGAACACCGTGATTGGGTGAGTGAGCACTGCTGGGTACTGTGCTGTGCAACATCTTACTGAACACCGTGATTGGGTGAGTGAGCACTGCTGGGTACTGTGCTGTGCAACATCTTACTGAACACCGTGATTGGGTGAGTGAGCACTGCTGGGTACTGTGCTGTGCAACATCTTACTGAACACCGTGATTGGGTGAGTGAGCACTGCAGGGAGGGAGGGGTAAGAGTGAGAGTGTAAACGGTGCAGAGACTAGATACCATGCATGTCAGTTAAGTACAATGGTATTTTTTAGAGCCGCTAATATGACTCTATAAAAATCTGTTTGTGATGCTTGGACTGTCATTTTTACTTTCTGCTGGAGCAAGGCAGTGAAAATGAGTGGATACATAAGAAATCAATGCCTGCCAAATGAGATGTTTACAATTTAATGAGTGACACATGATCTATGTTTCGTAAAGAGGGCATGGGACATTGGCACTTTTTACTGTTGAATATTATTTAAAAAAAAAAACAATATGCCTGGAAGGGTGTGCCAGCCAATGCAATTATTAAACTTTCTTTAACAATTTTATTAACTGCATTTAAACAATGAACCTTAGCAGAGATATGGTTATCCGAAATAACCTCATGCTATAATTGCTGCAAAACAGAGGGCAGACCTTTTCTTTATCAAATAACTTAGATATCCCTAAGCTCAGGACCCATTTGCTGAATTGTCATTCCAGGGAAAACAATAAAGCCTAACTAAGCATCAAGATATAACAGGATGGAATTTATGCGGCTCTGTGTGATAATGGTGATCGCGGAAAGGCGATCACCATTAGGGCGAATGTTCATCGGTGAAAATCAATTTTGCTGATGTACACTCCCAGCGCATGGCAGAAGGGTGCCAGGGACTTGTTTTTTATTTGTTTATGCAGGGGGCTGCACCCCCACACCCCACTACTAAAGGATTCTTAACTCCAGGTGGGTGCAAAACTGGACAAAACAAAATGTAAGCAGGGCACGCAACAAAATGAACGCGTGCCCAGAATCAAACCCAGCACCCTCATAACCCTGGCCTGCCACCCACCCACCACACCACAGGGCCAGCTCAACAACCCACTGCTGCATTATGCCTCACAAACTCTCCTTCCCCTTCCACCTATCACATAGCATGCTTGCTCCCCCCGTGCGCATTTACACATAGCAACAGGATGTCGCTATATCCATATTCACCTCCCCATCCAGTAGCCCTGTGAACAGGCATCACTATTGATTCACCCTTTTTGTAAGAACTCAATAGCAGACACGCTTATCACAGGACACCAATTTGTGTTGAGATTACCACAAAATCTGGTATATGCTGAGGCCTGCCACCAAAGGTGAAGTCACTTACAGCCCCTAGAAGTGTAGTAATTTCAGCATATGTTAAATCCACCCTGGTGCATATTATTGCTCTTATAAAATGGGTTTTAGTCACATTCATGAGAAATTAACAAAAATGATTCCAAAAATGTTTTAGAGATGTTTTTTAGTTAAATTGTTATTCCACTGGAAGACTGTCACTACTGTTGGTTTTAATATGTTATTATTTTAGTTTCTTCACAGTTTTACTTTTCTCTACATAGAGGTTATCAATGTAGCCGGTGGAACACAGCAAAAAGTGTAACTATACAAAAGTACTCACCTGGAGTCAAAGGGCCTTGGTAGTGCATACGTCTTGGTAGCTATGTAATCAAAATGACTACTTGTGCAATTGATCTGTTGACTCTCTCATTACCTTCACTTAATTTATAGGGATGTCTGACAGGATTCCAGGCTCCTGGAGTGCAGCTTTTCTGTGTCTTTAGTGTTCCCGCTTTCCTTAGCATGCACCAGCCTTTTTCCCAAGCACATCTGATCAGTGTGTTTATACAATTAGTAACACTGCATCTTTTTTTTTTATTGTTCTCTGTGGGGAGTTGTTGAAATTGTGAAGGCACATGGATTTGTTTGGTCATGAGGCAATCTGACACCAGTGTTTTTTCAGCGGAATTCATACTGAGATTAGGGTAGGTGGCCTGTCTGACTCAGTCAATCAGCATCCAAGATTTATCCTACTTATTTTATAAAACAACTTAGTGGACTCATCAACCTGCAGTCAGCCACATAGCAGCACCTCTCAACAAGCAGACTTCACAAAGTACAGTAGCTGATAACACTATTTTTTTACTGGAGCATTCAGTTAAACTGTCAATAGAACCTGTGTAAGTCTACTTCTGATGAAGAGCTTTGAGAGGCTATTTTCATCCTCACAAACACAGAGAACTGTTTTTTTAAATAAGTTTCAAATAGTAGTGACACTCCGTTGTATTCGTAGCGCTTCAATGCTCATGGGATAGTGTAGGGATAGTGTTTGTCACATTATATGATTTTTTGAAATATGCAGCTTTATGCTTTTAAATATTTGTTACTTAGGGCCCAATCCACAAAAGTGCCAGGACATACTATATACCAAAGGTCCATATTCATGGATATGCAGGCCCATGGTGCCATTCTCAGTTCCCAGTTGGCCCCAGATCCTCCTCTCACGTGGACTGTAGAGCACAGGGGCTAGAGGGCATGTTGGGGGTGACAATGAATGCCAGGCATCCAGTAGGCTATCTAATTCCCTTCAAAGATGGATCTCATTCTCTGCAGGGAGCAAGGCCTTGTAGGATACAACAGTTCCCTAAGGACTACCATATCTCAGTATCACAAATTTGTCAAAAACAAAACTTAAAGAAATATACTGTCAGCCCCTATCCCTCCATGCCAGTTCAAAGAGCTGGGGCCAGTGGTAGGGACTAATGAGGCCCAGGAAGGGCACACCAGTCCTGCAGAGAACTTGCAAGTTGCACACCAGGTTTGGCATTTCTACTGCCCCAACACCACCACCAGGGCACATAAGACTGCCAGCCCTTTTGCATCCTTAAAATCATGGAAACAATATTGAAGATAGCATAGATGCACATCCCTGCAACTGGACTCACTACTGACCCAGCCATGTGTAAGACATGATGAAAGGGGTGCACACAGCCAAGCTGTGGATGCACAGAAATCTCTGCTTGTGCAGAGTGAGAAGTCTTTGCACAACAGTGCCAACTATGCATCCCTACATGGATGTCAGAGACATACTCTGCCTTTTGTAGAAGAGGCTTTACAGTTTTTACTCCAATGATATTCCACAATACTGTCAGAAGAAGACCGAAGTCAAAATATTGTTGTGTATTTGTGAGGATGGACTTACCTCTCTGAACTCCTCATTAGGAGAGGACTTGCATCATTTCCTTTGGTGTTTTAATTAATTACAGCAATACAGAATAATGTGAGCAGCTGCCATGTGAATCTGCTTGCTGAGTGGTGCTGCTATTTGGTTGACTGCAGGTTGCAGAGTCCACTTGAGCACCAGAAAGAAAAGAGGCACACATGCTGAGCTAAGAATAATGTGTGCTCTCATACAAACTGCAGTGCAGCACACACAAACACACACACACACACACACACACACACAAGTTAAATCAGACCAGGCAAATTGACTCCCTAAAGTATTGAAAACATACTGCCTTCTGTTCATGGGGTTGAGTCAGTTTACACTTCACTAGCTTTTATTTCTGGAATTAAGGGTTAATCCCCAATTTCTTGTTTTTTTTTCACAGGGTACCTGGGTTGAATAACCCACAGGCTATGACAAATATAAGCTTGGAACTAAATTCTTGCTTCTCAGTATAACCATTTTGTAGGCTGGTGCAATGGATTGTATTTTCTGCACAGTTGGCTGGTGTAAAGATGTGTTACTGAGAATTGGTCCAAGGGTTCTCATACACAACTGAGAATTCTAATTAATGCATTTAGATAGCCATATATAAAGCAGTGTGCCTGAGAGTCATGTGATACAACTTACTGGATAGTAGCACTTTAGGTGGGCTCCCGCTAATACACGTGTAAATTTTACAATTTTGTAATATTTCTTGCTGGAACTGCTCAGTAAAAAGCATTGTTGGCTTCACTAACCTACTGGGAGTATTCTGTGGTCTTTTGATTGCAGTGTAATGGAAGTGGAGATGCGTGCTGTACTCCCCAAGAATTTGCCTCCCTCCACGCCAGAGAAGGCTCCTAAAAAATCCAAGCCGCAACAGTCTACACTGGGCTGATCTTCATCTACTCAACTGGAGCAGACTTTACTAACACTAGAAAAATTCCTTGAGGAATTTTGTCCATTTCGGGACAAACTTAAATCTCTTACCTGAGAGGTAAAATTGATCGCAACAGCCTTGAAGGATGTCTCCCAAAGAACAGGCGACAATGAAGTGCAGATCCACAACAAAGTGGAACCTGAGTTTGCTCTGACCAGACAAAAGAATTATGAAGCTTGAAGTGAAGGTGGAGGATCTCGAGGACCACAGTAGGTAGAACAATGCTTTGCTAATAGGGGTCCCTGAATGGGAGGAAGGAGAGAACATGATTTTGCTTATCCAAAAATTTGTCAACAAGCGAGCTGGACCTTCCCCCTTTGGTGCCTCCTATTCCACTGAGTGAGCTCACTGGGCACTGTGTCCGATGCCACTGACTGGAGCGTCACACTGTTTATTGATATTCTGATTCATCAGTTATCTGGGATGGCAACATTTCCTTCTAAATATTAAGGAGCTGCAGGAAGTCAAATGGGGAGATGTGAGAATTAGAGTTGCCCAGGACCTCCCAGCTTCAGTCAGACAGTGGTGCACGGCGTTTCACCGGATTGTTACAAAATTGATCCCAGCAGGAATTAAGTTCCAAATGTTGTACCCAGCTAAATTGTAGATCAACTTGAAAGGTACGTGGTCTAGCTTTGAGGACCTGGTTGCAGCTGAAACAACCTTGAAGGAAGCCCTACCTGATTTGCTCAAACCCCTTTGAGGCCTGGTAGTCTGGTCGAGTGGTTCCCTTTCCTGCCTTGATATGTGTGCCTGGAAGTTTCATGGAAGAGATTCACAGTTAGAGAACTTTACATTATTGAGAGGTCGGTGTCTATCTCATACAGACTTGCCTTTTTTCTCTAAGTTATTGTTAGGAAACTTTAATCCTGCATGATCAGTTTTAATATAAACATTGTGGTACGCCCATCACATTCCTGTTTCATCAGATCCATTTGCCTAATATACATTCGTGGTAGCACCTTCACTCCCTTGATAGAGACTGGAATTGCTATATTAAGCTCTTCAGAAGGTTCACTGTACTTAAAGTTCCCTTCTTTTCATTGACTTATTCTATAGTACAGTTTTCAGTTGTAAACATTACAAGGCTACATGCTGTGAAGTAACAGTGCATCCTTGGCATTTAGGCCCTGGCTATCTCCCTTACATTATGTCTTAAGAAATGGGTAAATTGCCTGATTTTGGGGGTGGGGTCTCCCTTTGTACTGTACCTGAGCTGAAAAGCTTACTGGGGAGCACAGGCAGGGTTTGCCTCATGATGGATCCTCTGTTTTCATTTTCTTTACTGAGCAAAGAGATATTTGCTAAACTTTGGTAGACTTGAGATTTTAAGTAATCTTGGAGGTTTATAGCAATGGCAAGGAAAGTGTTTCTTAGGGCTCAATCATAGATTATTTAGTCTACATACTATTTAACTGGGGGGGGTTTGGCGGTAGGTGGGTGAAGCAATGAGTTCAGGGAGCTTGGCGCCATGGACCAACTACATGTAGACTTTGGGAATGGAGGGAAGTTCTTTGTTTTTGTAGTAGTAGGGGGATGGGCAGGGTGGGGGTCACAGAGGGACAGGAATATACCCTCAAAGTCTTTAAGGGTACAGTTCTGTTTTTCTGGGGGAGGTGGGGGGGTTTACATTGGGGTATGTGTTCTTGAGGGGTGGGAACTTGGCATCTTCGGGCAAACCATAAGCTGGAATATGTCTTGACAATTTGTCTCCATTCCACTGTGATTCTGATTGTTATGCAGACAGATGGTGAATAGGTTCAAATTCATTTCTTGGAATGTAAGTGGTGCCCGGAACAAAATGAAAATATTTCAGATATTAAAACACCTCAAATTCCTTAATAGTGATGTTTTCTGTTTACAGGAAACCCATCTTCGAGATACCGAAGCTGACTTGTTCCACAGGTATTACATTGGGCAAATGTTTATGGCGGGCCCCAGCATGCAAAGCAGAGGCACAGCCATCCTTTTTCCGTGGAGAGTTTCATTCTCCTGCTCCCAATGCATCCAGAACCCGAAAGGCTGATACTTCCTACTCAGGTGGGTATTGGACAGGATGGAACTAATAATATGCTGTGTTTACTCCCCCAATTTGGATTTCCCTTATTTCTTTTCAGATATAGTAATGGCCGTCTCCCCTTTTGTTAATCTCCCACTACTCTTAGATGGGGATTGGAATCTCCCCTTTAGCCCGGATTTGGATAAATCACATAAGAGGACACAGGGGTTGACTCCTGCACAAAGAGCTATTAGGGACATGACCAAACAATTTTGACTCTGTGATCCCTGGAGGGTACTCAGACTTACCATGAGAGCTTACTCTTTTTGTTCAATGGTGCATGGCACCTCTTCAAGGATTGATTACTTTCTGGCCAGCAGAGCTCTCTTATCAGGTCTGCTAGACACCGGCATTGAACCAGCTGTTTTGTCTGACCACTCCCCAACTGGTGCATGCTCACCCTAGAAGCCCATCAACAAAGGGAAACCATTTGTAAGCTTAATAATTCCTATTAAAAGATTACCAAATAAACAGACAAGTAGCCCAATCAATTGACCTTTTCACAGAAGCTAATATGCAGTCGACAGGTAAGGTAGACATTGAGTGGGCTGCTCTGAAATGTTATGTTGGGGGGAACTCATCCGAATTGCAGCAACCAAGAAGCACAAAGCTGAGGAGCAAACATCACAATTGCTACTCTAAATTAGAGAACTGGAGAATAAGCTCTCCCCAAAATCAGATGAACCCTTTAGACTCCGGCTTATTAAGCTAAGGGAGGAATACAATGAGTTATTAAGAGCTCAAGCAGAATTTTCCATTTTAAGGTCCCAATCCACATATATAGATCAAGGGGAAAAAGCTGGCCACTTGTTAGCCCTTCGGGTTAAATGCCAGGAATCTTCCCCACTAGTAAAAGCTATCACTTCCCAGGTGGATGGCTCAATAAAACTTATTTTGAAGTAAACTGTGTTGGAGTTTGAACAGTACTTCCATGAGCTATACAAGCCCACATCTGTGCTGATAATTCCTTGTGCAATTGATGATTACCTTCAGTCTACTTACCTTCCCCATCTCTGTGATGACGAAAGAAACATCTTAATATCTCCCATTACAGAGGCCGAGATCCGAGGTATGATCAAGAATCTCCTTCTCGACAAAGCCCCGGTCCAGATGGTTTCTCCCCTAATTTTTATAAAAAAATTCATATATCAGTTGGCGCCCTGGCTGCTGAGATTATTCACCCATATTATCTCAGTAGCTCTATCGGACTCCCATTTACTGGAAGCCCTGACTGTGGTTATACATAAGCCTGGGAAGCCAGAGAATAAGGTTTCAAGTTATAGGCCAATTTCTCTACTCAACACTGATATTAAAATTATCTCAAAATTGCTGGCTAATAGACTCAGTATGGTTTTACCCTCCTTAACTGGGTCAGATCAAGTAGGCTTCATGGCATGTAGGGCATCTTCTGGCCTTCTTTGTAAACTGGCCTGCTTCTTCTCCATGTCCAGGGACTTGGACCAGCCCGCTGTTCTGATGTCCCTGGATGTGGAGAAGACTTTCGATAGGGTTGATTGGCAGTTCCTGTTCAGAGTTCTGTGAAGAGCTGGTTTCCCATCCTCGTTTATTCATTGGCTCCAGGCTTTATACACAAATCCACATGCCCAGATATATTGTAATTGGATATTCTCCTCCTCCTTCCCTTTGTATTCAGGGATGAGACAGGGATGTCCTATATCTCCCCTCTTGTTCAGTCTGTATTTGGAGCCTCTCTTATCTAGGATCCAGGAGAACCCTAAGATACAGAGTATCAGGGTTGGCTTTTATGAACTTAAGCTGTCCACCTATGCAGAAGATATTTTGTTGCATCTTACCCAGCCTACCGGTCTTATCCAAGCCACCTTAGACACTATTGCAGAATATAGCCGCTGGTCAAATTACAAAGTGAACTTAGAAAAAGATAAAACAGCTCTTCCCTTTAAATGATAGAACCTATAAGGGGATCCTAGGAGAAGCAGGCTTGCAATGGTCCTCCAGATCCCTTAAATATTTAGGTATCTCCTTAGCTAGAAGCCATGTTAAGATGAAACAACTTAATTTAGATTCCCTGCAAACTGTTATTCAGCAAGATTTAGCTCGTTGGGTGGGCCTCCCATTTTCTTTGTGGGGCTGAATCAGCCTGGTCAAGATGAATATCTTGCCCTGCATATTTTATCCAATCCATATGTTGAATCTTTGGGTGCCACTCTCCTGGTTTGGCAAAATGCATAGGATTATGTCAGAATTTATACGGAAACAGAAACCCCCAAGAAGGGCATACTTTAAGTTGGTGGCTCCCAAATTAAAAGGTGGCCTGCGACTACCAGATTTTAGGTTATACTACTGGGCCAGTCATCTGAGTAAGAACCTTCATTGTTTATCCCCTGTAGAAGACTCCCCATCTTTCCCATATGTCCCCACCTGGCTTCTAACTGAACGTGAGCAGTTGGACTCTTTGGGTGTCACAGGTGAAGCCATGTTGCATATTAAGCCATGAAGCCTCCCTAAGGTAAATCTCAATCACCTCTCTTAATCTCAGTGAAAGCCCATTCCCAACTCTGCTCCTGTCTTAAATATAGTCACACAGTGCATCCCAATCCGCCATTATTTAAGAACCCTAATTTCAAAATAGGGAGAAGATGTATTTGGCTCCCCACAGTGGGTAACACCTGCCCCAGTGAGCTGTTGGAAAGATCCTCACATGTATCCTCAGCAGAAATTATGAGAAGATTCCCAACTCCGGGTGAGGCTTTTAAGATATATCAAGTCCACCACCTTTTAGTATCCAAAAATTTGCAGCCAAGAGAGGACACTAAGCTTGGCGAGAAAATAGAAGCCCTGGCTTACTTGGCCCAAAACCCACATGCAGTCTCATAAGTTTATCCAGCTCTTTACAACTTAGCCTTCCCACTGGTAGATGGGGTCTTGTATTACTGGAGGGATATCTTCCCTCAGAGAACCCTTGACTGGACTAAACTTTGGAAAGACTGTCACTCCTACCTTACTCAGGATAGATTGAGATTAATGCAATTCTCTATTTTACATAACATATATTTTACTCCGGTCAAGTTATTTAGGATGGGTAGGCTCCCTTCTCCAAATTGCACAATATGTAACCATCCCGAGGGTAACTTATTCCATGTTTTCTGGGTATGTCCACCCATTGCAGCCCGGTGGGCTAGCATTCATCAAAAGGTGGACCCCCTTTTGGATGTTAGTGATTTGTTCAACCCAGAAATATGTTTGATTGGGGACTTTTCTGGTGTAGAGATTTTGCAGAGGAGATACTACATGGCTCTGATTGCGCTATCTCTTAAGGCAGTAGTTTTACTGCACTGGAAGATCCCCACTATAATTACCTACGCAGAATGGCTCCAAGAATTATTGTCTAATCTGAGAATGGAGAAAATGATTGCAAGCATAAATAATCTATTACCCAGGTACAGGGCCCAATGGGAAACTTTTCATATGTTATACAGTCTTTAATCTTCATGTTGACACATCTATGTTGCTCCAGCCTTGATGTGTAATTAAAGGCCCACACACTCTTCTGTGATGCCAAGGGGGATGAGGGGAAGGGGAAGGGGGTTGGGGTTTATTAGGATAATGTACTTGCATTTATAGGCATTAATCGTGTTTTTATTGTTCTTGTGTTGATTGTTGTTTTTTGTTGTATTGCTATATAAAACTTGAATAAAGTATATTGAATTTCAAAAAAAAGGAGCGTGTCTAGTAACATGTTATTTCAAACAGTTCAACATATTTCAAACGTGTAAAAAAGTACAACAGACAATTCAAAATTGGGGGCAAGGGTATTTAAACAAGATAGGAGACAAGAGTTAATCTGAAGTAGAATAAAAAGTACAGGCCAACATTGTCACCATTAGCATGACTGCTACTTAAACTTGGGGATGTTTTGTTATACTAGTAAATGGTCTGTTAATATTCAAATAAAATGTGTCCTACATCAGGAAAATGTGAGGTCAACTAAATCATTTTTAAAGTTAGCTGTTTAGTGACAACTCTGTTGAAGGATCCCCAGAATTTAATCTACCCCACCAGCATTAGTCTGTGAAATAACCATTAACTGTACTTGCCTGATGGCAGCACTGGCTATAACAAATGATGCTCAGAGAAAAAAAAATAAGGTGAAGTAAAAAAACAAACCGTTTACTGTTATTGTTAATTTTGCTTTTTTCCTCTTTCTATTTTGGCAAACTGCTAATCAAAGCCATAATGTTGAAATAAGTATGTGGATTCTTAAGTAATCTAAAGCCTTTTATTCATCAGTATTCATTTGCTCTAAGCCTCTCCTCCCTTATAGGTGATAATTAGAATTCTTCATTTACCCCATCAATTATAAACCTGTTATTTCATAGATAATTACTAATATATTAGTTTTATAATTACATTACTAATATTGGCATTCATGGAGACACCCACTGGTAACCAACTTGGTTGCATTACTTCTGCCAGCTTCCCCACATTAGTACTTGTCAGGGTTGACCATGGGCTCTGTAGTGCATTTAGGTTAGTGACAGAATTTCTCTTCCTAGTATACTGTATCTCCATTCTCCCTGCTCCATAGGTGGTAAAGTACTCTGTGAAATACTGTACAGTAGCAATGAAGATGCTTGGTACACTGAAATCTAGAAGTTCATTGCAATGTTGTGATTTTAAATAAAGGAATACTTAAGTCCTATATTGGTCCATTTCAGGGCACAAAGATCAACAAATTGGAAAAATCCATCTATTGTGTCATCATATTTGTCCACTTTGGGCATTTGTTTCTTTATGGACGAAGCAAATTATTTCAATCTTGCAAGTAAATATCAAATAATGTACTGTTTACTATTACTTTTTTTACCATAGTTTCAACTTTATCATCTGCAATAAATAGTTTAAATAATATGCCAATGTTGTAAGTTCAGTTCCTATTACTTTTCCACATGCCCCTTCCTTGAAACTGCAGGTGTGAGAAAACTAGTGCTAGGTTTTACTCAGTAATGAGTGGAGCACTGAAATGCATTTGACAAAGGCTTGCATGTGGCCAGATTCAATGCTCCAGCATGTGCAAAATGTGGTAGCAAGACTTCTGACCACCTCCTGGTGGTCAAGCTATATTACATCACAGCTATGTGCCTGGCACAGGCTGCATTCAAGAAAGAGAATCAACTTTCCAAGCTTAGAATAAACTGGGCCTTCTCAATGTCCAATGAGCCCCTGACTCATTATGCCCTGGAAAGAGCCACCTATTCCATGGGCCAAGGAATGCCGTAAATCCTTAAACTGCAGATCATCTGGTGAATGTGCTTTATCCATAACTGCCTTTGGATTTTGGAATGCATTTCCACTAAAGCTAGACTTACTCTCTTCCCTGACTGCATTTAAACTAAGCTATGGCAATTTTTATTCTGACAAGTTTTTTGTTGTCACAGTAGTTTATTCCCATGCTCTTATTGTAGGGGGTTCATCTACTCAATTGTTTTGTTATTTTATATTGTTCTGCTGTTGTACTTCTTTATTTCCTTCTGGTATCCTTGTCCTTTTGTAACTTTTTTTTTATCTGAACCTTTTAAAGATGCCTTATAAATAAATAAATAAATAAATAAATAATGAATAATTAACACCTAATTATAAAGAATAAGCTGGTAAACACACCTTATTGATGTTGTGACATTATTGGCACAAGAGCTAAGCTCAAGTGCCTCAACGATGTAACAACAATGATATCTGTGAACTAACAAGTTCTTTACACTTTAGTGTTTATTTTTTTTATAATTTGACAGCTAGCATTTTTTTTTTAAAGTTAATTGAAGTGGAACCACAGATTAACTGGTAGCTACATTTGAATCAGCTGAGGTGACAGCTCAGCTCTCACTCTAGTTGCTGTAGTTGTTGATCAGTATGGGGAGATCAAGTCTGATTGCAGCAGCTGTTAAAAGTTGTCCTAAACATTCAAATTTTGAGGAAAAACTGTTTTTAAAAGACCAAATAAACAAGTTAGTCATGTGTTATATAGAGGACAATGCATTGGTGCCTTTGAAACACATGGTAATCTAAATATCTAAAGCTGGAGCATAATAAGCAGTGGGGCAAAAGAATATGCTCAACAGCTTCACAAGATGGAATTACCACTGAGCTCTGAGCACAAGCACACACGCTTTATTATGATTTATAATACATGGTTAGGAGGAACTACTGTATATATATATATACAATACAGGATACTGAGTGCTGATAATTAGTGTAATATAGCAGACAGTTATTTAAGAGAATAAATTCCATGTTGTACTTAGAGTATTAAAAACATAGAAAGCAAAAAGTAAGGGAAGACTGCAATGAAGAAGACTTTAAAGACCTTTCCTGGTATTTAAAATTCCCATTTTTTCCAGTGCTTTTAAAACAGTTGTCAAGACACAAGTTCATTATCAAATATATGGAATCATTAGTAGAATAATGATTATTCTTATTATGTCATGTCTACTAAGAATATTTGCAGGATCACAGCAAGGAAATTAGTTCCAATGATTGAGGCTATTTGCATTATTCAAGGTGCTTTACATACATGTCTGTCGGTCTTTGTGAACTCTGTATGTTTTATACTAAAGTACTTATCATTCTGTTTGTACCTTTGAAGTGTTCGAATAGCTTTCTGACAAGTTTTATTTGTTATTGGAGTTTTTCTATTATTTTTGTCCTTAGCTGACCACCTCTGAAACTGCAACATTTAAAGGAGTTATAATCAAAATAAGAATGGCAACCCCTATATTTCTTTCCTAGTTTATATTCACTACCATATTCCACATCTATCACAAAATTATATCTGATTAAAATGGTTTTATGCATAAAAATATGCACATATTCCACCATTTAGTTCAAGAGGGTGTCATAGTGTTGGTAAGTTACTCTTTTTTTTGCACTGTAGAATAAACTGAAGTGAACATCATGACAAATGATGTGTTTGGGTTTCATTTTCTCTCTCTCTCTCTCTCTCTCTCTCTCTCTCTCTCTCATGTTGACACCTGAAACATTAAATTTTTAACTACATAAAACAATCTGACCCCTTTGGGAATTTTTCCATAAAGATGGATTACATCTCATCATATAACTTAAAAACAAGCATTTAAACTTTGTTTAGTGGATTTTAAGTGTTTATATGATCATCACACACTGGGACAAAATTATGAATTTGGCACAGGGCTGCTGAAATATCAGGGGATGTCCTTAAATCCATCACATCAATCCTGAGGTATAGTTGTAGGGGTCTGTTCTGAGGTATACAATATATAAATACCACTACTGTAAGTATAGTTAATTTCATATTTATTATTAGTTCTGGTACAGGATTTTCGCACTGCTGTGTCTGCAAAGTGGAAGGGAGGGAGTGTGTCTGAAATCTGCAAATATGAATGTTTTCTAAGTTTGCTAATATACCTGTTCATGTAAAAACTGTCAGTGTGTGTTTTCTATGCTGAGTATGATACATTTATATGTGTTTTGATTCAGTGTTAGTGCACAACGTACCTGATTTGTTTAAACAAAATCTGTTTTAGCATCTTTAAAGTTGAATGAGGAATGGCACAGTTGCACTTCCACTAATACAGCAGATTTCTCTAGATTTTTTATTTCTTATTGGATAATTATATTGCATTCATGCCAGTCTTTGGTTTAAACAATATTTCTGCATTGTTCTCATAGGAATACTAGAGACTAGCTAGAAACCTATCCCGGAAGCAAGACTAGGGAAGGTATAAGTGCTGGTGCCTCAGCAGATATAATGGAAGGGATAAAGGAAGGAACTACTGCAGGGTACAAGTAGCTAAGCAGGGAAATAGAGTAAACAATAGCAGGGGAAAAGGGACCAAGCATTTCCAGGGAGACAGAGCAGAAATTATGCTGGCAGTGGTGTAGTGCAGTGGCTGTGGGGTGGTGGTTTTCAGGAGGACCTGTTGGAGATTACAATGCTGCCCCATCTTCAGACACCTCTCCGGGCTGAGGGAGAAGGTTGCTAGACTCCAGGCTGAGTTCGCCAGGATCCAGGAGGCCTTCATCCCCACCTAGGGCCACCATGTCTGCCACTGTTACCTCAGAGGATGCCAAGAAAGAGGAGCAGCTGGACTACAGTGGGCTGTGAGAGGATGAAGGTGTGGGTCAGAAGCACATTCCCTATCCAGTTCCACTGCAGAATTCCTACACCACTCTAGTTAGGTGGGACTGTCCCATGGAGGAACTTGTGGTACTGACCAGGGAGTACAGTATGTGACGGTCCTCTGTAGTGGAGACCCTGAGGAAGGTGGCAGAGTACTCCAGAGGAGGAGAAAGTCACTCCTGTTGGGGGACTCAATTATAAGGGGGATAGAACTGGGAACAGGAGGGGGGAAGGGAGGTTTGGTGCCTACCTGGTGCCACAACTCAGAGGGATGGAAAGTGGATCCTGAGAATCACTAAGGCAGCAGGAAGGGAATGAGAGCTGGATGTTATTGTCCATCTAGGGACTAATGACCTGGCTAGGGACAATGCTGGTATAGTGTAGGAGGTGTTCAGGGAGTTGGGGAGGGGTCTTAGGCAGGTAGCATGCTCAGTAACATTTTCTGAGGTGTTGCCTGTCTACGACAGGGAGGAGGAGGATTGACTACTCCATACCAGGAGCTTCAATGCATGGTTGAAGGAGTGGTGCAGAGAAGAGGAGTATGACTACATTGGGGACTGTGGTCCTACCTGGAAGAATAAGGGCCTATACAGAGAAGATGACCTGCATCCATCTGGAAGGGGAACTGCAACCCTCATGAATGGTTTAAATGTTACTTCAGTAAACATTTAAACTAGCTGTTGGTGGGTGGCAGAAAGATGCAGGGTGGCATTAACTATCATCTCCCCAACAGGCAGAAGTAGTCAGTAGGGGGAACACTAAGGGAGAGAAGTCCCCAAGTGTACACATTAATGAGGAAAACAAAATGGCAGTATTGAAGGGAGATGGGAATGAGAACAGAAGGAGTTAGGAAAATGGGCAACAGGGAAAAAGGGTGGCTGAGAAGTGGGGTAGTAGCAAAATATGGAAGCCCATGTGTGCAAATGCTTAAAGTCTGGGAAATAAAATTCTGAATCTAGAGGCCATTATGTCAGTGGCTGACCTAGATACTGTCACCATTACTGAGCCAAGGTGCAGTGAGAATTATGACTGGGATATAGCCATACCAGGCTATATTCTGTTCAGGAGGGACAGGATGGGAAGGAAAGGAGGGGGAATGGTACTTTATGCAAGGGAAAGCATAAAGGTGACAGAGATACAGGGAATGTAGGGAGGAGTGGAGGCATTGTGGGTCAACCTAGAAACCGAAAATGGAGCCACTATTCACAATGGTGTAATCTGCAGACCTCCAACACTGGGGGGCGGGGGGAGGGATTGGATAGGGTTCTAATGGAAGCTATCCAAAAAATAGCAAGTAAAGGGGATGTGCTGCTGGTGGGGGACTTCAATCTGCCAGATGTAGATTGGAGCCTCCTAGCTGCAGCTTCAGCTAGGAGCAGGGACATCCTGGAGTCCCTGTGGGGGGCATCCCTCAGGCAACAAGTAAGGGAACCAACTCACAATGGGGCAGTACTAGACCTTATACTCACTAACAGGGACAGGGTTACAGACATCTTGATGGGAGGCCAGCTGAGGACCAGTGATCACCATACCATTTGGTTCAATATAAGAACTGCATTACTAGCCCAATGGTGCTGAGGGTTGAGGCGCTGGACACCACACCTCGCTCCATGCCTGCAACCCGGGTTCGGGAATGGACTCGGGTTGCAGGGGGTCGGCAGGGCAGAGAGGGATTCAGAGTCTGTGGGACTGCTCTCCCTCTCCAGGGAGGGGGGATACCAGCTGTCGGCTCACTTGCGACCTCTGGCAGAGGCTAGGGGCAGTGAGCTGGCACTGCACTGCAAGGGGTGATGCTGAGGCATGACACCAGAGGGAGAATGTGCGGATGCATGTGTGCTCCCTCTTGGTGTCCTAGCACAACCGTCATGCTGGCCAAGAAAATAGGAAAACATGGCACTTGGTTGCGATGGCTTGATGGCTGTCTTGGGGATGATTGCCGAGTACTGGATCCTGGTTTGGTGGAGAGTGATGGGGTCTGTCTACCACCCTGCCATGGGGGGCATGCCATGGGGGTAATTGGGCAGTGGAGGCTTCAATGGGGGCTGAGGCAGAACCAGATGGCAGCAGGAGACAGGGCAGATACATGGACGTGAATGCAGACTGGAGGTGCCAGATAGGTAAAAAAAAGGACTAACAATATAAGATCTGTGGCAGAATCAAGCCACACAAGAATGAGGTTCCTGGACTTCAGTAGGGCCGATTTTAAAAAGATGGGTGACTGCCTCAGGGGTGCCCTGGCAATAAGAAAAGACTTTGGTGGAGTGTAGGAACAGTGGGCAAAACTAAAATGGATCATACTGAAGGCAACAAACCTCTACGTGAGGCAAGTCAGCAAAAGCAAGAAAACAAAAGAGGTGGCTGAGAAGGTAATGGCAAAAAAATTAGCATTCAGGAGCTATAAGAAGACACAAAGGGAGGAGAATAGGGGAGTGTATTGGGAGAAACAGAGGAAGGCAGGAAAAACCATAAGGAGTGCGGAGGCACAAACAGTGGAGAGAATAACCCAGGCAGTAATGAAAGGGGACAAGGCATTTTTCAGATATCTCAGAAATTTCAGGTATTTCAGAAACAAAGGGAGACAGGGAAGGCAGTGAGGAAAGTAAAGGCACAAACAAATGAGAATATTGCCCAGTCAATAAAAAAGGGGATAAATCCTTCTTCAGATATATTAGCGAGAAGAAGAATACCAGCGGGGGGATAACAAGAATAAAGGGCAAAGGAGGGGTCTGTAAGGAAGGGGATCAAGGGAAGGTGAACATATTGAACAGATATTTACAACAGAGGGGGTAGGTGACAGGACAAAAATACAGAGCAGGGGCAGAATTGGTAGTGAGGTGGATACTGGTCATTTTACAGAGGAGGAAGTCCTCATGGCACTAGCAAGATCAAAAGCTGATAAGGCAATGGGACCAGATGGGGTTCACCCTAGCATAATGAAGGGGCTCAGAGAGGTGCTGGATGCACCCATGGCAGCTTTGTTCAACTTATCGCTGGAAACAGGGGTGGCTATGAGGGACTGGAAAAGGGCATATATGGTTCCACTTCACAAAACTGGGATTATCAAATTAAATAAATTTTATTTATATGGCGCCTTTCAAATTATCAAGGCGCCTCACAGAACAATTAAAACAGTTACAGCGTAAATCACATGCATTTTAAACAGTATAAAATGGGGAAAATAAAATGGCATTCCAGTTATTCCTCAAATATCTGGATCTATAAAAAGGTTTTTAAGGCCTTTTTAAAACCCTCCACATTCGTGCACTCTCGTAGCTCATGGGGTAGAGAATTCCAAAGGGTGGGGTCTGCATGCATAAATGCACATGCCCCAGAAGATTTTAAACAAACCCTTGGAATCTCTAGCAACCCCTTGTCAGTCGAGCGGAGTGATTGCTTAGGGAAGTAAGGGACCAGGAGCTCCTTCAGGTAGACTGGACCCTGTCCATGTAGGGCTTTGTAAGTTAGAAGAACGACTTTGAAGGTGATTCATCACTGTACTGGCAGTGCAGTTCACAAGAAAGACCAGAGCAAATATGACAGGTTCCTGTCAATAACTGGGCTGCTGCTCTGCACCAACTGCAAGCGGCGAATATCCACTCCAGAAAGCCCTAGGTAAAGGGCATTGCAGTAATTCAAGTGTGAGGACACAAAGGCATTGACCAACATAGGAAGGTCACCGGACGTAACGAGATGCTTGACTCTGGAGATATTCCTCAGGTGGTAAAAAAAGGATTTGATGATAGCCGACACCAGTGAACGCAGTGTTATTTCATCATTAAATATTACCCCCAGGTTTTGCACCCGTTTGGAGGTCGTAAGTGGCAAACCCCCAAGAAAAATTCCAGAGGGTGACCTCACCGCCAGCCCCCCCATCTGGTAACCCGGGTCCACTACCAGCACCTTAGTCTTTTCTGAGTTCAACCTCAGCCAGCTCGAACTCATCCAGTCCTGGATTTCAGCAAGGCAATTGTTAAATACTGAGAGGGCTCCATCCTGGTCAGGAGTGAAAGAAGGTAGAGCTGGGTATCATCAGCACAGCAGTGAAACCTCAGCCTATACCTTATTACAATGTCTCCAAGGGGTAGCATGTTCACTGTGAACAACATGGGGTCAGCACCAACCCCTGAGGAACCCCACATGATAACGGAACTGGGTCAGAGGAATAAATCTCTGACACCACCCTCTGAGTTCTTCCGGTGAGGAAAGATGAAAACTATCTGAGGACTGTACCTGACAGGCCACAGATGAACCTCAAGTGGTTGAGCAGAACCCCATGGTCCACAGTGTCAAACACTGAAGAGAGATCAAGGAGAACCAAGATGGAGTGGTTCTTATGATCTCTAGCCATCAGGAGATCACTGAGCACCCGAACCAGCACCTTCTCAGTACTATGCCTCTTTCAAAATCAGACTGGAGAGGCTCATAGACATCATGGATGGTCAAATGGTTCACCAGTCGTATGGCCAATACTTTCTCAATCACCTTCCCCAAAAAGTGAATGTTTGAGATTGGGCTGTAGTTTGCATGGCAGTCTGGGTCCAAAGAAACTTTCATCAGGAGTGGTGTCACCACCGCCTCCTTCAGGGAGATAGGAAACTCACCTGTTTCCAAGGAGCACCAGACTATCCATGCTAGGACCGGGCTAAGAATGTCACCACAACCCAAAATCAGGGTAGTTCGTCCCGGATCCAAACTACAGCAGGTAGGGCACATACCCTGGACAAGCTGCATGATGTCCACAAGCTCAAGCTGGCTGAAAGTACTCCAGGAAAACTGAGGGACAATGTACAAACACCGGTCTACAGCCATGCCCATAGGATGTGCCGGTTGCAGTACTGCCCTGATGTCAACCACCTTAGCCGCAAAGAATCGAGCAAACTCCTCGCACTCAACTTGTGAAAATGCTTTTCGGAACTGTAGACAGGCTGGGTTGTGCAGTCTGTCCACAGTTTGAAAAAGCTGAGCCGGTTGATTCTGGGCAGCCACAATCTCCCCGGACAGGAACTCTGCCTTCTTACAGGTGATTGTGGATTGATAGGCTTGATAATGGTCCATCAATCTGAGGTGACTGGCATCAAGGGGGCAGACTTCCGCCAGCAAAGCTCAAACCTTCATCCTAGTTGTTGCATATCCCTCAAGGACACATCAAACCAAGGGGATAAGGGCGAAGGGAGAGAGGACAAACACGGACAGGAGCAATGACATCCAGGGTCATAGAAATGGCTGTATTATAGGCCACCACTAGGGCCTCTGGGTCACTATTTGCCAATGGAAGAACCAATAGGTCAAGCACCGCCACCAGGCCTTCAGAGCTTATATCTCGTAAAGGGCAGTAACTGACCATCTCCACAGGGGTAGGCCTATGGGGGAGTGCAAAAACTGAACCACACTGTATAGTGATCAGATCATCCGACTGGTTCCACTCCCAGGTCCGAGGCTCTGACCCCCAGCAAAAAGACCAAGTCAAGAGAATGACCGTGTTTATGGGTAGTAGCAGAAACAATCTGTGTAAGGCCCAGAGATGTCATCAACTAGAGGAAGTGCTGACCAAATTGTGAAAGTTCGTCATTGATCCAGGTGTTAAAGTCACCCAGGACCATCAGCCTGGGTGACTCAAATGCCATGTCAATCACAAAGTCCGTCACTTCCTGAAGGAAATGCTTCTTATCCCTGGGTGGACAGTAGATGATGGTGATCCTACAACCTACACCTGCTACCAAGGTGCATTCAAATGACTGGATCTCCTCAACTGGTACACTCGTGAGGACCAGTTCAGTCTTGAAAGAGACCACAACCCCCCCCCCACCGTGATCCAATCTTGGCTGGTGATTCACCGAGTACCCTGATGGAACTGCAGCCTCCAATATTGGGCTAGAGTTCTCATCCAGCCAAGTCTCAGTGACAAATGCCAGGTCCGCTGTTCCAACAAGATCTGCAATAATTGCAGTCTTGTTTTTAATGGACCTGGCATTACATAACACCACCCGAACTGGATGGAATTCCAGGACCGTCTGAGCCACCTGCCCACCTAAACTGGAGGTGCCCTTGGCTCTCACAACCCTGATGCGATGGTCCTGCTCATTCACTCTCTACTGTTTGCATCCCCTGACTCCTCCCCCCGGTGAGCAATACCCAGCGTGCTACAATGCTGGTAGGTAGAAAAGTGCAGTGGGGGAAGTAAAGGGTCAGAGGGCATGAAGGGCAGAGAATGAATAGCGCACAACCATGGGGGCAGGCCTCCTACACATTTCAATAACTAAAACAAAACTATACAATAATAACACATGATAAATTTCCAGTACAATAAAACCATAAATCCCTCAACTCTCACTTCAAGGGGAAAATTAAACAAAATCTATAATCAAAATAAATAACCATAAACTAAAACAAATTTATCTCAATGATAACACAGACTAATATGTTGACCTAAAATGTCTCAGTCATCTAATCCAACCCTGCAGTTTTAAATTAGTCGCAGTGAAGGCATAGATAATCAGATGTGTTAAACTATAAATAATGATTGGGAAATTCAGAAAATCAACCCCCCAATAGTCCACGCACCACCAGAGGGAATAACTTTATAAAGAAAGTCTTGAAACTCTCCCCAAACCCCTCAATACTCTCACTACAAAGGGGTTAGAATATGTCCAGACTATTTAGCACAAGGTACACTCTCACTATGCCAAAGACCCAAGGAGGAAAGGCACTCACACTGCCTTAAACAGACTTAAAGATGGAAGTAAAGATAAGTCGGACCATAATTGCAGAGAGGAAATCCAAAATTGTCCACTTCGATGGTTAACTACTCTGAAGCCGGACACAGCCCCAATAAATCCAACTGGGCAGACAAGCCACAGGTCCACGGCCACAACTAACAGATCCCCCACCTGGATTAGGGAGGAGGCAGGAAATTACAGACCTGTCAGCCTGACTTAGAAAGTGGGCAAGGTGATGGAATCACTATTGAAGTTAAGGATAGTAGAATATCTTAAAACAAGTGGATTGCAGGATCAAAGGCAACATGGTTTCACAGGAGGGAGGTCTTGTCAGACAAACCTGACCAAGTTCTTTGACTAGGTGACCAGTGAAGTGGATTAGGGTGGAGAGATGGATGTGGCCTATTTGGATTTCAAAGAGGTCTTCAACACCATTCCACATAGAAGACTGCTGAATAAGTTAGTCTGTCTAGAAGTGGGACAGAAAGTAGTAAACTGGGTTAGAAGTTGGTTGAGCAATAGGAGTCAGAGGGTGGTGGTAAATGGAGTCCACTTGGGAGAAGGCAGGATGATCAGCTGGGTGCCTCAGAGTTCAGTACTAGGCCCGGTCCTCTTCAATGTCTTTATTAGTGACATAACTGAAGGGCTAGAAGGAAAGGTCTGCCTGTTCTCAGATGGCACACAAATGTGTAACAGGGTGGACACACAGGCGGGGGTAGAAAAAATGAGGACTGATTTGTGGAGGCTAGAATGGTCAGGTGTTCGGTAGCTGGATTTCAATGCTAAAAAATGCAAAATCATGCACTTGGGGCACTGAAACCCGGGGGCTACATACCAATTGGCAGGGGAGGTACTGGCAAACACCATACAGGAAAGGGACCTGGGGGTAATCATTTCTGATTACCTGAAGGTAGCCAAGCTGAGTGAAAAGGCAGTGGGAAAGGCTAGTAGAATGCTGGGGTACATAAGGAGGGGTAGCACCACTAGAAAGAAGAAGGTAATATTACCACTGTACAGGTCACTGGGAAGACCACACCTCAAGTACTGTATACAGTCCTGGAGGCCCTACCTCCTGAAGGATAAAGACAGGGTGGAGGCAGCAGGGAGGCAAGCATCCAAAATGGTGCAGGGACTGCAGCAAAAGCCCTACAAGGGGAGATTGAGAGAAATGAATATGTATTCTCTGGAGGAAAGAAGGGAAAGGGGGGATATGATAGAGACATTCATGTACATAAAGGGTATTAATAAGGTACATGAAGGTAGCATTTATGGCAGAAAGACAGACTCAAGGACTAGGGGACACAGTACAAAGCTGAGGGGGGCTCAGAAGGGATGCGAGAAAATACTTCTTCACAGAGAGGGCAGTTTAAGCCTTGAATGGCCTGCCAGTGGAGGTGGTAGGTGCCAAAAGAATCCCAGGATTCAAGCATGCATGGGACAGATTCAAGGGGAACTTGGAAGTAACACAAAGGCTAGGGATGACTGGAGGTCATGAAGGGTGTGCAGTGGCACAGCAGGCAGGGAAAATGGGCAGACTAGATGGGCCAAAGGGTCTTTATCTGATAAATTCTATGTTTCTATGTATATTTCTAGGTATGTAAGTGAACAAAAAAGAAGACTGGGGAGGGATTGTTATGCTAAGAATGGGGGAATGGGTGGAGGGGGACCAGGAAAAAGCAGACACCCTGAAAAATACTTTTGTTCAGTGTTCACAGAGGAACTAAAGGTGAGGGGCCACAAAAAAATAACAGGAGCACTGCAGAAAGGGAGGTGGACATCAGTCCATTTTCAGAGGAGAGAGAGTCCAGAAGGAACTCACAAATCTGAAATTGGACAAGACAATAGGGCCAGATGGGGTGCATGCAAGGATACTGAGGGAGCTCAGGATGGTACTGGTTGTACCTCTGACAGTCCTGTTCAACCACTCACTGGAGACAGGAGTGGTTCCTGAGGACTGTAGGAGAGCAAATGTAGTCTCACTTCACAAACGTGGTAGCATAGAGGAGGAGGTTGGCAACTACAGACCAGTCAGCTTGACTTTGGTGGTGGAGAAATGAATGGAATCATTACTGAAGGAAAGGAATGTGAAATATATTGAATCCAGTGACTTACAAGATCCAAGGCAGTATGGTTTCACGGGGGGGTGGTCAAGTCAAATGAATCTGATAGATTTCTTTAACTGGGTGACCAAGGAATTGGATAAGGGTAGAGTGGTAGATGTGGCCTACCTTGATTTCAGTAGGGCCTTCAACACTATTTCACACAGAAGACTCAAAAGTAAACTGAGCAGCCCAGGAGTGGGTCCAATGGTGTTAAACTGGGTAAGAAATTGGTTAAGGGATAGGCAACAGAGGGTGGTGGTAAACAGAGTTAACTCTGGGGAAGGGAGGGTGACCAGCAGGGTGCCACGAGGATCAGTACTGGGAGAAATCCTCTTTAATGTGTTTGTTAGCAACATTGCAGAGGGTCTAGATGAGAAGATCTGCCTTTTGTGGATGACACTAAAATCTGCAATAGGGTAGACACTCCAGGAGGGGTGAAAAAAAAGAGTAATGATCTGAGTAAGTTAGAGGAGGTGGTTAATAGTATGGCAGCTAAGTTTCAATGCAAAAAAACTGCTACATTATGCTCTTTGGGCACAGAAACCCAGGAGAAGAGTACAAAATGGGAGGATTGGTATTGGTGACTATGAAACAGTAAAGAGACTTAGGGGTATTCATATCTGAGAACCTAAAGGTGATCAAGCAGTGTGACAAGGCAGTTGGGGGAGCAAGTGGCATGCTGAAGTGCATAGCGAGAGGTATCAAAAGCAGAAAGATGGAGGTGGTGTTACCTCTGTATAGATCACTGGTGAGACCTCACCTAGAGTACTGTATCCAGTTCTGAAGACCTCACCTCTGGAAGGACAAAGAGTGGCAGTGGATCTGAGGAGGGCAACCAAAATGGTGCAGGGTCTGCATAAAAAAATCCAATGGGAAAAGACTAAAAGACCACAATATGTACACCCTGGAGGAAAGGAGGGAGCGGGAGGATACGATAGAGACTTACAAACACCTCACGGGTATAAATAAGGTGCAAGATGGAAGCATTTTTCAGAAAATGGTGTTTAAGAACAAGGGGTAATGCTATGAAGTTGGAGGGGGTAGACATAGGGGAGGTGTGAGGTGGGAGGTGTGAGGAAGTACTTCATAGAAAGGGTGGTGGATGCCTGGAACCACCTCCCAGCAGAGGTGGTGGGGATAAAACTGTAGCAGGGTTCAAGAATGCATGGGATAGGCATAAGAGAACCTGAGTGGCAAGGCAAGGGGGGTAGGACAAGAGATTAAGTAGGTTCTGTGGTAATACAGTAGGTAGGGAAAAACGGGCAGACTAATTGGGTCTAGCAGTTCATATCTGCCATCAGACTCTACGTTTCTATTTTGTTTTGATGTATTGAAACCTCTGAGCCTGCTTTTCTGCAGAAGGGGGAATGGTTGCTACTTTACATGAGTTTTGTATGCAGTAATCTGGAGGTGTAAACCACTGTTTGAACTCTACTATTCATAGATGTGACATCACTGTTACTCACAGAAGTGACATCACGACAATGAAAAACAGAGTATGTGTGGGTAAAACATTTTTTTTAATTTCACTGAAATTGTAGGAGTCAGCCATCTGATGCCATTCCCTACCACTACTACATTCTGAGACATTTTGTAGGGCCTGGCTTGAGACCTGATTCATTTATCTCTCAGCACAGTCTATTACTCACAGTGTGAATCTAAGCAAGTCACATAATTTTAGGGTTGATGTCCACCCTGAAGTAAAATGGATACAACACAGGACTCCAATGAAAATGGAATACTGTGTGTCAGCTGGGCTATGCTGAGTAAATTAATTAAAAAAACACACACTAATGAAATGCATTTCCAACTAGTCTAGACTTACTGTAGTATGCCAGTTCAGAAAAAAAGGAGTTATAGTCTATTCTGAAACACTTATTGTATCATATTTATAAGTTAACAGAACTATATACAGCAAACGTCATCATTTACTATAGCTGTTTCTGAAATCACTCTTAACACAGACATTGCTTTTTCTTAACTGCACACCAAAAAGTATGAGCGAATGAACAGATAAAAAATCTACGAAGTGCAGGGGACACTTCACCAAGGAAATTTTTTGAAAGACGAGTTAAGTGACAATTTTGTAATATCTAACTTCTCTTAAAGACATAACAGTGTTATGTGATGCTGGAATTTATGTTTCATAGAAACATAGACTTTGACGGCAGATAAGGACCGCTTGGCCCACCTAATCTGCCCATTTCCCTACCTAGAGGATAAGCTGCAGATCCTATTTAACCAACAGCCTATTTCTTCCTACCACCCACAAAAATTGCCTTATGTCTGTCCCATGCATTCTTGAATTCTCTCACAATTTTAGACCCCACAACCCCCTCAGGAAGGCTGTTCCATACGTCCACCACCCTCTCTGTGAAAAAATACTTCCTCACATTGCCCCTGAGCAGTCCCCCCTCTATCTTAAAATTGTGTCCCCTTGTTCTTGCACATCTCTTTTTCTGAAAGATGCTACCCTCTTGGACTTTGTGGATTACACTGAGGTGCTTAAACGTTTCTATCATGTCCCCCCTCTCCCTCCTTTCCTCAAGGGTATACATATTAAGCTCCTTTAGCCTCTCCTCGTATGGCTTCTCTTGCAGACCCTGCACCATTTTAGTTGCCCTCCTCTGAACTGCCTCTATCCTGTCTATGTCCTTGCATAGATGGGGTCTCCAGAACTGGACTCAGTACTCCAGATGGGGTCTCACCAACTGTCTGTACAGGGAATAACAACTTCCTGTTTTCTGCTGGTGATGCCTCTCCCTATACATCCCAGTGTCCCCCAGCCCTCCCTACCACCTTCTCCCACATTGCTTGCCAACATAAGGTCATCTGATATGATTACCCGCGGATCCCTTTCCATTTTGTTGTTGTTACTACTCCCCCATTGTGTAATCTTCCTTTGGGTTTTTGTTTCCCAGGTGCATTACTTTGCACTTCTTTGCATTGAATCCAAGCTGCCATACTTCTGACCATTCCTCCAACCTTGCCAAGTCCCTTTTCATCCTTTCCATGCCTCCTTGTGTATCAGCCCTGTTGCAGATCTTTGTGTTATCTGCAAAGAGGCATACTTTTCCTTCCAGTCCCTCTGCAATGTCACTTATAAGACATTAAAAAGGACTGGACCCAGTACTGAACACTGCGGTACCCAACTAGTAACCCCTCTTTCTTCAGAGTGGACTCCATTTACAATTACCTTCTGTGTCCTGTTGTTCAGCCAATGTTTTACCCAGGCTACCACCCTGGGACCCACTCCAAGGCTGGTTAATTTGACTACTAATCTTTTGTGTGGGACTGTGTCAAATGCCTTGCTAAAGTCTAGGCCATGTCCACAGCCCCTCCTTGGTCTACTACGTTGGTCACCCAGTCAAAGAAATCAATTAGATTCGTCTGACATGACCTTCCCGCTGTGAACCCATGCTGCCTTGGGTCCTGTGCCCCACTGGCCTCTAGGTACTCAACAATTCTTTCCTTCAGAAGTGATTCCATCACTTTCCCTACCACAGAGGTCAAACTAACAGGTCTGTAGTTTCCTGCCTCTGTCTTGCTCCCACTTTTGTGAAGGGAAATCACATTAGCCTTCTTCCAGTCCTCAGGTACCACACCATCCTCCCATGATTTGTTATAAAGGGTAGTCAGTGGTGTCACTAGTTCTCTGCTCAGTTCTTTTAGAATTCTGGGGTGAATTCCATCTGGCCCCATTGCTTTGTCCACATTCAATTTTAGAAGTTCTTTCAGAACCCTTTCTTCTGTGAAAGGACTGGGATCAACCCCCATCTCCAGAGTGCTTGTGTTAATTGGATTAGGCACCTCCCCCACTTCCTCTTTTGTGAATACTGAACAGAAGTATTCATTCAGTATCCCTGCTTTTTCACTGTCACTCTCTGCCCACCCACCATCCATTCTATTCAGCCTCACTATCCCTCCCTTTGTCTTTCTACACTCCCTGATATACCTATAAAAGGTTTTATCCCTCTTCTTAACGAAGTTGGCTATCTTTTCCTCAGTTTGTGCCTTTGCTATTCTGACTACCCTCCCTGCTTCCTTCTGCCTTAACTGGTACAGTTCTCTGTCCTGCTCCTTCTGTGTTTCCTTATATGTCCTAAATGCTATCTTTTTCTCCCTAACCTTCACCGCCACTTCTTTTGAGAACCATAGTGGCTTTTTCTTTTGTTTTGATATGTTCATTTGCTTCACACAAAGGCTTGTTGCCTCTGTGGTGGCAGTTTTGATATTTCCACCTGTCATGGACTGAAGGTAAGGGAGGTAAGGGAGGCACAATGATTACAGCACTTGTTTACCCAGAGTGGGCCGGAGGGAGGGCCAGTTTAGGGAGTAGGATAAGCACAATAACAATCTTGGTGGAGGGGAAGAATTGGCATGTTACTGGATACAGGACTTTATACTTTTAGGAACTAGGGGATTGGATGATATGACAGAGGGTGGTAGGTGACAAGACCACCAGACGGAAAGGAAAATTATTGTGCTTAAACTGTACCAGACACAGTGCAGGATTCATGTGTGCCATTTTATAACATTTCTATTGGGAAGTATATGGTTCCTTAACATAAAAACTGAAGATGCATTTTCTACTATACTTAGGATCACATCAATGTCATAAACTGAGAGCATGGATCACCAGAGACAATGGAGCTCTCCTGTCACTTCATTGTAAATGGTCACAATTTCAGTGCACATGAGAATGTCTTGGTAAATTCAAGGGTAATGTTAGGAGGTATTTCTTCTCCCATAGTCTGGTGAATCTATGGAACAGCCTTACAGGGGAGATGAAGACAGTACAGCAGCAAAGTATGCTTGGGCACATTTCTGCGTACCGTGGGAACCATAGGGTACCACGAGTAGTAGAGTGGAAGAGAACTCCTTTAAATTAGCACATGTACAGACATGCTTGTACATCATACTTATTCTTCCCTGCTTATGATGATGGGGGGAGGGTCATAATGGACCTAGAATCCCTTCTGACCTTAAATTATTATGTTAGTTTCATTGCATTCATGTTTATTTCTGAAGCAGAATATTATTTCCTTCTGGAACCACTACTGCGGCATTACTGCAAACATCAGGTGGGATCCAGCCAGTTCTGTTCATCATTCAGTGGTTTCAGTGGTGGTTAATGGTTCAAACAGGGCAGACATTCTAATAAAAGCAGTATTAGTGCTCATGTGTTAAGATCTATTATTCTAGATATCAAAAATCCACCATTACCAACAGTGTACACAGTACATGTGATGTGGACCAATAATATGCTCTGTAGTTGCAGAGGACTGCCACACTAACATGCCACTACAGATTACAACCTCCTCAATCCTCACAGATGACATACGATGATCCCAGCAGAATAAGGCCTTAAGGTCTATCGAGTCTGTTCATTATTGCAGGGTCCCACATGCCAGCTAAGGACTTTGATCTACTTCCCCAACCATCAGTGGAATGGAGAGGACAGAGGGGGCTGTAAGGTACTAGGAGATCTTGCAAGTAGCCAGGTCCCTGATCATGTAGGGCGTTAAAGGTTAGCAAGCCAACCTTAAAGGTGATCTGCCACTGCATAGGCAGCCAGTGCAGCTCACAGAGCACAGGCATAATATGACTGGTCCTAAAAGTCCCAGTCAAAAGCCTGGCTGCCGTGTTCTGCACCAGCTGCAAGCAGCGGATAGCAACCCCTGGTAGCCCTAGGTAGAGGGAATTGCAGTAGTCAAGACGAGTCATGACAAAGGCATGAACCAATGTTGGAAAATCATTCAAGGAAACCAGGCGTTTCACCCTGGCAATATTCCTCAGATGATAAAAAGAGGATTTGATGACAGCTGACACCTGAGATTTTAAAGTCAAGCCATCATCAAAAATAATGCCCAGGTTACCCACCTGGTCTGATGTAGTGAGTGACACACCACCAAGTAATAAACCTGATAGTTGTCCAACCCCCATACCTGCCCTCGGACGACCTTGGTCCACTACCAACACTTCAGTCTTGTCTGGATTTAGTCTCAACCAGCTAGAACTCATCCAAGATCTGATCTCAGCAAGGCAACTATTTAGCACGGAGACTGCATCATTCGGTCTGGGCAGAAAGGACATATACAGCTGAGTATTATCTGTATAGCAGTGAAAACTCAGACTGTATCGCCTGATGATATCTCCCAATGGCAGCATATACACTGAAAACAACATGGGGGCTAATATAGAGCCCTGCGGCACCCCACAAGGCAGGGGTTGAGCTCTAGAGGAATAAATTCCAGTGGACACTCTCAGAGACCTGCTTGTGAGATATGAATAGAACCAATTTAGGATTGTACCAGACAGCCCACATAAAAGCCACAGGCACTCCAATAGCACACCATGGTCTACAGTGTCAAATGCAGCAGAGAGATTGAGAAGGACCAGAATGGTATGTGCCTTTCGATCTCTAACCATTAGGAGGTCATTCAATACCCGGACGAGAGCCATCTCCATGCTATGCTTCTTCCTAAAACTGGATTGGAGAGTATCATAGACATTGTGAGTTGTAAAGTGATCATCCAACTGCAATGCAACCACCTTTTCAATAACTTTACCAACAAATGGCAAGTTAGAGATAGGTAGGTAGTTGGCTAGACAGTCTGGTTCCAAGGAGGGTTTCTTAAGGAGTGGTCGAACAACTACCTCCTTGAGGGGGTCAGGAAAGACTCCCCTCTCCAGGGACTTCCAGACAATGTCAGCTAGGATCAAGCAGATAACATCTACACAACCCACCAAAAGGGGTGTAGGGCCTGGATCCAAACTACAACCGGTTGGACGCAATGTTTGGATGATCTTCACAATGTCATTGAACTCCGGCTAGTGGAAATCTGACCAGGCAGACAAAGTACCAGTCACTTCCCGTCGACCACTGCAATCACTCATAGAAGAGGATGAACTGATGCCAGATCTGATGCTGGCAACCTTATCTGCAATGAACCGAGCAAACTCCTCACATCTTAGCTGAGAAAAAGCTTCTCTGGACTGGAGACAGATTGGATTGCACAATCTGTCAACAGTCCGGAAGAGCTATCCAGTCGATTCTGTGCAGCAGAAATCTCCTTGGGCGAAGGGTGAGAGGCGGAATACGAACTGGAGGAATCTTGTCCAGAGCATATCTGACAGCCTTATTATAGGCTAGAACAAGATCATCTGGACTCATGCATTCACTCGACAAGCCCGAGAGATCCAGTACCGCCGATAGGTCACTGGGGTTAATCCCCCTTAAAGGGCGATACTGAACCAATTCCGTAGAGGCAGACCTATTGGGGGGGGCCCTGAAGCTGAACCTTATTGTGTGATGGTCAGACCAACTGACCGGTTCCACCCCCAGAGCAGCAATCTCCATACTCAGAAGGAAGATCAGATCCAATGAATGACCCCCTACATGGGTTGAGGCGGTAACTACCTGTGATAGGCCCAGCGTCTCCATCAGCTGGAGGAGATTTTGGCCAAAGTGCAAGAGTGCATTGTCGACCTAAGCATTGAAGTCCCCCAGAATTATCCATCTGGGGGACCGCAATACCACCTCGATGATGAAGTCTGCTATCTCCTGCAGGAACTCTCCATCATCTCCCGGTGAACTGTAGATGAGGAGAATACCGCAGCCTATACCCTCACCCAGGATATATTCGAAGGATCTGGTACTTCCCAATAGCAAATCCACAAGGCCCAGCTCAGTCTTAAACATAATGGCCACACCCCCGCCCCTACAATCTAACCTTGGATGGTGTATCACTGAGAAACTGGCTGGAGTTGTCAAGGCCAATACTGGGCCTGCATTTTTATTCAGCCAGGTCTCAGTGATGCAAGCCAAATCAGTTGTTGCAACAAGATCAGCTATAACAGCTGTCTTGTTTTTAATAGATCTGGTGTTGCATAACACTACCAAGGCAGGATGAGCTGTCGAGGAAGACCTTGGCACCTGCCCATTAATATTGGAGCCCTTGGGTATGGGGACTAGGCAGGGAGGACCCCTATCTTGACTCCATTTCGCTCCAGGGTGTCTCCTGGATCTCACAACTCCAATCTGCCCTCCTGTCCTCCATCAGGCCCAGCTCCTCCTCTTTCTTTTCTGTTTTCTAAGTATGCCCAGGGCTCGACACCTAAAATAGGTGTCAGATGGCAAAGGGGGACAATCGAAAGGGCATAATTCCCTGAGCCTGGTGGGGGAATAGTGCCCAACCATCACTAAGCCTCCCCAACACATTATAAAAGATAAAACCAAATAATTAAATTCAAACCAACCCAACTAAAAAGGTGAATCTAATCTTAATAATACTGCAGAATTAAATATACATTAATACTCAGTAAGAAGAGAAATAAAAATAAAATGAAATAATATAAAATAATAACAAAATAAATAAACAAACCAAAGACCAATCCACTCTCAGATAGCAAATAATTCCTTCTTCCACTCTCTCTCACAGAGTGAAGAGAAGAGAGGGAGAGGTCAACAAATACAATCCCACACACTGTCTCTCACACAGAAGGGGAAAAACAAACAGAAACAATAAAAGTAAAACAGCTAAAGTCCATTTTCAAAGTGAATTTATGCAATACTTCCTTGCAGCAGTCACGTTTTTAAATATGCCCAGGGGCTCACACCTCCAGGGACCCAGAAGCACTATCATTTAGTCTCTCCAGTGGGCTCTCACCTCCTCCCAGGACCAACGAGCAAACACAGGTCCCAACGAGCAATCAGTTCTGCGGCAGAGAATCCACTCCACAATCCAAATTCTCAGGCTAAATCGCACACAGTCTCTCCCCACACTGACCATCAATACACAAGCTGAAAGGGAAAAGGGCAGAGTAACAGACAGAGTAACCAAGAAACCAACACTCTGTTCTGACAAGTTCTTCACCCGACAAAAGTCGGACATCTATCACAGTACAGGCACTTGAATTACTAGGTCCACAGTCAGGCGTTAAGACAGTCTCATCCAGTCCCAGACCTCTCCCCAGACCCGTTCGATACCATGGCAGCCCACCAGCTGCACAGCAGCAGAGCAGAAGTATTGCAGAGACAGCCACCCAACAGCAGCAGACCTACAACACACCATTAGGTTTGGGCCAGGGCCGGGAAAAACTCCTCTCCAGCACTTCGCCCAACAGCTGCTACCAGACAGGACCTCTTCCAATTTCACCTCTTCACTCCTTCAGTCCACACCAGAACCAGCTGCTGACTCCTTCACCTCCTTACCACAGCCTTCACTCCACCATCAAGACTCCACTTCTTACTCACCACGGTCCCATCTGCTGCCGGACTCCAAAATGCCTAAGGTAAAAAGTTTTCCACATTTGAGCTCGTTCTGTGAACTAACGCACAAGCATACAATAAAAATGTTCCGCAGGTAACAGCCAGGATAGTAGAATCCATCAGATTTAGACAGGAATGATAAAACAGTGTTAAAAGCGACTGAATGGTAAAGAAACACAAAATAACACGCAGATAAAATAAAATGAAAATAAAGTAAGATAAAATAACGCAAATAAAGAAACCAAGTAAATGAACTTAAGCAAACTTAAAATAACTGCAGCAACACCTCACAACTGTTTACAGCCAGCCCAGCACAGTGGCTATCTTTCATTGCTGCCAGTACTGCACACTCTACTCCAGGTGTGACCTCACCAGTGACCTGTACAATTACAGCATTACCTCCTCTAACCTACTGCTGATCCCTTTAGCAATGCAGTCCATCATTCTATTTGTCTTTGCTGCTGCCTTCCTGTATTGCATGGAATGCTTGAGGTCAATAGTGAACACCACACCCTGGTCCTTTTCCTTTTCAGATTTAGTTACCAGGGCCCCTCCCAGGCTGTACTCTGTCTTTGGCATCTTAGCTCCAGTATGCATAAATTGACACTTCTTTGCACTGAAGCTAAGTAGCCAAATTCTGGACCACCTCTGGAGCCTTACCAGATCTTCTCTTAGGTCCTGAATCCTCTCCACTGTGTCCACTCTCCCACGGAATTTGGTATCATCTATGAATCAACAATTTTTTTCTTTTATGCCCTCTCCAATTACATTGATGGAGGCATTAAAAAGCACCCGACCAAGCACCAATCCCTTTGGGATCCTGCTGCTGACCTCTGTATTGCTTGAGAGCTCTTCTCCAACTACCATGGCCTGGGTCCTGCTTTCCATCCAGCTGGCTACCCACCAGATCAATTTCTCTACTACCTCCAAATCCACCAACTTGTTGATCAACCTCTTCAGGGGCACAGAATCAAAGACCTTGCTGAAGTCCAAGTACGTGATGTCCACCACCTGACCTTTGTCCACCATTTTAGTGACCCAGTCAAATAAATCAATGAGGTTTGTTTGGCATGCTCTCCCTGACATAAAACTGTGCTGCTACTCATCCTGGAGACCAATTTTTTGCCAGGTATCTAGCTACGTAGCATTTCCTTAAATATAGCCTCCATGACCTTGAACATGACTGAGGTCAGGGTGATCAGTCTGTAGTTTCCCAGGTCATCTTTGGGACCGTTCTTGTGCAGTGGCACTACATGTTCTGTTCTCAGGTCCTACAGTATCATCCAGACCCCAGCAAATTACAGAAGAGATCAGCCAGGGGAAAACAACAGTTCAAGGGAGTAAGCTGCGAGCTGAAGAGGATCTGGTGCTGCTCTACAGAGGTGGCTAAACCTCTACTAAAATACAACAAAAAAGTAAAGCACACTCAAAAGCAGACCTGAGCCAAAATGTTGCAGTTCAAAGTAAATTCATTTATTTTAGTCTCCAAAGCAAACGGTTGCGTCGAGGTGCTAAAGGTATGCATTGTGCCACAGCGAGTTATTTGCACTTTGTTTTGGAGCCTAAAATAAATGAATTTGCTTTGAACTGCAGCATTTTGACTCTAGTCTACTTTTGAGTGCTCTTTACTTTTTGGTTGTCAGATCAGCCAGGGGGCCTGTAAGTTCTTGGCCAACTTCTCAGCACCCTTGGATGTATGACATCAGGGCCCAGGGATTTGTCAACCATCTGGGCTAGCAACCCTTTCCTTACCCTATCAACCTCTATTAAAACATTCATACTCACTTCCCCCTTCTCCCCTTGTGGCAGTGGGAAAGCTCTCCCTAGTAAAGACTAAAAAGAAGTACTCATTCAGTACCTCTGCCTTGCCCCCCTTTAATTCCACCCACTCCTCCCCTTTTTTGAATCATGCTGTGTTATCCTTTTTATTTCTTTTCTCACATATACCTAAAAGAAGTTTTTTTCCCCATTTTTAATTCCATTAGCTAGCAGCAGTTCTTTCTGAACTTTGGCCAACTAGACTACCTTACCTGTTCCACTAGCCTTTTCATAGAGTCCTCCTTGTCCTCCTCTCGCTGGGTCTTCCTGAGCTTCCTATAAGGGGAAGTCCCCTTATCCCCAACTGCCTTGGCAACCTCTTTAATAAACCATGGGTGCTTTGGCCCTCAGGCACTTCCCTTTGAGCCTAAAACACTTCTTTGTGGCTGCTGCTTTTCTCTCCTTGATGATGGACCATTTTTGATCCACACCCATATGTTGATGCACTCCTGGTGCCCCTTTAGCATCTACAGCATCCTTCAGAAGTCCACCTCTCTGAAATGTAGGACTCTGGTCTTTATGGGTGCCTTTTCCCTCTATCTCCCACCCTTCTTCCCTCCCTCCTGCTCCTGCTTGTTTGTTTCCTCCCCTCATCTTCTACCTGCCCCTTTGGTCTCCCTCCCAATTTAACCTTCAATTTGCCCTGACTGGTATAGGGAAAAGCCTGCTGACCTGCTCCTCCTCCTCCTCCTCCTCCTCCCAGAGACTGGGGCCTGTAGGCCCAATCAGCCATCCCAACAATTTTAATTAAGGTCCCTGGATATATACTGTACCACCCAGCTTACCCCTTAGGACTCTTGAAACCACTCTACTGAGGTGCAGCTTGTCTGATGTGTAAAGGGATTTATGTGACCGGGTCTCCCCTAGATCCTAACCCAGCCGTACCCTTCATCCTTGCACCATTCCCACAGCCAATCATGAAACTCCTCTATCCCTTTCTTCCTGATCAAGCTGGCTCTCGATACTGACAACACCTCTGAGAATGTAACTGACCTGGCTACCCCTCTGCAGGTCCTGCCAGACCCCTGAATCTTTCATGTACTACCCCCACTTTCTTCCCAGCTACATAATTTGTACCTAGACCTGTAATTAAATGAGGTTTCCACAAAACCCCTGCACCAGCTGATCAGTTCTTGGGCACACCCTATCTGGCATAATCCCTGGAATGCATGTCACCTTCCTCTCTATGTGTGGATCCCCCTTCTTTCCCAGATGAATACACTTTAGTATTGAGTCCCCAAGGATTACTACCCTTCCTCCCCTCCCCTATTCCTTACTCCTTCACCCCTCTCTGACTATCCCTTGAGCCCCTCTATCACTTAATACCCCCTGCCTTGGACACCAAGCATCAGCATGGCTCAGTTGGTAGCACATCCGTCTCTGGACCAGAAGGCCATGGGTTCTCGTCCCACACCGGGATGGACTTGCACCTAAATATCGCTGGCATCCAAGTGCAGTATTGGAGGTTCTGTACTGCTGGGGTGTGTCATCCTTCAGATGAGACGTTAAACCGAGGTCCCTTCTGCCTATCCTGGTGTTGTCCTGGTGGGTGTCCAGGTGGAAGTAAAAGAACCCAGGATACTCTTCATAAAAGAGCAGGGAACATTCCCGGTGTCCTGGCCAACATTCCCCTCCCCATAAACCGGTTCATGCAATTATCCAGGCTGTGTGTGGGTGATGATGTGCGATATGGCCGCCACCACACATTCAGTCACTTCACCATCAGTCTAGCATTGCTTGTAAAGCACTTTGGGATACCGTGTATGAAAAGCACTATATAAATGCTGATTCTTCTTCTTCTTCATCGTTCTCCACTCCCCCTGTCTGACTGAACCCCCTCTGCTGCATTATCCCCCTTCTCTTGGCTTCCCTTCCTCTGCTCTGGTCTGCCCTCTTTCACCAACAAAAAAACCCTGACACCCCCCTGTCAACACTCCCACTCCCTCTTTCCCCATACCTACTCCACTCACCTTGAACTCTCTTCTCCTTCCTCCACAGTTGCTGTATAACCTTCCTTCCCCTTCTCCTGCCTAACCCCCCAATCCCCAGTACCAATACCTGACCTATCCCTCTGACACCCCTAATGGTGCTTCCACTCTGGTCATGTCTCTCATGACCCTACAGCTACCTCTCACCTGTTTCCATTCCTCCTCTCTGGGCCCCCATCCCCATATTCTCTGAGGTGGAGGCACAATGGGAACAAGGTGATCCTCTGCACAACTCTTCCCTGTCTGCCTTTCTTTTTTGTCTAGGCTGCCCCCAACTGTCTTTCTCTCCCCAGCCCCATCCCCTCTACTCCATTCCTCGCTAACCTGCCTAACTCCAGTCTGAGCAGTCTCAGCTCTTCCATCAGGTGATCCAGGCTCCTACACACTGGTCAATCCCCTTCCCACAGCACCGGTAGTAACACTGCCACCCAGCATCCACTACAACATATCACCCTACTCCTCTTTGCCTGCTGGCAGTACATGCTCCAATTCCCACATGTTATCTAAATCCATGTCCACTCACCTCACCTATGTAGGAGCTAACTGTAGCTGAACCTAGCTGGGGATGGCTGTAAAGTTGCAACAACTGCAACCTCTAGTTTACCCTATTCATTGACCCTAGATAGGTACTTACTGTAGGTGAATCTAGATGGGGATGGCTGTAAAGCCTCAACCCCTCATTTGATCTGTTAGCTGACCCTAGATAGGAACCAGCAGCATTCCTTCAGAATTCCTTGTCTGCTAATTGACTTACAAGCTGACCCTAGATAGGGATTGGCTGCAGCCCCTCAGTTGAACCTAGATGGGGGTGGCTGTAAAGCTGAAACCTCTTGTTTGCTGTGTTAGCTGACCCTAGATAGAAACTATCTGCATTCCCTCAGATCCTTGTCTGTTATCTCACTTATAAGCTGACCTTAGATAGGGACCAGCTGCAATCCCTTAACAACATCTGTCTATTTACTCCATGCCCCAGTTCTACCTTAGCTAGTCTACAATGAGCAGAGGGGCCTCTGGCCTGTGGTCCTCCTTGTGGATACACTGCTGGTGCCCCTAGACACCACTTTGGCAGACACCATGCTTCTGCTTCATGGCACTCATGCTTCAAGATCACTTACTCTTTAGGGTTGCTTAGAACTCTGGGAAATTTATATGGTAATGCAGCTGCATGATTGGCTGGCTGTAGTCACATGACCAGCGCACCCCACAACAATGGTACCACGTTCAGCAGCAAACTGCACTCCACATCTCAACTCACAATGCTTTTTAACCTCCTCCTCCACCTCCTCTTGTTTTACCAATTAACCATACTCTCAGTAACAGCAGTTATCTGAGCATACATGAAATGAATTAGTCCCTTGGAATTCCTCCTTCCTGCCAATGGACACTACAGCTTGGCAGCTTCTTCAATCTTAGATCATGTGAAAGATAAAACTTTCAGACTTCTCTTTTATTTTATGAACTGCTACTGCCTGATTGGCCAGCTGCAATCACATGACGAGCACCCATGACAACAATAGTGCTGAGTTCGGCTGCTAAACTGCACTCCACCCCTCCTTCCGCAATGCTTTCCTCACTCCTCCACCTTCCGGTTCACCAATCAGCCATTTTTCCAGTAGCAGCACTTATCTGAGATAAGTAAAATTAATAAGGCCCCCAGAATTTGACTGTCCTGCCGTCGAATGCTGCAGTATGAAGGCTACTCCAAACTGAGCTCTTCTGAAAGACAGAAGTCTCACAGACTTCTCTTTATTTGCCTGTTGTAGTCATGTAACCTGCACACTCCACAACAATGGTGATGTGTTCGGCAGTCAAGCTGCACTCCACCCCTCCTCCCACAATGCTTTCCTCCCACTTCAACCCACCTGTTTCACTAATCAGCCATTTTCCCAGTAGCAGTGTTACCTGAGCATGGGTGAAATGAAACAGTCCCCAAGAAGGTTGCATTCTTGCCAGTGAACACTGTAGCTTACCAGCTGCTCCAGACTGAGCCCTTCTGAAAGAAAAAAAGACTCAGACTTCTCTTTTATTTCATGGACAGCAGGCATGCAATTGGCTTGCTGCAATCATGTGACCAGCACCCACACAACAATGGTGCTGAGTTTGATAGCCAAACTGCTTCCATCCCTCCTCCCACAAAGCTTTCCTCCCTTCACCCTTCCTGTTTCACCAGTCAGCCATTTTCCCAGTAGCACTATTTATCTGACCATATGTGAAATGACTAGTCGCCCAGTATTCAGCCTTCCTGCTGACAAATGCTGCAGCTCGGAGGCTGCTCCAAACTGGGCTCCTGAAACATTAGCACAGTCCATGTTCAGATGAATTAATTTTGAAGTTCTAATGCCTGAACTTCCCTTGACTCTGGCTTTTGATGACATTATAACTAAAAGTATTACTTCATCCTACTATACATTATACTTTCCTAGGTGTATCACTGATTAAACAAACACCACATATAGGACTGCTCATTAACAAAATGGATAACTATGAGTCTTTGCATAAAAAATAAATTAAAAAATAGTTTGCATTTCAATATGTATTTTTTCCTAAAATAAAGGTACTCTACAGTACAAGCAATTCATGTAAATGTTTTTTTAGTTAATTTTAAAGTATATCATTCAGCAAATGTACAAGTCAAGGACTATTTGCATTAGACATCCTTTTGCTCTCCAATAACTAAAGCTATTAAAGTCTGGATGCTATAGTAGAAAAGCAACTAGCAGTTCAGGCAGCAGCTCATATGTAAAGCTGAGCATCTTAGTACTCAATAGGTTGACCTAACACCACTGGAGTCCTGAGTTTGAATCTTGCCTCCAGTTACAAGTAAAAATGATTTGATTGTCAGTCTCTGTAGTCTATAGGAGGCCACACTACAAAGTCAGCACATGAAATGTGGCACAATAGCTGTACAAGCTGGAAGCATTTGCTCTAAAGAGTCCCAGAATTAAATAAGGAGAAAACCTTCTAACCCGAGGGGGGGGGCCCTTTAATTGAGTCCTGCAGGGGACTGACAGAACAGTGGGAGGCACTGTATGTGTCCACACATTGAGTCTAGATTGTAGATTTATCATTGAGTTCCTGTTTTCAGCACTATCAGTTCCTCACCTTTCACAAGCACAACATCCATTACCTAAATGATGGGAGAGGGTATGATTATAGGAACTGATAAAAATAAGTACAATTAAGAACTGGCAAATTGTGTCACACTTCTTGCATTATTATCATTTTAAAATGAAGTCTGGCATCTTCTGCCTCCTCATGGGACAGAATCCCCCTTCACATGATACTGTATTAATATGGCACACACCCCCTCCTCAGATTATATAACAAGGGAGCATTAATTAAGACTACAACCAGTCAGAGTTAAAATGTTAATATATAAATCACACACCATAGCAGAACTCATAAAGGTATCATGCAAATAAAAAAAACAGGCATTTGCCAATGCTGAAAGTTCACCATTGGTAGTGCTAGTGTACTGGGTGGGGCAGGACTACAGTTCCCAGCAGACTCAGCTGCTGCCTTATTTACATGTGCTTTTTAGCACTTTTAAAAAACAAGTTTTGCAGCCCCTCAGTTCTCTCCCTCATGTCTCTGGACCCCAATTAGGTGATTTGGGGTCTGGGAGCATGGGGGAACTTCCAGTTTGCCGCAGAAGTGGCTTTAAAACAAACATGCACTTCCACGCATGCGCAACCCGGCCCCACCTGGTACACTAGCAATACCAATGGTGATTTTTCAGCATTGAGCAGCAGGAGTGTTTGGGAGCAGGAGGTAAGCCCCACACTTGGTGGGGGGTACCAAGTTTAAGACTGTCCCATTCTGACTGGAGCAGAGACAATAAGGGATGGGACTGCTGGGGTGGTGAGGGGGAGCATAAGCATAGTAAAAGTGGGTGATGTTAGCCAGGCTGATCAGGACACTGAACAGCTGCTTGCTGGGTCATGTCATGCAGATGAAAGGAAAAAGCTGCCATATGATTGGTTCAGTTTTTCCTTTTTAATTACACAAAGTTTTCAACCATCAAGGCAAAATGCTGTCACTATAAGCCTGTCTGATGATTGGTGTGGCACTGTCTTGCCCCTTGCAGACCATGCTGCTTTGGACAGACAGTGTCACACATTTCAAAAGCCATTCTCATAGCAAGAAGTTCAATGTCCGTGCATGCACAGTGAACTTAAAATGGATATCTTAGCTAGTAACATCAGTATCAGCAACATATGAAAAAATATTGTTGTTCCTGTCATCACAATGGATATTTTTAAGGTTATTGTCCCCACAGTGGAAAACAGAACCAATGAACAGCTTGCAAAATGTTTAAGGAATATTCTACAGATTTGAGTGATGAAAGGTTGAGCGGTAAGCCCTCTCAAATCAGAGCTCATACATAATATGGTATGTCTTTCTTTACTCTTGTCAACACTAGAAGGGTGAGCCCTAACATCACCCCACTCCCCATCTTGTTCTTGGTGGGGTAGGCTGCACAGACAATGGCAATGCTGTATTGCATATGTTCAACATCAGTGCACCTCATCACACAGGGAAGGAGGGCAAAATGAAACAGGTGCTGAGCCCCTTATAGCCTCAACGCGTACAGTATGTACACCATGGAATGGAGTAACACAGCTCATACGCCTGCTGCAGAGGAACCTGTTTTTAGCTTACAGCACAGTCAGTGGTGGTGGGTTGATTCAGACCACAGCACTCATGGTTAAGCACAGATATATCTACACAGTACAGCGCATCAAGTAAGTGTGGCTGTGTATCGATTTTTCTTACTGTGAATGGAAAACGGCAATGCTAGACTACAGAATACAGCGGTGGAACCATTATATTGGACTCCCCATATGTATATAGAATGGTGGAAGTGTTACCACAGAGATGTAATATGCATAGATAAGGAAAACCATCCCCCAACATACACACCAATGGGCCAGATGGCAACCCTTATGCCCCCACACACACAGCAGTGGAGAAATACTAACAACAGCACCCCATTTGCATAAGATGGTCAGGTAAATGTAGGTTTTCTTATACTGACACTGAGTCCCTATGCATGTGCCCTATCCTGCGAATCTATTCATATTGGGGTTGCGAAGGGCTGTACCGCAAGCACCCACCCCATTACACTGACTGTATGATGATTAGGCTATAGAGCGGTGGTTCCCAAACATACCAGACCAAATGTGAAGGGTGTAGGGGGATGGTGCTGTCATTTTATACTTCTGTTTCTTTTCTTTTTTGTTTTTGAACAGGACAAATAGTATTGAGTCTTGGAGTATTTTTCTGTTGCCACTTACAACTAACAGTTTTCATCACACACAAATGACAACTGATAGTTGGGATGTAACAGAGCTGGTAGGTGAGGGAATGGAGTGTGTCAACATGAGATATCGGTTTCCTCACAATTTGTACAGTTCACAGTCTTAATCTTAAGGGGCGGGTGGTATATTTGTCCCATTTCCTGATGATACATTTCAGTTCAATGGCTCAGTGTTCTGGAAAATGTAGTCTTAGAAATTTAGTCACGAAGAAAAGACAAAATGGCGGTGAGAAGAGGGAAGCAGGACAGGAGGCAGGAGAAGGAGATAGGGAGCAGAGGCATGGAAGTTATAAGAGTACTGAGAGAGATCAGGGCAATGTATAAGGGGAACCAAGAGAGAAAGCAGGGCAAAGTTATAAGGGTACCGAGAGAGCAGCGCCCAGGCTGATCAGGACACCAAACAGCTGTTTGCTGGGTGGAGTCATGCAGATGAAAGGAAAAAGCCTCTATATGATTAGTTCAGTTTATTCTGTTCAACTACACAAAGTTTCCTTCCATCAAGGCAGAATGCTGTCACGATCAGCCTGGCTGATGATTGGTGTGGCACTGTCTTGCCCCTTGCAGACCATTCAGTATTGAACAGACAGTGTCACATCTTTCAAAAGCCATAGTTCACTGTACATGAGTACACACCAAAATTAAAAATGACCATCAACACCTCGGCACCATGGCTCTACAATCATAAACTTAACCAAAAACATCAAGCTATGCAACTTAAAAATCAAACACAATACCTGTCTAAAAACAAACAAGAAATCCATCGGTATAATCCAGATCCACCTTTCAATTTATAATTTGAATTAAAAAAAATACTCATACTGTTTTTCATATTCTTAATTACAACTATGCCACTGAAGCATCTTACTTTACTGAAACCAAATTCCTAGAAACCACTCTTACAGCATGACAAAAGGTTTCTAAGCTAATCAATTCAAGAATTCTCCCATAAAGAATCATGTTTTTCATCCTATTTTCCAGTCAGGTTTATTGGAAGAATGGAATAATTGGGAATTTTGAATATTAGAGAAATATATGAAGACACTTATTATGTGTCATCTCAACAACTGCAGCTAAAATACAATCTGGACATGAAAAACTTTTTTTCAGATATTTACAAATTATGACAGCATTGTCAGTGTCACTAGGTCGCTCCTTTAAAATCCCAGCTGCTAGAGCCAGCCTGGTGATGCTGAGGGCTGAGATGCTGGACGCTTTACCTCATGCTGCACCAGCAAACTGTGTTCGGGAACGAGCATGGGTTGGCGGGGAAGAGAAGGATTGAGTGTCTGCTAGACTGCTTTCCTTCTCCGGGGGGGGGGTTCACGTCCCGATGCCTGATTGTCCCCTGGCGGAGGCTGGGGGTCAGGGCACAGGGTGACAGCATCGGGGAGGAGTCTGGGCAAGAGGCCTGGGGGAGAGGCATGTGGATGCATGCGCCCCTGCCCCCACTGGTATCATTGCATGCCCAGGGCTCCAGCAAGGGGTGGAGCGAACAAGGAAAAAAGGTGGCACCTCTTGCGTGGCTTGATGGCCATCCATGAGTGTTCATCGGAGCTGGCACCCGTACTGGATCCATGATGGTGGGGAGTTAGGGGGGCTTCCTGCCACCCCACTGCGGGGGCAAGCTGCAGGAGTTCATGGTGCCAGCGGAGATGAGATGGACGGCGGACGGATCCCAGGACGGGATGCGAGAAGTACCAGGGGGCCGAAAGGTGGCTAGGAGGATAAATAGAATAAAAAAAAAATCCCAGCTGCTTTGTCACTATTCAGTTTGATTCAAAACATAACAATGTGGAAAACATGGATATCTAAGGTACAGTGCAACCAACTTAAGCCACACACACTTAAACCAAACAGTACAAACACAATTTCAAAGCCAATAGCCATTTCCATAGGCACCCTGTTTAAAGCCTCATTTACACTGCCCTCTTTGTGGTGCTTCACCCCATGTGCACAGTTTGATGCCCTGCAAATTCCACCATGTAAACACTCATTGGAGTACTTCAGGAGCCATGCGAATCATTTTTTGCAATCGATGCAGGAGAGGGTATATCAAGTGGATCGAGTGTATTACCCTGCATTGTAAACTCTCTTCTGCGCTTGATCCACTGTGAAGTTGTGTATTTTCCAGCATCCACCATTTTTCCCAAGATCCTTTGTGCTGGAACCAGGAAGTTGGAGAGACCCACTGGGGATTTATAACAGCGTGTGAGTAAACCTGGAACAATAACAGCAGTACATGTGTGTGTAGTGTTTTGGAGGTCAGTTTGCACTATTTCATGATCAGTGCTTTTAACACAGATCAGATGTGTTTGGGGAGGCTAAGGTATTAAGCAAGCAGAGAGTGTACATTCTGCATCCCCAAACCACTACTGGCACTCCATAGACCACACATTACCCACCATCTTTCCTCCTGTGTGCATGCCTGTGGTCAATGCCAGCTGCCACTATGGAAGTGGTCACAGCAGTGAGCATGTAGCAATGTGTCACTGCTGACATCGATGCACAGAACTCGACCCACTCCAAGTACATCCCCTCCACAGCATGACCTGTAGCACTGCAAGAGCAGGATGTGTAAACAGACAATTGCTGTTGAAGCAGACAGTGCAGCAGAAAGTAAGCAGCGCACATGCAAGTGCACTGTGGTGGTATAAACACAGCTTAAAACTATTTACAAGGAATATATGCTCCATCTCCAACTGACTTTATTATCCCTGTCACCTACCCTTTGTCCCTTTATTACAGTAAAACTTAAACACAACTAGTATTAATCAAGAGTGTTATTTACCCTCCTCACCCTGCTTTGCTTCCTGCAGGGAGGAAGGACTGTCTAAGTCACTGCAAAGCTGTTTGAATTGCTGTTAACTGTTGTTAACCCCTTTCATGCAGTTCCCTTGATTCAGCCCATAGTTTTTTTTCCCTACCTTTTTCTGCTCATAGATATGATTCGGCTTGACCCAGCTTTGATCCAAGATGTATGAACTTGGACCAGTTCCTCCTTTTCTCAAGCCATTGTGTGACCCAGTTCCATATCAGATCTGCCCCAGAAACAACCAGACTGCACCCTCATGGAGATTACCAGTCAGCAACAACAGAGAGATCCAGGATCCAGGTGATAGGCATTGTAAGCTGGCAGGTTTATTAAAAAAGGAATGCACAAATGGGGTTTGATTGAAAAGGTTAGTACCAAGTGGCTTGCTGGTGGAGTAGATGTGGGCATACTAAATGGGAGTTCTCAGCAAAAACTACTGTGGTTTGATTGGAAACTGGCTACAGGGCCCAGGTCAGTACTTGGTGGGTTGCTGATGGAGTATGGATAGGCATATTAAACAGGAGTTTAGATCAAAAATTACAATCCTGAACTGCATGCTGGCTTTAACCCCATCTGATTGACTATAAGAGTGGGTGGGCATGACTGTGAATATGGGCAGAGCATGTGTCAGATTGTTTGATTGTTTAAAATGACTTTTGTGAAGTTGGCAGTTTGAACTTCGCAAAGTTTGTGAACTTTGTTAAGTTCTGGCGAAGTGAAGATTTCTCAGCTTTGCAGATTTCTACATGTGGCCCACAATCTCAAGTTTGTTAAGGCTGTTATTAAATAAACAATGTTTATCAAACACAATTTTACTTCCCTCATTGAATGTAGTATATTATACACAATATCTGCTAAATAAATGTAATGTTAATATTGCACTGTTTTGTAACAAGTGTACAAAAGAAATTGGTACTCTTATCCATGTACTGGTGTTTTGCATTAGACTAGTGCCCTTCTGGAATTCAATATTTACTGTAATTAATGCAATTATAAATATAAATGTGCACCCAGAAGCAGAACAATGCATGTTAGATACATCATAACAACAGCTGTTACAAGGAGGCACTAAAAGGAACTTATTGAATAGTGCTTTAGTAATGCACACAGATGCACAGCCAGATTGTGGAAAGACAGGACACCTCTTATACACACTTTGTGGAAAGAAGTGATTTTTGGATACTATGTATCTAGAAAAAAATACATAATCCTAATGTAAGGAATAGCACATTACGTAATCTAATTTGGCTGCCAGTTATAGTCACAATAAATAGAGACCTATTATGATTTAAACTAACAAGAGAGCTCTGTTTGGGAATTTTGGGGACTGTCAGATATTCTCCATTATGTATCACTCATGAACATTTGTGCATATTTCTAAGATGGTATTACTATTTGTGTATTTATATAATGCATTTCATATAATAATTACTATTGCATTATTTATCCCTTTTTCTTTTCATTATACTTCATTCTTGCAATTGAATTATGCATAAATAAATGAAATCCACCCAAGAAAACTGAAAATAATATTCTTCCTGAAAAAAATCCAAACTTGCAATGTTTCAGGTATGCTTCCAATCAAAACAAATTAAAATAAGACAGGAAACCTACAGTCCACACTCAATGAGTACATAAAACATTTTTCAAAAATACAAGTCTACACCAGAGCAGCCGCATATATACTGTAGATACAGGGATGCACATATCACCAACCATTCTATATATGGGGTTCTAAAATGTAGTAAAATGACCACTTATCTTTAAAACAGCAAAACAGCACAGTACAGTCTCTCTCCAACAGAAAATTAATCAAGGAACATTGATTTCCACATGAGTTTCACAAGCTGAAAGACAGTGCCTTTAGCTTCTTTCCCTCCAACATCAAATTGCTTAGCAGTGAATAATACTGTACCAAAACCCTTTAAATATCACTTCCAGCATCAAAGTAATTAAAGGAAAACTACACCCTCATATCTTGTAAATTTCATTTGTTTCCATGTCAACAGACAACTATTTTCATGTAAACGTTAGGGATATATGTTACTGCTCTAATTTACTTTCATTGTTCATACTAGTCCCTGTAAATATCCTGGGGATCAACATTTTCTGGTTGTTGAAATCACACTGTCATTGGGAGATGCATTAGCATGTGAGAAGTTGAGAATGTGATGTATCAGCACCCTTTAGACTCCACAGTATGCATGTCTGCTTAATTAGAGTTAGCAAAACAAGTTGTAACAAGGTCTGAAATATCACATTTCCCTTCAGGTAGCTTTGCATATGAACATACGAAGCTGACATCAAATACAAGCCTAACAGTCTATCTGGTCTGCTTGAGTGTGCAGCACTTCAGCCTTTTAGACTGTAGCTGCCCCCCTCCCCTTGTCCCCCCACACTGTTTCTGCTCATGTTTCCTTCACACCCACCCCACGCTGCCTCATGGTTTGAGCCCTCCCTTTGAACCTGCCCAACCCCCTCTTGAAGCTGCCCACTGTCCGCAATGATACCATCTCCTCTGGCAATACGTTCCACCCTGTTACTACCTTTTCGGTGAAATAGTGCCTCCTTCCAATTTCAGACTGTGTCCCCTGGATTCCCTTCCACCTGTTAGTTTGAAAATACTCCCGGTGCATACTCTGTTCATACCCTTCAGTTACTTGAAGGTCTCAATCATATCCACTCTCTGCATTCTGTCCTCCAGGGAATACATATTGAGCTCTCTCAGGATCTCCTCATAAGTATTGTCTCCCAATTCTAGGATAATTTTTCTAACCCTGTGCTGTACCCCCTCTAGTAGCTTGATGTCCTTTTTCAAGTAGGGACACCAGTACTGCACACAGTACTCCAAATGTGGCCTCACCAGGGACCTGTACAGGGCCTGGATGACTTCCCCTCACCTAGAAGTAATTCTACTTGTGATGCACCCAAGCATCCTGTAGACCTTTGCTACAGCCTTCCTGCACTGGGCTGACTAGTTCATTTCCCCAGTTACCAGTACACTCAAATCCGTATCCTCCATTGATGTGGATAACTGCATCCCCCCAACCACTAACTGTATTCAGGGTTCCTGGCCCCAAGTGCATCATTTTGCACTTCTTGGCATTGAACCCAAGTTGCCATGTGTTAGACCATTCTTCCAGTTTTGCCAAATCCTCCTGGAGTACTTTACTACTACATTACCCACCCCACCCCACCCATCCACCTCCACACAGATCTTGTGTCATCAGCAAAAGACTTCTGCAATGTCAGCAATGAAAATGTTAATCAGTACTAGTCCCAGCATCAAGCCCTGTGGGACCCCACTTGTTACTGCCCTGGGCTCCAATACATCACCCCCGCTACTACCTTCTTCTGTCTATCATGTAAACAGTTTCTGATCCATCTAACCCATTTCCTCCCTGCTCCTAGGCTGCTCAGCTTGCTGGTCAGCATACCATGAGGCACTGAATCAAAGGCCTTCCTGAAGTTCAGGTAGAGGACGTCCACTGCATGGCCCTTGTCCAGTGTCCACATCGCCCAATTGAAAAAACAACCAGGTTCATCTGGCAGGATCTACCCGAGTCAAACCCGTGCTGTGTGCCATCCTGGAGATAATTATCCTCCTGAAATTTTACCACCCTTTCCTTGAAGATAGTCTCCATTAGCTTTCTTACAAATGCAGTTAGACTCACTAGTCTATAGTTCCCCGGTTCATCTCAGGGCTCACCCTTATAGAGGGGCACCACATGCACCACCCTCCAATCCCTGGATATGCACCCTGTTTCCAGAGATTTGTTGAACAGGTCTGCCAAAGGCCCTTCCAGGACTGCTGCCAACTCTCTCAGTCCTCTAGGATGAACTCTGTTTGGCCCAGGTGCCTAATCTACCCTCAAGAACTTAAGGCCCTCTAACACCCTTCCCTCTGTGATTTCCCCATCCGTGATATCCCAACTCTCACCCCACCCTTCCCCCCAGGTATAGGCCCATGCCTCTCCCTGGTGAATATTGATCAGAAGTACTCATTGAGTACTTCTGCCTGCTCTGCCCCTTTTTGTGCCCAACCACTGTCATTCTTGATCATAGCAATCTGATCCCTACTCTTTCTATTCTCCCTTATATATCTGAAGGAATCCTTTCACCTTCTCTGATCCTCTGCACTAGCCTCAGTTCTCTCGATGCCTTGGCTGCTATTACTATTCTACTCACTTCCCTGGATTTCCTCACATATGCCTCCCTGTCCCCTTCTCTGTTGGATCTTTTGTAGGTTGTAAATGCAGCCCTCTTTTCTCTCACCCTCTCTTCTACCTCCCTATTCATCCCGCTCAGCTTCTTGGTCCTGGATTTCTTGCTCTGGCACTTGACATAGGCCCAGCTTGATGACTGCCATTTTTGCTTGGTGTCCATGTCCAGGACTGCAGACTGTCTGAGCTGTAATACAGGGAGTTTCCCCTTTAAAATGCATTAAATGTGTGTGTTTCCAGAAAGCTTTCTCAGGATATTTGTACTTTCAGCACAGAGATACACAGTACAAATGCAGCATCCATAAGTAAGCAGGTTGCATACTTGCCTCTGAGGCTTGAAGATCAGAAGGCTATGGGTTCTATCCCCACAAAAGGCACTTGGGTTAAATCCCAAAATTGACAAAGTGGTACAGCATGAGGGGGGTGCTACACTCCTGAGGTGCTGTCTTTCAATGAGATGTTAAACTGAAGTCCCATCTGCCTGTTCAGGTGGATGTTAAAAAGAGCTAGGGGGATGTTTTATTTTAGGGAAATCAAACAATAAACAATTTACACAGAATACATTCAACAACTAAAATGAATCAACAGTGTTACACATACAATGTCAGTTTTTAGTCATTCTTTTAAACTGTTTAAATGAAAGGAGGAAAATAAGTGAGATACTATTAGCTAAAAACTATAAGTATCAAAAAAGAAAGAAAGAAAAAGTGGGTAGGTGAAATAAAAGTGACGAAATATACACATTTAAATGGCTTGGAGCAACATACAGTCCTAGGTTTTAATTTAAAAAAAAACAACCCTTGCAGAAATATGTGTGTGCTGTGTACATGCAGAATGCATGCCACATGCTTAATTGTGCAATGTTTGCATGCAGTTTGTATACACAAAATGAACCTAAGTGAACCAGGTCTAAAAAGCAAATGAGGTTTGCATGCTGCAAGCTTTACATGTGTGCAACAAGTAAGCTGGTACAAACATCTTCTAAAAATCACGTCAGGTTCGTGTACTGCATGCTTTACATGAGTACAGCAGTTAAGCTGGTGTGAACATCATTTAAAAATCACATCAGGTTCACATGCTGCATGCTTGCCACGTGTGCAGCAACTAAGCTGGTGCAAATCCCATCTAAAAAACACATCAGTTTCTATTCCTCATACTACTGCTAGCGATTAAAGCCATTAACACACCTTTTTCATTGATTTCCCATTAAAATTATGTAAACTCATTAGTTCTGATCCTTTTCAAGCTGTTTAATGGCTTTTGACTTTTGTCATTAAATTGTCATTAATTTGTAAAGTATTGTTTGCTTACTGCATTAAATGCCTAGGATATAGTCAGCTAGCGTCCCCCTTTCCAGATGTGCGAAGATGGGCCTCTGAGTTGTGAAGCCTGACCATTTTGTTTTGGTCCAGAAAAATCCCCTTATGCATGTTTATTGCTACAAATGTGTTTCTCCATGGCTGTTGTGGCTCACTTCCTTTCCCTTTGTCTTTCTGTATGGAGCATATACACTATGGCCTTGTTCAGCATTCTTGTGCTGAGCAGGGTCTTGGAAGCAAACACTATACCTCACATTTTGTCACTGAAATGAGGAACACGGACACTCAAAATGAGGGATAGTGATGGACACTATAACCCTCATGATCAGGACACATGCTAAAACATAGAGATACAGTACCTCAGAACACAATGGAAACCATTGTATTTACTTATACCGATATTAGCACCTGAGAATGAATTTCTTACTTAAGGCAGGGGTTCCATTTAGGTAAGGCAGAGGGTGGGGCAGTTGCCCCCCCCCCCACAATTGTGCCTTGGGTGTTCTTATGGTGTGGCAATAATGGTATTAAATATGGATTTAACCTTTTGCACAATAAGTGCACTCCTGACTCGACTGTCTGTATTGTGTTTTCCACTCTCTCCACCTATTAGTGGCAGTGCCATCACACATGACATGGAGGTGCTCCAGCCAATCAAGAGGACATGAGTTATGTGAATGCAACACTGTCTTTCCTGCCACAGAGTAGAGAGGCTGCACACTGCAGTTTGGAAGAGTCAGTTAGCACTGAACTCTCAAGAGCAGTGTTGTGGTGACATATTTTTGTTTCTCTACTCTTAGTTAGTCTCTGTCTCCCCCGATGACTGAGGGTCAGATGGTGAGCTAGAAGCTAACTCAAGACTACTTATTCTACTAGTCTCACCACACAAAAAAAAAACAGCACAGACCCCCTGCAGCAGCAAGCTAGGCTGAGCAGAAGTGGTGACAATGGTGTGGGTGGCATTTATAGGCCTTGATCAGTGCAGTGCAGCAGCAGCAGCCACAGCAGCAGTCAAGCAAGAAGCAAGCAACCCAGGTTGGGTGGTTTGGTTGGTGAGGCGACTTGATCACTGACCATGTTAAGGACCTGGGATGGTTAGTTCTACCATCCAGCTTCTAACAGAAAGATGGAGGAGGAGTGGACTGAAAACTAGGCTGGTGGCATACTGGGCCAGGTCGCAGGTTCTGGCCAGATGGCTGGGTAAGTAAAAGTAAATATTTTTTTTGCAGGGGGATTGGGGAAGGAGGAAGGACTGAAATATTAATGTTTTTCACATTTCTGCACCTTTGGGTGGCTTCACGACCTAATAGGATGGGTATTGAATGGAATGGAATGGAACTGGGGAGAGAAATTGGGACAATTTTTTTTTTGGGTGGGGGGGTTCAGAACTTCAGCCAGGAAAAAAATTGGATAGTACCTGGGTGGGTTTTGGCCCAAATCTGATGCACTGCTCTGGGGTATAGAAACATAGAAGTTGATGGCAGATAAGGACCGCAAGGAACATCCAGTCTGCCCATTTTTTTCTACCTTATTAATGTGGCAGAGGTCTGTACTCTGTCAGTGGCCTATCAATTCATACTCATTTGTATTGCTCCCTTACACCTATCCCATGCTTGTTTGAAACCCTGCACTGTATTGTTATCCACCATTTCCTGAGGTAGGCTGTTCCATGCATCCCCCACCCTTTCTGTGAAAAAGAACTTCCTCACATTACCCCTTAATCAGACCATTTTTTTAGTTGTTTAACCAGGAATAGCACACTAAGCTGAAAGCTTTTTTACAGGAGTGACCTGGGAGCACAGGGAAGTTAAGTGACTTGCTTAGGGTCACACAGTATGCAAGTGGAAGCTGTGGGATTCAAATCCAGGTCTGGTCTGCTGGATATCAGGAGATTTGTAGCTCAGAGCCTTAAACCACTGCGCTATACTGCCTCCCTCTAATTTCATGCTGTGTCCTCTTGTCCTGCTATTTTTCTTATATTGAAACATGTTAGACTCTTTCACCTTGTTAATGCCCTTAAGATGTTTGAATGTTTCGATCATATCACCTCTCTCCCTCCTTTGCTGAACATATTGAGCTCCGTTAATCTGTCCTCATATGTTTTCTGATGCAGTCTCTGCATCATTTTGGTTGCCCTTCTCTGGACTGTCTCCATTTTGTTAATGTCGTTGTTCAGGTGTTGCCTCCAGTACTGCACACAGTACTCCAGATGGGACCTAACCAGTGTCTTGTAAAGAGGGATTATTACCTCCCTCTTACGACTTGCAATACCTCTACTTATACACCTCATCATCCCTCTAGCCTTACTTACTGCTTTAGTGATCTGCTTGGATAATTTCAGGTCATCTGTGATGCTGATGCCCAAGTCTCTTTCTTCCTTGTGATTGCCAGCAACTACCCTCCCAACTTATAAGTGGCTTCAGGGTTTCTCTTCTCTATGTGCATGATCTTGCACTTCTTTACGTTAAACTCCAGTTGCCACTCTTCTGACCATTTTACTAGTTTATCCAGATCTCTTCTCATTCTGCCCATGCCATCTGGATCATCTACTCTCTTACAGATCTTGGTGACATCTGCAAACAGACAACCCTTACCCTACAGTCCATCTGCAATGTTACTGATGAAGATATTGAAGAGGATTGGCTCCAGGACTGATCCCTGAGGTACCCCACATGTGATTTGCATCTCTTTTGACTTGATATCATTTGCACCACTCTGTTTTCTGCCTGCCAGTCAGTTTGACACCCTGTTAACCAAATTCTGATCCACCCCAATCCTACCCAGCTTATTAATCAATCTTCAATGTGGAACAGTATTGAAAGCTTTTCTAAAGTCAAGGTAGATGACATCAACTGCACCTCCTTGGTCCACTGCTCTGGTTACCCAGTCAAAGAAATCTATGAGATTAGTTTGACAGGACCTTCATGTTGTAAACCCATGCTGTCTTGGATCCTGTGCTTCTATGGATTCCAGGTGTTGCACTATCCTTTCCCCAAGGAATGCCTCCATTTTCTTGCCCACTACTGAGGTAAGATTGGCTGGTCTGTAGTTCCCTGCCTCCTCCTCCCTGCTACCACTCTTGTGGAGTGGGATCACATGATCCCTTCTCCAGTCTTCTGGGACCTCTCCTGTGCTCAGAGACTCACTGAACAGTTCTGATAATGGTTCTTCTAGTTCCTCCTTTAGCTCCTTTAGTACCCTGGTATGTATGCCATCACTTCCTATTGTTTTGTCCACCCTGAGCTTAGTGAACTCTTGTAGGACCCTTTCTTTTGTGAAGGGACATGTGCACACCTCCCTCCCCCCATGCCCATGGTGCTGAGTTGTGGGCCCTGCCCTACCTTCTCCTCAGTAAATACTGAGCAGAAGTATCTATTTAGGATAGATGCTTTTCCTTGGTCCTCCTCCACAGACTCAGCCTTATCCCCTTTGATCTTAGCAATAGCCCCTCTGGTCTTTCTCCTTTCACTAATGTATCTTCAGAAAGTCTTGTCACCTTCTTTTACTGTTTGTGCTAGTGTTTCATCGGTTTGCACCTTTGCCTACTTTACTGCCTTCCCTGCTTCCCTTAGGGAAGTTGGTATGCCTCCCTGTCTTCATCCCACTGTGTTCCCTTATATTTCCTGAAAGCTAGCCTTTTGGCTCTGACCTTTTCTGCTACTATTTTTGAGAACCAAAGTGGTTTCCTCCATCTTTGCTCTTGCTTTTCTCTCTAACACAATGGGATGTTGCTTCAAGTATTGCATCCTTAATGTTTGCCCACTTTGCCTATACCCCCTCAATTGTATTTCTTACCAAGGCAAGCTTGACTCTGTTGGCCATCATATCAAAGTCAGCTCTCCTGAAGTCCCATAGTTTTGCCTTGGAATGGGATGATTTAGTTCTAGTAGCCAAATTGAACCATACCATGTGATGGTCACTGGCCCCCAGGTGACCTTCTACCTGGAGATCTGTGCTCCTTTCCCCATTAGTCAGTACTATATCTAGGATAGCCCTGTCTCTTGTGGGTTGTTGTACCAGTTGTTTGAGGCCCTCCCCCTGCTGTGAATCTACTATGTGTCTAATTCTGGTGGATGTTCCTGCTGGTATTGACCAATCTGTATCTGGCATGTTGAAGTCTCCCATTATCAGAACCTACCATTTAGCTGTCATGTTTTGTATATCTTCTAACAGTAATGTGTCTATGACCTCCCCCTGGTCTGGAGGCCTGTAGACAACCCCAGTTCTTATGGCTGTCCCATTTCCAGGGTGATGCACAGTTCTTCTGGCTCCTTATGTGTACTCTGAATTTCTGTAGCTTTGATATTTTCATTGACATAAAGGGCCATCCCCCCCTTTTGCACCTTGGTCTCTTCTGAACAGTATATAGCCAGGTACAGAAGTCTCCCAAGTGTGGTTACTGTTGAATCATGTTTCACTAATGGATACTATAAATAGACATATGAATCTTATACATTTAAATTTTTTCTGATTTGCATATCGCTTTTCAGTCACAACAAATACGTTTTACCTTTTAGAGATGTTCTATACATTCTAGAGCATGCCATCTACAGGCTAACTAGCATCTGACCTCCACCGGTTGTTGGTCCCCCTCTGCTGAAATCTGAAATGTCATCCCTGCCATTAAGTCTAAATTTACAGGACATCCTCTGTGTGAGCAGCATGTTTTCCATGAGGGATGAATGAGGAGCAGAGTAGTTTTCAGGGGTAAAATTAGAGCTGTCCTTGCATTCAGGGACAGTTTAGCAGTATGGTATGTACAGACTATTGGAGCCCCACTATGGTCAAGCTTATGCCCCCCCCCCCAAGAGAAGCTGACCTCCACATCCCCACACACAGGTATATTATGACATAGGGCAAGGGAGACTGCAGGGGTGTGCACCATTGAAATGAATGGGTGTATTTATTTATTACTATTTTATACATTACTGATGGAGAGTTGGAGTTTAATGAAGGCCACCGCTCGACTAACATGGGCCTTGTTAGTAGAACAGTGGCCTTCATTATTCTCCAACTCACCATCATAATGTATAAAATAGCATTAAAAAAATAACTCCATTCATTTCAAGGGGGTATGTCCCAGCACTCTCACCCATTGACATCATCTTTTAAAGACTTCTGCCTCTGGCACCCAAGTATACAGATAAGAGATCCCATCTTATATCTATACTTGGTGGGTTGTCTGTAGCAGCATGGCTGCACCCACTACTGTGTGTGTGCATGGGGGGGCAGTTATTGCTACTTTTGCATTTGCCCCTTAAAGTCTGTTTGCATGGAAACTTTCAAAACTATGGAGAGAATATAGTAGGAGTACAGGCCAGACACAAGTAATTAAGTGGTTTTGTGGGTAAGTGTGTGTATTTGGAGGTGGGAAGAACCACATGTGTTTCCATTGGTATGTGTGCTACAGTTCAGCCGTGCAGCTGAAATGAGGGGGGACAAGAAAACTAAAAAGTAGAAAAGTGGCTATAAGCATGCCACATGCATGCAGATGTATTCAGCTCTGTATTGAAATACAAGCTAGCCATACGTGTGCAGGCAGTATAGCTTAGTGGTTAAAGGGACTAAACTAGGATCTGCAGCTTATCCATAAGGTAGGAAAATGGGCAGATTGGGTGGGCCAAGCTGTCCTTATCTGCCGTCAAATTCTATGTTTCTATGTATCTGCAAACCAGAAGATTTGGAAACCTGAAGACCTGTGTTTGAATCTCATGAACTCCCACTTGCATATGGTGTGATCCTAAGCAAGTCACTTAACTTTTATGTCTGCACTTATCAGTGACCACTTGCTTTTTGCAGACATGCCGAATGCATGCAGTCTGTTCCAATTTAACATAAAAAGCATGCTGCACACATGCCACATGCATGCAATTCGTTCCAAATTTAACATTTAAATCATACCTGCATCATGCACGTCACATGGGTAGTTTTATGTGTGCAGCATGAAAACATTTCATGTAATTATTTCTGTAAGGGAAAGTAAAAGTTTGCATATCTTTTGCTAAATATTAGTTTTCAAACTGAATAAGAAGTAAAAGAAAATATAATCATGTAACAGGTACATCTGAATTCGTAATCCATAACAGATTCCTCCAAGCCTTATATAAAAATACTTTTGTTATTGTTTTTTGTTGCTAGGTAAAAAGGCACATGGAGTTCCAAATGAACCATTTTATCACTGTAAAAATCATGTGTAAGGTATCTTTATCCCATCTATGCCAATGGTTGGGGTACTGCCCAAAAAACAGCATGTCATGTGTAACATTGGAGAAATTTGATTCTGACCAGGAAGCTGCTAGTGATTGCCAAAAACCTTGGATGTAGAAATAATGAAAAAATACATGGTCTACAGTTTCAGTTTGTTGCTGGCATATGGTTCTATTACAGTATGTGTCTGTCAGCTGTTTATGACTGTTCTTCATGTTTATTCTCTCATGGCAAGATAACCAATGGATACTCCACATTTTAGGTGGGATTCTAGTTCAGGTCAAGAGGTTATGTAAAGTAGCCTGTAGGGGAGGGGGGAAGTTGGGAAAAGCCACTCATTCTGTGTAAAAATGAGTAATAATCTCTGTATACAGGTCTTTCCTATGTAGTAACAAAAACAAGGTGCTTCGTCAGCATGCCGTCTAAAAGCAAAACAAAATGGTTATATTAAATGCACACTGAAAATAGAAAATAGAGTTAAAAATCTACATTTTGACCTTAGGTCTTCTTCAGGAAATATCTAAAAGAGAAAACAACAACGTTATTGTGATCTTCCTATGTAGTTCCCTATGTAGTGTCAGGATCTGACTACTAGTAATTTTCCAGCTTTTAAATTTGGTAAAACATTCTTGCACATATGGAGGAGTCAAGACTGAGGAGGCTAAAAATTTAGGTTTCCCATATCCCATTTTTTAAACCATGGTTGGCAATTGAGAAACCATAAAGTGATTTAACATTTTCCTGTGTGAAATAGCACAGGCCAAAAATTTGCATAGCAATGGGATTAACCATATTCAGTCCACCTTTTCATATTTGCAAGTATAAAATATTTCTTTTAATGGTTTTGAGGTGGCTGCACCAGACTGCTTGAAAAAACAATTCTGTACAATGTGTTTTCTAGGGCTTTTGGGAAACATCTTAATTAGAACTACACATTTCTTTTTTCCCATTTTCCACTGGTTCCAATGAGTAACTAGGGCTTTGGCCTGAGTCAGTTTGGGCTCCCAATTTAACTTATCCATCTCTGTTTGACCATGTGCAATTCTCTAGATAGTGTTGGGTCATCTAATATCTGAATGCCACTGATTTGGGGGATCCAAGGCAATGGTGTGCCAGTGCAGATAGCCTTGTTTTTTCTTTAAATTCAATGATGCACCCTGTGAGTTCACCATATTTCTGGCAGATACTCAATGGTTGTGCCTCTGAGGAGCCTGTTGAAGTCAGGATGCAGAGATCACCTGCGTAGGTAATGGCTTTATACATTAGCAAACCTTCCTCAATCTGTAACCAGTGAATGCTTAGAAAGGAATTAAAGTCACCTAATAAGGGGTCTGTGCTAAAAACATAAAGCAAAGGGCTCAAGGGACAACTCCAATGAACCCCTTGATTTACCAGAATCAGTGGTCCCTTCCATCCATTAATAAGTGGATGTACTGTGGCTGTTTTGTATAGGCACTGTATCCAGGAGATAAACTTCTGTGTCATCAGATACTTACTTAAAGTGTTCCATAAATACCCATGATGTACTGAGTCAAATGTATGGGTCTGATTGAAGAAAACTACATACCCATTTAGCTTATCTGAATTTCCTCTTTCAAATATTTCCCTGAGTAAGAATAAAGGATCAGTTATTGTTCTTCCTGGAATAGAGCATGAGTGGGCCTGGGAGATAACTTCCTGTGCCAAGGGCAGGTATCTGGAGTTCAAAATTTTTGCAAAGAGTTTAAAATCAGTATTTAGTAGGCTGATTGACCTCCAGTTTTTAATATCTTGTTTGTCACCTTTTTTGTGGAGATATATTAATAAGCCCTCTGACATCTGTAGTGGCATATCATTAGTCATTAGGATGTCATTATAAACTTGCATTAGTTCTTGCACCAATTCATTGCCTAAAAATGTATATATCTCTCCCGGTAGTCCATCTATGCATGAAGCTTTATTAGGCTGCTGAGAGGATAGAGCATTAATGATTTTGATGGCCTTTATGTCTGTTGTGAGTGACGCTAGAAAATCAGGTGGGCATTGGTGGAGTGGGAAACTCTGAAAGGGCCATTGGGTTTTGGTCACTGCATGTTCCCAGAATAGGTTTGTGGTATATTTTGTGACTTGTTACATAATAAGACAATTACTGTAAACAGAGGTATTGGTAAAGTCTAATAGTTCTTTCCCCACCTGGTCTTTGCAACTAGTAAATGGGCATAGGTAGCCGGTTTTACCTTAGGTCCCAAATTGTTATTGGCATTCAAGGTTTTCTACCTGTTTGGAGTGGAAGCCAATATTTTATTTTTAATGGTTTTTATTTAAGAGGAATAAGATAGCTCTGTTTGATGTGTTAAGGACATCAATTTTTGCAGCTGATGTCTGTATTGAAGGTATTGGATGAATTCTGAATTACGATGTGTTCTGACTAGGAACTGTAACAGATGAATTAATTTATTATTTATGTCTATCCACCATGCTATCCTGTCATCATACATAATGAAAACAGGTTCCCTTGCCTGAAAAAAATGAACTGAGCATTTGTGTTATCTCACTGTCAGATAATAGTGAGGGGTGGAATCTCCAGTTACCTGGACCTTGTATAATTTCTGTATTATGTCAGACTGTTGGTGTCAATAAGGTGTGGTCTGAAAATTCTATCAGGATATTTGTAATGTTTTGAATTTGCATGCATTAGTAATAAAAATGAATTCAATCCTTGTAGCTAGCGATGCTTTATAGAAGGTCAGTGTGAGGATTCCATGGAAGGAAATGTAAGCATCTGCTAAGTTAGAGGTTTTAATTGTTTTGGATAAATAGGCCATGTTGCAAAAATATTTTCACATCCTGGTTTGCTATGTAACAGATAGTGTGAGACCACATTTAAAATCACCTCCTAGAATGACCTGATAAGGTGTGTGTAGGTATGGTTGGATTGTCTGAAAAAGTATAATCCTGTCTGATTTAATTTGCCCCACATATACATTTATGAGGAGATGTGGGATGCCTTATATCTTGATATCTAATATCAGTACCCTCCCAGGTACCATATCTATGAGTTGAATAAGTTGTACTTCGATGTTTTGAAAAAGGATCCCCAGGCTTGAACATGTGTCTGCTATGGAATTCTCCTGATCTTGAAGGGGAACTGGGTCTGTAGTGTCTTCTACAGGTGAAGGAACATGACTGGCTATGCCTGTCATCTATTTATCAGAGGCTTTTGAGGTGGGGACTGGGTTTGTCCTTGGACTGTCCTCTCTGAGTACTGGGGGAGGCAATACTGAGGTTCTGGAGGTAGCCTGATTCTGCATGCCAGTTGCACAGCAAAACCTGCACCGTGAACGACAGTACAGCAACAACATTGACAGGTCACTGTACTGTCACCGCGGGACCCGGCACTGCTTTCTGTGGTCTTGCACCACCTCCCTGAATCGACTCTGACTTGGAGTTGATTAGTTTAATTATGGGGGTGCATGAGGCAGAGCTCCCCACATGGGGGCTTTGGGGAACAAAGCCCCCCAAAGAAAACAAAGCCTGTAGTGAATGGTTTTATGCCAACCTCAACTGCGGTCAACATAAAGCCATCGCTGTAACATCAGTCGACAATGAAGCTGTAGAACCGGCAATGTAGAGCCACCTGATTTGGGGTTTTGGTCATGCATTGTGTCAGAACTATACTCAGACAGTCTTCACTATCCGTATGTTGCTCTTGACTGTGGACTGCCCAAGGACATTAGTTGTAAGTATGTTCTTTTGTATCGTAGAGATTGCATAGTGGCTGTTCAACACAGTGTGCATTGTTGTCACCTAGACCACTGCAAAGGGTATACATTAATTTGTCACATAGACTACATAAATGGGTGTAGGAACCACACCAGTAGCAGGCCTTTGGCTGGCTGGCAATAAATAAGAAACCTCTATCCCTCCTTGGAAAAAAGCAGTTTAGGAGGTGTGTGAACCCCATATTAATAGAATGCAGCACCACCCTTAATGCGCCATCCCCCACTCCAAATTTCTTCTATGTCCAGGATTGCCTCTGATACACATAGGACAGTATAGCATTGTTTAAACCAATAAACCTGGTCCATGACACTGACCCCTTCATTTCTGAAGAGGACCGTAATGTTCCAAAGAGTCAGTTTCATTAGAGGAATGGCCTCAAATTGGCCCAAAAGTGATGCATTCTTCAAAGTATAGTAATGGGCCCAGAATTTTTCCAAGTCAGTAGAGAGCTTGAAACTCATATCAAATGTTGTCTCACCAGAGGCATGTATGAGGGCATAGACCTCTGTTGCATGAAACCCCATATAATCTTTTAAAAGTGTTCTTGCCTTAAATTTCCTGTCTGGAATTGTTCCATGCCTCCTTTATAGAGGGGCCAAACCACATTATGATGTTTAGCTTGATACACAGGGGATTAAAGAAGGAGGCATATGACCTAGATGTTGAGCCCTGCTGGGACTGTCTGGGGGTGTTAGTTTCTGATATACCTGGTCCAGAGGTGAGGAGTAAGCCTGTGTTTTGAGGAGTATGCTCTGAGCATTGTGGTTCATGTAGTTCAAAGCCTGCTGATGTATTGCCTTGCAAATTTCTCTCAGGAGGAGAGGGCGCATTGGTAAGTGCAGTGCTGGGTTTTGGGTAAGGGTAAGACCATCTGGTAGTTCCAGAGGAGAGTGACAACAAAAGCTAAGTTCCTCCATTTCAGTACCTGAGCTTGTTCCTGCATTCTGCAGGTTCATAGCAGGATTTGCTGATGGTTCATTGGAAATACTTTCTTTAGCCTATGCACGCATTATAGGTACTGTGCTCATTGTTTTTGGAATAACAATTGGAGAAAATCTAGACATCCATTTTCCTGAATGCTTATGCTGAGTCCACCCTGCCCACAGCAGGGCTTTTTCTACTGACCAGTCTGTTGCTTTTTCTGTAACTGCTGTGTCAGAGAATTATCATGAGGTTTCTCTTAGGACGAATACATTTGTTTCTGTGTGTGCTATTCCTGACTTAGAACCCCTCTGTTTTTGTCTTGAAAAATATGAACAGATGCCCCATCTTTTTTTTCCCATTCTCTGGTTTGGAAAGAATATTCAATTGGTATCGTACCTGGTAGTTAATTTGTTGCTGGAGGTGAAGTCTGCATCTGCAAGAGATTGAGGGCATTTGCCGCAGGTTTAGGAGTTGATTTTCCAGAGAGCGTAAGGTCATTTTGCTGGTCATCTGACCCAGTAGTCGAGTATTCTGTCATTTTCTGCACTTGTTCCAGCACTCCAATTTCGGCTTCAAGTTATTGTTTTCATTAAAAAAAAATGCTTCTTCAATGGCAAGCTTTTCGAGTAGGATTTTTTTCTGTTCCCTCTCTGGAGTGCTTGTGGAGTCCTCAGAGAGATTTTCCATCATTCAGGTATTTCCTCCATAGGTTTAGCTGAGGTCTGTGCAACAAAATTAATTTAATTCACTGTTTGTGATTCATCCTTGGCGGCTACCACTGCAGGGTGCCCTGGTGCATCAAAGAAAAGGTTGGTCTGAGGTGCTGAGACAGGGGAGGAGACCCACTCCCAGCCTCCAGTACATCCATCTTCACTAAAGGAAGATTGATTGTGGCCATCCTGGCAACCAAAGGTTCCCCTACAGGTGAGTAGGGGACTTTTAATTTATATCTTTAAATCAAATTAATGCAAACCGTGTTAACTCACACTAAATGAACATATAAAACAAAAGAACAAAACAATTCAAATTGTATTTCAGTCATATCCCCAGCAAATGACTTCTCAATGTATGTACTATAATTAAAATGTTTTTAAACATACACAGCAAGTAAAATTTAAGCAATATCACCTCCCCCCACTAAGAAAAAAGCATTTGGAGAATATTTTGAAACTACAAAAGCAAATCAGAACAGGAGTATTAATTCATACAAAATAAAAGAATACAATTCAATTTTAAAGAAAAATTATAAATATTTAAAACATATTTTTTTTTTGTTTCCCTCTAAAGATAATGAAAAAACTGAACACCAGCAATCTCCCTTCCTCACCAGCTGAGGAAGTAGGGAAATGTATTCCTCACTTCAACAAAATATGTTATGTTATTGATTCAATACTAAAGAAAAATAATACCATAAAGCAAACTTACTTATAAATACAAACCTATTAGGCGAGTAGAGGAATTTTTATTGAAATCATAACAAATCAGAAACAAATCATATACAAGTCAGTATTACATCATACAAATTTATAAAAAAAAGGGTAAACAAGAACATAAATATTTCATACAGTAACCCCAAACATAAGGAAAACAATCGAAACAGCTCCCTTCCCCCGCCCCACTAAAGAGTAGGGAATTTTTTTATTATTATGATGACATCAAAAACAAGAATAATTACAAACAGTGTTAAGTCACACAAAATAATATACAAAACATATAATAAATGCGAAAAGAACTAGGTAGAAATGCCCTCCCATTAAAAGAGTAGGGGAATTTTTTATCAAACAAAAATAAGTACAAACAGTGCTAAGTCACACAAAATAATATACAAATCATATGATGAACAAAAGCAAAAAAAAAGTATTACAGTCATACAATAGTAGACAAGTGTGAAAAGAAAACATTTATAAATGACCCCCTATTCAAACAGTAGGAGAATGTTATTATTAAAACATCAAAATAAAATAATTACAAACAGTGTGAAGTCACACAAATTAGTTATACAAAACATATAGTGAATAAAAGCAAAAATAGTATTATCGTCATACATTAGTAAAGAAGTGCAAAAAGAACAATAAGAAACAAAGAACCACATGGGAAAAGGGTATGAAATGGTAACACATCAGACAAGGTTATAAATAAAAAGGGACAGTATAACAAATAAAAATATTACAATGCACAGCTAAACAAAAATATGGGCAACCTAAAAAATTACCTACAGCATACAGGAGTCAAACTTGAGGGAAATTACACCAATATTGTTGATAAATGGCAGGAGTCAAGTTCAGGAATTCTTTTTCAGTATAACGTTTTAAATGTTCTGAAATCAAAGAAAATAATACTGAATGTGGTATGCAAGTTTTCTGTATAGAATTGTGACATCTACTTTGCCAAATCCAATATTTCAGATATGCAAATAATACCAAAACACTACTGGGGGAAAAAAGGCTCCACTGATTTGGCAGAAGCCCTAATACAAAAATATCATAGTTCAAGAATTGAAAAGGTAGACAAAACCAAACTTGTTTAGTAAAATCTGAGAGACCCACTACATAGGGACACTTGAAAAATAAGTGTGGAATAGTTTCCAAAAGATGTTCACAACCAGCTCTAGGACAAATACGTTCTTTCAACTCTTTATGTTTTAAGTTATTTTTCACATTTAATTTATCATGCACACTAAGCCAAATTACATCACTAGTTTTATGAGGTAAGTGAGAATCATTTAACATCTTGCAAATGTTTTATTTCTCAGTTAAATACCTATCTTGAAAAGGTTCTATTTTAAAGTTTAAATCCATAACAGAAAAATAAAATTGTCTATGGGACAGATTAAAAAAATGTCGTTTGGGGAGTGACCAAGTTTTTAACTTATCCAAACCATATTTAATATGCAAAGGAAAGGAAAAAGTTTTAAGATTTTTCGATAGTCCTGATGCAGCACCCCAACCAGAAAAAAACATTTAAGGTGTGACAAAACCATTGACACCAAGGCTGAGAGTTATGAAATAAAACGGGAACAAAATTGGTGTAGAAAAAAATACTAAAGAAAAACACCAAAGGGTTAGGCATCCATTAAACCACCCTCCTTTTTTGTACAATAAGTGATTCCTCATTTAACCGGATTTAATCAAGATCCCCATAGGGCTGAAAAAAAAAACAACTAAAGACCTTGCATTCCAGAGATTTTGGGATAGGAAAAATATGACTGATGCATAAAAATAATGAAAGAAAGTAGGACTTAATCATATAAACGCATTTGCTTTTATGCATTTTCCATGAGTTCCAGAGCTGTACTCTATGGGCAGCTAATTCAAGTTTTAAAGACCAATTAAAAAAGGACATATCTCCTGGTCCAAAATAGAGCCCTAAAAATTTCTGAGGAGAGTAAAAAACAGGAAGGTCTCCAAAACAGGTTAGGGAACTATTTAGAGGAGCAACTGATAAACAAAACTTTTATTCAAATCGAGTTGTTCTCCAAAACTATTAGTAAGGATTTGTAAAAACTGTAAAACATATAGAACAGAGCTTTGAGTAGATACCATTACTTCTAAATTGTCTGCATATGTGCAGACTTTAATAGGAGGGAGTTGGAAGTGTTGAATACCTATAATCAAAGGGTCCGAATATATTGCACGTAGTATTGGGTCCAGGGTTAGGATGTATAACAGCGGACTTAATGGAAAACCTTGGTGTACGCCTCTCAAAATTTTATGTGTGGTCCTAAAATGCCCATGCAGTAAAGGGGGAACAAACACAGTAGCATAATATTTTTGTAAAATAGATACAAAAATATGAGGCATGCCGTATTCCAATAAACAAGCCCATATGAAATAATGGGCTACTTTATCAAATGCTTGAGCCTGATCTAAACCCAACCCAAATGCAGGGATATTACAGGTGTAACAGTGATCAATCAGGTCTCATAAGAGAAGTAAAGTGTCAGAGATTTTGCATCCTGGTACAGAACAAGTTTGTGAGGGATGAATAACATCACTGAGTGCATTAGTTAATCTATTATTTCAAATTTTAGCGAGGATTTTTAAATCTACGTTAGTAATGTAAGTGGTCTCCAATTGTCAAGGTTCAACTTATTACCTTTTTTATAAAGAAAAAAGAGGGTACCAATATTTAATTGTTCTGGAATTGTATGTGCCTGTAGTAAAGCATTATAGACTTGGACCAGCTCTTTTGGGCAGTACGACCAAAGCCATTTATAAAACTCAGAAGGTAACCCATCGCATCCAGGAGCCATATTTAAGGACAGAGAAGAAATAACAGCTTGTAATTCCAGTGCAGAGATAGGCTGCATTAAAAGCTTTTGGTGTGCCTGTGAGATTTGGGGTAAATGTAACATTTTAAGCCATTTTTTAATAGTAACGGGTATTGTAAAAGCAGTACCAAACCTTTTTTATAATATAACGATCTATTTCAGACAACAGGTCTGACCTGGTATGGATATAAAACCCATATGGCAATTAAAGTCAGTCAATATGCTTTTGTTTCCTCCTAAAATTACAATTTTTATAAGTATTAATTAAATACAATTTTCCTTTGGTTCCACATTTTTGTTCCTGTTCTGGTGATTGAAATCTGTTATACTGAAGTTTAGTGAGCTCATTTTTAATAACCCTAATACGTTGGGATGCATAGCACGAAAGGGGCTCTTGATTCTGAAGGGCTTGTAATTAACTATATAAATCCTGGTATTGCTTATGTCTGTCGGTATGGTAAAGCCGGGAGTTAGTTTTTAACTGTGTAATGAAATCCAGTTTAGAATCTAACCACCAACAAACAGCATTGTCATACAGTCAAAAAACTGATTTCCTAGCATCTAGCAAGTCAAGCATAGGGAATTGGAGAATTTTATAAAATAATGCAGTATTTAGTCCCCAAGACCCTTTCCCATTGGAAATCTCAGCTATGTCGGACAAAGAGATACTAAGTAAACAATGATCCGAAGTAGCCATAACTTCTGTAGTACAAGATTGAACATGCACCCCAGTAGAAATAAAAAAATAATCAATACGGAAAGATAATATTCCTTTATGAAATGTGTGGAGGGGCTTCGGAAGGATGGAGTGACAAGCATCTTTTAAATTAGATTGGGCGAGTATAGATTTTAACGCAACTACATCGCAAAACACTTTTTCTGTCTTCCTTCCTCTATCTGAACGTAATAAATGTAATAAACTAGAATTAAAATCTCTTCCCAATATTACTGTTTTGGAAGTAAAAAGAAAAGGTTAAAATTCTGTTCCTGAGGAAACCTCTAAAACAGAAGATGTGTCAGAAACATCATCCATCTCAGTATCCCCCCATCTGAGTGGTGCATATTTTGATTTTGTAACCACAAAGGTTCTGCACCTTGTGTTTTCAGTAACTGTTTACTGCATCCTTGTTTCACAAGGTGAAAGGACTGAAGATATGGGGGAGGCATGGTTTACGTTACAGGTGTTGTAAGAGTTTTTGCTACCAAGAGGGCAGGTAACTGTTCAGAAATGGAAGAGGGAGGTGGGGATTCAAGGTCTTCAGACAAAGCAAGAGTTATAATTGGAACAGAAGGGGTGGTTGCTGAGAAAATTTAGTGGTAGATCGTGGTCTGGAAGACTTGTGGACAGCTGAATTGACATAGAAGTCATGTTCAGCAAAATCGGCATCTGAAGTATTATGAGAGGCCCAGAGGAACATTCAGTGAAAGTGTGGCTCTCAGTATCACAAAGACTACATTTAGGAATAGCAGTACAGTGAACCCCTGACTGACCCAGCATACCACACATAGAAAAATGAATTTTATCACAGCTGCTGCTAACATGATGAGGATAACCACATTTAAAACAGGTTCTAGGCATCCCAGGATAAAATAGAATACCCCTATCCCTGCCTAAAAAGAAACTACTAGGTAAATGTACAATTCCAGCAGTAGACATTCGTAATTGAACCTTAAAGTGCCACCCGCCTGTCCAAAACCCTTCATTGACAATGATGGGATCTGGGAGACCTTTAATTTTGCATTTTTGTTCTAACCAGTAAATGATGTCTTTTACATTAACCCCCTCATTTCTAAAAAGAATAGTAACAGTTTTCAGGGTAGGAACAGCTAAAGGTAGTACAAAAAAATGTTTCCAAATCTCAGAGTCTTTCACTGCTGAATAAGTTTGCCAAAATGTGTCCAATAATGCTGCAGTCCGAAAACTAACAACAAAACTGTGCTCTCCTGGAGCATGAATAAATGCAAATACCATAGAGGAAGAAAATCCCAGGGATTGTTTGATTAAAAAATGACCTACGAAAGCTCTGTCAGGTGGCATCTCTAGGCTGCTGGTATATCTGATCCGAATAGCATGTCGGTGTTTTGCATTGACTGGTGGCTTTAGAAAGAGGCTTGCAAAGCTCATTGTTTGCTCGGTTATTGCTGTCGTAGGATTAGAAGGATCCTCAGATGTTTTTGAGGGAGTATCATCTGCACCCAGAATTATTTGACCGTCCAAAATGTCAGGTAGAAGAGGTAAAAGTGGTGTTTGCTCTACAGAGTCCAAAGGTGAACTAGGCTGTGCATTTGCTGCAGGAGCCAGTAAGTTTGAATCCGGGGACTTGTCGTGGCAACCATCTTGAAGTTCAGGAGTGAGTTGTAAACAAGGTACTGAAGAGGAAGAACCAGACAAAGAAATATTAGGGTTGGGTGACCATCCTACTGCATCATTCAGAACCCAGCCAGCTTGCTCTAATGCCCAGTTTGGCGACCAATTTCCTTCTTCAAAACCAAGATGAGTATCTTTAGACTCCGCTCCTGAAATGGAGTTCACTTCAGAGTCTGTCATTGGAAATTATTTTCCTTTTGTAGACACAGGGCTCATACTCAACCATTTCCATTTTTTCTTTTCTTCCTCAATTAAATGTTTCTGGTGAGTAAATTTAAATTCCGCTGAAGATAACAGTTCAGCTAACCTTTTTTTCTTGGTAAGCAGGTTATCTTGCAAAATTTGTTCAGCTTCATCCAATTGCAGAAGGACAGACGTGTCCAAAACTGATGATATAACCATAGCGTTCCTTCTGTCTAGCATAGAGTGCATCTCAGGTGCTGGACCTGCAGGAACAGAGATACATCCTCCTGCAGGTATACCAGCCAACTCTATTGATGGAGAGTCCATCAGCAAGGGTCCCTTACAGGTGAGTAGGGGAATTTCCCTGGTGTCCTGGCCAAATTTCCCCCATTCACTGAAAATATCACTAAAAGCTTAATCAGGTTCAATGTTAGTTGGCATCCACCCCCCACCCACCCCATGATGAGGCTGAAAATAGGCTGAATTGCTAGTCCTCCTTTCGGTAAACAAAAAAAAAATAAAATAAAATAAATAACAAATGGGTTCTGTAACATCATGTTATCTTATGTAATTCATACAAACAGGAGACAGAAAGAAATAAGTACCTTAGCTGGGACATGAAACCAGGCCACATGGCAAACCGTCTGGTTGCACTACCAGTGGCACCACCAAGGCAACTGGAAATGTTGATATCCTGAGCCTCCTTACTCTTTCTCTAATGCAGTCTGGTGCTGCACAGATAATTAAAATTTTAGTCACAAGAGTGTAGTATGCATACTTATGGAACTCACATAAACAAAAGAGAGAAAGAAATAAAGTACCTTAGGTGGAACTTGAACCCCGTCCAGAATACCATTCCAGTTGCACTACCAGCAGTGCCACCAAAGCAACTGTAAACTAGGATGTCCCAGGGCACCTTACTCTATCTGTAATGCACAACCTGGTGTTGCAAAGATAATAACATTTTCTTTTTTTCATCTTTTTCTCCCCGCAGGATGACTAGCAGGTAGGCTTCTGGCTTTTCCTTCGGGAGGGATCACATCCACTCGTGACCGCACTGCTCTCTCCAATGCCCCCCAGTGAATCCTCCATGGATATCCCCCCCGGTGGGGCCAAAAAGGGGAGGGCCATTCTCCCCCCCCAGTAAATAAATCCAGATGCTGGGGTTGAGCTGAGGGTCAGGAGTGCAGTCTGGTCTTCATGAGGCCTGCTAGCTTGTCTCCTTTTCAATTTTTTGTCCCTTCCCCCTCTCTATTACTGGGGCACGCACATCAATGTGTGCATGTGGAGGTGTACGCATGCTGCAGAGTCCCATAGCACCCTACTGTCATTGGCATCCTAACCTGTTCTACTCTCAGAACTCCACCTGGGGGCAGTCATTTGGCGGGACTGCTAAGCCACACTCCCTGGCAGAGGAGAGACATCCACCAGATGCTCAATCCTCTCCCTCCCTGTCCAACGCCCAGTGACCCACATTCACCAGCAAACATGGGTCACCGGTGTAGCAGGAGGAAAGGTGCAATGCCTCAGCCCTCCATTTCACTGGGCAGGTGATAATTACATTGTAATATATGGATCGTTAAAATAATAGCATCGAAAACAATGCAAAAAACATCTTGTAATACACACCACCTTCTCAATAATACCACACTTCACTCCCAATAATACCATTGTTTTGTTTTAACAATAGCATTATCACTCCAAATGTGCAAGCACAGCCTGATGCTTCTTGCTGATTGTGAGCCAGCTTTTCCAAGAGTCAGCATGAAGGATTTCAAAGCCAGCTCCGTGGTAACTGAACAGCACCTTACTTTTCTTTTCTTTTTTTTTTTTATAATTTAAAGTAATTTTCTTTTTTTAAAAAGAAAAATGAGTAACAGTTACACGTTCCATTGAAGTGTAACTACATTTTCCCTCTTACTGTTAAATTGAACTGTTTCCTGCACTTTTCTGTTCAGCTCACCAGAAAAAAAATGCTCAACTTCCCGATTCCTCATTGAACATGTCAGCCTGTACAAAGCTTCACCAAGTAAGACCTCACGAGGTTCTCTCATCCATATATAACAAAAAATAAACAATAGGTTACAGTGAAATACGCTGCTGAAATTCTCTCTCGAGGTTCTGGAGACATAGAAACCTCTCGAGTTTCACTCTCGAGGTTATCTATGTCACCAGAACCTCTCGATGGAATTACAGCCTTGTAACTCACTGTAACCTATCTATGATTCTATTTTTCAATCACAAGAGTGCAGTGTGCATATTTGTGGAACTGGTAGTGCAACCAGAATGGTATTCCAGGTGGCCTGAGTTCAAGTCCCAGTTAAGGCACTTATTTCTTTCTCTCTTCTGTTTGTATACTTTCCATAAATATGCACTCTTGTGATCGAACATTTTCTCATGTGCTAATGCAGCTCTCATGGACAATGAGATTTCAACAACCTTGAAAATGGAGACCCCCAGGAGAGTTACAGGGGATTAAACATATACCAACACCAAATGAACACAGTGATGTGAAACAACATCACATTGAAAATATTATATAAATCTCATGTTATGAGTGGAATAAGACAATTCCAGAGATGGGATTAACCTATGTCAGTGTAACTCCTGATGATTTAAGCTCTCAAAATCTACCAGTTGGTAGACTAACATAGCTTATTCTCCACTTTGTAATGTCGTATTACTTACTTTTTTGCAGACCTTGTAAAAGTGAATTTATATAATATATGATGAGATATACTTCTTCGGGAAATTTCACAGCAGTGGATACCTCTACAGAATGTACAGTATAGCATCATTCACATTTATATTCACATTTATTTTGCACCTTTGCAAAATTCACCTCCAGGAAAATGGTTTCAGGAATTAATAATATCTTACTAATGGTCATATTGAAAGACTACTTCATCACTTAGTCAGTTATGCACCTTCTAGTAGTAGACAGCTGGCTAATGAGATGTCTAAAACTCCACGAGCACATTTTATATTTTCTTAACATTATAAAGCACCATTCCTTCCTCAGAACACAGTGGATCCCATTGATCTTTGTATCCATCTAATATGAGACATCGTAGAAGTCTGTTACTGTTTGTTACTATTCTCAAAAGCACCTTGCTGATGTAGCAACTTTCATATAGCTAAAGAGAAGGTAAGATTTTTTAATCAAAAGCTGTAGCAGTTTCAAATAAGAATGTTTCTACTTTATGAAAACACCTCTCCAGCATGGCTATGGAATGCAGACAAAATGCTTTTATCACTACTTTGGTCATATAGTTCATGCATTTTTATTACTGATATCATAGAAAGATAGAGTTTCAGCTGGCATATTGCCACAGCAGTAATACTAGCTCTCATGACAATGGCAGTCTAAGTTTGGCAACGACACAGGCTTATCCGGGGCCAGATTGGAGGAGGAGGATTAAGAATCGTAGTAGATGCTCTCCTTCTCTGGGGAGCGAGAGCTCCACTCCCTGGTAGAACAATGCTGCTGGGTCACTGAAGGTCAAAATACAACAGCTGGGTGATATTGTGAGAGGGATACTGCCTTGCTCTGGTGTATGGCTTAGGCATGAACATGCACAAATGCACATTAAAGTCCACAGTCAGCAACATCCTAGGAGGAAGCAACCAAGCAGAGAATACCCTGGAACAAGTAGAATGACATACAGTGCTCTCTGGCCCTGCCCATCTGACTGACCACTTCCAAGCGTCCTCACTTGACAGGCCCAGAAAGGGCAACTGAATGGAATATCCCCCATGGTATCAGGGGACAGAGGTTAATGTCAGAGAAGGATGGGGATAGGGGTCAACCCTACCCCCACCCCGCAGACATGGACAGGCATTGGGGTGTGCCTTTGGGTCATTGCCCATAACGCTCATGCCATTTTCACCTCACCCTACCCTGCAGACACAGACAAGAGTTGAGGTGTGCCTTGGGGTTTTCAAACTTTACACTCACCCCATTCCATAAAGAAATACGCTGAAATGTGTGTAGTATAAGAGAATGGAGTAAACTTTGGGGCTGAAGAGTCAAAGGCACACCTCAATACCTGTCACTGGCTGCAGGGTGGGGATGGGGTGGAATGGTGTGAGCATTACTGTTGACAATCCCAAGTCACACCCTTGATGCCTGTCAGTCCCTACAGTGCAGGGTGTTATGGTCAGAAACCCTAATGCCCTGGGTGTTTCTTGGAATTTTCATTCCGATTTTTCAGCATGTGCTTTTTGTGACCCCACTGCATGAACAGTGACACTATCAGTTCTTAGCCAAAAGGAGATTTTGCATAGCGACTGTGCCATTTGGCACCACAAGTGCAAAAACACTTGAACAGGATATAAAAAAATGACAGCTGTACATTTCTTGCTTCAGTAACACAAATACACACACACACATATGCAGACAAGAACATGCCAGATCACAGTGGCAAAATGATTAGATTTGTCTACAAGCATTATTTTCTATGCAAGTTGGAGCACAGGACGGTAAGGCTGGAGATCAGTCATGGTCCATGACATAACCACACGGTCAACATATTAAATATTTTAAAATAAACATAAATGCAAAAGTAACCATTTCAAGAAGAAAATGCAAATTGTGACAATTAACAGTTGTAGGGTAAGTTAGCACATCTGGACTTATTTGCTGAATATGCATCTCAATTTCTAAGGGGTCCTGACCATGTTCACCCTTCCTCAAGCCAAGATAAGCTACAGTAGGTCTAACAATAACATGGATGGAAACATTATGCCATATTTTCAACAATAAGTTAGCATTTTAAAAAGACAGTGCTGTAAACCGAGAAGCAGCTTGTGTAGATGCATTCATCATACTAGCCAAGATATGTTCTGGTTCCGTTCCATAAGGCTAACCAGTGGGAGAAGTAGGGGAAAGAGACAGAAATCTAAAATAGAATCATTGAACCAATTTGTGATCTAAAGTTGCATGACAGAAATGCAGCTTCCAGAACTGGACACCATATTCCAAATGAGACCTCACCAGTGATCTACACAGTGACATCACTACCTCCTTCCTTCTGCTGGTAATACCTCTTCCTATGCACCACAGCATTCCACAGGCTCTCCTCACGGCTTTAGTACATTGTTTAGCCACTTTTAGGTCATCCAATATGATTACCCCAAAATCCTTTACCATTTTGATGACCATCAGCCCCCCCCCAATCATTCCCTGGGTTCCTGCAACCCTTCCTTATTCAGCAGGTAGTTAGCACATCTGCACTTGTTTGCTGCATATGCATCTTAGCTGCTAAAGGGTCCTGACCATGTTCACCTTTCCTCGAGCCAAGCTAGCTGCAGTATGTCAAGCAATAACATGAATGGAAAGATTAAACATAACCCGTGGGAGGAGTGGGGGAAAGGGACACAAATCTAAAATAGAACCATTGAACCCATTTGTGATTTAAAGTTGCATGATAGAAATGTGACTTCCAGAACTGGGCACCATATTCCAAATGAGGCCTCACCAGTGATCTACACAGTGGCATCACCACATCCTTCCTTCTGCTGGTAATACCTCTTGCTAATGCACCACAGCATTCCATTGGCTTTCCTCACAGCTTTTGTACATTGTTTAGCCACAGGTGCAAAAACACTTTTTGAACAGGATGTAAAAAATGACAGCTGAACATTTCTTGCTTCAGTAACACAAACACACACACACACACACAAGAACATGCCAGAACATCGCAGCAAAATGATTAGATTTGTTTACAAGCATTTTTTTGTATGCAAGTTGGAGCACGGGGCTGGAGATCAGTTACTGTCCATGACAAAACCACTTGGTCAAAATATTAAATATTTTAAAATAAACATAAATGCAAAAGTAACCATTTCAAAAAAGAAAATGCAAACTGTGACACTTAACAGTTATAAGGAAGTTAGCACATCTGGACTAATTTGCTGAATATGCATCTCAATTGCTAAGGGGTCCTGACCATGTTCATCCTTCCTCAAGCCAAGATAGCTACAGTATGTCTAACAATAACATGGATGGAAACATTATGCCATATTTTCAATAAGAAGTTAACATTTTAAAAAGACAGTGCTGTTGACTGAGAAGCAGCTTTCATAGGTGCATTCATCATGCTAGCCAAGATATGTTCTAGAAGTGTTTCTTAAGGCTAGCCAGTGGGAGAAGTAGGGGGGAAAGGAACAGAAATCTAAAATAGAACCATTGAACCGATTTGTGATTTAAAGTTGCATGACAGAAATGCAGCTTCCAGAACTGGACACCATATTCCAAATGAGACCTCACCAGTGATCTACACAGTGACATCACTACCTCCTTCCTTCTGCTGGTAATACATCTCCCTATGCACATCAGCATTCCACTGGCTCTCCTCACAGCTTTGGTACATTGTTTAGCCACCTTTATGTCATCCAGTATGATTACCCCAAACTCCCTTTCCATTTTGATGACCATCAGCCCCCTAATCATTCCCTGGGTTCCTGAAATCCTTCCTTATTCAGCAGGCAGTTAGCACTTCTGGATTTAATTGCTGCATATGCATCTCAATTGCTAAGGGGTCCTGACCATGTTCACCCATCCTCAAGCCAAGCTAGCTGCAGTATGCCTAGCAATAACATGAATCAAAAGATTATGCATATGAAAACATATTAGTTATGCTGTACATACCTTAAGACTCAAAGAGTGTCTCATTTGGCTGCCATGATGTCTGTGGTTAATTTGAAACAAAAAATGTAACAAGACACTGGCCTCCACTGGAGATATTAAACAATAGAGCAAACTGCGCTCTGTGAAGATTGCCTGGGACAAGATGCAATAAAAAAAAACTGAACAACAGGTACCAAGGAGTATAAACTCACCAGGAGTGTTATAACAAACAACTTCTCCCACTCAGTCACATGTGTCAATTAATGCATTTGTTAACCATACTGGTTCATCTTCTTGCTTCCCCCATTGTAAAAATGTGAAACTACATTTGTATTATTTTAAATGAGTGATAAATGGAATGTCCAGGGAATGGCAGCTCTGATAGTTGTTCCAGTCTTTCTTTTCACTGATATAAACTGAGCCAGGAAAATAAATAGGAAAACAAAAACAGCCTTTTGTTTCTACAAGTAGTTGTTAATTGCAGCTGGTATTTTTAACATGTGCAAAGCAACTCCACTTCTCAAACTTAAAAGAAAAAATTCTCATCATCAAAGGCTGTATTTACCAAGTACTATGCCCATGATTAAAATAATTTGAACTCCCTCCCCAAATAAATGTGTCCTCACATGAGCCTGCATAATTAACTATAAAGACAATTAAAAAAAATATTTTTAAATGCATTAGTAACACCAATGCTTTCAAAGTTTTGAAACTACTAAAAAGACAAACTATATGTATATTGAATATGGTAAACAAATATTGTTAATACCAAAAGCTGAACTTTGTTTTAAGGGTATAAATGTTTGAGAAATACCTGTGCCTCTTTCAGCCAGAAAGCTGTAGTTTCAGACACTTCTTACTTACTCTTTCCTTTTGAGACACCAGGTGACTCTGATAATCATTTGTTCCAAGGGTTTTTAAGTCAGTTTGAAGGCATTAAGTAACTTCTGTTCTCCTAGTCCTTAATAAAATGCAGACTCCAAAGGTGTGTACTGTTACTTGGTCCAGATCCCAAACTAGTGAGTCTTGTTTCAACTTGATAGATACACCTCATGCCCCTCCCACCTGAATAAAAAAAGGTGGGGGTAGATCTTTATGAGCTTCTTGGGTGGAAGTGGGGTGGATCTTACTCTCCCCAAAAAAACAATGCTGCCACCCACTACTCAAGTTCCAGTTCTTATACCACCCATTTAAGAAAGAAAATAGTACCCTGCAACCATTGACTAACATGAAAGCATATTTGTTTGAGGGCAGGAAACATTTCTTGAAGGAGGGTAAGGTGGAGGAGACTATTTACACCTTCAGTCAGTTCGACGGACAGAAAACATGAAATCACTCCTTTTGCACATGCAAAATGTCTGCAGGCTCCACCTACTGCAGCCGTAATAATGAGCAGTTTGGCAGCAAATGGGATATCTATATTTCTAAAAAGGATTAAACCCATCTTGAAATTTAATTGGCTGGAACAATATCATGCCACGAATGATGTCTCTGTATCTCATCATCAGTCAGAAGTTATCATCTAAATCATCAGTATTGAAGTTCTTGTGAACTATTTCATAACCATGAGAAAAAGAGTATACTTCTCCTTTACTAAAGGTAGGAAGTTAGGTACCCATATCTCAATTATAATCAAATAATGTACATCAAATAACAGTGCAGCAGTGTTATTTTCATTTAACACATGATGAAAAATAGCAGCAAACAATTCAGTCCACAATCATCAATATTTCATGTTCATACTATTATTTTATCAAGTTGTGTTGCCACAAACTGTTATAAATATTTATTGCATCCTCTGAAAGAAGTATAATATTTGGCAGCAATAATCACAGCCCTATAAATGTAATATGGTGTTCAAAGTGCAAATCAGTGTAATAAGAAGAGAATAATGGATAGCCAAGTATGTATTATCGGTGAGTAATAGCATCAAGAGGTTCCGGACACTCAGTTACCTCGAGAGCAAAGCTCGAGAGGTCTCTGAGTGTCCAGAACCTTGTGATGCTGAAGCTCACTGGTAATACATGCTTCGCTATTGATAGTTTTTTTAATATATGGATCAGAGTTGGATCGTTTGTTTGGTTTTTTTTGGTCATTTTGTGGATGTTGTGGGTGGTCGGCCGCTGTACTAAAGGAGTCTCTAGTGCTGGCTGACCACTGCCATGTGACAGTACCAGTGCGCTTCCAACCCACTCACTACCGCTTCCTTGTCAGCTCTGTTAGCTGTTGAAAACACTTGCTAGTATTTTCTGCTTGAATCCTACCTTTGTTCTATTCTTCTGATGTAGGATCAACCAGGCACTTTCATTTTTGAAGCGAAGTGCTGTGGAGTAGAAACTCTCTTGGTTAGTGAGAGACTGGCCGCCATGTTTTTTCAAAGCGGTTTTGACCACATAAAGAGAGAAAACCTGACCCAATTGAAAGAGCACATGGAGAAATAGACAGAGAGACTGGCACTTGCGCTATTGAGCTTCTATGATAATACCACTGTTCAGACCCCAAACTATACAATTACTGGGTCTGAACAATGGTATTATCACTCTCGAAGTGTGGTATTATCATTTCAGGACTGATACTATTACCAAAAAATTTTTGTATACTTTACAATACTATAAAACTGAGAATCCATATATTAAATAATTATAAACAAGATTAAAAAAGTGATAATACATGCAAAGCGATATTTAAAAAATGGGGTGAGGAAAGGGGTAGAAGGGGAAATAGAAGAAATGGGCCACTTCATAAAAAGGAAGGAATAGGAGTAAAATTAGATAATATTAGACTAATAGTATTTCACTAAATAGATGCAGGAGGGGCTCCAGCTAAGGAGAGTACTAACCTGTTTTACTTGCCTCTTTTTAGGAAATACTCTTCCAAAATGTTTCTTTTAATGAGTACCAAGACTCACCCAACATTTGTATTTGCTCCACACCAAAGAATTCTGCTTCATAACATACTGTAACTGGTGATTCAAAAGGAGCAGATTTTACAGATTTACAGCACTGATATGCATCCCAATTTTGTTTTACTCATTATACTTTAAAACTGGTGAGTACATTACTGCTACCTGTCAATATTATCTGGAGCATTGTTGGCACTTGATCAATTCTTAGCTAAAAAAAAATATATATTGTTTTTAAAAATGTTCTCCCCACTCCACTCTGTCCAGACATTTGTGCGCATCTGAATTTGATTTTACTCACCTCACTTTCAAAATGAGGAGTATAGTACTCATCCCAAAAAATCTTATCTGGAGCCCTGGATGCAGGAGAATATTTTTTTTTAAATGAGCTAAATTATGTAAGGCCATTAGCCAACACAAGATACATAATCCCCTGAAAACATTGTTTTGGTCCCTTCCTTCTTACTGATAAACAGCAAGCTACTTCAGATTTAGTAAATTACTATAACTTAACTGTTAAACTTAACTCACAGGAATAACATGCAGCCTTGCAAAGTTTAGCTCATGTTTAAAAAATATCCTCCTGCATCTTATCAGTGAAATTCTGTTAATTTAAAATCTTTTATTTTTGTCAACCTCAAATTCCCTCCCCTTCCTGCATTCACCCTTTTTTCCCTTTTCCCTTCTCTTCTTTTCATCTCCCCATTTTTTGAATACAACTGTACATGTAATTATCACTGTTGTTTGTATTTTTGATAATTATCTGTTATGATGATTTGTACTCTGAACACTTAATTACACTTGTAGGGCTGTGAAATTATTGTTGCCACATGTTGTGTTAGATGTATATCTCTTTATGACGTTCCAACAATTTCCACCACTGCACTTTGACAAAGCAGTAGTATGGGCATAAAATATTGGTGATGGTCGACTGAACTGTTTCCTGCTAATTGTTATCATACATTAACTGAAAATAAAGTAACGTTACACTATTATCTGATGTGCAGTGTTTATCTGGAAAAGAAACATAGGTACCCATCTTCCACGATAACTGCTGAATGTTCTATATACTCGGTGAACAGTGGTGAACTTTGGAGAGGCCTTGTTTCCTACTCTTCTCCTTTACTGAAAGCTAACAATTTCCAAAACCACTGTGTGCCGCAGAATGTTTAATAGACCCCCAACTAAATTATCTCCCACCTCTGCAATTAGCCCCTCCCCTATGCATTTCTGTACAGTGATTCAGTAGAAAAGTTTGCTGGTCTCCAGCAAGGTAGCAGTAGCCAACACCATCTTTTCAGTGAGTCTTCCTAGTTTCACCTATGAATCCAAGGGTAACTCATTTGAAAAGTACACCCAGTTTGCACCATAATCTGTGATTTCATGAGTCAGAACCAATAGCAGTCTAATTCTAGGTTAACTCAGTAGGCCCTCCTTTCTAACCCCACGCTGCACTGTTTTTAAGTCATATTGTCATTCATGTGATGGCAGCAGTGCACACCAATGAGGAGGAAGGAGGAGGAGGAGAAGGAGAGGTCTTGCATCGTTTATGGCAGTAGGCAGACTGATCAGTGTGCCTAGCATCATCAATCAAGATCATGCCTCCTCTCTCCCAAGTGCTGCTGTCACATGATTGACAACATGTCTTTCAAACCATGCACTGCAGGCTAGGTAGTGGGCAACCCACTGAAATAGTCTGGCATTTGACTATTGTTAGCATTCCAGTCATGAACTGAGGAGGCAGTGAGGTCTAGCGGTTAGAGAACTGACTTAGGGACTGGGAAATGACAGGTTCAAACCTACCCAGAGTTAAATACACACTGTGGGTCCTTGGGCAAGTCATTTAATCTCCATGTTTTCCAGTCCACATGTAACAGCCACCCCTAAACAACTCATAACCTCTCATACACAAAGCTTGAAAAGGAGCATAATTGCAAAGTCTACCTAAAAAAAACTGCACTAGCCTAAACCTATCCCTACACACCTCCCTCCATCCGCACTCACCAAACAGCCATGTCCCTCCATGTTCCAGCTGTCTCACAGGCAAGCATTCCATGCTGCTGCTGCCTCCTCCATGCTACTGCTGCCTTCATATTAATACTATGACTACAAAGCCTGATGCCTTGATGCTGCCAACCAATACTCTTTGACCTCACGCACCACACTGCACCACACCAGAGATGCCACACTGCTGTGTGCATCATGCTGAATGTGAATGTAGCATCCCTTACGAACACTTTTCAAAGTGCACAAAAAGTAGGAAGCCAGCCTACTGCAAATCTTACAAATATTTGCATTTTGAGTATATTTTGTAAAATTACAAATGCTTTTCAAAGTGCACACAATGTAAGAAATCCATCCCTTGTCAAATCATAATTTTTTTTTATTTTGAGTACATTTTATAATATTGCAAACACTTTTCAAAGTGCACACAAAGTATGAAAATTATTGCACTGTAAATCTTATAATATATTTGTGTTTTGAGTACATATTGTAAAAAAATTGAAATACTTGTGAACATTTTTATTTTTACTTAATTAGAACTAATTGCTAATCAATTTATTTGAAAAAAAAAACTACTTTGTATCTCATAGTATCCCTCTGTCACAAACACTTAACTCTTACCTTCTACTTTTAAGTTTTAAAAAAAGTTAAATTAGCTTAAAGTTTTTATGCATGTGTAATTTTTTTTTTAATCTTTATTTATCACCCTTGCCTTTGGTGCATCTCTCAGGGTCCCTTCCATCATCTGCCGAATACAACTGTCCACCTGAACTGATATGTCCAGGATACACTGGGTAAGCAGGATCTGGGCACTCCCCTCTGGCCCAAGGAGTGGTCCCAGACTCCAAGGAGAACCGGAGGGATGGCTGGTGTTGGGTGTGATGTTCGGATGGGCAGATTTCCGATCACTGTCGCCTCACCCGAAGGAAGGGGGTATTTCCACTTTTCTACCCAGAGCACAGAAGTGCAATGACATCCCACCCGGTGAGCGCATGCTCCTGCATGCCCCTGGAAGACATCCGCCATGCCCCCCAGCCCCATACATCAGTCACTGTGCCCTGCAGAGCCCACAGCATCTTCCAGGGGGTGCCAGTGCATCAGGAAATCCCCAGATCCCTCCCCAGGACTAGGAGAGCTGTCCACAGATGTTCAATCCCAGTCCTTCCCTGCCGACCCCCAGCTTCCTGAACTCAGGTCTCCGGCATGGCACAAGGTGTGGTGTCCAGCACCTCAACCCTCAGTGCCACAGGGCCGGCCTCCATGTATGACTTTAACATGGAAAATGTGTCTGTTTAGTTTCAACTATTTTTCTCTGTGATTTTTTTATTAACACACATGCATCAGTAGTTAATCACAATTATCTTAAAACTGCTTAAGTTTTAACAAAAACCCCAAAAGGACCTATCCATGTGATATATACAAAACCTGTAAGTTTCTTAGGTCAGTTCTAAGGAATTTTTAAGTTCGTGCATGCGCGACAAACTTCTTGCTATGAGTGACTTTTGAGGGGTGTGACACTGTCTGTCCAATGCAGAGTGCTCTGCAAGGGTCTCAACAGTATCAGACCAATCATCAGCCAGGCTGATCGTGATGCTGCTTTGCTTGAAGTGGTCTGCACTTGAAAAGAAAAAGCTGCACCTATCATGTGGCAGCTTTCTCCTTTCATCTGCAGGAAACCGCCCAGCAAACAGCTGTTCCATTGTCCTAATCAGCCTGGCTGATTGATGTAACCCCCCCACCACCTCATTGGAGCTGCTGAGCATGAGCGGCATACCTCTCAAGAGATCAGGCTTGCCAAGTTAGCCTGTGCTGCTGCCCTGCATTCTTCTGTAGCTTTCCTGCTGCCCACTCTCACACTATCTGTCCCCACTGCCTGCTCCTCCACCACCTTCCCAACAGCTTTCCATATTTGCAGCTCCTGTCACCCGCCACTGTACTCTCTGTCCCATGTCAGACTGGCCTTGCCGGATACCTGGAAATCTCTGGTTGGGCATCCGTCATTGCATGTAGGCTCTCATGGCACTCCTAGGCCAGCAGTGAGCAGTCTTCGAGAACCAGACTGTTACATCTGGTGCCTGCCACTGCACCCACTGCCATTACTTCCAGGGCTTCTTTCACTGTCAGTCAGAGCTTCAGAGGAGTGCTTGCACTGCACATGCTCAGGTTGGATAGAGAGGGACTACTTTACTCTATTAACTGAGTAGTCGACCGGATTCAGTCTGGTAAGGGGACCAGTTGGAACAGAATGGGTTGCAGCCTCGTGGGAGTTGGACAGCCCAGAAGAAGGGTTTAGAGTTACTCTGTGGACTACTGGGACAGGTCAGGCCTTGGCAGCTGCAAGACAGGAACGGTTGAAGGTCAGAGGTAGGAGTCAGAACAGAAAGAAATTGGTGGTGGTAGAGAGGTGGCTGAGCAGCCCAGCCACCCAGGCTAACTTAAAATAAAAAAAACAGCAGCGGCAGCACCAGCAGGCCTGGCTGGGCCTGAAGGAGTGGGAATTCTTTCTGGTTTGGTCACTGCTGTACCGTGTGTGTGTACAGTATGCTGGGCCATCTCCAGGCCAGCAGCGAGTGTTTACACAGGCTCAGCTGAGCTGACAGTGAGAGGAGAGGCTCCGCTTGAAGTGAGCCATTTTTTCCCAGAGCCAGACCATTTTAAATAGATCCAGACCCACCTTACCCTTATTATACAGGATATTATGCCTTCTGGTTTGTGTGTAGTGGTGTGTTTGTGGTGGATGGTTGGACCATCATCACTCACTGATGGGAGAGCGTATGGACCAGCTGGAGGTTGGGAACTCAAGTAGAGATAGGCCCAGGTAGCAGAGTCAGAGGTCTCAGACACAGCATCCCCCCCCCACACACACACACACTCCCAGACACACACTACAGCCTACAGGACCCAAATTATCCAAGTGGCTACATGGAAGCCCTACACAGAGAAACAGATTTGGTATCATCTTTTTATTTTTGAGACTAAAAACAGCAGAGCAAACAAGGAGAAAAAAAAATATTGCTGGTTTGCCCACTAGTAGTTTCATACATGTATACTATATGTGCTGTCTTTTTTCTATCTGTTGTATCTGTTTTATTGCTTTTATGTAAACCAATACTGGCTGAGCAATAGGACACAGAGGGTGGTGGTAAACTGAGTTCAATCCAAGGAGAAGGGGGTAACCAGAAGGGTGCCACAGGGTTCAGTGCTGGATCCTATCTGCTTCAATGTCATTGCGGAGGGGCTAGAAGGGAAGGTATGCTTCTTTGCAGACAAGCTTAAGATCTGCGATAGGGCCAAACTCCAGGGAAGAGAAAATGAGAAGGGACCTAGGCAAGTCTGAGAAGTGATCAAGAGTGTGGCAGCTTACAATCAATGCAAAGAAGAGCAAAATCATGCACTTGGGGAACAAAAACCCAGGAGATGAATACACATTTGTGGGGGGGGGGAGTTCTGATCCCAACCAAACAGGAAAGGGATCTGGAAACAGATGGCCTAAAGGTAAACAAGCAATGTGAGATGGCAGTGGGGAGAGTCAGAAGGATGCTGGGGTGCACAGGAAGAGGTATCACCAGTAGAAAAGAGTAGGTGGTGATGCCATTGTACAGACCATTGGTGATACATCATCTGAAGTACAAGGTCCAGTTCTGCAGATCATATCTCCATAAGGACATATACAGGGTGAAGGCAGTCCAGAGGAGGGCAACAAAAATGGTGCAGGGACTACACCAGAAATCTTATGAGGAGAGGCTGATTTCTGTTTACATCCTGTTATCTCACAAAAACTGTTTAGACTGGGAGAGCATGGGGTCTCAACCTCCAGAGGTGCCTTGCCGGGTTGTTAAGTTTAACCATTGATTTGGTTGCAAAGTGGAACTCACTGCTCTCCTACAGGAATGCAACAGGACAGTGAGGTTCTGATTTAGCAAAACATAATCTAATATGGTGGTGGTGGGGGGGGGGGGCAGGAGATCACTGGATCCCTAAGTGAATTTAAAAAATTATTACACTTTGCTAAATCCAGACCATACTTTCCCACAGTATTGCTGCAAGGGTGGGGAACCAAGTTCATGGCTTTCAGCCTTCTAGAAGAGGGGGAGGAGTAGCTCTCTATGTAAGGGAAGGGATAAAAGCAATGGAACAAAAGAGTAAACAGGGAGGAGAGGAGGCACTGTGGGCCACTTTAGAGACTGGAAATGGCACCACAATCCGCACAGGGGTTGTATACAGACCCCCATGTCAGGGAGAGGGAATGGACAAGGATATGATAGAAGGCATCCTTAGGATGGCAGAAAAAGGGGAGATACTGTTGATTGGGGACCTGAATATGCCAGTTGTTAACTGGAGCACCTTTGCTGCAGCCACATCCAAGAGCAGGGCCATTCTCGATGCCCTACAGGTGGCATGCCTCAGACAGCTAGTTTTGGAACTCACTCATGAGAGAGCAATCTTAGACCTCATACTCTCAAATGGGGACAGTGAGAGGATCTCAGATCTAGAATTGTGTAACCATCTGGGAACAAGTGACCACCAAACAGTGTAGTCCATGATAAACTCAGCTACAGAGCCAAGCCATACAAATGTGAGGGTACTGGACTTCAGGAGGGCTGACTTTTTGCAAGATGGGAGAGTGCCTTAGAAAAGCACTAGCAAACAGGATAGAAGGAGGGGTGGAGCAACAATGGGGAAACATCAAAACTGCCATCACAGAGGCAACAGACCTTTGTGTGATGAAAATAAACAAATCAAAATTAAAGAAAAAGCCACTATGGGTCTCAAAAGAGGTGGCAGGGGAAGGTTAGGGAGAAAAAGATAGCAATTAGGAAGTATAAGGAAACACAGAAGGAGCATGACAGAGAACTGTACCAGTTAAGGCAGAAGAAAGCAGTGAGGGACGTCAGAATAACAAAGGTCCAAACTGAGAAAAAGATAGCCAACTCAGTTAAGAAGGGGGATGACACCTTTCATAGGTACATCAGGGAGTGTAGAAAGACAAAAGGAGGGATAGTGAGGCTGAATAGAAAGGACGGTGGATGGGCAGAGAGGGACAGTGAAAAAGCATGGATACTGAACAAATACTTCTGCTTAGTATTCACAAAAGAGGAGTAGGAGGAGGTGCCTAATTCTATTTACAGAAGCACTCTGGATATGGGGGGTCGATCCCAGTCCTTTCACAGAAGAAAGGGTTCTTTAAGAACTCCTAAAACTGAAGGTGGACAAAGCAATGGGGCCTGATGGAATTTACCCCAGAATTCTAAAAGAATTAAGGGTAGAACTAGTGACACCACTGATTACCATCTTTAACAAATCATGGGAGGATGGTGTGGTACCTGAGGACTAGAGGAAGGCAGATGTGATTCCCCCTCACAAAAGTGGGAGCAAGACAGAGGCAGGAAACTACAGACCTGTCAGTTTGACCTCTGTGGTAGGGAAAGTGATGGAATCACTTCTGAAGGAAAGAACTGTTAAGTACCTAGAGGCCAATGGGGCACAGGACCCAAGGCAGCATGGGTTCACAGTGGGAAAGTCATGTCAGATGAATCTAATTGACTTATTTGACTGGGTGACCAAAGTAGTAGACCAGGGAGGGGCTGTGGACATGGCCTACCTAGGCTTTAGCAAGGCATTTGACACAGTCCCACACAAAAGATTAAAAATCAAATTAACCAGTCTGGGAGTGGGTCCCAGGGTGGTAGCCTGGGTAAAACATTGACTGGACAACAGGACACAGAAGGTAATTATAAATGGAGTCCACTCTAAAGAAAGAGGGGTAGTTAGTGGGGTACCACAGGGTTCAGTACTGGGTCTTGTCCTTTTTAATGTCTTTATAAGTGACATTGCAGAGTGACTGGAAGGAAAAGTATGCCTCTTTGTAGATGATACAAAGATCTGCAACAGGGTTGATGCACAAGGAGGCATGAAAAGGATGAGAAGGGACTTGACAAGGTTGGAGGAATGGTCAGAAGTATGGCAGCTTGGATTCAATGCAAAGAAGTGCAAAATAATGCACCTGGGAAACAGCAACCCTGGGGAAGATTACACAACGGGGGGGAACAACAACAGAAATGGAAAGGGACCTGGGGGTAATCATATCAGATGACCTTAAGGTTAGCAAGTAATGTGAGAAGGCAGTAGGGAGGGCTGGGGGAAACTGGGATGTATAGGAAGAGGCATCCCCAGCAGAAAACAGGAAGTTGTTATCCCTCTGTACAGACAGTTGGTGAGACCCCATCTGGAGTACTGCGTCCAATTCTGGAGACCCCATCTCTGCAAGGACATAGACAGGATGGAGGCAGTCCAGAGGAGGGCAACTAAAATGGTGCAGGGTCTGCTAGAGAAGCCATATAAGGAGAGACTAAAGGAGCTTAATTTGTATACCCTTGAGGAAAGGAGGGAGAGGGGGGACATGATAGAAACTTTTAAGTACCTCAGTGGAATCACAAAGTCCAAGAGGGTAGCATCTTTCAGAAAAAGAGAAATGCAAGAACAAGGGGACACCATTTGAAGATAGAAGGGGGACAGCTCAGGGCAATGTGAGGAAGCATTTTTTCACAGAGAGGGCAGTGGACACATGGAACAGCCTTCCTGAGGAGGTTGTGGGGTCTAAAACTGTGGGAGAATTCAAGAATGCATGGGACAGACATAAGGCAATTCTTGTGGGGGTAGGAAGAAATAGGCTATTGGTTAACTAGGATCTGCAGCTTAACCTGCAGGTAGGAAAATGGGCAGACTAGGTGAGCCAAGTGGTCCTTATCTGCCGTCAAAGTCTATGTTTCTATGTTTCTATTTCTGCAGGGTAGCCAAGAGTTCACCTTAAATCAATGGACTAAAGCCTCTGAAACAGTCGATTATTATAACTCTACTACCAGTAATGGAATTTCTTTCTTCCAAATGGAATAGATACTGTTTTCTTGTAGTTGAAAATTGGTGCCACACTATGCCAGGGAATACCACTATCAGCAAAATTTGGGCTACAGTTGATACACTAGGGCACACTGTAGTTGGTACCAAGGCCAGCATGGCCCCATTTCCAGGTGGGCCCTTTGCTACCCAGTCCAGCTCTTTGCTTTCTAAGAATAGTTTCCTGTCAGCGTACCCTGGCTACAAAGATGGGAAAGCAATAAAGAATGTGTGTATTTTTTTACTTCAAAAGCAGGCATACTTTGAAATATTGTCTACTAAACTGTTTCCTATTAATACATCATGGAAGAATCCTTCAGCCCATCCCCCTAACACTTTCTTGATTATTCGCAAATGTTTAAATCTGACCTACTTTTTTATGGGGCCCACCGTCACTTTTATGATGTCTTAAAACCCACTGGAGTTAATTTCTTTAATTCAAAATTGTCTGTTTTTTTTGGTTTTGTTTTAATATCTCAAGTGTTCTTGTGAAGTTAAACCCATATCCTAGCAGTAGTAAAATGGCTGACTTTGTAATGGGAAGGGGGAGGATGGCAGCCTTATTGAAGTGCTTTGGGAGGTGTTTACTTTGAAGCCACCCAGTTTGTGGCAGCATGATTGCATTGTAAACATATTTAAGATAGTCTTCTTTGCATCTGAGAGTATCAGTGGTAGCAATGGTGGATAAATAAAAAGAGAGGACAGGAGGGGTAGGGAGAAGATGGGATGGGCACAACGGAGGGGAAGAACATGAGAGAGAGAGAGAGACAGAGGGAATGATGTGGGGCTGAAAGGCTTAGTAGATGGGATAGAGGGAGGAAGCACAGGTAGTGATGAAGTGGTTAAAGCAGCAGTGCAATGAAATTGGGCGATAAATGTAAGCAGCTAGTCACATAGAATAGTGTGCCATATGAGGTGGCAGGAGCAAGCAAGGGAGATGGTGGTGGTAAATGGGATCCAATCCAGGGGGAAGGGTAATGACCATCGAGGTACCTCAGGGATTAGTCCTGGGACCAGTCCTGTTCAATGTTTTCATTAGTGACATTGTGGTATGCCTACAAGGAAAGGACCTCATCTGCCAACAATTGCTATGTTTGAACCTTTGGGAGCCATGTTCACAGTCACTCAACATAGTAGAGGCTTCTACATTACCCACAGTGCGTCTTTACTTACTGACAGGTGCTGCTGCCTGCTGTACTCTCTGTCTAGTCCTTGCTCCTCTGAAATCCCCCCAGGCATCTACAATAGCCATAGTCCAGTTTTACTTATTACCAGCTTCCGCGCCTGACACACTCTCTCTCTCTCTCTCCCCTGTCTTTGCTCCTCTGACCCCCCCCCAGCTACTACACTAGCCTGGTACAGATCTACTTATTGGTGACTCCTGCAACCTGGTGCACTCTCTCCCCAGTCCACTAAGGCCAACGGGAGTAGCTTCTCTGACTAGCAACTCCTTCCTGCATTTACGGTGCAGCTTCCACCAAGAGGCACCTGCTACTCTCACTGCTGCCTCCTTGTTCCGCTAAAGCCAGTACCAGTACCAAACATCACACAGTGAACCTCTTGATATGAGCTGCTTTTCAAGGGTGTGACACTGTCTGACCAATGCAGAGTGGTCTGCAAGGGTCTGAGACTGTGTCACACCAATCATCATCCAGGCTGATCGTCATGGTATTTTGCCAGACATGCTCTCTACTTGAAAAGAAAATGCTGCATCAATCATGCGACAGCTTTTTCTTTTCATCTGCATTACACCACCCAGCAAATAGCTGTTCAGTGTCCCGATCAGCCAGGCTGACATAACCCCCCCTCGCCAACCCACTGGAGCTGCTGGATGCATATCTCTCAAGAAATCCACATTCCACATGATGTCACGAATTCAGGCTTGCAAAGTTACCCTGTACCACTGCCCTGCATTCTTCTTTCCTTTTCCTCACTGCAGCTGCCCAAATGCCAAAACCACGTGCTGGCTGCTACAGTAACTTACTTTGTTCCCAGTTTGACAGGCTACCTTTCCTTGCAGTGCTTGTCTCAGTGCAAAGATGCTGCCCAGCAGGACCACTGCAGCTATGGCAAATCCCAGCCTCCCTCTCAGTGGTGCTGCTGCCTCCAGGTGCACTTAATGAAACTCTGCATGACACGAGTCTCGGATGACAGCAGGGTACTACTGCAGGGGTCCTGACTGTGACACGTCAACAGCTCTTGCTGCAAACGGTGGGAGTCTGTCTATTAACTATCCCAACACAGAAGGCTGGAGATTGCATAAACTAAACATGTAAACCGTGTACTGTAAGCAACTCCACTCAATCCCTTTACTGGCTTCAACTCATAGACATCAAAGAACCACCATAAAAAGTATCACCTAACTTCTGGCTCTCACACTGCCCACCCCACCAACATTGCATGATCTACAGTGAGACATTCCGGAATGCGGGGACTGAAACTCAAGATGGGGTGGGAGCAACATTCCAAACTAGTTGACTGGCCCCAAAATTAGAGGTAGGATACAAGCCATGACAGCATTCACCAAGTGACAGATTTTGTAAGGAGTTAAGGGTGCCAGGCTTCTTAACTCTGTCAAAATGAATGGGGAGTCTTCAGGGGTACTTGGAAATCACTGAAAACTGGCCATTTATGGGGTGTGAAATGAGGGACAGAGGTTGACGGTGAGATGCCTGTCACAGACTCCCAATAATGATAACAAAGTTTAGTTTTCCCCGGCCTGTCTGGGACATGACTGCCATGAGGGCAGTCATGCAGTCCTGTGTACAGGACATCATGTTGGAGTTTTGCGTTGAGGCTCTGATGGTTCATGCCAGGCTGCTGGCTGTAGCCGTGCTACTTGGGCTAATTCTGTGCATCGTCACGGCACTCCTGCTTTACATCTCTGTACTCAGACCAGCGCTGCAACAAAGGTAAAGCATTCTCGCATCAAGGCTCCTAATGTTGAGCATAATTCTCAGCCTCCTGTCTTGCAAAGCAGGGCAGTCTCAGGGTTAAAAAGTAAAAACATGGACAAATAAGCACACCTCTCTTGCTGCTATCAATTTGGCATAGTGCTATGATTTTTACACCTAAAGTTACCGTTCCTCCTCAAAGGTTAATGTTACAGCTATTTCCGGACACACAGACTATTAACTTGCTGAACTTACTTCATAGAAACATTCCTTAACACTAAATACCAACACTGAGCTTTCAGCATTGACAGATGCTTGTTTAGTTACCTGATTACAAAAATTTAGCTAGCAAATTGGGCCAAAATATATCATTTTGACCCTCAATATCTCCAGAAAGTACAAAACTGATCTTCCTGCAATTTAGAAGGTAAAGAGACCATTTGACTGAGAAGTCACATACCAAATTTTATACTCCTATAGTCTTTATATGACTGTGATATGACCCTCTGACAGATGAACTCTTTTGTACTCCAAATCTATAGCTGTAGCCACATGAAAGATCTGTCATCTATGACCACACCTGCATATTTATATTTTATATATATATATATATATATATATATATATATATATATATATACAAATATATATCTTCTTTGTAAAAAAACTGCATTAATGCACCAGTTAGAGTACAACTTAATGCCACAGAAGCAGGAAAATGTGGTGTTAGGGTTTCCAAACCAAGCTACCAACCCACCCCCAGATGAGAAAGGACAAGACCACAGACAGCTATCATCAGTTAAGACAAACAACATACAACTGTTTCCAGATTACACAAATACAGTAGGCATTGATGTGCTACCCATGTGGATTTGTATCTGTGGAATGTACACCAGAACACATACTCACTCCCTTATGGCTGCAGCCAGAAATCCACAATACTCAAATCACAACATTACTTTTGTGTGCAGAAGCACAGGCTCCTACAACCACAGATACAAATCCACAATACCCAAATTACAAGAGTTCTTTTGTCTGCAGAAATGCAGGCCCATATTGGGTCAGTGCTTCGGTAGCCACAGGTACTCATCCACACTGCAGAACATGAAATTCTGTCTGCAGAAGTGCAGAAACATAGAAACACAGAATTTGTCAACAAAAAAGGACTTGTAGGCCCGTCCAGTCTACCCTGTTTTTCCCTGCCTATTCCACCACATTGGATGATGTTTGGTCACTGGCATCTTTCCTGCAACCCTTTCCTCTATTTATTATGCCCATGTGGCTTTTCCATGAATGATTGACGCTCCCCACTGTTTTTGCCCCGTCACGTCTTCTGGCAGGCTGCTCCAGGTATCTACCACTCTTCTTGTGAAAAGTATTTCCTCACATCCCTATTAAACTCCCCTCCCCATCTTCATTGCATGCCATCCTGTTCTGTTGCTTTTCCTTCTCTAAAAGAGATCCTCAACTGTGCCTTGTTTAACCTGTGAGGTCCATATAGGTCTAAATCACGCCCCTTCTTGTTCTCCTCTCCTCCAGGGAGTACATGTTGAAATTCCACACCTCTCTTCATACTATTTGCTTTGCAATCCCCACACCATTTTGGTAGCCCTCCTCTGGACTGTTTCCACCTTGTCAAAGTCCTTGCAGAGGTGTGGCCTCCAAAACTGGAGACAGTACACTAGGTGAAGACTCACCAGTGAGTAATACAGTACTGGACACTGTACTCTAGGTGGGGACTCACTAGTGAACAATACAGTTCCTGAGGGGCCTGCACATCTGCAGCTGCAGTTATAAAACATACACACCAACCTCTGGCTGCAGAAGCACAGGCATCACAAAATACATGATATCAAAAATGCAACAGTACTTCTGTCCACAGAAGGGCAGCCCCTGGAGGCCTGCAACTCTTTGTCCACAGGTGTAAAACATAAAGTGGCGTCCTCCAGGATGAAATGTAATTCTGCAGTATTTTGCAGCACTCTGCAGAATGCTGCAGAAGACCTACTGAATAAAGCAATGTGATTTCAATGGTAATTAGTCCCCTTTGTCATTCAGGAAAATCTGACACTGCCAGGATGAAGTGAATGCCACAGTTTCCTGCATAACAAAGGGGACTAATTACCATTGAAATTACATTGCTTCATTCAGTAGGTCTGCTGCAGCATACTGCAGAGTGTGTTAAAAGTGTGTTTCATCCTGGAGGATGCCACTGTACATCCTGACTTCTGACTGCAAAACTGCAAGCCTCTGTAGCACCTACGCTTACACAGCTGCATATAGAAAACCATACGGTAGCAGATCCAGCTAGATAGTGAGGTAGTACCTGCTACCCCTCCTGACCAGCAAAAAATAGTTATTTTATTTTAATCTGAGGTCTAAATAGAAACATTTAACTTTTTGGGAGAAAATGCCACTGCTAGACAAAACTGCTACCCCCTTGAAAAATGTCTAGCTCTGCTGCCAAAACCATGATACCCACATTGCAGCAGTACTTCTTCTTTTTGAGACTCAAGGATCCCCATGTGTCAGTGCAGTGGATGGCCTAGCAGGCATTACGTAAGGCATTACAGGTATATCTAAAACCCTCAGTTTGTATTATCAGACTATGTTTCTAATAAATACGACCATCTACATTTACAGTTGGGTGGCAGGTTATGATGGACCTCACCCCAGTAGCTCCATGTAGTACATCACAAATACAGCACACGTCTACTTTCTTAGTTACCCAGTCATGGCTACTTCCCCAGTCAAATGGCTCTCCTGGAACATCAAGGGTATTTACTCCCCTATTAAGCAATGTAAAATACTGGATCATCATAAGACAGAGGGGGTGGGTATAGTGTAGAAATCCAAAAATATACCTCTTGACTAACTCTAAGAGGATAAGGGGGCTCTTACAGGGGAGTGCACAATACCCTGGAGCTGAGCACCCATTAAATCAAAAGAAAAAAGCCAGGAGGATCAGCACTCAATACATCTTTAATAAATAACAGCGAATAAAAGCACAGCAAAAATTACACACAATAAATGGCACCTATCTCACCCATAAAAGAAAAACACAGTGCAGACTGGGATGTCTAAAGTTTCATGCAGCCGAAAGAATCCTGTGGGTCTTAGGTGAATGCAGATGTGCATACTCGTCGTTCACTGGAAACTTGACAGCGTGAAGCAAGGAACATGTAATATCTCACCTACATAAAAACGGATGGCTCAATGTGCTGCCAAACTGATTCTAGATGAAACGCAGCCCAAAATGCTACCATGCAGTGAAATCAGAACACCAGAATGCCAGAAAGACCTACTCACACAACCAAGACCCTCAGCATGCATGCACAACACTTCCGAGTATGCTGGGTGGGTATATTCTTCTTACAAGAGACCCATCTCACCAGCCCCGAGACTGATAAACTGAAAACAGGCTGTGTCTCACAGGTCTTTGGAGGCTCCTATAATATAAAACGTAGATGGGTGACTATCCTGATTCATAAACAAATGACATTTCAGTGTCACAAGGTGCAATCTGATAAGTAGGGACACTATATACTGGTCCACAGCTTCCTTTGAGGGCAAGATATCAACCGTCACTACATATATGGTCTTAACCAAGGGGATGCATTATTTTTCACAAAACTAGCACAGGCTCTAGCAGAGTACTTGAAGGGCCATCTGGTACTTGGAGGAGACTCCAATGTATTTCTGGATGAATTCATGCACAGGTCTGGGGCCCCAACGAACACCCCCACTGGCGGCCAAAGCACCGGGCATGGTGAAGCAGACATGGGTTTGGCAGACATCTGGTGACTGCTCAACCCAATGGGGAAAAACTACTCCTACTCCCCCCCCCCACATCAAACCTATTTCAGGATAGACTCATACCCACGCAGTGGGTGCTGGAAGTCTCCAGTACCAGAATAGGAGCAATTGTCATTTCAGGCAATGCACAGGTCTCCTTTACCTGGCTCTCAGCAGATTTCCCTTCACAGCCCGTGAAGCAATACAGATGAGTACAAATAGATAGGTCATTGACAGAGCAAACGCTGATGGCACATTCATAAGGTGGAAAAATAAATGGACAGACTGGATGGGCCTTGTGGTCCTTATCTACCATCAACTTCTATGTTTTTATGTAAGAGATGGCACTTTAACACATCCCTTCTAAAAGATGACTCCCTCAGTGCCTCACTCACATAAGGGCATTCAGGTGTTCCTCAAGTCCAATAAGAAAGGAGACACTTCAGTGGCCATAAGATGGGATGCTCTAAAAGTGTTCTTCCAGGGCAGGTGTACTAGCTATGTATCCCACCTCAACAAGGTATGGATGAAAGACTTACAGGAGCAGCTGGCAAGACTCAAATGCATAGAGCAGAAATACATGAATGAGAGAAAGTGCTCACATGGTCTCTTGGCTGACATCACAGGTACAAAGTATAAGGCTAACCTGCACCTCCAGCACAAAGCAATGTATGTCTTAGTTCATCTCAGGCAGTCCTTGTGGGAATCCAGACAGAAACTTATCAGGCTGCTTGCATAACAGCTCAAGAGCATTAGAGCTCCAGAATCAAGGAGATAAAGGACCCCACAGGCATCCTCTTTGCAAATCCCCAGGACATCAATGATGCTTTCTTGAATTTCTACAAGAAATAGCCATTTTTTCACACTACCTGATAAATGTGACAGGTTACATTTTTTTAAATCCTGGATGAGATGTGTTTTTGCACTTATGGTGTGAAATGTTTCGGCTGATATACTATAAATGCCACATGTCATGTTTATAAGGGGTGCCATAAAAAGACTATCTTGAAAATTTGGAGTCATAATAAAAAAAAAATAATTGTTATGAAACATTGTGTGTAGCACCTGCCTTTACCCCATTGGGTAGTGCTTTGTGGTCCCATGCCAATGAGCTGAGTTTAGGGAAAAGTTCAGGGAGCCAGCTGGATGGGGTGCAGACGGGGGCATTTGGCTATTATGCCACACTACCCCCCCAGCTAATGAAGCAAAAATGCAGGGTTACCTGCATAGGCCCAGCTACCATATAATGAAGACTAACTGTTCTCTTGTCATAGGGTCCAGCACCTCTGCACCCATGGGTGGCACAGGGCCTTGTGCACTGACTGAGAGATGAACTATTTTCTCTGTGTGTCTGTATCTGTAGCCACATGCAACTGCTGGGCCCAGAGCCCACCAAACAGCCCCATGAGTTCTTGACATTTATTGGTGCAAGGATGGGTCCTACACATCCACTGACAGATGAGGTCTTCCCTTGGCACAGAGTCGAGGGCCCTGTGTGTCTGCATCTGTTCAACAGGTCCTGAAGAGACATGCCTGACTAAGGATGCAACTCCACTTAGTATGCAATTCTACTATTGCAAAAGGGAAGGAAATTCTTTATAAACCAGTTGCATTACGTGCACCAGTTAGTGTGCAACTTAATGCAACAAAAGCATGGAAATGTGGCATTAGGATTTTCAACTCTAACTTCACACCCCATCCCCCAACCAGCAAAAGGAAGAAACATTAAAGTTTTGGGTCTCCAGAGTCTTGGCAAATCAACGGTGGTGGGATCTTCCTTGGAGTTGTCAACGCTAATGCCCACTTTCCCCTCTGAGCGAACAAGGTCAGATGTGATCTCTTCTTTATGTAGGGCCCGCAGGGTCCTGTGTGAAGAAAGCTACAGCAGATGTTGTTGGCAACATCTGGTGAATCGTGCTTCTTACCTTTAAAGACTGTATCCCTATGAGGCAGTGGCTTGGAGCTGTACCTTGTGTTTTGGACTGGAGGCTATGGGCTGGGTGGGGGAGTATTAGGGATGAGAACAACACAAAAGATCCCCTCGCCACTGATCCACCAAGACTCCAGAGACCTAAATCCTTAATTTTGTTTTGTGTTGTTTCTTGGGGGTGGGGGTGGGATGGGGAGTTAGGGTTGGAACATTTCCATACTTTTGTTGCATTAAGTTAAACCATAACAGGTGCAGTAATGTATTAATGTAGTTTTTGCAAAGAATTAATATTGAAATGCATGGTAACACACATATATTAGGGCTGAGCAGAGTGTTTGATGATAAACCCCAATCTTTGTGCCCTAATAACTTTGCCGGCTTTCAATGAAATTGTACAAAATTTGACATGCATGGTCCAGGTGGCAAGATCACATGGGAAGATTCTTAATGGGCACTAAACTGGATTCTAAGATCCAGAAATGTCAAAAATATATAACAAACACCATGCTGGGTCTTAATTTCTCTCTCACGTACAGCCAAGAAGCTATGTATTATTTTTCTGAATCTTTTAGTGCTGATGGGCTTTGTACCAGAGGTGTACCCTTTAAAGGTTTTGTAAAAAAATATTCAGTTCCAGAGTTAAACAGTTTTAAAATGTAACTTCTGAGTATAATCAGTAGGGTTTCTAAAATAACCCTAGGATACAGCCCTAAAAGTCTTCTTTTGTGAGCATTTTTAGGTCATGACTAATTGAGTTTGGGGGTCATAAGAAAAGTTTTTTTTAGGTTGTGACTGGCACCATCTTTTTTTTTTTAACTTGGCAAAAAAATGTGAAAGTAAATAAAAGTGAGTTATTTAAGAAAACACACCCAAGAATCTTGCTAAGTGGGACCCATTAAGTTCAATTCTGGTTTTGGTTTTTTCAAAAAATGGGCCTGAAATACCTTTTTGGAACTTTAAGTTCTTTGGCCGTCAGCTTACTAAGATGGCAGATTCTTGTGTTGTGAGCCACAGATTCTTCTGTCACACATTTAAGTGCAGCCCAAGAATTTTTCATGTGCAACAAAAATGGAATGTTTGGGTTGCCTGTAAATGTGCAACTGAAGAATTCCATATTTGGTGGACATGACAAATTATTCTGTTGCACTTAAATGTGTGAGTGATGAATTCCACTTTTGGTGCTTATGAAAAATGTTTGCGTCTCACATACTTTTACTGAAAATGTTTTAGTCCCAAATTTTGAATATACTGTTTACGTGACTCCACCTCATGATCAAGGATGGTGTGAATTTCAAATATTAGCTGAAAGAAGATTATGCAGCCATTCTGCAAAACCATAGTTGGGTGGGATTTAACACATTCTAGCAATCAAGTTCATGGTCTGGGGTCAATTTTTTTTTTTAAAGTTACAAAGAAACATTGTGTGCTAGGCTTTTAGCCCAGTGGGTTGTACATGGGGATCCTGTGCTGGTGAGCTGAGTTTGAGGGTGAGCTCAGTCAGCCACCTGGATGGGCTGAAGCTGGCAGATAGTGCTGCAGTGCAGAACCATCCCCCAGCCTGGGCAACAAGTAACCATTGATTCTTCTTGGTGTAGGACCTAGAGGGCAAGGCACCTTTGGATGCACAGCAGCATGGAAACACAGAATCCTGAGGGCCCAACAGTTCTGCAGCCAGAAAGACTTTTGTCCCTGTGCACCTGTATCTGTTGCCACCCAAGGGCCCTGCAGTTCTGCAGACCCCCAGACCCCACAGATATTCTTTGCCTCTATAGCCACATGGAATTGTAGGACCTGTAGGGTCCTGCCCTTCCAAAGCCAGACAGAATCTTACATTGGCGCATGGCCCAGAGGGCCCTGCACATCATCATCTGTAGCTGAATGGAAGCACAGTGCCTAGAGGGCCCAGAACCTCTGCAGGCAGATGGATGCTTCCCTTGGGGCAAGGCCCTCCAAGCCTTGTGCATATTCATTTGTAGCCACATGGAAGTAAGGGCAGAGAGGCCTCAGTGCTTTCACAATCAGATAGTTTTTCTTTGATGCAGAACCCTCCAGGCCCTGCACATCTGCATCTGTAGCTGTATGGAAATGCAGGGGCCCAGAGGGCTCTGTGCTTCCATAGTTTCTCCAAATGATTCCATTATCAAAAAAAAAAGAAAAAAAAAGAAAGGGATATTCATTGCAGATAACTGTATTAATGCAGAGATTAGGGTTTACAAAAAGTGAAGCACACAAAGCAGGGAAATGAACAGTAGGATTTGGAGACTCAGGAATCGGTGGTGTGGTGTTCCTTGGGTTTGCCAATCCTCATATCCACCCCTCCCCTGAGCAAAGTTATACATGATCTCTTACTTCATGAGGAAAGTTATAACTAATTCTGTAGCCTCCATATGATGAGCAATACTTCTCTACCTCCAAACAGTATACAACTATAAGGCATGGACTTGGACCTGTACCTTATGCTTGAGAAAGTGGCTAGGGGTTGGATATTAGGGTTGACAGCCCCGAGGAATACCACACCACTGATTTGCCAAGACTACTGAGACTCCAAACCCTGCTAATTTAATTTCACTGCTTTGTGCGCTTTGGCTTTTTGGAAACCCTAATCTCTCCATTAACATAGTTGTTTGCAATGAATATATGTGTATGTGCATATATGTGTGTGTGTGTGTGTATGTGTGTTTGTGTGTGCATTTGTATAAAACTGCATATCACTCCTTTAGAAAAAAAATCACATCCGTGTAACTGAAATATTTCTCTCTCTCTCTCTCTCTCTCTCTCTCTCTGTCCCTCTCTCTCTATATATATATATATATGCAACTAACAGTATTCTGTACATTTGCCTCAGCTACAAATTAAAAGTATTAAAAAAAAATAAGCCTGGATCATTCTTTCAGAGTCTAAGATCAAATGACTTTGCTAAATCAGTTTTATTCTATGCATAAAGTCTCTACAGTGGGGCAAAATTTTCCGAAAGATTCAGTTAGCTTCAGAGACAGAAGGAGGCTTACACTGCTAGAAAACTTTCTAAATAAGTACAATACAGAGAGCAGATATGGTTCATCCTCTGATCAGTGACGAGTTTATGAAGGTTTATATTCTGGTCATACCAAGATAAAATAGCTACATCCACATTGAATAGGTCAGTCTCATCAAGACAATCAATTACTGCACATCCAGGGGTACAGTGTGTTAACCTTAAGTGCCTTCTCCCTCATTCCTTTAATGTGAAATACTGCAGTGCAAACCACATTTGAGGGCTCTTTGCCATTCTGGGATATCGACGGTAAAGAAACTAACCAGTTATACATTTTTACAGATTTTATGGCTGACTTTTCTAGGAAGGTAAAGGTAACGTCCAACAAAGTTGGACAAAAAAAAGAAAGGTCAAACTGTACATACGCAATTACGGTTCTTTGACTAAAACATACTTTTACTTGGTCTCGAAATCAAATATTGAGCAGTACTATACTGCAGCAATGAGAGATCACGTTTGTAAGTTATGAATACACCATAAGAAAAAGTGTAATACATTTTATTCTGTGTCTTCATCAAGACTACTGCACATCAGCATCAGTCCCCACAAGGCAATCTGTTTCATAATGTAATCAAAAGTAAATAAAAAGAACTTACATCCCGGAATTTGTTCCAGTATCTGTCTTTGTCATATTGCGAGACGGTGCTCAACCATTTGTCATTGTCCAGGAAATTGCCATTGTTGTTATTACTGGTGATGATTTCTGGATGCCTGCCCTCCACTTGCAGTAAACAGAAAGCGAAAACAAGCAATACCCCAAGCATCTGGGAAAACATAAATGGATTATTGAACATCGCGGCTATTTTCTTGCCGTACTGGGGCAGGTGTACTGCCTTGCAATTAAACGAAGTATTTTAAAATAAAATTAACGACTGTAACAAGACAGATTAAACAAATATTTACGGGGTTATTTATTAACATAAATGCACATTAAGAATGCATTGCTTAACCCGTTAGGATAACGTGCATAGTAGTGTATACAGAATGTCGTCACTTGTGTTTTATCAACTACACTTCACCAGTCAAAGCAAATACTACAGAAAATGTAACATCAACACATGACCAACCAGACATACTGTTTTAAATCGTAACAATCTGTGGGATTCGATTTCTTTTCAAAATGTCAAGATATTTAAAACGCTAACTTCTATGCAATGGCAGTACGCGTACTGTTGAATCCTCTGTGCACCTGCACTGTAACCTGCATAACACCAAACAGCCTCAATTAAAGGGATTCTGCTAAGCCACTGAACACGACTGTGGGCAGGGAACAGACATGAATGATTCTCATACAGCTTTATAGAAACTTCCGTTACCTTTTCTTTGCCGTGTCTTGTTTTTGTATAATCCTTCCTATATTCGCCCGCTTCTCTTCCTTTATACAGATTTCCTTCTCGTATTTAGGTATCAATCTGGTCCAGGGAAGCTCGATCTTTGTGCTTTTGTATGATAGAAAGCCACACAATCTGGCGCCACCTCTCCTCCAAAGAGTGAAACTGACACAGGAGGCGAACAAAAACCGCATACTAAACATTCTCGGCTGGCAGCTGGCTAATTATAAACGAGAGTGAACGCATTGTGATGCTGTTCATTGTTCTTTTTTAACTCTTTTGTGGCTGCTCAAGGCAGTCATTGCTGGCCAGTGGAACCCAGGTTACTGTCCAGATGATTCTCTTAAAGAGGGTCATTAACAGCAGGAAATCGGGGAAACCCGTCTAAAACCTTTTTGTAAGGGCGGTTGAATTTCTGCAAGGTGAATGCATCCCTTGCTGGGACTAAGGGGACTTTTTACCCCTCTATTATTAGACCCAAAGCTTTACAGAGTAATGTTACCGTGACTGGATAAGAAACAGACTGCTTACTGTACGTCTATAAAAATGCATGAAAGTAAGGGTTCAGGGGTTCCTGGGACAGTGTCAAAAAGAAAGTCAAAATGAGGGTTTAAAACATAATTTGACAAAAAATTGCAATTCTCTTAAATCTAAATTCGAAGTTATTAATAGAGCTTGTATTACACATTTTATAATTAATGACTGGAGTCACTAAAGATGCCACCGCCTCCCAACAATTTATTTAAAACTCCCTTCCTTTTGACTTTACATATTAGATTTATACTTTGGATGTATTTGGAGGCTGCTAGCACACATTCCCAATGGTAAACAACCCCACACCATATAGGGGATATGGAATAGGCTAACTCATAATATGCAGTTTATCTTTAAGTGTAAGGGTGCAGGATCATAACTCACCAGTGGCAGAGCCAGGAGTGAGTTATAAAATTCCTGCCCATTCACAAGTGATGATAAATTGCCTAATCTGAGTCAGGCTATTGCATGTTCCATTAATACAACAGTAGTTTATCAGTTACAGCATTTAAATCTGCAGTTTGTGGGACTGTTCTGCTGTTTATTATTTGTATGTTAATAGCTGGGTTCAGCCTTGCACTAGGTATTGTGATGCCACCAGGGCTGACTCTACTATCTAGCTATTCCGGGCCCTGTGTGAACCTTCTTGCTGGGGCCCCATATCAGAAGTCACAAAGCCCTGAAGGAACATCCTCATCCCTATCATGGCCTCCCTGTAGCTTCATTTTAGCTAGTTTTGTGCCATTTTTGCACTTTACATAAATTAGTGCACACAGGACCAGGAAGATGGAGGCCAACTGGACAGATGATTTTTTTTGGGGGGGGGGCCTCTGCTCTTGGGGCCCTGTGCAAATGCACAGTTCACAACCCCACTAAGGCCAGCTCTGGATGCCATCAGCATTGTGAAAGCTGCTCTCCGATTGGTTTAGCATTGTACTGTGATGACAGTAACTTAGAAAATATCCATTGCACAACAGTAACAATAACATATTCTTGATATGTTGATGTTACTGATGTCACTAGCTAAGCTATCTTTTGTATCTTGTCACATTTACCCCCACCCCTTTTGTATATACCAACATATTTAATTTATTCATAGTGCGGGTTGTCAGAGAACAGTTGCTTTTAAAAATATGAAAACCCCATATCACAGTACAGTAATGAAATACAATGAAAATAAAAAAGGATAAACTGCTGTTTTCACATAAGTATATTATTACTAAAAGGGTACTATGATTTTTTTTACTAACAAATACAGCTGCATTAAGGACTAGTATTCCTTGTGTACAGGAAATCTTGTGAATCCAATTCCATGAGGACTTAACATATACACCTAATAAGTGAATACCTGCCAAAATACAAAGCTGGGTTTAAAGTTGTTTATTAGAAAGGAGACTGGGTGAGAATACTGGTCTTCAGTTCAAACTGGAAAAGAAGACCAGGGAGTTGCCCAGGGCTCATTTCTGTGATTGATACTTTTCCATATGTACATTGGCAATATTGATGAACACAGAATTTGGGATGATACCAAGGTAGATATCATAGCAAAAAGATAAAATTAAGTAAATACACTGCATGGGGTGGGTGGTCTGAAAAGCGTAGAATGAAATATAACAAAGAACTTTTTTGTTTTCCACATAGGGAAAAAGTGAAAGCCAGAGTACTATTTAGATTTAAAAAAGATCAGAGAATCTGGTCATGAAAGGAGTCTGTCTTAAACAATCTAAAACATGGATACAGTATAACCTATTGGCAAAAAAAGGGGATATCAGAATATGGGGTGTATTAAGGGTAATCTGACAATATATTGGGATATATTCTCTTGCTGCTCTGCAAGTCCCTGGTGAGACCTCGTTAGGAGTATTGCTGCCATGTCTGGGTTGGTCACTAAACTACCAGAAGGATATCAATTTTGTTGAGACAGCACAAAAAGGGCAAACAAACTGGTAGTGGAATACAGGTGAAAAGCTTTAATGGATAATTGTATGAGCTACAGCTTTTCATCTTTGAGAAATGGAGGGTAAGGGGAGATTTTAGTTAGGTACAGCCAGAGTCAGATCAAAGATTTTAAAAATGGGATAGAGTCACAGTAAAAGAGTTGGGATTTCAGTAATGAGACAGAACACTTTTGTATCCTTTATCATGTACTAAAAATGATAACTCTAAGCAATAGCCATGATAAAGTAAATTTTGTTGTGGTAAAAATAAATTATAGTATTTGGGATTGCTTGTACTCTATGTCATAAATTTCAAAGAAGGGTTTGCTGTCATAGGATCTTTAGAAATGCTGGATCACAGCCAAGCACTGTGCAGTACGTAAGATGATCAAGTATGCTACTGGAGATTGTTCAGGAGCCTAACCACAAAAGTATTAAAAAAAACAAAAAACATGGGGGCAGCTGTGTCCAGTGTTTGTAGGATCATCCAGCGTTCCTTGTCAGAGGGTGTCTTTCCAAATGCATTAAATAAATGCAATGGTGAGACAGCTTCTGAAACAAAAAAATCTGGACCTGGATATTCTTGAAAATTATATTCTGGTTTCTGACCAGTACTTTTTGGTTAAGTTTATTCAGAAAATTAAGGCACTGCAGCTTCAGGCACACCTCACAGCCTATGACATCTATGAGACACTCCAGTCCAGGTTTAGGTCTAGGCATAGCACCAATAGTCAGGGTGCAAGCTGACCTACTCAGGGCTAGGGATTGAAGGGAATAGTCAATCTTTGTTCTTCCTGCTCACTTATCAATGATGGTTTAATGTGTGGTACATAGCTCAGTGCTTGTGTATACATGTGAGTAGAATGGCAATGCTTGATGTGTATAACTTGAGTATTGGCTTTTCTCTGTATACCACCCTCTATAGGATACTCAGTAGGTGTAAAATTTGAGGCCCAGTGGAGAGAGAGAGAGTGAGACAGAGTGCTGGAGGAGGAGGAAGCAGAGGAGGATGGATGGTGCATTTGAAACACTTGAAGCAGAGCGAACGGAAACCCGGAATTCAAATAGGGGATGTGGGAGGAGCTACCCCCCCATTGAACTTCAGGCTTACAGCCTTCCATTTCAATGTGTGATACATAGCTCAGTACTTGGGTATACTTGTGAGTAGAATGATAATGCTTGATGTTTATGATGTAAGCTTTGGTGTTTCTCTGTATCCCACCCTTTATAGGATATTGGGTAGGTGTAAGGCTTGAGGCCCAAAGAGAGATGGCAAAACAATTACCTCCTCCAACTCTGGAGAGTATAACCTGTAGCATGGAGGAGAGGAAAACCTCCCTTCGGGGCAAACCTCCAAGGACCCATGGCTACTGATCTGCCCATTCTCTGGGCATACTAAGAGGAGAATAATCCCAAATGTGGGCCGAGGTTTTAAATGTGGTATGTCCAGGCATTAAGTCAGAATCTTGCTGGTCGAATAGTCCAGTTTCCGAGCTCAATGATGAGCAAGAATGTCAATGCTGAAGCTGAAGGTTCCAGGTAATTAAAAGAGGTCCAACTTAGAACGATGTCCAAATGAGACAGTGGTTAATCCATGTCCCAGGTAGCTGTAAGGAAGCAAATGTAAAGTGTACGCATACAGTCAGCATCTCTCAGTGCGCATGCCAAATTGCAATTTGAAGGATGTAGCTCATAGATGAAGAAGTGGTTGGGAGCAGTGCATGTCCAGAAATGAAGATAAGGTAGGAATGTAGTCCAGCTGGGAATAATGATGAGGCATGAGTCTATACAAATCTGGGAGGCTTGCATGGTTGTAGAACATCCACTATAATGTTGAGGTATGATCAAGTACCTTGTTTGAAAGGAAACTTGTCCTAGGACATCCAAGGAATTGAGGTGTATTTCCAAGAGATCTCTGGTGTAGAAACTAGGCTGGCACTGGAACAAAAGGAAGGTGGTAGTAACAGAAGGAATGACTTGATGAAATAAGGTAGGCCTGGATGCTGGCTAGCTGGAGCATGGACTCTCATGTAGGTCCATGTATGCATGGTTCGATGCTTGGGCAATAAAGTAGGTTTTAGTTGGTTAGACTAAGGAGGGAGACCCCCATATGGGTCTCCCACAGTAACAAAGAAAATGCATTAGAGTACTGAAAAATGCCCCCTTCATGGGGCAAGATAGAGTTGGCACAGCGAGACCCTCACATGGATTTGCCATAATCAACTATGGTATCATTCAAGGTAAAGAGGTGAAACCCCGATGTGAGATTGCCTGTTGATGAAGAGCAATACATTTGAGCAAGAAGTAATGCCCTTGAGGGCATGTTTGTATTGGAATGCCAGAACCATCCAATGAGTCTCCCATCACTGTATGATGATCTAATCCAAGAAAAATGGTGAGATCATTGTTGGGATGGCGGGACCCCACGTGGTCTGCCATTACCGTAGACCCAAATAGTCCAGGGTAAGGAGGATGAGAATCTCATGTGAGACTGGTTGTAATGACATGGAAGTATGTTAGAGCAATGAATGAGGCCCCTAGTGGATAAGTATGTTTCTTGGCACAGTTATTGGGATCGTGGGGCCCCACGTGGTCTGTAATTATATTTTATTGGAAAGTCCAAAGTAAGGAGGGCAAGATCCCCATTGTGTGGTTCTCAGGACTGCCTAGAGATGGTGGGGCCCCATCTGGTCTGCCATTGCCACAGTATTGCACTGATTGAGGTAAGGATGGCTGGACCCCTACAGTCTGCCATTACAGTATTAGTGCATTGTCCAATGTAGGAGGATGAGATTCCAAATTAAGCCCCTGTAGGAATGATAACAAGGTTTGAGCAAAGAGTAGATGACCCGTTATGGGCTAGTTGGTTGTGAAGGTGACAGTAGGTGGTCGCCATCACTACTCCCAGAGTGTAGAGCATGATAGGAAAGGCAGGACCCCATGTGGTCTGTTATCACTGTATCATTGAGAAGAATGGGGTGAAGTGGTGGACCTCACATGGTCACCATCGCATGCAAATGAGTAGTGAGTGATAGGGATAGTGGGACCCCACGTGGTCCACCATCACCGAATCACTGAGTTGAGCATGAATGGTATGAAGAAGAGAATGTTTGGGATGGCGGGACCCCACATGGTCTGCCATTGCCGTTTCACTAAGTAGTGTGTGACTGGGAAGGAAGGACCTCACATGGTCTGCCATCGCCATGGTATGGAGTAAAGTAAGATTGGGATAGCAGACTCTTGCATGGTCGCTATCACTATAGTATAGCACTGTTCAAATTAAGTATAATAATAATAATAATATAATAAAACTTTATTTTTAAGGTGCCTTTCTAAAACCAAGGCATCGAACATGATTGACATATCATACACTACAAATTCTTTAAAATATATAAAAACAAACGTAAAATCACAATAATCAAACTGACTTCAATCAGCAAATGCTTGTGTCCATAAATAAGTTTTTAAAGCCTGTTTAAATCTCTCCATGGTCCTGCACTCATGTAACTGACAGGGTAGAGAATTCCAGAGGGTGGGAGCAGCGAACATAAAAGCTTTAGCCCCAGCAGATCTCAAATGCACCCTCAGTATCTCTAGCAACCCCTCGTCAGCTGAGCGGAGTGATCGCACAGGGTGGTAAGGAACCAGGAGCTCTTTCAGATAATTCAGTCCCTGTCCATGTAGGGCTTTAAAAGTCAATAGAATGACTTTAAAGGTAGTCCACCACCATATCGGCAGCCACTTCAGTTCACGCAGCACCCAAGAAATATGACTAAACTGAGATGTACCAGTCAAACTCGGGCCGCAGCATTCTGCATCAGCTGGAGGTGGTGGATTTCAACCCCAGATAGCCCTAGGTATAAGGAACTGTAATAGTCCAAACGTGTGGAAACAAAGGCATGGATCAGCGTCAAAAGATCACCAGGGGGAGGTGCTTAATCCTGGAGATGTTTCTCAGATGGTAAAATGAGGATTTGATGACGGCAGACACCTGGGTATGCAAGGTAAGCCTATCATCAAAGATTACCCCCAGGTTCTGCACCTGTTCTTAGGTCAAGAGAGGGGAGCCCACAAGGCAAAGCCTGGAGGGCAGACCTACCCCCCTCCATCCAAGACACTGGATCCACAACCAACACCTCAGTCTTATCAGAATTCAATTTCAGCCAACTCGCATCCATCCACTCCTGGATTCATTGAGGCAGTTATTAAAGACCGAGAGAGCTCTATCCTGGTTAGGTGCGAAGGAAAGGTAGAGCTGGGTTTCAACAGCATAGCAGTGAAACCTCAGCCCATACCTTCTTACAATGTCTCCAAGGGGCAGTATATACACTACAAACAACATGGGGGACAATATTGAACCCTAAGGAACCCCACATGACAGAGCAACTGGATCAAAGGAATTAACCCCAGACACCACTCTCTGTGTTCTTCCAGTGAGGTAAGATGCAAACCATCTGAGGACTACACTAGATAGGCTGCAGATGTACCTTAGATGGTTCAGCAGTACTCCATGGTCCACAGTGTCAAACGCAGATGAGAGATCAAGAACCAATATGGAACAGTTCTTCTGATCACTGGCCATCAGGAGATCATTGAACACCCGAACCAGCGTCGTCACGGTACTATGCCTCTTTCAAAAACTGGACTGGAGTGGTTCATAGATGTCATGGATGGTCAAGTGGTCCTCCAGTTGAATGGCCACTACTTTCTCAATCATCTTCCTTAAAAAGGGAAGATTAGAGATCGGTCTGTAGTTAACATGGCAGTCAGGGTCCAAAGGAGCTTTCTTCAGAAGGGGTGTAACCACCAGCTCCTTCAGGGAGATGGGAAACTCACCTGTTTCCAAGGAGCACCTGACTATCCGTGTAAGGATTGGACCAATGGAATTAATACAACCCAAAATCAGGAAAGTTGGTTTAGGATCCAAACTACAGCATGTAGCGTGCATACCCTGGACAATCCACATGACATCCAGGAACTCCAGTAGATTGAAAGTACTCCAAGAAAACTGAGGGGTGTTAACCACATGCTGGTCCACAGCAACACCAGAGTGTGCTGGTTGGAGTGCCACCCTGATGTCAACCACCTTATTCATAAAGAATCGAGCAAGCTCCTCACACTCAATCTGTGAAAAACCTTTCCACACATGAAGACAGGCTGGGTTGCACAGTCTGTCCACAGTGTGAAAAAGCTGAGCTGGTCGATTCTGAGCTCCAGCAATTTCCCTGGACAGGAATTCTGCCTTCTTATGGAAAATTGCTGATTGATAAGCATCATAATGCTCCATCAATTTAAGGTGATTGGCATCTAGGAAGGATCTCTGCCAACAATGCTCTAACCTTCGACCCAGTCGTCACATCTCCCTCAATGTCCCATCAAACCATGGGGACCAAGGTCAAAGGGGGAGGGGATGAACATGGACAGGAGCAACAGAATCGAGGGCTACCACAATGGCCTTATTATAGGCCACGACGAGGGCCTCTGGATCATTGTTTGTTACTGGTAGGGACGATAGATCAAGTACCGCCGCCAGGCCTTCAGAACTAATTCCTCGTAAAGGGCGATACCTGACCATCTCCACAGGGGTGGCCCTAAAAAGGGGGAGTGCTAAAACCAAACCCCACAGTGTAGTGATCAGACCATCTGACTGGTTCCACCCCCAAGTCTGAGGCCTCGATTCCCAGGATAAAGACTAAGTCGAGTGAGTGACCGTGCTTATGAGTAGCTGTAGTAACAATCTGTGTCAGGCCCAGAGATGACATTAACTGGAGGAAGTGTTGTCCAAATGGCGAGAGTTTATCATCGACCCAGGCATTGAGGTCACCGAGAACCATCAGTCTGGGCAACTCAAGTGCCATGTCAATGACAAAGTCAGCCACTTCCTGAAGGAAATGCTTCCCGTCACAGGGTGGACGGTAAACAAGAGCGATCCTATGACCTGCACCTGCTACAACAGTACACTCAAATGACTCAGCCTCCTCAACTGATACTCTCATGAGGTTGAGATCAGTCTTAAAACAGACCACCACCCCCCCCTCCCTGTGATCCAATCTTGGGCGGTGAATCACTAAGTACCCAGCTGGAACAGATGCCTCCAAAAAGGGGCTGGAATTCTCATCCAGCCAAGTCTCAGTGACACAAGCCAGGTCCACCGATCCTGCAAGATCAGCAATAATTACAGTCTTGTTCTTGATGGACCTGCCATTGCATGACACCGCCCGAGTTGGACCAATCTTCAGAACCAGCCAGACCATCAGCCTATCACAATCGATAGAGCCCTTAGGTATGGAAATCAGGCAAGGCGCACCACATTCCTGATTCCATTTTGCCCCAGAGCATCTCCTGGACCTCACAACCCGAATGTGGTGGTTCCGCTCATTCACCCCCCACTGATCTCACCCCGACCTCCCCCTTAGTGAAATACCCAGAGCCCTACAGCTGGTGTAGGTTGTAAACTGCAAAGGGCGAAAAGGGTCAGAGAGCATGGAGAGTGGAGGGCGAATAGCACAGGACCGTGGAGGCAGGTCTCCAACACATGCTAAAAAATTACTTAAATACACTCAGCAATTAACCTAACCAAATAATAAAACAATAAAAAACAAAATACTTAAACTAAAACAATAACAAATTAAATGAACCACCCAATTACCTTATCACAACATAAAATCCCTACATCATCCCAAATAAATTCAAACCAATTAAATAAAAACAATAAATAAACAGTTAATGTTCTTCAGTTCTATAACTCCCAGGCCCTCTCACTGCCTTGGAGGTATACTGAGTAATAAACAGTTAATGTTCTTCAGTTCTATAACTCCCAGGCCCTCTCACTGCCTTAGAGACATATTGAGTAAAGACGCTCTCACTGTCTTTTCTTGAAATTAAAATCCCAACAAATTTACAGAACCAGGCCCTCTCACGACCCAGAGCCAGATAATATACAAGACACTCTCACTGCTTGTATAAACAGTACACAAGTTTTGAATAATGAAAAAACTTAAATCAAACCAAATTCCATCAGCTGCTGAATCTTGGGGCTTCAGATCTTCTTATCAGCCAACTTTAATACATTCCAGTTCAGGAGGCCACAGCCAGAAAATGTCTATGTCCACTACCTCGACTCCCGGTAGTGCTGGCCCTACAGCCAGGACCCCAGGGAGCCTAAGGGATTCAATTGCCCATTCCACCAGTTAACCTGGCAGAACTACAGCTTGCCTCCCTGAGTAGCCCTAGACTCCAGCGGTAAATCGTACAGCAGAACCCATGCAGTCCACTATTGCAGTACAGTGCATAGTCCAAGGTAAGAAGGACGAGACCCCTAGAGTCCACCTGTAGTAAATTGAAATGAGGTTGAAGCTCAGAGTGGATGTCCCTTGAGAGTAAGGCTAGCTAGACTGGCAGGACCCCCACGTAGGTCTGCCTAAGGAGGAGTAGAAAGGAATGAGTCCAGTGAGGCCTCCATGTAGGCTGGCTGGAAAGCATGAGAGGTGCATGAGAGGGAAGGCATGACTCCTCATGGTCTGCCATCACCATGCCATGATGCTAAAATTAAATTGAATACAAAGCCAAAGTTTCCATGGGGTTCAGAGTTTGAATCTCCAGGTTGGAGGAAGCCATCAGGATGACAATCACCACTGTGTTAAATTCTTCATGAATTGCAGCCACCAGATGCAGTTTGAGCAGACTAGTCCTTGATGTACGATGTAAGACAGGGGTTAGAGAATATGGCAGGAACCCAGAATCATCGGGAAGTGAAATAAGTACAAAAGTCCTGAACTGGGTACAGGGTAAATAGAGTCAGTGCTAGCTGAAGTGAAGCACTGACATGCACAGCATGGTTCCTTGCTGTCTGCCACTCGAATGAAAGATGTATGTTGCTGTGGCAGGCAGTAGTCTTCTGTCCACTACAAGTGAAGTCCTGTCTTACAACTGCAGTGTCACACCAAGTTGGGGATGTATTGTTTTGCCACATGAACTTGATGGGAGGCTGGCAAACAGGTAGTGAATAATGGAATGCCCAAAAGATGAAACTCAACCACATGCCAAAGACGGGAGAGAAGCACAGAAACAAAGGTGCCCAGCAGGAGTGGAGGAGGCTGCATCAGAGGGAACCAGGTGGGGAAGAATCCAGGGCAGGAAGGACTAGAGCAGGAGATCAGCACCAGAAAATGGGAGCACCAGCCCAGCAGCACAAGAATAGAGATGGAGTCCTGGCGGTGAGAGGGAACTGAGCGGAAGCTAGCAGGTGGAAGAACAGGGAATGAGCAAACATGAGAAGAACAAAATCAATGGAGGTACAGGGCAACACAGGAACAGGAACGGGGGGGAGACAAAGCAAGGGGAGGAGAGTGACAGTGGGAAACAAAGACAGAGCAGCAAGGAGACACAAAACGTGGAGGCATGGGAGGGCGGGAGAAACAAAAGGGGGGGAAGACTGAAAGAACAGGGAAGGAATGGCGGTGTGGGAAAACAGAAAATGAGCCAGACCAGCCATTCAGAAGGAATGCTCAGCAGTTTGAAATGCTCAAAGCAGAGCGAGCGGAAACCCGAAGTTCAAATAGGTGATGTAGCAGGAGCTGTTCCCCCATTGAACTTCAGGCTAACGGCCTTCCATATACTGTTGACCATGGGTTGCCATTGTAGTGACTGGTGGAATATGGAGGACTCACCAATAAAGTCATCTGCTGGTTTGAGTCCAACCTCAGGGACAGGATACAGAAGGTACTGATGCTAATTTTTTTATTCTTTGGTAACCGGGTAAGGCCTACTAAGCAGAAGTGTCTGTTTTCAGGTGGAACCCAGGAGCACTGGGGATGTTACATGACTTGCCCAGAGTCACACAGTATGTAAGTGGAAGTTGTGGGAATAAAACTTAGGTCATCTGAATGTACTAAATTCAAACACAGCTCATTACTCTAACCTCTAGGTTATACTTCCAGCTCCAGCTACTCCTCACACTCATTGCCCCTACCTTTTGGTGTGCAATATGCATTGGTGCTATCACCCATGTTGTTTGCAGTATATATGCTGCACCTGGGTGGGATCACAGATGGCTTAGTCTGGATTTTCACTGCTATGCAGATGATACCCAGTTGTAGGTGTCCTTTGCAAATGGGACACATGCTTCGTGGAAGGTGCTGAATACATACCTGGATGAGATCCAGGACTGGAAGGCAACTAGCTGGCTTAAAATTAACCCAGACAAAATGTAGATCATGGTTATTGGTTCATTGTGGAGAATGGAAGAAGTGGCATCTGAAGAGAACACTGGGCTGATGCTCAGGTTCTCAAGCCTGGAACCCACTGCTAAGGTAAAACATCTGGTGGACATTCTGGAGGACAGGCTGACATTTAAGGCTCAGGTGTTAGCAATAGTCCTAAGTGGCTTGTACCATCTTTGGAACATCAGCTGGGTTAAATAACTTATTCCCCTCCAAAGACCTGATGAAGCGGGTTCACACTTTTCTCATGTCCAGACTTAACTACTGCAATATTCTTTACCTTGGTGTCAATGGGGGTATGCTATGTTGCCTGTGACTGATGCAGAATACAGTGTCCAGGTTGTGTACTGGCCTACCGAGGTTGGGTAATGTGGTCACAGTCCTGTATGGACTGACCTGACTGCCAGTGAAGTGCTGAACTATCTTCAGGGTTGAGTTACTAACCTAAAAAGCCATAAATTGGATGAGATTGGGCTACCTGGTTAAATTCATGTTTTCATTCACCCTCCCACCCTCTGTACTTCACTGATGTGAGCCTCCTTGACATTCCCCGGATTAGGTTGTAATCCTTGGGAGATTGAGCATTTTGCTTAGGTACCTCTGTGATCTGGAACTCTCTTCAGGGAGCCCTTAGGGAGGCATGTTCAGTGGAGGTCTTTAAAAGTGGTCTGAAATGCCATATTTTTAATGATGTATTTGGTACTCTTTAAAGACCTTTCTGGGAAGACCACCTGTCTCTAGCATTTCCTGCTACTAAAGTTTTTATGTTTATTTGCACTTCAGCAAAGTAAACATAGTCTACAATAGTGAGTTTGAGAGGAGTGTCACTGTTGGGTTCAATTCAGGGCAGCCTGCAGTGGGCTCTACAATGTCAGTCCATTGATTAGCTATGCTGATCATGACACTGTTCTGTGTTTACTGGGTGGGAACTCCATGCAGTTCAAAGAAAAGAACCAGTCATATCACAGAACAACTCTGCTTTCATTTGCTTGACACTGCTCAACAAGCAGCTGAGCGCTGTCTTCATGTAGTATTGATTTGAGAAGCAACCTGTCCCTCCTCTGTGTGTGCACCACAAGTGCACCCTCAATGTGCTCCATTTCTTGTCCAGTCTGATTTCTACCCCCCTTCCATCTCCGAGTTCTTCCCACCCACACCTTCCATTCCTGGCATGATCTCACTTTTAAGACCCCTTCCTGCTCCTTTCATCTACACGTTCTCCCACCCTCCTTTCCAGCCTCATCTCATATTTAAACCCTCCTCGTGAATATTTCCTTTACAAGTTCTCCCACTCTCAGTTCCAACCTTGTCTCATGTTTAAACCCCTCCTCCCACTCTATCACTGCACAAGTCTGCTCACTTTCCATTCCAGCCCAGTCTAACATTAAAACCTCCCTCCCACACTTTACCTCCACAAAGTTCTTTCCCACCCTCCATGCCAGCCTGATCTCACATTTCAATCTCCCTCACACTCCTTCCCTCTGTAGGTTCTCTCACCCTCCATTCCAGTCAGACCTCACTTTTAAACTCGCATCCTGTTCCTTCCCTCTGTGACTTCTCATTCCCCCACCCTTCATTCCCAGCCCTGATGTAGCCTGTTACACTTTTCAGTAACTCACTTTATTGTGGAGCACTATTGGGAGTCAAACTGCCAATCACAGGATAGGTACTGAGGTACAGAACTATTATCTTGGGGCAGAATAAATGTTTTTAACCAAATATTTGATGTCATCACCATTGAGTGGAGTACAGCAAGCAATAAAAGTTCCCCAATCTCATTTGTAAACCCACCCTCCTGCTCCATCCCTCTGCAAGTTCTTCCCACCCCACCCTCCGTTCCAGGTGTGTCACTTTCAAACCCTCTCCCGCTCCTTCCCTCTGCAAGTTCTCCCACATTCTTTTCTAGTCCAGTCTCATGTTTGAACCCCCCCACTGCCTCTTTCTCTGAAGTTCTCCCACCCTCCAGTCTAGCCCAGTCTCACATTTTAACCACCCTCCTGTTACTTCCCTCTGCAAGTTGGCCCACCCTGCATTCCAGCCCGGTATCTCGTTTAAACCCCACTTCCACTCCTTCCCTCTATGAGTTCTCCCTCCCTCCATTCCAGTCAGGTCTCACATTTAAATGGTCCTCGCACTTCCCTCTTCCAGTTCTCCCACCCTTCATTCCAGCCTGGTCTCATGTTTAAACCCTCCTCCCACTTTTTCCCTCTGTGAGTTCTCCCTCTTCCAACCTCCATTCTGGGATCCATTGTAGTCCCTTACAGTTTACAGTATATGACTTTGTTGTGGAGCACTAAGGTAAGAACAGACTCATCATCTTTGGACTGGTATGATGGTACATAATTACTGTCTCAGGTCTAAATAAGTGTTCTCAACAAAGTATTTGATGCTGTCATCTTTGAGTGGGGCTCCAGCAAGCAGTAACAGTTCAGAGCCATTGGGACACAAGAATTGTGATTGTGGGTATTAATGGAGTCCAACACAACGTCAGGATGTAAGGAATACATCCACAATTTATTAATACAGCAGGAAAAAAATAAGCGGACTTTAAAGGACAAAGAAGTAAATATATATATATAACATAAACATTCCACAATTAATTGCACTGAGGACTGAAGATTCAATTAGAAACAGGTTAGGTGACCGGTAAGTTCAGCACCCTACCACCAAGTGATTTAAGGCTGTATTCAGAGTTCATTTATACATCTAAGAAATCATGTGATCAGATGGTCTCCATCCCTTTTCTCTGAAAACTCTCTAAAACTAACTGCAAAAGCTTTAAAGTTCATTGAGATTTACATAAACATGAATTGTCTTACTAACTTAATGTGCACATATTACAACCCATTAATTCTTTTAACTATACATTTTTGCAAGGTTGCCCAGAAAGCAGGCTCCTCCCTTCGGCTTCTGTTTTAAATAAGGCATTGGGAGGACCGTCGGGCTCTATAGAAGGACAGAATGCAGAAGGAAGGTCCCGTACCCTAACCTAGCTGCAGACGGCAATTTTCAGGTATACCCGAATTTCATATTCACTTACATTCTTGCATTATCACCTTCATATTTGTCATACAGCTTTAAAACAGGTTTGCATAGCAGGACGTATTCCTTGTAAAACGGAAGCGCACATTGAAATATGTTGCAACGCAGCCGAAATCGGCAACAGCAGAAATTTCCTTAGTGAGCTAGCAAGACTTTTCTATGGAGTTTCGCTACTGGAGGGTTTGTTTTAAGTTTAAGGCATTTCCCTAACACACGCCCAGTGCCAACTGCACTTGCAATGCCTAAATTCACCAGCGCCCCACATCTGGGCTATTTAGAAATAAGAATGCAGGGCTTGTACAAACCCAGCTCGTTGCAGAACAGGTTCGCGCTCTCGCACATTCGTGCAGCTTGAACGTGCGCACAATCGAGCTGCTGTCCTCTTGTACTTTTTGCCTAAAAAAATGGGTACGTGTGCAGGCAGAGATCGGGGGAGTAACAGGGAAACGGAGAACAACCACAGGTGGCCTTCCTGTGAGTAGGGGAAAAAAGAAACGGAACGGCTAGAAAGAGAGAGAAAAGGACAGATTACTGTTGCAACAGTTTTCTTGAAGAAGGAAAACCCTCCCAGCCTAAAGTACACGCACGCCCCTATTCCAAGAATAAAACAAAATAAGTGTTGGTGAATGGGTCTGGGAAGAAGGTGAGGAGAGAAAAGGCTTGATGATTACTCATTATGCTTACTATATAGTAAAACGTAATTTGTAGAATAATCCGTGCTTGATCTTAGTGGGTGAATATTGTCTGCTCCTATTGTTTTCCTAACCCTGCATTATAAAAATGAAATATTTTGATAGAAAGTGGTTATTAAATGATTCTAAGTGAATTAAACTGCATATAGCATAAGAGCATGTTCAGTAGTGACTGAAATCTCTACTGGTGGTGGATAAATGGAGATGATTTCTTTTCATTGTGTATCTGAATTTTTTATTGTTAATAGTCTTTTAATTCGAACACAATTAGAGGGGCACATTTGATGGTGTGCATGTCTACAAAAGTTGTACTTTCAGTCTAACAGACCTGTGGTGTATTGCAGTTCTAGTTGGGGTTTAGTTGGTTTATCTCAGCTGAGGAGGAAGAGACCAGGTACCCTCCTGCATTAATCCCAGCATAGCTGGGGCAAGAATTTGATTCCCCAAACGGGTGTTGTGCTGTGCTGTGCTGTGCCATGTCTATTACTCAGTGAAAGTTCTCATGGACAGTTATCCCCCCCCCCCAAAAAAAAAATGGTTGCTAATCCATATTACTCTATGTACTTTTCACAGTAGCACTACAACAGAGTGGTGTATTACTCAGATGTTGAAGAAATGGGGGGAGATGGTGGGCATGCTCCAAACAGACTTGAAATACTGATGTGGGCACATGATTAGTGGAAGAAGCATTTTTACGACTATATAGCAGAGCTATGCAATGTATTGCTATTATGTACAGTAGTTGAGATGGGGAACTCTAGAATCATGTGATCTGATACCTTGGCTGTGTCCTTCCACTGTGGAGTTGAAGCACATGTGGTCCTCTCCACTGACTACAGTGCTGTTTCTTCCCCCTTCTACTGATTGCAGTATTTTCTTGCTCCAGTCTCACTTCTGGTTCACTTTTGGGTTCAGAGCTAGTACTTGTATTGTTCCCCTTATATATGTTCAATGGCCTACGCAGCCAGTATGATGTAATGCTTGTGCAACTGTTGTACTTTGGTTTTGGCTGTTCGAGCTCTCTATTCCAGAGGAATTACCACTCTGTAGGGCTACCAAAAGCAAGGGGTTCCACCGATAGAGATCCCTCAAGATGATTCCCTTGGCTAAAGGTACCTTAGGAAGTATCCCAAAGAGAGAGGCAATGCTGCTAGAGGAAGAGGGGAAGATGGTGGGCAAAGAAAAATTGCTTGAGAGAGAGGCTCAGAGGAACTGCTTATGTAGCACAGGAAGGGGGAGTGACTGGCTGCCTTTCCATTGAGCCACAGGCATAGCCTTCCAATTCAATGGCCTACACAGCCAGTATGATGTAATGCTTGTGCAAGTGTTGTACTTTGGTTTTGGCAGTTCACACTGTCTATTCCAGAGGAATTATTACCCTGTAGGGGTACCAAAGGCAAAGAACCCTCAAAGAAGTTTCCACCCCCAGAGGTGCTATGCATTGATTCCCTTGGCTAAAGGTACCTTAGGAAGCATCAGAAGCCCAAAAAAAGCTGCTCCACTCTGGAGCTGTGCAAGCCTCAGTCACAATATATCAGATCCAAAAAAAGGCAGCACCAGCATCCATCTTGTTTATAAAGAGACAAAATTTATTGTATTACATGCCCGTGAAAGGAGCAGTGGCAATTAAAAGCAGACTCACAAGCCCCGACCGGTTTCGTGTATGCGCACTTCCTCAGGGAGGCTGACACAGGTATAATACCTTACTTAAATACCCCCATGCCACATGTGTTAATAATTATACAATTCAATCATCAAATAGTACAAAAAACACTCCAAAATCTTCTAGCATTATAAACTATTAAATAGAATCCCTTATGCATCACTCAAAATTGTACCTGGATATGAATCAATATTAAACATTTCTAAAAATCTTTTAGACATTCTTAAGAAGTTTTTCTTTAAGAAAGGTTTTTTTTTAAATTCAGTCGCCACATGACTTATTCAAAATCACAAAACCCACCCTATTGTCATTACAAATCGAAGTCCAAACATCAATGCCCCATAATTCCTGATTTTTCATAGGAGGTCAAGAACGTCAACATAGCATGCTCATCTTCACTAAACAGGGATTTTTCTCAGTCAACACATGACTTATTCAAAATCACAAAGCCCACCCTATTATCACTATTAATCGGAGCCCACATATCATCACTCCATAATTCCTGATTTTTTTATAGGAGGTCAGCAAAAGTCCACATAACATGCTCATCTTCACTAAACAGCATGTATAATTTTTTCATAGTTATCTCTAAAAATTCAAAAGAAAAAAATCCCTCTTTCTAACTTCATATAAATGAGTAGTGACCTGAAGGTCACAAAGGTCAATTACTAATATGCTCAACAAAAATTATATCATTTCTTCTTTATATCATTTCAGTCGACACATAACTTATTCAAAATTACAAAACCCACCCTATTATCATTACTAATCGGGGCCTAAATATTATTGCTCGATAATTCTTAATTTTTTATATGGGAGGTCAGCAAGGTCAACATAACATACTCATCTTCACTAAACAGCATGTATAATTTTTTCCTTAGTTAGCTCTAAAAACTCAAAAAAACCCTCTTTCTAACTTCATGTAAATAACTAGCGACCTGAAGGTCACAAAGGTCAATTACTAATATGCTCAACAAGAACAATTTTATTATATCCATTTTTCTTTAGCTAGTTATTTCTATCATTTTAACATATCCATTTTGGTAATGCTAAACTATAATTACAAAAAAAAAAGGGGGGGGAATTATGTTAAAAAAACTGGAAAAATTTACATCGGGAAATCCATGTACCAAACATATCATATCATCTTTTCTTTAAAAACGGTAAGACAGAGATACCCTCATTTAATCCTGGTGCATCAAGATGTTTTAACATAAAAATCCAAAAAGCTTCCCTTTCTAATAAAGAATTATCCAGATCTCCCCCTCTTTCACCCACAGTCACTGTTTCTATTCCCAAAAACTGAAAAACATGTTCTCCTCTTTCAGGTTGTAACATTACATGTTTAGCTAGTGCATTTTTCGAATATAAATTTCTTATTGCTCCCAAATGCTCACCGATTCGAACTTTAAAAGCTCGACTAGTCTTACCCACATAAAATGCACCTCAACCACATGTTGCCAGGTACACAATACCCCCATTGAGCAGTTTATAAACTTTGTCCACGTGTACTTCAAATGGTCTCTGTATTACCGTAGGTACTAATGTCAGTCCTTTATTTGTTCCTCCTCATTCCTCGTTGCTGGAACCCGCCAGGTTCCAGCAACGAGGAATGAGGAGGAACATAGGGAGAGGTCAGAGCAGGAGTCGAGATTAGGATTCGAAATGAATGTAATAAATTTATGTAGTGTGGAAATGACACAGATACAGACTCAGGTATTAAATAAAGGATTGACATTTGTACCTATGGTAATACAGAGACCATTTGAAGTACACGTGGACATTAAGAAATTAACAAGGAAATGAAATCTGAAGGCTTTCTTTGTACAAAGTGGAGAACTGGCATCGACTAGGGATAGTAGTATTGATTCTACATCACAGTAACCTATGTCTGGACTTAAATTACCATCAACATTTCTCCCTCCGAGTAACCCTACCATCCAGGTTTTTGAAAGAGCATGTCTGAAGGACTTAGATATTCTCCATACAAAAAATGAACATTTTTTTATCAATATGTCTAGGGGTGAACATACTGCATTAAATGAGCTGGTGAGTAATGACTTAATTATTATAAAACCAGCAGATAAAGGAGGGTCTGTTGTTGTGATGGACACTGCGAAATATGTGCAGGAAGTCCATCGTCAACTTTCTAATGATAATTTCTATGTGAGATTAAATAAGGACCCTGCATTTTCCATACAGAAAGATACTGTGGATGTTGTTGATAGCGCTAGTAGTAGGAATATTGTAGATGTTAAAATTGTTAATTTTTTGAAAGTTAAATTTCCCATTCATAGTACTATATATATATTGCCTAAAATACACAAAACAGTGGTGGACCCACCTGGGAGACCGATAGTCTCTGGTATAGGGTCAGTAATAGAGCCTCTGTCCCAATATGTGGATATGTTTATAAAGGAGCCTGTGAAGTGTATACCTTCATATATTAAGGATACTACTGATGTGCTGAATATCTTAAAAAATGTGAGAATGGAAAAGCATTGGATTTTATGCACTATGGATATTGACTCCTTATATACAAACATTCCACATGTTGAAGGATTAGATGCATTATGGCAATGTTTAGGAGATAATAATGAATTGAGTAATGAGTTGAGAGAATTTTTAATCACCTATGCGAAGATAGTACTCAAATGTAATGTGTTTTTATTTCAACATGTATTCTATCGGCAAATTAAGGGCACAGCAATGGGGGCCACTTTAGCCCCAATTATGCGAACATCTACCTGGGAACTTGGGAGCGAGATGTAGTGTTGTCTCAGTATGTGAATCCTTTTTTTGAAAAGATTGTCTTATGGAAGCGTTTTATTGATGACATCTTATTGTTTTGGTCTGGTACTATGGAAGAACTTAAGGAGTTTGTGATTTTCTTAGAATTAATGAATCCAAACTTGAAGTTTAAAATGGATAGTAGTATGGTGAATGTACATTTTTTAGATTTGAACAAAACTTTGATGTCAGATGGTACACTTAGAATGGATCTGTTTAGAAAAGACAGCGATAGGAATACGACATTATTGTCCTCTAGTTGTCACCCTAGACATATTGTGGATAATATACCAGATGCACAGTTTTTGAGGATTTGGAGAAATTGTTCTGATATAGAAGATTATAAAATTAGAACATCTGAAATGGAGGCACGATTCTATGAGAGGGGTTATAAGCTTGAAAAAATTTAACAGGCAAGTAAAATGGTTTTTGAAAAAGACAGAGAAGTGCTCATGAGATATAAAACAAGAAAACAAGTAAATAATGATGGTGTCTTGAATTTTGTTTGTACATACACTAAGAAATCAGGACAGGTGAAAGATATTTTACAAAAACATTGGAGTATACTGCAAACTGAACTATTATTGACACCATGGGTACAGACGATGCCACGTATGCTGTATAGACGAGCTGGTAACCTTGGGGATAGATTAGTGAATAGTTTACAACCTACCCTGAAAGCAGAAACGTGTTTTCCACCACCTTTACCAAAAGGTACATTCAAGTGTTGACACTGTAAATTTTGCCAAGTGGTTAAAAAAACTGATAGGTTTTGTTCTCCTAAATCCCCAAAAGACTATAGAATTGAACAGTTTATAAACTGCTCAATGGGGGTATTGTGTACCTGACAACATGTGGTTTCGGTGCATTTTATGTGGGTAAGACTAGTCGACCTTTTAAAGTTTGAATCGGTGAGCATTTGGGAGCAATAAGAAATTTATATTCGAAAAATGCACTAGCTAAACATGTAATGTTACAACCTGAAAGAGGAGAACATGTTTTTCAGTTTTTGGGAATACAAACAGTGACTGTGGGTGAAAGAGGGGGAGATCTGGATAATTCTTTATTAGAAAGGGAAGCTTTTTGGATTTTTACGTTAAAAGGTCTTGATGCACCAGAATTAAATGAGGGTATCTCTGTCTTACCGTTTTTAAAGAAAAGATGATATGATTTGTTTGGTACATGGATTTCCCGATGTAAATTTTTCCAGTTTTTTTAACATAATCCCCCCCTTTTTTCTTTTTGTAATAATAGTTTAGCATTACCAAAATGGATATGTTAAAATGATAGAAATAACTAACTAAAGAAAAATGGATATAATAAAATTGTTCTTGTTGAGCATATTAGTAATTGACCTTTGTGACCTCCGGGTCGCTAGTTATTTACATGAAGTTAGAAAGAGGGTTTTTTTGAGTTTTTAGAGCTAACTAAGGAAAAAATTATACGTGCTGTTTAGTGAAGATGAGCATGTTATGTTGACCTTGCTGACCTCCCATATAAAAAATTAAGAATTATCGAGCAATAATATTTAGGCCCCGATTAGTAATGATAATAGGGTGGGTTTTGTAATTTTGAATAAGTTATGTGTCGACTGAAATGATATAAAGAAGAAATGATATAATTTTTGTTGAGCATATTAGTATTTGACCTTTGTGACCTTCAGGTCACTACTCATTTATATGAAGTTAGAAAGAGGGATTTTTTTCTTTTGAATTTTTAGAGATAACTATGAAAAAATTATACATGCTGTTTAGTGAAGATGAGCATGGTATGTGGACTTTTGCTGACCTCCTATAAAAAAATCAAGAATTATGGAGTGATGATATTTGGGCTCCGATTAATAATGATAATAGGGTGGGCTTTGTGATTTTGAATAAGTCATGTGTTGACTGAGAAAAATCCCTGTTTAGTGAAGATGAGCATGCTATGTTGACCTTCTTGACCTCCTATGAAAAATCAGGAATTATGGGGCATTGATGTTTGGACTTCGGTTTGTAATGACAATAGGGTGGGTTTTGTGATTTTGAATAAGTCATGTGGCGACTGAATTTTTAAAAAAACTTTTTTAAAGAAAAACTTCTTAAGAATGTCTAAAAGATTTTTAGAAATGTTTAATATTGATTCATATCCAGGTACGATTTTGAGTGATGCATAAGGGATTCTATTTAATAGTTTATAATGCTAGAAGATTTTGGAGTGTTTTTTGTACTATTTGATGATTGAATTGCATAATTATTAACACATGTGGCATGGGGGTATTTAAGTAAGGTATTATACCTGTGTCAGCCTCCCTGAGGAAATGCGCATACACGAAACTGGTCGGGGCTTGTGAGTCTGCTTTTAATTGCCACTGCTCCTTTCACGGGCATGTAATACAATAAATTTTGTCTCTTTATAAACAAGATGGATGCTGGTGCTGCCTTTTTTTGGATCTGACCTTAGGAAGCATTCCAGAAAAGAAAAGTAGTAGTACAAAAGTATGTTAGCAATCAGTAACTGTGAGACATAATAGCAGATTAGGCATCAGGCAGCTTGATAACATGATGAGATGCGTAGATTAGCAATGGCATTTCAGAAAAAGAGACATGCAAGAACAAGGGGACACAATTTAAAGATAGAAGGAGGGCGGTTCAGGGGCAATGTGAGGAATTATTATTTCACAGAGAGGGTAGTGGATGCATGAAACAGCCTTCCTGAGGAGGTTGTGGGGTCTAAAACTGTGAGAAAATTCAAGAATGCATGGGACAGACATAAGGCAATTCTTTTTGGGGGGGGGAGGAAGAAATAGTCTATTGGTTAACTAGGATCTGCGACCTATCCTGTAGGTAGGGAAATGGGCTGACTAGATGGGCCAAGCGGTCCTTATCTGCCATCAAAGTCTATGTTTCTATGTTTCTAAGTACGATGGGTTGCACTGGAGACTGAAGGGACATCCTAAGGAGAGAGGGAATGGCAAGTAGGGACACAATCTACCTCCATCCAACACCAGGACCTACCTAAAAGAATTAAGTAACACTAACTATGGCTAACTAACGTTTATGACTTGAGGAATTAGGAGAGAAAAAAAAACCTTTGAGGAGGTAATCTCTGGGGATCCAAGGCCTAGGTCACCTTCCCTTCAGCCTTGGGATGCTTTGCTTAGTGACAGCTTTGCTGCTGCAATTTAGAAACCCACTTAAATGGGGGAGGAAAATATTTCTATTTGGAGGAAAGATCTCGCTTAATCCCTCTAAGTATAACACCATGGAAGGTTGCGAGAGTGCTTTGCAATATTGGGGGCAATCAAGGCGAGAGGAGGAGGAGAGCAATGACTGCTGAGGCACTCACCTGGCCTACTCACCCTAAAAACAAATCAGGTGAACCAGAGGCAGTCGTAGGGAGAATGCGGTGAAGGTGCCTTGCTAGTAGAATACTAGAGCCAAAGGAGATCACTGTAATCACCATTCATGGCCAGTCTTAAATTCTACACCAAGAGCTGCCATTGAGTCTGAAATGGCTAAAGTCAGGCCCAGAGTGAGGACATTCCCAGCTATGGGCCAGATGAGAAGGACCCCACCCCAGGTCAGGCATGCTCAAGATGTGAACTTCATAGGTGCAGAGCAAGACCATCAGCTGCAGGGAGGCCCTGTGCCATGCAATAGTTATGGCTGGCATGCCCCAGAAAACAATTAAGGAGGAGCTGAATGAAGTGTTGAGCATTGGGACCCTCTAGTATGTGAGACATGGTAGTAGTGAGCATTGATAAAATTAATTGAGTTAGCAATGAGTGGACCTCCACGTAGGTCAGTAAGCAGAGTACACAAATGGTTAGACCTGCATGAAGGTTAAAGGAGCAGCAAATATGAACAGCAGGGCAAGCCAGCCAGGCCATCAATGAAGCCAATGAAAAGTGACAAAATACTCAAAGGAATTTAGTAGTGAAAGCAAGATTTGAACATGAGTTAGTATGCCACATGGGACCAAGGCTCCTCAACAACACCTTCAGTCCCCTGCAATAGAAAAAAACAAGAAAGTGAAGGGAAGGTGCCATGACCCACATGCAGATTTTAAAACTAGTTTACAGCATCAGCGGTAGCTTAGCTCACTTCCAGTGTATAACAGCAGTGTGCAAATGTAATAGAGCAGCAATTTGACTAGGCAGTGCAGTGAAAACAGCAGCAATGAGGGATGTAGTATGAGTTCAGGAAGCAGGATTGAGCTGCATGAGTTAGGGTTCAGAGTGAGCCTGAACCAGGTAAAAGCAATTAAGATGCATAGTGTGGAGAGCAGCAGCAGGGATGCATCTTGAGCTGAAACAGATGGATGATGATTGCTGTTGCATTGTGAGTAAATGGGAACAAGTAGCATGAGCTCTGGATTAGCAAAATACAAAGAGTTTAAAAACAGAAGCCCCCCAAAAGAAAGCAAAACAAAAGACAAACACAAGAACAGGGAACAAGCAACACAAAAAGCACACAGCCAGAGGCAAACAATGCAAGCCAAATGCAGGAGAACAGACAACAGAAGCCCAGCAGAAACAAGCAGAGCCAAATCACAGCAAGGTGGGGGGCAGGCCCTAGCAGGCTGCAAAGGATAGACCGACAGACCTTACATATGCAAAGAAAAAGTGCTTGAGAGAGAGGCTCAGAGGAATTGCTTATGTAGCACAGGAAGGGGGAGTGGCTGGCTGTTTGTCCATTGAACCACAGGCATAGTCTTCCAATAATCATGTTTCTCTGGTGTCTAGTGGCACCCACTACACTCTGATCACTGTCCCTGCTACACTGTACCATTTTATTCATTTATAATTTATTAAAGCATTTCACCAGGTAAAAACAAACTGAGTTCAAGTAGCTCATTTCTAGATGCATCCTGGGGGAAGGGGAAAGGAGATGTTAATATATACCGTAGAAACATAGAAACATAGACTTTGATGGCAGATAAGGACCGCTAGGCCCATCTAGTCTGCCCATTTCCCTACCTACAGGATAGGCCGCAGATCCTAGTTAACCAACAGCCTATTTCTTCCTACCCCCCACAAGAATTGCCTTATGTCTTTCCAATGCATTCTTGAATTCTCCCACAGTTTTAGACCCCACAACCTCCTCAGGAAGGCTGTTCCATGCATCCACTACCCTCTCTGTGAAATAATACTTTCTCACATTGCACCTGAACCGCCCTCCTTCTATCTTTAAATTGTGTCCTCTTGTTCTTGCAAGTCTCTTTTTCTGAAAGATGCTACCCTCTTAGACTTTGTTGATTCCACTGAGGTACTTAAAAGTTTCTATCATGTCCCCCCTCTCCCTTCTTTCCTCAAGGGTGTACATATTAAGCTCCTTTAGTCTCTCCTCATACGGCTTCTCTTGCAGACCATGCACCATTTTAGTTGCCCTCCTCTGGACTGCCTCTATCCTGTCTATGTCCTTGCAGAGATGGGGTCTCCAGAACTGGACACAGTACTCCAGATGGGGTCTCACCAACTGTCTGTACAGAGGGATAATAACTTCCTGTTTTCTGCTGCTGATGCCTCTCCCTATACATCCCAGTATACCCCAACCCTCCCTACTGCCTTCTCACATTGCTTGCTAACCTTAAGGTCATCTGATATGATATGAGCACAAGTATAGATATATTGAGAGTACATATAGGATACAAAATAGAGATTTCAACAGAAAATAGAGTACAAACAATAAGTGCAATATACAGTGGCAGCAGTTTGGTATAAAGAATAAGTGCAATAAACAATGGTGGCAGATTGCAACCTGGGGAGTAAGGGAGAGGAAGAATATGCCATAATGAAAATGGGACATAGGAACAGGGAGAGAATAATATAACCTGTATGGAGAGCTATGGGGGGAATGGGATTGGGGATAAAGAGAAATTGTGCAAGTGCAGAGACAATGGAGACAGGGGAGGTGTTAGATGTAAAGGAGACAATGGAGACAGGGGAGGTGTTAGATGTAAAGGAGACAATGGAGACAGGGGAGGTGTTAGATGTAAAGGAGACAATGGAGACAGGGGAGGTGTTAGATGTAAAGGAGACAATGGAGACAGGGGAGGTGTTAGATGTAAAGGAGACAATGGAGACAGGAGGTGTTAGATGTAAAGGAGACAATGGAGACAGGGAGGTGTTAGATGTAAAGGAGACAATGGAGACAGGGAGGTGTTAGATGTAAAGGAGACAATGGAGACAGGGGAGGTGTTAGATGTAAAGGAGACAATGGAGACAGGGGAGGTGTTAGATGTAAAGGAGACAATGGAGACAGGGGAGGTGTTAGATGTAAAGGAGACAATGGAGACAGGGGAGGTGTTAGATGTAAAGGAGACAATGGAGACAGGGGAGGTGTTAGATGTAAAGGAGACAATGGAGACAGGGGAGGTGTTAGATGTAAAGGAGACAATGGAGACAGGGGAGGTGTTAGATGTAAAGGAGACAATGGAGACAGGGAGGTGTTAGATGTAAAGGAGACAATGGAGACAGGGGTGTTAGATGTAAAGGAGACAATGGAGACAGGGGAGGTGTTAGATGTAAAGGAGACAATGGAGACAGGGGAGGTGTTAGATGTAAAGGAGACAATGGAGACAGGGGAGGTGTTAGATGTAAAGGAGACAATGGAGACAGGGGAGGTGTTAGATGTAAAGGAGACAATGGAGGAAGAGGGAGGAAGAACAAGACCAGGTATGTTATGGACAGTGACAGGGGGGGAGGTGTGGGAGCAGAGAAGAGAAATAAGGGAGGGTTTAGAGGGAGCAGAGCAATGTTTAAGGGGAGAGAATTCCAGAGTTTAGGAAAACAGAAAGAGAAGGCTGATTGGCCAGCAAGAGTTTTATGGGAGAGGAGCTTAAGGGAATGAAACCCAGCTTTTCAGAGGGAGTAGGAGGAGGGGGTGGAGGTGGAGGAAGAGAGCAGGGAGTCAAGATAGAGGGGAAGAGAAGAAAGCCAGAATTTTGAGGTGAAGGAAGTACAGTGGGAGAGATGGTGATCCTCCAGGGAAGGGAAGGAAAGAGCAGAGTAGAGAGTACAGTAGTGGGTGCGAGTAAGGCAGTTGACAGCAAAGCAGCAGAAGGAGTGGAAGAGGGGATCAAGTCTAGCCAGAGTGGACTTAGGGGCAGCACCATAGACTAAGTCACCGTAATCAAAGATAGGGAGAATCATCTTGGTGAGGATGTCTAGGCAGGCACGGAAGGAAGGGGATCCAATTTTTATGCCTATATAGGGCACCAAGTTTAGGATGAAGCTTTTTGTGAATGGCATCAATATGTTGGGGGAAATGGAGGTGACGATCATGCCAGACACCTAGATATTTGAAGGCTGGCACATCGTCAATAGGGACTCCATCTAAGGTGTTAAAGTAAGGGAGGTCTGTGAATTTGAAAACCTTGGTCTAGTGCCAAAGCACATAGAGACCATCTTTTTTGGTATTTAGAGATAGCTGATTAGACTGAAACCATTGTTGGACTGAGTCAAAATCAGGTTGGAGCTTGGCTATCAGCTCGGCTGGCGATGAACCAGAGACAAATAGGGCTGTGTTGTCTGCATACATGTGTATGGATGCAGATGAGCAGGCAGCTGGAAGGTCATTTAAAAATATGGAAAATAAGATAGGTCCAAGAACAGAGCCTTTTGGGACACTGGTGGTAATGGGGAGGGGAGGGGATAAGGCACCTTCAAACCTCACAGATTGAGATGTACATGTGAGGTAGGAGCTGAACCAATGAGTGGCGGGGCAGAACGGCCAGCAGAACTGAGTCTGTGAAGTGGATGAGAGATGTTGTTGAATGCTTTTGCCAGATCGACAAAAATGGTGGCATTGAGAAGATCGTGGTTCATAGCTGTGTGGATGGGCACTATTAGTCAGAGGAGGGAGGAGGTGGTGGAGTGGATTTTTTGAAAGCCAGACTGGAAAGGGGTGAAGAAGGATCATGATTCAAGGGAGGGAGAGAGTTGGAATAGAACTATGTGTTAATGGAGTTTGGAGAGGGTAGAGAGGAGGGATATAGGGCAGAAGTACCCTGGAGAAAATGGGTCACCACCTTTGTGGAGGGGATGACAGTAGCATGCTTCCAAGATACAGGAACAGAGGCCAGGGAGAAGGAGAGGCTTATTAAGGAGGCAACAGGAGAGGCAATGGCACAATGGCAAGGGCAGAGAGATACAAGAGATTAGGGTCAAGCCCATCAGGGCTGCTGTTTTGGAAGGGGCTGAGGGCTAGAAGGGCTTTCAGAGAGGAGGAAGTGGAAACAGGAGAAAAGAAAAATGGAGGAGATGAAGGGGAATGGAGAGAGAGGTGAAAGGAGGGAGGAAGGACACGAGGATAGACACATAGGTGGTAACATAAGTGTGAAAAGCAGTGGCCACAGATGGAGGGTCAGAGGCTGAGGACCCTAAATTTAGAGTTGGGGAGGTGGACTGGGTTGGAGGGGAGTAAAGGGCTTGAATGGCTTTCCAGAACTTAGAGGGGTGACTTAAGTTACTCTGGAAAGATGAGAAAAACTTTGCTTTGGCTAACCTGGTGGCCCTGGTGCAAGAATTTCACAGGGAGTGATACCTGTGCAGGTCTGTAGTGGATCCTGAGCCCTTATGGGATTTCCATGTCAGGTCATGAGCACATTGGCAGGCCAGAAGTTCAGCAAAGATCCAGGGTAGATGGGAGCCTCTGACCCTGGTTTTGCACAGTGGGGCATGCTGATCCCATATCTGTATAAATTTGGAGTGGAAGTAATCAAGAACTGAATTAATGTCAGTGGCATTGGAGATTGGGTACCAGTCAGTAGACAGTAGGTCAGCATGTTGGGAGGATAGGTCTAATGACCAGAAGGAATGGATCTGGATAGTTTTAGGGGAGCTTTGGGGCACTGAAATTTGTGAATACAGTAAACCATGTGGTGTTTGCTAGGTGCATCGGGTAGTGTACCAGCACCAATGATGTGATGCGAATGATTGGTGAGGACTCAGTCCAGGAGAGAGTGATTTTGAGATTTCAGGTTAAGGCTGGTCAGGGAGGAGATAAGTTGAGTAAGATGCAGTGACTTTATATTTTGGCAGAATTTTGAGTTGGGTGGAGACAGCCAATTAATATTGAAGTCGCCCAGAATGAGAAGATCACCAGAAGGGGCAAGAGCAGTTATAGTAGGCAGTAGCTCAGCGATCAGAGTGGTGGGAGATAGGCCTGGCAGCAGTAGAGTGTAAAGGAGTTAGAGATTGAGTACCAGGAGTTCATAGGCTGCAGGAGTGAACATTGAAAGCACTGTGGAGCATTGAATAGAGGAGGAGAGGTAGATAGCAATGCCGCTGCCCTTTTGGGGTGGTCTTTATGGGTGAGAATGAAACCTGGGATTGTGATGGCAGAATATGGAATTTTGGGAGAGCCACGATTCTGAAACAATGAGGACATTTGGTTGGAGGAAGGTGATGAGAGGTTGAAAAAGGTCAATTTTGGGAAGGAGACTGTGGATGTTGATATAGGCCATCCAGAGCCCTTTGAGAAGATCAGAGGGAAGGGCATGGACTGGGTTAGGGTTGGGCTCAACATCACCAGCCATAAGGATTTCCCTGGATTCTAATGGTACCCCCACCCTCCAATCACCATCCCCATTATCTATTATTGTTTCTTGTTGTGTAGTGGCACCTCTACCCTCCGATCACTGTCCCTGTTATACAGTAATGTTTCCCTGGTGTCAAGTGGCACAACCTCAGATCACTGTCCACATTATATAAGACTATTTCCATGGTGTCTAGTGGCACCCCCACCCTCTGATCACCATCTCCATTATGTAGTACTACTTTCCTGGTGTCTAGTGGTACCCCCATCCTCTGATTGTTGTCCTCATATTCATTTTACCAATGTAAACAGAAATAAAGAAAACCATCTCTCAATAATTTTTAACCTGAAAAAAAAGTCCTTGTCAAACTGCCCCCCCATCCTGACCTCCTACTCAGCACCCACCACCTCCACCCCACTGCAACCCACTTACACCCTCACTCACTTGAACATGTCACACAATGAAGATCCACTCCCTGATTGAAGACATGTGTAACCCCTAGGTGGCACTATCCCACGGGCTACTACCCCTGCCTGCTTAACTACTAACAGGGTGAGGGGCCTAGGTCCAATGGCAAGTGTCTCCACCCAGAGGTCATGGTTTGCAGTAGTTAAATTAGCTTGGTCACAGCCGTCTGGGACACTGTAACCCCCCTTTCTTCCCACTAGTGGCCCACACAATGCATCAGGAATATCTTCACAATGTACACTTACCCCCAGGACTGGCTCTGTCAACTGGACTCTGAGGACCCCCTGCAAAACAAGACGACACAGTGCAAAAACCACAATGCAATACTTTAACATAAACAAATACCTCAGTCAGTTTAACTTTGCTGAAACAAACAGATCTGATTTATTTAAGGAGCTTTAACAAGGACGGGGGAAATCAGGTTAATTAGGTTAAACACATTAATAATCACAGTACTGTGCGCATATTCAGAGTCCTGAATTGTCACTTTCTCTGGGTACCCAGGATGTGGGGGGGAGCCATGATTGGTGCAGCTGGTTGGGGCCCTGTGATGGAGAAACACTGGCACAATACCCAAATTGTAATCTGGAGCTGATTGGCTCGGTTTGTGAAGAAATTAAAAAAAAAAAATTAGATGACACACTTGCAATTCGATAAATAGATGGCAGGGAGCTACCCAGCTATGTACTCATGAACTCAATGCTGGGAACTGGATGGAAGGCAGATTGTTCTGGATTGCCAGGAGGAGCAGACCATGTGGACAAGGACCTTGTGACTGGACCCTACTGCAGTTTAGAGCAAATGGATGTAGTCTGGATTAAGCTGGAGTTTACTTCCAGCTTCATGCACTCAATTCATTGTACAGGGGATTTGAAACACGATTTCCCACAAGCACTACACACATTTATATGTAAAAGGAAAGTACTATACCAGGCAGACTGCTTCTCTATCTCGATAGCAATTACTGCACAGTTCCCGGGAGAACACACAGCAGATTCAGTTCCTGACAGACCGAGTGCGATTCAACAATTTCTCCAGTCTTCTACAGGGTGAGCCTGGTTTCTACTCTTCAGATCTCCTTGATTCTCTTCCCAGGTCGGATTCAGTCTGAACAGGCGCTTGCACAAACTGCAGACCTGAAACTTAGGGCCTTAACACGCGATTACCACACTAAAACTACACACCGAGGAAGCACCCAGCTCCTTGTCTCTTCACTGCCCAAACTGATCTGACTTTCCAGTAGACAGAGCTGGACATTTCCTTTGAGTTTCTCCCAGTTCAGTTGGCTTGTTTGGCTGTCACTCACAATCAGACTCCCCCTGTTGGTGCAAAAAGACACCAAAGTCCAAACTACAATTCCCAGTGGCATCTGCCATACAGTCCCATGTGGCTGGCTCCAGAGGAGAGTCCAAGTTCTGATTCACCTAGAGCAGTCTCCATTTTAAAAGATCCCCACAATGATTGGTCCAATTCAGCAGTTCACAACCAACATGAGGGAGCTACTCTGCACTGTCCTTGCTACAAGAAAGCAGATTAAAACAAACTGCATTTTTATTATTACTCTAAGAGGTTACAAGCAAACAATTACATCTCCTTCTACCTACTTAGCGACTGCAGAAATGGAGTGACTTGGCAGTAGCTCGAGCGGGACTCGAGCAGGGAAACACACAGACCCCCATCCAAAGTAATTATGTCTGCAGGCAGACAGCTCTTAAAGAAACAGTACCAGAGGCTCTAAAAGCACCCACAGATAAATGGCTTAGACTCCGAACACCATCCAGGCTTGGAGCATTCAAGCAAGCTCCTGGAGACTTTTGGGAACCCCCATTTGCAGGGGGTTACACCCTTCCCGGCCTGGAAAAAGCTTGGCCTCCATGTCGAGCAAGTACCCCCATAAGTTTCAATTGCAACCATATACATTTGCATCAGTATCACATAAGGATCATACATCTAATCATCAGTCAATATATCACTTTCCAAGAAACGCATTTCTGAAACTTTGCAGTACATCACTCTTTACACAGTATTACACACACATTGTACCATAAGTCAGGTTATTACCTCTTGTACATGAAACCTGAAGAAAGCGGGCCCTTCCCTATCAGCTACCTTGGGGCTGGATAGAGCAGGGGCACCATACCTAGAGGGCAACACAAGTAACTTGGAGTTAGCACTGATGTTCACTTTGGGCAATGAGCTCGGGGACACATACACTCCTTTATGGACAACATTGAGAGGCAAGTCCACAGGCCTCTCAGGGGAATCATAACTGAGGTGCACCACAGGCTTTACAGCTTGACCAGTCTTTCAAGGGCAATTGTTCCAATCTCTGCACTCTGAGCCTCATTATCAGCATTGTCTTTACTTGCCTGGGGAGTCTCCATTGGGGTAGAGAGGCTAGAACTTGGGGCATTCTCAGCTCCAGGAGTTACAATCTCTGAGTCCACAACACTAGGCTCACATGGAGAGTTTTCGGACACTGGCAGTGGACCGTCAGGGCACTCAAAATACTCTTCCTGTTCTGGTGTATCACCATTCTGTTCTAGTCCATCATTTTCCTCTCCTGAAGCTCAAACAGTTCAACCATGCACAATGATTCCATATCATCTGACTTGATGCTTTGCACTTCACTTTCTGGGAGCATTTGATCCAAGGACAAAGCTGGGGGCTTAGACAGTCCAGAAGGCCCAGCTTCATCTCCAGTACTGACTAGGGCATTGCCCCAAAACAACTCTTATGACTCAGTCATAAGAAGCGTAGTATTCAAAGTCACACTCACTTTCCTCTGATATGGACTGACAGTCATGCTCAACTGGGACTTGGGGAGGGGAACACTTTAACTCAGCTTCTGTAGGTGAAGAGTTTCTTGATTTTTTCTTAGCAGCAGCTCTAGTCACTGGTCCAGAGGGAGCATTTTCTGGGGGCTCAGACTCAATCAAGATTTGTCCAATGGGCAGTAAATGATTTCTATGCATTGTCTTCACATCTTTTGAATTATTCTCAGGCCTTACTTTGTACATTGGCAGATCATCTAGTTTGCCCACTGCAATGTGAGGGACATGGTGCCATCTGTCAGCAATCTTATGTTTGCCATGCAGTCCCAGATTTCTTAGCAATACCCAGTCTCCCTCCTGGAGTTCCTGTGCTTTCACCTTTTTATCATACCTTTCTTTGTTGGCCAGATTTCTTTTGACATAGAAACATATAGAAACATAGAATTTGACGGCAGATAAGGACCGCTTGGCCCACCCAGTCTGCCCATTTCCCTACCTAATGGATAAGCTGCAGATCCTAGTTAACCAGCAGCCTACTTCTTCCTGCCCCCACCCCCTAGAATTGCCTTATGACTGTCCCATGCATGCTTGAATTCCACCACTGTTTTTGACTCCACAACCTCCTCTGGAAGGCTGTTCCATGCATCCACAACCTCTCTGTGAAAAATACTTCCTTAAATTACCTCTGAGCCGCCCCCATCTTCAAATTGTGCCCGCTTGTTCTTGCACACTCTTTTTTGAAAGATGCTACCCTCTTGGACTTTGTTGATTCCTTGAGGGTACTTTGAAAGTTTCTATCATGTCCCTCTCTCCTCCTTTCCTCGAGGCTATACATGATTAAGCTCCTTAAGCATCTCTTCATGTCTCTCCGTGCAGACCCTGCACCATTTTAGTTGCTCCTGGACAGCTTCCATCCTGTCTATGTCTTTATGGAGATTGGTCTCCAGAACTGCATGAGTACTCAGATGGGGTCTGACCAGCTGTCTGTACAGAGGGATAATAACTTCCTGTTTTCTACTGGTGATGCCTCTCCCATGCATCCCAGTATCCCCCAGCCCTCCTCCTGCCCTCTCACATTGCTTCTGCCCACCCTTAGGTCATCTGATATGACTACCCCCAGGTCCCTTTCCATTTTTGTTGTTGTTAGTATCTCACCCCCACTGTGTACTCTTCCTGGGTTTTGTTTCCAGGTGCATTAGCTTGCACTTCTTAGCACTGAATCTAAGCTATACATTTGACCATTTCTCTAACCTTGCCAGTCCCATCTCATCCTTTCCACCCACCTTGTGCATCAACTCTGTTGCAGATCTTTGTGTCATCTGCAAAGAGACATACTTTTCCTTCCAGTCCCTCTGCAATGTTGCTTATAAAGACATTGAAGAGGACCAGTCTAATACTGAACCTCATGGTCCCACTAGTAACCCCCTTTCTTCAGAGTGGACTCCATTTACTATTACTCTCTGTGTCCTATTCTCCAGCCAATTCTTTACCCAGGCTGTCATCTTGGGACCCACTCCCAGGACTAACGTTGTGTATTAATCTTTTGTGTGGGACTGTGTCAAATGCCTTGCTAAAGTCTAGGTGAGCCATGTCCACAGCCCTCCCTGATCTACTACTTTGATTACCCAGTCAAAGAAATCTATCAATTCATCTGGCATGATCTTCGCTGTGAATCCATGCTGCCTTGGGTCCTGTGCCCCTCTGGCCTCTAGATACTGACAGTTCTTTCCTTCAGAAGTGATTCCATCATTTTCCCTACCACTGAGGTTAAACTAACAGGTCTGTAGTTTCCTGCTTCTGCCTTGCTCCCACTTTGTGAAGAGAATCACATCTGCCTCCTCCAGTCCTTGGGTACCACCCCATCCTCCCATGATTTGTTATTAAGAGGTGAGTCAGTGGTGTCACTAGTTCTACCCTTAGTTCTTTTAAATTCTGGGATGAATCCCATCAGGCCCCATTGCTTTGTCCACCTTCAGTTTTAAGAGTTCTTTCAAGAACCCTTTCTTCTGTAAATGGGCTGGTATCAACTTCTGTATCCAGTGTTTCTACTGTTTGTTTAAGGTACCTCCCCTCTTCCTTTGTAAATACTGAGCGAAAATATTTGTTTAGTATCTCTGCCTTTTCAGGTCACCCTCTGCCCCACCCTCCTCCCTTTAATAAGCCTCACTGTATCCTCCCTTGGTCTTCTTCTTTGCTCCTAGATGAACCTATAAAAGGTTTTATCCCCTTCTTAACATAGTTGGCTATCTTTTCCTCAGTTTGGCCTTTAACAGTTCTGACTGCCTTCCAGCTTCCTTTTTGCTTTAACTGATACTAGTTCTCTGTCCTAGCTTCTTCTGTGATTCCTTGTACTTCCTAGAATACTTTCTTTTCTCTTGAACTTCACTGCCACTTCCTTTGAGAACCATAGTAGTTTCTTACATCATTTTATTTTGTTTATTGCTTCACACAAAAGGCTTGTTACCTCTGTGATGGCAGTTTTATTATTCCCCATTGTTCTTCCACCCTCCTTCCTGCCCATTTGCTGGCATTTCCTTAGGCACTCACCCATTTTGGCAAAAGTCAGCCTCAGAAGTCCAGCACTTTTGCCTTTGTATGACTTGACTCTATTGCTGTGTTTATTGTGAACCATACTGTTCGATGGTAGCTAGTTCCCAGATGGCTACCCACTTCTACATCTGTGATCCTCTCTTCATCTCCATTTGAGAGAACCAGGTCTAAGATTGCTCCCTCTTGAGTTGGATCCAATACTAGTTGTCTAAGGCATGCCCCCTGTAGGGCATCTAGAATAACCCCACTCTTCAGCCATGGTTTGAGCCAGTTGGTACACATGATTTAGCTGGGCCTTGTGGAGCCCCATACTGAACAAAAAAGTTTACTACAAGTACTTTTGCCTCAGTCGATGCCTTCTGATCCTTGGTGGGGCCTTTAAGTTTTGCACATACTGTAAATAGTTGTCAGCTTGAAACCCATCAGGAGAAACCCCAACGCACACATCTACCGGCAGTCGAGCTTCTCTTCCAAACATCAGGCAGTAGGGGGAGAACCCAGTGGCATCACTTTTGGTGCAGTTGTAGGTGTATACCAGGGTGCTAATTTGTTGGCTCCATCTAGACTTGTCCTTTGGGTGGAGGGTGCCTAGCATATCTAGCAAGGTGCAGTTGAAACGTTCAGGCTGTGGGTCCCCCTCGGGGTGATAAGGGGTGGTTCTTGACTTCTGCATTCCCCAGAGAGAAAGCATCTCTTTGATCAGATGACTCTCAAAGTCTCTTCCTTGATCAGAATGAATTCTTTGTGGAGCCTCATAGTGAACAAAAAAGTTTTCTACAAGTACTTTTACCTGAGTCGATACCTTCTGGTCCTTGGTGGGAAAGCTTGGGCATATCTCGTAAAATGGTTAGTGACCACCAGCACATTGCTAATATTTCTTTGATCTGACTCCAAACTCCGAAAATCAATAGGGACCAGCTCCATGGGTTCACTGGTGGTGATGTTAACAAAGGGGCATCCTCTGGGCAAAGCTTTCCTCTATAGCAGCAACTGCAAGTTGAATGTGTTGCCACATCAGCCCCATCTTAGGCCAATAGAATCTGGATCTCACCAAGTCAAGTGTTCTATCTATACCAAGGTGCCCCATGTGGTTGTGTAAGGACCTCAGTACTGAGTCTCGAAAGGCAGTGGGCAGCACTAGTTGTTGTTTGTCTACTTGTCCACCTCTGTGTACTGTTTCTCTGTATAACAGTCTATTGATCATTTTCAACTTAGGACCTTCTTTGTATAACAATGTAGTTCTTAAATCAGTGGAACGTAATTTGGACACATCTTTCCCTGCATAGAGGGCTTCTAAAGCTGATTTGATCATGGGATCGCGGGATTGAGCCCGCTGAATACTGTCACTGTCCAGCTGAGGCTGTGCACCAATGTCTATTGAAAAGTGGCAATAAGCAGCAGGATGCAATTCTCAGAGGGTCCCAAACAATCCACCATACAGTCCACTGCGTCCATGACATGTGTTCCTCCTCTGTCAAACTCCTGGCAGAGTGTCAAATATCAGGTTCTGACAGTCTGACCCAGTCATTCTGGGGAACAGGCCTCCGGGAGAGAGCATCAGCATCTATGTGGTTCAGGCCTGCTCTGTATTCAACAGCATAGTCATATGCAGATAATGCAGAAAGCCACCTATGACCAGTGGCATCCAACTTAGCTGAAGTCTGCACATAGGTCAAAGGATTATTGTCAGTTTTTACTAGTATCTTAGCCCCATGCAAGTACTCGTGGAATTGGTCAACAATAGCCCACTTCAAAGCTAGGAGCTCTAACTTATGCACAGGATAGTTCTTTTCGGATGGGGTCAGGCTTCTACCTGCAAAGGCCACTGGTCTCAGGCCATTCTCGTGCTCTTGGTACAACACAGCCACCAACCCTTGCAAGCTAGCATCACTGTGCAGGACGTAAGGTTTTGTTGGATCAGCATAGGCCAACACTGGTGCATGGGTAAGTTGATATATGATCTTATGAAAAGCAGTCTCAGAATCAGGAGTCCAGCGGGCCCCAAATACTTCACTTGGATGAAAATACACTCTTTCAATCTCGAGGGGCGCTGACTTTTTGTATTTTTTGTGGGTTGGGGGATACCCTTGAGTAAGGTTAAGTAAAGGGTGGATCACTCTTGAATAGTCCTTGTTGATTTTTGGGCTGTGGCCAGGTGGTCAAGGCCTCAACTTTACTTGGGTCGGTCTCTATTCCCTCGGTGGATACTATGTGTCATACCTACTTTATTGATTTTTGAAAGAATTGACACTTATCAATGGACAGTTTAAGGCCAAAGTCTTCCAGTCGGTCCAACACCTTGAATAATCTACTCTCATGTTCCTCCAGTGAGCTGCCAAACACAATAACATCATCTAGGTATCCAGGCACTCTAGTAAGTTCATGTCCCCAACTGCACGCTCCATCAATTGTTGAAAAGTGGCTGGGCGCCTGAAATCCTTGAGGCATCCTCATGAATTCATAGAAACTAGCGGACAGATAAAGGCTGTCTTCTCATGGTCCTCTGGGGCCATGGGATCTAGTAGTACCCACTGAGAAGATCCAGCACAGAGAACCACTTGCTCCCATTTAGGCAGTCCAAAGCATCCTGAATGCGGGGCATTGTGTACTGATCAGGGATAGTCCGCCGGTTTAAAGAGTGATAATCCACGCACATCCTTATTGTCCCATTCTTTTTTCTCACTACCACAATGGAGGAAGCATAGGGGCTTCTGGATTCTTGTATTACACCAGCAGCTAGCATCTCTCGTAGGTGCCGACTCACATCATCTATGTCAGCAGGTGCTAGGAGTCGAGATCTCTCACAAAATGGCTTTTCATCATGCAGCCGGATATGGTGCTCAGCTCCTTGCACGCATTCTATGTCCCATTCCTTTAAAGAAAACACCTGGTCTGTCTGAGCAAGCTTCTCACTGATCCTCACCTTCCATTCAGCTGGCAATGGGGAGTCACCAAAAATCAAACAAGTCAGGCATTACCCTGTCATTCTTCCCCGAACTCTTTTTTTTACTATATTGAAATCTAGGATTACAAATACCTTTGAGCAGGAACTTACAAAGGTTCCATGTCGAAGGAATAGGGGATATACATGCATACAAAGGTCAACATAATAATACATAGTTACACAATAAAGTAAGAGACTGAGGCTTAGGAAATTCCAGTAATTCAAAATGTGCCAAATGTTAGGTAGCATGACATACCAGCCAAGGGCAATCTTAAAAATAAGCACTGCAGGTGAGAGGGAAGGGGGTATGCAGGCAGGAAGGCCATTGTCAGAGTCTTGCTACTGGGTAGCACTGCAGTGTCTGCACAATGCACATTAGCCAGGGTGCAACCTCTATTTACTCAAATCTCTCTGTCAGACACATTGTGAACTTGAACCATTACCCTTCTGGTATAAGCATGGGCTCTAGCAGGCAAAATGCTAGGCTTGACCAGCAGTGCCTCCGCCAATTTTCCATCGCCTGGTGCATCCAACATTAATATTTTATTCTTGACATCCTTTCTGATACTGACCTCTCCCTGTAAGGTACACTGGGCATTTGGAGCCAGAATCAGAGACTCAGGATCCTTCTTCCAGACAATTCTAACCGGTTCCTCTGGTTCTACTTTTTCAGCATCTCTCTGTGCCTCATAGACCTTCTTGACCAAGGACGGAATTCTTAAAGCTCTACTAGTCCTTGACCCCTGTTTTTCATAACACAACTGTGCCAGCCATCCAAACATATGAGTATTTGTTCCAATCAACAAAGGGACCCCATCATATAGTACAGTGGGGGGACACACTAAGGCTAGGGTCTCTACTTGTTCGGCCACTCCAGCCACGGAGGTGGGGAAAGACAGCCAGATTTGTATATACCCAGAATAGGGACAGACCTCCTCACTTAACCCCCATACATGCAGTTGTAACCCCCTGTTACCCAGGGTTACTAGAATCCCAGTAAGACCTAGTGGTAGGCAGGGAAGGCAGCTTGTGAAACTCTAGTTAAATGGATTTCACACTGTCTCACTCTGTTCTCAGTCTCAGCTGAGACTGAGGGATGACATCACCATAGAACTGTTGTAGCTGCATGAGCCACACTGGAATCTGAAAATGGGAGTTAGGTTAGAATGTTGGGAGTTTTTGAAAGCAGTTGTATGTGAGCAGTCTTGAAGAGAGGAGCACAGCAGTCTGTGCACAGGCTCTTGGAGCCTAGGTTCTGATATAGAGCTACTTTTAGGGAAAGGTGTGTGTTTCCACCTAAAGAGGAACACAGTAAGTTGTTCTTGAAGTGGTGAAGACCACTGATACTGGTCTCTGTGCCGAATCCCTGAGGGGATGGGGGTGGAAGGTTTGCCTGTTATTCCAGGTGCAACCTCCTGGTTCCGGCTAGGGAAGAAGCTGCCTTATTTTCTGAAATGTGTTGAGGCACCAGAAGCTGTCAAGATTCACTTGTGGGGCACCTGCAACCAAAGGGTGAGTTCTGCTATTGTCAAAGGGCCTATGTTTCACCTGAACTATTGTTAAAGTGAGAATTCAACTGCTGAATCAGTGGGAGGCCTAGAGGAATAGGTTAAGCCAAAGTAAAAGTATGTTCAAGTCCAGCACAAGGGGAAAGCCAAGACATGTAGAGGAAATGTGCTATGCATTTACCCTTTAATCTACACTGCCAACCTTTTCAGGAAGAGATCTTTAAGTATGTTCGAGTTTAGTACAAGGGGAAAGTCAAGACATGTAGAGAAAATGTGCTATACATTTACCCTTTAATCTACATTGCCAAGCTTTCAAAAAGAGTTGTTTAATGTCCAGAGAAATGGTCGGGTATGGATTGTGGAAGCTGGAGGTGGGAGACCCCCCCCCTTCTTTAGTAACCAGGTTCACCTCTGCAGATTTGCTCTGTGGCCCGTTTACTTTGCTTCAGGCACTTGGCCAGTGCTGAGGGAAGTACCCAGATGTGGGCTTGAACGGAAATTTCCCTTAAGGAGTTGAAGGCTCTAAGGTGGTTTGGGGAGCCACCAACAGAAAATGTGGTCCACTGCCATATGGACCGGGATCGAGTGGCCGGCAGGGGAGCCGGGCCAGGTAAAACCCAAATAGTGTACAAGTCGGGCTGTGTACCCAAAGCAGCGTGTAAGTCCAGGCTGTGTGCCTGGTGGGTTCAGAGCCCGAGGGCTGAAATGTTGAAGAAGTGTTCTGTTACTCTTATCTGCATTACCAGGAATGTAGCCCTGTGGGGTCCGTCTATGCTTTGTTTGTTCAGTTTGGATGTGAATGAAAGCCACACTTTAGAATCCCATTCCTGGTATTGGACATGACAGTTATTGCTTCCTGTTTTCGGATTTACTTGGGTGCCCATGTGCAGAGTAGCCAAACCTAGTCCCCTTGTGCCGAGTAACCTAGTCCTCCCTGAACCCAGTCCCCACCTGGTACTGCTGTCAGCTTCAACAGTATACCACCTGTTGTTTGCAAAAAGGCAGGGGTAAGGGGTTTACACAGTCCTTCTAATGGTTGTAAGGGCACATCTGACAAATGTTTCTGATATCAATCCTGGAACATAATTGTCACTTGGGAGCCACTGTCTAATACAGCTTTTGTAGACACTCCATTCACCTTTACAGTGGTCTCCATGGAGGGACCCACTATTCTGGACCAGTCTGGAGAGGTGGTAGCGGGGGCCTGGTCAACTGACCTTGCAACAAAGGGACGTGAGTTATCATTTTTGGGACCCTCACTGGGATCATTTTGTGCACCTCTTAACCACTGATTTGTTCTCCAAAGCTCTCCTTGTAGCCTATATAAAACTTTGTCTGTGTCTTTTGGGGACTGGCATTCTCTCTCTTCATGTGCCCATCCTTCCCACAATTATAACAAAATGAACGGTCACGTGATGGTGATCTGAAAGTCGGAAGTTCTCTAAAGCAGCTCTGCTCTTTCACCATCTAAAATTCATAATTAAAGTCTTTTATTCCTGTGAACTACCTTCAGAAAGGATACTATACCTTCTCCTCAGCTCCGAAAGAGAAATAGAGTGGGAAGCAATGGAAGTGTACTTGAGAAAGGTGCCGCCGCGTCATTCTCCACCTCCAAGTCCTGAAAAAGATAAGGCCGCTTAGCGAGTGAAACAGCAGGCCTCGAGCTCGCCTAATCCTCTGCGGTGCAAACTGCATTGTCGGAAGACAAATTCCTAGAAATAATGCAACCGATACAAGAAGTCATTGCAGCAATGTCTGCAGATTTACAGCAGATTATATCCTCAGTTGTGGCTTTATCCATGCGAGTAGGGGATTCCGAGGTAAGAATTACCTCTCTCGAAAATAAACAAGGAAAAACAGAACAAGACATCGTGGCAACCAATAAGAGGATGAAAAAGCTAGAAGATAAGTTGGGGGACTTAGAGAGATGTATCCGGAGAAATAATTTATTAATTATACGTATCCCGGAACATGAAGAGGGCAGTGCGCCTATACAGTTTGTCCAGAAATTTTGTGAGAAAATAGTAGGGTCCTCTCCAAATGACCCCACCTACATAATCGAGTGGGCGCATCGTGCCTTATGGCCTCCACCAGCAGACGGCTTCCTGCCCAGGCCACTGATATTTAAGGTCCTTAATTTTTTTGACAAACAACACATCCTAACCAAAGTAAGGGAGCTTAAGGAAATCCAATGGGATGGCAAACCAGTCAGGATAACGCAGGAACCTCCTACATTCAGTGAGAGTTAAGCGACAGGAGCTACACCCAATCGTAACAAAATTAATTGCTGCGGGGAAGCCTTTTCAGGTGAGGTACACTGTTACCCTAATGGTTAAGCATAAAGAGCAGTAGATTTCTTTTGAAACCCCCGAGCAAGCCAAATCAGAACTCAAAATGCTAATCCCAGATTTGTTTAAATGAATGTGGAGCAAACATCCTTATGGGAAGGACTTTGAGTTGAAGTTTGTGTTTTCCCTCATTTGATTTCTCAGGAACCAACTGGCTTGTCTGGCTGGGCAATAGGAGCTGAGTGTAGCGCTTCTCTAGCCCCTGGATGGTAAAAATACACCTAGAAGATTTGTTTCAAAAGTCTGCAGGGTTTTGCCAATGAGAAAGTTCCAAGCTGGTTCAGCACTCACTTTTAATTGTGATCCAAATTTCTAATTGGGATCTTGTACCCCTGGTGGGGTGGTGAAGGAAAGAGATAGTCTACTTGAGAAAATAGCACAGCCTGATGTGACTCTCTCAATAGAAGCAGGCAATGTGCCACCTTCGCATACAACCGAAAACTAAGAGCTGGCTGTGTCTCTATGGTCTAACAGGCTTAGAAGACACTCCTACAGTTGGAGATTCAGGCAAGACATGGGAACAAGAACCACAAGAGGGAGCCCAGAGCTCATCAAATTCATAGACTGATCTCTATGTTCACTGTGCTTGTGGCCCTGGTATTTTCTTTCATTCAAAGATTTACTTTCGAATTGCGAGTTTAAAGCAACGCAACTAGTATAGCAGTGCTTAACCCCAGGAAGCATGGGGATTCAGAGGGAAATAACTAATTGTGCCCTAAGGGGCTGTAATGTTTATTCCTTAAATGCCTCATAACTTGGCGAAATTTCAATTTAAGACTTCGTTACCTTTTTTTCGAGGGATAATGCATTTTCTCATTGCTTATGTCCTCATTAGCTCTCAAGCTAATAATGTCTTGCATTTTGATAGATGCACATACTTATTTAAAGTTAATAGTGGTGGAATGTTATGCATGTTAACAGAACATCTCTATAGGAGAATCTTGATGTCTATATCCTTATTTAAGGTTGGCATGATGTGTTCTAATGAATAAGTGTTCAGTAGTTAGTATTAGAAGTTCATGGGTGGTTGGGGGTTATTCTTCAAGATGGGGGGGGGCTGCAAAAGAGTAGTGGGCTTATTCAGATTTGCCTGATAATATCACCTGACAGTATGGATATGGGAGTGCAGTTGTTTAGAACTGGGGTTTTCCTGTTTTTTTTTTGTTTTAGCTGGGAGTAATAAATTTTATTTGATAATATTACTTAGAAAAGGGGGAGGGGTCAAGTGCTGTAATAATAAATACACATAAGATTTGGTATGAGGATGGTAAGGCATATATATTTTTGGTTCATACTGGTTTACTAAAAATCATAAACAGGACAAAACATGGGGGTCTATATACCTGTGTAACATGGAACATTAAGGGGGCCCGGGATAAGTGTAAGAGGCAGGTCATTCTTAGGCACTTACATCTTTTAAAAATTGACATTGCGTACCTGCAGGAGACACATGTAAAGAGGGAAGATGTCCATTTGTGGAGAAGAGCATGGATAGGGCAGGTTTTTGGAGCGGGACTCTCTACATCTAAAAGGGGAGTAGTTGTTTTGATATCAAAGAAGGTGCCTTTCACTTTGGAGAAAGAACTTTGGGACAGGGAAGGACGCTATATTTTAGTCCATGGTACCCTTGCCACATATCCAGTTCTTATTGGAGCCATCTATGGTCACAACAGAGAAGCACCCCTTTTCTTTGCACACCTCCTGAACTTGATAGGCAATAAGCCTACAAAGTTCACTTTACTTGGGGGGGACTGGAATACCACTTTGCATCCTAATGTAGATAGATCAGATTGTAAACGGGGAAGCCTAACCCCAACCCAAAGGGCTCTTAAGGAGTTCATGGACTCAGCAGGCTTACTCGATGTCTGGAGAATATTAAATGCTGCCGAACGGCAATATACATTCTTCTCTCCACCTATCATATTTATTCCCATAGATTATTTTCTAATCAGTGATTTTGCCTTGCTGGGGGTTTTCCATGTAAATATTCAGGCCAGGGTGATTTCTGATCATTCTGCACTGGTAATTACTTACTTATTGGGGCCAGGAATTAAAAGGGATTCATTATGGCGTCTAAATACCCAACTTTTGCAGAGGCCAGATTCCCTTAACCATATAACTGATTTTATCACTTTTTTTCATGAGACCAATAAAGGAACAACCCCTAAAACAGACATGATTTGGGCTGTGCTTAAATGCGCACTCTGAGGTGAATGTATTAGGTTAGTCGCTATCAAAACATCTCAATATAGAGGTCAAATTACTGAGTTACAATGTTCCATTCGGGAATTAGAAAAAATTCCGGAAGCACAACTGGGGGAAGAAAGCAGATCTAAACTCTATAGGTTACAAACACAATATGTGGACCTGTTGGCACAGAGAGCTGAACTGTCATTACGTCATACCAAATTAAATATCTAGAGTCGGTGAGAGGGCTGGAAAATTGTTGGCACTTAGAATACGGCAAGCTGAGGCTGCTCGACATATTTCAGGTCTCTGTTTTTCCAACAGTAACCAGATTTGTACAAATCCTAAAGATATATCCAATGGTCTGGGGCTTTATTATCAAGTTCTCAATTCAGAAGACTCCAGTATATCTCCTTCTCGGACTGCAATAAATAAATGTTTGGACAAAGTCTGCCTTCCAAAAGTATCACTGATAAAGGGGTTTCACTTGGGGGCTATATTACCCAAGAGGAAATACAGCAGGCTATTAGCCAGCTGCCCACAGATATATCACCAGGGCCGGATGGATATCCAACAACTTATATAAATCCTGCCAAAAAGTGTTAATCCAGATATTGCAGGAGGTTTATAATTATTGGTTTGACAACAGCTTCTCTGAATGGAGTTTCTCAGAAGCACTGATTACCCTTATTCCAAAACCAGGAAGGGACCCCCTGTTTCCCGAAAATTACCGCCCTGTCTCTTTGTTAAACTCAGATCTTAAGATCCTGGCAAAGATAATAGTGAACAGGTTATCCCCCATAATGGGAGAGGTTATTAGTACCGAGCAGATTGGGTTTATGACTGGAAGGTCTTCAGGAGATCGTTTGCGTAAGTTATTGCGTCTCATCGTGATTGCAAGAGACTCTGATATTCCCGCAGCCTTAATTTCTTTAGATGCTGAGAAGGCCTTTGACCGGGTTTCCTGGGATTTTCTTTTTGAAACCTTAACCTGCTTTGGTCTTCCAGATGAATATATTAAGTGGATCCGCCTATTGTATACTTTTCCAATGGCTAGAGCCTGGTGCAACGGTATTCTTTTTATCCCATTCCCTCTTAGACGTAGCATCAGATAGGGATGCCCACTTTCTCCCCTTTTATTTAACTTTTATTTAGAACCTTTAATTTGGCGACTTTCGCTCTCACAAGATACTACAGGAATTGGGGCTGGGGAACAGAGATTCTTGCTTTCCGTATATTGAGGAACCACAACATACTATCCCTGGTGTACTACGAGAAATAGGTCATTTTTCGAAAGTATCGTACTATAAATTGAATTATTCCAAACCAAAATTTTCCCACTGAATGGTCGGTTCATGCAGGCCCAAATGGCATCCTACAATTTGTCCTGGGAGTCGAAATCGCTTACACACTTGGGCATAAGGTTAACAAGAGATGTAAACTCACTTGTAACAGAGAACTTAAGTACTTTGCTGCAAACATTGAAGGCAGTTATGGATAGATGGGGATTATTACCCCTTTCCCTTTGGGGAAGAATTAGTATAGTAAAGATGAATGTACTTCCCTGCCTTCTATACCCTCTGGGAATGATAGGATGTTACCTTCCTAAGGTCTGGTTTAGTAAATTGCAGAAAATGCTTAATGCTTTTATATGGAAAGGGAAAAAAGTTAGGAGGGCATACTTTAAACTCACGGCTCCTAAGACTCAGGAGGACTGGCAACCCCATCCCTTTTCACCTATTATTGTGCTCAGCATGTTAGCAAATTGGCTTTCTGGACACAAAACTTATCTCCCTCAAGATCAGGTGGATATATTCCTCTCTGGGTGGAAGTGGAGAAATACCTGACGTACAAATATTGTTACTCATTACCTACCCTTTTATATGTTACTCCTGTTAATATTCTGAAGTCACTCCAAAATACACCGATGGGATGGTCACTTAGAGCAATTCATCAAATGCAGAAACACTTCTCTTTGAACTGGCATAAGGCACTCATGCAGTCAATTATACGTAACCCCCACCTTAAAATTGATAATAAGCCCATTGTGCCCTCCTTTCGGGCCCCTTTGAAATCTTGCGTGTTAGCAGACTTCTTCAGGCAAGGTAAACTAGTATCATTTTCCCAATTTCAATCTCTTCCAAAGTGCAGACCGGCACAAATTCAAGTTTATACAGATTAATCAGGCAATCTCTGCCTTCATAAGAGATGCGTCCTGTCAGACATCAATGGAATCAGATGTGCAGACACTAATATTGACCGCTAATCAACCCCACCCTGTTTCAGTGGTCTATAAAAAGTTGCAAACTTTAGATCCACACTTGCCCACTGAGATTTGTTATTATTGGACACAAGAACTCCAGCTTGCAGGAGAGGTCGACATCTGGAAAAAAATTTGGCAAAACTGTTATAGATTTATAAAACAGGATAAACTTTGTTGATTCAATTTAATATAATGCATAATTTATATTATACCCAGTGAAACTTTTCAGAAGTGGTCTTATACCCTCTCCCATCTGTGCAAAGTGCCAAGAGACAGAAGGCATGTTGTTTCACATGTTATGGCCCTGCCCAAAGGTTAGATCTCTTTGGGAAGAGGTCAAAAGGTTATTGGATCCCCTTCTGGGCTTGGAGTCATTGTTTACTCCAGAAGTTTGTCTTGTACATTTGTTACCCTATGGGACAGCAAAAATTAGAAAGGCCCATATTACCCTAGTGGCAGCAAATGTCAAATTAGTAATTATGCAACATTGGAAAGAGGACCAAGTACCCTTGGTCATGGAATGGTATAGAGAGATGTTGTTGGTGTTGCAGGTAGAAAAACATATTGCATCTATGCGACATAACAATCAAACCTACCCGGGGCTATGGGGCCCATTGGATGCTGTATTGATGTCTTGGAAACCCTAATATCTTTCTCATAAGGATATGATGCTGTATAACAAAATAATAGAAAGTTCTGTCTTTCAGCACTTGGCAGGGGGGTGGGAGGGAGGATGAGAACAGGGTATTCAGTGGCAGACTCTTTTTCTTTTGCTCTATTGTACTGTACAAAAATGGTAAAATGCTCAAACAGGAGGCTATTGTAATTGTATTTGCCTATGTAAATATGACTCTGTGTGAAGTCACCTGTTTGAGGTGCAAACAAAGTATATTTAATTAAAAAAACAATTATAACAAAACATACTTTCTGGAGTTTGAGTGGGCTGAGGCATCACACGGGGAGCCAGGGCGGGGGTACTACTAACTGGAAACCTTTGTGCCATCTCTGTCTGCAGCATGATAAGCATTTGGAGACATCTCATCAATTTCCCCACTTCTATGGTCAAGACATCGAGTTTTGAGCTGTTGTCAGCAGGAGATGCATGGGTGGGTACTCCCACCCCTATAGCAGAAGTGGTCAGGCAGGTGTCAGTGCCCACACTGGTAGGAGCGGCCTTCATGATGGAACTGTCTGTTACTTTCCTAGTCTCTCTCAGCAGTTCGCCCCATTGTGGCATGTCTATTTCCTTCTCAGAGCACTCATTAACTGCCAACCTCTGCCACTGAACTTCACTTGATGGGTCACCCTCAGTCACTAGGGTCGTAGAAGCAGCTATTGGTGCAAGTCCCTCCCGAGGTCACCTTTTCTCAACTCCTCGAATTTCTCTCATTAGCTGATCATATGAGGGTGGGGATTCCAGTCGATTGGCCAGGTGTAACTGAAGCAACAGCAGTTCTGAGGAGGGGGCAGACTTAAGGATTCTATCGAGCCTGGTTCGGTCCAATTCAATCGCTAACAAACTACCCTTTCTGAGGCATTCTTGCAACAGTTTTTCCAGCCGAGATACATACACAGACAATAACTCCCCTTGGTGCTGTTGTGCATTTCTTACTCTCCACCACAGGTCCTCATCAGAATCTGGGCTCCGATACACATTCTCCAAGGCCTCAAGATAATCCTGGGCAGTTGCTTCAGGGTCACTGGCCCATTTAGCATGGATGATAACCAGAGCAGGACCTTGGAGGCTCTCACTAACCCTCTTTCACTTTTCAGCTTCCGAGCATTGCCATTCTAGCACTTGAGGGGCAACATAGTCTATCCAGGTCTCCCAGTCATCCTCCCCTTGAGGGATGGGGAGGGTGCCAGAGAAGATCCTCAACCTTCGGTAAGAGTTGTGATTAATGGCAGGTGCAGGAATAGGAGCCTGCATTGGTTCAGCCACCATAACAGGTACTGGAGTGGGAGAGGGTGTTGGGGAGGAACACCCCCAGGTGGCAAGAATAGTTTCTTCAAGTCCTCCACAGTTTTCCCTTCCCCCAGCAACCATTTAGCAAATTTCTTCTCAAAAGTTTCAGATAGTGGGATGGACTCATCCCCCCTGGGTCTTTACTGTCCTTAGTTATCACTCTCCAGGCAGTGAGGGCTCCCTCTGGGGTAATAGTCTGTGGCACTTTGGAGCTATCTATGGGATCCTTACACTCTACTAAGGCCAGAAAATTGTGGGTGAGCAGATTAGCATGCCAACCCACCACCACAGAGTTTTGTAAACCCTCCACCTTAGAAAGTACTCCCTGTACAGTGTCCGTATTGATACCCGGGGATGTCCAGGATAAGCATAGCATTTTGGGAGTCGATCTCCTCCCCAGTGCACCACTCCACCAATCGGTGCACAGCCACTTCTGTCAGGGTACCCATTTATTTTTACCAGTGATTCATTGATGTGGCCACTAGGGGATGCTAATCCCAGTGGTGCCTCCAAGATGTAACCCCTAGGTGGCCCTATCCCAAGGGCTACTACCCCGCCTGCTTAACTACTAACACGATGAGGGGCCTAGGTCCAATGGCGAGTGCCTCCACACAGAGGTCAGGGTTTGCAGTAGTTAAACTAGCTTGGTCACAGCCCTCTGGGACACTGTAACCCCCCTTTCTTCCCACTAGTGGCTCACACAATGCATCAGGAATATCTTCACAATGTACACTTACCCCCAGGACTGGTTCTGTCGACTGGACTCTGGGGACCCCCTGTAAAACAAGATGACACAGTGCAAAAACCACAGTACAATACTTTAACATAAACAAACACCTCAGTCAGCGTAACTTTGCTGAAACAAACAGATCTGATTTATTTAAGGAGCTATAACAAGGACAGGGGGAAATCAGGTTAATTAGGTTAAACACATTAATAATCACAGTACTGTGCGCATATTCAGAGTCCCAAATTGTCACTTTCACTGGGTACCCAGGAGGGGGGCTATCCAGGATCGGTGCAGCTGGTTGGGGCCCTATGATGGAAAAACACTGGCACAATACTCAAATTGTAATCTGGAGCCGGTTGGCTCAGTTCATGAAGAAATGAAAAAAAAAAAAATAGATGACACACTTGCAATTCGATAAACAGATGGCAGGGAGCTACCCTGCTTTGTACTCATAAACTCAATGCTGGGAACTGGATGGAAGGCAGATTGTCCTGGATTGCCAGGAGGAGTAGACCATGTGGACAAGGTCCTTGTGACTGGACCCCACTGCAGTTTAGAGCAAATGGATGTAGTCTGGATTAAGCTGAGGTTTACTTCCAGCTTCATGCACTCAATTCACTGTACAGGGGACTTGAAACGTGATTCCCCACAAGCACTACACACATTTACTGTAAATGTAAAAGGAAAGTACTATACCAGGCAGGCTGCTTCTCTATCCCAGTCACAATTACTGCACAATACCCGGGAGAACACACAGCAGATTCAGTTCCTGACAGACCGAGCGCGATTCAGCAATTTCTCCAGTCTTCTACAGGAGGAGCCTGGTTTCTACTCTTCAGATCTCCTTGATTCTCTTCACAGGTTGGATTCAGTCCGAACAGGCACTTGCACAAGCTGCAGACTGAAACTTAGGGCCTTAACATGCGATTACCATGCTAAAACTACACACTGAAGAAGCACCCAGCTCCTTGTCTCTTCACTGCCCAAACTGATCTGACTTTCCAGTAGACAGAGCTGGGCATTTTCTTTGAGTTCCTCCCAGTTCAGTTGGCTGGTTTGGCTGTGACTCACAATCAGACTCCCCCTGTTGGTGCAAAAAGGCACCGAAGTCCAAACTACAATTCCCAGAGGCATCTGCCATACAGTCCCATTGTGGCTGGCTCCCGAGGAGAGTCCAAGTTCTGATTCGCCCAGAGCAGGCTCCATTTTAAAAGATCCCCACAATGATTGGTCCAATTCAGCAGCTCAGAACCAACATGCAGGAGCTACTCTGCACTGTCCTTGCTACAAGAAAGCAGGTTAAAACAAACTGCATTTTCATTATTACTCTAACAGGTTACAAGCAAACAATTACATCTTTGAAGAGTGCTCCTTCTGCCCACTTAGCGATGGCAGAAACGGAGCGACTTGGCAGTAGCTCAAGTGGGACTCGAGCAGGGAAACACACTGACCCATATCCAAATTAATTATGTCTGCAGACAGACAGCTCTTAAAGAGACAGTACCAGAGGTTCTAAAAGCACCCACAGATAAACGGCTTAGACGTCGAACACCATCCAGGCTTGGAGCATTCAAGCAAGGTCCTGGAGACTTTTGGGAACCCCCATTTGCAGAGGGGTTACACATGTCTTGCTGCTGGAATTGCAGACTGCAGTCTGAGAAACTAAGGTAAGTATGGGTCAATGTATTTCAATGGGGTTTTGAACTCTGATGCATAATTATCATTTTTATACATTTTGGCCACACATTTTCAACATGGCCTTTTTGGGATCCCACCTCATGACCAATGGTGCTGGAATTATGCAAATCAGGCCCAAAAGTTGATTTCATGGTCACATTGCAAAATCACCTTTCAGGCAGGATTTGAAAATCTTCACCACCTTGTTAATGAGGTTGGGTCATAAGAAGGCTATGTTGAAAATTTGGAGTCAAAATACGTAAAAATAAAGTTATGAGCAGACTGTGTGTTGACATTTGTCTATGCTTACTCACAACTTCGATAATTTTAAATATTTTGACCTCAAATTTTCAACATAGTCATTTTTTCACACCACCTCATGAATGTAGCAGCTGTCATTTTTCAAATCCTGGCCAAAATGTGTTTTTGCACCTGTGCAATGGAATGATGTTTCAGTCATGCAGAAACACATGTCGGTAAGGATTTGAACATTTTCACTTCTGGGGTTCATGAGGTGGGGTAATGAGAAGGCTATGCAGAAGATGTGGACTACAAATATGGTAAAATGTCTAGGTTATGATGCAACATTGCAGTACTTGAACATTCACTCATAAGTTTCTGAATGTTCAATATTTTCACTCCAAGATTTCAACATACCCATTTTTCCACACCACATCATAAATATGATCGGTGTAATTTTTTAAATCATGGACAAGGCATCTTTTCCTACTTGCAGTGCAAAATTACATTTTGGGCTATATACTATAAATGCTATTCGTCATATTTATAAGGGCAGCCATAACATGACTATCTTAATCTGGGGCAAGCATAAAGGAAAAGATTGAAGGTGCCAAGAGTTAATGTCTGAACAGTTAATGTGTAAATAGTGAATGTGTGAAGAGTTAATGTGTTCTGAATGTGTAAACAGGGAATGTGCCAGGCCCTGTACTTCTGTAGATGGATGGAGTCTTCCTTGTAGTGCATAGTCCAAAGTGCCCTGCACATCTGCACCTGTTCATACACTGATGACATCTTCAGCTTTTTTGGATATGAAGCAGCCTCTCCCTTTTTTCAGCTGCATCAATCAATGTCATCATTTTGCAGCTGTCTTGGCTGTGGCTCTGACCAGAGTTTGTTTTAAAAAGTGCCTATATGCCATACCCTGTATCCCCCTTCCCCCAGTTCAAGCCATGGTTTCATTACAATGTGCCTAATGTTGGCCCCAGAAAAGCTACAGACTTGGACTGTATGGAAAGCCAGGCCTTCCTTGGCAGCACAACATCCTTTCATCCCCTCTGCGAGTTCTCCCATCCTCACCCTCTGTTGCCAGCATGGTCTCACTTTTAATCCACCCTCCCACTCCTTCCCTCTGCACATGCTCCCACCCCAACCCTCCATTCCCATCATGGTCTTATGGTAGCACGTCAAGAAGGTGACTCAATAACAGTGAGTCAATAATGGTGAGTAAAGAATGGCGAGAGTCACATCAGCGATAGGTAATAAATGGTGACCGGAATTAAAGGGCAACTCTGAGGAGCACCATTACCCCACTGTCCAGGTGTACCTCAGAGTTAGAATAATAGAAATAGTGGGGGGTTTTGTGGGTGTGGGGGCACAGCCCTCCATTAACATAAATAAGCATGAACATTGTGTAGCTGCAGGCTAGATGGTTCAGGATGGCTACATACCTGGTCAGTCAGAAGGGGCATCCTCTGCTTCACCATGGTGGGTACCTCTATCACCATGACAACATGGTGATCCCTAAAGTTTACTGGATGTGTGTGGAGAGCCACAGGTTGTGGTGAGCTGTCAGGGTGCATAAAATTGGCGATAATATCATGGCTGTCAAGGCAAGTCACAAGTTGCTATATAGTACCGCTCACCATTAATTGTGGTCACCTTTATTGAATGCACTTTTACAGATCTGCTGTTTTGATGCTTACCGTATAGGAACTGCCATTATAACACTGAGCCTGGTCTCACTTTTAAAACACCCTCCCTCTCCTTCTATCAGTAAATTCTCTCACCTCTACTGCAGTCCTGTCTCACTTTTAAACCAGTAGCTGGTACATGGACCCCAGGGGAAGACTGACCCTGGCTCAGTATCCTTTCCTTTAAAAAAATTAAGAGATAAATAATGCTGGGTTCTCCTCACTGGTCTTGACAGGGCAAGGGGAAGCTGACCTGGGCTCCCTGTCATTATATTAATTAACTAACTAATATTCTCTTTATCTCCACTTACTGATGTCTGGACCCTATGCAGCCAAAGTCTAGAAGCCAAAGATTTCTGCACCTCCCAAAATTACCCCCACTCCCCAGATGGTGGTTAAGAACCCCCCACACACTCACTTCCTCAGCAAGCTAACCTTCAATAGATTAACTGCCATTGTTGTTACCCAGCTACTAGACCAATTCAGCATAGATCCCAGTTACCACTGGCTGGTGGACCCCTGAACACTGCTTCTGTCCCCATTTTTGAGTGGGTAACTGGGGTGAGGAAGTCCCTGATGAAGGTTCAACTGCTTGCTTTTCTTGCTGCTGTCAGTCACTCGAGGCAGTCAGTCCATTTACACGCAGCCCACAATGCAGCCAGTTCTTCAATTTACACATCCAAGAACTGCAATGCACTCTGAAGCATTTTGGTAATTAACTACACACAAAATCCAATGGCATGTAAAGTTTTTCAGTATTTATTTGCCATCTGTAGTTAACAAGACTGCATTTTCCAGTCAGTGCTCCAAACACACCATACAAATAGGAACATTAACGTTCTTGCTCTGTAACAAGCCAAAAAATGGTAACAAAGATTACCTAAACCCCAATAAAAAGCTATTGTCCAAAATCACCTCAGCACTTCCTTTTATCTATTTGATTATTTTCTGGTTTGTTACACAAATATACACTTTACTTCAATTTCTTTCTCTATATGAGGTTTTGGAGTGCTGGCTGTAAGATGCACTCTTCACTACTGGCAGCAAATAAATACTGAAACATTAACTGCCTTTGAATTTTGTGGTCATCTTTTTATTCTGGTTGCTCTGTAAGCAATAATACCCAATGGGGCAGGGATTGTACTGGGGAATACAAGACCACCCAGGGGTGTAATGAGGCCCAACGTCTTAGGTGGAGGGCCTTATAGCCCCTGGAAGGTCCGATTATCCCCAGTACCACCCCCTTTGGAGGGTATCAGTGCACTAAGAAAATGGGCACTGTAAAAGAATATGTTTTTTAAAAAAAGCCAATAAAAAATTAATTTAAAATAAGTTTTGTAACAAAACGGTGTCTTCACCTGCTTTAGAATGATGGACTTTTGTCCAAGTGGACACCCTGTAGTTACAAAGAAAAAAAAAAAAAGCTGGTTGTATGTAGTTACTGTCTCCACAGCAGGCTGTTTCTGTTTCTTCATTCACCCCCACATTGTCCTGTAATAGTTTTGTTTACCCCTCCACATTTCCTTTACTGTATTTTATTTTAGTTTCAGACACTAATATTTTTGTACTGTTTCTTTTAATACTGGGGCCAGGAGATGTTGCTGTTGTGATCAGGAGAAGAAAGTGCGGTCTGGACAGAAGTTAACATTGATGAAGGTTGATCGAGGAGTTAGGAAAAAAATACAACTAGTGCTGTAAGTTGAATTACATATCTGTCCTTTTTCTTGATTTTATGTGAATCTGGCTGGGAAGCAATCTTGGCAGTTTCCCCACTTCCACTGCCCATAGATATAGACTTGCTGCTGGGTTGGGGCAGATCGTAGATCGGCCAGTCTTTGTGTGAGTGTGGGACACAAAATTGTGTTTGACAGTTAAGCAGTTTGCTGTTCTGAAGCCTAATGCTTTGAATTTGTTCTGAAATATGTGCTAAGAAGGGAAAATTGTGTTGACAGTGTGTGTTTATGGTGTACATCTCCGATGTTGACATGCCGACAGTGGAGTCCCCTTCAGCGACAACAGTGCCACGTCGCTGTGGGGAACCTGCTGGCACCTGGCACTGTCTGTAGGGGGACCTGCACCCCCCCGACTCAGCTCCGACTCAGAGTTGAGAATCCTAAGTGGGGGGGGGTGTAGGGGCACAGACCCCCACATGGGAGGTTCGTGGGTGGAGCCCCCCTAAGAAAACATTTGTTGCTTTTGCAAACCGGCAACCAACTGCAAAATGCAGTTGACTTACTGGTTTCACTGTCGGGTCATTCATGGATCATGTATTTACAGAGTACTATGCTTCCATTGGGGGCATCTCACTCAGACGTCTGCTTATACAAAGGCAAAAAATGGTGATTGGCGACTTTGAAAATCCGGGGTTCCCAATGATATCATATGCAATGGGTCACCCCAAATTGGGACTCATTTTTCACCGGGCTCTATTGAAAAATAAATGCATGCCTGTCCACGGCTTTAAGCCAATCAGGATGCTTCATTTTTCAAGCTTATTTTCTAAGTGTATATAATCAGTTACTTAAGCACTCCAGTGTGCATTCCATTTCATGGACATGTGTTTTTATGTTGGGTATAGCCTACCCAGGAGCCTGCCCTCGGTCTGCATCACTCCCTGCACTGCTAACGCTGACCCCAGGTTTTTTTTATTTTCTGATTCCAGGTTCTAAGTTAGTCTGGTAAGATAACTCAGTTATTCTGAAATTGGATTGTTAAACCTGAACTCCTGTTTATATTAGTTCACATCATATTGGAATGAGAGGAGCTGGTGAGAGCTGCTGGTGGGTGGCCCGGGAGGGCAATCTAGTGGCTGCTCAGATAGTTGGGTTGACCACATTCTGCATACTGAAAAGACACCATCCATAACTCTGTCACAGTATGGGTATTACAAAACTAATTCCATGAGTATGAGCTAACTTAGCAGATGAGTTCAGTTTAAAACTGATTCCCTATGGCTTAGGGCTTCTGTGCAATCTCTTCTAAAAATATCCAGTAACATTTGAACATAACATAATGAATAATCCTGATTCTGCTAGCAAAATAAATTGTGTAAATACTTGCATTAGCCAGAAGCAGGAATAAAATGAAAAGACATTGCATTTCAGGAGGTCTATATTGGAAGAATACATTGTAAAACTGGATAAAACCAGGACCTAATAAAACCTAGATAGTGCATCTTAGCTGTGGCTATCATGAGTGAAAACATTGTAAAAATGGGTGAAAGCAGAACCTTACTGAAAATGACATATTCAATCTCAGCAGCTTTACTCTTGGGAAAATTCATTGTTAAATTGGATAAAAACAAGAGCTCACTGAAAACAATACTTTACATCTTGACTATGCTAACCTGGCTAAATACATGTTAAAAATGTATAAAATAAGGACCCCACATGGCACATGCACACATCCTGCTAATCACACGCGTGCCATCTGAGTGTGAAGAACTGTTGTAATGGCCACGTGTGTGTGTGTGTGTGTGTGTGTATGCATGTGTGTGTGAAGTGGTCTGCATGCAGTTCCATCTGCTTGTTGTGTGCATTTTTTATAGTATCTGTTTTTGCCCCAAACCAGCAACCATGTCTTTCACATTTGTTCAACATTTAAGGTTTTCTTTTTTGAATTCTGTTATTGTGATGCAAATGTTGGATTTTTCATTACATTAATACAAGTAAAGTACAACTAAATCACATATTAGTTTTATATCCCTTCACAAGTTAATGCCTTAGCAGACATTTTGCTTCTGACCAGAATTTGTTTTAGGCCCTGGGACCTTTCTCTCTAAAGGTCCCATTTACCAGAGTCATAACTTGTCATGTAATAATCATTAAGGACCAAACCAGTTTGTTCTTTCATTGTGTGCCTAATAGGAGAATGGGACTGGTGCTATAAGGTGGAGGGTGGATATAAGAAGGGAAGACTAGACACTATGAATGTAACAAAACATACTCTACCTTTTAATGTGTCAGTAATGGTGTTGCTTGATCTCAGGTACACAGTTTAGATACAAGGCAGTACTGTAAGTACATGCAACCTGTTCTGTAACTTGAATTATACATAACTGTTCTCCTGGATTGTTCTACCACTGTAGACTACATGGTTCAGCAATTTTCAGTACCTCTGGTCTTTGATTTGGTATTGCTGCCTTTTCTTACTACACCACATGAACCAGGTAGATGAACATTTTCAAATTCCCCGAAACGTGTTTTCACAGTAGCTCTGCAAAATCATATTTTGGACAGTTTTAAAAAATACACTTGTCTTGTTTATACAGTAGGGTAATGAAAAGACTATCACTACGTTTACATGCTAGCAGTTTTCCGATAATGGTTGGATTATTGAGATTTCAGATATCTGTATCAGAAAATTGGTAGTCATGTAAACAGTAATTATCCACCTTTCATTCATTATCCGTCAAGTCTAGTTTTCTGGTTTTGATGGGTGGAAAATTCTCAGTATTATCAGAAAAGCACAGCATGTAAACACATATTTCCGATAACTGTCTATTGAACATGTGCTGTTTGACATGGAGTGGCAGCCTAGTAAATACCATAAACGCACACGCTGTACTTTGATTACTTCCGTGTTTATCTCAGAAGGCTGTAAGGTTGTCAGGCTGTCAAGTGATTGTAAACAATCAGAAAGTAAATGATCAGAAATGTAAGTGTGCTGTCATCTCTATTTGAATTTCCCTCTACCCTCTCCACCACCAACTGCCATTAATTCCGTTCCAGGTACTTAATACCTTTCCTTGAAGGTCCTGTAGTCGATGAGCAGCACAAAATATCCCAATACCTCTACAGCTGGCAGGAGACTAAACAGTAACTTAATTTTAAGGCATACATAATAATTTCATTTGTTGTAATGACAGGCTTGAAGCTTATTATGACAATTGATCTACCGGTTCAGTACTTGAAGATGGTTGATTAGCATTGCTCCTCGTTGATTAGCTGATATGCTGGGGTAGGGAGACGAACATGGAACCTGTTGGGTGTAAATCCCCATATACCATTCATGCAGTCTACAAACATGTGGCACAAAGAACACATTACAGATGGGAAGGTAGTAGGCTAACCACACATTAGTCTCCATGCAGCAGAAATTTCAGAACAGACACACACGCTACAGTAGTTCTCAAGTACCCTGACTTTTCCTCAAGATTTTCTCTGGCTCTCAAGTTGTTATTTTTGTGACTGAACAGCGAGGATTGTGACCACAAAATAATGTTAATATAATGAAGTTACAAATTCATGTTCTTCAGAAACTGCATTTTACACTAATCCCTTCATTCTATTAGCTTTCTGAGTGAATATTATCGTTTTTAAAGAGGTTTTCCTGATTTTGGGTCTTTAAGCCTTTTCCCTGGTTTATGAGGCAAGATGTTGAATGGTATGGGCACTATATAAATGCAGTGGTCATTTCAGATGTCTTCCGATGTGGAACACTGACCCACTGGACATAAATAGAGGTTGAATGAAAAGGGTGTCATTAAGCTCAACCGAGACCCTATTCTTAAAGCAACGGTGCAAAATCATTAGTGGCCCAGACTGTCCCCAAGAGCGTAGGTGGGTCATCACGATTAAAAATTGTGACACTTGTTACAGCCCCCCCCTTTTTAAATTGGAATATAAATTAGTGCACATATTTAAACTGAAACAAATGCAAGTAAAATCACCAAAATAATAGTGCTGTGTAACGAGCCTAGGGAGAAACTCATGTTCGTGGGTCATTAACTCACTTGTTAAATCGAAAACGTGTTTCCTTTCAGGGAGATCTGGCTCGGTGTAGTTTCAGCAACCCCTGAGAGGTTGCTACTGCAGTCTCTTGTCTAGATTTAAAAAGTCCTGGATTGCTTTTCTGTTCTGGAAAACAATTAAGGCTATGGTGATTGCCGCATTCCAGTAGCTGCTGGTCTCATCCAGGCACCGAAAGTCAATCACCTCATCTAAACATCTAGATGCAGTATTTGAGTTTGATTTCCACATCCCCCTCTTATGCAGTGTGTGATCCCAAGCATTTTATTTTCATATTATAACCTTGTTGCTTCAACTTATTGTGTATCCCCTGGTTCAGTAATCAACATTTTCAAAGTGATATGTTCTCAAGTGGCACCTTACTGTTCTAAGTAATGAATGAGGGCTGGATTTTTCTTTTTTCTTTTTGTGTGTGTATTTTATTTTAATAATACTTGTTATAATGCTCAAGACAGGTTGATGTGTTGAATGATGGACAGCGCTGGGATATATATATATATATATATATATATATATATATATATATGTATATATATATATATATATTTTGTGTTATTCTTTTTATATTCTGTCCCAGCTTTGGGGGAGAGATACACACAGTGTGTTGTGCCAGATATACACAGAGCACCAAATATTGTCACCCTACATCTGTGTTGTCAGATAGCTGCAGTTGGAAAAGGGAATGTGGAATGGTGAGGGACATATTCATACTGGATGGGTGCGGGAAGTAATATTAGAAGTTTCATCTCCGTGTGTCTTTACCCCTCATCCTCTGTGCCACTGCACATGGAACCCCATGATGCAGTTGCTGTCCATGCCATCAGGGGTCACTCACAATCATTGCACTGGTCATCAGGGCACATGGATGTCGGGATAGATGAATCCCTCTGGTGGCTGTCCTGGGTTGTTTGTGCACCATGGCATAGCCACACTCCATTATGTCATCTGTGTTGGTTGCTTCATCTGACATTCCCATTACTGGTATGTGCTGTGGATGGCGGTCAGTGGAGGTTTGATTATGTCATGACAAATTCCATTTTCCATTGGTGGTATGGTTGGGCCTGTCTGTTTGACACACTGTCAGTGAAAGTGCAGATTTACACACAGGTCACAAACTTGTTCAGCATGTTCCTTGTGGTATGTTTCTCTTTGGTGTATCCACATGGGTGTCAGTGACCTGGGTGATGCCATACCCATGTTACTGCCCCAGTCATGCTCTAAATGACATAGCATTGGGGCGTGATAATCTGGGTATTTTGGTGGTCATACCCCAATACCTTCTACCCTGTTGGGTATCATTACATACTTCTTCACACCCAGAATGTGATTGTTAGCCTCAGTACTGTACTTAGATAACATCCCAGGTGTCTCAGTTTACTGTTAATGAGTCTAGCAACTGTGTCTGATACAGATTTTAGCTTTGGCGCTATTTTAGCCTGCTGCCATTCAGTCCATGCATCATAATACATTGTTTTCCTACACACTCGTGTGGCTGTAGTGCAGACTCATTAATAAGGAAATGCTACATTGCTTGTGTTGTGGGGGGTAAATTCTCATGTTGCGTGCCATACACTATAAATGACAATGCTTGATGGTCAGGTGATAACCATGTTGTAATCATCTCGTGGTTGATATGGCAATTGTAAATAACTCGAGCTGCAGTTGCGATGTTTGCTGATGCCATAGCAATCACTCAAGGTAATCACACCATGGTTATCAACTGTACATCAGGCATCATCCTCTATTTATTAATATAAGTGATTTTATAGTAACTTATGTGCAAAAACTGCTCAGTCTATTGAGGACAATTTTGTCACATTAATAGTAAAATAACATAACATACTAACATACCAACATACTAGAAGCCATCAGAATAGGGCAAATTGTCTGTCATGTCTCCTCAGTGTCCAGACACCTAGTGGGTGCTCTCTACCCTGCCCCCTCCAGTCGAGGGTCTTCTTTGACTTTAGTTTACCTTTGTACCTGTCCTTCCCCTTCTTGAAGCCCTCTACTGTGTCCTCCTCCACCATCCTCTCAGGCAGTGCATTCCATGGCTCCACCACCCTCTCAGTGAAATAATGCTTCATAATTTCCCCTCTGTAATTTCCACCCTCCAACTTCCGCTAATGCCTCCTAGTTGTTCCCACCTTCTTTAGCCTAAACAGATCCTTGTTTCCATACTCAGCTATTCTCTTTACATTCCTGAATTGGCATTGGTAGTGTAGAAGATACAGAGCTGCATAATATGAATGGCAGTGAAGTACTGAACTGAAGCCAACCCCACCACCACCCTGCAGAGGGTGACAGGCATTGGGGTGTGCCTTTGGGTATCAGGCATAACGGCCGTGCCATTTCACCACACCTACCCTGCAGACACTGACAAGTGTCACGGTGTGCCTTGGGGTCTTTTGCAGTTATGCACACCCCATTCCATCAGGAAATATGGTGAGATGGGTGCAGTATAGGAGAATGGGGTAAACTTTGGGGCCGAAGAGTCCAAGGCATACCTCAATGCCTCTCACTGGCTACAGGGTGTGGAATAGTATGAGTATTACAGGCAAGAATCCCAAGTCACACCCCTGATACCTGTCATTCTCTACAGGGTGGGGCGTTATGGTTGGAAACCCTAACACCTCATGCATTCATTGGTATTTTCACTCCAAATTTTCAGCATTTTTTTTTGTGACCCCCACCTCATGAACAGTGGCAATATCAGTTTGTTAGCGAAAGCTGCTTATGCACAGCATTCTGACATTTAGCACCACAGGTGCAAAAACATATTCTAGACAGGATTGAAAAATGACAGCTGTACTGTTCATGGGGAGGTGTAAAAAATGGCAATGTTGCAAATCTGCAGTAAGAATATTAATAAAACTGGTGAAGTCACGAGCGTGCATAGAAACTGTGCAACGCACACCCGTAATGTAATTAGTTTGGGGATTTTTTTTACAGCAGATTGTCAACACAGGCATTTTGGGACATCTGATCATGAACAGTGTCACTGTGATTTTCTTTATCTGTCCCAAACAATGATTTCCCACAGCGACCATGTATCTCTGTGCTGAAAGTGTGAAAACACATTTCAGCCATGTTGTGAAAAATGACAGCTGTACTGTAAATAAGGAAGTGTGGAAAAATGCAACTGGTGAAAATCTGGACTGAAAATAGTACAAAGTCATGAACTTACGAGGGTGCGTGGAAACTGCGCAATGCTCATTCATAACACAGTCATTTTATTGACTTTTGTCACCAAATTTTCAATATAGCCATTTTAAGACCTCTACTCATGAACAGTGTAACTGTGATTTTCTTAATCTGTCCCAAACATTGCTTTCGCAAACCGACTGCACCATTGTGCACTACATGTGTGGAAACACATTTTGGTGAAGTGAAAAATGGCAGCTGTACTGTTCATAAGGAAGTGGAATAAAATGGCAATGTTGAAAATCTGGAGGAAATATTGAAAATTTCCTAAACTTACGAGCATATGAGGAACTGCGCAACACATGCCTCTGTAAAACAAGTCATTTTAGAATTTTTTCACCAAATTTTCAACATAGCCATTTCAAGATCTCTGCTCATGAACAGTGTCACTGTGATTTTCTTAATGTGTTCCAAACATTGATTTCGCACACCGACTGTGCCATTGTGCGCTACATGGGTGAAAACACATTTTGGGCAAGATGTGACAAATGACAGCTGTACTGCTCATAAGGCAGTGTAATAAAATGGCAATGTTGAAAATCTGGATTGAAAATATTAATAATTCGTAAACTTACAAGCGTGCGTAGGAACTGCGCAACACACGCTTGTAAAACAGTCATTTTTAGGAATTTTTTCATCAAATTTTCAACATAGCCATTTCAAGACCTCTGCTCATTAACAGTGTCACTGTGATTTTCTTAGCATGTCCCATACATTGATTTCGCACACCGACTGTGCCATTGTGCGCTACATGGGTGGAAACACATTTTGGGCAAGATGTGAAAAATGACATATGTACTGCTAATAAGGAGGTGTGGTAAAATGGCAATGTTGAAAATCTTTAGTGAAAATATTGAAAATTCATGAACTTATGAGCGTGCATAGGAACTGCGCGATGCATGCTCGTAAAACAGTCATTTTTAGGAATTTTTCCACCAAATTTTCAACATAGGCTTTTTGAGAGCCCACCTTATGAAGAGTGGCAGTGTCATTTCATTACTTGGTCCTGAAAGGTGATTTCACACAGTGACTGTGAAATCACCCTTCGGGACCGATTAATGCCATGACAGTGACAGCATTCATGAGAAGGTGTCCCAAAAACCCCATGTTGAAAATTTGGTGCAAAAATTCCAAAAAATGCCTGAGATATGCAGCAAAGTTGAAAAAAACCCTATCTATCCCATTATAAAGCTTACTGCCATTTCCTCCGTTCGTGGTCGGCTTTGAAGAGTGCAGACGTGTTCCCGGTCCACCGAAGATCGTCGCACCGAGTCCGGAGGTAAGTATGAAGTGAGGTGGGATGTGGGGAGGCAGGGTGCACAGTGGCTGGGTGCGGAAGGGGGCAGAGACAGTGAGGGACCGTTATTCTATTTCAGGGTCTTTTTTTTTTAACAAAGGATGAGACAACGCTGGATGTTTGCCACGCTGGGGTGGGCTCCCAGCATGGCACAAGGACAGCTGTTTGGGGGTGTGCAGAGCCGACGTGGGATTGACCGCCCCCGTCAGTGACAGTATCTGTTTCCACACTGGGGTGGGCTCCCAGTGTGGCACCCTGTACTCTGGAGGAGGGAGACAGTGGAGCCAACGGTGGATTGGGCACCCTTGTTGGCTATACATGTGTAGCCACGCTGGGGTGCGCACCCAGTGTGGCATGTGGAACTCTGTTGGGAGGGAGCGCAGCACAGCTGATGGGGATTGGGCACCCCAATCGCCTATACAGTGTGTGCATGGGGGCCGAGCATGCAGTATGCGTGCATGTGTGGATTTGAAAGGCTGAAGATGGGTAAGGCTTGTGATGGCAGTTGGTAGCTCATTTATCCAAGCTAGAGCCCTGGCAGCAAAGGCTTGTCTACCCAAGTCAGTCCTTCTGAATGGAACAGCTAATGCATATTTGGTAAATTTGTTCCAATATGTTTTAAATCCTGTCTCCATGGCCAAATAAATCCTCAGAGTATTTGATACCTTTATTGACTTTCCATGCCTGTCTGGCTTACCCTGCTATTTCCAGTGCTGCTCCTTTGCTGCTACATTTTGCAAACCTACGTGCAGGACCACTCTTGCTTACGCAATCATTGCTTCATGCTTACCGCCATCCCCTTGGCTTCAGCCTCTGAGATGTCTGCTGCGCTCACTACTGCATTCAACCTTTGCAAGGTCTCAGCGCTTCAATTCTCATTAAGGTCTCAGCACACCAGTGCTCATTCAACTTCTCACCAGCTTTTCAGCTCCCTATCAGTTTCTGGGGCATGCCAGCCATACCATTCTGGAGCAGGGTCCCTGCAGCCAATGGTCTCACTCTGCATTTTAAGTCTGCATCTTGAGTGTGCCCGTCTTGGTGAAGGGTCCTTCTCTGTGAAACTGTGACAAGATATATAAAAATAGTAGACCATTTTATATGCACAATAAGACACTCCAGGACATGCATGGAACATATTTATCTGCACGCCAGGGGTTAAATGCACTTGGCCAAGGCCTCGTGCCTTATTACGCCTCTGGCCGTGTGGTAAAATATGTTTCATGCACATCCTGGAGTGTCTTATTACTTACACAACAAATTTATGATTAAGCTATACGTGTAAATAACACAGTTATTAGCACTAGGCTATTATAATGTGTAAATAATATGAAAAAATATGTAATTTCTAGTGTTCTTTAATAATATTTCTTTTTCATTTAATTTCATTAGATATTGATATGTCATCTGCAAAGAACCATCCGTACTTTTGGTCAGATGAGGAAACAGCAGTTCTTATCAATTGCTTCAAAGAGTTGGATATCATTAGGCAGTTAGATGGAAGAAAAACATGGAATAGTGATATATACAGGAAAGTAGTTAAAAAAATGATGTCATTCAGATTTATTAGAACTGTGGATCGAGTAAAACATAGGTGGAAGTTCCTTAAAACATTATGCTACAAGGCAAAGAAAAACAATGAGCAAAGTGGGACGTCAAGGTCCACTTTTACATTCTACGTAGAAATGGATGAGTTGATAGGTTACAGGCCATCTTCTATGATGGAGTCTAATATCCTTGATGTAGATATTCCTGATAGGGGCCAAGACAACTGCCTGGCTCCTGAAAATGATTAAATTGTTACAGAGTCATCCACAGGTTAGTTGTGATGTGGTACTATGAAATGGCTCTCATTCTGTGTGAACCATCATAAAGCTGGATGAGGGAGGGTGCCTATTGAATGGCGACCTGTAATTGAGGGATCTCCTCAGGGGCCTAATTGTTTGAGACACACTGGTGGAGGGTGACTACTCCATTGCTTGTTTTCATTGCAGATAGGACTAGTTGATGGTGCATAGAACAAATAATAGTGACAGTTATACATTTAAGCAATAAGGCACAGCATGGTATCTGCTATTACAAAACAGAGTCCAGGTTTTAAAAGTACCAGCTCTCAATACCGCCAATCCTGTCGGGTATCATTGCTTACATATCAAACACCCTGCTGTTCCTTATTGTGACTATATGAATGGTCCATGTGTAAAATATATGTAATATGTGATTACTTATTTTTTTTATAAAAGCCATTCCTCAGCCGTATGTTATGCAAGCAATAACACGATGAGGTATAATAGTTGATAAGAGCACGCCAGGTGTACTGAGGCACGAGGCGCTAGTGTGAGTGCCTTATGCCCCTGGGCGTGCTCTTATCAGCACATAACCCACACCTCGGGGTGTGTTATTGCGCTTATAAAATGGGCCCCACCCAAGTACTTATTTAATGGGTCTTTAAGTAACAGTTTTTAAAAAAGGAAAAAAAAAGAAAAACAGCAAGTTTCAATAGGTCAAAATAGTAAAAAACAGTCCCATTTTGGAAATTGTTGCATCAATAATAGAGAGCTGGCTATGAATTTCTTGCTATATATTTCTGTTGGTTTTGTTACACACACACACACACACACACACACACATATACACACACATATTCTTTAATTCTTTTGTAATGTGATAAGTGCAAGTGCTCAGATCCTCAATTTGCTTTAGAGGGACTGCAGGTTTTGTCAGCTAGCCTGTAACTGAATACTGTCAGTGCTGTAACATGATATCTTGTGCCATATTTAAACTAGCATGGTGTGTGTTTAAGGACTTGCATGAAGTTGTGTTTCAGGTTAGGTTAAGTTTAGTTTATTTTTCTGATGTTGACAGCAAAGTGTACAGTTCAGAAATCTGTGCAAACCCGAGCGAGTGTTACCATGGGAACACATGTCGACGTTTGCCAGTTTTCTGACAGTGCAACTTGCTGAGTTAGTATTCTTTGAAAAAGTTATATTGGGAGTTACTTTTAATTCATTTTTGTTAAAATTCAGGTGCCAAGAGTCTAAATCCTGCAGAGAGAGAGTCCAAAGTTGAAATGTGGGTGGAAGTCCGAGCGAGTGTTGCCATGGCAATGCACAGTGACATTTGTCACTATTTTTATGCAGGTGTGGTTCGATAATTTGATTAATTATCTTTCTAATGTCAGCGGGTTTTGTTAACAAACAAAGGAGAGGTCAGAAAGACAGAGAAGGATTGTGCAGTTTAAAAGTCTGCCACTGTCATTTTGAAAGGCATGTGATTATAGGAGGTAAAACGGAGGTGCAGAGAAATAGCAGCCGTGGAAAATAAAAATAAAAATATTGGTACTTTATCTTTGTACTGTGTTTCTGAAATACTTTTGTTGTTTGGATTTTGAGATTTGTACCCGACTGAGCGCTGAAGACCAACTTCTGGTTTTGTGGTCAGGTTGGGATAGTGCTGTGCACTTTTGAAAATTGTGGTCCAGTTTTCTTTTCAGTGCACAGGGGTAAATGATATGGTGTGGTTATGCAGTTGCAATGGGGAGAATAGTACCGGTTGACTATGATACTCTCTGATAAAAACACAGCTCTGAAGGGCTATTAGCTAATCAGCTTTCTTGATTCTTAATGCCCATTTTATAAGCAGGATTTACCCATGGTCATGTGACATATGTTGACCAATGAGGTTACATGATTGTATCACACCATTGTATAATTGAGTTTTTGGGCAGTGGATGAGTGTCACCAATGTGGTGGTCCGGTCGAGTCAGATATGGAGCTTGGATTGGCACAGCGTAATAGAAGGATGTAAACATATTTATTTAGGTATATCAGGTGACAGTCAGGGGGGAAATGGAGGTTGGAATACAAAGTAGGAGTATATGTCCTTCCTGTATACTTTGTATCCTGTGATTGCCAGATCCCAGTCCCAGTGATCAGTTGCCCATGTTTCTGTGACAGCTGAAATATCAGCCATCCACACTGTTAATAGTGCCTGAATCTCAGCAGATTTGTTGCCTAAGATTCTTGCATTCAGCGAGACCAACCTCCACCCTGCCTCATTCCCTTCATTGTCCTCCATTTCCTTCCTTCTATTCCCTCTTTTTTCAGCCTCCCTGTGACCTTCCCTGCTAGCCTGGGGGTAGGCTCCACTCTATCAGATACCATTCTATCAACCATGTATTGAACTCCATAATCCTATTCTTTCTTACTGTGCTTACTCAGGGTACTGAGAACACCTATCTGTCCTAGCTCCGTCAGGGGAACTGCCAGGACATCAATCAGCTCAATTGTGTATTTCCCACTGTTTGAAATGTGTAAAAAATAACTCAGGACTATGTTTCGGTAGTTCTGAGGTACCATTACTCCCAGAACTCAACTGGCATAAAAACAAGGGAACACACAAGTTATATTGTATTACGTATTCTAGCTGCATCAAAAAATTTAACCTCGCTAATTCAATGTATTGCAGACTTGACAGTAGATAGAGTGCAAGATGAACAAAGTATTGCACAAGATGCAGCTGGAGATGCAACACATATTGAAGAGCATAATGAAAGTAATCATTGCGCAGTGTTGGACCATCAAAATACATCAGAAGATGATGACGACGATGCTGGGGAAGGATGCAGTACACGTTCACCACCAAGTATGTATAACGGTAATATTACTCAAATCATGATGTGTGTAAGCAATAAGGCATGATGGAGTGTGCATGGAACACCTTTTACCACATGGCCAGGGGCTTAATAAGGCATGAGGCCAAAGACCGAGTGACTTTAGCTACTGGCTGTGCGGTAAAATGTGTTCCATGCACATCACGGAGTACCTTATTGCTCTTATGTGTTCACTATACATAGTTCTGTAAATATGATATTTTATAAGTACAATAAGACAATCGGTGTTTGCAGCATGGTGTGACAACCGCCCTCCTAGTGGGTACCTGAACTAATCCGTCTACCTCATGTTTAACTACACTCCTATAAGTGTGGTTATGACATCATAATGCACACACCATCATGTCTTATTGCTTGCATCACCCACAGCCTGTTGTGCCTTTATGTCAAAAGAATGTAGCCCTTTATACTATTTTATTATTTTTTTGTCATAAGACATTAAAATGTTGTTGTTAACTGTTTTTAGGACCATTGCCTGCAAAAAAAAAAAACAGAGGCAAACTAGATGAAATAATGAGCCACTGGTCTCGAGAGCAACATAACTTTATTAAATCATTGGATAAGCAACGACGTGTGCAACAGGACTGGGAAGAGAAAATGAATGAAAAAATGATGAGAGACTTCATCCAAGCATCAACAAACACAGCCAAGGAAATTATGAATTCATTCTTTCAAGGGATGCATAATCTACTATTTAATCAGTCACTAATCACCCCCAGTCAAAACAGGTTACTATTATTCATTCTTTATAAGTCTTTCATTATGTTAGCCGACAGACTGCTGGAAGTTTAGCGTTTACGTCATGTGACATGACAATAGATTATAATATATCAATATGAGATCCATTGATCTGATTGGATAAGAAACTAAGTACTAAATGCTGATATCCCATGATGCAGCACTACTCAGCAACTGTACACACCCTTTAATGGTAAAATTAATATTATACAATGGGGTATGAACATCCTGTAACCTCACTGGTCAAAACACATCACATGACCATGACAAATCCACCAGTAAACCCACTGTAAAAGATTTGTATCACTGTAAAACCAAGAAAATAAGTTGATCATTGTATAATAGCAGTATGCCGTAACAGAAAGTGGATATATGGGTGGATTTACCAAGTCTGGAATGGTTAAGTCACCCGGCTGTGCCTCGTGACCAAACCACACAAGGCGTGGTAAATCCACAAATATAACCACTCTCTATCATGGTATATTGCTTAAATAAAACTGTCTCAATTTCAGGTTTGCTTACTGTGTTTATTGCTTTCTCATTTAAGTTTATCCTATTTTTTAGAGTTATATTGCCTGGTCGGGGGGGAGGGCATTGCCTGGCTGAGACCGTGCATATCCTAACTGTGCTAATTTGTGTACAGCTGCGAGCAGGGAGGTGTACGGTTGGTCTTCATCACTTTAATTTTGCTGTGCCTCTCCACTCAAGATGCAGTACATGGTCTGTGGGGGAATTACCTGGCTTAGGCCGTGCATATCCTAACTGTGCTAATTTGTGTACAGCTGCAATCAGGGAGGTGTACCGTTGTCTCCATCACTTTAATTTTGCCGTGGTTCTCCCTTGTTGCAGTTAACACAGTTAGGAGTTGCACTGAGTCAACCAGTCAAGGCCTCCCCACCAGATCAGGCATATAGTTGTAATGAGACCAGAAACATCAGGTACTGTAGTGTGCATTACTACCTGTGAAAGATCTAGGAAAAGTTCAAATGCTTCAAACATAGTAGTGTAATATTGTGTATGTAAAATTGATGTAAATTAGCACTGTTTGTATAAAACTAAATATATAATGATATAGCATAACACATTTAATTTATTCAAGCTCTTTGAAATATTCTTGGGTCGAGAGGTGTGTTCCTGTTCAAGCAACATACCATCAAGTCTGTCAGAATAATATGTATCAAGCGAGAACTCAGCCTGAAGGTGATTTCCAACGTACAACTTCACCTTATCTACATACCTTTCAGACAGATTTTAACACACAGTATAGTATGAGAAACAATGCATCAGTTGAACCTTTTGATGAGGTTGATTATGTAATGCAATGACTGAAATAATTGCTGAAAACTTATGCACAGTTGGTAATATAAATATAGATTCAGTTAAAGACCAGCTATTGACATTGTTTATTGTATTGTAAGTGCCAGATATTTGTCACTAGCAATAATAAAAGTAACATACTGCTTTCATATAATTGATTGTTTAATGATAACCACAATTTAATTAAACAAAATGCAGTATTACACTTGTTATTAATAATTTCAATGTGATTTTCAATATGTGAATATGATTGACATTTAACTGTACCAATGTTAATGTTCATAACTATTGAACAATTATAATAAAAATTACTATGTTACTATATATTGCATTCACAGTAAGTTAATACTAAACTTTAAAAGAGAAATAGTATTATATGATTGTTTATGCACTGAAACACTGAATTGTAAATGCATTTCAGTTCAAAGCCTGTCTACCTAGACCTTATGATTATATAATTAAGATGAATAAATGTGTGAATGATAATACATACAGCAATAGCAGGTTGCATTTGCAGTAAATGTAAAATCAACACGTAATATCAACACATGTCTGGTATAACATACATTAATTAAAATAAAGATTTTAAACATGCTGATATCTTTCTTGAGTGTTTCTGCTATTTTATCTCAACTGTAATTATTGATTGTTGAATATGTGAAGCAGCTAATGGTTATGCTGTTTTCTGAGCGGAAAATTGGCAGCCATGTATCCTATCAAAAGTTCTCTAACATGTGTGGCACTTGTAAATTCCAAATTACATCTGTTGTTCATAGGTTGTGAATGACCTAGTTCAGAACTATGAATATCCTCTTACCATCCAGAGTGTACTTTATCTTTCTGTTGTTCACAGTAGTTGTGGAGGCCACAACAAGTTGCAATTACATATGGAGTAAATTGGTAGTCAAAGTCACTCTTTTTTAGCAACACACATCATCTGCCTTTCAAACATCCAAATGCTATTTCAACTGCAATGCGTACAGAACTCAGATACATATTGAAAGACTCTTGAGCATGCGTGAGATGAAATGAGTTTAGATAACCCTTTATTAACCATTCCATTAGAGGGTAAGCTGGATCACCAATAATGAACAATGTTAATTGTCTGATTGTCTATAAGCCAAGGTTCCTGTTCAATAATAAAAAAAAGTTAGCCACCAATTTTAGTATCCTGTTTTAAAACTAGAATGTTATATAGTGTCACTACATATGAAGCATTCAGTAGATTTACAAGGAAGCAATTAAGCAATAAGGGGTGTGGGTTCTTGGGGTATTTACCATGGCTGGAGTGGTTTGCCCATGAGGTGCAGCCGAGTGGGTAAATCTGTGCCAGCCGTGATATCTCCCCTGAGAACCCACATCCATCAAGTGGCTTATTGTGATTATCCCAAGAACTTGATATAATGCTTACATAACAAAGTGATTAGTACAGCAGTGTTTGTTTTGTGTTTTTTTTTCAGTGATGCTTGTAGCAGCTGTTTTGCATGGTATAAAAAGGCATTACCAGTAGATTAACAGTCTGTTAATCTACCGCTATTGATGTAATGTGGCACAAGTTGAATCCGAGTGTCATAATGCACTCATAAGTGGTGATAACATGACTGTTTCTCTAATTTGGGTGAATGCTTTACTGCTATTATAAAACACTGTTCCAAAAGAAAGGTGTCATAAGTATACCTTTTTTAATGTTTTCTGTATTTGAAGATAAAGTTTCAACAAAATAGTTCTCCCCACTGTAGTTAAAGAATGCTGGTTCAAAATTAGAATGTGGCATATGCCACTGCAAAAATGATACCCGTTATTCTACCAATTATAACAAGGGTCATGCATATTAGTTAAGTAACAGTACACATGACCATGTCGTGTCTTAATGTTACATTATACAGACAACATCCTTTATTTGATTAACAGATAACATGTAGTTAGAAGACAAAGAACCTCTGTGTGCAGGCACTGAGGCAATGGTTACCCCAAAGGACATTTAGCAGGGAAGCCAAGTTTCAAAGAAATTCAAAATCACACATGTCCCTACAATGCAAAGCATCATGGGCTGCATATGCAGATCACCACAGAATATTATGCTGGTTCAATTTTAAGCAGAAATGCATGGTGCTTAAAGGCCTCTCCTCTACAGTTTGCAAAGGGTTCGCATGAGTCCCGGTAGATGAAACACGTGTCTATGTCTTCTGTTGGCACCCTTTGCAAACTGTATGGGAGGCCTTCGGCACCATGCATTTCTGCTTAAAGTTGAACCAGCATAATATTCTGTGGTGATTTGCATATGCAGCCCATGATGCTTTGCATTGTGGGGGCATGTGTGATTTTGAACATGTAGTTAGGTTATATACACAATAAAAACCAGTGTGATCAATGCACAGATTAATTCATGATTACTTTTGGAAGTTCTTCAGAACGAGCGAATAATGTGGAGTACCTCAACACTTTGGCATTATGAGCACTTCCAGGTGAACCACAATTAATATTCCAAAAGCTGAAAGATAGCCAACACACAATATTGTGTTAAATGACACAAGCATACGTATTTGCTTTCGGTGTAGCATGACATAAAAAATAAGTAAATAAGACAGAGAAATGGGATGTTACTCAGGGGTGGGGCATGGATGGGGATGACTGCACCACTCTGTAAGGCAATTCACATCAGTAGATTCGTGGGGCTGGGGGTGTGGGCAGCCCTGCGGGACTTGTACTGTATACTTCAGGAGGAATGGGATGTGGGCAGCCGTGTGGGGCCTCTAATGTACACTTCATGTGGGCTTGGGGTGTGGGCAGCACTGTGGACTGCCTAATGTAGCTTGCTGGGCATGGGGGTGGCACTTGCTACCTGCATCTGACCTGTTGTGGCTTGTGGCATGCCCACCAGATGCACCCTCTGTTTGGAGTACCTGTCCGCATGTTGCAAGATGCAGGACTTAGACATGGAGAACCTGCCACTTCTAGAGTAAGGCTCAGGGTCAATGTCACAGTTGCAATTGGCAAAAGTATTGTTTGGTGGTAAATTTTGACAAAACCCTTAGGAATCGGTCTCATATTGAAATGTATGACTCAGATTTCGATTGCGAGTATAATACAAATGTAGATTCCTTAATTTTCAATTAATATAAAAGAGGAAAAAATGATTTACCAATAATTGTGGTCAGCAACAGCTTGCAATACATATGATGGCCAGTCTTTGTTGATTTACAAAGTCTCTATACCCTTCTGTTGGTGCCTGTATGGGAATGTGTGTACCATCCACACAACCTATGACCTGTGGTAATCCATGACATTCTTCAAATGCAACAGCTATTTCAATGGCTTCTGAGTTTCTCTGAACCTTTATCAGGTTTGGTAACACATTTTCAAAAACAACACACAGAACAAGTGTACATACTTATGCACAGTAGATTTATGAATTCCAATTTGGTTAGCAACCAATCTATATTCACAGCAGCTACCCAGCTTGTACAACACCAATGCCACTCTCATCAGTAGTGGAATTGGCCTACGTACGTAGGCAATATCGGGTTCCATATATGGTGCCATAATGTGAGCAAGATTCATAAAGGATGCTCGAGACATTCGAAAATTCTCTCTCCAATCCACATCATTGAATTGAGATAAAACAATTCTCTCCCACCAGTTTTGACTGCGTACTTTCATCCATATAGCACGGTCACGAATATGGCAATCAGATGGTGCACATATCATGTTACAGTTCAATACATGAACATTGTAACATGAAAGTAAGTAGTCATACCGATCATGGCGTTGCATTTGCAGCATTGAAATCAATTTACATTCTAAATCTCTTTTAAGCATCAGTATATGATAAAGCAAATTCGATATCATGATTATCATGCATTGATCAATTAGGTACATTACTAATTAATTAAGAATATCTTTTTTGTGTGTGTGAAAAAAATGATACTTGGTTTGACGCTCACTTTGTGGCTTAACTTTTCTATTTTCTGAATCCTGCACTGGGAAACCACAAAGAGCTGAAGCTAAGTATAGATGACGTAACAGTTATTTATTATATCACTCAGTTTCTTCACTGTGTATGGAGCTATGAGTTTAAAATTTCAATTAGCTAGCGATGCCATAAATGTGTCTTTACAAGGTCAGGGTAACTATCTGAAAAAAAAAATAATATAAGCATTGAATCATTTTCTCCTAAAAATGTAAATTAATAGTTAGCAGTAAAGATTATCAGTACAAGAAACATAGTGAACCATATGAGTTTTTGAAGATATGTCACCTCACTTTCAATGCCCTGCTCCTTCTTGTAAGAGTGGCCTCACCGCACTTGTGCAAGTTCTTATATTTATATTCTTTATCAAAAAGTAAGAAAATACAATGCAAAATACTTTGTTTATGCATCATTTAGTGTTAAAACACAAAAAGTAAGTGGTCATTGTGGTTGTGAGGCATAAATGTCACCCCATTCTTATCCACTGTGGCTTGTGAATGTAATTTCAGATGGAATTGGGTGACATTTAATACTCACAACCCCAGTGACACACCCCGTCGGCTGTCAATCTTGGGATGACAGTCGGGTCGGGGGGGGGGTAAGGGGTAATCATAGAGACTTTTCATTTTCTGACTTTTTGTGTTTTAACCCTAAATGATGCATTAACAAAGTTTTTTTTTTTTCATAGAACATTTCAGACAAAAATTCCAAACCAATACATATCCAAGCTGTCTATGACAACAGTTCAGATGCAGTGGTGTACAATTTACATCAAAACGCCACTGCAATCAGCGATGGTAGGGTGTAGGCAATTTGCATAATGCTGTAGACAAAATGCAAAGTGTCTACATGTTGGCACTGCATCTGAAAAGCTGTCATAGACAGCTGGCCCCCCACCACAAACAAGCACCCAAGTAGCACACTGGGAACACACCCCAGCTTACTCATGCACTCCCCAATGCACACATATGCACACTGTATGACTGACGGGGGTCCATAAAATGACTGTCACATGCATGCATTGCGCTATTTCAATGCGCACCCATAAGTACACGAATTAGAAATATTTTCAGTCAAGATTTTCATCATTGACAGTTTTCCACACCTCCTTATGAACAGTGCAGCTGTCACTCTGTCCAAAGGAGGAGAAGAAACTGGGACAGATGATCACTAGTGACCTAAGGCCATGTCTAGAGTATGGAGTTCAGTACTGGTGCTCACACCTCAAAAAGGACATTGCACAATGGTGTGTGAAAGTACTTTAATCTCATTGGTCGAAACATGTCACATGACCTGGGTAAATCCCGCATAACCCATGGCTGAGAATTGGTATTTATAAACAACATAATTAAACACATTTTAAATTTATTTTACACATGGGTCCATTATATAATCACAATAAGGCACTCCAGGGTGTGAGTTATTGGGTGATTTACCTACTTCTTGTGTGGTTAAGTCATTCGGCTGCACCTCCTGACACACCATAAAAGGCGTGGGTAAAGTAAGCAATAATACCCTCCAGGGTGGGTGGTATTGTGCTATACCAGACTGCCCAGGGGTGTAATGAGGCCTGACACTGCAGGTAGAGGGCCTTATAGCCCCTGAAAGGTCCAGCATAGCACAATACTGCCCACTCTGGTGGGTATTATTGCACTTAGAAAATGGGCTTATGTAAAGTTTTTTTATGTAATATTTAAGAAATAAAAAAATAAATAAAATGCCTAAAAATGTACTTGAAGTGGCTTTTTTAGTAAGTAGTCCCTCTACTGGCATAGTTTCCCATAGTTACCAGTTGGGGGCAGTGCAGCTTTTGTCCCTAGTTTTACTGACATATAAATCATGAGCACAATATGTAGAGCATTTGTCTCCTTGGCTCATGAAGAACCCCCCCAGCTCACTCACGTTCCTTTATTTTTCCTTGTTGTTTTCTTTGTGAGAGTGCTGACTAACCCCATCCTGAACAGTCAGTTCTACTACTAAACTAAACTAATGGCGGCTTAAGTTAAAACTCAAAGTAGCAACCAGGGAAATAGACCATAGAGATAAAGTGAGCAAAATGCAATTCATATAAAAAAAGGAACTGTAAATGTTTTGTGAGAGTGAAATTTGGTCCAGGGACAGTTTACACAAGCACTAACCATGAGTAGCATTAAACACATGGGCCCAGATTTTTAAACTCGCCATTCTGAGGCGCAAGCCCTGCGCTGCTCAAAATAGTTGGCAGGGGTGTGGCGGGTGATATTCAAAGGATGCGCCTGTTGAGCAACCCCTTCAATATCACCCCCAGCCACAGCATTGTGCGCAGAACTTGCGCCACCGCAAGTTGCCAGAGTTGAGCATTAAACTTGCGGTGGCGCAAGTACCATTGCGCCATGCTCAAATTTCCGATATTCAAAAGGTGACATGCAAATGGGGCCATAATTTATGCAAGGCGCAGGGGGGGCCATTTGCATCTATTTATGGCCCCATTTGCATGCCATTTGCATGTAGGTGCGCCGATCCCCGAGGACTTGCTCCTGGCCACCCTGCCAGGCAGCAGCCGTCGGGGACCGACGCACAATGCAGCCCGATCGCGGGCATCACAGTTACATGAAACCCCCACACATATCCCACAGCCCGATCGCGGGCAGTACAGGTACATGAACCCCCACACATATCCCACAGCCCGATCTCGGGCAGTACAGGTACATGAACCCCCCACACATATCCCACAGCCCGATCGTAGGCGGTACAGGTACATGAAACCCCCACACATATCCCACAGCCCGATCGCGGGCAGGAGGCGTATGAACCCCCAGTGCCTGATCGCGGGCAGAATGTAACCCTCCCCCAACCCGAATATCTCCCTGGTGGTCCAGTGGACCGTAGAAGCCCGATCCGGCAGAATGTCACATCACAACCCCCCAAACATCTCCCTGGTTCTAGTGCCCCCCCACCCACCAAGGCCCCTCCACCCCGCCTCCCCGCAGCCGGCGGCGACAGCATCCTACCTGCGTCGCCGCCATTCCTGTCGATCATGTTGGGGCTGCATCCATTGTGCAGAGCTACAGTTCAATCGGTGTGCAGCTTATACCGACATGACAAAGTCCAGATTTGTGAAAGATCATTCACAAATCTGACTGTCATGTACGGTATGGGCTGCACGCCCATTGGCTGTAGCTCTGCACCATCGGGCGGCAGCCCTACCGATAGTCAGTCGGCGGGAGCGCGGGCGCGGCAGGCGGTGGATGCTGTCGCCCCGCCGCGGGGGAGCGGTGAGGGCTCGTGGGTGGGTGGGTGGGGACACCAGACACCAGGGAGATGTTTGGGGGTTGTGATGTGACATTCTGCCCGCGATCGGGCTTTACGGTCCACTGGACCACCAGGAGATATTCGGTTGGGGAGGGTTACATTCTGCCCGCGATCGGCACTGGGGGTTTCATACATCGCTCTGCCCACGATCGGCTGTGGGATATGTGTGGGGGTTTTGCTAACTGTAATGCCCGCGATCGGCTTCGGGATATGTGGGGGTTCTGTAACTGTGATGCCCGCGATCGGGCTGTGGAGATGTGTGGGTGGGGGTTCATGTTACTCTATGCCCCGATCGGGCTGGTGGGGGTTGATACAGGTTAGTGCCTGCCATCGGGCTTCGGGAGATGTGTGGGTGGGGGGTTGTTTTTACGTTCTGCCCGCGATAGGGCTGGTGGGGGGGCACAGGGACCGAGTTGGGGGCCAGCCAGTGGTGGCAGCTGCTGTGTTGCGCCCTGCAATACAGCAGCTCACCTGTGGGTGGCCCTCAACTTGATCCTTTTTTTTTTTTTTGGCTCAAGGTTGTGCAGGCGCAGGTTGGGGGTTGCGCATGCACAACTCTGCACAACCCGACTGAATATTGGGTTGCGCAGGTTATGCATGGTTCCTCCCCCTCCTGTTGAGCATGCATTCATTTGCATTGCTCTTTTGCGCAACCTGTTGTCAGTGGCGTAACTGCCTCCTGCTGAATATTGCAGAATGGCGCATTTTTGGACTTGTGCATGCGCAATCCTGTTGCGCATGGCGCAACCCTTTTGAATATCTGGGCCATGGTGTACTAGCGCTAATTTCAAAAGAAAACTTTTTTTTTTACTACCATGAGAAACGTGAAGAATCCGGAGGGTTGTAACAAGGGACACTTTTTTTAAAGACTATTAAATTGGGATACCACTTGAGGGTGATGATAATGAACGGAGGGAGCCATTTCATCTTGTGGCAAGTTGTTTCATTTGGGGAGCAAGTGGCAGGCTGCAGGAGAAAAGAGCAAGAGTGCAGTCAGCTTTCCAAGATTTGTGACATGAGTGAGAGAAAACAGCAAACTGACTTGCGAGAAAGTGCTATCTCCGACACAGCAGTCCTACCAGATATAGTGCTGTCTCACTAGTCAGTTTGCAGTTTTGGAGCTGATCAGACCGACTAATAAGAAAAAAAATGGCAATTCCTTGCAGCAGTAGGCTAAATGGGCAAGCAGACAGGTGGAGAATGGGGGTTGAGTGTCGGCAGTCACTTACCGAGGGAAAAAAATTGCGGCAGTTTGAAATTGAATACCCAGCACTTCAGCCAATGAGGAAGCAGGGTGCTGGGCACACAGATACTTTGCTGGCTATCAGGCAGGCTTAGGCTGGGGCTTTTTATTTGGTGGGCATCTATTGTCTGATAGATGTCCACCTAAATAAGTGTCTCAGAAATCAGAATAGAAAATGGTCTTTGCCCATTTTCTAAGTAGCTAATAAGACACGACAGGATGTGCATGGAACATATTTTACCGCACAGCCAAGGGCATAATAAGGCACGAGGCCTTGGCCAACTACCTTTAGCCCCAGGCTGCAGTAAAATATGTTCCATGCACACACCTGGAGTGTCTTATTGTGCTTATAAAATGGGCACCTATATTTATTTTTATTTTTATAGGTAGAAAAATCCTGCTTGCATGTAGAAAAAAGACTTTAAGATGCTAATGTATGATAAAATAGTCCTTCCACAGACACTGAGTTATATTATTCATGAGCTGATTTGCATTTCTGACTCCAGGTTATTTGTACTGAGCAGTCTGTGCTGTGAAAGAGTGCTGAAACATATTTCAGATTTGCATTTATGTGACTCCAGTTTGCTATAATTGTAGTGTGCACAGTCTGCAAATGAGTGCTGAAGCGTGTTTTTTTTTGTAAACACACCTACTGAAGCCGACTGAAGTTCACTATCCCCAGTCCATGTACCTCCCCAGCAGTTGTATGTTTGTGCTGCTCTCATGCGGTCGCTCCCCCTCCGTTGTTGACCAAGCCTTTTCTACATTTACTGGGGCATTTTGATTCCTCTGATTAAGGGACCCACACAATAGAGAAGAGCAATTGCTATGGGAAACTACCTGGGAGCAAGCAGCAGAAAAACAGACTAGACGGCAACAGGGGCTGACTGCCGTACAAGATGTGAAATAGCGCTGCTTCACTGGGGCTGACTGCCTGAAAGAGACTTATGGCGGGGTTTAATGGACAGTAACAACAATCTTTAGTGGGAATTTGTAAACTACATTCTATTTAAAATGCACACATCTGTTCAAATGTTGATAAATTAAAATGAAATAAACAGAGCATTAGCGAGCGAATAGAAGATGGCAGTATTTTAAATGCCAACATTCTAATGTCCTGATTTCATTTGGAAATGCGGTTCTGCTTCTCTGACCATTTTTTTTATTCATGCATGGGTAACTAGCCAATCAAATTACTTGATTTAGCCTATCCATTTTATAATCCCCAATAACACACACCCTGTTGTGCCTTATTGCTTAATTAGCCTGCTGGAGAAGATCCGAGGAGGTCTACAAAGATGATAGCTGGTCAGCAGGGTAAGACATACAAGGATGGGTTGAGGGCACTGAACATGTACTCCCTGGAAAACAGGAATGAGAGAGAGAGAGAACATGTTTGGGACTTTCAAGTACTTGCAAGGAATTAAGAAGGTTGATAAGTACAATCTCTTTAAACTGAGTGGCAACCATAACCTGAAGGGGCACAGTCTTAAGCTGGAGGATGGCATTACAAACTGATAGTGTAACTGTTCATGCGTCGGGTGCACAAAAAGCCCATTTAAAAAACTTGGAGTATTAATAACAAGAAGCGCCTAGGGCATTATGTGTTTGGCCCATAACTCCCTATCCCATTGGGACTGACAGGTGTCAGGGGTGTGATTTAGGATTGTTGACAGTAATGCTCATGCCATTCCACCAGCACCCCCACCCTCCAGCCAGTGACAGGCATCGAGGTGCACCCTTGGACCCTTTGCCACCCAGAGTTCACCCATTCTCTTATACTGTACCCAATTCAGTGTATTTCCCTAATGAAATGATGTCAATGTAAAGCCCAAACACCACAATGCACACCTTGACGCTGATGGCTACTTAGAAAAAGAAACAACCATTTGCCCATGGAACAAAGTTCAGCTTTAATAATTACAACTTAGTTATTACATTTTTTGTTACATCGAACCTTCATAAAGTCATGCATTGGCCTTGTGCATATTGATAATCCCACCCCACCAATCACCAGAGAATTATATATGTACAAATGTATGCACTCAGTCTGGTTCCTGTAAACCACACATTCAGAGCAGCTTTCAGTAGCTTGACCACACAATCCACTTTTATTCATAAGCAACAGCTGGGTTGACTAAGTACATGCAGGTTCTGTGTGAATAAGGTTGCAAAGCATGTCACAGGAACACTGTAAACTGCTACCTTGCCGGCCATCAGGAATTGTACAAAAAAAATGTAACCAAATACAGGACTCTATTGCGTGGCACTAGAGGCAAGGTCAGTGTCACAGACTTGGTGCAAGTGATGTACGACCATTTTAGGCACTTGCATGCAAGTAGCAAGTGCAGATGGTACAGGGGTAGGCTCATGGCTTATCTCTAGGTAAACATATTAGTATATACTGTTTGGAGTAGGTTGTCTGCATGCCTGCCAATCAGAACCACGTTTGTACTGTAACTGTATTACTTGTTAGACAATCTGTGAGGTTGGTAAGTGGGTTAGCTACTGCATAATACCATTTTTTATAGTTTGTTTAACCAGGACAAACAAGGTGAGACAAAACAGGTTTACAGCTGACAGAACAGGAGCACAAGGAGATCAAGTGATTAGTTATAGATCACAGAGTTAGCAGCCTTGGCGAGTTGAAACTGCAGTATCCTGGTTCCAAACCATGCGCTCACCACCAACACTACACAATCACCACTAAGTGGTGGTAGTGAGTAGTGGTGAGTATTTTAATTATAAAATGGGCAAAAGTTTCCAAGCAATCTGATTGGTTGTTGTGATGCATTAGATCTGTCTAATGCACAGCTAAAACTAGAAACCCCCTTTAGAATACACAGCCCATTTTATAGCACAATAAGTTACTCCAGGGATGTGCATTAGACAGTTCTAATGCACGCCTAGGGCTGGACGCACTCGGCCTGGGCACATCCATGTGTTTACTATGTAGTCAACCTGAACAGCCACTGCAATATACACTGCCAATGATTGGAAATCACCACAGTGACATTGTATGGCACTGTGAAGACATCTCTTTGCTTATTATTTACAAGGCACAACCACCATCTGCACCATAGAATGCTGGCATGCCCCTTATGGCCTACAGGCATCCAAACAGGTTACAGGGCCAAGGCCCATCTATTAAGCATTATCTGCATGCATTGAATTTTGGACTGGTACCATCTCCACTAGCCAAAAGCTATAATTTCCAGATATCTCAGGTTTAATGTGGCTACAACAGGGACTGGTTATAGAAGTTCCAGGCATCCTATGCTGGACTGGTAGCACTCATCCCTGGTTCCTAGCTCAGGGCACCCATGTTGTCCAACACCAGGACTGCAACCCTCTATTTGACAGAAAAGAAAACACTGGCTACCACCCATATCCTTTACAGCTCTGTTATGCCTTAAGAAATGATCCAAACTTAAAGACAGCACTGCGACAATGTGAAAGGGACATGGTTCAGATTTCCCAATGGCTGCATTTTATTTAGGAAATTGAAATTGCAACCATTTGAGTCATAGACTCATTTCCGAAGACTCCACATCAGAATAAAATAGACATTGTATGTAGGTGATGCACCTGTATTTAGTATTGTCCGCTGGGTCCATCACTCTCTTGGATGCAAAGGGAGCTATATCTGAAACCACATCCTATTTGTGAAGAGCTAATGTGGTTTATAGCAGCATATATTAATCTGCAGATTCATCTGCCAGCAGAGACGAAGTCAGTCTAGACCTGCCCTCTCAAAAAAAAAAAAAATCCTGGACTGCTAACTTTATCCCTCCTGCCCTGACACAGAATCTTACTGTGCTGTGTTTACTGGTACCCAAGGCTTCCCCACCTGCGCCTCCTCTACACTCTCTCCATATGTCAGGACCATGTCCAGCAGGTTGCTGCCCCCTGTTGATTCCCCTGACTAACTGTTGAAGAAATACCTCTTGCAATGCTCCTAATATCACCCTACTCATTGTCAATGCTGCATCTGGGATTTCCCAGTCTACATCTGGGAGGTTTAGGTCCCTACCAGTAGTAGTATTCCTTTTAGGGCTAGTCTTGTGATTGCCTGAGTTAACTATTGATCACCCTCCTCTCCTTGCGTGGGTGGCCTGTATAACACCCCAGCCACAAGGTTCTCCCATATTCCTGCCTAGTGTTCATGATGTCAGCTCAGTCTCCCCATCCTCCTCTTGTTCCTCATTACATATATGCATTTTCTGATGTATAAGGCACCCACCACACACACACAATCTTTTTACCCTCCCTGTCCATTCTGAACAGTCTGTAACATTGAATTGTAATTTCCCAGGTGTGATGCTCTGTCCACCAGCTCTCACTTATTGATACTACATTATATCTAGCCCTCTGTCCCCCATGATGGCCTCCAGGTCCACCATTTTATTTCCTGAACTCTGGGCATTGGCTGCTAAGCCCTTCCACCAGGTTTTCCCTCTATTTCCCCCTTCACCTGTCATCATCATGCCAACATTTTAGCACTATCCTCCGGGGGGGGGTCTGGTAGCCATACATTTCTCTTCCTTTTTGGGGCAGATTTTTCTTTAACTATCTGTCAGACAGGATCCATAAACCCTGGATTCCAGACTAGCCTCGGCTTGTAAAAATGATCCACACACCTTGCATATTTTATCAAAATGTGTTTTATTTTTTCAATGAAAGTTCAGTACTTACTTATGAACTACTGTGTTGTATGTGCTTAATTTAAGTACTGGTACCTACTGAAAATAATTTTTCCACATTTTTTTTCCTCTTTCTCTCAAATAAATACAGTTAACAAACACGATGCAAAAAACAAATTTGACACAAATTGCAAGTCCTGATAACTATTTATCAAACAGTTAAATCAGTTCATAATATCTTGCAGTATGTATGCTTCTGCAAGGAATCAAAACATTGAGTGAAATATTCATTACTTTAGTACTTACTGTATACTTCATGCTCTTTGATACTGATTCAGGTGTATCCCATGATCAATTACTGACTAAAAACTGTATTTTCCTACATTCTTGAAAACTGTGGAAATGCCTTATAAAGCTGAAACTGAACTCCATTTTGTTACCAAACGTATGCATTGTGAAATTGTGTTTTAATCTGTTGGTTGTACATGTTTTGTCATAAATGCTGTTTCACACTATATTGACATAATTTCTTTTAATTTACTAAAGAATTCTGATGTGAACAGATTTTATTAGTCCTTGTACAAATAAAAATAGAATCGGACATAATGTATATTAGGTCATTCCATAAAATTTATAAGTTCATTCTATTCACAAGCATTGAGCTAAATAACAACACAGTTGCAGCACTTACAAAAAGAATGACACACACACCCTATTTGCAAAGTGGGCCAGGTGGTAAGAAATATAATAAACAACACTTCCTTTGTGTATGTACTGGTTATTTCATGTATTTAAAACCACTTGTATGATGGATGCCAGCCACGTTAAATGGACTTAAAAGGTTTAAGTGAATTAAACTGATTTAAACCCACTAGTCTGGATGTGCATGTAACCATAGCAAGGAAATTAAACTCATCTGGATTAAGAGGAAGTGTCTGTGCAAACATAATGTAAGCAGTGTTGCATGTGTCATACCATCAGCATATAAACACACTGACAGAGGACAGATCAGGCAGGAATGACAAATGCAAAGTGGGGCAGAACAGTAAGGATCTTGTTAATGGTAAGAGGGTGAGGCTGGAGAGGGTAGTCCATTGCAACTGACACACCCCAATGGTCTTTTCATGCCATAAAAATACAAAATAAAAAGAAAGTTATACTACGTTGATGTGGAGACAGACAGTGGAACTGAATCCCCCACACACACATACACACACACACACACACACACAACTTCAAGTATTCTATGTGATCCTTCAAAACTGAGCTTCAAATCTGCAGGTAATCCTGTATCATACTAAAAATCTACAAGACCAACACAGGAAAATTGCCATGGATTTACAAGGAAAATACATAATCTGGAAGGACTCCAAAATATAACTCTTCCAAGATTACCACTCTTATGAACACAATTACTCTCTGTACATTCATCAAGTCTCTCATCCACAGTACTAGAGACCAAACTGCTGTCATCTTTTCACATCACTCAGACTCCCAAATTTTTCTTCCCCTGCTTTTTGTAGGGTGGGATGAGACCACTCTATCAGGATGACTAGTACATGTCTACTAAAGCAATGAATGTAACAGTACTTGGACAATACTACTGTACTTAATTAGTACAATTCTGGCTACTGCAGAACAGGGTATCAAAGTGAAATATTTCTCAAAGAGCACAAAGCCCAGGAAAAATGAAAGAAATCCACACCACAATAAACAAAGAATGAAAGAAATATAAACAAAATAAATAATATTCAAATTTACTATAAACAAATTTTGAATATTGATCATCCTTACCGCAATGGTCAGGTAAGGCGCCAGGTTGATACAGAAACATCTAGCATGACAGTCTTGAGACAGTCTAAACTGTGTCACACTCAGGAGTTTCTCAAACTCAAACAATGCATGCTTGAGAATAGCGATTTATCAGATTATTGTGCCACATGTAAATGCGCTGAGTGCCTGACAGTATTTTCAGGAATTTAGAAAAAACGTCATGTAAACAGAAACATCTTCCAAATAACCTGATTATAAAAAAATCCTATTCAAGACAGGAATCGGAAAACTAACAGCATGTAAATGCGCTGAGTGTTGAACATTTGGGGTCAAAATCCCAAGAAAACAACAAAGTTATGAAGCAATGTTGAAATTATTTAGAATTTATTCAAAATGTTGCTATTTTTACAGATGTTGATCCCACATTTTCAACATATCCTTTTTTTACCCCACTTTATTAACCAGGCAGGTGGATTTTATCAAATCCTCCCAAATGTGTTATTGCAGTCAATCTACAAAATCACATTTCTGACAGGATTTAAAAGTTTCACCTGTCTAGATCACAAGTAGTGTAATGAACATACTAACATACTAAAATGCCAGCAGAGTAGGCCTAACAGTCTTTCAAGTCTGCTTGATTTTCAACACCCACACTGAGGACGATTTGGTGCCTTTTGAGTTATACTGTTCCCAGTAAGACTGTATGTTGAAACTTTGGGGCCAAAATAAAAAAAGTTATGAACAAGTTCATTTTTAATGTTTACTCAACATTGCAATATTTTTACTTTTTGGACCCACATTTTCAATCATACTCTATTTCATTGTACCCCATTGAATGACCGTGATAGATGCCATTATCAAATCCCCTCCAAATCTGATTTTCACCTGTAACATCCCCCCAAATATGGGGCTTACCTTTGGCCCATTTTTCCATTGTTTCTGCTCCTGAGCACCTCCTGGTATGCATGTGTTCCCTGAAATCTGTCCCATTATCACCCCTGCAGCTCATGTCCAGAATTGTGCCCCAGTTTTCCTTGTTCTGCCCCAGTGTATGTTCTAGCCCATCATGGGCTTAAATCCCTATTCACAAGCTGTTGGCATTTCCCTGGTGCCACTGGCACTCATGCATTCACCGTGGTGCCTTTGATCTCCCACACACCGACTTTGTGGTCTAACGGGAGATATTTGTGAAGTCCTGGTGCTCCTCTTCTTCTGTCTAGCTGCCAGGGATCTAAATAAGGTGGCAGAGAAGCTGCATAGCTGCTCAGGGGCAAAGTCTAAAGAGGGCATGTTCGAGAGGTTCATGAATATTAATGAGCCCCTCATACACATGAATGTGGGTTCTCTCTGCTCCCTGGGAATGGCATATTTCGGCAGCTACTGCAAGGAACCAATTGTAAATAAAATGTAAACTAGTGCAGCATCCACAAAGATATCGAATGGGCTAATGTTCAGTGGGAAATAATATAAATAAAAAGCATTTTATGGCTGCAACTGTTTAAAATGTTGGGACTCAAATAAACAGCCTGCCTGCTGCCTAGGGGGCATTAAATAACAGCAGCAGTGACAGGCAAAGGACTGAAGCAAGATGTTTGCGCTGGGCAGTGATCATAAGGGCACATAAGCAGCTATGGATCTGTGGGGCAATTAAATAAATTAAGCATTCTTTCTGGCTGCACCAGGACTTTTGTTTGGGACTGTGTTGAATCTGCAACAGGACTATGTGTTCAGTAGCCATTTTAATGCAGCAACAGCCAATCAGAAAGCCAGGATTTTAATCCAGGATTTATAGGATTTTGCAAGAGCTTGTGAGACATTATAAAGTGCTTATGGGGAATCTGCAGAGCTAATTCCAGGCACCAAACAGGGGAGCCTACAGTGCATCGAGTGGAAGTAATGAATATTCATTTCCTGGACTCACAGACAGAATCAGCCAATTAAAGTGGGAGCAGCAAATAGTTTCAGCCAATTGTGAGCTTTAGAAAAGCTCCATAAAAGCTAATGTTTTAGGCTGTGCAAGCAGATCCAACATGGGCCCCCCCACAGGGGTGGGGGCTTAGGCACTTTGCCAAAAATGGGCCTAGCAGTCCAGTGTAAGCCCCTCCACAGGTGAGGGGGCCTTTTTTTCATGACAAGACAGAGAGAAGTGGCTGCCTGAAGCAAAAGTCACTAGCCTGGGGACTGGTAGAGAATGTCCTCCAGGGCTTGCCAAAGCCTTTCCATGTTGAGGGAAAATGTGGGCCAGTAACCTGATGAAGTGAGCTATGAGAGAGCTGAATCTGCCTCAATGTTGAGAGCACTGATGAAAGCCTGAAGCCTCAAAAGGAGGAACACAATGTCTGCAAGACACCTGAGTGAGTAAACTGCTTTTGCCACGTGCAACTTCGAGAAAGTCTTTAGGGGGTAGAGAAGCCCAGAGTGTACCAATAGTGACTGTTTGTCTGCACTCTTAGTTCACAGCAGTACTCAGAGGGTGGACATCTGCCAAGTGACCAGGAAGGGTCCAAGTGTAGTGTATAAATGTGTCTGATTTGAAAGTGCCTACTGGACTGAAAGGGGAGAACTTAGAGCCAGGGCTCTTCCTAACTTTGACTGGGAGGTCAGTATTTTGTCTGTGGGAGGCGGCAAGTGCCATCAAAGGCCATGAAGGACTGCATGTTGTATTTGTGAGCCTAGAGAATACAGAAACCTTTTGCTGCCAAGTGCAAGTTTGGTGTTAAAAGAGCCTTTAGAGCTACAGTAAACTGTTTATTGCCAAGAACAAGTTTTTTGTGTCGAAAGAGAAAACTGCATTTGTTGCTAGCCAGCGAAGTCTGGAGAATGGTAGTGGGTCTTGCCACAAGCCCAGTCAAGTCATTATAAATGGTAGCGAGGCAGACTCAAGCTCAGTCCAGTGCCAATAAGTGGTTAAGTGGTGAAAAGCCAGGTTTCAAGTATCGTGTGTCCTTGTGCTCAGATGCAATCAAAGCTCCAAATGTTGCTAGATAAATGTGCTAACCTATAAATGTGCTGAATGCATAAATGTGCTGGATGTAGACTTTAAGAGCATAAATGTGATGAATATAAAAGAGTGATTTTAGCCCAGAAGTGGGACCCAGCCTACAGAATATGAAAGTGTTGTTTTCCACCTGCAATGAGCAACAAGACCTTGGTGGTCTGTATTGGGGACCAACTGCCAGCTTTGCCAGCATTTTAGCCTTCCGGGAAAGCACTTAAATCCTAACTTGCCTAAACTTTGAAGACATTCAACTGTAAGTAATGCTGGGTCAGCCTTGGAATGTACTACCTTCATTTATATGCATTGAAATAGATCATAGCACCTTTATTGGGATGTTAAGAGATTATTGTACTTGCACTTGTTAATGTGTGCGACAACTTAAAATGTCTTTTTATGCCTCTCCCCCATTACTGCATTTAAAATGTACTTATTAATTGTATGAATGTATTGTTCATGTTTATTTATTATACATGTGTAACTATAGATAATAACAGGACTGGATTGTTAAAATCCAAATGGCATGTTTCTGTTTAAAAATAAAATGTTACCGATTTTTCCATGCCACTACCAGAAGAGACTTGTAAATAATTTCAAAGTGTTAAATCTTTCCAGGCATTATCCTTTATTCTCTTAAGGGCCCCAACTAGCTAGCCAACATACAGCTGCACCATCCATCGGGCCTGCACCATTCTATAACTGTAATTACTGGGTACTCAGATTGTGTGGGATTGTGGGTTCTTATGCAATGGGAAACTGGTACCGGTGTGGGAAAAACCTTGTTTAATGATTATGCAGCTAGATAGTTAGTCAGGGAGCTGACTACTCCAGAGGTTGGTGGGTGTCCACTGTGACGGCAACTGATTTAAAATGTAAAAGGCTTGTTCTACCCTCAAATCAACCCAATCTAAATCAAATGTAAATTGCATAACTTCTACTTCAATTCGCCTTCTTAGCCCTTCCCCAGGTAAATAAACTTCTTGTTTGTTTTTGCAGATACCTGTCTCATTATGAGTGTATTATTAGTAGTAGTGATGGGCGAAGTGGGCTCAATCTGCTCCATGAAGTGATTCACAGAATAAAGGAGAATTCACTGAGTACTCCATAATGCGAAGTGGAGTAATTTGCATTATGATTGGTAACACGAAGTCCATTGAAAACAATGACTTCAAGTTACTCTGCCTTCCCAGACCACTACTCCACCAATTAGAAACAATGTACTTCACCTTGTTTTTAAGCTCTGAAGGTGAATTTTGCAGTGATTCATGGGATTTCAGGTCACATGGGCTCTATATTGATCTGCACACCCTCAGTTTGGGTAGTGTGTAGGAAGCTGTAGGAGACAGTGTGCTCTGAGAGCTGTCTTTGATTCAAACCTAAAAGCTGTTAAAAAAGCATTTTTGAGTATTTTTTTTGCTCAAACTTTAGTTCATCGATTGTAGGAATCCCTCCTGTGCTTATATCATGGCTTTTTGTTTGTGTGTTGATTTTGAATGTTAATATACAACATTGAGTATGTGTAGTAAAAGGCAGTGAGAGTGTGCTTTGGGAGGCATATCTGTGGTGTAGGTAGATTTAGGTTGAGAAATAAGGAGTTCTTTGTTTTTTGGTTATATTTTTGTTATATAACTGACTGTGTTAATGAACACACAGTAATATTGTCAGTAATTGTTGAAAATTTCTTGCTGACTGTGTGTTGTGTTGATCTAGTGCAGCAGTTCATAATTTCAGGTTGTTTACAATAAGTGGCATATTACTGATCTTTTCAATTTGTTGTCATTACTCATTAACCATTGTAGACAAACTGTTTGTGTGTGTGTGTGTGTGTTGCTGCGTGACATCAAATAATACACCTTTTATTGTGCCACAGTGTAATTCCAGGTGCAGCAGTGTGAACCTGCTATCCACTGCAGCTGTGTGATTTTGTACTGCCATCGTGGTATCTGTTTTTGTTTTGTTGCTTGTACTGCCATAAAATCTGCAGTCAATTGCTCCCCCCAACCCCACCAAGCAAAATTAATTGTTTTTCCAGATTGGATTGTTTGTGACCTCAGCACCACTGGTTAGTTAGGTGTGTTGTTTACCCGCATGAATTTGCATCTCTACTCTGTTGCCAAGCCACAGTTGTTTTTTTTTTGGCTTCACATCCAGCGTCCCCAAGCAGAGTGAATGTGCCAAAATCTAAATTTGTTTAGAATATTGTTGTTGATCCCCCAAAAATGCCCGCAAAGATATGTGCAAGCAAAGCTGGTTCTCACCATGGCACTCTGCCAGTAAGATAGTCTGTAGGTGTGGTAGTACGCAGATGCAGAAGTGCATTGCTGATGTGAGGAAAGGTATTTCTCCTGCAGTGTTTTCTGTAGGCCAATCAGTAGCTTCACTCGTACTTGGAGGAGATGATGTTGTCCCAGCCGGTGGTGTTAGTGCAGTCGCTGGTGGTGGTAGTATGTGTATTGCTGCCTCAAGTTCAACTTCTGACCAGTTTACCTTGTCCAAAAATATAGTGCAGTCTGAAGCAGTGCAAGTGAGTGGCAGTGCAGATGATGTCATACTTCCCAGTAACTGATCCTGAGGATTCTGGTAATCATGTCAACGATAGCATGCAATGTGACATTTCGTCCACCATGGTTCATGTCACACATTTTCCATGCAGTGATTCACAGTGTGGTGAAAAAATATCAGGTGATGGTGGTGTTGATGATGATGATGAAGATAATGTTATTGTGGTTGTAACATGCAGTCCACATGCCAGCATCCAAGCAGAAGATGAGGATGTGGGTGATGTTGATGAATATGATGATGATGTAATTGACTCCAGTTGAGAACCGGAGAAAAATAAATTCAAGGTGTCTGTGTCTGTTTGCATTAATTCCCCCATAAAAATGTGTGATTTACCAGTTTCATTTGATGATGGTGATGATGACCCAGTAATAATGATAGGTAGTCATGGTGGTCAGTTGCAGTCCAGGTCGGCACTGCCCGAAACATCACATAGCACACCCTCCACTTCAGTGCTTAAAAGAACGGAGTTCAATAAGTATCATGGACATGTTAAAGTAGAGCATCACAGTCCCTTGTCTGGGATTTTTTGTTTTAAGATGCAAATGATGAGTCAGTTGCAATCTGCCAGTTTTACCATGTGTGTGTGTGAGTCGAGGTAAAAAGGGAGCCATCTGGGCACAGGAGGACAGCATACACGTCTTAAGAATAGGCACATAGCACTGTGGACCCAGCGCAAGATGGCAGCTAATACCACAGTGGTGCGTTCACCTTCGACATCAACCATTATGAGCATGTTATCCTCTTCCATGAGTGTCTAGTCCAGTAGGAAATTAAATGCATGCAGTGTTGAGGAAATAAGAGCAGAAGATTACTTCAGGCATGATGAGGTGGAGGAGCATAATGATTTTGAAATGTTGTCCAATGCTTGTGAGAGTAGCAGTTTTAGTGGTGGTGGTGGTGAATGCAGTATGTCTAGTGCAGTGGTACATCAACATCAGTTGGCAAATCTGGGAAAATAACTGCATTTCTGGGTTTGTCATCATCAGCTGTGAAATTGTCTTAATCAAATGTCCACACTCCATCCCTGCCATTCACAGAGAAGTACCATTTGTCATCACACCCCATGTAAAACGTTTAAGTCAGCCCATGCTACAGAGTGTTTTTGTGCATAAGCTGAAGTAGCCACCCAATCATACAGTGTCACGTGAACTTAATGCTGCTGTAGCTGAAATGCTGGCAAATGATCTTTTGCCCTTCTTCTTTGTGGAGAATTCTGGATTCTGGCAGTTTGCTGCATGTGCCTCTCTAAAATGGAAAGTCTCATCCAGGACATACTTTTCGATCAGTGCTGTTCCCGAGTTGTTCCATGCTGTGTCTGACTCAGTAAGACATGCCCTTCAACATTCCTCCTCTCCATTCATCCATTTAAGTATGGATATGTGGACAAGTGGCAAAACAGTGGGGGATTTCATATTTGTGTATAACTGCACACAGGGCGCAGGTGTCAGGGGTTGTTTGTGATGTTGGTAGTGTGAATAATCCGTGCAGTAAGGTTGATTGTCGTGGTAGCAATCTTCCAGGAATTCAACAGCATGCAACGATTGCTATGCACAATGTGACCTGTTCACACACTGGTGAAAACATGTTGGACATGGTACTGACTGAAACTGACAAGTGACTGAACCCCCTGTCCCTGAGAACTGGATTCATAGCAAGTGACAATGGGTCAAATATGGTGAAATGCATCACAAATGGTGGCTTTTCTGTTCCAAGCATGGCCCATTTTTTAAATCTTGTGGTGCAGGAGTTTCTGCAGCACCGGATGCAAAGAAAATGCTGACAGTTGCACGCCATATCTAGTCTCACTTTTCACGATCTGCAAAGGCCAGTGACCAGCTTCGGCAGCTGCAGATGCAAAACAGCCTCCCTCAGCACCGCTTGAAGCTGGAAGTTGCCACCCAGTGGAACTCCACTTTATACATGGCAGAGAGGTTGTATGAACAATGCAAAGCTATCTCAGAATATCTTGTGATGCACACTAGCCGTGACAGTTCCAGGGCCTCCATGTCTATGACGACTGAACAGTGGCACTTCATGGACTCTGTAATAAAATTTTGGCCTTTTGAACATGCCACACAGGCAGTGAGTGGCAAGTCTGCCTCCATTAGCCAATCAATTCCACTGCTGTGGATGCTGAGGCAGACATTGGTGAATGTACAGCATGACCTTGATGTTGCCAGAGACAGTGCTTGCTGAAACACATGCTGACAGTATTCAACCAAAATCGACACATTTTGAGCATTCAATGTAGTGACAACTTTGCCATAGCCACAATGCTGGACCCACGATACAAACATGGAATTGCATCAGTACTGGAGGGAGGGCCTGAACAGGTACAAAATATCAGTGAGCAACTGGCGTGCTTGGTTCATGGGGCACAGAAGTCACATGGGGACTGCAGCTCCAGGTGGTCTGTCATCCAAAGCGGTTGGCATAAACCCGCTTTGGGAGGCTTTGTCACAAGTGGGGATTTGTGAAATAAATGATTCTGGAGAACAAGATGATGCATCAACCACTGGACTTAGTGCAGCACAGAGAATGGTTGAATCATATTTGTCTGAAAACAGATATCTGTCAGTAACTGATGATCCTCCTTTGTACTGGAGTGGAAAGGTTAGTGAATGGCCAGAGCTGACTGTAGTGGCACTGAAGTACCTCACATGCCCACCCTCCAGTGTAAGTGTCGAGAGGTTATTCAGCTCAGCAGGTGCAATAGTCAGAGATCATCAGACAAACCTCTCTCCTGCAAATGTTAGTTTGCTAACATTCATGAAAATTAATGGGAGGCACATACTAGCACAGACTGTAACCTCAGTATGCGTACCCCAGCCTAGTCATGGTGGTTTTGGTGATATGGAAATGTACCATCCTGGTGTCACTGGCAGTGGCAGCGTAAAATGGCCCATCACTGACATAAATGATGACACAATGGAGAAAGAATTTCCCACTAGTCAGACTTCAGACATAGATGACTGTGAGGGCAGCTTTCTTTATGAGGATGATGATGTGGTTAATGTTGGCAGGTTTTAACTGAAGTTGTTTAAAGGCAGTGTGCCTCACCGCGGTGTCAGACCACCACCACCAGGACTGATGTTAGCAACTGCCACAACAGAGCATGAGTTTGTCCACCCCCTGGACCACCGCCACCGGGACTGATGTTAGCCACTGCCACCACAGAGCATGAGTTTGTCCACCCCCTGGACCACCACCAGGACTGATGTTAGCCACTGCCACCACAGAGCATGAGTTTGTCCACCCCCCTGGACCACCACCACTGGAACTGATGTTAGCCACTGCCACCACAGAGCATGAGTTTGACCACCCCCTCGGACCACCACCACAACTGGGACTGGTGTTACCCACTACCACCACCACCACCAGATGCAGGAAGATGTCACAGGGAATGGCATCATGTGCCACAGCTATCACCACCACACCCACCAGCAGTGTCATTCAGACAATGTTTCCCCATTACGTTGACCATGCCAAGGCAGAGAGAGTTGAACAGGAGACCACATCCATCAGCACAGGCACAAATCTTCTTAATATTAAAACTATAAAGTGAGTATGTGTACTAATGTTTATTATGCTATTTGACTTCCTTGAGCTGTATGTTTTGTTTTCTGTAGCTTTTCTGAGCTGCAATGGTCAAACACATACGGTAAACTTATTTTGTTTTTTTACAAGTTAACAAAAAAACTCGCCTTTGCTGAAAGTCGGTATGAATGGTACTGCAGCTGTACTGCACACAGGAACCTATGAAATATCCATTTCAAATTCATACTGGTAAGTATCAAGATTTTATTTCATCCATTCAATTTTTTTTAAGACTGCAGCAAATGCAACTGAGTACGATTCATAAACTAGGTGACGTGTATGTTGCCAAAATGATTTCTGCAAGATGTCATGCACTGTATTCTGAACTTGCAGTTGTGCAGCCAAGACAGTGTTAAAAAAGTTGCACTCAAGTTGTGTTACTTGACAAGATGTGGTTTTGAAATTTAGCTTGACTTTAGATTGAGAACCAGGGACAATCAAGTTGTAAGAAGTCATTAATTTCTATTTTAGAAAACTTCCAGATGCTTTGTTGTGTCATAGTGGCCTTATCCAAAAGTTTTTCAATATCAGCTCCCAGCTGGGGCAGACATGCAACACGCAGAAGTCGTTTCAGTTGATGACCATGACCATCCTTAACAACCAGACTCGAGAAGGATGCAGATGAAATCTGTGAAGAAGTAACCAAATAAGAAACCATTAAAGAGAAAACCTGCAAAGATGCTCCCCCCTCCCCCAAAAAATACTTACCTTCATTGGCTTGAGAGTTATCCATTTCAAATTTCTATGCAAAAAGTTATCATTGAGCACTGGAATGTGCACACTTTATTTTTTTAAATGAGTATTTTAAACCAATGGGGATTTTTTTCTGTTTTTCTCTGCATTATCTAGCTGTTATAAGTATTGTATTTTCTAGACAACTGCCATGAGCTTCTGAAGAAGGACTGGTTGGGCCGAAAGCTAGAGCACTTTGTTCTTGTTGTTACATCCACTAGCTTATTTCCATTACATTGATGATTTGCTTATCATCTGGACGGAGGGCACAGATGCACTCAAAGATTTTCATCACAAACTTAATAATCTCCACCCTACCATAAAGCTTACCTTGGAGTACTCTACCACCAAGGTTAACTTTCTGGACACCACAGTCACCATTAAGGATGGAACCTTACATACATGTATTTACAGGGAGCCAACAGACAGACAGAGATACCTGCACAAGAAAAGTAATCACCCAAACCATACAAAAAAATCTGTCATATACAGTCAAGCACTCCGATGTCACCGTATTTGTTCAAATGAGGATGACAGAGATACACATTTGGCTAAGTTGAAAAACACCTTTATTGAGCAGGGACACTCTTCCAGGGAAATTGATAGGATAACAGAACAGGCAACGCAAGTACCAAGACAACAACTACTTCAATATAAAGAAAAGACAGCTACAGACAGAATACCCTTGGTAGTCACATATCATCCAGACCTTGAACGTCTGCGTAAGATTATTAAAGACCTACACCCAATATTTCGTGAGGATGAAACCCTTAATTGTATTTTAAGGAACTCCACTACTATCTTTTAAACAACCACCAAATTTATCCAGCCCAATTATTAGGAGCAAACTTTCACCAGAACAGAATACCATGTCACACAATGGCACACAACCCTGGAATCAACGCCCCTGTAAGACTTGTGGGCTCATTTCTACCTCGGACTGTGTGGTTACATCACAAAACAGACAATTCTAGGTGCACGGGAGTTATACATGCATGTCACAACATGTTGTTTATTTCATTCAGTGCAAGAGATGTCCACAAACAGGTTATGTTGGAGAGACATGCCAACAGCTCCATACTAGGATGAACTCGCACAGACTATACAGCAAAGAAGACTGAAAACCAGTGAGCTACACTTCTCCCAGCCTGACCACTCAATCTCAGATATATCAGTAATGGTCTTAAAAGAAATCTCAAAAACACACAACAGAGGAAGCTTTGAGATTCAATTTATTTTACATCTCAATATGGTAGCAGATGGGATGAACGTCGATCTTGGTTTTATGGGACACTACAGAAACTAACATCCACAGACCTCTTCTTCTTCAGACTGACATATTATAGGACTTCAGCATGTGTGGGATGTGGGTGCATGTTTGTATGTATGTGTGTGGGTATGTGTTGTGAGGTATGTAATATAACAGATGTGGGGCTTGCCGTCACATTGAGGTAGGTCTCTATTTAGATATATGGAGTTATAATGTGTTACTATTCTTACTTCACACACATAATGAATATTAATTCTTCTTACTTTTCATCTTTGCCTGAGGGTGGGATTGATTCCATTGACTATATTCAGATTACCTAGCCTGCTACTGTACATACAGGATTGTTATTATATACTGTCACATATAATTTTGTAACTCTGTACATATTGGGGTGTGTGATCTCATTTGCATGGGGTCCTGCACAATCTTTTACATTAGGTTAATATTGAAATAATTTGTGGATATGTAGGTATGTTAGACCTCTGGTCTTACACACATACTTTATATTTACTTCTAGTTACCTTATCCTGGGGAGGGTGGCAGGTTTATTTCATGTTGTTCTATTTAGAAGCCTTGGAAATGTTACTATGCAGATAGTAGTATGGTTAAATAGTGTCACATTTTTGCTCTCTAGGTATTAGGAGACATAAGCCTTTTACTCAGGATTTCATGACAACTTGAATTCCTTTGGGGAACAATTGCAGTGACTGAAGTGAATAAAGGTTCACTAAGAGAGTGTGTGTGTATATGTGTGTCTGTGTGTGTGTCTGAGGAGAGAGAGAGAGAGAGAGAGAGAGAGAGAGACAGACAACATCTCCTTAAAGCTATGTATCTCCTCCACCCACATTATGGTGATGTGGGGTGGGTTAGGGTGTATTGTTTGTATGAAGAGGAGGAGAGAAATTACATTTTTATCTCTTTTCAGATTCCTTAGACACTTGGTGGTACATCAAGTTGTTACATTCTCAGTGTATATTGACATCAGTACATATCAGGCTACATGGTCATAATTCCTTGAGGTTCCTCTACTAGAGTTTTTTGTTTGACACCAATATTGTCAATTTATATTTAAATTATCATTTATATAGTCCTGAGGTTTTTAATTTCTTGGGCCTTATATCTAGCTTGAGAGTACAGCTGGGAAAGGTCCAGCTAGGTTTACACATCACACAGTGTGCACTGATGTTTTAAGACAACTTTACTGTAAATTCTTGTCTATATGCAGACATTGAAACTTCATGAGCCTATAACAACCTTAGGTTGTCTTTAATCTGGGTTTGGGTTGCCTTTCAGTAATCACATCCTTATACAAACTGTGACACTCATAGCTTGATTTATGAGTTATCTGCTTCAGCAGTGTTATCTTATGTCAATTAAATTTATATGCAGTAGGATTCTTTGTATGTGTGTTCCACCAAGCACCTTTAACCCAGGGTTCTTCCTGGCTAAAGGCAGTATGGTACTGTTAAACTTCTCTGACATCATCTTCTGTTTTTTTTTAAATGAGTATTTTAAACCAATGTTTTTTTTTTCTGTTTTTCTGTGCATTATCTAGCTGTTGTAAGTATTGTATTTTCTAAACAACTGCCATGAGCTTCTGAAGAAGGACTGGTTAGTCTGAAAGCTAGAACACTTTGTTCTTGTTGTTACATCTATGTTGGTCCATTAAAAGGTATTAAATCATTTGCTTCTGTAACAGTATCTGTGACATGTGATACAAAACAATACAATAAGTACATGTCTATATATGTTGTCAACCCCTCACCTACAAAATACACAAATATATATCAACTCACCAAGGCAACTATTAATGTGCAGACAATGGGCACCCTTCCATCCGGTTGAGATTATCACATTGCATTTGCTGGAATCACAGCACACATTGGACCAACAACGGTACACTCATGGTCATCATTTCTGAGGGGACTTTGCATGTGGTGTAATGCTCCCATTTCACTTCATTACCACTTGTCAATTTTATGGAAATGGACAAGGAAATGATAGAAAGTATACTTAGAATGGCAGAAAAAGGGGAGATACTGCTGATGGGTGATCTGAATATGCCAGATGTTAACTGGAGTGCAGTTGCAGCTGCCACTTCGAAGAGTGCAGTTATTCTAGATGCCCTACAGGGGGCATGCCTTAGACAACTAGTACTGGAGCCCACTCGAGAGGGGCAATATTAGACTTGGTACTCTCAAATGGAGATGGAGAGGATCACAGATGTAGAAGTGGGTAGCCATCTGGGAACTAGCGACCATCGAACAGTATGGTTCACAATAAACACAGTAATAGAGTCAAGCCATACAAAGACAAAAGTACTGGACTTTAGGAGGGCTGACTTTGCCATAATGGGTGAGTGCCTAAGGAATGCACTAGCAAATGGGCAGGAAGGAGGGTGGAAGAACAATGAGGAATAATAAAACTGCCATCACAGAGGTAACAAGCCTTTGTGTGAAGCAAATAAACAAAACAAGGCGATGTAAGAAACCACTATGGTTCTCAAAGGAAGTGGCAGTGAAGGTTCAAGAGAAAAGAAAGCATTCAGGAAGTACAAGGAATCGCAGAAGGAGCAGGACAGAGAACTGTATCAGTTAAAGCAAAGGAGGCTGGGAAGGCAGTCAGAACAGCAAAGGCCCAAACCGAGGAAAAGATAGCCAACTCAGTTAAGAAGGGGATAAAACCTTTATAGGTGCATCAGGAGCAAAGGAAGACCAAGGAGGGATAGTGAGGCTTAATAAAGGGGAGGGAGGGTGGGCAGAGGGAGACTGTGAAAGGCAGAGATACTAAACAAATATTTTGCTCAGTATTTACGAAGGAAGAGGGGAGATACATAAAACAAACAGTAGTAACACTCTGGATACAGAAGTTGATACCAGCCCATTTACAGAAGAAAGGGTTCTGAAGAGCTCTTAAAACTGAAGGTGGACAAAGCAATGGAGCCTGATGAGATTCATCCCAGAATTCTAAAGAACTAAGGGTAGAACTAGTGACACCACTGACTACCCTTTTAACAAATCATGGGAGGATGGGGTGGTACCCGGAGGACTGGAGGAGGGCAGATGTGATTCCCTTCACAAAAGTGGGAGCAAGGCAGAAACAGGAAACTACAGACCTGTTAGTTTAACCTCAGTGGTAGGAAAAATGATGGAATCACTTCTAAAGGAAAGAATTGTTGAGTATCTAGCAGCCAGAGGGGCACAGGACCCTAGGCAGCATGGATTCACAGTGGGAAGGTCATGCCAGATGAATCTGATAGATTTCTTTGACTGGGTGACCAAAGTAGTAGATCAGGGAGGGGCTGTGGACATGGCCTACCTAGACTTTAGCAAGGCATTTGACACAGTCCCACACAAAAGATTAATATACAAGTTAGCCAGCCTGGGAGTGGGTCCCAAGATGACAGCCTGGGTAAGAAGTGGCTGGAGAATAGGACACAGAGAGTTATAGTAAATGGGTCCACTCAGAAGAAAGGAGGGTTACTAGTGGGGTACCTCAGGGTTCAGTATTAGGACTGGTCCTCTTCAATGTCTTTATAAGCGACATTGCAGAGGGACTGGAAGAAAAAGTATGTCTCTTTGCAGATGACACTAAGATCTGCAACAGAGTTGATGCACAGGGTGGGGTGGAAAGGATGAGAAGGGACTTGGCAAGGTTAGAGGAATGGTCAAATGTATGGCAGCAAGATTCAATGCTAAAAGTGCAAGGTAATGCACCTGGGAAACAAAAACCCAGGAAAAGTACACAATGGGGGTGAGATACTAACAACAAGCAAGAATGGAAAGGGACCTGGGGTGAGTCATATCAGATGACCTAAAGATGGGCAAGCAATGTGAGAGGCAGCAAGGAGGCTGGGGGATACTGGGATGCATAGGGAGGCATCACCAATAGAAAACAGGAAGTTATTATCCCTCTGTACAGACAGCTGGTGAGACTCCATCTGGAGTACTGTGTGCAGTTCTGGAGACCCAATCTCCCAAAGACATAGACAGGATGGAAGCTGTCCAGAGGAGGCAACTAAAATGGTGCAGGGTCTGCACCGAAGTCGTATGAAGAGAGACTTAAGGAGCTTAATATGTATAGCCTTGAGGAAAGGAGGGAGAGGGGGACATGCTAGAAAACTTTCAAGTACCTCAAGGAATCAACAAAGTCCAAGAGGGTAGCATCTTTCAAAAAAGAGGTGTGCAAGAACAAGAGGCACAATTTGAAGATAGAGGGACAGCTCAGAGGTAATTTAAGAAGTATTTTTTCACAGAGAGGTTGTGGATGCATGGGCAGCCTTCGGAGGAAAGTTGTGGAGTCAAAATCAGTGGGGAATACAAGCATGCATGGGATAGTCAAAAGGCAATTCTGGGGGTGGGGGTGGGAAGAAGTAGGCTGCTGGTTAACTAGGATCTGCAGCTTATCCAGTAGGTAGGAAATGGGCAGACTAGGTGGGCCAAGCGGTCCTTATCTGCCATCAAATTCTATGTTTCTATGTTATGCACACACACAGCTGTATTTTTGGGCATGCAAAAAACCGGGGGAGTGAATACTGCACGCATGACTGAGCGCGCCCTATTAATTCTGGGGACTTTGCATGTGCTGTAATACTCACATTTGACTTCATTACCAATTGTCAATTTATACACACAAGACAGCTGCATTTTGGGCATGCAGAAAAAACTGGGGACTCTGTGTGAGTACGCATGCATGACTGAGTGCACCATTAATTCTGGGGGACTTTGCATGTGGTAATGCTCACATTTGATTTTGTTACCACTTGTCAATTTTATGCATGCAAGACAGATGCATTTTGGGCATGCAGAAAATCTGGGGACTCGTGTGAGCACCGTAGCATGACTGAGTGCACCATTAATTCTGGGACTTTACATGTGTGTAATGCTCACATTTGACTTCATTACCACTTGTCAATTTTATGCACACAAGACAGCTGCAGTCTGTATGTTGTGATTGTGAGCATATGATGTCATACTGAAATTATCAATTAAAGTAGCATTGCAAGAATGTGGTAACAATTTTGAACTCTACTTTTTTATGCTATTTTACATTGCCAGTCACTAGGTACCTCCAAGTCATGACTTGAATGATACCCTTCTTTTCACAATTTCTGTCTTCTTTACTACTTTTTCTCATGTCTGAAAAAAAGAACATGCCTTTCAATATTGTTCTAACCAGGTTTTTAGCACTATTTGCAGCTGTTTTCAATGAATATTGTTCTGTGAAATCATAAAACACTGCCTGCTGCATAACTGCTAATTTTACTACAGAGTGATGTATAACAACTGATGGAGAAAAGCAATGGAAAATACTGACAAAGACCTGGTCAGCACCATCAATTAAAAAGAGTGCTCCTTTTATTATTTCAGACATGAAAAAAAGTAATAAAAGCACTCAAATACTGTAAATTATAGTATTATACAGGTCAGGATGTAAAGTAAAAGTGACAATGTAAAATAGCATTAAAAAGTATTGGTCAGAGTTTTCAACAGATTGTTGCACTGCTGCTTTACAGAGATTCACCATGTTACATAGTTATTATGTTGTTTGCACCCAATATGGGTGCATTACTCAGAATCTTTCTTGCTCTACATGTCCTTACATAGTGCAATACATTTCTGTCAAAAATGCTCATAATTTCATTAAAGTGTGTCATGTCATGAAGGAATTCCCATTCTGAAAAGCCACCCAAATTCTGCCCCCCCCCTCAGTTCTCAGCAATGTTAGGACGTGATGCCAGGGAGAGAACAGGGGGTGTGCTCCATTATAATGAATGTCCAGCAGCTTTGTGAATGTTTCTTTATGTTATAATGGTCAGTTTATGGTGAAACGTGGGCACATTTCCACTAACAAGTTTCTTGTTACTGAAAACGTGCCCACACATTTCACCAAACTGACCATTATAACATAAAAAATCGAATGCTAACGGACATTCACTATAATGGAGCACGCACCCATGCTCTCCCTGGCATCACGTCCTAATGTTGCTGAGACCCGGAGCAGAATTTTGGTGACTTTTCAGAATGGGAATTCCTCCATTACATGACACTCTTTAATGAAATTATGGGTGTTTTTCACAGAAATGCATTGCACTATATAAGGGCACGTGGAGCAAGAAAGATTCCCTTGGAAGTAAGGCACCCATATGTCGGGTGCAATGCTGTAACTTAGTGAATCTCTTTAATGTCTGTTTTGCAAACAAAATATTTATAAAGCCCCAGTAATGTTTACTTTGTGTTGGGACTCATGAATCGGATTTGAAGTGTTTCCCAAAAAGCGTGACTGAGCAATGGAGGTAAGTTGTGCTAAACTGCATGTGTGCCATCGATGTTTTTTCCTTTGTGTGCAGACATTGTCCATCTTCATGCAAACATATATATGGTAAGACTAGTTGCAGTATCACAAATAAAGATAACAAAGAATACATGATGTATATTTTATTGGTACCATCAGCACCAGCGGAGTAAGTGATATGATAATTTTTCAGAGGTATCGGGTCACTGTGCACCTTGGTCACTCACAGTGCACACATGACTTTGTGGAGCTCATAGTACAAAAAACACATGCTTTTTTAAAAGTTACATGTGCAGTATGTGACTAAGGTGCACTCTGTCCAGACACCTCTGAAAAAGTATTGTATCACTAAGTCCACTGACTTGATGATGATGGTGACAATAAAATATACGTTATTCTGCTGGCTATTCTTTATACCATAAACACTGCAACAAGTCAGCAACAGCAATATATGTTTGCAAGATGCTGCACAATGTCTGATGTCATGCACATACACACACAGGAAATAACACTGACTGCACACATGCAATTTAGCACATCATACTTGCACTGCTCACACCAGCTTGTCCACAAGCAGTACACAACAGAAAGTCAACATTACTGAGGCACTGCATTATAACAAAAGGGCAAGTGTCTATTATTAACAACAAAAAAAAACACACAAAACACTACAGCACAGCAGTGGATAGGAGGGGTCCTGAAAAAAACCCTAATGGGGGATTCCATGGTGTTCCAGCAGCACGTGGAGCATTGACAGCATTTGCAGCTGTTGTTGCTGGATCTGATCCACCTGCTGCTGCACAGCACCCACCCTCTCATTGCTTTCCTCGAGGGCCGCCCACACCAGTGCAGTGTCTGCCTGTGTTGCATGCACTGTGGCGGGGTCCGGTGCAGCAGGAAAGCCAGGTAGTGGTGGTGAGGGTGGTGCTGGTGGCTGTGGTGGTGGTGGAGCAGCAGCTGCTGTTGCCCTGCTCCTGCTGTGGTGGTGAGGCGCACACCCCTGCACCCTCTGCCACTGCCACAGAAGGGCCAGCAGGTGGACATCAGTCCCCTTCGATGGCAGCCTGCCACTCCACCTTGTGGTGGTTTGCCATGTGCATGCACTGGCCACCAGTCCCCAAATGTGTCCCCTGGGGGCCACGGTGCACCTGTACACCACACAGATGGAAAACCACAATGGCGCTGTCTCCCCCATATAGTTAAAAAACTGCCACACTGGGGAGCTGTGGGGGGATCAAATGTACTGCTGGAAGCACCTTCATTCACTTGGGGTTCCACCTGAGGCTCTGGAGGTGGTGGAGGGGGTGCTGCTGGAGCCCCTGCAGCTGCTACTGGTGGTGATGGTGGTAGTGGTGGACTCAGTGGATGCACCTTCAGTGGTGGCACTGGTGCTGCTGCTGCTGCTTCCAGAGGGGGTGACACAACACCTAAGAGTTGGAAGCAGTCCAATGACACCCGACAACCCCCATGTATGAGCACTCCTCCCCTCTGCCCACACCCATGGGCCACAGACTCTCCTCCTGGGTCCATCTCGCACAAGTCCCTTAGACTGTGACTGACGCCTCAATACTCCTTTACACACACTCACAGTCTCAAACACATGCACACACACAGTCACACACACACAAAAAACAAAACTTATTAAAAAAAATCAGTAGTAAAAAAACTAAAAAAACACACTACAAAAAAAAACTAAAGATGTAGCTTTTAAAAAAGTTGTTTTTTGTGCTCAGGATCACAAGATACCAACTACCAAACAAAGTCTCCTCTCTCTACACCAAAAAGGCTTCCTCCTTCTACAACCGAAAGGAGAAAGCGAAAGTAACTGCTTTTCTGACTCACTTAATTCCTGCCTGGCTAAAGCCTGTGACTTACAGTACTGTAAGCCATGTAATGTTTGGGGGGCTGCCTATATTGTTGGCACTTTGCCTTACTTCGCATTAAGGTGGAATGGCAACGCGAAGTCAAAAGTGAGCACTTTGCAGACCTCACTTCGCGTAGCTGAATGGTAACGCGAAGTGACCACTTTGTGTCCACTTCGCTGGTGGATTTTAAATTCACTGCAGCTCTAATTAGTAGTAAGTCACTAAATACAAAATGTCTGAATTGTGGGATTTTGAATATTGGGTCATGTTATTGGGTGGGTTTATGGTAATATGGGCGGTTATGGCTTCCCAGAGGGCTATAATAGACTAAGCTCTAGCCCCCTAATGGGTAAACTCTGGGTGGAGGCACTGCAAAAAATTTTATTTGGGGAAAGAACCTTGTTAATTTCTAACACAGGAGCCCATACCCCTCAACCTACATCCTAGGTAGTAGGCAGGGGAAGTAGCCCTTGGCATAGTGGGGGTTACATCCCAAAAAACTTTTTTAGTAGCATTTCATAAATGGTAGCATTTCATAAATGACACCTGCCATGTTCTATGCTGGGGTAATAAAAACTTCCATTTTGAAAATTCAAGATCACACAAAAATGTTATGTGAGAACCTCTTTAAATCCCAATCATGACAATTTCAGTATTACGACTTGCATTATTAATTTCTTAAATTTAATCTATGTGCTATCAGTTCCCAACACCTGCATTGCAAATAAAAGCAAGCACACAGTTGGCATTGAAAAATGCTTGTTTTAATTGTATGAAGTCTTTTATGTTTGAGGTCAAGGATCAGACATTCAAAAAGTGCAAAACAGAGAGCAAACCTTTGCACTCTGTCTTGCAACAGTGACGGTGGGCAAAATTGCTATATTCAGATGAATAGCACAAGGTGTTAGTCATCTGAATATAGGTCCTGTATTGCCCGGGCTAAGTCACTTAGCCTGCCAATATTGCCCCTGAAATAGGGCCCCAGCAATGGCTAACACCGGGGCAAAAGCTGTAATAGTCGAAAGTACAGAAAAGCAGTTCAGGGACCGGAACCTGTTTTCAGGGAACACATATGTGTTGCTCCTACATAGCAAAGAGGACTCTTGTAATCAAAGGTGTTCCTTAACCAGTACATTTTTATTTTTTGAAATGTGCAAACAGCAAAAAAATGTAACACTTACATCTAGGCAATATTAGCAAAAGTCCATCAAAGTTCATCAAGTTAGTAAAAACAAATGGGTCAGGGAGGCTGGTAAAGAGCATGATACAAGTCCACACAGGAGTCCCACCCACCAATGTTGCCTGATGCATTTCGCACACTCGTACCCTGTCAAAAGCTGACATAGGATATTTTGTGTCTGATTAGAAAAAAACATTTAAAGTGACAGTATATTATATTTAATGAACTCTACAATTCTCAACAGTGAATTATTGCACTCAAACATCATATACATCATGTTATATTATAAATAGCAGTCATCTAACAACATATTAAACATCACTAATGTAAGAAAAAAGATAGAAAGTTAAGAATCTGTGCCAACTGAGAAGGGCACCAGGAATAGATATTGCACACAGTCCCTCGTGAATCAGCATGGCTACTGGAATTCATATTAAGATCTGCATATAACTCACTAGTCCATGTGACAGTCATAGGTGCATATCTGAAACAAATAGAGGCACAAAGAAATAATTGATACGAAGGAATAACACATAACAAACTAATACAGCATTCAAATATTAAAACAACTCTTTTTACCTTTTCTTCAAAAAGGGCTTTATCTCTATTCTCTCATCTAATCCAGAGAAATGCATTGCTTGCATAGCAAAAATACAATGTTGTTTTCTCCTTAAAAATAAGTTATTATAATCGTCATCTCTCCTAGACATTATTGGCTTTTCAATCCTTGTAAACATGAGATCATGCTCAGTTTTGTTCCTAGCTTTCAACACATTGACAGCAGAGCATTTGCTATATCACCACTTATAACTGCTCTCATGTGTTCACTGATTCTTGTTTTTTAGTGCCCTTTTCATTTTACCTATATAAAACTGTCCACATTTAGATTCTGCAAGATACACACCACCGCACATGCTGCATGTGATCAAGCCTCTTACTTTAGCCTCCTTTTTTGTGAATGGATTATTGAATACCTTTGTATTCTTCATGTTGAGGCAGTGCCCTACAATTGGCACACATTTGCTGCCACAGATACATTCAGTTAGCCAATTATGCAGTCTCTCAGGTAGTGACTGCACTGAATATATAAGTAAATCTTTAATATATTTACCTCTCCTGTATACAATCTTAGGACCATTCTTATCTATGTTTTCAATCTCTGGCCTTTTGTCACCAAGTCCAATGTTTTTTTACAATGGAGGCTATTTTTTGTGACTGGGAGTTATATGTAGTAACCACTGTCATCAGTGGGTCTGATTATTCTCTCTGTCTTGCTCTCCTGTAACAACTAATGTCTAGGTATAGCACCTACCTCTTCTCTTGCTTTCAAAATGATGTCACTAATGTAACCCCTGTCTATATATCTCTCAGTAAGTTCAGCGGTCCTGACTTTATACTGTTCCTAACTGCTACAATTCCTCTTTGTCCCAGTATACTGACCTTTAGGAATTGCTCTGATCACATGACCTGGATGGTTACTGCTAGCCATCAAAAGGGTGTTATGGCCAGTGGCTTTTCGATATAAGTATGTTGCAAGTCCCCCATCACCATGTTTATATATTATTAAGTCCAAGATATTAATTTGTCTTGCACTGAATGCAATTCAAGTCAAGTTTATTGTAGGAAAACTCCATTGAGCAAGCTCATTCACAAGGGGATCCTAGTACAAAACAGGTGTACAACAACAGGTTTAAAAATTAAAAGAAACATATTTTGAATAAGACAATGGGTTTCATACATCACAGTGTACAGTCAGTAAAAACAGGTCCTATAAATAAGAGCAGCAGTAAGGCAATTTACATAATGCAACAATACAACAATCTGCAGTTGGATGCCTAAGACAATGGGTGTAGTACATCACAACATACTATCACAGTAAGAACAGGTCCTGGCAACAAGATAATACAATAATGTGGCAAATTACATGATGCAACAATGTAGCAATCTGTGGTAGGATGTAGAGAGGCAAGGAATGCAGCAGAGGGAGGGACAGGACAGGAGAGTAAGGACGTGAAATAGTCAGTTAATAGGGAGGGAGTGCTACAGCAGAGGGTAGGAACTTAGGCAGCAACAGGATAACACATGAGACAGGGCCAGAAGGAAGGTTAGAGGGAAAGTTTGGGAGAAGAAGAGGAATTCAGAGAGCTAAGCCATGGGCATTTGCATGGATCCATGAAGAATCTTGAGATGAGTGACTTGAAGAAACTAATAGTGACCAGGCCAGTGAGCTGGAGTACTATTTGAAAGATGTTCCAAGCCACAGGGAGAATGCAATAAAGCTCCTTTGCTGAGGATGGCTCTAGTTCTGGGGACATCCAGGAGTAGGAAGGAAGACTTCCTAAGGGAATAAGCACAGTGCAAGATGTGGACGAGAGGAGAAATATAGTCTGATACTCTATTATGCAGTGCTTTGAGCATCCATGTACCAAGGTGAAGCAGTCTTCTAGTTGCTAGGGACATCAACCCAGGAGTAGAATATAGGTCACAGTGATGGGTTCTAGGGGATGCGTTATTAATAAAATGAAAGGCATGGTGGAAGAGGACGTCAAGCTTGTGGAGGTTGGTAGCTGAAGTGCAGTTGTATATTATATCACCATAGTCTAAGAGTGGGAGGAATGTTGCCTGGACAAGTCTGAGTCTGCCCTCGTGTGGGAAGATGATTCTATGTCTAAAAAAAAAGCCTAATCTGGCTTTAAGCTTGGTGGAGAGATTATCAATGTGGGCTTTGAAAGATAGTTTGTTGTCTATAGCTGAAGAACCAACAGACTGTGGAGGCAGAGGCACCTAGGTTGGAGAGGCTATGCAGGGATAGATTATGATCCAGTGTTGAACGCTTTGCTCAGATCACAGAATACTGGCCCTGTTACTTGCTTTTGAGTCCAAGGTAGAGAACCAGTCATTGGTGACTTTACCTAGGGCAGAGATAGTGCTGTGGTCATGTCTGAAGACTGACTGAGCAGGGATGAGGAGAGAGTGGGCTTCAATGTGATCTTTCAGCTGAGAGTATACGGGTTTTTCTAGGATTTTGAGGAGCACAGGTAGCATTGAGATTGGTCCATAGTTGTTTTAAGTCAAAGGGTCACTGGATCTGAAGAAGGGCAGAATGTGGGCTGACTTCCAGCAGGAACGGACAATGGCCGTTGAGATAGAGGTGTTAAAAATGTGGAGATTGGGGGCAGTGAGATAGTAATATCCAAAAATGGTCTTTGACATCCTTTTATGTTATGTGAAGACATTGGAGGGGGTGTAGGAGGAGCATTGGGTGTACAGGAGTAGTGGGGCGGAGGGGGCAGGATAGGCCTGCATAGGGGGAGGAGCCAAATGCCAGCCCAGCAGTGGCAACGTGAGAGTTTATTTTCTCTAAAATAAGGTTATGGTCTTCAAGAACATTTCTGCCATTGATTATCTTGGGCAGGGATACTTTACGTCCTTCTATAGATTTTATAGTGCACCAGGTCTTGGCTGAGCTTCCTTTGTCTGTTCAAGAGCATCAATATGGTAGTTCAATTTAGCTGAGTGGATTAGTTTGACACAGGAGTTTCTGGCAGTTCTGAAGGCCTGCCAATCAGCTTGGGACTTGGAGCACCTGGCTTGGGCCCAAGGTTTATCCCATACTGTAAGTGCAGCTTTCAGAGCTGGCATGAACCAGGGGTAGGAGAGTTTACAGGCTCTAATTTTATTGAAGAGGAGTGCTTGTCAGCTAGTTGAAGGAGATGTGTATTGAGTATAGCCGTGGTCTCGTCCACAGTTTTGGTGAGGTAAAGGCTTTCCCATTTAGTTGCCCGGAGGTTATTGAGATAGTGACTGGCTTTGAATTTAAGGACACTGTGTTTGGTAGTGAATTTAGTAGAGAAGGAGCCTCTCTCCTGGGACCTTGTGCACACAACAAGACTGTGACCACTTAGGTCATTGTGAAATACTGCTGTGTTCAGGATCTTGTGGGGGTGATTCGATAGGATGATGTCGAGGAGAGAGCCATTGCTACAAATTCTGGAATTTTCCCTGGTAGGTTCTGTGATGGGAAAAGCCGACATTGTCACAGAATCCTTTTAAGGCATTTAATTTATGAGATAGCCAGTCAAAGTTTGGTCATCAAGAATGATGGTCTCACTATTGCAGAGGGTGACCAGAGATTTGAGGGTGTTAATAACTGTATTACCCCCAGAGGAAGGTCTGTAGCAGCTGATGATGTGGAGGACTTCAGAGGATATGAGATGGAATTTTAGTGACACATATTTGTACTCTTCAGGCACAGAAGCGGCCCAGATAGCAGAAACTTTACATTAATCTTTGTAATAGATGATCACTCTACTCCCCCTTGAGGGTCTATCTGTGTGGTGTAGGTTGTAGGCAGGAATAGCTATAGCTTGGTCTGAGATGGAGTGCTTCAACCAGGATTCGATTATGACAATGAGGTCTGGCTTGGTGTGAGTTGCCCAAACTTGTAGTAGGTCAATTTTATTGATTAGGCTTCTTGCATTTATTAGCGTTCATTTGAGGCCAGGGGCAGAGGCAAAGTCCAGGAGAAAGGTGATGGGGCTGGGAGGGCAGGGTTTCTTTAACATTTCCACAACATTTAAAGAGTTGCTTCATGAGGTGCCATCGAGCCATGAATAGCTCCTTGTGCTTCTTGGTGTGGTTACTGTGAGTCCATGACTTGGCATGGTAGAAGTGAAGGGACAGGTCATGATGATGATTGGAAGAGCACCAACAGATGTGGGGGTAGGGATGTTATTGAGTTTCACCGGTGAGTAGTGGGCAGAGTTCTTTGATGTTTGTGGGAGGTGTGGGTTGAGGTGGCTCCCCATGAGGGAGAGAGCACTGTAGTGCACCTTGAAGTTTGGAGGGGCTACCTTGAGTCATTGTTTATGGCCGGGCCAGTGGACAGGTAGTCCCAGGATGGGCAAGTGAGCAAGGCAAGGATGATAAGTAGCTGTGGTAGCATGCTTAGGGGTGTGAGTGTGGGATAACAGTAGCTGGCCATAAGGATAATGTGTATGGTTAGGGTCATTGCCTCTAAAACAAGAGGTCACAGTGTCCTCCACTCCCAGTTGAAGCACCCAGAACCTGAACAAGAGCTACGCAAAAGAATGTCAGAGGAATACTAAGTATGTGAAGAAGAAGGAAAAAGTGACCCCTAGGGGTAGGTGGAAATTACTTGTAAATAATAAACTAGTCCAACAGTTTAAGCAGTAAAATGTCAACAGTCTTAGCAAAATTAGAACTGAGCAGCCTTTCCTGTTAAAATAAGCTCACAGAAAAAGGCACATTGCAGTAAGCCACAGAGTACAGGGCATAGAGAGAAAGGGGAGTCAGCACGCCAATGAAGCTGAGAAATGGCCAATCAAGTTTAAGTCACAGAAGTGCCTTTAATTCAAAGTAAGAAAGGTTCTGCTGGTGTTACAAGGTGGCTTCTGCAGTGCTGGAGGAGCTGAGGCATAACTGGGGTCCAGAGGATGCAGCTGAAGGTCTGGGGGTGGTGGTGGCTGAAATGCTGGAAGTACCATGGGAGAAATGCAGCACCCTTTCAGCCTGGTCAGAGGAAGGGCTGGGGAGAAATAGAGGAAACAAGTGTTTTAGCATGTACAGTACTTGAATCCAGAGCAGAGATAATAGGGTAGGGGGAGACAGTATCAGGAGACAGTGAATCAACAGGGGGCCAGGGCAGAAGGTAATAAAGGCAATAGTGGGTTGGGTTAGCAAGAAGATCGAATAGGAGGAATGAGAAGCAGCTGGGGGGTGGGGGGTCAGGACCTACAGAAGGCTAGAAGAGATTTAAGAAAAAGGAAACAGTACAAAAGACAGAAAAGCAAGAGAAATAGTGTAGGCTGCAGGTTTTGAACATACATTATTACATCAGTCAGCCAACACATTTAGCAGCCAAAAATTTATACATTTAGCTACACATTTAAATAGCCCAACAGTTTAAACTCATACTGAAATGTAGGTTCTCATTACTTTTTTCTAGATAGTCAACAAAAGTAAATAGTTTGTCCTCAGTGGCCTTCCATATAAAGAGGATGTCATCAATAAGGCATCTCCATAAGTCCAGTTTATCCAAATAGGGGTTATTTTCATTTCTGATAACCTCCTCCTCTCACTTTGCCATATACAAATTGGCATAATTAGGTGCCGAACTGGTACCCTGCCATAATATTATTTTGTAAAAATAATCATTCTTGTAAAAAGGTATTGTATTCCAGTATGAATTTGATTAGTTGAACCAGTACCTCTGTGGGGGGCTTATCAGTGGGGTGTTTTTCAAGTAGTAGCCCAAAGCTTCTAATCCTTCTTCATGAGGATATCAGTATACAGGGCTGCTACATCTGGAGTAACCAATAGGCAGTCCTTCTCAATTGCTATTTCATTTAGTACTCTCAGAATATCACCTGTATCTTTAATAAAAGAAGGTACCTCCTTAGCTAATTTCCCAAGAAAGGAATCAACATATTTAGCCAAGGGTTTAGACAGGCTATTATTGCCCAAAACTATTGGTCTTCTGCTGGGGGGTTAACATGATCTGTATACACTTTACACAGACAATAGAAAGTGGCTGTAGCGGGATGTTTGACAGTCAGGTTTTCTAGTACTTGGCTAGGTAACTATTCTCTTTCCCTAGCTAGTAGTAAATACTCATCAAATACTTTTTTAAACAGATTTGCTTTATCAAAATGCAGTTTCTCATAGTATCTTACATTTGATAGTTGTCTCAGAACTTCTATGTCACATTTCTCACTGTCCATTATTACTATTGCTCCCACCTTGTCAGCTGCTTTGATAGTCAATTCCTTATTATTACCCAGTTCTTTAAGTGCTGTTTGTCCTACATTACTTAAACTGTGGAAAAAACAATGATTAGTTTCTGTATTTAAACATGCAATATCTTTCTTGCAGCACCTCAAGAACATTTGTATGGCTAGTGACATGGGGGAGGGGGGGACAAAATTCTGATCTTGCTTTAAAGTTGTTAAAGTTATTGATGCAACCATCAGTTATTTCATTGTTCCCATCTGTTGTCACATCCAAGGTGTCTCGTTCTATTTACCTTGTTGAAAATGCTTATGAGCTTAAATTCCACTTAAGTCTGTTTAAAACCAGTATGGTTACAAAATGGTCAAATCTCTGGGTCGGTGTCTAGGATAAGCCCTGTTCAAGACATTAATTTCTGTTTCATTTGGATTGTATTTTGACAGGTTAATATATTCACTGGTTGCATCTGCCCTCTCTCTCTCTCTCATCTCTCCCCTGCAGCCTCTGCTGCAACCTTCTGTTCTTGTTGCAGGTTCTACCTCCCTCCTGACTCCTCCAGAGTATAAATGGCTCTGGATTCTGCGAATCTGCACATATTTCTTCTTCTCCTAAAACTGATCCATGTCTGGATCTGTTTCCTCACTGACTTGTTGATTAGCAGCAATATTGTGTTTCAAAATAGGTGTAGACTGGTTTCGTTTCTTAGCTCTGTGGGGTTGGTCCAGTCAAATATCTGACCCAATTTAAAATCCTTTTCTCCCCTTTGAAATTTTGACTTCTTAATAGTTTATTTTTTCTTCATACTTATGTAATTTCTCTGCAAAATCTTCCACTATCTGATGGTACTGGGGTGACTCAGAGAATTATTTAAGTGCTGTCTCTTTTCAATAAGTTACACTTCAATTTCTTTTTGCATTCGCCATTTACTTCCAAAATTAAATTCATGTACTCCCCGCTAGCCTTATGGCTTATTTTCCCTCTACTTCTCTAGGAATCCATCACTGTTTTGACCATAGGTAGGGTTTTTGAGCACCTTTAGTCCTCTTGGGACCCTGTCCACTTATAAATATACTTTTAATGAAATTCTCTCACCTGCAAGTGCTTTAGCTTGTAGAGACATGGAAGCACTAGAACAGTTGGTCTAGCTGGAGAGGCACAGTACAGCTGGTCTTTTAGAAGGAACTAGCAATATAGAGGCAGAGGAAATGTGAGACTCGCTGCAAGACAGTGACAAAGTGCCGGAAGGCAATGGAAGATGAAAGGGTACCTGTGTTGGTTCCACTGAGAGGAGTCCTTGGTAAAATCATTCATTAAAATCATATAATGAACATTCTGCTGGATTTGGACATTGTTCTGCTCACAAAGTGATAAAGAAAGGAGTCTCAGTTGTTGGAGCTCAAACAAACTCGAACACTTTGCAACACTGATTTTTTTGTTCCCTTAAGCAGTACAACAAATATGAGGAATTGGCAAATAAAGTAAACTATGATGGCACAAGGGACAAAAAGGGCTGCTCAGAAACCTCATCAATGTCATCTCGAACCACGTCTGGTGATTTAATGCCACCAATTCTTCTGAAAATAAGGAACAGAATAAATGAACAGCTATGAATGACGCAGAGAGGTGAAACACACAAACTGGGACCTATGTGATAATGGCAACTGCGAAGGTGATCGCCTTTAGGGCGACAGCACATTACGAAAATAAATTTCAGTGATGTACCCCAGTGCACAGAAAAGGGTGCTGGGCACTTCAGTTTACTGCTTTATGTAGGGGGCTGCACCCACACAAGCTTTGCCCCGCACACCTACTAAATGATGCTCAACTCTAGGTGAGTGCATGTCGGGGGGGGTGCAAAACCAAAAAAGAAAAATATTCGGGCCAGGTGCAATAAAACATACCTGCTCCCAGACCAGAACCCAACACCATTCACACCCCAGCCCTGAACCCACCCACCACAGCATGGGGCCAGCTCGGCATCTCATTGTGGCACCACCCCTCACAAACCCTCCCTTCCCTCCTGCAACTCGCTGAGTGTGCTTGCTCCCTTCCACATGTGTATACATGTAGTGACATTCTGTCACTGTATGCACAACCCCCCCAACCTGTCACCCTCCCTGGTTGCTCTCCCTGATGACATGTGCCATGACTGAGTCGCCGTTTGATAAGCACTCAATCGCGGTCGCCCATGTTATGGGATACCCACCCACTGACATAGTGCTGCACCATCTAACAATGAAATGACTATTTTTTGTATTACTGACTTCTAAATATTTTTTCCGGTTGCATTTGTGTGTTTCTACGTGTGTTTATGCATTTGTCCCTTGGCATGTTTGTTGACACATTATTTCCTTAAAAACATTTCCATACACTACACATTGCAAAATCATCATTGTAAAAATGTTGTGCTATGCTATATACTATCCTGTTATCCTCTTCATTTTTCACCATAAAAGCAGAGTACTCTATTTGTGAGCTGTCACTTGTCTGATTTTCTTGATACTGAAATACTGTATTTCTTTTTTATGTTGCAGACTGTGCTGTCCTGTATAAATACCAAAAGGCAGAGAGTTTGTGTGTTTTATTTTTGCTTGTACAATACTGTTTTGTTGTTTGAATATAGAAGTCTGTAATGGAACCAGGCCTCGCGGTTACTCTGTGATAAAAAATATATTTTTTAAGACAATAATGCTTTGACATACCACAACATAAAATGCGTGTGTGTGTGGGGGGAGGGTAGAAACATAGCAATAGCAAAAACAGTGATGGGATAACATGGGTTAAAATTAAAGAGCAGGGACTGATTTTCAAAGCCTACTTAGATTCGACCATACCATGCGATTAAATGCCACCTACAGCAAACTCAGGTGCACAGGGACCCTATGCCAAAGTCCTTGAGTCTGCCACAAGCATCACAAGCCAACTCTGCATAGAACAAATGGCGCATGGGAGGGCGAATGCCACAAGACGAGGTACATTTGGGCAGCAGTAGCTGCCATGTCAATGACCTGCTGGCCATGCATCAAAAGGCTGGCAGGGCCCATGGAGAGCAGGACTGGGCAGGTTGGGGGATGGTGATGGAGCCTATAGGAGGACATGGCATAGCTGACTCAGGTGCCAGGGAATCGGTAAGGGGGGCTGTTGTGTAACTAGCACTGGGGGGCCTTGGAGAGCATCAACTGTGGCTCTACAAGTGCTGGAACAGGAAGTTGTGTGTGGAATGGCTGCAGATGTCCACTGGTACCATCCGCAATGGGGGGCATGGACCACCTAACACTAAGCCACATCTCTTGGAATGGTGCAAGGACCAAAAGGCCAGCTCCTGACTGGTCTAAGTCTAGTGGCCTGTGCACCAGCTGGTGCAGTTTACAGAAGCCTACTTAAGGGGATACTGCAGCACTGCCACCGTCCACCTTGCTGCACCAGTGCATTCATCACATTGATGGTACAAGCCCAGCCAGTGCAGGCAGACCTCCAGTCGACACAGGCAGTGTCAGGAAATCAAGAATGGTACCTGGTGTTGTGCAACATGCACTTTGTGCCATTCCTTCTGAGTACAAGCACCATGTGCCATTTCTGATCATTTGAAAATTGGGCCCAGGTGTTTATTTTAATAAATAGACAACTTACTATTTTATTTATTGTATTTTGATAGGTTTGTAATTACTTTTATACCTTTTATTGTAAAATATTTATAGTGCACTGAAACAAGGTAGTTTTTACCTTTGCTTTTCACACTGTTAGCAAAAATAATTCTTACCAATCACTTGCTCTTTAACATAGCTATTGAAAGTTTTGGCTTGGCATTCTAGCTGGATGCAGGGAGAAGAAAGGGAGAGGGGAGGAAGGTGCAAGGGTAATCTTACACAAAGTACAACAATGAGAGCTATCAGACACAAATGTGTATTGGTTATTAGGTGTTGCATCTTAAATGTGTACTCCACATCACCAATGGCTATGCAACCATACCAAACTGAGCAGTGGATCACAAGATACCTAGCGATAGGCTAACGAAACACAAAGTTCAGCATTTGCTCTTCCAACATCGGATGGCACATTCACAGACTGATAGCACACTGTTGTGTGCCATAATGTATGATATATTTTAAAGTGATGATAGCTACCACTGTATTTCCCATTTACCATTCTCCCTCCCACCCATAATCAAATTGCCATGGTACCCCATCCTCCAGAAGAGGAGCAATCAAAAACAGAAAAACATTGCCAAGTTGGTAAAAGGGTGATAAAACATTCTTTAGGCAAATAAGCGAGAAAAGGAAAAGCAAGGCAGGGATAGCAAGACTGAAAGAAGAAGGAGGGATTGTGTGAAGAGGCCCAGAAAAAGCTGACATATTGAACAAGTACTTCTATTCAGTATTCATGAATGAAGGTGTGGAGAAGGGCCACAGATAGGGGAAAGAGGCATTAAAGAAGAGAGGTGGACACTAGCCCTTTTACAGAGGAGGGAGTCCACAGGAGCTAGAGCAACTAAAGTGGATAAGGCAATGATGCCAGATGGGATTCACCCCAGGATACTGAGGAACTTGAGGAGGAGCTGACTGCATCTCTGATTGCCTATTCAAACTATCACTGGATAGGGGAAGTTCAGGGACTGGAGAAGGGTGGATGTGGTGGTAGCCCATGACAGTGGTGACCATGATTGAGCACTTTCAAAAAGGGCAGCTCAATTACAGTGCCTATCCACAGGGCTACTGGGCAGGGAGGGTGATCTGACTGGGGGGGGGGTCTGTGAATATAGCAACAGGATGTTTCTATATGTACATGCACATGAAGGGGGAGTGAGCACACCGAGCACTGGGTGGAAGGGAGGAGAGGGTTTGCGAGGCATAGTGCAGCAGTGGGCTACTGAGCTGGCTCCGTGGTGGGTGGGTGGCAGGCTACAGTTGCAACAGTGCCAGTTCGGGTCCGGGCACACATTTATTTGGTTGCACCCAGCCATGAAATGTGTCTTATCTGGTTTTTAACCTCTCCCCAACATGCATCCTTCTGGAGCTGAGAATCCTTTAGTATTGGGTGCGGAGTTGTAGCCTACTCATAAAAAAAAAAGCAAGTCCCCATGCCCTTTGCTGTGCGCCGGTGTGTACATTGCCAAAATTCATTTTGGCGATGTACATGCACCTAACAGAAATCACCTTTCGTGATCACTTTAACACATGGAACTGATGTGTCACACATCACAAAAGAGGGAAAGGAGGGCAGGAAATTACAGACTGGTAAGCCTGACTTGGTGGTGGGCAAGGTTATGGAAATACTACTAAAAGAAAGGATTGGGGAATACCTTGAGTCGAGAGGATTGCAGGATCAGAGGCATCACGGGTCCACAAGAGAGATCTTGCCAGATAAACCTGACCAACTTCTTTGACTAGGTGACCAGGAAAGTGAATCAGGGAGGAGCAGTGAATGTGGCCGATCTAGATTTCAGTAAGGCTTTCAACACTGTTCCACACAGAAGGCTGGTAAACAATCTGGGCAACCTGGGAGTGGGTCCAAATGTAGTAAAATAGGTATGTAGTTGGCTATGCAACAGGAGTCAGAGGGTTGTGGTAAATGGGGTTCATGCTGAAGAAGGCATGGTAACTGGCAGGGTGCCAGAGGGGTCAGTACTGGGACTGGTCCTCTCAATGTCTTTAATAGTAGTGATATATCAGTGGGGCTGTAAGGGAACGTATGCCTGTTCACGTACGATACAAACATGTGCAACAGAGTGGACATACCAGGGGGGTGGAAAGAATGAGGAAGAGCTTCAAAAGCTGGAAGGCTGATCAAGAGTTTGGCAACTAGGATTCAACACCAAAAAGTGTAAAATTATGCACATGGGGTAAAAAACCCAATGGCAACATACCAAATGGTGGGGTGGTAGCAACCACAAAACAGGAGAGGAATATGGGGGTCATCATATTGGATGACCTAAAGGTAGCAAGGCAGTGTGGAAAGGCAGTGGGTAAAGCTAGTAAAATATTGGGGTGCATAGGGAGGGGAATCACCAACAGAAAGATGGAGGTAGCATCACTCCTGTATAAATTGATGGTGAGGTGCCACCTGGAGTACAGTGTCCAGTACTGAAGGCCACATCTCCAAAAAGACATACTGTAGATTGGGTGGAGATGGTACAGAGGAGGGCAACTAAAATGGTGCATGGCCTGCATCAGAAGCCCTACTCAAAAAGACTAAATTAATTAAATATGTACTCTCTAGAGGAAAGGAGGGAAAGGGGAGACATGATAGAAACATTCACATACCTCAAAGGTATTAATAAGGTACAGGAGGGTGGCATTTTACATAGAAAAAGGAGCCAAAGGACAAGGGTGAATGATATAAGGCTGGAAGGGGGACTTATAGGGGATGTGAGGAAGTACTTCTTCACAAAAAGGGTGGTGGACATCTGGAAGCACCTCCCAGCAGTTCTGAAGGGTGCTAAAACATTAACAGGATTCAAGCATGCATAGGATAGGTGTAAGGGGACCTTAAAAACAGGGCTGGGGGTGGGGAAGAGGGCAGAGACCAAGTAGGGTCTGCAGTAGCAAAGTAGGTAGGGATTTTAGGGCAGACTATGTTTCTATGTTTCAAACTGCTTTATGTGCTGACACCAATGCCACTTCTGCATTACCCAGCAGGAGTACACAAATGTCAAGGCAAGACTCATTTTATTTATATTGCATCTTATCCCTAGGGCTCATGGTGTTTCACAGAGAACAGTACAGCAAAACAAGAACATAAATGCATCAAATAAAATGACCCTGTCTAACAATAAATAATTAACCATTCAAAATAAAATAAATATCAGCAACCAAATAAAACTGAGTTCCCAGATACCAACATTTCCAGGTTCACTCACCACTGAATGCTTGATAGAACACAAAAGACTGAGGGAAATGTGGACATAGGGATGTACAGCAATAAATAGATGGAGGCAGGCTAAACAGCACTTTGCATCTGTTTATCACTAATAGTGGTTATAACTTGAATCCCACTACTTCCAAGATGCTTGCCAAGTCTTTTTTCAAGTTTCAGTGATGGATCTAGAGACAACAGACTCTGGAGGGCTGTACCATTATGACATAGCCCTCTGACTAAATACGATTTGTTTGACATTAGTTTGAACCCAATCTCTTGATAACTGACTTATATGGCTTCTACTCCCCTTCAGTTCAGAGAAAAAAAAAACAAGGCATGATATTCAATATGCAGTCCTACTAGTACTCTTTTTGATGGCAGCAGCACCTTTGGATCTGTACTAAAACAACTTTTTTAATGCAGCTTATTATTCTGACTGCAATATGCCAACATTTTAAACAGTTGGTTACATTTATACCAAGGTTCCTTTCAACCTCAGTTTTCTTTAGACCTGGTTCCCAATGAGGTATTCTACTTCTCTATTCCTTATACCCATAAGAATCACAATGTAGTTGTTCATGTTAAAGGTCATCTTATCCTCACATGCCCCTTAACTAGCCTGTTGACTTCCAGCTGTAATGAATCTGTGTCTTGAGTTTCAGCAATGTCCCTAGTTTTTGTGTACCCCATACAATTCTCTATCCAGGAATCAATGTTAGCAGCATGTAATCTATCTACCTATCTATCTATCTATCTGTCTGTCTGTCTGTCTGTCTGTCTGTCATCACCTACCTACCTATCTACAGTAGGTAGGCAGACAGACAGATAGATAGATAGATAGATAGATAGATAGATAGATAGATAGATAGATAGACAGACAGACAGCCAGACAGACAGACAGATAAAATAATGTTGGACCCAGGACAGACCCTTGGGGGACTCCACTGGTGACCTCCTCTTATGGTGCTATAAGCCCACTTGCTCGTTATTCTTACTTATTGTTTCCTTCTACTGATCCAGATCACTATCTATCTCACATAGAAACAGAATTGTTCAGCAGAAAAGGACCACTTTGCCAACCCAGTCTGTCCAGATGTTCTCTTCCTATTCTCTTCCACAGATCCTACCTGGTCTCCTGAACACTCCCCACCTGCCCAACTACCTATATCCCCTGGGGTTCTATGTGATAACAGTGAAAGCCTAAAGGTGATCACTGTTATTGCACAGTCAGAGTGTCGAAAAAATAAAATCGCACCAGTGCCCGGACCCAAGCCCAGTACCTCACCCACCCCAACCAAAAGCCAACCCCGATGCCACGTCACAGGTCAGCAATCCACCGCAGCAGCACCACCCCTACAGCTCCTTCGCCCCCTCCCAGCCCACACTCGCCATGCTCACTCCCCCCCAGCATGCATGCACATAGCAATATCCTGTCACCCAGTTCACTCACCCCCTCTTCCAGTCACCTTACCCTCCCATTGCCATGAGGGATTGAGCCAGGAAGGAGTTACCATTATGGATGATGCCCTTCCCCATGTGCCCACCTCACGGGATACCCCCTGTGTCTATCTTATGCATGCTTGAAGCCCCCCACTGTTTTTGCTCCCACTAATGATACTGATAGACTGTTTCAGGAATCCACCACCTTTCAGAGAAGTAATACATTACAAGTGCCATTTACCATCACCCTCTCTTGCCTATCCATTAACCAATTTCTCACCCAGTTTACCACCCCGGATCCCAGCACTAGACTGCCCAATTTCCTTATCAGTCTCCTACATGATGTAGTGTCAAAGACTTTACTGAAATCTAAGTAGGCCACGTCCAGTGCCCTTCCTTGATAAAGTTCCCAGGTCACCCAGTCAAAGAAATTAATAAGAATCATCTGGCATGTCCTCCACCCCTCAATTAAGTCATGCTACCAAAGGTCTTGCAACATGCTGGATTCAAGATGCTCCATTATCCTTTCTTTAACTGGGCTTACAATCCCTTTTCCAGTCTGAAGCTGTCCAGCTTGTTAATCCAGTCTCCATGAGAACTGTATCAAAGCCATTTTTATGTCCAAATAGATCACAACTAATGGCTTTCCCAGATCAAGCGCCCATGTTATGGGGTCAAAAACATTCAGTAAGGTGGGTTTAACATGATCTATTTGAGTGAAGTCATGTTGGGAGGTATTCTCCAATCTCTGTGCTGCTATGTCCTCTTCAATATAATCCTTGTTTATCAATTCTATTATCTTGCCTAGCACATTGGAAAAGCTTACAAACCTGTAATTATTAACATTAGCTTTAGATGCCTTCCTAAAACTGGGATCACAGATCCTTCCTTATAGTCATCTGGTACTTCCTCAGTTATTAAAGATAGGGCCATATTTAGGCTTCTGCCAGTTGCTAACTATTTCATTAGTGCCCTGGGAGGAAGTACCTCAAGTCCTGGGTGACTTATTTATTTTAGATTTCACAGGTGGTCTCTGATGTTCCCTAGTACTGACTCCATTGTCAAGCAATGTGATTGAATAATCATCTCCACATCAAATTTTCTATTACAGACTCATTTGATGAAAGTATTAAATACCTCTGCCATCTCTTGTTCATCCTCACTTATAATGAAATTTCCAATTAGTGGTCTAACTGATCTTTCATTCTGTTTGCCACTATCAGTATATTAAAGAACTCCTTGCAATTGTCTTTTGCCATGATAGCAATTTACCTTTTTGTATTTCTCTTAGCCCTCCAAATCTCCTTTTTGCACTCCTGTATTTTTTGAATACTTCTACCTTGTAAGCAGAAGTTGTGGTTTTAAGCTCTTTAAGCATCTTCTGCTTTTTTTCTTAGTAATTGTCTAACCCAAGTAATTAACCATGTTGGTTTTCTGTCCTTTGTTGTATTTCTTTATTTTTGGTATATGACAGTCAATTTTGTTTGGAATTTTGAAATTTAATTTGTTCCTCATTTCACTTACACTGTTCCCTCTGAACTTTCCTTTTCAATCCTACTTTTCCAGATCCTGTTGAACACCATTTTAGTTAGCCTTGCTGAAGTATAGCATGCAGTTATACCTCTCTTTTTAGTTCATTTTGATTCAGTTGTGTAACTAACCCTATTGTGGTCACTGCTGCCAAGGGATTTGCACATTTTTCATTAATTAATTATCCTTTTCACATTACTTAACATTAGGTCCAATATTGTCATTTCTCTTGTAGGTTCTGGGACATATACAGTGGAGTGAGCCACGGAGCAATGCATTAAATGACATGTCACAAAATATTGCATTAAAAATGGCTTAATTGCCATTGAATTACACTGTTCCTTGCAGCACACTGCAGCATTTTGAGATCAATTAATCATTATTTTATTTATCAAGCACCCAATTCCTGGGACTCTGAGTAATGTACAATAAAACCACAACATGATACAATTTTAAAAAAACAAACAGCAAAAACAAACGTATAATAAAATAATTTTAAAAACAGGTAGATAAAACTCCTATTTAAAATACAGATAGATAAGACTCCTATTAATCTATTTAAAGCAGCATCACTCAATAAAAGTAAGTTAAAACAGGTATGTTTTAGTCCCCTTTTACAGGCTTCCACCAAAATGCAGTGTCCATATCAACTGCGCTCAGAGGAATAGAGCGGGGGTGTTTAGTATCGGTAGCTAACCTTAAAAGTACATAAGGTCCATGGAATCAGCACCACTCCAACTCTTAATGCACAAAACAAACTCCAGTCATTTTTGCAAAAAACATTAGATTTATTCCAAATGGATAAAAAGTAAATGCAAATCACCCAGTGTTCACACACTGCCCTTGTGTGGGGCAGTGTGTGAACACTGTGATGGTATTACTCTTTTAGCTGCAGTGGAAGCCCTGCAGACCTCTTGCTTTCAGAAAAAGGACTCCTGCATTCCTTACAATGAACAACATGTTGAGGTGACCAAAAAGTTGCCTCCTCCTCGGAACACTCCACTCGTACTATTTTATTTTATTTTTGGTGGTCCTTGATCACTGAAATGCATAACCCCATCTGACCCTCCTCTCAGCACCACCACCCCATCCCACAAAACTAATAATGACAATGAGGGTGCCCAACTCCCCAATGTCAGAATCCACTTGTGAAATCCCTCACCCTTTCCATGACTACAGCATCGTAGCTTCTTTTTTAATTTAGTGCAAATGCACAGTTCTGTTTTATTTATTTAGTTTTTCCATATATTTTTTGTGAGTAAATATGACACATGATGGTGCTACTACTACTATTACTACTACTACCTAAACTCTGTCACTTGATGAAGGTATCTGACCAAAATACTGGGTGTTATCCTGTTGTTTCACCATTGCTGTGCTTGGCAAGCTGATGAAGTTTCCACTGTGGAGTTTATTTTTTTTTATTTTTATCCTCAATTGTGCACTGTGTCTGGTTGTTTGCAGCTTACAGGTATAGCTAGTACCCTCAGCAAAACCATCATTGTTCTGGGATAGAGCATGGAACTGTTCTCTTGCTGTCTATAAAATAGAAAAAGTCTCCAAACCTGCAGTCCTCATCAGCAATGGGAAGTAGTGGCTTCTTGCACTGAACCATGGCAGTTTGGCCATTTCTCCCCATTAGCAGCTCACTGATGGACTGACACCACTAATAAAACTATTCTGACTGAGCTGATGGATATCAGAACTAAAGTTCACATGCTTTGGGTGTGCTAAAGGTAGGTAAGCATTGATACCCTGTATACATTTGTGCCTTTATAATAGTTAGCATATATCTGGTGGTATGATCATAGAATAGAATCCATGTATTGGAATCTACCCAACCTTATTCCATTCCCACTAGTATATTCAGTGTTTGCTGTTTACTTTGTAAAATTCTATAGGCAGTGTCAGACTTGTAGGAGGCGTGTGGGGGAGTGAGGTGCCTAGGCAACCTCATGTACAGAGCTCCATAGGAATTTCACCTTGATAAAACAGTATTGGTCCAATGTCAGTATATCTGACAGCCAGCTATAGGATGACCTTACTATTATTCAAGGCTGGGTGATTTCCCTAATTCTCTTAATTTCAAATGCAGTGACTCTCTTACCATAAAAAATTCAATTTTTCTAAAATGATCACTTATGTACCAAGGTTAAAGAGGTTCAGGGGGCTCAAAAATGTGATATGCAGGTTTTGACTGTGCAGTATTCCCTTAAGACCTAATTGAGTTGAAAAATTAATGTATATGTTATTATTACAAAGTTGTAAAAGTTAAGTTATTGATCTTATCCAATACAGCATGGTGACTAGTGCTTGTGAATGATGGGGGCGGGGGGGGGCTCTTAAAAACAGAAACAGGCTCCAAATCCACAGCCTACATCAGCAGTGGGAGGTAGGAATGTAAGAGTGACACTGGGAGTGCCCAGTCTCTCAGTATCACGTCTGTGAATCTTCTGTCTTTTTTCCCCCTAAAAATAAGAAAACCATCCATCATTGTCTGTTGCATTGTTATCCCCTACCCAACCATCCCACTCAGCACCCACCACCCCACACACTCCCAAGCCCTTACTTACCCACTGGGAGGTCCAGCACTGTAATCTTCTGTGAACTACAGACACGTCTTCACTCTTTAAAGCTGGACCACAAACTGAGTAAACAGTATGCAGTACAATGTATTTCAATGGGGTTTTGAACTTAGAGGCATAACGTGGGTTTTTTGCATATTTGTGTCTCAAATTTTAAACAATCCTTCTTTGGGACCCACCTTATGAACAATGACACTGTCATTAGGCAGATCCTTTCACAAATTAGATTTTGTGGTACCTGCACAAAATCACCTCTCGGCAGGAGTTGAACATTTTCTCTGACCCTGTTCATGAGGTGGGGTCACAAGAAGGCTATGTTGAAAATTTGGTGTAAACATCTTTAAGAAAAACAAAGTCATAAACCAAGGTTAAAATGTGTTATCACAGCCTTGTAACGTTGGTCATTTTCAACAGTTTTACCCCAAATTTAAAACATAGCCATATCTTTCCAGCACCTCATGAATGTGGCAGCTGTCAGTTTTCAAATCCTGGCCAAATAGTATTTTTTCTACATCTTGAAAGTTGATTTCATGGTCCCTGCACAAAATCACCTTTCAGGCAGGAGTTGAACACGTTCTCTGCCCTTGTTCATGATGTGGGGTCATAAGAAGGCTATGTAGGAAATTTGGTGTAAATATTAAAACTCAACAAAGTTATGAGCCTGCATTGAATTTTGTGAATTCAGGCTTGAAAGTTTGGTAATATTCAATATTTCCTCCTACATTTTCAACATATACATTTTTATAGCACCTCATCAATGTGATAGCTGTCATTTTTCAGCTCCTGCCCAAAATGTGTTTTAGCATTGTGAAAGTTGATTTCACAGTCCCTGCACAAAATCACCTTTAAGCTAGGAGTTGAAATTTTTTGTCCATCTACATGAGGCAGGAGTCATAACAAAGGCTACACTGAAAATTTGGTGTAAAAATATAAGAAAAAAAAATTTACAATATTTTTACCTCAAATTCTGCTGCTGCAGCCCTATCAGATCTGGCCAGAGTTTGCTTCCAATTGGAATAAATCTAATGCTTTTTGCAAAAGTGACTGGAGTTTGTTTTGTGCATTAAGGTTTGGAGTGGCTCTGGTTCCTTGGACTGTAAGCATTTTGAGATATACTGCATCATTATTGTGTTGCATCCTAGCTGGTGCTGCTCTCATTTAGGGTCGGAGAAAAAAAAAACATATTTTGCTTAAGGTCCTTACTGAGTTTGAGGTACAGTCTACTTCAGTACCTTTTAACTGCCTTCATTAAGCCTCCACTGAGTTTGAACTCCTAAGATGGTTCAGTTATGCATTCAAATATGGTAGGGACTACCTCAGAGAAAGCTCTATAGCCAAATTGCTTGAATTATGATCTCAAGATGATGACAAAATTGTCCTTAGTGGAGCATAAGTGGCAACTTGGAGCATAAAAGTTCAAGAGATCTTAGAGGTAGCATTGTCCCAGTTCATGCAATGATTTGCAAGTTAATATAATGATATTGATATTGGTGCACCATTTAATTGGTAGCCACTGAAGGCTGCACAGCACAGGTGAGATATAAACCATGTATACTGCTCATGTAACTATACTGGCTGCAACATTCAACACAGTTGCTGGTAACATGACAATTTTGATGACAGCCCTAGGTATAGAGCATTATAGTAATTGAGTCAAGAAATATTTACCAGGATCATCAGCTCCTCATATGCAAGATAGGATTTAGTCTGGGAGATGATTCATAGTTAGAAAAAAAACCCACTGTGGACCACTGCTGCCACATTAAGTCCCGACATTAGCCTGCAATCTACAGTGACCACCAGATTCTTTACCCTATCCACAGCTCCTAATGTAATACCATTCAAAGATAGTAAGATTGGCATACTACCCTCTTCACTGACCCATGAGTAAAATCACTGTTCTTTCCTGAAACACAAGCGTTCATGTGTACAACACCCTCATCCCAAAGCATACTCCAGTGTGTGATTCTGTGTTTTGAACATGAATCCCAATGTCACAGGTAGCAGCACAAAATCATGCCATCACACCACTCAGCCAGCCTGTATTTACATGTTAAAAAAAAAAATGTACTATATGTTAGAAACCATTACACTTGTTTTGCTGTTTTGTAATGTAAATTGTGATCTTCAATATGTAACTGTGCTGGTTTTGCTTTACTATTATTATTTATTTTTTGTTGACTGGGGAGGAGGACTAGGCAATTCTACTTATTTTCAGACTTATCCTAGGGGAAGGGGAGATATAAATGGAAACCAACTCACGCTGAACTAGATTAAGCTGTTGGTGGTATTTTTGGTGAATGGAAGAAATGTGGCCAGAATGCTGGGGAAATTCTTCTACACTTTTAGAGAAGTGCCATGGGATATTTGACAGCCACCTGAACAACCACCAGAACAGACAGACTGAACCTCAATATAACATCTCAACCAAAATATGGCACCACAGGAGTGCAGCACACCCCTCATACTGCACTGCAGTGTCAGTACTGGGATTTAACCTGTGTTCTTGGAGTGGGGATGGAACTTATAGCCTTCCAGTCTTCTGGCCTCAGAGTAGAGTGTGCAACCTGCTTAGCACTGATGCTGAGGACTTATATAGGACACCATCAGAAATTAACTTGTGCTGAACGGCTTTGGTACAGCCCCAGTTTTCAAACAAAAACTTATTTACTACTGACTTACATAATTGCTAATTCTTGAATAGCACAGTTGCAGGAGAAGGAGGGTCACATGAGATTCTTAGAATCATAAACTGGAGCTTTCTGGGAACTGGGCATTTCAGAAAGGTGAGGTACCTGTTACTTGAGGAAAGAGGAAGGGATGGAGGGTGATCATGAGGTATCACACATTTTATACCCCCTGCAGGCTGATCATGTAGTGGCACTCACTGCAAAGGCATATTCACATATTGCAATGATCTGGTTCCCCAAATCCATATCTGGTTCATCCTGCTCTCTTGTTTACTACCTTCTTCCCACTAAAACCCTGTAGTGCCTACCACCCACCACATCCTCCACCACCGATACAGTGGTGATTAAAACTCCCTTACTTACCTCACGAGCAGGTTACCATATATGTTAGCATTAGGTTACCATGTCTGTATCCCAAACAACAAGAGTCTCCATGAGCCAAACAGGTAAAAACATTATGAAGACTCATCAAGCAATACTGCACCCTTTAACTGGGTGCCCAGTAATAGCTCTGGTATTGTAGGTTGGGATCATGACATTGCAGCTGACTTTGGAGGTATAAGTGGTTTCATTGTCAATTGGGGGCATTGGGAGCTACAGCTGTGGCATGAAGGAGGTAATGAGCAAGAGGAAAGGATCGATCATGTATTGATTTGTGGTGGAGCAAGCTCATATAGGATAGTGTATGGTTACCCATACACTACAAAGCTATTCTTCCACTGAGTGGATACAATGTAACTGATGACCTCCAAGAGCGAAGCTCAAGAGGTCTCGGGTTACATTGTATCTGAGGTGAAAGAATAGCCTTGTGTGTATGGGTAACCATACACTGTTCTTTATAGTGTATGGTGCTCGAAAAAAAGACAAAAAGAAGCTCACTTTTCCATATTTTCCCTCGGTTCTGCCAAGGCCGTCCATTCACAACTGCCACTGCCCAGCACACTCACACGCCCCTCTCACACAGCAAGGGATGAATCAGGACATCTGCTGTAGCCCCTTGTATTATGACGTCCTCACTAATGCAGAATGAAAAGTCGTTCTGCATTAGTGAGAACGTCACTACTGCAGCAGAACAACTTATTGCGGTGTATAGATTTCCATACACAACCGCATTCCACCATACACTATAACTGGATAATTACAATACAGTATATGGATATAGATTTGAAATGGGACAGAAAAAGATCAAAGAAAAGTAACACCTTCTCAACCACAAATTATGTTCACTGTCCCATGTAGATCAAATTTCTTTTTATTAGGTTCTTGCTTTTTTGTATCTGTATCTCATTCCAAAGTCAATATTTTTCTTGAAATTGTTTCAACTCTTGCACCTTGTAATTTCTTTGTAACATTTCAGAACAATAGTTCCTTCATCAGACTTTGGAGCTTTTCTGTTAATTCTGTATAACATAAATATATATATATATATATATATAATACAAAATCACACATGCCCCCACAATGCAAAGCATCATGGGCTGCATATGCAAATCACCACAGAATGTTATGCTGGTCCAACTTTAAGCAGAATTGCATGGTGCCGAAAGGCCTCTCACACAGTTTGCAAAGGGTGCTAACAGAAGACATAGACACGTGTTTCGTCCTACCAGGACTCATCAGTATGCCTCGTCTGTTTGACACCCCAGTGGAATGGACCAGCTACCCCTAAGGCAGTGTGCCTGGGATATATTGTGGTGAACCCATTAAAATAAAAAACTATTTAAATGACAAAGAACCTCTGTGCGTAAACACTGAGGCAAGGGTTACCTCAAAGGGCATTTGGCTGGGAAGCCAAGTTTCAAGAAAATACAAAATCACACATGCCCCCACAATGCAAAGCATCATGGGCTGCATATGCAAATCACCACAGAATGTTATGCTGGTCCAACTTTAAGCAGAATTGCATGGTACCGAAAGGCCTCTCACACAGTTTGCAAAGGGTGCTAACAGAAGACATAGACACGTGTTTCATCCTACCAGGACTCATCAGTATGCCTCGTCTGTTTGACACCCTTCACAGCAGGCTGCTTTTGTTGAATAGCTCCAAGCCGCATCTTCAGATGCAAGGTGCCAGTTGCAGCTCAACTGTTTGCCACAAGCACCTTATGTCCAACATAGGGCTTTGAAAATCCAGCCCCAGGTGTCTATTTTTTTTAAACATATACGTTTTAAGTATTTTCCACATTTTTTAGTTTAAAAAAAACAAGATGGTGGCAGACACAAACCAAAAAAAGTGAGCTTTTCAGATATGTGTGCTGAAATCAGGAAGTTAGACCAGGAAAAGTTGGTCTAACTGCCTGGATAGAATTCTGCACTTAGATCTGAAAAACAGACACAGTTTTCACAGTTGCAGCACAAATAGCCATAAACTGTAGGAGCTGTCACAAATCCACCATCAGCATCTCAACACAGTTGCCTGAATGTAGCATGCATCTGAAATATGAACTTAAATGTTGTACCCAGTTCTTTAACAATCCTGCACATTTCAGTCTGTCTGTCTATCAGTCTGTCTATTTCTCTCTCTCTCTCTCTCTCTCTCTCTCTCTCTCACACACTCTCTCTATCCAGCTATTTATCTATCTAAAGACAGTGGGAAGGATTTTCAAATAGATCCACCCAAACTACGCCTACTGATGTTTTCAAAGTTGAAATGCATCCAAACCCATTAGTCCATTCATTAGATGGCCTAACCACATCCAAAGTTTACGTCCAAACATGGATTCAGCTGCATCCGAAAAGGGACATAATTGCAAATGCTTCCTAATTGGATGCAGTTGCATCCAGTTTTTGCTGCAAATTGTGACTTAATATTGTAAACAGAAGCATCTTCTGAAGACAGCAACAGGGCTAACTGGATGCAAGAAAATGGATGCAGACACAGGTGCAGCATGGATCTGTATCCACAACCAACCCTTCTGAAAATCCCACCCTGTATCTGTCTGTTTGAATACAGATGATACGTGTGTGTGTGTGTGTGTGTGTGTGTGTGTGTGTGTGTGTGTTGTGTCTGTGTCTCACTATCTTTGCAGACACCCTGCAGCCCTTATAACATTTTTAATTGGTGGTCTGTGTAATGGGCTTTTACTTTTCAGCAATAAAGACACTGCTCTTCCTGAGCCCAGAAAATAAATGCTGTCCTTACAGTAGGTGGAAATGCAGATGGTGCTGTAACTCTGCTGATGTTCTCAGGCTTGAAGGGAGCCATCTCTTTTCGGTTACATTGCATCAAACATCCCTTGGCTTGGTGGAAACTTCCCCTTTTTGGCCTCAGAGCTGCCACTGATGTCTCTGGGCTGCATGAGCTGAGCTGTTGCCCTTAACTTGTGACACAGTATGTGCTACAAGTCTGGTAGCAACTGACAGAAACCTTGTGGACTAATGATTCACCCTGTAGATCTTCCTTCAAGAAACATTGGGCCCAATTTTCAAAGGGCCAAGAATGATGCAAGGTGCTGCACCAGAATAGAATGGAGCAAAGAGCAAGCTGCATCAAACCTTGCATTAATTCTGATTTTCTACTGCTACTTGTGGCAAAAGCAGACCTGCCTGCTCCAAAGTGGCTTGCATCAGGTTTGCATAAAATAATGGGCATGCCATGATGCAATGGGTTTTGGGTCAAAAAAATTATGCATCATTCCCTTTTTTGTGATATTCAAAGGTGGAAGATGCTGACAGTGCATCAAAGATGAATGCTGCTGTTAGACAAGCCAGGGTTGGTCTAACTGACACTAGAGATGTAGGGGGTTGGTTATAGAGCCAATATTCCCTTGCACAGCTAGTTGACAGTGTATTGGGGGAGTAAGATGCCACTATCTTGGCCATTTTGTCCGTGGTACTTTTTGACTCAGCTTGTTTCATTTTTGCTCCATGCACTCTTTTTTTTGACTCAGTTTGCATCATTTTTTTGACTCAACTTGCTTCTTTTTTTTACTCAACTTGTGTCATTTTCAAACTCCTCCTTTCCATCACTTTTCTCCATGCATGCAGTTTTTGACTCAGTTTGCTTTGTTTTTTGATGCAATTTGCTTCATTTTGTGACTCAGCCTGTGTCATTGTTAAACTCAACTTTGAGTCCCTCTTCTCTATGCATGTGGCTTTTGACTCAATTTGCTTCATTTTTTTACTTAATTTGCTTCATGTTTGTGGCTCAACTTGGATAATTTTCATTCTGCCTCATATTTGTGACTATCTCAGTTTTGATTCATTCTCACCCCATGCATCATTTGTTTGACACAGTGGATCTGTTGCATCATTTGGGGGGCTTTACTACAGATAATGTGTTTCTTGCAAAATAAGGGCACAATGTCTGGAGCACCTGGACTGGACACAGGCGGATGTTTGATGCACCTTGCATCATTCTAAGGGCCATTTGAAAATCCAGCCAATTGAATTATTTGTTTCTGTAAAAGGAAAAAAAAATCAGGAAATTTTGGTGTCTCTGTGTTTTTTGTCCGTTTTTTGTGTTGTTGGCCTCAGGTGTGTTGCTCTGTGTCAGGGGTCACAGTTCATGTTGCTTGTGTCAGGAGTGTTTCTCTGTGTTACAGGCTACAGTTTGTGTTATTACTGTCAGCTATGTAATCAGTATTAGTGTAAGGTATATGTCTCTGACATGGTCTGCACATTGTGTTGTTAATATCAGGTAATTTTCTGCATCAGGTTCTATGCTTTGTGTTGCTGGAGTTAAATGCATCTCTTTGTGTCAGGGTCTGCACTTTATGTTGTTATCATCAAGTGAGTCTCTGTTTGTTGAGATTTTATTGTTGCTGTGAAGTGTGTCTGTGTGTCAGGATCTGCATTTTATGTTAATATTTTCGAATGTGCCTAGGTTTGTTAGGATTGATACATTTTATTGTTAGTGTCAAGACTGTTTCGATGCATCAGGGACCACACTTTGTGGTGTTAATCTGTATGTTAATACTACTGCAGAGACCCCTTCTAGAGTGGTCATGTGCAATCTTTAGGTACATGAACCGCAAACCAAAGGTGAGCATTTATGATATACAGTAGTAAACTTTTTAAAACACCTGCCTCAAACATGCCCATTTCCAAGGCAGCTGCACATAAGACACTCTTCACAGAATAATTGTGTCTCATTTGCAGAGGAAAGGAGTACTGTGATTGGCCAAGAGTGCTGCCTTGATGTATAATGCACTTTCCACAGTACAGGGTTTTCATTTAAATAATTGTATTTATATTCGTTTGTGTTACACTTACCTTTCACATTTGTGTCAGATCATTACACAAGTAGTGACAGTTTCTGGTCTCCTTACTCTAACAATGATAAAGTCATGGGAGTCAGGGAAAGGGTCAGAGTGGCTCACTACTCAAGAAAATTGATACAATATTACAACATTGGGAACTGTTTGGGGCAAGTTCAGGTGGAATACTTTTAAGCTGTAGATGGAAATGATATTTCAAGAAGTTTGCCAGCTTCTGTGCTGGGTTAATGCTCCCATACTATCCAGAACAGCTTTCTTGGACTCATAGCAAATGTTAAGAAGACTTTTTAATTTTGCTTTGTACCAATGAAGGAAGGCCTTGATATGGCAGCCTAGCTTACAAAACTACTCCCACCCACCAGTTAACCCCCAAAATTGGTTATTTTGTGCATTCCTTGGTAGGCCTGTATGACAATACCATATTGATTTCACTCTCTGCAGAGCTTGTCTGCTGTAGTTAACACGGTTAACACCATAGAAAAGATGCTGTAATCTCATCAACAATCCTCCTCACTTACCCAGCCACCACTTCTACCTTTTATTCATTTTAATATACTTAGTTAAATCCACACCCCACCCATCTGAGCCTCAGTGTCTGAGCATTAGATTTTTATTTGCTGCTGGGTATCATGGTTTCTCATCCCTGTTCATTGTCTACTGTATAGAGTGTGTTTGTGCACAGTGAATTAAATGTGTATTCTGAAATGTCTACATTTTGCTGGGTACACGTGTTGCATTTGTCTAATATGGAGTGTGTGTGTGTGTGTGTGTGTGTGTGTGTGTGTGTGTGTGTTTGTCCACTGATGGCTGGTGTGCACATTTTCTGTGTCAGCTACATGATGTGTTTATTTGTTTACTATATGGGGACTTCATCAACTGAATAAAATACATGTGTGTTCTCTGTAATTTGTCTCTGTATGACTTTTTTGAATTTGGTAATACGCCACTGTGTGGGTTGCATAAGTGCATTTTGCAGTATATGGTGTACTTCTTAGCAGCAGCTGTCTAAGTGATAACTATTGTTACACAGACCAAGAGTTGGATGGATTACAAAGAAACAGAAAAATATTCCATTTCATTTGAGAGACAGTGAGTGTCGATACTTGCATGTCAGTTGATGGCAATGTCTAGACTGATGATTTGCTATTAAAATTAAGAAGATGTGAATTAATTGGGGAATAATGGTACACTTTTGGACTTAAATAAAAAAAAATAGCTCAATTAGCACTTTCAAGGGTGCTTTTCAAGTTTGTGATTCAGTGTCCATGAATAATATGCAAAAAAGAAAATGTCTGGACCAAAATATTCATCTGATTACAGAGCTCCTCTATTTTTTTGTCCACCTTTCTTTTCAATCAAAAATAAAGACTATTCTTCAAGGTTGTGGCTATTAAATTCAATAAAACAATAATCAATCTATATGGATAATATACATAATACATTTCCTTTTTAATATTCAAACTATTAGTGTAAAAATTCAAGCAGACACCTCCATTTTAACCAACGTTTGCACTGTTAGAGTATTCCTCTGTATTTATGTTCACCATTCTTTCCTTTAGAAATCTTGTTTCTATTATACAAACCATATTTAAATTCTTTTCAAAAAACTATGTTAATGTATCAGAGTTTACATCAAACCATAAAAAGGAGAGAACTATGATGTTAGGGTTTCCACCCTAACACCCCACCACCACCACCCTGCACACACCAACAGGTATCGGGGGTATGCCTTGGGGTTGTCAGCCATAACGTGCACCCAGTTCAATAAGTAATTAGGCTGAGATGGGCACAGTATAGGAGAATGGGGTGAGCATTATGGTTGATGACTCCAAGGAACATCCCTGACACCTGTTGGTGTGTGTGTAGGGTGGGGGTGGGGTGTTAGGGTTGGAAACCCTAATGTCGCATTTCCCTCCTTTTTATAGTTTGATAGCAACCCTAACTGATTCATTAACATAGTTTTTTGCAAATAATTTCCTTACTTTTTGAGATAGTGTAATCATAGCTTTACTTGCCTGAGGGACTGCAGGGCCCTCTGGGCCCTGTAGTCTCACTCATCTATGGTTGTTGAGATAAAGTAATCATATCCTTATTTGCCTGTGGGAATGCAGGGCCCTTTGGGCACTGCGCTCCCATCCCTCCCTAGATGCATATATGTATGTTGCTGTGGAAGGGCCCTGCACTTCCATTTATAGGACAACAGCAAACACATTGTCAGTATAGCCATCTTAATACCCCACCTTATGTACCCAGTGCAGAAAATTTTTGAATCCCTGTCAAAGCATAATTCCACACAAAACTGCAATACCATTCTGCACCACAGATGTGAAAACACATTTTAACTAGGATTTGAAAAATGACAGCTGTGACATAGATGAGGTGGGGTAATAAGAAGTTTGTGTTGAAAATGTGGGGTCAAACTCTTTAAAGTTTTCAATGTTATGAGCATGCATAGTGAAATTGCAATGAATGGTCATAACTTTGCCATTTTTTTTTTGCCATTTACTGAACTTTCTGGTACTGCTGTACCTCCCAATGCTCAAACCCCACCAGCATGATCTCTGACCTTCCACAGGGTTTACCTGGATTAGCAATCCTAATCCCAGGCTTTCTCTCTTCTGGGTGGGGCTGTTGGATGGCTTGGAATCTGCAGACATGAAGCAGTGGCTCTAGCAGAGCATCCCCACTGGAGTTACCCCTGGCTTATCCCTCAGGGTGGGGCCACAGGACTGGAACACATCAGTGGAAAAATGCTGAGTCACCAGATAGAGCTGTGGGGAATGAGCAGATATGAAGAGCGGAGCATCATAGATGGAGGTGGCAGCATTTTTTGTGAAACTATCCCCAGAAAGGAAGAACGTGCAATTATGCAATGTTGTTTGTTCTTCCTCTCAGCAAGTCAGGTACCAGTTGTGTTCTTGAACCCCCCCAGTCTCCACTAGAGGTCAGCATATCACCAAACACTCAACCCACCCTCCCTCTGGAGAAGGAGAGCTGTCACTGGGATGCTCAACCCTTCAGCCCCCACTGGCTGGCCCTCTGACTCCCGAGTCCATTTCCAAACCCAGGACATTGGTGTTGCAAGTGGAGATCCTACTGCTGAGCTGGTGGGTCAGCTCAACTTTGCCATTTTTATATATTTTGACCTGAAATTTTCAACACAGCCTTCTTATGACTCCACCTCATGAACAATATGACTGTCATTATGCAAATCCTGCCCAAAAGGTGAATTTGCCAAGTGACCACAAAATCACCTTTTGGGCAAGAGTTATATAATGACAGTCATATTGGTTATGAGGTGGAGTCCCCAAAAGGCTATGTTGAAAATTTGTGGTCAAAATGTCAACAAATGGTTGAGTTATAAATAAAAGTTGACCCCCCATTGAAATACAATGAACCACATTTACCTTAGTTTGTTATATTACAGTTGCCGGTTACAGCAGCAAGATGTGTCTTCATCAGAGAGTGGATCTTGAACCCGGTACCTGTTCAGGTAAGTGAGGGTGTTTGGGGATGTACTAGTGGGTGTGGGGGTGGGTGGGTGCTGAGTTGGTGGTAGGGGTGGTGGGACTGATCAACGAGACACCATTTTATGAGGAAAAAAACAATTGAGGGCAGGTTTCTTCATTTTCAAGTATTTGGACAGAGTTGGCAGGTGGGGGCTACCATTAGACACCAGGGAATGAATATCTTCCTGCAAGGGGGGCAGTGATTGATGGGTGGGGGGCTGCCACCAGACATCAGGAAATTAATGTCTTCTTGTAAGGGGGCAGCAATTGGCGGGTGGGAGGTACCACTAGACACATGAGGAAAAAAAATGTGTCTCATGATGGGAAGACAATCGGTGAGTGGGAGTTGTCACTAGACACCAGGAAACCAAGGAGACAGTGGATGGAGATCAAGGGTGGGGGGTGCCACTAGACACCAGGGGAAAAAAAAGCAAGAGAGGAGATGGGTATCGGAGGGTGGGGGTGCAACTATTCAACAGGGAAATACAGGAAAGTATGGGAGAGGGCATCACAATTGCATCCAAAGAGTCTTCCTTCACAAAAAAGATCCTTTTTCATGGCTTTTGAAACATTTCTAGGGTCTGTCTGCCACGGTGAAGTGCAGATTACACCTAAGGGGGTCCTGATCACACAGACAGATGTGTTGGTGTCTCTCAATGATGTCAGTTTAATAGCTTTGGAATTTGTTTTTGAAAAAACAGAAACAAGATTGCGGCAAATGAAAAAGGAATATTCTAATACAAAACATGATTCTTTTTGTTTTATACAGCTAACTACGTGCTTACTGAACATGCTCATACAAATATCGAAATTGCCAGCAGCAAAAGTCCATCATTGTCTGTCTAGGCTGCTCCAGATTACAGCTAGCTCCCTATTCAGTAGCTACCCACACTCCCTCACCATACTTCCTTTACTCTCCCTTTGCTTGTCCCACCCTTCTTGAAGCATTCCACTGTGTTACATGCCACCACCTTAGCTGGTAGTGCATTCCACTTTGCCATCACCCTCTCTGAAAAATGCCTTCTCACCTCCATCCTGAATCTACCCCTCAATTTCATGCCATGGCCCTAATGTCTCTCCCACCCTCCTCGTGAATAGACCCTCTGTGTCTGTTTTGATTATCTCTTTCATGTATTTGAAGGTCTCAATCATGCCCCCGTCCCACATCTCCTCCAGTGTGTACATGTTTAACTCTGTTAGTCTGACTTCATATGGCAGTTTCTCCAAGCCGTGAATCATTTTCGTTGCCCTACACCTAACGTCCTTTTGTAGGTATGGGTTCCAGTACTGCACACAGTATTCCAGGTGGGGTCTAACCAATGATCTGTATAATGGTAGAATAACCTCCCTTCTTCTTGAGGTAATGCCCCTTGCAATGCACCCCAACATTTTGTTAGCCATTGCTGCTGCCTTTCTGCATTGTGCAGAACTGTTCTTTGCTCTCGTGATGAGCACCACCAGATCCTTCTCCTCTTCTGTTACCTGCATCTGCACCCCCCAGATGGTAGCTTCTCCTTGGATTTTTTGTTCCAAAGTGCAGCACCTTACACTTTTTTGTGTTGAACCCCAGCTGCCATCTGTCAGACCATGCCTCCAGCCTTGCCAGATCCTTCTGTAGCCCCCGTCACCCCCCAGTCATCCACCACTGCTCCCATCTTGGTGTCATCCATAAATAGGTTGATTTTGCTGCTGATGTCATCTGAGATGTCTGCAATAAATATGCCAAACAGCACTGGGCCCAACACCAACCCCAGAGGAACACCACTTGTCACAGGCTTTGGGGCTGAGTATTCCCCACCTACCAACACCCTCTGCTGCCCATCTTTTAGCCAGTTCTCCACCCACCCCATCAGTTTTGCTCCTGCCCCGTACCCTGTAGTTTGCTTCCAAGTCTGTCATGTGGTACTCAGAAACAATTTTTTTCAAATTATAAAAATGCAATAACTTTTAAATGGCTTATTATTTTTTTACTAAACTAGCAAAAGGCACATCTGTGGGCTAGTCCTAGGCATAAGTTTCAATACTGTCCTCACCTTCCACACCCACATCAATGCTCTTTCCTCTGCCATAAACTCTCGAATTGGCCTACTTTACTGCCATAGGGATTGCCTGCCCCTCGCTGCCCTTCAGCTGGCCATCCTCCTCTGTCCTGTCCTTAGTTTACTATGACTTGACCATCTATACTGCAGCCACAACACCTCCCTCTAAAATCCAGCTCTCCATCAATAAGACCTGTAGGCTCCTTGATCAGAGCCTCCAGCCACACCCACACCTGCCTGCTCTATTCCTCTGCCAACCTGCTCAACTTCAGTGAATGTCTGCAGTATCAGACCTGCCTTCTTGTTAAGAAATCCCTGCTTGGACTCTCCCCCCAGGAGTCTCTGCCTCCCTACCATGGTCATCCTCATCTGTTTCCACCCACAGCTCTGTTAAAGCCACCTTCAAAGTTCCCAGAGCCAAGACCTCCCTCACCCAGAGATCCTTCTTTTATCGAGTCCCCACCTGGTTCAGCTCCCTCCCTACCTGCATCAACAACACTGCCAAACTTGGTCCCTTTAAAACCACTCTCCAGAACCATCTCTTTAATGTCCACTGATGTTGGTGCAACTAACCCTGCCCCCCAATCCTTCTGCGGGACCTTTCCCTGCCTGGCCACCCTAATCTTGACACGGTCCCCTGGACTGCTGATCCATCTTTCCCCTACCCCTTTTTACCTACCCCCTTAGGTTTATACAAGGATGTATTCCACTGCAACTCCAGATAAATTGTACATCTTTAATTGTAAATCTGTATTTTATACCAAAATGTAACTAAGTGTATTCTGTGTTCAATGTCTGCACCTGTAATGTTGTCCAATGTTGTATCTGCACAATGTTCTATTGTCTTGCCCTCCCTGTGATGAGGTGTTTGTAAATGAGTCCCTGACTCAAAGGTTGTAAATCTGACTTGTTCAAATAAATAAATAAATAAATAAATAAATAAATAAAGTCCCTTTCTGCCTCCCAAATTTCTGCCTAAGATTCAAAACCATCTGGGCTATAGACAAGTTCAAAGAAAAACCCAGCAATGTCAGTGAGCAAAAAAATGCTTTTCTCATCTCTCCAGAACTCAGAAACCACCATCTGACTGGAACATAACTTGCCACATCCAGAGATCTACCCTGGGTAACTGTGCATGCAACTTGCATGTGCATGTGATATTTAGTGTCATGTGTTTTGGTTCTGGGCACTTTGATGGTGGCTTTAACAGAGCTGCAGGTGGAAACGGATGAGGATGACCATGGTAGGGAGGCAGAGACTCCTGGGGGAGAGTCTGAGCAGGGATTTCTTAGCAAGAAGACAGGTCTGATACTGCAGACTTTCCCTGGGGGGGAAATGCTACAAGTCTTGATGGCTGAGAGGGACCTGGGGGTGATGGTGGATGTCAAGATAAACAACTCAGAGACTTGTAGGTGGGCAGTGGCCAAGGCCTACAGGATGCTGGGATGCATCTCTAGGGGATCACCTCCAGAAGGAGGAGTGATACTCCTCTGTATAACTGCTTGGTGAGGCCACACCTAGAGTACTGTGTGCAGTTTTGGAGGCCACACTTAAAGAGGGACATTGAACTCCTGGAGAGGGTCCAGAGGAGGGCAACCAAAATGATCTGGGGATTGGGGGACAGAACCTATGGGGAGAGGCTTGAAGAGCTAAATATGTACCCATTGGAAGAGAGAAGGGACCTGGGGACATGATATAGGTCTTCAGGTACATGAAAAGGTAAATAGGGGAGGAGCAGTCAGGGTGCTCCGAAGGAAGGAGGAGGTGTGACTATAGGGCATGGGTGGAAGCTGGAGGGGGAAGATTCAGGGGAGAAAGGAGGAGGTGCTACTTTACTGAGAGGGTGGTGGAACCATGGAATGCGCTGCCCAGGGGGCTGGTGGAGGCAGAGATGGTGGAGGGATTCAAGAGGGGGTGGGGCAGGTACAGGGGAAGGGTTCTGGAAACTAAGTCCAGTGCAGTGAGAATATCCAGGACCTGGAAGGAAGAAGCCAGAGAGGGCGAGGGGGGCAGCAAGCTTAGCTCCCAGGGTGGGGCTGACCAAATGAGCAGACATGAAAGACCATTAGGTCTATTCTGCTGGCATTTTAGCATGTTAGTAATCGTATTGTAATTATTTATGTATGTATAATTGAAACATTAATGTTTATTTGTCATACTTTTCTAATGGTTAAACTGTAAATGTCCTTTGCTCAGTGATTACAACCCTAAAATAAAATGAATGAAGGAATTAGGAAAATTGCCATATTTCCATGATATGAACCTTTACATTTGTTCTAATTACATGCTACTTGCATCTCTTGCTCAGCCACGTCCAGCATTTCTGTATCCATATTGTTATGCATAAAAAAATATATAAAATGGCTTCATTAAAAAACAGAACTCATGCACTCTTGCAAAACATTATTGTAAAAAAATGCCTTCTTTTTTCATTCAAAAATATTCCTTTGAAATGTTTGTTTAATTCTGAATTTTAAGTTCACCCCTTCTATCACTTTGTTGAGGGTTACAGAAATTAACTGTTCAAAATTAAACAAAATAAGCATCCATTTAGTTCTAATCTATTCTACTATAGATGATTTAACTTCTTTTTAATAGCACTTGACAGTGATACTTTACTGAGGTGTAATTATTCAATTTGGGTTCTTTGCTGTACAAAAATTCAATTAATTGATTATTTTTAATCACAAAACATGTTCCTTCTTTCAAGTTTGTAACATAATAGTCATGTTGTGCTTAAAAGTTAAACTTCATATGTGTCCAAATAAATGTGTTTATTTCTATGTTGCAGCATTTCAGATCAAAGTTCATGAATCAAATATATTCCTGTTTACCATTGTTACTGTGAAGAATAGAAAATTAACCCAGTGTTGAGCATTCACTTTTGTGGTCTCTTCTCTTTAGTGCTTCCGCTGCTACTTTCTAGGAAGGAAAGTCTCGATAATTCTACTCCCTTTATAGGGATCAAGAGGATCTACTCCAGCCGGTGTGTGACATCAGCAATGCTGATGATGTTCAAGTTTCAAGTTTATTGCAGGAAAACTCCGTTGAGCAAGCTCATTCACAAGGAGGTCCTGAGACATTTACACATACATATCATAATTACTCATTCACAAGAAGGTTCTAGGACATTTACATATCATTATTACTCATTCACCATAAGGTCCTGAGATATTTACACATACATATCATTGTTACATAGATAGGAGCAATTGTATATAGGTAAGCACAGTGAGTACATATCGTCCAAGAGTTATACAACATGGTGATCTACCTAATAGCTCTACACATAGCAGCGCAGGGTCCAGTTGAGTCCCATATTATGTCAAGTGGAGAGAAGAATAAAAGAAAAACGTGTACCAGGTAGGCAATTACATTCCGTTAATGGAGTAGAAGGAGTCAGCACACAAAAGCTTGGCTTGAGTTAGAAGGAGGCCTAGTAGCACCTGCAGGTATCTTTTATTTTAGAGACTGCTAGTGTTTTGTAGGAACTGATTGAGACAGTGCTGGTTAGCTTCAGTATGGATTGAAGTTGATTCCAAATGTTGGGAGGGCATATGAGACGCCTGTCGCCAAGTGTGGTAGAGTCCTAGGAACATCTAATAGGATGTAGTCAGATTTCCTTAGGGAGTAAGCACTATGGGAGATGTGTAGTAGAGATGTTAAATAGTCTAGCAGTTTGTGGAGAAGTATCTTGAGGGTGCAGATACCTGCATGGAGCATGTGTCTGGTGGTAAGTGAGGTCCAGCCAACCGCTGCATATAAATCACAATGGTGGGTCCTGAAGGTGAAGCTAATAATGAATCGTAGAGCATGGTGGAAGAGAAGGTTCAGCTTGGTAAGGCTAGAGGCTGAGGAGGAGATGTATATAAAATCCCCATAATCTAGTAGAGGGAGGAAGGTTACTTGGACAAGCCGTATGTGGGTCGCAAGAAAGAAGAGGGACCTATTTCTAAAAAAGAATCCTAGTCGTGCTTTGAGCCTCTTGGATAGGTCCTCAATATGGTCATTGAAAGATAGCCTGTTGTCTATCCACATGCCTAGGTATTAGAATTTAGATACGATTTCCAGGGGTTCACCCAGGGAGGTTACTAAAAAGTCCTGCGGTAGGACAGGTAAAGCACCAAGTGAGAGATACCATGTGAAAATCATTGCCTTGGTTTTCTTTTTGGCATTTAAGAGAAGTTTGGCTTTGATGAGAATGTTTTCTAACTGATGAAAGTCGGCTAACAACACTTCTCTGACTTCAGATAAGGTTGTACCTGAGGTGTATAATACTGTGTCATCTGCACAGAAATGGGTGCTGGATTGTTTTATGTAGGCATTAAGATCATTGATATATAGGGAGAAAAGGATCAGGCCTAGGATGGAACCTTGGGGGACTCCCCTGACAATCGAGAGAGGGGCTGATAGTAGGCCATCGGCTTTGACTTTTTGTATCCTTCCAGAGAGATAACTGTCAAAACACTGAGTGGTGAGTGGAGTGGCGCCTATTTTGGTAAGGCAGGTAATTAGGAAGTGATGGTCAACAGTATCAAAATTTTACTAAGGTCCAGAAAGACTGCACCAGTAACCTTCTTGGAATCCATAGCTGTGATCCAGTCATTAGAGACTTTAGCCAGAGCTGAGATGGTACTATGTTTAGACCTGAAGCCAGATTGTGCAGGATTTAAGAGTGAGTGCACTTCAAGGTGAGTTTTAGTTGGTTGTAGACCAGTTTTCTGGGGTTCTTGAGAGAACAGGCAAAATGGATATAGGCCTGTAATTGTTTAGATGACAAGGGTCTCCTGATTTGAAGAAAAGGAAGAATATGGGCAGATTTCCAGCAGGATGGAACTGTGACAGAGAGTAATGGAGAGGTTGAAGATATGGAGGATAGGAGCTGTGAGCTGGGCAAAGTCTAATCGCAGGAAGAATGGTTCAGGGCATCGTCCCTGCACTTTTCCTAACATAGAGGCTGAGGAGCAAATTCAACTTCTTTATAACTAAACAAGGCAGCTGGAAGGGCTGAGGAGGGAGGTGGATATGGAGGGTGGGCTAAAATTGCTGTTTGCATGGCTGGCATACGGAGAGGAGTCAAATGCTAATCCGGCTGTGGCAAAGTGTTGGTTAAATTCTTCAAGGATTTGTGGTTGGTTTTCCACCACCCTGTCCTTGGTAAGTATCTTAATTGGTATTGAGGGAGCTGTGGGACAGTCTTCAATGGATCTCAGTGTCCTCCAGATTTTTTGGGGGTTCCCTTTGGCCTCTTCTAGGGTGGAGATGTAATAGTTTGCTTTTGTGGTATGTATGTTTTAACACAGGCATTCCTGGCAGTTCTAAAGGCCTGCCAGTCTGCTGGTTCTTGGTTCATCTGGCTTGTGCCCAAAGCTGGTCTCTAATGGTAAATGCTGCCTTCAGCTCTATGGTAAACCAGGGATGTGAGGATTTATGTACCTCCACTTTAATAAGGGGGCGTGCTTGTTTATCAGATGAAAGGTTGTCATTAAGGACTATGACAGCTTGGTCAGTAGATTTGGCCAGATAGAGATCTTGCCATTTGATCTTGCCTAGATCAGCTAAGAAGTTTGCTGTATTGAATTTGCAAAAGGATCATTTAGTTCTGAGTTTAGGTGGCTGGTGAGTTTTGGTTTGTGATCCTATGCATACAACGACACTATGGTCGCACATGTCATTATGGAAAACTGCAGAGTGAGAGATTTTATGGGGGTGCATAGTTAAAATGACATGTATGTTATGATGTCATCCCCAATTGTTTATGAGAGGTCACGCTGCCTGGATCCATCAGGGTGGTACACAAAAGACTGCAATTGTAGCTTTTTACACAAAATGTGCAAACATGAACCCAGCATGATCAGTTGTACTGAAAGTGCAAAACATTTTTTTTGGACCACACTGTGTCAAAATTAAGCTGTGAATTCCTGTTCAAATGCTAAAAAAATTAAATAATTCACAAACATCACCAGGGATGAAAAATTTCAAATTAAATTTTTTTGGACATGCAGTTCAGATCATGTCATTTATGGGGTTAAATATCCATGTGGACTGATACGTGTAGGCAAAACCATTAGATCATTGAAACTACAAATTAGTGAGTACAATGAAATCAGCAATAGCATATCATTGCAAATATGCTAAACACCAAATATCAAGCTTGAGGACTTTTACCTTTGACCAAATAGGCAAGCCTAAGAGGGTGGGATTGGGAGAGAGCCCTCTTGAAAATGGAAGGATGGTGGATTGATAGTTTTATCAGCCTAATAAAGAGACATAAGTTATATGAGGAGACCGAGTGGATGGTCTAATAGGGCACAACCCCTTTCACCACCTGAATAAATGAGACAGACAATGTTCTTGGAAGAAATGGCCACAACCATTTATTAAATGGTCAATTGAATTTAAATTAATTAAGGCAAGGTGATTTCTATTTATAGGGCACCCATTCCCAGAGGCTCTGTGTGCCTAACAAATATCAATAAAATAAAACAGACAATTAAATACAACAAAAGAATATCCAAAAATAGCAAAATACAATAGCAAAATACCATTTATAGCTCAGCATTTTTAAAAGAAAAGCTTCAGATTGACAAAAACACAGACTGGACATCAAGTATGAACTCAGCAAAATAACTGATAAGGTGTGTGTCTGTGTATAAATATAAAATATATATTTATACAATTGGGGTGAGCGGATACATCATAACATAAATATGTATTCTCACCCCATTGTATACATCTATAATGATGTATCCACCATGAAATAATTGCACAAAACACCATGATAGACACATCATCAAAAATAAACTGCAGCAGGCATGTAAAACCCATGCAGAACCAATCTGCTTTCTAATCTGCAGACTATTAAACACACCTTGCAGTTCCAAACAGAACTTCAAATGGCACAGGATCATCATGCAGGTCAAGAAATGAAAAACACAGCACTGGAAAAGCCACACTAGCAGGCTCATACCTAGAAAAACATATAGAACCATAATAAAACCTAGAACATTGAGGAAAGGCACAGACCAAAGTAGAAATGAAGAACACAACAGACAGGTGACTCTAACATAAAAAAAAATGACACAGACAAATGAAGACCTAGAAAATGAAATACAAGAATTACTGACACAATATGAAATTGACACACAGCCCCTATTAGACCCAGAGGAAACACACAACATTCACAAAACTCACACCACAGAAGCAGAAAAATAAAGGAACTTCTTTACAAAATACAGCAACTACAACTACATAGAGCAATTCATTCAATGCATGAAAAATGCAAATACAAGGAAAAAAACAGAATCAGACATCCTGAATCTAAATAAATGCCTAGCCAAGGAAATGAATACTATAACACCAATCCACCAATCTACCACATACCACAAGAGAAATTAGACTCCATACTATGTCACTATTTTATAAACTGTCACAGAAAGGATGGCAGTCCATACAAACCACTAACAATAAGATCCATCTTCCAAAGTGTAGAAAGATACCTAAAGGACAAACAACATCCCACAAATTTCTAAAAATAAGAGAAGACCTAGAAGCAAAACAAAAACAACTCAAAGAGCAAGGTAAAGGTAACCAACCAATGGCAGCAGATGAAATAACGGACAATATAATAAAACAACTGTACCAACAAAACCAACTTGAACCACACAATGCTCAATCATTATTAAACACCATGTGGTTCACAGTGACCCTCTACTTCAGAATATGAGATAGCACAGAAACTAGAAATTTAAAATGGAGAGACATCAGACTCAAGACAGACAAACAAGGGAACAGATTCCATTCTTCCTCACCATAAATCACCAACCAAGATCAGAATATCCTACTATCTGGTACATGAACTAGCCCGTGGGCATACACACTATAGGAAATACTGTCAAAAACATGATAACCAGAGCCAGAATTATAACAAACAGAAGGCTAAAGAAGCATTCAATATGCAAACATCTGATGGAGAAACTCATAAACAGTGGAATCCCAGCCACAGAAATTATACAAATAGGTCACAAAAAGCTACATTCTGTGAACGACTACTGCAGCATCACCAAAACAGAAGCAATATCAAATATCACATATACTAAACTGTGACCCAACACCATTTAACTCAAAAGACATAACATATGAACACACAAAAATGCGACACATCCCCAAATACAAGGAGACCATGTCAGACTATGAGGCAACACCATTAACCTCCAAAGAAATAACATTGAAAACCAAAAGCAAGTCACAGCTCTGAGTACAAGGAAACCATGTCAGCCTACTTCTCCAACACCACAATCAAAGCAACAAATATTACATTTAGCATTGTTCAAGGTAAAAATTACAAATACCTAACCTCATATTGTAAAATAAGCAAATATAAATGACAAACCGAATTAACAATATCTGTAATTTCTCTTACAGGGCACCAGTACACTACCTAAGTTGAAGAAGATACCACGAGTAATAGACACAGACACTGACTTGGACTGAAGCACACAGAAATGGATCTACACCAAAAGACTGCAAAATAAAATAGAAGAACCAAAATAAAACAGAAGAACCACAAAGAATAAAAAAGAAAACCACCCGCTGAAACAATAAACGATCTACTAAATGTACAAAACAAGCATAAAAGTAAACATAAGTAAAGCACCAATGCAGAAATAAGAAAACACCAGTAAACCTCCAATGAAACTAATGAAGCAGCAACCAATAAACAAAAATAAGCCACCAGAAGTAACAATACATCACATATACCACTAAATAAACCACTCCCATTAAATAAAAAAATAAACACATAGGTAACAAAAAACAGAAATACACATCACAAATACACACTATTCAGAAATGCCACCATAGAATAAACCCACCCAGAAAACCACACCAACAAATAGCGGAAAATCTAACCACTTACATCACTAGTAGCTAGCCAAAACACACAACCAAGCCAAATAAAACAACCAATCACACAGCAAAACATCACAATCCATGTAACAGCAGAAGGCATAAGGACACCACAGAACTATATAAACCCCACTAAAAACAATAAGATACTCACAGGAAACTTATTAAATATGTGGTGATGAGCTGTGGTGTTCTACTCCCTATAGTTTAGGGTGATGTCAGGTGAATCTGGAAGGAGAAGCTGGAGGTGTATTCTATAGTCAAGATGCAAGGTTTATTAGCATTGCTCCGCACACAGAAAAAGACTTAGCATTCACTACCACTATCACACAAGAGAAAGAATTAATAAGATTACTGGGACCACAAACAGGCCCCACTAATGTCATACAAAAGTCCCAGTGATTCAAGATCTAAGGATGTAGCAAACCAATGCACCAAGCTTGGGTTTCTAGTATTTTGGTAGGCCAATTGTTGGATGTGAACCCAAGGAAGTGTTTCCTATACAGACCATAAAATGAGGCGTCCCCCAGTGAACCAGAAACAGAGGAAAGTGTTGTAGGCCTCCTGGCCTGGGAAGAAGGTGACGCCTGGTGTCACTGAGGAAACGTCAAAAGGGAAGCGCCTGGTTGAGGATGGGTGTTAAAGCCTGGTTGTAGTGGAAGAGAACCCTTATATGGAGTTGTCAGCTGTGGTGACCTAGGACAGGAGGGCAGGTGATATCCAGTTGAGGAAAGGATGCTGGGTGTGATGATCTGCTGGACGACCTCTGGGTAGGTCACTGTAACCCTTACCACCTCACCCCTGCAGCTTCAGAATCTGACAATCTTTGGTGTGACCTCTTGATGAGCCACTGGAAAACGAGCCACCTATGGATGGTACAATCATGAGCATGACGACCCTCAGTGTGACCTCTTGCATGGGCCACCAGTACTTACACCACCTCAGGGGATGAAGCACAGAACCTGGCAATCCTCGGTGAGGCCTTGGTATAGGCCACCGGTACTATTGCCACCTTGGGACAATGTCTTTGTGGGAGAATGGGAAACGTGACTTCAAGTTCAGCAGATGACTAAATTCCCTCAAGCTAGAGCTAGGGAGGCTCCTAACCTGATTCACTTTGCTGGGCCCTAGCTACCCACTGGTTACCACTTACGACCGGCAACTCAAACCTGGGATGTCATGGTGAAGACTTGGGGTTGGTGGAGGTCATTGGAGATGGGTGCAGGTGATGCTGGGCTTCCAGGGGACCCTCCATGAGTCAAAGAAGAGGCACTGGAGGAACCCTCAATGGTGTGTGTGCAGAAACCCTAAACAGAACAAAATAACAAACCTGAAAGGCAATACTCCCCTATTTTATGGACCGAGAGCTCTACCACTTGGGCTGGGGTGGTCCTTACACTGACTCACTTTGAAGGACCTCACTACCAGTTAACTCACACTATGACCAGCCCCAAATGTCTTCAGAGGAAGTAGCAGTAGGCAATTGCAGCAATCAATGCCATCAGGGCAGTGCAGTCACACAGGATAATTGAGCAAATAAGGCAATGCAGTCATGATACACCAGGAATAAGGCAGTTCATAGAAACATAGACTTTGATGCAGATAAGGACTGCTTGGCCCACCTAGTCTGCCCATTTTCCTACCTACAGGATAAGCTGCAGATCTTAGCTAACCAACAGCCTATTTCTTCCAACCCCACACAAGAATTGCCTTATGTCTGTCCCATGCTTTCTTGAATTCTCCCACAGTTTTAGACACCACAACCTCCTCAGGAAGGCTGTTCAATGTGTCCACCACCTTCTCTGTGTAAAAATACTTCCCCACATTGCCCCATAGCCATCCCCCTATATCTTCAAATTGTGTCCCCTTGTTCTTGCACATCTCTTTTTCTGAAAGATGCTACCTTCATGGACTTTGTTGATTCCACTGAGGTACTTAAAGTTTCTATCATGTCCCCCTCTCCCTCCTTTCCTCAAGGTATACATATTAAGCTCCTTAGTCTCTCCTCATATGGCTTCTTTCAGACCCTGTACCATTTTAGTTGCCCTCCTCTGACTGCCTCCATCCTGTCTATGTCCTTGCAGAGATGGGGTCTCCAGAACTGTACTGAGTACCCCAGATGGGGTCTCACCAACTGTGTGTACAGAGGGATAACAACTTCCTATTTTCTGCTGGTGATACCTCTCCCTATACACTCCAGTATCCCCCCAGCCCTTCCTACTACCTTCTCACATTGCTTGCTAACCTTAAGGTCATCTGATATGATTACCCCTAGGTCCCTTACCATTTTTCTTGTTGTTACTACCTCCCCCCCATTGTGTAATCTTCCCTTGGGTTTTTGTTTCCCAGGTGCATTATTTTGCACTTGTTTGCATTGAATCCAAGCTGCCATACTTCTGACCATTCCTCCAACCTTGCTTAGTCCCTTCTCATCCTTTTCATTCCTCCTTGTGCATCAACCCTGTTGCAGATCTTTGTATCATCTGCAAAAAGGCATACTTTTCCTTCCAGTCCCTCTGCAATGTCACTTATAAAGACATTAAAAAAGACTGGACCCAGTACTGAACCCTGCAGTACCCCACTAGTAACCTCTCTTTCTTCAGAGTGGACTCCATTTACAATTGCTTTTTGTGTCCTGTTGTCCAGCCAATGTTTTACCCAGGCTACTACCCTGGGTCCAGGTCCCAGGCTGGTTAATTTGACAAATAATCTTTTGTGTGGGGCAGTGTCAAATGCCTTGCTAAAGTCTAGGTAGGTCATGTCCACAGCCCCTCCCTGGTCTACTGCTTTGGTCACCCAGTCAAATAAGTCAATTAGATTCATCTGACATGACTTTCCCACTGTGAACCCATGCTGCCTTGGGTCCTGTGCCCCACTAGCCTTTCAGTATACAACAATTCTTTCCTTCAGAAGTGATTCCATCACTTTTCCTACCACAGAGGTCATACTGACAGGTTTGTAGTTTCCTGCCTCTGTCCTGGTCCCATTTTTGTGAAAAGGAATCACACCCACCTTCCTCCAATCCTCAAGTACCACACCATCCCCCATAATTTGTTAAAAAGGGTAGTTAGTGGTGTCACTAGTTCTCCCCTTAATTCTTTTAGAATTCTGGGGTGAATTCTGTCAAGCCCCATTGCTTTGTCCACCTTCAGTTTTAGGAGTTATTTCAGAACCCTTTCTTCTGTGAAAGGACTGGGATCAACACCCCTATCCAGAGTGCTTCTGTTAATTGGATTTGGCACCTCCCCCCCTCCTCTTTTGTGAAAACTGAGCAGAAGTATTCGTTCAGTATCCCTGCTTTTTCTTTCTATGGTTCCTGATGTACCTATAAAAGGTTTTATCCCCCTTCTTAACTGACTGGGCTATCTTTTCCTCAGTTTGGGCCTTTGCTATTCTGACTTCCCTCCTTGCTTCCTTCTGCCTTGACTGGTACAGTTTTCTGTCCTGCTCCTTCTGTGTTTCGTTATACTTCATAAATGCTGTCTTTTTCTCCTTAACCTTCCCTGCCACCCCTTTTGAGAACCATAATGGCTTTTATTTGTTTTGATTTGTTGATTTGCTTCACACAAAGTCTTGTTGCCTCTGTGATGGCAGTTTGATGTTTCCCATTGTTTGCTTCACCCTTTATTCTAGCCTGTTTGCCAGTGCTTTTCTAAGCACTCTCCCATCTTGTCAAAGTCAGCCCTTCTGAAGTCCAGTACCCTCACTTTTGTATGGCTTGACTCTGTAGCTGAGTTTATCATGAACCACACTGTTTGGTGGTCACGTGTTCCCAGATAGCTACCCACTTCTAGATCTGAGATCCTCTCACTGTCCCCATTTGAGAGTACAAGGTCCACGATTGCTCCCTCATGAGTGGGTTCCAAAACTAGCTGTCTGAGGCATGCCACCTGTAGGGCATCCAGAATGGCCCTATTCTTGGATATGGCTGCAGCAAAGGTGCTCCAGTTAACATCTGGCATATTCAGGTGCCCATCAACAGTATCTCCCCTTTCTCTGCCATCCTAAGGATGCCTTCTGTCATATCCTTGTCCATTCCATCCCCCTGACATGGGGGTCTGTATACAACCCCTGTGTGGATTGTGGTGCCATTTCCAGTCTCTAAGGGGACCCACAGTGCCTCCTCTCCTCCCTGTTTACTGTTTTGTTCCATTTCTCTTATCCCTTCCCTTACATGAGAGCTACTCCTCCCCTCTTCTATCCTCCTTGTCTCTTCTGTAGGTTGTGTACCCTGGTATGTTAACATCCCAGTCATGGTTCTCTGTGTACCATGTTTCTTTGACTGCTAGGATATCCAGGCATCCCTCTTCCATCAAGGCCACCAGTTCAGGGAGCTTGTTGCCCAGACTACAGGCATTGGTTCTCATTACCCTCCATTTTTGATGGCCTTACCCCTTTTTGCCCCATCACTGTCCTTATTGCCTTTGTCATTTTCTTCATTTACCCCAGTCCTTCTCCCTATTGACATCTCTATCTTGGTATTTACATCACTTACTACCCTGATTTTTAAGGGGAGGCTAGGATTTCCCTGCTACTTTCCAGTGCCTCCCCTTGGCTAGTTTAAATGCTTGCCAATGAAGCATTTAAACCTATCACCTAGGATCCTGGTTCCCCTTCTGGACAAATGCAGACCATCACACCAGTATAGGCCTGCATCACTCCAGGTGGACCCCCAGTCCCCAGTGAAGCCAAATCCCTGAGCTCTGCACCAGTTTTTCAACCACTAATTGAATCCTATGATGTGGAGCACCCTAGCCTCACCCATGCCATAGACAGGCAGCACCTCCGAGAAGGTTGCCGTCTGTGCTACTTGTCTAAGGCCCCTCCCCAACTCCACAAACTCTTCCTGCACTGCTGTGATCCCTTTCACAGCCAGATAATTTGTCCCTAGGTGTAAAATGACATCCGCTCCTCCCCATGCAGCTGCTCCAGCGATCCTGAGTGTTCGCTCCCTGTCCCTCCAAGCCATGGTGCCAGGCAGGCACCTACCTCCTTTCTCCTTCCTCCCCAGTTCTACCCCCTAACAATGAGTCCCCACCAAGAGTTTTCCTTCCCTGTGGGGTTCCATGCCACCCTCCTGTGGCTCTCCTTTGTGGAGGTTCCCAGCATCCTCCTTGGTCTCCACTCTGGGTGCCTCCATAGAGGAACCACACTTTGCCAACATGGCATATGAATTATAGAGAGGTACAACTGGAGGGACGACCTCTGTTCCACCAGTCTCACCCTCCCTGAGACCATTGTGGTCCAGCTACTCCTTTCTTGGCAACCTCTGAGGCAATGGCAGTGGCCCTGGTGGTCCCTGGATGGGAGAGGAGGTCCCCAAATCCTGGACAACTCAGCCTGGATATGAACAACCTCCTTCCTCAGCCCAGAGAGGTGCCTGAAGATGGGACAATGCCACATCCTCCAGAACATCTCCTGGAAGACTGCTGCTCCACAGCCACTGCACTGCACCACTCCCACCATGTCTTATTTCTGGTCCCTTAACTGTTGTTTGGAATACTTACTCTTTCCTCTGTTTATTTATTTTTTTATTTCAATTCAGAGTTTTAGAAGACTCTTCAGAGAGAGAGAGAGAGAGAGAAAGTGAAAGAATCCAGGAGGCAGAAGCTAAAGGTGTTTGTGAACTCCACTCTTAGAAGAATCTCTTCTAGTCTAACTTATTCTAGGCAGTCTGTGCTCCAAACTCTTCAATTAAATATAGTAGTTCAGTCACAGTAAGCAATTCAACCACTTAAAATGGTTTGATTAAATGCAGCAGTTCAGTCACAGCAAGCAGTGGGTCAAGCAACAGGAGAGGAGGGCAGGCAGATAAAGAAAAATACAGTTTGCTCTATGGGCATTGAAACAGTTTGATAACCCACCCCTTTCTTAATATGGATCCACTCTGGGTGTCTTCTGAATATGGAGGAGGCCAGAGGCCCAAGTCTCTTTGTCCCAGCTATGGGCTGCCCCACCCTTCTACTAAATATGGATAAGGGACTAAGCCTTTCCCCATCCCTCTCAGCAAAAGAAACCCAGAACTATTATAGATCAAATTACTCTGGGACTCTAAGAGCAGAATTCTCTTATAATCTGCTTTGTGCTCCTAGAATCAGTCCCTCACAGTTAACAATAGAAAAATACAGCATGAAAACTTCCCTTCTCACCAATAATACTTTGAGTTGGCTTTACCTAGCAATTCTTTGATTCGTTCCTGAGAGGGAGTGCCCATGGCTCTCTATTTGGAGCACAGACTGTCTAGAATAAGTTAGACTAGCAGAGATTCCTCCAAGAGTGGAGTTCACAAACACCTTTAGCTTCTGCCTCCTGGATTCTTTCACTTCCTCTCTCTCTCTCTCTCTCTCTCTCTGTCTCTATGCAATTGGACAAGGTAAGCAGCTTCTCTCCCCTTTGCTTGGGGACTAGCCGAACAAACAATCCTTCCCCTAGCTGGAGTAGGTCCAGCAACAGTATGGCTAATTATTAAAGGAAATGTTGGCCAACAAGTCTACTCACCCCTGAAGTTCAACAAGGATTTCTGTACCCTGGGGAATGCACAACCATAAAGGAGTGATAAGGCCTCTTCTGCTGGAGACTGCTGCATAAAAGATTCACTGGGTCTGTTTCCTGGCCAAATAGACTGACTCACCACACTGGAGGGCCCAACTAGACAGCAAATGTCTGCAGAAAACTGACTGAGGCTGCTACTGGAGATCTTCTGGAGGGGAGTTGCACTGAAGGGGCCCAGGGATTTGCTTCAACCTCCTAACAAGGAAGCTGACATCCATTGCCCAGTCCTTCACTCTCCTGGTCAAGCTCTTTCTGCTGTCTCCAGCCTATGCAGCACCTCCTCTAGGCTGGGGAGGTCCTGCTACCTGCCAGGATTGGCTCCTTTGTCCAGAGGTCAGCCTCCTGAGGCTGGGTCAGTGGCCTAAAAAAATTCTCCAAGTTTGAATCTATCCTGGCCACAGGGATTGGCTGAAAGGGCTCAACCTGGCTTCCTTCACCCCCTTCTGGGACAGGAATGTGGCTCAACTGGTTTGGCCTTAGCTGACTAAGTATCGGTCTTGGGCAGGGGAAAGGGAGAACAAAGGAAGAAAAAAAAGGTTTTCTTTTAAAACTCTGAATTTAAACTGCTAGGACTGTCTGCTGGAGAGGGGCCTGTTCTGTGTTTTGGCGGGTCCCCTAAGCTTTTCAAGGGTTCCCAATAAGCTGCTAGGGTCATCATAACAGTCTGACCTCTCGTGTCTCTGGGGATCCCCTATTTTCTGTGATGTCCCAATTCCACTATTTTCTGGGATGCCCCCAATTTCCCTGGGGCACTACAGATTTACTACAAGAAAATGAATAACAAAAGCAATAAATAAAAGGAGCCCTATGTAAATCACACACATGTTGTGCAGGTGTGGAATATATTAGATATCTGAACTCATGGGCAGTGACCTTGGGAACCATCACTTATGGCTCCGCTATGCTATGCTATGCTGACTGCCACTCATGAGGTTACTTGAGGTCATTCTCCACTCATTCAGATATCTAACGTATTCCACACTCACCCTTCATGTATACCCTATGTATTCTTTGCAAAAAACTGCATTAATGAATCAGTTAGGGTTCAGGATAAAGTGACAAAAGTAAGGAAATGTGATGTTAGGGTTACCGACCCTAACACCACTGCCTCAACCCTGAAGTGAATGAGAGGTGGAGTCTTCTTTGGGGTTGTCGACCCTAACACTCAAACAACTGCAGTAACAGAAAAGGTGAGAGGTTATGGAAACATGAGTGCATAGAATGGAGTGAGCGTTAGGGTTGACAACCCCAAAGAAGACTTCACCCCTCATTCGCTTCAGGGGTGGTCTCTTAAGTACCGATGCCTTACAGACATATACATATCTGCTACAAAGGCATTATATTGTGAAAATAATGTGCAACTACTGCAATATAAAATCAGCTCTGCATTACAAACATATCAGGTATAGAATTAAACCCAATACATTGACAGCAGGGTTCGACAAATCCAATAGCCCGACGTCCCGGGCTATCACTGTGCAGTTAGGGACAAGCATTTTGCACAGAGCTAGTTGTCCACGGACAAGTACTGTAGTGCATTAAAAGTAAAAACTTTTCCTTGCATTACTTGGATCCTCCACTAGAGTGCTTGCTTTTGGCACCCTAGTCCAACCGTTCTGGTGGCCATGTGACTGCACGGAGCACCAGGAATGAGACAGGCACGTTGCTGTGGTGTGGAGAGCGAGCGTGGAATAGAGGGAGAGAAAGCAGCTGGCTAGTGAGGAGGAGCCAGAGAGTCAACAGAGCAGCAGGGAGGAGCAGAACTGTCGGAAGCTAGGTAAGAAAACATGCTGTCCGTGGCAGTGATTTGGGGTTTTAAAGTAAAATCAATGCATTCACATTCCGACTTGAGAGGAAAAGAAGTAGCTCAGTCCTAACAGACTGTGGGGAATGGCGCAACACTGCGTGTCTGGTTGTTTGTGGGGAGATTTCTGCAAGTGTCACTGACTACAACAACATGTTGAAATTTAAAAGAAAAGATGAGAAAACTGAAAGGGAATGTGACTGATGGTGGTGAGCTTGGGGGTTGGGGGATGTACTCGGCAAGATCGAATCTGCATGCCTTCTAACTTCCAGTGTTATTATAATCTGACCCAAAAAACGGAACAAAAAGGAAAGTATAAAAGAAATTGAAAATAAAAGAAATGTGTGTTGGGCTGCAGGGTCAGGTACTAGAGAGTGGAGGGGCAAAAGGTAGTGTGTTACTGCTTGGCTACGTGGATTTATGTGCTAGCTGCAAAATGACTGCATGTAGCATAGTGGCAATTGAGCAAAATAAAATTCAGTCTGGAAATAAAATTTTAAAAATTAAGGATTGGATACTTGAGAGCAGAGGGGTGAAAGACAACCTGTTACTACTGGGCTATCATGATTTATGTGCTAGCTAAAAAGGCTCCAAAGGAGAAAGAGTGTGGGTTGGGCTTTAGTTGCCCTGGGAAAACCAGAATTGATGTTAAGGCAAAAGCTGCCTATTGCCTAAGCACAATAAAATGTGTGTTGTGGTCTGTGGAGTGGTAGGAAGGAACTGTCTGTCATGCATGTTGGGTGAGAGTGTGGCTGGCATGGGACAAACTGCAGTGCAAAAAATAAAAGTAAGCATCAAAGCCACACTGTCTTGTAAATCTTTCTAGACATTGCTATATCTTCCCAAATCCCATCCCAATCATATTCCACTACCTTTCTGTTACTCCTAACTGCCTACCTTGCTTAATCTAAGCAGCGTGCATCTGCAAATTAAGCATTATTTTTATTAATGTCTGTGTGTCCCTCCCACTGCAGTTTACCACCAGTAAAAGACACCACACAGTGAGTGTAACAAAATAAGATTTATTAGCATCACAAAAAAGAAACACACATCTGTGTTTGATGAGCAGGTGGAAGAGAGAAGAAAAGAAATATGACTCTGACTTCAACATGTATTAATAATTTAACCGAAAATCATTTTTCCTGTTTTCCAATAGCCTATATCTACAAAGTATTAATAATACAACCCCCCAGACCACATACTTTGTTGGCACTTAGTTATTTTAAAATGTTCCTTAAAATACAACTTTCTGACCATGGACTACCACTCGCAACACTGGGACTACCATTTTTGGCTAGGCCAGTTGTCCTGGACTAGCACGTAAATTTGAAATTTGTCGATCCCTGATTGACAGGCAATAATAGTAGATATTGCAAGCCCACTGGATTCAATGTTATATTACATATGTTGTCCAGTTGCAGTTAAATGTGATCCCAGCTCACTTTTCAAAGAGATGAAAAGTAAAAAGTTAGCATGCATTAAAATTTTACATTATCTGACTTTATATTTAAATATCAATACTGTGGTACCTGAAATGGGTCCTTACTGTTTACCAAAAGTGCAGCATTCACTGTGACAGAGAATGCATTTTCCTAACCCAAAACTGCTTGCTTAAGAAATGCAGCTAGGTCAATTTGTACAGCCATGACTAACATACCTCAATAGTAGCAGCAGAATTTTTCAGCACATATAACGGCTATGAGACACACATTTAAACACTTTCACACATATTTCTAAATGTTCTAAATAGGGGTGAACAGAACAATTTGCCTTTTGTCAGCTTCCCAGGGAGATGAACAGGGCAGCATTGCAATGGATTCCTGCAATAAGTGCTGCCCATACTGCTACACTCCAGGGGCCATGAACTTTATGAAACTGAGTGCTGCCACCACACCCTCACACCATGGCCTAAATTCAGAGACTGTCTTTGCTCTATTCTGGTGCACTTTGTATATTTCATGGATGAACTGGTAAACCTCTATATGGCCAGGGAGAGGGGTCCGTTTATCTGGCAGTGACACCATATTTAAATCTTTCAAGATTTTCCACAGGAACTATTCAAGGTTAGTTAGACATCCAACAAACAGTTGTTCTACTGAAAGAGGCCTGTGGATGGCAGCAGGGCTGTTGTCCTGTAAAGAGTGGCGTTAAAATGAGGAGAGGCATTCTAAGTGCAAGCTGCTGGCTGGATTGAAACAATTGGCCATGGCCAGATAGTGCAGACTGTCTAGGATGGTAGTGGAGGCACCACTGGTGAGGAAATAAAAGGGTGGGAAATGCAATCTGGTACTCCCATTGTGCCTCCCACCAGCAACTAATGGCTTATGTGAGGTCTCAAACAAAGATCTTGGGCAATTTTATTCTGACATACGGGGGGAGTGGTGATAATTTCAAGGTCATGGTCAAAAGGGTAGGCAAGTGAGGGTTAATTGTCAATTGGCTCAGATTCTTGGATTGTGAAAGCACTTTCAACTTCAGCAAAGATGGAAAGATTGCATGCTTGACAAGGCCATCTTGAGTGCGCAAACAGAGAGATTTATTGAGAGGCACAATACCATGTTGACCAAATGTGCTAAGTCTCACTATTTCACAACTCCCCCACCCATTTTACTGTAGAGTGGGCAACCCAGGCACAAACTAAGTAAGACAGTGTCATGCCGGATATACTTGTCTCCTTGTTTGAACCAACTCAAACCCCCGTCACAACATGCAACCTGAGACAGAGCTCAGGTGGTTTGAGAAATTACCCACAAGCCTAGTTGAAATTTTCAACATTAGGTTTAGTTAAGCAAGCTGTAGTCCAGATGGGGTATGGTCCTTGGCAGAAAGGCAAGGGGTGGGGGAATTAGCACGGAAGGAATCATGGGGTATGTTCTAGACATAAGGAAGGAAACAGAAGCCTAAAGGGGCACAGACCAGAGCCAACTGTGGGACACTAGAATGCACTACAAATTGTCATGGCTGTGGAGGAGGTCATCTTGAACATGCAAGCTGGAACAAGCACACATGTGCACAGAATCACAGTGTCAAAAGGCAGTGTATCCTGCCATGTTGCTCCTTATGATTACAGCCTGGGAATTCAGGAAATCCTTGAGTATGCTGGATGTGAAACAGTCGCTTCAGCACTAGAATGTCCAAGCATAAAACAATCTTTACGCAATCCTTCTCCACCCACCCCCATAACAACATGCATCTCAAACTCATAGTGGGAACGTCTGTAAACATTCATAGAGACATAATGACAGGACCCTGAATGTTGGCCCCTTGGGCAGAGTCTACTCACAGTGGGGATCATGGCATGAACAGTGGGGTCAAAGAGGGTGGGCTAGTGGGATCTTCTTCTTCCAAACTCAAGAAAACAGTCCATACAGTGAACAGAGCCATAATGGAAAGAGAAAGTCCATTCAGCACAGATAGGTCTTCAGCAGTTGGGAGTTCCTTCGGTGGTGTCAGCAGTTGACTGGGTGGCTGAGTACTGGGCTTCATCAGGACCTGAAAAGTCACCTGTTTGAAGGGCAGTAGAGGTTGCAATCTCTGCCCAGAACAATGCTGGCAGCATCTTGGGTGGCAATAAGGCAGTTGCAAGAGAAAGCAGAGGGAAATCTGCCAGGTGGCACAGCCTTTTCAAAGCAGCATCCTTGTTAGCTTCTGTGATGAGCTGGAAGTCCCCGGGGGATTGCAGCCAGTCTCTGCTATTGCTATGGCTATGGCTATGTACACAGAAGCCCTGAAGTTCTGTTTATCAGTTTTTTAAAAGCAAACCTTGCATTGATCCTTGGGTTTGGACTTGAGGCTGTGGCTATAAGCAACTACCTTCCAACCATAGTCTGTTGCCAGCTGCCAATTCTGTGATTTATCAGGATCCGGTGGTGGCTCTGTATCATCTGTTGTGGTAGGAGCAGATCTGTGTGGAACTGAAGCTTAGGCCACATTAGGAGGCCAGTGGTAAGCAGCAAAAGCATCTGCAGCTTCAGGTGACTGAAATTCATTGGGGACAGTTAATGACAATATGAAATGTGGCAGGATGTCAAAAACTGTAATCATCTCCCAGGTTAAACAGATGTTTTGTCACTAACACATAGGCATGCTGTTTCTTAAATAAAGAACAGGGATGGTGAATGGAGGTTGGGGGGTGCCACTAGACACCAGTGAAAGGATCTTCTGTTCATGAAAAAGAATCTTTTTTCATGACTCATGATATGAAAAAAGATTATTTTTTTGTATCACATTGTCACAAAAAAAGATTTATAATATTAAAATAATAGCATTTCAAGGGCATATCTCCAACAATCAAGCACAGATTATACCTAATGGGGTCCGATAGATGTGCTGGTCTCTCTCCACGATGTAATTTTTGTGGCTTTTTAGATTAGTTTTTTTAGAAAAAAGGAAACAAGATGGTGCAGATGAAAAAGGATTATTCCAGTATCAAAAAGGATACTTTTTTCTTTTAATACAGCTATCTTGAATTGCTTACTGAGCATGCTCAGGACCAAATTTTTCAAAATTTCAAAATTAAATAACTTTGGGACAGATTAATATTTTTTCACCAAACAAGCAAAATGCACATCTGTGGACCAGTCCCTTTCTACCCTGAAAATTCAAGACCAAAGTTACAAAGCCAGGTCATGCCTGAAAACAGGCAATACTATTTGTCTAGTGCACTTAACCTGGTAAACAAAAACTAAATTAATAAATAAAGTATCTGGGCTGTAGGCAAGTTCAAAGAAAAAAAACAGCAAAACCAATGAGCGAAAATTCTGCAGAAGCTGACACATTGCATCTAATTAGTGTTCTACTGCAAAAACTGTAGTTCCAGCTCATAGTAGCAGACCTCATACAATGTTGCAGATCATAAAAGCAGGGTATTGCATGAGGGACACCTACCTACCTGTACCTGTGGAAGTCGTCTCCTGAGGCATGGTGAGGCCTAGTGTTGACAGCATGGAATTCAGCCCTCTGCCCGCAGTTCCTGTCAGCTGTGCAGGTGGTGCTAAAACACCACTGAAGTAGCCCAGGCAATCCATATATGGTAATGCATTCAAATGAGACCATAATGACATGCTAATGTAATGGTTTGCATTCCGACTGCCTAAGTAGTCTCATTTGCATACCATCTCTGAATATTGCAATTATTAGTGCAGGGAAAACGCAATTGCACTGGGCAAACTCTTTGCACCATGGCACAGTGCTAACCAGTTTGCACTGAGCAAACTGAATTAGCGCTGCTCATAGGGTGTATGAATGATGATGTCATCATGGAGAGGGTCACACACAGATCGTGCATGCTCAGTGGTGCACATCTGAGTTAGCACGGCACTATACTATATTGCACAGTGTCGTCCACACCTAGTGCAGTGCCACCATATGTGCACTTCATTTTTGGCCTGCACAGCTGAAAGCAGCAGTGGTGTTAGGGTGTTGCCACAAGAGAGTAAAAAACCACTATGGCGAACAGAGGATGTGTCAGGGTTGTGATCCAGAGGGACCAGAGGTGGGGAGAGTTGAGACAGCCAACATGGTCCAGCTTGTGATGGCCAGAGAGTGCGAGCTTTTTGTTGTGGTGCGTGATGGGGACAGTCCTTGCCAACAAGTATGGGCACCCTCTGAATGGCACCTCACACAGCACACGAGTATAACCTATGCTAGAGAACAGTGCAGACAAAGATTTGTGGACCTGCAGTGCAGGGAGAGGCAGTGGCTGGAACATTTGTGGTACATGGTGTATGATGGCACTGTTCCTGCACCAGGTAAGTGGACACCTTTCTCATAGCCAAGCCTTTTGCATGTCAGTGGGTGTGGGCTGCCATGTGCACACTACATATGTGGGTGCATATGTGCAGGATGTGTCACTGCACACATGCCTGTCATGCCACGAGATCATTCCCATGCATTGCTCTGTGTGCACTAATACGGGTACAGTGGTGCCCATGTGTGGGTCAACAGTGCCTGTGTCTGTGGTTATGCATGTGACATGCACAGTGGCATCACATGACAGGTATCAGCATTGTACATCACTGGTAGTGCAGTACATGTAGATTGTACATACATTGCACATGTGTCCCATGCACCATATTCTTATTGAGGAAGGTCACTGTACACTGTTTGACAGTTGCGGACTGGGCACCTGACACAGCTGGGGGTTATTGATGTCCATGATGGTACTGACACTGTTCTATTCCCTTCACTTTGCATACCACACTGCCAGGGGACTGGAGTCAGGGCACAGCTGGAGGCATGAGGCTCACAGACAGCAGGCCTGGGACAGCAGTGATGGGCAGCAGGATGCTGCATGTGAGTATGCTCCTTTGTTGTTTACTTGTGTTACATACATTTCTGGGTGGGGCATGTTTGGTAACCCTTTATGGCACTGTGTCACCAACATATGTGCATTTGCCCTATGTCATGTCACTGGTCTTGGAGGCACATGGCCATGAAGTGCCCATGGTGCTCTGCTGCTGGGAAGAGCATCACACACAACTGCTGCAGCCTGTGGTATGGTGCACCTGGACACTGCCTAGCCTGCCCACACAGACTGTGGGCCTGTGTTGTGGCAACATATGGCTGCTCACAGTCCTGCACTGCAGCATCATGGTGTGTCCTGCATGCCTGCACCATGCAGGATTTGTATTCTGCATGTTGCACTCACCTACACGGGCACACACCCTCCTTAGTGTTGCTGTCCTGCTGTCCTGCATCTGCACCCTGGGTGTTTCATGTCAGCCATTCAGTGACCCTGTCTCATATATGTGTCTGTGACATGGAGGCATGGGCTCGGCTGCTTCCTTGCACCCTATGCATGGGACTGCACATGGTGACCTAAAGTCCACCCTGGGCACATCAGTCAACAGCAAGGGGCTGTGTAGGGGGTACTGTAATCCCACTGTGTTCTCCATGTGTGCTGTGCATGGACCATCCATTACCATTACACAGTTGTATTGTACCACTGCCTGTGGCCATCTCCTGCTGTGTCTTGTGGTGCACTAGACCTGTACATGTGCCATGGGCCTGTTTGCACTATATACATTGTATGGCAGCCGTGTGGTGTATGTACTCATGACTCTGTAATGATGGGTGGGTGTATTGTCAGGTTCCTGTGGTTGTGTGTCTGCCCACAGCAAGAATACACCACATGGTGTGCCTATGGCCTGGACTGGTCCCTGTGGACATTGTGTGCTCACAATGGTGTGGGCATGTGTGCGCCATCTGCATCATGCATGAATACCAGTCACATTGAACTGGGCTGTTCCGGTGTGCCACCATGTCGGGGCTGTGCTGCACACTGTGACCACAGACCCATTGCCTTTCTGGGGGTGGGAGGTTGTTGCTACTGATGTATGGCTTAGTGTTCTGTCATAGCCTGGGGTACTGTTTCCATCACATGTCCACACAACATACTTGTGTCATGGATGGTGTCTGTGACTGTGCAGGAGGGTGTTGGGATGCCTGCACAGTGTCTGCTACACAACCCTGTGGATTACCACTACATGCCACAGTTTGTTGACACGTGGACAGTGGTTTTGAGATTTCTGATTGTGATATCACAATGGCCTCTGGCTCTACCTTCTCTTCCACTCAGCAGCATGTCCCAGTCATTCTGTTCCTATGGTTTGTTTGTTGTTGCTATGGGGCTAACTGTGGTTTACCTCAGGGGAGCTGTGTAGCTGTCATGTGACAGGGGCTACATTAGGTATGCATGGGGTGTCATTCCATCTGTGTGATGGTGGTAATGGCCTTGTGGGCCTTCATGACTGCATGGGATGGGCTTGTGTGTACCATGGGGTTTAGTGTTGCCACATACAGGCACATGTCGGGTGGCATGTGCACTGTTTCCATTGTTGGGTACATGGGCATAGTGGTGGGGACATGCTGTCCTTCTCTGGGACCACACCCAGGGTTCTACATTGCTCCACGGTGTCAGTGCACCATTCTTACAGGGACATCATTCCCCCCATAGGTCAACATCACAGTTCCATGTGGGCCAGATGTCCAGAGGAGGGAGAGGGCTGGGATGACCTTCTGTGGTGTATTGTGCATCAGCAACATATGGTGCTGGAACAGTAGGCCATTCTGATTGAGAACACCAGAAGAATAACAGAACTCTTGGAGCAGCAACAGCAGGGGCAGTGCCAGGCTGCCATCCCTTAACCCCCTTCACTTGTTTTATACCCTTCCCTGCCCCCCATTTTGCTTGTTGTTTTTTCTATACATATCTGTACATCATTTATATTCGTTTTTACAAAATACATATTTTTTATTGTTGTAGTCCTGTGCCCTGTCTCTTTCTTGGGTATCTGTAGTCAGTTTCACTGCTGTGCCATGCTGCACCTTTTGATCATCTAGTTCACCATGGTGGATGCCATCCTGGCCTCTCTTGTGGTGTTGGTTTCACCACAGCCTCACTGAGCTGTCTGTGGCTGTGCATCTGGCAGTGGGTTGTGGATGTGGTAAATTTGTCCTCCAGTTGGTTGATACAGTCTGTTCTCCATGTGTACTCTGCATGGCCTGTGTGTGTGCCAGACATCTGGCTTGTGTCTGCCCATGGACAAGTTCTGTTTCATTTCCTTGGGAGCATCCCTATTGTGTTGCCTGGGGGGTTCCTTGGTCTGCGGACCTGTGTGTGGCTTTGTCCATGTGGCCATGGCTGACATCCATCCTGCTGTGTCTTCCCGCTGTGTATACTGTGGTGTGCTGTCCCCTGCTCTATGTCAAGGATCCTTGTCCCCTCCTCCTGTGCAAAGTGAGTCCTGGTTGGGGTTGTACTGCCACACAGGCATGGTTGGTCCTTTCTGTGGGTCACATCACCACTGTCCCATATCTGCACTGTTACTACAGTTCACATCCATACAGTGTTGCTACATTTTGGGTTTCCTCTCTTGGCATTGCCTTTGGTGTTTCTTTTGCTGTTGTTTGTGTTGTACACTGCTCTCTGCTCAGGCTTTCACATTTTATGCACCACTTCTTTGCTTACAACCCCTTGGACACATGGTTCACCTGTGCCTGACTCCACCTCTGTGTGCACTGTGCTGCTGTTGCTGTTTGCACTGCCTGCGTGCTATATTCAGAGCTGTCTTCTTTGCTATTCTCAGTACTGTCTTTTTGGCTGGGCTATCTTTGCACTGCACTCTTTTTTTTCAATTGTTTAACCAGGAGTGGCACACTAAGCTGAAAACTTGTTTACAGGTGTGACCTGGGAGCATAGGGAAGCTAAGTGACTTGCTCAGGGTCACACAGTATGCAAGTGGGGGGCTGTGGGATTCAAACTCAGGTCTCCAGATTTGCAGCTCAGAGCCTTAAACCACTGCACTATACTGCCTCCCTGCCCTGTTTGCATGCCTTCATTTGCCCACTATATTTAACTATTTTTGCCCCTGGGTAATTCCTTTGAATATTGCATGCAATTGGATGTGGGCTAATTTTGCCCCTTGGCAAAGCTGTGAATATTGGGCCCAGAGTGAGTAAATCAATGTAAATGATATTGAAGAGCAGCTGTTAGTAATGAAATAGCAAGGAGTCATTAGATGTCAGTGGGGAGATGACATGTAAGACATTCCAGACATAGGTGTTAACATAAAAAATAATGCAGAGAAGTGACAAAATAGTTATAAAACCAAATGTATAAACAATCAACTGTATACAGGGGAATTTGTAATGCAAACTGCTGTTTAAAGGATTTTAAGGGAATTATTTACTCTCCATCGCCTTCCAGTGCAAGTTATAGGAATGATAATTTTTTTTCTATCAGCACTGTCACAAGCAGAGAAACCTTCTCATAGTTAATCTTCTGCTGGATCTCTCTCTCGAGTTGTCTGACCATTTATTAAAATCTCTTGCTTAGTAACACAAAAAAGGACATTTCCTCCAGTTTAAAACTACTTGAACAGTTTTGTACACATTGAGACCTTCATATGTTGTGCAGCAAGAGTGTAAGTCACTTGCCCAAGGTCAAACATTGAGTATTTGGCTCAACTGGGATTTGAACTTCTGATCTTAGGACTCTCTATATGAAGTATAAATTAGCTTAAAAATACTTATCAAATATGTGGAATGCAGGTGAAAAATAAGAAGACACACAAAAAAGATTTCTCTTTCTTAGCTCACCATATGGGTATACTGTAGTTATGCTTTCAGAGTGCACTTAAAATAAACTGCATTCCAAACCAGGGGTATAAAAAGGATATGTAGCACCATGAATGTTTTTGCTGGTGGAGTACAGAAGGGAAGTCATTACATAATAGCCAATATGTGAAAAGAGAATACAATTTCTCATGGTATATGTGCCCTGTTTACAAGTAACAACAGCTTTCACCAGAATTTATTAATACATTAATAAAGGTGGAAATAAAAGTCAGTAGTAATAAAGGAAATCAGCTAATGTTTCTATCATGAACAAGGGCTATTTGCCTGGTAAACTATGTGTATTTTCTCTGCTGCTGCTGTCATTTGTTGTCTTGTGTTTGGACCACTGTTAATAAGCTTACTAATACAACATACTGTACGTGTTGTTCCACACTATATGTCTGAGACTAGAATTGCATCCTCGCCTGTAACAGTGCTGTTTACTCTACCTCTGGATTCTGTAGTTTAGCTGAACAACCCCCCCTCGACCCTTCTCGCCACCTGCAAACTGTGTTTTTGTCTACACTTGAGAAGACCTTACAGAAGCAGTGATTTGAATAACAGTGGCTTCTTAAAAGGGGGTGGGGTACACTGGTGCAAACTGAGCACTCTGGTTTTTCAACCTGACACCTGAGGAATATGTTCAGATCAGCTAAACATCTCTGGTCTGGGCTTCATCTGGCATAGGGGGAGAAAAGGTGGAGGCATCAGGTTTGTAATTCACAAACAAATGCCCTGCATGCCATCCCAATCCCAACTCCTACTGGTGATGGGGAGTGAAGTTAGGCATATTCTGTATATTCTGAATTCCCCCAGTTTATTGAAATGTAGACAAAGACATCTTTGACTGCACATTAAGTGTGACCCATGAACTTTTTTGTAAACTTAATTTTTTTTTAATTACTGAAGATTTTTGTGAGTGCTGTAAGAGTTTTTAGATCACAGATTAGGTACAGTAATGCAATACCAGCTTACAACATAAAAACATGATTTTGTTTTATCTCTCACATACTTGTACTCATAACTTGGCAATTTACATGGTTTTAGTGTCAAATTTTGAAAATACTACTTGCATGACCCTCCCTCATTAACAAGGATAGTGGAAATGTTCAAATACAGATGAAAAGGTAATTTTTCAGTCACTCTGTGAAGCCACCTTTTGGGTGGGATTTAATATATACTAGTGACCAAGTTCATGACATGGGGTCAAAATGTAAAAAAAGAAAATTATGAAGAAATGTTGCTTTGCAAGGCTGGCCTTTGGCCTAGTGGGTGGTCCATTCTGATCATGCGCTGGTGATCTAAGTTTAGAGGTGTGCACAGTGAGACAGCTGGACTGGCCAAGGATGGGGGATGGCACTGCCATGCAGCATCACCCCCAGCCTAGGAAGGATGGTGTAGTGTTTGCCAAATGGGAAACAACTAAGCCTATAGTGAAGAGAAGTTTTCTCTTGCCTTACCATGTGCATTAGCAGCTGAGGCTACAGAAGTGCTGAGCCCATAGGGGCCTGAAGTTCTACAGACAAAAACAGTGTTGCAGTTTGAGTGTCCTGGATTTCTGTCTATGGCTGCAGAAGTGCATGCCCACAGGACCTGTCTTCTGCAGCCAGTAGTCAGTGTATATTTTAACCTGTGGCTTCAAGTGTGTGTATGTCTTACAGAGTGCATGAGTACGAAGTTCTGGTCCCATAAGGGCCTGCACATCTGCAAACAGAAGTAGTGTTGCAATTTGGATATGATGGATTTGTATTTTTGGCTGCAGAAATGCAGGCCCCATAATGGCCTATGCTTCTACAGCAAGAAGTCAGTGTATATATATTTTCTATACCTGCAAATGCAGAAGTGGAAGACCCCTTAGGAGCCTGTGTTTCTGCAGCTAGAAGTATGTGTATGTCTCACAGTGTGCATGAGTATCTGTGACTCCAGAAGCACTGGTCCTATAGGGTCCTGTGCTTCTCTGAACAGAGAACTGTTGTAATTTGGGTATCATGGATTTCTATCTGTGACTGCAGAAGGGCATGACCCACAGGGGTCTACACTTCTGCAGCCAGACATTGATGTGCTTGTTTTACATGTGTGATTGCAAAAGACTGCTCTAAAGCCAGAAGAGTGTGTATGTCTTACAGTGTACATGAATACCTATGGTTTCAGAAGTGCTGGCTCCACAGGTGCCTGCACTTCTGCAGACAGAAATAGTGTTTCAGTTTGGGTATCATGGAATTCTATCTGTGGTTGCATGCTTCTGCAGCCAGAAGTTGGTGTGTGTGACTTACACCTGCAGCTGCATAAGTGACTGAGTACATGTGGCAACATAAGCTGGCTCCATAGGGGCATCTGCTTCTGCAGACAGAAGATCTGTTGTAATTTGGGCATCATGCATTTATATCTGTGGCTATAGGGGCCTGTACTTCTGCAGATAGAACTATTGTTATGATTTGAAAATAGTAAATTTCTACCTGCAAACAGAAATGAATGTATATGTCTTGCAGTGTGCATTTTGCAGATACAAATCCATAAAAGTAGCACATCAATGCCACTACATTTATGTCATTTGGAGACATTTGTATGTTGTTTTCTTACCTGAAGACAGCTGTTAGTGGTTGCTTATGTGGTCTTCCCTTTAGCTGCTTGTAGTGGTGTAGAGTTAGGGTTGGAAACCCTAATGTCACATTTCCACTTTTGCAAGGTTAAGCTGAACCTTAACTGGTGCATTAGCATGACAGGTGGTGGTGTTTGGGGATATCATTCCGCACAGAGTTGCTAACAAGGTCAATAAGCCATGAGCCTGAAGGCAAGTGACATTATGACTGCATTAGCATCCCTTGATGGAATTATATCCCTATACACCACACTGACATATTGTTTGTTTTATGTAATACATGATGTGAAATACTGAGGTCAGAGACAGAAATGCAGTGAAATAATGTTTATTTACAGGTGTAAGTAATTAGTGAATCAATTGCGTCATTAATGGCAATTAATGCAGGGTCTGTTTAAGGGCGCGTAGTCTGCTGGTTTAATTAATCATTATTGAGGTGTTAATGAGGTGTTGATTGGTAAATGGTTTAGTATATTGTTTGTTGTTATTGGTAATTTTGTTTAAATGTTGTTTTCCCATGAGGGTATTCAGCTTTAATTGGTGTGGTATTCTGGGAAATACATGATGATGGGCTCTTTTGGGGACCATGTATCTATCTATCTATCTATCTATCTATCTATCTATCTATCTGTCTGTCTGTCTATATATCTATATATAGATCATAGTGGTGCAGTAGTGCCACTATAGTTAGGGTTGAACTGGGTTTTCTATGTTAAACTCAAAATGTTGTACTTAAATATATTTTCAACTTTTCAATGGATTTGCATGACATTTTGCATGCCCAGTCTCATTTTGGTAGATCTCTAAATGTACCAAGTTTCGTTCTGATTGGATGTGTGTTTTTCTGAGATCTGGATAGTGAGAAAAGTGACATGTTGATAGTTTTTTCCCATTGGCTTGAATGGTATATCTTTGAATTGGGCTATAGCCCAAATTGTTTAGAATTTTGGTTTGGCAATTTCAGGGTAGAATGGGGCTGACTCACAGATGTACCTTTTGCTGGTTTGGTGAAAAATGATTAAATTGTTCCAAAGCTATTCCAATTTAAAATTTTCATAAAATGTTTCTGAACATGCTCAGTAAGCACCTCAAGATAGCTGTATGAAATGAAAAAGGAATTCTTTTGTCATACTGACATCATCCTTTTTCATTTGAGGAAAATCCATTTTTGTTTGGCTGCCATCTTGTTTTCAATTTTGCCTCAAAATTGAAATTTGGAAACACCCCAACATAATATTCTGGGGAGGAAGCAGCACATGTAGCTTGCTTATTGAGACCACGTTGCTGGATTCTGCACTTATCTGTTGCAGAAATGCCCTTAAAATATGTTTTTTTTATATTATAAATCTTGTTTTGTATTGTGTGATATGAATCAAGATTCTTGTTTCGTATGACAAGTAACGAAACAAGATCTTTTTTTGTATGGGGAATCAATGTATTTCAATGAGGTTTTCAACTTCTGTGGATAACTTTGCTATGTGTTTCATATTTTTACACCAAATTTTCAACATGACCTTTATAAGACCCTACCTCATGAACAATGTCAGTGGAAGTATGCAAATCTGTTTGGAAAGGCGACTTCATAGTCACTAGATGAGATCACCTTTTGGGAGGGATTTAAATATTTTTACTTTCCTTGTTCATCAGATGGGGTCATAAGAAGGCTATGTTGAGATGTTGCGGTCAAAATAAAAAAAAAATGCCAAAGTTATGCACGTACATTTAAATTTTGTTATGCTCCCTCATACCTTTAGCAAGTTTAAATATTTTGACTTGAAATTGTCAACATAGACATCTTTTATACCACCTCATGAACATGATATCTGTGAGTTTTCAAACCCTGGCCAAATTGTGTTTTTACACCTTGTTGCAGTGGAGTGGAATCATTATTTTGGCTGGGATTTCCAAATGTTTATTACTGGGTTCATGAGGTGGTAATAAGAAGGCTATGCTAAACATTTCATCCCTTTTTTATTACAAATGCAAGAGCAGGGCCCTTGGGGCCTCGTGCTTCCACAGCAACATATATGTATGCATCTAAGGAGGGATGGAAGCAGAGGGCCCAGAGGGGCCTCAGCTGCCACAGACAAATGAAGATACAAATATACAATCTAAAAATGTAAGGAAATTCTTTGTAAAAAATTCATTAATGCACTAGTTAGGGCTGATGTGACAAAAGTAAGGAAATGTGGTGTTTGGCTTTCCAACCCTAACAACCCACCATACAGCAACAGGAAAAAACATTACTGTTTCACCTCTCCTATGTCTTTGCTAATCAGGCATGGGGTTTGCCTTGGGGTTGTCAGCTCTAATGCTCACCCTATTCTCATATACTCTACACATCTCAGCTTCTTTTGTTATCGAATGAGGTGAAAGTTAGGGCTGACAACCCCAAGGCACACTCCATGCATGATTATCAAAGATGCAGGAGAGGTGAAACAGTAATGTTTTTTTCTTTTTTCTGTCTGGTGGGTGGGGGTGGTGTGTGGGGGTTAGAAACCTTAACACCACATTTCCCTATTTTTGTTGCTTCAACCCTAACTAGAACATTAACAAAGGTTTTGCAAAAAATCTCTCTGTCTCTCTCACTTTCTCTATCTGTCTATATATATATTATGGTAGCACTGTAGTGCTACCAAAGTGAGGGTTGAGTAGCCCTTTTAAGGTTAAATGGTGAAACTTTGCTCCTTAATAACTTTGCCACCGTTCAATGGATTTACCTGAAATTTGGCAGGCTTTACGGCATAACCAGTCTTGGGATATGGTAACTTTGTACTGGTCAAATATACAGCTGTGGAGTTAAGTGACATTCGGCACACACCACGTTTTTGTGCATTCTTTGCTTGCACCTACAGATCACATGGTTTATGTGACTGGTCCGAAAACTTCAGAGAATGTGGAGGCTGGGGTCCCCAATTAGCCTTTTGAAGATTTTGTGATAAAAATATTGAACGGTTCAAAAGTTATTCAAAAAACAAGTTCCCATTATAAGTCAATGGGAAAAGTTAACAAAAAGTTTGACACTTTCCAAAATGCAGTTTTTAGTGTCGCAAATGGCCCTAGTCGTGTTGCAAATCCGCCATTTTGTTTTCAGTTACTGATCACAGAAATGCTTAGCATTTAAAATTGGGACCATCTAGGGACACACTTCTTTTTGTGCTTAACTATTCAAGCCCTGAGGATGCTAGCCATGTCTTTATTTTGGGGTTAAACACCCCAGAAATATGTTTTTCAAATTTCTGAGAAAAGCAGTGTCGCACCTGCGACACTTTTGCCAATATTTGTGAAAGCTTTCACAAGTCACAACACTACTTTTCTAGGCTATGGCCAAAATGACAGGAATTCTTTGCCACCCTGCTGCAACAAAATGATTTGGTCTTTTGGGCTGAAATTTGAAGGGAAGAAAGACAACATCCCACAGATGTGCCTTTTGGTGTTTCAGTGAAAAAATATTGCAGGGATGCAAAGTTACTGTACTCCAAAGTTGACATTTTTTTCCCATAGACTAACATTGTGGTGTACACTGCACCCTTTGGGGCTCGTATCTCAGAAACGGTGCGAGATAGGAATTTTCATCATGACAATGCATACGCCACTAGCGAGGTGTCTGAGGTCAAACAGCTCTAGTGCAGATAAGTAATTTATTACATGAGTTTTCCATTGCATATTCCATTTATGTAATTCTTTTGTTTTTGCTTTTGAAGGGGGCATTTGTTAGTCAAAAAAGTGAATAAAAATTGAATTTCCTGCCATTTTTTGCTGATTATAGAAAATCTAAAAGGAATCTAGAAATGAAACACCACTCATTTTGTAGGTATTTTTACTGAACAACTTTTATGCTAAGTACCTTATCATTTTTGTTTTTAAGTTATTTGCATTTGCTTGATGAAAAAGTGCACAAAATTGAATTTTCTGCTGTTTTTTGCTAATTATGAAAAAACTAAAACATATCTATAAATGAAACATCACTCATTTTGTAGATATGTCTGTGCTGAATTAACTTTGTGCTCACGGTACCATGCTATCATATTTCATTTTAAAGTTATTTACATTTGTTTGCTGACAAAATGAAAAAAAATATTTCTGCTGTTTTTTTGAAAATTATCAAAAAATATAAGACGGTATCAATTAATAAAACACCACTCATTTTGTAGACATTTCTGTGCTGAACAACTTTCATGTTCAAGGTCCCATGCTATCATTTTTTGTTTTAAAGTTATTCACAATTGAATATGTTTAATACTGCTACTGAGGCTGAGCATTCTAAATGACATAAGCACTGTACAGATAAATGGCTGATGACATAAGCACTGTGTGGATAAACAGCTGATGGCATAGTACTGAATACATAAATGAAATTTATGTACACAGTTACTCAGATAGATGGATTTATTACACTCTGTTTTTCTCCACCCCATTGCATAAATATATATATATAGACAGAGATACATTTACACTGTATGTGTAAAGGATACACAACAGGGACCAAGCAAATAAATTATTTATTTTTTACAAGTGCTGTTTGGCCTTGGGTAACCTCATGATTGGTGTAAGCCATGAGTGATGTGCCCAAGGTCAAAAAAGCATGAGTTAAAAAAAAAATATTCCACAAGGTCCGTGTTGTGTATTTCATTTATGCAATAGGCTGGGACCTTGTGGGTTGTAATAATTACTTGTTATTATTTTATTATTTTTAAAAAATTAAAAATGTTTTATGGTTTATTTTTTGTTAAAGTGCTATTGTGCCTTTAGTGGTGGTTGCTAAGGACTCAGGTGTCAGGACATCACATCATTGCTGAGATGTCTTTCATGATTGGGGACTTTTCTTTCTGTGGGTGGGCATTCATAGAAAATAAAAAACATGGTAGCTTTGTTTCTCCATTATGGAGAAGTTGCTTTTCTGTGTGCTACTTTGTGTATTTTTTCAATGGGACTTATCTGGTTGATCCTGTGTTCTGAGGTTTGTGCGATGATATATGTGGCTGATCCAGCTTTCAGAGGCTTCTGTGGCAGTTTGTGCCTATAGAGAGAGGCAGAAACATTTGTGTGGCCAGAGAGTGAGCACTGCAGGCTGTGGGAAGCCTGTGAGGTGAGAAAGAACCACCTGAAATTTTGAGAAACATTTCAAAAAGTACTGTTTTTTTTTGCTAGAGCTGGGGAATTGTATGAAGTTACTGCTAGGTGAGGATGCGTGGAGTGGGAATGAAAATTTCTGATGGGCTGTGTGTATGTTTGCAGCCAAAACAGACCATAACAGGAATGGTTTCAGGGAGGGGGGAGTCAGTAACCTTGTTCTGGCAGGATGGGGGATGATTAATGGCAGGGTTTTAAATAAATTGGGTTGATTGACATTAGGGTGTTAAATAAATGGTGGTTCTGACATATATTTAACACCACTGAGAATAAATGGATTTGTTTAACTGCTTTGTTTTACTAAATATATATATATATATGTATATACATATGTATATATATATATATATATATATATATATGTATACATATCTATCTATCTATATATATATATATATATATATATATGTATAGATAGATATATACATATATATATATATATATATATATATATATATATATATATAAATATAAATAACTTGGCTTCCGCCAATGCCCTTTGGGTGGCTTCATTGCCTCAGTGCTTGGCGCACTGAGGTTCTTTTGTCTTTTAACTTGTTTTTTGTTTTAATTGGGTTCACCACAACATAACCCAGACAGACCATCTTAGGGTAGCTGGTTCATTCCACTGGGGTGTCAAACAGAGGAGGCACACTGAGAAGTCCTGGTGGGATGAAACACGTGTCTGTGTCTTCTGCTGGCACCCTTTGCAAACTGTGTGAGAGGCCTTTCGGCACCATGCATTTCTGCTTAAAGTTGAACCAGCATAATATTCTGTGATGATTTGCATATACAGCCCATGATGCTTTGCGTTATGGGGGCATTTGTGATTTTGTATCTCTTTGAATCTTGGCTTCCCGGCCAATGCCCTTTGGGGTAACCATTGCATTAATGCTTGAGCACTGAGGTTCTTTGTCTTATAACTTGTTTTTTTGTTTTAATGAGGTTCACCATGACATAACCCAGATAGACCATCTTAGGGTAGCTGGTTCATTCCAATGGGGTGTCAAATAGATGAGGCACACTGATGAGTCCTAGTAGGATGAAACACATGTCTCTGTCTTCTATTGGCACCCTTTGCAAACTGTGTGAGAGGCCTTTCTGCACCATGTATTTCTGCTTAAAGTTGAACTAGCATAATATTCTACTGTGATTTGCATATGCAGCCCATGATGCTTTGCATTATGGGGGTATGTGATTTTGTAATTCATATATATATATATATATATATATATATACCTGTATATATATATATTGGTAGCACGGTAGTGCTATCATAAGTTAGGTTTGAGTAACCTTTTAAGGTTAAATGGTGAAACTTTGCACCTAAATAACTTTGCCACTGTTTAATGGATTTTCCTGAAATTTGGCAGGCATGAGGCGCAACCATAGATCTTGGGACCTGCCAACTTCTGTACCAGTCTGATGTATGGCTGCTGAGTTACTAAGCAACATCCGTGAGGCACAATTATGTTTTTTGTGAATTTTTGCTCATCTCACAGGTTGCACAGTTTGTGCAACAGGTCTGAAACCACAGCGAACATGTGGCTGGGGTCCTCGATGTGCCTTTTGAAGATTTAGTAAAAAATATTGAACGGTTCAAAAGTTATTCAAAAAATAAGTTCCCATTATAAGTCAATGGGAAAAGTTAACCACAAGTTTGACAATTTCGCAAATGCACTTTTTAGTGTCGCAAATGACCCTAGCAGTGTCGCAAATCCGCCATTTTTTTCAGCTGGTGATCATAAAAATGCTTGGCATTTAAAACTGGGACACTCTAGGAACACAATTATTTTTGTGTTCACCTAGTTGGACCCTCGGGATGTTGGTCATGTCTTTATTTTGGGGTTAAACACCCCAGAAATATGTTTTCCAAATTTTTGGGAAAAGTAGTGTTGCAAAGTAGTGTCACACTTGTGACACTTTCGCAAATTTTTTCAAAAGCTTTTGTAAATCATGACACTACTTTTCCAGACTATGGCCAAAATGACAGGAATTCTTTGCCACCCTGCTGCAAAAGAACAGTTTGGTCTTTTGGGCTAAAATTTGGAGGGAAGGCAGCCAACATCTCACAGATGTGTCTTTTGGTGGTTTGATGACAAAATATTGCATGGATGCCAAGTCACGGTACTCTGAATTTGAAATATTTTCCCATAGACTAACATGGTGGCATCCGCTACACCTTTCGAGCTCGTATCTCAGAAATGGTGCGAGATAAGGAATTGTCATCATGATAATGTATAGCCCTATGGGCTATGCATGCAGTGAAAACCTAGCCCGGAAACTCATGAATCATGTGAAATTTACATTTTTTTCCTACGTTGTATGGTTCCTGAGATACAAGCAATTCAGTATTCCAACAGCTAATTTTCTGCTCTGAGGCCCATTATTATGCATACATTCTTTGTACACACTGTGTTTCTCTATGCAGCTGTTAAGCAAAAACAGGGTGTGTGCTTCTGTTACTGTTACAGTTGGCATTCCCACTTGTGTTTCCGTACCCATTTGGCGCGCTACTGCTCCTCGTGTACACCACCGTGCATTACCTTTGTGTTTTCATTTGGCGTATATACTTGTGTTCACATTTATGTTTCATTTGGCTTTATTTCTGCTGTTAAAGTTACCATTTGCATTTCCAATTGATGTACTGTGAACGTGTGCATCATGGTTTGCATTTCGTTATGAGCGTGCATCTCTTTTTGTGTCACTGTTCATTTTGAAGTCACTTTGTGCTTGCGTTTCTATTAACATTTGCTTTACCATTTATGTTTCCATCACCATGTGCACAACCGTTAGCGGTTGTTTTTCCCTTGCACTTACTGTTACTTTGTCACAGGGCCCTGCGCTCTCACCACCACATTCCATTCACTATTTCTACTGCACATTCTCAAAAAGAAGGGAAATTAGAGGCAAAATACTCAGTTTACTGCATCAGGTAGGGTTGTACCACACTGACAAAAGTAAGGAAATTCAGTGTTTGGGTTGACAGTCACCCTTGCACCCCTTGCCTCCGCGGTTACCGATCGGGTGTCCATTGGGGTCATTGGTCCCAACTCTCATGCCATTCTTCTGTAACTCAGCTTGTTTACACATGTGATGGGGTGAGAGTTAGGGCCGACAACTCCTAATGGACACCCCATTGGTGGCTGGGGTGGTGGGCTGAGGGTGCAAGGTGGTGTGTCAACTCTAACACCGAATTTCTCACGCTTGTCGGTGTGGTACAACCTTAACTGATGCATTAAATCGAGTGATTTGCCCAATATATACATATATATATATATATATATATATATATATATATATATATATATATAGTGGAAATGGTTTGAGCCTCTATAGTTAGGGTTACTAAAGCACTTTAATGTTAAAGTTTAAATTTTGCGCATTAATAACTTTGGATTCATTTAATGGATTTGCATGAAATGTGGTATGCCTGGCAAGGCATGGTAGATCTCTTGATTTGCCAAATTATGTTTCAGTCGGAAGTATGTTTTTTGCACAGTGAGTCCCTGAAAATTGCACTTTTCGCCACTTTTGTGGGCAGTTTTTTTGATTTTCTCAATGGCACTGCATTGTCACCATGTGGTGTGCCAGTCTGAAACCTAGCATGTAGAAAGAGCTTGGGTCAAGGAATATGCCAATGTTTGTTTGGTGAAAAAATATGAATCCATTCAAAAGTTATTAAACTTTTTAGGTCCCATTATAAGTCTATGGGACAATTTATGTGGTTATTTTGCGAAAGAAGAATGGGGTTTTGGCCATCTGGTCACTCCTCACGATCAAAGAATTTGCAGGCTCATGATCAAAGAATCTTTGATCATGAGAAATTTATTGATCGCGACGGCTGCCATCTTGATTTCAGTTTGAGGTTGGAAAAAAACAAGTATCTCAGCACAGAGGTGACTTCTGAAGTAAAACCTGGATGGATTTTGCTCAGAGGGCTTCCCTCTATGGAGCCATGCCTGTGGTTTAATGTACTTATGTCAAATAATAGTGTTTTAAACTTTTAAATTCTTTGATCGCGAGATTCTTTGATCACAATCTTCATTTGTGAGGGAGGGACAAGCTGGCCCAATTTAAACATCAAATATCTCAGCCCAGGGGTGACTTGTGACATCAAACTAGGATGGGTTTTGCTCAGGGGCTTCCCTGTATCGATCCATGCCAGAGGTTTAATGTAATTGTGTCAAACAATAGAGTTTTAACGTTTTTAATTCTTTGATTGTGAGCCTGCAAATTCTTTGATCGCAAGATTTCTTTGATCGCGAGCTTCGTTCATGCGGCAGGACAAGATGGCCAGATTTTTGCTGGACCAGATGTCTCTGGGAGGGACCAGATAGCCCAAATTTCGTGACCGTCCCAATGAAAGATGATGTTTGATCATGAATTCGTGGTCAATTCTAGCGATCAAAGAATTTTTAAAGGTGCAACAACTTTAAAATTAAATATCTCAGAAATGGTTTGGTCTTTTAACTGGAACTTTGGAGGGCATTGAGGGGATGTCCTGTAGATGTGAATTATGGTGTTTAGGTGTTGGAAAATAATTTTCTGCAGAGAAATTGTGTGACACAGTTTACATTTTGCGGATAGCATTCTGCATTGTAGTAGTGGCTTGAAATTTATAGGGTAGCTAAACTTACTGCCACGGAAGTAATTTTCAGTGATTAGGTGTGTGTAATGTAAACAGGTGTGGAATTATTCCACTCTGATGAATTAAAATTGGGTTCATTTTGCTTCAGTAACTTTTGGACAGTGTGCATGATTTGCGTGACATTTAGTATGTAGAAAGAGTCATCATAGATCTTGGATTGTGTCAATTTTTGTGTTGCTGCCAGTTACAGTTGCTGAGTTGTGGTGCATGATCATTATAGTTAGTGGGAAAACATTTCTGTGCATTGTGAAAGGCATGGTGAGCATATATTTGGGTGTTTAGGAAGATTTCATGATAAGGTATAGGAGATCTAAAAATGTATGGCAGATGTATGTGGTTATGAAGTGCTGGGCAATGTGGGAGGAGCACGGGCTCGAAGGCAGAAGTGGACAATATGTGCTCCCACCAATACATTATGATTTTCAGTAGTTGCAGGTGATGTTAGGGAGAAGTGGACAAGTTGCTGGAAGTGTGGGGCCTGAAGTGCCCCATGCTCCCAGCAACATGTGCTCCCACCAATACATATGAGATTTAGTACTTGTACTGTGATGTTAGGCAGAAATGGACAAATTTGTGGGACCATGGGGCCTAAAGAGCCCCACGCTCCCACCAATACGTGCTCCCACCAATACATATGATAATCAGTAGTTGCAGTGTGATGTTAGGCAGAAGTGGACAAGTTGGTGGAGCGTGGTCAGAAGGGCTGCACTCCTAGCAATCTGCTCCACCAATACATATGATATTCAGTACTTGTACTGTGATGTTAGGGAGAAATGGATGCGTTGGTGGAAGTGCAGGGCCCAAAGGGCCCCGCGCTCCAAGCAGCTGTTGAAGAATGTATTTGAGTGACTTCAGATTGGGTTGTATGCATGGGTGCTGTGCTTTGGTGGTGTCCTTTGAAGATTTTTTTAAAAAATATTGCTCCGTTCTAAAGTAATGCTTTTTTGGGTGGGTCTGTCACTGTAGTTAATAATGGGAAAATATATCTATGTGTATTGTGAAAACAGTGATTTTGTCATCTTTTGGTGTGAAGTAAGGATGTATTTGACTGACTTCAGATTGTTTTGTATATATGGGTGCTGGGCTGTGTTGTTGTTTGAAGATTTTGCAAGAAAATGTTGCTGTCGACAAATAATTTTTCTCCACTTGTGTGCACTTTTCTGCTTGTGCCACTCTGGAACTGTTGAAGATATTTGGATAATATTTGGCATTCATGCACTGACATGGTACATCTCTTTATGTACTGATTTCTATTATAGCAGTGTATATGCTTTTTGTGCAGAGAAGTGACAAAAATGCAGTTTCTGCTATTTTTGCTCACTGCATTCTGTGACATATAGCACAGCCACTATGTGGTTGGTTTGTCTGAAACTTGCCATGTAGGAAGCCCTCTGGATAGGGAATATGTCAGGTTTTGTTTGGTGAAAAAACGTTGTTCCGTTCCAGAGTTATAAGGGTGTGAAGTTGCCCCCCTGTGATCAAAGATTTTCTGCTATTTTTGCTCACTGTCTTCTGTGACAACTAGCACAGCCACTGTGTGGTTGATTTGTCTGATACTTGGCAAGTGGAATGCCCTAGGGAACATGCCAGTTTTTGTTTGGTAAACAAATGTTGTTCCATTCCAGAGTTATATGGGTTTGAAGTTGCCCACGATCAAACATTTTTATCTTTGATCGCGGATTCGCAGTTGATTCTTGTGACCAACGAATTTTTAAAGGTGCAAAAATATTAAAATTAAATATCTTGGAAATGGTCTGGTCTTTTAAGTTGAAATTTGGAGGGAGTTGAAGGGATGTCCGGTAGATGTGAATTATGGTGTTTAGGTGTTGAAAAATTAATTTGCTGCAGAGATATTGCATGACACAGTTTATGTTTCGTGGATAGCATTCTGCATTATGCTAGTGGCTTGAAATTTAGTAGGATAGCTAGCCTTACTGCCAAGGATGTACTTTTCAGTGGTTAGGTGTGTGAAATATAAACAGGTTCAGAATTATTCCACTCCAACGAATGAAAATTTGGTTAGTTTTGCTTCAGTAACTTTTGAACCGTTTGCATGATTTGCATGACATTTGGTATGTAGAAAGAGTCATCATAGATCTTGGATTGTGTCAATTTTTCTGTCGGTGCTAGTTACAGTTGCTGAGTTGTGGTGCATGTTCATAATAGTTACTGGGAAAACATTTCTGTGCATTGTGGAAGGCATAGTGAGTATATATTTGGGTGTGTAGGAAGATTTCATGATAAGGTATAGGAGAGCTAAAAATGTATGACAGATGTATGTGCTTATGGAGTGCTGGGCAGTGTAAGAGGGAGCATGGGGCCCAAAGGCAGAAGTGGACAAGTTGGTGGGAGCATGGGGCCTGAAGGGCCCCACTCTCTCACCAGTATGTGCTCCCACCAATACATATGATTTTCAGTAGTTGCAATGCAATGTTAGGGAGAAGTGGACAAGTTCATGGGAATGTGGGGCCTGAAGGGCCCTGCGCTCCCAGCAACATGTGCTTCCACCAATACATATGAGATTTAATACTTGTACTATGATGTTAGGCAGAAATGGACAAGTTGGTGGGAGCATGGGTCCCAAAGGGCCCCATGCTCCCACCAATATGTGCTCCCAGCAATACATATGATAATCAGTAGTTGCAGTGTGATGTTAGGCAGAAGTGGACAACTTGTGGTAGTGTGTGGCCCAAAGGGCCCTGCATTCCCAGCAATATGCACTCTCATCAGTACATATGATATTCAGTACTTGTACTGTGATGTTAGGGAGAAATAGATGAATTGGTGGGAGGGTACTGCGCTCCCACCAGCTATTAAAGAATGCATTTGAGTAACTTCAGATTGGGTTGTATATACTGTATGGGTGCTGGGCTTGGTGGTATCCTTTGAAAAATCTGTTTAAAAATATTGCTCCATTCTAAAGTTATGCTTTTTTGGGGGGGTCTGTCATAATAGTTAATAATGGGAAAATATGTATGTGTGTATTATGAAAGCAATGATTATGTCATCTTTTGGTGTGCAACAAGGATGTAACTGACTGACTTCAGATTGTTTTGTATACATGGGTGCTGGGTTGTGGTGCTGTTGTTTGAAGATTTCGTAGGAAAATGTTGCTCTGTTGACAGTTGATTTTTTGTCACTTGTGTGCACTTTTCCACTTGTTCCACTCTAGAACTGTTGCAGATATTTAGATAATATTTGGCAAACATGCCCTGGCATGGTGCATCTCTTTATTTAACAATTTCTATTTCACTAGTGTATACAGTTTTTGTGCATAGAACTGCCAAAAATGCAGTTTCCGCTATTCTTGCACACTGTTTTCCATGACACATAGCACAGCCACTGTGTGGTTGATTTGTCTGAAAAATAGAAAGATTTTGGTTTCACGAACATGGAAATTTTTGTTTGGTGAAAAAATGTTGTTCTGTTCCAGAGTTATAAGGATTTGAATTTGCCCCCTGCGATCAAAGATTTTTATCTTTGATTGTGACTCTGCCATTTTAGTGCATTTTTAGTGGCGAGGTCTTCCATTTTGTGTTTCGTGGCCGATTTTCACAATCAAAGAATTCTTAAAGGTGCACAAACCTATAAACTGAATATCTCTGAAACGGTTTGTTGTTTTAACTTGAAATTTGGAGGGTATTGAAGGGCTGTCCAGTAGATGTGAATTATGGTGTTTAGGTGTCAGAATATACATTTGTTGTGGGGATATTGCATGGCACAGTTTACGTTTTGCAGAAAGTGTTCTGCATTGTGGTAGTGGCTTGAAATTTATAGGGTAGTTAGCCTTACTGTCATGGATGTACTTTTCAGTGGTTAGGTGTGTAAAATGTAAACAGGTTCAGAATTATGCCACTCTGATGAATGAAAATCTCAAACTTTAAAATTAAATATCTCAGAAACACTTTGGTCTTCTAACTTGAAATCTGGAGGGTGCTGAGGGGCTGTCCTGTACATGTGAAATATGGTATCTAGGTGTCAGAAAATTAATTTTCTGCAGAGACATTGCTTGACGCACTTTACGTTTTGCGGATAGCATTCTGCATTGTGGTAGTGGCTTTACATTTATAGGGTAGCTAGCCTTACTGCCACAGAGTTCATTTTCAGTAGCTAGGTGTATAATACGTAAACAGGTATGTAATTATGCCACTCCAATGAATTAAAATTTGGTTCATTTCAAGTTGGTGGGAGCGTGGGGTCTAAAGGATCCACCAATACATATGATATTCAGTACTTGTACTGTTATGTTAGGCAGAAATTTGCCAGTTGGTGGACCCTGTGCTCCCACCAACTTGTGTGACATTATACTTTACTATGCTTTTTCAAAAAGTAAGAAAATTCTTTGCAATAACTCCGTTAATGCAACAGTTAGGGTTTTTTACAGTGACAAAAGTGAGGAAATTCGGCATTAGGGTTTTTAACCCTAACTCCAACTTCTCCCCCCAACTTCCACACATGCACAGAGACACACACAGACACACACATAGACACACACACACACACACACACAGAACACACAACTATGGGGGCTGTACAAGACAAGACAACCAATCACAGACACACACCATAACACAACAGAAATAACATACAACTTCTTAAACATACCACAACAGGCATCCATCATCATGTTTCACCAACTGTATCACTTCTGCTGCCATTCCAGTCTCTTGGGTTCATACACCCTTCTACATAACAGCATACTGTAAGTAGTAAAACACATGTATTGGTGGGAGTGCGAGGACCTTTGGGCTCTTCGGTCTCACCAACTTGCCCATTTCTGCATAACTCTGATACCACATTTCCATACTTTTGTTGCTTTAATCTGAATTCTGACTGCTGCCTTAACACAGTTTTTCCCCCCAAAGAATTTCCTTACTTTTTGAGATAGTACAATTGTATCCTCATTCATGCTGGTCTCGAACATTGCTTCCATCCTTCCATGGATGCACAGATCCATCTGAATGTGGAAGATCAGGTCTCTCCAGGCCCTGTGCTTTCATTCCTCCAGAAAACCAATTTATGTACTTGGTTGGACCCCATGAATGCTCAGGGGGATTATGTGTTAGTGCTGTACTACTCATTGACACCTTTTTTGGATATACATTGCACCTTAACTGCAATTACTGAAATACTTATGGCTTGTTAAATCTATAATGTTATTTTTATTTTTTTTTTATGTGACCCTGACCACCCCAGCTGCTTGGAGTGTGTTATGTATTAGTGTTTTAGTACTCATTATGAACTTTATTTTGATATATAGATTGTCCCTTAACTGTAAATATCAGCAGAGTTATGGCTCATTAAATTTGAAATGTGGAAAAAAACTAAGTCCATTTTTTTTTCATATGAAGGAATCCTTTTTTGTTAGAACAGCACACTCCAGAAAAAAGCAAGTTTTCTTCATATGAAAAAAAGAATGTGAAAAAAAACTATGTCCAAATTCGTCCTTTTTTCATATGAAAGTAATTTTGTTTCACATGGCCATATGAAAAGAGAAAATTGTCTCATGAATAAATAATTTTCAGAGGTGTTAAAAACACATTTCAGTGTAATTTTTTCCAAAATGTAACCACAGAATGCGCCTAATGGTATCCTGATTATTAATATGCATGTGTTGGTTGTTTCCATGATATGATTTTTATGGGTTTTCAAAAATTTCCTTTTTTTAAAAATGGAAACAAGATGGCAACCATACAAAAATATTTTTTTCACATGAAACATGATTACCTCCCTTATGAAACAGAATTCTTTCTCGTATGGCCCACATTCTTTTTCTATATGCAACATCTATCCAAAAGAACATACTGAGCATGCTTAGAACCAAAATTTCAAATATTTAGTGGTGTCTCTTAAAGTTTAATGGAGTGCATATCTATACTTTTTATTAGTGTAGGTATATACTTTTAATTGTTTGATTAATATGGGCATACAGCTGTAATTAGTGTAAGTATATAGCTGTAATTGATTGATTAGTGCAGGTATATAGGTAAGCAATAATACCTGACAGGGTGGGCGGTATTGGGCTATACCGGACTGCCCAGGAGCGTAATGAGGCCCGACACCACAGGTGGAGGGCCTTATAGCCCCTGGAAGGTCCAGTATAGCCCATACCACCCACCCTGGAGGGTATTATTGCACTTAGAAAATGGGTTATAGGTGACATGTTTGTATTATTGTAAAAAAAATCAAAAAGAATTACACAAAAAATAGTAAACAACTTTTGAAAATGACTTTACTTGCAAAGTAGTCCCTCTACTGGTATACTTGCCAGTAAGAGTACTGATGAGTTTGACAGGCTTTATTTTTTTTTCTTATTGATTTGTTTAGCAATCCCCCCCCCCCGAAGTTCTGAGTGGTGAGCAAACATCAGCACCATTACTTGAATTTATGGCAAAAGTTTAATTTTTGGTCAGTTCAGGTCAGTAATGGACAGTCAGGAAGAAAATCAGTTACCGAAGACCCGGAAGTAGTAAAGTAAGTAACAGAGAAAAAAATCAGAAAAAAGTGTAGTGCTCAAAGGTTACTTTATTTTTTGGAACTAACAAATAAATAAAACAAATATTGTACTTGGTTTGTTGTTACTGATGGTATTGCTGTTATGATCGGGGCCAGGAGAATGTTGTAGCATGGCTGAGTGAGCGTGGTTGCACTGTTTTGAGAGGGCTGACAGCTCGGTTCACTTTTGTGTTTAAATGGTAAAACACAATGGTGGTAAATGGTAAACCACAACGGCTGGGAGACAGGGTTGGCTGCCAGACTCACTGGGTTGCTGCTCGATAAGGAGGATGTATTTCAGTGGCACTTCTTCAAAATGTAAGGTGTTAGGCAAGATCGAGTGGCATCTCCCGCTGCAGTGCAGGAGAGGAACGGTATTTTCTTGGTTTTGTATACCACAGATGGACTTCTATCGGCGGTATAGAAAACTAAGAAAGCCCAGGTGCTCTGGTGCTTAGAAGCGATGTCGGAGATACCGCTCTTTTGTTATTTATTAATGTGTGCTTTGGGAACTGAATGTTTTTTCCAGCTATGATGCTGTTTTCTTTTCTTTATTTTGTTTTTTTTGTGGTTGTGTTGGGTGGAAGGGGAATAGTGGCCTAGCTGCTGTTTTCCTCAGGCATCTAGCGAGAGCATACAAATGGCGGCTGGCGAGTGTGAAAATTCGGGGTGCCCAAGAATTGACTGAGTAATGGGGCACCCTGAATAGGCTCTTATTTTTTTTGCGGGCTCTATTGAAAAATACTCGCCCACTTAGGTTGACTTCTTAGCCAATCAGTGTGCTAGGAGTGTCGTGCCCATTTTCTAACTTTAATTAAAGGATTAGTCACAGGTATGCAGGGAATAAAATGATAGCCATTCCAATGGGGCAACTGTGTTAATGCACTAGTTAGGGTTTATATTAAAGCAACAAAAGTAGGGAAATATGGTTTAGGGTTTCCAACCCTAACATGCCACCCCCACCCTTCAATCAGCAAATAGAAAAAAAATATGATTTTGGCTGTCTTTAGTTTTGGTGAATCAGGGCAGGGGTCTTCCTTGGGCTTAGCAACTATAATGCTCCCCTCATTCTATCTACAAATAAGTGCAGATGTGCAGGCTATACGAAACAGGGTGAGCATTTGAGTTGATAACCCCAAGGAAGACCCCAACCTTGATTTCCCAAGGATTGGGAGGGCCAAAACTCTAATTTTGTTTTCCTTTTGGGGGGATGTTAAGGTTAGAAACCCTAACACCACATTTCCATTCTTTTGTTGCCTTAATCTGAATTCTGACTGGAGCATTAACACAGCCCCCCCTCAAGAATTTCCTTACTTTTTGAGATAGCACAATTGCATACTCATTTATGCTGGTCCCAAACAGCACTTCCATCCTTCCACAGATGCACAGATCCAACTGAATGTGGAAGCTCAGGGCTCTCCAGGCCCTGTGCTTTCATTCCTCCAGAAAAGCAATATATGTTCTTGGTTGTAATTGTTTTTTTGTAGGGCTTACTTCAAAGGGAAACATATTTTAAGTGTCCATCTTAACTGCCAGCACTTCATTGTAGATGGGCAAAAATAAATGTTTTTGTTTTTTACCCATAAGTCAGTAACCATTTGTCAGTTTGCTTTGAAAATTGTCATAGATGTACTGGAAGACCAGATACACCTTTGTTTCATTTTTGAGGATGATCAGACTTTCATGTAGATTTGACATTATGGTGAATGCTGGAGGCAATTTTGGGGTTCAGTACATACCCCATGAATGCTTAGGGGGATTATGTGGGGATTCTGTGTTAGTGTTGTACTACTCATTGACACCTTTTTTGGATATATACATTGTGCCTTAACTTCAATTACTGAAAGACTTATGGCTTGTTAATTCTACAATGTTATCATATGAGAATTTTTTTTTTATTATTTTTATGTGTTTCTTATGTGACCAACCCAACTGTTTGGAGGGTGTTATGTGTTAGTGTTTTAGTACTCATTAAGAACTTTCTTTTGATATATAGATTATACCTTAACTGTAAATATCGACAGAGTTATGGCTTATTAAATTTGAAATGTGGAAAAAAACTAAGTCCAAATTATTTTTTCATATGAAGGAATTCTTTTTTGTTAGAACTGCACATTCCACAAAAAAAGAAAAGATTTCTTCATATGAAAAAAAGAATATGAAAAAAACTACATCCAAATTCTTCTTTTTCATATGAAGGCAATCTTGTTTCACATGGCCATACAAAAAAAGAAAATAGTCTCATGAAAAAATAATTTTCAGAGGAGTTAAAAACACGTTTCTGTGTAATTATTCCAAACAATAACCACAAAATCTGACCAATGGTGTCCTGATTATCAAGATACATGTATTGGTTTGTTTCCATGATATGATTTTTATGGGTTTTCAAAAATGTCCTTTTTAAAAAAAATGGAAACAAGATGGCAACCATACAAAAAAAAATTCACACGAAACAAGATTACCTCCCTTATGAAACAGAATTCTTTCTCGTATGGACCATATTCTTTTTCTATATGCAACAGCTATCCAAAAGAACATACTGAACATGCTTAGAACCAATATTTCAAATCTTTATAACTCTGGAATGGATTAATCATTTTTCACTAAACCAAAGAACTTGTCACTGTAGGCTATGCCCTTATTACCCTGAAATTTTCAGATCAAAATTCCAAACTATCTGGGTGCTGGATGATGACAAAAAAAAAAAAAGAACAGCAAAAAAACAAAAAAAAAAAACAAATTTGTTTAACTTTGTCACTACTCATGTATTTGAATCTGCACATCTGACCAAAACAAAACTTGGAAAATCAAGAGAACTTTCCCCTGAAACTGCACATGCAAAATTTCTTGCATATCCATTGAACAGTGGTGAAGCTATTAAAGTGCAAAGTTAGGGATTTAACATTAAACAACCTACTCAACCCTAACTATAGTGGCATGGATAATATTCAAGACTGATCAGCTTACAGCTTTCATAAGAGCACAATATTCATCAAAGAATTATTTCATGCTATCTTCCATCAAGTCAGACATACAGTAGAGCTCTCTAAAGTGGTTGATGTCCATTGATGTATGAAGTGTTTAAGGTTAATACTGTATGTAGCTTCTGTTTTTTTTATTCATGAATGTTAATTTATAATTTAGAAGTCATTTTCACAGTCTGTGCCTTCATTCAAAGTCTGAGTCTTTAAGATGGTGAAATATTTGTATTTTTGTTACTCAAATAGCTGAGTAAAGGTTAGTTTGACTTCATAACAGACCTTTTTTGCTGAAACACCACTATATTTAAAAAATAGATCGGTATGTCTTCTTTTTCACCAATTGGTCTAAATCATTTTTATACTGTTTTACAGTAATTAAGCAGTCCATCATAGGGGGTGCAACAGATGATAGCACTTACTGGCAGGGGAAGAAGAGCTACATTGACCATTTCCAGAGTAGCCTTTTGGCAAACCAAGGAGCACTTGCTTCTTTTAGTTCCTCCACAGATGTGCTGCAGACCCCTGAGTGTGCAGGTTGTCAGAGGCAGCTTGAGACAGAGAGAGAAGTTCACATTAGAGGTCAATAAAAGTATGTTTCTAGCAAAAGAGAATGTCAGATTGTAAATTATGCTTGGGCTCAAGAGACAGTTAGAAATACCTTGTGTTTTTCTCTTGGCCAGGGCACAGACCTAGAGTAGTTTGCTAGATTACAAAATTCAGCCTAGAAAATTACTGGGAGGATAAAAGCAAAGCAGATGCAAAAAGAAAGAAAAAGGAAAAAATTAAGATGAAGCAAAACGTGTCTGAATTTTGCAGTTAGAAGACAGAAAAGATGCTATATACATATATATATATATATATATATATATATATATATTAGAGACAAAAACTCATTTAATGCATCAGTTAAAGTTGTTCACAGTGACAAAGTGAGGAATTTGGTGTTAGGTTGAAATTCACCTGCATCCTCCAGCTCACCTTCAACCGCTATCGGGTGCACATTGCTGGCCCTAACCTCACCCCATCACATGTGTGAAAGCTGAGGAATAGGAGAATGGGGTGAGAGTTAGGACCGATGACCCCAACGTGCACCACAATGCCAGTTGTGGGTGGGCTGGAGGGGTGCAAGGGGGGTTTCAACCCTAACACTGAATTTCCTCACATTTGTCGCTGTGGAACAACCCTAACTGATGCATTAAACAGAGTTGTTTGCCTCTAATTTCCCTTCTGTTTGAGAATGATGAAGAGAAATAGTGAAAGTAATGCAGCAGCGGGAGTGCAGGACCCTTCAGGCCCTACACTCCCACTACGCGATGCGCGCAGGGCACAGTACTGCAATTGTAAAGGCAAATGGTAACGGTAACAGCAACAATAGCAGCAAAGGAAACAGAAATGCAAAAGGAAATGCAAGCGCATATGGAAACAGAAACCGTAATGCGCATGGGCACAGTAACATAATTGCAAATGCAAATGGTAACAGTAACAGCAATGAAGATGCAAAACGAAAGAGAAATGGTTAAGCAAATGAAAGATCTGCCATAAACGCAAATGGCAATGCACACGGGGACACAAACTGAAATGCAAACACAAACAGTAGGGGAAATGCAAATCATAACAGTAATGCAAATGCAAGCGCAAACGAGAACGCAAAGGGTAATCGACGTGGTGGTGCACATGGGAACAGAAATGCCAATGAGTAAGTAAAAACAAGTAGAAACAGTAACTGTAACATTAACAAGTGCATACCCTGTTTTTCCCCAACAGCTGCATAGAGAAACACAGTGTGCACAAAGAATGTATGCATAACAGTGGGCCTTAGAGCAGAAAATGAGCTGTTGGAATACTAAATTGCTTATATCTCAGGAACTGTACAACGTAGAAATAACATTTAAATATCACATGAATCATGCAGTCCCTGGCTATGTTTTTGTATACGCATATAGGCTATGCATACTCATGACAAAAATTCCGTATCTTGCACTGTTTTCAAGATATGAGCCCCAAAAGGCTCGGCATACGCCACCATGTTAGTCTATGGGGAAAAAACATCAAATTTGGAGTACCGAAACTTGGCAGCCATGTAATATTTTTTCACCAAACCACCAAAAGGCACATCAGTGAGATGTTGGCTACCTTCCCTCCAAATGTCAGCCCCAAAGACCAAACGATTCTTTTGCAGCAGGGTGACAAAGAACTCCTGTCATTTTGGCCATAGTCTGGAAAAGTACTGTCAAACTTTTCAAAAGCTTTCGCAAAACAGTACAAAGGTGTCGCATGTGCAACAGTACTTTTCGGCACTACTTTTTGCAGAAATTTAGAAAACATATTTCTGGGATGTTTCACCCCAAAATAAAGACATGACTAGCATTCTCAGGCTCCGACTAGGTGAATACAAAAAGAATTAGGTTGCCAGAGGGTCCCAAATTTAAATGGCAAGCATTTTTCTGATCACCAACTGAAAACAAAATGGCAGATTTACGAAAGTAAAAGAACCATTTGCGAAAGTAAAAACTGCATTTGCAACACTTTCAAACTTTTTAACTTTTCCCATTGACTTATAATGGAAACTTGTTTTCCAAATAACTTTTGAACCGTTTAATATTTTTTCATGAAATCTTTGAAAGGCATGCTGGGCACCCCGGCCGCACGTTCCCTGAAGTTTTTGGACTGCTCGCACAAACCGTGTGACCTGTAGGCACGAGTAAAGAATTCACCCGAAACCATAAATGAGCGTGCAGCTCTGACTTAATAACTCTGCAGCCATATATCCGACCAGTATAAAAGTTGGCAGACCCCAAGACTTATGGCTCTTGATTGTGCATTCCAAATTTCAGGCAAATCTGTTGAATGGTGGCAAAGTTATTAAGATGCAAAGTTTGACCCTTTAACCTTAAAAGTGCTACTCAACCCTAACTATGGTAGCACTTCCGTACTACTATATTATATATATATATCTATATATATATATATATATATATATAGATATTTATATATATATATATATATATAATATATATATATGTAATTATACTAGATACAAAGTGTTGAATAAACAGAACATTTGGGATTTTGTGACATTTCTTTGCATTGTTCAGGATAGAAAGCCTTTGGGGTGCAGATGTGCCTTTTTAAGGTTTGGTGAAAAAATTTTAATAATCCAGTCAAAAGTTATGACATTTTTAATTTTCCCATTGTTTCCTATGGGAAAATTTATATGTCAGGCACGAAAGATACATTTTTCTCACAATAGGAGTATTGTGCAACAAATAGCAGATTATTTTTGAACAATAGGACTACTGTACAAAAAATACCAGCTATCTTTCGAAAAGAATGCTGGTATTTTTCACACAGTTCACAGTCCTGTGATCGATTGAGCTGTGTTTCAGCTGCCATCTTGTTTTGCTGCTTAACAAGGATGTTGAAGTACTGAAGGTTTTAAATGCAAAAAAAAAAACAGGAAAACAGCTAAAGAGAACCAGTTTAGGTATTTTCTAATGCTTTTTCAGTGTTTTAATCTGGACCCAAAGAAGTTATTTTCTTGGGTGTTAGCTTATACAGACAATTTCTAGGAGTCGGTTATCTGTAGGAGAAGAATAGTATTTTCTTGATTTCTGCAGCCACAGCTGGAACTCATGCTGCTGGCTGCAGAGTCAAGGAAGACCCACTTTGCTTTGTGTGGCACAATACATAGTATCTACTGCGCATCATGGAAGCTCACCCCAGTGTGCCCAAATGCATTATTTATTTATAAAAACCTATGAAAATAAGAAAACTGTCCCCCAAGGTCTTTTCTTCAATGCAGAATCCTGCAACAAAATTTTCAATAATTTCGATGCATGATCCTGCATCCAAATACTGTAATGTACCACAGAGTGCTTTCTGATATAAAACCATTCTGTGGCACATGACAGTACTTTGATACAGGATCCTGCATTGAAATTTGTGCACATTTTGATGCAGGATCCTGCATTGATCTAGTCTGCCCTTTTTAGACATCTGGTGCTCAATCCCATGTCGATCTGTATCCCCCCCAGTATTGTGACACACTGGGAGCCCACCCCAGTGTGCTGATATGTATTTTTAAAAATTATTTAAATGTTTCTGACACCGAGATGCACACTCCCAGTGTCAGATGACTCTCCCTAAGCCCACTCTTATTGCCGATGAGGGTGCCCAATTTCTCTGTCAGCATGATGATCCTCCCCAAAACAACACTTATGTGACACACTGGAAGCCCACCCCGGTGTGCCCAGTTATTATCTTTTTTTATTTTAACCTGTGAAAAAAGAAAACTATCCCCTGTTGTCTTTGATGCACAATCCTACATCAAAAAATGTTTGAAATTTCGATGCAGGATCCTATTTCAAAGTATTGATGATGGTAGTGCCCAAGACCGCTGTTGACATCTTGATCCTCCCTCTTCAACTTTGGTGGCACACTGGGAGCCCACCCCAGTGTGCACAATTATTTTTTTAATTTTATCCTGCAAAAAAAGAAAACCATCCCTCATTGCCTCCCCAATCCCCTTCCCCCATCCCCAACTTCCCTCTGTGCACCCACCTCTTCGCACCCCTCCAATCCATACTTACCCTCTGGAGGTTGGGATTGGCAATCTTCTCTAGACTGGGACACGTCTGCACTCTTCAAAGCTGAATTGCGATCTGTGGAATCAAGGTAAGCTGTGTAATGGGACTCAATGGAGGGGGAGATCAATGTATGTTGATATCTCGGTCAATTTTAAGAATTATTGCACCACATTTTCAACATGGGGTTCTAGAACACCCACCTCATGAACACTGACACTGTCATTTTATTTCTCAGTCCCGAAAGGTGATTTTGCGGTGGCTGTGCAGAATCACCTTTCAGGACCGAGTCACAAAATAAAAGTGCCACTGTTCATGAAGTGGGGTCCCAAAAAGGCCGTGTTGCAATTTTGGTGAAAAATTCCCAAAAATGACTGCATTATGAGCGTGCATTGTGCAGTTTCTACTTACACTCGTAACTTCGCCAATTTGTAATATTTTCACTCCAGTTTTTCAACATTGCCATTTTTGAACATCTCCTTATGGACAGTACAGATGTCATTTTTCATATCTTGCCCAAAATGTGTTTTTGCACCTGCATCGCAGAATGGCGTGGTTGTTGCACGAAATCAACTTTTGGGATGGATTAACAAAATGACAGTGCCACTGTTCATGAGGGGAGGATCCATAAAGTCCATGTGGAAAATCTGGTGAAAACATTCCCAAAAATGACTGCATTACAGGCGTGCATTGCACACTTTCTACGCACGCTTATAACTTTGCAAATTTTTCATGTTTTCACTCCAGATTTTCAACATTTCCATTTTCTTACACCACATTATGAACAGAACAGATGTCATTTTGTACATCCTGTCCAGAATGTGATTTCTCACCTGTGGCACAAAATGGCACCCATCACTGTGCAAAGTTAACTTGTGGGATGGATTAACAAAATCACAGTTACACTGCTCATGAGGGGAGGTCCCGTAATGGCGATGTTGAACATTTGGTGAAAACATTTTAAAAAAATGAGCTTGTAGTGAGCATACATTCTCCAGTTTCTACACACACTCATAACTTTGCCAGCGTTTCCCATTTTTCACACTATTGTGCTATCTGGATGAAGGGATGGGAGCACAGGGTCTGAAGGACCCTGGCTCCCACCATAACATATGGATACTGTTGTACTATCTCAATGGAGGGATGGGACCACAGGGTCTGGACCCTGTGCTCCTTGGACACTGCGCTCTCACCATGACACATGGATACTGTTGTACTATCATGAAGGAGGTATCCTGCACTCCCACCATGAATGTGGACACTGTTGTACTATCTGGATGGAGGGATGGGAGTGCAGGGTCCAAAGGACCCTGCCCTCTCACCATGACATATGCACACTGCTGTACTATCTGGATCATGGGATGGGAGCAGAGGGTTCAAAGGACCCTGCACTCCCACAGTAAAATGAGGATACAATTATACTATCTGAAAAAGAAGGGAAACTCTTTGCAAAAAACTTTGTTAATGCATCAGTTAGGGTAGCTGCCACAGTGACAAAAGCATGGAAATGAGGCATTATGGTTTACAACCTAATGCCCAACCCCCCAGGGTTCCTACCTCTACCACCTCAATTCCATCCCCCCACTCTCCACACACCAACAGGCATTGGGGTGTGCCAGAGGGTCATAAGGCCTAACTCTCACCCCATTGTCCTATGCTGTAGCATGTAAGCATGTTTACACATGGAATGGGATGAGAATTGGGCCTTATCACCCCATGGCACAACCTGATGCCTGTTGGTGTGCAGGGTGGGGGATGGGGTGGGGTGGTAGGAGTGGAAATCCTGTGGGTGAAGGCATAGGGTTGGAAACCCTAATGCCTCACTTCCTGCTTTTGTTGCTGTGGTATCCACCCTAACTGATGCATTAATGAAGTTTTTGCAAAGAATATGTATATTATATATATATATATATATATATATATATATATATATATATATATATATATATATTTTAGTTACAAGAAAAGGCACACTGAGCCAAAGCTCATTTTCCAGATGTGATCTGTGGAGGAGGAAAAAAGGGTCTACAGAGTAAATAATGAACAAATAACAAGCTACAATAGTGCAAATAAATAAGACATTAGACAAGCATGAATTGCAGGTGCAAGATTTAAGAGAGTAAAATGTACAAGAATACTCTAAAGCAGTGTAGCCCTTGAGCACAATTATTATTTACATAGATAAATTCAGACCAAGAATTAAGAACTATAGATAAGGTGCAGAGAAGAATTGTAAATCCAGTTTAATGTCCAGCTACTGGGTCTGAGGCACTAGGAGAGACAACAAACAAGGGCAGGCGTGAAAGGGAGACAAAGGTCCTGAGCAGTAGGAGGACTGAAAGTTTTGGTTTTGAAATTTGTTGGTGCTATAGGAAAATAAGTATTTACTTGATTATGCTTGGCTCGTAGCATCCATGTATAAGCCAATTTGCCACCAAGTGCTGCAGCCCACCCAAAAAATAACTTTAATGATGATGTGAACTACTGAACAAGGCTGCAATGCTGTAAATACATATTAACAGGAGCAGGGGATGGTGCTTATTTAACATACATATAGTACCTTTGCTGGCAGTTCTCCATGTATGGGGCTATAATACATATTATTTATTATATAATAGCCATACACCATTATATGGCCATGCACCAGAAGAAGGCTACAGCAGTGGCAGATGTGAAGGTAGTTACTTATATGCCAGAGGCAAGTGGCAGCTGGGTTGCCCTGAAGGCAGTTTGTTGTGCATCAGTGGAAGGCAGTAGCAGTGGTTACACTGAAGACATCTGCTTGTGCACCAAAAGAAAGCTACAGTAGTGGCAGCCATAGAGGCAGTCACTTGTGCACCTGATGATTTTTTTTATTTAAACATTTGGTAACCAGTAATGGCACGCTGAGCCGAGACTCAATTCCGGGTGTGACCTGGAGGGAAGGAGTAGTGGAAATACTGACAATAAATGGAGAGAATTAATCAACAGAACAATAGCAGCTAATTACAATCAATATAATAATGCAGTGAGAGCAAAAACATGACGTGATGAATTTCTAGAGGTGAATTATACGATAGTAAGTGCTCTACCTAATGAATCTTTAATAAGTGCTGGGGAGGAATTGTAGGAAGGTAAAGTCAGTAGAAGCTGTGGGTTTAGCTCAGTTGTAGCAGTGACATAAAGGTGGAGGAAGGAGACATAGCTGTTGCTTGCAACTAGAGTGAGACTGTGAATTTTTGACAGCAGGGTAAGTTTGTTCCACAAGTAAAGAAGCCGCTAGGAGAAAGCAGCTTTGCCCACTGCGGAAGAGGGTCGAGGCCGGGTGAAGGATCTTTCATTTCTGTGCCTGAATTCATAGGGGGATAGGGAGTCTGAGGATAGACAGTCCTCAAGATAGGAGGGGAGCAAGTTAAACTATTACTTAGCTATAAGTTTGAGGGTGTGTATATAGCACCTGTGAGATAAGGGTCTTTGTCTGAGGAGGGAGCAAAGACTGCAGTGGTGGGTGCATGGAGGAGGTTCGTAGCAAAGTGACAAAAATGAGTTTAGAAGGGTATCCAGCCTGGCAAGGGTGGTTACAGAGGTAGAGTTGTAAACCACATCTGTATAATCTAGTATGGGGAGGATCGTTTTAGAGACAATTTCACTTCTGGCAGGTAGTGAGAAAGAGACCATGTATAGCATGTTAAGTTTGGGGTGCAGCTTGGAGGTAATAAGATTCAATGTGCGCCAAAAAAAACAGGTAGGGGTCCAGCCAAACACCCAGGTACTTGTACCTGGTGACTTGGTCAAGTGGGGAGCCATTGAGAGAGGTGACAGGGAGGTAGTATGGCTACATTTCTGGGTAGAGCCAAAAAACATGGAAACAGTTCTGGTGGTTAATTTCAGTTGGTTTTGACTGAACCAGCGCTGAATGTTGCTGAAGTCACTTTGTAGGGTAGCTTGGACTTCAGGCAGGTTGGGACTGGAGGTTAAGAGGATGGTGTTTTCTACATACATGTGTACTGATGAACTGGTGCAGGAGGAGGGAAGGTCGTTAATGAAGAGGGCTGCCTACCTTTGGTATGTAAGCAACTGCTTTCAGGACTACCACTGCTGTAGCATTCTTTTGGGTAACAAGTAACTGCCTCCATGGCTGTCTCTGTCTCTGCTACAGCCTGCCTCTTGTACATATGTAAGCAGCCCTTAAGGCAGTTACTTATATACCAGAGGAAGGTTGCAGCAGTGGCAGTCCAGAAGGCATTTACATATGTACAAGATGCAGGCTGTAGCAGAGACAGCCATAGAGGCAGTTACTTTTCACCCAAAAGAATGCTATAGCAGTGGTAGTCCTGAAAGCAGTTGCTTACGTACAAAGGCAGACAGCATCAATGGCAGTCCTAAGGCAGTTGTTTATATACCAGTTTCAGTTTGCAGTAATGGAAGAACCAAGGCAACCATATTCATACCAGTGTCAGGCTGCAGCAGCTGCAGCCCTGAAGGCAATTGCTTGTGCACCAGAAGAAGGCTGTAGCAGAGGCGGCCCTCAAGGCAATTACATAGGTACCAGAGTCAGGCTGTAGCAGTGGCAGCCCTGAAGACAGCTGGGTGTGCACCAGAGGAAGGCTGTGGTAGTGGCAGACCTGAATTCAGTCATTTGTGCTCCAGAGAAAGGGTGCAGCAGAAGCAGCTGTGAAAGCAGTTATATATGTACCAGAGGCAGGCTGTAGCAGTGATAGCCCTGAAGGCAGTTACATACCAGAGGCAGGCAGCAGCAATGGCAACCCTTAGGCAGTTGCTTATATACCAGTGAAAGGCTGCAATAATGGAAGCACTGCAGCCATATTCATGCCAGAGTCAGGCTGCAGCAGTGTCAGTCCTGATAGCAGTTGTTTGTGCATCAGAGAAAGGCTGCAGCATAAGTAGCTGTGAGAGTGATTATATTTGCACCAGAGGTAGGCTGTAGCAGTGATAGCCCTGAAGGCAGTTACTTGTTCCCCAATAAGATGCTACAGCAGTGATAGCCCTGAAAGCAGTTGCTTACATACCAATGGCAGGCAACAGCAATGCCAGACCTTAGGCAGTTGATTATATACCCGTTTCAGTTTGCAGCAATGGATGCCCTGAATACAACCATATTCATACTAGTGTCAGGCTGAAGCAGTGGCAGCCCTGAAGGCAATGGCTTGTGCACCAGAAGAAGGCTATAGCAGTGACAGCCTTCAAGGCAGATACATATGTACCAGAGTCAGGCTGTTGCAGTGGCAACCCTGAATGCAGTTAATTGTGCACCAGAGCAGGGCTGTGGTAGTGGCAGACCTAAATTCAATCATTTGTGCACCAGACAATCCTGCAGTAGAAGCAGCTGTGAAAACAGTTATATATTTACCAGAGGCAGGCTGTAGCAGTGACAACCTTGAAGGCAGTTCTATGTTCCCCAAAAGAATACTGCAGCAGTGGTAGCCCTGAAAGCAGCCACTTACATACCAGAGGCACACAGCAGCAATGGCATCCCATAGGCAGTAGCTTATATAGCAGTGACAGGCTGCAGGATTGGAAGCCTTGAAGGCAATCATATTCTTTCCGGTGTCAGGCTGCAGCAGTGTCAGTCCTGAAGGCAGTAACAGTCATATCAAAGGCAGGCTGCAACTATTGCAGTCCTGAACATTGCCATGAGGGGCAAGAAAAAAACAATTGACAAAAAAGAGGGCTGGTACAATTAAATACTGTAAATATACCCAAGTAAAGTATTTTACAATGTCAGGATAGCAGTAATGCTAAAATGTTTTGAGTTTATTTTGCTTGCTAACTACAGTAGTTTTGCTGATTTAAGGATTTGCCAACCCAACTCCTCAACTGACAAAGAGAGGACTAGAGTTCTGATATAATTAAATGCTACAGAACACCCTCCTTCTCCTTTATAGGGAAATGATTGAAACATATAGCTGTGAAGAGATTAATGCATGCCTTCTACCCAGGGATTGCTTCATAACAGTAATGTCTACTATAGATAAATTGTGACCTCTTTAGTGAATGGTTGGTTCTATAATGCAGTTTTTCCAGGTGTTAGAGTTCACTTGCTCAGCTCTCATTTAAAGAGCATTGGTGTTTAATAATATCTTGGCTTGTCTACAGGCTGAAATTCCTTCTGCCGAGGCCAGGAGAATCTGAATTTTTTTTTTCCGGTGCATAATGAAACATTACATTAAAAGGAGAAGGGTGTTTCAAAGGGAAGATCAGCCAGATAGCAAGCAGGTGCTCAGAAACCTAATTTTAGATATAAATAGTACTAAAACAGATTGAATGTGGTAGTGGTGGTGGTGGGGACTTTGAATGGCTGATATGTTTTGATCAATCTCTTAATCTAATCAACATTCTCTTAGTGAGAGAACTTTGAAGACCGAGGAACAAATGTTGAAATCAATTCAGATCTAAATATCCAAAGTTTACAATTTCAACCCATAGTAAGTTCCTTTCTGCTGTTCATTAACATGTCAGTGTACATCACATCCACTGCATCAACCCATTGGAAAATGATAGCCAAGCAATCCAGGTAGTTCCCATTTTTAAGATAATCTGTGGGGTTCATTTTTTGCTAATGGCACTGTACCATTCTATAATGCAATTTTACAGTCTCCACTGCTTACCAGTAAGGAACACATTGTAGATGGAGTCAATGAGTGTAATACAAAATAAGTATTAAAAACAACAATACATATCAACAAAAACATATTGTATACAAAATTAAATAGCTAAACTGTAATATCCAGTACGTGGTAGTTAAAAATTCCTAGATCCATAAACTCTAAAAAAGTTGGCTGATCAAAGGCAGTATGAAAATGAAAGCGAAACAAAAGACTAGGCAGGGTGCATTGGAAACAAGGTGCAGCACTCCAAAATACAGCAGAAGCCAAACAAAAGAAATGGGAGTGTGCAAAGTCAGAAAGACCACAAAAAACAAAAGTGAATGCTCAGTTCAGTTTCAGTTTCAAGTTTATGGATCAGCATAAGTTTTTACAAATACAAAAGGTGGAAACAGATAAAATATTGTTAACAGTTCTCATATAAAACCACTACTTATATAAAGGCAAACAGCATGAAGCTTTTTAAACAGTACAAACAAAAATGGTTACATGCTGTAATGACTTAAAGAGAAGCTGTGCAGACATTTGTAACATTATAAGATCATTATGTCCTAAGATTTACAATAAATGATAGATTGAAGAAGATAATTCAGACTGCAGTTTATCTGATAATAAACAATGGATCATAACTAGACAATAAGTGATATTATGGGCTTAAATTCCACACAAATTCATATATAGACTAGGGAACAGGTGAAGATAAAGTCTTTAGAAATCCTGAAACAGGAGTAAACAGGACTTGAATAGTTTTGGGTCTGGTTACCTACACCCCCAGCCAAGTAATTCCAATTACTGAATTTTGAACAAAAGGGACAAAATCTGGCAAAAAAAAAATGACAGATAATCCTCAAGTATTACCTATACAAAATGTATTACTTTCCATATGTATTCATCAAATTCACAATTTCAAAGATGACAAAAAAGCAGGCAGTCTATTTAATATCATCATGTCCCAAGTATTATATAATAGAGGAATCAATTGATCTGAAGGAAGATAGTGGTCAGCTAAGACTGGGTCCAAACAGTAACTCCTTTGCTTGTCATACAGAACACAAAAAAGCATAATAAGTGTGAGATCATCATCCATTTCTATCCCCCACCTAGAGAAAGGAGTGTTGACACCAGGTTATTTTTCTTTATGATGGATGAAATTAGCACTATAGATCTCCATTCTATATCTGGTGATCATCCTTCGGTCAATAGGGTTGGATATGTGGGTTAAATAATATTCAATGTTATGAGTAGTTTTGAACTGCTTAAACCATCTATGCAATTTTAACAAAGAGACTCGTAAAAGATTTTGCTCGATAGCTGAATCCCTTACCCTAGTTCTAATTTGTGTGATAATCTCAAGATTAGTCCTATAACATATCTCGTACAATAAATTTAATAGGCCCAAGGGATAAAAAATAATCCTTAATAGATTTAAAACTAGGGCAAATAAAACCTTTCATGGTATGTTCAGTTTCCTACTCCAGACATAGCATTTGTAGGCTTTCTTCAGATAACTTAAAAAGATTCAGGAGAAAAATCAGACAATTCTCTCTTACTAAGGTAAATATTGAAAATTGTGATAGAATTGTATATAGACAGTATATAGTTGAATATCTTATTCAATGCTGTCTACAATAAGACTAATTTAGAAGAACCCCAGATTTCAGCAGCATATAGAACACTGGATTTTATTTCTGTGTTATGACTATGAGTAGGCCCTTGATGGTGCCTTTCTCCAGCCTACTATTAAATCTTTTAATTGCGTTAAAACAGTTTTCATTCTAGTTTCATCAAGCTCAGATGTGCATTCCAGAGAAAAGTATCAACAAATCTTACTCCAAAATAGTTGTAGAAGTTTGGGGTTTCAATTTTTTGGTTTCCTATTTGGAATCCACCTGCTTTTGTTACCGAAAACTACTAACTTGGTTTTGTCCCTGTTTATAACTAGGCTGTTAATGTTGTATAATGTAGCAAAATGATTCATTTTCCTTTGAAGGCCAAGTAATGATGTAGAAAATAAAACAATATCATTACATACGATATGCAACTCACTTTTCTGTTGATTATACTGAGAGAATGAAATTCTGAACATTTAATATATAGATTAAAGAGTACAGGGGTAAGAATGCAACCTTAACAAACTCCCAAATTAGTTTCTATCATGGAATTCAAGTCTCCAGATTGATTGTACTGTACTCTAACCCAAGTATTTTTGGGCAGTCTTATTAAAATATCCAGCAGAAAGGGGTCAATTTCAAGATCCCAAAGTTTCTGCCATAATAATTTGTGACTAATGCTATCAGAGGCAGACCTGAAGTCCATGAAACAGCAATACAATGTATATTTTTTTATACAAATATATTTATTTATGAGATGGGACAGGACACAGCAGTGTTGTATGATAGCTCGATTATGCCTAAATCTGTTCTGAGACTCGTTTAGTAGCTGATTTTCATGGATCCAGTCCTCTAATTTTAGCAATATTAATTTACAAAATATCTTTTGAGATGCATCAATAAGACTGGATGACTCAGTGGATTGGTAGCAGTTTAAGGAGCCTTTCATCTCTAGGTCACTGGCTTAAATCCAGAATGGGTCTATAGTGGTCAAAAGCCATTATTTACAAACTGGGAAATATGGGTATGGGCAGGACAGTAGTGTGGTGAGTAGGTAACTGGTTGGGTGGCAGGATACAGAGGGTGGTGGTAAATGGCTGTCACTGCACAGAGGGAAAAGTGACCAGTGGGGTACCACAGGGATCAGTGCTAGGACCGGTCCTATTCAACATCTTCATCAGTGACATTGTGCATGACCTAGAAGGCAGAATTTCCCTGTTCACTGATGACACAAAGCTCTTTAACAGAGTAGACACACCAGAGTGTGTAGACAGAATGAGAAGGGACCTGCAGAAACTTGAAGAATGGTCAGGGGTTTGGCAGTTGAAATTCAATGCAAAGAAGTGCAAGATAATGCATATGGGGCACAAAAACCCTGGCACAATATATCAGTTGGGGGGTGAGGATGTAGCATGCACCAAGCAGGGAAGGGATCTTGGGGTTATCATCTCTCATGATCTCAAGGTAGGGAAACCATGTGACAAGGCAGCAGGTAAAGCAAATAGGATGCTGGGATGCATTGGCAGGGGCATCACCAGCAAGAAAAGGGAGGTCATAATTCCGCTATACAAGACACTAGTGAGGCCCCACCTGGAATACAATGTACAGTTCTGGAGACCTTACTTACGTATGGACATATACAGGGTAGAGAAGGTTCAGAGGAGGGCAACAAAGATGATACATGGATTGCATCACAAGTCCTATGAGAACAGGTTGAAGGAATTGAATATGTATGGAGGAGAGGAGGGAGAGAGGGGATATGATAGAGACATACAAGTATCTTACAAGGAGGAACAGGGTGCAGGAATTCACTATTTTTAAGCAAAAAAGATGTTCCAGGACTAGAGGGCATGGGATGAAGTTGGAGGGAGGACGATTCAGAGGAAACATGAGGAAGAATTTCTTCACAGAATGGGTGGTGGACACGTGGAACACCCAGCCAGAGGAAGTGGTGGGGGCTGAAACAATCACAGGATTTAAGAATGCATGGAATAGACATAAAGGAATTCTGGAGGTCAGGGTTAAGGGGCAACAGACTTCTACGAAAACATAAAGTGAACTTACAAGCTCAAATGGGCAGACTGGGTGGGTAGTAGACCCTTATGTGCCGACACTGTCTATGTATCTATGTCTATGTATGTATCTATGTCTGTACATACTGGGATCTGCAGTTCATCCCTTTTTGTAGATTTGGTAAATACTGTTCCCTTTCCAACTGTCTGGAAAGTCTTCTCCTTGTAGAAATCTGTTAAATATAACTGTGAGAATAGGGAGCCACCAGTCTGAACATGATTTATAAAAATCTGTTAAAATTTGGTCTGGACCCAGAGCTTTGTTAGCTTTAATTGAGAATAATGCTGGTATAATTTTCATTTTGGGTAATTCAAATAGATCTGGGGGCTAAGTATGAGCATAACTCATGATTTAGTTCATCAATAATTGAATTCCTGTTGTCCTCCATAGATGAGAGGTACAAGGTCTGAAAATATTTATCCAATGTTTGTGGCATAATGTATGCTTCAGTTTTCCTAGAATATTGATTATAACCAAAACTATCCAATGACCAGAATGCTTTTATATATTTATAACTTTTATTTTTAATTTGTTCCACATATTTTTTCCAATATTTCTTTTTCTTTAATTCAAGAGTTTTACTGTAAACCTTTTTTGCCTTGTTTAAAGTACTAAGATTTCTTCTTGTCCTATATTTTTACACAAGCTTACAAACCTGTTTAGTTCCTGTTTTGCCATCCTACAGGTCCAATTAAACCGAGAGGAATTAGAATATTTTTTTGTCTTGCCAGTTCTAAATAATGTTGTGAAATAGCTGTAATTTCCATTTCCCCATTTCTTTAGCAGAATGTATAAATATTTCATTTTTTAAATATAGAAGGGGATCTGAGTAAAATATTGTGATGAATGATTTGGTTGAATCACTTTGCCATCTGATTCTTTTGGTGTTTATAATTTCAGCATTACTTTCAAAGAGAGGAGATTGAGCTGAATCCCTATTTGTTTTTACTGAGGAAAAGGTAATACAAATTTGGGAATGGGCCAAATCAGGATGGTCCAGGACTTTAAAACCAATCAAAGTTTCTAGGGCATCATGGTTAGTCCATACCAGATCAATAGTAGAAGACCCCATACAGTAGTAGCCATAGACATTGCCAACTATTTCCAGCTATTTCACAAAATTTCAAAAGAGTTTCTCTCTGCTGCCACTACTGTGGAAATGCAGAAAGCAGGAGATTTCTTTAGAAATATCACAGAAATTTTAAGAAATAGCTGGCAATGTCTGTGGCTACTACTGTAGGTCCCATATACATAAAGTCACCCTCTGGGTCTCCTGGAATTTGGCCATTAACCAAACATAAATTTAAATCAGTAATTATTTTGTCTAATATCTTGCCCTGTTGGTTAAGTTTTTTTATCTCTGAAATTTCTTGAAATATATACTCTTGGGTTGATAAAATTCAAACCCTGAATGACTTTATCATTTAACTCTTCTGCACAATTGACTTTGAAGATTCTAGCATTAAAATCTCCAATAATTATGAGGGCGTAGATTTCATATTTGGTTGCTAATTCTTTTAAAGTCTAGGCAGATTGTTGCCATGTATTAGAAAGATAAACAGCACTGGTTTTTGAAGAATATATACATTAAAAAGAATTATCCTAGAGAAATTACCATCCGATTTCAAGGCAATTAGGGAAGGCAATTTACAATCAATTATGGTAACCCTGTAATTTAAAGAAGTTGTAAGATAAATGGTTAAGGTAGACTGACACCTGCATATTTCTTAGTTCTTACAGCTGGAGGTAAGTAAAGTGAATATCCTGAGATCAGCCAAGGAACATCATCATGCCACCACGTTTCCTGAAAACACAATATATCAAAAACAGTTAAAGAATCTTCAATTTCTCTATCTGAAAATTTATGTGCCAGACCCTATATATTCCATGAAAGGATGGATAGGCTGCTTACAGTGTTTTCAGAGTACATTTGGATGTAGGATATGCAGAATTCTGGTCACTGGGTAGGGAGGACTTGAAGCAAGGAAAAGCGATTATTAGTCACAGTCTCAGAACATCCATGCTCTAACGGAACTGACACAGTTGCAGCATTAATGATATGTACAGATTCAAATGTTTCCCTGGATTCTGTACGCTGGTTGTTCCCAACTTGTTCATATTTTTTTACAAAGATTCCAAACTATCAAGAATTGTAGAGGTGTTTAATACCAAAGCTGCAAGTTGAGAGTTCTTAAAAGTAATGTCTGTTTGAGAACTATCTGTAATTCCACTATATATTGTAATTCATTCAATTCTACTTCTTCTCAGATTTAAGGGTATGGGATATAAAGAAGGCTAAATCTCTTTTAATCATGACAGTTGGTTCTCTGCTTGCAACTTTCCATTCTAAAAGTGAGAGGGTTTTAGTTTTGGAGGGTTGCATTTGAGTTTCAGTAAATTTGGAGTTTACTTCTTAGATTCTGTTGACCCTTCTAATATCTTCTTCTTGTTCTCCATCATAAATCACATATGTTTGGTCCCCTATATCAACAGGAACATTCTGGGGTAAGAATACTAATTCCTCTCAATTTAAGTGTGACCTTTTTGGACCAAATCTGAGAAGCTAAATCAGGAGAGTCAAAATATAATAAAACACAGTCCGAATACTGGGGGTTTGCAAGACATGTGATAAAGATGTCTTCTAATGTGGAAGAGATATGTAATAGATGTCAAACCCATTTCTTTAATTGTTCTGGACTTTCAGCTTCTAGTTTATTTATATCATACATTTCTACCATTGTGTCAGTCTCTATCAAATTATTGTCAGGACTAAAAAAGGATAGAGAATATTTCTTTGCGATGTTTAAAGCATTCACATTTTGAATGGGAGCTAGCCATTCCAGGGTACATGCTGCACAGGCAGGACAGGGAAGGCAAGAAGGGGGAGGGGTGGCATTGTACATCAGGGAAGGGATAAAAGCAACAGACCCAAAAGGTAAGGGGGAAAAGCAGAGGCACTGTGGGTAATGCTGGAGGTGGGGAGGGGGAACAGTACTTAGAACTGGAGTGATATACAGGCCCCCAGGGCAGCCAGAGGATATAGACTGAGAACTGCTGGAGACTATAGAGAACATGGCAACAAAGAATAAATCGCTGCTGATGGGTGACTTCAACTTGCCAGATGTGGTCTGGAGCATCTTGGCAGCAGCCTCAGCCAGGAGTAAGGGATTCCTGCAATCCTGCAAGGGGCAGGTCTCACACAGCCAGTGAGGGAGCCTACAAGGGAGAATGTAATTCTGGATCTTGCCCTAAGCAATGGGGACAGGATAAAGATAGTCACAGTGGGGGAGAGCCTAGGGAGTAGTGACCATCTAACTATGGGGTTCACCATAAGGACATCACAGGAGGCTAACCACACAAGGGCTAGAACCCTGGATTTCAGGAGGACAGACTTTGATAAGATGAGGGACAAATTCAGGAAGGCTATGCAGGGATACGATGACATAAGGAGAGTGGTGGAATAGTGGGATAAGATAAGGGAAGCCCTGCACCTACTAGCAAATCATTGTGCCAGGCCCTGAAACAAGAGCAAAAGAAAGAGGAAACTACTGTGGTTCTTGAGGGGAGTAGCAGAGCAAGTAAGAGGAAAAAGGATGGCATTTCTGAGGTACAAGGCAAAACAAAGCGAGGAGGACAGGCAAGAATACTTGGAAAAATGAAGGGAAGCAAACAAGAGAGTAAGGGCAGCAAAGGCCAAAACCAAGGCAAAGCTAGCTAAATTGGTGAAGGAAGGAGGGAAGGCATCCTTTAGGTATATTAGTGAGAGGAGGAAGATGGGGGCGTTATGAGATTTAGGGAAGAGGGAGGTAGGGTAGTGGTGAAAGACATTGAGAAGGCAACCATCCTCAACAAATATTTCTGCTCTGTAGTCACAGAAGAAGACAATGGAGACAGCCCCCCATTAATGGAGAAGGGCAAACAGGAAGAAGGGGTGGACATTAAACCTTTTTCAGAGGACAGAGAAAATAGAGCACTTGAACAGCTTAAGGTGGATAAAGCTATGGGGCCCAATGGGATACACCCGAGGATCCTAAATGAGCTCCAGGAGGAACTGGCTAAACCTCTGGCTAAGCTGTTCAGTGGATCACTGGAAACAGGTGTGGTTCTGGAGGAGTAGAGGAGGGCACAAGTGGTACCCCTGCACAAAAGTGATAGCAAGGAGGCAGCAGGAAACTACCGCCTGGTCAGTTTGACCATAATAGTAGGTAAAATGATGGAAACGCTGCATAAGGAAAGGCTGGTGGACTACTTAGAGACAAGGGGGCTGCTGGACCCAAGGCAACATGGATTCATGGCAGCGAGGTCATGCCAGACCAGCTTGATTGATTTCTTCGAGTGGGTGACAAAGGAAATAGACCAGGGCAGAGTGGTAGATGTGGCCTATCTGGACTTTAGGAAGGCCTTCAACACAGTCTCACACAGGACACTAATCCACAAGCTGGCAAATCTGGGAGTGGAGACAGAGATGGTCATGTGGGTTAGAAACTGGCTGAGTAACAGAACGCAAAGAGTGGTGGTAAATGGGGTTAGTTCACAGGAGGGATGGGTAACAAGTGGCATACCCCAGGGATCAGTGCTAGGACTAGTGCTCTTGAATGTCTTTGTAAGTGATATTTCAGAGGGTCTAAAAGGGATGGTTAGCCTGTTCACAGATGATACAAAGCTATGTAAAAGGGTTGCTATACAGGAAGGTATAGAAACAAGCATTTGTCAATGCTGAATGTTTGCTTGCTGGCATTGGCATTGGTAGTGTAGGAGTTACAGAGCTGCATAATAGGAATGGCAGTGAAGTATTGAACTGAAGCCAACCCCATCACCACCCTGCAATAGTGACAGGCATTGGGGGGTGCCTTTGGGTCATCAGGCTTAACGGCCACGTCATTTCACCACACCCTACCATGCAGACACCGACAAGTGTCACAGTGTGCCTTGGGGTCTTTGGCCCTTATGCGCACCCCATTCCATCAGGAAATACTGTGAGATGGGTGCAGTATAGGAGAATGGGGTGAACTTTGGGGCCGAAGAGTCCAAGGCACACCTCAATGCTTTTCAGTGGTTACAGGGTGTGGGTGGGGTTGGAATGGTATGAGCATTGCAGGTGACAATCCCAATTCACAGCCCTGATGCCTGTCATTCTCTACAGGGTGGGGTGTTACTGTCGGAAACCCTAACACCTCAGGCATTCGTTGGTATTTTCACTCCAAATTTTCTACATGGGTTTTTTGTGACCCCCACCTCATGAACAGTGGCAATATCAGTTTGTTAGCCAAAAGCTGCTTTTGCACAGTGATTATGGCATTTGTCACCATAGGTGCAAAAACACATTCTGAACAGGATGTGAAAAATGACAGCTGTACTGTTCATGGGGAGGTGTAAAAAATGGCAATGTTGAAAATCTGCAGTGAAAATTTAAAAAAAAAACTGGTGAAGTCATGAGCGTGCGTAGAAACTGTGCAACGTGCACCCATAATGTAATTAGTTTGGGAACTGTTTACAGCAGATTGTCAACACAGGCATTTTGGGACCTCCAGTCATGAACAGTGTCACTGTGATTTTCTTTATCTGTTCCGAACAATGATTTCCCACAGAGACCATGCATTTCTGTGCTGAAAGTGTGTAAACACATTTCAGCCATGTTGTGAAAAATGACAGCTGTACTGCACATAAGGAAGTGTGGAAAATGCCACTGGTGAAAATCTGGACTGAAAATATTACAAATTCATGAATTTACGAGGGTGCTTGGAAACTGCGCAATGCTCACTTGTAACACAGTCATTTTTAGGAATTTTTTCACCAAATTTTCAAAATAGCCATTTTGAGACCTCTGCACATGAACAATGTCACTGTGATTTTCTTAATGTGTCCCATACATTGATTTTGCACACCGACTGTGCCATTGTGTGCTACATGGGCGGAAACATGTTTTGGGTGAGATGTGAAAAATGACAGCTGTACTGCTCATAAGGAGGTGTGGTAAAATGGTAATTTTGAAAATCTGGAGGGAAACTATTGAAAAGTTGCGAACTTACAAGCGTGCGTCGGAACAGCGCAATGCATGCTCATAAAATAGTCATTTTTGGGAATTTTTTCACCAAATTTTTTTTTATAATTCATATTTTATTAGTAAATTTTTTAATATTACTGGGGACAGAGAGTTACCACATACCATGCCTATACTCAAAATGATACATGAGCTGTCCCCATCCCCCCCCTTCCCCCCGCCCCATACAGCAGCAGAGTACATACAAAGATAGAAAGATGCTATATAGTATCACGAATCAAGGAACACTGGATATAGTGACTCATTTAGCAGCTGTGGCCATAATTAGCATGTGAAGGGGATCCCAAGTATTCTTGTACCACTGCAACTTATTGTGGAGGCTTGCATTTGCTTTCTCAGTACGTAGGTTAGCCAACATTTCATTAACCCATTCCTGATATGTTGGGCTTACTGTATCCTTCCAATGCCGAAGCACAATTTTTTTAACAGATAGTGCAATCATGGAAATATGAAATCTTCTGATTTTCACCTTGATAGAGGATAAATCCCCCAACAAACATACGTCTGGGGTGAAGTACTCCTGCAAACCCAGTAAAGGGTGTAGGTTATTCTGTATGGCTACCCATAATGGCTTTATCTTGGTGCATGACCAAAAGACGTGAAGAAGCGTACCCTCCTCTTGACATCCTCTGGTACAGGCCCCTGAACTTATGAGACCCCATTTCCTCAGGTTCACAGTGGTATAATACATGTTATGTATTATGTGGTATTGCATAAGGCGGAGTCTATCCTGAGAGACGTACTTATGGCAGAACTTCCATAAAGCTAACCAGTTAGGAGTGTATTGAGGAACAAAAAGAAACCCAGAGCCTAGTGGGGCCTTCAGGTCTCCCATATTTCCAATAATATAGGACACGATATATTTTGGAAATAGTGCCTGGTGACCCCAATAAGGGGGAGAGATCCGATACAAACAGAAAAGCAGGTGGAAGAGGAGGGATATTACCAAATACTGAAGAGAGGAGATGTTTCAATGGGGCCACCCTGAAGTGAAGAGTTAACGAGATATCAAGCTTGCTAATTATATTAGAAACTGAGAGCCATTCCCCTGCGTCATCCAGAAATGTAGAGATTATCCCATCCCTAATCTGAGGCAACCATTTATGAGAAATCTTTTTTTTGTTTATGATGAAAGATGGGGAATTCTAAATGGACTGAGACAGGTCCAAGTCTGGGGAATACCGCAGAAATGAACAAAGCTGTGTGTGAACTCTGAGGGACGTTTGGATAGTGGGACAACTAAAAGTGTCAGGAAGGGAGGCTATTTTAAGATAGAACATTGTCTGGGGGTCTATGTTCTAGGAGTGAGAGGGGATAAAATAAACAAGGAAAAACTTTCATTTTAATGATATTAATACAACCCCAGAGAGAGAGAGAGAGGGAGTTTAGACCATCTATTGAGATCCTGAACTATCACTTGGGAGAGAAGCTCCAAATTTTCTTTAAACCAGGAGGAGGGGCTACGTGTCAAATTAATACCAAGGTATCTGAGGACACATGGAGACCAACCGAGACCAAAAGAAGACAAATCATTTTTAAAACCTTGTGATTAAGAGGGAAAATGGAGGATTTATTTATATTCAGCTTATAATTTGAGAGAGCACTGAACTTGGTGATTTCCCTCAACATGACGGGAATTGAAGTTTTTGGATGAGATAAATGAAGGAGGAGATCATCAGCGTGAGCCGTAATCTTCACCACCTGATTACCTATCGGGATACCGCTTATCTCCGGACTATTGAGAATGTTTCGGATAAGGGGCTCTAAGTATAAATTAAATAAAAGGGGGGAAAGAGGGCAACCCTGCCGGGTACCAGAAGACAAAGGAAAGGGTTTGGAGAATGCTCCATTGCCAGAGACTCTGGCAGATGGAGTTTGATATAAGGCCCGAATCCAATCTATAAACTTAGCTGGGAAACCAAATATTTTAAGGGCCTGAAACAGGAAATTCCAATTGATGCGATGAAACACCTTCTCGGTGTCCAAGGAGACCAATCCCGTGAGAAAGGCAGCATCCCTGGACACCGAGACAACATGTGACAGGGTACGTAGATGGTCAGCTGATGAACATCCCCTCATAAACCCTACCTGAGACATATTAATCGGGTCAGGAAGAACTCGTGTTATTCTATCGGCCAATATCTTCGAGAGAATTTTAACATCTTGATTCAATAAAGAGATTGGTCTGTAGCTTGCACTAATTCCGGATCTTTATTGGGTTTAGGAAGAAGAACAATCAGGGCTTCAAACAAATGTGTATCTATTTTTGCACCAGAAAGAATGTGACAGTACAACCGGTGGAGAACCAGCAATAATTGTGATCAAAAAGTTTTATAAAATAAAGCGGAAAAACCGTCTGGTCCTGGGACCTTATCTGAGGGCAAAGCCCCAATGACCTCTGATATTTCCTCCAGAGATATTGGTGAGGATAGAAAATTCCTCTGTGGTTCAGATAGAGAGGGTAGGGAGGAATCCCTCAGGTAGGCCTCAAGCTCTTCTAAGGAAGGAGGGTTGCCCATGTCCCTATATAAATCCTCATAGTAGGAGACAAACTCCTGCACAACCTCCGAAGGGGATACCTTCAAGGATCCATCCACCTGGGCCCTAATTGGAGGTATAAATCTAGCTGATTCCTGCTGCTTTAACCTTAAGGCTAGCAGGCGACCCACTTTTTCCCCCTGATCGGTGTAGTTTGCTTTGGTACAAATAATAGATAATTCTGCTTTTTCCCTCAACAAATCTAAGTATTTATCTTTAGCTACCGAAAGCCTCCTCATATCCTCTTCCGAGGCATTAGAGGATAACTTGGTTTCCAAAGACCTAATTAGAGATAAAGAAGCTTGTAATTCCACCTCTCGAGTCTTTTTCCTTTTTGTGGCTAAGCTGATAATAATCCCTCTCATGCATGCTTTGAAAGCACCCCACAAAATATCATGTGTCGTGTCCTCAGAAGAATTAGTGGAGAAAAAGAAATCAATCTGCTCCTTTATTAGATCACAGTATTTGCTGTCTTTAAGCAATTGACCATTTAATTTCCAACGGGTTTCTTTATGGGGAATATTAAGGAAGGCCAGTTTGGAAGTTACCAGAGAATGATCGGACACTGGACCTGGCTGAATCGAGGCAGTTAAGACCCCCGGCAAGAGGACCTGAGAGAGAAAAAGGTAGTCGATGTGAGACTGGGTTCTGTGTACCAGCGAATTAAAGGTATACTCCCTGTCCTTAGGGTGTAATACACACCACACATCACACAGCTCAGACTGGTCCAGAAAGTCCCTAAGGGCCCTCTGTCCGGGTGTCAAGCTCCTCAACCCACTACCAGACCTGTCTACTTCAGGATCAAGAACCAAATTGAAGTCCCTGCCTATTATTATACCAATGGGAAGCATGGGAAGGAGTATGGAGATAAGCTTCATAAAGAAGCCCGGGTCATCTGTGTTAGGTCCATAAATGCTACCAAGTAAAATAGGCATAGACCAGAGACTCCCCTGAACTAGGACATATCTTCCATCCGGGTCTCTGAAAACTTGTTTAGAAATAAAGGGAATGCTTCTATTGACTAGAATCATAACCCCACAGCTGTTAGTGGACCCCGAGGCATTAAACACCTGCCCCATCTGTTGCCTCCTAAGTTGCAGAGATTCACTTTCCAGTAAATGAGATTCTTGCAAGAATGTGATCTGAGGAGATAATAAACTTAAGTGTTTTAACACTTGGTATTGTTTAAATCTTTTCCTTATCCCCTTCACATTCCATGTAGCAATGTTTATACTACTGGCCATCTAAAAAGAAAAGGAAAGAGGACATTATATGAAATCTAGGAATTACAACAATCAGACTTAAATGACCCGAACCCTTGTTTGCTGCTGCATGTCCCACCCATCCCAATATCAACTTCACTCCCACCCACCACCCCGCCCCAAAATATTCCGACCCCATCCAACAAACAAGTAATATGACAATCCTAAACACAATATCACCCCCCCACCCCAACTGTCACGAGCGATGTTCAGCACAATACCGCTTTCCTTCCTCCCTCCAACCTCCCACGCATGTACCCAAAAAACCCGCCTTAGAATGTAAACCTTCTTATAGAAACAGTAGTCAGCAAAATCTGATCAAAGATAAAGGTAATGTAAGTAATGATAAGTAAGTACTGGACTCCAGAAATCCAGAAACAAAAAGAGCAAGAATGAAAAATAGAGAAGAGAGCAACCCCTACTTGGGAGCAAACCAGAAAACCCGAATCTTGAGGGAAAACAGAAAACACACAATATAAGGCTTAATAGCCGAATATGCTCTCATAACTGCTGCCATTAGCAAAATTGAAAACTTTCCCAGAAACATATATTCGCTAGTAAACTAAATGCTCTCAAGTAGTGGATCTCCATCTGTGTCCAAGCCCCCACTGCTATCTATACCTGAGAAAAATAAATTCCAGAAACAAATAAGTAAAGGGGGGGTTGATCCACCAAAGTTACAGCAAAAGCGCCCTCTGATGATAATATCCCAAAAAACATTGAGACCAAAAGTTCGCTCTCTCGAACCGTGCCCCAGTAATCAAAAACATCAAGCTTGAGGGTTTTTGTCATATTAACTAGATCATGAGAGATAATTAAGTGTCCCTGGACAAAAAGAAACTGGTAAATGTGATCCGTGTGAGAAAAAAGGGTACTCTTCCCAAAGACAAAACACAACCCCCCAGAGAAAGAGTCCCGAGATGTGAGGTTGCTCCGAAACACTGAGCACTGAGATGAAAAATGCAAAAGGTCAGGATTCTGCTGAAGATAGTCCCCTCCATCGCGAAATTCGAGAGTCCACAAAATCAGACTGGTATTCATTCCTCTTTTGGTACAGCAACATGAAAAAATTCTTCTCCTTTCCAAAACAGGGTGGGATAAGACCGACCAACCAGATCAGGTGTCCCGAAACAGATCAGGCAGAGCAGCCTTCAATCCCGAGAGAGCAGCTTCAGGATTCTCGTATGTTGACCAGGTACCATCCACTAGTACCTGTAGTCTAGCTGGATACCCCATTTTAAAGTGAAGGCCTGCAGCTATAATTTTCGATACAATAGGATGAAAAGCTATACGCTTTGCCCTAACCGACCCGGGTAAATCTTGGGCAATTCTGAGCCTGGCATTTTCCCATTTCACTTCTTGTAACTCTCTCACTTTTGCCAGAAAATGTTGTTGCTCTAGGTAATTCAAAAAATGGCAAATAGTGGGACGAGGCGTTGCTCCTGGAGATGGCTTGGGTCGCAAGGACCTATGTGCCCTTTCAATGATGTACTTAGCCCCGAAGGGAGAGGGACCAGCGACCTTTTCAATTAGCTTCTGCACAAATTCCAGCATGTTCAGGCCTTCCTCTCCTTCTGGAAGGCCCAGGATAACTACATTGTTTCTTTAGCTGCGGCCCTCCAAATCTTCCAACTTAGCTTCCAAACTAGAAATCCTTTGCTGCATAACTACGAGACCAGGATCGATTTTTTCCACTTGCTTCTCAAGAGATGAGATTCGGGCTGCATTATCTGAAGTTTTCATCGTGACCTCCTCAAGTTTTTTAGAAAGGAATTTAATTTCAGCTGAGATTTCTTTAATTTCTTCCCAGAAGGGTTTGAACTCTTCCAAAAATCTGCTCAGAGTTGGGGGTTCTTGCTCGGTGATCAGGCTTAGAAGCTTTGGCTTATCCACAGCACTCGAGGCCCTTGATTTTTTCGGGGCCTTCTCAGGAGTGACCGGCGGTGTATGCTTCTGCGGAGGCTTCTTCATATAAACCTCCATAATCAATGGAAACAAGCAGTCAGGAGCCCAGGATATTAAAAAGGCAATAATCTGCAATCTTTCTGGTTTTTAGGGAGAAATAATGACCAAAATAGTGATTATTTGCAGTTAGGAGGTTGGAGCTATGCAGAGGAGCTTCTACTTGGTACCGTGCATCACGTGATCCTTTTCACCAAAGTTTTAACATAGCCATTTTAACACCTCTGCTCATGAACAGCTTCACTGTGATTTTCTTAATGTGTCCCAAACATTGATTTCACACACCGACTGCGCCATTGTGCGCTACATGCGCGGAAACACATTTTGGGTGACATGTGAAAAATGACAGCTGTACTGCTCATAAGGAAGTGTGGTCAAATGGCAATGTTGAAAATCCAGAGTGAAAATACTGAAAATTCACGAACCTCCGAGTGTGCATAGGAACAGCACAATGCACGCTAGTAAAATAGTCATTTATAGGAATTTTTTCACCAAATTTTCAACATAGGCTTTTTGAGAGCCCACTTTATGAACACTGGCACTGTCATTTTGTTAATCGGTCCCAAAAGGTGATTTCGTGCAGTGACCGTGAAATCCCCCTTCGGGCCCGATTATTACAATGACAGTGACAGAATTCATGAGGAGGTGTCCCAAAAACCCCATGTTGAAAATTTGGTGCCAAAATTCCAAAAAATGCCTGAGATATGCAGCAAAGTTGAAAAACCCTATTCATTACATTATGCAGCTTACGGCATTTCCTCGTTTCTTGATCGGCTTTGAAGAGTGCAGAGCGTGTTCCTGGTCCATCAAGATTATCGCGCCAAGCTCTGGAGGTAAGTATGGGGTGAGGTGGGGGTGTGGGGAGGCAGGGTGTGCAGTGGGTGGGCACAGGTGGGAGAGGGGCTGAAGACAGCAGCGAGGGAAGGTTTTTTTCTTTCAGGTTTTTTTTTTTTAATTTGGACTACGCGGGACATTTGCACGCTGGGGTGGGCTCCCAGCGTGGCAGCTGGAAGGCTGTTGGGGTGGTCAGTGGAGCCGATGGGGGATTGGGCACCCCTGTCAGTCATAGGACCTGTTGCCACACTTGGGTGGGCTCCCAGCGTGGCACCCAATATTCTGGGAGGGGAACAGTAGAGCTGACAGGGGATTGGGCACCCCCATTGGCCATACAGACTGCGGGGGGGGAACAGTAGAGTTGACGGGGGATTGGGCACCCCCGTCAGCCATACAGTGTGTGTGTGGGGGAGGTAGGAGTACATGAGCATGCAGTGTGCGTGCGCTGCGTGGCGTGTGAGTGGGGAGCACTGCTCACCCAAGCAGTGCTCTCCCTTTCAACTGTACGGCACTGCATTTTGGATTGTCGCACTATGTTTCTTGCACATGCATGCAAGCAAACATGAAAATGAAGAGAGATCTGAAGAGGCTAGAAAACTGGTCCAAGGAATAGCAGTTGGGTTTCAATGCAAAAAAGTGCAAGATTATGCACCTAGGGAGAGGGAATCCAAGTGTCAAGTATGAACTAGATGGGGTAACACTGGAGGCCACCACAGAGGAAAGGGATCTAGGGGTAGTCATAGAAGACAACCTCAAAGTGGATAACAGTGTGACAAAGCAGTCAGAAAGGCTAACAGAATACTAGGGTGCATAGGGAGGAGTAAAATAAGTAGAAGGAGGGAAATGGTGGTACCATTGTACAACTCCCTAGTACGGCATCAACTGGAGTACTGTGTTCATTTCTGGAGGTCTCATCTCCAAAAAGACATAGGCAGGATGAAGACAGTACAGAGGAGGGTGACATAAATGGTGTCCAGGAAGCAGCATAAGTTATATGAGGAGAGACTCAGAGCTCTCAATATGTACTCCCAGGAGGAAAGGAGCGAGAGGAGGAACATGATAGAGACCTTAACACATCTAAAGGGGATCAACAGGGTACTAGAGGGGAGCAATTTTCATGTGAATGAAGTAGCAGAACAAGGGGGCACAGCATGAGACTAAAAGGAGTAAAACTTAAGGGGAACTTGATGAAATTCTACTTCACTGAAAGGGTGGTGGATCAATGGAACAGTTTTCCCCAAGAAGTGGTGGGTCGGCCACGGTTCATTGATTCAAGAATGTGTGGGATAGGCACATGGGAATTATCAAGCTAGGGTGAAAGAAGAGGGAACTTGTAGCATCTAGGGTACCTTAAGCTGAAAGAAGGGGGAACTTGTAGCATCTAGGGTACCTTAAGCTAAAAGGAGGGGGAACTTGTAGCATCTAGGGTACCTTAAGCATTAGAAAGAAGGCTAGGCCAGACAGGTTGGGCCACAGGCTCTTATCTGCCAACAACATCTATGAATGTGACACCTATCTTTCTCCCTCTGAGTTGTTCCTGGCATTAATTCTACCAGAATGGGAGAATGATGTTGATCTTTATCATTCTCAGGCAATCCTGGTTTCACAGTATGGTTAGATATTAAAGCATCAAAATTAAGCTTAACCCCTTCAGTATTTGATTTTCCTACTCATGCTGATTTTTTTGGAACTTTAACAGCTTTCTTTATATTTAAAGTCTTCTTCACTCTCATGGAGTTACTTTTTTTGTTCTTCTTCCTGGAGTCCTGACTATAATTAGGGACAGCAAATATGATAAAGTCTACCTTAGAGAAAGGGGGAGGATGATTCATTTGTATGCATTTATTCTCTGTTGAGCCAATAGGTTCCACCAAAACAGATTTAGGGTTTCTATCATGGTTTGGTATCTTATTCTCAAGCTGTGATACTAAAGACTGTTTGTAAAAACATCCACTGTAAGATTTGTTAATTCCTGTTTTAAAGCTCACATATTTTCCAATATAACAACATTTCCATAGTAAAGACTTTTAATAATCTCCAGAATGTATTTAGGTTAGTTTTGTTTATTTATTTAATAAAGTGCTGTATTTCAATTGTGACTCACTGCACTATACCAGTGAGCAAATTCATTAAAAACAGATTAAAATACATAAAACAGCATTAGCTAAAATTAATTATCTAAAACAGGTTAATCAACTGGAGGGAAAAGCTTCCCTAAATAGAAATGTCTTCAGCTCCCTTATGAAAGCATTAACTGATGGGGCATCTCTAAGAAAACGAGGGAGTGAATTCCACAGGGTTGGTGCCACAAACGAAAATGCCCGGGCACCTGATGATTTCAAGCAGACCCTGGGAATCACCGGAAGGCCCTCATCAGCTGACAGGAGGGGACGGAATGGGTGGTAGGACTGTAGAAGGTATTGAAGGTAGCAGGACCCCAGTTTATGCAGGGTCTTATAGGTCAGCAAAGCAACTCTGAAGATGATCTGCCACCTAACAGGCAGCCAGTACAGCGTGCGGAGCACAGGTGTAATGTCATGACCTCGAAAGGCCATTAAACAACCTTGCCACCACATTCTGCACCAGCTTCAGACTGTGGAGATCAGCACCTAATTGCTCCACATAGAGGACATTGCAGTAGTTAAGCCGTGACATCATGAAGGCATGGACTATTAATGGCAGATTACCTGGGGGATCAGGTGTTTAATCCTGTTGATGTTTCTAAGATGGTAAGATGCACTCTGGACCATGGCTGACACCTGAGACTTAAGCGTTAGGCCACAGTTCAGCACAACACCAAGATTCCTCACCTTGCCAGAGGTGAGCAACTGGGAATCCTGAAGACTAAGCCCGGAAACTTGACCAGATTGCACACCAACCCTCAGGTGACCAGATTCCACCACCAGTACTTACGTCTTATCAGAGTTTAACCTCAACCAGTTGCCTCTCATACAGTCTTGGATTTCAGTAAGGCACTGATTGAAAATTGAGACTGTGTCCTGTTGTTTGGGTGCAAAAGACAGCTATAGCTGAGTATCACCAGCATAGCAGTGAAAGCTCAGCCCATACCATCCTATGATGTCCACTAGTGGAAGCATATATACCGCAAACAACATGGGGGACAAAATGGAGCTCTGCAGGACCCCACATGGCAGGGTCAGTGGTGCAGTGGAAAAAGTCCCTAACACCACCCTCTGTATGTGATGTAATGTAATGTAAACTTTATTTTTTAAGCACCTTTCAAAAACCAAGGTGCTGTACATCAAATCAAGCCATTCAATTAAGTAGTGTACAAAGCATTATTAAAACCTTCAACAAAAAGCTTTAGAAAACAAATAAGTTTTGAGCTCAGTTTTAAAACTTGAGATGGTCAGGCATTCTCTTATCCGATGAGGTAGAGAATTCCACAGGACAGGGCAGCATAAGAAAACACACGTGCCACAGATGTTTTTAACTGAACCCTGGGAATCTCTAGCAATCCCTCGTCGTCGGATTGGAGTGAGCGGGAGGAGCAGTAGGGAGTAAGGAGATCTTGCAGATACTGGGGTCCCTGTTCATGTAGGATTTTATAGGTTAGTAACCTGACCTTAAAGGTGATCCATCACTGAACAGGCAGCCAGTGCATTTCTCACAGCACAGGCATAATATGATTAGTTCTAGTTGTACCAGTTAAATGCCTGGCTGCTGTGTTCTGCACTAGCTGCAAACAACAGATATCAACCCCAGAAAGCCCTAGGTAAAGGGCATTGCAGTAATCAGGGTGGGTGGTTACGAAGGCATGGACCAGCATAGGAAGGTCAGCCAGAGGAACCGGGTATTTCACCTGGGCAATATTCCTAAAATGATAAAAGGAAGATTTGACACAGGCTGACACCTGTAACTTCAGGGTCAAACCGTCATCAAGAATAATGCCCAGGTTATGCATCCAGTCTGAGGTCAGGAGCTGGATGGCATCAAGGTTTAAACCTGATGGAAACCCAGCCCCACAACCCGCCTCAAGGTGACCCAGGTCTACAACTAACACCTCAGTCTTATCCAAATTTAACCTCAGCCAGCTAGTTCTCATCCAATCTCTAATCTCGGCTAGACAGCTATTAAGCACGGAGATCGCATCACCCTGCCCAGGAATAAAGGACAGATACAGTTGGGTATCATCTGCATAGCAGTGAAAACCAAAACTGTATCACCTAATGATATCTCCCAATGGCAGCATATAAACTGCAAACAACATGGGTGCCAAAATGGAGCCCTGCGGCATCCCACAAGACAGGGAGATGGTGTCAGAGGAATAAATTCAAGTGACAACTCTCTGAGTCCTGCCTGTAAGGAAAGATCGAAACCAGCATAGAACTGTACCTGACAGTCCACAAAGAAGCTGCAGGTGCTCCAAAAGCACACCATGGTCCACAGTATCAAATGCTGCAGAGAGATCAAGAAGGACTAAGATAGTACGAGCCTTTCAATCTCTCGCAATTAAGAGATCATTTAAAACCCAGACCAGAGCAGTCTCAGTGCTATGTCTTTTCCTAAACCCAGATTGGAGAACATCATAGACACTGTGAGTTGTAAGGTGGTCATCCAGTTGCAGTGCAACCACCTTTTCAATAACCTTACTCACAAAGGACAGGTTATAGACAGGTCTATAGTTAGCTAGACAGTCTGGCTCCAGTGAAGGTTTCTTTAGGAATGGTCGCACAACCGCCTTCTTAAGGAGATCAGGAAAGACTCCCTGCTCCAATGACCTCTAGACAATTTCAGCAAGAATCGGGCAGATAACATCTATACAACCTAACAATAGTGGTGTAGGTCCCGGATCCAAACTACAGCTGGTTGGTCGTACAGTCTGGACAATCTTCACAATGTCCATGAATTCTGGCCTGCTGAAGTCAAACCAGACAAGACGGGTGCTTGCAACCTCTTGCTGATCTCTGCAATCCCTTAAAGAGAGAGTTGGGCCAATACTCGACCTAATGCTGGCAATCTTATCTGCGAAGAATCGAGTAAGCGCGTCACACTTTCTTTGGGAAAAATCTCTTCCAGACTGAAGACAGACTGGATTGCACAGTCTGTCTATGGTCCAGAAGAGCTGAGACGGTAGATTCCAAGCAGCAGCAATCTCCCAGGACAGAAATTCTGCATTCTTATGGGTGATTGTTGATTGATAGGCTACATAATGGTCCGTCAACCTAAGCTTGTCAGCATCCAGGCTGGATTTCCGCCAAGCTCTCTCAAGCCTTCACCCCACTCTTCTCAGCTCCTTCAAGGACCTATCAAACCAGGGGGTCCTGGGGCACTGAGTGAGTGGGCAAACATGAACAGCAGCAATTAAGTCCAGGGCATCACCCACTGCCTTATTATAGGCAAGTACAAGACCCCTGGACTCATGCGTTCACTTGATAAACCCGATAGGTCCAACACTGCAATTAGGCCCTCTGGGGTAACCCCGGTCAAAGGGCAATATTGGACCATCTCCATAGGGGCAGACCTATTTGGGGGTGCCCTGAAGCTGAACCTTATGGTGTGATGATCTGACCAACTGTTTGGTTTCACCCCCAATCCCATGATCTTCATCCCCAGGAGAAACACAAGATCTAGTGAGTGACCCCAATATGGGTAGCAGAGGTAACCACTTGTGTAAGGCCCAGCATAGTCATAAACTGGAGGAGATTATTTCCAAATTGTGAGAGTTCATTGTCAATCCAGGCATTAAAGGTATCCAGAATTAACCATCTGCGTGACTCCAAAGCCACATCGACAATGAAGTCTGCAAACTCCTTCAGGAATTCTCCATCATCCCCAGGTGGATGGTAGATGAGGAGTATCCTGAACCCTACACCTGCTCCCAGAATACACTCAAAAGATCGAGTGCATCCCACTGGCACATTCACAAGGCCCAGCTCCATTTTAAACAAAATAGCTACACCCCCGCCTCTATGATCCAATCTCGGGCGGTGTATCACCGAGAACCCAGCTGAAACAGCTGATGCCAAAATAGGGCTTGCATTCTCATCCAGCCAGGTCTCGGTGATGCATGCCAGATCAGATGTTCCAACAAGATCAGCTATAATAGTCACCTTGTTCTTAATCAATCTGGCATTACACAACACCGCCTGGTTTGGATGGGTCATCAAGGAAGATCCCAGGACCTGCCCACCACTTGTGGAGCCCTTGGGTATGGGACTTAAGCAGGGGAGACCCCTTTTCTGACCCCATTTTGCCCCAGGGTGTTTCCTATTCCCCACTACCTCTATCCACCGATCCCTCTCCATTCTGCCATTATGCCCAGCCCACATTCCCTTCAGTCATCTCCTCACTATCGCCAGTGCTTGACATCTCTTATAGACTTCAATTGATAGTGGGGGATAGTCAAAGGGACGTAAGTTCCGGAGCATAGTACAAGAATAATGCCTGACCGTCTTAACACCCTCCCAACATATCTTAATTAATAATAATTAATAAGTAAAACATAAAACATTTTACCACCAAAATACCACAAAAACACTCACCTGCAGCGAGATGTCTCACACAACTCACAAGTAGGTCCTATCAACCATTCAGTCAACACAATCACCATCCAACTTATAAGCAACACACATGTACTAATCACTAAATAAACAATACAACCCAAACGTCAAAATAAATCAACAAATTATTAAAACATCAATCCAGATTTAAGTCCAACAAAAATTTCCAGTCCATATTCAGGCCATATAGATCCTTTCACAGTTTAGGGTTACTTAGCTTTAGTGCAATATCAGCAGTCCAGCACATGTCATTGATAAATCAGGGCAACGACTTTAAATGTTTATTGAAGGCCAGGAATCTCTCACTTCCCTTAGCCAGACCAGGATTCTCACTCAAAGATTCTGCTCTCACTAAGAGTCTGAGAGGAAATACGGTAAAGATAAAATTACAGGCCAGTAAAGTTTTAGCAGCGTTCACAGGAATGAAAGTTGGTAACAAAAGTAATAATAACAATAATTCCAAATCCAGAACCACTGATAAGTCTGAAATCAGTAGCAAAAGAAGGAAATACAGTGAAATAAAATTGCAGACCAGTAAAATATAGGGAGCGTTCTTGGGATGCTGAAGGTGGGTAGCAGTAGTAATAATGGCGATACATCCAAATCAAGGTACACTGGTAGGTCGAAATCAGCAATGTGAAGGGAAAATAACCACCTTCGTAGGAGGTCACTGCCCCCTGGTTAGGTCCGTAACAATGGCCGCACTGTCACAGTATCCATTCACCAGCAGACCCCCCCCCCGGTGAGCCTAGGAGGCACAATAATTTGCACCCACCCTTCAGTGGTGCCAAAACCAGCGTTGTCCATCCCAGACCCAAACAAAACAACAGCTGCCCCCAGTGGCTTTCCCCAGTATTCCCATTGCCTCAAAATACCAGATAGTCTAGGTCCAAGTCCTGCTACAAGAAAATTAGAAAATACCAGGACAATCAGTAGACCGCATCAAAGACCCAACCAACAGATCCAGGCTCCTCTCTCCCAATTCTCCAGAAAACTCCTCCACACTGAGAACTGGTGAATTCAGGCTCCTCTCTCCCGACTCTCAACAATCTCATCCATGTCAGGAAACCAATAAATCCAACTCTTTTCTCATGACTCTCCAGACTCTACTCTCCTACACAATGAAGGCTGATCGCACTCCACTGCCACAAATATTCAAAGCACAATCCAACTTCACTGGAGAATGTTCCCCACAAAAATAGGGCTCTTATCCCTCAACCAGTTCAGGAAAGGTTTTGCCTATCAAGTCCAACCACATAGATTCTCTAAAAACTGTTTGGTTATTATCCTGCCAGAGAGGAAAGAATGGAACTAGTTGAGGACTGTACCAATCAGTTCACAACAGACCTGCAGGTGTTCCAACAGCACCCCATAGTCCGCAGTGTCAATTGCACCTGAGAGATTGAGGAATATAAGAATGGAGCTGTTTCCTTGATCCCTCGCCACCAGGAGATCATTAAGCACCTGAACCAGGGTGGTCTCAGTACTGTGCCTTTTCCTAAAATCCAGCTGGGGATGGTCATAGATGTCATGAGCTGACAAATAGGCTTCCAGCTGAAGAGCCACCACCTTCTCAATAACCTTAGTAGTTGGCTAAGCAGTCCAGGTCTATTGATGGTTTCTTCAGGAGTGGTCTCACCACCACCTCCTTCAGGGGCTCAGGAAAGACCCCTTTCACTAAAGAGCACCATACTATCCCATCCAGTACTGGGCCAATGGAATCAACACACCATACAAGAAGGCATGTAGACCTGGATCCAAACTACAGTAGGTGGGCCTCAACTCCTGGATGACCTTCAAGACATCAACGACTGTCACTTGGTTGAAGTCAAACCAGGCAGATGGAATGCTAACAACTCCTAACTGCATGCCCCAATAGAGGGCATCGACTGGATCCCTGATCTGATGGAGGCAATTTTAATAGCAAAAAAAACTAAGCAAACCCATCACACTTAAATTGTGAAAGGCTCCCAAGAACTGAAGACAGACCAAATTACACAACCTATTGACAGTCCAAAAGAGCTGAGCTGGTCTGTTGATTGCTGCAGTAATCTTCTTGGACAGGATCTCTGCCTTCTTACAGGAGATTGCTGAAAAATAGTCTCTATAATGAGACATCAAAATAAGCTTATCTCTATCAGACCGGGATCTTTGCCAGCACCACTCCAACCTTCCACCCTTCATCTTCAGCTCTCTGAGAGTCCCATCAAATCAATGTGACCTCCTGTGCAAAGTGAGGGGTCAAACATAGACTGGTACAATCGAGTCTAGGACTTCTGCAACCATCCTATTATAGGCTGATACCAACTCCTCCAGCTCATCGCAAGTACTGATTACACCAGATAGGCCCAGCACTGCCATAAGACCAACCAGGGTCAAACTCTTTAAAGGGCTGTACTTGACCATTTCCATAGTGGAAGATCTATTAGGGGGCTACAAATGAGAGTCTCATGGTATAGTGGTCAGACCATCTGTTTAGAAAGTGAAGAGGATGATACAAAGTTACCTGCATCTGTAAAGTGCTTACTGTTATATTTCACAGAATTAGAAAAATTAGAAGGCAAACCACTGTGGGTTATCTCTGGAATTAAAGACAAATTATTTCCATCTATAGCCTCAGAAATTCTTGCACTAGAAAGATTAGTTGGGCCTAATCTTTTAAGCCCTTCAGTAGTGTTGGTAAGTTTTTGAATTACCGATGAAAGGTTATCTGGGTATACAGGAGATCTTAAGGCAGCACCTTTTCCATTTCCCCCTGTTTTTGAGGTTTGGAAAAGATTAGTCTATATTATTTGTGAACCAAAATTTGAGCCAGCCTGCAAGGAGTCTTTGGGGGAGAAAATAATAGAGAAAGAATCATAGTTATCTACAACAGCTGAAGAACTATAATTAACAGAATCCATAGAAAGGCCCAAATCCAAGGTACAGTACATTAATAATGAAATTCCTTCCACTGGGTTATGGGGCATTTTGTTGACACATACATTTCCCCTGTTTTTTAGATCTATTTATCGATTCTTGAAAAGCTACAACAGGAGTTGAGAGAGTTGCAGGACTGGGAGCTGAAGACTCCAGGAATCAATTTTTCTGGGATGGGTAGGGTTCCCCTCTCCCAGCCTTCTTGAGGCAGGTTTTTTTTTTAACATTTTAAAGCTTATTTCCTCTAAACTTTTTATTTTTATGAATTGTGATGAGTTGTAGTGAAGTGGAAATTGGGGATGGAGATCTATTCTTTCCATTTCTAGTACTGACCATTGTATAAGGAATGGTTAAACAATAGTAATAATTAGGAAAACCTGGCAACAATGGTTATATATAACCATTAATTAATATAACTGGTACTAGATAAAATACAATCTGAAAGACAGCATCCACAACATTAACAGAGGATACGGTGCTAACAAATACTTAAAATATTAGAAAAACTTCACTTAGTTAAGCAAATCTTGATCCAATGTCTGTTGCAGATTCTTCTTAAATATTGCCTTGGTAAGGCTTTCAGGTGAAAATGAAGTCCCAAATGCTGTGTCCAAAAAGCAAAGTCAAGTTGAAGACTGAAATAAGGCTCCTTTGAGTAGTTATATCATGCAGAATGTCCCAGCTATTTCAGGATGTAAGGCCTCCAGACAGACACATGACAAATTCTCCTCCAACTTCATGGAAGTGGACACAAAAACTTTAAAGGTGAAAATATATGACAAGTAATAGCATCAGTTTACTGGAACTAAATGGAGCAGCTAAACTAAAAGTGGGGCACCAAAATTGATTTTAATTAGGATGCCAATTACATATAATATGTTAACATATAAAATATTTGTTAAAAATTAGTATTGATGCTGTTTAATATTACTAGATATGTACTAATATTATTATTAAATCATTTAACTTTCTTAGCTTTAACTTTGAATAATTTAACATATTAGCCATAACTTGGCTTACATTTTGAGCTTAAATTCACTGGGCAATAAACTGCATAATTTAAAATTAGAAATGATAAAATATAAACTTTAATTTACTTTTAACACAAAACAAGAACATGAAAATGCAGTTTCACATACAGATAGAACTCACAATCAGCTAACTGGGCTTTTCTTAATAAAAAGCTCCAGTTCAGTGTTGGTAAATTCAAACACTCTGAGATGGATTTCCAGTACTAAACAACACTGTGAAGGAATTAAATCAGAATGGAGTGAAGAGTTCTAACCAGAAGTGCCAACAGTGCCAAATTCAGCTTCCGAGTTGCAAAGCAATAATAAAGCAATTTTGATAAAGGGAGCTACTGGTTGAATAAAAAACTGAAAAAAACTGCTCTGAAAGGTGATCTGCTTGGTCACAGAATTCAGTACTGAATGAAGAGTAGCAAGGCAAGGCAGGAATTTTTATAACCACATTAACTGACTACCTATAATTACTCAATGTAGTGGGCACAGTCTCATGTGAAAACTGATGAGAATAGAATAGGCAGATAATCAGTTCACCAGTATTTAGAGTTTATCAATCAGCTTTGGCTATGTTTTGTAGTAATCCAGTGCAGCTAGACAAACAAATTAAGGTTGAAATTAGGATAGAAACTATGGACTGGATTTTCAAAGCAGGATGCAAGTTACTCATCGTGCAACTTGTATCCAAAATCACTGCGTCCAAGCCAGTGCACCAAATTCAAGCACAACTAGCAAATGCACTGGCATAAACATGAAAGATGCAAGTCACAGGTTGTGCCCTATAAAAGGGCACAAACCACATGCAAGATGCACAACACTATCGCAGAGCAATGGTGCAACGTGGGAACACAGTGAGCTGGGAGAGCAGGATGCAAGCAAATGGGGGAAGGTTGCAGGGCAATGGGGGCAGAAAGAAAAGAAAAGAAAGACCAACTTCGCACAACAGGAGGCACACATCTTACTACAAGAGACTGATTCCCATGCAGACATCCTCCTTGCCAGGGGTGGCAGGAAAGAACTGAGAGACCAGTGGAAGGTGGTGTGGGATGAGGGATGACATTGCCTGGAAGGTGAATGCTGCGGCATGCTCCAAGCGGACTGTCTGTGAGCTCCAGAAACATTATAATGATAAAAAGAGGTGGACAAAGGTGAAGCTTGCCATAACAGGAGGAGTGCCATGGCCACTGGTGGTGGAGAGAGCAAGGAAATACCCCTCACTAGCCAGGAGGAGAGGATTACAATTGCAACCCAACTGAGCAGCCAGACCATAGAGGGTGTCAGCAGCCCGGATACATACAGCTTGTGGAGTGCACAGGTAGACCATGCAGGTGAACTGCACTGTACTGTGATGCCAGGGAACAATCAGGGCCAGAACATGGGAAAAGAGTAATGTCATCACACACCCTGTGGCAGCCACACAGACCACCACAGCAGAGAATGGGCACTTGCACCATGGAGCCTCTGAGTTGGGGGCCCTGTGGTGTCCATGACTGCAAGAACCACTGGTGGTGGTGGTGGTGATGTGCAGCATGACCATATCAACACCATGTACTGCCAGGTGATCTTTACTGTGTAACACATCAATGTAACAAAGTGTGAAATAGCCATAGAGATAGGTATCTGACAGAACACTGTAGAGCAGACAGTGTGACGGGGCCCCTAGCACGTGAACAGCAATGGGCCACAGTCCAGAATGTATGTGAAGGACAACACAGGATACAATTTACAAAGGGGTGACAGTGTGCCAAACACCAGGTTGCACCACTGGGCAGACAACGTGCACCATGGCAGCATGTACATGTGCCTATAATGCTGTGAGGGTGCATGGGATGCCCTGGGAACATGGAGCACATGGTAAGGTGCAGGGTGGAAACAAACCCAGTGACAGCTGGGGGGGGCAAGAAGGGCAGTGAGTAGGAAGGGGGGGTGCAAGACCTGCAAGTGCAGTAGTGCCCACACTGTTGGGGGCCCACTGTCACAGATGGCAGCACAAGAAAAGCCCCACCAACAGAGACACCTGCATGTACCCCTGTGGAGCATGCTCACCCATCTGAACATGGGTCTGTCAGCACTGCTATCACAGGAGACAGACCCCAGTGTCACATGTTTCGAGGGGTACAGAACAAAGAAGCAATAAGGCCCACCACATAACACAACTAATCCTGGTGCTGGCGTCACCATGAGGAGCATGAACAATGCACAATGACAAGCACAGTGATCATGGTGCCAGCAAAATGGGGCAGCATGGACAAATGGTCAGCAAGACAGATGCAAAAACACATATGCTATGAACATGTCATGTACTCTAATGCATATGTAACATCTAATGGTGGGGAGGTGGGCCCCACAGCAGATGTTGCTGGGTGGCCCAACAGTTGTAGGCACAGTCCTGGAGCTTGGCATGTCATGACACATGCTACATGCTTCTGTGAAGGTGGGAGGGCAGCACTCTTTCTTTCCATGGTGTGGGATGACAGTCATTTGAGAGGGTCATGGGAGCCCATACAAGATGGTATAACGTACAACTGGGGATGGAGGATACAGGACCACTGTTAGGTATGTGCATGTCATGGAGAGGGTAGTGGAGCCCTGCTACAGATCACCAGTAGTGGTAGAGTGTCCCACAACACCCTCCTTCCCCTCTCCAGGGTCAGACACCACTGAGGTCCACTCTCCAGCAACACACATGCCATAGTCCAGGCCCAGGACCAGTCATGTGCAGTGCCAATGTCATGCCACCACACAGTTCATGTCCCAGCACAGCTGTAACAGTTGGACTGTGCATGACAGCCTTGGTTGTGTGGATGTACCCAGTGTATGCCACAGGTCCAGAGTGGCACACACAGACTGCAGTGTGTACACCTGGTATGGACTGGCGAGCTGTAACTGGGGCTATCCATGCGTAAGGACCCAGCATGCCACATGTGTGGATGGTGCACACAGGGTGACATGGCAAATGGCCACATGGCATGACACATGTCACACAGGCACACAACAGGCACCAGTCTCCAGCGACAGTGGCTGCATGACAGGCGTGTGGGGCCCAGCCCACACTGGGCAACACTGTAGCCTGCAACAGTGCTACATGACAACAATACAGAGTTACCTGTAGTATGACTGATGAAGCATTCACACCTACAGAGTGTACTACAAATTAAGTTTATTAAGTGTGGTAGATGTGGGTACAACAAGGGGGATAGTGTAAAATAGGGTAACAGCTTAGAAACATAGAACAACTATTAAACAGCATACAACAGATAACCAGGGAACATCCTTTAAACAGCATACAACAGATAAACACAGAAAAACCTATAAACAGCATACAACAGAGTAACAATGTAATAACATGACTATGTGACAACTGTCACAATGGTAAACATATAATGGTAAGGTAGTAGCTAAAAGGTGCCACCTGGCACATACACATTTGTTTTTTGGTGCTGCTGCCACCACACTACACAGTGCACAGGTTGCGTACAGCAGCTAACAGTGTGATCAGTGCCCCATGAAGGCCCTCCACATGGCGCGTACACTCACCTATGTGCCCCTCTTGCATGTGGAGCCCTGCATCACACTGTTTGTGGTGTCCTAAGGCCTGGTGACCCTCCACCTCCACCTCTTGCTGCATCCCCACACCAGCAGGCTGCACAGCAGAGGCCCGGACAGCACCCACTTGTTTCCCTGCACCCAGTGCACTGTCCTATCCTGCAGCCCACAGGCCCTCCACCTCTTCCCACAACACCCTCAAGTCAACAGATTGATCAGAGTGGGCCTCAACAGCAACCTCTGTTTCCTGGACACCCTCAGCACTGTCCTGGTCATTAGTCTGGTGGCCATCCCCAAACCTTGCTGCACACCCCCACAGTGACTGGCTCTCCCACAGGGCCCTTGGTATCACCCCCCCTATTGAACAGTGTCCTTGATTGTGTCCTGCCCAGCATACAGAGACAAGGAAGTTTCCAGGTCATCCTGTGAGGCATTGACCCCGACATTGTCATTTGTAGGCTTCAGTGGCTCAGTGTCCATGGCAGTGGCTGTAGATCCCAGTCCCACTGCCTGACCAGCCTCATCCCCACTGGACTGCTCCTCCTCCATTGTTGGCAGGTGCCTGGCATGCCTCCACATTCATCTAGTGTGGAGCTCGTAGTCTCTTGCCTCGGACTTCTTGATTCATCCCATGGCTTGTATCATGCCACGTATCCATGGGGAGTCTGGCAATGTCCCTCAGCTGTCCCTGTGGTGGTCACCTGCTGGAAATGAAAGCACAGTTGTAGGAGCAATGCCATCACAACACCACAGTCTTCCAACAATGTGTGACATCCCTGTGTGCTGCAACCTCAACTGTGGTACTGACATACATTACTGGTATTTGCAGAGTTGTGGATTGTTCACACCCTCAACACTGGTGGTCTGACTGTGTGATTGCTCACGTCAGGTTGGTCAGACATGTCCCTGGGCTGTCGCCACAATATGTTGGGCTTGGCATACCCAGATCCATACCATATTAAACCCCACGTATGCATATCATGGTACACATATCCTGACATGCTCCAATTAGACTGTTGCCACATTATGGTAGCTTGCACATACCCCTGCTGTCCATGACTGAGTCCCTCCCAGACCCCACGCCCCCCCCCGGTGCACATGTATGTCTCACTCTTGTCTTATCCCATATGAGTAGCGTTCCAGTTCTGCACCATTTCTGTTGCTCTACACTGTACCACTTCCATTCTGTGTATGGCCAGGCCATTAACACACACACACTGTGCACAGGTCTACTGATAGTGTGGCACAAGTGTCCTCTTCTGTGCCATGTCCACCCCCTGTGGGCTGATGGTGGTACCACACACTGTGCACACTGGCATCCTGCTGGGCCTACCCACAGCCATTGCTCAATGGTTGTGTCCCTCCCTGCCAGCGGGCCTCATCACACGCATGCCACCATCACATTGTGTGTCCATCAAGTACAATCCTCCAGTCATGCCACATCCCTGTGGATTGGTGGCGGATATCAGGCAGCCCTGTGTAGCCAGTCCCTGGCAATGGGTGAGGTACATAGAGTCTGCAGGGCAGCTGCTGTGGTCCCCCATAAAACAGCAGGAACGGGTTAGGGGTGGGATACTACAGACCAAGCAGCCTGACATCAATAGCAAGGCAGATCATGGTCATAGTTCTTTTGGTTGGCACAGTGGAATGTCTTGTTGTGAAAATTGTACTGGATCTGTGAGAACATTGTGTTACTGGGGGGATTCTGTCAGACGTACCTCAATGGTATATGTCGACTGAGTTACCTGAGGGGTGGTTCAGGGAGGGCTACTGGACGTGGCCTACCTGGACTTCAGCAGGCTCTTCGACACTGTGCCACATCCACCCCTGTTACACAGGCCAGGGACATGGGAGTGTGTAGGATGGTAGTGCAGTTGGTGCGAAACTGGCTGAAGTGCATAGAGGTGTACCAGCTGCACGTCAACACCGCCACTGCAAAGACCATCACAGCGACAGAATTTGTGAAAAGCGTTGGGTCCACTGTGATGGCCCCCTTGCACTGGTATTGTATTTCTAGTATTTCGCCACCTCCCCTAGACAATTCCAACTCAAAGTTGTATATGTAGAGACTGGGGGTGGGGGGGTTTGGGGTGTGCAGCCCCCCGAAGAAAACACAGACACAGACACATCCCTGGCAGAACAATGCTGACACTCATAGATACATAGATACATAGACAGTGTCGGCAGATAAGGGCCTATGGCCCACCCAGTCTGCCCATTTGAGCTTGTAAGTTCAGTTTATGTTTTCCTAGAAGTCTGTTGCCCCTTACCCCTGACCTCCAGAATTCCTTTATGTCTATCCCATGCATTCTTAAATCCTGTGATTGTTTCAGCCCCCACCACTTCCTCTGGCAGGGTGTTCCACTTGTCCACCACCCATTCTGTGAAGAAATTCTTCCTCACGTTTCCTCTGAATCATCCTCCCTCCAACTTCATCCCATGCCCTCTAGTCATGGAACATCTTTTGCACTGAAAAATAGTGTATCCTGCACCCTGTTCCTCCCTGTAAGATACTTGTATGTCTCCATCATATCCCCTCTCCCTCCTCTCCTCCAGGGAGTACATGTTCAGTTCCTTCAACCTGTCCTCATAGGACTTGTGATGCAATCCATGCACCATCTTTGTTGCCCTCCTCTGAACCTTCTCTACCCTGTCTATGTCCTTACGTAGGTATGGTCTCCAGAACTGTACACTGTACACTGTACTCCAGGTGGGGCCTCACTAGTGTCTTGTATAGTGGAATTATGACCTCCCTTTTCCTGCTGGTGATGCCCCTGCCTATGCATCCCAGCATCCTATTTGCTTTACCTGCTGCCTTGTCACACTGTTTCCCTACCTTGAGGTCATCAGAGATGATAACCCCACTCGACATTGAGTCTGTTGCTGTCAGGGATGTCAGCGAGAAGGGTGTCGCCTCACCATGGTGAAACCATGCAGAGCTCAGTGAGTGGTGGTAGAAATCATTCACATATTTGGGACTGTCTAGTACAGTATGCCCTGCAAGCCCATTGGTCCACACTGGGGACCAATGGGCTTATGGCCCATACTGTACCTGTCATTCGGCAGGCAGCTGGGCAGTATGCGGGCAGGATGCTGCCGCCCACTGAAGATGGGGCGGAGCGGAGTGGGAAAGGAGTTCTGTGTGGGTGGGTGGTGCCACTGGATCACCAGGGCATGTAATTACAGAGGGTTACTGCGATCATGGCAACAGGTGGGGGGGTTCACTAGACCACCAGGGATGGTCAAATTGACTTATATCAGGGAATCGTGGACTTGGGTGGGTGGGGGAACCACCAGGGATGGTCATGTCTTATATTCATCGGGGACTCGGGGATTGGGGGCACTAGACTACCAGGGATATATCTTTCAACATATACTGCATGATCATGGCTACGGGCGGGGGATTCCACTTGACCACTGTGTTTCAGTTTGTGCATGCGGACGGTGTTCTGGGCAGGTGGGTGGCCACCCTCAGCTGGGCTGCTGTGTTGTGCCCTGCAATACTACAGTCCACCTGTGGGTGGCCAGGAGTTGTTCCTACTCTGCACGAGTTCAACTTTGAGCTCCCCTATGCGGCGCAGTGCAGGAATGCACCAGCATATGTTCTGCACATCCAGGGCTGAATATTGGGATGTGCCATATATGCATGGGCAAGTCCCCTGCATCTGCACCGCATAGGATTACATTGTGCCCCGGCGCATTGGGATTTGTGCTGCACCGGGCAGCCCTTTCAATATCCCACTGGAGCACAATGCAGGGTTGCGCCAACACAACTCTGTTGTGCCTGGTGCAACCCCTTTGAATATCCGGGCCCATATATATTTTAAAAAGATCTTTGACCTGTTGAGGTCAACATCCATGGCACTGAGAAAAAATTATACAGCCTGGTGGAGACTGTACTACAATGTCTAGAAAAAAAGGAAACTAAAAGGGAGGGGACTTTCTTCAAGGACACTTTTTTTGCCAGCATGCCAAGCTGCTGCTTGTATCTACACTCCAGGGGCAGTAATCCAGTAGCCCTCAAAAGGGTACAATGATGGGTCCTTGTTGGCAACTGAGTAGAAAATCTGGCAATTAAATTTAAGAGTACCCTAAGTCTAGATAATAATCCTACCCCTGCTGAATGGTAAAATAATAATCCATAATCTATTATTGGAATTAAAAATCTTCATGCCAACATTTTCCTGGTAGAGGGAACCAGGAGTGAATTAAGATGATAAAGTGCTCCCAGTCTTTGATGCAAAACCTTAGTTATAGTGCCATCTACTGCAGGACATGCAGGTTGATGCATAAGGGGCACAAAAACACAGGGGCAACATATCAGCTGGGGATGGGGGCTATGGCATGCCCCTAGCAGGACAGGGGCATGTGGATGTCCATCCCTGCTGTCCTCATGGTATGGTGTCAGTGTGGCATGGCAGCAGGAAGTGCACACAGGATGTGGTGTGGACAGGCAGGGGGATCACAGGCAGGTAGGGGGTGGACAGACTCACACTAGACAAGACACTAGTGAGGCCTCAGCTCGAGTACGGTCTCCATTTCTAGAGGCCTTCCCTACATATGGACATGGACAGGGTGGAGGCAGTACAGGGAAGGATACCCAGGATGATGCAAGGATCTCTTTACACCACCTGTGAGGAAGGGCTGTAAGACTGATGTATATACTCCCTGGGGAGGGTGGGAGGGGGTGATATGATTGGGACATGTCAGTACCTCGCAGGGTGGAACAGGATGCAGGATAACACATTGTTCATCGACACATATGTACACATATATACCGGGACTAGGGGACATGAGATGACACTGGAGGGTGGTTCAGTGGGACTGTGAGGTAGAATGCCTCCATGAAGAGGGTGTGAACTAATGGATCAGCCTGCAGGTAGAGTCAGTGGTGGCTGACACTAGTACAGATGTACAACATGCATGGGACAGGCATCAGGGGAGTATGGTAGTCAGGATAGGGGGGGCAACCTAGTTGTTGGGAGGCCTGAAATGGCAATGTCTGTGCACACATGTCCAGACCTGGTGGGCTATAAGCACTTAACTGCCACCATCATCTATGTATCTATGTCAGGACCCATAGCAGGTGGCACCATGCCTGCACCAACAGCCGACAGCAGCCATTGTAGGCTGTCATGTGTGCGTGGCACTTGTGCATGACAGGCAAGGTCACCCTGCGGTTCTACATGCACAGTACATGCCCCCCCCACTCCACCCCTATATGCTGCAAGGGGCACATGCCTCATCCTGTGCACTGTTCACAGCATGGTCAAAGCATCCCCATGTGTGTCCCGGCATCATGTCCATGGTGCCATCCATACACACTGCTGCCATGCAGGTCTGTCAGACCCTGACATGGGCCTGTGAGACTTGGGACAGCACACCCCACATCCCACAGATTCTTCCTGGTGGGCATAAACAACACCAGGTGTGTGTGTGTCACACATCATGGCATGTGTGTGCACACAAGGTGCACTTACCATGTGCCTCCGCTGCACTACCCCACACACTGTCTGAGCATCCATGTACTGCAGCTGCCATGCTGTCTTACAGTTTCTGTTTGTGTGACCTGCCTTGGCCTTGCAGTGTCCCTGACCTCCTTGCATGATGGTGTGTCCTCCTCTCTTCCAAACCTGCCTGGTTGCTGAGTCCACCACCATCATGGCCACCTGTGGATATAGACATATGCGGGATAAACTTGAAGTACTGCACTTTGCCATATGAGGTGGTGTCGGATATGGGTACGGGACATGTTACACCTGTGTGATACCTACAGTCCTGTCATGTCCTGATGGTCTGTATGGCCACATTAGTGGCCACAGCCACCCCTCTCAGATGTCTCAGTAGGGTGGGGTCCCTCCTGGCCAAGTCCTGACTGCGGTGCTTCAGTTGTTTAGGTGTCCTCCTGACCCCATGCTGTTCTTTCAGTTTGCCTGCAATCCTGGCCCACACCTGGTCCCTCTCTCCTGGGGTGTGGCTTTTGCAGCCAGGTGGGAGCAGGGACCTGGACCATTGCTGGACCAGACTCACTAGTTGGGCAGATTCATCAGGTGAGAAATTAGGTGCCCTGATGCTTAAATTGGCCATCTGTGCACTGTTTATCTGCCTGCCAAGTTGTGGTGGCTCACAGTCCTCATAACAGGATGCACTATCCTCCCTCCTGAGTGGCTTGGTGTGTCACATGCTGTGAAGTATATTTCTTGCATGGTCACACTACATATTCATGCACACCATATTTGCATATAAGCTTTCCCCATATCGCACTCTGCGGAATATTTCACCTCATGTTGCGGCTTGAGGGTTTTTTCACCGCATGGTCTGGACATGAGTTGTAATCATCTGTGTATAGGTTGTAGGGCAGGGATTGGAGGTGTCATTACAGTGGCTGTGGAGTGGTGCAGTTCCTGCCATGGGGTGCACAGGTGTGTCTTGAGGGTGGTGCAGTCTCGGTTCTGTGTGCTGTGTGGTGGGGGCTAGTACAGGGGTTGTGGCTGAGTCACAGAGGGTGTATGGCAGGGTGACGGTGCTGTTGGGTTGCTGGGATGGGGTGCTGTGTGGGGGTTGGTGTGGTGAGGTTGTTGACTGGGTCTGCCATTGGATGGATAGGCCACTGGCAGTGCCATGTACCTGCTGGCTAGTACTGGCAACATGTCCCCCTGGTCCTGGGTCCCCACCTGCAGCAACATCCTGTCACAGGCACATGCACACCGACCATCCACACCTTGGGCGGACATGTACATATATGCATATGAATTGTGCACTGCTGCATTGGGTATCAACCAGTGTTCTTGTTGCAATGACAGATGTGTGCATTGTCCACCAGGAGCAACACACCAGGGCACTGATCATGTCACAGTGCAACAATGTGTGGTGCACGGCACTGAGCAGACATTCATGTGTGCTGGCATGTGTTGTTCAGGCATGCACACGTGGATGTCCTCCTGTCTGGGCCACACAAGGAACATTGATTTCCTGCAGGTGAAGTGGTTCCTTATGAGTTCCACCCACACCTGCTGGCCTATTGCTGTGTTGCTTGCCGCTTGCTGGTGGTGACCCACATCTGTGTCTCCAGTGTGCTGCTCTGCATCCATATCACTGTTCTCCATGGCCTCTGTTGGCAGGGGCACCCTCTCACTGATTGCTAGGTTGTGCAGGATGCAGCAGGCCATGGTGATCTTACAAGCCATCTCTGGGGTTTATTGCAGTGTGCCATCAGATCTGTCCAGTCTTCTGAACCGTGACATTAGGAGCACAAAGGTTCTCTCAATCACTGACCGTGTTGTGATATGTGCCTCATTATACACCTCTTCTGCCGCATTCTGTGAGTGCAGCATTGGCATCATCAACCATGGCAGTTGTGGGTATCTGCTGTCACTTGTGGGGTGTTCAGAACAGTGGGTCAGTTAGCATGCTGGTATGTCTCACCCATGTGGCTCTGTGCACTGCCCTCAGCCCATCCACCCTGCAGTGATTGTGTACATGTTCACCCACCTATCAGCCAGCCACATCCAATTTCTCTAGTCTGGAATGCCTGATTCAGGCCACTGTGCCTGAATATGTAAGAGTCATGGCATGATCCAGGGTACTGGGCTACCGTTGTAAATGAGCAGCAGCTCAACCAAGATAATCCTAACTCATATTACCTTTGTATGAATAAAATATTTTACTACTACTACATCTAGTATCCGACAGTGGCTATCATACACCACCTAGATGTTGAGTGAGTGGTAGCTCTTGTGGTTTACAAAGGCATCCCTCTCTTCAGGTGGTGCCTTGATTGCCACATGTGACCAGTGTGTGCAGTCAATGGCACCCAGAACACTGAGGAACTGTGCCAGTGTGTCAAAGGCCTGCTTGATGGCCTGCTGCTGCTGTGAACCCAATGGGAAGCAGATGTACCTGTCACAGCAAGACATCCATTAACTGTATTAGGCACCAGGACATGATGGACTGGGATATTCCCACTGTATCTCCACTGGGTGTTTGGAATGTCCCAGTCCCAAGACAGCACAGTGCTGCACTTGCCTTCCTTGACATTGACAGGTATTGCATGCCCCCTTTATGTTGCACTGTGCAATCTTTGTCCAGCTCCTGGCACATCATTCTGATGGCAGCCTTGTTCAGTCGGTACCATGCTATTCACTGCTCCTCAGTGTGATCCTCATAGGATGTTCTGCATCGTATCACTCTGGGTGGCATACCAAATGTCTGGCTGCTGCTGCTGTGGTGGGACATTCCCATGCATCCTGCCATTCTGGTTCCTCCTACGCCATCACCGCCTCTACCACCTTTCTGCTGCCAGCATGATGCCCAGTAGGACTGTTGTTGCTGGCATGGTTGTCCTTTTCAGGTCTCACACTCCTTTCTTATTCAGTACTAGCTCTGGGGTGTATCCCTTTAACTGTGCTACACTGCCCTTTATATAGTGGAGTGCACTTAGACCACCTTTTTCATGGTCTAAGTAGTGGGGACTTAGATGGACACATGCTCACTGTGCAGACTTTCCTGAATCTGAGATTAGGGGATACTGCAGCTTTTCCTGGATGCATCTCATAGTGCGCCATGTTGCAGGTTGTTTTTTGGTGCAACTTTGGCAGCAAACCTCCTTGCCACAGCACCACAGCATTTTGGCGCAAGGTTAGTTTCTGAATCCAATTTGCTGCTGCTTTGGATGCAACTTGTGACTTGCGTTGTTCTTTTTGGATGCAAGTCGCATGTGTTCATGCTGGGGCTTTGAAAATCCGGCCCCAAATTTACAATCAAATTAGAATCTATATGAGAGTATGCAATTATCAATTATTTTTTCTTATAGTGAGCAACACAGACCCCAAGAGAATGTATTATAGGGATTACAAGATTTGGATGAACCCGGTCTTTTCACTTTCTTAGTTCCCAACTGCAAATAAAGTGAAAATCTGAATAGTCCAAAATCAGAAACAAAACTAAAGTGAAATAATATAAATGTATAAAAGCTTTAAGAATGAAACACAACAGGGTACAAGAACACAGTTTTCACCAGAGCTCCCAAGAAGGCAAGAAACCAATTATTACTTTGTTAACCTGCTCAGAAATGGTCTGGGTCTTATCTATTATTATGTAAACACTCATTTTAAAAAAAATACAAAATGTCTTTAGCAGAGTTTACGAGGTTTTGCAGTCTCCCTCATGAAACTCCCAGGGATGGAAAGATTAAACCGAAGCAGGCTTGGATTAGTCTCACTAATTGCCTGCATCACAGATGAACTTAGCATTCAGTGCCATTTTGGACTCTATGTCCCAGCAAGAGGTGCCTCATGGTCCTCACTACTGTTGGCAGACTGCACTGAAAGACACATGCAGTTAGGGCATGGTGCCGCTGTACTGAGCTGCACAGTGCTTCCCACCTACCTGCCCACCCAAAGCTAGGCTACTTTCTATGCTTGCATGGACCTATCAGCCTACTTTTTACCCCCTCCATTAATGGTTCACCCCGGCCAGTGCCCCCCGTACATCTCATTTGGATCCTTCCAGCACATTCTATTCTAAAAAGTGACTGCCAATAGCTGCAGCTACATTAGGACCCACTTCAACCCTCCAAATTCCTGGACATGCAGTGAGGATCCGGCGTGAGTCACTCCAGCATAACTCTCCCTCCCACTAGGCTGTTTTTTTCTGCCTTTGCTTCCTGTTAATAATGCTGCTGGTGTATTTATTACAATTATTAGGTTAGGCACAGCTAACTGTAGATTTCTGCCACCATCATCAAATCTGCTTGACCTTGTCTCAGACACTCCTACTGTTTATAATTGTTAATACTACTTACAGTATAGCTTACTAGCAGACCCTATTCTATACCTATCCTGGTCTGTGACTCACTTTACTCTTCCTGTCATTATGCACCCCCATCCAATCTGCTATTCTTTGGTGCTCAGTGCTAGTATCTTTATATCTTATCTCTGACTACATAACTGCCCCACTCTGTCTGCCCAAGGAGTCTGCCCGGCAGAATCTTAATGACTTTTGTTACTCAAACCTTTTGTTCACTCAGACCATCAAAATCTGACCCCACTTCTGTCCTCTGGCCACTTGTACCTGCTTGCCAAATTTGTGAATAAACACCACCATAGTTCATTATTTTGGTTGCCCCATTCTCCTTGCCCCTCGTAACCTACAGTACCTCTACATTATTACCCTGATCTTATCCGACGATATTGAACCCCTAACCCTGCTCCTGCAGCACCTCTAAATAGCTCTGACCCTCGTTGGACTGGGGTAAAGGGCCTAAAATTAGTCCACCTCAATATACAAGCCTGCTTTGCAATCTTCCTGAATTAGAGGCCTGGGCATCCTTATACAACCTGATATTTTATGTGTCTCAGAAACTTGTCTAAAACCCTCCACTCCTTATTCAGCCTACTGTATACCAAATTACAATTTATTATGATGTGTTCGCCCCTCCTCCACAAGGGGAGTTGTTGTAGCTATCTATTTTAAGGAACATCTGAATCTCTGTTCTCCCTATCCCCCATCTCTCACACTGTGAGGCTTTGCATTCCATCCTCCTTCTGGGAGGTACAAAAAGCTTCAAATCATCTGTACCTATCAAAGGTGGCATTGCCGGTGTCTCTGAGCTTATCTGTCAATCTGCCTCTTTAACTGGTCACAATGAAACAATCCTACTCGGTGACATCAGCCTTGATTGGGGAGGTAAATCCTTTGATACTCTAGTTCAAAAATAACACATGCACCAACTCATCTCTGACCTGAGTAGACTTTCTGTGGCTACTGGCATGCATAACATAATCAACTGGGCCCTGACAAATGGGATCAGCAGAATCTCTGGTGCTGGTATCCTTTCAGATGCAATTGCTGATCACTGCCCTATTTACTGCATATGGCAGGTTTGTGCACGTTCTAGCCCCGGCCGAGTTATCTCTTTTTCATGTCTTTTCTAAACTAAACCCTGCTGCTTTTCTGGTTGACTTATCCAAGATAGACTGGAGCCCACTGTATACCACTAATAACATTAATGAAGCCTTAGATTACTTTATCACCCACTTCAGTATTCTCCAGGACCGTCACTCCCCTGTAGTGTCATGCAGGATATGTGGTGCTCCTACAAGATGGCTTCACAAAGACCTCCTTGTTCAACTTAAGTCTAGGGACAAGAGCTGGTCTAAACGTAGGACCTCTAGCCTACAGGCTGACTTGTATGAATACCGGGCTAAGCTAAATGCTTGCAAAAAGGCCATACACCTTTCAAAGAGCTCTTATTGTAAAAATATTCTTCTCAATGCTGCTGGTGACTCCCAAATTTTCTGCGCAATACACAATGACAACCCTGCCACCATTATTAACTCCTTCAATCATTACTTCTCTGACCTAACCAGATATATTGGTCCTACTTCAACATGCCCTGCCTCCTGATCCCTTCCTCACAAATGACACTCACAACACCACTCCTCGCTTCCACTGCCATACTGTTTCTCATCAGGAGGTGTACAGGCTGCTAACTTCCATTTCTGTTTGCAGCAGTGTTGACTCTGATGGCCTGGAGCATAGGCTGCTTAAACTGGCAGCACCTCTCCTTGCCTCCACGCTAGCCATAATATTTAATCTGTCCCTATGCTCAGGAGTTGTTCCTAATATCTGTAAGATTGCCAAGATTGTCCCTGTCTTTAAGAAAGGTGACCCCAAATCCATCTCCAATTACTGTCCAATAGCCAACCTCTCTGTCATGAGCAAATTTCTAGAAAAGCTTGTTTCGATCCAAACTATCACCTACCTTCATAACCAAAACCTCCTCTCTGATGCCCAGCACGGTTTCATAAAAGGCCATAGTACTGCCACTGCTCTTCTCAAATTCACCAATGATACAAAAGTTGAAATGGACAATAGTCCACTAACAGGTGCTGTCTTTATTGACCTTACAAAGGCCTTTGACCTTGTAGACCACTCTTTTTTTAAATCTAAAATGCTATCCCTCGGCTTCTCCCCCGAGGTGGTTAGCTGGTACAACAGCTACCTAACTGACAAGCAGCAGTTTGTTTAAAATAAATCTGGTGTTTCTGACTTATCCACTATCAATCAGCATTGGTGTACCCTAAGGCTCTATACTTGGCCCCTTTCTCTTCACCATATTCATTGATGATCTGTCTCTGGATGGCACTGCTTGCTCCTCTCTGCTCTATGCTGACAACCTTGTTCTCTATACTAGCTCTAATAACAACACTGACCTTAATTCTACCCTTACATCTGGTTTTCACAACATCCATTCCTGGCACTCCAACAACAAGTTATTACTTAACAAAACTCACTCCATGCTATTTGGTTCTTCCCCAAGATTAAGGAAATGTATTGGGCAGTTGTCCATGTCCTGCTGTGACAGCTCTCTCCTTGAAATGTCACAAAATGTCACTCATTTCAAATACCTCGGCATTACCATTGACCCCTCACTGGACTTTGCCAAACACATCTCAAAGACTTTCAGAGCTGTAAACTGCATGCTTGGCCTACAAAACTAGTTATGACCTTCCACTCTCTGCCAGAATTTTTATTGTGCAGGGTGTCCTTCTTCCTTCTCTCACCTATGGATCTGTCATCTATGTAGGTGCTGCCAAAGCTAATCTCCCCAAATAACACGTTACGGTCTGGGTTTTCATTGCTATGCTGATGATACCCAGCTGTATATGTTTTTAGTGCCCGGCCAGGATGCTGCCTTGTCGGTATTTAATAACTGCCTTGCAGAAATCCAAGATTGGATGAATGGGAGTTGGTTGAGGTTAAACCACGAGAAAACTGAGGTGTTGGTTATGGATAAAGGTTGCTGTGAGGTGGGTCTGCCAGTTGGATCGCACTCTGGCGTATGGCTTGCAGGCGTTCCACTGACAACCTCAGATCAGGTGCGGAATCTTGGTGTAATAATTGATGACTACTTGACGCTTAAAGCTCAGGTGTCAGTGGTGGTCAAAACTTCCTTTTTCCATCTGAGGAATATCACCAGGGTGAAGCACCTGGTTCCTCAGAAAGATCTTCAACATTGATCCACGCCTTTGTTACCTCCATTGACTATTGCAACTCCCTGTACCTAGGGCTATCGGGGTTGGCTTAGCCATCTGCAGCTAGTGCAGAATGCGGCGGCCAGGTTGTTGACTGGTTCTTCTAGATCCAGTCATATAGTACTGTGCTCGCTGGACTGCACTGGCTGCCAGTATTTTGGTGAATCACCTTCAAGGTCGGTTTGCTGACCTATAAAGCTCTACATGACCAGGGACCAACTTACCTGAAAGAGCTCCTGTGCCCCTACTGTCCCTCCCTCCCCCTCCGATCCACTGACGAGGGATTGCTGGAGATTCCCAGGGTCCGTTTGAAATCTTTAGGGGCTAGGTCATTTAGCTGTATGGCCCCGACCCTGTGGAATTCTCTACTTCATCAGGTGCGAAATAGTCCGACTGTCCTGAGCTTTAAAGGAGCCTTGAAGACCCACCTTTTTAGTATAGCTTTTAATGATTTATAATAGTTTTAAACTCCGTCTATTTATTGTTTTATGATATTGTACAGGTGCTTTGGATTGAAGAAAAGTGCCTTTTTATAAATAAAAATTGATTGATTGATTGAAATGGAACACTACCAACAATAATATATGTCGGTTTTCCTTGGCTTCACATCGTCTCACTCATCACAGTCAACTATACTATGGCTTAAACTGGTTCTCACCTGAGGCAATCTGCTTATATGCTCTTGGCACCTTGATGGATAGCATGGTTAGATCGGGTGTTCCCTCCTCCCTAGCCTTAATGCTGACTGTGCAAAGCCTCCTTTATCCCCTTCGCTCAGGTGATAAGACTCTGCTCTTGGTTTCTAGATGCAAAACATCCATGGGATCCCAGCTTTTCTCCTACTATGCTCCACATTACTGGAACTCCTTTCCTGCACTCATCCATCTCTCCTCTCCTCATGCCTGCTTCAAATGGGAACTATGCAACTACCTCTTAGCCTCTGACCCCTGCACCTGCTTCATTCATCCTTGATTCACCTATTCCTTTACACACATGAACACTGCCTGTACATGATGTTGAACTTGAGCCACTTGAAGCTTATTCATAGCTTCAACTGGCTTTAAACTACAGAAATTGCTGTCTGAGCCAACATTATTGCAAAAGAGGAAATTGTATCACTTTCTCAACTATTCCCTACAGTCTGGTCACATTTTCCAAAAGGAATACATGTTTCTGTGAAAGGATTACCCATTGATACCTACATTATATATGCTCCATAAGATACATAAAAGCCATGAGACACCACCTGAAAGGCCAATTGTTTCAGGGATAGGTTTTATTACTGAGAACCTATTCTGCTTTGTAGGCTCTAGGTGGCTGGCTACAGTGATGGAAGGTGTGCAATAACATCTGCTACTGCAACGCCCACAAGGATAATCAAAATGCTGATGGGTTGGGTACAACAGGTTGGGTCTGGGACATGCTGCAAGACATCCTGTTGGAGTACGCAGCACAAAACATCTCCAGTGCTGGTGAAATGGGACTTTTCTTTCATTGTGTTGTGCAGGGCACTTTAACATTTAAATCGGAGCTCACACAGGGTCCAAAAAAGGCTATGGAAAGGGTGTCAGTCCTAGCCTGTTGTAACATGACTGGTTGGAAAATCCACCATGCCATGATGTTTTAGAGGTGTTGCTCACATGCCTCTGGCATACTGCAGCAACAAAACCTCATGGATGAAAAGTGAGATTTTCACAGAATGGGTCAGGGCATAGGATAAAAAACTCCATGGCTATAAAATCGCACTTCTACAAGACAATTTTACAGGGCACCCTGACGTGCAGAACCTGTACAATATAAAGCTTTCTTTTTTACCACCTAACACCACCTCTATTATACAGCCCCTTGACCAGGTGTTATTTATTCCATGAAGTGCCATTATATGAGAGAAATGAGAGCCAGGGTGCTTGCAGCTTTGGGGCATTTGTTCAGACTTAACTATTTTAAACAGACAGGTGGATGATCAGTACAAATGTTTTATAAACAGTGAATATAATCCCATTTCTATTACCTGAAACTATGACCTTTGCTTTATCCAAGAGTAGGGATACTTTGTTGAAGCCAACGACATCCAACCAGGCTCAGGAGGATAGCATTAACTTCATCACTGAGTGTAATCTAATGACTTCCTTGATTGCTGTAACCTTAAAACAGTTATAGAATGTAACTAAATCTGACCCTGAACTTTGTCATGTGGTTAGTAATTCTCTCGGGGTGGTTTATGGTCAATCATACAAGATCAGGTTGTCCATAGCCACTTTACACCAATTAGGAATTGGTCTACCATGTTTTTCAGTTCACTCATGGATACATACTGCTGTGGCAATGTCACATTTACAAGCATGTAGTCCAAGGCAGAAACTTTGTAAGTTCAACCACCAACACATTTAATTGCTTGCAAAACATCAGTCATTATTTATGCTCTAAGGTGTCACTGATTGTCTCTTTATATCAGCTGTTCTATATGATTGATGAGACAGGATTCAAGAGCATCTCCATTCTATTTCTAGATGAAAAATGTGACACACTTGTGGGTGCCCATAGGCACCAGTTTCTCAATTCTGACCCATCCACACTTAAAGGAATGGGTACTGATCACATCCCCATTCATCATGGGGGGAGGTGGTAACCACCTCAAAATGCTTCTCCAGTGAGAAAGCAGAATAATCTTCAACTTCAAAGCAGTTGCCCCCAAGAGTTGTGAATTAAATCTGGAACATCATCCCTTTTCTTTAGTTTATAGAGTCCTTTTGGTATTAGGGTCCTCTTTATTTGTCAGAACTTAGTTGTTCATCATCATCTGTACTTTATTATTCCCTTCCATAGATCCCCATAGTTTATTCTAAACCATAATTTATGTTGTTCCTTTATATTTATCTGCTTTTTTGTTCTGTTTAAGGTTCATGCTCTGTTCCTGATATACCTCCAGATTTGATGTCTGCTGCAGTTTGCTTTTTGGCTTAACTTTAAGAAATATGAAACAAGTAAAGTATTAGTTAGATTTATTTAATTAATCTTTATATTCCAGTTGCAGTACTCTCACTACCCTTGTCTTTTTAATATTTTCTTTTTTTTTGCTATAACAGCTCCTTATCCATCTCATCCAGGGGTGGCTGATCAGCCCTGTCCTCATTCCTCTGAACCTGCCACGGTCTCCCCTGGGACCTATTGCTCTTGGGAGTCCTCCCATGAATGTCCGATCATGGCAGGGCCAGAGGGAGGAGGGCTGTCCTTCCTTCTGATGCACATATATACAGGGAGGATCATCCTGAGTGGAGGCATGAGCCCATCCAGATCAGACATGGCTTCATGAAGTCCCTGACACTTTTCCACTTTTTCTTCCCCACCCCTGCCATAGGAGTCATTGGACATCTGGCATTTGCATAGAGGTGCTCACGCAGAATGTTTCTTGGTTCCTTCCTTTCATACCAACCCCACTGCACTACCACCAGGCCTCCACCTGGTAGCAGATGTAGGCTGGGCTGACATCCTTTCCCTCCCCAGGAGAAGAGAGCAATCCTTCAGATGCTTGGTCCTTTCTGGATCCATGATGCCAGCATGACAACCCAGACCGTGATGTCCACTACAGCGCCAGGAACCCGTCAACAACCCCAACCACGATGCAACCCTGAACCAACCGGCAACATCCTGATGGTCAATGTGGGATGGGCTGTGCCCCCCACACCCACCTACTAAATATATCTAACACCATGTTGCACAGACATTGGAGTTAGATATTTACCCCCCATCACCATACTGTGTCTCGAACAAAACCCCCATCGCTGCCAGTTTAGGTGCAGTGGGGGTTTTGTTGTGGGGGGGTTCTCTGTCTGGGTGTTGAGGTAGTGGCGGAATACCATCCTTTCCCACCCTTACCAACTCCCAGCAACTTGAGCTCATTCTCAAACCTGGGTCACTGGCACTGGAAATGATAAGGCACAAGCAGTGCCTCAGCACTTCAAGCTACTGGACAGGCTATCTTTTTAATATTTTTATAGTCTTGTTTTCACACCTTTCACTAGTGTTTGTATAATATTGGCTTCTAACTAGCACTGTGCCATTGTGCCTCTCATTAAAATGCAACTTAGTATGGCATACATTTTATTATGCCTTAAAATGTCTTAACAAATTAGTATTTATCTCTTTATTTTATCATATCTGTGACTTAATAGTGTATTAGTTTAATTTTCTTAAATATAGTATCTATCTCTTTATATTATCAAGTTTAAATGAAGCATGTAATGCTTGAGCCTGTCTCTTATAGAAAAACCCGTAGAGATTCAAGGCATGGGGTATTTGTGCTGTGTGGTTTCTGCACCAAATAAACCCCAGCATTCACTTTTGTGTTTTGTGGTCTTTCTGACTTTGTGCACTTCCATTTCTTTTATTTGATCTCCAGAATTAGGACTTCCTGCATGAGTAAGAGCTGATGTGACATGCAAGGAATAATAAAACAAATCTACAAAAAATATCCCTGACCCTTAGGGACTGTTGTGTCAGTAGTCAAAGGTGGAAGAGAAAATATGGTGGCAAGAACTTAAAATATGATGACCTAGTTTGTGCAGGAGGATAAGGGAGAGCAAAAGGGAAAAAGTAAAATCAAAGATGAAGGCCGTGAGGTAAGGGAATGCATGGAGTGTGGGAGGAGGGACCAGAGTAGTAACAAGAGTGAGAGAGAGCTAGCTGCAAGTGTTGGAGGAGGCAATGTGAGCATTTAGAAGAGTTTTGAGGGATGTGATAGTAGAGGAGAGATGTATTGGGAGAGGGATGCTGTTCCAGAGGTCTGGGGGATGGACAGAGATGGTAGACAAGCCTGTAGAGGTTTTGCAATGAGAAATAAAAAAAGTGCAGAAATCAGAGGAACTGAGAGAATAAGAAGAATGAACAGTGCAGGTAAGGAGAACAATTAGGTACAGTAGGCAGGAAAGGAGGAGTGACAGTATTTATCAAGTGAGGAAGAGCAGTGGAGGACATGCCATGACCAGGGGGAGAGGAGAGCAAGCAAGGTTGAAGTAAAAGGAGCAGAGGTGGGTAAGAAGTGGTTTACCTGGAACAAAGCAGCAGATGGTGTTGAAAATATGGTCCAGTATGACTGGGTAGTTTTGGGGGCAGCACAATAACCCATGCCTCTGCGGTCGAACACTGCCAAGATCACCTTAAGGATGATCTAGTGGTGGAACAGAAGTGAGAGTAAGGTTTTGCAGAGGTACAGTGTGCTAATCATTCTGCAGAGGTTGGTACATATGATATCCGTACTGGCAGAGAAATCAAAAAAGTTTAATTCCAGTCACACACTGCTGCTTCATGAAGGGCATCATCCTGCAATGGACCAAATCAAAAAAACGTCAGACATTAATTGATATTGAATGTAAAAGGGACAGTGTAAAGCTAACCAGAGGAAGTCACAATGTTCTTTTATTAGGCAGATCTAGAAACTAATGGTTTTGTACCTTTTATTAGATCAATATAGATGTAACACAAGAAAACAGTGCTTAAGCTTTTGGACCAACAAAAGTCCTTCCTTGGAAGCTTATGGCAGTTGTTTGGTAAATCACATACTATTAACACCTAGATCATACATAAAAAAACAGAAAAAATTTTCATTGGTTTAAAATGCCTTTTTAAAAAGTAATAACTGAGGTTTAAATGCATGAAACCAGTTTTATAAAGCTGTTAACTATGAAGCACTCCAAGGTCAAATGTCAACAGAGGCAGATAAGAAGAATACTTCCAGGGCCAGGCATTTTCATCAACTGACATCATGAATGAGTGATTGTGTTATGATCTGGGTATTAATAGTATTTATAAAATGGGCTTAAGAAATCCATTTCTCTGATCAGCTAATACATCATCTGAGCCGTGTCCTTTTCAGATGATATAGTAGCCAGCTGGGACTACTGGCCACCAAGATGCCCCATGACAACAAGAAATCAGTGAACTCTGCCAAGCCAAAACAGAAACGCTCACTAGCAGAGCTCACTGAAGTGCCAGCAATCCACCACCAGCACTCGTGGCAGTGCACCATATCTCAATCAAGTACACAACATCCCCCTTCCAACATAACTGTAAATATTGGATTTTGTTTCACTCACGGAGCTTTTCCTCACCATATTTCCACCACCAATCCTCTGTCATCCTCGAATTTTGTGTCACTCACAGAGCCTTTCTTCACCATATTTCCACCACCAATCCTGTGCATCCTCACTCGGCTTTTCCTAGTTCGAACTCAACCCACCCCCGCCTCCGCTGCCCTCCCAAACTTTACCATGTCCTACAGCATAAACAATTTACAAATAATGTGAGGAGGACAATAGTTGTCACTGTACAGCCAAACATTTACTTTTCAACACTGTCCATCATGATTTCAAAAAAGCAGGAAGCGGTCATCTACGGCACCCGTTGACGGACACACTCGTTCCCATCGGCCAACAAAGAACGCGCTCGCTGCTGACACTGCTATCAGTTCGGCATTCAGCGACTTCACTACCTATTTTAAAACAAAATAAAATAAATGTCCTTTATTTGTGCCAATCTTTATTTTTCACTCTGACTATGGGGACTGGGGTACAGTGATGCAACAACATAGACAGACACATTGCTATCTATGAGTAAAAATGCATGCTGCTTCTCAGGAAAATGACACCTCTCCATTTAAACATACTAAAAACAAAATTTGAAAGAGGACTCTATACTACTAATAACAGTGAACAATACCCTGAAAAATCCATAGAAACCCAGTACTACCAATTAAACACTTTTTTTACTGTAACTTTATATAGGGACTATTTTTTCTATTTCAATTATTAAACCCTCTTTTTTATATTTTTTGCTTCTTTGTCTTTTTTTTTTTGTTTTGCTCATTAAATAATTACTACAGGGGCCCATTTTATAAGTGCAATAACACACTCCGAGGTGTGGGTTACGTGCTGATAAGAGCACGCCATGGAGCATAAGGCACTTGGGGCAAGTGCCTTGCTCGTCATGTGTTATTGCTTGCATAATGTATAGGAGTGCTTGATTGCTGCTTAAAAGCAGCAAGTTTATTTCTTTGTTATCCCATCCCTATGACGGCAGGAGTTGTAAACCCCTCTTGAGTATGCCATAGCAATGGGATTATAACTGGAGCTGTTCTGCACATGTGCGCATTTTGAAATAGCAGGGCAGAATGAACAGCCACCTAGGTGAGAGCTGGCGCTAAGGGAGAGCAGTGCTACAGGCAAACAAATTAAAAGTAAGGAGTTTCTTCTGTTGCTCAATAGATTGTTTTCCCATATACTATAAAATATAAGCAAGCAATAACACACAATGAAGTGTGGGTTACGTGCTGATAAGAGCATACCCAGGGGTGCACTAAAGCACGAGGCTCTTGCGCCAAGTGCCTTATGCCCCTTGGCATGCTCTTATCAGCACATAACCCACACCTCGGAGTGTGTTATTGCACTTATAAAATGGGCTCCTGTAGTAATTATTTAATGAGTAAAACAAAAAAAAAGATGAAGAAGCCAAAAATATAAAAAAGAGGGTTTAATAATTGAAATAGAAAAAATAGTCCCTCTAAAAAGTTACTGTAAAAAAGTGTTTAATTGGCAGTACTGGGTTTCTATGGATTTCTCAGGGTATAGTTCATTGTTTTTAGTAGTATAGAGTCCTCTTTCACATTTTGTTTTTAGAATGTTTAAATGGAGAGGTGTTGTTTTCATGAGAGGCAGCATGCGTTTTTACTCATAGATGACAATGTGTCAGTCTATGTTGTTGCATCACTGTACCCCAGTCCCAATAGTCACAGTGAAAAATAAAGATTGGCAAATGAATGACATTTATTTTTATTTTGTTTTAAAATAGGTAGTGAAGTCGCTGAATGCCAAACTGATAACAGTGTCAGCAGCAAATGTGTTCTTTGTTGGTCAATGGGAGTGAGTGTGTCCATTAGTGGGTGCCATAGATGACTGCTTCCTGCTTTTTTGAAATCGCGATGGGCAGTGTTGAAAAATAAATGTTTGGCTATACAGCGACAACGATTGTCCTCCTCACATTATTTGTGAATTGTTTATGCTGTAGGACATGGTAAAGTTTGGGGCGGTGGCAGGGGGGGTTGAGTTTGAACTAGGGAAAGCCGAGTGAGGATGCACAGGATTGGTGGTGGAAATATGGTAAAGAAAGGCTCCGTGAGTGAAACAAAATTTGAGGATGACAGAGGATAGGTGAGGGAAATTTGGTGAAGAATGGCTCCGTTAGTGAAACAAAATTTGACATTTAAAGTTGTGTTGGAAGGGGGATGTTGTGTACTTGATTGAGATATGGTGTGCTGCCATGAGTGCTGGTGGTGGATTGCTGGTGCTTCAGTGAGCTCTGCTAGTGAACGTTTCTGTTTTTGCTTGGCAGAGCTCACTGATTTCTTGTTGTCATGGGGCATCTTGATGGCCAGTAGTCCTGGTTGGCTACTATATCATCTGATAAGGACATGGCTCAGATGATGTAGTATCCAATCAGAGAAGTGGATTTCTTTAGCTCATTTTATAATGCTTGGTAATTTGGGTGATAATTGAACTGAAATCACCTCTTGTGGTTTCCAGGGCAACAGTAAATCTCTTGAGCTGCACTCTCGTCTTTTTTTATGTTGTTCTGGCAAACACTCAAGGTGATTAGCAATCTACTGAGGGCACCACGAAAGACATTTGATATAGTACCTTCTGCATACCAGTTATACTTTTCATAATGGGGGGATTTCTCTGGATTCTGCTAGCTCTATTACTGTACCCTGAGCACAGTGAAAAAGGGTATCTCTCAGAGGATGCCACACAGGGAGATGTATTACATTACTCGACTTACTGCATTATTGCAACAGTCACAAGGGACTGGGTATGTATATATGACCTCCCAATCCTACAACATAACCCATGGAGCAGTTGCCATGGAGGGACTCAGCGGATTTACTATCTTATGGGACCTTGCTTCAACTCTGTACAGAAAATTATTCAATGCGCCTGTCTGCAAGACTACTAATCAGCACTCTAACAAGAGGCCAAAGCTTCATATCCGGATGGTAAACAAAGTGGTATCAGAATAAAAAAAAATGGGCAACGGCAAGAATCTTTAACCTATCTCTTGTGGCAACTATGAAACTATTGATACTATTATTAATATGCTCAGGAAATGTAGAACTTAACCCAGGACCCCCAGAGGTCATCACTGCACCAACAGACTTAGCCAAGATCAAAGGGCTAAGCTTTCTCCATATTAATGTATGCAGTCTGTTAAAGAAGATCACAATGATCCAAGCCTGGGTTAACCATACCCTACCAGATATACTAGTAGTGTCTGAGACATGGCTCAGGCCTGTCACAGCCGACAAAGACATAAACTTACCTAATTATCAAGTATTCAGAGCTGACCACCAAACTAGGGGTGGGGGCATAGCGATATATGTGAAGGACAGCCTATCTGTAACCTGCCTCAGCTCATTATCCATGGTAAAGGAATTTGAATGCCTATCCCTCAAAGTGGACCTCTCCCACACCACATCGCTGCAGCTAATCGGCTGCTATAGGCCCCCCTCAGCTGACCTCAAGCTATTATCCCACCTGGGTGACCTAATCAAAAAGGGAACAGAAGAAACTATAATCATAGGAGACCTAAACCTAAATTGGCTCTCAATGGTAGCTGCACCCTTAATATCATTCTGCGATACACATGGGTTTACAGCTCATAAATGAACCCACCAGAATCAACAAAAGAATACAAGCAACAGCACACTATTAGATGTTATACTAATGAATAAACCTCACCTTTTCTCTCATGTTGGAGTACTATTCAATGACATCAGTGACCACTGCCTTATTGTGTGGAATAAGATCAGTATGCAAGCCGTCATCCCCACCAAGTTCACAATGAGGAGATCAAAGCAAAATTAAACATTGAGGCATATCTGAAGAGATAAACCACTCCACATGATGGCAAGAGTTTTACTTAGCAAACACAGTGGAGATAGCGTATGAGGTGCTAAATGACATTATTACAGGTGCCCTTAATATCCATGCTCCAATTTCTAAGGTACGATCAAAAATAAACCTACCGCTGGTTCACTCCTGACCTTAAAGCCACCCTCCTTGACAGAGACAAGTTATGGAAAAAGGCACAAAAACTAAGATATCAACTGATTGGGAGCTGTTCAAAAAAGCCAGGAATATCTGTACCAGGAAAGTACGAGATGCTAAGGCTGCTTATTATATGTCTGAACTAGACTCCTCCTGCCACAACCCTGCTAAGTTATGGAACACCATAAAAGACATAACAGGATATGATCCAAGTAACACACTCCCAGCCAAAATACACAATGGCAAGGGAACCATCTCTGATAGACTGGAAGTCCTGGAATCATTCAACAATCACTTTACAACTGCTGGTCTAGCATTCGACACCTCTCCAGCTAACCAAATGCGTTACCAGTTAGTTATCAAGAACACTGAAGCACGGGTAACGGAGTCCACCTTCTCCTTCATACCAGCCACCCTGAAGCAGGTGGAAGAATTAATATCACAGCTGGACACCAAAAAAAGTGCAGGTGCAGACTCCCTTGATCCCTATTTTTAAAATTGCCATACAAGTATTAGCAGTGCCAATAACACACCTATTTAACCTCTCACTACAACTAGGATCTATTCCATCGATCTGGAAAACAGCCCAAGTTATCCAGCTACTGAAAGCAGGGGACCCCATGGACCTCAACAACTACAGGCCAATCTCTATCCTCCCTGTGCTATCCAAGCTGCTAGAAAAAATTTGTAAGCACCCAACTAAGAGCATATCTTGAAGAGGCTAATCTTTTAAATCCAGTGCAATCTGGGTTTAGAACCAGCCACAGCACCATCACAGCCCTGGCTAAAGTAACCAATGATTGGCAACTCAAACTGGACAAAAAAAATCGTGTCTGTGCTGTATTTTTAGACCTGAGTAAGGCATTCGATACAGTCGACCACGAACTGCTCCTCTCCTCCCTGAAATCCATAGGACTCGACTCAACCTCCATTAGATGGTTTAATAACTATCTCACAGGAAGGACCCAGCAGGTGAAGGCTGAAAGAGACCAATTACCACTCAAATCTCTCCAAAGAGGAGTTCCCCAAGGATCCATCCTCGGCCCAGTCCTATTTGCCATCTATATCAATAGCAATGGCAATAACCTCACCAAAGCCACTGTACACCTGTTTGCAGATGATACAGTATTGTATGTCAGTCACCCCTTCCCGTAACAGCATGCATAGAGCTACAAGTAGAATTCAACCTATTACAACACCAACTACTGGAAAAAAAACTCCTGCTAAATGCAAAAAAAACAAAGGTAATGTTTTTCTCCTCCCAGACACAAGCCGGACACTCCTTCCCAAACAATCTCCCCCACATATCCACTGTTCTTGGTGAAAATCTTGAATATGTTACAAAATTCAAATATCTGGGGGTCTGGGTAGACAGTAGACTCGACTACTTAGATCATCTGGAAGATCTGCTAAAAAAACTCCATCAGAGGCTTGGGCTCTATTATAGAATAAAGCACTTTCTCACAAGTGATTCTAAAAAGAAGCTGGTCCAGGCCACATTTCTATCAGTATTAGATTATGCAGATTTCCTATATGGTCCCCCAACTCATATCTGAGCAAACTGGACACACTTTACCATAGAGCCTTGAGGTTTATTACAGATCTTCCTTTCAGCACTCACCACTGCTCGCTTTATGCTGCAGTTGGATTGACCTCACTCCAATTTAGAAGAGACAGGAATGCCACACTATGGACTTACAGAGCGATATCAAAGATGCTACCAAATTACATCTCAGACTGCTTCACACAAATCACATCAAGTAAATATGCCCTAAGAAGTCTAAACTTCATCATGCTTAAAGTGCCCAAATTCAATTCTCGATATGGTAGATCTGCTATCAGCTATGCCTTATCTGCCTTACGGAATACGATGCAGAAGACCCTGAAAGTGGACAGATACATCTCATTTACATCCTTTAAATATCTGTATTTGTGGCTTATCAAAGAAAAATGTTATTGTTTCCACAAACACTAGAGTATTTCTAATCTTATCCATCTCCCTCCCCAGATAGCCAACTCATGGAAGGTAACCACCTTTACTAAGAGTCACCACCCCCTCACACTCCATGCACTCCTCCTTTCCATCCGCTTCCCCTTAATCCATTGTCATATATCACAGCCCTATACCCCTGTTATACAAACCCCCCCAGTGCCGTCCTCCTGCCCTCTTCATAAGGCCCACAGTTTATCTGTTCCACAGTATAGGCCCCCACCATCTTCCTCCTCCCCACCAGCCAGGCACACCACTTCCTGCTCCTCTTCCCCTCACCCTTATTACCACTACACCTGAATTTAATGTATAGTCTGATTAGAATGTATCCTTAGACTGTGTGTATACTGAATACTCTATGTAGTATCCTAGAGTGTGTGTATATTGAATATTTTTTATGTATCTATGTAAATTGAACCTTGACCTTACCAGGTCCATCTTGAGCTGTGCTCAACGATGTTCGCCTGGATAAATAAAGATTTGATTGATTGATTGATTGATTGATTACAGTGTGGTTATCACCCAAATCCCTGGCATTATCTTCTGTGTGGTTTACCAAACAACTGCCATAAGCTTCTGAGGAAGGACTTGGTTGGTCCGAAAGCTTAAGCACTCTTTTCTTTTGTTACATCTATGTTGGTCCAATAAAAGGTATAAAACTATTTATTTCTTGATCTGTTCTTACAAGGACAAATACGACATCTAACTAATTATTTTATCAGGCATTAACTGATCTTCCACTTATCTTCACTACCAGCTTACAGATCCCATGTCACCACAGAGAATTCAACAGAAGAGAGTCCATATAAACATGTTTACAAATAAGTGACTCGAACTGAAATAAATCTATTGAGAATAAATAGATGTAATCTTTTAATCAGTGATATATCTTTTAATTAGGGGCAATCAAGAAGTGTGGGTATCCTATAATAATAGATCCAAGTCAAGTACTGCAGTACAAACTATTGGTTATTGAATATATCCTTTTTTTCTCTGTTAAAAAAGCATCACATTTGTTCAAAGCCATGAACATGTGTGTTTTGGAATATAGTCAGTGGTTAAGAATATTCTTTTCAGAGACAAGAACTTAACAACAGTGAACAAAAAACACTGCAGGAGAGGATAAGTTTGTAGCTAGGGTCCTGTGTTATCATTCAGATTCAGTAGCATGATTTATGCTTGAACGTTAGGCCACCATTAATGTTGCCTAGCATCCATCTGGAATTTATGCAAACTGTGCTCCAAAAATGATGTATGTATGAGGAAAAGTGATACATAGATACATAGACAGTGTCGGCAGATAAGGGCCTATGGCCCACCCAGTCTGCCCATTTGAGCTTGTAAGTTCAGTTTATGTTTTCCCAGAAGTCTGTTGCCCCTTACCCCTGACCTCCAGAATTCCTTTATGTCTATCTCATGCATTCTTAAATCCTGTGATTGTTTCAGCCCCACCACTTCCTCTGGCAGGGTGTTCCACTTGTTCACCACCCGTTCTGTGAAGAAATTCTTCCTCATGTTTCCTCTGAATCGTCCTCCCTCCAACTTCATCCCATGCCCTTTAGTCCTGGAACATCTTTTTCACTTAAAAATAGTGTATTCCTTCACCCTGTTTGTCCCTGTAAGATACTTGTATGTCTCTATCATATCCCCTCTCTCCCTCCTCTCCTCCAGGGAGTACATGTTCAGTTCCTTCAACCTGTCCTCATAGGACTTGTGATGCAATCCATGCACCATCTTGTTGCCCTCCTCTGAACCTTCTACCCTGTCTATGTCCTTACATAGGTAAGGTCTCCAGAACTGTACAATGTACTCCAGGTGGGCCTCACTAGTGTCTTGTATAGTGGAATTATGACCTCCTTTTCCTGCTGGTGATGCCCCTGCCTATGCATCCCAGCATCCTATTTGCTTTACCTGCTGCCTTGTCACACTGTTTCCTACCTTGAGGTAATCAGAGATGATAACCCCAAGATCCCTTTCCTGCTTGGTGCATGCTATATCCTCACCCCCCAACTGATATATTGTGCCAGGGCTTTTGTGCCCCATATGCATTATCTTGCACTCTTTGCATTGAATTTCAACTGCCAAACCCCTGACCATTCTTCAAGTTTCTGCAGGTCCCTTCTCATTCTGTCTACACCCTCTGGTGTGTGTACTCTGTTACAGAGCTTTGTGTCATCAGTGAACAGTGAAATTCTGCCTTCTAGGTCCTACACAATGTCACTGATGAAGATGTTGAATAGGACCAGTCCCAGCACTGATCCCTGTGGTACCCCACTGGTCACTTTTCCCTCTGTGGAGTGACAGCCATTTACCACCACCCTCTGTGTTCTGCCGCCCAGCCAGTTACCCACCCACCACACTACTGTCCTGCCCACACTCATATTCCCCAGTTTGTGTAATAGTCTTCTATGTGGCACAGTGTCAAAGGCCTTGCTGAAATCCAGATAGGCCATGTCCACTGCCCTCCCTTGATCCACCTCGCTAGTCACCCAGTCAAAAAATTCAACTAGGTTGGTCTGACATGACCTCCCCCTGGTGAAACCATGCTGCCTTGGGTCCTGTAGTCCATTGACAACCAGATGTTCCACTAATATCTCCTTCAGTAGTGCTTGCATGATCTTCCCCACTACTGAGGTGAGGCTGACTGGTATGTAGTTCCCCGCTTCCTCTTTGTTCCCACTTTTGTATAAGAGGACTACATCTGCTATCCTCCAGTCTTTGGGTACCTCCCCTGTTTCCAGTGATTGGCTTAACAGGATAGCCAGAGGTTCAGCCACCACCTCTTAGTTCTTTATGACCATGGGTGCACCCCATCTGGCCCCATTGCTTTTATCAACTCTATTACTTCCAGTTCCTTCAGGACCCTTTCTTGTGTAAAGGGACTTGTGTCCATTTCTGCACCATTCTCACCCTTTGTACCCTTCCAGACCCATTACCCTCTTCTTCCTCAGTAAAGACTGAGCAGAAATACCTGTTCAATATGTCAGCTTTACTGTTGTCATCCTCCACGCCCCCATCCTCACCCTTCAGTCTCACTATCCCTCCCTTTGCCTTTTTTTTTCACTTATGTACCTGTAAAAGGTTTTGTCCCCTCTACCCACTGATTTTGCAATGTGTTCTTCTGTCTGAGCTTTGGCTTCCCTTACTGACCTCCCTGCCTCCCTTTGCTTCTCCTGGTACTTCTCCCTATCTCATTCTGCCTGTGTCTTTTTGTATTGCCTGAATGCAATCTTTTTGGCTTTCACTTTCTTTGCTACCTTTTGGAAACCATAATGGTCTCCTCTTCATTTTCCTCTTGCTAACCTGCTTAATGCATAATTCTGTTGCTCTTGTAATCCCCATTTTAAATACTGCCCACTGTTCCTCAACCCCTGATTCCTGCCCCATTCCCCTTAATGCCTCTTTCAAGTATCTCCCCATTTTCCCAAAGTCTGCCCCCCTAAAATCCAGGATACATGTTTTTTGTGGTTTGGTTCTGCTCTTTCTGTGATTTCAAACCACAATGACTGGTGGTCACTGTTCCCCAGGTGCTCCCCACCATCACCCCATCACACTGTCCCTGTTTCTGAACACAAGGTCCAGTATTGCCTTGTGCCGAGTTGGTTCCATGACCAGTTGCTTGAGGAAGGCACCTGAAGGGAGTCCAGGATAAATCTGCTCCTAGTTGATGCTGCTGCTGGGATGCTCCAGTCCACGTCTGGAATATTGGAGTCTCCAACCAGTACTACCTCATTCCTTTGTCTGCCATCCTTTGATGGCTAGCATCAGCTCCCTATCTGTTTCTTCCTCCTGGGCTGGTGGTCTATAGACCACACCTGTGTGGATGGCTGGCCCCATTTTCCTTTCCAGCTTAACCCACAGTATCTCTCCCCCATTTTGTTCCTCATGGATCTCTGTGGCCCTTTTGTCATTTTTCACATACAGTGCCACTCCTCCTCCCTTCCTGCCTGCCCTGTCTCTTCTGAATATGTTGTAGCCAGGTATGGCCATCTCCCAGTCATGGTTATCATTACACCAGGTTTCAGTGATGGCCACAATGTCCAGGTCTGACTGCACCATGACAGCCTCCACATCTTCCATCTTGTTGCTAAGGCTCCTGGCATTTCCACACATGGCTTTCCATGATTTGACCTCCCTAGACTGTTTTGCTGTTCTACTCCAGCCCCTTTCTTGGTTGTTTTTTATCCCTGGTTCTCCTTGTTGTCTGCCCTTCTGCTGAATTTTGCCCCTTTTCTGCCTATCCACCTCGTGGGTGCTAATCTCCAGCTTTTGCACATTGCTTTGTAGAGATAGCCACTCCTCTGGTTCACTGGTTCCACTGCTAGCTGTGGGGGGTGAGCAAGTAGGTACCCTCCTTGCTGGCCTGCCACCCACCCCTTTGCTAGTTTAAATGCTTGTCAAAGTAGCATTTAAACTTATCATTAAGTGCTTGGATTCCCCTCCAGGATGGATGCAGGCCATCAGGCTTGAACAAACCTCCATCCTTCCAGGTGGGTCCCCAGTCACCAATGAATCCAAACCCTTCCTCACAGCACCAGTTCTTCAACCATGAGTTAAAGTTCCTGTGCATGCACCCTATGCTCTCCCTTGCCTCTCACAGGTAATACTTCTGAGAGAAGTGACAGAAGCAGCTACTTGTCTTGAGACCCTCCCCAGTTTCCTAAACTCTTCCTGAACTTCCTTTGGCTCCCCATTTGCCAGGTCATTAGTACCTAGGTGGATAATGACATCCAGCTCACCCTACCATCTTGTCTTCCCAGTGATCCCCAGGATCTTCCTTCCATCCCTCCATGCCGTGGCACCTGGTAGGCACCTCACCTCCCTCTCCTCCCCCTCCTGTGTTCCTAGCTGGATCCCTCTTATGATGGGAGTCCCCACCAGGATTCACTTCCCTTCCTCTGGGGTCCACTGCTTTCCCGCTGAAGTCACCTCCTTGGCTAACCTCCACATCCTTTCCTTCCACTTCTCTGGATACCTCTATTTGTTGTCCCCTGCTTGCCAGTGTGGCATATGAGTTCTTGGAGTGGAATAGGATCTGGGATGTGCCTCTGCCTGACCACTCTAACCCTCCCTGAGCCCACTGTCATCCAAGTGCTCCTCATTCTCGGCATCTTTGAGGCAGTTGCATTGGACTGGGTGGTCTCTGGATAGGGGTGATGGTACTCCTGACCCAGTTTACTTCCGCTCTGAGTCTGGCTACCTTATCCCGCAGTCCAGAGAGATGCATGCAGATAAGGCAACACCTCAGTGTCCAGAAGGTCTGCCTGAATATGGCTGCCCCAGAGCCACTGCATTGCACCACTCCCCACATTATACTGCTATTCCACTATTTGTCTGCTACTGAAGCTCTCCTAGCTCCCTTTTTATTAATTTACTGTCCTAAAAATCCTGCCACTGATCCTCAGATACTTTTCTTTAAAAAAAAAAAGAAAATAAACCAAGAAATAAATAAATGAATCAAAACACTTGTCGTGCTGAGGGTGGGCTTCTTCACTCTTATGCCCCTCCTACTCCACGCCCCTTACTATACCCTGTGTTTAGCTCCTGTCAATCAGATTTAACAGGGCATATAATTAAGAGTTGGGGAAGGGAGGGTGAAAATTTGCAGCAATTAAAGACAGCAAAGAAATACACTACCACTACGTTTTACATTTTCAACAGCCCAAAAAACAATTCTAAGTAAAGACAACAAAGAAAGTACAGTGTCACTAAAAGCCCACAATTTAAGTTTAAAAGAAAAATAGCAATTACCAGTTACTGTAAAGCACTGAATTGAATATGTTTCCTTCCCCTTCTGGCTTCTTCTGAGAAAATAAAACTCACTTGCTACCTTAACTCTGACTAAGCCCCACCTCCAGTTATCACATAGCTGAGGTCAGAGGCCAGACAATTAACACCCCTCACCCAAACTACAGGGCAAGTCAGACAAGCCAAGACTAAATTTGTAGCAATTAAAGACAGCAAAGGAATACACCACCACTACGTTTTAAATTTTCAACAGCCCCAAAACAATTCTAAGTAAAGACAACAAAGAAAGTACAGTGTCACTAAAAGCCCACAATCTAAATTTAAAAGAAAAATAGCAATTACCAGTTACTGTAAAGCATTGAATTGAATATGTTTCCTTCCCCTTCTGGCTTCTTCTAGTGATCTAGTATGTGTCTCTTTTCTGCTGTAATTGAGATAACTGCTGAAAATTCGTCAAAACCTTTGGAAGTGGGATTCAAAGATTGTGATGCATTAGCTATTGTATGCTGTACTTGAGCCATGCCTTCTTAAAATCCTCCCCTAAAAGTCATACTTTTATTTATTTTATTTTTCAACTTTTGGCCAGGAAAGACACAGTAAGCTAAGGCTTGTTATCAGGTATACCGTGGGAGCATAGGAAACTTAAGCAACTTGCTGATGTTCACACAGTATACAGGTGGTGGCTGTGGCATTCAAACCCAGTTCTCCAGATCAGTGCTCTTTCCACTGCACTGCACTGCCTCCCAGCTGTGTAGTCTGTTGGTGTTGATCATGTTTCACCATGAAATTGTTAATGTGTTAAACAATATCCTGTATTGGGTGGAGACTTACAAAATTTAAGCAACTTCTGCCTTTACATAAAATATATATATATATATATATATATATATATATATATATACAAAACTTTTGCAGCTTGCAGTATTCCAACATCTGCAACATTTCCCACAGCTTTATTGGTTTGGAATACAGTTACTGTATGTGCCAAGCTTAATGTAAATTACTTGTTTGTGAACTATATTTCTGATCTGCTGTGCAGGGCAATTAAATTATTTCTGTACGGGGAAGTCTCTCTCTATAACATCAATATGACTAGCTGTAAACTAGTGCAGATTTCAGAAAGTGATCTCAGAAAGTGATAAAAAAAGAGGAGTCAAACTAATTCTTCATTACACACTCCGGCTGAGTAAACTCCCAGTAGGCAGAGAAGAAAAAGAATGAGTAATAGTCTTCAGGCATCCTTTGCACTCTATTATCCTTAATTTTGATCTGAGATGGACTTTTATTCTGAAAGCCTCCAGAGGAAATTTTATGTTCAGAAGATGCTGCAGTAAAACATGGGTGACAGTTACCTTTTCAGGCCCCAGCAATCATAAAGTTGCTGCCACAGTACCATTTGGCACATTTTATCACCCCAAAAGCACACGGGATAGAAATTATTTGGGGTTACCACTTGACTACACATTTTATGGATAGTTTTGATTTGGCATCTAATTCTTCATAAAGAGACTTTGTCCCCCATATTCAGCCATCTGGGCTTGCACGTCACTTGTGATAGCATTGAGCTAGTGTTAGTGCCAGTACCATACCACTGGTATATTCAAAGGAATTGCACCAGTGCTCATACCTTTGAATATAGTGCAGCACACATGCTGCATAAATGCATTGCTCAGGCACAGCATGAAAAGCACCAGCACAGTGCAATGCACTTATGCAGCACTTCGTATAGCACTGAATTCAGGAAGTGGCATGGGGTGTAAGAGGAGGGCACCAGTTAAAGACACATGGCACAGCAACATAGGCATCAAACATAAACTTTGGCCAATGGCACATAAACAAAAGAAAAAGAAACATATGGACAAAACAAGGGCAACTACTTGTAGAAAAATTGTGATGATGATGGTGGGAAAAAAAAAAACAAAGGCACCTGCCCATTGGGAGAAAAGGGGGAAAAAAATAAAATGGACACCCACCCATTAGGAGAAAATGGGGCAGGGAAAAAATGAAAATTGGTGCCTGTCTCTCAGGAGAAAATGGGGAGGGGGACAAAAGAAAATGGGCACCCTCCAGTCAGCATAAAAGACATTGGAAACCACCCATATAAAAGGGGGGGACAACAAAAACAAAGGAGTAAACCACCATATAAAAGGAGGATACAACTAAAACAAAGGGGCCAACAGCCCATATAAAAATGGGGGTCAATTCAAACAAAAGAGTCAACTGCCAGTATAAAAGGGAAACAACTGAAACAAAGGGGCAAACCACCAATATAAAAGGAGGGAAACTACTAAAACAAGAGGCCAACAGCCCAGTACAACACAGTCCATCTCTAAAGGGACTGCAGCAGGTGGTGGTGGATGCTGCTCCTGCAGCACTGCGGCAAGATCTTGCATGGCCTCCATATTCTTTTCCACCTGCCAAATCAAGATGCACTACAGGAGGATTTGCCTGTACAGCAGATCAACCCGACCCTTCCTCAGCATGGCATCTCTTCTGCCTCCTGCATCTCTCTAGGCACCTATGGAAAGAAATACACAGACCTCAGCCAGTTATGCACACTGGATGAGTGACACAGGAGTGACAGAATGTGCATAACAGATGTACAACCAGATGACATGTAATCCAACTTGCCACACACTGGTTGACAGAGTCACACGACCACAATGGAATGTGCATGGCATACCAGTGGCAGCACCATGTACCTGAACAATAGATGACTGCACATACAATGAGTGTGCTGTAATGCAATGGAGCATGAACAAGCCATGCCAGGGGCACACAACACTGGCAGGTATGCCAGATGTGGAAACACAGTTCAAACAATGGCAGCCACAAGCCACAATGTGATAGGCCATGTAATGGCCCAATGGGCTTGAATTGGCACCCACACACCCAGTGTCCAGCATACCAGCCATTCAGCACACAGGACAACACAGGTGTGCAGGGTAACAGACATCCATGAGCCACCCTTATCAGCCATGGGCAAGCCCAGCACAGACTTGTCACCCACAGCACATCTGTATACTGATGGCACCGTCATACAGCACTGTGTGCAGCAACTAGGGTAACACACGAGTGCAGCAGTGTTGTATGCTTGTGGGCACCTCACACACTTTACCTTGTCAGCACAGCACATGTGTGAGATGCAGAGCCACCTGGAGACACCCCCAATCCCAGCAGATGCTGTCCCCACTCTATGCACAGGGTTGTCACCCTTACAGAACCAGTGTAGGGCAGTGGCCCTGTGAAGTCCAAGTTGTGTCCAAATGTACTGTATGCAAGGTCCTGCTCATGTACAATGGAATAATCATAACTGTGTTGGTTAGACACCACCAACCATGCATCACAATGTTGATTACATGCAACGTCCACCTCCCTGCCGCTGACCCCATGCCACATAAGCCCAGCTCTGTTGAGATGCAATGGCATGACACCAAGTGTGTATGGCAGGCAGAGTCTGCAGTCAGACTGCCATGGGTGCTGTATGATACACACAGCATGACACAGTGGTGTACTGGTAAAACATTGGCCCGTGCCTACCTCCGCCAAACAGGTATGCATACATAGTCCTGACCGTGTGGCACAACAGAATTGACAAACAGTGATGGGCATACCAACTGGAGTTTTTAGCATTACTGATAACTAACTGGTGCACCCTGGGACATGCTACTGCATGGTGTCATGCATGCTAAGGCATGTACATACACATGCACACGTACACACACACACACACACACATACACACACAGGGCAGCATGCTTGCCACATTGACATGCAGCTGCACCTGACACACTGACATGCACAGCAGTAGACTGCACAGACCCTGACACACCACAGGGTCAGTGGTGTAACAATGCCCTAAGGGCTGGGTGAGTATCCCCACCCACAACTGTATAGATGCAGCCCCCACAGGCATGCATGCAGTATGGTGAGGCACACATGGACAACTGTCTCCAGCCACAGAGCATGCAGCATAGTGTAGACATGCAACCCAGAAAGCAAAACACACAATGGATGCATGCCTGCAGACCATCCTCCACAGACTGGCCATGCTGCTCCCCATCGTGGCCTGGTGTCTCCTCTCACTGCCACAGGTCTGTGCAGTGCCACTGCTGCTCCCTGGCCTTGGCTTGGCCCTGCCAGGCCCTAGTGTCTATGGAGGAGGACAAAGGAGACATGATCAATAGCATGCAGTGCAACACATGGCACAGTACCATAAACTATAAACAGTATACATACCCATCTACTGGTACTGTGCACCAGCAGCTATATGTTTATGGTGTGGATGTACAGGACTATGGAAGGTCACGTCTTACCACTGCAAAAAGTCCTGGCAGCTTACACAGACAGGTGTGCCATGGCACATGCAAAGCTGGAATGCCACATCCCACTATTGTAGCTATGGCCTAGCACAGTGTACACCAGCCTGTGTAGTGCCTATATCCAGCCATACCCACCACCCCTGATGTACACCTCATAGTATGCAGTTGAATGCACATAGTACCAGATCTCATACAACAGGGGCATGAAATGCATACCTGTGCAACAGTAGTGGAGGATATTTTACTAAAGGTGTAGCCCAACACATTGACAGGCCAAGAGTGGTACACCATCTGCAATATAATATTGTACCATATATTATATGGAATGTGAGTACCAGCACCCATCCTACCTAACATGGATGGTGTACATGGAACAGATGGTGGCCTTTGCAAAGTGTTGTTGGGTACTCCTGCCACTATAGCTACATGTAGACCACATGTTACATTACATAGTAATCCACCCTGATACTGCAACCATGTCACTGCATTAGCACATATCCTTGTCACCATGACAGGTGCATGAAATGGGTTGGTGCTTTTTTGTTTCGACATTGTCTGCCATTTAGCTTTTTATATTTGATTGAGAGTACTGTATATAGTGTTCATTGTTCTTGCCTCTCACATGAATTTGTAGTGCTTGTTTCTTAAAATTTAAATTTTAAGTATAAGTTTACCTTGGCATTTAAATCGAGGCAATTCTCCTTTAAGAATGCCCTTAATAATGACTATGTTTGTCTCCCATAGCCATGCTCCCTATGAAGACCTACATAGGTGAAGTGCCAGGGCCAGTCCTGCTCAGCAATTGCTTTGTTTTCCTGGGCTTAAAATAAATGCACTAGTAAGCTATTAATCCTCCTTACCGCACTGCGTACTGCCCCCCCAAACCCCCCTTCTCCCACTTTCCCAACCATAGTCTATCAATGGACTTTTCATTCTCCAGGGCTGAGCCACCCAGTGATTCATCCATGACATAACCTATATCCTCTTACAATCACTTTGTTTTCCAGTGTTTGTCTAACTTCTCTGTACTACTCTTTAATTGTCAAATGTGCTGAACCCTTGTAACAACTGTATTTGTTATGAATCTGTTACTACTGTATTTGTCTCCTGTATTATTTGTCCACTCTGACATGGAACCTTTGTAAAAGAGCTCACGCTCAAAGGTCTTCCGATATTACAAATAAATAAATGAATAAATAAATGGATTAATTGCTGTATTCCATTCAGCTGCATAGTTCTGTTCTTTCAAGTGCTACCTCTTGGACTTTTGTAGTTCTTGGCAGGTGCATGCCTTTGAGATCCACAATGGGTCCTATAATAATGTACAGGGCACCAGGTACATCTATTGGGACAGTGGTCCCATTGACCTGCATTGGTAAGATCAGGCCTTATAGTGGAGCAGGACCCATAGGACAGAGGTAACACAGTAGGGATACACAGGTACAGTGCACATTCCCTCAGGGACAGTACTACAGAGGTATATTATTATAAAAACAGTTTTGCCCACAGGGCACTACCCAAACCATACATACAGCCTTCTGAACACACCTGACCTTGGCACAGTGCCAATCTCCACCATTGCCCGAACTTGTCGCACGTGGCGTGCCTCCCTCCATTGCAGGTCATTATACCTGTTGGGACATTGATAGCCGGTATGTGTGATCCCTGTTCTTTTTGTGAGGTGCCTCCCCACAGATGCCCACAGCTTGCACCTTGGCCTGTTAAACTCAACCCTCTCACCAAGTAACTGGTCCTCCCTGTCCACCACCAGGGCCACCAGGTTGGCCATCTCTGCTACAGATCACCTTTGAGCCTGCTACAGTACAATTCTGCTCTGTCTGACCTCACACCAAGCTATTGAAAGTTTCAGGGCTGTCTCAGTGTGGTCTTTCCATGTGTGCAACATGTTTCTGCATTAGAGCTGCACTAATGTTGATTAGCACAATACTATGTGTGCTTCTGGGGAGCTGGGCATGTCTGCATGGAACAGTTATGGTCTGGCATGTGTGCTTGGTGCACATGCACAAAGAAGTGATGCATAAACAATGAAGTTGCACATCACAGCACACATGCCTGCACTATATGATGACATTGTACATGACATGTAACATCATGTCAGTGTTGCATACAGACATTGTGCTAGTCCAATTCAGTGGTAGCACAATTATGATAGGACTTGGAGCAAGACTGTAATATTCAAACAGTGTATGTAAATTAGCTAATTTCACATTCTGAGATCAAAATGCACATTACCATGTTATTTCTGGACTGTATTTATTCATTGTCATCCCTAATTATGCCTGGAGCATATAAAAGGAGAAAAGTACACCACCAGGATTCCATAACAGAACTACAGGTGGCTAGCGGTAAGTGTGTTGTGGAATGGCCTACAAAGGGACATGGATGATTATAGCACTGTGTTTATGCTGTACCAGGACTAGACTATGGCTGTATCTGCACATGACCAAGGCATGTGTTAGGCAGGTGGTTGGCTGTGTGTTGGGTCCAGCAATGCTGGAACACTTTTTTTTATCTGTACCATGGGGCAGTGAGGCCTTCACACCAATGTACCTTTGTTCTGGGCTCTGCTGTGTGTATACAGTGCTCAATTCTGTTCTTTCTCTCCATTTCCAACAGGGACCATGGGAAACTTGAAGAAGCAGAGGAATTATAAATTCTCTGATGAGGAGGTTCAGACCCTGGCTCATGCCTATATTGCATGTGAGGGCCTCATATCTCAGAAGAGGGGCACCAAAGGTGAAATAAAGAAAGGCTGGGACAAAATCACTGAGATGGTGAATGGTGTGGGGGCAAACCACACAGTACAGGATGTGAGGAAGAGAGCAGATGACCTGAAGCACCATGCCAAGCAGGTCCTGACCAAGGTATGCCAGAACATCCATGTCACACGTAGTCAGCTCTGAGTAGCTGACCCACCTCCTGCAGAGGAGGTGTTAGTCTCAATCCTCCTGGCCACTGTGATGGGTGAGCCAGGAGGTGGCTTCAAGAATTAAGTGGGACCAGCACAGCAATTTGAGTGACCGCATCTGAATAATTTCACTGCGTGTGTGTGTGTGTGTGTGTGTGTGTGTGTACCGGTTGTGTTGGTGTGTGTAAGTGGAGGGTTCTGTTGGTCCTGGATGGATAGATACAGGGTGGAGGCAGAGGATGCAATGCATATATATGTGGTATGTGTGCTCATCGAACCATAGGCATAGTCATGCATCCTGAATGGTCCATGGTACAAAACACACATGGATCACAACTGCTGCAAGCATGTTTGCAATGGTGTAAGTGTTTGCAGGGTTGGACAGGGCCACCAGGAAGCCATGGTCATTCCATGGTATAGTTAGGGGGAACCCACAAAGCTAGTGTATCATAGTTACATCTAATATTCACATGTGTGTGTCACCCTAGTCTCCCCTACTGGTATCCCATGTTTTCTGCTGCATTGGCTTGGCTGTCAGCCACCAGTACCCCTGAAACACCGTGACTGTTGAATGTGTGACACATTGGTTGTAAGTTGTGAGCTGATATCCAGGTGTCCTGGTGTGTTGGCTGTCTTTGAGGCAATACCTTACTGTGCCACATGTGTGTCATCATCTGTGTGATCACTGGTGAAGGTGTGTGTCGTGTGTACGGCCCGGGGGTATATGAGCACTACACTACACAGGCAGCAGGATTGTTGAGACACAGTATGCTAAGCATGCATGCTGCTATGGTCAGCACACAGGTCCTGTATGTACATTATTTTGTTATATATCTTTCTTCTCTTGACAGCTCAGTCCATAATAGTAGACATTATCCTGATGTCTTGAGTCCATTAAGGCATTGTTGACCCTGCTGCTTGCCAATTCTCGGGAGGATATAGACTTCAGTGAGAAGGAAGGAGAGAAAGAGGAAGATGATGACGAAGATGATGAAGATACCTTCCTGAAAAAGTGGGGAAGAAAGGGGTCCACCTTGGACCAGGAATGGTTCTATGCCCCTGCCAGCTCTCCTACAAATGGGGCCCAGCCTCCACCCCATCTGGCAATGCCATTGTAAAGTAAAGTAAATCTTTATTTATATAGTGTTTTTCCAAAACCAAGGCACTTTACAATTAAAATACAACATACAAATATAAAATTACAGTAAGCAATAAATACATCAGTTAACTTAAAATTCATCTGGGAAGGCTAAATTAAAGACATGTTTTGAGCTCAGATTTAAATATTTTGACAGTCAGGCATTCTCTTAACTGATGAGGCAGAGAATTCCAAAGGGTAGGGGCCTCAAAAGAGAAAGCGTCAGATGTTTTTAAATGGACACTGTGACTCTCTAGCAATTCCTCGTCGGTGGATCAGAGAGGATGGAGGGGGCAGTAGGAAGTAAGGAGATCTTGCAGGTAGCTGGGTCCCTGTTTGTGTAGGGCTTTAAAGGTCAGCAAGCCAACCTTAAAGGTGATCCACCACTGAACAGGCAGCCACTGCAGTCCGCGCAGCACAGGCATAATATTACTGGCCCTAGATGTACCAGTCAAAAGCCTGGCCACCGCATTCTGCACTAGCTGCAAGTGGCAGATATCAACACCAGGAAGCCCCAGGTAGAGGGTATTGCAGTAGTCAAGGCAGGTGGTGATGAAGGCGTGGACCAATGTTGGCAGGTCATCTGGAGGGACCAGGTGTTTCACCCGGGTGATATTCCTCAGATGGTAAAATGAGGATTTGACAATGGCCGACACTTGAGATTTCAGGGTCAAGTCATCATCAAAAATAACACACATGTTATGCACCTGGTCTGAGGTAGTGAGCTGAACACCATCAAGCCATAAGTCTGTTACCTGCCCAGTCCCCAAACCTGCCCCAGGATGGCTTGAGTCCACTTCCAACACCTCTGTCTTGTCCAGATTTAGTCTCAGCCTGCCGGTGGTCATCCAGTCCTTCATCTCAGCGAGACCGTTGTTCAACACAGAGACTGCATCAACCTGCCTGGGAAGACAGGACATATACAGTTGAGTATTATCTGCAAACTCAAACCATATCACCTGATATCTCCTAATGGCAGCATATACACTGCAAACAACATGGGTGCCAATATGGAGCCCTGTGGAACCCTGCAGGACAGGGAAAGAGCATCAGAGGAATAAATTCCAGTGACCACCCTCTGAGACCTGTCCATGAGGAAAGATCAAAACCATTCGAGAACTGTACCTGACAGCCCACAAAGAAGCTGCAGGCACTCCAAAAGCACACCATGGTCCACAGTGTCAAACGCTATAGAGAGATCAAGAAGGACCAAGATAGTATGTGCCTTTTGATCTCTCGCTATTAGGATGTCATTCAGTACTCGGACATTGCCAAGGTGTGTCCACCCATTGCTCTTGGCATGGCCACTGTTGTACTACACTATAACCCCACCACTAATACATGGCCACCACCCTGCCACCCCATGCCATTTGCACTGGCCAGCCAATGCTGTGCCACCCAAGGACCCTACCTCCAGCACTGCCAATGCACTACCCCATACCAATCCCACATACCCAGCCACTGCTGTGCTGCCCCAGCCACACCAACATGCATCACTGACTGTGGTGTAAACCCAGGTCACATGATGGCCAAGAGTGCAGCCTGACCCAGTCCAAATGGAGAGTTGGCAGAGACAACAAGAGGCAGCACCCAACAGGCAGCTGTCACAGACAGTCATGGGGGTAGAGGACAGCATGCAGGCAGAACTGGAATGCATATGCCACATGCTGAAGGAAAACATGCACTGTACATATCAGTGTGCAGAGGCATGCCATGCATAGCACATGGCCACCATAACGGAACTGCAGCTGGACATTTTCACTATTATGTCTGCTGGGTTTGATAGATTGTGTGCCACTTTACTGGAGGCTGCAGCCACAGTGTCAGGCATTGTTGGGGGACGGCCAGAGTCCTAGACATTCCAGTGAGCGTACTGTCCAGTCTTTGGTGGATGCTTCAGCATACCAACACCTCACACTGTGCAGGCATCTAGATTCCCAGAACATCCAGGATGCCCAGCACACCACACACCCCTAATCATAGCTTGCTGTTCGGTGTGTCAGAACCCAGCAAGGCTGTGGCTGTAGGTGGATAACACCATCCCCATGGTCATCCCACATTGTGTAGATGATGACCCCACTACCCTCCTTATTACAGTGCACATGCACTGTCCATATCCAGGAAGGCAGTATGGAATGCACCTTGGGCGGATATTGGACCCCCAGCCCTCACATTACCTATGTTTCCACACACCCTCCCTGAATGGCTTAACATTTCTGTTCATCCCCCTCTTGCAGGGATGGCAGTTTATTTTCAGTCCCCTTCAACCCACCCTTGCCAGAATGGCACACTATTTATTTTCAGCTTTCTTTAACCCCCCCCCCACACACTCACACACACTTGCTGGGATGTCACATTATTTATTTTCAGCCCCTTATCCCTCTCCTTGCTGGGATGGTATACTCTTTATTTCCATCCCCCTTTAACCCCTCCCCCCACCTGTATGACTTTTTATTTATTTATTTGTTTATTTATTGAATTTTGTTGACCCAGTAAGCCCACTGAGACTAGAAGTCCCTTTTTTAGGAGTGACCGGGGGGAGGGGAATACAGATGGTAACCAACTGAAATTAAACCAGATAAAGCTGTTGTTCATTAGTTCATTAGTTCATGAACATTAGTATTATTTGCATAATACATTTTCAGAACACATTACAGTCTCCTGTGTGGTCAATAATCACTGTCTGTGTTTAAAGAGGTCTGCGATGAGGCAGACTCTGTATTCTTGTGACATTCTGGACATCCTGGGGTCATGCCTGTTGAGCTTCTCCTGCATGCTCTGGTCCTCTGGCTTGGCATCTGCTGCAGGTATTCTTCTGAGGCTAGCAGCCATACCCCATGGTTGAGTGCCATGTTGTGTAGTATGCAACAGGCAAGTAATATGCCACAGGCCTTATGAAGGGTGTATTGAAGGGAACCACTGGAACAATCAAGGCACCTGAATGGCATCTTGAGCATGCCAAAGACAAACTCAATAATGTTGTGTTTAGCAATCTGCCACATTGTATCTGTATTCTGCCTTGGATGTGGGTTGCAGGACAGTTGTGAAGAGCTAGATATGCAGGGGATATGCACTGTCCCCTGTGTTGGTAAAGAACATGGGTGTCATCATCTGCAACATTTTTTTTAAATTCATATTTTATTGAATTTTTATTTACAGAAACATAACACTGACACAATACAACATTTGGCCAGCATGCATCTTACATACTCCTTCTAGACATGTGGTGCTAATAATATCACATCCTTGCATAAGCTGTAAGAACTAGGGCTGTGCGAATATCTTTTCCCGAATATTCGGCCGAATATTCAGTATTTGGGTCCCAGGTATTCGGTATTCGGCCAGAAAAGGTGTTTTTTAAGGAAACTTTAAAAAAGCACTTTAGCAACACCATTAATCACCCACTAAACATGGTGTTGCATATACACCTCAATTAGACTTCAACCACCAATGCAGAGCTCTCATTAATGCAACACAAGCTACATGCGGCACACTTGATTCAGCACACCACACATATAGCACTCCAAAAATGATATCAAGCATTGCATTGAGTCAGCACTGGAGGGTGTTCTTGGTCACAGACATGGTAGCCCATAACATGGGCATCAGCTATTGAGTGCTTGCAATAATGGCAACTCAATCCTGGTACATGTTGAAGGGGCTACTGCTGAGGAAGGGTGACCGGATGGGGGAGGTGGGCACATATAGCACAGGACATCACTATATGTGCATGTGTGGGTGGGTGAGGTCCAGTGTGACAGAAGGGAGGAGGAGGGTTGGCCTGGTGTGGTTGGTGTGGAGCTGCCAAGCTGGCCCCATAGCGTGGTTGGTGGTTGTCAGCCTAAAGGTGCAAGGGTTCCAGGTTCAGGTCCGGGCACGCCTACATTTTTGTGTGTCCAGCCCCCAATTTTTTTCTCCAGATTTTGCACCCCCGACATGCACCCCCCTGGAGTTAAGAATTCTTTAGCAGGGGGGTGTGGGTCAATGCAAGGTGCACAGCCCACAGCATGAACAATAAAAATTTAAGTCCCTGGCACTGTTTTCCTGTGCTTTGTGGGTGTACATCAATGAAATAGATTTTCGGTGATATATACTTGCCCTGCCACCAATTGTGATTGCTCTTTCGTGGTTGTCACATAAATCCACAGACGTGGGGTAGACGGTGCTTTGGCCATGGGCATAGGAATAGTGGTAACAGTGGCTGCCATAGTGGTGACAGCTGAAAGGGTGGCTGCTGCATGAATGGCACCGGTGGTGGTGGGAAGCACACTGACTGTAGATGTAGCAGCCATAGTGATAGCAGTGGGGACACTGGTGGTGGTGTCTGCTGCTTCCTGCACAAAGCATGTATGCACTAATGCCCTCCTACTACTGCACAAATGGATGTGACAGTGAATGTATAGATGGAACATGTGGTGACACCAGTAGTAGTAATAGTTCTGCCGGTGGTATTAGTAGTAGTAGTACCATTCCCAAAGCTACAAGAACTAAAAGGCTTGCTTGGGGAGAAGAACATTTGAGACCATCTAATAAAGAGACATCTGTCTGTCACTGTCCATGTAGTCTATCTCACCACCTTCTCTGGAATTGTATCATGTATCAATAGTATACAGTGAAGCAAGACAAGATGCAATTCAATACTTTGCAGTAAATGCTGTCACAAAATATTGGATGACTAGAGATTAACTGCCATTGAATTACTCTGTTCCTTGCAGCATACGGCAGCACTTTGCAATAATTTTGCAGGCATGGAAAATAATTGAGACTGGTGATGCCACACTTGTAACCGGAATATTTCAGGCATGGGAAATACTTGAGATGTGTGATTCCATACTGGTAACTAGAATATTTCGGTCATGTGAAATACTGGAGACTGGAGATGCCATACTGGTAACTAGAATATTGCAGGCATGTGAAATACTTGAGACAAGTGATACCATACTCGTAACCATAATATTTCAGCCATGTGAAATACTTGAGACTGGAGATGTCACACTGTTAACAGCCATATTTCAGGCATGGGAAATACTGAGACTGGAGATGCCACACTAACTGCCATATTTTAAGTGCTTGAAATACTTGAGACTGGTGATGCCACACTTGTAACTGCCATATTTCAGGCATGGGAAACACTGAGACTGGAGATGACACACTATTAGCTGCCATATTTTATGCACGTGAAATACCTGAGACTGGTGATGCCACACTGATTACTGGCACCTGGAAAGCTGTTAAAGGGATAGATGGAATATGGGCATGAGCAACACAGGGGATGAGAGATGTAGCAACACCAGTTGAGGATTTTATATTGGGAACAGCAATCAATAGGTGGGTGGCAGTTTTAGTCACTGGGAACTGCAGGGCATGCTCGTTCAAAAGAATACACCATGACAGTGGAAGTAATAAAGGAAAAGGGTGCTGGTCACAGATTTGTGTTAGTATGACTTTTAATATGAATGTTAACATGTGCTTATTTGCTAACAGAACAATGATGGTTAACGCAGAATGGCTTGTGTATGGGTCAATGCTATAACACACAAATGTTGTATCAAGTACAAGACAATTATTTAATGCAATTGTTAGTGGTCATATGTGTACCTATGGTGAGGTAGATTTATTTTTATAAACACAAGTCGTTTCACATGTGCTGGGTCAAGTGAGGATCGGTGAGATTCCACCACATCCCCAGCAGTGCTGAACATTCGTTCAGATGGTACGCTGGTAGGGGGGCAACAGATATATTTAAGGGCCAACTGTGCCAAGTGTGGAGATGTTTTCATCCTTTTGATCCAGTACTCCACTGGATTTATGGAGAATGACTCCAGAGGCTCATTGGAATAATTGTTCAGCAGATTGGGTGCTGACTATGGCTGCTGTTCTGTTCTCTTCCGCTGCTAAGCCTGTAGTGATGAGTTAAATTCAGCCCAACAGTCATCCTCCTTCTCAAGGTTTTCCATACTGCTTTCAGTTTGTGATTCTGAGACTGGCTCATCAATAGGGTTACCTGCTGGTTTCATTGACCCAGGGATGCAGAAACTAAGTTCTGAGCACATCTGCTTCTGAATGTCTGTAACCCTGTGAGTGGGCATTATAAGGCGTAGTACCTCACACTTGAAACATGGATCCAACATAGTGGCAAATATGTGCTTTTTATTGGAACAGAGATCAGAAAACCGAACTTCTAGTTCTGTGGTGAGGTTTTCCATAAGGGATATCACTGTTCCTGGTGTCTGGTTTGGATCTTTCTCAGCATTTTCACTGAATCTCCTCATGGCTTTTTTCAGAATCTGTACAGCAGGAATTACCTAAATTAACTGTGCAGAATCAGAACTAAGGTCATGAGTGCTCCTTTGAAATGGGACTAAAACCTTTACCAAGCCCTCAATCACAGCCCAGTCCTGATGTCCAAGGACTCCCCCATATCAGTTTCCATGCTCATCTCATAAAGGGCCCGCTTTTCCTCCAGAAGCCTTTGCAACATGTAGTAGGTGGAATTCCACCGGGTCTGTACATCCTGGATGAGATGATGCTGCGGCATTTGAAGATGCTCTTGTAGCTGATGCAGACGGTTTGTGGCTTTCACAGAGTGATGGATGTGGCTGAATATGCTTCTGGCTACTTTGTGTGATCTGCCTCTGCTGTGTTTGCCAAAGCCTTTGTCATCACCAAATTTAGTGTATGAGCAAAGCAGCATATCCCATCAAAATTGCCATCTCTAAGTGCTTTTATCATATTTGTGGCATTGCCTGTGACCACAAACCCTACCCGCAAATTGTTGGCATCAATCCATGGGCTCAACATCTCTTGCAGGATTGACAATATGTTTATAGCCCAGTGATCCTTTTCCATAACACTGACATTTAGCAAAGCAGACCTGCAGGGAGAGGGGGAAGAGACAGAACCAGCACCAGTACCACCATCACCACCAGTGACTACCACATATGCAACACACCAGTGTGCTGTCAGTGACATATATGCATGATTTGAATTCATGGTGGTCCATATGTCAGTTGTGCAGTGGAAAACTCCACCAACAGCCTGTGCTAGTAGTCTTGCAACTTCTATTCTCAAATCATGGTAAATGTTGGGTACTACAGTATGTGAAAATGTGGTCTGTGGTTTTATATTATACCTAGGGTGCAAATGCTGCAGCAGCCTACGGAAACCTGTGTTTTCCACAATGGAAAATGGCTGCAGATCCAAGCCATCATCTCATCAATTAAATTGGTGATCTGCTGTGCTGTAGGGTGTGACGCCTGGTATTTGGTGCAGGCATGGAAGACTTGCATGATGGGTGTAGTCAAAGTGGTACCACATCACATTGATTTTGACTTTGAACCCATGGTGGAGGGTGTTACAATAATTGACGATTGAGCAGAAGAAGGCAGAATGGGTGATGCTTCTGTATGGGGATGTGCTATAAGTGGTGTAGGAGGAGTTGAGGGCACACTGTCTGTTTCAGTAATAGAATCACTAACAATGCTTTGTGCATCTACTGGACCAGTACCAGAAGAGGGGCTGACAGGCACATGTTGTGGAGGGGAGGAACAGCTGCGAATTGTTGAAGTGCACTGGGATGTTTCATTCAGAGATGGTTCATCATTGATGTTGTTGTGAGATTTGAAAGGTTTTTACCATGACTTATAGTACAGTCACACACACAGCATACTGCCTTTGTTGGATCATCTTTTACAACACTAAAGTACAGCCACACCACACTTTTCCTTGCACTGACAGTGGAAGTACAGACCAATAGGGCGACCATGGGCATGTTTTGCCCCTTTCCCTTATCAGACCTGGGTGCAGTGGATGCAGTTGTTCTACCCCTTTCTTTCTCCTCAACAGATGTAGTTGTAAAACTACTTAGTGTATCAGATGGAGCTGAACTTAACACAACTCTTTGAAAGGACAGGGTTGACTGTTTGTTTTTTTTAGGAGGAGGGTGACCCTGACTGGCCTGCTTGCCATGACAAGAAGTACTGCATTTTTTGGCAACTGCACATTCATGCTACTCACACAGATATACCGCATATTCGGCCTCATCACCAAATTTGCTTAGGTGGGTATCACTGTTGATGACGTACTTAGCAAGTCTTGAGGCTCTGGTAAATATTCAGAACCAGATGAATGCTCTTCTTCGGAATCCTCCACATCAGCAAAGGGAAATGTGGTGAGAAGAAACTTGCAAGGCTGAGCAACAGTGCATTTTGGCAACACAATTGGTGCAGTCACTGTAAGAGTCTCATGGTCAGTACTAGTCACAGTACCTATGGTCATGGGCACAGTTGGCAAGGTAGTAGCACTGTTGGCAGTAGTCCTAGTGTCAGAATTACAGTCAGGAGTTACAGTAAAAGAAATTGGCATCATATTACAGCTAGTTGTAATACTGGCAGCAGTAGTCATGGTGACAGCAGAACACTCAGGACTACTAATGGAAGCAAAGGTTGTGGTGACAGTGCTGTGCAAGGAGCACAAATAACAGTGCACACTGTTATGGCAGTGGTGGTGTCAATAGTACACAAAGGATTTGCTCTGGTTGCTGATTTCACAGCACTGATGGTGGTGGTGGTGGGGAGGAGCACACTGATAGGCGATGTTGCCTCTGTGGGGGCGGTTGTGTGAATAGCACTTCCACTGGTAGTGGGGGTGGGTTCTTGTTCTTGTATAACTGGAGATGTCAGCTGTAAAGCCCTCCTACTTTTATAAAATGATGGTGCTGAAAATGCAGTACTAGTAATAGTAGTGGCAGCAGTTGAAGTTATAGTAGTAGTAGTATTATTCCCAATCTTACTGACACCAAAACCTGAAGGCTTATCAGGGGAGAAAACTATTTTAGAGCGGCGAATATGAACAGACCTTCTCTCACCCTGTTCCTCACCACTTATGACTAGTGGTGAAGATGACTTGCTTGGGCTGGACCATGCACATTTACGGGATAGATGAGACATGTTCTGTAACTTACTGTGTATATTATTTGTGATTAGTGTCTTTGTTTATGTTGGTGCTTCTTGCAGAAAACAACAATAGCAACACCGCATATGTAGCAGCTAATAAAGTCAAGCTGATACTAGAAAGAGATGGAGTCAGCAAACAACTTTTTACTTGTACGGTGTTAGTTGTGCAGTCATACAGTACAACAATTCAAGCTTTGAAGGTGCACCAAACAACTTACAACACACAGAACCCAGTGAGTCACGCCTGACACACACAGAAATACTAAAGCAGTTCATAGAAAATTTATGTGTACACAAACACAGTAGTGCACACACAGGGGGCGAAGACACACAAAAAAGAAAAAACTCACATGAACAGGAGGCCACTCAGGTGCAGTGAGCTGTGGAGGGAGGAGTCACCTGATACACCCTGCTTACTCAGTTATACAGGGAACTAAGCCAAGAACCAGACTACAGTCAGCAACAAATTCAATGGGCCATGCCTGACCCAGTGAGAAAAAAATAGGCTGCTTTATATATCACAAAAAAAAAAATGCGTTCAGACAACTATGCATGCACTTGCAGGACACAGATTACAAGAACAACAATACAACACATGCACGGATGAAGTATGTGCCATGGTAAGCTGCAACGCAGATAAGAGGGAGTCAGATGACAATCACACCTCACTTATGCAGGGAACCGAGCCCGGAACCTGATTACAGCAAAATACTAATTTCCTTCACAAAAGAAATAGAAAACACCACAGGGGCTGTGTGTGGATTTGGAACAAAAAGCTAAGCAAGCACAGCAGTGGGGATGGGGCAGTCAGCAAAGCTTGAGCCACTCCACTGTTACTGAGCCCAGTAACAGTTACCCACTACATGCAAAAGCCAAACTGGACTTTGTTGACAAAAAAAAACAAATCCTGATAAGAACTAATTGGTTCTTAAGCAAAATATCAAACCACACTGCTTCAGCTGAGCTGTGAAACTGTAAGCAGTGGGGGAGGGGAGTCAGCATGCAGCAACACACACACAGATTCACTCGCACAGACTCTCCTTTTCCTTAAAACTGAGCCCAGTTTCAAGGATGAAAAACAAAACTGCAGTCAGATGCAGACACAAGGTGATCAGCTGTAAAAACTAGATCACACACAAAACATTTTTTAAACAGTTATAAAAGTTACAAGTGGTAAACTAAACAGAGCTAGCTCTCTGAGAAACAACTGTCTCCTCTCATCTACACACTCAGAGTGAGGAGATCACATGTGTTCTGGCCTGAGCTCCAAAAACAGCCTCTGATTGGCCAGTGAAGCTCTGTGAGATTTTGAAATCTCACCCACCGAATAGTACGTCCCAAATAGTGAACTATTCGAATGTCCATCTGAATATTTGGCAAGCCTACTATTCGTGGTATTTGGGAAATACTATTCGACCATGCACAGCCCTAGTAAGAACTACAAAAAACATCAGAAACAATTGGGGATTATAATTATATGCAACAGAGTTAAGGATATTGCATGTACTAAGAAATACAAACAAAACCCAAATAATCCACCTCATAGTATCTAATTGCCCCCTAAAAGAAAAGTTCAGTAGCATTTTTTAACATAAGTAAACTGCCCCCTAATCCATAACTGCAGGTTGAAAAGAAAGAAACAAAGTATCAATGCATTGCACATTAAACATTAAATCATCCTGCTGGTCAACCGCACATTTAAAATAAGAATAGCAACACTTAATCTGTTGAGCTACAACAAGAAACATAATACCAAACAGGTCAAAAACACTAACAATGGAAAGGCAGTCGAGCAACGATGGTCAGCCAACTTTAGAAAGGAAAGGCTCAGTGAGGTGCAATACCTTACATTAAACAACTATTGTAAATCCATAAACCAAAAAGGAATGCAACAGGGGAACTGAGATTAAGCCCAATCCTTGCAAGTACTTCTAGGCCTAATGTGTGTGGCCCACTTTGAAATAAGGGTCCCAAACTTGGGCAAACAGAGAGGCTTTCCCTGCTCACCTATAAGAAAGGTATTCATAGCTAGCTAGTTTATAAAGGCCTGCTTCCCCATCATCCACAGTTGGAATCGATTCAGAATGCCATCTCTGGAGAATAAGATGTTTAACTTCAGTGATGGTGGCCATGAACCACAAGGAGCCAGGCTTGTTTTATATAGGGAGTCAATTTGTGTTGCCTAGTATGAGAAGGGAGGGATCTGCAGGAATTCAACAACCAAGCACTTTGGATAGCTTCTCCTACATCAGATTCTACCAATGGGTTAGCCTTGGACAAGGCCACAAGATATGCAGTAAAATACCAGTCTGTCGGTGACATCTCCAAGAGTCCAATTCATCAGCTTGGTTCATCTTGTTTAGTAACTCCAGGGTCCTATACCAAAGGTGGAAGGTTTTCCACTGCATAAGCCTCCCTTTCAGGTCCCAACAGGCCTCTGAAAGGTTCAGCCAGCAACACTCCCAGTCAGCTTCTGTTAAAGGAGTGCCTAACTGCTTTTCCAGTCTTGATTTTAGAGTGAGGGTTGGGGAGTATATACTTGCAGTAGCCCATTGTAAACCTGGCCAATCTTTGGGGGGCAAGAAGTGGATTGTCCCCCACCTGCCAATCCCAAGATGTCATCCCAGGATCCTTTTAACTGGAGGTGGAGCTGGGGCCCAACATACGAAGACATCAGGCACCTCATTTGAAAGTATTTCCAAAGGTGTGACTGTGGCAGTGATGCTTGGGCCTTAAGGGCTGCAAACTCCTTAAACAGACCTGTCTGCAGAAGGAAGAGGTATGCTACTCTTTGAATACCTCCCGTGGCTCACAGTGGCCAATGAAAGGGTTTCCCACTAATCAAAAATGTAGGGTTGTTCCATAAATTACAGTGCACAAGGGGAGGTTACCATTGTAAAGCTGGGATTTTAGTTACCCCTTTCCAGATAGCTAAAGTGTAGTCCTGTATAGGGTTAGTTGGGCAATCCGCAGGATGGTGCCATAAAATGACTTCAGGGGCCATACCAGGAAACAGCTGTTCCTCCAGTGCCAGCCACATAGCAGAGTCTTGACACTTCTCAGTATGTAGCCACATCCAAATTTTCCACAGGCCAGAAGCTAGGTAGTACCTCCGAAACCAGGGTACCTGAAGTCTGCCCTTACCCACAGGGGCTGACAGTCTAGCCAATGAAATTCTAGGTTTGCCTCTGTCCCAAAGAAAATGTCTGAGAAGTTTGTCAAGAGACATCCAAACTGTTTCCAGATCAGGCAGAGCAAATATGGAAGGAGATATAATATTCTAGGGAGGACCATCATTTGTATAATGTGTGATTTTTCCCAAACAGACAAGTGGAGATGTTTCCACTGGTCAAAATCTTTCCACAATGACTTTAACAAAGGGTAGAAGTTAATATTTACCCATTCCTTCCAATTGTGGGAGCTAAGAATACCTAAATATTTAATCGGATGTTTTGCCCACTCAAGTCACAGACCCTCTAAAGAAATAGAAAGACGTTTTGAGTTTAAAGGTAACACTTCAGTTTTTCTCCAAATGTTCCTAAGGCCTGATAAGGCCACTAATTGACCCAAAAGTTTCACCAGCCTCAGAAGAGATTGAGCTGGGTTCTGCAGGGTGAGAATCAGCAAACAATATAGGTTTGAAAGTTTCTCCCCCACCTCTATGTCCTGGCTCTCTTCCAGTTTCTGCGCCAAAGGTTCTATAGCTAAAATGAAGAGGGCCAGGGATAGGGGGCATCTTTGCCTCGTGCCCCTCCCTAAAGGAAACATAACAGAAGCCAGCCCATTGGTCATCGCCAAGGCTTTCGGGGCTGAATATAGAGTCTGTACCCAATTAATAAAACCATCCCCATCTCAAAAGAATGGAGGGAAGCAAATAAGAAAGTATTTGAGAGAATCAAACACCTTCTCTGTGTCCAATGCAATGTGTTACTGGTTTCAGAGAAGACTCAGCCACCCATAATTCATCAATCAGCTGCCTGATATGGTCCACACCATCTCTTCCTAAAGGAAGCATACTTGATTGGCATGCACCAAGCAAGATAACAAGACTTGCAATCTCAACTCCAGCACCTTAGCCAGAATCTTGTACTCAACATGCAGGAGAGAGATGGGGTGGTAACTAATGCATTAATAAGGGTCCTTCCCTTCATTTGAAGCACCAAAACTGCAGCTTATGTCATGGTGTCTGGTAAAGACAATGACTCCCAAGCTTCTTAGAAAGTGGAAACAAATAATGGGCATAAAAAGTCCTGAAAGAGCTCATATAACTCTATGGGGAGGTCGTCAGGGCCTGGTGCCTTACCACTAGATATCTGCCAGGTCTCCAGGGCTACTTTCTGCTCCATCACAAGGGTCACCAGCTATCTCCTTTGGTTTTCAGAAAGCCTGGAAAGCATGATAGAGGCAAAAAGGGAAGTAATGGCTTCTTCTGACCGGCTCTGTGAATCTAACTTAGATGAGTACAGCCCCTGGTAGTAGTCACAAAAGCCTTCATTTATTGCCACTGAGGTGGTGGAGAAGGTGGCACCCTTGAGAATTCCGGGGATCTTTATCTCTTCAGAAAGTTTCTTTAACCTACATTATAAGCAAAAATATAGCCTGTCTTCTCTCCACCTTCCCAGTAGGTATGTCATACTCTAGTTAGGGCAAACTCTGCCTTTTACGAGTTCAAGATATTTAGGCAGTACTGAATACTCCTCATCAGTTGTAGTCATCCCAGGGGAGCAGACACCCTCCTTATGGCACTTTTGTAGGTCAGCCAATTGTTCTTCAAGGGACTGACAATTCTGTTTTTTCCTCTTATTGTTTGCCGAAGCGTAAGCAATAATCCGACCCCACACATATGCTTTGAAGGCTTCCCAAGTTCACCTTGCTGCAGAGTCCCTAGGGAAATTTATCTGCAGATAGGTTTAAGTCTCCTCTCTCAGTCACTCAACAAAAAGCTGCATCATTACAGAGACTTACATTGAATCTCCACCATTTAACAGGTTGTTCGGAAAAACCAGGGTCAAAACGGTAGGTTACTGGGGAGTGGTCTGAGATCAAAATTGGCTCTATCATTGATTTTATTGCCCCATGGACAGGAAAGCCAGAAGCCAGAATCATGTATATTCTGCTATAAGTCCCATGTGGAGCAGAATAAAAAGTATAATCATGTCCAGTTGGATGCTTCAACCTCCACACATCAGATAGATCATGGTCCTGTATTGAACGCTTCAGGGCCAGACTGCTCACAGATAAAAGGGAATTTGGGGATCCACTTTTATCACAAAGAGGATCTAAAACCTGATTCATGTTCCCACCCAAAAGTATAGACGAGGGCCAAAGTCTAACAAAACCTGGGATATAGTGTGAAAGAAATGTGGGTTGTCTGCACTGGGGCCATATAATGAGCACAAAATTATTGGTTGTCCATCCAGCCAACCCTGAACCAGCACCCAATGTCCCTCCTTATCATACTTAATTTGGTCTACCACCAGTTGACTGCCTTATGGCAGAGAATAATAACCCCCCTCTTTTTTGAGGAGAAGGATTCATATACGGCCACCCCATAACTTTTTAAACTTGTCTACCTCTTTTTTCACTGAATGGGTTTCTTGTAAAAAGACTAGCTGACCACCCAGCCCCCTGATATGAGTTAACACCCTTCTCCTCTTAATTGGGTTGTTCAACCCCCTGACATTCCACATGATCACCTTATATACTATTACAAAAAACAAGATGATCCATCCCACATCACATCCCTCCTTCCTCCCTAGATTCCACACCTGTACCAACCACATCTGTCTTACCTTAGAGATCAAACCAGATAAACATACAAAAGAGCATGAACAAGCATCTGAACATTGAACCCATGGTCAACAAACTATTACATAGGGTTTAGAGAAAAATCTTCTCATGATGGACAGAAGATAGCGTGGTGGCCTCTGAGCCCTTGCCTCATAGAGCAACCTTATTGAAAGGCATATTCCCCTTCCCCCACTCCCAAATTTGCCACATTTCCCCCTCTACTCTGAGGGGGTTGTCCTCCAAATGCAAACAAAAAAAAAAACAGAAGCCTTGATATCTAAACTTTATAAAGCATATCAGGTCATAATACCCCTGTTATCCCAGGCCACTCCATAATGATGACATACAGCATATTTTAGTCACAGGAGGCCCATCCCATTGAGGGGGTTAAGCTATTTCAGCCTTACCCCTGCCTCCATCCACATTCAGGGCAAATGGCTGGCACCGAGAACAAGAAAGGGGCGCATGAGCAGCCCCATGAATCGACCCATGCCTCAGCAGGTAAATACAGCCCTGGTATAACCTACAATTCATTCAATCCCCAAGTAACAGTAATTAAAATAGAAGCAAATATAAAAAAAAACAATGGGCCTCGTACATAAATCCACATCTTCAGACATACATGCCAGGGCATGTAGTGGCCTGACATAGCATATCAGAGCTATAGCTTAGGAGGAATACAGAAGAAAGGCACTCCCTCCATGAAAGCACCCTGACCATGTAGGTTTGGCCAACTAATTAAGCAGATTTGTCCCTGTAAACCACTAAGTGATAGTAGTCCCACAGTCCCATATGTGCACTAAAAACAAATGTTCAAATAACATCAGAAAACATCCAGATCCCCCCACCTCCCCATTGGCACTTCTCCCTTCCAAAGAGATAAAGCACAAGTCCTCCCATGAGGTAATAAAAGATTTTCTTATCAAGCATCAAACACTCTAAAAGCATGACCAAGGTGCTCCACAGTTCATATCTGAGCTGGTGTGATGTTCATCTCAGCTACCTGATGAGGACCACACTGCACCACGATTCTGGACATTGATTTTGAGAACCTTCTGTGTCTGGCAACTCTGACCCTGCTGTAGGGGAACTCCGAGGAGGGGACCGGGACTGTCACATAGAGTGCTGCTGCTTAGGCACCTGTTGCTATGAGCATTTCTCATTCGAGGTAGAAGGGCGTTCTTAAGTGGAATTTGTGTGCGGTGTAGGATTCTTCCTCGATGCAGAATGCTGAATCCAAGCAGGATGGCCATCATTATCCTGATGTAAGAGGAATCGTTGGGCTTCAGCAGGTGAGGTAAATACCAAAGAAGGGTTGCCAATTTGAACCCTCAAGTTTGCTGGAGGGTTTCAAAAACATTTGTATCTCCACTGCCTCGCCATGTCATGGATGGGGGTCAAAGGATTTCTGGTGCTCTAATACTCACTTGAGGTAGTCCAGTTGGAGAGAAAGCTGAGAGTCCTGCCATGTAACTTCCTTCTTCTGCCTGGGTTTTGCTCAAAATAAGCTTTCTGTCTTGGTAACATAAGAAGTGAAAAATGATCGGTTGGGGCCGTGGAGGTGCTGGAATGGGAGGTGGGCCTGATGGGACCCTGTGAGCTTGATCAGTCTCTATCAGGAGATCCCAGAAGTGGTCCAGCAGTTTAGGTAGCAACCTCTGTAAAAAATCAATAGCGGGGGGGTGCTGTGGAGCATCGAGCAGTGAAGTCGCATTCTGACAGAGCTCCATTTAAAACTAAATAAAAATACCTTTTTCTGACCGATTTCAGGAAGTGAAATAAATAACTCAGATTTTATTCATTAGCAGTTTGCTCTGAAATAATATTAGGACCAAGAAAACAACATCAATCCTCATCATCAGGGCTTGACTCCTATTTCCACACTTGGGGACCAGTGCTTCATCCAAACCTGGAGGCCCGATCTCTATGCCTGCTCCAGAGCTGGAACAATTCAATCACTACTTACAAAACTTCAAGACTCCGGAGATGAGACTCACCAGAGATTGGCAACAATGGACAAAAAAGCTAACTGACCTAGATGCTAAAATCTCAATTAATACTGAAGTTATTGCTGATCTTAATAGTGCAATTGAGCATCAGTCGGAGGTTAGTGCAGGCCTGATCCACAATGTTAGTTTCCTCAGGAAAGAATCTTGCTTTCAGAGCAAGAAGAAGCTGACTAAAAAAGCTACAGAGTTTCTTACTGAAAAATCACTTCTATCTCAGCAGGAGTCAGTACCTGTTGAGATTAAGCAAACAGATACTTTAATAGAAGCACGGGGTCTCATTTAAGCAAAAAAAAGAAGTCACTGTGTGTTTCTCTGTTTGGGGAAGGGGGCTGAATCAACTTAGTTTGCTAAATCAGGATTAGAGAGAGAAGTTAATTGGGGGTGTGGCTTGAGCAGAAGAAAAGCAGCTATCTCCAATTACAGCTTCCTGCTACTAATTTCTGGCAGAAGAAATCTTGCTTTCAGAGCAAGTAGAAGCTGACTAAAAACCTGTAGCGTTTCTTACTGATAATCACTTCTATCTCAGCAGAAGTCAGTGCCTGTTGGGATTAAGCAAACAGATAATTTATTAGAAGCAGGGGGTCTCATTTAGTAAAAAGAAAAAGAGGGAAGTCACTGTGTTTGGGGAAGGGCTGTATCAACTTAGTTTGCTAAATCAGGATTAGAGGAGAGAAGTTAATTGTGGGTGTGGCTTGAGCAGTAGAAAAGCAGCTATCTCCAATTACAGCTTCCTGCTGCTGGTTTCTGGCAGAAGGAATCTTGCTTTCAGAGCAAGTAGAAGCTGACTAAAAAGCTACAGAGTTCCTTACTTGATAAATCACTTCTATCTCAGCAGGAGTCAGTGCCTGTTGGGATTAAGCAAACAGATACTTTATTAGAAGCAGAGGGTCTCATTTAAGTAAAAAAAGAGGGAAGTCACTGTGTGTTTCTCTGTTTGGGAAGGGCTGAATCGCTGAATCAACTTAGTTTGCTAAATCAGGATTAGCGGACAGAATTAATTAGGGGGGTGGCATGAGCAGTTGAAAACAGTTGTCTCCAGTTACAGCTTCCGCTGCTAGTTTCTGGCAGAAGGAATCTTGCTTTCAGAGCAAGTGGAAGCTGACTAAAAAGCTACTAGGGCTGGGATAGTCAAAAGGGTTGCATATGGCGCAACGAGGGGTGAGCCATGTACAGCCCACTGATCTGCCATGGAGCAATATTCAAATGGGTAAGTGCAGGGCACAAATTCGGATGCACTGGGATGCATCAGTAATGTATGCAGTACATGTGGGGGGGTGTGCCCATGCATACCCTGCACATCCCGTTATTCAGCCCGGGATGTGCTGAGCATAGGCATGCACAACCCTTACGTGCGCTGCACACAGCTGTGCCAAAAAAAAAGGAGCAACAGCTGGACACCCACAAGTGAGCTGCCATATTGCAGGGCGCAACACGGCAGCTGCCAGCTGTGGGTGGCTACCTGAGCTCCGGGGCACCAACCGTCGTGGTCACCCCTCGATGCCCGATCGCGGGCTTCCAGTATGTAAATATCCATGGTGGTCCAGTGGACCCAATTCCCCAGCCTGATCGCGGGTTTTCATTATTCTAATATCTCTGGTGGATCCGCTCCCCCAGCCGATCATGGGCTTTCATTATTCTAATATCTCTGGTGGTCAGTGGACCTGAGCCACCAGCCGATTGAGGACTTTCGGTGGTGAAATTTCCTGGTGGTCCAAGCGTTACACCCTCCCAACCGACAACTCAGTCCCGCCACCCGCTCCCCGGTCAGTGGTGGGCAGCAGCACCCACCACTGGCTGCCCAGCCACCCGCCGACTGACGGGCGTACAGTACAGCTGTACACCCATTGGTCTGACGCGTGGGCCAATGGATGTGCAAGTATGCTGGTTTTACAGTCCTCGATATGCGTGAATGGATCCATTCACAAATCGGACTGTGTAGTACAGCATAAGTTTAGACTCCCATTGGCCCACGCTGTGGACCAATGGGCATATAGCTGCACAGTACGCTGTCAGTCAGTGGGTGGCCGGGTGGCTTGCAGGTGGGATGCTGCTGCCCGCTGCTGACTGGGGGGGGGAGTGGGGTGTCGTGACTGAGTGGGTGAGTTGGAAGGGCCGTGCAGCTGGACCACTAGGGATATTTCAATACCAAAAGCCTGTGATTGGGTTGTGGAATCGAGTCCACTGGACCACCAGGGATATTAATTCATATTACAGCCTGTGATTGGGCTGGGGGAGCGGGTCCACCAGGGATATTAGAATAATGAAAACCCATGATCAGGCTGGGGGATCGGGTCTACTGGACCACCAGGGATATTAATACATATTACAGCCTGTGATCAGGCTGGGGGATTGGGTCCACTGGACAACCAGGGATATAAATACATACTACAGCCTACAATTGGGCTGGGGTGGGTGCATTGCCGGTGAGGGGCAGGGGGTGTTGGTCCAGGACGTCTGCTGCCTGGCAGGGCGCTAGGCACAAGTCACCAGGGATTAGCACACCTGAATGCAAAAGGGGCTATAATGACATGCAAAAGGCCCATTTGGGCCTTTCATGCATTATGGCCCCATTTGCATGTCCACCTCTGAATATTGCAGTTGCTGCACCTAGCGCAATGGCACTTGTGCTGGGGCATCCCCCTGCTCCTCCCTGGCCACTTGCACTGGCGGAGTGTCACTGCACCATGTGCAACTTGGGTGGCCACTGAGCGATATTCAATGGTGCTGAGCCATGGCACAGTACCTATGCATATTACCCTGTCAATGCCCTGGCGCATCCCAGTTGCACTGCACCCAGGCTTGTACCACAGTCTGGCATGGTCTGAATATCTCCTGGTGGGGACTCAATCATTGGGGATAGAAGTGGGGAGGAAGGGAGAGGGAGATTAGGTGCATGCCTGGTGCCACAGCTTGGAGGACAGGAAGCAAATCCTCAGGATCGTGGAGCAGCTGCACAAATGAGGGAGATGGATGTCATTGTCCACCTAGGGACAAATGACCTGGCTGGGAATGGGATCAGAGCAGTGCAAGTGGAGTTTGTAGAGTTAGGAGGGCCTTAGACATGTAGCACGTCACGGTAACCTTCTCGGAGGTGCTGCCTGTTTATGGCAGGGATGATGGTAGGGTACTAAGCACCATGGGATTGAATGAATGGTTGAAAAGCTGGTGTGGAGCTCAGGGTTTTGACTTCATTGGGGACTGGGAACCACCTGGAGGGATGCAGGCCTATACTGGCCCAATGGTTTTCATCTGTCTGGGGAAACAGGATCCTAGGTGATAGGTTTAATTGCTTCATTGGCAAGCATTTAAACTAGCCAAGGGGAGCAGTGAAAAGGAGCACAGAATTCCCAGTCCCCCACAAAACACAGTAATTAGCAACGTAAACACCAAGGTAGAGAAGCCATTTGGGAGCAGGATGGGGTAAATGCAAAAAGAGGCAAAGGCAGTAAGGACAGAGATGGGGCTAAAAGGGGTAAGGCTATCAGAAAAATGGAGGGTAATGAGTTCCAATGCCCATAGTCTGTGTAACAAGCTCCCTGAACCAGTGACCTTAATGGAAGAGGGATGCCTGGATATTGTGGCAGTCACTGAAACATGGTATACAGAGAACCATGACTGGGATGTCAACATACCAAGATACACAATCTACAGGAGGGACAGGGAGGGTAAAAGAGGAGTAGCTGTCTATGTAAAGGAAGGGATTAAAGCAACAGAACAAAAGAGTAAACATGAAGTAGATGAATCACTATGGGCCACCCTGGAGACAGGAAATGGCACCACAACCTGTGTGGGAGTTGTGTACAGACCCCCCCATCTCAGGGGGAGGGAATGTACAAGGAAATGATAGAAGGCATCCTTAAAATGGCAGAAAAAGGGGAGATATTGTTGATGGGGGATCCGAATCTGCCAGATGTTAACTGGAGCACCTTTGCTGCAGGCACATTCAGGAGCAGGGTCATTCTTGATGTCCTACAAGGAGCATGCCTCAGACAGCTAGTTTTGGAACCCACTCGGGAGGGAGCAATCTTAGACCTGATACTCTCAAACCTGGACAGAGAAAGGATCTCACATTTAGAAGTGGGTAGCCATCTGGGAACAAGCGACCACCAAACACTGTGGTTCACAATAAACACAGCCATACAGTCAAGCCATACACAAGCAAGCGTACTGGACTTTAGGAGGGCTGACTTTGGGAAAAAGAAAGAGTGCCCCAGAAAAGCACTAACAAATTGGCAAGAGGGAGGGGTGGAGGAACAATGGGGAATAATCAAAACAGCCATCACAGGGGCAACAAACCTTTGTGTGAAGTGAATCAATAAAACAAAATGAAGGAAAAACTACTATGGTTCTTAAAAGAGGTGGCAGGAAAGGTTAAGGAGAAAAGGATAGCATTCAGGAAATATAAGGAAACACAGAAGGAGCAGGACAGAGAACTTTATCAGTTAAAGCAGAAGGAGGCAGGAAGGCAGTCAGAATAGCAAGGCCCAAAACCAAGGAAAAGATTGCCAGTTCTGTTATGAAGGGGATAAAACCTTTTATAGGTACATTAGGGAACGAAGAAAGACCAAGGAGAGATACAGAGACTTAATAAAGTGGAGGGAATGTGAGCAGAGGTGATAGTGAAAAGCACAGATACTAAACAAATATTTATTTGCAGTATTCACAATGGAAGAGGAGGAAGGTACCTAGAACAAACAAGTGAAACACTCTGGATGGGGGGGGCGATACCAGTCCATTCACAGAAGAAAAGGTTTTGAAAGAACTCTTGAGACTGAGAGTGAACAAAGCAATGGGGCCTGATGGGATTCACCCCAGAATTATAAAAGAACTAAGGGTAGAACTATTGAAACTACTGACTACTGTCTTTACAAATCATGGGAGGATAGGGTGGTACCTGAGGACTGGAGGAGGGTGGATGTGATTCCACTTCACAAAAGTGGGAACAGGGCAGAGGCAGGAAACTACAGACCCATTAGTTTGACCTCAGCAGTAGGGAAATGGATGAAATCACTTCTGAAGGAAAGAACTGTTGAGTCTCTAGAGGCTAGTGGGGCACAGAACCCAAGGCAGCATGGATTCACAGTGGGAAGGTCGTGTCAGACAAATCTAATAGATTTCTTTGACTGGGTGACCAAAGTAGTAGACCAGGCAGGGGCTGTGGATATGACCTACCTAAATTTAGCAAAGTATTTGACATAATCCCACACAAAAGATTAATATACAAGTTAGCCAGCTTGAGCGGGTCCCAAGGTGGTAGCCTGGATAAAAATTGGCTGGACAATGGGACACAGGGAGTAATAGTAAACAGAGTCCACAGTGAAGAAAGGAGGGCAACTAGTGGGATACTGCAGGGTTCAGTACTGGTCCTCTTTAATGTCTTTATAAGTGACATTGGAAGCACCTGGAAGGAAAAATATGTATTTTTGCAGATGACACAAAGATCTGCAACAGGGTTGATACACAAGGTGGAGTGGAAAGGATGAAAAGGGACTTGGCAAGATTGGCAGAATGGTCAAATATATGGCAGCTCAGATTCAATGCAAAGTATTGCAAGGTAATGCACCCGGGAAACAAACACCAAGGGGAAGAGTACACAATGGGGGGTGAGATGCTAACAACAATAAAAATCGAAAGGGACCTGGGAGTAATTATATTACATGACCTAAAGGTGGGCAAGCAATGTGAGAAGGCAGTAAGGAGGGCTGGGGGGATACTGGGATGCATAGGGAGAGGCATCAACAGTAGAAAACAAGAAGTTGTTATCCCTCTGTACAGTCAGTTGGTGAGACCCCATCTGGAGTACTGCATGCAGTTCTAGAGACCCCATCTCTGCAAAGACATAGACAGAATGGAGGATGTTCAGAGGAGGGCAACCAAAATGGTGCAGTGTCTGCACCAGAAATCATATGAAGAGAGATTAAAGCAGCTTAATATGTATACCCTCAAGGAAAGGAGGGAGAGGGGGGACATGATAGAAACTTTCAAGTACCTCAAGGGGATTAACAAGTCAAAGAGGGTAGCATCTTTCAGAAAAAGAGATGGCAAGAACAAGGAGACACAATTTGAAGATAGAGGGGGGATGGCTCAGAAGTAATGTTAGAAAGTATTTTTTCATGGAGAGGGTTGTGGATGCATGGAGTAGCCTTCCTGAGGAGGTTGTGGAGTCAAGAACAGTGGGAGAATTCAAGAAGGCATGGGACAGACATAAAGCAATTCTAGAGGGAGGTAGGAGGAAGTAAGCTGTTAGTTAACTAGACTCTGCAGCTTGTCCATCAGGTAGGGAAATGGGCAGACTAGGTGGGCCAAGTGGTCCTTATCTGCCGTCAAATTCTATGTTTCTATGTTCAGGGCTAAAGCTGAAAATCTTGAAAATGGCCTTAGACAGAGTAATGTGTGGATTGTCAGATTCTATCCACGATTTGCAGCCCGAACAGAACTGTTGGCTGCCTTGGACAGATTAATCTTTGAGGATTTGGATCTTCTGCCTTGGGACATGGGAGTTAAAATTACACAAGCTTTTACTATTCTGTTATGCCCTAGGTCCTGGGAAGGTTGGTCTCCCTGACCATGAACTGCTATAGTGTCTCTGTCCACCTTGGAGACCAGAATACCACTAATGCAAGTGGCGCAGAACAAAAGAGACATTGTGTGAGAGGAAGTCATTTGGGTGTTTTCCTGACCTGTCATTGCAAACCCAGGACTATAAGAAAAACTACAGAGCCTTAAAAATCTTTACTTGCCAAAGGGTGAAGGCTCAGATGCTCTTCCAGGCATGTCTACAAATCGCACCAGCAGAAAACAGCATATCTTCACTGATCCCAATGCTGTGGTCAGTTTCACTGATAAACTACTGTCTGGACTGGATTCTAAGACCCTGAATAACAAATCTGAGGAGGAACCAGAATAATTGCAGCAGGACTACAGCTGTTTCCTCTACCCTTTTCTGAAGATGGTCAGATAGGCACTATAGCTTGTCTCCGAGACTAATATTTAAATGCTCCAAGATTATTGTTATGAGCAGGCAGGATCTGGTGTTTAAAAGGTTTCCTCCTGTTAGTTTCTTGAATAGTTTTTCCTGCCTGCTAGCCTATATTTTAATTGCAACGGGACAGTTTTTTGTTTTAGGTGAATTTTAGTGTACTGCTTAGTTTGTGGACTTAGCAATTTCCTGCTGGGAAATTGTTCCTCCTACACGGTCTCCCTGGTGAGGCCTATATGTGTAGAGCATGATATTTACTTAACCAAGCTCAGGCAATCTGTAATACTGTTTAATGGCCTCTTTGCTAAGGTACTTCTCCTCCATAAATATATGCTAAGCCTGCAAGAGAGAAGAAAGCTTGGAGTATTGATCTTTGGCTAAAAGTGTTGTGGTGAGAGTGTGAAACCCTACGGGCTCATCTCCTTAGTCTAATTAATCCTTTATATCTCAAGAGAGGTTAGCAGACTCTTGTCTGAGTGCAAAAGGTACTAATTTGTTTTACTTTTTTTTTAAAGTATGCTGATCAGACAATGTACTGTCTATTCTGTTGAATACATGTGTCTTATTTTGGTACATGTTGACCTTATTTCAATAACATTTAAATAAGAAAAAAAAAGAAAAAAAATCAATAGCGTTGGTCCCTTCACCTGTCTCCAGTACCCCTATGAGCTGTAAATAATCCCAATGGCTCCTAGTCTTCTGGTCATCCAATTTGTCCCACAGTACAGTAATTGAATGTCTCTCTCTGCAGCAGCAAGCCAGCAATCAGTCAGATGGTCACAGTCCTCCAGATCACCATCTCTGTACTCTACCTCTGACATACGAGCCTCCATCGTGTCCACAGCAGTTTTTACTGCCTTTAGTACAATGTTCAATCAGGAAAGCTGCACAGTAATATTTCCCATAAAGGATTTGATTTCAGCCAGGTCCTGCATTATGGAATGTGAGTTCGCATCAGATATGGCGGACACCATCTTGGCCTTGGGCATTGTGGAGCCTTCTACCCAAACTTCAGTTTTAGGCTTTTTAGGCAAGTTGGAATCCACTGATATATTCAAATCTGGCTTCCAAACCTCCGGGGAAGGGGGACAGTACAACATTTCCCCAGTGGGATTGCAGGAGCAAGGAGGATTGCTGGAGATTGTGTCACAAGAAGGCAGAGCTTGAGAGCCAAGCTTCTCTCAGATCAGCTGTATCATGTGACACCATCATCTGCAACATGGCGATGGGGAGACATCTTTGGGATAAACTATCTTATGAGATGACTGCTAGGGATATCCACACCTTTGAACCTCTGGCACAAGATGGTACTATGCCAGATGAAGGCATTGTGGACACTACTGGGGAACCCTGCCATGACACTGATGATACGCCTGTTGCATAACATATCACCTTACATTAGATGGTATGGTACACCTTCCTATTTACATTGGCCTCCACTCTAGCACTCGTGGGTGACTGGATGGCAACATAGGTGCAGTCAATAGCAGCAAGTACAGCTGATGGTGGTAGTAGTAGTAGTCATCTTTATTTTTGTCTGGCGCCTTGCTCTAGAAGTTCATGGTACCATTACAGCGTAGCACAGTAAAAGCAAATTAAATAAAATCAGTCACAATAGTTATTACAAGAATGTACCCAAACTTAAAGAGCATTGATCTCAGTAAAAGCAGTCCAAAATAAATAAGTTCCTAAATAAATTATTTTACACATTAAGCAGGGACAGTAACTACTTGAAGGAAATTAGTCCCCAAACACATGGATAGACAGACAGGTTTAGAGACGCCACTTAAAATCCTTCACCGAGGAGGCCTCCCACAAAACTCTTGGCAAGGAATTCCAAAAGACAGGGCCAGATATCTCAAAGGCCTATTACCCAGAAGTTTCTAGCCTTAGCCTAGGAACTACAAAGAAGCACTCCTTCACAGAGTGGAGAGATTGTAAGGGTGAGTGAGGGTGCAAGAGCTCAGGCAGGAAGCCCAGGCCCAGCCCATGGAGGGTCATATAAGTTAGAAGACTACCATTGAAGGAGGTACACCATTTAAGCAGCAGCCAGTGTAGATCAAGCTGTACCCGGAAGACATGACACATTCTTGGAAGACCAGTCAACCACCTAGCAGCTGCATTCTGCTCCAACCGCAAGCATTGCAGCATACTACTATTGACCCAAAGTACAGAGCATGGCAGTAGTCAAGCCTCACAAATCACAAATGTGCATACATTGGCTGGCCCGCTAGTGCAGTGGAAGCATTTCCATCTGTGATGCTGATGACCGGGGTTTAGGGATGGACCTCGGATGTCAGAGGTTTGGCTGGGGCAGAGGAGGTTGAGCATCTAAGGGACTGATTGCCCTCTCTGGGGAGGGATGGAATTTGGTACCTGGCACCTACTGACCCCTAGTATTATCAGGGGGGTGTGGTAGTTCAAGACCATACTGGAAGCCTGTCGGGGTGGGGACTGGCAGACCTCTGCATGTCAGGTATTGGAGCGCACCCAGTCATGTGCCTAGGTCATTTGATTACTGGCCCCACCATGGACAGGTGGGAAGGGGGGTTGCACAAGGGAAATGACCCTTGGTGCGAGCACTGTGATGCCATGATCCTGGCATATGCTGGGAGCTGGCTGATATGGGGGGTGGATTTCCTCCCCCAGCAGCATCCAAAGGCCAAAATAATGAGCATTAGAAAAAAATAACCCAAATGCATTTACCAGTGTGGTCTGATCTCAAGGGGGGAATAAGGAATTTTATCCAGCCAATATTCTGCAGATGGTAAAAGCCATCCAGACTATTTCTGACACCTAAGCCTTAAAAGTCAGCCCCTCATCCAGCATGACTCCCAGATTTTACATCCTTGTGGCAACCATGAGACCAGAGGAGTTGGGCCAAAGCTCAATCTCCCTCTCAGTAGCTGTCACTCCCTCCCAATGTCCCAGCTCTACTACTAGTACTTCAGTATTCTCTGGGTTAAGCCTCAGCTAGCTAGATGAAATCCAGTCTTGGATCTTGGCCAGGCACCTGAAAAGCACATCAACTGCACCCAGTGTCCCAGGTTCCAAAGACATGTACAGCTAGGTTTAATCTGCATAGCAGTGAAACCTCAGTCTGTACTGCTTAATGATCCTACCCAGGGTTAGCATATACATCACAGAAAACCAAGCCTTTGGGTATGTCACAGGACAGAATCTTTGGGAGTGAAGAAAACCTATCCAACACTACCCTCCCGGTCCAGTCACTGAGATAGGAGTCAAATCAGCAGATGACTTTACCAGTGAGTCCCACATACTGCTTGAGCTGGTCTAAGAACAGTCCATGGTCCATGGCATCAAATGTTGAAAAGAAATCAGGCAGAATGAGAACTGACTGGTCTACTCTCTCTTTCCCTGAGCAGGTCATTTTGCAGCCTTACTAATGCAGTCTCTGTACAATGCCAAGACCTAAAACCATACTGGAGAGGCTCATAGATGTCAAAAGCAGTGAGGTCTGCCTCTGGCTGTAGCATGACTACCTTCTCAATAACCTAGCACAAAAAGGGAAGGTTAGAGACAGGTCAGTAATTTGCCTAGACATTCAGGTCCAAAGACGGCTTCTTTAGAAGTGGTTTCACCAATGCACTTCTCAGCAACACTGTGAACACCCCTCTGACAATCTAAATGAATACTGGCCCCAGCAGCCCTATACAGCTCAAGAGTAGATGTGCATGACCTGGGTCCAGATTACCAAATGTTGGCAGCTGCTCAGAAACCACCCCACTCACCTCATCTATCATCACTGGATGAAACTCTCACCAGGACAACAGAATACATCTAAGATTCATAAGCTTAATCCTGCTGGGATCTGATGGAGCACTCTGTGATATCTAAGTCTTAAAAGTGGACACCCTGTTCGAGAAGAACCAAGCAAACTCTTCACATTTTGTGGGTGCAAATGCTGTCATAGACTCTAGACAGGCCAATTGAAGTAGCCTATCCACAGTCCGAAAAAAGGTGAGCTGGTCAGTTTCTCGCAGCAGCAATGTCCCTTGCAAGAAAATGTGCCTTTTTCTGAGTGACTGCCCTTTGATACTCACCCTAATAAGACATCAAAGCCAGTCTGTGCTCCTGGGCCCTGGACCTCCTCCAACAATGCACCAGCCTCCACTTCTTTGTATTCATCTTCCTCAGTTTGCCATTAAAACCACAGCGAGCCAAGGTGTGAAACCAGGGTACATAGATCAAAAGCTACCATGACAGCCCTATTATAGGCTACCACAGTTTCTTCTGGTTCCTCAGCATATGCTTTCAGCACATCTGAGGTGATCAGAACCATCAGGAGACCCTCTGGCTGAAGCCCTTGCAAAGGATGGAACTGGAAAACCTCCACAGGGGATTGACTACAAGTGGAACCTTGAAAGTGAACCTTATGGTGCAATGATCCAACCAATTGACTAGGTAAGTCTCAAGGTTCCCAATCTCAAGCCTCAAAGAGAATACCAAGTCAATGGATCACAGAAATCACTAGTATGATGCCCAGGGATTCCATACCTGGAGGAATTATTGAGCAAATGCAAGAGTCTGTCTTCAATCCAAGCATGAAGTCACCAAGTATAAGCCATCTTCATCAATTCCAGCACACTGTTAGTGACAAAGTCTGCAATTTCCTGAAAAAATTCCCCTCTATGTGCCAGGGGTAGGTACACAAGGAAGATTATACTACCTGCACCTGTAGCCCCAGGCACAGCCATGCATTTAAACAATGAGGCATCTCCCACTGGTGCACCAGCAGGCTCAACTCAGATTTAAAACAGATGGCCACCCCACCATGGTCCTTCTTCAGGCAGTGCACTACAGAAAACACATCTGTCACTGATGACTCCAGGACCTGGCCAGCAGGTTCCATGTGATTTGAGCTAATCTATTTGACCGAAGACAATTTGGGCAAATACAATTACAGTGAGTGCCATTTGGGCAACAGCACACTACACATGATATTTACTACAGTATCACATCAAACCTGTAGCTGAAAGAAACAGTTCACATGTGTGCTTATGCAGGGAGGCTTTGCCCCCTGACCTCCCACATTTCTAATATTCTAACACCATGCCACACCTTGTCAGTCATGATCACTGAATATGTGATGTATCACAAATTGTGCAGGTGCTGTAATGTGCCGGTCTCTAAAATTGCAGTCACCCAAATTGATTCACCCAAATGATGTCACTCAAATTGATTAGCCCAAATGATCATCCAACCAGGTCTCTGTAATGCAAGCCAATTGAAAGAAGAAATAAAGGCTACAATAATTGTAGACTTATTACTCATTGATCTATCATTATGCAGCACTGTTCAAAGTGGATGAATGGTGGCAGCTGGCTCATCACCTGTAGTGAAAAAAAGTTTCTGGAGACCAGCCACTCAGTTCATCATAAGAAATGTAGTTTTATTTTGATATTTTCTTGGAACACCATGATCCCCTAGGTACTCCCAACGTTTCACCCAACACCGGGCTTCCTCAGGGGCTTAGGATCTTGTGTTCCTAAATAGAGTCTTTCATTATTGGCTTTAGAACAACTAGGATTCAGTTTCCAGCTTGTTTCTAGCTTCAGATTATAACTTTCTATCTGAAACAAGTTACAACCACTTGGAGTCTGTGCTTAGTTTCATTTCAGACCACCCAGGGGAACCATTCCAAACTTCCTTTCACTCAGATTTCTAGAATTACAATGCTCATTTCTTGCCTAAGCTAAATAGCATGTGGTGCAGTTTCAGTTCAGGTGTGTCTACCATTCAGTCCGAGAGATCCCTGGGTATGGGTACCAAACACATCTGTCTTCTCTCTCAAACCACCATTTCACTCCAGAGCATCTCCTGTCCTCACAACCTTAATAGCACCTTCCCCATCAGTCCTCCCCAAGTTTCCCACTCTCTTCATGCCTCCTCTAATCCCACTTCCCTCTACTGCTGATATGCAGCACTTGGCATAGGGAGTCATGGAAGTGGCATACATCCCTGAGCAGGGATTGGCAGTAGCTGAGCTTAGGGATCTGCTTGTAGGTGACACATCCCAGCTCAAAAATATATATATATATATATATATTTATATAACTAAATACAACTCCCACTCCCAATTATTTCCCAAACCAGTTTTCAAAACCCACCACCTTCAAAACTCCCTACCTCAAATCCATTATACATCCACACACACTGCTACCACTCAAATTCAGCAACTCAAATCACTCCATACATTCCTGTTGTACTCCAACTTCCAGTCCCACACACACCAACATAACAAATAAAGATAAAAAATAGAAAAATCCAAATAGTATGGTTAGTCCACTGTGCAAACTTCACGTAGTAGCAAATGTTTTTTAAAGAAGGACTGAAGCCAACATTTTTGGCATCAATAAATTCAGAATTTGGATCAACATATCCTCAATCAGCCTTGTGCCAAAAATCAGATCTGTAAGTTACTTTATTTAAAAGTTACAAGTCATTTTGTAACCCTTAATTCACTGCCTGTTCCAAGAAGCCAGTTTCAGTGAACAGCTGCTGATGATGTCATCTCCTGAACTCACAACCTAGTCCTCCCTGCAAGCTACCTTATATGACTATTTCTCCTATGTTACTTAAAACTGCAGGTGTAGTAAACATCTGAAAATGAAAACTGACATGGGGATAGCACATGTACTCCCATTACATGTAGATGCAAGGTACAGTACTTCAGAATGTGATGGGGATAGAATGAAGTGGCAAACATGGCTTTAGAATGACAAAGTTGTGTGCATTTTTTAAAATACTGCAGATATGAGACTTCAAAATGTCACCAGGTTGCAATTGTGGAATGCAGCAATAACACAGCATCAGAAAGTAGCTGGAACACATAATTTCAGAATGTGCAAGTGATGCACAATTTTGGAATGCGATAGTGATGCACAGTTTCAGAATGTGGCAGTGACGCACAATTTCTGAATGTGGAGGTGATGAGCAATTTTGGAATGCAGCAGTGATGCACAATTTTGGAATGCAGTGATGATGTACCAGTTTGGAATGTAGCAGTGACATACAGGTTTGGAATGCAGCAGTGATGCACAATTTCTGAATGCAGTATAATGCACAATTTCAGAATGTGGCTGTGACACACAATTTCAGAATGTGCTGGTGATGCACTGTTTTGGAATGTGGTGGTGATGAACAAATTCAGAATGCAGCAGTGACAGTTTCAGAATGTGATGGTGACGCATAATATCTGAATGCAGCAGAGATGCATAGGTTCAGAATTTGGCAGTGAAGCACATTTTTGGAATGTGGTGGTGATGCACAATTTTGAAATGTGATGGTGACACAGGTTCAGAATGTGGCAGTGATGTACAATTTAGGACTGCGGCAGTGATGCACAGTTTTCAGAATGTGGCGGTGACACACAGTTTCAGAATATGGTGGTGATGCATAATTTCGGAATAAGGCAGTGACATGCAATTTTGGAATACAGCAGTGATGCACAATTTCAGAATCCAGCAGTGATGGACAATTTTAGAATGCTGCAGTGATGCACAATTTTGGAAATTCTGAATGCAGTGTTGACACACTGGTTCAGAATGTGGCAGTGATGCTCAATTTAGGAATGCAGTGGTGACACACAGTTAGGAATGTGGTGGTGACACACAGTTTGGGAATGCTGTGGTAACAGTGTTTCAGAATGTGGCAGTGATGCATAATTTTGGAATGTGATGGTGATGTGCAATTGCAGAATGTGGCAGTGATATACAATTTTAGAATGCGGCAGTGATGCACACTTTCAGAGTGCAGCGGGAACACACAATTTCAGAAAGCAGCAGTGATGCACAATTTTGGAATGCAGTAGTGAAGCACAATTTCGGAATGCAGTAGTGATACCCAGGTTCAGAATGTGGCAGTGATGCACAATTTATGAATGCGTGGTAATGCACAGTTTCAGAATGTGGTGGTGGCACTATAATTTCAGAATGTGGCATGATGCACAATTTGGGAATGTGGCATTGAACCACAATTTGTGGGATGTGCAATTATGGAATTTGGTGTGGATGCACCATTTCAAATGTGGCAGGGATGCACAATTTGGGAATGAGGAAGGAATGTACAATTTCAGAATGTAGCAGGGACGATACTTTTAGAATGTGGCTGGGACACATAGTGTTGGAATGTGGTGGGGATGATGTACAATTTCGAAATTTGGTGTGCTTACAATTGTGGAATGTGGCAGGGACAAGCAATTTCAGAATAAATGGTGTGTCCTATCACATTCTGACAGCATGCATCCCCGCTATATTCTGAGATTTCCAGTCCCCCCCACATTCCTCAATGTGTGTCCCTGTTGCATTCCAAGACTGACTGCCCTACCACATTTTGAGATGGCACATCCCTGTCGCATTCTGAGATTGCTTTTCTCACCCCCACCCCAACATTTTAAAATGTTGCACCACCTTTACATTCTATGACTTGGTTCAGTGCTGCATTCCAAATCCACCTTCTGACATGTTCTAAAGTACAGTGCCATGCATCTGCACATTCTGGAAAGCGAAGCACTGCAGACAACCCTATGTCAGTCTTTTTAAAAGGATTGCTATAGCTACAGTTTCTTAAACTTTGGAGAAGCAGGTTCTATAAGGTTGTTGACAGGGAAGACTAGAGTGTGAGTTCAGGAGATGACATAATTAGCAGTGCTTCATTGAAACTGGCATTTTTGAATAGGTAGTGAAATCAGGATTACGAAATAGCACATAACTTTTAAAGAAAGTAATGCAGAAACCTAATTGTTGGTATGAGATTTATTGGGGCATGATAATTCTAATTCTGCAATATAGCACCTTTGGCAGGAGTCCCTCTTTAAAAGGCCAGGTTATGGCTTTTAAAGTGCAGTCTCAGGCTGTGCTCTCACCAGAGCAAGTCCATGTTCAAAGTACAAAGGTTTATCCCCCAGCATTTTTCTCACTGCTGCTATCAGGTTAAAGTGAGGCTGGTAAGTGGTAGGTGCTCAGCTCAGTAGAACTGCTGCATGGTTGCTGTTCATTCTGCTGGTGTGGTGGGGGATACAATGACCTTTCCAGCATGGGCCATTGGGGCATCAAGGAAGTGGCCCAACAAGCATGTGGTGACACACTGGGAGGTATTGGTGGTGACCACACTGGTGTCTGGAAGGTTTCAGGGGCCAGGAAATATAGTACTGTTGTCAACTTGAGCTCTACAAATGTATGGCATTGCTGGGTGTCTGTCCAGAGCTGGTCATGCAGCAGCTTACACAGATGCATGATAATGGTCCTGTTGAACCTGTACCAGCCCACATTATGCCCATCAATAAGGACTTCGAATGTGACTTGTGGATGGTACGGTCTGTTTGCAGCATAGTGCCCTCTCCTTATCTTGCATAACCAGCTGCTTCAGGTACACAACATCAGCCATTTTGTTTTCAGCTGGGTGTGCATGCTCTGCAATCCCTCTCCTGCCTCAAGGCTTTTCCTCAGGTTAAGACCCATATTTGTGCAATGCTCTCCTGCTGTGCTGTTCTGTTATTACAAAACAAGAAAAAATCCTAAAACTCCAAACTCAGATGTACCACTTCATAAGATGGGAGGGAATTCTCCCAGTGGCAGTTTGTGGAAGTCAGAGAGGGACATTCCTGTGGCAGTTTATTTAACTAGGATGGAATTTCCTTAGTGGCTGTATGGTAACATTATCCAGCCTGAGTTTATAAATGGGAATGTACAGTAATTGGAATTACTGTATTATAACGGGGCATTTTTTTTTTTGCCATAGGAAACCTGTGTATAATTTGTCATTATAACTGGTTAGTTTTAACACTTATGCATCAGACACACATACTGGTACTCCCCATGCAATCACATGATTCCACATGCATCAATTTAAAAAAAAAATATTTATTTGTACTTTCTGACAAGGAAAACACACTGGCCCAGATATTCAAACTGCGCTCAAAATGAGCGCAACAGCAGGAGCAAGCACAAACCAGTTGCGCAAATGCGCAACAGGTGTGATATTCAAACATGGAGCAGAACAAATTGCGCAAGCAACCAACGTCTGAATATCACACATACTGCACCATAGCGCAACCAGGAAGGAGAAGCTGATCCAAAATGTTGCGCTATGGCGCAACCAGGGCAGCCCAGCTGAGCATTCCAGAGGTGCCATAGCGCAAGCAGAGCCCCCCAGAGCAATGGAACTGCACATCCAGGGAGGCAGGCTGGGGCCCACCGCCAGCCATGCCACACATGGGCACAGGAACACACTGCAGAACCCACACCACACCTGCACATCCCAAGCACAGCATCACTGGGGTTGGGACGGATGATCTACTTGCCCATGGGGACAAGCCAACAAAGCATAGCAGAGCCATGACACCCCAGCACAACCACTGGCAGGCTGAGAGTGCCACACACAGGGGGTTGACAACCACAGTGCACATCAGCACCCCATACGCACAGCACACCCTGCACTGTGACCCCAAGACAGCACCTATGTGCAGTGACTGGCACTGCAGGAAACCATGCATCCCCCCAGCACACGTCAACCCCGTGCAGCACAGAAGCCTACAAGCCAGACACACCCCAGCACCCAGCAGGGTGGCAGCAGACGGCAAGACCAACCGAAAGTCACTGCCATGCTGGAGATACCTCCCAAGCACACACACACACACACACACACATACCCAGGACCATACCAGCCCAGATGGCATGTACACCCCTGCAACTGAGCACCCATAGGCAGCTGCAAATCAGAGACCAACACATTATTCGTATAAAAATATAAATGTATTTTAACACAACAAACATTAACAAGAACAATTACAACTATTTACAAGGGGGGGGACGGGTACAAGGTAGGGTTGGTCAAGGGGTAGGGATGACAAACTTGGAGAGGGAAGGCAGGGTGGTAGGGATGGGAGAAGTGGGAAGGGAAGATAGGTCATGGGCCAGCCGGCAGGCCATCCTCCTGCTGGTGTCTTGCAGTTCCCTGCTGCCTCCTCCGCAGGTCATGGCGGTGTATTGACTGCAAGATGTTGGTGTTCTGGGGCACAGGCTGTCGGATGGCCCTGACATCCCCGCCAGCCGATGGAGAACCTCGAGGCCTAGGGAAAATGGGAACACAGTCAATGGCTGTGACTGATCACAACCCTGAACACCACCCAACCTGCAAGCCATATAGCCCAATGTCCCACACCTGTGATGGCATGCACCCACCCACAGTGAACATGCACATGGCCATCACAAACAGGTGGCACCAGCTATGCACACCACTGCACACACACACTGCCCAAGTCCATCACAGCATGAACAAGGCTGGCAAGTGATGTGGCAATGTGGTGCGATGCCAGTTACACAGCTATGTGCCCAGTGCATGCATGGACCACCAGTGATGCATACACAGACGTGCTGTGAAACTGGACAGTGATGCATGTCACCTGTGTCGTGCCTACAGACATAGATACATAGCCAGTGTCAGCAGATAAGGGCCTATGGCCACACAGTCTGTCCATTTCAGCCTGTAAGTTACTTTGTTTACCTAGAAGTCTGTTGCCCCTACCCCTGACCTCAAGAATTCGCTATGTCTATCCTGCAGTCTGAAATCCCGTGAGTGTGTCAGCCCCACCACTCCCTCTGGCAGGGTGTTTCACTTGTACACCACCCGCTCTGTGAAGAAAGTCTTGCTCATGTTTCCTCTGAATCGCCCTCCTCCAACTGCATCCCATGCCCTGTAGTCCTGGAACATCTTTTGCACTTCAAAATAGTGTTTCCCTGCACCCTGTTCCACCCTGTAAGATACTTGTATGTCTCTCATCATCCTCTCTCCTCCTCTCCTCCAGGGAGTACAGGTTCAGTTCCTTCAACCTGTCTCCATAGGAGTTGTGATGCAAGCCATGCACCATCTTTGTTGCCCTCCTCTGAACCTTCTCTGCCCACTCTACGTCCTTACGTAGGTATGGTCTCCAGAAATGTACATTGTACTGCAGGTGGGGCCTCACTAGTGTCTTGTATAGTGGAATTATGACCTCCTTTCCTGCATGTTTGTATTGTGCAGGGCTTGGCCCCCCAGCATGCAATAGCATCCATGAAGTCATGATACCACACTGCTCAAGCAGCTCTGACTGGCACTGTTGCTGGCGCTGCTGCTGCTGGTGGGGTGCAACCCCTGCTGGCACCGGATCCCTGGCACGGCCCTCATCAATGTTGCCCCGCATCCTCACATCCCGGCCTGTGGGAGACATATGTTGAGACAAACATTAGTGTGACTCAAAAGTAGACTGCCCCCTGCCCCAGTGACAGTGCCTGCCCACACAGCCATACCCATTCATATCACAGCTGCACACACTGACACAGCCAACCATGGCCGAGCCATCACCTATGCACAGCCACCAAAACACACACACACCCCTACAGATAATACAGGTGCATAGATGGCACACCCACCTGGCCTAGGCACCATGCCCCGCCTGGCACGTGAATGCAGCCGCGCTAAAGCTCTGTTTCCGTGAGGTCACTGTACCGCGCCGGTACTGCTCAGCAGACCGGCACTGTCCAGTGACCCCACCAGGTCAGTGGCCACTTGCTGCCACACCTCAGTCCTTGCACTGGTGAGGGCACCTCATCATAAAGGCCATCATAGTGTGGCTCAACTAGGGCCACCAGGTTGGCCACTTCAAGCTGTCTCCAGGACACTGCCCTCCCTAGCCATGGCACCAACTTTACAGCAGGCAATATGGCACCCAGCTGCGCCATAACCCCACGTGGAGATGTTGTGCAATAGACCACCATGGTTTCCAATCGCTGTTCGAACAGCCAATACCACATAGCGCCTGGTCACCAGACAGCATTAGGGACATACACATGGCAGGCGAACAGTGCCAGGGAGCAAAGGTCATACACAAGGTCATGGGCAATGACGCAAGGCTACGTGACAGCGCCATCTGATGTATAGACATCCTGTGCGACTGACCAGCTGCGTACCAGTGCCACAGTGGGAGTATTGCGCAGTAGTGCCACAGCGCCATATAGTGCCCATTGCTGTAGCGCCACTGGCACAATGGTGGCCATGGCCTGAATTGCTGATCGCGCTCAGCACGTCAGCAGCGTGACAGATGCCTGTGTAAGCTATCTGGGCATGCACAATGCAGTGTACCACACAGGCACAGACCTGCGCCATTGGCTCAGCTTTAATTTTCCAGATGATGCAAAGCGCAGATTCGCGATATTCAGCCGACATACATGCAAATCATCTGATCAGCCATTCAAGGGTGCAGTGGTGCTATTTGCATATCATTATAGTTGCTCCACCCTAATTTGCATGTATTGGCGCCATAAATGTGTGTATACTGGGCTGCGCCACAGATTCGTTACTGCAGGTGAGAGGTGAGTTGCATGCTGTGTGATGTTCAGGACGATGGTCATGGGAAAATGCTGTAGACTGCACAGTGACAGGTGTCCACTTCCCCCCATACAGATCGCCATGACCGAGCAGAGCCAAGGTGAGGGTGAGGACGGTGGGCGTAGGAGGAGGCCCAACTTTACAGCAGTAGAGACGGAGGCTCTCTTCCAGGCCTACCTGGATGAGGAGCCAGTGCTGAGTGGATGGAGGGGCACCCCTCAGTCCCGTGCGGCTGCATGGGAGGGGGTAGCTCGGGCCGTTAACCTGCATGGAAGCCACCAGCGCTCCATGCAGGAATGCAAGAAAAAGATGGGGACAGACCGCAGGAGGTTAAAGGAGAAGGTGGCAGCTTTCAGGGCGGCACGTGCTGGCACTGGCGGAGGCCCGCCAGTGGTGTTGGAGCTGACCCCAACTGAGGAGACACTGGTTGCAGCCATGCAGCCGAGCACCATTGAGGGCGTACCAGGCGGAGGATTCCAGACAGGTGGAAGCCCATCACTGCACGGTATGACGTGGTGGTGGTGTTTGGGGGGGGCGGTTGTTCACATGCACTCACATGTACTCTCTTTCTGTTGCAGATCCTGTTCGTCTTCAGAAGACGGTGGTGGTGGGTCCAGACAGTGATGCTGACCTGCTGGACATGGAGGAGGGTCCATCCACCACCACCACCACCAGCCAGCAGGCACTGCAGCAGCATGCACGCTGGGCCGCAAACCTGGTGTCAGTGATACGGGTGCGGGGGGTGCACAGCCTGTGTCTCAGCAGTCTGGCATGCAAGCATGCCAGCACGCTGTGACCATGGCAGTAGCATGTACCTGCACCATTGATGATAGAAGGCCTGCAATGGGCAGTGATGGTTGTGTGTCCCATGACGGACACACGGCAGGCCAGCATGTGCCCCTGAGCCTGTCTGGTTCCAACTTGTGTACCAGCATGCTGGCACGGTCCCAGGCTGTGCCTGTCAGCACCGTGGGGCAGCACCGTGGCTGTGCAGGTGTCTGGCACTGCTGCCAGCACAGCGGTGGAATGAGTGGACCCAGGGCACAGCGGCTGGAGGGGCAGCAGCAGCAGTTGCCCACCAGGTCTGGGGTACAGTGTCAAGCAGTGGCACATGTCCGCCGCCCTGATCCGCCATTCCTGGTCCTGGCGAACAGGCGCCCACCTCAAGGGGTGTTGTGTGCATCAGGACCGTCCACACCCTGGGGTTCAGGATGCCGTTGGGGCACAGTACCCATTGGATGAGACACACCCGCCTGCTGCAGGAATCAGTACAGCTGCAGAGGCGGGTTGCAAGGTCCGTGGAGGCACTGTCTGTGTCCGTGGAGTGGCACAGCAGGGAGTGTGCCTCGGACCGAGCCAAGCTGGTCCGGTATGATAACGGATGTGACGCCGCCATTGACAGGCTGACCCAGGCAGTGGTCTCTGCCATGGACGCATTGGGCACACAGTCAGGTGCCCCTGTACCGCACACCCCACACAGTGCACTCTCCACTTTCGCTTCCCGGTGTCATGCGACACCAGGCCTGTCAATGCCGGTTCTGCTGTGGGCATCCTGAGCACCCTGGTGCAGGTTTGGGATGCTGCAGACCCCTGTGTGGGCAAGGTCATGTTCGCGCAGTGGGACCCTGGTGGTGCAACAGTGCCACCCCATGTGCCCCTGCTCAGCCTGCCCATGCTGTTGGGTCACGGGCGGGCCGCCCACGCATCCGCTGTGGCCGTGGGACAATGCTACATGAATAAGCTGTCCTCCCAGTGCGGCTCTGTCTGGTGCTGCCATGTGTGCAATGTGTGTCATGGTGGGCAGTGCACTGCTGGGTGCTTTGCTTACCACGCTGACATCGGACCACCTGCACACCCTCCCAACTGCTGTACACAGGTGCGTGTGCATGATGATGCCTGCGTTGCACTGTACACCAGCAGTGCAAGGGTGCCCAGCATCTGACACACTTACTTGGACAGTACGGGCGTGGGGTGGTCGGTGGTGCTGTGTGTTAGCAATGTCGGTTCTGAGTGCTGTGCATCTGCCCATGTACGCCTCTTTGCCTGGTGTGTGTGTCCATATGAGTGTTCACCCTCCCTGATGGTGTGTCTGTATGCCTGGACCGCTCCACTCCCTGACCGTCATGCACCCCTGGTGTGTTCCCTGTGTGCCTGTGGTTTGCAGATGGACAGTGTTGGTGCACATGTCCCTTGACTTACCTGTGTTGTGCGTAGTGCTCCTCTGTGATGGTGTCCCGGTGCAGCTGGGCCTGCTGGATCAGTCGGGGGTCCCTCCGTCCTAGGGGGGGCTGCTCATCACCATCATCACCGGCGCCACTGGCATCCCCATCGCTGTCCCCCTCTTCACCTGTATGGCTATCCCATGGTCTTTGGCCATGTTGTGCAGGATGCAACAGGCCAGGAATATCCCACAGGCCTTTTGGGGGCTGTACTGTAGGGCACTGCCGGAGGTGTCTAGGCATCAGAAGCGTGCCTTGAGCATCCCAAACACCCACTCTATGATGTTGCGTGTTGCGGCATGTGCCTCATTATAGCATAGCTGCGCTTGGGGCCATGAGGCGCCGGCACGGTGTGAGCAGACAGGGACGGAGTGGGTATCCGTAGTCACCTGTGTGGAGATAGTGGAGATCAGTGTCATGTTCAGGTCCATATTGCCATCTCCCTGTGTGCCACTACCATGGCACCTGTGGCATTCCCACCCTGCCCAGAGTTTGCATTCCATACATGTGTACTCACCCACTAGATGTCCTGTGGGGATGTCCCCACTCTCGAATTGATGGCACAGTGCAGACTGATACCATATGAAGGCATCATGTGCTCCGCCAGGGTGTGTGGCACAGACATTGATTATGCACCCAGTGGCATCACACACCACCTGGCAGTTGACACTAGGGAATCCCTTTCTGTTCCGATATGCGTGGCCATCAGGGCCAGGTGGCGTGCGGATGGCCACATGGGTGCAGTCTATGGCCCCTAGCACGCCAGGCATACATGCTACCCTGTGGAACTCCTGCATGTTTGCTGTACGCTGTGCCGCGGTGCTGGGGAAATGGATGTACTCCGCAGCATGTGGCAGCAGTGCATTGAGGAATTGGGTGAGGATGCATGACGTGGCCAACTGTATGATGCCTGTGGTGTCCCCTGTCGGCCTCTGGAAGGTGCCCGTGGCAAGAAGGCTGTCACCTTGGTCTCCACCAACAGAGCGTGACTCTTTCACAGGGTGCCTGCATCACATCACTGCACAGCTCACAGAGCCGCCTCCAGTATTGCCCTGTTCAGGCGGCACTGGCTCACGATCTCTACATCTATGTACAGCTCAGAGCTGATGCGGGCACGGTACCGCCTGTCGGGGGCATACCACCGACGGGCCCTTCCACGGCCACGTCCCCCTGCAGCATGCATTCTCACCCCCCTCATTACAGCTTCCATGTGGAAACTGGCACTGTCCATCTCCCTGGCTTCTGACCCCCGGCTGGTGTTGCTGTGTTACCCCCACTGTCCTGACTGCTACTTCCACTGCACCGGGCACCCCTGCTGGCCTCTACAGACTATGGGCCACACTTTCCTTGCCTGCCCTTTGCTGTCTGTCTGTCTGTCTCTGTCTCTCTCTCTCTCTCTCCCCCCTTGGCAGCCTGGTAGCGTTCTTGCGCTTCCTTGACCTTTTTATTTTTGAAAACTTCATTTCCGCTGGTGCCGCACATTTCCGGCTGTGCGCTTTACTTTATCACGCAAGTCTTGAACATCGCATTGCGGTCTTTATGCATGGATCTCACCCCCTTCGGTTGGCGCATGCCTTCATTTTCATTGCGCTGTTGCTCAGCATGACATGCCAGCGAACTGCTCCTTCTGAATATCGCTAAATGGCGCAGTTTTGGACTTGCGACATGCTCAACCCTGTTGCGCATGGCACAACCCTTTTGAATATCTGGGCCACTGAGCTTTGATGGCTTGTTACCAGTTGCATACTGGGGGATGGCTTACATGGACCAGTTTTATTGATGGGGTAATGATGACCATAACACCTGGAAAAACTCCCTCACTCTTGCATCTTGTGAGAGGTAGAGGGTACCACCATACTGCCAATACGGCAGATACTGGCTGAAGTGCTGGATGAGAAGCTAGGGAGAAGAGTCAGTCTCCCTCAATGATTTCAATTGCAAGAATTTGAAATGTATGTCACTGTAAGTGAATCCAAGCAATCAGAGGAAAATGCAACTGAAAACATACCTGATGAGGAATTTGTGTTAGAGCAGAAGTGGGAATAAGAATAAGAATGAATGATTGCCTTCACAGCTGGAAGAAAAGAAACATTTTAATAGCTTTAACAGGAGTCGCTGGATACTTTGGTACCTTTTATTGGACCAACATATGCCTTGTACAAAGATGGTATTGCCCATAAGCTTTTGGGGCATCGCAGTTCCCTTCTTCAGGTGAACAGAAAACTAGTAAAAGAAGTAAGTTCTATGCACTGTGATGTACTGGTTGAAAATAATTTATGACAGGATAGTAAGAATTCTTAAAAGAAAGGGTGGGTGGGCAATGAATAGGAACAGATCTATAACTATGAGGGGCTATTTAGCTAGAAGTGCTAAGATATTCATAAGTGAGGCTGTATGGATAACTTGAAGTGTTAATTTGAAAGGTACCCTGACTGGAACACAGGATAGTAATGACTTTGAAATACACAAAGTGCAAGGTGGGGGGGTGGTCACAGGAAAAAATTAAATAACATACAGTATTACAGATTTCCATAGTATGTCATAAATCCAGTGTTTGGACTAAGCCTGTTACAGTCCAATTTAAATTGTCTGACATATTTTAATTTGTAGGCTCTTCCTTCCTGCATGTTTTGAAGTTGCTTCTAATTTTAGAACTGACAAGTGTGAGAGGGATTAGTCTGGATGGGAAAAATGCTGTCCCATTGGCAAGCTGATAATTTAGTTTACTAGTATGTTGGTGATGGTTCATTCTAGTTTACAGTGGCTGCCTTGTTTCTCCTAAATATCATCCATTTGAATACTTGCACTGAACTAGGTAAACCACGTTGTTTGATTGACATGTGTAGGATCCATTTATTTTATTGTGCTTTTCTGTCCTCTTTGTTGGTGGTCTGATTGCATATGTGGGTGCAGGTCTTACATCTTGTATTATTGCATGGTGTTGTTTGTCTTATTTCCCAGTTATTTTGTTCTACTGGTAGTTGTGTATTTGTAGCTGTATTTATTTGTTTCACCAGGAAATGACTTCATTAAGCAATCTCATTTACTCTGTAGTCCTGGGCGGGACAGCGTAAAAAGTCAAATAGCAATGATATGCAACAGGATACACTTAGATTCAAAACTAGAAAATGATTACATACATAGAAACATAGAAACATAGGCTTTGACGGCAGATAAGGACCGCTTGGCCCATCTAGTCTGCCAATACAGAGATAGTCAGAGAAACATATAATACATAGGTGGAAAAAACTCAAGGGACAATACAACTATACATTATACTCAACATAAGCAACATAATGATATAAAAACCATTGTAGAGGATAGTAACATGATGCCAAACTTTAACAAAAATGTAGACACAGTTATTTGTCCTGGATCCCCCCTTTTTCCCTCACAAAAGACAAACCACTTGTATATTGTTGTGCTCAGATTGGCAATTTATTATATCATAATTCCATTTGCAATCCCATCATCATTTATTATAGTCTTTGTCACGATTGTATTTTTATTGCATCCATATATCACTTTTTATCATTCCTCTTTCTTCCTCTTCTAGCTCCCCCAGGTGAAAACCTGGGTGCCTTCTTCTTCTTCTTTTCTGGTAGTAATGGTGAGAACTGAGACCACTTTTCCTCCTTCAGTTTATTCTTCCTCTCATCATATTCCTTTTCCTTCCCCTCTCCCCTCCCTTTCCCCTCCTCTCTGCCATCCACCTTTGGCAGCCATTGCCCATCCTACCGGACCAATACTGTCATCCACCTTTGACAGACCAGCATTCCTCATTTGTCCTTTTCCTCTTGCTGTAATAGCTTTTGGGTGGGTGGGAGGGATCTAAACTTCAGCAAAAAGTGGCAGAACCACCACTGTGCTGCTCCTTATGAACCTCCTTTAGCCACTCCCCTTCCTGTTGCCTGCCTATTGTTCTGTCTCCCCCGTCCCTCCCCTTACCTTCCCTCCTTCCTCTCTGAGCACACTATCTTCAGGTAAAGGGAAGGGGTGCACCAGGACAACTTGGTCTACCCCTTAAAGGGCAAACTCCATTGTCCTGGATTCCCCCCCCTTTTTCCCTCACAAAAGACAAACCACTTGTATGTTGCTGTGCTCAGATTGGCAATTAATTTATTATATCATAATTCCATTTACAATCCCATCATCATTTATTATAGTCTCTGTCACAATTGTATTTTTATTGCATCCATATATCACTTCTTATCATTCGTCTTTCATCCTCTTCTCACTCCCCCTAGGTGAAAACCTGGGTGCCTTCTTCTTCTTCTCTTTTCTTGTAGGTAATGGTGAGAATCGAGACTGCTTTTCCTCCTTCAGCTTATTCTTCCTCTCATCATTTTCCTTCCTTCCCTCCCCTCCTTCCCCTCTTTTTTCCATTAGCCAGTCTCCAGCTTTCAGTTGGATGACTGGATTTCTTCCCATTTTAGGTCTTCTCAACCTTTTCCTAGGTTACATCCCCTTTTTATTTTCCTGCCTGTCTCCTCCATGCTTCTATGAAACCCATCATTTCTGTATTAAACACATCAATAGCTAAGTCTGAAAGATGTACCCCATCTGACCTGTAGAACTCTGCTACCCATTCCTCCACATCTTGCAGTATTACGTGTCCCCCATCCTTTTTATCAGTGTTCCCACCCTCCTATTCATCTTCCTTCTGACCCTGTCTAAAGCTATGTGACTATGTTCATGTCTCCACACCTCCTTGGAATCATGTCTGACCAAAGGCCTTACTTCTGGCCACCATTGCTGTATTTTATCTAAATCCTTTTACCTGCATATATGTGTCCACCCATGGCTTTCCCCCAATATCATTACCCCCTAAGTGTAAAATGATTAAATCTGGAATGGGTCACTGCTCCTTCATCTCTTTCAGGGTAGGAAGCAGCTGTGCCCATCTCATCCCTCATATGCCACGCCAGGCCAATCTACATTTCCTCACATCCCGGTACAGCTGTTTTCCCCCAGCCTTTTTCTCAGCTCTCTTTTCCACCTAATAAATGTAGGAGTGACCGCAGATCTATATTTCTGTGATCCTCCTCTTCCTATAGGATTTAAGTAGAATATATATCTTAACACATGTTCTGTCCTATTCATAGCCCCCCTCTTGGCCTCCCTCCCCTACCCCCACTGTGGTTCTGTACCTGAAAAACAAACACAGGTGATATGTTAGTCTCCATACTTTAGTGCCCGAATGTACCTCTCTTTGTAACTGGCAGACTACCAGTTCCCCTTTTTCCAACATATTAGTCACCGTCCTTCCCAGCAGCTGCCCACTGTGATGCAGCCCCATTCAAAAAGAATGAGATGAGTACTGCCCGGTCCTGTCCCAGGAATTGCATGCCTTTTTTGAGTATGGGCGTGACTTGATAACTGGTAACCTTTTTCCCATCCCCATTACAAATAATCTCCCTGTCTTGTGCCCAAGCTCTGCAGCGTAAGCCCACAAAGCCTTTACTGGGCACACTGTGTCTTTTCATGAGCCTTCAAGATTACCATACAAACTTTTCCCTTGATCCGCTTTTGATTTCTTACTTATGATTTGCATCTCCTCCATGTCCTAGTTTATATCCTCCCACCCAACCCCCTTCTTCCTTCCTGCCATGTCCCATAGCCTCGCCACCTCGGGCCCCTGCAAACATTACTAAATAAGCGTGGAAACAACTGTGCCTCATCTTTCGATTCTGCAAATTGCCGGCAGTACTTCCTTTAATTTTGCAAGCCACTGCTCCCCTACTGGTTGTCTACTATCCTAGGTCTCTATTTCAACCTATTTCATCCTTGCATCTTCCTGATCAACATTAATTTAATTGGGTCCTTCCAGTGTTTAAGGTTGCACATTAAATTAGTCCCGCTAGGTATACCCCCATCATGGTGTGGGCTGTCCTTTCTTCCATTGATCTACTTTGAACTTCACCAGCTGCTCTTCCATGAGTGGCCTACTTTCCTCCATGTTGTGTGCTGCTCTGAATGTTTGGAACACCTGCCAGGCCCCTTTGTAGGCCCTCAGAGTCCGTGGTGCCCATGAGCTGGGAAACAGCAGTTCTGGTCCTCTTGCCAATGTCCCAGAAGTTCATTGGATGGGTGTTTTCCGATCCTCTGCTGATGGTGCCAGCATCTGGAAATGGTCCAGTTGCAGATGGGAAAGGCTGTCAGCTAGGATATTTTTTACCTCTTCTATGTGCTTGGCCCTGAATGACATATTCAATTGCAAGGCCCTTAACACCAAATTGCCTCAAAACCTGCATGACTGTTTCTGATCTGGCCCCCGTGTTATTTAAAACTTCTACCACTGCCTTGTTGTCACACCAAAATGTAACCTTCAGATTCCGTAGCTCTTCCCCCCATACCAGGACGCAGGCCCAAATGAGCATGATCTCCTACAGTGTGATGTCCTTTACTTTCCCATCCCTCACCCAATTTGTCGGCCATGGTTCCATGAACCACTTTCCCCTCATGTAACCCCCCATGCCTAAGCCCTCTGCTGCATATGTGTAGAGTTCGAGATCTGTGTTGTACACCCAGTATTCCTGCCAAAAGGAGCAGCCATTATACGTGTTGAGGAACTCTTCCCACACCCTGCAGTCATTCTTAACTCCCTTTATCATGTCCACCCAGTGGTGTGGTCTGGTTACCCTTGCTGTGGCCCTTGCTAACCTCTTTGTGAAAGCTCTTCCTGGTTCAATCGCCCTGCACGTGAAGTTCAAATTTCCCAAACCTGCTGTACCTGTTTTAATTACACCTCTTCTTACCCGTATGTAGCTGGATCAGCTCTTCAGTTTCCTCACTTTGTTATCTGGCAACCTAAATACCTTTCCCTGTGTGTCTATTTCAATGCCCAGGAATTCTAAAACATTACTGGGGCCCTCTGTTTTTCCCAGTGCTAATGGAACCCCTAACTCTCTGCACAGTTCCTGAAAAACTGGCTAACATTCTTTCTGTCTCTCCCCCCTCCCGCTGCCTATTAACAGGAAATCATCCAGGTAGTGCATGAGCGTCCTGTATCCAGATTTCTCTTGAAATATCCACTGTAAGCAGGTGCTGAATGCCTCGAATGTTGCACAGGCTATGGAGTGGAGCATCCCATGGGCATTGCTTTGTCGAAATAGTACTTGCCCCCTATCTTAAAACCCAACAAGTTCCAATCTTCCCTCCTAACTGGAAATAACCTGAAAGTGGACTCTATGTCTGTCTTGGCCATCCTTGCATTGGCAGTCACTCGTATAATCTGAACCAATTCTTCTAATGTGGCATAAGTCACTTTGCTATACTCCATGCTTATGAAATCGCTCACTGAGTCCCATTCTGGAAATGACAAGTGGTGGATTATCCTGTATTCTCCTGCTGTTTTTGGGGACCAAGCCCAAAGGAGAGATTCTCATGCTCTGCAATGATGGGTTAGTGTATGGACCCTTCAACTCTACCCACTGCCTTTTCCTTTTCTACTTTTTGTCTTAAAATGTCCTCCTTCCCTTTAACTGAGCCCAGGTTGTTCGCCTCTCTAGCTCACCTCGGCCTTCACATTGCAATGGGAAACCACTCTTAAACCTCCTTTAATTGACTCTGCCACCTCCCTATCTGGGTATCTTTCTCCACTTATTCCATATTTTTATCTTGATGGGCATTCTTGCTGCATGGAACTGATGTCATGCCCCTTCTCTCTTCTATACTCCTCCCTGTCCCTTTCTTGTTTGCTGCATTTAATAAGTCTGACCCCCCCTACTCACAGGCCCTCTGCATCACCCCCCTATATTCCATGGCTGACCCCTATATCCTTGCCCTTCCCCAAAAAAACTGCTGGCCTGCTCCTTGCCCCCCGGTCCCTTGGGTCCCTTGTGCCCATGTCATTCTGCTTTTACTCACCGGGTGTGTTCCCCAATGTTTTGAGCAAGCGTGCCAAAAATAGCATTGTGGCCAGGAGCAAAATGCCCTATTGCAAACCCAGCAACATCTCTGGGGTGCCCCACCTCGTTTTCCCATTTCACCTTCCGGCGTGGACTGGTTGGTTACATAATCTGTCCACAGATCTGGTTGTTTCATATCCCATCTTACATCCCCATAAGTCACCATCCTTTGCCGGAAGAATTCGCTGTAGTATATCCAACCCACTCCCCTTTCGCCCGCCTTTATTATCAATGAGTAAGTGATCAGTAGGATGCCCAACTCCGCTTTTTTTCTCCAGCACTATAGCTGAGTATGTGACGAAATCTACAAACCACCCAACCCAAGTCTTTTCTTAGTAAGTTTGTCCTCTTCTTTCTTGCCTAACAAAACCACTGCTGCTGCTATTTCACTCTTCCCAATGTTCTCCGTTTCCTCATATTTTGCCACCACTTCCTGGATCACTAACGCAAATATATCCATGTACTCACCTTTCCATATTTTTTCTTTTGTATCCAGTGGTAAGTGCTCCCCTATTCTCATTTCTGGGGTTCCTATCTCCCTTGTTCCTTTTCCTATGTTCTCCAACCCTTTTCCCCCACCCTTTGTCACCGCTGAATCAGCCTTAATCTCTGCCAGCACTGACTCCATCTGCCTCAACCCCCCTGTCCCGAGTGCTGAAATAATTTGCCCTATGTATTCTTTTATACTTTCTCCTACCACCCCGGATACATTACCTGGGGCTTTGTCTGCTCCTTGCGGCCTGCTGTCTTTGGGCTGCCTGAACCATCACCCTGTGGTGGAATGGCCGGTTGCACTATTGGCTGCAGAGGAGCCATTGTGTTCAGGGGATCTGGTCTGGGTTCCACTGGTGGAACCACCACCCGTCCAGGGGGTACTGAGAGGACTGGGACATAGGGCTGTGGCAATACTGGACTGGCTGCTCAGGGAGGTACCACCAAAGGTGGCTGTGCCCTGGTAGGACTGCGTGGCCTCCCTGCCGGCCATTTTCCCCAACCCCCTTTACCCTTCCCTGCTTTCCACTTCTCCCCAGATCTCCCTGGCTCCTCTCCTTCCACCAACTGCCACATTCTGTTGGCCTTCTCTGCGAGCTCCTCAATGGCCTTGTAGGTGTCTTCTTTAGATGGCTTGTTCTTTTTTGGTGCCATTTCCTCTTGTTCACCTGCAAAAGCTGTGGAGACACTGACCAAACAGGAAAAGAAACATCTTAATTAATTATCTGTCAAAAACAGGTCTTGTATTGTTATGGTCTCCCCTTGTTTTTTTTTTTTGTAGCTCTGGCCCTGTGCCTCTCATTCACCCAGCCTGTGCCCCACTGGCGGCAACCGTGTGCCCCCGCCTGGTTCATCTAGCCGGTTTCCACTGCATGGCCTCTCAGCCCCATCACTTCATGCATGCGGGATATCTGCCCTGGCCTGCCTGCCCCAACCCTCCAACTCCTGTTCCTTGCCCAAAATTCGGGCATGCGGTGTCCCACTTCATGGCCACCACTTATTTAGTCCCTAATCCTTTGACTAGGGCCTCTACTCGCCTTCCTTTCCTTCCAGTTCCTTTCCACCATATTCACCCTTGGCCCCCACATGGCTTAGCGCCTGTTTTTAGAGTCATCTGCCAGTGATCTGGACAAAAACACTTAATGCCTAAAAAGCCCAATAATTCAAAATATTTATGCACAGCTGGCCATGCGTGAGGCCTCAATGTTTCCCAGGTCAGTGCAAGCGTGTACAACACATGGCATGATGCATGCCACGCTGCTGTCTCTGTCTCGGCCTTCCACCCACTGCTTTGTCCTACATTCCCCATGTAAACTGCATGGCCCAACTCATATTCTTCCCTGCCCAAGCCCCTTTTATCTCCGATTCCTTGGGCCACTGGCATGCGATGTCACACCATGTGGCCATCTCCTCCGACCTACCAGCTAGGATCTTTCATCCTGCCTTCCAAAAACCTTCACCCTGTCTGATATTCAAGGGTAGCCATCTGTGCTCTATCATGATTCTCTGGGCTACCAAAACCTTTCCTTCACTTCCAAACCCTGGTAACAGTGTGTGCTGTCATGCTGTGTGGCCATCTGCTGTCAACCCCATGCTATCCACCCCCCCAGGTCATTGCAACAGTAACGCTCTGTCCCTACACTCAACGCTGGCTAAGCATAGCTTATGCCCAGGATTAACAGCTACTCCTTTTTCAATCATTTGCCTCCCACAGCTGCAAGACCCTTACAATCCATGCACTAGGCCCCACTGCCCAACCAACAAAACCGCATGCATAATTGCTCTGTCCCCACGCTCACAGTAACTAAACACAGCTTGAGGCAAGGATTCACGCTTCTCCTTTTACAGTTACAAGGCCCTTAAACAATCTGTGCACGAGCCCCACTGACCAAACAAACCAAACCATGTGATGCTCTCACCCTTTCACACAGCTGCTCTTCCAGCCTGATTCTAAGCGCCACTGGCCAACTTTCCCACATACTGCCTCTTGGTCATTGTTACACATGAAAAACAGTCATACTTGTCTACCTATCATCGAATTATCATCCAGCCTCTTTTTTTTTTAAAGTTTCTACTAATCTTCTGGTTCCATTAAACAAATTTGTTTAAAACCAATGTTTTTTAAACAATATATATATCTTTCACGTCATCCTTGGTTATTATAGTTATTTACTTCTTACCTGATTTTTTGCACAAACCTCTGCTTCATTCGTGCCAATCTGACATGCTGCAGTTTAGATAGATCAAAACTTCATCAAAAAGTGGCAGAACCACAACTGTGCTGCTCCTTATGAACCTCCTTTAGCCTCTCCCCTTCCTGTTGCCTGCCTATTGTTCTGTCTCCCCTGTTCCTCCCTTACCTTCCCTCCCCTCTGAGCACACCATCTTCAGGTAAAGGTAAGGGTGCACTAGGACAACTTGGTCTGCCCCTAAAGGGCACAACTCCATTAGCCACATAACCAGACCTCAGAGAAAAAACTTTGATTCAGATTTTAAAATACTTATACTGACTAGGGAGCTCAGGTTTAATGAGTTTGCAGAGTTCCATGTTGTGGGAATAATACAGCTAATTGCAGATTTACCAGGTGACGTGGCATGTCTTGGGATGTCCAAGGGGATGTGTTAATTTTTTCTAAGGGTGCAGCTACTCTGGGACCTGTAAAAGAGATCAGTGATGTAACATGGCAATTTGCATTTTTTTTTTTTTATTTTATTACAACTAGGATTACAAGTACCTTTGAGCCAGGCTCTTTTACAAAGGTTCCGCATCAGAGAACAAATACGATACAAGTTACAGAAATAGGAACAAAACAATAAAAAGGCTGGCATATTAGGTTACAATGGTAGATCAATACAATAGCTAGAATAAGTAGAATGTATAGATGAGAACACAGGTAACAGAGGGATAAGTAGGAGGGAGGGTGAAAGATGAAGATAAATGTGAGGCGTGAAGTTGGTGAGAGCAGGAATTGCAGCCAAGGGCATGGTCATCAACTGGGAGCAGGCTGAAACTAGTCAACAAAAAGGGAAAGATCATTGAGGGCTCAGAAGAGGTGGGGGTGAAGGGGGAGATTCAGGAGTGGTGAAAAGAAAGAAGAAATAAAAAAGTAACATACAGGAAAAGGAGGGGGTGGAGATGTGGTAGGTAATAGTTGGAGGGAACAAAAATGAGAGGGCTGAGGAGATTATAGGTAGCATTCAAAGGAGCTAGAGTTAATAAGGTGGAGGTGGAGTTTATGTTTGAATGAGCCAAGGGTGGTAGTGGAGGAGATGTCAGGATTGAGCGCATTTAATCAGCTAGGCACTCTGAAGGCAAAGGATCTTTGGCCCTGAGAGGTGGAAGGTGGGAACCTGAAGGTGCTGGTATTCAGAGCCCCTGGTGTTACATGGCTGGCCTAGAACTAAGCAGTGCTTGACTCCTCGGGCGGAGCGAGGCCCATGGTTACTTTCTATGAAGAGTATTATGTCAGAAAGTTTTGATAGCTTTAATGCAGGAAAAGTAGGTTACATATACCTGTATGCAGAAAAGAGACCTGCTCATAGCTGAGAAATAAAGTTGTCAAAGTTATACAGTACACTTCAGATACACCCGAGTGACACCCTGATGGAGTTGGAGCCATGGCAGCTGCTCCTTTGGAACCAGAATGCACAAAATGATCTCTCATGGAACTTGTCACAAATTATGTTTAAGAAAGGGCCAGTGAGGAATTGATAAAGAGACTGTCTCAGCAAAGAAAACTGATCCTTGGATGCTGGGGAGAGCATTACTTGCTGCTGGATTGGTCACACTCCAAAATATGATCAATAATGGCTGGCCAAGAGACTGTCACTGTCAGGAGCTACTGACTGCACAACTTCATGTTTCATGCAATCAACTGAGTGTCAAACATCAGAGGGCTGTTCTATTGTAACTGACCTCTCCACCTGACAACATACATGGTGAGATAGACACAGCATGAAATAATGTTTAACAAATAACCTGCATGCTTTCAAAGTGTAATGAATGGCTTCTACGCGAGGAAAATTACAGGTACTAAGCTTTTATTACAGCTTCCACAAGCTTTAATTTTGTGAAAGACAGCTGATATTACAAACTGTGCTGACATGCAGGTAACTACTCAAAACATCTCAACTAATATAACTAGGGGGAGGTAAATTCAGAACGGATAAATCACACAGCTGCAAAAAAAAATTATATATTCTTACAATAGGGGTGGGAACTTCTGGAGTGTGATACCTCCTGGTATATTCACTGTAGTGTGATAAACCTAGCCATCAACACAGTGATAATAAATTACATTTATTCATACTGTGCTGACATGAGCTTACTTTCTCTTTCTGTGCCCACTGCTTTCACATAACACCCCTGTATTGTCAGTGCCAGTCATAGTTAGGAATCTCTGTTTTACATAAGTAACTTGAACTCACCTGAAACAATGTTTTTCTATGTGGAAAGCATCTTCTTTCTCATGCTGTTCATCAGATGTGTTCCAGCGATGGTGTGTGAACCTTCATGGCGTTAACCTGTCCGGAGACAGAGAAAGCAATACACCACACTTGAGAACTGCCACAGAAGATACAAGCACCATGCACTTCACATTTATTTGGTTTCCTTTCACAAATATTAGTGCAGAAAAACTTCATGAAACTTGTATTGTTCTGTTAGCAACCATGAAATATACTTAATATGGCATAAAGGAGTATAAAAGCGAAACTAGTTACAACAAACAAAACCGATCCTGTGTCCACAACGGTGACATTAACCAAGCATACTTTGATAAAATAAAAGTACAGTACACTAACATAAGCCAAAGCCCTGAAAATACACAAAGAAAAACAAAATAAACCCTAATACATGTGAAAATATACCTCAAAATGCAACATTACAGACCCGCTGTCTTGGAGCTCCTGATGAAGTCCAACCCTCTCACAGAATACAAGTCATAGAGCACAGTAAAGCAAACAGCAACCAATCAGTAGTCACACACAAAGAAACCACCAATCAGAGACCTCATAAAAATCCCATTGATACCCATTCAGTCACAATGGCAGAAAGCAACAAAGAAAAAATAACATAACAGATAAATGAAAAGCTCCCACTCATATTGTATAAATCACACACATATGCAGTCGTAATATGGAAAATATTTCATGCCTGTAGAGTGATCTCTGGATACTATCACCCATGGCTTTGCCACTCCTGAGTATCCAGAGGTCACACCTAGCATGAAAATATTTTCCATATCACACTCCTGCGAATCATGTATCCTATGTGTGTGTGTGTGTGTGTGTGTGTATATATATATATATATATATACACATATATAGGGGATACATGATGGGCGACTGTGGAATATGGAAAATATTGCAGGAGTGCAGCGTGAACTGTGATAATATCATGAGTGCCAAAGGCAAATGTTTGCTATATTCCACAAGTCGCACATCATCTGTGCGATTTATACAATAGGGCTAGTACCCTTTAGGAAACATTTTTTCTGTGTTCTCCCCTGTTTACTTTATTTTGGTAATTGGGTACTTTTTAGGAGACCGTGAGCACTGGGCAGTTAAGGATTTGTTTAGAGTCAAACAGTATTGAAATGGAAGTTGTGAGAATCAAACACTGGTCTAGGCTGCTGGATGTAGACAGTTTGTTCATTGCTTGTTACTCTAAACTCTGGGCTATATTAACAGCACTGTTTGTGTGTGGTCTGAGGTGTGTAAGTGTTTCTGAATGGGCTGAGACTGTTAGACACTGTGAGAAACAGGTGCATGTGATTTGCAATGATAATTGTGTTACCTGCAGCTAGGAGTGAGAAACAGGCTGTTTATTCAGTAAGTTGCAGGCTTCACTGAGACATACAAACTGTTGCAGTCAGCACTCAGAAAGAGAAACTGGTTTATGAAGGAGGCTGGTTTGAAGATTAAAGCAGCACAGCAGTGTGCTAGGATTGTCAGAATAACTATGGGACACAGGTGATTGTCTTTTACAATGCTAATTGAGTTAGTTGCAGGATTCAGTGAGAAAGAGAAACTGTGAAGCTATTAAATGTAGGCTGCAGTGTAGATAGTCTCACTCTGGTGATATCACTATTGTGAGTATATTTGCTGGTGATGCAGACACTGTGGGTTTATCAGGAAATGAACCCACAGTGTCTGTGTCATCACAGAGTTATTCCACTGCAGTGAGAATACGTGTTTTTATTGTGGCAGTTATATGATATATCATATATATATATATATATATATATATATATATATATATATCTATATTTATAAAATGGTGTGGTAAAATCATAAAAATCCCAGTGATACATTGGCCAAAACACATCACATGACCGCGCATTATTTCCCAATGACCGCAACACCTTCCACTACGACTGCAGACGCCTGAACTACTTTCCACTCCTCAAAACCTCTTCACCAGCAGCAAGACCACTCCACACCTGGTCAGCTAGACACCCACACTAACACACATGTGCAACTGACACCACACCCATAAATAAATATACCAGTAGTAGCACCACACTGTAGAAACAGATCTGTTCATCCTACCATTAATGTTTACTGAAAATTTAATTTAAAAATAAAATCCTGCCTGCCATGTTTACAGTGTCACACTGTACAACCACTTTTATTACTGTAACCACTGTGACCACTCTGACTAACAGAAACCTAACTCTATATAAAAACTATAACATACATTCCTTTGTATTCTTCTCTTCATTTATTTAAAAAGATGCCTTCTCCACTCACAATACCGTGATCCCGCAGTACTTTCACTTTCAATATGAAATCGGCGGTGTTATATTAGTGAGAAGAAAGCGAAGTCAGTGAAGATGCGGAGGTGTTTAAAATCAGCGATTGCCTTTTATTGCTTTTGTGCCGGTTTTCCACGTTTCCATATGCGATGAGGAAGCAGCGATAATCGAGGACTGGTTCATTTAGAATGAGATCGAAGCGCAGAGCCATGCTGCCATAGCAACATTCCGCCTCGCCCGCTCAGTTTAAAATTACCACCACTCACCAACTCTATCCTCGCTTCTTACATCGCATATGGAACTAATATTACGGAAAACCGGCACAAAATAATAAAAGGCAGTCACTTTTTCTGATTTTTTAAACACACCACGTCTTACTTTGACCTAGTAACAGCTTCTCACTTTCTAAAATGAGCACCGATCGGCCACGCTACATTTGGGCAATTAAAGTGACACTGCTTTACAGAAATACTTTTTTTCACACCAAAAATGGCTACATAAAGTTAAAATCATTTACAAATACAGTTTTTCACACCAAAAAGTGTCACCTCTGCTAACATATCATTTAATTACTAACTACACAGAAGGACTACTCCCCAAAAAAAAATCTATAGCCATTTTATAAGATAGATATACCACTCTGAGGTGTGCGGTGGCTCTGATATCACGTGCACGCCTTGTGCGGTTGGATACTCAGCCTGCAGCCTCATCAAGCATAACGCACACCAAGGCATGCGATATCAGAGCACGACCGCACACCTCAGAGTGGTATATCTATTACATATCTATATCTATATATATATATATAGTATACATTTTTTTTTTATTTAGAAGTTTGAAAGTACCTTTGAGCACAGGCTCTTTTACAAAGGTTTCCCATCAGGTTAACAGACATTAGACAGAATTAACATCATATGGACAGACTAGGTACATAGCTTACAACAGGTTACAGTGTTACAGAGTCATTACTAGTACCATGGCTTAATACAGCATCAGTATAGATAAGGATTTGAGAGGTGTGGAAGCACTATGGGGGAGGGAGGAAAGGGAAGGGGGAGGATACCCTCATGGGGGTAAGTAAAGAGATGGTTGAGCAGACTCCTGTGAGGCTTTGTCGAGTGGGGGGAGGAGGAGTTGGATTGCAGGGGGTGAGTGGGAGGGAGGGGTGAGAGTGTGGAATGGGATGGGGAGAGCAAGGGCAAAGGCAGGAGTGATAAATGGAGGGAGAGGGAGGCCACTGTAGGGCTTGAGGGGTGGGGAGAAAAGTCATCCCTACTGGGAGAAGTCTCTTGCTTTGTAGGGGAAGGGGGTGTAACAGGCAACCAGATGGAAGGCTTGGTAGTCAAAGGAGGGGAGTGGTCAGAAGCAGTTACATTTTGAGCTTGAATTAAGGTGTTGCCTCAGACCCATTTTTGAAGTGAGAGATGCATGTGGACATACATGGGGCTCAGGGATTTCATTCAGCCATAGGGGACCCTATAGGTGAATGCATGTTGTCCAAGAGCAGTTCAGTGAAATGGTGTGGCTTGAGCTCATTGCGTACTACCTCGGGTATCATATATGGAGGCAGCTGGAGATAAGATGCTAGATTCACAGGGTGTGTTTTCCCATAAGTGCCTTCTTACTGAGGAGGCATTTGGAACTTGATCCTACTCCCTAGTGGCATCCACTTTGTCAGTTTGTATAGAGAGCAGATGTATTAAAGTTGGTCAGCAGTCAAGGTGAGCCTGCAGGCTTTATTAAGGAAAGTATGAATCCTCTTGAGTGCCATATCCGTGGCCACACCATAGACAATCAGGCCATAATCAATGGATGATAGGATGGCGACTGAGAGGTGAGTGCCTCAGTAGTGAGATAATTCCTATACGTGTAGAGGACACCTAGCTTATCATTAACTGTCTTACAGTAACTACCGAGTCAACTTGTTGGGTGAAGGAGAGTGTGTCATCAAGGGTGACCCCCAGATACTTGAATGTGTTCACTTGTTCCAGCGGTGCACTGACTTTGTTGGAAATGACGAGGGGGGAGTTTCTTTTTATAGTGAGAACTGAATATTAGCATGGTCTTGGTCTTTTTGTAATTTAGCAGTAGTTTCTGCTTGTAGATCCAGTCCTCTAGATAGTGGAAAGAGCGATGTAGTTCAGTTTGGAGAGTGTCATGGTGTGAGTTGCTGTTTATGACTACCGCATTGTTGGCATAAAGGATAAATTTGGCGTCACATGCCTTAGAGAGGTTGTTCAGGAAAAGGCTGAAGAGTAGGGGCCCCAGAATGGACCCTTGGGGATCCCCAGTGACACTTCTCTAGAGCTGGACACAGTTTGTCCAACTTTGACATGTTGGGTTCTGTGGGTTAGGTAGTCCTTGAACCAGACGGCAGTATTTTCTGCCACCCCCAGGTTTTGTAGCTGTGCCAGGAGTAAGGAGTGGTTAACAGTGTCGAAGGCTTTGGTGAGATCAATAAAAACTGATCCCACTCTTTTACCTTCATTCAGTGCTTTGTGCACCGAATCAGTGTACTCAACCAAGGCAGTAATATTACTATGATTCTGCCGAAGCCATGCTGGTTCGGCAAGGTAGTTGGTATTTGTTGAGGTATTCGGTGAGTTGCTGTGCCACAGTCTTTTTCAGTGCCTTGGATAAGGGGGAGAGGATGGAGATTGTCTGTAGTTGGATACGCATGTCCGGTCTCTGTTCTTGTAAACAGGTGTCACTAGGGCTTGGTTCCAGATTCTGGGGAATTCAGCAAGTGCCAGATACTTATTAAATAGTTTTGTTGTTGGCACAATGATAGCGTCAATTGTGAGGGAGAGGAGTTTCATGTCTACCCCATCACTGCCCATTCTGGTCCTGCCTAGCAGTTTTTTTATGTATTTTAGGGTCTCCTTTCTGAGGAGGCTTTTGACATTCTCCCAGAACCTCCTACCATCACCCCATGTGTTGCTGAGTTGTTTCTTATGGTAGTTGGCTTTAGCCTGCTGGATAAGGTTGGTGCAGTGGTTTATTGTGGCTCTGGAGCACTGGTAATCATGTAAGCTGCGGGAGAACCTGGCTTTTGAACAGATGCTGTCCCTTTCTTGCATCAAAGTTAGAAGTTCCCATGTGATCCAGCCATTTTTAACCCCCCAGACTTTCCTTTTCTTCAGGGGGGCAAATAGGCTGCATACGCTATTGAATCTGTCTGTAAAGTATCTAAGGGCTTAGTCGAGGTTTGGTGCCAGGTCAATAGAGGACCAGTCATGCTCTGAGAGGGCTGAGATGAGTGGCCCAAGATTGCCTTTCCTCAGGACACTGCTTTCTATATTAGGATGGGAGGGAGTTTACTGAATTTGTAGAACCACAAGAGGGTGATAGGAGAGTGGTCACTTAAGGTGTCAGGCAGCATCTTGACTTCAGAGATCTTTGATGGTGAGTTTGAGAGAATCCAGTCAAGTAGGGTGTCATTGCCTGACTTGTGGTTCCATCTGGTGGGACTGGCAACCAGTTGGGTTATGTGGTAACTGGCAGCCATGTTCTTGATGGGGGTTGATTCAATGCCAGACCAGTTAATATTAAAATCTCCTGTGATGATGAGCTCAGGTCCCTTAGGAGAGGGCCATTGCTTCCAGGACTTTGGGGAAGCCCTCTCTGGCTTTTTTGGGAGGAAGATAGACCGAGGCAATGATTATAGTTTCGCCATTCTGTCCAACCTGTGATTTCACTGCTAATAACTCATAGTTGCCTGCCATATCAGTGATTAGGAGGACAGTACAGTGTAGGGTATCCCTGGCATAAAGGAGCCATCTGCCACCTGTCATCCCCTTTCCAGTGATCCTGAAGGCTTGGTAGTGATCTAGGGCTATTTCTTGAGCTTTTATCTTGCTTGACAACCAGGTCTCAGTGAGGCAGAGAATATCAAAGTCATGGTGGGTCATCCATGCCTGGTGCTGTTCAAATTTCACAGTAATACTGCAGATATTCATTGCTGCTATTCTCAGGCCTTTGACCTTACAACCCCTAGTGCCTGACACAGTTGGGGATCCTGGGTTGGCATGTTTGTATCCAGGTAAGAGCAGTAGCATGAACATCACCTTCCTGGCTGAGAGGCCTATGCTTATTGTTGTTCAGGTCTTTCACCTTCTGATTTTACCAGGCAAGAGCTGGGTGGCTGATGACAGTGCCATTACTGGGTTCATAATTCTTAGGGTGCCATATTTAGGGTGTCCGTGGGTGGACCCTGGCTTGTTGGTGGAATAGGGGAATTTGGTTTATTAACTAATGGGGCAGTTGCTGTGGTCATCAATAACTGACCAGTGGTTTCTAGGTATGGTTCTGGTAGAGGGGGCAGGGGTCCTAGTCGGTCACAAGGGCCAACAGCAATGAGATAGGTTAAATAAAGCAAAAATAGGGTCAAGTCCATTTTAGGGGAGATTCAGCTAGCACTGTGAGAACTGTTAGCAATAGCTGGAGGTGGTGGATTGAAAGGGTGGCTGTACCACTTTAAGGATCCACAGTCGAATAGGTGCCCAATTGTAGGAGGGAGCTAGGAGGAAGAGGTGGAACTAATGAGTATTTTACTAGAGACCAGGGTTGGAGAGGGTGGGCAGGAGAAAATACAGGTTTAAAAAGTTAAAGTTTCAATTACTGTGAGTGCTGAAGAGCCAGCTGCAGTCAGAAACAGCAGTCTAGCTGGGTTTGGTAGCTGGCCAATCAGTGGCTTAGCACTGTCTCTGATGTTCAATCAGAGCACCAAGCAGAAAAACCAAACCCAGCAGAGCAAAGAGTCAGTGAAAGCCATACCTGGGCACTTGCTTCTGGGATGCTGGCATGGGTAGAGTCGGTGGGAGAGGGTGCAGACTTCCTGCTTCCTTGTTGCTGCTTTTGGCTATGGGTGTGCCCAAGTTTGGGGCCACCACCTGGGTGCTTGCTTCTGAGATGCTGGCATGGGTAGAGTTGGTAGGAGAGGGCACAGTCTTTTATTTATTTGAAAGTATCAGAATTACAAAGCCTTCACACTTCCTTGTTGTGGCTTTTGGCTATGGGTGTGCCCAAGTTTGGGGCCGCCACCTGGGCACTTGCCTCTGGGATACTGGAGTGGGTAGAGTCTGTGGGAGAGGGTGCAGTCTCCCCACTTCCTTGCTGTGGCTTTCGGCTATGGGTGTGCTCATGTTTGGGGCTGCTGCCTGGGCACTTGCTTCTGGGATGATGGAGTGGGTAGAGTCGGTGGTAGATGGTGCAGCCTTCAGCTTCCTTAGTGCAGCTTTTGGCTATGGGTGTGCCCAAGTTTGGGGTCACCACCTGGTTGCTTGCTTTTGGGATGCTGGCATGGGTAGAGTCAGTGGAAGAGGGCACAGCCTTCCCACTGCCTTGCTGTGGATTTTGGCTACAGGTGTGCCTAAGTTTGGGGCCACTGCCTGGTGCTTGCTTCTGGGATGCTGTGAGCTGAGTCTATGGGAGAGGGCAAGCCTTCCTGCTTCCTTGCTGTGGCTTTTGGCTATGGGTGTGCCCAAGTTTTGGGGCAGCTGCCTGATGTGGTTGTGCCACTATAGTTAGGGCTGAGTAGGCACTTCAGTGTTAAACTCAAATTTTTACACTTTAATAACTTTGCAACTGTTGAATGGATTACTACGACATTTGGTATGCCCCTTCTTGTGGGGTAGGTCTCTTGACCTGGCAAGTTTCATTCTGGTTGGATGTGTATTCCTGAGTTACACAGAAGTGAAAAACATGTTTTATTCATTGACTTTGCTTGGATTTTTCTTAGAGCTTGCCTACAGGCCAGAGGGTTTGGCTGTTTGGCATGAAATTTGCAGGGTAGAATGGGACTAACCCACAGATGTGCCTTTTGCTAGTGCGGTGTAAAAAGAATAAGTAATTTAAGTTATTGCAATTGAAACATTTGAAAAAGTATTTTCTGAGTCATGCTCAGTAGGTACTTCAAGATAGTTGGTTGATGCAAAAGAGGAATCCTGCATTATATGAAAAAATTCTTCTTTCATATGGCTGCCATCTTGTTTTTAGTTTTGCCCAAACAATTGTTTTTGAAACCTCCCAAAATGATATTATTGGGAGAAACCAAAACATACAGTTTGCTTATTGGGACCCCCTTTGGTACATTCTGCACTTTTACTGGATGAAATATGCCCATAAAATGTGTTTATTTATTCATTTAAATCCTACTTTGTATTTGCATAATACAACCCTAGGATCCTAGTTAGTATGCATGAGATATGACCTAGGATCCCAGGTAGTGAGCCGAAAATATGATAAATGATTAAATTATCACTTTTGATGACATGGGGTGCCCAATCCCCATGTCAGCACTGGAGCCCTCCCTAAGTATGTGAGCCTGGAGGCTGAGATGCTTCCCTGTTTGCAGACAACTATCTGCCTGAGGAAGGAAGTTGCCCATCTTCAGGCCACACTGGACAGTAGTAAGAAACCTCCCCATCCAGGGAGCACCAGAGCCACCACCACTACCTCAGAGGTTGCGAAGAAAGCACAGCAGTTGGACCACAGTGGGATCAGAGAGGGTAAGGATGGTGGAACAGAGGCACACCCAGTCAGTTGTTCCACCCACAATCCATACACCATTCTGGAGGAGCATGGTTCCTCTATGGATGCACCACAGAGGAGACTAAGGAGGGTGAGGCAACTGTCACAAGGAGGCCCTCAGAAGGAGGCAGAGGCACCACAGGAAAGGAAGCAACTCCTGGTGGGGACCTCAGTTATTAGAGGGATAGAACTGGGGGGAGCAGGGAAAACTGAATTAAGGTACCTGCCTGGTGCCATGGCTTGGAGGGACAGGAAGCGCATCCTTAGGATCACGAGAACAGTTGCACGGGAGTCTGAGCTGGATGTCATTGTCCACCTAGGGACAAATGACTTGGCTCATCATGAGATTAGAGCAGTGCAGAAAGGACTTTGTAGAGTTGGGGAGGGGCCTAAGACAAGTATCACACACAGTATCCTTCTCAGAGGTGCTGCCTGTCAGTGGCATGGGTGAGGCAAGGTACTTTCACCATGCAGTTTAATGAATTGTTGAAAAAATGGTGCGGATCACAGGGGTTTGGCTTCATGGGACTGGGGTTCCACCTGGAGGGACACCAGCCTATACTGGCAGGATGGTCTGCATCTGTCCAGGAAGGCAACTAGTCTTTAGGCGATCAGTTTAAATGCTTCATTGGCAAGCTTTTAAACTAGTCAAGGGGAGGCACTGATAAGCAGCAGGAAAATCCCAGCCTCCCCTACAAAACAGGGTACTAAATGAGAAAAAAGACCAAGGTAGAAAGGTCAGTGGGGATGCTGCTACAGAAGGAAAGCCATCAAAAACAGAGAGCAATGAGTACCAATGCCTGTAGTCTGGGTGACAAGCTTCCTGAATTAGGTGGCCTTGATGGAGGAGTAACATCTGTATATGGTGGCAGTCACAGAAACATGGTACACACAGAACCATGACTGGATGTAAACATGCCAGGATACACTATCTAGGGAGGGACAGGGAGGGTAAAGGAGGAGGAGTAGCTCTCTACATAAGAGAAGGAATCAAAGCAACAGAACAAAAGGGTAAACAGGAGGAGAAGAAGCACTGTGGGTCAATTTGGAGGCAGGCAATGGCACCACAATCCGCACAGGGGTTGTATACAGACCCCCCTCTCAGGGGGAGGAAATGGACAAATAAATGATAGAAAGTATACTTAGAATGGCAGATAAAGGGGAGATATTGCTGATGGGTGATCTGAATATGCCAGATGTTAACTGGAGTGCAGTTGTAGCAGCCACTTCTAAGAGTGGGGTTATTCTAGATGCCCTACAGGGGGCATGCCTTAGACAACTAGTATTGGAACCCACTTAAGAAGGAGCAATCTTAGACCTGGTCCTCTCAAATGGAGATGGAGAGAGATCACAGATGTAGAAGTGGGTAGCTATTTGGGAACTAGCGACCATCAAACAGTATGGTTCACAATAAACACAGCAATAGAGTCAAGCCATACAAAGGCAAAAGTACTGGACTTCAGGAGGATGACTTTGCCAAAATGGGTGAGTGCCTAAGGAATGCACTGCAAATGGGCAGGAAGGAGGGTGGAAGAAAATGGGGAATAACAAGCCTTTGTGTGAAGCAAATAAACAAAACAAAATGATGTAAGAAACCACTATAGTTCTCAAAGGAGGTGGCAGTGAAGGTGAAGGTTCAAGAGAAAAAGAAAGCATTCAGAAAGTACAAGGAATCGGAGAAGGAGCAGGACAGAGAATTGTATCAGTTAAAGCAAAAGGAAGCTGGGAAAGCAGTCAGAACAGCAAAGGCCTGAACTGAGGAAAAGATAGCCAACTCAGTTAAGAGGGGGGATTAAACCTTTTTTAAGTACATCAGGGAGTGAAGAAAGACTAAGGGAGGGATAGTGAGGCTTAATAAAGTGGAGGGGTTGGGCAGAGGGTGATGGTGAAAAGGCAGAGGGTGATGGTGAAAAGGCAGAGATATTAAACAAATATTTTTGCTCAGTATTTACAAATGAAGAGGGGGAGGTACCTAAAACAAACAATAGAAACACTCTGGATACAGAAGTTGATACCAGCTGATTTACAGAAGAAAGGGTTCTGAAAGAACTCTTAAAACTGAAGGTGGACAAAGCAATGGGTCCTGATGGGATTCATCCCAGAATTCTAAAAGAACTAAGGGTAGAACTAGTGACACCACTGACTACCCTCTTTAACAAATCATGGGAGGATGGGGTGATACCTGAGGACTGGAGGAGGGCAGATGTGATTCCCCTTCACAAAATTGGGAGCAGGGCAGAAGCAGGAAACTACAGACCTGTTAGTTTAACCTCAGTGATAGGGAAATTGATGGAATCACTTCTGAAGGAAAGAATTGTCGAGTACCTAGAGGCTAGAGGGGCACAGGACCCAAGGCAGCATGGATTCACAGCAGGGAGGTCATGCTAGATGAATCTAATAGACTTCTTTGACTGGGTGACCAAAGTAGTAGATCAGGGAGGGGCTGTGGACATGGCCTACCTAGACTTTAGCAAGGCATTTGACTCAGTCCCACACAAAAGATTAATATACAAGTTAGCCATCCTGGGAGTGGGTCCCAAGATGATAGCCTGGGTAAAGCATTGGCTGGAGAATAGGACACAGAGGGTAATAGTAAATGGAGTCCACTCTGAAGAAAGGGGTTACTAGTGGGGTGCTACAGGGTTCAGTATTAGATTCGGTCTCAACGTCCTATAAGCGATACGCAGAGGGACTGAAGGAAAGTATGTCTCTTTGCAGATGACACAAACATCTGCAACAGAGTTGATGCACAAGGTGGGGTGGAAAGGATGAGAAGGACTTGGCAAGGTTAGAGGAATGGTCAAATGTATGGTAGCTTAGATTTAATGCTAAGAAGTGCAAGGTAATGCACCTGGGAACAAAAACCCAGGGTAGAGTACACAATGGGGGTGAGATACTAACAACAACAAAATGGAAAGGGACCTGGGGTATATATCAGATGACTTAAAGGTGGGCAAGCAATGAGAGGGCAGTAAGGAGGGCTGGGGATACTGGGATGCATAGGGAGAGGCATCACCAATAGAAAACAGGAAGTTGTTATCCCTCTGTACTGACAGCTGGTGAGACCCCATCTGGAGTACTGTGTGCAGTTCTGGAGACCCAATCTCCGCAAGGACATAGATAAGATGGAAGCTGTCCAGAGGAGGACAACTAAAATGGTGCAGGGTCTGCACCAGAAGACATATGAAGAGAGACTAAAGGAGTTTAATATGTATAACCTCGAGGAAAGGAGGGAGAGGGGGGACATGACAGAAACTTTCAAGTACCTCAAGGGAATCAACAAAGTCCAAGAGGGTAGCATCTTTCAAAAAAGAGGTGTGCAAGAACAAGGGGACAATTTGAAGATGGGGCAGCTCAGAGGGTAATGTAAGGAAGTATTTTTCACAGAGAGGTTGTGGATGCATGGAACGGCCTTCTGGAGGAGGTTGTGGAGTCAAAAACAGTGGTTGAATTCAAGCATGCATGGGACAGTCATAAGGCAATTCTAGGGGGTGGGGGTAAAAAGAGGTAGGCTGCTGGTTAACTAGGATCTGCAGCTTATCCATTAGGTAGGGAAATGGGCAGACTGAGTGGGCCAAGCGGTCCTTATCTGCCGTCAAATTCTATGTTTCTAGGTTAATGTGGTCTGACCACTCCCGGTGTCAGATGATGCCCCACCTCTTCCTCCACCAAAGCTGTCATTTATAACTGTCAGCCAGGTTGCCCAATCCCGTGTCAGCATGTATGCACCCCTCATTAATATGGCACACTGGGAGCTCACCCCAGTGTGCCCAAATAATATTTTACATACAAAATACCTGTAAATACAGAAAACCATCCCCCATGTCTTTAATTTTTCTGCAAAATGAAATGGCCCCATATCATCTCAAGAGTCTCACTCCCATCCCCACCTCCCACTGAGTACCCACCTCCCACACACCCCCCTTACTCATACTTACCTCCAGAGATCAGGAGCAGTGATCTTCTCAGGACAGGGACACTTCTGCAATCTTCAAAGCCGAACTGCAAACTGAAGAATCAAAGGTAAACTGTATAATGCTACTCAATGTGGGGGTTTCCAACCTATGTTAATATATCTTCCATTTTTGGAGATTTTTGCACCAAATTTTCAACATGAGGTTTTTTGGACCCCACCTCATGAATAATGTCACTATCATCTCATTACTTGGTCCCAAAAGGTGATTTTGCATTCACTGCACAGGATCACCTTTCAGGACCAATTAATAAAATGACAGTACCAATGATCATGAGAGGAGGTCCCAAAAAGCTCATGTTGAAAATTTGGTGCAAAAAATTAAAAAAATGGTCGTGTTACAAGCGTACGTTGTGCAGTTTCTATGGACACTCATAACTTTCCAAATTTTGAATATTTTCTCTCCAGATTTTCAACATTGCCATTTTGTCATACCTCCTCATGAACAGTATAGTTATTTCTCTCATCCTTCCTGAAATGTGTTTTCACACCCCTGGTGCATAGTGGCATGGTCCTTGTGTGAAATCAACTTTCTGGGTGGACTGACAAAATCACAATGCCAGTGTTCATGAGGGGATTTCCCAAAAAGCTCATGTTGAAAATTTGATAAAACAATTCCCATAAATGACCACATTATGAGGGTGCGTTATGCAGTATCTACGCGAGCTCGTAACTTCACCAATTTTTCATATTTTCATTCCTGATTTTCAACATTACCCTTTTCCACACCTCCTCATGAACAGTATACAGCTGTCATTTTTCACATCCTGCCCAAAACATAATTTAGCACCAGTGGTGCAGAATGGCGCATTTGCTGTGCAAACTGAACTTTCGGGACAGATTTACAAAATCACAGTGACATTGTTCATGAGGTGGGGTCCCCAAAATGCCATGTTGAAAACTGGGTGAGAAACATCCTGAAAATGCCCGAGTTACATGCATCCATTGAATAATGGCACCAGTGGCACCTTTCAGTGCCTGTATCTTGAAAACTATTCGAGATACAGATTTTTTGTTTTGCAGCTTAGCCCACCTTCAGCACCAATGGGGATTTTGAACTCATGATTGCAACTGCAGTGGAATTTTCTCATAGTTGCTATGATTACTGAGATAATGCCAAATTAGTGTTACAAGGGTTACATTTCATGAATATAGGGCTGCTATATGTCCGTACTTATGTGTACATGGCAGCACAGAGCCCAGAAGGCCTGCACTCCCACTTATGCATATCATTATGCAACAATGGGTAGTGTGAGGGGAGCACAGGGCACAAAGTGCCCCCACTACCACAACCATATACCAGTTACATTACACTTTCTCAAAACAAGGGAAATTCATTGCAAAAAACTACATTAATGCATTAGTTAGGGTTTTTATTAAACCATAAAAAGCTGGGAAATTAACATTAGGGTTACCAACCCCACCATCCCTCCCCCACCACCCCACCTTTCATGCTCCAACAGGTGTTGGGGTGAGCCTTGGAGTCGTCCAGCCTAACTCTCACCCCGTGCTCCTATACTGTACCATCTCATCTTGTTTACATGTGGAATGGGTGAGAGTTAGGTTGAATGATTTAAGGCACACCCCAACACCTGTTGATGTGTGGAGGGTGGGTGGGATGGAACATAGAAAGAAGAATTTTAAATTTTAGACCAAAAGACCACACGGTGTGGTCATAGCGCCATTGTCACAAAACGCATCAAAACTGGTGAAAAGTACATTTATTGGTGTTTCACTGCTCAGAAACCATAGGTCCGACCAAAACACAACTTAGTTAATCAAGAGATCTACCATACCAGACCATGCATTCCAAATTGCGTGCAAATCCGTTGAATGGTTGCAAAGTTATTAACATGCAAAATTTGAGGTTTAACATTAAAGTGCCTACTCAACCCTAACTATAGGGGCCGACCAGCACCCTAAAATAAATATATACATACAAATATATATGTGTGTGTGTGTGTGTATATATATATATATATATATATATATATATATATTTATATATTTATATATATATATATATATATATATGTGATCCTCTCATTTGCAAGTGTCTAAACAGATATATGACCCTAGTGAATTTCACCCTAGGAGGGAACTCCACTGAGATAGCTGGGCCTTTGTGTTTAAATTAAAGAACTGCCATAACAGTAATAATCAGTCAAAGACAGAGCCACAACTCAGTGAAGGGGCCTTAGTAGTAGAAGGTGAAGTTCCTCTTTTCTTATATGCAGTGGCTCCAACTTAGGCTGAAGCTGAGTAGTGACAGTTTTTAAGAGATATCACCAATGCCCCACAATGGACCATGACCATCTGGTAATCCAGGCCAAAAGCATGGCTCACAAATGGAACAAGGGTGTACGAATATTTCTCTGCAAGCAAAATGTGTAATACAACACAGGATGATGAGGCACAGCCATCAGCAGAAGGTACAGTGGAAAATCAGACTGAACATCTTGTACCCCCTCACCTCCCCCAAAGTAGTAATGGAGGCAGTTGACATAAAACAAAAACTCACTATGTTAGATCTACAAACACGCACTCCTGAAAATATAGACACTTAACTGGCTGAAACAGATGCATGTGACTTGGGTAATATGTTTTCCCCACTAAAGGAACCTTACAAGACAAAGAAAATAAAAAATCCAGCAGCCTAAAGCAAGGTTCTAAGAAAAAGACATTTTGGATTTGCAATGTTTTCAACCTCTACAAAGAGACAAAAATTGGGAGACTAGGGAGAGAGACAAATAGGATTGAGAAAACATCCTCTGTCACTTCTTCCCCAAAATACCTATAATCTCATACAAAGGGATCCACATTGAAACCATGGGCCCCCAAAAAATATGGAAAGAAAGATCTGGACTGAAAGGAGGGAAATTCTTACTCTCTGTACAAACTGCTTGGTCTCTTAGCATTTGTTTCTTACATGTCCACTAATAAGCCTCAGCCACTCAAGGCAGCTTCACTTAAGGCTAACAGCATTAAGAATATAGAAAGGATATTACATACTCTCCTTCTCTTTCAGTCTTTAAATCAGAGCATTATTTTTGTGTAAGATACCTGATTGTAATCCACTTATATTAATCAATCCCCCAAAACCTGGTCTTAGGGATCTTCTTTTTGGTCCACTGGGGAAGGTCTACATTTAGGCATAGGTATTGTGATCAGTAACCAAATTAATGCAGAAACATCCTTGAACGGCACTTATGTCTGACATAACAATGAGCAACTTACAAGACAGGTTAATATGCCATAATGCCCCCAAACCATGGCTACTAAGGTAGAGTTATTTAAACAAGTACAATCTTTTTGATCATGACCAGGCAATCTCTGGAGATGATTTTTTATTGTAGTCTATTGAAGTCAGATAAAGAATCAAAGACTATTAAATGATACTGTGCTGTAACATTTTTAAAACTAGAACAATACAGTGGAGTCTGCCAAGATGCAACTCATAATACTGAAAAAATCTGCAAAGTTACTGCAGGAAACAGGGTAATGACAGTTTACCCATTTTGATATGCAGAAATCTTTGACACTGCATTGCATCCTAGCAAGTTCCATTGTACAACACTGAACTAGCAGATGCTTGTTGCTGATTATACCAGCAAGGTGGTAATACTTATTTTAAAGGATCAATCTTTCAACGATTAATTGTTTTCTTGTTTCTAGATATGGTTTAAAAACAAAATCAGAACTCTGAACTACAGAAATATCAGATCATCTACCCTGACTTTGTTAAATGGAGAGGTGAAATACCTCACAAAAAGGGGGAGGGGGGGGGGTCTTTGGTGACTGAACAGCTTCACGTTAGCTAATGACCATTTATAATTAGAATTACTCAATCTTTCTTCCACTTGGAGATCAAGAGTAACCATGCATGGCTCACCTGGAATGAGCTTGCATGTGGAATACTGTGCTCAGTCCCAGAGTCCTTACCTGAGGAAGGACAGGGACAGGCTAAAGATTATGCAGTTCAGGGTGACCAAGATGAATCAGGGAAAACAGGACAGATCTTATGAAGATTGTCGAAAAGCACCGAATGTGTACTCACTGGAAATGAACGGATGGGGGGGGGGGGGGGGTCACGATAGAGACCTTCAAGTTCCTGAAGAGAATAAACAAGATGAACTGTGGGGAACTATTTGGCAGGAGTACAGAGTTAAGAACCTAAGGTCATAAGTGGAAACTGTCAGTGGGGAAGCTTTAAGAGGACCATGAGAATGTTCTCTTTTATGGAAAAGGTGGTGGAGCTGTGGAACAGTCTGCTAGCAAAGGGTAGAGTTTGCCAGGACCTTAAATTGTTTCAAGAACATATTGAAGGGTTTGGTGATTCCTTGGTCTGTAGCAGTAGGGAGAGGAGAAGGAGGGTGGACTGGGAGGATAAAACCCCAAGTGGACAACAGGGTCCAGGGCAGATACAGATCTCTGTGCAGAATAGATGGACTTTTGGTCTTTTTCAGCCATCATTGTCTATGTTTCTATGACTCTTTTAGATTATTGGGAGGATTGGAATTTGGGTTTTAAACATCTGTTTCAGGAACAAGTTATATAAGTATATATATATATATATATATATAGATACACACAATATACTGTGTGTGTGTGTGTATGTATATGTGTGTGTGTGTGTGTATATATATATATATATATATATATATATATATATATATATATATATATATATAATTCTGCTTAAAGTTGAACCAGCATAACATTCTTTGGTGATTTGCATATCAGCCCATGATGCTTTGCATTGTGTGGACATGTGTGATTTTGTATTTTATACATATATATATATATAATGTAAATCCTCAAATGTTGCACCTTAATAACTTTGTTACCATACAACAGATTTGTCTGAAGGTTTGCATGCACAGTCTGGTACTACAGATCTCTGGATCTGCCATGTTGCGTTACAGTCGGATGTACAGTTGCGGAGCTACAGAATGTCAAATAATGCCCACAATGGACTTTTTGCATGTTTCTTTGCTCATGCCCACAGCCCGCATGATTTGTCCGTTGGGTCCAAAAACTTCAAAAAAGATGCAGCCTTGGTCACCGGTGTGCCTTTGTATGATTTGGTGAAAAGATATTAAACTGTTCAAAAATTATTCAAAAAACAAATTTCCCATTATAGTCAATGGGAAAAGTTAACAAAACTCACTAAACTTTCACAAATGGCCATTTTTACTGTCACAAATGGCCCTTTTACTTTCATGAGTCTGCCATTTTTTTTCTGTTACTGCACAGAAAAATGCCTGGCATTTAAAATTGGGACCTTCTAGGAACACACTGCTTGTTGTGTTTACCTAGTCAGTTTTTGAGGATGTTAGTCATATCTTTTTTTTTGGGGGGGGGGTAAATCCCAAGCAATACGTTTTTAAACCTTTTCTGAAAAACACTTTTGCAAAATACTATCACAAATGCAAACGTTTTGTGATTTATTTTGCGAAACATTCGTGATTTGCGAAAGTATTTTTGGAAAGTAAGCTCCAAATAACTACAAATCATTGCCAGCCTCCGGCAACCAAACAGTTCAGTCTTTTGAGCTGAAATTTGCAGGATAGCAAGCCCTGGTCCCACAGATGTGCCTTTTGGTGGTTTGCTTCCAAAACATTCAAGGGGCCCAAAGTTACAGTGTTCTGAAGTTGAGCAATTTCCCATAGGGTAACATTGTGGTGCCCGTCATGCCTTTCGGCACCGTTGTCTCAAAAACAAAGCGAGATATGGAGTTTTCAAACCAACCTGCTGAAACAAGATTGGAAATAGTAGATGACACCCACAGTGGAATTTTTTCCTACTTGCTACGGTTACAGAGATATTGGCAAAAACATGTTCCAAGGGTGGCTGTCCAGTGTTTCTGGTGCCCCAGCTCATAAATGATGCAAGATATGGGTTCATTCAATTATTCTTGTGAGAAGTGCTGGTTGTCACAATTACAGGGACATTTGAATTTTTTTGGTAGCTCATATGGTTCTTGAGATATTGGCAACTTTGTGTTACAAGGATTCTTTGCCCTATTTGGCTGTTGAATGACTCCGTTGTGAAGTGTCAGGAGGAGTGCAGGGCCCAGAGTTCCCGTGATCACACATATGTGTCTCATTATCCAAAAAATGGACAATGTCAAAGGAGCGCAGGGCCTGGAGGGCCCGTTCTCCCACTAACATATACCATTTACTACTTAGATTATACTTTCTCAAAAAGAAGGGAAATTCATTGCAAAAATCTCCATCAATGCATCAGTCTGGGTTGTTTCCACAGCAACAAAAGTGTGGAAATGCAACGTTAGGATTAGCAGACCCTGACCCCCCAACCCCCCTCCTCCACAGACCAACAGATGCCGAGGTGTGCGACAGAGTTGTGCGCTCTAACTCTCACACCATTCCATATGTAAACAAGTTAACATGGAACAGTAAAGGAGAATGGGGTGAGAGTTAGGCCGCACAGCCCTGTGGCACACCTCGGCATCTGTTGATTTGTGGAGGAGGGGGAGTTGGTGGGGTCAGGGTCTGCTAATCCTAACATCGCATTTCCACATTTTTGTTCCTGTGGAATCAACCCTACACATATATATATATATATATATTATAGTGGCACGCTTGTGCCACTATAGTTAGGGTTGAGTGGCCACTTATATACTAAAGTCAAAAAGTTTGGACATTAATAACTTTGGGCCTGTTCAATGGATTTGCCTGAAATTAGGTACATGCATTGGGGTGCATGATGTCTCTTGATCTGCCAAATTGTGTTTATGTCGGATTGCTGGTGTATGTGTACAAAAGTGCTGAAAAATGCAAAATTATCCATTTTTGAAGGCACCTTTTAGCATTCTTAATGTTGTCCTGCATGGCCATTGTGTGTGTGCCACTCTGCAAGATAGCTTGTTTGAAAGAGTGTTGATGGCTGAATAAGCCGCTTTTTGTTTGGTGAAAAATATTCAGGCATTCAAAAGTTATGGCACTTTTAATTTCCCATTATAAGTCAATGGGAACATTTATATGTATATCTTGCGATAAAAGAATGGGGTTCCGGCCATCTGGTTTCGCCTGGCTGATCAAAGAATTTGCAGCCTCACGGTCCAAGAATCTTTATTCCTGAGGAATTTTCAAAATTCTTTGACCACGAGGTCCGCCATCTTGTTTTCAGTTTTCCAATCACACTAACACAAATATCTCTGCTCAGGGGTCACTTCTGAAGTAAAACTTCTATGGGTTTTACTCAGGGGACCCTGATCTATCAAGCCATGGCTTTGGTTCCATCAAAATTGGTCAAACAATAGAGTTATAAGCTTTTAAAATCTTAATTCGTGGCTCGCTAATGATCTTTGATTGCAAGCCTGCAGATTCTTTGATCGTGAGATTCTTTGATCGCGATCTTGCATCGTGACCTAAAACACTAATATCTCAGCTCGGGGTGGGCTAGAGACACAAATGAGGGCTTGTTTTGCTCAGGAGGGTCCGTTCTGTTGAACCATGCCATTGGTTTGGTTCAAATCGGTGAATAAATCATGTTTCACCCTTTTTTTATTCTTTGATCATGAGCCTGCAAATTCTTTCATCGTGAGGCTGCAAATTCTTTAATCATGAGAATCTTTGATCGCGATCTTGCATCGTAAGCGAGGGACGAGATGGCTGAATTTAAAAATCATTTTTCTCAGCCCAAGGGTGCCCTAGGAAGTCAAATGAGGGTGGGTTTTACACAGGGGGCTTCGTTCTGTCAAACCATGGTGGTGGTTTACTGCAATTCCTCCAATATTTTGATTTATTAAATTTTTTATTCTTTGTTTGTGAGCTTGCAAATTCTTTGATTGTGAGGCTGAAAATTCTTTGATCGTGAAATTCTTTGACCACGATCTTGCATCATGAGTGAGGGACAAGAAGGGCCAATTTAAAATTAAATTTTCTTAGCCCAGGGGTGTCCTAGGAAGTCAAATGAGGATGAGTTTTACTCAGGGGGCTTCATTCTGTTGAACCATGGTGGTGGTTTACTGCAATTGCTTCTATTTTTTGAATAATTAAACTTTTTATTCTTTGTTCATGACCCTGCAAATTCTTTGATCATGAGATTCTTTGATGTGACCTTTGGCCTCAAAATAGGGACAAGATGGCCAGATTTCTTATAATGGAATAGAGAGGGAAATTTTGCCAATCTTTGACATTGAATATCTCAGAAATGCTTTGGTCTTTTTACTTGAAATTTGGAGGGAAGAAAGGCAACATCCCACAGATGTGTCTTTTAGTAGATTGCTCAAAAAATATTACAGAGAGGCAAAGTTATGGCACTACAAAATTGGCACTTTTTCCCATAGGATAACATTATGGCATCCGCCATATTACAGGAATTCTTTGCCGCTCTGCTGGAAAATAATGGTTTGGTCTTTTGGGCTGAAATTAGGAAGGAAGAAAGCCAACATCCTACAAATGTGCCTTTTGGTGGTTTGGAGAAAAAATATTACAGGGTGGCAAAGTGACAGCACTCCGAAGTTGATGATTTGTCCCATAGGATAACAATTTGGCCTCTGTCGTGTTCTTTCAGGGCCCGTATCTCAGAAACGGTGCAAGATACGGACTTTTTATGTCAAAAAAATGCTTAGCCCCCAGAAAAATAGCCAGGAAAGTAATAATTCATGCAAAATTTTAAACTTTTTCCTACGTCATATGGTTCCTGAGATATAAGCAATTTAGCATTCCAAATTGTACTTTTCTGCTCTGAAGTCAATTATAATGCATACATTCTTTGTTTTCAGTTAGTTTTTTCAATGCAGTTTTGGGGGAAAAGAAGGGTGTGCCCTTTTGTTACTGTGACAGCTAGCGTTTCCAGTTGCGCTTCTGTTACCATTCGAATCACCGTTCCCGTCTATGCCACCGTGTGCGTAACTTTGCGTTTTCATATGCGCTTGCATTTCTGTTTCTGTTGTCTTTACTGTTGCTGTTACTGTTACCATTTACGTTTACTATTGCGGTACCGTGACCTTATGTGTAACAGTTTGTGTTTTCGTATGCGCTTGCATTTCTGTTTTTATTGGCTTTATTGTTGCTCTTACCATAACCATTTGCATTTACAACTGTGGTTCTGTGAGTGTGTGCTTTACGGTTTGTGTTTTCATATGTGCTTGTGTTTCTGTTTACTTGGGTGTTATTGTTGGTGTTACTGTTACCATTTGCATTTACAATTGTGGTACCATGAATGTGTGTGCTACCTGTTGCGTTCTGTATGCACTTCTGTTTGATGTCTCCGTTTACGTAACTGTTTGGTTCGGCGTCACTTTACGCTTGTGTTTCCATTAACGTTTGCTTTGCCATTTACGTTTGTTTTGTCACGTGCATTACTGTTGCCACTTGTGTTTGCTTTGCAGTTCCTGTTACTGTGTAACAAGACATCATGTGGCAGGAGCGCAGGGCACTGCATTCCTTTCATTATTTATCATCCTCATTCTCAAAAAGAAGGGACATTAGAGACAAAAAAATCGATTTAATGCATCAGTTAGGGTTGTTCCACAGCAAAAAAGCTAGGAAATTTGGGGTTAGGGTTGAAAGCCCCCCCTTGGACCCCCAGCCCACCCTCAACTGGCATTAGGGTGTGCGTTGGGGTCGTCGGTCCTAACTCTCACCCCATTCTCTATACCTCAGCTTCTTTACACACATGTGATGGGGTGAGAGTTAGGGCGACGACCCAACGCACACCCTGATGCCAGTTGGGGGGTGGGCTGGGGGTCAAAGGGGCTTTCAACCCTAACCCTGAATTTCCTAGCTTTTTTGCTGTGGAACAACCCTAACTGATGCATTAAATGGAGTTTTTTGTCTCTATATATATATATATATATATATATATATATATATGTATATATATTCATTTCAAAACTACATTAATGCATCAGTTAGGGTTATTATTAAATCTTAAAAGCTGGGAAATTCAACATTAGGGTTACCAACCCTACCTACCCACCACACCAACAGGTGTTATGGTGTGTTTTGGAGTCATTCAGCCTAACTCTCTCCCCATTCCATGTAAAAACAAGATGAGCTGGTACAGTATAGGAGAATGGGGTGAGAGTTAGGCCAAATGACTCCAAGGCACACCCCAAAACCTGTTGGTGTGTGGAGGGCTGGGGGTCAGGGTGGGATGGTATGGTTGGTAACCCTAATGTTAAATTTCTCAACTTTTTACAGTTTAATAAAAACCTTAACTGATGCATTAACATGGGCATTTGCAATGAATTTCCCTTCATTTTGAGAAAGTGTAACCAATACCAGGACCGAGTAATGGGATGACAGTGACATTGTTCATGAGGTGGGGTCCCAAAAACCCCATGTTGAAAATTCAGTGCGGAAATCTCCAAAAATGACAGAGATAGCAACATAAGTTGAAAACCCCCACACTGAGTAGCATTATATGGCTTACCATTGATTATTCAGCTTGTGGTTCAACTTTTAAGAGTGCAGACATGTCCTGGTCCTGAGAAGATCACTGCTCCTGACATCTGGAGGTAAGTATGGGTAACTGGGGATGCAGAGAGGTGGGTGCTCAGTGGGAGGGTGAGGATGGGGAGTGGGGACTCATGAGATGATGAGGGATCATTTTCTTTTTTGCAGGTTTCAAAAAAAATTAAAGACATCGGGGAATGGTTTTCTGTTTTTACAGGCATTTTTCATGTAAAATATGTATTTGGGCACACTGGGGTGGGCTCTCAGTGTGCCATATTAGTGTGGGGGGTGCAGACATGCAGACATGGAGATTGGGAAACCCTGCCGGCAAATATAAATGACAGCTTTGGCGGAGGAAGAGGTGGGGCATCATCTGACACCAGGAGTGGCCATCCCAATCAGACTGCATTACTTCCCAGCCTCACATACTGGGAAGGGGCTGCAGTGCTGACATGGGGATTGGACACCCCATGTTGGCAAAAAGTGATTATTTAATCATTTATCTTATTTATGGCTCACAACCTAGGATCCTAGGTTGTATCTCGTGCATATGAACTAGGATCCTAGGTCGTATTATGTGAGTATGAAGTGGGATTTAAATGATTAAATAAATACATTTTAGGGGCATATTTCATCCAGTAAAGTGCAGAATGCACCAACAGGGATCCCAATAAGCAAGCTGTGTATGTTGGTTCCTACCAATAATATCATTTTGGGAGGTTTCAAAAACAATTGTTTGGGCAAAACTAAAAACAAGATGGTGGCCATACAAAAGAGGGATTTTCTCATACAATGTAGGATTCCTTTTTTGCATCAACCAGCTGTCTTCAAGTGCCTACTGAGCATGCTCAGAAATTATTTTTCACATTTTTCAATTGCAATAACTTAAAAACTACTTATTCTTTTTACATCAGACTAGCAAAAGGCATATCTGTGGGTTAGTCCCTTTTTACCCTGCAAATTTCATGCCAAACAGCTAAACCCTCTGGGCTGTAGGCAAGTTCAAAAAAACATCCAAGCAAAGTCAATGAATAAAAACATGTTTTATTTACCTCTCTGTAACTCAGAGACCACATATCCGAACAGAATGAAATTTCCAGATCAAGAGACCTACCCCACAGTTGCATACCAAATTTTGTGTAAATCTGTTCAATGGTTGCAAAGTTATTAGAGTGCAACATTTTGAGCTTAATATTGAAGTACCTACTCAACCCCAACTATATGGGCACAACTGTATCCCTATTTTATATATATATATATATATATATATATATATATATACACATATGCATACATTCTATATACTGTATGTGGATCTATGTGTAAAAAAGTTCCTGTTACCAGAAGGATATAGATTATCCTTATTTCAATGAATTGCAAAACAAATGTAACTTCCAATACTAAAATAAAGATCTATATATTAAAATTAAAATGTATCGATATGATAGAGCCAACACATTTCAGTCAGAGCTCAGATATGGGATCAAAGAAAGAAAACAGAGCTATGATGGCTTTAAAGTGTGCAGGAACATAATCACATGTTTTTGGATAAAGAACTGGATCAGAACAGCACTGTACAGAAATTCAGGAAATGCTAATGATTACTGAAAAATATGTTCAACACAGTTTCAGCTCAGTCTTGCCTACTTCAGTATACAGTAGGTGCAAAATGTCTTGAAAAGGCAAAGAAATCCCACCCCTTCCAGTAAAAATGGGACACTGTTTGTTTGCCCCTATTATTGAAAAGGAAGTCAGACAGGCTATTACTACACTGAAAATGGTACAGTCCAAGGAAGTAATGGCCTGCCAGTAGGATTTTATAAACTATTTTTTTGGAAGTTCAGAGTTGGCTCAGATGTTTAATTTTCTCCTAAAGTCTCATCACAACTTGAAAACAATGGCTCAGGCTATGCTGATATTTTTATATAAGAATGGTAAAGAATCTGATTTATGTAACTGGAGACCTATAAGTTTACTTAATGTGGGTATAACAATCATTTCTAAAATCCCTTACAAAATGATGGTACAGATATAATGGTATCTGACATCAGAAACACAAGCTTCTGTAATTCTAGCTAGGAGTATTTAACATAACCTCAACATTATCCAAAACACTATAGACAAACAGTTCAAAGGAAAATGTAATAGTTATATCCTTGCACTTAATTGGGAAATAGCCTATGACTATGTACCATATGAGCATCTGTTTTCAATATTAATTTTATATGGCATGCCACCTCATTTTATAAAATTGTTGAAGCTTTTGTCTACCTTGGCTACTTTTATACCATTGATTAACAGAACACTATATATACCTTGAAAAAGAGGTCCAACAATGGTGTTCACCAAGACTTTTACTGAATATTTTTTGCTTGGATCCTTTATTAAGGAAATTGAAAGTTACTTTGGGGTAGTTGGTTTAGTCCCATGAAAAGAAATGCATTTATTAATTTCAAAAGTTTCACCAGGAAAGATATCCTGAGCTTAACACAGCTTGTTTCTAGATACACCTGGGGAATAGAGGAGGTAATGAAAATAATCAGAATAATTATTACAATAACTACAAAGCAGGTAAAAACAAAAATTAAGAATCATGTTACTGAGGTACAACAAAAAGGCAGTTTATGCAATTTAAGCAATTTAAGCAAGGATAAGGCAGAGATTGCAGTACAGTGGGTATCAAGGAGATACAATTAATGTGCAGAGTACAATTTTGTGAGGAAGAAGCTATCCAGTGGGTTTCAAGGAAAATAAAATTCAAAGTGCAGAGATAAATTAGAATTAAAGTAGAAGCAGGGCTAGTTGCAAGAGGGAGTAGAAAAGATGGGTACTCAAGTGTAGATCAGAAGCAGAGTTAAAGGAGGAGTAGAAGGTAGTGAGTAGTGGAACAGGGACAGGGATCAGGTACAATCTGAGGCAGTATAGCACAGTGGTTTAAGGCTCTGAGCTGCAAATCTGGTGACATCCAGCAGACCAGATCTAGGTTTGAACCCCACAGCTTCCACATGCATAATGTGTGACCCTGAGCAAGTCACTTAACTTCCCTGTGCTCCCAGGTCACACCTGTAAAAAAGCTTTCAGCTTAGTGTGCTAGTCCTGGTTAAATAACTAACAAAAAAAAAAAATTGCAGGAGGGAAAAATGAAATTGTGGAGAAGAGAGGAGAGTGAACACTGGGAAGAGGCAGAGCAGATGGTTAGGGGAAGAGAATTCCAAAGTTTAGGGAACTAGTAGGTAGTGCTGTGCAGAATTTTCAAATTCCAGTGGAATGAAATTATGTGGAATATTCAAAATTCCACCAAAATTCTGCTGAATATTGCTAGAAGCAGAATGGTGGTATTCCACAGCAGAAAATAATTGTGGAATGATTTTCCACAGAAAAATTGCTGTTCTGCAGAATATTATTCTGTGGATCTCAATATTTTTCTTGGAAATTGTGGAATAATTTTCCATGAAAAAATGTTATTCTGTTCCACAGATCACATTAGGCAGAATTCCTCAGAAGAACCAGTGAAATTCTGGTTGAAATTCCACCAGCAGAATGATTATTCCACACTAATTCTGCCAGTGAATTCCACATTCTGCACAGCACTAGTGGTAGGAGAAGACAGAATAGCCAACTGAAGATTTCCTTGAAGGGAATGCAAGGAACAATAGCTAAGGTTGTGAAAGGTGTAAGAGGAAAGTGGGCTGGGATGGGGGGAGAGAGGTTAGATAAGAGGGAGAGAGCCCAGCCAGTATTTAGAGATAAAGGAGGTACAATGAGTGAGATGTCTGGCTTTAAGGGAGGAAAGGGAGAGTGAGGTACATAGGAAGCAATGGTGGGTGCGGGGTGAACAGTCCAAAGCAAAGTGACAGAAGAAGTGAAAGAGGGAGTCCAGTCTGGCTAGGGTGGTCTTTGGAGAGCACTGTAGACAATGTCACTGTGGTCAAAAATGAGGAGATTCATTTTAGGACAATGGCTCGGTGAGCCAGGAGAGGAAATGAACCTCTATTCCTGTATAATGCAGCAAGTTTAGAGTGAAGTTTTTTGTGGATGGCATCCACATGTTCAGAAAAGTCAAGGTGCTATTTGAGCCTGACCCCGAGGTACTTAGGGAACATCATCAATTGTGGTCCCATCATACTCCTAGCACTTATACTACTTTTTTATCCACCTCATGGGATGGTTTACGTGTCTTGATCCCTATAGCCTTTTTAGTAGTTTTTATTTTTAATAATACTGGTTCGGTGTTGCAGAAAACTATAAAGATATGTGCTCCATAGATCAGAGAGTGGCTTTTACCCTATTTTGATGCTTGGAAACAAGGTCATCTTTAATACCTGACATTCTGTACATTTCACATCATTTTCAGAAATTCTTTATTTGGTCATACTTTACCTCAGCCTTTCTTTCAATTAGAATCCTGAAAACTGGCATGCATACTTGCTAGGGTACAGAGCTCTAAGGAGATGTCCAGTTTTATGATATTTGGCTGAGTAGTTATGTATATCTAGGGGCTCAAAGTCTGACAATGTCTTATAAACTTTTTAGAAAATATTTCTCTTCTTTCAATTTCAGCACCTTTTTTTTTCTTCATTTGTTTCTCCCCCTCCCGACTGGCTGCCTTTCTCCAGCATCCCCAGCCCTGTCACCCCGGTGTATACTGAACTTACCTCCTGACTCTTTCTTAGAGGTGCCAGCTTGCCAGGTGCAGCGCCTGCGAGGGGCTGGCATCATCCTGCTGGTTGGTATTTTTCACTTTTTTGGCCCGACCCCTGATTGTGGCATGGCAATGTGCCATAACACCAATGGTTGAGCCACGCACGCTTCCCATGCGGCACGCTGGGCATTTGCTTCCTCTGGCTATTGATCTGCTGCTCCAGCCCTCAGCTGCCACTAGGGGCCAGGCACGCAGCAGACAATCCTACCCCTCCTGGAGAGCAGAACTGTCCTCCAGATGCTTGATCCTCTCTCTTCCGCCTGACCCCAGTGGCCCACTTGCACCGTGAACACGGGTCACTGGCAAGGCAGGAGGTAAGGCATGGATGTGTCAGCCCTCTGCACCACTGGGCCGGTTAAATTTGACCACCTTTGAAGCTAGATACCTGACAATTTACATGAATGACCTTCTTGGAAGGATCTTAGAAACTGCTACCTGCAGATAGATTTGGTTAAGTAAGTTTATGTTGCAGTGGTTTATAGTTTCATAATTGAATTATTTGTGCAATTTTGTGGAAATATTCCAATGTGGATGTCTGTAGCTTCGTGGTATACACCTGAAATTTGGCATGCATTACCATGTCAATGGGTTCTGGCATCTAAGAAAGCTGTACATTTGGTATAGTAGTTTGCAATTTACCTTGGAAATACTTCAAATTAATCATTGGCAAAATATACTCAGATAATCATTGAAGCATAATAGGTAATACCACAAAAATTCAGATTTGAAATTTAATTTCTGTAAAGCATTTATCACCACTGAGTCCATTTAGCTCTGCAGAGCTGTTTGCAGTCTTGTAGTTCCTTGCTGGGTGACTATTTTGTCCTCCTCCTCCTCTTTGCCTTTTTTCTCTGAGTTTGGACAGATAGGGCCTACTTCACCAATTTCCTCCTTGTTTTCACAGACCCCTTTCTTACAAAGAGAGAAAACACTACTCTTTTACTGTCAAATATATAAAGGAATAGCCAGAATTTCTCCTTCTCATTGTCTCAGTCATGTTAGTTCCCCACCAGGGACCTAATATTCAAAAGTCTATGTGGGTGATAATGGGTGTTTGCCTGCACAAAATGGGGTTTGCACCAGATTGCAATATTCAAAAGGAGCCTTTGCATGTGCAAACAGGGATAGCACCTTCTCAAAACATACTGCATGCGGGTAGGAAAAGGGAAGGGCATAGCCATGAATATCCATGCTACCCCACATTCAGCAGCTTTGTACTGCACAAAAGGGATTAGCATGGTCCTTTTGTGCAGCACTAATAGTGCCAAATGAAAGTCCCTCTTACTCCACACAGTCCTAGGAGTTCCTGGATATACTGCAGCAAACAAAGCTTGGTATGCATGAGCATATCCCTGGTGGATAGAATCCCCCCTCCCTCCAGTCACTATCCCTGTACCCATCAAAGGCCACTCTGGTGTCCACCCACCCTCTGATGCACAGCCCTGTCAGTTTATCCTCCATCCCTACTGCCTAGTAGTCACCGCCACCTTCTGATGCACAGCCCAACCAGCATATCCCTGATCCATGGTGCCTAGTGATCCCCCACCGTCCAATGCACAGCCCCCAGTATACGCCTGATCCCTGGTGTCCAGTGTTCCCCACCTGCCAAGGCACAGCTTGACCAGTATATCCCTGATCGCTGGTACATAGTGGTTCCCCCCACCCTCTGATGCAGAACCTTACTAGTATATCAATGATCCCTGGTGCCTAGTGGCCCCCCACCCTCCGTTGCACAGCCCGACTGGTATATACCTAATTCCTGGTGCCTAGTGGTCACCCAATCCCTAGGAAGATACACAAAAATGGCCCCAATGTGCTCAGTGTCCCAAACCCCTTGTCCCATCTTGCTACAGGTATTAGATGTCCCTGGCATCCAGTGGCCCACTCCGGTCACCGATTCCCATGCGCTAGAAATACCATCCATTTCGAGCCTATGCTGTATGTAAATTGTAAGCTGCATGGACAGAACAAACATGAGTCCCTGGTGTCCTGGTCCCCCTGACTGATGGTACTGCCTAGTTACTGCAACTGGGTGATACACCCTGTCCTATAAATAAGACGCTGAACCTCATGCGGGACATATGGCGTGTTGGCCAAGGAGGTGTAAAGAGGGCTGTGCTGGTCACCATCTACACGCCCACAGCATGAACAATGCTGATAAGGGATGAGGGGTGATTGGATGTTTGGTGCCATGGTTGGGGGCCCATAATACCAGGATTGCTGCAGTAACACAGGTGATACCGTGATTGGGGAGAAACACTGCATACTGTGGATTCTGGGTTTGCTCTGTCCCCGCACCTTACAATTTACATAGAGCATAGGCTCAGAAACAGATGGTGTTTCTGGTACAGGGCCAGGGATCAGTGACCAGGGGTGTCACTGGATGCCATGGACATCTAATACCTGTAGCAACACAGGACAGGATGGGAGATTTGGAATGCTGGGCACTTGGGAGGCTGTCTTTGTGTATCTGCCCAGAGATTGGTGGGGGGCACTAGACACCAAGGATTGGGGATATACCATATACCTGTCGAGCTGCGCACCATAAGGTGCAGGAACCACTGGGCATCAGGGACTTCTACACATTACTGGGACCAGGGAAAGGGGGGGCAGTGCCACACTAATCTGCTTCCACTACCCATGAAAATGGGCCCATAATGGGCAGGCAAATGGCCCCTTAGTGCCTTGCATACCCCATTGGCTCATTTGCATGGGTCCTTTTGAAAACTGCAGATGACACTGGTGCTATTCACTCTTGAGGCGAACTTCAGGGTCCATGTCTGGGCAATGCTACTTGACTTAATGCTGCACTGACATGACCGTATATACATTTGGATAGCACTGGTGCACTATCTGACTGATTATAACAATCTTGGACCCCTGGATAATTGCAAAGGGTAGTCCATGATGACAGTGATAATAAAAGAGCGACTGTAGAAACAGCAACTCATTTATATCACTATCATGAATGGCTACCCTGCTAAGGTAGCGACCGTATAGCAAGCAGAGTGACTGGAAGGGAGGGATAGGGAGGTGGAGTGGAGGGATATTAGGAGGGTTTTTATGGGTGGTGGGATCATGCTGCAGCTGAGCCATCCCTGTGGTGTGATGGTGAGGGTGACTCATTATGGTGCAGCAGAAACTGGGTTCAGGTCCTGCTGGGGACTGTTGTTTTGCTGCCGGTTGTGACTCTGTTTTTTTTTTCCATATTTCTCCCCTCTGACATGCACCCCACTGGAGTTGACACTTTTAGTCAGGAGGTGTGGGGGCAAGCATCCCATGAGGGGGGGCACAGCCTCCCCAACTAATCACTTCTGTGTTATCTGGAAGTCGGGTCTCTGCTAGTTGTATGACGCTGAAATGCTTTTCGGTGACATACTTTCGCGATGATAGCGATCGTTGTTTTTCGATCGCTATCATCACATGGAACCATTACACAGCACAGCACAAACCTTTCCACTCCACTGTGTAATTTTCTAAATATCGGACCCAAGGTCTCTATGACTGCCTTAAAGTCCTGGACATTTAAGTGCATTAGGCTCTCAGACTATTTAATAGTGTTAGATATGGGCTGGCAGTATAGCCTAGAGGTTAGAGGAATGAGTTGTGAATGAGCGTGATACATCCAGCAGGACAGACCTGAGTTTGATTCTCACAGCTCCACTTGCATACTTTGTGACTCTGAGCAAGTCACTTAACTGCCCAATGCTCCCAGGTTGTCTCCTGAAAACAGGCACTTGTGCCTAGTGGCCTTACCCGGGTTACCAAAGACTAAAATCAAAAATAAAATACGATTCTTCTATGTCCTGCTTTCAGTGAGAACTGTCCTGCATGCTCTTTTGTTCCAGAAGGTGGTCTACTGTCTTTTGCTACTCAGCTCAGCTACCCTTCCCATGATGAACGCATGCATCGTACTCCTGTCATTGGTGATCACTGCACTAGCTGTCTACCCTATCCTTTAATTTTAACCCCCTGACTTCCCTTTCCATTGACAAGACCATATCCCCTCACTCTTGTCAGAACTGCAGTTTATCTTGATTTGACTATGGATCACATTCATTTGTCATGTACTGCAGGCAGGCAAATCACTGTACCTGCTCTAACATTATGGCCCTGCAGTTCCCCTCCTGCTACAGTGGTATCCAGCCCAGTATTCCATCATGACTCTGTAAGGATATTTGATACTTGACAGAATGTCCTTAGTCACAATAGTTGTAATGTCTGTTGTCACTGTTGTCAAATGCTAAAAATATGCATTGTTATCTGCAGGATGGTAAACAGTTAGCAGAAGGCATTGTACAGAAATAGTGCTGCACATGTGTGCTTTATAAGCCCTCTAGTCAGTGCACTCTGGTGATTACCTTGCAAATTGCAATAAGACAGGCAAGTTCAAAGTGATGGTTTTAGCTATTCTTGATGGTTCTTCACTTAAGATATTGATTCACATGAGTGCACCTAAAGATGGGCACCACTGTACTTTTACTATGGAGCCTGCCATTAATACAACCATATTACCATTCTTCAGCAGCCCTTTCCCACCTCCCCTGACATTTCAAGTGTATGGCTGAACATTATGTATGGATATTGGATATGGCTTCAAAACAATTATCACAAAAGTCACAAAGCTCATGAAATTCAACTTTAAATACTGATATTATTTTGCAAGTTTTGGCTGCTTTTATCATGACCATCCTTTAATCATAGCTTGTTTTCCTACATAAGCAGCATCTAGAACAAGTTCTGGCAAGCTCATTATGGCTGCAAATGCCATTAACCTGATAAGGGTGTTTCATAGACTTAAACATAAAACATGAATTGCATTTAGTAAGGGCTATGATACCATTCCACTTATGACTTGCAAATAAGCTGGGCAGACTGGGAGTGGGTCACAAGGTGGTAAACTGGGTTAGAACTCGTTGAATGATAGAAGATGGAGAGTCATGGTAAATGGTGCTCAGTCAAAGGAAAGGAGGTGAACAGCAGGTGCCACAGGATCTGTCCTGGGCCCAGTCCTATTTTATGTCTTCACAAATGACATTGCAGAGGGGCTACAGGTGAAAGTGTGCCTGTTTGTCAATGACTCTAAGATCTGCAACAGGATGGACACTTTCTGAAGAGTGGCAACATGAGGAGGGACCTAGGAAACTAGAGCAATGGTCCAAGATGTTACAGCTGAGGTTTGATGCAAAAAATTGTAATCATGCATCTGGGTTGCAGGAACCCAGGGAAGGATTACGGGGGGGGTGAGGGGGCTGATGGTCATCAAAGTGGAAAGGGATTTTGGGGTAATCATATTGATAATCTAGAGGTGGCTAAACAATGTACCAAAGCTATGAGGAGAGCCATTGGAATGCTGTAAGTATAGGAAAGGTATTACAAAGCTGAAGGAAGGAGGTGGTGATGCCACTGTAGATCACTGGTGAGGCCTCATTTGAAATAAGGTGTCCAGTTCGGGAAGCCACATTTCTGTCATGCAACTTTAAATCACAAATGGGTTAAATGGTTCTATTTAGATTTCTATCCCTTTCCCTACTGCTCCCACTGGTTAGCCTTTATGAACGCCACCAGAACATACCTGGCTAGCAAGATGATTCACTCACACAAGCTGCATCTCAGTCTACAGCACTGGCTTTTATAATGTTACCTTCTTGTTGAAAATATGGCATAATCTTTCCATCCATATAATTACTAGACATACTATAGCTAGATTGGCTTGAGGAAGGGTGAACATGGTCATCAGGACCCCCTAACAATTGAGATACACATGCAGCAAATAAGTCCAGATGCAATAACTCACCCTACAACTGCTAAGTGTCACAGACTGCATAATACAAAAGACTTACAGTGATGAATCTTTATATGATTTGGCTGGTTTGGGTTCTGATGTAACTGCGTATGTGTTTGCTGTTGCTTTTGTCTACAGTTCCATTGTCTTCTTGAAATGGTTACTTTTGCATATATGTTTATTTTAAAATGTTTAATATTTTGACCATGTCGTTATGTCATGGATGATAACTGATCTCCAGCCTTAACCTCCCCGTGATCCAGCCCTGTTACCAAGGTCCTCCTATGTGTATCCCATGCATGTTTGAAATCTGTAACCATTTTGGTACCCATTACCTCTGTTGGCAGGCTGTTCAACATGTCCCCCACAGTACCTCTAAAGAAGTATTTCCTTGTATCCCCTCTAAGTCTTCCCCCTTCTAGTTATACATCATGCCCCCTTGTCCTTGAACATGTCTTTTCTCAGCCAAATTGAACCTTCGTAACTTATTGATACCTTTGAAGAATTTTAATGCTTCTATCATGTCTCCCTTTCCTCCTTTCCTCTTGAAAATACATACTTAACTTCCTGAGTCTTTACCCCATAGGCAACAGTTCCATCACCTCTCATCTATAGTAAACGTTAAAATTCCTGGCTTCACCCCTTCATACATGCATGGTGTCTCTTACAGATGGTGCCAAGAGAATTACTCCACAAAGCCAAAGGGATACAGCTTCATTCCCAATTGATGCAAACTGGACATGCCACTTTATCAGTCATTTAAAATAACACACATGTAGTTTCGCATTCTTACAATGAGGGAAGCAAGAATGATCAACCAGCATGGTTAGCAAATACATTGATTGACACCTGTGAATGAGTGGGGGGGGGACTTTCTAACATTCCTGGTAGTTTTATGCCCCTTGGAACCTGCTATTCAGGTTTTTTTTTATTGCATCTTGTCCCAGACAATCTTCCCAGAGTGCATGTTTCTCTATTGTTTTAATGGCTCCTGCTGGAGGCGAGTGTCTTGTTACATTGTCTTTTGTTTCAAATTAACCACAGAAAAGAGAGCACGGCAGCCAGAGGAGTCACACTTTGAATCTTAGGGTATGTACAGCATAATTAATAAGTTTACTAAATATTAGTACTTTATCCAGCTGTGTTCTGCTGTGTGTGTGTGTGTGTGTGTGTGTGTATCACTATTTAAAGTAGTTTTGTCTGCACTCCTGCTGTTATCCCTTAGTCCCTTTCAGTTTTTTAGCAGTACTAAGTAGGAGAAATAGAGCAGCACTTTATAGTTTGTTACAGTAGACCACGAACTAAATAATATATGCAGAACTGGAATGCTTTATATAAACTGATCTGGAAATAACTTGGAGTACATCTATTTAAAAAACAAATCTGTGATTGTTCCTCAACAGTGCTACTTTACACTCCACCCCTCCCAAACTGCATGGCAAGGGACACATCAGTTTATCTCAGCAGCAGTTACTGCTGCCTGCAATCTAAATAGAAACTGTGTCACTTTGCCTAAAATCCTGCTCCCCCATTTTGACCAACATGTTATGGACTTTTGATTCAATTGTTTGTGTCTTGCATAGAAGACAGTGCTTGTAGACAAATCTAATCATTTTACAGCTGTGTTCTGCTCTGTGTGTGTGTGTGCGCGTGTGTGTGTGTATGTTTGTGTGTGTCTTATGTATAAGGCAGTGCTTGGCTGCCTGTAGACAAATCTAATCATTTTGCAGCAGTGGACATCCACTCGCTAAGTAGGTTTTGTGATTGTTTGTGTTTATGTCGTCCAGTCCTTACTTAATATTTGTTTACTTTATTGATGTTTCCTATTGAGAGAGTCAAAATATGCAGGACAGTTTTTTTTAAGCAAATTCAGAGAAATCACAGAGGCATCAGACTTGGGCATTGGGTGGAGTTTTCCTTAACTCTCTCAAGCCAAAGGCAAGCCCATAAAACACAATGGAGGAGGTTTCAATTTGCACAAAAAAGGCTGTTTAAAGAGATTCTTTCTAATGGCATAATCTTCCCATCAGTGTTAGTGCTAGACATACTGTAGCTAGCTGGGCTTGAGGAAGGCTGAACATGGTCAGGACCCTTAAAATTGAGATGCATATGCAGCAAATAAGTCAAGATGAACTAACTTAGCCTAAAACTGTTGAGTATCACAGTCTGCATAATAGACAAGGCTTACAGTGATGAATCTTCATATGGTTTGGCTGGTTTGGGTTCTACTGTTTATAATTCAGGGATGAATAGCTAGGAAAAATTTTCAATGTCAGCCAAATGTAGTACAGTGGCAGATGTTTTGCAAAGGTATAACAGAAATTATGTGTATCAGGTAATGTTGCACAGGAATTGTATCACATTTTCATAGAGACAGATTACATTTAGGGTACCCGATTATCCTTTGTGAATCACTGCTGCTCTGTGTCACAGTCTGCATAATACAGAAGACTTACAGTTAGACATGTAGCTGACTGAAACCTTGGTGATTCTAGAATTTACCCTGAACCTGTATTTATTCATTTAAAAATATATATATATATATATATATATATTTGGGGAGCTGGTTATGGATTATCTCAATATTTAATTTCAGCATTTTAGTGGAAAGTTTACACTCTGATTTTCTTATTCTGAATTTTTTGCAGTATGCTGTCTGTATTTATATGAATTATGTTGCCATTCCTGGTAATGTACAGGGGCAGGGGACTGAGTTATGACTAGGTTTGAATAAGGAACACAAATATTCATTACATTGCTTTGCTATCGCCACTGGATTTTTTACTGTATCCCTTTTAATATTAATATTAATATACTTATTTTTTTTGTTTAGTCTATTGATGTAACTGCACAATTGCTTGCTATTGCTTTAATCTGCATTTGTTGCATCCGCATTCCATTTTCTTTTTGAAATGGGTTTTAGATATTTTATTGCATGTTCAGCCTTTGTGTTGTTTGTTGAGTCATTTTCTTCACATTCTCATTTAACCATCTTGCTTGTCATCATTTGTTATTATATTCCTTGATTCTTTTAATGTAAACTATTGCAAATGATAATATGTTGCCCAAAGCAAGTAAGATCAACCAGTATGGTTATCAAACAATGAATTGACACCTCTGTATGAGTGGGGAAGGGGATACCAGCAAAACAAGTTTCTCAGTTTGTAAACGGTTGTAAATTAAGCACTGAAACTTAGCACAGAAAGATCACTATAGTGGAAGTTTCAGCTTGCAAAAAAAAGGCAGTACTGGGAATAGCTCAATTAAAGGAAAACTACATGATAAATGTGTGTGTGTGCATGTGTGTTGATTCGATTGCTTATGTCTTGCATAGAACAGTGCTTGTAGAGAAATCTAATAATTTCACCACTGTTCTGTGTGTGTGTGTGTGTGTGTGTGTACGTTTGATTTAATTGCTCGTGTTTTGCATGGAAGACAGTGCTTTTAGACAAAACTAATCATTTTGTAGTTGTGTTCTGCCGTGTGTGTGTGAAATTTTGATTCAGTTGCTTGTGTTTTGTGTAGAAAGTGCTTGACTGCTTGTAGACAAACCTAATCATTTTGCAGCTGTCGTCATCCATTGGCTAAGTAGGCTTTGTGATGATTTGTGTTTTTGTGATATCCTTAGTATTAAGTTACTTTATTGATGTCTCCTATGGAGGGACTCAAAATGTGCAGGATAGTTTTCTAGCAAATTCTGACAAATTGCAGAGGCACAAAATTTGGACTTCGGGTGGAGTTTTCCTTTAACTTTTCTCAAGACAGAAGAAAGCCCCATAAAGCAGTGTGGAGGAGGTTTCAACTTTCCAATAAAGGCAGTATTGGGGAGGGCTTCTCTTACGCACTAAAACTTAAACAAAGGAAAGGCCCATAAAACACAATGCAGGAGGTTTCAACTTCAAAAAAAGGCAGTACTGAGGAGGGCTTAATTAACTTTTCAAGCCAGATGAAAAATCTTGCTCTTCAGCTGCCATACACACACAGGCAGTGCAGTAATGAGGTTTCTGTGGAGGACACTCTTTTTAATACTCTAACATGTTGTTTGGAAGGTAATTATGCTGGTAGTCCTTTTCTCAAAGCAATACTTCTGCAGGGCTATACCCACTGCAGCCGTAAAAATTAGAAAATCCAAATGCATTCTTTTTCAAGCAAAATCATAGTTACTTCAGTGCATCCAGTTTATTGTGCCCACCTTTTTGTAAAACAGTAACTCACTGAAAATAGTAGGAACGCCACTATGATTTAAAAATGGTACTGTCAATAAGGGTAATTAGTGAGGTAAACACCAAAATACAGCAGTTGATAGGGAGAAGGGCACAGGTAAATGGAGAAAAAGACAAAGGCAGTAGGGACAAGGATGGGGCAAAAAGAAATAAAGCCATAAAAAAATGGAGAGTAATGAGTACAAATGCCCATAGTCTAGGTAAAAAGATCCCTGAAATGGTGGCCTTGATGGAAGAGGGATGCCTGGATATTGTGGCAGTCACAGAAACATGGTACACAGAGAACCATGACTGGGATGTCAACATACCAAGGTACACAATCTACAGGAGGGACAGGGAGGGAAGAAGAGGAGGAGGAGTAGCTCTCTATGTAAGGGAAGGGGTAAAAGCAACAGAACTAAAGGGTAAACAGGGAGGAGAGGAAGCACTGTGGGTCAGCCTGGAGACTGGAAATGGCTCCACAATCCGCACAGAGGTTGTATACAGATGCCCGTCTCAGGGGGAGGAAATGGAAAAAGAAAAGGAAACAATAGAAGGCATCCTTTGGATGGCAGAGAAAGGGGAGATCCTGCTGATGGGGGACCTGAATATGCCAGATGTAGACTGGAACACCTTTGCTACAGCCATATCCAAGAGCAGGGCCATTCTCGATGCCTACAGGGGGCATGCCTCAGACAGCTAGTTTTGAAACCCACTCAGGAGACAGCAGTCTTAGACCTGGTACTCTCAAATGGGGATGGAGAGAGGATCTCTGATCATTAAGTGAGTAGTCATCTGGGAACAAGTGACCACCAAACAGTGTGGTTCACGATAAACTTAGCTGTAGAGTCAAGCCACACAAAAGTGAAGATACTGGACTTCAGGAGGGCTGATTTTGTCAAAATGGGAGAATGCCTCAGAAAAGCTCTAGCAAACTGGCAAGAAGGTGGGGTGGAGCAACAATGGGGAAACATCAAAACTGCCATCATAGAGGCAACAGGTCTTTGTGTGAAGCAAATAAACAAATCAAAATGAAAGAAAAAAACACTATGGTTCTCAAAAGAAGTGGCGGGGAAGGAAAGTGAAAAAAAGATAGCATTCAGGAAGTATAAGGAAACACAGAAGGAGCAGGACAGAGAACTGTACCAGTTAAAGCAGAAGGAGGCGGGTAAGGCAGTCAGAATAGCAAAGGCCCAAACCGAGGAAAGATAGCCAACTCGGTTAAGAAGGGGATAAAACCTTGATAGGTATATTAGGAGCAAAGAAAGACTAAGGCAGGGATACTGAGTCTGAACAAAGAAGAAGGTAGTTGGTCAGACAGCAACAGTGAAAAAGCAGGTATACTGAACGAATACTTCTGCTCAGTATTCACAATGGAAAAGCAGGGGGAAATACCTAATCCGGTCAATAGAAGCACTCTGGATAGGGGGTTGATATTAGCCCTTTCATAGAAGAAAGGGTTCTAAAAAAACTCTTAAAACTGAAGGTGGATAAAGCAATGGAGCCTGACGGGAGTCACCTCAGAATTTTAAAAGAACTAAAGGAAGAACTAGTAACACCACTGACTACCCTTTTTAATAAATCATGGGAGGATGGGTGGTACCTGAGGACTGGAGGAGGGCAGCGTGATTTCCTTACAAAAGTGAGAGCAAGACAGATGCAGGAAACTACAGACCTGTCAGTTTGACCTCAGTGGTAGGGAAAATGATGGAATCACTTCTGAAGGAAAGAATTGTTGAGTACCCAGAGGCCAGTGGGGCACAGGACCCAAGGCAGCATGGATTCACAGCAGGAAGATCATGTCAGACAAATCTAATTGATTTCTTTGGGTGACCAAAGCAGTAGACCAGGGAGGGGCTGTGGACATGGCCTACCTAGACTTTAGCAAGGCATTTGACACAGTCCCACACAAAAGATTAATAAACAAATTAGCCAGCCTGGGAGGGTCCTAGGTGGTAGCCTGGATAAAACACTGGTTGGACAAAAGGACACCGTGGGTAATAGTAAATGGAGTCCACAGTGAAGAAAGGAGGGTTACTAGAGGGTACTGCAGGGTTCAGTACTGGGATGGTCCTTTTAATGTCTTTATAAGTGACATTACAGAGGGACTGAATAGAAAATATGTCTCTTTGCAGATGACACAAAGATCTGCAACAGGGTTGATACACAAGGTGGGGTGGAAAGGATGAAAAGGGACTTGCAAGGTTGGAGGAATGGTCAAATGTATGGCAGCTTAGATTCAGTGCAAGAAGTGCAAAGTAATGCACCTGGAAACAAAACCCAGGGAAGAGTACACAATGGGGGATACTGACAACAACAAAATGGAAAGGGACCTGGGGGTAGTCATATCAGATGACCTAAAGGTGGCCAGCAATGTGAGAAGGCAGTAAGGAGGGCTGTGGGGATACTGGGATGCATAGGGAGAGGCATCACCAGTAGAAAACAGGAAGTTGTTGGCCCTCTCTACAGACAGTTGGTAAGACCACATCCCGAGTACTATGTATAGTTATGGAGACCCCGTCTCCACAAAGACATAGACAGGGTGGAGGCTGTCCAGAGGAGGGAAACCAAAATGATGCAGGGTCTGCATCAGAAGTCATATGAAGAAAGACTAAAGGAACTAAAGATGTATAGCCTCGAGGAAAGGAGGGAGAGGGGGGACATGATAGAAACTTTCAAATACCTCAAGGGAATCAACAAAGTCCAAGAGGGTAGCATCTTTCAGAAAAAGAGATGCGCAAAAACAAGGGGGCACAATTTGAAGATAGAGAGGGGACGGCTCAAAGGTAATGTGAGGAAGTATTTCTTCAGAGAGAGGGTTGTGGATACATGGAACAGCCTTCCTGAGTAGGTCATAGAGTCAAAAACAGTGGGGGAATTCAAGAATGCATGGGACAGACATAAGGCAATTCTAGTGGGGGGTAGGAGGAAGTAGACTGTTGGTTAACTAGGATCTGCAGCTTATCCCTTAAGTAGGGAAATGGGCAGACTAGGTGGGCCAAGCGGTCCTTATCGGCCGTCAAATTCTATGTTTCTATGTTAGACCACGGTGGCATCACAAATTCTTCAGACAGATTGTTCTAAATATAAGGCATGGAGAGTTGACATCTATTTTAAAAAAGCAATACTATGTTAGTAATAGGTTAAATGTATTAACAGTGTTGGAAGGTGAGAGGAAGGGCTACCTGCATGAACTCTGTTCAGAAAATTAAACATCTGTATTAATACCAATGACAAAGTGGGAATGAACTTCTGCTGTGTAAAGTACGCTCACTAAATACAGAAGATAAAAATGCCAAAAATGCAGTGAAAAAATGCAACGTTAAATGTAAAACAAGCACTCAAACTCCCTCCAAAGATGTGCCTTCCAAAAGCTATGGTAGTAAAGGCTGCTACTGAATTACTTCCACTTCTACTGCAATTTATAGCCTCATCTTATATACAGAACATGGATATTTGCATTTTTCTACTTGTTATTGTCTATCACTGTGGATTAGGGGTAACCATTGCTACAGTGACAACTTTACAGTGACATGGTCGATACCGACAACATCACCACGTTGCTGTAAAGTCATCCTGGGACCCTGGCACCTTTCCCCAAGGTCCTGCACCCCATTTCCAACTCAGCTTCATCTCGGAGTTGAGAATCCAACAGAGACGGGTGCAGGGGGTATAGCCCCCTGCATGGGGGTGTGGGGGCATAGCCCCCCCCCAACAAAACAAGAAGAATGCACATGCCGGCACCTTCTAGACCGCAGTTGCCAGTTGATGTAGTGGTGTTGGGGTAATTTTGCATCGACATAAAATTGTTGATACAGCATCATGGATCCAGGATTAGGTACCCTAAATTAAGTTTTGTCAGGTATTCTTTGTCAAAGTAATACATATTTTTCAAATGGGCTGATTTTCAAAGCCTATGTCTAGGTGCAATTTTCTAGTGCACATTTTGGCATAAACAAAACTGCACCATGTACAATTTTCAAAACTGGCACATAGCTACAGCAGCACAAAGCAGATTGCAGTGTAGTAATACTGCAGTATATCATAAAATTCTGCAGAGTACTGCAGGAATTGAGTAATTCAATGGCAAGTAAGCTCCTTTTGTCATGCAGTATTTTATGATGTGTCATTTACTGCAAGTTACTGCATTGCATCATGACTGGCACCACTGTAAGCCCGATTTTTAAAACTCTTAGTTGTGTCCAGTTTGAAAAGTTCAGATAAACGTGTACCTGGACACCATATTCAGACCAAGTATAAATAGGTCTACCATTTATATCTGTGCCTAGCATTTTATATCCAAAACTATATATACCATAAAACAGTTAGAACGTCTGCTAATATTTTATTTTCATTTCTTTTTATTGGGAATGTGGGAGATAACAGGCAGTACACAAAGTTCTATAGCCAGTCGTAGAGGAGAACCATTAATACACAGGTATTATAGCACTGAATTATTACAAAAAGTTTGTATAAGCATTACAAACAACTGGAATTGCTGTTCCAGTTCAAATATATCTTTTGTCCAAGTTGTAATATCTGTATCATAAATAATCCAAAAACTTGTCATTTCAAAAAAAGGTTTACATCGTAAAGGTATGTTAGAACTAAACATTTCTGTTCACTTCTGGGAAGTGTTTGTAGTTGATCTTTTGATTTTCAGTATTTATTTATTTTATTTAGTTTTTGTTGACTGGGTAAGTGCGCTAGACAAATCCTGCCTATTTTCAGGCACGACCCGGGGGAGGGGGATACAGATGAATGTCAACTGACCTTGAACCAGATTAAGCTTGTTGGTGGTATTTTTAGTGAATGAGGGAAATTTGGCCAGGACCCCGGGGAAATTCCCCTACTCTTTTTCGATAAGTGCCATGGGATCTTAAAGTGAACTTCTTTACTGCAATACAATTTGCTTTAAACATTTTTTGATATTTTTGGGGGGTTTGCAGGGTAAAATAGTGATGTTCAAGTATGAAATTCATAAAGCTAGGGTTATTAATCTTTATCCCACGCTCTGTATTATGTGAAAGGATTCTTGGCACCAGTTATGAATTGTGTTACAATCCCGGAAGAATGGAGAACCCCTGCTAGTATAGTGTCACATCTCCAGCATCTTGACTCTTGTTTCATGTGTATTTTGAAGAGTCATAACAGAGTAAAATAAGCATTATTTATGATTTTAATTTGAAGTGATGTATTCCTTGTCTTATGATCATGAGGTGATACCAGTATGTTATTCCATTGTGCTTCTGTTATATCTACTGACAATTCCTTATTCCAGGATTCTTTTAGTGTTTTATTTTGATTGCCTGAAGATTTTTTGCATCTTTGCTAAAGCCTTTTTAAGGCTGCAGTAGGTGTAACCCTACGGTCCTTTCCTGATTACTAAGGAAAGGGACATTTCTTCTGGGCTAAAATGTTGGATTGCATCACAGTGGCCTTTGCCTCTGTGAAGAAGTCTGCCCATGTTGTCTCTGCCGACCTCAGCACTGCTCTATTTTCTGCAATCATCCCCTCAATGTCAGCCACCTTTCTGTCCAGCCCTGCTCCTGTCTGCTCCTCTTTGCCCCACTTAAGTGAGAAAAACTCCTCCCTGCAGGTCCACAGTGACAGACAATTTTTTCAATTCACTGTTGGCTAGTGCACCCCCCACTCTGGCAGGTAGCGGACCCCAGCCCTGGTAGCCCATCTCAACCCCTATAAGCGGTCGACAGGCTCTGTCCACTGCCCTGTCCTACCCCGCTAGAGTGAGATAAATCCTCCCCGCAGGTATACCGTGAAGGCCTACCCCTTCCTGGTGCCCCACTCAACTGTGATCACAAGTGCTCCAAGCCCAAAGCTCCACTCATTATCACCCTGCCCTGTTCAACTGTCAACCGAAGACCTTGTTTTTCTCCTCATTACAATGGCATCTGAAAAGTGCTGTTTAAATTACTGCAGCAATAATGTTCTTTCTTAGTTCTATCATCAGTTTCAGCAATTACCTGTGAAACTGCCAAATGCCAGGGTGAAAAGGAGAGAGAGAACAAGTGCCAGCAGTCCCCTTTGTGTGTCTCACTTAGTGTTGCCCCTTCCCCCCACACACACCGAGCAGTTTGTGTGCTCTCTCCTCTTTCTGTCTGCCTGTCTGTGTCATCCAGATAGAGAGACAGCTGTCTCTGGTGCGCTGTGTCTGTGAGGGAGGGAATGGGTGATCCAGCATGGTCAGCAGTGTAAAGTGATCACCGAATCATTCATTACCCCAGTTTCTCTGTCTTGCTTTCTTGCTGTGTCACTCTCTTATGCTCTGTCTAGGTTTGGCAGTGCTAAAATGCAGCTATAGCTCTGAGGAGGTCAGCAGTGAAAAAAAAGAAAAGACTAAAGTACAGATATCAGGTAAGAACGTAAGTTCTTTACCGAGCGAGTGACTGCAAGATCTGTAGCGAAAGAGGGAGGGGGTGATCCAGCACAGTCAGCAGTGTAAAGAGATCACCAGACCATTCGCTACTCCCATTTCTCTCTCTCTCTCTCTCTTTCTCCCCTCTCTAGGTTTGGCAGTGTTAAACTGCAGCTATAGCTCCAAGGTGGTCAGTGGTGAAAACAACACAAAAGACTAAAGTACAGATAACAGGAGGAACTTAGGTTCTTTCCTACGTGAGTGACTGCTATATCTGTAGCAAGGGAGAGAGCGGGTGATCCAGCATGGTCAGCACTAGTGTAAAGAGATCACTGGACCATTCATTACTCCAGTTTTTCTTTCTCTCTCTCTCTCTCTCTCTTCTGTCTCTCACTGTATCACTTTCTTGCATGTGCTCTCTTCTCTCTCTCTAGTTTTAGCAGTGTTAAAGTGCAGTTATAGGAGGAGGTCAGCAGTGAAAAGAAAAAGACTAAAGTACAGATATCAAACAAGAACGTAAGTTCTTTACTGATCAAGCAACTGCAAAATCTGTATGGAGGGAGTGGGTGATCCTGCATGGTCAGCTCTAGAGTAAAGAGATCAATCACTTGATCAATTATTACTCCAGTTTCTCTCACTCTCTCACTGTATCTCTCTCTCTCTCTCACACACACACTTTGACAGTGTTAAAATGCAGCTATAGCTCCGAGGAGGTCAATGGTGAACCCCCCCACTAAAGTACAGATATCAGGCAATTATCTGATAATGTACAAATACTGTATATAAACTCATGACTAATGCTATTTGTCATTGAGGATAGTGGACTTATTTTGGCTAGAACAACTACTAATGAGTAGTTCTCTCCCTTACCTTGATTTTCTTTTACTGGTTTTAGACAGAGTGCCCCTAGGATACATGTAATCCCTATAAATTAGTACTGTACCTATATAAGCCACATACCATTGCTGCCTGCTTATTACATAGACATGAGGGTGGACCTCATGAACCTAGAGTCCCATCCACTGTGCTAAGCATAACTGTCTGATCAGAACACCCCTCCAGTTCAGTACTTAAACTGAAATTGTATTTACTTGCTGTGTTAAGCAGGATAGAAGCAAAATTAAGACCAGGAGTGGTCCTGGTGAAAAGAAGAGATATCTTTAGGAAGTACTCCCATCTGTAGCTCTGCAGGAGTAGGAAATGTTATGTTTAGGAGTTAGAACTGTTCTATTGTATTCAGTGGAAAACTGTGTCAGAAAGGAGCACTTCTGTACACATTTATAGAAGACCAGACCATGGTCCTGTGGGTACCTACCCAATTAAGCAAGGGGGGAACCAGTAGCTGCTGCAGTCAAGCTGAAAGCCTGTTTAAGAAACTAACTGCACTGGATGACATACTGAGAAAATAAAAACCATAACACTCCAGGGAGGTACAGTTGTCTCACAGTAGCAACTCCAGGGCAAGTAGCAATGAGTAAGAACTCATTTTGATCACAAGTGTGTCTTAGAGGTAAAACGTTGCTGCTCTAGGCCAGGATTACATAGGTTTCACACCATGGTAAAATTATGCTGTGAACTAGCAGTGATACACAGTTTAATACAGTCCAGATTTAAATTCTGCCTATATGCCTGGTCACCAGCCACCTGTAACATTCTTAATTCCTGGAGTTGCCACTGGAAGACAGTCACATTTAGCCAGAGGTCTGGCAGTCACCCCAGGCCTCTTCTCCCCCAACTGCAAATGGTAATACCATCATTTGTTGCCACTTTTCCCTGAGCTGCAATACTACCAGCTTTCACCAAGTTAACCCAACCTTCCTACTCTACCTGTTGCAAGTAACCACCCACCATGGTAATCACCCACAAATGCTAACATACCCGGTCACCACTGACATTCTCTCTTTTCCACTACAGATAACTCCTTCAGTCACCCTACTCATTCATTCAGTGCACACAATCTAGTAAGCACTTATCCCTCCTACTCTGTCCCACTTTCACTCTGCTACCAAGTACACCTCTCACTACCCTACCTTACTAGTACAGTCAACCTGCTTTATTTCCAGAATTGCAAATATCCCCTGCCTCTCCTCCTCAGCAGCAAGATCATAATGCACTCTCTACTGCAAGTACTACCTTCATCCACCCACCCCAGCCATAGTGCTCTCTCCACCATCCAATACAGTAACCAGCCCCTGGCTCATTCTCCCACTTCAGTCAGTTAGCAGATGCCAGATCCCTACCTCATACCTGCACACAACAGAGCCCCTGGAACAACTGCCAGCTATGTTGTGGAGGTGGACAACTCAGAACCTTCACCATCTATTCCTTTAATGTTCTTGAAATGCTGAGCAGGTACTGGGAAGTTCTTGTTAAACCACTGTCAAGGGCACCCAACCCAGTCTCAGTCCCAAACAAGGGTGACTTAGCGGAAAAGCAACATAGGCTTGCTTTTAAATGCCTGTTTAAATCTATTTGTGCCAGTAATTGACTTTGATGTGAGCGAGCTGTCAGCATGTGGAGGAATGTCTCCACTGCACAAGAATGCACTCTCCCATACAATCCAAAGCACTCTCCTCTCCACCCTGACTATAACCACTGTATTCATGCACACTGCCTGTGTAGAAAAAACTACCCTTCTGCCTACTGGAGAAGCTTGTTTTAATCTCTTAAGCATCCACAGCATAATCGCAGGCATAGTCTTTAGTTCCAGATCTGTTTTTTTCTCTGGTCCCTTTTTAGTTCACTTGAAATTCATTCCAACCCCAAGACTTATATAACCACCTTACTGTTGCTTCTGCTGTTAACTGTGAGCTCCAGGAACTGGAGTGATATCAACATCTACTAAACATTTTGCCACTTTCTGCTGTTTTGGTGACAAAAGATTGAGAGGTATGCAGAGTATATTTACTAAATAACACAAAAGCTGTATGTTTCATGTTGGCAATAAGACAGGTCCTCACAAGGTGTGCATTATCATCCCATGAGGCCTTTTGTGGGTAATGTGAGGATCTGAGGTAATACCCATAGACACATTACAGTTAGACTAGACTAATCAGCTATGGGCTTCCCCCAATTATATCTAGTACCCATCTTAACTAAGATAGCTTTACCCTTACATATATTATAGCCAGCAGCTTTTTGTTTTATCCATCTAAAAAGACTAAAAGTTGCACATATGAGCATAAAAACATAATGGATACCTATTGGGTAGCTATATATTTTAATATTGCTGCATTTTAATAATCCAGTTAATATACAGTATATACCCATATCGAGCAGTGTGGTTTTAATGGCTATTCACTCCCCCAAACCCTTTTTGGTTTGTGTCCTCCTCACTTTCATTATCTCTGTTTTCCTTTACTACTGTTCTTTATTTTCACCCTCTTCTGCCCTCTCCTTGGCTTGCCTTATACCTTAAGCACTGGCTGGGTTTATATCGAGCAGTGTGGAATCTGTTCTGAGGAAAGTAGTTTGTCTTTCTCTCCCCCATATCCCCTCTCCTATTCAATTCTCTTAACTTCATCTACTTTGTGTACTTTATCATCTCAAGGCTGTCTGTTCTAATGTGTTATGGACTACTTTCCTGTTTTTTTAAATGCTAGTGCCAGTTTTTCCTTCCTCCATACATCCCCTAACCCAAACTAATGTACAGTGCCTTCCCTGTTCACTGCCAATCCCATTGTGGGGTGTGTATCCCTGACGGGTGAAGAGGGCAAGTGCTCCTTACTCCCACAATCTACATCTTCCTTATCCCCCTAGTCTGGCTATGCCCACACTTACTACTCAGTAGTTAATCTATCAAATGTCATCAGTGGTACTGTGTTTGTGTGAATGTGTATGATTTATGTCTATCTGTATGTTTGGTAGTGTATGTTTGTTTCTTTATCTTATTTTTACGTGTGTGTTGTAACTTTATATGTGTGTTGTATATAGCTGCATATACATACTACTCCTTATCTAGTTGACATGTGCTGCCTATCTATTCCACAAAATGCTAGGTTAGTTTTAAATGTATTAGGTTGCATGTCCTAGCTTTGTTTCTTTTGTATATGTACTGTATCCTCAGTTTCTATCAATTATATTCACCTTTCCTATCACTTAGGACTCACCTGGAAATGAGCTATTATAGCTCAGTATGTCTTTCCTGGTGAAACTCTTTTCAAATAAATAATATAAAGAAAATACCTGTGTTCAGTTATAGCCACTATGTATGTATGTATGTATGTATATATATATATATATATATATATATATATATATATAAGGATTTTGATTCAGATATTAAAGAAAACAGCTGTCAGCCCCACTCTGCAAAATGGGATGGCTGCCCTACCCAAGGTTGCATGACTATGAAAACAGAGGACAACATGTGATCACTCATACACAACAAGGATATTTTTCACTCAAGACATTTCTGTGATAACTGAAGACCTTGAGAGCACAGCTTGAGTAAAAGGTCACTACGGAAACCTCGAGAGTTCTAAATATCCTTTTTGTAAGAGCGATCATACACCGTCCTTTGAAGTGTATGATCACGCAAAAAACAGTGGCTGTCCTTACTTCATTCTTCTTTTCCACCACTTGGTTCTCAGGACAGTTCTCACCATGGTGGCCATTCCTTGCAGATTGGAAGGTCCCTGGAATGTGCATGCATGACTGTGTTCCAAGTTGTTATGCTGCATTAGTTATATAGCTAGTGCAGTACAACAAACCAGCTGACATAGCTAGTGCAGCACAACAATGTTGTTGGAGGGATGGATTTCCATCCCTAACAATGTTCATTCATACACTATAGAGTGATTACCTATCACTTGCTGCAGTTATAAAATATTTAAAAATGTTATAAAATAAAGGTAGAGAAAAAAGACGTGTTAATTGTTGAGAACCTATTGATAGTAAAAAGTTACCTACTGCTATACCAAGATAAAATGCTACTTTCTAAAGCTAATCAGGATGTATTATTATTACTAGGCATTTCTTTAGCCTGCCACATCACAGCAATTACTGTTTCTAGAATAACATAACTAACAGTGAGCTCCTCCAGTGGTTAAAAATGCATACAATCATAGGCATCAGACATTTTTTGTTTGTGAAGTACTGTATGCAGAACATGCTTGGTGAAAAAAAATGAGTCCTGGTACTCCTACACAGATCTTTCAGCATGTCTCCCAGGTTCATGTTGTGCTACTGCATGTGTATTACAAATGTCTCCACACAGTGCTAGTAATTATTTGTTCACTTTGACCACTGATGCAGTCTAAACTGGTAAAACTCCTCCTTAATTGAAGATCAATAACACATTTATATAAAGAATTAAGCACACCCTGAACAACATGTTAGAGTTGCACCACAGTTGCCTCCATGTCTGTGAAGCACTCCAATCGTTCTTTGTAATGGAAGTAGCATTTCACTATTTTGTTTCTGTTGGGCATAGAGATGCAGAAAATTTAAATTCGCCAGTGAAGTGCCCGTGAAGTGGGCACTTCACATTGTCATTCTGCTACATGGAGTGGCCAATATGAAAGGCTCACTTTGTCTTGTAATAATTACTTCGCATTGTCATTCCGCCTTAACGCGAAGTAAGGCGAAGTGACAACAATATTGGCAGCTCCCCACACACACAGTCACCAGAATTAATGTGCATCCCCAAAATGCTACTGTCTTATGTCCAGAAAAGTCCCCAGTGCTATCAGAATGAAATGAGAGCACAACAAGAAATGCAAAGTCTCCAGAATTAATGGCACACTCAGTCATGCATGCAGTGGTCACACACATTCACCAGAATTAATGTGCATCCCCAAATGCTAATGTCTTGTGTCCAGAAAATTCTCAGTGCTGACAAAGTGAAATGAGAGTGAAAGAAGAAATGCAAAGTCTCCCAGAATTAATGGCACATTTAGTCATGCACGCAGTGGTCACACACAGCCACCAGAATTAATGTGCATCCCCAAACTGCTACTGTCTTTTGTCCAGGAAATTCCCTACTCCAGAAGAAGAGACATGACAGCATAAAATGGAAACAGAAGTCTCCATTTAATTCATGCCACACTCAGTCATGCATGCACACATTCCAATAAGAACTACAGTATATCCCCTGCTGCTGCTTTTGGAATTTCATGTAATGCTTCTTGACCTGACTGGGCTGATGCACAGTGTCTTGCCAAATGATGTGTTAGAAGGATGACCCGACCATTGAGTTAACCATCCATGATGATGTGATAATGCTGTTGGTTGCCCAATGTCTGCTGCACTGACCTCCAAAAGGAAGGATGCCTCTGTGTGTTCACTAATACTACCTTGGTAAATTAATGTACCTGGTACCATCATGGTTTTCCACAGAACTTGAGTTGACCTTAAATATTCATATCCATTACATATATACATACATATATATACTAGTATATATATATATATATATATATATATATATATATATATATATATATATATATATATATATATATATATATATATATATATATATATATATATATATATATATATATATATATACATATATATATATATACATACATGTAATCATTGTTTTTTTTGTATCACAGGTAATATAGTCAATTTGGGGTGCATTTCTGGATAGAGGAGGAATTTTGACTTTATTTATTTGTTTGTTTGTTTGTTTAGATTTTGTTGACCTGTTGCTCCATGGCCAAGAAGTCCCTTTTCAGGTGCTACTGGGGAGATACAGATGGTAAGCAACTGAGTTGGAAACAGATTAAGCTGTTGATGGTATTTTTTTGTGAATGAGGGAAATTTGGCAGGATAACAGGGTAATTCCCCTGCTCACCTGTAGGGGAACTTCTAACATCCTGGTCCTTAGCCAAGATGGCGGATCCTTTGTATCCAGGAGGAGGAGATGGACTATTGTGTGCTGGAGAAGTAGAGGAGATGGCCTCCTCCTCTACTTTAACACAACTAGATGTGACAACTACTGGGAAAAAGGCTCCTGTGGAAACACTGCAGATTTTTCAGCCAGCAAGGGATATTATGGCAGGACAGTGAGATACAGTAACTGCATTTCCTATGCAGTATGAATCGATGAAAACTTGGCAGACTGAAAGAAGCTTTTCATCCAGGAGTGAGTATCTGAGGGAGTTATTGGCAGAAGAAGAACACCATGAGCAGGAGAAGACAGTGGGTAACCTACATGATATGGATGAGGTGATGGAGATGGAGGCAGCTGGAGAAGCTCCTTCTGCTGCTGTGATGTTCCCAACTGAGAAGAAAAATGCAACTGTGAGTGAGATGGTTATAATCGAGGAGCAGTCCAGTCTGAATGAGGATACGATGCAGGAGGATACACTGCACTTAAATCAAGAAAGCAACATCTTATTTACTTGTGCTGAGGCAAATGTGGGAGGAAAAAATGTAATGGGCCCAGAAGGGTTTGAAAAATGGCATGTTCGTATGGCAGACCTTGAAAAACATGATAAGCAAAATGTAGACAGTGTAATACTAGGCGACACTGCTGCTATGGATGGGGGAAATGTAGTGATACCAGTCTCAAACCGACCAGATTATGATGAGAATGTATTGATTACAGGGGTAACTGTGGCAGAAGCTCTAAAATCAGCAGGATGGGTGAAGTTTTCAAAAAGATAACCACGGGTGTCTCCTGAAAGGCCCTGTATAGATGATCTGGACCCATTGGAATTACCTTCATTGTTAGAGCTTATAAATCCCCCTGTACTTTTTCCTAAACCACAGAGGAAACTTTTATCTTCCCTAAAGGTCATCAGAGAAATGAGCAAAATTACCTCCCTGAAGGGACAAAGGGTGCATTTAGGGCCCCTGTATCTCCCAATATCAGCAACCCAATTCCAACGCCTTGGCCATCTACTTCGGGGCACAACATTTTGTTAATAATGAGTCTCAGCCAACAGATACTAGGGGCCGTCCTGCCACAAATAAATCATATGCAGGCCTCTTTCATGCACCTCCAGAACCTGCCAAAAGATGGAATGCTGTCCATATTATGTACAAAGGAGGACTGGACATGTATCCTGACTGTATTTAAATTGGTCGTACCTTATCAAAGAATGTTTAGAGTTTCTGCTCAAGACATTTATGCCCTAATTCATACCTCTGCAACCCCAACTTTGATATAAGTTTTAAAACAGCAGCTAGCCTTGAACTCTTCTGATAAAGATACCAAACCGTGAGGAAAACCCTGAATGGAGTGATTTTATTATCAATCCAGTCAATGGTTTCCTTATTGCACAATAACTGTGCTGTTTAAAATGAAGGGGTTACTATATCTGACATTTTGTTCTGGCTACACACCAAATGTACAGTGCTTGGTATACCTGACTGTATTATTGACTCACAAGACATTTGGACAGGGGATGTGTATTGGTCCGCCTACCACATGAAAGAGGAATGATCCAACATTTGCCTAGTTGTTTTTCTTTGGGGAGAGACCGAGGTTTTATTTTTACTCAGGGCAACCAAAGTCATGTTTCCACTGTGGAGATTATACACACCTTAGCAGCACATGTGATAGAATGAAGTGTTCTCTGTGTGAGGGATTGACCATGTTGCAATCAGCTGCTCTACCCCAGTGGTCTGTAACTTGTGTGAAGAAACGAGTCATAATTTTGAAGATTGCCCTGGTTTACATAATGCCATGGATGCTGGATCTGAAGATAAAGATCCACCCCCCATGAATCAGCAGGACCCTAAAAGGACTCCAGGGACAAAACAACAGACTCCAACACAAACTTCCTCAATTACCCTCAACATATGATATCCCCACAGAATACACCCATGGAAAGGAGCAATCTCATTCCTCTGCCCCAGTTATGAGAGACTCATAAGCCACAACAAATTCAGAAGGGGACACCCTGGTTGAGACAGAGGATTCCCAACCATCCCAACATTTATTGTCTGGTAATGAGGCAGGGGAGGAAGATATTCAGCTAGAGCCAGCAAAACGGCACACACAAATTATGCACCCCCAAACAACTGAATGTGAGCAACAAAAAAAACAGAAGAGTGACCCTTAGCCATGCTCAAAAAACAGGAGAGCTTCTCACTTTACAGAAGAAAGAAGCTATTTGTATTAAAAATAGATTTACATTACTGGCTAAGAGGAAACAATGGGAGGAAGATGGTGAGGACTCAGATATATCATCTCTGATTTCCTCACAAACAGAGAAAATGACAGACTCTGATGTGTTCCTTAAAGAGACCAGAGTAGAGAAAAAAAAGAAGAAATCAAAAAGCTCTATGGCAAAATCTCCAGAACTAAAAAGCACTGAGAGTCATTCAAATGCTATTACATAATTATGGAGTTTCACCTTATACTTGGGTCCATTAATGTGAACAGTATAAAGAATCAGAATAGGAGACAAACCACTTTTTCTATTATTGAAAGCCACAGTTTGGACATTTGCTTTTTGCAGGACACACGGCTTCATACATTTAGGGAAACTCACTGAGCATCTACAGAGTGGTTTGGAGGCCCCTCCTTTTGGTCCTTGGGGGAAGAATCATGCTCTGGGGTGGGGTTTCTTATTTTGATACCCAACCTTAGAGTATCACAGGTGATTGACCTGGTGCCTGAGAGGGCCTGTATTCTAGATGCAAGAGTAGGTGCTCATGGTCTTCGCCTAATCAATATCTATAATTATCAAACAAAATATCAAAGGGTTGAACTTATGAAAAAAGTTCATCCATATTTATTCACCTCTAGATCAGTTTTTCTAGTGAGTGATTTCAATTGTATACTTTCATTATCTGACAAAATGGGAGTGACACAAAAAATGTATACTGACTCAAACATTTTAAATAGACTATACAAACAAGAACAGCTTATAGATTGTGGTTGCCAATGGCCACACACCAGGTCATACATATTTTAAGGAAGATTGTCAACACGAATTGACCTTTGGTTTGCCTCCAACTGGATACCAGTAGTAGCTTTCCATGTGTCTCCTTTTGAAAATTCTCATCATAGATTAATCAAAATGACAGTGGGAACACCAATAAATAAACCTAAATCCAACCCGGTATGGAGGTTCAATGTTGCTACACTAGAGGATGCTGAAATGTGGCCAGCAATCAAATCTGAGTTAGAGGCTAGGCATTCAGTATTTGAGCTGTATGATAATTCTTTATTTTGGTGGCAAGACACTAAAAAAGATATTATGGCGCTATGCAATTCATTAGCTAAAAAAGAATTAAATAACAAATATTTAAATTATTTAAGATTAAGAGAGAAATTTCAGACTTTATTATCTCAAGCAGTAGAAATGGGAGAGGATCTTACTGAATCAATTCAGAATATCAAGAAAGAGATGTGTAACTACCAGTATGACAGAGCACAAACACTGCTCATTAAACAAAAGTTTGGGATCCTTGGGAAAGCACAAAATATAAACCCATATGATAGTTGTGCACAGTGGGTGGATTCAAAATATATGATCAAACTTAGAACAAATACAGGACTAGTGGTACATAAAGGGCAAGAAATTGTGCAGACAGTTCAAGAATATGTAGAAAGATCTTTTGGTAGACAGGAATCACAATCAGTAAATGTAACTGAATTTCTGCAGCAATTGAATATTCCAGGCATGTTAGAGGCTGACAAAAAACAGCTAGTATCCCTATATCTAAGGGTGAAGTGGAGGAGGTCATCATTGAACTAAAAAATGGAGGTCACCTGGCCCAGATGGGCTACCAGGGAATTTTATAAGAAAACAATGGACGTACTACTGTAAGTGAATATATGGTGGTTATTTTTAATGATATCCTAGTGGGATCTGTTCCTTTTCCAGCAGCATTGGCAGATAGCCTATTGATATTTTTATATAACAAGGGAGATAGGTTAGACATATGAAACTGGAGACCTATAAGTCTAATCAATGTAGATTGGAAAATACTGTGTAAAATTTTGTGTAACAGACTCACAAAGGTGGCACAGGTAGTGATCTATTTTGGTCAAGTGTGTGCCATCCCCCAACGATCCATGGGTGATTTAGTGAAAACCATAAGAGAAGTCTTTGACTGTTCAGATACTTTGGGATATTTGATCTCCCATGATCAAGCCAAGGCATTTGATGGGGTTCCGCATGAATATTTGTATGAAGTACTGTCACATTATGGAATTCCAGATGCATTTCTACAATGGCTCAGGATTATCTATAAAGGGGCTTCTTCAAGTCCTATGGTCAATGGCTGAATGGAGAAACATGTCAAAATTTGTAGAGGGGTACAACAGGGGTGCCCTTTGAGCCCCTTGTTGTATGTTTTCTCCTTAGATCCTTTACTTCGAAGTTTGAATGGGAGAGGTGGAATATCCTATTTCAGGGCCTAGCCATTTGAACTTTCCAGTTGCCTTGGCCTATGTGGATGACATTAACATTTTAGTGGCTGATAGAGCCTCAGGGAAAAGGGCCATGGAGCTGGTTGATTTCTTTTCCAAGATCTCAGGGTCTAAAGTTAATAGACAAAAAAGTAAGGTGTTGAGAATTCATGTTCCTAGGGAGAATACACAGGAGTTAGGGGCAGTACAAATTGTGGATCCACCATTAAAGATTCTAGGTATATTGTTTGGGACCGAAGATCCGGCAAACATCAATTGAGAAGCAGCCATAGCCCAGGCAGAGGAGAAAGTAAGTAGATGGAAGGGATATCCTATGACAAAAAAAAAAGTGGGTATACATGTATAAAACTTTTACTGTTTCTCTTTTTTTATTAGTTAGCCAAGTGTTTCTCTTACCGGTAAAACTGGAGGTCAAAATGTACTGTGTAGCCTTTCAATTGATTTGGGGGAGCCACTTGAACCCCATACAATAAAACAGTACATACTGGCCAATCAAACAGGGGGTGCTAAATATGATGAATCCTGTAATATTATTTTTTTCAATGTTTGTATATACAAACTTTTTGCTGATATTGACTGGCAAACAGCTGGAATGGACACGTTTGCTTCAAGAGAGGTGTTCCTGCTTTTGGCAAAGATGGGAGAATAAACAATGGGGGAGATTCCAGGCAATATCTGAGAGTATGTCCAATTATTTAATGGAAATATGTAGGAAATTAAAAGGTTGGCATAAACTACTACATTTGTTTTACATATTACAAGGAAAACATTTTATCAAAAGATTTTATAGACAGAGTGTTTTTTGGACCCGCATGTTTCTCAGTACCAGATAACATCAAGCTCTCTGATGTAACCGTACAATTAATAGAGGCTAGAATTCTGCCAAAGGTATGAGACTCCCTTTGGCTAGGGTGCCATTCCAGACTGAATGTAAGAGGTAATCATTTCCATAAAAGTCTTCAAGATAGATCATGTTTATGGGAGGATGTGGGATGACAATTGAAACCATGTCACATTTATTTTTGAATGTCCATATATGAAGGGTTTTGGCCACTGCTAGCTAGTACATGGGTATCCCTCAACTTCAAAATATGACATATGACATATTAATCTATGGGCAATATGATGGGAGGGAATGGAGGAATTATCATAAAGGTACACTTAGAGTAATTATGGCTATATGTAAATGGGTAATATGGCAAAGCAGATGCCAATACGTGTTGCAACAGAAACAAATAACTTTGTTATGTATGAAAAGTAGAATAGAACAGGAGATTCATTCCATATATATTAAAGAGCGTGCAACTCTACCTCAACCCATGATTAAGGTGTGGTGGAAGAGTTGGTTAGATGCCCCTTTTCTTCAGCCTACTGTGTAAAACAGGAAAGAATAAGTAAGTAGACACTGATTGTATAGTCTAAAGAATAAGTATACAGGAGTATCTAGGTAAATGACATACATTTGTTAGGTATCCATATTATATGATGTTTCTTAAAACTATTACAGATATTTAATGTAGGCCTTAAGGAAAAGGCATAGTAGCAAGCAAATGTCAAATGTGAGAAATACCCAGAGACTAAAAATGAGGAGTTAGAATATAGTTAGGATAAGTTAGTAAGTGTAGTATACACAGAGATGATGAAGATGTATAAGAGAAAGGTTGTCAGCTGGAGCACATAGGGTGTGAAAGAGGACTGGGTGAAGGTTTGTGCCACATTAAGGGTGTGTTGGGATGATATTGCTATATGTTTTTCTTTTCACATGCATAAGTTTAATATGGGGTTAAGTGTTTTTTTCTTTTGGGAGAAAATGTTCTGATGAAATGTTATGTTATGTACAAATGTGAGTCTTATTGCAGTATTGTCCAATAAAAAATTCCCCTACTCTTTTTGATAAGTGCCATGGAGTCTTTAACATCCACCTGAACTACCACCAATTCAAGCAGATGGGACCTCTGTTTAACGTCTCATCTCAAAGACGGCACCTCAGAAGTGCAGCACCCCCCCTCATGCTGCACTACAGTGTCAGTATTAGGATATTAACCCAAGTGCCAGATGTGGGAACTGAACCCACAGCCCTCTGATCTCCCGGCCTCAGAGGCAGAGGCTTTGGAGTACTGTCAAGCCAGTGAAGGTAAGTGGAGGCACCTTGCCTAACATTTTGGTCTGCAACACCCCCCCCCCAGTTTAAGCCCCCTGTTTAAGCCAGTCTGCATTTCTTTTTAGCTCCATGAGCAGCCCCACCCCTCTGAATTTCTTATTTAATTCTCCTCTGTCTTCTCCTTCCAGGTAGTCTGAGAGCCACAGTCGTGGTCCTCTGACGAACCTGACCTGCCAGACTGCCATCCGCAGTCCAGGTCTGAAGCCAAAAGTCCCTCACAGAAACGCAGGTATGGACTTGCCTCAGGGACTGATTACCTCAGGAAGGGAGCCCTAGCTGCCAATTTTTTCACCCACCCACCCCCACAATCCTGATTAAATACACATAAACCACACCCCAGCTTTCAGCTCACTCTCTAGCTCCCCCATCCTTATTCCACTATGTGTGTCAAATCGTGGATCTTGTTCTGGTCCTTCTTCTACCTCATATCTCATGCCCAATATATGCCACCTCAAGCCTTTATTACTGTGAATACTAATTTGATCTGCTCTGTAACTAGTTCCTGTCCCTACATGGATAAATGCCTTTTCAACTCCCCAATTCTTCAACACTATTTTCACATTACCTTTAACGCTGGTACACGAAATGAATTACCACCTCAGCTTATGACTTCCGCCAACATCATAGAGGCGTCACCTCTACAGATAGCAGTCAGAGTACTTGTCTCTGCCACCCTTAGTGGGAAGGGCAAAAAATGTTGGGTGTACCCCCAGGACGATGGCCCACAACGATGTAAAGGGGTTACTAGTATGAAGCTTACTATTGTCACTCTAAGAAAACTTTTACTCCTTCTTCTTATGTGGTCAGGAAATGTGGAGCTCAATCAGGGCCACCAGCTGCAATCATATCGCCTCTGACTGTGCCACACTGAAAGGCATGAGTTTCCTTCACATTAATGTATGCAGTCTGTTAAAAAAGTTCTCCATGATCCAGGCCTGGGTCCTCCATACTCAACCAGACATCCTAGTGGTTTCAGAAACCTGGCTTAGACCGGCCACCTCCAACAAGGAAGTCAATATCCATAACTAATTACTATTTAGAGCAGACAGACACTCCAGAGGTGGAGGGGTTGTCATCTATGTCAAGGATAGGTATACGGCATCCTGTCTGAGTGCTTTATCTGTTGCAAATGCTTATGAATGTCTATCTCTTCAAGTCACCATCTCGCACACTTCAACATTATGTATCATAGGGTGCTATAGACCTCCTTCTGCCGATCTACAATTGTTACCTCATCTGAGTAATATCATCGAACAACAATCCTCAGAAATAATTATTCTTGGGGATCTTAATTTAGACTGGCTATCTAAAACCATCCTCCTCTTGTAGCTTTCTGTGACACCCATGGAACATTGCAACTCATTGTCAAACCAACAGGAGTAAATAAAAAGAACTTGGATAACAACTCCCTGCTAGATGTTATCCTAGTGAATAAACCACATCTCTTCTCCTTTGCCGGCACCTTCTTCAGTGATAACAGTGATCACTCATTTATTGCTTGCATAAGATCAAACAACAAACCTACTACTTTGCCGAAGTTTGCTGCCAAGAGATCTAGACTGAACTTTGATCTCACTGCCTACATAAATGAACTAAAACACTCCTTGTATTGGCAAGAGTTCTATTTGGCAAAAAACACGCAATCAACATTCGACATATTCAGCAAAATTATACTAGATGCCCTAAATAAATATGCCCCTATAGTTAAGGTGCGAATAGCAAAAAATGCATGTAGATGGTTCACACCATTATTAAAATCTGCATTGACTGAAATAGATAACCTATGGATAAAAGCATACAAAACCCAGTATGCTGCGGACTGGTGCAAGTTCAAAGGGCACAAAACTCATGTACTAGAATGGTTAGAGATACAAAAGCTGCATGCTGTCATTCTGAATTTCTCTGCCTCCAAAATCCTACAAAATTTTGGAAAACTGTCAAGGACTTGTCTGGTCACACATCCAGTGGCTCACTACCTGATGAAATCTCCTTAAACAATAACACCATTAGTGACAGACTGGAAGTTCTGGATACCTTCAATAATCACTTTACAAGTGCAGGCTTAGCCTTCGACAATTCACCTGCGAATATGATACGCTCTCAAGTGGATAATCAAGGTGCAGATCCTAGCGTCACCGATTCAGTCTTCTCCTTGCATCCTACTACTCTGAAAGAAGTTGATGACCTACTGCTAAAACTGGATGTAAAAAAAAGTGCTGGTGTGGATACCCTCGACCCATATTTTTTGAAGGTGGCCATCCATGTGTTAGCCGTGCCCATAACCCATTTATTTAACATTTCATTAACTCAAGGATCCATTCCTTCAATATGGAAAACAGCTCACATCATACCCCTGTTCAAGTCCGGAAATCCTTGTGATTTAAATAATTACAGACCAATTTCGATTCTCCCAGTCTTGTCAAAATTACTGGAAAAAGTAGTAAGTAACCAGCTGAGACATTATCTAGAAGCTAATAACCTGCTTAATCCAGTCCAATCAGGGTTTAGAGCCAAACATAGCACCATCACATCACTTGCCAAAGTGACTAATGACTGGCAAAGAGAGCTAGACAACAGGAATTACACCTGCGCCATATTCTTGGACCTGTGCAAGGTCTTCTACACTGTCGACCATTCTCTGCTACTCCTTCCCTGACCTCACTAGGTGCTGACCCATTATCTTTACAGTGGTTCAACAACTACCTCTCTGATCGTTTCCAGCAGGTGAAAGTGGAAGGAGATCTCTCAGCTCTCAAACTTCTCCTAACAGGTGTTCCCCAGGGTTCTATCTTAGGACCGATCTTATTTGCAATATACATCAACAATATTGATGAAAGCGTAACTAAGGCCAACATTCATGTGTTTGCAGATGACACAGTTCTTTACATAAGCTGCTGTCATTACAATCTGCATGTATAATGACCTTCAATCTGAGTTCAACCTGCTGCAACACCAACTCCTAAACAAAAAACTATTACTTAACGCCAAGAAAACAAAAGCAGTGCTCTTTTCTCCCTCTGTCCAAATGGTAAATTCAACCCTATCAGTTCCTGTGGCACAGATTACTACAATTCTTGGTAAGAAGTTGGAATTTGTCCCTAAATTCAAATACCTGGGAGTATGGCTGGACCATAGGTTCTCCTTTATAGAGCACGTTGAAGAATTACTCAAAATATTACGACAGAGACTTGGCCTGTTCTTTAGGATAGCCTGTTTCTTAACTAGAAATGCCAAACTACAGCTGGTACAATCAACCTTCTATCCTTGATAGATTATGCTGACATCCCTACAGTCACTGTCCCATTTGTTACCTCATCAAACTTGACACATTATATCATAGAGTTTGAGGTTCATCACAGGCCTGCCTTATTCCACTCACCACTGCTCCCTATATCAATCAGTGGGGTGGATTTCTCTTCAATTCAGGCATGATAAAAACGCAGCCTTATGGACCCTGAGAGCCATCTCCAAAAAACTGCCCTAATACATTACAGGCTGTCTTCCTATAAAACCAATAGGCAATTACGCCCTGAGAAGTTGCAAATCTCTTCTACTGATGGTTCCCAAAGTTAACTCTCACTTTGGCAGGGCTGCTATAAGCTTTACACCGTCCTCCTTGTGGAATAAATTACAAAAAAACTGAAACTGAGGTCACCCATCGGCATCTCATCTTTCAAGCTCTTATATTCTCGTCTCAGAAATGATCAGTGCAATTTGTTACCCATGACCATGAATTGTCATCATGCTAACCTGTACCATTTAACCATGAACAAATTACTTCTAGTGCTTGTCTCCTCCTTGGCCCTGGTCTGTCATCATGCTTTCATGTAACACCTTGATGCCTCTGTCCTCCCTTTGATACTGGTCTATCTTCCCGCTTTCTCCAGCCTTCTTTTCACAACTCTATACTGCACTCATCCACAATCTACACGCAATCATACTATAAAAGTCCTAACTCCCCTTTCCCTTTCCCCGTAGGCCCCCAACACCACATCAGTTCTACTGAGCTATCCTTGGGACCTCACTTCTCACAATGTTTATCCTTCACTTACATATTACATACCCCTCCTGGTACCCCATCTGCCATTAGTTGGTGTTTCTCCAAGCCATTTTCATGGCTAGTACTAGTGACTGCCCCTAGTAAATGAACTAACTGGTACTTCTATACAGAGAACATGGTTTATATACAGTTGCATGGTTCAATGGTGGACCTACCCCCTTGTATTTGAATCCTCCTCTGTTATGGCTTGCCTTGTCTTCCTTTTATTATTTGACTCCCCTATTACTGAACTATTGTGTTTGTGTTTATATACTTATTTACATGTACATGGAGGCAGTATAGCGCAGTGGTCTAAGGCTCTGAGCTGCAAATCTGGTGACATCCAGCAGACCAGGCCTGGGTTTGAATCCCACAGCTTCCACTTGCATACTGTGTGGCCCTGAGCAAGTCACTTAACCTCCTTGTGCTCCCAGGTCGCTCCTGTAAAAAAGCTTCCAGCTTAGTGTGCTATACCTGGTTAAACAACTAAATAAAAAAAACAAAAAAAACATGTATTTATATGTTTTTATGATGGATGTTACCCAACCCTGTTCATCTTGTAAAAGAGCTCTGCTCAATGATGTTCGCCTAGATAAATAGAGATTTTGACTGATTGATTTTTTTTTTTGGAGGGGCATTATTTAGAAAAAGTTAAAAAAGATTCATCAATGTTTTGGTCATCTTTATAGGTCTTCAGCATATCATCAGAACTGAAAAAAAAATTAACTGCTGTGATTCGAGAAGAACGTGATTTATCTCATGATGAGTGTCTGGTGTGGCATGACCAATGATAATAAACTGTCAGGAATGCTGAATACCTATGGCTGTACTTCTCTGACCTGTACCACACAAAACTACCTGATTTGAAAACTCATATCAATGAGTACAATGATGATTGAAGCTGAGACCTGAAATACTACAAAACAGGCTTACATGGAACTAACTACAAAAACTTACAGTTTTGTGATTCATGAATCGTGACCATGAAGATGAAGAATGTGATTTGTATCATGAGTGACTCGTGATGATCGCCTGACTTAAAAATGCACATCAATGAGTACAATGTTCACGTAGAGATATGCATCACACCAGTACTCTGAAGGGAAGCCAAACAAACAACTGTGACTTAAGTTACAGATGGAGATTGGGCCCTAAGGAGATGCAAACACACAGACAGATTAAGATTGTGGTGCGCACTCAAGAGATGCAGATGCAAAGGCACAATAACACCAAACCAGTGCTCACAAGTCACAAATCCAAATCTGGAAAAGAATACCTTTTGCCGGTTGGGGGGGTAGTGCACAGCAGTAACAGTCCGCTACCAGTAAAGATACCACAAAGCAGTTCATGCAGGTGTGGTGGACAGCAGGTTCCCACTGCTTTAATTACACTGTGCCACAATAAGACGTGTCTGGTTTGATGACATGCGTCACACATATACTCACACACATACTACAGTACAAGTAATGCATAGGAAATTGAAAACTTCAGTAATATAACCAAACCTTTTAAACAAACTGAAATTACGCACTGCTGCACCACAACAATCAGCAAAAAAAGTCAAGAATTACTGAAAATATTACTGTGTGTACATTAACACAGTTATACAAGAAAAATATAACCAAAACAGAAAGACTGCAATTTTCTCCCAGTTTTAACCTAACTCCACCACAGATATGCCCCTCCCCAAAGCACACTTCCAAGTGTCTGTCAGTACACAGACTGAATGTTCTAAATTAACATTCAAAATCCACACATAAACAATAAACACGCGATGATATGCGCACAGGAGGGTTTCCTACAATCGATGTACTAAATTTTGAGAAAAAAAAAATTGCTCAAAAAACCTTTTTTTAATAGCTTTTAGAAGATTTGAATTGCAGAGCTCTGAGAAGAAACTGCCTCCATCTTCCACTACACACACACTACACAGAACTGAGGCTGTGCAAACAATTTAGAGCCCATGTAACCTGCAATCCCATGAATCACTGCAGAATCTACATTGGAGCTCAATAACAAGGTGAAGTGATGCAAATTCATTGCTTTCATAGAAACATAGAAACCTAGACTTTGATGGCAGATAAGGACCACTTGGCCCACCTAGTCTGCCCATTTCTCTACCTAGAGGATAAGCTGCAGATCCTATTTAACCAACAGCCTATTTCTTCCTATCCCCTACAAAAATTGCCTTATGTCTGTCCCATGCATTCTTGAATTCTCCCACAGTTTTAGACCCCACAAGCACCTCAGAAAGGTTGTTCCATGCGTCCACCACCCTCTCTGTGAAAAAATACTTCCTCACGTTGCCCCTGAGCTGTCCCCCCTCTATCTTCAAATTGTGTCCCCTTGTTCTTGCACTTCTCTTTTTCTGAAAGATGCTACCCTCTTGGACTTTGTTGATTCCACTGAGGTACTTAAACATTTCTATCATGTCCCCACTCTCCCTCCTTTCCTCAAGTGTATACATATTAAGCTCCTTTAGTCTCTCCTTGTATGGCTTCTCTTGCAGACCCTGCACCATTTTAGTTGCCCTCCTCTGAACTGCTTCCATCCTGTCTATGTCCTTACGGAGATGGGGTCTCCAGAACTGGACGCAGTACTCCAGATGGGGTCTCACCAACTGTCTGTACAGGGGGATAACAACTTCCTGTTTTCTACTGGTGATGCCTCTCCCTATACATCGCAGTATCCCCCCAGCCCTCCTTACTGCCTTATCACATTGCTTGCCAACCTTAAGGTCATCTGATATGATTACCCCCAGGTCCCTTTCCATTTTTGTTGTTGTTACTACCTCCCCCCATTGTGTAATCTTCCCCTGGGTTTTTGTTTCCCAGGTGCATTACTTTGCACTTCTTTGCATTGAATCTAAGCTGCCATACTTCTGACTATTCCTCCAACCTTGCCAAGTCCCTTCTCATCCTTTCCACTACTCCTTGTGTATCAACCCTGTTGCAGATCTTTGTGTCATCTGCAAAGAGGCATGCTTTTCCTTCCAGTCCCTCTGCAGTGTCACTTATAAAGACATTAAAAAGGACTGGACCCAGTACTGAACCCTCTGGTACCCCACTAGTAACCCCTCTTTCTTCAGAGTGGACTCCATTTACAATTACCTTCTGTGTCCTGTTGTTCAGCCAATGTTTTACCCAGGCTGCCACCCTGGGACCCACTCCAGGCTGGTTAATTTGACTACTAATCTTTTGTGTGGGACTGTGTCAAATGCCTTGCTAATGTCTAGGTAGACCATGTCCACAGCCCCTCCCTGGTCTACTACTTTGGTCACCCAGTCAAAGAAATCAATTAGATTAATCTGACATGACCTTCCCACTGTGAACCCATGCTGCCTTGGGTCCTGTGCCCCACTGGCCTCTAGGTACTCAACAATTCTTTCCTTCAGAAGTGATTTCCACTTTCCCTACCACAGAGGTCAAACTGACAGGTCTGTAGTTTTCTGCCTCTGTCTACCTCCCACTTTGTGAAGGGGAATCACATCAGCCTTCTTCCAGTCCTCAGCTACCACACCAACCTCCCATGATTTGTTATAAAGGGTAGTCAGTGGTGTCACTAGTTCTCTGCTTAATTTTTAGAATTCTGGGATAAATTTCATCTGGCCCCATTGCTTTGTCCACCTTCAGTTTTAGGAGTTCTTTCAGAACTCTTTCTTCTGTGAAAGGACTGGGATCAACTCCCTCTCAGAGTGCTTCTGTTTATTGGATTAGGCACCTCCCACTTCCTCTTTTGTGAATACTGAACAGAAGTATTCATTCAGTATTCCTGCTTTTTCACTGCCACCCTCTGCCCACCCACCATCCATTCTATTCAGCCTCACTATCCCCCTTGTCTTTCTACGCCCTGATACACCTACAAAGGTTTTATCCCCTTCTTAACTGAGTTGGCTATCTTTCCTCAATTTGTGCCTTTGCTATTCTGACTACCTCCCTGCTTCCTTCTGCCTTAACTGGTATAGTTCTCTGTCCTGCTCCTTCTGTGTTTCCTTATACTTCCTAAATGCTATCTTTTTCACGTGAACTTCACGCCACTTTTTGAGAACCATAGTGGCTTTTTCTTTTGTTTTGATTTTTTTTTTGCTTCACTCAAAGGCTTGTTGCCTCTGTGATGGCAGTTTTGATATTTCGCCATTGTTGCTCCACCTGTTTGCTAGTGCTTTTCCAAGGCACTCTGCCACCTTGCCAAAGTCAGCCCTCCTGAAGTCCAGAACCCTCACTTTTGTATAGCTTGACTCTGTAGAAACATAGAAACATAGAATTTGATGGCAGATAAGGACCGCTTGGCCCACCTAGTCTGCCCATTTTCCTACCTAACAGATAAGCTGCAGATCCTAGTTAACCAACAGCGTACTTCCTCCTACCCCCATTAGGACTGCCTTATGTCTGTCCCATGCATTCTTGAATTCCCCCACTGTTCTTGACTCCATGACCTCCTCAGGGAGGCTGTTCCATGCATCCACAACTCTGTCCGTGAAAAAATGCTTCCTCACATTACCTCTGAGCTGTCCCCCCTCTATCTTCAAATTGTGCCCCCTTGTTCTTGCACATCTCTTTTTCTGAAAGATGCTACCCTCTTGGACTTTGTTGATTCCCTTGAGGTACTTGAAAGTTTCTATCATGTCCCCTCTTTCCCTTCTTTCCTTAAGGGTATACATATTAATTTCCTTTAGCCTTTCTTCGTATGTCTTCTGGTGCAGACCCTGCACCATTTTGGTTGCCCTCCTCTGGACAGCCTCCACTCTGTCTATGTCTTTGAGGAGATGGGTCTCCAGAACTGCACACAGTACTCCAGATGGGGTCTCACAAACTGTCTGTGCAGGGGGATAACAACTTCCTGTTTTCTACTATTGATGCCTCTTCCTATGCATCCCAGTATCCCCCCAGCCTTCCTTACTGCCTTCTCACATTGCTTGCCCACCTTTAGGTCATCTGATATAATTACCCCAGGTCCCTTTCCATTTTTACTGTTGTCAGTATCAGTATGTAGCTGAGTCTATCGTGAACCACACTGTTTGGTGGTCACTTGTTCCCATATGGCTACCCACTTCTAGATCTGAGATCCTCTCACTGTCCCCATTTGAGCGTATGAGGTCTAAGATTGCTCCCTCATGAGTAGGTTCCTAAACTAGCTGTCTGAGGCATGCCACCTGAAGTGCATCAAGAATGGCCCTGCTTCTGGATGAGGCTACAGCAAAGGTGATCCAGTTAACATCTGGCATATTAAGGTCCTCTATCAACAGTATCTCCCCTTTCTCTGCCATCCTAAGTATGCCTTCTATCATATCCTTGTCCATTCCCTCCCCCTGACATGAGGGTCTGTATACAACCCCTGTGCGGATTGTGGTGCCATTTCCAGTCTCTAAGGTGACCAACAGTGCCTCCTGTCCTCCCTGTTTACTCTTTTGTTCAGTTGATTTTATCCCTTCCCTTACATAGAGAGCTATTCCCCCTGCTTCTGCCTTCCCTGTCTCTCCTGTAGGTTGTGTGCCCTGGTATGTTAACATCCCAGTCATGGTTCTCTGTGTATCATGTGTCTGTGACTGCTACAATATTCAGGCATCCCTCTTCCAGCAAGGCCACCAGTTCAGGGAGCTTGTTGCCCAGACTACGGGCATTGGTACTCATTGCCCTCCATTTCTTGATGGCCTTACCCCTTTTTGCCCCATCCATGTCCTTATTGCGTTTGTCACTTTCTCCATTTACCCCTGCGCTTCTCCCTATTGACATCTCTATGTTGATGTCTACCTCACTTAGTACCCTGATTTTTGTGGGGCTAAGATTTCCCTGCTCCTTTCTAGTGCCTCCCCCCTTGGCTAGTTTAAATGCTTGTCAAGGAAGTATTTAAACCTATCACCTAGGATCCTGGTTCCCCTCCTGGACAGATGCAGACCATCATGCCAGTATAGGCCTGCATCCCTCCAAGTGGACCCCCAGTCCCCAATGAAGCCAAATCCCTGAGCTCTGCACCAGTTTTTCAACCACTGATTGAATCCCATAGTGTGGAGCACCCCAGCCTCATCTGTACCATAGACAGGCAGCACCTCCAAGAAGGTTACCGTGTGTGCTATTTGTCTAAGGCCCCACCCCATCTCCACAAATGCTTCTTGCACTGCTCTGATCCCTTTCTTAGCCAGGTCATTTGTCCCTAGGTGGACAATGACATCCAGCTCTCCCTGTGCAGCTGCTCATGTGATCCTGAGGATTCACTCCTGTACTCAAGCCATGGTGCCATGCAGGCACCTTACCTCCTCTCCTTCCTCCCCCAGTTCTACCTTCCTAACAATGGAGTCCCCACCAGGAGTTGTTTCTTCCTGTGGGGTCCCATGCCACCCTCCTGTGGTCTCCTTGTGAGGTTTCCAGCATCCTCATTGGTCTGCACTGTGGGTGCCTCCATGAGGAACCACACTTTTCCAGAATGGCATAGAAATTGTGGAGAGTACAACTGGAGGGTTGCGCCTCTGTTCCACCACCCTCACCCTCCCTGAGCCCACTGTGGTCCAACTGCTCCTCTTTCTTGGCAATCTCTGAGGCAACAGCAGTGACTCTGGTGGTCCCTGGGTGGGAGAGGAGGTTCCACAAATCATGGCCAACTCAGCCTGGAGATGAGCAACCTCCTCCCTCAGCCCAGAGGTGCCCGCAGATGGGACAACACTGCATCCTCCAGAACATCTTCTGGAAGACTGCTGCTCCACAGCCAATGCAATGCACCACTCCCATCATGTCTTTTCTGGCCCCTAACTGTTGTTTGGAATACTTAATCTTTCCTCTGTTTGTTTATTTTTTCTTTTTTTTTTCTTCCCCTACTTACTTACTGCCTCTTTGCCTTTTAGGTCCTGATCTTCCTGTTCTAAGACAAGAAGTTCTATATTTCTCAGTAGTCTCCTTACTTGCTCAGAGTCAGACCTCCAGCAGCTGGGGGGACAGAGAGCTACTCTTACCCTTCTAGGATGGTGAGTCTTCGTGGCTCTGTGATCACTCACTTCCTGCTCCCAAACAGGAAGTTCCTGTTGTCAGCTAAATCCCAGTGCCTATAAAAGTAGAACTGGTTTAGGGTGGAGGGGTGAAGGGAGGAAGGATGGCAACATAGTCCCAGTAGAGAAGTTTTGAGTTATACCAGTAGCTCCTTTCTCCTGGTGTTCTGTCTGTTCTCTGGCAGAATCTATCTAGGGCAGTGCTTAAATCTGGTTTTAACTTGGCTCCTTCTAGCTAAGCTACTCCCTCTACTTCGCAAATCTTTCTACACTTACTTAATTTCACAGATAACAATTCCCTTCTGACACCTGTGACAAGCACCTAGATAAGTACACAGATAACACAGATAACAGATAACAATTTACTTCAACTACCTCTGACAAACACACTAACTCTTTTTTTTTAACCCTAAATTGAAGGTCCCAGTACAAGATTTCTAGTTCTTAGTCCCAGTAAAGAAGTTTTAGTTATACCAGTAGCTCCTTCCTCCTGGTGTTCTGTCTGTTCTCTGGCAGAAGCTAGCAAGCTTTCAATGTAATTCACCTTAAAAATTGGTGGGGAAGTGGTTTGGGGAAGGTGGAATAACATAAAGTCATTGGTTTCAATGGACTTCGTGTTCCTCATTATGACACAAAGTACTCCACTTCGCATTGGGGATTACTTTGCGGATTCCACATTACTCCACCAATCACTTCATGGAGTGAATTTTGGTCACTTTGCCCACCACTAGTTGGGAGGGGGGCACAGTGGAACAAGGCACACTACACCATGTCCAAGATGGCCACCCAACCTCTACTGCACATGCACAACTGGTCACACATATGCAGTAACATGTGGGGGCCATCTTGGACAAGGTGGAGTGTGCTGTGTTCTGCTGTGACCACAATTTTTTTTAATTATAAGTATTTCCCCCACCTGACCCTCCCCTCTCAGCACTCCCCCAGAAACATAACAATGACACTGGGGGTGCCCAATTACCCAATGTCATGATTGTGTTCCCCATGATGGTCTCTTTTTTTTGTTTTGTTTTTTATATTTTTCCTTCCCCACCTAACCCTCCCTCTCAGCACCCCCCCAAAATAAAACAGTGAAATATTATTGTCACAAACTCCTCACCTACAGCACTATTGGCTCTGGCCAGTGCTTATTTTTATAACTTTGACTGAAAGTTGTAGGTCAAATAAATTGCTGTTTGGAGCCCTTTCCCATATTTTAAAATCTCTATTATATATATGGGGTGGCAGTGGATGTCAAGATGAACAACTCAGAGACTTGTAGGAGGGCAGAGGCAAAGGCCAACATAATGCTTGGATGCATTCGCTAGGGGGCTCACCTCCAGAAGGAGGGAAGTGATACTCCCATTGTATAACTGCTTGGTGAGGCCACACCTCGAGTACTGCATGCAGTTTTGGAGGCCACATTTAAAGAGGGACATTGAACTCCTGGAGAGGCTCCAGAGGAGGGCAACCAAAATGATTTGGGGCTTGGGGGATAGGACCTATGGGGAGAGGCTCAAAGAGCTAAATATGTACACATTGGAAGAGAGAAGGGACCTGGGGGACATGATAGAGGTCTTCAGGTACATGAAGGGGGTAAATAGGGGAGGAGTAGTCAGGGTGCTCTGAAGGAAGGAGGAGGCAATGAGGGCATGGATGGAAGCTGGAGGGGGGAGATTCAAGGGAGAAAGGAGGAGATGCTACTTCACTGAGAGGGTGGTGGAGCCATGGAATGTGCTGCCCAGGGGGCTAGTGGAGGCAGAAATGGTGGAGGGGTTCAAGAGGTGGTGGGACAGTTAAAGGGGAAGGGTTCTGGAAGCAAAAACCAGTGCAGTGAGAATATCCAGGACTGGGAAGGCAGAAGCCTGAGAGGGAGAGGGGGGCAGCAAGGTCAGGTCCCAGGGTGGGGGCTGACCAAATGAGCAGACATGAAAGATGGTTAGGCCTATTCTGCTGGCATTTTAGTATGTTAGTATATGATGCAATCGTTTATATTGCCAGAAATCCTTTATAGCTAATTTGTATTTCATCTTTCATGTCTCCCATGATATGAAATCATTATCTTGCAGTAGATGTGACCATCTATTAATATCTTTGCTTCTCCAAGTAGGGAAATTGCATGAGTTTCTACCTATTGTGACAAGGCGCAACCTTGCCATGGGATTCAGGATCAGCTTTGCGGTGGTTAAGAGGTCTCAGGAAGACCAGTTTGTTAACATCTAACCAACCAGGTATATTTTTATTTTCTTAATATGGTTGGTGACACAGAACTTTGGGCTTCTGCCCTTTTCCTTTTTAAGCCCCACTGGGGAAAATGAAACAAAAACACAAATGAAGAGGCCTAGCTCCGGGTGGGAGCGCTGACTAAACAATCCCCGACCCTAACTAGAAACCCCCTTTTCCAGAAGGCTAGACTTTCTGGAAGAACACAAACAGTAAAACGGAAAACTCACAATGGAAATAACTTTTTTCTTTTTGGCCTAATTCAGGAGACCAATCTCCTGAGGGTTGCTTAAGGGACTCCTGTTCTGGAACACATCCAAGCAGCTTGTTAGCCCTCTACCCTTGCAGCAACTGCCTGCTGGCTTTTCCTTCCTGTTTTTAAAGCTCTCCTGTCTGTGCAGCTGCAGCTAATCAGCCAAATCAGCTGCAGCTGGACCCTGATTATCTTACTGAGGAAACCCCTCTCCTCCAGTACCTGAGTTTACCACACATCCCCTACCCCACTGAACACTATAGGGTTGGGCGGCCTGTGCTGAATGGTAGGGTCTTCAGGAAAGTTCATCCGCATTTCTGTTCAGTGTCCCCACTCTGTGGTGGACCACAAAGTTGTAGTGCAAGGAACCATCTCGTCACGCTGGCATTTTTTTCCCTGTTTGTTTGCATCCACTTGAGTGGAGCATGGTCCATCACCAGAGTGAACTTGCGACCTAGCAAGTAATATCTGAGGGTTTCCATCACCCACTTCACTGCAAGGCACTCCTTTTCCACTATTGCATACCACTGTTCTCGGGGTAACAACTTCCTACTTAGGTACAGGATGGGGCGCTCTTCACCTGCTACCACCTGGGAGAGTACTGCCCCCAATCCAACATCCAAGGCATCTGTTTGCAGAATGAATTCTTTATTGAAATCTAGGGAGACCAGTACTGGATCAGAACAGAGGGCTGTCTTGAGGTTGGTGAATGCCTCATCTGCTGCTTCTGACCACCTCACGATGTCCGGTGCTCTCGCCCTGGTTAACTCCATTAATGGAAGCGGCCAGTGACAAAGTGAGGATGAACCTCCGGTAGTAACCGACTAGCCCTAGGAAATTCCTCTCTCTTCTTCTTGTTTGGTTGGGGCCAGTTTTGAATTGCTTCTACCGTCTTCACCTGGGGTTTCACCAATCCCAGTCCAACCACATAGCGCAAGTATTTGCCTCTGATAAGCCAGTCTTGCATTTGGTGGGGTTTGCTGTCAACCCGGCTTCTCATAACGTAGTACAGCCTCGACCCTCCCGAAGATGAGTTTCCCAGTCCGTCCTATGGATGACCACATCATCGATATAGGCAGCAGCATAGTGAGAATGTGGGTGCAGCAGTCAGTCCATCATGTGCTGAAACATCACAGGTGTTCCATGCAGACTGAATGGGAGGAATTTGTAGTGGTATAAACCCCCCCGGGGCGATGAAGGTGGTCTTCTCCTGGGCTGCACTTGTGAGTGGGATCTGCCAGTATCCCTTCATAAGGTCCAAGGTGGAGAGTATCTGGCCTTCCCCAACTGGTCGATCATTTCATTGACCCTAGGTAGGGGGTATGCATCAAACTGTGATACCTCATTTAGTTTCCTGAAATCATTACAGAACCTCCAAGTATTATCTGGTTTTTGGCACGAGGATGATGGGGCTTGACCATTCACTATGGGACTCTTCTATGATGTCGAGCTCCAACATCCTCTCGACTTTGGCTCAGATTTCTTTCCTCTTGGCCTCTGGGATACGGTAGGCTCTTTCCCTTATCCTTATGCCCGGAGCTGTCACAATGTCGTGGTAGGCTGCGACCGTCTGACCAGGTCATTCAGAGAACACATCCCGTTTTGCTGGAACCATTTCCACTGCTTCTTTGTACTGTGTAGGAGACAGCTCGGGTGAGATATGAACTTGCCCCTCTGTTTTACCTTCTGCCGGGTTATGGCCAATGAGACACAGCAGGCCTCCTGGTCTTGCCTTGCTTTCAGGAGGCTAATATGGTATATTTGGAACTTTTCCTGTGATCGGGTTGGCTTACTTTTATAGTTCACATCACCACAGCTTCCATGACCTTGTATGGACCCTGCCACCTGGTGAGCAGTTTGCTTTCTACTGTGGGAACCAGGACCATCACCCGATCCCCGGCTGGAACTTCTGGATCCTTGCCTGAAGGTCATAATAAGTCTGTTGGGTCTCTTGGGCCTTTTCTAAGTGTTCCTGGACAATAGGAGTGACCCGGCCAACCTTTCCTGCATTTGAGATATACCCAATCACACTGGCTCCTTGTGGTGGTTGCTCTTCCCAGTCCTCCTTTAGTATATTGAGGATACCCCTGGGCCGGCGGGCATATAACAACTCAAAGGGGGAGAATCCGGTGGATGCCTGTGGGACCTCTTGGATAGCGAGCATTAAGTAGGGAAGGAGTAAGTCCCAGTCCTTTCTGTCTTAGCTCACGACTTTCCACAACATCCCCTTCAAAGTTTGATTAAATTGTTCAACCAGACCATCTGCCTGGGGGTGGTACACTGAGGTCCTCAGGGCTCGGATCTGGAGTGTCTGCAAAGTTCCTTCATTAAACATGAGACAAAGGGAATACCCTAGTCCGTCAGTATCTCCTTTGGGAATCTGACCCTCATGAAGACTTGAATGTGCTCTCAGGCAATCAGCTTCAAGGCCATGTTATGGAGCAGGATCGCTTCGGATATTTCGGCGTAGTCTCGATGATCAGGATGTGTTGGTGACCCCAGGCTGACCTGTCTATGAATACCAGGTCCATCGCAATCCTCGCAAAGGGTTCATTGATGATTGGCAAGGGCACCAACGGGGCTCTTAACTTCGGCCATGGGGATGCCAGCTGGCATTCTGGGCACGAAGCACAGTGCCTCCTTACCTCAGCATAAATTTCAGGCCAGTAGAATCTTTGGACTATGCAGCGCAGTGTTTATTCAACCCCAAGGTGTCCTCTATGAAGGTGAGCATGTGCCAAATCCAGTACCACCTTCCTGTGCTGGCGGAGGACCAGCAACTGTTCCACATCATGTTCTTCATCTGGTATCACTCGGTACAGGAAGTCATTATTTAACATGAAATATGGTTCCGTCCTTCGCTTGCCTTCTACTGGCACCCAATTAATCTCCACAACCTCTGACCAGATATTCTGAAAGAGAGGCTCATCTATTTGGTCCCAACCAAAGTTCCTGTAGGCTATCCCGAGGGTACTCAATTCAGGGGGATTCAACTCTATCTCCACTTCTGAGTCCTCCTCTTCCTCCTTATGACTCTCCCCTCGGGCACCAGACCGCTCACCCTGTTGTCCCTCTGGGAGCGGGGTTCTACCTCCCACCAGCATGGACCTGCCATTGGCAGCCAGTATTTTGGTCCCTAAAATTTTATTATCCCTGCATTCCTTTCATAATTTCTGGGACTTTCCTGCCTCCCCATAAAACTCGGGGTCCCAATGTGTGTAAGGAAAATAATCGGGTGACTCCTCCAACCCCTCAGGGATTCCTAGCACCATAGCCTCAGTTACTGAGGCCCTTGCCTCCCTGGTTCCCCCCTCATGGAGTAATGTCTCAAACCCCAGGAAATCTTGACCCACCAGGACAGAATGCGCCAATAGATGGAGGACCCCTACCATGACCTGCCTGTCCTGCCCCTGTGCTTCCATGGTAACTAGCGCCATGGGGTAATAAAACACTGTGCCATGGACACAGGTGATCCCGGTACATTTTTGGAAATTAATTTGGGAGGGTTGCACCAAAACTGCGAACTATAAGGGTGATCTCACTGCCCAAGTTGACAAGGACCATAACGGTCTGTCCATTTACCTTAACAACCCGGGTAAATCGGTGTGAAGTGGCAACCACCCCTACCACATTAATCAAATGGCAATCACTCTGTGGGGACCCACCCCATTTGCACTGCATTGGTTCAACCCCATTCGGACAGTTGGCAATTACATGTGCCCGCTCCCCACACTCATAACAGTGGCAGCATTCTTGGGGTGACCCTGGATCCTTTGGGCTTCTAGGATTGGCCATATCCCCCTCTATTTTCAAACCCAAAAGTCCCTTTGTGGCCTTGGACCACTCTTTGGTGATCCTTCTCCCTGGTCCTGTTTGGTCCGACCTCTCAGGGGGTCGCTATCTCTGGTTTGGAGTCTGCCCCAAGTCCCAGGGTTAGCCGACCCCAACATCTGGGGAATGTTCCTTCATGGCATAATGTCACTCCACCAAGGTGACCAGTTTATTACAGGAAGCGGGGTCGGCCTGTCCAACCCACTGTCATAGGCTGGGCGGTACTCCTCTTAGGAACCAGTCCATTACCAGAAGCTCCACAATTTTGGCAGCACTATGGAGTTCAGGTTGCAACCACTTCTCGGCCCAGTGGAGGAAGTCATACATCTGCGACCAAGACTTCACCAACTCCCGGAATCTCCAGCTGTGGTACCTCTGGGCTCGAAGGGCTGGAGTCACGCTGGCATAGGCCAAGATCTCTTCCTTCAGTCTTGGATAGTCAGTGGCGACTCCCTCATCCAGATCATAATATGCCTTCTGGGCCTCACCACACAAAATCGGAGCTAAAATGCTGGCCCACTGATCCTGAGGCCATAACTCATGAGTAGCTGTCCTTTCAAAGATGTGCAAATATGCTTCAATGTCATCAGCCACTGTCATTTTCTGCAGACAGTGGGAAGCCAGGATCGTCTGGTAACCCTCTGGGGTAGGACCTGCTGGGTGACCTTCTCCCTGCATTGTTTCAGTGAGATGCTTTACCATTTCCAGGAGAACAGCATGGTCCTGGGCCATCTGTGTGAGCAGCAACTGGTTCTTCTCTTGTTGAGCCCGGTTAGCTTCCTGCTGGGCTGCCATAGGCTGGATCAAGGCTTTCACCACGTTAACCGTGCCTGGTCTCCTTTACTCTGGGGTGGTTTGGATTCTAGCCAAATTCTACACTGACCTGATCCCACTCTGACACCACGTGTAACAAAGTGCAACCTCACCATGGGATTCAGGATCAGCTTTGCAGTGGTTAAGGAGTCGCAGGAAGACCAGTTTGTTAACATCAAATCAACCAGGTATATTTTTATATTCTTAATATGGTTGGTGACACAGAACTTGGGCTTCTGCCCTTTCCTTTAAGCCCACCGGGAAAATGAAGCAAAACAGAAATAAAGAGGCCTAGCTCTGGGTGGGAGCACTGACTAAACAATCCCTGACCCTAACTAGAAACTCCTCTTTCCAGAAGGCTAGACCTTCTGGAAGAACACAAACAGTAAAATGGAAAACTCACAATGGAAATAACTTTTTCTTTTTGGCTAATTCAGAGACCAATCTCCTGAGGGTTGCTTAAGGACTCCTGTTCTGGAACACATCCAAGCAGCTAGTCAGCCCTCTACCCCTGCAGCAACTGCCTGCTGGCTTTTCCTTCCTGTTTTTAAAGCTCTCCTGTCTGTGCAGCTGCAGCTAATCAGCCAAATCATCTGTAGCTGTACCCTGACTATCTTACTCAGGGAAGACCCCTCTCCTCCAGTACCTGAGTTTACCACACAATTTTTATATTCAGTTTTTTCCACAAACAGATTTGATGCTCCTTGTATTAATATTTTTTTTCTGACAATATATTGTAATGTTTGCTAGGTTATTCATAATTATGCAATTTGTTTATAGCTATTAGGGGCATACCAAATATTCACAATAGAAATTTGTTCTGTGGACTTGTTTAATGTAACAATGTTTTCCACTTCTAAATTAATGTCTTTATAACCCTGTAGATAATAATTTAATGCAGTATGTAATATATAAAATTTTAGGGTCTGGACATCAATCAATCAATCAAACTTTATTTAACCAGGCGTAGACACCATTGAGCAAGCTCATTTTCAAGGTGATCCTGGACATCAAACAGGTTACAGTCATGGATAGAGAAAAACACCAAGGTACATGTGAAAGATCAGTCAGTCCATAATATACTAAATAATAATATTACAAACAGTTAAAACAGACACAAAAAACATTATATGTGTATGCGATAAATCAGACCAAAATAGAGAAGGAGAGAGGGGAAGATAGAGAGAGAGCGAAGGGAGGATACACAAAGCCATTGTACATGTGCAAGAATTATCCAGCCACAAAATTCCAGAACTGCATAGTTAAATGCAGGTAAGTCAGCACTAAAGAGGAAGCAGAAGAGGTAAAAAGATTAACTCCTCAGCACTTACTGGCTTGTGAAGACCCATACATATGTTTCTGTATGTAGGCTGGTGTATATTCAGTTGTAGAACTTGGGGGGAGGGGTAGAGAGAGAGAGAAGGAAGGAACAAGTGCTGGGTGCCCCCTATCGGGGGAGCTGAGCAAAATTAAGTGCCAGAGTATTCACAAGAAGTGTCAGAGATTAAGGGAGCTTGGTCACTTAAAGCAGCAGTTGCAGGTTTCTTTCAGATATTCAGTTATCAGTGCTGTGAAGGTGAATGGACCGGGGAGGGTTGAGAGTTTTAGAGAACTTTGCAATGTATTCCATAGGGAAGGGAAGGAGAATTTAATTGCAGCCAAACCATGGGATGTTTTTACTCTAGGTATCTGAAAGCAGAGTATAGAGAAGTGTCTCAAGCCGTAAGACCCCTTGGTACACTCAAAGAAGCTTGAGATGTATGCAGGAAGCTTATCAGACAGTGCTCTATAGAACCAGAGGAGAGCATTATTTTCCTCCTTATAGGAAGGGAGGACCAACCCAGCTCACAGTATAGCAGGCAATGGTGGGTGCAAGAAGGTAAGCTAAGGATGAACCTCAAAGCCCTGTGGTAAAGAGTGTCAAGTTTACTGAGTGCTGAGGAAGGACAGTTATTGTAAAGGAAGTCAGCATAATCCAGAAGTGGCATGAATGTGGATTACACTAGCCTCTTTCTGGCTTCTTTGGTGAGGAGGTGTTTAATGTGGTAGAATATGCCTAAATGTCATCTTAGTTTTTTGGTGGCCTCATTCAGGTGGCATAAAAAGTTAAGCTTGTTATCCAGTCAGAACCCTAGGTATTTAAAGTTATCCACAGTTGTGAGGGGTTTGCCCAGTAGAGTTAGGATCTTGTGGTTATAAAATGGACCAGGGACTGCCTTTGGCGAAAGAATCATGGCTTTGGTCTTTTTGTCATTGAGTAGGAGTTTATGTTTAAATAGATAATGCCAGAGGGAAATAAAGTCTTGCTGTAAGTCCTAGGCCAAGTTCGGAGTTGAGTTAGAGGTATAGAGGACAGTATCATCCACAAATAGGTGTACATTAGCTGTGCGCAGTTGTGAGTCAAGATTGTTGATATAGATTGCAAATAGAATTGGGCACAAAACGAAGCCTTGAGGGACACCTCGTAGTAGTGGTTTTAGGGGAGGCAAATCTCCTGATGCTTTGACTTGCTTAAATCTGTTAGTAAGGTAGCTAGTGAACCATTTAATGGCAGAACTGTCGAAACCGATGTTACTCACAGCATTAGCATAATGTTATGGTCCACGGTGTCGAAGGCCTTACTGAGGTCAAGGAAGAGAGCAAACACATACTTCTTGGAGTCCAAGACCATTTTCCAGTCTGTGGTTACTTTAGCAAGGGCAGAGACTGTGCTGTGCTTAACTCTAAAACCTGATTGAGCAGCGTTTAGGAGATTCTGCAAGTCCAGGTGCTCTCTGACTTGGGTGTTAACAATATTTTCAAGTAATTTTGAAAGTAGATAGAGAGATTGGCTGATAGTTATTCATGTCGCTCGGGTCCCCAGACTTGAACAAGGGGATGATGTGTGCATTTTTCCATGAATTGGGTAATGTGCCTTGCATCAGGGAAGAGTTGAATAAATGGGTAATTGGGGGCAGTTAGGTAGTAATAGCCAATATTTAAGAAGAAGGGTTCGATATTGTTGGCACCAGCCCTCTTTTTTTTATATACAGTGCTAATAGGAGGTCCTCTACTTGCTTGAAGGTAACCGGTCGGAAGCTGAAGGCGGAGGAATAACATTGATTAGTGTTGGCGTTAGAGCTAAAGTTGACAGCGATATCCCCATGTGGGCTGAGCTTACTGATTGGGGAGGTGTCGAAGGCCAGCCCCACAGTAGCAACATGTTCTTTAAGTTGTTCTAGTATATCAGCTTTGCCAGTAAAGGTAGTGCCCCCAGACACTGTTTTGGTAGGGAGGGAGGCATCAGTGGAATGGCCTTCAACCTCTTTGAGGATGCTCCAGAACTTGGCACAGTTGTTTTTATTATCTTCCAGGGCTGTTTGGAAGCAGCTAGCTTTTTAAGATCTAATTAGTTTAGTGCAGGCATTTCTGGAGGCATGAATAGCAAGCCAGTCAGCTTCCGAGCAAGATTTCCTAGCTCTTTTCCACAGGAGGGCTCGATCCTTGAGGGCTTTCTTCAGTAATAGAGAGAACCAGCCAGATGGTCTTTTTTTAGACTTGATGAGCCATAGGGGGGAGTGTCTGTCTATTAGTTCCTTTAGAAGTTTATGAAAGTTGTTAAAAGCCTCATTTGGGATGGGGCTAGGTAAAAGTCCTGCCATGTAATGCTGCCCAGGTCATGCAGGAAGGTGTTCTGGCAGAATCTTTTCAAGCACCTTTTCAGTTTAATTTTAGGAACTAACTTTATTTGAGGAGAGTGTCTAATGCAGGCAATGGTGCAATGATCACTTATGACATGCCATTCCACCTGCTTCACGGCTAAGACAAAGTTTAGACCATACACTCCTATGAGTCTTATTGTTTCAAATGAAATGTTTTAAACACTTGGTAATGCTTATAAACAAGTAATCAGGTAAAGGTGTTAAAATAGCTTGGAAAGTATATGAGATCCATGAAATTATTATTATTTTCAAAATGCTTATTTTATCCCATAATAAAAGCTTTATATTTTGCCACAATTGTAATTTACCCCTAATTTTCTCAAGTAATGTCTTAAAATTCGCATTGTACGGTCCTTGAAAGTTATTACATAGCTTTATACCCAAATTGTCAATACATTCCTTTCTAATTATGGCATTGAATAACTTCTGCTAGTAAGCTGACTTTTTGAAAATAGTTCCAAGTTATGACTTCTGAACATTCCACCTCATGCAAGCAGGAGTTTGTTGGGTGCAGGTGTGGAATTCCATCCAGAAAGTTAGATCAACCTTTTTGTTCTCTAACTATTCAGGCAGATTTCCACAGTTGCATTTGGAAAATGGACACAACTGTTTAAAAATTTTGCCCTTGGTATCTAACCCCTTTTTCCGTGACAATTATATTTGAACATCAGAAAGAATTTTTTGTATTCACAAGATAGTCTAACAACTTTCAAAACCTGGTGCAGTTTTGTGCTATTAATGAAATTTCTCTAAAGCCTTTATACATATAAATAGCAAAATGAAAATTAATGAATCTCCTTTTATACATTTTTCTAATTGTCTTTTATACTTACAGAGCAGTGTTTTCTAAATATTCAGATTTTGAATGCAATCATATTCTGTTTTGCATAATTCATCAATAGTGTGTTAATTGGAGCGTAATAAATGAACCATCTAAATTTTTGAAGAGTTTTGTTTTTGTTATTAGTAAAATTGAGAAATTCTGACAAGTCATAATACTTTTCCCTGTTGCCTTCAAAGTGGAAAACAGATAACATGTTAGAGATTTAATGGCAGTGGTTTATAAGAGAAAGAAACATAGGGAAGGGAACATTGTTTAACAAAGAGTAGCACAAAGCTTGTTTCGAGATGCGACCTGGGAGCACAAGGAAGTTAAGTGACTTGCTTAGGATCACACAGCATACACCTACAGTAGGTGGCTGTGAGGTTCAAAGCCAGGTCTCAGATCTGCAGCTCAGAGCCTTAACCTACTGTGCTATACTGCTCCTGATATATTCTGATATAGTAGAATGTAAAAAATGGGGAATTATTAAATTCTTGCTGAAATAAGAAAATAAAGTTGGAATCCTTATTTCCACCTTAGATCATCTGGAATCATAGAGAAAAGAAAAGTTTTGTGGAAGGATGGGGTTGCAAGGAGAACATACTTTAAACTCACATTTCCCACCTCTCAGGGAGGGTTTTGGCTCCAGCTGTTTTATTATATTATGAGATTGCTGCTGTTTTATTACTTATTTTATGTATGACATTTTACCTGATACCCTGTTTATTGTTTATGAATGGCTCCCAGAGCCTCTGGGATTGGTGCCTTAGAAATAAACATTGCCTTGCCTTGTCAATTTTTATTTGTACCATTTGGTGCTTCATGGATCCAAATGCTTTAGTTGGGGTAACCTCTCTGAGGAACTGTCAGATAATTATGTGCCGTAGTGGTCGACTGTTGAGTAGACGCTGTGCAGAAGTGTTGGTTTGCAGTCTTGGGTGCTTTCATATGTTTCTCCCATGGCTCTTTCTTGCTCATTGAAAGGCACCATTTATTGGTCCTTACATGTGCATGTGCAACTTTGTAAATATTTTTGCCTTGCAGGTAAAACTAGCTTGGGGCAATCACTATTTTGTAACCTTAATTTGAAGATTACTCAAAAGCCTATTCCACCTTCTTTCCTTACCCTTGATTCTACTACACTTGCCTCTGCCTTGCTTTCTAAAGTTCGGTTATTGGACTTTCTGACTTTTCAGACATGGTTTACACTGGAGCCCAGGTACTATTTTAAATATTTACAGCTGTCCAATGCAATACTTGCTAATTTTGATCCACCTCCTTAGGCTGATCAGGCTTCTTTGCTTTTCAATGATATGATTTCTGTGGCATTTCTTGCAATGCTGTTGCCTGACTGTATTGTTTTTATCAATCCCTAGAGCCACTTAAGCTTTCTGGTATTGCATATTATTGGCAGAACTCTATTTCTTTGAGTTAGGTGTACAAGAATGGTTAAAGGTCTGGAGTGATCTATATAAAATCATTAAGCAGGATCACTATAGGCAGATTCAGTTTCAAATGTTGCATAATATGTATTTTACTCTGGTACAGTTGCTTAGAATGGGACGGACTGATCATCCCTGCTGCTCCAGGTGTCATAAAGAAGAGTGCACACTTCTTCAGTAAGTAAAACATTTATTTGTTCAACATAAAGCCATTACAAAAAGATTACAATGAATAAAACAGTAGCAGATACATTCTTTAAAACAGAAAATTTCCATTCCAGTAAATAAATAGACAAGAAATCCATATACAAAACTTCATCTAAGCACCATCCTACAATGTTACAGATTTTAGAAAATGTGCAGGTTTAGTCAGCACTTGTATATCATTAGATGTATACAATTTTATAAGAATTTGATTGGTGGGGAGTCTAAGGTCCCTTAGTGTGGAATCCAACCAAAAGATCTATGTTTCTGGTATAGAGGGCATATTAGGGTAACATGTTTTAAGTCGCTCACCATGTTTAAATTGTATTTACATTTATCATTCTCCACTCCCTTACTTTTCGGGGCACAAATATACATAGTGTGAATAGTAGAGCTACATTCTAAATCTAGTTATAATTCTTCTTAGATCAGGGCAGGACAGTATTAATAAATATGGTTCAGTAATATGGCATAATTTCAGTTTTTTATACCACATAAAGTTCTTAAAACACTGAACCTGCTCCAAATCCTTACTATTAAAGATATTCCTGATTCTTTCCTTAACTTGGAATTTTATCTCTGAAAGGTAGAGAGTACATTTGATGCAATAAATGACCCAACCCTAATGGATATAACCAAGTTGCTATACAATCCATATTTTGAGATTTATAGCCTATAGATATGTAACCAATCTCCTCTTCTAGACATATCCTTGGTAGCATATGCTCTGGATATAGGAACAATTTAAGTAGGAATATAATCTTCCTTTCCACTATATATGCTTCAATTGGAAGCTGACCTAATTCAGCTCTAACTATTGGTGTGGGCACTGATTGTGGTATTTTGAAAATATACATTAGTAGTTTATTTAGTTGGATTTCAAGCTGATTGAGAACTACCAGGACCCACACCTCCAAGGCGTAGGGCAAACGTGAATGCACTTTAGCCTCCATGGCCCTCAAAATTCCCCTCACAGACCCATTTCCCAGTTTAACTGAGAATCTTTTGAAGGCATGAAAGGCTGTAATTGCCTTATGATTTACATAATCTTGGTGAATATTCCATTGAGTGGATTGGGAAAAGTTCACACCCAAGTATGGGTAAGTTTTAACTGTTTCAATTTTTGTTTAATTAATAAAAAGTGTGGGTGTTCTCCTTTGTTTGTTTCCCAAAAATCAACATCTGGGTTTTAGATATATTAATAACTAATCTGTTTTCTTTACAAAGAGCACAGAATACTGTCATCTTCCACTGTAAACCCAAAAATGATGTTGATAACACTATCAAATCATCGGCAAAAGCTAACAATGGAACTTTTTGGTTCCTAATTGCTGGGGAATGGAAGTCAGGTTGCTCCATCTGTACTATTATGGTATTAATATATATGTTAAATAATAGGAGGGCCAAAAGGCAACCCTGACTAACTCCAAGATTAGTTTTAAAATCTGGAGTAAAATCTCCACGTTGGTTAATTTTGACCTTTTTGCCAAGTATCTTTATGCAGTCTAATCAATGTATCCAGAAGAATGGGATCTATATTGTACAGTTGTAGCTTCTCTCATAACAATGTATGGCTAGTCAACTTGAAAGCAGACTTAAGATCCACAAGGCAACAAAATCAATGTGATTTCTTGATTTTTACATATTTCCAAACAATATGTGACAGCACATCACAGTGTTGAATCATTAATCTGTTTCCTCTAAAACCATTTTGGTATTCACTCATGAAACCTGATTCCTCAACCCATATCTGAAGTCTATCTAATAGAACCCAACAAAAAGTGTTTTGCAAGGTGTCAATCAAACTTATAGGTCTATACATTGAGGGGTCAGCTGGATTTCCCCTCTTTTTATATATTGGGCATATAATGCTACCTCTCCAACTGGGTGGGACATCAGAGCCCTTCACAATTTTATTGAAAAGGACATGTAACAGTGGAATCCATCATTTAATATTATTTTTATATATCTCTGCCACTATATGGTCATGACCGGGAGCCTTATTGTTCTTTAAGTGTAGCACTGCATTATATATTTCCTCCTTAGATACACACATTGGCCTTGGGTAAAACTGAAGCAACTCTTTCCTTACATCTGATGTTTCAATGGGTGAGTAGAATAAGGATTCAAAATAGACTGTCCATGAATCAGATGTTACACAGGCCTCTATACCAAAGGTTGATTGCTGGTACCCTTGGTTCACAAGGAGCCAACATTTTTTACTGTCCTTTTCATAAATTGATTGTCTTAATTCTTCCCAGTTATTGACCTGAAACTTACTTTTTTCCTTTGTAATACCTCTTTATATTTTTTCCTAGCATTCTTTAATTTCTTAGCATTACTCTTATTTGGATTTTGTCTAGTTTGGAAAACAATTTTATTAAACTGTTTTTTTTGCATTTTTGCAGACTTCGTTAAACCAGGATCTTTGACCAGTCGATCCTCTTGCTTGATATAATAGAGGCTTTATATGATTGAATATTGTGCTAAATAAAACATTTTGGTCAGAATGGCTATCTGATGCCATTATATTAGATCTCAAATCATTAAGTCTATCAGATTCCAGGATAACAGTCACTGAACTACTCAATCTAGATGACCATTTAATCCTTCGGTCGCTCCTCTGATTTCACATCCTGCTGCCAGAGCAACATCTATTCTAGAGTTTTTGACCTTGCCACCATATCATATTCTATGGATAGCAGAAAGTGAGCAGATTGAGGGCATCTGATAATGTTAAGTGATTTTATTTTCTAACGCTATTACATTTACCCAGAGGAGATTTTTTTTGGATGATCCTAAGGGCCAGTGTATGTATAGGCTCCTTCTTGATCTCCTCAACTCTCCCATTCATAAGACAATAGTTTATGTCAGACATAACCTGGATTAAATCTCTTCCCTATTTGTTTGATTTCCTGTCCATTGAGTGTCTTTCTTATCTCAGATTATTATTTGAAATGGCCTGAACCACAGGCCATAGTGAGTGTTCATGTACATCTGTAATCTTAAGAGTCATTCTTGCATTAAAGTTGCCAACAGCTACAGATGGATATGTTATATATCTATTGGTAAGTTCACCAAGGAGATCCACAAAATCTCCCCAATTTTCAGAGTTAAGGTTCTTTTAGAATATGGTGGAATATTAATATTAAATAAAATAATTTTGTTGTCCTTTCCCTCCATTAAAATGGGAAGAACAGTTTTGATTCACAAGAAATCTGGGTAATGTTAATGTTGAGAGCTATTTTAACATATACTGCCAAACCTGCCTTGTATCGACTATAATTAGCTGAGTGAGTAGCTGGATTGAAATATCCTGCAAACCCTGGAATAAGTGGGTTTATTTGTTGTCCACACTATGTCTCCTGCAGACATAATAGATAATAAGTTTCAGGAACATCCTACATGCTGGATCAGCCAATTTAAGTATCAATCCTTTAGTATTCAAGAAAGAATCCGGAGAGGGAAATCTCTCCTGGATTTTCTAGCTATATCTGAGATGGTGGTTGTCAATTTTGCGAGAGGTTCTGCAACTGTTCAAAACTGTTCTTGGTCTCAATTACAAATTGTTAGCTTTTTCCTTCATATATCTCATTTAGAATTCTAGGGTGTACCACATAGAGGCCCAACATATCTAGAATAGATGTTTTTCCTTGAATTGCTTTAACAAATTTAGGATTAGCAAAGGTGATATCCATTTGTGAGGTGCTAAGATCTGAATTATGTATTTTGAGCCATTCTATATTATTCCTATACAAAGGGAAATCCAATATTTGACTGAAAAAAGCAGCCAGTTGTTGCTTGGTTTTACCCACCGAACCTCTAACTGGCAGCATCCAACCAAATACGGTTAATGTTCGAGTTTCCCAGATTCTGTTGTCTTGAATTTTCATAATCTGATATTACCTCTAATACTTGTTTAGTAATTGGTAAAGAGGGATTAGTTATCATACAGGGACATAAGAGGTTGCTTAACTAGCAATGGACCTTGTAAGGAGAAACATATGTATACCTTTCATTCTCACATCTTTCTCCTTTGCCAAAGTGTTTCAGCCAATTTTAGACTAGTACACTAGATCAAAATACAATGTTGGTAGTCTAAGCTTGGGGCTCTAACAACTGTAAGTCCTCCTGTTGAGTGAGGCAGATGAAACACTCTAACTACCCATTCTAGTAACTTATCAGGTGTTTCCAGGGGTATTTCCCTAATACCATAGGCCTCAATTAGATATTCAATAGAGTTGAAATGATCTACCAACATGACTCCCAAGGCCAAGTTCTTTTGGTCCCACAGGGACCCTGGACTCCCCACCGTTAACCAAATTATCATGAGATATTGAAAGGCCATCAGTGCAACTATGGGTCACATCCCTTCCTATCAGTTCTTCACTTCCCAGCATCACTCTAACATCTTCAAATACAACATGTTTACTACTTAAATTAGCTTCCTTATCTTTCACAGTAGTTTTAACAGGACCGCTAGTGTTACCCCTATTCTGAGATTTTCCTCTGGTTTCCTTTGGTTCTTTACAAAGTAAACCGCTCCAGAGATTTCTTCTTTCTCTGATGTTTCTGTTTGGATAGCTGCTTAGTTTTCAGTTTATTGAAAACCTTGTCACCTATTTCTTTCTGCTGACCTGGAGGGCCTGCTTCTCTTGTGGATAGAGAAGGAAGATTTACCTGAAAAGCCTTATTTTCTTTGAGTACCTCATCTTTAGGAGCAATACTTGAAGTGGTTTCAAGTTTGCTCTTATAGAGTTCATCTTGTATGTATCCCAACAATGTTTTGTTATAAAAGACTTCAGTTCTAAGATCTGCTATTTCCTCTTTAATAACCCATAAGTTCTCTAGAAACATGATATTAGCATGATATGGGTTCTTAACAGTCTTTAAAACTTGCATAGAGAGTGAAGAAAAAGTAGCAACATCTTTTTCTTTTTCTTGAGGCTCTAGGTTTTGAGTTATTTCTGTCTCCACAGATCATGCTTATATTTTACGGGAAATAGTAGTACTAAAATTTCTGGAGAAAAAACAGGGATTGTGAACCAGAAATAGATATAAGCTGAGATGGAAGATCTAAACAGGCATTGTTATTAGTGGTTTGTTTGGCCACCAATTCCTTGAGGCATTTTATTGTTTGGTTTAAGTCTTTTATAACCAAACTTAGATTGTCCCTACTAGACATTGACTAGGACTGAAATCAGCATTCAGAGAATCATCCTCTGTTTCTACAGATGATAACATTGAAATAGTAACTATATCAGAATATTTTGTATTGTCCAAAGACTCCACAGATATTTCTGACATTAGCAGAACACTATTTCCCCCTTCACTTCCTCTTCCCCAGATTCAGAGGAGCTTGATTCCATTGTTTGAAATATTAAATTTGGGGATATTGAAAGCCTAATTTGAGACAAATCTTCCCTAGTAACTTTTACTTGAGTTTCTAGGGTAAAAAGAAGAAAGGGGAGTTGGCGTAGCTAAAGGTTGCTTCAAAAAATTGGTTATTTTCATTTGGTTTGACTTCTTTTATTACTATTTAAATATAAATCAGTTTCCTCAAACAACCCAGAGATGTTGTTCCCTGCATTTCATTAACCAGTTGATCCTTTGAAGTTGCCTGATCCCTTCCCTGAACTTCCTTTTTTGTTCTTTTTAGCCTTCTTAGCCTTCTGTTTTATGGCTATCATTGAAGTTATGGTCTTGCCACTTCATGTGTAAACCATTATAAAATATCAAGTGTTGGGTGAAAAAAAAAACAGATGCAGTTATTGAGATGCACTTAGCTTACCAACCACTGCTTAGACCCAGATAAGACAATGGTAATTCACAATCGGTTTTAAAAATAATTTCAATAACTGCAGAATCAGAATTCAATGGTAACTTTAAAAATGTCCTTGTAGCACTTAAATTCTGGAAGAAAATGGGAGAATACCCCTCCAGTCCAAACAGTCCAACTGCACCAGTCCGACAATGCTCTTTGGATGTCGACCCCCAAAAACGACTGTCTTTTTTAATACAAAAGTATTACTGGATGGCAGTCTTCTTCAGCCTCCTGTTCAAAAAGATATCTGTAATAAAAACAAAATCTGCTTATTCCACATCTTTTAAAATCCCCAAGGCAATATTCAGATATTTTACAGAGAGGTTCAGGATAGGTCTCCATGAAAATTCAAATAAATAAAATCAAATTGGGTATTTGCTAATTCTAAATTACTAAGAACTACTTGACAGTTTTGGTTAGTTAAAATGTTGTTAATCTAACCTTAAAACAATAGTACAATAAAGATTCAGTAAATAAAACAACAGAAATCAGTGACTCACTAGTATGAACTTGTTTAAGGACCCAGATAGGAGAAGTTAAGCTAGGCAGAAGTCAAAAAAGCTAACTGCCAATACATATGTGGAATATAGCAACAACTCAAAAGATCTAACGCCTGTATTTACTAAGTAATCAGACTGATATCAACCCAGCTTCCAAAAGCTTGCTTGCTGGTAGTTTCAATATCTTTTAGCTTTAATGGTTTTAAAAGCACAAACTTTTGCAGGTTAACCTGTCCAAACATAAGTAGTGGAGAGTGGCGCCGTTGCCATGCCATGCTCCAACACTAAAAGTTAAATAACACTACTTGTGCTTGCTAATATGCTGCATCCATCAAGTTGTTAAATATTTAAACTGTTGCTAACTATTAAAACAATCCTTAATTGCTTCAGGGTCTTTTAAACCCTATAGGCCTTAAAGCCTTTTATCTATTTGCCTCTGGTTATATGCTGTTAATAATCAGGTTGTTCGCTATCAGGCATGGAAACCGATTAACGAGTATCCTTAAAGGCCAATTGCCTTCCCACCACCTTGCTGAGTGTTGATTAGGCACTATCAAAATCAATTATTAATTTTATATGGGACAATCCCACTTTAGCATCCTAAGTAGCTCAAAGCTAATAAAACATACTCTATTAGTTATGTTAATCCATTATATTGGGTAGTTCGCAATATAGGATCCAATTATTAGCTTATTTGTAATGGTCCCCGTTCAGCACCCAAGTAACTAAAGGTCAGTCAATCTTAATTAGTCCATTATATTGACCTATTATGGCTGGGTTTTCTAGCAAACAATCTAATAGACTTTAAAATAACTAAAATACCCAATTAGGCAAATCATGTACAAACAAATAAAACATAACAGATTCACAGTTTTCTGAGATCTGTAGTTATAAGCCACAGCAAAGTAAATGACTGAGGACAAAGAGCAAAACCAACAGCTTCAATGCTATAGTTAATCAAATATTTGTTTGTATAACCTTGTATCCAGAGTTCTCAAAATTCCAAGATGTATTTATAAACAAAAGCTCAGGAGTGCATCGGTAGCTCCTTAAGGCTCCTACTAAAATAGCTTTTGTTTAAAGCAAGACGCATTTCCTTTTCATTCATGTCTTGCCTGTCTCTCCTGTTGCTCCTGCCTTCAAACCCAGTCGGGCTTAAGCCTTTAGAAGGGCTCCTCCAACCCTTCGTCCAATTGCCACCATCAACTTTCCTCCTAAAAGAAGCAGAGAACTACTTATCTGGGGAGGCAGCTGCTCCTTTGCACAAGGTAAACTGGTAAGCCTTCTTTCAAACATTGATGGCATACCTTTGTAGATAGAAATTAAGCTTTGAAAGAGAACCTGCTCCCCTGCTCCTCCACAGCGAGTAGAGTTCAGCTCAGCACAGCCAAGATTCTAAATAGTTTAAACTAATATAGCAACACATGCTTATGCTTGTGTCTATTTTTGAGAAGTGGCTGACTTACTTGCTCTGTACAACTTCTCCTTGATGTGAAGAATGACAACTGTACCATTCATAGGGAGATGTGAAGAGATCATGCTTCTTCATGTGCTATGGTATTGTCAGAAAATGGTGCCATTTTGGGATACTCTTAATAGACAGCTGGAACTTTATTTTGTTCTGGATTATTTGTTTACTCCAGAGAGCTGTATTTTAGATTGGTACCAGACTATTTCATTTACATATCAAAGGAATTATATAGCTTTGATTTCACCTGCCTCAAAAGTTGTTATATTGTGGTACTGGCTTGATGACTAACTTCCTACTTGGTCTGAGTGGCATGAGAAACTCCTAAGCACCCTTAATTTAGAGCTTCACATTTTTATTTTATTTATTTAGTTTTTGTTGACCGGGTAAGTGCACTAGACAAATCCTGCCTATTTTCAGGCACAACCTGGGGGAGGGTGATACAGATGAATGCCAGCTGATCATGAACCAGATTAAGCTGTTGGTGGTATTTTTAGTGAATGAGGGAAATTTGGCCAGGACACTAGGAAATTCCCCTACACTTTTCAATAAGTGCCATGGGATCTTTAACATCCACCTGAACTACCATCAATCCAGGCAGATAGGACCTGTGCTTAACATCTCATCCGAAGACGGCACTTCAGAAGTGCAGTACCTCTCATGCTGCACTACAGTGTCAGTACTGGGATATTAACCCAAGTGCCAGATGTGGAAACTGAACCACAGCCTCTGATCTCCGCGCCTCAGAGGCAAGTTACCTACAAATGTTCACCATAAGTTCTTCATTTCTGAAAAATGGGGTGTATTATATGATTGGTTTATAATGCTGTAATAAGGTATATAGAATGATCAGGAAGAGATTCTCTATGGTTTTTCATTGATTATTGTTTGGTGGGTTTGATGCTGATCATTGTTATTATCTTTATTTCATTGGGTGTGTGGGGCTTTTGGGGACAGCATTTGTTTGAGGGGGAAAGGAATTTTTTTTTTGCTATGGGATTTTGTTTTTCTGCATTGTTTTATTTGTATTGGTTCTTCTTTGGATGTTTTGTGATGTGTATTATTGAAAATCAATAAAGTATAGTTAATGAAAAAATAAAGAAAGGAAAAAGATGCATAGTTAAATGGGGCATGATCCACAGCCACTCTGGCATACCCACAGTGTTGCTCTGTTCCTGAGTGCTACTCCATACCAGATGGCATTATTAGCCACTATGCACACTCCCCATCTGTGAGCAGGGAACTTCATGTGAGGACATAGAGAGATTCTGAAGCAAAGCTGGGTAAGACAGTGGGTTCCCAGTAGGACGCCTGGGTGGGCAGCATGTTGGATTCCCTGATCCATGTGAGTAGGTGATTGTAGGATATAGCAGTCCACCAGAGACCGCAGTATCCCATTTTCAGTATATATAAACATAAAATAAAATAGTAGCAATGACTTTGCCTCCCAGCCATGCAGGCTAATTCAGAGGACTGGGGCAGATGCTGGGTGTCTCTTCAGGCATAAAACACATTGCAGCTGTGAGTCTGGTGGCTATTAAAGACTTACTGCAGGAGTCCCCTCTGAGTAGCCTCCATGCCATCCCAACAGTATCTGCAATATGTATCCCCACAGTAGTTGGATGTAGAGTGCCCCATTAGCAGCCATGAAGCCAACCAAACACATACACATACTGTGCAGTACATCCACAGATGAGGGATTATTGTCAGGGATGCATGGAAGCCTCTTCATCTGCAGAGTGAGGCCTCCACATTTCACCTGCATAGGGGTCTGTATAGGGGTATGTGGATTGGAGCCTTATTCATAGCTACCCTCCTTACAAAGACTGGGGTCAGAATTTTGTCCCATTTAAATTTAGAAGCAAAAATAAATTATAATTGCTAATAATAATCACCATATTAATGAGACATAATTACTGTTCAGACATCTGGCTAAGATGGAGACCTGAGGATGTGCAGGTGAGCATCTCGGCAATGGATGATAATTCATCGAGAGTCTACCTAGCAGTGAAATACTCCACAACAACTCGATACTACACTACAGAAAATTAAGAAAGTGTGCTTGAATCCCTGACTCTAATAATGTGCATGGTGTGGTGAGTAGAAGGTGAAATAAACATACCTTCTGTTAGGAAAGGTCAAGCTCAGTAAGAGTCTTCTGTGTTTCCTCTCCTGACTTTATGTTTAAATCATGTTTGTGGTATTGGAGTTATTTGTGGCTGTTTAATTTATTTACTTTTTGAGATAAGTCTTTGACAAGAGCAGACTATAAACTGCAGATCTGGGACCGAGAGAACTTTTGATGCACAGATGTTGAGTTTGGCTTTTTTGTTTGTTATTTAAAAAGAATGAAGTGGTCAAAATAAGACATGTATGAAAGATCATCAGAGGGAATCCTTTAGCCATACGTGTCTCTTATCGTTATCTGCTCTCAAAAATTTTTTTTTTACTGTGTCAGCATTGTTGTTGACATTATAGGAAATTTTTTCCAGTGGATATTTACTTCTTTGTCTCCTTAAAGCAACAGTCACGCACAATCAAGAGATAAGGGGCTAACTAGGAGGCCAATCAGGCCTTGTGCCAAACAGTCACGCAATAATCAAGAGAGGTGGGCTAACTAGGAGGCCAATCAGGCCTATAGCTGGGTATAAAATTATTTTCTTTTAGTTTGGTACTCCTGAAATAACTTGTGACCCCTGAGTTTGCATTTTCAGTTTCTCTCTAAATGTCTGAAAGAATAAATGTCTGAAAGAGGCAGACAAGGGCTTAGAGGCCTCAAACGGGCTGTCTTGTCAGTGTGAATACTCTGCTTTGAGAACAAATCTAAATCAATCAGGAACAATAAATTTACCTGTTATAGCAGACACTTTTAATTCAAAGAAAGAACCTAGCAATCTAAAAACAACAAACTCTGTGGCAGGTATAAAATTACCAAAGCTACCTTCAGAGGGTCTTATGGATCAGTTTATTGTTTCCACTAATGGGGCTGGCACAGACAAAGGCAGGGATATTCCTGACCTAGACAAAGGACCATCAGAAGAGAACCCTGATACAAATTTATGGGAAACCCAACCAGGGGACGCCATACCAAATAAGGATTGGAATGATATAAACTATCAGTCTCAGTTGATGGAAACAAGTAGCTCTAATTCTGCACCATTAGACAGTGCAAAAGACACACAACTGACAAGAGTGATGCTTCTAGAAGGCACCCAAACACTTGAGTCTCACACTAGCTCTGTAATAGACCCAAATAAGGAAGACCAAAATAAAGGAGATGAGGGCAGCTCAAGCTCTATGCCAAGAACCCAGGGCAGTAAGCATGCAGTCTGCACAGATTCTGTTAAAGTTAAAGAGCTTACCACCCTGTTAAAGCTCCAATCAGCCCAAGAAGCAATGCTAGAAGAAATGTGATCAGGCTTCCAGAACATAACAATTTCATTTGATTCTATAAAGACCTCAATAGCCTTTTTAGCTATGAAAATAGAAACCCTGACAAAAAGGGTCTCAGAGCAAGAAACTAGAATGGGTGCCACACAAGACCACTTACACCCATTACAAAATCTGGTTGCACAACATCAAAAAGAGCTGGATGAATTACAGAACAAAATTTAAGATTTGGAGTCGTGCACTGGAAGGGGAGACTTAAAAACTGGAAGACTGCCAGAGGGCTCAGAAGGCTCAAATCCTTTATAATATTTTGAAGAACTTTTGACAGAAGGACTTGGGGAAAAAATACCTTGGAGAAAAAGTAGAGCTGAATGGAGCCCACAGAGGCCTTTCAACAAGAAGAGATCTTAAAAGAGTTGACCTCCATAAGCCTCATCATTTCTGAATAAAAGAAGAAATCTTTAAGAAGGCTAGGACAGAGAAAGGCCTGCATGAGAGAGGCTTACACCTTCAAGTATATCCAGATCTGCCACCATCAGTTGTGGCAAAACAGAAATATTTTGATGGTGTGCAGAAAATTTTGAAAGATAAGGGAATTCTGCACAATTTACTTCAACCTGGCTGCTTAAAAATTTGCTTAAAAGGGAGGCAACATTTCTTTGAAATGCCCATGGAAGCAGATCAGCATTTGAAAACATATTTTTCATACTGAAGACCCTGACCCTCTACAATCCTCTTAATAATAAAGGTTAAAAATATTTCTCTGCAAATTTAGAATCTCTCAAAAATAGGAGATAAGAGCATACAGTAAAATATAAATGGGGAGAGGGAAACTAAAGGAAATATATATATATATATATATATATATATATATATATATATATATATAATTATTTCTGAATGATATGATGGGGAAAGCAGTATAAAAACTATAAGTAGATCAACTTTAGTTGTTGACGCCAGAGTCAGTTTCACTACACACCTTCTTGGTTACATGACCATCTTTGCAGACTGTCTAAGGGGGGAGGGAAGAAAATACCCAGCAATAAGTCTGGGTATTGGGTTAAGGCTTAAGGTGGATTAAACAGTGTTAACTCAAAGTTTAAATAACAAACCATTTTTTTAATACTGCTACACCCTAATTACATACTTGGTTTAAATTTATTTCATGACTGATAATCTAAAATGTCCAAGTTGGAATATAAAGGGAGCCAGAGATAGAGTAGACATTTGAAAAGTAATACAGTATGCTAATCAAATTCAAGCTAACTGCTTATTATTACAAGAAACTCACTTCTCAGGTTCATATTTCTGGTACATCTGTAACCGGGAGCACGTCAATTCGCTCCCGATAATACATTCCCTGACAACTCGCTCCCCACTAACTCACTCCCACTCTTTCTCGCTCCGCATCAATTCACTCCTGCTATGATCAGGCAAAGCAGTAAGTGATTCATGTAGTAAGTACCTCTGACAATTAAATGCTGGCCTCTACAATCATGGGAGCATGTCAATGATTCATGTAGTAAGTACCTCTGACAATTAAATGCTGGGCACTACGATCAGGCAAAGCAGTATGTGCAGTAAGAGAAATGCTGGGCAACAAACACGCTGTCACTACTAGGCAAAGCAGTTAGTCCACTGCAATGCAGGGATTCATGGCAATTAAATGCTGGGCACTATGAGCAACAAGTACAAGGCTACGTAAGTGCGATTAACATTTTCAAAAGAGGCATGACAATTAAATGCTGGGCACTACGATAAACAAGCACAAAACTATTAACATTTTTGAAAGAGGCAAAGCAGGGATTCATTAAATTAATTTTACCTTATCTGTTTGCAGTAGTCATGCATTCACGCATGCCGCCGATCACACGCTGTGATGCTGTAGACGTCGTTGCCATAGTAACCATTATATCCAACCATAGATCCACCAAGATCAACCAAGATCCCCAAGATAAAGAAAACTTTATTTAAAATTTTAAAAACACAGTCTAATGTTAATGTCGATTCAGTATTCAAAACAGTGTGCAATGCCTCTTAGGAATTCTTCGGTGGTGCGTTCCTCAAACTTACCAAGTATTGTTTCAAGTTGTGTTGCACTATCCTTGTATGCCCTCTTTGCTGTGGTTGGTTGATTGCCAGCAATTAACTGTTCAATCGCTGCATCCCTTTTTTTTTTAATGCACTTAATGCCATGAATAAACTTCCATAATGCTGTGACATGCAGAGTATTGCCTTCATCCCTCTATGAAATGCCTCCACAGTATTGTTTGTATGGGCTCATTTTTCAGTGACAGTCTCATGGTGATTCCACAATTGAATTGTATATTGTGGCTGCCTACGCCCTGTCTCCCATCTGTTCCTACGCCCCAACCATGTGTCTTCAAAATAGTCAATGATGGGCTCTAATTTAGGGGGGAAAATGTTTAGTGTTTCATCTGTTATTTCTTCAAATCTACTAATAACCTGATTCGGGGTATAGAATGCCAATGCAGGTAAATAATGGCACTTAATGCTGAATTCACTGTCTTGGGCATATCTCTGTACTAGTCCCTCTGCTTGTATTTTTCAGCACACACTTTGAGAAAAATGAAAAAAACACCCAATGTGATTAGCATTTGAGAACACTAGTCTGAAAGCCTGAATGTTTGTCTTCTCAAAGTCCGTCATGATTACTGCTGGGTCCAGACGGAGGTTCAAAACTTTTAAGCATTAAGTAGCCCTTCATATGTTTCCTGCATTTACCGGGTAGTAATGCAAATACTGCAGGCTGGATTCTTCCTAAATGTTCCCCCAATATACAGTACAATTGATGAAAAAGTGGGGGGGGGCGACACTGAAGGTTCCATCAGTGTACCAATGTTTGCATTGCTCCAAAAAAATAAGGTTTGATTCTGTGCCAAATACCAGAATTCTGTCAGTCCTTGGGCCACTGTCATACAAAAGAAAATTAACTTCACTTCCCTCTGCACACTTAAAAGTCCTGTACTGCTGTGGTATCACTATCTCAGTCAGGTCTCAAGGGTTTGGAGGAGCACCCTGACAGCGAATGCGCTGTATAGTGCGCTTAAGATTTTTGTCAACAATTTTCCCTGTGCAGCTAAAGACACATTTTCTTTGCAGAAAAGAACAACCTGAGCAGTTGTGTCTTGTGTGCATTCGGCTCTCTCCTTAGCAGTATTGACAGCCTGTGCCCTCTCAACTGCTGTTGGGTCCGGTGCATGAGTGTGTTTGCTAAAGGTAGCAATTATGCAGGGTAATTCGTAACTCTCTGTATGTACCCTTGCATTACATGTTTTGGCCTTCTTTACTGCCAACTCACACTGCCATATAGACTTTCCATTGTAGCCCCACTTGTGATGAGTGTATACATAGTTGTCAGCATCCACCAATTTCTTTTTGTTGTGCTCAGACATGATGAAGTGAGCAGCCATGGTTGCACTATGAATAATGAACGCAGGTCACTACAATGACATCATATTTAATGACTTACTAAATTGCATAGCTATTAATTATTTAATTGTTAAATTGGCAGCACTGGGAGTGAATTACCGTGGAGTATAATTAGCAGGAGTGAATGCGGGAGTGAATTTCGGCAGGAGCGAGCGGTCGGGAGCGAATTGACGTGGAGCCAATTTATGGGAGTGAATTGACATAGACTCCTGTAACCTGTTCTAAAGCATTGGAGTTCATGCTCCTTTTTCAGACAACTCCAGGGGGGTTGCTCTCAAATTAAAAAATAACCTTAACTAGATTATAAAAGATCAGGCCATAGTTAGCCATGGTAGATATGTCATTGCTAAATTACAAAGAGGCAACACTTATTTTACTATTAGTGCACTGTATGGACCTAATTTAGGACAACCCAAGCTTTTTTATACATTACTTCATCACATTATCCAACTTTACAGGTCCGTATATATTAGGAGGAGACTTTAATCTATCGCTGTCGTTATTAGATAGATCAGAAGAAGGAGTAGAAAACTATAAAAACAGGCTGTTAAAGTAGTGAAGGACTATATGTCTGATCTAAGGCTTTTCAATATCTTTAGAGAATTATATCCTACTTGGAAGAAATGTTTTTTTTCAAGTGTTCATAAGACATCTTCTAGAACTGATTATTACTTGCTATCAGAAGAACTAAGAAGCAAAGTCTCTAAAATTAACTATGGTACTATTAGGTCTCTGACCATGCCCCAGTTAACTTAGTGGTAACATTTATAGACCAAAAAATAGATGTAAAGATTTTGATTGAGACTGGATAATTCTTTATTGAAAGACCCAATTTCAAACAAAAACTCATAGAAGAAACGGAATAAAAAATAATATAATGAGGAAATCTCATTTCTGTCTATTTGGGAATCTTTGAAATTATATTTTAGAGGATGGATTATTGCATACTCTTGTTTTAAAAAGAAAAAAACAATTGGAAATTTGAATATATTCGAACATAAGCTACTGGTCATGGAAGCCACTTATAACTTATATCTAACCTGGAATCTGATTTCAATATAGTATTACAGGTAAGGGATGTGCTTAGTAGTCAGATTTCTTATAGAGCATAAAATGAATTTCAGTGCTGTAGATCAAAATATTATTTCTTCTTGGAGAAACCAGATAGACTTTTGGCCTATGAGAGACAATGTGAGCATAATCAAAACACAATATTTAAAATCCAAACAGATTCAGGAATAATATTATCATCACTATCACAAATAAATAGTGACTTTCAGGATTCTTATAAAAAGCTATAAACACCAGAGGAGAAACCCTCACAACAAGATATAGATAACTTCTTTGATCGTGTTTAGTAACTCCACTATCAGACGCCCCCAAAAACATAATAAATAGACCTCTAAGTGTGGAAGAAATTAATTTAGTGATTCAACATTTTAAAAAATTGAAAACCTCCTGGTCCTGATGGCAATACATCAGAATTTTACAAAGAGTTTTCTGATATTCTATCTCCCCTGTTACTTCAAGCATACAAGGCAATGAACATCAGAGAAACATTGGCAGACTCTTTAAATGATTCAGTAATCACCTTGATATTAAAAAACAATAAAGATCCTTTAAAATTGGGATCATATTATCCAGCAGCTTTGTTGAATGTTGATTATAAAATAGTAACAACAATTTGGGCCAATAGGTTCTCGGATCATATCCAGTCCATCGTACATCCTGACCAAACTGGGTTCGTACCAGGCAGACGTTTAACCACAAACATTAGAAAAGCTTTAAACTTTATCGAGTTAACCTCAGGTTCAGAGATGGCAATTATATCACTCAATGCTGAAAAAGCATTCAACCAGGTATACTGGCCTTTTCTTCTAAGAAGTTTGATTAGGATGAACTTCAGGGAGAGGTTTATATGGTGGATTAGTATGATCTATAAAAACCCCAAGGATAGAATTAAAACATTCAAATCTTTCAGAATCATTTCTTCAGCTAAAAGGAGTTCAGCAAGGTTGCCCTGTTACTCTTACTATTTGAAATTGAATCTCTATCATTCCTAAAGCATAATAACACTCAAATTAAAGGTTATAGAGTCCAGGATATTTCATACAAAGTATATTTGTATGCTGAAGACATATTAGTATTTCTGGACAATCCCCAGAAAGGGTGAGAGCTGGTAAAATGATTAAATATTTTGGAAAATCTCAGGCTATAAGGTCAACTGGAAAAAATCAGAATGTATCTATGATGGTCAAGAAACTCTAATCCAGTCACCTTGTTAGAGTCTGTAGTTAGAACAGAAATTAAATATATATGTGTTACCCTAACTAGGACAGTAATAAATTGTTTCAATGGAATATTGAACCACTGCTACAGAAACTCAAACTAGACTTGGATAGATGGGTTATTTTACCATTAACAATTACAGGATGAGTGAAGCTACTCAAAATGGACATTTTGCCAAGATTTCTGTTTTTCTTCCAGACTACACCAATCATTCTTGGTAAAAGCTTTTTTAATAAAATTGATAAGTTATTTAGACAGTTCATATGGAAAGATAAGAGACCTAGAGCAGCTTTGGATAAGCTACATCCCCCCCCCCTTAAATCAAGGTGGCCTGGGTCTACCAAATTTGAAACTTTACTACTATGTAGCACATTTGGAACCAGTATTATACTGGTTCACTCAACATAATACTGTTCTTACAAATGAGGTAAAAACATATTTCAAAGAACAACATTTTACACCTTTTAGTAATCTGAATCAGGTATTATATGTAAATGGTGATAATAAAATGTATAAAAATAAGATTTTGAAGTCAACAAAAACCATTTCATGGATATGGAAAGAGGCTCATTCTTATATGGATATAAACCTTACAGTTTCATTATTTATGCCTTTATATATGAATTCAAACTTTAAATTTACTCAGCTGAATAAAAATTTTCATACCTGGAAAAGTTGTGGTTTAACCCATTTGGGTCAGTGTATAAAAGATGAAACTTTAAAAACCCCAGAGGTTTTAAAACTTGAGTTTAATCTACCTATAGGGAGCCATCTGGCATATTTGCAATTGAGAAGGTTCTTCTTGCAAAATAAATCTGATAAGAGGATTAGAGAAACCTCTCCGGAGCTGCTACTGGGAAATCCTTCAAATAGCCCTAAATTATTTTCAAAATACATAAGTTACTGCAGGAAGCTAAAAAGGGATGCAGCATTATGGCAGCAAAACTGGAGCACAGTACTTGGAGATGATGACCGAGAGTGCGGTTGATACATAAAGAGTGTCTCCCTGCCTTTGCAGCATGTTTCACTGTCCCTGCTGCACCACACAATTTTTCAGTGTTTGATTTGAATTAATGTGCGGTGCTCCAAATGAGACTGATTGTCTGTGGTGTTTCCAATTTTCTTCCTCTGCGGTGGACCTTATAGCCTAAGTCGGTGGTCTATTATAGCAAAGTGGGTAAGAAGGAAACCAACACCTGCCTCTAGTCCTTGTAAGGAATTTCTTATTAGTTAAACGCACAGCCTACCGCTATAATTTTTTCTGTGGTTAAGCAGCATTTTGGGGACAGTGTTTTTGACTTGTTTTTCTATCTTCCGTGGTGCATTTTCAAGTAGTTTTTGCACATAATGTACAATTTGCACAACCAGGTTTATGAACCTATAGGAAGATTTGTATACTGTTGATGCCTTTTCTATATTTTTGTACATTTATATGTGATCTTTAATAAAGATGTGCACTTTTTGGCATAAGCGTCAGTACCGGAATCTTTTTTCTGGAAATTGTGTGCTGACCTCAGTGAAAGACCTTGTGTCCTTCTATTTTTTGGTGCCTGAAAAGGTATCAAAGAATTCTAAACTCAGGCAGATACAATTCAACATAATACATAAGCTGTACTATACTCCTCGTAAGCTTAGCAAAATTAACCCTACATTGTAGAGCCTCTGTACCCAATGTAATAAAGCTAAGGGTACTCTCAGTCATATGTTAATCTTTTGTCCAGTTTTGGAAAATTACTGGAATAAAATAAGAGATATAGGGCCAAATATTCAAAAATTAGCGCAGCGCGCTAATGGGTTGTGCAGGATTAGCACAGGATTAGCGTGGAACAGTCATATTGAAATAGGGAGATAGCGCATGCTAAACTCAATAGCGCCGGGCTAAAACATAATGTATGCAAGGGGCAAAGTGGAGGGGCGGGAATCTGCATATGAGTGCAATAGGATATTCAGAGATCTAGCGCTGTGCAATGCACCATTGTGCAGCACTTAGCGCTACTTACCGTCTATAAAAGGGAGGCCTAAACCCAGGGCAATCCACAGAGGAAGGAGTGGCCAAAACAGGAAGTGCAACACAATGTCTTTCTTTAGCAATGCTGTAGTGCTGCACCTGATGGAGCAGGCTGTGGAGGAGGATGAAAGACAGCAGGCCCAACAAGGCCCATTACATAGATGAAGGAGGAGATATGCTGCACACAGATGGTACTGGCCCAGAGTCTCCTTTGAGACCCTGCCTGATGAACACATCATTGGCCGGTACAGGTTGGACATGGGAATGTTGAAGCAGCTATGCAAACTCCTGCATGAGGAGCAGCAGCCAAACACCAGGCACAGCCACGCCATGTCAGTTGAGCAAAAGGTGATGGCAGCGATGTGCATCTTAGCCACTGGGACATTTCAGTGCCCAATGGGGGACACCATTGGGATATCACAGTCCACCACATTGTGCCTCCTGACCCAGTTCCTTGATGCTCTCCTGCCACATGCTGGTGAGTTCATTGTATTCCCCAGCACGGCAGCAGAGCGCACAGTAACCATGCAGCAATTCCATTGAGTTGTGCACATACCCGCTGTACTTGGTGCCATTGACTGCACCCATGTCCCCATCCGTGCACCACCTGGTGATGTCAGTGACCTGTACGTGAACAGGAAGGGCTTCCACTCCATTAATTGCCAGGTGGTGGTGGGATGCACAGGGCACATTAGCAATGTCTTTGCACAGTGCCCTGGCAATGCCCACAATGCCTTCATCTGGCACCAGTCCCGCTGTGTCGGGCATTTGAGGAGGCAGGATTCCATGTGGGCATCTAGTCAGTGAGTATGGGAAGCTAAAACAGGGTGATAGCAGAGGGAGGGGGATAGGCCAGGTAGCCATGGAGGGCAGGGAGCAATGGTTCAGAGCAGCAGTGGCACTGTGCAGGACAGCAACACTAACACCTGATTTTTTCCACAGGGGACAGTACCTATCCCTATGACCCTGGCTGCTGACACCAGTACCTGCCAGCAACAGTGGCTGACGGACTGTACAATAAGGCACATGCCGCTACAAGGAATATCATAGAAAGGGTTTTTGGGATGCTCAAGATTTGGTACCGTTGCACAGACCAGTCAGGCGGTGCCTTACCATACAGTCCTCAGAAGGAATGCCGTTTCTTCCTGGCCTGTAGTATGCTACACAACATGGCCCTGAACCGTGAGATATACGTGCTCCTGAACCTGAGGTACATTCCAACAGTGAGCCAGAGCCAGGGGTAAGGGGAATAGTAGAGCAACTCGAGCGGCGGGATCCACGCATGGCCCGCCGGGCCATAGAGCACAGGAGCTGCATCATTGAGACACTGAACCAGGATGGACGGTGAGTACAGAAAACACAGACAAATAAAATGGTGTCAACAGTACATTTAATGGTAGTGTATATACAGTACAGTGAAATCTGTGTGTTAGATAGGTGCTGTACACATTGCCAGTGGTGCAATGCATGTGATGTGTGTGGTGTGTGTGATGTGTGTGGGCCACCACCATACCCCTCAACTGTAACACGGTATGAGGAACAGTACTACAGTTTCCTCACTGCAGCTACCTATTCCAGAGTGTGAGGACTTGTCCCACACTCAGTGGCAAAACTGTAAAGAATTCCCCATTGTAGATGATGCCAACAAAAACAGGCAATTAAGAAAAGGCGGCCTGGATAGATAAGCCAACAATGTAACAGGTCAGTCAGTTGCTGAGGGAATGCATTGAGAATGAGGTCCACATTCTGCTCAGTAGTATCACATCCTGAGAGGCACTGTTGTATGGTCAGGGGACACAAGGGTGAGGGGTATTGCCACCACCCAGGTGCGCACAAGAAACAGCACTGTATATATGTGATGTCAGGGGCTGTGGCATGGGACTGAACAAGAGCCATGGAGGACTGTGTCTGTGCAGGGGACATGGGAAGTGGCTGTGTGTATAGACATGCAGGTGAGGAAGTCAGGGCCACAGCACGCATGTGGTGGAGCATATCAGTAATGCCTGCCACCGCGCACATGATGCACACCCAGTGGACAGGGCAAACTGCTGGGCGTGCTATGTCCTGAGGACATTGTTGGGGTGGATTGCGGTGAGACTGGGAGGGCAGGCTGTGAGGCCTGCACAGAAGTGGAGGGAGGGTGGCCATGATGCCGTGTATGTCCTGTGGACGAACGGGAGGTAGGGGTTGAGGAGGTTGCGCCCACCCTGTGCAAACCTCTGCCACGCTGCTGCCCATGTGAGGCATGGCTGCGCTGGTGTCTGGGTGCACCCTGCAGTACTGTGGTGATAGTGTTCTGCAGCACCACAGCATGGGCCTGCGCAGCAGCAGTTAGGCCACCAAAGCCACGCCCAATGGTAGTGAGAACACGAGTCATCCTCTCCTCCGACCTCTGTTCAGCATGGGCAAGACCAGTGCTCACTGTCTCCCGCAGCTGTGACAGCTCATTCCGCAGCTCCCTACAGAGATCATGCAGGTCCTGCTGGGCTGCATGCTGTGAGGCCAAGACCTCCTGGAGCATGGGCCGTGCACCCTGGCCATCTTGTGCAGGTGCATCCTGCACCTGTGTCAGGGGTCATGGCTGGCACTGGGCAGTGTGTTGTGGATGTGAAGGGACCTGTGGTGGTGGCTGGTGGTGCATTGGCCACTGCAAATGTGGCCTCACAAGTGACTGAGCATGCTGCTGGACCAGCCCTGCGGTCCATGCCCTGTGGAACATGTCCAGTGGGCAAGACTGTTCTGACAGGGGAATAGCAGCTGTGGGCAGATAGGTGTCATGTGCCTGAGTACCCCTTGTCCCCATGTCAGGCATGGTGCCGTCCCCCACTGAACCACCTGGGACATAGCCTGCTGGGCATGTAATGCTGAAATGGAAGAGACTTATGTCAGTCTCTGCTACAGTGACCAGCCCATCCACCCCCACACCACTCCCAACAATGCCACATGCACCCCAGCAAAGTGTGCCCTCCAGCATGCCCATGCAGACCCCAGTGTGCATCCCATGCAATTGCAGCCTGTGCCCTATGAGCCCCTGCACCATGGTACACATGCACTCACATGTGCCTGCCAGCAGATATCCACCACTGTGCAGCCCCAACACCACCCTTACAATGGAAAATACCCATGTGGGCCCTATGCATGCACAATGACAGTAGTGATGTGTGACTCTGTCCCCATGGTGTTGCTGTCCACTGAGTGGTGGATACATTCCACAAACGTACCTGCTCTGGGTGGTGTAAGCGGTGTCTCACACCCACTGCCTTCAACCCCACCGACTGCCACTGGCCGCAGGGTAGAGGCTACTATGGCCATCAATGGGTCCCAGTCCCGCTGTTCAAGTGGTTGTGGTCCCCCACCAGTCTGCAGCCTCTTCCGGATCTGCTGTGCTTCCTCCTCCTTCGCCCTGTACAGCAGGTCATTCCACTTTTCGGATGGCATCAATGCTATGGCCGACACTACTCAGGGCGCTTACTGCTGTGGCAATCTCCTCCCACATCAGCTGAACAGTGGCATCCATCAACTTGTTCCTGTAGACCATCTCCTGTCCTTCACTGCATGTACCAGGGCACGAGTCTCATCTCCTGAAAATTTGTGGGCTCCTGAGCCGCACCTGTCCTGCAGCCTCACCTGTGTGGGACAGAAGGCAGGGAAGGGTTAAACAGAGTTGTGAACAAACATTGCATGGCTGTAACAGTAACATATGGCCATAATACAACACATAGCTGTTATACATGCCCCACCCCTGAGGAACAGCAAAGGACATCACGATGCACTCAGTGTGTGTGGAGTCCTCAGGCCAGCACATGTGAAGCCAGTTGTGTGTGTGCAGCATGTGAGGTGGCCTGGCTGCACATGTAGCATGGACATGGGTGCACGTGAGGCAATCACAAGGCCTACAGCCACAGAAGGTGCCTAATGTGCACATGTGTGGGACTGTGCAGCCATGGCTGTTAATGGCTGACTCATGGTGCCCCCCAGCACATCCACAGTGCCATGCTGTGCTTCTGCACACCCAGCACCATGGAACACATGCTGGAAGCATGGGTGTCTCCCAACCACAGGTTCAGATGGCTGACCAAGACACATGTTCAACTAGGGTGCAGCCTAGGTACCATTGCATGTGCCAGAGCATGTATCAGTGCAGCCACATTGTATACATATACAGGCATGGTGTGTGTATAGGGTGATCCTAGCACAGCTGTGCAGAAGGCCTGTGTGTGATCCACCATGTATTTTGTTGGTGCTGTACTAGCAATAAAGACTGGGGTACTGCACTCCCAGCATGTGTGTCAAAGCCTGTCACACAATGGCCTGATGTGCACACTGCAGATGGACCGCCTGTCATGGGGATAGACATCCTGACCACAACAACGTTGGTAGTGCTCCTGCCTCTGGCTGCACAGCGCGTGCACAGACAGTCAGCAGCCAGGACCACAGTGTACAAACACTATTAATTGCATGAGTACTGTCTGTCTGCCTCACATGCACACACACAAGCACAACACAGGTGGTGGGGTTGGCTGTCTGTGATGCAGATGCCAGTCAGTGACATGGGTGACAGCATGGGTGACCTGTGGTAGTTGTCACACTGGAGTACATGCACCCCACAGTCACAGTGGACTACTGATCCACCCAGAGTGCATCCTCCACACCGCTGATTACATCCCACTGCCATCTGCAGCACCACAGCATGCAGTCAGTCAGCATGGCCTGCAATGGGTGCTGGACAGTGCATTGCTGGTGGGGCAACACTACCCACACAGGGGCAGTCAGGAGGGTCACTGGCCACCCAGCTCCCCCAGCACCACTGCATACATGCCCAGCCACACTGCACCGGTCAAGCATCAGCTGCAGTCCCAAGACCATTAACCAGTACTCCACTGTTAGGCCACGTGTTCACAGATGCCATAGCCTGCCACATACAGTCAATACAGGAGAAATGTGCTGGTAGGGATGATACACCACATGTGGTACTGCTACATTTGAATCAGGTCCTGTCCTGCCAGACAGGCAGGTGGCTGGCATTGTCTGGGTCAGCTTTATCACCATGCAGAAACAGGACTTTAAAGTATGTGTAGGCCTGATTACCTGCTGATATCCAATAGATTACAGTCCTGGCATCCCAGTGGTGTGATGTCAGGACCATATGAACTCATCTCAGCTATGTCTAGCAGTGGGTCAACTAGACAGACTGCCACTAGTTGTCGGTATTCTACACACCTGAATGTGCTTAAAGCCTCAGTACAGTAGTCCTATAACATTCTAGTTGTCACAGTGTACCGTCACTGAGGCTAGCGATCTCCATGTCTGATAGGTGTTAACAATGGTACTATGCTGGCCCACAGTCATTCGGGTCCATGTATCCCAATACTGTATGTACAGTACCTACACGTACATTTGGCTGTACCGCAGAGTTATTACTGGGTAGGTCCCACTTACATGTGATGGGGGATCTCATGACGAGTCCCATCCACTAAACCTGACATCGTGCCTGGATGTATAGGTGATAACCATGTGTACTATTTTGTGGTTGCTAGGCAACTGTGTTTCTCGAGCTAGCGCACGAGGTTTACAGATGTCCTAGCAACCATCGAGGCATTTCTACATGGTAATCACCTGTATGCGCCAGCCAGTCTCCTGTATTACATCACACAGATCACATACAGTACAATACACAGGTGATGACAGTGGATCAGCAGGTAGCATAGACACCATGCGCCAGGAGATCAGCCGCTATGGATTCTAATCACACACAGGCTCCTGGGTTAATATCCTATGTGGCACTGCAGTGCAGCATGGGGGCTGCACCCTGAGGTGCCATCTGTCGATGAGATGTTAGACTGAGGTCCCATCTGCCTGCTGTGTTGGTAGGTCAGGTGGACATTAATGACCCCATGTCACATACCGAAATGTGTAGGGGAATATTTACCGTGCCATGACCATGTACCCCCTATTCACAAGAATACCACAAGCAGTGTAATCTGTTTCAAAGACATTTGCCATTGACCTGTATCCTCTTCCCCCCAGGTTGTGACTGAAAGAGGCAGAATTTTTCTACAGCACATACCCGCCAGCAAACACTACAATAAGCAATATATGACAGGTAGGACGGCTTATGCACAACCAGCGTCCTGCCGGGTCGGGGTTCTGATTCCCATGGACATCAGAAGCTGTGCTTTAGGTGTCATTGGCCTCAGAATCCTTCTGTGGCAGAACACACTGGTGCTGCAGAGCTGCCCATCCAGTATCCCCTGTGTGCTGCTGCATTAGTGTTGTCATTATGATGTTCTGTTGCAGCACTGATGTCACCACTGCCGCAGGAGCTTACGGCTTGCTGGCACAGCATTACCATCCTCACAGTACCGTAGTGGTGTGAGTAGTTCAACCACTCTGACATCACATGTCATTGTCAGTATGGACAGTGCAGAGTAACACACTGCACACGGTGACATACGACAGCTATACAATATATCACATACATGATGTCACAGTTATACACAACCTGTTTTCTGTCACCTCGAGATCTGTGCTCCCAAGGTCACAGGGACTGAGAACCTCTTTGGCAGTGCATACGGTTTATGACAAGACCGGACTACAACAGACAGAGGGACATGTGTTACAGCCCTGACCTGGATGTCCCTATCATCCAGTGGTATCAAGCCATGCACACATGACATGGGGATGCCCAACTGTTGTCAGCATGGTGATTACACAGAACCAATCATGAATGGCAGCCTCATCCAGGGCACAGTCAGTTAGTAGTCATCTGCATCCTCCCGGTCCATACCTTCCAACTGTACCACAACACGTGGAATGGTCCTCAGTTGGCACGCACAACAGCACGCTGTTCAACACTGTGAGGAGTTCTCCCACATTAAGTGGTAAACACGTGAAGGCACTATTCCACAGTAATTGATGCAGAAACATATATTGCTCGTTACTAACTGACCTCCTGATTATAAATGCAAATAGTTTCACAGTGTTCTGTGCCTTTGAGGTGAAGTTTGTAAATGTGTTCCATATTTTGCTCATGTGTTCCACATATTGAGATGGAAAGTTCCACATTTGAGGGACATAAGGTTGGGAGGTATGGCCATATTTTGCCTGGGTACTAGGCACCCAGTCAACATAAACCACATCACAAAACCTATTGATATGTCCCTGGAATTGTACCTCTGTCCGTCCACATGCAGTACATACATGGCTGACTCTATGAGTGTTCCAGTGACATCCCAGTGGCAGCAGTAATCACACAACATGTATTACCAATAAGCAAATATGTGGTGCATTCTTTAGCCCTTTATATAGCACAGCTACAAATAAGCCTGTTACATGCTATGGGCCATTAATGATATGCTAATCTCCTTAGCACCATGTACACAATGACCATCATTTGCATATACTCGTTTGAATATGGCAGATGATAGCTGCAAAGTGCTTAGTGAGGGCAAACCACAGAGTGCCGGGCTAGCTCGGCTATGCTTAGCACAGCGCTGTTGCAATTGCGCCGTGCTAGGGTTACTTAGCACAGGTATGGTGCATGTGCGGGTTGGGGCAGTCTGCGCTAACCTGTCCAAGCTACTGTGCCTTAGTGCTGCGCTAGCCATGTTAGCACGCTGCCACTGTGCATGGCTGGTATGTCTGTACGGGGTCATGGCAGGTTCGCGCATGCACTTACACATTACCTTCGCAGCACGACGCTAATGCATAGTTCTGCATGTCACTAGGCTGAACTGTTTGGGAGTGGCTGCGTGTGGCCAATCAGCCCCAGTACAGCAGTACCTTCCCCTCATGTCAGCCATGCCTGGAGATGTAGGCAAGGGCAGTGGTGGGCTGTGATAGTATTGGGATGAGGAAGATGGCCAACCTAGTACAGCTAACTGGAATAGCGCCATCGGTGCCTGTTTGGACAGGTCAGGGAGGGTGACTGTCCACGCAGCCAGGTCTGGGCTTCAATTGCCTGTCAACTTACAGCACTCACGGGTATATCACATGATGGTGAGAAGTGCCGCCACCGATATGTGGACATCAGGTGCAGGCAGCGCCCACTGCTGAAACGATGCCAGGAGATGATTCGGGAGGGGACTGTGCCTGTGCCAGGTATGTGATGCCTCTCACCACAGTGATGTTATGGCTAGTGGGGATGTGTTTTGGGTGGTGTGCTTGTGTCCGTGTGTGCCATGGCCCATTAACATACCATCAAGGGGACTGTGTTTCTGTGCTGGTGGGGTTCAGCTCGAATCTACCATGCATTTACTGTTGTGCACCTTGTGTAATGATATGTGACTCGGTCACTCTTGGACATGGGTTCAAGTCCCACTGATGTTTTACCATTCAAATGTACACTTTAAATACTACTCCGTATGTGTGGTCTTATGCCATGGGGACCCAATCAGGTGTGTGACTGTGTGGGGCAGGGGACGAAGCATCTTGGGAGTGTTGTCTGCAGTGTCCTGCACCTGTGGCACACTGCCCCATACCACCTATCTGGTGGCATGGGCTCACGACACCTGGCCCCCTGCCACATCCACTGTGTTCTGCTATGCTGCCAGGGGGCAGCATGCAGCTGTGCCTACTTTATACATCCGCAGTGTGTGGTTGGGTGTGTTGTCTGGGCCAACCTCCCAACCATTTCACACCCATTTGTGGTACACTGGCTCTCACTATGCAGCATGAGTGGGACGACTGTGGAACACTGAGACATAGCTACACCTATGCTGCTCCAAACACTGTCACCATGTTTGTAGTTATGTTCCAGGGGTCTGTTAATTCATTGTATGGTATATGGTCCGCATCATTTACTATGGCTTTGTGCTTTCGTATGTGTCCACTGCATGTGGGTCGAGTCCTCACAATGTGGTACAGGGATCTTCTTTGACGTACACTGAGGAGCATTCCTCAGAATGTGGTACTGTTGAGAAGTATGTGTCTGGGTGTGGTTCACTCCACCACCACTGTTGTGTCTGTGCGATGACACTGGCCAGTGGCTCGGGCGACAGGTACTTTGCATTGGTGCCCTGCTGTGCTGCAGACTCATACGTACTGTACTCGGTTGTGTACAGTAATGCTATGTGCATGTCACATCCCGTATGCCTTCCTGTCATCATTGCCATTCTATCTGTAGCCTTTGGGTTGTTGTATGCCACTGGGTCATGTCTGTGTGTCCACATCTATTGTTGAGGGGTTCGATACTTGTGTTCCCTCATTATGGGTTGGGGACTCCTCTGCTTACAGTCTGCCTTCCGTGTGAGGGGGTACCATCCAGAGGGGCTGTGTACATATGATGGAGGGGGAGCTGTTGCACCTTGTGTGCACAGGATGGCATTGTCAGGCACACATTGGCCATGGACTGTACAGTCTGCACTGACCCGTGTCATGCTTGGCATGGCTTAGGTGGTGCACTGGGCCTGTGTGCCAGTTATGCATGTGTTGTGCTATGCCACCAGGGTCCAGGGTGGTCTTTAGCATACCTTGGTGGCAAACATTGTAGTAATGCTGCTGTACCATCTTCCCACTGCAGAGTGCAGAGACCACACCGGAGACAGGAGGGGCGAGCAGCAGGCCGACCAGAGGCCATCCACAGACAGGCGGAGGGTGCCTTCAATGGCGCAGCGTGCAGCAGAAAGCAGTGATGGGGATGGGAGTGTGTTGCATGAGTACTCTGTGTCATTGTGCTTTTCTACTATGTGTCTGAGTTGCCACTGCAGGCATTGGAGTGCTGTGTCTGGTGTTGTGGCACAGTTATCTAGGTCATCCAGGCCTGATGTGATTTAGCTGTGTTGCATTTGGATTCCAGGGTGCTCAGTTAGAGGGACCCTTTAGCCATTTTGGCTACAATATGTACAGCCACCTGGGGCTACAGTGTTCACACCTAACTTTGTGCTGGATGGGGGGCACTGGATGCTTGACACCAGTGGCACCATTCAGTGCACCCATGACTGTTACATCAGTGAGGTCAGCTATGCTGGTTGCGTGCATTTGTGTTGTCTTCCGTGCCTCCAGTGCCTTGCCTTCTGCTGCGAAGCCTGTGACATGGCTGGCTCTATGTCTGATCTACTGTTGCCATTACTGCCATATGCACTGCTATCTGCCTTGTACTGTCATGTGCAACATGTTGCTGTTATGTCCACCATTGTGGCAGGATGCAGCAAGTCTGTGCATGACCATCGGCCAGTCATTATGCCTGGAGGTTGGGGATTACTGGGGTCAACCTGCTGTGCTGGCTGTTTCTACTGCTGCTGTTGTCCTGTCTGCCATGGCAACACTGTTCTGCACTTCTCATGGTATGTCTCTATTCACAGTACCATGTATAGTGTGTCAGTGTCTACTGCAGGACATGTTGTTAGTGCCTGCCAGGGCTATTCACACTATGGCGAACAGGGGCCACAGTGTCATGTGATGCCTGTATCTCCCTACCAGTGTATAGCCATTGAAGTGTGGACACTGGCATGTTATTGTGTGCCCTTGTCTGATCTCCATGGCATACATGCATAGGGGCTGTTGGGGGGGTCTCTGGGCCTATGGTGCCACACGGGTCTGTGTGGCTGTGCATGTCATGTGTGCCTGTTGTGGCATGGGCATAGGCAGGCATCCTCCATTCACTCCATGGTGTGCTATTTTATTTCTGGGGGGGTAGCAAATAGGCTCTGAACTGCTTCCTTTTTCCATGAAGCCTAACAAAGACAATGTTGTACCTTTCTGTGATTTCATTCATTGGGGTCTACTCTAGGAGGACTGGTCACTGTGACTGTCTTTGTCTCCCATGGACAATGCAACTGCACAGGTTATGGGCTGGTCTGTGAGTGTCTTGGGGAGCAATGCATGGCTTTGTATTTACCCATGCAGGGCAGCACCCATTGTCATGTGTTTCATAAGTTGTATTTATTATGCCTCTGGTGGCAACATACACAGTCCTGGTGTATGTTTGTATATTGTCTGGCTACATTCCGGGGTGGGGTAGCTCACCCTAATGATGGGGAGAGAGGTAGCAGTGTGTCCACATGGTGTGCAGTTGTGACCTCCTGGCTACACCCCTGCCTGTTGGCTCCAGCTCTGTTGTGGGGCCATTGTCCCCTACAGGTGCTGTCCTCAGTCCCTGCAGTGCATGGTGTTTGTGCATAGGTTATGCAGGTGTGCTGCAGGTTGTTCTGTGGTAGCATGGTGTGCTGGGTGTCAGATCCTATGGCAGAAGCTGCTCCCACAAGTGTGGGTGTGTGCCTGCCATGCCTTGGCCACCAGGGTGACACTGTCCTGTGCATATCATTGGCCTACCACTGCCCTGCCACTGGTGGACCATGGCCTGTGTCCCTGTTTCACACGTGTGTGTCTTCTTGCATATGCGCCTTCAAGGTGCTACCACTTTGGGTGGTGGCACATCCTCGTGCCATGCTCTTCACCAGTGTGGGCTCATCATCCTTCTGTTGTGGCCATGGGTGGGTGGGCATTGCACACTTTTCCTGGTTGTGTACTGCTTGGTTACCTGTCCTGCAGTCCCTACTGTACTGTTGCCAGTGTCGTTATCCCTCTGTGGTCATTTAGTCTCTGTGGTCCATGTCGAGTCTCTCATCTGTGTCACTTGCCACTGTTCCACACCTTATGTCAGTCACCACCTGTTCAGGTTTCTGACATCATTTGTAAGGCTGTTGTGTTATAGCATTGTGGGTGGCAGTTTGGCTGGGTCTCTAAAGTTGTTGGGGGGGCAGCAGTAAGGATGGGCCACTTTTGGGGGGGTATGGGACAGGCATGTCTGGTTACACACCTGGGTGGGGCTGTGGCATCTCCTCCAGTGGGTGTAATCTGTGTTGTGTATCATAGCTGTGTGATTGTGGGCAGCATGTCCCACCATGTGTCATCCCACGTGCATGTCATTCAGTGTCCACTTGTCGTTCGCATCTCAGGGGGTGGCTGTCTATTTGCACTGTTACAGTCTGCATGCCGCTGTGCTGGCTGGATTCCACTGTTTTAGGTTTCTCAGCATACCTCTATGCATATCCATGTACATTGGGATGTTGCATGCTGCCTGTTACATACTGTCTTGTCCTGCAGGCACATGTTAGTGTGTATTGTGGTTTGTTCTGTACTGGCACATGGGCATGGTTGTTGGAGCATGCTGTCCACCATGTGGTGGTACATGGTGCCTTTGTATCATTGTCATGTCCTGATATGGTCCCTCTTTCTCCTGTAGGTCCACGTCAGGTGTCACTGTGGGCCACCCATCCAGAAGAGGCTGAAAGCCGGGATGAGCTGTTGAGGAGGGTGGTGTGACAACAGTGCACACTTATTGAACAGCAGGCTGTTTTGATAGCTGAAATGAGACAGGTTGCAGACATCCTAGAAGAACGCCTGCCAGCACCTGCCTGCCCCTAACTCCTACCTCCTATTGTTATCCTGCTTCCTGTTCCAGGCCCACTGTCCCTAGTCCTATGTCTGCCATCCTGTTGCCCTCCATTGCTTCCTATGTCCACATCCCTCCCTTCCACATTCTTTCCCCATTGCACTGTAAATATTTTTCACAATAGCCTTTTTGCACTGTTACTGTTGTTTTCCCCATTGTTTTCAGTCTCTTTGTTAGGCCTGCCCTTTTCCCTTTCATTGTACCCCATTATTGCATACTGTATTCTGCTGTGTTTTGCTTTGTTTTCTGTATATTTGTTCCTGTTGCCTTTGTGCCTTACCTGTTCCCTTTTTGAATTATACTATGTTATGCTTACATTCCTGTGTCACGTGTCTTTTTCCGGGGGGACTCGGGATTTGACAGTGTTCTGTGGTATTCTGGTTTCACTTGGTGGGTCTAGGTTATTCCATGCCTTTCACTAGTACTGCAGTTGTGTCTTGCAGGCTAATTTGCTTTCCTGTGTTCCTGGAAAGCTGCTTACACCTCTAACACTTTGTTTCTGTGGGTGTTTGCACTGCCTCTGTCTGATTGCTATATTCAGTGCTGTCTTGTCTGCTATATTCAGTGCTGTCTTAATCCCGGGTAATTTTTGCCCTGCACTCCTCGGCCTGTTTGCCCAGCTTCCTTAGTTTGCTGTATTCAGCTGGTTTTGCACCGGGCTATTTCCTTTTGAATATAGCTATGGTTTTGTTCCGGGCAAAGTTTGCCCACCGAGCACTGCTAATTTAGCCCCGGGGCAAAGTTTTGAATATCTGGCCCATAATCTCCAAAATCCTAGCTAAAAATGTTCTGTTTGATCCATGAATTATATTATTTGGTTTAACACACACTCTAGAAATTGGTACAGAGCTAGGCCTATTTATATCATTGGCCATGGTATTGGCAAAGAAAGTAATTCTCTTACATTGGAGAGATGCAACTATTCTAAACTATGAAGCATGGTTAAATCTCCCAATAAATAGTGGAAAATTAGAGAGAATGTTTTACATTAAAGAAAATAAGGAAACCACCTTTAAAAAAATTCTGGCTCCCCAATTTCAACTATTTACATAATACAATATAAAAATATAATTTATCTCTATTACTAAACACGGCCTGATAATTAAATAAATAGGTTTAGATAGAGAGACTGCTTTCCCCAGTACCATGATGTCATGATTGATACCATGTCCTGGTGGTTTACTCATGCCCAAAAGCAGGTATTAGAGTAAAACAAAAGTCATAATTACTGTTGTCTACAGTAGATGTCATGACTGAACAGGAGAGCCAAAAATGAAATGAAATTTCATATGTGGGCTTGGCTTTTATTGCATGTGTTCTGAAGTAATTATGGTTCTCATGCAAGTAAATGTAAATGTTAGCCCTGTACTGACACCACTGTGAGTAGTCTAAAACTAGTTCAGAGATTTCCTTTGGATGTTTGCATGATAAAGCTAAAAGGAAGCACGTGTACACAGAAAGATAGCACTCTCATTAATCTTCTACATGTCAGAATATTTCTGCAAGTGGGGGAAATGTAGGCCTAGTGTTCATTAAATTCATTCTTTGTGTCAGTCTATCTGATAACATTCTAGGAATACTGTATGCAAAACAAAAATATGTATTGATCAAAGCAGACATGAAATACATAAAAGTTCAGGTGATTTCCCTTTGCATCAATTCAATATTTTTAATAATGATAATATTAGTGCAGACAGTTTATATGGTAGCTCAAAAAGCAAGGCTGTAAATACTGCAGTGAGAGACTGCAGAATAATTCTTGATGCCACTGACTCACTTGATAATCAGTTAGAGCAGCACTGAATTTTCATTACCAGTGCACATGTTACTGGTTGAACTGGTAGTTGTCCCCAAATAGAAAACCTTGACTGATGGATTAAAGTGGAATGAGGACAATGACTTTCCCACTTTGAGCCAGTACATGCTGTCATTGACTGGACTTCACTTAACCATTAAGCCATGACCAGGAGTTTGTTTATAATCAGTTAATCAAACCCTGGAGTTGAGATACAAGGTGCAGCCATGCTTTTTGCCTCATGGATAAATTATGAAAGATAATCCAACTCCTGGATGACCTTAATTCTATTAGTAAAAATGTTTCTTTTTAAATGAATGTTTTATAGTTAAGATCCTTATTTTCATTTGCACATGTGGGTTTTCAGCCAATAACCTCATCCTTTTCGAATGTTGTCAGCCAATTAGAAAACTCCATTTTCAATCATTGTTTTTATAATCCAGGGAAAACTGCAGCTGTACTATAACTATCATTTTAAAGGAGACAGGTAATAGTATTGGATATGTTTAATGGGAATAAAGCATACTGATGAAATCGATGATTCTGTGTGTCTCTTTTACATAGTTCATATGTTCTTTGATGTGTGCCTGTCTACCCTCTACTTTGAATGCACACACAATGATTGAGACACTGAAGACACTTGTCTCTGCTGTCTGGCGTTTACACAGGACAGGTTTTCAGTGCTGATGTCACTATTTCTTGTTACATGCTGTGCTTACAAAGCATGGTATTGAGGGCTCACAAGTTTTTTGTTTTGTTTTGTTGCATAATTACTGTGGTGAAGCAAATGGTATTGTTATTTTTGGTTAATGTACACAAATGTCATGGAATTATACTGCATAACCTATGTTATAGATCAAAAATGACGTTGGATTAGAAGGTTTTCAAGAGTAGGATTGTTTTCTGTTTTGGTTTTCATAAGTTAATCTTTTTTTTTGTTAAGCAAGTGAAGACATTGATTATTATTTCTAATCTGGTGTAAGCCTTCTGTCATGGAAGCCAAGGATATCTGCTAGGTAGCTGTTGGTTCCTTAAATAAATTACCTCATTGGATATTGAAGCAGTGAACACATTTTGATGTGAGTGTGCAGCTGCAGGCATTGTGCACCAACTAACCCTATTTGCTTCTTTTTTCATGAGTCAAATGTTGATGGAACATTAAAGTAGTGACTCAGTTCATAATAATCTCACTGACTAGACTGCCTCCCTCAAATCCACTACCCCATCAACCCACACCCCACCTCCTTTACTTGTGCATGTCCACATCAGCTTGCAGTGTACTTTTCATGTATATGAATACACAGTGCAGGGGCAATACTACCTGCAGTTGGGGGAGATTTTTTGGCAGATCTTCACCTCAGTTCAGAACCATGTCTCCAAAAGACAAATAAACAAACAACATTGTAATAAAGCACACACCTTGAGAGCAGCCAGAACTACCAGGTACACCCTGCACACAACAAATAGGGTTGCTAATAAAAGGCAGCCAGTATTGTCAGATGACTCCCAGAGGAAAATAGAAGGATCAGGGAAGGGGGGAGAAGGGAAGGGGAGAGGATAGTGAGGTCATCAGGTGTCATCTGACACAGTAAGGGCCAGGCAACATGCCATTGGCCAGGGGGTGGAGATGAAGGAGGGGCCTGGGGGGTATAAGAGAGTGTGCAGCTCTTCAGGAGCCCTCTTTTGCTGGGGATTTTGACTGCATGAGATTTCTCAGCACATTCATGGCAACTTCAGGTAAGGCACATGGTATGGGCTCATGGGGTCTGGCTAGGCAGCATGAAGCCATGGCAGGTCGAAAAATTTTTTTTTGTTTAGATGGTTTTAAGGAGTAAGTCAAAGGCATGAATGTACAGTATTGTAGGAGGCAGGAACTGAGGAGGCCAGAAATGCACGTGGAATTGGGTGTTTTTGGAAGGGTTTTCTGTGTGTTTATTGTTATTTTTCTATTCAAATTGTATTAAAGTTTTCAATACAGAGAACTAATCATAACAATATTAACATGATCCACTCACTACAGGTACAAAGTATGTAATGATTCATTCTCCCCTCCCTACCCCTCCCACCTCCCAACACCCACCCCGAACATCCCAGAACAACATTTTACACTCAACACCTGTACTTTGGATGCAGCATTCAAATGCCTAAACTTGCAGTGAGTAAAGGGTTTGTAGGGCCCCAAATCCTGTTAAACTTCCTAATTTTATTGTGAAGACTTGCAATAGTTCTCTGTTCTGAGATTAGCAAGTAGTTCCAGGAGCCATTCAACAAAAGTTGGTACATCCGATTCTTTCCAATGTCTTAGAACCACTTTCTTAACAGACAGCGAAATTAAAGCTATATGATACTTCCTATTCACCACCGAAATGGAGGAGAAGTCCCCCAGAAGACATATTTCAGGGGTGAACAAGTCTGACAGCCCTAGAAGAAAGTCAACTCATTGTTTAATAGCAGTCCAAAGTGGGACAATTTTGGAACAGCTCTAGAAAATATGAAGAAGGTCTCCTCTTTGCATTTGACATCTTGTACAGAGAGGAGAAGACACCAAACCCAGTCTGGCCAACTTCTGTGGAGAATAATAGATGTTGTGCAAAATTTTGAATTGCATTAACCTGAGTCTGTCCTGTTGGAGAAATTTATGGCAGTTTTGCCACAGAAGAGACCAGTCCAATTCTTTGCCCGGGAAAAGGGAAGCCCAGAAGGTAATGGGAGTATAATTATCGGGGTAGGCACAAGTAAATAGAGCGTTATGTATTTTCGATACTGCATGAGGTGAACCCACCAGCTCCATCAAAGTAGCTTGAAAGCTGATATGGGTAGCCGGAGGGGTAGTCAAACCTACTACCTTAACCAAGAGATAACGAAGCTGAAAAATCTTAAAAAAACTTGTATGAGGTATCATAAACTTGTGCATGATATCTACTGAAGAGCACCATTGTCTGTTGGGTGTTATGAACTCATCAAGGTGACAGACTCCTATCTGAGGAAGCCAGCTGACTGAAAGGGGCTTGTTATCTAATAGAAAATTGGGGTTACCTCTCAAGGGTTGAAATAGGTCCTTGAGATTCTTATATTTCAGAAATGCACACAATTGAGTATGAACCCTAATCGAAACTGCTATAGGGGATCTATGTAGAGATTCAGGTAGGGAGCTAACTCTGGTATATAATAGCTCAGCTGGGGAGTAACCATGTTTTTTTATGGAGGCTGACTCTACGGCTAACCAGATTGGGGTGTACGTAGCCAGAGTAAGCAACTGATCCACGGTCAGCCACCGGAGATACTTGTTAGCCTGACTGGCCCAATAGTACAGCCCAATGTGAGGAAGCCTTAATCCTCCTTTAACTTTCCGAGCCGCTAATTTATGGAATGCCATCCTAGCTTTCTTATCCCCCCATATAAAAGTAGAAATCATACTGTGCACTTTTTTAACCCAAGACAAGGAGCAGGTATGCTCAACATATTGAGGGGTAAAACAAATGAGGAAAACATTCATTTTAATTAAGTTGATCCTAACCCAGAGAGAAAGAAAGAGGGAAGTAGGGTCCATCTGTGAAGATCTTGCTCTATTTTGTGTACCAGGGCATCTATATTTAATTGTCTAAGCCAAGCAGCATTCCGAGTTAAAAGGAGCCCAAGGTATTTAATACAGTCAGACTTCCAAGTAAGCCCGAAAGCGATAATTCCTTGTTTATAAACCCTATAGTTAAGAGGGAAAACCACAGTCTTTCCTACATTAAGTTTATAATTTGAGACCTTACTGAAGTCATCCATTGTTTTAAGAATGGCAGGGATAGATTTAAGTGGATGTGTTATTTGTAACAGGAGGTCATCTGCATATGCCGCCACCTTAACCACCTGCTTCGCCTAAAGAGATGCCAGATATGTCCTGGGCACCTAGTAACTTTCTAATAAGTGGCTCTAAATATATATTAAAGAGGAGGGGGACAGTGGACATCCTTGTCTAGTTCCCACATGCAAATTGAAGGGACTAGAGATAATCCCATTGTAGGAAATTTTAGCTGAGGAAACCTATATAGTGAGCTAACCCAGTTCCGGAATTTTGTGGGGAAACCAAATACCTCCATTGCTGCAAACAAATAATCCCAACGGACTCTGTCAAATGCCTTCTCGGCATCCAGTGAAATCAAGACCACTGGATGAGGAGCATCTCTGGATGCCAAGAAGACGTGAGCCAGAGTCCTCAGATGGTCCACCGAGGATCTCCCCTTCATGAAACCTACCTGTTCTGCCCCAATTAAAGAGGGAAGTACCGCTTCCAAGCGATTGGCTAGTAATCTTGCCAGAATTTTAATATCATGGTTGAGAAGGGAGATCGCCTATAACTTGAGACCAGGTCAGATGGCCTATCCGGCTTGGGCAGCAAAACAATCAAAGCCTCAGAAAGGGAGGGATCAGATACCAGACCAGAGAGGATAGACTGAAAAAGTGGTAAAAGGATGGGAATCAGTTGTTTAGAAAACACTTTGTAAAATTGAGGTGAACCCATCTGGACCCAGAGATGTGTCTGATGGAAGGGAGTTAATTACCCTTTCTATCTCGCCCTAGGAAATGGGAGACTCCAATGCCTTCTGTTGGGACTTTGTAAGAGAGGGTAGTTGTAGCTCCCTCAGGTATTAATAGAGCCTTTCCTCAGATGGAGGGTTAGCCATAGGGCCATATAAATCCCTGAAGTAACTGGTAAACTCCTCCACTATCTCCGAGGGCAAGATTTTAAGGGAGTTATCTTTAGGGGAATGGACCGCTGGAATAAATCTGGCAGATTCCTGCTGCTTAATGTGTAATGCTAACATTCGTCCAGCTTTTTCTCCCTGATCAGTACATGCAGCTTTTGTTTTCAAAATTGCAAATTCAACTTGCTCCACCAGCATAGCCAGGTAGGCTTCTCTCAATTTAGTTAGATCTTGTTTAAAAATCTCTGAGGAGGATGGAGAGAGAGAGTGGTCTCCATGCCCCTAATCCAACAAAGGAGATCAGAAACCCAAGATGCCCTCTCTCTCTTTTCCTTCTCAATGTTAGGCCAATTATAATCCATCTTAAATATGCTTTACAAGCCCCCCATTCCATATCGGGCCTCCCTGTGGAGTTAATGTTAGTAGCAGTGAACTGCTCTATTTGGGATACTATATATTGAACAGTCTTTGGCCCTTCAATATTTGATTATTCAACTTCCACCTGCTCCCTTTGTTTGGCAAGGAAGCTAAGGATACTAAGCAGGTGACCACTGAATGGTCTGACGGGGCCCTGACACAATACTAGAACCTATAACCCCAGGTAAAAGAGCTTGGGAGATTAAGATATAATCAATCCGCGAGGAGGTTGCATGGACCTGGGAAACCAAAGTGTACTCTCTTGTATTGGGATGCAACACACGCCACACATCACAGAGACCTACAGAGTCCAACAGATCCCTGAAGGCCCTTTGGGCTGGGGAGAGACCTTGACGGGATTGACCCGATCTGTCTAGAGTCTGATCAAAAACAAGGTTAAGGTAGCCCTCTATGACCATAGGGATATCCAAAAATGGAGTTAGGGCTTCAATTATCTGGACAAAAAGCTAGGGAATCTACGTTAAGACCGTAAACAGTACCCAAGACAATGTCCAAGGTATGCAATCTTCCTTTTACAAACAAAAGCCTGCCCAGAGGGTCAGAGACTACTTGGAGAGGTTTGAAGGGAACCGATCTGTGCAGAAGGATCATAACCCCTCTACTCTGGGTCGTGCCTTCCACCGCAAAGGTCTGCCCAACCTGTTGTCATCTCATTTTGCCAGCCTCTCCATTAAGCAGGTGCATTTCCTGCAAAAACATAATTTCTGCCTTCAAATAGTTTAAGTGCTTCAGAATTTTATATTGTTTACTTTTATGCCTCACTCCTTTAATGTTCCAACTAACAAATTGAATGTTTCTAGCCATCACCCTTATCACCAGTCAAAGACCTTTCAGAATGCCTCTTGTGCTCGTATGTAGCATCCACATTGCGCCAGATGTGATGTGTGTTGGGCGGTCCTACCCTCCCCCTACCCTACCATTACTTAGTGCTACCCCAAAACCACCACCCCGAACCACCCCACAGAACACCCTGTAAACCCTAACCCCCCCTCCTCCCACTCCCATCCCCTTTGCACTGTACAAGATGATCGGCAACCCAAAAGTCCCTCTCCCTTCAACCTCCCCGCCTCCCAAATAAGAAAACCAGAACAAAAGTACCCCGTTGTATCTGGAACATTCTCCTTCAATAGTTAAATTGCGTTCTGAAACATCCGTGAAGTATCCCTATTACCTTTATCTTAGCTACACCCCTTAATAGTTCAAGACAGTTATCTAAACATGCCCATCATGGTAAAATTGCCTTCCCCTTTGTAACTCCAACAAACCGCTCAGTAACAAGTACCGATGGAGCAAGGGGTGTGTAAACACCGATAACACAAGTAGAAATAATGAACTCAGACGCCTCTTGTGGCACCACTTGAGAACAGTGGGCATAACAGATCAAGAGTGAGCGGTCAGCCGCCTCTCTTAAAAAATAAAAGGGGAGTTTATGCACTCCCAGGTTGCTGTCCGGTCCACATTACTTTAACTCTAGAAGCTGAAACTTAAACCTTCTTTTAAGGGAAATATAAAGAAGGGACCCTCCAAGGAAAAAAATCAAACAGGACTGTAACAGAGATGTTTACAATTGCCTGATTGAAGCTTTCAAACGCCTTGCTTTCTAATCCAGTCTGTAGTATCAAGGTCCCAGCCTAGCAGTCAAACTTACCCTATCCAGAGCTTACAGGCATTTTAAACAAAAGAAATGGAAACTGTGGGAAGACATGGGCTTAATATATAAACCAGGATGGGACCTCAGTTACAGGCAGGATCTCATTATAAGCTCTAAAAGACCTGAGCATTCCCTGCCCACTGCATTAAGATTGATGTATCACCCCTACAGGAACAAACAGCTGTAACTATATAAAATAAGACATAGCTTGGCCACTAATACACCGTCCAAACATCCATTAGTTGAAACAAAATCTAAATAACCACAGGTGCCCACTTGCACCTCGCTTCTGTACCCGAAGGCAAGGCTGAGCTTAAAATTAACTAAAGCATGCAAAGTCAGCATAATGATGAGCAGTCCTGGAGATAACAGCCGAAGTGGGAACAAAATGTCTCTCTTAAGTCAAGGAGGTTACCCTCCATGATAGTTTCAGCATACGAGTGAGTAGCCAGACAAAGCAACTTGTTGTAGAGCTAGCCTGAGAGACTTTACTGGGATCTGTAAGTTAACAGCAGCTAAACAGTTCCACCAGAGGACAGCACAGCATAGCAGACTACTCCAGGTCGGGATTCAGGTAGACTTGAATAAGTCAAGAATGCTTCTTTAAGCCCTGCAGTTGCCAACTCCACATCCTTGTAGGTCACCCAGGAACCATTCAGAAAAACTTGAAGCCTTGCAGGGAAGTCCATTCTGAACTTAATACCTGCGGCAATTCATTTGAGGACCAATTTGTGAAATGTGGCTCATTTCTGATGCACAGACAGAGGCAAATCTTACGCCACCCTTAGCTCTTTGCCTTCCCATTGCAAATCTTGCGTATCTTTAGCTTTGTGAAGAAAGTGCTGCCGCTTCTAAAAGTTCAAAAATCGAAATATAAATGCCCTGGGGGTGGGCTCCATCAGGGGGAGGGTGGTGTAGTGCATGATGAGCTCTCTCTATAATGCATCCTGCTCCAAAGGGGGAAGGACCTGACACCTTTTCCAAGAACTTCTTAACAAACTTAATAGGGTCAGAGCCCTCTTCTCCTTCAGGCAGGCCTATAATTACCGCATTATTGTGGCAACTATGACCCTCCAAATCTTCCACTTTATTTTCCATCTTCACTAGCCTTTGCATCATGGCTACCAAATCCAGCTCTGCTTTGCCCTACTTCCTCTCGACTGAGCATATGCGTGCTTCATTATCAGCTGTTTTCTTAGAAAGCTCCTCCAAGGCATTCGAGATGCCTTTTATTTCTCCTGCCATGCTCTGCATTTCAGCCTTAAAGAGCTGAAACTCCTCTGAAAACTTGGAGAGGGTGAGAAGATCCGAGTCAGGGCTCTTGCTAGTGGCAGGCTGCGAGGACTGCAAGGAGGAGGCTCTGGCTTTTTTTGAGGCCTTCTCTGGCATTGTAGGAGGCGTGTGTTTGGTGGTGATTTTCTGCATCTCCTCTTCCATCGACTGCTTATCAAGAAGGTACAACCACTTAGAGAGCTGCAAATCGGTTGTTCAGCAGTAAGGTTTGCCACAAAATGGGATTTTAGGAGTATTTAGCAGGCGGGAGGTCGGAGCTAGCAGAGAAGATTCTTACTCAGCGCGCCGCATCACGTGACTCCGTGTTTTATTGTGGTATTACAGTTTGAAGCTGGGCTAGAGAATAGCTCTCATGAATGAGGGCAATTGTTGAGTGGGAGCAGGTGCTGGCACTGTAAGGAGTGAGGTGGGGGTTGCCTCCCCCATCGGAGGAAAGGTTGGTGGTCCATGACCAGCATTGGGACACAGAGAGAGGTTTTTCAGTTGGTATTGTTTGCCCAGGAAAATGGTGGTTGTGGTCAGGAGCGAGCAAGACACCATTGGGCAGGCAGAAGAGACAGGCCCTTGTGGTGCAGGTCTGGTTGGGAGTGTAGAGGTTTGGTTTGGTGGCTTTGGTATATGAGACAACTGCAGCGAGTGAAAGTTGGTGGAAGAGTAGCAGGGCGCAAGTGTGATGGAAGTTCCCCTGCTTGGTCTCAGTGGTGAGGGCCATGGTCGGTGAGAAGGGGGCATGGTGCCATGGGGCAGGTAAAGAGTGGGGAGCCCCTTGTGGTGCAGCCTCCTGGGCCTGACACAGTAGTCGCAGTAGCAAGCAGGGGTAATTTTCGGGAGGATGCCGGCGTGAGGGGAGGTGATCTTTTCCCTTGTTTTGGATAATTGGAACCAAAATCACCATTTTTGTTTGGCTGGACCTGGCCAGGTAGTGAGGAGTGCAAGGGATGGCATTCCCTATGGGCATTAGCTGGGTATTTCTGGGGGTAGACGGGGGGACAAAGGGGACAGCAGGACAGTGGTTATGGTTTGTGATCCGGGCTAGAGGAGCGGACTGGTCATGCCAAGGAGTTCCAGATGGGAGATAGGGTGGCCACGTGGGTGCAGTTACGGCCTGGTAGGCTGATGGCATGTTTCCAGATACAGGGGGACAAGGGCAGATGATGGGGCAGCCAGGCAACCCTCCAGCTAGGCAGAAGAGCTGTTCCTTGGTATGCAGGGCGCCAGGGATTTTTGGTTCAGAACAATTTTAGCCCAAATCAGGGCTTGGAAAGGATGAGTGTCGATCGGTGAGTCCAAGAGCAGCACAAGGCAATCTCAAGGAGTTTGTTCTTTTACAGAAAGGCATTTTCAGCATTGGCAGTGTGATAATGGGGGCTGAAGTATGTTTATATGGGTGATCATTTGAAGTCTGCTTGATCTGTCCCCAGGTTCGGACCAGAGGTTTTGCGAAGGATTGTATGCTTCCTTCGCATTGAGGCAGTCCCGTTTGCATATGAGGAATAGTGGCTGAGTCTTGACCTTACAAGCTAAAGACCATTGGTTAATAAAACCAAAAAAAAGTTTCGCTGGGCCTCAGGGGTGAAGAAGCACTAGCCCATGCAGGGTGATGCAGAAGACCAGGGGAATGGGTGGGCTTATCAAAGGGAGTTGCAGGAATGCTATTATGCATGAAATGTGTGGGGGGGCATTAGCTACCATGGCAGGGGGCTGGTTTACCATCAATGAGGGACCACTTGGGTGGTTTAATCTGGGCATAAGCAGCAGTCCAGAGGTTGGTAGACCACTGCATGCCCTGGGTGAGGCAGCCCAGTTGGAGGGTGGGGGCATCATGGGGGGAAGCACTTTCGTCCTGGCCAGTCAAGGCATCAGGTAAGGTTTTAAGGTCAGAAGCAGCATAGAAGTGCAAAGCCACTGGGGGCCCTTGCCCCCCCCCCACTTAGGGGGAATGGGGACACACAAATAAAATGTGGCTTACCTAAGCAAAGGAACAGCAGGGGAACCAAGGACATGAGGAGAGCCTCCTTGGGGGGTACGAGGGGATTTGCCCACAGAGGGGCATCCTGAGGTGAGGGGGAAGAGGCCTTATTATGAGGGGGGCAAGGCACACCAGAGGGAGCAGGCCTGGAAAGTGGTTGGTGGAAGGGATTGGTTGTGTTGTCAGATCATTAACCTCTATATTCCCCCTCCCTGTTTAGTGAACCAGCAGAATAACGGAAGATGGTACCAAAGTAGGCCCAGGTCTCCAGTGTAAAGATGATGGAGGAGGCATCCAAGCTCATGCACAAGATGATGGAGTTGGTAGAAGTGGTGAAATGGAGGGAGGAAGAGGAGGAAGAAGTGTCCAGAAAGAGGAAGGAGAGAGAGGAACAGGCTGGTGGGGGCAGGGGATGAAAAAGGCTGCATGGGCCAGGACGTGGCCTTTGCCTGCACCGACACCCGAGCCTGCACCTACACCAGCCAGAACAGACTCAGACGGGGGTAAGTGAGATTTGGATGTCACAAATGAGGGCAATTTGGAAGAGTACCTAGAAGGGCTGATAGGTGACATGGGGGAGAAAGGAGTAGAAAAGATGGAGCAAGAACGGTAAGCGATTTAGAGAAGGGAGAAAGGAGGACGAAGGAGGTGAGGGAGACACACCATAAAAGAGGAAACTGTAAGATGGACCCCCAGGTTTCACACTAGGGGATCACGTACTGTCCTCACTGAAAGAAAACATTTGGAAAGGGGAGTATGTGGACATTTTTGGGTTAGTGGACGAGGACACTGCCAAGAAATACGAGTAGGAAGAATCAGTGGGGAAATCAGAGATGGCGGTGGTGCTAGTGGTAGTGGGGCACAAGGAGGAGGAGGCTAAGTACAAGGGAAAATATATAGACAGGTGGCAGGCAGGTTTTGTTATATATAGCGCATTGCTTTTGGAGAAACAGCCAGAGTAAGCCATCCCACTCCTGATGTACACGGCAATCATTAGAGATGCATACAAGGCTAAATTTGGGTACGTGTGGTTAAAGTAAAATGAGGCATTAAGGAAGCGAATGGCAGCAAAGGGGGAACCTAAGGTGGGACTGCACTCACCCGGAGCTATGGGTGCAGTCGCTATCAGGCCCTGCCAGTGTACTTGGGGGGAACCACAGTAAAAGGCCACCCCCACTCAGGCAGCAAAACATGCTGGGGCCACAACAGAGCCCTCTTGCACATGGGCACACCGTGAATTCCACCACATGTGTGTTCATGCTGCGCAGGTACACACTGCAGTGAACTGCCAGCAAGGGGAAAAGGGTGGGCAACAAGGGGGCAGCACCAAGATCATCCCTTTCAGGGACGGAAGATGGGGTTGGGATGGCAGGGGTGGGAAGGATACAACAAAGGGGGTTACAGTTCAATGAGTGGAATTGATGGGGGAGCATGGAGTGGGCGCTGGGGTTTCCCACTAGCTTGCACCCCGATATCATGGCAGATGATTGAGGCATGGATGCAGTACAGTGTAGCCTGCTTAAGTGCACACCCTTGGGATATATGAAAAGTATGCACTTAACTGGACTGCGCATTTAACCGAACAATACCTTGTCAGACACTGGGGTGCTTTAAAAACACTTTATTTAACAGGCGCACACCCGGCATAAACATTAAAACATTTGTGGCTGGCAAGATGTAGCAATACAGTACAACAGTACATTCTATTTAAAAAAATCAGTAATTTCTTTTTGTTTGCTGTTTACCAAACCTAACTGCAGCACATACTCAGAAAAATTAAACAGTTTTATAAAGTCCTGCTTCTCTTTGGACAGCACATACTTTCTTACTGTGTCCATACTGTGTAGTGCTTCTGTGAAAGTTATCGGCTCCTCCTCCTGGCTGGAGTCTTCATCTTCCTCTGGTTACCGGTCTGTGTCAGTGCAGCCCCGAATGCCACAGCATAGTTCCTCCTCACTAAATGGGCAGGTTGTGGCCACTGCATTGTCCAATTCGGTGTAGGAGGGGAAATCGGCAGCTGTCATTCCAGCTGGTAGGACTGGGATTGGCGGTGGCTTCTCATTGCTCTCATTGCTCTCCTCTTCCGGGCTCACAGCTCCCTCGCTCAGATTGGCTACTGTAAATCCAGCCTTGCGTTAGCAATTGGCTATGGCTTCCTGCGTTACAGATGCCCATGCCCAGTCAAGCATCTCTATGGCATCTAAGATGTTTAACTGTTTTGCTAGATTATCAAATCTCTGTGTCTCCACTGAATCAATGTGGAACAGGGTCTTGTCGATGATCTGTGGACACAAAAATAAAGTTAGCAGTTATGCTTTGCTGAAATGATGAAGTGTAGAGTTAGTGGGTACACATACTTTTCTTCTGTAGAAGTGCTTAACATTTTTTATGATGCCCATGTCCATGGGCTGGATTAATGAAGTGGTGTTTGGTGGCAGAAAAAAACAATTTAATGTGGGTCAATTTGATGTTAGGGTGGGCACTGCAAGTGTCTAACATTAAAACAATCTGTCTTCATCTTCTCCGCATCTGCCCATTGATCAGCTGAAGCCAGCGGGTGAAAATTTCAGCAGTCATCCACGCGTTACTGTTTGCTTCTTCGATGACTGAAAGGGTATTTATTGTGATGCCATTAAAGCATTGTGGTTTGCGGGACTTGCCTATAACTACAGGCTTTAGCTTTTCTGTCCCCAACATATTTGCACACTGGATGACAGAAATCCTCTCTCAAGCCTTCTTGCCACCGCATACAGCATCGCACCTGAATGTCAGTGATCCTTCAGGAGTGGCTCGAAAATACAGCCTTGTCTCATCTTCATTAAAAGTATCAGACGGGTCATACTCATTTGGGATTGCTGGCAACATATCGTTAATCCAGTGCTCAGTGGAGATGGCATCAGCATCCCTTCTCTCCCCATGACATTGTTGGTAGATGATGCCGTGCCACTTCTCCACTGGCAGAGCCACACATTTGTTATTATAAAGGGGATAGACATCATATCTGCCAGCTGATGTGCCTTCTGCAAAAGAATAGGACCACTAATCGGGCATCTATGGCTCTGCTAGCTGTGAACCAGCTGAGTAAGGCAGTTCCTATGGACTCGCTCTTACCCGCCTGCTTTCTTTTTCAGCCAGTGTTCTCACCACCCTCCCATTCAGCAAGCAAGCTCTCCCTCGCACTGTAGATGTGGGACATGGTCAAAATATCATTGCCATACTCTCAAGCAACATCACACAGTTTGACATCAGGCTGTGTTAATTTCTTCAGCACTGCTATCTTCTGCTCAAGAGTGAGCTTCACTTTCTTTGCAGGTTCCATTGCAGAGCGAGTCAGGTGTGAGGAGCTACCAACCACAAGGTGCTACAGTAAACGCAGTCTTTAAAACCAATTACAGCTAATTGAAGCCAATTAGGTGTGAAAAAGGTGGACTGTTAAAGGAAGAATTGTGGTGTTTTATGATTACAGAATCTGTGACATATGATGGATGTGCACTTATGAGGAAGAAGGATGTAAAATATTATATGCTTTTCCCCAAAAAAATGTGCATTTAACTGAAATGTGCACTTATACAGTGTGCACTTAAGCAGTTAATTTAACATGGGAAACATGTGGAAAAAATCGGGATTTTGAAAAACTGTGCACTTATCCAGGATGTGTACTTATCCAATGTGCACTTAAGTGGGCTGCACTGTATTACCCAGACACAGCTAAAAGCAGCTTTCTGGCAGCAACGTTTCAAAGAGGGTTTTCAGGTGGGTTTTGAAGGCATGTGCAGACACATGAGGGCAAAAAATTTGGTTTCCATGAAGGGAAGGAGGAAGTGATCAGGGCAAATATCAGGAAGGAGGAGCTCACAGGAAGGGTGGATGGCCTCTTCACACAGCCTCCCTGCACCTTTTCTGTGTGTCACCCCTGGGGTTGTCCCAAACAAGCAGGAGGGTGAGTTTAGACTCATCCACCACCTGTCATACTGTCATACCTGGAGGAGGTGTCGGTGAATGAGGGATTCCGGAAGTGCTACTGGGTGGTATCATATGCATCCTTGGATCAAGTGGTGGCAGGTGATGATAAGGGTGGTGCCACAGGTAGGAGCTAGCTAAAGAGCGGACATAATTTACCTTTAGGCTGTTGCCGGTTAGGCCCGAGGATTGGGACCTGCTGTTTTCAGATCTGATGGCAGCTTTGTTTTGACAAGGCCATGCTAATGGGCTGCCTCGGTGGCATGTTCCACCTTTGAGGCTTTCAGTTCCTGGGTGCAATGGGTGTTTCGGCATAGATATAGGCACAAGAGGGTTGTCCATTATCTGGACAACTTTCTTTTTATTGGGCAGATAGGGCAGAAAGAGTCAAGATGTTGCCCAATTTTCACAAAATGTGCGGAATAGTGGGCATCCAGCTGGCACAAGGGAAAATAGAAGGCCCATATCACCTGCTGGAATTTTTAGGGATTGAGGTAGACACCACAGAGGAATGCTTCCACCGGCCAGGGGACAAGGTAGCCCAGCTCCGGAGTTTACTGGCCCATGTATGGGTAGAAGGAGGGTGCCGCTGGTATTAGTACAGCAGCTGCTGGGCCACCTTAATTTAGTTTGCAAGGCCATAACCCCAGGGAGAGCATTTACAAGACATCTAGCAAAGGCTGTGGGAAAGGCAAAGAAGCCCTACTCTTGGATGGACATCACGAGGGGGGTGAGGGAGGACATAGGGGTGTGGGAGGACTTCCTCAAGGAGCACAATGGGATGACATTTTGGCAGGAAGAATGGGTGTACAACTCATCAGGGGCATGGCTGGACACATGAATGGAAGCAGGTCTCCTGAAGGACATTATGTTTTTTAGAGATATTTCCCATTTTGGTGTCATTAGAGGTATGGGGGGTGAAAGGATGAAGGGAAAATGCATACTGTTTTGGTGCGACAATAAAGGGGGTAATGTAGGTGACAGATAAGAGGGGGTCACTGAGTTGGTGGGAGGGGCATGTCGGCTGGTACTGTTGGGTTGAGACTGAACCTGTCATTCAAAGTGCAGCATATTGAAGGTGTACAGAATGATGTGGCTGAGAGTCTTTCCCATTTACAGTTGAACAGGTTCGGGAGTTGGTACTGAATGCAGCAGCACACAGGACCAGGATGCCAGACTATCTGTGGGAAGTTGGGAAGAGAAAGCCAGACAGTTGTACCAGAACTCCTAGGTGCCCAACATGCTGAGAGCATATTAAGAGGCTTGTGGGATCTTTCAGGAGTTATGGGTCAAGGCAGGTTAGGACACAGAGGAACAGGTGTCAGAGGATCAAATGAAACAATACATGGTGGGGAAATGGGAAGAGGGGATGTCCCATACCACAATGGGAGTGCAGCTAGCTGGCATTAGCTAGGTGTGTAAGGACAGGGGATGGCCAGATGCCATGGCTGAGAGGGAAGTGAGGTGTATGGTGGCAGGGTGGCAGACAGGGAAGGAGACATGGAAGGATAGGAGGAGGCCCATCATTGGCTGGCTTCTCCAGAGAGTTATGGCTGTCCCACGGCATGTATGCTCCATGGTGAAGGAGGCCTGCCTTTTCAGGGCAGTTTTCACAGTCATGGCACACGGAGCCTTCAGGGTTGGAGAGGTGGTGGCACCACAGAAGTCAGAGACAGCCCAGGCCTACAGGCCAAGGATATGTTGAGGAGCAAGACAGGGCAGCTCACTAATTTGGCAAGGTAAAAATGGACCAAAGAGGCAGGGGCAAAGGATTAGTCTTAGTCAAAAAATAACTGGAAGAGGTATGTGTAGTCACAGAAATGGAAGCCTATAGGAGGTCCCAGGGATCAATGGAGGGCTTCTGGTTCCACCACAGGGATGGGAGCCCTGTCACAGGCTCTCAGGTGAGTGGGGTCCTAAAGAAGGTGCTGGCATTCATCGAGGAGGATCCCGATGAATTTGTCCCTCATTCATTTTGGATAGGGGCAGCATCGGTGGTGGCCACTCAAGGAGGGTCAGAAGGGGAGCTGAAGCACGTGGGGAGGTGGAGGTCCCACTGCTACAAGAAATATGAGAGGTGCAGGCAGACTGTTTATTTCTTCCCATGGTGTTTCTCTTTGTCTTACAGAAGAAAAGTGGCAGGTTTGGTTGGTGGGCCATTCCTTTATCTATTGGGCTGAGAGATTCATCGCATCAAGGAGTGGTGGGACACAGCTGAGGACAGATGTGGAGCACACGAGTGTGCAATGGAAAGGAATAAGGGGGATGGGATGGGCACAATTGATTCCACTATTAGAGGAGTTGTGAATCCAGTGGCACAGGCCAGATTTGCTCATTTTACACTGCAGGGCAATGATCTGGGGGAAGTCCCATGGGAATCACTAGTACAGTGCATAATGGCAGATTTAGAAAGGGTGAAGGACTGGCGGCCTGGGTGTCAGTGATTGGTCTGAGACCACATTCCACAGAGTTTGGAGGGGGGAAAAGGAGATCAGAGCAGGGGAAAAGGGGATGAAATGACTAAACAGGAAGGTGGCCCATGTAGTAATTGAGATGGGTGGGGTGCACATACAGCACTGGGACATATCTTTTGAGAGGCTGAGGTGTACAGGTCAGACAGGATCCATTTAACAAAGTTTGGGATGTGCCTTTTCCTGAGACCCATGATAGATCTGGTGGGGGGGTATGGATAGGAAGGGGCCCCAGGTACTAGCCCACAAGGGGGGAGCCCCATCTTCCATCACAAGCTGGAGACAGGTCAGTGGAAAGGGGAGAGCGAGAGAGGGGTAATGGGGTGGGCAGAAAGGGGAGGTGGGTAGGGCAGCACTGCTGGGGCAAAGGCACCCATGCATGGAGTAAATGGGTGGGAGGATAGAGATTAGGGTCGGATCACAGTGTCCGGACCTAAGGGGTTGGGGTCCTGGTAAGTCGGTACCTGGTACTGTTGATGGTATAGGGAGTTGGATCCGAGTTTCTGGACCCCGAAAAAAGAGCAAGCAAGAAGAAGAGGACCGGGAATTAAGGAAATACAAGAGAAATTATATGGACCTGTTTTTGACTGTTTTGACAAGTGATGTTATATGCAAAGAAGGAATGTAAATTATAAATTAGTGCTTTAATAAACTGCTGCCAACGAGCACCCAAGATAGCATTTGTGGAGCGAGTTTTATATCCTTGGGGGATCAGCTGACAAATAGGGTTGCCAATAAAAGGCAGCCAGAATTGCTTTTTTTAGATTCTTTTTGAATCAGTTTGCAAATGTGCAAGGCAAAACTGTTTCACAGAGTTAAGTTTATTTGTTTAACACAGTCTTTACAAATATCATTCAGTAAATCTTAAACAATTAGAACAATCTGACATTATACAAAAACATAAATTCAATAGATACAGTTACCATTACTTTTCAATAAAACATGTTCCAATAATGTATTGTACAGCACAATAAAGAGTAGGAGGGCATGTAACAGATGGAGCAAGCAAATTTTAGTTGATTTGCCAAAATGTAAACAGGATGTCATGGAACGTAGCTTGGCTATCTACAGCCCTGTCATCATAATTTTCACTTGTTACATCCAATCTCTTTCAACACTAGACAAACAGTCATAATATCTCAAACAGCCATCATCTTAAATGTCCTTCTTTCAGACAGAATACTGCTACAGCACATCTTTTCCCAACAGAATACCGCAGAACATCACATAGACCTATCTAATGTTTGATGTACCTTATTGCTCCCAAAAACCCAATGACCTTTATAGTATTCCTTTCTGAATCAAATAGCATTAGTCTATTTAACTATTTTTCCAGTGATTCATGTGAATTAACCCTGTAAGAAATATATTGCTTCAAATGGTATATCTGGAAAATATTTACAACACGTTTCAGGTTTTCCTTCACCTTCTTTCCAAAGTTACAGTGCACTGGTAGGGTTGTATCTTTTAAGTATCTTACTTGCCTAAATTCAGAAGTCAATTATTGCATAGAAAAGAAAGGAAAAATCCCATTGCCTGATTTTCGTTGACTTATTTGTAGTTACACACATAAAGGCTCCTGACTAATGAAATCCAATATACTGTACCTCCTAGTGCCTTAACAAATGGTTATACAATTGCAGCCCACATAGAAAATACTGACAGAGATGCCTGTAACGCCGTACACCTGTGCCATCTTTTCCAAAAAGTGTACATGGGGGGGGGGGGAGCCCATAGTTGGGAAATGTGATTCCCGTAATCTTAAGTATAATACAGTACATTCCTGACTGCTACAAGTGAACACACTTTTGCCCAGTAAGCAAAAATACATAACATAGCAATTACATGTGAAAACAAAGCTATCTCTTCACAGACCTACAAATCAAAAAGGGTGAAGAAACAAAAAAAAATACCCAAAAGGTTCTTGATGAATGTTAAAGAAAATAATATGTAACATCAGAGTAGTTGTAATAATAAATATACATTTTCAATATTTTCTACAGCTGTTTGGAATGGTAACATACTTGTGAGGAACTAAACAGATGAATGCATATCTTTTAGAAGCCACCATCAAATTCATGTATCTAAACTACAGTACACATGTAGCTTGATTAACATTAACAGAAATAAACAAATGAAAATGAAACTATATATTTTATGGGCTTTCATTTGTTACAGATTTCATACTGGACATGAATTTACTTACATGGACGCCCATTACTTCTACTACTATACGGAAAGATTTTTTTTCATGGAGGTGTTCTGTCCTTGTGCAGCATGCCCCCTTCTGCCTTGGACAACTACCCTGTCACCCACCATCCCAGGAACTAACATTGGGGCTGATCGTCCCCACGAATCTCCACCCATTGTGAGCTCATGGAGGGAGGGTCAACCACTTAATGCACAATGCAGACATGCCCTGGAACACAATAGGTGGTGCATGGGCTGCAGTGTCCAATGCTTCATCCTGCTGTGGTTCCATTCTTTTTTCCATTTTCTGCCCCCCCACCACTTTGGCATGGACATCAGTGCATGCTGTGTGGATTGACATGTGCCCTGTGTCAAACCAGCTGCCCCCCTTCCTTCTTGTCACTGCTGCTGTACCACCACCAAGCCTCCACTTATGGTGGTCCATGAGCAGAGCAAAAGTCTCTCTATGCAGGAGATGAGCAGTCCTCAGATGTTCAGTCATCTCCCCACAGCCCACTCCCCTGCAACCCATGTCAGTTTCCAAACCCAGGTCACTGGAGTAGTGCCAAGTCACTGGGCCAGCATCTACTGTATACTGACAGTTTAATGTTGACAGTGACATAACAAGCAGTATACACATACTGTGATGACTGATATCTTCCTATTAAGCAGATGCCCCATGGTACTTGCAAAAGTAAGGGTGGGATTAAAGAAAATATCATGTCTGGGGCTGAGTATGGACAGTACCACTTCCGCTTCCTTAAACTTTGAAACTCACTGTCCCTACCATTCATTCCTCCTCTTCCAAATGCTCTCTCTCCTCCATGTCTTCACCTCTCACTCCTGCAACTGCCCGATACTTGTCCCTGTTTCACTTGTCAATTTCTTCTTCCCTCTTTTTCCTTCCTTCCCTGATCTGCAGTTGTTCCCCCTTTTGCTTCTTTCTAAATCCTACAGCATTCAAGCCCTAAATGGCACCCACACCTTAGAAATGTATTTCCATTCATATAAAATGCCTATTGTGACTGCTTAATTCCAGCTTGCTCTATAAATCATAAACTTGTGTTATGATTCTTTTTAATGTATTGTATAATTTATCGTTCTGATTGTATTCTTAAACTCCTCCTCCCCCCTTCCCCACAGGACACATCTTGAAATGAGCTGTTATAGTCTTGGTATGCCTTCCCTGGTGAAACATTTGAAATAAATAAATAAATAAATAATATTACCCACAGGAAAGAGTCTCATCATGAGTTCATGAAATCTTATTTCAGAAACAATCAGACTAATAAAAAAATAAGCAGTGCTGTGTTTCTAAAGCATTATTGGGTTGCCTGTTACCATTCTGCACAAGATGACAACGAAATTTGAGTAATTGGTGGTTCAGACTCATTGTGTTGCTTGCATGCATGTGCAAGAAGCACATTGCATCAGCAGTTAGGGAGCATGCCACACTGTGTCAAGAACTTCAGCCACATCACCATGCAATCAGCTGTTTTGGTGCATTACAAGTTATCAAAACAGCTGATTGCGTGGTGTCCCCATGGCGATGGCTTATCTGTCAGCCTCTCACAGTTCCCAGGAAGCCAACAGAAAGCCGTTGCCCACTGTTCAGTATGCCTTCCTGGTGAAACATTTCAATAATAAAGAAAAAGCTGATGGGGTGCCCAATCCCCGCCGGCATAATGCACCCCGATGGCTCATGCTCCCCCAGCACACTGTATGGACAACAGGGTGCCCTAATCCCCATTGGCTCCACTTCCCCCAAACAAACTTCCATCTGCCAGGTTGAGAGCCCACCCCAGCATGGCAAAGTCTTCTGACAACAGGGTGCCTAATCCCCCATTGGCTCCACTGCCCTCAAACAAACTGCCTGGTGCCACGCTGGGAGCCCACCCAAGCATGACAAAAGTCCTCTGTCGTCTTTAAAAACCAAAAAAAAGAAAAGACCTAGAAGAAAAAAATGGTCCCTCGTTGATTCTCTAGCCTCTCTCCCCCAACCCACGCCCACCCTCTATGTAACCCACCTCCCCAGACCCCCACCTCACCCAATACTTACCTCCGGAGCCCAGAGCGATGATCTTCGGTGGACCGGGAACATGTCTGCACTCTTCAAAGCCGACTGCGAACTGAAGAAATGCCGGTATGCTGTATAATGGCATAAATGTTTTTTTTTTTCAACTTTGATGCATACCTCAGCCATTTTTGGGAATTTTTTCACAAAATTTTCAACTTGGGGTTCTTGGAACCTCACCTCATGAACTCAGTCACTGTCATTTTGTTTTTCCCTCCTAAAATGTGATTTTTACAGTCACTGCATGGAACTACCTTTCAGGACTGATTAATTAAATGACAGTATCACAGTTCATGAGGTAAGCCCGCAAAAATCCTACGTAGAAAATTGGTGAAAAAATTCCCATAAATGACTGTTTTATGAGCTGCATTGCACAGTTCCTATGCACGCTTGTAACTTTGAGCATTTTTCATATTTTCACTCCAGATTTTCAACATTGGCATTTTACCACACCTTCTTATGAACAGTACAGATGTCATCTTTCACATCTTGCCTGAAATGTGTTTTTGCACATGTAGCACACAATGGTGTGGTCAGTGTGCGAAATCAATGTTCAGGACAGAGTAAGAATATCACAGTGACACTGTTCATTAGGTAGGCTCACAAAAATCCTATGTTGAAAATGTGGTGAAAAAATTCCCCAAAATGACTGTTTTATGAGCATGCATTGCGCAGTTCCTACTCACGCTTGTAACTTCAGGCACTTTTTAATATTTTCACTCCAGATTTTCAGCATTGCATTTTACCACACCTCCTTATGAACAGTACAACTGTCATTTTTCACATCTCACCGGAATTGTGTTTTCACACATGTAGCACACAGTGGCGTGGTCGGTGTGCGAAATCAATGTTCGGGCCAAATTAAGAAAATCACAGTGATACTATTCATGAGCAGAGGTCTTAAATTGGATATGTTGAAAATGTGGTGACAAAAGTCCATAAAATGACTGCTTACGGTGCCGCCCATTGTGTAACTTCCACGCACCATAAGTTTACAATAGCTGATGATAGTAGGGATGTTGGTTTTACCCACGCCTGGCGTGGTTTGGTCACGAGGCCGCAGGCCGAGTGAGTAAACCTCGTCAGGCGTGGGTAAAACCAGCATCACCAACACCCTGGAGTGGGTTATTGCAATTATACAATGTTCCCCTTGATTTTTTTGTAACAAAAATGAAAAGAGAAATAGAGTTGTTTCCACTTATAATAATTTTTATAACATTTGTCATTCCACCACAAAAAATAGTTCCCTATTAATCCTAATGCAACCATATATAGAGAAGTGCTGTTTTGTTTGGGTGAGTTTGTTTTTTTTGGCATTAAAAAGAGGACTACAATTGTGGGCTAATTATTATTTTTTTTTTACAGAGACAGCATGGGAGATTTAAGTAACCGTCAGTGCTGAAAGCAGTAACAGGTGGCACCGGAGACTGTGTGCTTCCGGGTTCAACTGTTCAGGAAGGAAACAGTAACTGTAGAGGTCGAGAGAAATTTGTTTCCACTTTTTACGCTTTTTAAATTTAAAGTTAAAGTATTCGAAAGCGGCAGTAGGAGTTCAGGTAGAGAACAGACCACGAATGAAGCGGAGAGGAGTGACAGACCGAGAGAATGGCGCGAGTAGAGGGAGGAGAGATCGTGAAAGTAGTGATGAGAGACATACAAAGGAGACGAGGTACAATGAAAAATTACATTTGTGGTGTGGTGAAAAATTGTCCCTAGCTGTTGTCTGCTGCTCGGATGCAGTAACGAAAGTATGCGGTGTTTTTGAGGGTTCGGAATAACAGCGGCTGCATGTTTGAGTTGAGCTGGTTGGGTCGGGGTAAAAAAGTTCTCCGGGGTTCTGAGCGGCAACGGCTGCATGTTTGAATTGACTGAAATGTATTGGGCTGGGTGGGAGCGGCAAGCGGGTAAGTGTGGAGCAGCCATGAGATAAAAAAAAAAAACATTATGTGCTGTTTGGCGGGCATTCAATATCGCAGTTTCTCACCCCTGCCATTTGGTGTTGGATTGATTTTAGAAAGACGGTTGGCTGGCACTTGTTCCTGTTGGTGATGCTGAATTTTACAACAGGGTGATAGTGCCAGCTGACCAATGAGAGCAGGGTATTTTAGTTGCCATTGTATAATCATGAATTCATAATCTTTTCAGTCCAATTTTCAACATTGGCATTTTTGCACACCTCCTTATGAACAGTACAGCTGTCATTTTTCACACCCAGGCCGAAATGTGTTTTCACACTTCCAGCGCCGAATAGCACAGTCGTTGTGGGAAATCAGTGTTCGGGATAGATTAAGAAAATTACAGTGACACTGTTCATGAGCAGAGGTCCCAAAATGCCTATGTTGAAAATCTGCTGTAAAAAAATCCCAAAACTAATTACTTTACGGGTGTGCGTTGTGCAGTTTCTACGCACACTCATGACTTCACCATTTTTTTTATATTTTCACTCCAGATTTTCAACATTGCCATTTTTTACACCTCCTCATGAACAGTACAGCTGTCATTTTTCACATCCTGTTCAAAATGTGTTTTTGCACCTGTGGTGCCAAATGGCACAGTCACTGTGCAATATCACCTTTCGGCTAACAAACTGATAGTGTCACTGTTCATGTGGTGGGATCACAAAAAGCCCATGTTGAAAACTTGGAGTGAAAATACAAGAAACGCCCAGGGTGTTAGGGTTTTTGACCACAATGCCCTACCCTGTAGGGACTGACAGGCATCAGGGGTGACTTGGGACTGTCGGCATTAATGCTCATGCCATTCCACCCCCACCCTGCAGCCAGTGGGAGGCATCAAGGTGCGCCTTGGACCCTTTGGACCCAGAGTTCACCCCATTCTCCTATACTGCATCCATTTCAGTGTATTTCCTTATGGAATGAGGTGAGTGTAAAGCTCGAACATGTCAAAGCACACCTTGACACTTGTAAGTGTCTGCAGGGTAGGGTGAGGTGAAATGTTGTGACCGTTATGGGCGATGACCCAAAGGCACACCCCAATGCCTGTCCATCTCTGTGGAGTGAGGGTGGAGTTGGCATTAGTTCAATACTTCACTGCCATTCCTATACTGCATCTGTCTAACTCCTTTACTTCCACTGCCAATGACAACAAGCAACACTTGGCATTGACAAATGCTTGTTTTCTTCTTAGGATGATGATTCATCCTCCAGGTTATCAGAACTCCGCTTCGCTTTTTGGTGAAAGAGGCTCATACATGTATGACACAACAATATATGGAGGTAGCCTGAAAGACAAAAGGTCACCCACTCCCCTCATTTTTTGACTCTTCCCTGCTACTGTTTGAATCCTCTTTGTTGCCAGCTACTGATGAGTCAGCCATGTCAATTTCATCATGAAACTTGCATGAGCAATCAATGTCACTAAAGAGGTGCTGAACATTATGAGATGGAGGCAATATGAAGTTTACAAGAACTACTACAAAATCGCACAACACACTTGATTACTATGTAAATTGGTTTATTCAGTGTGCTACAGCAATCCTGTATAAAGCTGATAATCATAACATCTATAAAAAAATAATAGTACGTTTTCCAATCTCCTTTAAAGAGCTAGCGTACTGCTTAAAACTATTATTAAAAATAATCAACTATTATTTCTTATATAAAAGGTACTTTTTATTTTTCCTTGAGTTAATTAGAATATTTTTTTTATATAATGTTAACAGGTATCATGTATCAGCACTCTGCCAGGCAGCTGACATATCTAGTTCTGTTCTTCCCATTACATCATCATCAGTGTGTGAACTCACTGACTGTGACATCATAGCTTCTCAGGAAGGCTGCACCTGAGTGGGAGGGAAGGAGGTATTAAAGCAAGGACTGGGAGGTATATTTTGACAAGGGTTGATTTAAACTAGATGGGGGTGGCAAGTGGACAGCAGGTAGGCAGGGATGCTATAGAGTGGAATCACAGTCTGCCCCCCAGGCTAGTATGGAAGGACTTGGGGTGGCCAAAAAAGGAGGGAGTAGAAGGGGCTAGTGAAGGGAAGAGGACATTATGAAGGGTGGTCTCATTGAATGCAAGAAGCCTAGAAAACAAATCCACTGAGCTACAGTCACTCTTAGCAGTGTGGAGGGTGGATATTGCAGCTGTCACAGAAATGTGGGCAACTGAGCACCAGGACTGGGATCTGGCAATTCCAGGATACAAATTATACAGGAAGGACCATAAGGAGGAGAGGGGGTCTGGGGTGGCAATCCATGTGAGGGATGGGATCAAATGCACAAGGGATGAGGGAGAAGAAAGGAGAACAGAGGCAATCTGGCTGCAGTTCCTAGACTCAAGGGGTAGGAAATTGAGGTTTGGAGTTGTACACAGTCTGCCGTCCCAGTATGAGGAGCTTGACAGGAAGTTAGCAGGACAAATCAAAAAGGTATGTAGAAAAGAGAAGGTGGTCATTGTGGGGGATTTCAACTTGCCGGGGGTTGACTGGAGCATTCCAGTCACCTCCAGCGCTAGGGAGCAAGTGCCCCTGGATGCAATCCAGGAGGGTCTCCTGACACAGTTGGTTACTGTACCTACTAGGCTAAAGAACACTTTAGATCTGATATTGTCAAATGGTGAGGCAGTGAGGGAAATAAAGGTAGTGGACCCACTAGCAAACATTGATCACCAAACGGTGTGGTTTAATATCATGATGTGTGGGGAGCCAGAGAAATCAGTCATTCGGGTGGTAAATTTCAGGGGGGCGGACATTGAGAGGATGCAGGAAGTACTGAAAGGGAAACTGGAGGGCATAAGGCAGGAGATGGACATGGAGCAGAAATGGAATATTATTAAATGTGGGTTAAAGAGGCAACAGAAGCCTGCACCAAGGCACAGAGTAAGGAGAAGAGCAAGAAAACCATGCTGGTTGAACAGCAAGGTTGTGGACGTGGTGAGGGCATAACAAGTGGCACACCAGAGGTTTAGGAGGATGGAGAAGGAAGTGGACAGGGAGAAATATGCAAGATGGTCCAGGGAGGTGACCAGAAAAGTGAGAGAAGCCAAGACCCAGAGGGAGCTGAGATTAGCACAAGGAATTAATGGGGGGAGACTTTTTCAGATACATCAGGGAGAAAAGGAAGTGCAAGGAGACAATAGTGAGGATAAAAAGGGGTGGGGAGGACAGGAAAAGGGAGGGAGCAGGCAGAAGCACTGAATGAATACTTTTGCTCAGTGTTCATGGAAGAAAGGGGGATTGCTACCAGGATGGGCTGGGAGGGTGGGAACAGGGAAAGGAGGTGACAGATGGAGGAAATGAGGCAAGTAGAGTCCTAGAGGGACTGAGGGCACTGAAGGTAGACAAGGCACCAGGGCCGAATGGTATCCATCCCAGGGTGCTGATGGAGATGGCGGAGGTGTTGGTGGAGCCAGTGGTGGATCTGTACAGCACCTCACTGGAGTCTGAATGTGTGCCATTGGACTGGAGGATGGCACATGTAGTACCATTACACAAGAGCCGGCCAAGGGATGAACCAGGTAATTATCGTCCGGTAAGTCTCACCTCCATAGTGTGCAAACTCATGAAAATGATACTAAAGAAAAGACTGGTGTTATACCTGGAGGACAATTGCCTCCAGGATGTGAGGCAGCATGGGTTTGTTTCAGGGAAGTCTTGTCAACCAACCTCATACAATATTATGACTGGGTGACGGGTGAGTTGGATAAGGGTCATATGGTGGATGTGCTGTACTTGGACTTTAGCAAGACCTTTGATTCAGTGCCTCATGGGCAGCATGGGGAGAAGCTAACTGGTGTAGGGGTAGGGGCAAAAATGATGAAATGGATTACAAGCTGGCTGAGTGGCAGGCTGCAACAGATGGTGGTGAGAGGGGAGATCTCAACTCCAAGGCCAGTGATGAGTGGGGTGCACAGGGCTCTGTGTTGGGGCCAGTATTGTTTGGGCTCTTCATATCAGACATTGCACACTGGGTGGTGAGCAAGGTCAGTCTGGTCACTGATGACACCAAAATCGGAGCAGTGGTGGATGGAGAGTAGGGATGGAAGCAGCTGCAAGGGGACCAACGGAAGCTAGAGGAGTGGTCAGAGAGGTGGCAGCTGGGGTTCAATGGCAAGAAGTGTAAGATTATGCACAGTAGACCAGGAACATCACAAAAACAATGTAGGTTACACAGTGCTCTCAGTAAGGTTCAACATACTCAGTTCAATACAGACACAAGCACAGAAGAGGAAAGGAGAGACAGAGAGTTGTATGGAAGGCAGGCAGGGCCCACTGTAAGTTCTGGATCAGGGGCTCCACAACTGAGCAGACGCAATAGACTAGAAGACCTTCTGCTGGGTATTTTGTATGACTGTAAGTAACAACTGGGCAATTGCAACAATAAATGAATGAAGAAAAGGGGAGAAGGTAGGTAAGCTGCAACAGAAATAAACAGTTACTACTGACTATTTAAAATTTGTAACATTTTCCTTTCTGCCATTTTTTTCATTTTATCCCTCGAGCCACCAGCCACCTGGTACCTCTGCTCGGTCACAGACCACAGACTTCCACCCCCCACAATGGCTGTGACCATCCGATACCCCATGGATTGCCCCCTAGGTGGGGCTGTAGCACCTTTGGCACAATGCCGCAGATGTCGAGATAGGTCCAAGGGCTGTCCTGGGGGCTAATTGAAGCCATGGCAGACGTCATCAAGGGCGGCTGCACCTGTTCCCTTTTTCCTGATTTTCTCTGTGGGGGATGGGGATATGTAATGCTGTCCTCCATCTGCCTCATCTCCTAGACTTGCTAGTCGCTGGTAGCTGTGCCACCCCCAGCCTCCGCCAGGGGTTTGTTGAGCACCAGGTGCACTCCCCACCTTCCCCCCAGAGAAGGACAGCAGTCCTTGGGATGCTTCATCCTTCTCCCCTGGCTGGCCCTCCAGTGACCTGAGTCCTTTCCTGAACCCGGGTCTCTGGCATCGCAAACGGAAATCCAACCTTTTCTGGTTCTACTAGCCTTTGGAAAAACAATTGGAACTACTGTAGTTAACAATGACAAATATCTTGGTATGTAGCTTGGCTGTTCCTAACCTTTCAGCTATCATGTTGACCAACTATGTAGAAAGTTAACAAGAGTTGGATGGTTCCAACATGGATGGTTTGCTTTTTATGTTATCTTTGTTTATTTTACACAGTAGCAACCCCTTACTGTCTCACCATTCTCATTGTTATAATAGTAATTATGAGGACCACATCCCATGTCAGTTTTACAGGCTTTCTGTATATAGCACCCACAAGGTGAGCTTTCACACAGTGGTACAGCTTTTCAGTCAGATTTCCTTAGCTCTACACAGTGATTGAAGTTCATCCATCACCAGGCAATTAGTTTCTTCCCACCATCAAACTCACTTTTAGCCCCCTCATACAGTATAATAATTTTTCATTCTCTGATGGGCCAGGCTGTACATCAGACACATTCAGTAGTTGGAGGGAGAGGGACATATATATTTTTTAATTCCCTGATGGAGAAGGTTGGGCACCAGACCTATCAGCAGGGACACTGGTTTACCGTGATTGAGAAAGAGCAAATTCCGTTTTGCACATTGGAAAAACCGGTATTGTCACCGGTGTCTGCCAATCCAAAATCTGTTTTTACCGGTGTTTTGTTTTGGGTATTTTATTTACCTTGCATATTAGCAATTTTGACGTCCACTATTTTACATACGTCCATCCTTGCACCAATTTTGTTATTTTGATAGGTACAAGATGTGATGGCAGCAGCAGCACAGTAGCGCCCAACCCTCAAGTGTGATGGCAGTGTCAACAGCACTATTTGTCTCACTCTATCCCTCAGACACTGCACTGTAGCCCCCACCCTCTGTTGCATTGTCTGCAGAAGGACTACAGCTCCAATTCCTCAGGTGTTACAGCAGTAGCAACAGCACTATGTCCCTATTCCTCAGGTTTGACTGCAGCATGACCTCATCCCTCAGATGTCGTGGTGACACCAACACAGCCAACTCCTCCAGGTACCAACACAGCCAACTCCTCCAGGTACCAACACAGCCAACCACTGGAGCATGGCACAAACTCTGCAGACTGGCATGCATGTTGGGAAAATGGTTCTGTGGCACTCTGCTCTTCCACCCTTCCTCTGAGGCCAGAACCATTTTTCCCCAGCATGTGAACCAATCCACCCAGCCCGTCCCTCTGCCGACCAACAGTGCCACCCCACCCAGCAGCATCTTCCCTTCCTTGCTTTCCCATTCAAATAAAATCAGCAGGACTATCCAAAACATAAGAACTTACTAGACTATTGAAGGTACATAGAAAGGCAGTAGTCATGTGGCAGCAGATGGTGGCAAGGCAGGTCAGGCACAGCAGAAGACAGAAAAACTGCAGGTCAGTAGCACAAGGCTGCTAGTAGGGCACATGAGCAGCAAAGTTTGCAGAGCACTTCAGTACAGCCACTCCCCCCCCCCGGATGCACTGAGACCTTTATGACCACTCGTTCCACCCTGATCCCAACAGACCAGCTTGGCCAGTCTTCCCCACCCGATGGACCTGCACGGCCACTCGTTCCTCACCCCAACAGACCTGCATGGCCACTTGTCCCCATCCCGACCTGCACGGCCACTGTCCCCACCCTGACGGACATGCACAGCCACTTGTCTCCACCCCGATGGACCTGGATGGCCACTCGTCTCACCCCAACAGACCTGCATGGCTACTTGACCTTCCCCAGTGAAGCTGCAGGGCCACTCGTCCCACCCCGACCAACCGGCACAGCCACTCTCCCCACCCTAACAGACCAGCGAGACAACTTTCCCCACCCCAAAGGAACAGCCCCAGCCCCTCTCTGTAATCCAATGGACCAGCCAAGCCACTCTGCCTCACCCTGGAGAAGCCAGTATTTAGTGGTACATAAAGGACTGGAGAGAGAATTGAGCAGATTTATTTTAAGGGCACAAATCTGGGCAACAGTCAATGCCGGCAAATCACCCCGAGACCACCAAACAGACCATCCCCCCAGCCCCAAACACAGACATTGCACACATTTGGGCAGACGGCCCTCTCCAACCCAGCCACAAATCTGTCAGTAGAGACACGGCCAGCAAGATACCCCAGCCCCAAACACAGACAGACCCCATGAACAGCCTCCCCCAGACACACAGCCAAACATGGAGAGTCCTCACCGTCCCACAAACATGGACAGCCTCTCCTAGACACACAACAAGCAAACCACCCCAAGACACCAAACACAAACCACCATCCCCTCCCAGCCCCACCAAACACAGACAGCCCCCTTAGACCCAAACACAGACAGCCCCCCAGCTCCAAACATGAACAACGCCCCTCATAGAGCCAGAAACCACACCAAAACCAAAGACTGACCATCCCCAGCCCCAAACACTGTCCATCCCTAGCCCCAAATAATGTACAGTCCACCCACCCCACCAAACACATGCAGATTCCTTCAGACCCCAGCCAGCAAATCACATCCCCAGACACCCAGCCAGCAAATTTCCTAAACCCCCCTCAGATACACAGCCAGAAGTACGCCTCCCAAAAGCACCCCTACCATGACACAGCCATCACCCCAGATATGTGGCCAGCACCTCCAACATACACACTGCCAAAAACATTAGGTTAATTTAACAGAATTAGAACAGCAGGGACTCTCTCCATTTTGTTTCCACATCATCTAAGCAGCATTGCATCACAGAGTGGATAATTTGGCACTACGGAACAGATAATTTGCGATGCAGGCTACAAAAACTTTCAAATGAGAAGGCAGGCTTTACATTAAATAAAGTGGCAAAGTGACTGCGAGTCAAGTCGGTCAAGTCCCCCCTCCCCGATCATGAGGTGCATCAAAGGCACTGTATGTGCCACACTGCCTGCCTTAAAACTAAGAACACAAATGATGGGGAAAAGAAAATTATTTAAATCAGAGCATACTAACCACGAGTTGACAACTAGGTGAGATCCATCAGCAGGCATGGCAGCCCGACTGTAGAAACATTTTATCAGCAAACTTGTGTGTCCTCGCTGTGCCACGGCTTCCTCATACAAATAATTATAAACATAGTTATACTCATAAACCACAGAAATAAAATAAGCACTGAGCACATTTCAGTAAGCACTAGGGGAAACTGATAAGGGAGAAAATAAACAATGTCGTGTGAGCCATGGACAGCACACAATGAAATGCCGCGGCAGAGACAAATTATTTCAGCACAGCTCCACAAGAATAATTTTCACAGTTTAGCATTTAAAATTGCACACCTACTTGAATCAGAGGATACAGAAGGCTCTAGTCACAATTAGGCAGCAAAAATGAATCAGAACACCAGCTAGAAGCAGTGAGGAAGAAAGAAAAACACACTCTGCTGTGCTTTTAAGGGCTGCAGTTCACAACACTCCGAAAACAAATGCTAATTCTGTTTCCGCGCGGAAATACCGCGGGCCAATCAGGAATCCATTGGCAGTTCCGTTTATCCGCACATGCAGAAAACCAGTGTCCCTGCCTATCAGGTAGTTGGGGGGAGAAGGCTAGATGTTTTTATTCTCTGATGGGTCAGGCTGGGCATCAGACCTGTGAAGTAATTTAGGGAAGGAACAAGATTTCTGCTGTTTGTAGCTAATGTTTCAGCTAATGCTTTTAAAGAAAGTGGGGATCATGTCTTTCTACCTTATCTAAAGTAGCATGACATAAAATCACAATCTTTTTTCCTTGCTTGTTGTTATGCAACAAATGTACAGTATCACAAAGCAAAAATAAACTTTCTTTATAGATTTAGAATACTAAAGCAGGGCCTTACTCAAAGCAGAATATCACAATAAACTCAACTTCTACTAAAGTCTTCACGCTTTGTTATTTTGCTATTTTCAAGTTTAGTTTTAACCTGAAATAGAATAGATCCTTTAGTGCCTGTTGTAGTGCCCCCATGTATTTGAGAAACTGTCATGGCAAAAAGAATGTTTTGCCAATAAGCTATAGTTACTCAATGGTCATACTTCCCATATGTTAGGTCCTAAAAGATCATTTTAAATATTTTCACTCTTAGAGTCAGGTGTGTTGTTACTCTGTACTGGATTAGAAAACTGTTACTCAGCTCCGAAAGGGTCTTTTACCATCTGTTTAAACTGAGCTGTGAACAACCTGTGTTCCAGCTCTATAAACAAACAAACCACTTCTTCCAGGTTCCTGACAAGCCATAAAAAGTAGCTTAACCATGTTTGGTCAGTATCATTGGCTTTTGTTCCATATACAGTAGTTATGAATGCTTTGCATCTATCTCAAATTATGCAACACTCAATGAGAAAGACTAAAACTGTTTTTATGTTGACTAAGTGTTGTTTTGCAAATTTTTTCTCTCCTGCTTCAGCATCTGATTCCTCCCTTTGTTTTGCAGTCACTGGCTAGAATACTTTTAATTGGATCTCAGTTGTTTTTGTATTATATTGAGAGGGTGGAAGAGATACTTCCTAGCTTCTACAAGTATCAAATGGTACATCAGCTCTGCTGTTCTTTGCCTTCTTTCATTGTAATCACATAGTAGCACAACTCTTAGTTTTAACTAGGTAATTCAATTTTTCTTTTCAGAAAAAATAAAGCATAGTTTTCTGTTCAGAAAGCTGTGCAGACTGAAAGTTTATTAGTACTTCATCTCTAAATTCATTCATTGTTAAAGCCTGGCAAAAGTTGTGAATGACACTCTAGTGGAATTTTGTGAAATCTTGCAACCTTTGCAAAATGTTCTGAACTTCCACCTTTTGTGAAATTGGAAACCTTCTGAACGTATTTGGTGAAGTTTCACCCTGTTCCATGATTTTCTCACTGAACTGAAGAATAACATCCATGAACTGCATAACTAATATATTAATCTGCAATTCATGTAATTATTTCTCAGTTCAGTGACCAGTTCTGCACCATCCCTAGTAAATAGTTCAGTTCAGTTCTCACATCTGGCACTTGAGTTAATATCCCAGTATTACACTGTAGTGCAGCACGAGGGGTGCTGCACTTGAGGTGCCCCCTATCGGATGAGATGTTAAACCGAGGTCCCATCTGCTTGGACTGGTGGTAGTTCAGGTGGATGTTAAAGATCCCATGGCACTTATCGAAAAGAGTAGGGGAATTTCCCCGGTGTCCTGGCCAAATTTCCCTCATTCACTAAGAATACCACCAACAGCTTAATCTGGTTCAAGGTCAGTTGGCATTCATCTGTATCCCCCTCTCGTGCCTGCAAATAGGCAGGATTTGTCTAGTGCACTTACCCGGTCAACAAAAACTAAATAAATAAATAAAATAGAAAAAAAATTACCTGGTGCCTAGTGGCACTCCCCACCTCTGATCTCTGGCCCCCTATTAAATGAATGTTTCCCTGCTGTCTAGTGGCACCATCCAGCCTCTGTTCACCAACCTGCTATTACATAAATGTTTCTGGGGTGTCTACTGGCACTCTGATTGCCAGCCCCCTATTAAATGTTTCTTTGGTTTCTAGTGGCAGCACCCATCCTCCAATTGCCAGCCCCTATTAAATTACATTTATTAAATAAATGTTTCCCTGGTATCTAGTGGCATGCCCCCACCCCACCCTCTGATGACTCATTGCAGATTAGCTCCTTGGCATATAGCAGCCCCCACACCACCCCACCAAGTTGAGAACACCAACCTGTCCCCATTACCATAATCTTTGGTGCCATGGGGAGCCCTTACAGTGACCAACACAGACCTCTGGTCACTGCCTCAGCTGGCCACCATATACAATGACAGGGAGTGCCCACAGTCCCTATCATTGCATATGGCAGCTGGTGAATGTGGTGAGAGGAGGGCTGTTCTGGTCACCGTATGGGCTCCCTACAGCACTGAGGATCATGGAAAAGGAGGTGGCAGATTGGGTACTATATCCAGTATGGGTGGTATGGGGGGCTGCTAGACACCAGGGAGTTAAATGGCAGCGAGTGATTAGCGGGTGGGGGGGGTTCTACTAGACACCAGGAAGCATTTATTTAATAAGGGCAGGTGATTGAGGTGGAAGGGTGCCATAGACACCAGGGATTACCCAGTTAGTATTATGGGCAAATGATCAGAGGGGTAGGAGGTGCCATTAGACACCAGGAATCATTACATAAATATTGGGGCTGGATGGGAGGATAGAGAGGTGCCACTAGACCCCAGGGAGGAAAGCATTAAATTAATATGGGGCCAGATGCACATTCATACATTCATTCTGCAGTTCAGTGAATGACTCACTGAACTGTTGAATGAATGTATGCATTTAGATTCATGTTTTAAATTGCCAAAATAATTTCTGCAGAACTGACCTCTGACAGTGATCTGTTCTGTGGAATGTTTTTACAGTTTAATACATTAATCTGCAGTTAATACATTCATTCCACTTTTGTAAGTCAGAATTTCTGTAAAGTTCCCAAAAGATTTCTGAACTGTTCTGGAAGTGGAACTCCAACTTCCACAAATTCTGCTGGTGAAAGTTGCTTTTTGGCAATGCACTATTCATTGTCATGTTTGTCAGCACTGGTTGGGGGCTAGCCTAAGCAACCAGAGGATTTTTTCAGTGTATCACCTTGGTCAGCTTCATGATCCTGTGAGATTCCACACTTGCTCATCTAGCTATCATGCACTGTTCTTGTAGATAATAGGAAGTTAGCATATGGTTATAGACAGCTGCAAGGAGTAATAAAAACACCCACCACTCACCCATTGGCAGTTATAAAAAAATATGTTCCAGCCCCTAATGAATTTTAATTGGGCATCTACAAATCACTTCCTGACTTTGTTCACATTAGAAACTGGTCTACTTTGCAGGCTACCAGCCTGATACAATAGGTCTCTTATTTAGAAATAATGGTTGTTTTAAAAAAGGATTAAATAAAAACATGTTTTGACTACTTTTCCCCAACTTTTAGATTATTGAGAATTATTATACTAAAATGCTTTGCAGTTTACCTTGCAAACCTGGTTGCATTATACCGTATGATAAAAAGACAGACAAAAATAGTGGCTTCACACCTTCCCAGCAGTAGAACCTTTATCAAAACTAAAAATAAACAAGAATGGTGCACCCACCTCTCTGTTTGGAAGCCCAGGTACTATGCCCCATAAAGAGACATGTGTAATGCAAACATATTGCCTTCAATGTTTATTCCAACAGATTGAATGCAATCACAGCCAATTCACATAAAATGAATATGTGATCATGATATACTGTACAGTGTAGTGCATATAAACTGATTACAGTATTTCAGCAGCTGGCTTGAGTGCTACACAATTCCATAATATACTGGGCTGGCTCACACTAGGTGCTGTTACTCAGGTTGGCCCATTCTACTGTCAGTGACTATACTGTCTATCGAGCTCTTCCGGTAGGACACATGATGAGTCACTGAGGAGAAACAATTGTAGCAGAAGTTTGTAAAAGTCTGTTTCTTTTCTAGAAGAGGTATGCCACTGTTGCCTAACTAGAAAATCATTGTTACTAACCTTTCAAGACTATCTTTGGTGTCCCTGAGAAAAGAAGGAAAGAGGAGGAGAGATGCAACTGTTCAGCATTCTGTGTTCTGGGTTCACGAGCTCAAGAGTTCCCAGGCAAAGTGACAGGTCTCTGGATATCCTCTGGTGGAGTGAGGAGTTGTAGCGGTGGATTAAGCCAAGCACACCGAGGAAAGATTCAATCTATAGGCCTGCCTTTACGGGACCTGAGGAATATACTGCATATGACATTGTGGTTTGTCTACTTTGATGCAGTCAGGCATAGCATTCCATCCTATTTATCTATATTTCATTTAAACTGCACTTTGAAAATAAATTGTAACCTGTGTTACATGTTTTCCTACTAATCTGCTGAGTTTGTGAAAGGTTGCTGCAGGTTTAACCCGGAACTAACCGGGTGCATATGAATAGTACTCGATTTTTACATATATTCTGTATTGTACAGGATTCCCCCAGTACTATTTAAGGGGTGATAAATTGTTTGCTGGTTTTACAGAAATTTTTTTAATATACAGCACTCAGGAATGAGGATAACTTACTGCTGAGCTATGCTAAGGTAAATATCATTGGATGGAAAACAATTGAATTAAGCACCAACAGATTTGAGAGGAGGCTTCCATGATTTAGGAATTATATCCAAGGAAGGACTAAAACTTCTAAGGATTCATCTGGGGCATAGTTTTTTTACTAATCCTGAGAGCCAGATAAATATAAGAAACTAAAGTGTTAGAAGTGAAGAAGTAAGAACTGAAGACGGATCTGAATAATTGAAAGGACTAATTTTACCAAGCATTTGAAAGAGACTCTAGAACTGACTTGAACTGATTATTGTGTTAAGAAGTTGGACCTTAGAGGAAATAAAGAAAAGAGAATTCACAAGGGAAGCTACAAGGAAGTCGGAGTAACATATATTTACTTAAGTTTGCTGGACTTTGCTGGTTTTTTTGCTGGATTGGACTTTAAAGTACTTATTTAAACTAGTGCACTATTACTGGAATTTTCACTGGTGTTGGTATTTGAGTTTTATATATAGGCCATACATTTGCATTTTCTTTTTTTTTTCTTTGCATTGTGTTGTTATTACTGTGAATATGCCTGTACTGACTAGGGGAATGATAAATAATAAAAGTACTAAGGAACCACTTAGAAAAATTGGTAAAGGAAACAAGAAACAGCTTTCAAGAAAGGAAGAACAATTAGGGCAATTAGAATAACGTCAGATAAGAATTGTGGGAGTATTGGGGGAATGGGGTCTTAGACAAAGAGGAATTGGATAAGGAAAGCAGTGTGCTTACTGATAAGGTTAATGAGGGTCTATCGAAAGTTCCATTAAAGGATAGAGAAATTAAGGTAATTAAGGTGGATAAAAACAAGATGACACATAGAAACATAGAAACATAGAAACATAGAATCTGATGGCAGATAAGGACCACTTGGCCCACCCAGTCTGCCCATTTCCCTACCTGATGGATAAGCTGCAGATTCTAGTTAATCAACAGCTTACTTCCCCCACCACTAGAATAGCCTTATGCCTGTCCCATGCATTCTTGAATTCTCCCACTATTCCTGACTCCACAACCTCCTCAGAAAGGCTGTTCCATGTATCCACAACTCTCTCTCTGTGAAAAAAATACTTTCTAACATTACCTCTGAGATGTCCCCCTCTAGCTTCAAATTGTGCCCCCTTGTTCTTGCACATCTCTTCTTCTGAAAGATACTACCCTCTTGTACCTTGTTAATTCCCTTCAGATATTTGAAAGTTTCTCTCATGTCCCCCCTCTCCCTCCTTTCCTCAAGGGTATACATATTAAGCTGCTTTAGTCTCTCCTCGAATGTCTTCTGGTGCAGACCTTGCACCATTTTGGTTGCCCTTCTCTGAACAGCCTCCACTCTGTCTATGTCTCTGCAGAGATGGGGTCTCCAGAATTGCATGCAGTACTCCAGAAGGGACCTCACTAACTGTCTGTGGAGAGAGATAACAACTTCTTGTTTTCTACTGTTGATGCCTCTCCCTATGCATCCCAGTATCCCCCCCGCCCTCCTTACTGCCTTCTCACATTGCTTGTCCACCTTTAGGTCATCTGATATAATTACTCCTAGGTCTCTTTTGATTTTTGTTGTTGTTATTAACTCTCCCCCATTGTGTACTCTTCCCCTGGGTTTTTGTTTCCCAGATGTATTACCTTGCAGTTCTTTGCATTGAATCTGAGCTGCCACATATTTGACCACTCCTCCAACCTTGCCAAGTCCCTTTTCATTCTCTCCACCCACCTTGTGTATCAACCCTGTTGCAGATCTTTGTGTCATCTGCAAAGAGGCATACCTTTCCCTCCAGGTGTTCTCCAATGTCACTTATAAAGAAATTAAAGAGGACTGGTCCCAGTGCCAAACCCTGACACACTGCGCTAGTTACCCTCCTTTCTTCACTGTGGACTCCATTTGCTATTACCTTTTGTGTCTTTAAAATCCTTTAAAACCATTAAATCTCCCTCCCCACAGAGTTCTATGAGAATAACAGGGCTAAGACTCACTTAAAGAAGGATTTGGTGATTTCAGTTCTTGGGCTGACACAGCCTTCTGTTTGGAATTTATGGAAAGATAAAGAGCAAAAGACAATGCAAAATGAACAAGGTGAACAAAAAACAAGTAAGGCTGTGATCCCAATATTATTTAATCAGAATAATATAGAAAAACCTGAATATTTGGGTTCTCTGCTGTCCTTTGCACAAGAGTCTGAGTTAATTGAACAGGCAAATAATGAAGTGAGTAACATGGCAGAAACCATTCAATCTAATAACAGAATGGAAGAAAAAATGTAAGAATTTAATAAAATAAAAATGAGTCTTATAGATAGTTGTAGCTCTCCATTTTTACTGTCTCAAAATAAAAAGGAGGGTATCAGAGACTGCCAGCAAAAACAGGAAGTAGTAACACCTGAAACCTTATGGTCCACAAATGATAAGACTCAATTTATGAGCCCTACTGAAGAAGACACACCACATTTGGATCCTTGACTAAGGGATGTGTAAGGGCACTTAGGGATCCACTACTGGCTAATGCTATGATATACGATCAATTGATTAAAATTCTCCAGAACCTCTCATTTGTAAAAGGAGTTTGTCTGGAGAATAAAAATAAAATTGATTGAATGTATAACAGAATGGTTAATGAACAGTGGGATAAAAAAGCACTAGACTGAAAGGATCAGATCTGTGTAGTATGGAGGTGGGTAAAGGAATAAAATATCTCAAACAGATGGATTTAACCTTAGAGATGGAGGATGGAACAAATTCTCACATAGTTTAAGAAGCCATGGTGAATGGAACAAACATACATAGAGAGAGTGAATTAGTAATGCTGCCAGAGGGATATGAACAAAGTGACAATGTTGAAGAATTAAGATCAAGGAACCCTGAGAAATGGAAAAAGGGTATTGAACAAAAGAAAAGATATGGAGAATTTATGACAAACAGAAATGGAAACAAAGACAAAGTTCAGGAACAAACTGCCCATTTAGAGAAGATGGGTAATCTACAAAGTACTAATGAAGTAACTCAATGGAATAATAGCAAAATATACAAGGTACACAATGGTGAGGATAGTGTGAACAGTAAAGGGAGAAAATGGAAGGAGATTAGATTAGATAAAGAGAGTGAGGTATAAAACCCTCTAGTAAGAAAATTAAAATCTAATAGGAATACTCTAACTAAGGTTAAAAAGGAAACTGAGGGAAACAAAGTAAGAAGAAATGAAGGGAAAATGAAGAATAAACAACATTTTAATAATAAGAGGGATAAGAGCAAGGAAAAAACAAAGGCAAAGGTAATATCAGTATATAAGCAGGAAACATTAACAGAAAAAGAAAATAGTACTGAAGCTTGTAGTTATGAACAGGATGATGAGACAAAAACAGACAAAACAAGATGGATGGTTAGGGAGACAGAATTGAAAATTCTAAATAACTTGAGAAGTATTCTGTATAGAACACTGGAGACTGACTTTGTCCTACCTTTGTATAAGGTCCCCATCATGCCGAAGAAACTGAAATGAAACTGAATGAAAATTTAAAGCAATTTATATGATCAGTCTTGCAAAGTAAACTTGCAGTGAGACATTTATGTCTAAATTTAGTATTATAAGTCCTTTAATTGCTACAGAGATGGTTTTATTGCTCTCTGATCAATATTTTGCACTAAAGGCTATTGAAAATCAGAAAATGGGATTGAGGGAAATGGGAATGGAATTAGACAAGGTGGCAGGCATTAAATCATTTCCCCCCCCAGAGTTCTATGAGAATAACAGGGCTAATACTTATTTAAAGAAGGATTTGGTGATTTCAGTTTTGGTCTGAATAGTTTCTCATCGGAACCAAATATAATCTTCATGCTAAGGTTATAGATCTGTTACAGAATTTAACTAAGGGTAACAGGTTGAACAAAATGGTTAAATATGTGAAAAGACATGAGAAGTGAGGACAAATTTCAATTTGGGTAAAGAATGAGAAAGATTACAGACATATTCTCTCCAAAATGGAGTTACTGGACAAAGTGGAAATATATTTGCATGGTGAATGTGAAGTATCAGAAGGACAGTGAACCAATATCAAATATTGCAGAATATGGAAGACTGATATTTATTAGACAAAGACTCTAATCTAAGTAAGAAAGAGAGCTCAAACAGATACAGTGTGTTATCATGGAATATAGCAGGTATAAAAGACAGATTATACAATGTGGTAAATCGAATTGCCAAATCCTGCAACCTGATTGGTTGGCTGGTACCTTTTCCAACATGGTAAATCCTCCAGTGTACCCACTGGAAAAAGTTCCAGCCAACCTTATATTGTGCCAATCCAGTCGCTTTCACTTCAAATGAAACTGCCGCGATTTGTCCTGTCTCCTTCGTTAAAACACCACGGTAAATTTTTTACAAAATTACATCCTCTTTCAAAGTGTAGGGACCTCAGTGAGTTAGAAAATAGTTAAAAAAGCATTAAAGAAAGAACATTTGCCATTGTATAATAATTTATCCCTCCAGGGTGTGGGTATATTGGAGGACTTAACACTACTAGTGTGGATCGGTGACTCGGCTGCGCCTCGTGACCGAACCACACCAGTCATGGTAAATCCCCCAGTATACCTACACCCTGGAGTGATAAATTGCTTAATTAGCAGATCCATCCTTCATAGAATACATGGCACAGTTTTACTGTATACAGTATGTATTCAGGAAACCTGGTCCAGAAAAGACTTAAAATTAAATGGTTACAAAGGATTTTTTAAATGCACAAGTAGCACTAAAAAAATTTGGCAGATTGTCAGGAGGATTAAACACATGGTGTAAAATAATAGATAATGTGGAACACATTGAAATTGATGTAGATTTAGAACACATCCTGCCTGTTAAAATGGTAATAAATTGCAATATATAATCATTAATGTATATTTTCTGTCAAAATCTTCTAATTATGCTGAATTTTGAGATATAGACAAATTAGTTAAGTTAATAAAAAGCTGCTATGCAACTGATCCAGGCAGTAAGTTTATAATAATGGGCAATTTTAATGCCAGGGTGGGACACAACCAGAAAATATCTGAGGAATGAGCCTGGGTATGTGAGGCTCTGGATCCTAATCTCCTTAGATTAGAAAGGAGTTGTAGAGACTTAAATCATTGTGAAAGAAGATTGAGACTTATAGAAGCTATGGAAAATAAGGTATTGATAATGATTAATAGGAGGACAAGGGGAGATATTGAAGGAGAATTTGCTTATATAGGAACCAGGGGGTCCTCAACAATAGATCTAAGTTAGATATCTCTTGAATTGATTATATCGCTGGTTGATCTTAGGACTGGGCTAAGAACAGAAAGTGAACATTGTCCTTTAGAAATTAAAATAAATCTTTGGTTAAATTCTAAACACCAGGTAGCAAGGGATGAAGGTATCATTAGGGCAAGGAAAGGGATTAGATGGGATTGATTATCAGAATTTAAATCCATACAATTAGTAACAGATTATGGAATCAGAGAAGAACTAATTAGTTTAGAACAACTTAACAAAGCAAAAGAATATGTTTCCAAGTTTAGTGAAACTATGAAGACTACATCATCCTAATAATGAACATCGCAATTAGTAAGGAAAAGAAAGGGAGTAAATTGTATGATCAAGAATGTAGGAAATGTAAAAAGAGTTAAATAAATGTGTTAGAAAAATGTATAAACATCCAACTAAAACCAATAAAACCAACCTGAATGAAAAGGAAAGATTATAAAAGGTTATTGGAAGAAAAAGGGAAAAGTATAGGAATAAAATGTGGGACCATAGGAACATAGAAACATAGACTTTGACGGCAGATAAGGACCGCTAGGCCCATCTAGTCTGCCCATTTCCCTACCTACAGGATAGGCCGCAGATCCTAGTTAACCAACAGCCTTTATCTTCCTGGCCCCCACAAGAATTGCCTTATGTCTGTCACATGCATTCTTGAATTCTCCCACAGTTTTAGACCCCACAACTTCCTCAGGAAGGCTGTTCCATGCATCCACTACCCTCTCTGTGAAATAATACTTCCTACATTGCCCCTGAACCGCCCTCCTTCTATCTTTAAATTGTGTCCTCTTGTTCTTGCAAGTCTCTTTCTGAAAGATGCTACCCTCTTGGACTTTGTTGATTCCCTTGAGGTACTTGAAAGTTTCTATCATGTCCCCTCTCTCCCTTCTTTCCTCAAGGGTATACATATTAAGCTCCTTTAGTCTCTCCTCATACGGCTTCTCTTGCAGACCCTGCACCATTTTAGTTGCCCTCCTTTGGACTGCCTCTATCCTGTCTATGTCCTTGCGGAGATGGGGTCTCCAGAACTGGACACAGTATTCCAGATGGGGTCTCACCAACTGTCTGTACAGAGGGATAACAACTTCCTGTTTTCTGCTGCTGATGCCTCTCCTATACATCCCAGTATACCCTCGGCCCTCCCTACTGCCTTCTCACATTGCTTGCTAACCTTAAGGTCATTTGATATGATTACCCCAGGTCCCTTTCCTGTTTTGTTGTTGTTACTACCTCCCCCCATTGTGTATTCTTCCCCTGGCTTCTTGTTTCCCAGGTGCATTATTTTGCATGTTTTTGCATTGAATCCTAGCTGCCATACATCTGACCATTCCTCCAACCTTGCCAAGTCCCTTTTCATCCTTTCCACGCCTCCTTGTGTATCAACCCTGTTGCAGATCTTTGTGTCATCTTCAAAAAGGCATACTTTTCCTTCCAGTCCCTCTGCAATGTCACTGATGAAGACATTAAAAAGGACTGGACCCAATACTGAACCCTGCGGTACCCCACTAGTAACCGCCCTTTCTTCAGAGTGGACTCCATTTACAATTACCTTCTGTGTCCTGTTTTCCAGCCAATGTTTTACCCAGGCTACCACCCTGGGACCCACTCCCAGGCTGGTTAATTTGACTATCAATCTTTTGTGTGGGACTGTGTCAAATGCCTTGCTAAAGTCTAGGTAGGCCGTGTCCACAGCCCCTCCCTGGTCCAATTCAAAATAATAATTAGAGAGAATGATAATAAGACATTCTGGCAATTAGTTGTTGTGGGATGGGATGAGATACCAGAACTGATAGAGACTTATATAGACCCCACATTCTGGGAAGAATATTTCAAATAAATATTCTTCACACATGATTTAGAGCAATATAAAGAATTGGATAAATGGATCCCATCTAGCTTTGAAATCTCTGTAGATTAAACAAATTGAGCTATCTCTGAAACAAAGAGACATAAGGCCCCAGGCCAAGATGGAATCCCTATGGATGTAATTTTGGATGATCCTTTTTTGTGAACCTCCGTATTGCTAGGTTTATTTAATAACATAATCCAAATGGGTATAATCCCACTTACTTGGAGAGAAAATAGCATTATTCCAATTTTTAAGAAAGGGGATTGTAGAAACCCCAGTAATTATAGGTCGATTAGTCTGTTGGATAATTCCCAAAAAAATGTCCAAAGATTTTACTTAATAGGTTGATGGATTGGATAATCAAGGAACACATTTTGGATGAGGGTCAGGCTGGTTTTATGCCAGGGCACTCCACTATAGATCATTGTTTTTTTCCCTGACACACATACATAAATATATAAAAATAAAAAAAATGATTTTGTGTCCTTGTGCATTTAATGGCAGCTTTTGATAGAGTGGTTAGAAAAAAGCTTTGTGATGTATTAGATAGCAAGGGTTTAGATCAAAGTATATTAAAGTTAATAAAAAAACTCTATCAAGACAGTCTCACCTCAGTACACTATAATACAGTGAGTGACAGTACTAATAAATTTCAATCTGAAACTGGTCTTAGACAGGGCTGTGTTTTATTGCCCATTTTGTTTAATCTATTTCTCAGCAAAGTATTGGTAGGGATGAGGGATGCAGAGCTGCACATGCCTATTCTAGGGTCCAGGGGAAGCCCATACCTGGCATACGCTGGCAATGTGGTACTGATCTCCATAAGCTATTTTGGGATAAAAAGGAGTTTGAAATGATTTTATGAGTGTACTAAACTTGACCTGGAGATCAATTTCAACAAAACAAAGTACATGATATTTAACAATAGTTTTATTGGAAAAGGCAGGATGTGCTAATTAAAGTGTAATAATAATGAAATTGAGTTTGTGAGAAAAGTTTGTTAACTTGGTATAGTATTCACATATAATCTTAACTGGAGAGAATATATTTAGTCAATAACTGAAAGGATAGAGAAAGTAATGCCATCATTTGAGAGGTGTAATTATAAATATGGAGGCCAATCAGTGAAGGGCCCACTTAGGGTATTAAATGCTAAAGTACACTCACATATTTTATATGGGGCAGAGATATGGGGGTTGGACAAGACAGAACTATAGGAAATAATAATAAATACATTTTACAAACACCTTTCGGTATTACCGAAAGGTGCTGCATCATGTTTAGTCAGACAAGAGATAGGTCAACTTACAATGAAATGCAGTGTAGAAGTAAGACTGGTTAATTATTGGTTTAAAGTGTAAAACATGCAAGATTTTTTTTTTAGTGAGAATATGTATAGAAGAGATGTTAATATATAAATTGGATGGCTTCACCTTCCTCTGCACTATTATTTTGAAAATTTTGATTAAGCCATATGGCCTACTGGCATTGTTGATGGAAAGTTATAGAATTTCTCATGGAGAAATAAAGGAAGTTATTAAGATTAGAATAAAAGATATTTACTTCCAAAGGGAAACAGCTATGGCCAAAAATTACAAACATAGTAAATGGTTGGCTAACCACGTGAAGTGGCAACCTGGTATGCATCAATATTTACATCTAATAAAAAATCCTAATAACAGAAGAGCCTTTACCAAGTTTAGATTTGGATATATAGAAAGTAACATTCTGAATAAAACATGTGGTATTGACAATCTAAAATATGTGCTTGTGGAAAAGATGAAGATTCTTCAATACATCTCCTCTTATTCTGTCCTCTATATAAGTCACATAGGAATTTCTATTTAGATGAAATATTATTCAAACTTGATATGGAACCAGCCTACCAGTTCAATTATCTTTTAAAAACAAATAACACATTGCATTTAGAAAGAATATCTCAATTCTGTAGGATAATTGAATATAAAAAGTTACAGATCCAAAAATAAATTCCTATACTAGAAAATTGATTGTTGTAAACTGACAAAAGATTTGCACTAAGTAATAAAATAGTGTAATAGCAAGCATCTATAGAGTATTTATATATTGTTAATTGTCAATTAATATAATACATGGAAAAGGAGAATTGTAATATATATATATATAGTCTATGTCTATTTAATGATATTGAAAAAACTGTTTTCATTTGTTAAAATTAAACTTTTACTACTACTACTGGACTGGCTTGAGTGATACGCAACTGCCATATACTGTATGTATGCTAAAGCAAGGCTTTCCACCAACTTGGTGTGCTTTATCAGTCATTGGGTGGACCATCCTTTCTTATACCAAAGGGCTACATAATTTCTGACCAGAAAAACATGGCATCTGCTTGCAGATGGTGATGACGAGTGGGTGAAGCTGCAAACATTTTAAAGCTCAACTGTGTTTTTAGCAGGTATGCCATTATTTCCAGATTATAAAGGAGTATTAGTCTTCTGATTTTAAGATGTATGAGGTCTACTCCTCTCCAGAATCCTTTCTTTTTCTTGTTTTTAACAGGATTTAACCTATTAGCTGTTAAAAGACCTATCTAATTGGTGCCACAATTGGCCCTGAGCCATGATTAAAGACATGAGAGAGGAGTTCAGTGCTAAGTGATGAAAATGGAGCCTGGTGGTTCAAGTAGCAGAAAAGCAGTAAGGACTAAGTGACAACTGTGAACCAGAGAAGTGTGTGGAGGGGTGCTGTGAGACTCAGATGGGCTACTGTAGGACTGAGATGGCAAACAGAAAACAACAGATAAGCAGAGATTCTACTAGCATCCAGCTTGTGGATTTAACGAAGTGAGTTGGATATTAAACCAAAAAAGCATGCTTGTAGTGAATATTTGACATAAACGATATCAACTGCTAACTCTGTCTCACTGTCTAAGTAGGGAACGAGAAGAGAAGTTGTTAGGAATAGATTCTCTCTATGCATGGTGGTACAATACTATATATTATTTGTTATTGCCTGTAATTACTTGAGTTTTTTTTTTGCATTGTTTCACATTTGAATTCAAATTCACTTGTAAGCCAATCAAATTCAATGATAGCACTGACACAGTGCTGTGAGAAAACATTTCCCCCACAGAATTACCAAAAAAGTTGGAATTTCACTTCCACAAAATTTCATAATGCAGTTTGGCAAATTGCATGAAATGTGGACTTGGAATGGTGGACTGAATGTATGAATTGCATAGTAATGTATTAAACTGTGGAAAGATATTCTAGAGAACTGATTACAGAACTGCAGAATGGTTGCATATATTGTAGATTAATGTATTAAACTGAAGAAAGGAATTCTGTAGAACTGTCATTGCACAGTACAATTGTATCATTCCACAATTCATCCAATTTCATGAAACGGTAAAAATTTGCCAAACACATTCAGAGGATTTAGATGTTGCCATGCTTGGAATTCCAGAACATTTAGTGAAATTTATTTGAATTTGGGATTCACAGTTTCTGCCTAGTATGACTCCAGTAGCAGGATCTAATGGTATAACTGACATCATATGCCAAGATCCTAGTCAGCATCATTTTGCAGTTGTCATTTGCATAGAAGTCTGTACCCACTGCTTCACAGCGGTAAATTATTTTTTCACAGTTTGTCCCAGATATTGTAACCCAAGCTAAGTCTCTATGGGGTATAGAGGTTCTTTTGCTGTTTGAAATTAGCAACATTGTTTCAGTCCCTATACAGTATATGTTGTTTAAACTGCTGTGAATTGTTTATCAGAAATATGCAGAGCTCCACAAGTTTCAATTAAGTCAATTGTTGTATTCATTTTTCAAGTCATTCGGGTAAAATCTAATAATATGGAAATCTTAAACTGCAACTTGGATAGCCACTAGGATTTCACTGCAATATTAATATTTCACATTAGGTATTAAAAAACTGCTTTTCATTTTAATGTTGCTAGAGAGCTATTTATCTGGACTATTGTGATCTGCAAGTCACAAGTGGGGTGCCTCAGGGATCAGTCCTGGGGCCAGTCCTCTTCAATATCTTCATTAGTGACATCGCAGATGGACTAGAGGCTTGTCTGTTTGCAGATGACACTAAGATCTGCAACAGAGTAGATGATCCAGATGGGGTGGGCAGAATGAAAAGAGATCTGGATAAACTAGCAAATTGGTCAGAAGAGTGGCAACTGGGATTTAATGCAAATAAGTGCAAGATCATGCACATAGGGAGAGAAACCCTGAAGCCACCTATAGGCTGGGAAGGGAGTTGCTGGCAGTCACAAAGGAAGAAAGAGACTTGGGCATCATCATCACCGATGACCTGAAATAATCCAAGCAGACCTCTAAAGCAGTAGGTAAGACTAGGGGATGTTAAGGTGTATTAGTAGGGGTATCACAAGTCGTAAGAGGGAGGTAATAATCCCTCTTTGCAAGACACTGGTTAGGCCCCATCTGAAGTACTGCATGCAGTACTGGAGGCCACACCTTCACAAGGACATTAACCATATTGAGGCAGTCCAGAGAAGGGCAACCAAAATGGTGCAGGGACTGCATCAGAAGACATATGAGGACAGATTAACAGAGCTCAATATGTATACCCTTGTACAAAGGAGGGAGAGAGGTAATATGAGTGAGACATTCAAACACCTTAAGGGCATTAACAAGGTGAAAGAGTCTGACATGTTTAAATATAAGAAAAACAGCAGGACAAGAGGACACAGCATGAGATTAGAGGGAGGATGATTAAGGGGGAATGTGAGGAAATTATTTTTCCCAGAAAGGGTGGTGGATGCATGGAATGGCCTACCTCAGGAAGTGGTGGCTATGAATACAGTGCAGGGCTTCAAACAGGCATGGGATAGGCATAAGGGAGCAATACAGATGAGTATGTATAGATAGGCCACTGACAGAGCTAAGGCCGATGGCACATTTATAAGGTAGAAAAAGAAATGGGCAGACTGGATGGGCCTTACGGTCCTTTTCTGCCATCAACTTCTATGTTTCTATGTTTCTACTATCACTGGAAATAGCAGGCAGAGCCAAGAATAGAGACCCTGCGGCATCTGGATTTACATGTATATTACAAACACACCTACAGAAACATTGCAAGTAAAAAAAACAGATCAGAGTTAACCATACTCTGTTTTATTAAGTTTTGAACTATAATGATTCTGGCTTATTCAGATACTTAAAAACATCTTGGAAAAGGCTTACTGATAATCATAATAACATCATTCATCTGAAGAAGAATTTGCTATTTTACCAAAACTTACTGCACTTTGAACTGACTTTGGCCATCTTGAACTGTTTTCAGTTGACAGTTAAATAAGTACTTAAAAAAATGCCTTTATATCCTGAAGGCATCAACAATGTATTCCATTTAAGGGAGCTTGGTGGCATAAGTTCTGAGAACCAATTGTGGGACTTCATGAAAACGTTATAATTTGCTAGGAAGTCATCTTTTTTTATTGTTTATTATCGTGTTTAGCTGGTGTCAATGTTTATTTTTGTCTTGGATGATTACTTCATTGTGTAGTTTTGTTTATTGATAAAGGTTAATAAATTAGACTACATAATGACAGAATCCTCAAGACAGTTAAAAAAATATAAAAAGCCTAAAAAAACTAACATAAAAATATCAGACTTTACCAAAAGCTGAAAGAGGTTTTCATATAGCATTTCTGTTTTGAAATTGTGCAAAATTACTTCCTCACCAAAGCAGACTGGGAAAATTATTGAACAACCAATTGATGATAACCATCTACTAGAATTAATTAAATACTTGAAGATTCAAAGTATAAAAAATGTAAAGAATGGACACTACCCCTTAAATACATCCACATTACCTGAGTTTATTGAAGCTACAGCACGCTAAATAACCAGGATAGGCATGTTAGTGTTATAGATAAAAAAACAAACAAACAGAAATGTCCCAGATAATGCTCATGATGGCAAAGAAGCTCGGGGGTGAATATTCAACCAAGCAAGAAAACATACACTAGATGTTAAAACAGAAAAAAGGACATAAGAACATAAGAATTTGATGGCAGATGGGGAATGAGTGGCCCATCTTGTCTGCCCATGAACTTAACCTCCTCCCTTATATTTTGCTGTTTTTTTATACCATAGTGCCGGTCCCATGCATATTTAAATGCATTCGCCATCTTTGCTACAACCACCTCAGGGTGCAGGCTGTTCCATGGTCTATTACCATCTCCATAAAAAAGTACTTCCTAATATTGCCTCTGAGCCTTCCTCCTCTCAAGCGTAGGATGTGCCCTCTTGTACATGCCTCTCCATTTGCATGGAAGAGTTTGTGTACTTGAACAGTGTTTATACCCTTGATGAATTTAAATGTTTCTGTCATATCCCCTCTGTCCCTTCTCTCTTGTTCCAGGGAGTACAAGTTTAGGACTTGGAGTCTAGACTCATATGGCATGTGATGAAGGCCATGCACCATATTTGTGGTCCTTCAAATGAGCCTCAGGTATGGAGAAAGCACCCAAAGAAGAGTATATTTAAAATAATTTGAACGTTTCCTAATACTAGACATTCAGAACAGTGCATGGATATTCCATTCCTATGGTCAAATTGCAATGTTAATGAAGGAAATAGATCTGTATAAATAACAGAGTACATAGAAGCAAGATCCTATAGGGCATTACTGCATATACTAATATTTTGATTGGCAAGGAATTGGGAGACATTAATCATGCTGTGATCCAAAACATCTTTATTTTAAAGGGAATTTTGGGGTCCGTTGATAATCGAACAAACATCATGAAAAATAAAGAACATAAGAAACTAGTCGATAACAAAAATAATAATACAAAGAAAAAAAAGAATAAAGCAATCCAGACTATGGAAGTTAAAGATCTGAAACATAAGGAAAGGAGGGTAAGCATTTCAGGCTCATTGAATATTTATAAATGAGCCCACTTATGAGAGAGCAGTATTGGACCTTGTACTCACAAACAAGGATAGCGTTGCAGACATCACAGTGGCTGGTCACCTGGGAAGAGTGATCAGCATACAGTGCGGTTCAATATAAGAACAGTGGCAGAAGTGAACCACACAAAGGAAAAGATCTGGGGCTTTAGGAGGGCCAATTTTACAAAGATGGGGAAATGCCTCAGCAATGCCCTGGCAGGTGGAAAGGACTTAGGTGAAGTGGAGGAACAGTGGCAAGACTAAAAACAGGGCTATTGAGGCCAATAAACTAGTGCTTCAGGCAAGTTAGCAAAATCAGGAGAAAAAAGAGACCATTATGGTTTTCAAAAGAGGTGGCAGGGAAAGTAAGGACAAAAAAAGTTAGCATTCAGGAGGTATAAGGAGACATAGAGGAAGGAGGATTGGGGAGTATATCAGGAGAAGCACAGTGAGGAAGAGAAAGCAGCCAGGAGCACAAATGTGCAAACAGAGGAGAAAATAGCTCATGCAGTAAAGAAAGGCGACCAGACATTTTTCGGGTAAGTAAGAGAAAGGAGAAAGACTAGAGGAGGGATTGTAAGACTAAGGAGAGAAGGGGGAGAGTAAGGTAGGGGACAAGGAAAAAGCAGACATCCTGAATGAATACTTTTGTTCAGTGTTCATGGAAGAATTGGAAGGAGAGGGGCCACAGTTAAGTGACAGGGGCATCATAGGAAGGTGCATGGTCACTAGTCCATTTACAGAGGAGAGAGTCCTGAAGGCACTTGCAAATCTGAAGGTGGACAAGGCATGGGGCCTGATGGTATACACCTAAGAATATTGATGGAGCTCAGAGATGAGCTGGCTGCACCTCTGACAGTCCTATTCAACTACTTACCAGAGAGGATAGATGTAGTCCCACTTCACAAAAGTGAGAGCAGTGAGGAGGCTGGCAACTACAGGTCAGTCAGCCAGATTTTGATGGTGGAGAAACTAATGGAATCACTACTGAAGGAAAGGACTGTGAAATATCTAGAATCCTGTGACTTACAGGACCTTCCATGGATTCACTGGTGGAGGTCATATGAAACAAATCTGATAGAGTTCTTTGACTTTGTGACAAAGGAATTTGATCAGGGTGGAGCGGTGGATGTGGCCTACCTAGATTTCAATAAGGCCTTTGACACTGTTCCACATAGGAGACTCTTGAACAAGCTGGGCAACCTGGGAGTGGGTCCAAGGGTGGGAAACTGCATAAGAAATTGATTTTTGGATAGGCAACAGAGTGTGGTAGTAAACAGAGTTCACTCTGAGGAGGGAAGGGTGGCCAGTGGGGTGCCTCAAGGATAATTTCTAGGACGTCTTTTTTAATGTCTTCATTAGTGACATTTCAGAAGGGCTTGAAGGGAAGGTATGCCTTTATGCAGATGGCACTAAGGTCTGCAATATGGTAGACACTGCCGGAAAGTGGAAAAATGAAAAGGGATCTAGGAAAGCTTGAGGAGTGGTTAAGAGGGTGGCAACTAAGTTTCAAAGTGAAGAAGTGTAAAATCAGACACCTGGGGTACAGAAACCTGGGACGGATTACAAAATGGGGGAAGTGCTACTGGTAACTACCACAACAGGAAGTGGACCTGGGGTAATCATATTTGAGGATCTAGAGGTGGCCAAGCAATGTGACAAGGCAGTGGGAGGAGCCAGTAGGATGCTAGGGTGCATAGGAAGAGATATCACCAGCAGGAAGATGGAAGTGTTGATTCCACTGTATAGATCACTGGTGAGACTGCACCTTAAGTGCTGTGTCCAGTTTTGGAAACCACATCTCTGGAAGGACATAGAGCAGAGGCGAGCAAGAGGAGAGCAACTAAAACTATGCAGGGTCTGCATCAAAAGCTTTAAATGAGAGACTAAAGGAGCTCAATATGTACACTCTGGAGGAAAGAAGAAAAATGGAAGATATGATACCTTCAAATATCTTATAGATATAAAAAAGATCAAGAGGGAAGCATTTTTTCACAGAGAATGATGATCAAGAACAAGAGGTCATGCTAGGACATTGGAGGTGGGTAGGTTCAGTAGAGATGTTGGGAAGTACTTCACAGAAAGAGTAGTGGATGACTGGTGGGGGCAAAAACTGTAGTGGGATTCAAGAAGGCATGGGATAGGCATAAGAGAGCCTTAGTGGTAAGGAAATGGGGGCATAGATCAAGTAGGGTCGCTGGTGTTACAGTAAGTCGGGAAAATGTGAAGACTAGGTGGCCAAGCTGTCATTATCTGCCATCAGTTTTTTTTTTCTATGTTGTGACTGTGACTCAGGCAATGAGCAAGAAAAGACCATGAAGGAAAGTAAAGAAACATAAAAAGGTAAAATGCAGACAGCACACAAAGTGAGGAAAGAAACTGGCACAGAATTATTGGAGGAAAGGCAATAAGGAAATAAATATTTCCAGAAACCCCTCTAATACTAACATCTGCAGCACTGTGCTTTAGCAGAGTAAATTTAGCAAATAATAAAAATTGTTTTCTGATAATGGTAACAGTTTACAATATATGTAAATTAGTACTGAAAGAAAAAAAATAGTATGGGAGTATTTCAAATCTGTATATAGTTATACAGTTCAGCCAGTGAAAAGAAACATTTGTCTAGTGTTAAGATCTTAGGAATTGTGAAACATTGAAACACGATCTTGAAAAAAATGTGATATGTTATGTCCTGTAAGTGTAAAAATAAATGAGACCCTTATTCTGAATGAGCTGATGGAAATAAGAAGTAAATCATCAAAATGTGGAGAAAAAGACAAAAAAAAAAAAAAAAGAATGGAAAACAATAAATCATAAAACTTCAGAAAACTCCACAGAAGCTGAACATGCACTCCAAGGTTCTGAATCCCAAGAATAGGTTATAAGGGTATGGGGGGGGGGGTATGAATAACGTTATGGTCATGGCATCAGACTGAAATTCAGAATGAAATCATACAAGGTCCAAACATTGTGATGCTGTGGTTGTGAGAAACAGATTTGAAATGCTTATTGTAATCAGGTTTCATCAGACAGATCTGAGACAAGAATCACCATGCCTGATGTAATCATCAAGATGAGAATACTAAATTGGGATGTAATTGGATTACGCAGTAAAGTAAATTATGGGTCCTGGGTAAGTTTTATGAAATCTTTTGACTGTATTACCCTACAAGAAACTTGGATAAGAAGTTCAATGACTTCACACTTGTGGGATTTCAAATGGTAGAATGTCTGGGTGAAAGAAAATAACAAAGGGAGGTATAAAGGAGACATGGTGACTCTCAACAAAGCAGTACAAAATGAATACAAATCTGGAACCATTTTTGATTTCTGTTATAACAGTTGTAAACAAGGAATCTATGTGTGTAATGAATGCTTATTACCCTCTGGTTACCCCAAGTGAAATTTTTTTAGAAATCTCTGTCAGAGTTAGGTAACAACCATTTATACAATACGGTTAAAAAAATTATAATTTGTGGGGGTTTAAATGGCAAACTAGTGTCCTTACAAGAAACTAACTGCATTCATAATGTTTGGGGTTTGGACTTAATTTGCTACATACCTCACAGAGCATCAGATTTAAAATAACCACGAAGGGTAATATTTTAGTAAAAAAATTTTCTGAACATAATTAGTGTATTTTAAATGGGCACACAGAGAGTGGTCTGTGGTAAAATAATGTGCCCATCTGTATGGGGGGTCATTATTAGACCTACTGTCAGTGGATTTGTTTTCTTTTGGTAAAATTATTGATCTAAAATAATAAATTGGTTTAACAGTAACAACCAACCAATTTAGATTAATATAGAAGTACACAGAACTGAAGTTGGAGACTGTGGACAAGATTTTCAAAAGGATGTATCCCATCAGACACAGGTATAGGATTCCACCTGTAAAGTTAGACCACAACAAATCATTCCTCACAACTGCCACTTACAGCACAGTATATGTTAAGTAACTCTATACCTCTGTAAAGCTGCTGCTATCTCTGTATGCATCTGTATGTACTGTATGTAAAGATGCTGGTATCTCTGTATGTACTGCCTTGTATTGGTTGACTTGTACTCTCTGGGTCGTGTCTGAAAATAGGCAATTTTGTCTAGTACATTTACCCAGTTACCAGAAGTTAATAAATGAATAAAACATTTTTCTATCTCACAGGATGGAATTCCCAGTTGCCTCTTAAAAATGGATACAAGTTCTGCAGTTGCAACAGAAATTGACATACTTTGTGAGAACTGTAGTAAAAGCACTAGATGTATGTGAATAAGGACGTATGTGTGTGTGTGTGTGTGTGTATATATATATATATATATATATATATATATATATATATACATGCACAATAGGGGTGAGTGGTAAATGAGTGAGATAAAACAGTGTATCATCCACTGCAGTGTGATATTTTTCCCTCTGCTCTACTGTGATGATAGCAGACATTTACACACACAGGTCACAAAAGGTCATCACTCTAGGCAGCTTTCCCCTCAGCTTGCAAGAAGACACAAATGCAAAACTACTTCAGAGGTCTCTCTGCTGCCTACAGCTAACTCAATGAGCATTACAAAACACATCTATGCCCCCCAACTTCCAGCTCATTACTGTGATACTGTCAGCTTGACTGTAGCCATAATTCTAAATAGAATAGCTTTACAAAACAGTCTAAACTACTGCCTGCAGCTAACTCAACTACCATTGAAACACACTCTCACTTGTTCCTCAAACTCTGATTCTCATCCATTACAATTACTGTGATACTCTCAGCTTGACTGCAGCCAGAATCCTAAAGAGCACAATTTCACAGAACACTGCAATCTGCCTGCAGCTAATATAATTACCACTGAAAGCAGTATCAGCTGTTCTGACACTGTGCCTCTCAGCTCATTACAATTACTGTGATGCTCTCAGCTTCACTGCAGCCAGACTTCTAAACAAAACAGCCTCACAAAAGTATGTTTCTCACTCCTACCTAAAACTGACTCATTTAACATTGCAAAACACACTCATCTGTCTCCAAGAGTTTATAACACTGCCAGCCCGTTCAGAAAAGCTCACACACAGAATAAGCAAACACATAAACATTAACAGAACACAAGAGAGCATAACAAAACTTCTAAAACTCTTGGCCCTACTGTATATATCGAATACATGATGGGCAGATCATGTGCTATGGCAATATGTCATCCTGCATCGCGGAGTTTTGATGCCCCACGCCTCGCACTCATGAGAGTATCCAGAACTCACTCTGCAGGACTGACAATATTTGCCATATCACACTCATGCCCATCATGTTCTCTATATATATATATATATATATATATATATATATATATATATATATATATATATATATATATATATACAATGTATGTTTCGGATAAATAACAGTATAAAAATGATATCTGAGGTGGCCAGTGAAGATAACATTGTTATCTTCATGTTCCTATACATCATTTGTTATCTCCCTGTTCCGAGATGTCATATTGAAACTTATCTGGTTGATCCTGCACTCTGAGCACTTTCACTTTCCTATAATTTAGAAGTGACCGAGAGCACTATCACGCTGGCATTTATTGTTGCACAGTAAATGTTTTTCTAGGAGGTGCTCCGGTTCAGTAAGTGAGAAACGCTGTGCTTTATGCTCAGCTTGCTGTCTGTTGTTGAAAAAAAGCTGCCGACTGCACATAGACTGCAGTAAGTGAGTTCGCGACTTTAGAACAGCAGAGGGAAGTGTGAGCATCTGTTGCCTGGCAACAGATGCTCGCGCTTCCTTTTTCTGTTCAAAAGCCGCCGGCTCAGTCACTGCTGCAGTCTATGTGCAGTTGGCAGCTTTGTTTCAACAATTAACAGCAAGCTGAGCATAAAGCACAGCGTTTTCTCACTTACTGAACCTGGGGCACCTCCTAGAAAACATTTGGCAATGTAGCAATCGTCAGCGTGGATGGCGCCCGGTCATGCTACAATTACAGGAAAGTGAAAGTGCTCAGAGTGGCAGGATCAACCAGATAAGCATTTAAAATATCACTTTTCCCCAAAATAATAGCAGGATCAAAAAGATATTTTTAGTAACTTTAAATTGACAGGCTCAATCAGATATTTGAAAACTCTATGTAATCTGTTATGTTGGGGGGAGGGCATGTGAAGCTCTGTTGGGGGGGCATGGCAGGATAAACCAGATAGTACTTTTTAAAATTAACCATAAATAGCAGGATCCACCAGATATTTTTTTAAACAATAAATGACATCTGCTGTTTTGGCAGCTTTCTGTAAGTGGGGGTTGTATTGCTAGGGCCATCACCTTTATGTCACCCATTGCATTGAGAGGGGCATGTGGTGAGTTGTATTGAGGGGAGGCAAAGCATACATTGTATAAACAGAACATGACATGGCCTGACTGAAGATATCATATTTATCTTCACGGAGGCCAGTGGTATCATGATATCACTGGCCTCGTGAAGATAAATATGATATCTTCAGTCAGGCCATGTCATATCCTATACATATATATATATATATATATATACAGTATATATATATATATATATATATATAGATACATCCATGTAGATGCAGTATACATCTGAAGTGTGGATACAAGTGCTGTGTCTATCCTGTTAAAACTCCCACTATGTGAATCTAGAAACACCTGAGAAATGGTAGCAGATAATCAATTATATGATAATAGAGAATTAAGCTGGAAAATTAAGTGGGACCCTATATCTGCTGATAAAACATGTGAACTGCCATTCAGCAGTGAAACAGAAAGTATTCTAAGTACACTAAAGAACAATAATTGCTCAAATGTCTCATTCTGTGCCTTAAATGATAAGACAGTCCAAATGCTCAAAGACAATTTATGAACATGAAATAGATTGCCAGAAAAATATCCTTATCAAATCTAATCATGTATGGGACTTCCAGTGTAATGGCTGCCCTGTGAGGAGCTCTCTTAGACTGCTCTCCTACCCTCCTTCCAAAATCGAGTGTATTTTGACAAACACAAACCTGAATTGAGTGCTAACAAGTGTGAAAGTGTTGCAGAGTATCTCTAGAAAGCGACCCTCTGCTTACCAGAGCGCAGTTTGGAAATGGAAGCCGAGATGAAAGCGTTGGCTCTTAGGCACACTCCCCCCCACCTACTCCAGCTAAAGATAAGAACCCGAAACGATCCAAAGCAGGTGGGTCAGAAGCTACTACGTCTCCCAAACAACAGGGCATAATAACAGAAGTGAGGTTTCTAGAGGAAATGGGCCCTATGACAGAAACACTGCTCGCCCTTAGCTTCTGATTTAAGGGGCATGAAGTTATCACTAGACCAGCTGAGCACACATACGAAAGACAATGAGACCAGGATTTCATTGTTGGATGATTGGAGGGCAAGAATAGATCCAGACATAGTCAACCTAAGGCACAGAGTTAAAAAAGCAGAAGAGCGCCTTGAAGATCTTGAGAGACGCTCAAGAAGAAATAATCTAGTGCTATTAGGCATCCCGGAGGGCAAAGAGGGGCATCAGGCAGTTTTATTTGCCCAAAAACTATGTGAAAAGCTGGCAGGGCCTTCTCCCAGTGGGCCTACATTTGTAATTGAAAGATCCCATAGATCGCTATGGCCAATGCCCCCAGCGGGATCACCCCCTCGCCCCTTCCTCTTTAGGCTTCTAAATTTTCTGGATAAACAGTTTATTTTGTCAAAATTAAAAGAAGCAGCTGAGCTACAATGGGAAGGAAAACGTATTCGTGTGGTTCAGGATCTTCCCTATTCAGTGCGCCAGAAGCGCTCAGCCTTTCATCCTCTAGTGTCTAAATTAATATCAGCTGGCATCCATTTCAGGGTGCGCTATCCAGCTACTCTGCAGGTTAATAGAGAAGGCCAGTGACATTCTTTTGATTCTTTGGAGCCAGCCTTTGAATCATGCAAGAAGTGGTATCCGGATTTAATTAAATGACTGTGTCTCAACTTTGATGTGGGAAGCCTGCCATCTCGTGGTTACTCAGACGAAGTGCGAGTGTCCTGTTCTTTTCTTTGTACAAGTTATGTTTAACCAAATTCATCGGTCGAGCTTCTGTTTTTGATGAAAGGATGTTAGACTCTATTATAGTAATTTAGCAGCGGACTGATTTTCTCTTCCCTTGTATTAATGTTATAAAAAGGCAGGGAATAGATAGCAAATTGATATGCTACAGAACAGGCTGGAAAGGATAAGTGCTCCAAAGATTTTAATTAAATGGTTAGCTATTTAGGTTTGATACTACTACTCTATAGGTAGTCACTTCTGTGTCAAAGAAGTGAAGTTGGTCGCTGACTACCACAGAGGACAGTGGACTTATGATTTATAATTAGATTTCATAAGAATTATTTGACCAGCCTGCTGTTTAAGGGGTTGGGGTATGTTAAGAATATGGAGGTAGTTATACCATTTGACCCACCTTCCGCTTTTCTTCTTGTTTTTATACTGGTATTTTTTGTAGTTGGGGATTTCTGCTTGTTTTGGTAGGGGTACTATTGACATTTAGATAATAGAAAAGGTGTTGGGAACATATATTTACAGTGCATTGTGATATAAGGATAGACTTGGGGGGTGGGAGGGACAGGAAGGGTAATCCAGGGTAGCATGAGGAGCATTAGCCAATATTTGGTTGGTGGTGCGGTCTTGGAAAGGGGTAGTTGATTTCACATTTACCTATAAGGGCATGTTGTATAAGTTAAGGATTATGCCGGGGTAGTCTTTGGGAATAAGTGTCAGAATCTTGTACTGTTTTGTGTAGTGGGGTTTTTTGGGGTTTGTATGTGGGGGGGGTGGGCCCATAGCCAGTCTCTGCTGATATTATTCTTACCCACGATTAATCCTGCAGGCCATGTCTCAGGATTTTTGTCTTGAATGGTCCCCTTTCTATATTGATAATTTGGCATGAGAATTGCATCATGGAATGTTAAGGGGGCAAGAACTAGATTAAAACTCCATCAAATTCTTAAACATTTGGCTTTAATGCAGTTAGACATGGCTCTTTTATAGAAGACACATTTGTTAGCAGGGGAAAGTAATTTGTTCTGTAGAGAACATATTGGACATGATTTTGCAGTGGGCAACTCCACCTCTCAAAGAGGAGTTGCAATTTTGGTCACTAAAGGGATACAGTTTCAACCCTTACAAGAAATTGGGGATCTGCAGGGGTGATTTTTGTTAATCAGAGGGTTGTTGAATCACAGAGAAATTATTCTAGGGACAATTAATGGACCTAATAATTCTCTGGAATTCTTTTCTCAAATAGCGCTTAAACTAGCCCCCTTTAAACATCTCCCAATAATTCTAGCAGGGGATTGGAACCTTACCTATGATGATAAATTAGATAGAACTACCCGGAGTGGTCAGACCTTATCCCTGGCACAGAAATCTTTGCACAAAATGATGGAGAGCTTGGGCCTTTCAGACCCATGGCACCTCCTTTACCCACATAAGAAGGAGTACACATTTTACTCGGCTAGCCATAAATCCTACTCTTGTCTGGATTTTTTTCTAATTAGTCGAGCCATCCTGATGGGTCCAGTGGCTTTGGAAATTTCTCCTAGGGTGTTGTCAGACCATTCCTTGATTTAGCTTGAAGGGATGCTGTCCCAAGCCATTCCTAAGCATACTAAAAGGAAACTTAATACTCAATTGCTAGCACAAGAGAATATAGTAGATAAGATAGATGCACTAATTAACCAATATTTAGAACATAACAGGGGCTCCATAGTAGCATATGATCAGCTATGGTGTTCCCTGAAATGTTATTTAAGAGGTGAATTTATCAGATTGGTGGCTATCCATAAAAGGATAAGGGAGAAGGTTGCTAAATCATTGCTGGATTCCATTCAGAATCTGGAAATTAGGTTTAACTCTTCTCCCACTGAAGAGTATATGCTTCTGCTTACAGTGCTTAAAGATCAATATGCGGACACATTAAGGGAAAAGGCTGAATAAGTGCTCTTTAAAACCCACATTAGATACTTGGATCAGGGAGACAACGCTGGACACCTCCTGGCTCTTAAATTGAGACAGCAAGAGGAATCTAGATTGGTCACCTGTTTAACCAAACGCAGAGGGGGGAACTATAGTAACTATGCCTAAAGCTATAGTGGACGAATTTGAAAACTTCTATAAAAAGCTATATGGTCACCCAGATAATAATCTTACTCATATGAAGATTCAAAAATATCTGACTAAACTTCCCCTTCCTACCCTTAATCAGGATCAAAAGGTCCAACTAACTTCCTCTATATCGGCAGCTGAAATAACAATGGCTATTCAATCCCTGTTACCTAACAAGGCTCCAGGACCAGATGGATTCCCACCAAATTTTTATCTAACATTTGAAAAGGAGCTCACTCCTATCCTCCAGGAATTATACGGATACATTTGTGCCCATGGCATCGTTGACTCTACTCTATTAGAAGTTACTATTATTGTTTTACCCAAGCCGGGGAAATCTAAAATATCTAACTTCCCAGATGAACTATGATGTTAAGATCTTAGCTAAGATCTTGGCATCTAGAATTACTAAAGTTTTGGATAGCTTAATTAGTCCTGAACAAATAGGATTTATCGGCAGTAGAAATCCCTTAGATAATTTTTGTAAACTGGCCCACATTTTCTCCGTATCCAGGGAAGCACATTATCCGATGGCTCTTGTCTCCTTGGATGCAGAGAAAGCCTTTGATAGAGTTACTTGGAATTTTTTATTTCATACCATGAACCAATTAGGTTTTCCCCTTGAATTTATTGGGTGGATAAAACATTTATATTCTAATCCTAAGGCCAGAATCTATTGCAATGGGATTTTCTCCAACAGTTTTCCATTACTTTCAGGAACGCGACAAGGGTGTCCACTCTCACCTTTGTTGTTTAACCTGTACCTAGAACCCTTGATTTGTAGTTTGAAATTGTCTCCAGCTATAATTGGAATCCCAGTTGGTCCATTTGAGTTGAAGTTATCGGCCTATACGGATGATCTTTTACTCCACGTATCAGACCCAGTTAAGGTCATCCCTAAAATGTTAGATATAGTAGAGGAATTTAGTAAGTTCTCAAAATATAAGTTGAATATTAGCAAGACTGAAATTTTGCCACTCAATGTATATGTTCAAAAAGGGGATATAGGTGGGTTTCGGATGGCCTGGACCAATAGGCTTAAATACTTTGGTATTACCCAGGTGACTTCAGTTTCTCTTCTGAAGAAGTATAATCTGGATAATCTTCTTCTAAATATTCAGCAGGACTTAATTAGATGTTCTCCTCTATATATACAGTACATACCTTCAAGGGAGAGTTAATGTCATCAAAATGAATGTGTTACCCAGAGTTTTTTATCCTCTGAACATGTTGAATATATATCTCCCCTCTTCATGGTTTTGGAAGCTTCAAAGCATGATTACTAAATTTTTATGGCAAAATAAACCCCCACGGAGATCTTATAAATATCTGAGTGCCCCAAAAGAACTGGGAGGCCTGAAGCTCCCGAATTTTTATTACTGTTATCTGGCGAGCCATATGGCTAAACATATGAGGTGGACAACTACTTCCTTAAATATTAACCCAGAATATAATCCCATATGGTTGCAAATAGAGAGAAATCTGATTATAAACTCTAAAGTGACACTTGAGAGTCTATGGTATACAATTCCCAAGGCAGTATCTAAACTGATTGGGTCAACAGTTATTTTCACATCGATCAAGGTTCACAACCAAGTGTGTAGGTCTTTGGGGATTAAACATACTAGAGATGTCTCACAACCGTTATTTGGTAACCCTAATTTTAAGGTTGGTGCGGAACTCCTTTCACCATATAGGTGGGGATTGCCTCCAAACACAAAGGTTAGTGACCTAATTGAGTCAGGGAATTTAAAGCCACTACAAGAAATACTAGAGAGTTTCCACCTTTCATCCAAATGGGCTTTTTATATTTACCAAATTAGACGTCTGATTATCGCTTGGTTTGGACCCAATCGGTGGGGCATCAATGACGGGGAGATTTTTCTGGTATTCCAATCTCTTGCCTGGTGACCACATCTGGTTTCAGGTCTTGTGGCCACTCTGCAGGAGAGACTGCATCAAAACAAAGCTGTATACTCTCAATATTGGATTGACACATTCCCTAATAACCATTTTATCTGGGAGCACATATGGAAAGGAATTTACTTATATAGTGCTAATGACAAACTTAGGTTGATACAATTTTATGTTCTCCATACCATGCACCTGACCCCTGAAAGGTACGTAGAATGGGGAAGTTGCCAAAAGATGACTGCTTCAGATGTGGGCAGGTGCAAGGCTCCCCGTTTCACATATTTTGGGAGTGCCCTTTGGTGGCTCCTTTATGGTCCGAGATTAAGACTAAAGCTGATCCTTTGTTAGGGTTACAAGATCTATTTACTCCACAGATTTGTCTACTGGGAGATTACACAACAGTCGCAGTGAAAGAAAGGAGATACTATATTAACTTAATTTCACACACGGTAAAAGCTTTAGTACTAAAGCATTGGAAAGATCAAACTTCTATCACTTATCAGTAATGGCTTGCTGGGCTATTATATAATCTAAGGATAGAGAAAACTATTGCTAGTTATAGAAATGTTTTGTCTAAATTTAATGCTAAATGGGAGAAGTTTCATGACTTATGGATAACTGCCTCGTCACATTAATAGGGGAGCCGGGCCGGTACACACCCCTCTTCCTTAAGTAGGGCAATGGAGTAGTTTACCACAGATGGGGCTCAAGCAATGTCCCCCTGGCAATTTTTTTCTTTTTTTCTTTCTTTTCCTATATCATTGGGTTAGGTATTAATATCCCCCTTCTTGTTGTTTCCCCTTGTGGGGTCATTGACTTGGCCTGCAGGACTATAATCAGTGGACTGGCTTTGGGAAGGGTGGATTGGGAGGGGGAAGGGGAACCAGGGGAAGGACAGGGAGGGTGAAAGGGGTAATGGGGGAGGGGGTAAAAAAAGGGGAGAATCATCGGTCAGTTAACTAATGCAATGTACATGTACTTGGACCAATGTTACAACTGTTGTATTGCTTAATGCTTTGTTGGTATTTTGAAAACTGAAAAAAGCATGTTAAATTTAAAAAAATCTAATCATGTATGGTTTGCTAGAGAATATCAAGAGAAACAAGTATAGCTAAGTAAGGGAGACTGGCAAATAGTGGAAATACACTGTAACATAGAAGGGGATAACTCCATTCTAGGAAAAACTACACAGCACTGCTGAATGTTAACAGAAAAAAATTTGAAACTGAGCTTCAAAGTGCTTTACAGACAGCGGTGAAAGAAAACGATACCAAAAACATTTGGGTTCTATTCGCACATGGGGAAGGAGTCAAAGGGATCCAAAAGATCTAATATTGATGCCAATATTCTCTTAACTGTATGGCAGGAACAGTTTTCTAAACTATCTGGCACAACAGTACAGCAATCTGAAATACAAACTCCAAATCAAATTACAGTTCCAGTTTGAGATCCTAAAAGTCCAAGGGAAGTGGCCAATTGCATAGGTATACAACAAAACAATACATCCCCAGGAATTGATGGCCTCCATGCTGAGACTTTCAAAGTAAACATAAAATGGTGGGTGAAGATTTTAGCAATATGTTCACATTTATCAATGAACCCATGATAATTCCTGATGTTTGGCTGGGGGGGGGGCTAGTACCTTTATATTAACAAGGGACCTCCAAGAACCAAGAAACTATGACTTATCACTTGTCTACCAACAGAATCAAAAAGCTATAGTAAGAGCTTGTTAAATAAACTAGGAAAATGATGTGATGATTCCCTCAATATTCTTGATAACCAGGCAGGAGTTAGGAATAATATGTTTCCTTGGACAAGATATCTGTATTTATTCTAGATCACTTAAAGAAGAAAATATGTTGATGCAAATAAAAAAAAAAAAACTTTCCTTCAGCCTTCCTTAACATGAAGGTTGCATTTGTAGTGGATACCCTATGATTCTTTGGCACTATCCGTTAATGCTGGGAATGGGTTTACATCTCCTAGAAATATTGAAAGTATTACACACGAATACTTCTGTGAATGTTAAATATGGTGAAGCTGGTGACATAAAAATACCTATGAAAAGGTTAGATAGAGTAGAGCCAGTGACCTCTCTGACTCAATACAAGTGCAGAAAGGGGTCAAGCACGGTTGCCAGCTGGCCCCAGCACTCTTTGGTTTCTATATAGAAAATATGGTAGCTGCTCATCATAATAAAGTGGAAATAGATGCACCTGAAGTGAAAAATCTTTGAATAAGTATGCTACTCTATGTAGATGATATGATTTTATTATCACAGTCTGCAGGAGGGTTGTGCAGATGCCTTGAGACAGATTCTCAAAGCAATTTGGGACTAAATCCCATTGTGCTACCCCAGTTGTAGACCGATATCTCTGCAGCTATGGAGACTGGCATTCTCAATCTGCCGCAGATGTGGGAAATGTTACTGTTGCTGTTGTTGATGCTGTTGATTTTTTTTTTCAATTTAAAGTTTATTAAAGTAGTTTTACTATAATTGGCAGATATACAAAATTCCTTATACATTAGAATTATACAACAGTCTGAATCTGTCCTCCCCTTCCCCTCCTCCCACATCTGGAAAGTACTGGGGAAGCTGAAGGCTTTTAAAGTCTGAAATAATTATTGCCAGTTAACCCTGTCAAATGCCTTCTCGACATCCAGAAAGATCAAAGCAGCAGGGTATGGGGCATTTCTGGACACTGAGAAGACTTGAGACAGGGTACGAAAGTGATCCAATGAAAATCTACCCTTCATGAAACCAGCTTGTTTAGGACCAATAACAGAGAAAGTATTAAGTTAAGACAGCATGCTATTAATTTAGATAATATTTTGACATCTTGGTTCAGTAGGGAAATTGTGACCAACTCAGGTGCCTTGCCTGGCTTGGGAATAAGAACAATTACTGCTTCAAAAAAAGATGTGTCAGTCTGAGCTCTGGAGAGTATGTACTGGTAGAGGGAAGCAGCAAGGGGGTAATTGATGTCTTGAATTTTTTGTAGAAATAAGCAGAGTAACTGTCTATCCCAGGGGACTTATTTAAAGGTAATACACTGATTACTTCAGATATCTCCCTATAAGAGATGGGTGAGATTAATGTTTTTTGCTGGTCCTCAATAAGACTGGGTAGGTTGGCCTCACTTAAATAATTGTCCAAATGAGTCTGGGTTGAGGGGTTTGACATGGTCCATATAAGTTTGTAGAATATTTGGTAAATTCAGCTATGATTTCATTCAGGGCAGTCTTCAGTGAGCCATCCAATTGAGAGTGTATGGATGTTATATACTTAGAGGATTCTAATTGTTTAATTCTAAGTGCCAGCAGACTTCCAGCCCTTTCCCCCTGGTCTGTATAAGATGCTTGTGTCTTTAATATAGCATGTTCTGCTTTTTCTCTCAGCATCTCTAGACAAGCAGCTTTCAATTTAATTAGCTCTTGCTGAGTGTGCTCACAAGTGGTTGGGGATAAGTCTTTTTCTATGTACCTAATTTGGGAAAGTAGTTGGGACAATCGCTGCTCTCTTGCTTTCTTCCTTTTGGAGGCTAAACTAATAAGCATCCCTCTGAGGTAGGCCTTTAGGGCACACCATTCAATGTCTGGTCTCTTAGTCATGCCCTGATTACTCTCTATGTATTGTTCTATGTGGTCTTGAATTACTTGGACCAATCCAGGATCTTTAAGAAGTTGGTCATTGAGTTTCCATCTTGCTCCTCCTTTGCGTAAAGATACTACAGTTAACTGACAAAATACAAGGGAATAATCTCATGGGGGACCAGGTTGGATCAAAAAATCAATGACACCTGGAATAAAAGAATGAGAAAGAAGTACATAGTCTATTCTAGATGAGGATTTGTGAACCGGAGATGTATATGTATGTTCTGTGTCTGATGGATGTACTATCCTCCAAATATCACACAATCCAATCTGGTCCAACAAATCCCTGAGTGCCCGCTGGGCCAGTGAAAGGCCCTTCATGCAATGCCCAGTTTTGTTTAATAGAGGGTCATAAACCAGGTTGAGGTCCCCTCCCAGTATCATTGGGATCAAAATAAAAGGGCTTAAAGTTTGAATAAGTTGTGTAAAGAATCTTGGTGAATCCTGATTTGGTCCATAACTGCTCCCTAAAAGTATTTCTTTAGCAAAAATATTGCCTATAACAAGAATAAATCTGCCCTTGGGATCTTTAATTGTTTTAACAGGTGTGAAGGGGAGCCTTCTGTGTACTAGAATCATCGAGCCACAGCTATTAGTGGAACCCTTGGCTGAGAAGACCTGGCTGATTTGTTGCCTACATAGCTTTATTGCCTCAGCGTCTAATAGATGGGATTCTTGCAAGAACATAATCTCTGCAGATAATAGGTTTAGATGTTTCAAAATGTGGTATTGCTTAGACTTTTGCCTAACCCCTTTCACATTCCATGATATTACATTAACAGGTTTAGCCATTTACCTTTCCATGTGTACCCCAGTAAGGACATAGGAAATTCAAAATCACTTCGAATATTGCTGCTATAGTTTCTAGATGTGCTGTGCTATTCCCTAATCCCACCCCCAACCCCTGGCCCAGACCCACCTTCAGTATTGTCACCCATGTATATAATAAAGTAATCCGTGTAATAGCAACCAAGCATGGCAAAGATCGAGCCTTCCCCTCCCCCGTTCTACTCGTCCAGTGATATGCAGTACCACTTTTTAACTTCTCTCCCAATCTGCCTGCCCATCGCCCAGATCCCTAAAAAATAGTAGCTATAATAAAAAGCCCAAGTTGGTACAATGAAGGATATGAATATTCATAAAGTAATATAACCCCTAACATAGGAAATCAAGTCATTTTCTCCTTCTTTCCTTCATACTGCAAGGGGAAGGAGCATAATGCTAGCTTTTGAACAACAGTAACAATAACTTTCAACTGAAGAAATATAAGCAACCACCCTGAGAGCTAACATTTACCTAAGCAGGCCTCCTGAGAGTCTACGTTGCTAACCAAAGCTAAGGATTGAAACATGTTTACAAAATCGAGTTCAACCTGAAAATGAGCCATTTAGTTGCACAAATTAAAGTTCAGAGTTTCAACCCACGACAACAGCCTGGAAACAAAACGCAAAGTAACTTGTAGCCTTATCCTTGGGAGCCCTCTTGTGGTAGAAGATCGTAAGTTAGTCATTTTGCACCAGTAAAACATTTGCAGGTAATCTTCTAATGAACGGTCTTTACCTTTCAAAACAGTCAGAGGGAGTCCAAATAAAAATTTTTAGGCTTTACTAACCGTGAATCACAATTCCATTAAGCACCAAAAAAAAAACACTTGTAAAAACTTGGTTTTGCACCTGTTTTTTTATATGTTTATTTTTTTATTCAGGAGGATGTTTCAGTTTACACAGTGTACAGCATTACAGTTACAGATAAGTAAAATGTGTCTGTGAACAGAGTTCAGTATCACAGATTCCAATACATCTTCCCATTATTTATCAAAACGAATCACAAGTATCTAGATGAAAGTGTCCTACACTTTCTCTTCCTTGCTAGGGCTGAATTCTAGGATTATAAGGCTTTCCTGTTAATCCAATATCCCACCCTTCATTCACATGCCTCAGATAAGTAGCCCCATGATATCTACTTTAACCCTCCATCCACTAGGGGTAGACCTATCATAGAAACATAGAATTTGACAGCAGATAAGGACCGCTTGGTCCAACAAGTCTGCCCATTTTCCTACCTAACAGATAAGCTGCAGATCCTAGTTAACCAACAGCTTACTTCCTCCTACCCCCCCACTAGGACTGCCTTATGCCTGTCCCATGCATTCTTGAAGTCCCCCACTGTTCTTGACTCCACGACCTACTCAGGGAGGCTGTTCCATGCATCCACAACCCTCTCAGTGAAAAATACTTCCTCACATTACCTCTGAGCCGCCTCCTCAATCTTCATATTGTGCCTCTTGTTCTTGCACATCTCTTTTCTGGAAGATGCTACCTCTTGGACTTTGTTAATTCCCTTGAGGTACTTGAAAGTTTCTATCATGTCCCCTCTCCCTTCTTTCCTCAGGGTATACATATTAAGCTCCTTTAGTCTTTCTTACATTATGTCTTCTGGTGCAGACCCTGCACCATTTTGTTGCCCTCCTCTGGACAGCCTCCACTCTGTCTATGTCTTTGCGGAGATGGGGTCTCCAGAACTGCACACAGTACTCAGATGGGGTCTCACCAACTGTCTGTACAGAGGGATAACAACTTCCTGTTTTCTACTATTGATGCCTCTTCCTATGCATCCCAGTATCCCCCAGCCTTCCTTACTGCCTTCTCACATTGCTTGCCCACCTTTAGGTCATCTGATATAATTACCCCAGGTCCCTTTCTATTTTTACTGTTGTCAGTATCTCACCCCCATTGTGTATAGCTTCCCTGGGTTTTGTTTCCCATGTGCATTACCTTCACTTCTTGCATTGAATCTGAGCTGCCATACATTTGACCATTCCTCCAACCTTGCCAAGTCTCTTCTCATCCTTTCCACTCCATCTTGTGTATCAACCCTGTTGCAGATCTATGTGTCATCTGCAAAGAGACATACTTTTCCTTCCAGTTCCTCTGCAATGTCACTTATAAAGACATTAAAAAGGACCAGTCCCAGTACTGAACCCTGTGGTACCCCGCTAATAACCCTCCTTTCTTCACTGTGTACTCCATTTACTACTACCCTTTTTTGTCCTGTTGTCTAGCCAATTTTTTATCCAGGCTATCTCCTTGGGACCCACTCCCAGGCTAGCTATCTTGTGTATTAATCTTTTGTGTGGGACTGTATCAAATGCCTTGCTAAAATCTAGGTAGGCCATGTCCACAGCCCCTCCCTGGTCTACTACTTTGGTCACCCAGTCAAAGAAATCTATTAGATTCATCTGACATGACCTTCCCATCGTGAATCCATGCTGCCTTGGGTCCTGTGCCCCAAAAACCTAACATAATCAAATCCTATAATGCAATAACAAGTGAAAGCCTCCAATAAAAAGGAAGCTATAAGGTTTTTTTTTTTTTTTATTTAACTTTTTACTCCTCTGGAGCCGCCCACCGCCCTATCCTTCTGCCCAGTCATGGGCCGCCGGCTTCTGCTTTCCAGATCGGCCACCACCCCTGATAACCCGTGGCTTACCCCCCACGGTGGGGCCCGTGGCACCCCCTTCATATATGCTGCGGGCACGGGAGCTAGGTCGGGGGCCTGGCCTGGAAGCATTGAAGCCAAGGCGAAGCTTCATCCATGACGCGGCAGTTCTCCTCCTTTTTCCAGTTTTCTCCCAGGGAGGCAGGGTCGGCAATGACGCCCAGCGTCCGCCCCACCTCCATCCATGCTGAGTGTCAGCTGCGTGGAACTCCTGGTCTCCACCAGGGGTCCCCAGCGAAGACTGCCCACCTCCCCGAGTAGGAGAGCTGCCATCGGACGCTCAATCCCTACCCCCGCCGCCTCCAACGATCCGGTCCATTTCCAATCCGGTCGCCGCAGTATCGTGTTGAAATCCCATCACTGTGCCGACGGGCCGGCTGAAGCTATAAGGTTAACAAAGAGAAGATAGTTTAGCTATCCAACTATGAGCAAGTTAATTATCTTATTTTACGCAGTTGGAATGACACCTTGTATATCCTATGTGGCCCCTACACCTTGTTTAAAGGTTTTATTAAGAGGTCAGCTAAGTGTGGGGAATGGAGTGTGGGGGAAACACAGCCAACCAGGAGACTTGGGGGGGTGAGGAGGAAAATCCACATATAGTCACATCAAATATAATAGATAAACTGTCCCAGTATAGTATCCCTATGCCATTGCCTGAACTTCCTATTATTCAGGGGGCACAAAAGGGGCCTAAATAGGGTCCAGTTGATCCTGAAGTATCAACCACCTTCTCCATCTATTATCCCACCTTTTCTGACCCCTGTTATATTTTGCTGCGACTCTTTCATCATCAGAAAATTCTTCAACCATTTTTCACCACTTCTGTATTGTAGGAACCTCGGCCTGTCCCCATCTTCTGGTAATAGTATTCAATGTGGGTGAATAAATATTAATACCGTCTGGAGTTCAGTCTTGGAGGGAGGTGGGTTGGACGATGGGCAGAGGGTGGTGAAGATATGTGGTTGAATCCAATCCCCTCCACCACAAATTTTAATAATGTCCTGTAATACCCCATCCTAGAAATCTACTAATTTTGGACATAAGATAAGTATGTGCTCTAAGTTAGGGCTCATGCTTCCACACCCCCTCCAAAAGGGAGTTGGTTGAAGGTGTCGCCATGCAGTCTACTCCGGGGTCAGGAAGTAATGAGCTATGACTTTCTAGGCAAAAAGGCACCACCATGGGGATTTACATACCATCAGGATAATGTCTAGGCTTGCCACCCATTGTTGCAATGGAAGGGGGAAACTGTATTCCCTCTCCCATTTAATCAGCCATGGGGGTTTATCCAGATAATCTATACCATGAAGAAAGTGGTACAACTCACTCACCGTATGGTTAGACTTCTGAGCAGACAGTTTCTCCCACAGTCAAATAACTGCCTTTGGGATCTCCTCTACATGAGAGATTTGGGGATGGGTCACTCTACCGATGATTCGGCTTATGGAGATATATAGTACTTAGTCCCTGTTGAACTGAAAACCCCATTTAAGCCCTGTCCTTTCCCACAACTTAAGAGCCTGTGTCAATTGTCCATCCCTTGGGGGACCCAAACTCCTAAGAGTACAAAATTGAAAAATGTACCAAGGGGGTATCAGGGAAGGGAGAATCCTACGCCATGCTTTCCAGATTATTTGAGTAGATTCAGGGAGATGTCGGGGCGGGGCCATAATAGCTATTAAGACTGGATCAATGATGTTCCCTAAGAGTGTGGATTCAATCCCAAGCTAGATAGTATATGTCTGAGCTGTAAAACATAGTAGGGTATATGAAGAATTACAGCCTTAACAAATGTCTTGAAATTGGGGAGATTAAGACCTGCTCTATTTTTAGGGGCTTGCAAAAGTTTTAGTGATACCCTAGGGGGACTGTCCAGCCAGACAAGTCTTCTGGTGAGTCTATTCCATGTCTGAATATAACAGCTAGGTGGAGGTACAGCTAAAGTTTGGATTGGGTAAAGCATCCGGGATAATAATTTTTGGTGGACCAGCACCACTTCCTCTATCAAGGGGGCCACCTTTAGCTTCCAATCACCAATCAGTTTTTCTAACTGAAGTGTGAGGTTCTCAAAGTTTTCCATTTTCATGTGTGAGGGAAATCTCATAAGATGTATGCCCACATATTTTAATTTAAGTGGAAACCATTTATTTTAGGTCCCTGGGAGGGCAATAATTGCACAGGAGTGTTTCTGTTTTATTAAGGTTCAAGGTATATCCCGAGATTTCCTCAAACCTGGAGAGGAGGGTCCAGACTTCAGGGAGTGAGATATACAGATCAGACAAAGTAAGCAATATATCATCTGCATATAGAGATATCTTCTGAGGGGTGCCATGGATGGTAATTCCCTTAACACCTGGGTGGATCTGGATAGCTTGTGCTAATGGCTTAATGTAGATGGCAAACAGATAAGGTGAGAGAGGGCACCCATGCTTCCTCCCTCGGCAGATTGGAATGGCCTCCGATACCCCCCCCCATCACTTTACAGTATGTCTTTGAGGAGTCATATACTAACCTGAGTTGAAGTATAAATTGATGTGGAAACCCCATGATATCCATGACATCCCACAGAAAAGCCCACTCTACTGCATCAAATGCCTGATGAGCGTCCAGACTAAGAAATATGGTGGGTTCCAGGGAGTGGGCAGCCATTTGTTGTACCAGTAATGCCCGGCGAATAGCATCCACCACCTGATGCTGCTTAATAAATCCTACCTGGTCAGGGTGTATGATAAGGGGCATTAATTCATCTAACCTATGTGCCAGTATTGCTATAAACAACTTATAATCCATGTTGGCTAACGTTATTGGGTGGTATGAATCCAGACTAGTATGGCCTTTTCCAGGTTTGGGAATAGGGTTCAACAATGAGTTCTTCCAAGAGGGCGGTGGGTCCCCCCCCTTCCTGGAGTGAGACCATAGCCTGTAAAAGATGGGATGCAAGCTTCTCCCAAAAAATTTGATAGAACTCTGTAAGATAGCCATCAAAACCAGGTGCTTTCGGGGTTTTTCCTCTCTTAATGGCACAGATTAACTCCTCCTTGGTGACTGGGGAGAGTAGACTTGCTTGGCATTCTCTAGTTAAAGTCGAGAGGCCTAACCGCCGCAGAAAAATCTGCCTCACCTCTTGATTGGTGATGTTAGAGGCCTGATAGAGCCGAGAGTACTACTCCTGAAAGAGCACACTTATCTGGGAGGGGAGGCTCACCAAGAGACCACAGGTGACAGACTGCATTTTAGAGATTCTGGTAAGAATTCTCTGCCCTCTAACTTTTTTAGCAATACACCTCGAAAAGGCGAGGCCCCCCTAGTGATTTCAACTGCGGAAATAATAAAGTTGGGCTAGGAGTTTCTGGTCTTGTATCCCCTGAAGCTGATTTTTGACATGGAGAAGCTGCTGGTGGAACACTGGTTGCATGTGCTTAGGGAGTTTTTGAAGGTGATCCAGTTCCTGTACTAGTTCCTTCTCTTTACGTTCCCCATCCTTCTTTGACCTTGACCCCCATTCAATTAGTGCCCCTCTCAGCATGGTTTTAATGGTGTCCCATAATATTGCTGGGGTGTGTACCTGGTCTTTATGGTCGAGGATATCTTGAATTTGCTGTCATATAAATTTACAAGTCTTCAGGGGATGCAAGGTGCATAACATTTAGTCTCCACGGGGAGCGGTCTGGACTGACACCCAAGTGTAAACTAGCCTGCAGTGGCCTATGGTCAGAGACCAGAGTAGGAGAAGTTATTACTATAGACACAGATCCTACAAGGTCCCTAGAGATATTAACATAATCTAACCAGGCAGCAGACTGGGTATTTTAGGGGTACCTCGTATATTCCCTAGCACTGGGATATAAAGTTCTAAATGAGTCATACAAATCTTTTTTGTGGGTCTCAGTTTTCCAGAGTCTCCTAAGGGGGTTATATCAGCTTCTATTCAGATGTTCCATATCTAAAGAGGGGGCTAACCATCAGGTTGAGGTCCCCAGCAATAATGAGGGAGCCCTGGATGTTCTGATCTAGTATCTTAAAAAATATCTTCAACTCCACCACCAGGGTCCCCGGAGGTAAGTACAAAAATACTAGGGTATAGGTTCATCCAGCACATGTTCCCACCACAAGAATAAAGCATCCCTTTGGGTCCTGGATCACCTTCAAAGTTGACCAAGTAAGTCTGGAATGTATTAGGATCGCCGCCTTGCCACTTCTACCCTGTTATATGAGGAAACCCCAACCAACTGGTAACCTCTTACGCCCCCTAACTTGACATGCTCTGCGTGGCTAAGATGTGTCTCTTGGAGAAACAAAAACATAGAATTAGCTCTGCCTATATCCCTAAAGAGCCTCTGTTTCTTAATGGGAGTGGCAATACCATTTACATTCCAGGACCATAATGTCATGTCCCCCTCTCTTCCCCCCAGTCACTCCAATTGGAGCCATTTTCCCAGCCTCCCCCATCCCCCACCCCCAGCAAGGCTACATTTCAGCTGTGAACATAAAGCTGTACAATTACATTCTACAGCAAAGAACGGTCACAATTGGCAACGGCCCAACATTAAATGGGGAGATAAACTAAATTCTAGGAAGAGTAAAATTCAACAGGTACGACTTCCATGTAGGGAGCAGTCTGTATCAGTGCTCCAATTAGGAGTCCCGAACCAGGGAAGCTCCCCTCTCTGGTTAACTGGGCACTCCCTGGACTCTTGTTCAAGAGCTCCAGTAGGGGGAAAGAACAAATAAAGCCACCAGACGACGTCACATACTCCCAGAGTATTAAAATGGGGTAAAACAGAAGGTGCCCACATCCCAAGGGTAATTTTTTAACACTTAGAGAGGGGTCCTAGACATATGTAAAATAGGAAGATACCAATAGTACAATGAGAGCTAGGGGAAGGGGGAATATTAATATTAATATTAAGGGGTGGAGGGGATAAGGAAGTAGATATATAATCCCCACTCTGCCTTGTATTGTGATAAGGCTATTACCACTTCTATCCCTTCCTCTTCATATCAACATATCAGCCCTCCCCCTAAAGAAACAACTCCTAAGAGGGTATAAGCCAAACATACAGTTAGGTTCCCCTTCTGAGGGGAACCATCATCTCATAAAAATACATATTATTATTGGGTAGAGTTGTCCCCTCCGAATCCGATCAGCTTTGTTAGGTAAAAAAAAAAAGGTACAATCTCCTGATCTCCTGACCATTAATAAATATGTCAACTTCAGTGGAGAGCAGATAAAAGTAATATGTGTATAATCAATCCAGGCAGTGGGTCTCTTCCAAGAGCAACAGAGAAAACATTCTGTCCATGGGATGGCCTCAAAAAGAGATGCACAGGGAGTCATTCTCCAGAAGAAGAGATTCACCAGCCAGCACAGTCAATTGATGAAATACTAAGGGCTCCAAACAGCAGAGCACATCCCTGTCAAGAAAACAAAACATTGACACTAAGGTGTCATAGGTTGCCCTGGCAGTCTTTGCTAGGAAGCCTGGGTAATATAGACGAAAATCTCTCAGCCTCCACCGGAGCACTCAGCAAACACAAAGAGAGAGAGAGAGAGAGAGAGAATATTCCTTTCCCAGAACAGGTCACCGTAAGTATTGGGGGAATCCAAAAATGCCACTGGGAGGCCATGAAAGCGCCGTTGTGCTACAACACCCTTTGTCATAGAGGTGACGTATCCTCATTCCTAGGAGACCTGAGCTGCAGGTTTAGGTGGGCTATCAGGGTGGTATGCATATTCCTGGATTATCATCCTTATGCCCCTCAGATCCTCAGCTTGCTTACTTCACTTGTGGGCAGGAGACATAGAAGATTTGCTCGGCCACTGGTGAGTACTGTTTCCCTTGCAGCCTCCAGTTCCATTGCCTCTTGTGAAGGGAGCAGGTAATTTTGCTTTAGATAAAGTCTCACCTCGTACAATATATCAAAGACTTTTGTAGTGCCTCAAGCCAAATTTTAAGTTTGGCGGAAGATTATTGTAGCCTTCAAGTTATGTGCCTGTAGTTCCTTTTTGGTTGCATACATCGCTCTCCGTTGCTGCACTACAGCCAGGGAAAAGTCATGATCAAAGTAATTCTGTGGACCCCATCCAGCAAAATCTTCTTGAGCTTTCAAACTTTTCTGTTGACTTCTTCCTTTTTTATAAAGCTCTGCATGCACAGGATGATGGATCGTGGCCTTGCCTGTGGGTCCTTGGGGGGTGAGAGCCCGATGTACTGGCCTATATCATAGGGGCGCAAGTGTTGTAGTGCCAATACCTCATCAAAGAGGTGTTCAATGTAGGCTCTAAGGTCTTCTGCCTCCATCACCTCAGGCACCCCGAAGATTCTGATATTAGACCGCCTTGAGCAGTTTTCCAAGTCCTCAAGTTTTTCTCCTAGGTCTATGCTGTCCCTGAGTAGCTTAACAGAGACATGGTGCAGTTTTTGGATTTTCTGGTTGTGTTCCCCCAAGTTACTTCCAAGATTAGACGCCCTCTGTTCCAGGGCCAATAAGGTATTTTTCAGCACTTGTTGATCAGCCCTGTACTCGGAGTGGTAGGTTTAGAATTCAGAGAGGAGTGCTGTCAATGAGGCATGTAGTTCACGGAATGCAATCTGAGACAGCTCCATTCTCTCGTCGAGAATGCTGATAGAGAGGTGTAAAATACCAGGGTCTTTTGTGTCTTTTAGCCAAGAGAGGTAGCAGAAATCGTAAGATGTCCAGTCAGGTATAAAAGAAAGATTTTAAGGACCCTTTGTTGTGTAATATGCTAGATTTTACCCCTGGGAATCTGTGGAAAGGGATTATTCATCTGCCATATGTTACCTCATCAAACTTGAAGTCCTTGGTTTTACACCTGTTGACTGACTTGGAGCTGTAAAGTGTATGAAAGAGCTCATCTTTAATTATGAAGTCTGCACAATTATATTATGCACATTTATATTAGGTTCCTCATGATGCTTAAAACAAATAAAGATCAAGCTGACCCCAGGAGATCACTTTTTAGGATGTCGTTGAGAAAACCACTTTGTCTTCAACACTTTTGCACTCTACTGACTGGGTTTATCTTCCCCTTCGTTTCAGTGGTTATGGAATAGATCTGGTAGGGTCTTCCGGAGAGCAGTATTGGCTAATTCCACGTCCTCAGATGTAGACCAGGATCCCACTAACAGCACTTGTAGCCGGGCTGGGTACCCCATTTTAAACTTTATACCTGCTGCAATTAATATAGAAACTATGGGGTGGAATTGAGTATGACGTTGTCTCACAGTGGCTGTCAGGTCCTGTGTTATTCTTATTTTGGCTCCTTCCCACTGAATTTCTTGCAATTCTTTTAGTTTTCCCAGGAAGAATTGCTTTTCCTGGAAGTTCAAGAACTTGAAAATAATAACTTGAGGTGAAGACCTGGGTGGCAACATGGGTCTAAGGGCTCTATGAGCCTGTTCTATAGTGTAAGCAGCTCCAAAGGGTGAAGGGCCCACTCATTTTTCTACTAATTTTTGTACAAAAAGATAGTGTTGGACCCTTCTTCCTTCTCCGGGATACCAATAAAGACTGTGTTGTTTCTGCGGCTTCTCTTCTCCAAATCTTCTATTTTGGCTTCCAGTTTTTTAATTTAGCAATTTAGCAGTGTCAGTGGCTCAGTAGGTAGCACACTCGCCTCTGAGGCCGGGAGATCAGATGGCTGTGGGTTCAGTTCCCACATCTGGCACTTGGGTTAATATCCCAGTACTGACACTGTAATGCAGCATGAGAGGGGTGCTGCATTTCTGAGATGCCGTCTTTCGGATGAGACGTTAAACCGAGGTCCCATCTGCCTGGATTGGTGGTACTTCAGGTGGATGTTAAAAGATCCCATGGCACTTATTGAAAAGTAGAATTTCCCGGTGTCTGTAAATTTCCTCATTCACTAAAAATACCACCAACAGCTTAATCTGGTTCAAGGTCAGTTGCCATTCATCTGTATCCCCCTCCCCCCGGGTCGTGCCTGAAAATAGGCAGGATTTGTCTAGTGCACTTACCTGGTCAACAAAAGCTAAAATAAAATAAAAAAAAATAAAAATAAAATAAATAATTCTTTGCCTCTTTTCCACTGCATCATCGTTTATGCGGTCTGCTAGCTTCTCCAAAGAGATATGATTTTCATTGTAAGCCATCCTCGTAGAAAGACCCTCGAGCGCAGAAGTAATTTGTTTCACTTCTACTGTAAGAGATTTCAAGTCATCTCTGAATGGTGTAAACTAAAAGGAATCACTCGAGTGTAAGGGGAGTCATTTTTGTGGCTTTGGTGGTGGCTGTATGAATAGTAGCTAATTTGCCGCTGAGGCCTTGCTTGGCCTTAGAGCGCTTGATCGATTTCTCTGGGGAGACCGGTGGAGTATCTTTTGGTAGCGCGAGACTCATCTCCACTTCCATTCTTAGGTTCAAGCCTCTTCCTCTTAATAACAGCAAGTGTTTAACCCGAAGAAAATAATTTTTGCTCTGCTAAATATAGAGTTACGGCTCTTTTTAAACGCTGGGCAACAGGATCAGATCTGGAGAGCTGCTACTCAGCATGCTGCATTATATGGTTTATCATTGTTGTTGGATTTTTTTGACCCGGTAAGCCCACTGGGACTAGAAGTCCCTTTTTCAGGGGTGACTGAGGGAGAGGGGAGGGGGGGATACAGATGGTAAGCAACTGAAATTGAACCAGATTAAGCTGTTGGTGGTATTTTTTGTGAATGAGGGACATTTGGCCAGGACACCGGGGAAATTCACCTACTCTGCCTACAGAGGGCCTGATTTCCTGGTAGCAGAATGGAGGAGCCCAGTTTGGAGCTGAACAGAGGAGGAGGAGGAGGAAGTCGTGATGTGGCAGGAGAGATGGAAGAATCATTGGAGGATGGACTGTCAGACTGCATGATGGCCACTCAGGGACAGACTTCAGAGAAGAAGGATGTTTGTTTGGTGGGAGAGTTGGCCTCCTCTCCCACTGATTTACTGACAAAGGCTACTCAGGCTGCTAGCCTGGAGAATGATTTAGAGGACGTGTTTCATGAGACTGTTATATCTTTTGAAGAATTTGGAGAACCAAGTGAGCATCTAGAACCTGATATTATTTCTATAAATAAGGGTAAAGACACTGAAATCACTGATATGCAACAAATGGATACTTCAAAATATTCAATCCAGCTACCTGCTAAATTATCAGCTGTTCCACTTGACATGTCTTTGGAATGGCCTGACAGCAGAGATGATGACACAGAGGATTCAAAAGGCCTGCCGATGGAGGGTGAGTCATTGCCTTTCATAAAACAGAATCCAGTGATTTTACCATGCAAGAATGCTCTATTAAGGTCTGGCAGACAAGACATGCATAGTAACGAGTGCCCAAAGCCTGTGATTCTTGCTGCAACTTCTGTCTGGTAACTTGGCCCCAATTGTTACAGTAAAGCAAGTAGAAACTGTATTGGGGCAGCCTTCAAGGGGACAAAAATGTTATTACTAGCCAACAACATCAAATATCTAAACAGGCTGGATTTGTTTTCAAACCTCCAGTGCCGTACGAAAAGCCATCTGAAAAACACCCCCCTATTATATTTCAAGCAGATGCCACTCAGCAAACTGGAGTTACTGAATTTAAATTTGGCAAAGCAGACATGAGTGTACACTTACAGCCTACTGTGCTCAGAGACATCGGGGTGAAGTTGGGGGGCAAACTTGCTATGCAGCATGAGACAAAAGTTGCACAAATAAAGAAAAGTTTACTTTGCCTTCAGAAATACACGACAAAACTTGGTCGACACAAAAAGTGCTCCCAGGGGCTGGTTGGGAGAGAACAGCATCCAGGACTTGGACTCCTGAACCAATTTGGGACTCAGCTTTTGATCTATCACAAACTGTTCCTAACTGGAAACCAAAATAAACTAACCTAACAGACAATAAAAATATACATTTGCAGAGCATTAATTGAGCAGCAGCTCTGCCTTCTGATACAGTAGCACACTGCTGGGTGAAACTGAATCCTGAAGAAATTTCTGAAGCACAAATGGAGTCAACACTTTCTGTTGTTCCTCCTACAATCAGAAAGGGGTCCACTACAGAAAATAAAAAAAAAACGCTAATGTCAGAACATTTTTCAAAATCTAGAAGAGAAGCAGCTCCAAGGAGAAATGCCATTCGTATATGCTACTGTATAAAGGAGGATTGGCAGAGCACCCTGACAGATATTATGTTGAGAAGTGCTTGCTAAAAGACTCTTTGTATTTCTCCCCTAGAGATGTTTTTGCATTTATAAATATCTCAGAGGAGGAGGATGATTATAATGTGAGCTTCAGACCCTCGTATGCCTTAGACATGTTTTGGGAACGCTATGGCCAAGTTAAATTTTCACCTACATGGACCCCCTTTTTGGTCATTCCCCTTACAAAAGCTTTAATAAAGTTTGTCACAGTGATGTTTCGGAATGAGGAGGTCCATGTGGAGGACATAACTTATTGGCTGTCACAAAAATGTGACGTTCTGAGTGAACCAGAACCTATTCTTGATTCTGAACAATTCTGGACTGGGGGATGGAAATATAAAGTGAAATTGAGGCAAACAGATTCAGGGATAGAACATATTCCCAATTCTTTTCTGTTAGGTAGAGAGGGGGGTATGTTTTTATGGAGGTCAACCTAGGGCTGGTTACAAATGTGGCTCAAAAACTCACCTCTCTAATGTGTGTGATCAACACAGATGTGATAATTGTGGAGAAATAGGGCATGTGACAATGCAGTGTGCTAACCACACAAAATGTGATCTTTGTGAAGGATTTTGCCATGTGTTTTAGAAATGTCCATGGGCAGCAAAAAAAATAAGGCTTCATGCATCAGCCATGACCTACTGATACAACCAGCTCAGGATGCATCTCCTAAGGTACCCCCCACTCCTACAAAACCTGAAACAAATCCCCAACAGCAGGAAGAGGTGGTTGAACCTACCCTCAATCCCCTTCCCCTCCTTTGGTCCCTCTTAAAGAAGAAATAATAGCTACTATATTTAGCATGGTCAAAAAAGAAGTGATAACAGGGGATTCTTCTGATCCTTTACTTCTGAATCCAGTATGCTATGTGGATCCTGCTGGTCTTGATAAACTTTCAACAACTTCTGCACCTCTTTCACCATTACCCCCTGGAAGGTCCACAAGAAATCAGAAATTAAAATCCTCCTCCATGCCTGCTTCATTTGAATCACATAACTCTTATGCCACGTTATTTACTAATTGGGGTGATTCTGAAATGGATCTTGGTGATTTAGACTCTCAGAAATCTGTGCAGGACCCTTTAGGGACACTTGCTGAGGATTATAAATGAAAAAAAAAGAAAGAAAGGAAAAAATGAGGTTCTTTTACTAAATAGATAATGATAGTACAGAAATAGGGATCTTTAAATACACATAGTATTTTAAATGCTGTAAAAAGACAGGCATTATTCCGGTATCTGCATAATGAAAATGTAGCCATAAGCTTCCTGCAGGAGACTTGGATGTTTTCTACTGAGCAAGTGACATCTTTTAAAATGGCATGGCCTTGTGGCCCCTCTTACTGGTCCTTTGGTATTGATAGTGCTGATGGGGTGGGAATTCTGTTTAATACATATCAATTCATTCTCTATAAGATAATTGACCTGATACCAGGAAGACTATTAATTCCTGATGGAAAATGGAATAACAGTAATTGTAGGTTTATTAATATTTATAACCCGCAGACAAAGGCAGATCGAGTTAAGTGCATGAAAGCTATACAACCTTTTTTTGGTAACTTCATATAGGATTTTTTGGGGAGGAGACTTTAACTGTAGTCTGCTAACTAAAGCACAAGTGAATAAGAACATTTATTGTGACTCAAATACATTAGAGACTACTATTAAATTAGCAGGCCTCATAAATTGTATTAAGTATTTGAATTCAGGACCCAGATGCATGTTTATAAGAGGGAAATTTCAAACCACAATAGATTATATGTGATATCCCCTTCGGTTCTGGTTGAAACCTTTCAGACAATACCCATGGAGTTTTCAGATCATTTTCTTTTACTCTGTTCATTAGGACCACTAACTTTGGAACAAAATAGGTGAAACAGATGGAAGTTAAACACTTCTATTCTCACTAACCCTCAAGTTAGAAGTACCATACAGGCCATTTTTAAAGCACTGTTGTCAGTGTTTTTTTTATATACAGATTTGGGGGAATGTTGGACAGACACCAAATCTGATTTAAGTAAGTGGTTCAAAAAATATGGAACCTCTAGGAGAAATACTAAATTTTTTACATATTTAAAACTTAGATGACAGTTGCAGCAGTTAATTTCCCTAACACTTCTCAGTTAGATTACTCGAATCAAATTGAAAATATACAAGGGGAAATGAAGCAATTTCAATATCATAGAGCCCATACAATTCAAGCAATGCTTGCTAGTAGCGCTCAGAAAACCTTGATTGGTGATCCCTTTGAAGTCTGTAAAACATTAAGGAAATCAACTACTATGGAATACTTAATGTCAGATGGAATAAAACTGGACAATGCACAGGACATTGGTAAAATCATACAATCCCATTATGAAACTCTATATCCTAGTTCACCATTTTACAGAAATATATTGATTAATATCTAGGTTCTATCCCAGCCCTTTCCTTGCCATCAGAGACTACTAAGTTACTAGAGCCATTTTCCATCATTGAAATAGAATCAGTTATAATGACCTTAAAAAAAGAAGTGTCACCTGGATTAGATGGCCTTCCAAATTTATTTTATAAATCATTTAAAACAGAAATAGTGGTTTCTTTACATTTAGTATATCATTTCTTAATGGTAGGGAATGTACCGCCACCCTCCTTTACGGATGGATAAATAATCCGTATTTTTAAATCAGGAGATAAGGGTAATATTAAAAACTGGAGACCAATAACACTTTTAAATTCAGACTATAAGATTTTTACAATGCCACGAAACAATAAACTCAAAATTTATGCTGGGAATGTAACATTTCCTTATCAATATTGTGGGTTACTTGATAGGCATATTCAGTCAGCTATTATGATTATAAGGGATACTATAGAGCATTTGTCATTAGATGCTAAGACTGGGTATTCAATTTCTGTGCATTTTGAAAAAGCTTTTGATAGAGTATTTCTTCCCTATTTGTTTACAGTTTTAAAATATTTTGGATCCCTTCCCAGATTATCAGTATCATTCAGTTTCTATATTCAACTGCCTTAGTTTTTCCTTTCATTAAGGGTATCCAGTCAACAGGTATAACAATAAAGACTGGAGTTCATCAAGGATGTCCTTTAAGCCCCCTATTATATATTTTTTCACTAAAACCTTTATTACACTCCTTAACATATTTGCCTAGGTGGAAAGGGATCTTTAGCCCTGACCAAAGAAAACAGCACCTGTTGCAAGCATATGCAGATGATGTCTGCCTATTCTTTACAGAATATGAACAACTTCAAGATTTTTTTGCAGAATTTAAGTTATTTTCAGGTGTAGCTAATGCACAACTCAATACTGGCAAAATGAGAAGACTGATTATAGGCGCAGGACATCATATGGATATTTGTCAAAATAATATTCAAATAACTACAGAGCCACTACACATTTTAGGAATTATTTTTGGTGCACAAAATCTCCCAGAAGAAAATTGGGATACTGTACTAAAAAAAGTGGAAATAAAAGTGTTCAGATGGAGGCAGTGGTAATTTTCTAAACATAAACATTTCCAGGCTCTCAGACAATTTTTGGTACCCTGTTTACAATATGTGGCAATGATTTGTCCTTTACCAACCCAGTATGAGACAAGGCTGTATAGTTGTTTCTTCCAGATGCTATGGGGTAATAGGTTAAATCTGGTAAAAAGGTGTTTCACCTATCTAGAGAAAAAGAAAGGAGGACATGGAATGATAGATCCAATAGTTTTCTTTCATGCACTCTTTTTCACCCAAACAATCAAAAGTGGACTTATAAAACCTGACAGTAGAGAAGGGGATTGGATTCAGACAGTTTTAGGATGTTATTTTAAGGCTTGGCAGAATATGGCCCCAAAACTAAACCCACATATTCACATTCCTATTTATTTTTGATCATCAGTTAAAAAATTATTTCAATGGCAGATGACCAAGGAAATTATTTGTAAAAATTGTATTAAAGCATTGTATAGTATTATTATGAGTAAGGTATACCCAGCTGAACCTAGTTTTAAAAACTGCCCTATGGCTCAGAATTCATATATCTTGGGACAACTTAATAATTCTAGGATACTGGCCTTTATGTGGGAAACACAGTGGCTTATAATGTACGGAAAATTAAATGTTAGAGGAAACGTGAAGTATAAGGTGAAAGAAGAAAAAAATTGTCCATATCCAGAATGTGTTAATCAAGAAGAAACAATGGAACATTTCTTATTGCATTGCTGTTATGCAAAAAATATGTGGGATTATGTAGCCATGAAATGGAAACTTCCTTGGTTAAATAAGTTAACTTATGAAATTTTGGTTACAGGTATGTATCCCCCTAGTTTAGCATCATTTAATCATAGTACATTAGCAGTTTTTTTTGGATGCTTAGAATTTTATTTATGGCAGGTAAGATGCCAATGGGTTATTTATCAAAACAAAGTTTCCAATGAAGGTTACTGTCAATTAGTAATAAAAGAATTTGTGAAAGAATATTTAAAAGAAACACAAATGAATGACTCAAATAAGGTTAAAAACTTGTGGAAAGGGTTTTCTTTTATTATTAAGTATAAATGAAATGTTAATTTATATTACAGAGTGAGTCTGTAGTTTAGTTTATTATGTATTAGGATTAGTTGTTTTCTTTGTAAATTGTTCCTTTGTGTTATGAATTATGTTTCATATTTAATAAAAACTCCCCCACTCTTTTCGAGAAGTACCATGGGATCTTTAACATCCACCTGAACTACCACCAATCCAGGCAGATGGGAGCTCAGTTTAACGTCTCATCCAAAAGATGGCACCTCAGAAGTACAGCACCCCTCTCATGCTACACTACAGTGTCAGTACTGGGATATTACCCCAAATGCTAGATGTTACTTCTGTAATATTTTTATGCAGCTGCAGGGAAAAACCACCCACATGTTGCCATAAATTGCAGAGCCAGTAATAAACCATCTCCACTTTTGAGAATACCATAGCTGTGGGAGAAACTGGAGTTCTGCAAGTGACAACTAAGTTGCACTAAGTTTTTCCCACAGCTGTGGGATTTTTGGGGGCTTTGAGAATCCAGACCCTTAACTTCACGAAAATTAGAGGTGACTGCATCAGGCAATGGTCATGGATAAGCCAAAGATTTCAGATACCACTGGAAAGTTCAGGGAATTCCATTAGAGGAAGTGGAAAAGTATATGTATTTGAGAGTAATGATATCAACTAAAAGAAATTAGGCACTGAATAGAGAAATGCTAAAAATACTGCATGATGAGCTATCTTAGGTATTTATTTATTTCAAAAAGTTTCCCAAGCAAAGATATACTGGGATTGTAACATCTTGTTTCCATATGCATCCTTGAGGGATGGGGAAGTAAGCATTTAACATAGAATTTGTAAGTTGAAAATTCAAAATATTTGGTGAAGTAGTAATAATAGAATACAATAAAAATACAATAAAATAAAGTACAAATACATAACACTACACTGTCACAATTTAAGGGCAAATAGGGCTACACAAAAACAGTACTGAGAGCAATGCCAAATAGCAGCAGAGTATCACCATCTAGATTGTTTAGGTGTGACAGCTATCAAAGCCTGTGCATGAAGTAGACTGAGGAGCAGAACATTACCATGTATGATTAACTGATTTAGGCAAAGTTAGCCTGGAGTGATAGGGAATTGTTCACAACAAGGATGGGGAGCAAGGTGGACATCAACAACATGGGGAGGTGGGAACACAATCAGAGAACAGGAACAGTTGCGGCAGGGGGTAATAAAGACAGGAAGAAAGAATTTGAGGGAGGAGAAAGGTAGGGCTAAGCAGACAGATGAGAAAGAGAGGACTAGAGCTTAGGAAAATTGTATGAGAAGGCAGCTTGGCCCGAGGAAGTTTTCTTGGAGGGAAGGGAAAATGCATGGTGATCAGCATTCTGGAGGGAATACGAGGAAGGAGGAGGAAGGTGGGTAGATAGGTACTTAGAGAAGTTCAAAACCAGAATTTGGACGTCAAAGAGACATAGTGGGTAAAGTATCTGGCATTAAGTGAAGGGAGGGAGAGAGCGGAGAAAAGAGAGAGAGAGAGAGAGAGAGCATTGGTGTGTATGATGGGGCCAGTACAAGGCAACATGGCAGAAAAAGTAAAAGAAGAGCTTCATTATGGTAAGGGTGGATCTAGGAGTGGCACTGTAGATAATGTCCTCACAAGTGAAGATAAGAAGAATCATCTTTGCGCCTAACTCCCAGCCAACAGGGAAAAGAATACTGGCTTTGTTTTTATGGAGCGCATCCAGTTTGGGGTGAAGCTTGATGTGGATAGCATCAATGTGCACAGAAAAGTTAGGGCCAGTTCAGCCATACCCCAAGAAAATTAAAGGAAGAGACCTCCTTAATCACAGTGCCATCAAGGGTCTGGAAGGAGAGAAAGTCTGTTGATGTTGAGCCTCTTCTGGGAGCCAAGTCATGGAGGCAGGTTTCTTGGTGTTGGACAGATATCTGAACCCCACCCACCCCGAGCGCATCAGCTTTTATAGCCTCCCACTGCAGTGGCACATCCAGATGTGCACAGAAGCATTCAAGAGGAATACAGTTAGCACCATACACATTTAGATCTCCCTTCAATAGCATCAGAAGGGCAACCCTTCTGCTAGGGTTCAGTCTGTTGTAAGGCACAAAGGAGAACAAAGAGAGAGGAGGGGGAAAATAGATACAGGCAGGAGAAAGAAGGTGAGATATATTACTTGGGTATGATGCAAGGAGTGGTGCAGTGCAGCTGGTGTGGAGTAGCAATGTTCAGGAGAACATCCTGGGAACTGTGATGCTGCCCCATATGCAGACACCTCTCTGGGTTGACGGCAGAGGTGGCCAGTCTCTGGGCTGAGCTGGCAGTAATTCTGAGGACCTTCGCCCTCACTCAGATGCCACCATGTCCCCAGTCAGCACCCCAGTGGACTCCTCAGCAGAGTGCTGGATGGACTATGGTGGGCTCAGGGAGGGTGAGGAAGGGGGGGTCTGAGACACATCCCCAATCCAGTCCAACCCAGGAACTCATTTGACATCCTACAGGAGAGGGTGACTCCGGAAAGGGAATCCAGAGTTGAGACCAATAAAGATGCGCAGGTCAGGAAAGTGACCAAGGGACAAGTAGATGAGAACCCAAAAGGAGGAGGAAGCTACTCCTGGTGGGGGACTCAGTTGTCCAAGGAATGGAGTTGGATACCGGACCAGGGGAGAATAGAGAGATCAAGTGCCTTCCAGGAGGTACTGCTTGGCAGGAGGGGGAGTGGATCCTGGGGATTGAAAAAGCAGGGGCTAGGAGGAGGATGACTGGAGGTTGTCATCCACCTGGGGACAAACGACCTATCCAGTGAGAGGGTAAACACTGATGAGGTACAGGAGGACTTCAGGTAGTGGGGAAATCACCTTGGAAAGGTAGCAGACTCCGTAACCTTTTTGGAGGTGGTCTCTATCCATGGCCAGGGGGAGGCTAGGAATCTCCATATCAGAGGCTTCAATGAGTGGTTGGAAGGCTGGTGCAAGGAGAAGGGATATGGCTTCACTGGGGACCCACCTGGTACGATGTGGCCCTGTACTCTGGTGATGGGCTGCATCTGCTCAGGAAGGAAAAAGCAGTCCTAAATGAATGGTTTAAGGGCTTTATTACAGAGCATTTAAACTATCGGGGGGGGGGGCAGCAGGTGCAATGAGGCTCCAGCAGCTCACTCCCACAAGATCAAGAAGCCAGATTTGAGAAACATGAAGGCAAGATGCAGACAGGAACACCTGAAATAGGCATAATGAGGAATGCAGAAGAAGGAAGGCAGGAAAAAAGGGAGATCAGGGTTAAGGGGAAGAAGCAGGAGAGCAAAGGCACAAATAGAGGGAAGATGGATAGCAAAGCATGGAAAGGATTGGTTACTAATGCACACAGTCGTGGAAATAAATTCCCAGACTTGGAAGTGTTGTTAGTAAAAGTGGATTTGGACATAGCAGCAATAACAGAGATTGGTACACTGCAAACCATAACTGGGATGTAAATGTACTGGGATATGCTCTGTTCAGTAGGGATGGGGGTAAGAAAGGAGGGGGGTGGCCTTGGACATCAGGGAGGATATAAAGGCAAAAGTTACAAGGTAGGCAGGGGAGGCCAAGGCACTGTGGGTCACCCTTGAGTCAGACAAGGGCACAGCAATCCACACAGGAGTGATCTACAGGCCTCCAGGGCAGGTGGAGGAGGTGAAATAGGGAGCCAATGGGAGAAATACATAAGATGGCAAAAAAAGGGGAAGTACTGCTGCTGGGGGATTTCCATTCCCTACAGGAGGCAGACCTCAAGCAGCTAGTACATGATCCTACCAGGAACAGGGCAGTTCTGGACCTAATACTGAAAAATGGTGACAAAATCACAGAAGTCAGTGTAGAAGGTCAACTAGAATCCAACGACCACCACATAGTGTGGTTTAGCTTGGAAACAAGGGCACAGTCCAGTCACACAAAGGTAAGGGTCTTGGATTTCAAGAGGGAAGACTTTAATACAATGGGGAGGTGTATCAAAGAAGCATCGGTAAGGAGAATGGAAGAAGGGGGGGTTGAGGCCCAGTGAAAGCACAAAAAAGGAGCCATAGGGCAGTTTACAAACCAATGCATGAGGGTGATAACCAAGGGCAAGAGATGGAGGAAACCACTTTGGTTCTCAAAGGATGTGGCAGAAATGTTTACAGCCAAAATGGTGGGATTCAGGAACTACAAAGAAACTTAAAAGGGTGAGAGGGAACAGTACCTAAAGTGTCTAAGGGAGGCAGAGAAGGCGGTTTTGAATGCAAAAGCAAGGACGGAGGAAAAATTAGCGCAGATGGTAAAGAAAGGGAACAAGACAGTTTTAAATACATTAGTGAAAGAAGGAAAGCCAGGGGAGGCATTGCAAGACTCAGAGGGGAGGAGGGGAAAGGTAAGGAGGGAGACCTAGAAAAGTTGGAAATACTGAATAAATACTTTTGCTCAGTATTCACTAAAGAAGGGAAGGACAGAGACCACAGCTGGGAAACAGATACCGGGGGTGTCAACACCAGTCCATTTACAGAGGAGAGAGTCCTGGAGAAACTCACAAAACTGAAGGTGGACAAAGCAATGGGGCCAGATGGCATACAACTGAGAATAATAAAGGAAATACAAAGGGAGCTAGCAGCGTCACTGGCAACACTGTTCCCAGAGTCATTGAACACAGGGGTGGTTCCTGAGGACTGGAGGAAGGCACATGTACAGTAGTCCCTCTTTACAAAAGTGGTAGCAGGAAGGAGGCGGGGAACTATAGGCCGATCAGCCTCATGTCAGTAGTGGGTAAAATCATGTAGGCACTGCTTAAAGAAAGAATAGTGGGACACTTGGAATCCAACGGTGTCCAAGACCCAAGGCAGCATGGATTCATGGCAGGGAGGTTGTGTCAAATGAATCCAATTGATTTTTTTACTGGGTTACAAAGGAGGTGAATCAGGGGGGACTGGTGGACGTTGCCTTCCTCGACTTCAGCAAGGCCTTCGACACTGTCCCACATAAAAGGCTGGTAAACAAGATGGGTAGTCTGGGCATGGGTCACAAAGTGATAAACTGGGTTAGAAACTGGCTAACAGACAGAAGGCAGAGGGTGGTGGTAAATGGGATCCAATCTGGGGAGAGGGGGGTTACAAGTGGGGTAATGCAGGGGTCAGTCCTTGGGCCAGTACTATTTAATGTCGGCATCATTGATAAAGTAGAAGGGCTAGAGGGAAAGGTCTGCCTGTTTGCAGATGACACCAAGATCTGCAACAGGGTAGATACTCCAGAAGAGGTGGAGAAAATGAGGCAGGACCTAAGGAAATTGAAAAATTAGTCCGAGGTGTAGCAACTGAGGTTCAATTCCAAAAAGTCTAAAATAATGCACCTGGAACACAGAAGCTAAGGAGAGGGCTACATGATGGGGTGTGGGGAGTTGCTGACAGTCACCAAGGAAGAAAGAGATCTGGGGATTATAATTTCTGACAACCTGAAAGTGTACAATGGGTGCAGTGAAGGACATTGGCCTACTTGGTTGCAAAGGCAGAGGTATCACTGGCAGAAGGAGGGAGGTGGTGATTCCACTGTATAAAACACTGGTGAGGCCTCACCAGGAATTCTGTGTACAATTCTGGAGACTGCATCTTTGAAAAGATATAGACGGGGTGGAGGCAGTCCAGAGAAGGGCGACAAAGATGGTACATGACTTACAATGGAAAACATAAGAAGAGAAATTGAAGAACCTCAATATATTCTTGCTGAAGGAAAGGAGGGAATGGGGAGACATGATAGAGGCCTCAGGTACCTTAAGGGCATAAGCAAGGTGCAGAGGGGTGGCATCTTTCAGTATAGCAGACGTGCAGGAAAGAGGGGCCATGATGTGAGATTGGAAGGGGGCAGGATAAGGGGGAATGTGAGGAAGTTTTTCTTCATACAAAGGGTTGTGGGTGCATGGAACAGTCTGCCACAGGAGGTGGTGGGAGCAAACACAGTGGGAGGTTTCAAAAGTGCATGGGACAGGCATAAAGTTACCCTTGGGGTTGGAAAGAAGGAAGAGAGCCATTGACCAAGTAGGGTCAAAGGCCACAAACAACGATAGGCTGGTGGGCAGACTGGATGGGCCTGGTGGTCCTTATCTGCTGACAGTTTCTATGTTTCTATGAACAAAAGCATTGCTGAACACTGTCAATATCTTGTTGGAGCTGGATAGTAATGTCAGCAGCAGAGGAGCTAGAGGCAAACAGCCTCAGTGCCATCTGTGTATGTTGGTGGATGCAGAGAAGCAGGTGGAAGTGAGGTCATTTAGAAATATGGAGAAGAGTATTGGGCACACAACAGAATGTGGGGGAATGCCTGAACAGACAGGGAGTAGAGTGGAAAGGACATCTCCAATATGGAGTGTGTGATCTGCCCTCTAGGCAGGAGCAGAACCAGCTGATTGAGGAAGCAGAGAGCCCCACTGCATTTAACTTGTCCAGGAGAAGGGGTTATGACATAAAGTTGAAGGCTTTTGGCAAAATCAGCAAAGATGGTGGATGTAATCTGGCCCTGCTCCGTATCAGACAGGATGGAGTCAATGAGCCAGAGAAGGGAGGCAAATGTGGAGTGGGACTGTCTGAAGCCAGAATGAAAAGAAGTGAAAAAGGAGGGATCAAGAAAATGAGTGAGTTGTGAGAGAACAAGCTGTTCCTGGAGCTTAGCCAGTGTGGAGATGAGAGAAATGTGATGAAAGTTTCCATCAGAGGAAGGTTCACCTCCTTTTGGGAGGGATGAGAGTACCACACTTTCAGGAATGCTGGACAAAAGAGGAAGAGGAGAGGTTAAGAGGAGGGTAATAGGAAAGGCTATGACTGGTGCAGAGAGGTGCAGAAGCTTGGGATCATGGCATCTCGGCTCATACTGTTGTGGGGGTTAAAAGCTAGAAGGACCTTAAGAGAGGCACAGAGCTTGTCAGTGGTGCTGAGGGTTGAGGTATCTGCCTTACTATGCGCCAGGATGGCGACCAGGGTTTGGGAGTCAACTCAGAGAGCCGGAGGTCGGCCGAGGAGGAGAGGACTGAGCATCCAGAAGACTGCTGTCCTCTCCTGGGAAGAGTGGGATGTGCACTCCAGTATACCAGTGGCTCCCAGTGGTGATTGGGAGTACTGCAACCTTGGAGTCACCCAGAAGGGGCAGAGGTGATGGCAGACATCCTGCATGTGGGTGTTGGAGCACACTCGTCGCATGCTGGATGTCATTGCACATCCTCACCTCACAGAGACCAGAACCACAAAGCAGGAAAAACCCCGGCACCCAGGATGGCAAAGACGGGCCCCAAGAGTTGGCTCCCATGCCCAACACTGGACTGCTCCCAGAAAGCCTCTGGTGTCCTCCTTCTCCCACTGCTTGCTGTCTAGATTACAGATAGAGCACCAGGTAAGGAGGTGGTGGTCCTGCTTCAGTGTGTTTGGATTCCAGGGGATTGGCTGGTCAGAGCACAGAAGGGGGCTCCAGAGCAGAGGACTGATCTGGGGGTCAGGCTGGGTGGGAGAAACTCCGTCTCTCCCGGGTGCACTTCAGAGAGAGATCTTATTGGGCCAGCTATCAGAGGAAAAAGAGTGAAAAAAAACAGAGTCACAGAAAGTGGTAAGAGAGAAGGAGTGAAGGGGAAGTGGGGTCAAGTGAGGACAGGGAGTGGAGGGGGAGAAGAGAAAAGGCCCAGGTAGTGAAGACAGAGTTGAAAAACTTTTGGTGCTTGTAGGCTGAGAGCTGTCAATAACATGTAACTACAGGGCAGTGGCCGCCTTGGACCCATGCTGTTATTAGTAAAAATTAATCTGAATCTATATGATTTGTAACTGGGTAGAATGCAAAACATTATCACGGTCTTCTATACTCTGCCCCCATTATTTTCTTTAATTACCAGAGGACTGAACCACTTTTACTTATGGATCTATACATGTAATTATGTGTTAATACAGGCAGTATGTGAATAGGGGAAAGCATGGGCCATAATCCTGCTGTAGATCTTTATTGAAGTAGATCATTTTAGGCAGGTTCTTTGGCCACTAATAAAACTAAACAAAACTATTATTTTAAATGTTTGTTGTAAGTATAACTGCTCTTATTTATATTGCTTGTATTTTTCAGACTGACATACTGGCTACTTCTTGTGATTTAAGGTGGGCAAATAAAAATTCATCTGCAGTTTGGCCACATGTGTATTGGCCATGTGTAGCATAGTTGGGGATACTTCTTTAAATTGCCAAAGGAGATTTGTCAGATGTGATACCCCCCCCAAAAAAAAACATTTTGTTATTGCCTCTGTGACGTAACCTATGGCAAAATCCTATGTTGTGAAAAGCAGCTAATGTTGTGTGCATTCAATATTCCCTCTGTATTTCTATCAGTTTCTTGCTGTTGGCAATCTGAATAGTAATCTCCTCTTACAAGTTGGAACCTGCGGTGAAGAGCCCCCATATCACTGCCACAGAACAGTCTCTACACGTTGTCCTTTATCACATTCATTTCTGCAGCTGTTTTAATCCTCTGAGTTTTCAGTATTTCCATTGAACCTTTGTTGCCTGTCCTGCAACTAGTTTATAAATAATCACGTTACACAACCAGTAATATCTAGTGTCTCCATTTCATGAAATAATCTCCTATGTGACACGCCATCAAAGTGTTGGCTGAAGTCCAGATATTCTATACAACATCCACAGTTTTTCTACTCAAGCTTTTGGCAGCATTATTAGGACAACTGCTAAGATTGGTCTGGTATGATTTCCCCTTACAAAATCCACATTAAGTCATACATTCTACAGTATTTTTCAAACAGTGCTCAACAATTCTGTTTCTTATGATTCTCTGAAGATGCTTTCTGGTATAGATGTTAAACTTACTGGCCTGTGGTTCTCAGGTTCAGCTCTAGAGCTTTTCTTAAATATTGTTACAATACGGGCAATGTTTCAATCATCAGGAACATAACACAATTCTCAGTGACTCTTTTAATATTATTGACAAGGGGATAGATTAAACCTTGACTAGTATCCTAAGGATTTTTGAGTTCAGTCCATCAGGAACCATTGCATTTTTTATGAGTACCATCTTCAGCATTGTCTCAACACCTTCAAGTGTCACACATTTTTCCTGTTGTTCCCCTGTGAAAAGCCTCTCACTATCTTCTATTAATCCATCTTTTCTTCTGTGAGTACAGATTCAACATATTCATTAAAGCATTCAGCCATCTGTTGCTCCTTTGTTATTATGTCACCATGTTGTTGATCCTTCAATAGGAAATTTATGTTCCCTATACAAAGGAAAATTTTCTCTTGAATGGTAAAGACATTTTTTTTTCTAGTGGTATCAAGTGCAATGATCAAAATAAAATACCATGTAATTTTAGCTTTGACCCCTTAACCAATCAACATACTAGATGATAAACAGACAATTATTATAGTTAAGACAAACCTTGGAATGATTTTTTTAAGTGGACGTAATTTGGCATTGTACAGTATCTTGGAATATAGGAGGTTTATGTTGAAAATTAGTTGAGATTGAATGCAGAAAATTCCTATTTTAAAACTGACTATTTTACAGAAGACATAGTGGTGTGGATATCTTTGAAGAGTCCTGGGTTACACTGTATTTATGATTCTCGGAAGGAAAGAAAAAAACTATGAGAGATGTCAAGGTGGCTGACTAACTGCCTCGAGCCTATCACTAAAACTAAATATGTCTACTGTATTCTTGACTGCAAATTAGATTTTCTGTCGGGTATAAAAGTGACTTGTTCAAATTCAAAATCTTCACAGTATGTCTAACCTGAAAATGCTAGTAGTTATTTCCTCATATAAGAGAATCTCTGAGGGGAATCGTGAAAGATATAAATAAAAGTCTCTATTGCCATGAGATACTGATAACAGGTCATTTAAATGCAAGAGTAGGGAATCTTATTGATAATGTCGCTGAAAGTGAAATTGCAATTACAGATGCTCACATGTTCATAATGAACAATTATAGATAATGTCCAGATTGTGCATACAACACAGAAACAAAGAAACATAGAAGTTGATGGCAGATAAGGACTGCAAGGCTCATTCGGTCTGTCATTTTTTTCTACCTTTTGAATGTGCCATAGGCCTGTACTCTGTCAATGGCCTACTTATTCATACTCATCTGTATTGCTCCATTATGCCTATCCCATGCCAGTTTGAAGCCCTGCACTGTATTCATATCCACCACTTCCAGAGGTAAGCCATTCCATGCATCCACCACCCTTTCAGTGAAAAAGAACTTCCTCACAGTACCCCTTAATTGGCCTCCCTCCAGCTTCATGCTGTGTCCTCTTGTCCTGCTATTTTTCTTATGTTGAAACATGTTAGACTCTTTCACCTTGTTAATGCCCTTAAGATGTTTGAATGTTTCGATCATATCACCTCTCTCCCTCCTTTGCTCTAGGGTATACATATTGAGTTCCATTAATCTATCCTCATATGTTTTCTGATGCAGTCCCTGCACCATTTTGGTTGCCCTTCTCTGGAATGCCTCCATTTTGTTAATGTCCTTCTGCAGGTGCGGCCTCCAGTTCTGCATGCAGTACTCCAGATGGGGCCTAACCAGTGTCTTGTAAAGAGGGATTATTACCTCTCTCTTACGACTTGTGATACCCCTACTAATATACCCTAACATCCACCTAGCCTTACCTACTGCTTTAGAGGTCTGCCTGGATGATTTCAGGTCATCTGTGATGATGATGCCTAAATCTCTTTCTTCCCTTGTGATTGCCAGCAACTCCCCTCCCAACCTATAGGTAGCTTCAGGGTTTCTCTTCCTTTTGTGCATGATATTGTACTTCTTTGCATTAAACCCCAGTTGCCACTCTTCAGACCATTTTGACAGTTTTTCCAGATCTCTTCTCATTCTGCCGACCCTGTCTGGATCATCTACTCTGTTGCATATCTTGGTGTCATCTGCAAACAGGCAAACCTTACCCTCCAGTCCATCTGCAATGTCATTGATGAAAATATTGAAGAGGACTGGCTCAGGACTGATCCCTGAGGTGCCCTACTTGTGACTTGCATCTCTTCTGACTGTATACCATTTACCAGCACTCTCTGTTTTCTGCCTGCCAAACAGTTTACCACTCAATTGACCAACTTCTGAACCACCCTGATCCTACCCAGCGTATTAATTAATCTTCTGTGTGGAACTGTATTGAAAGCTTTGCTGAAGTCAAGGTAGGTGACATCAACTGCAACCACTTGGTCCACCACTCTGGTTACCCAGTCAAAGAAATCTATGAGATTAGTTTGACAGGACCTTCCTGTTGTAAACCCATGCTGTCTTGGATCCTGTGCTCCTATGGATTCCAGGTGTTGCACTATCCCTTCCTTAAGGAGTGCTTCCATAATCTTGCCCACTACTGAGGTATGACTGACTGGTTTGTAGTTCTCTGCCTCCTCCCTGCTGCTGCTCTTGTGGAACAGGATCACATGAGCCCTTCTCCAGTCTTCGGGGACTTCTGTGCTCAGAGACTCACTAAACAGTTCTGATAATAGCTCTGCTGGTTCCACCCTTAGCTTCTTTAGTACCCTGTGATGTATGCCATCTGGTCCTATTGCCTTGTCCACCTTGAGTTTACTGAGCTCTTGTAGGACCCTTTCTTTTGTGAAGGGACTTCTGCACACCTCCCTTCCCCACTGTGTCCATGGTGCTGAGCTGTGGGCCCTGCCTTACCTTCTCCTCAGTAAATACGGAGCAGAAGTATCTATTTGGGATAGATGCTTTTCCTTGGTCTTCCTCCACACACTCCCCCTTATACCCTTTGATCTTAGCAATAACCCCTCTGGACTTTCTCCTTTCACCTATGTATCTATAGAAAGTGTTGTCACCTTCTTTTACTGTTTGTGTTAGTGTTTCCTCAGTTTGGGCCTTTGTCTGCCTTTCTGCCTTCCCTGCTTCCCTTAGGGAAGTTTGGTATGCCTCACTATCTTTGTCCCACTGCTTTCCCTTATATTTCCTGAAGGACAGCCTTTTGGTTCTGACCTTTTCTGCTTCTGTTTTTGAGAACCAAAGTGGTTTCCTCCTTCTTTTCCTCTTGCTTTTCTCCCTTACACAATGGGATGTTGCTTCAAGTATTGCATTCCTAATGCTTGCCCACTTTGCATGTGCCCCCTCACCTGTATTTCTTCTTGCCAGGGCTAGCTTAACTCTGTTGGCCATCTTATCAAAGTCAGCTCCCTGAAGTCCCATATATTTGCCTTGGAATGGGATGATTTAGTTCTAGTGGCCAAATTGAACCATATCATGTGATAGTCACTGGCCCCCAGGTGACCATCTACCTGGAGATCTGAGATCCTTTCCCCGTTAGTCAGTACTAGATACAGGATAGCCCTATCTCTTGTAGGATGTTGTACCAATTGTTTGAGGCCCTCCCCTGCAGGGAATCCACTGTGTGTCTTGTTCTGGCAAATGTTCCTGCTGGTATATACCAACCTATATCTGGCATGTTGAAGTCACCCATTATCAGAACCTCCCCTTTAGCTGTTATGATTTGTACATATTCTAACAGTAATGTGTCTATGTCCTCCCCCTGGTCTGGAGGCCTGTAAACAACCCCAGTACATATGGCTGTCCCATTTCCTGTTTCCAGGGTGACCCACAGTTCTTCTGGCTCCTTATGTGTATTCTGAATTTCTGTAGCTTTGATATTTTCATTGACATAAAGGGCCCCTCCCCTTTTTGCACCTTGGTCTATTCTGAACAGTACATAGCCAGGAACTGATGTCTCCCAAGTGTGGTTACTGGTGAACCACATCTCACTAATGGCTACTATGTCCAGTTTAGCCTCTGTCATTGTTGCCTCCAGGTCTAGGATCTTGTTTCCCAGACTGCAGGCATTTGTGCGCATGATTTTCCATTGCCCAGATTTTGGTGTGTTAGTTGTAGGGTGAGGTCCAGCTTTTCCCATGCACATCGTATGGGGAGCCAGACCTTTTTTCTTTACCTGGTGATGCAAATGAACTACAGACATGCTGAACTACTGTTTGATCACTAGCTGGGGGAGGGGTGTTCATCCTGTTCGATGTATTGGGTGCTGCACCCCTTTCCCCATTTGCTAGTTTAAATATTTCACAAAGACATCAAACTTCTGCTCAATGCACTGACTCCCTCCTCAGCCAGATGCAGTCCATCAAATTTAAAGAACATACGCTCCCAAAACTGTTGCCAGTTTTCTACAAATTTGCATCCTTTTTTCTGGCACCAACCCAAGGATAACAGTGCAATTTCCATGGGGAAAGTTGTCTAAGATAATGTTAGATTACAATTAATTCTGTAAATGATGAATTGAAAGGAGATAAGGTGGGAGAACTGACATTTTGGGTCCCAAACAGAACCTCTACCATTGATTTAACTTGGATCAACTTAAATGCAATTAGTAGCATCATTGATTTCAAAGTGAAGGAAAGACCCCTCAAAAAACATCTTCATATTCTATTTGTATACATTTTAACAGGATAATTAATGTTGCTGAAATGCAAACACTGAATCTAACTAATGTCAGAAATATACAGTTTGGACGTATAATTTATCTGAAGATCAACATTATATATTACACTCTCCAGTGATTATGTCAATCAAAGAAAAATGCCAGGAGGAATACTGATATATTTATATCATGCAGCAGTTTGGAGAACTGAATAAGATTTACAGCCCTCACTTTGTAAGTCATGTAGAGTTTCTAGAAATAAAATATGTTGGTTTAACAAATGATGTGGAGCAGAAAACAGGATGTTTAATTTACAAGGAAAGTTAAACAAAACAAGATTATTGTGTAATCACTGTACTTAATAAATACAAGAAAACATACAATGGTATACTTAAGGGAGAAAAACTAAAATATCAGTGTAGTTTTGGATTAAATTAAGAGATGCAGCAATAAACAAAAATATCAACTTCTTCCAGTCCTTAGTAGCAAAAGAAAATGATAATGTTTCTCCTAAACTGGAAGCCCATACTCAGCTTTCAGAAAGAAAAAAAAATATTTGGTGAACTTTTTTATAGCAGGAAGGAAGACTTTAAAAACTGTACCAGAATCTGTCAAACTTTATGTAGAAAACAGTATAAAACTTCTTCCGTAGTTCTTCTGTCAAGAAAACAATTGATAATGCAGTAATAGCAACCAAAGCAAATAAAGATATAGGGTCAGACAGAATAATTGCTGCTTTTTTCATTAAAGTGGTGGTTTTCTTAGTTTTCACCTATTCAATGTGGTTCTTCAATGTAGAGAAATAGTGTATACATGGTCAGTCAATATTATTTTTTCCTACAAATGAGAAAGGATACCTCTATGATCCTTGTGTGTTTCATTCAATTAGTTTAGTTCTTCACAAAAGTTGTTTTCAAGCATAGTATTGACCAGAGTTAAAGAATGGGTTAATAAAACTCGACAACTGGTGGAAGCACAAAGTGGGTTCTAAGAAGACTGTTCAACAATACAGCACTGTTACATTTTAAATCATTTCCTTTACAGATTCTTGTTAAAAAGGATTGCTTTACTGCTGTCAGCATGTGACAATATTAGCAGAAAATAACCATGGTCACATTAAATAGCCTAGGATAGTGATCCTTTCTTATTGGATATTCTAATAAGAATGAATAGCCAAACCCTGTCACAAATAAAATATGCTTAATGTGGAATTTATCAAATAAGATTTCAACAAGAAAAACACCAGAAGCCGCATGCTCAAGCACAAAGTCAGTCAGTGCAGGTTAACAATACTCAACCAAGAAAACTACAGATAAGCTGCACTCAATCAGAATAAATACAAGCTGGAAATCAAAAGTGGGGACACATGGGTCTAAAATATGACAATTTGCTCCTGATGAAGTATCACATTTTAGATTCCAAGCACCGGGGCTACCACTGCTGTGTCTTACTTGTCTGTCTACCTTGAATAAACTGTGAGTCCCCACTTTTGAACTCTAGCTTGTATTTATACTGAGTGTAGCTTATCATTGGTTTCCTATTATTTCAACAAATATTGTCATTCAGGAGGGTTGTATTCTTGCACCTTTGCTGTTTAATTTATTCATTAATTCTGCACTGATTCAACTATATGATTCAATGTTTCACACTACAAAAGTATCTGCTAATGACATTCATCATCTTGTCTAGGATAATAATTTAGTATTAATTTCTACTTCTCTTCTTGACCTACTATATAATGGAAAGTAAATAAATTTAGCAACTCATGTCTCCAAAATTCTGTACATGTTAACAGAAAAAAGCACGGTGGCACTGTTTGAATATAAAAAGAAAAAACCCTAACTCCCCCCCTTCATTCCAACATCAGATAAGCTCAGATGTGCAGACTATAGGAGAATGGGGTGAGTATTAGGGTTGATAACCCCAAGGAAGGCCCCAGGCCTGTTTTGCATCAAAACCATAACATTTGTTATTTTTATTGCTTGTAGGGTGGGGCTGGGGTGTTTAGGGTTAGAAACCCTAATACCACATTTCCCTACTTTTGTCAGTTTAACTCTAATTAGTGCATTAAAGATTTTTGCAATGAATTTCCTTGCTTTTTGAGACAGTAGAATTGTACCTTGATTCCTGCAGGTCCCACAGGCCCTCTAGGACCTGTACTTCTGTGCATCAATTTATTCACATGTGTATGTGGGTGTGGAAGTGCACAAAAAAGCAGTTTATGTGTTTGTTTAGCCTTTGTTTACCAGGTAGGCACACTAGTCAATTGAATATCTATTTTCTGGTGTAACCTGAAAGAGTACGACCAAGAATACAGACAGTGAAAACACAATATATCAAGGCATACATTGGCAGGAAGTGCACATTATGCAGTGCCATAAGTTAAAGTTGCATCAAATATGGACCTACATAGTTCACAGTACATTTCGTATGCAGGGGACAGAGAAGAAAGGTCAATTCTGTGTTAGTGTGTCTGTAATGAGATCATAATAATCGTGCATTTAGTGTAGCGAGGCAAAAACCAATACGAAATGGGAGAGAGGCATGTTCATAGTAATTACTTCAGTGAGGTGCTGTTTTGGAACTGTTAAGTCAGCAAAGTCCCACTTGGAAAGTATGCAGCTTCCTTGTAATTTTTTTTTTGTAGGGATGGACATTTTTCAGTCTTATTTCTCAGGGGCTTAATGTTGTAATAATTAGTAAGACCTTTCTACTGATATATACATTGTCCCTTAACTCCAGATACTGACAGAGTTACAGCTTGTTAAAATTAAATTGCAATGTTTTCTTATGGGAATTGTAATTTTTTTAATTTTTATGTTTTTTTATATGGCTGCTAATATGTTTGGGGGGGGGGGAGTGCTATGTGTTAGTGTTATAGTACACATAAAGACCATTATTTTGATATACAGATTGTCTCCTATCTGCATAGATTGACAGAGTCATGGCTTGTTACAGTTGAAAAGTGCAAAAAAAGTCAATTTTGTTTCTTTCATATGAAGGGATATTTATTTGTGAGGTTGTCATTCATACGAAAAAAGATTCTTCATACGAAAAAAAAAGGAAAAAAAGTCCAAATTATTTTTTGTATGAAGGGAATCTTTCTTCATATGGCCCTATTCATTTTTCATATCACCATATGAAAAAAAGAAAGTTGAGACATGAAAAAAAGATTTTAAAATGTGTTAAAAACACATTTCTGGGTGATTTGTCTAGAAACTGACTGCAGAATCCATCTGGGGGGTCTTGATTAGCAAGATGCATGTGTTGGTGTCTCTACAGGGTATCATTTTTATGACTTTTCAAAAATGTTGTTTTTGATATAAACATAAACATGACGGCAGTAATACAAAAAATTATTATTTTTTCTTACCAAAAAAGATTAACCCCCTCTCCCCAATACAAAACATAATGTTTTTGCATATGGGCCAAACTCTTTTTTGTATGAAACAGCAGCTATCAAAAAGATTGTGCAGAGCATGCTCAGAACTGAAATTTGAAATCCTTGTAACTCTGAAATGGACTAATATATTTTTACCAGACCAGCAAAAAGCACCACTGTGGCCCAGGCCCTTTCTACCCTGAAATATTTAGAGTAAAATTCCAAACCATCTGGGCACTAAGTGAGGACAAAAACACAGCAAAACCCCTAATTTGTTTTCACTATCTGGATATCAGAATCTGCACATCTGACTGGAACAAAACATAGCGCATCGAGAGATCTTGGCCCTGCAACCACACGTGCAAAATTATGTGTAAATCTGTAACAAAGCGGTAGAGCTATTAAAGTGCAAAGTTAAGGTTTAACATTAAACAGCCTACTCAACCCTAACTATAGTAGTGCTACTGCATCATTATAATGTTTGATATAGTTTATAAGCATGTATAGGTACGCATCAATAAAGGAATAATGCATGACAGGGTGTGTGTCTATGCTGGGATAATGTCACGCCTGGGGTGGTTGGGCATGAGGCTGCAGACTCACTCTCTGTTTTTCATACTGCAGGCAAACAAAAAAATGGAATGGAAGAAGTACAGTTGCAGATTGTTTCATGACTTTCAGGGAAGGGGGCACACTATTATTTGATGGGAGGGAGTTTTTTTGTTTTACTTTTATATGGTTGTTTGCTTGGTTGAAGTGAGGAGCAGGGCACAGTGAAGTGGGCTGGTGAGTGGTCAATGAAGGTGACTGCTCTGACAGCTGCATTATTAGTTTTACATTATTAATATGGTCATTTGTGTGGTGGGACTAGATCAGTGGTGTTATGCCAGGATAACACCATGGGTCCAGTCCCACACTGACCAATCAGAGCCAGAGATTCTTTCTTACCATTGTATAATTTGTATTAATAAACACTGATACATTTCCAAACAATTACACTGTAGCAGTCAGTATTTTTTTAATCTTTGGTAACCAGGTAAGGCCAACTAGGAACAAGTGTCTGTTTTCAGAGGTGAATTAGGAGCACAGGGGAGGTTAAATGACTTGATCAGGGTCGCACAGTACGCAAGTGGAGGTTGTGGGAATCAACCTGGTCTGTTGAATATATCAAGCTCATTCACAGCTTATTACTCTAGACTCAAGATGATACTCCCAGCCCTTACTGTGATGTATATATATAGATATATATATATATATATATATATATATATCTATATATATCTATATATATACATACATACACATACAGTGATGCCATATCACCATACTTCAAAAAAATACAAAACGTCTGGTTAAAAGCCAGCTTTGCTCCATCATATTTTAAGAAATGCAAGCAGTGTGCCTCTTGGCACACATCTATCACACATGTACTCCAGAACTCCTGTATGTATATAGAATTGCAGCCTTTTCAGAATTTTTCTGAATTTCTGCTTAAATATTTGGACACTCGGTCCAACAGCCACTCACCCATGTCCCGGAAGTACATGGAGGTCTGGAAAGCATGTTTGCCCCATGTGCTGTCCTGAAATGTGTTTTTTACCAGATGCATACTCTAATACTACACTGAGCCAGTCCCTTGTGTTTTAATAAAGTGCTGTTGGCATGACTGACTACAAACCAAGCACTACGAGGTGTATAATTCTGATTTTAATATTGGAGCCAGAATCACGCGCATGTGCTTGAAATGCATGAACAATGATCTCACACATGTGCAGCACTTTATTAAAACACAAGGGATTGGGTCAGTGTAGTATTAGAGCATGAATCTTGAAAAAAAAATTGGGGACAGCGCATGGGGCAGACACACGTTCCAGACCTTCATGTACTCCCGGGACGTGGGTGAGTGGCTGTCAGACTGAGTGTCCAAATATTTAAGCAAAAATTCAGAAAAATACTAAAAAGGCTGTAATTCTATATACATACAGTAGTTCTGGAGTACATTTGAGATAGATGTGTGCCAAGTGGCACACTGCTTGCATGTTTTAAAATACGAAGGGGCAACGCTGACAGTGCCCCTTTAACAGCTCTTGAGATTTTTTCACTAAACAGAGCGTAAACTTTGTGACATTGTATGATAATCTCTAGTAAGATAATTCAAACACTCTATGAGACTAAAAATGGATGCTTTTGACAGTATGGATTGCAAAGAGTGGTGTATACTGCAAAACCACAATTACAATTAGTATTGTGTCTAAAAGAGCAAATAATGTGTTTATAGCATTTGCCCTATAAACTGGCATACTGTAGTGTGTGTTTTGGCCTTGTGCTTTAGTTAACAATGAAAATGTTACCTCTAGCACAGTGTTCTCCCTGACAAGGACTACCATTGTAGTGTAGGCTATTAATTAACTGTTGACCACAGGCTTTTTTGTGAAGGGATTATAACCATAATCTGTATGGATGTCCTGGGGTTCAGTTGGTTGTAGACATTACACAATGAACTTTGTATATATTTTTAGTTTTCTGTTTATTTTCATATGTAATATATGCCTCTGTAAATGTCTTGGAAATGTTTTTCTATGGGGTACTGGCTGGCAGTATAGCCTAGAAGTTAGAGTAACAAGCTGTGAATGAGCTTGATAAATCCAGCAGATCAGACCTGGGTTTTATTCTCACAACCTCCACTTGCATACTGTGTGACTCTGAGCAAATTACTTAACCACCCAGTGCTCCCAGGTTGCACCTGAAAACAGGCATTTGTACCAAGTGGGCCTCACCAGGTAACCAAAGACTAAAATAAAAAAAAATGTGTGGTGAAATGATTTATGGGACCAATAATGTTCTACTCCACTTCTGTTTATGAGAGCTGTTCTCCTTGATGGGGACACTGTAGCCCCTCTTCCTCTAAATTCAGGGATAATGGCATGGTCCTGAGTTTCTGTGGCAGATAGCACCCTATTGGTTTGGTGTAGTAGAAGGCACTAATTGGTAGCACAAAGTAGTTGCTGAGAGAAGTGGCAGAGCCAGGTGGTCGGGTCAGGCGACCCCTCACTTTTGTAGCTGAAGGGTCAGACATTGAATTCTGACCCCTGGCATTTCAATCGGTGGAGCAGCATTAATATATCTCTGGTGAGATTTCTCCAATAACAGCAGGGAGGCTGTTTTTAAATCTTTTGGCACTCAACATATATTGAAAATCCAGACAACCAAAAATATACTTTTTGGAAAAACGTGGAATATTTAGTTTTACTGTTGCATTACATAACAGTTCAATGCCCCATGGCACATGAGCCACACTCAATAATTGTCCATATACACATGCTCACCAGAATAACCCTGACAAAAAAAGGCACCAACATTGTTGGTATTTTGACTGGCAAAACATGTAAGAATAAATACTGGCATATGCAAGGTAGATGCAGGGTTTTATGTAAGGATTGTGGGTAAGGAATATGTAAAGATTATAATATTTTCCTTGCATGAAAAATTCATTGAAGAAAAATTCCTTGCCAGTATCATGTGATGTGAGAAAAAATTGCTTGGAGTTACAGCACTACAGTATTGGTTTTACATATTCCTGATGTGGAGCTACAACCTACAACTGTCTGATCATAGAGGAGGGTGTGCAGCCTAAAAAAAAAATCCTGGTTGCAGCACTATGTCCCCAATTCCTGCATGGTTTTATAGGGCAGTAAACCTGGGTCCTGGTGCAAGAGATTAGAATAAAGTTTCTGAGGACAACCATGCATTTCTGATTTATCTTTAGTATGGGTAATTTCATCAATCAATCAATCTTTATTTAACCAGGTGAAACACCTTGAGCAGAGTTCATTTACTAGATGGACCTGGGCAGGATTAAAAGAACATACAGTACATACATACATAAACAGAATAAAATGAGAGCATACGTGGTACATTAATGCATAGTATTACATGTAACAATGAAGTCATACCAAATCTGTAGTTGCATGCAAAACATTACAACAGTAATGACAATGTGGGCTACATTAATAACAGTAAGAGCATAAGATAATGCAGAGAGGCTTGACGAACGATTGCCCTGAGAAAGAGAGGGCTAACAGGGCTATGTACTGGGCACTTATACAGAGCAAGGAAATATAAATTGGGTGGTATCCCCAAGTAGGCCAGGAGAACAGGCAAGGAAGTATATGTGGGATGTACGAGGCATGGGGTAGGAAGGAAGGTAATAAGAGCCTAGAGCTGAGAAGAGCTAAGGGCCAAGTAGGTCACACCGGGTGGAAAAGAGGACAAGGTAAGGAATGAGCAGAATCAGGCAGAGGAAGGTCTTGTTTTACAACAATTTACAATTTACATGTCAACCATGCCCCTCCATGTTGTAGAAATACTAAATCTGAAAAAGTGATTGCAAATGTAAGTGAGTATAGCACAGTTTGGGTTGCTGTTATGAGGTTGCACTGAGCATTTAGCATCATCAATAGCCACTGAGAATAGCATCCCAAATGTAGCACTGTTAGTTTTTTTTCCCATTCAAGCCCTTTCTTCATATCACATCAGCACTTGTACATGTTTTATTTCTAACAGTTTTCCACTGACTGTTTCTTTTTCATTGGGAAAACCACTATAGGTGAATAACATTTCCTTTGTAACTTCATAAATAGTAAAGGTACTGTATGTTATGATTGAAGTTAATGTGCTAAACTAAAAAACACTACATTTTGAAACTAATGAGAGGGTACAGAGTTTTGAATAGTTGGACATTACCCTGGATAATGCTTTGTCCTTCCTAACTCATACAGAACAATTTGTTAGGGCTGTTCATTTTTTATAGGGTTCATTTTCATAGAAATGCAAGGCAAGGCATGTCAATTTTATTTATACAGTGTCCAATCCCAGGGGTTCTGGGGTGCCTCACAGTGCAGAACAGTAAACAAACTCAAAATATTCACATTGGCAATAAAAGGAAAACCGTCTAGATTAGATGAAGAATTAAAACATTTGAAGAATTAAAAGCTGTTAGAAGCAGCATTAAAGCAGCAGCAGACCCAAAACTCAATGAGAACAGCTACGTTTTTAAGTGGAACTTGAAAAGTCCAGTAAAGGGGCCCCTTTCACATCCAGCAAAAGGGTGTTCTACAAGATTTTTGCAGCCTCTCTGAATGTATGATCCCCTGAAGGTTTAAACCTTGATCTCAGAACAGAGACAAGATATGCCTCCGTCAACCTGAGTGAGCAGACAGGGCTGTATGGACTCAGAGGTCTTTGAGGTAGCTGGGACCAAGACAATGCAAGGTATTACATGTTAACAAGCAGAATTTGAGACTGATGCACCTCCACAATGACAACCAATGCAAAGCATGGAGAACCATCATGATATGCTCAAACCATCCAATCCATATACAACCAGTGCATGCACCAGGGTCACCATGTTGGATTCACCCATGCCACAGTGACAACCAAGTTGCCAGCGTAAATGTTGTTGCTGGCACTTGGCTGACACATGGCACAGCACTCTGACAATCTGCCGTCCACAGTTGGAGTGACAGGAATTGTGGGGGGCTGTGCCCCACGCACCCTTCTGACAGACAGGGGGCTTTTCCCCCTGCACTCCACATTTATTTATATAACAAACTCTGGGTCACACCCTGGTAGGAAAAAGGGTGACCCAGAGATCAACAATACTGTCAGATGGCAAAAAAACAAAGTTACAAAAGCTGTGTGTGACATTATTCTGCTGACAACACTCCGGTGGAAATATTATGTTAACACATTAATGGACTACCACTATGTTGGCAGGTTCCAGAAATGACTTGATTTGGTAGATGTTGCAGAGATGTTAGAAGTCAATGCAGACAACAGCTGTTGCCTGATATTCTAAGGTCCACTTGGAATCCACAATGACCCCCAGATTCTTAACCCTGTTTAGGGCTCCAAACATGATGCTGTCTAACGATGGAAGGACAGCATCATTGCTTGTCACTGCTGAACGATGTTAATCTAGATCCATTAGTAGCACCTGTGTTCAACAGATTAAGTCTAAGCCAGCTGGCTGCAATCCAGTCTTGAATTTCCTTAAGGCACTCACTCAGACCTGACACTGCAACAGTTTCATCAGGAGCACAAGACATATATAGCTGGGTATCATCAGTATAGCAATGAAAACCCAATGAGTAGTATCTAATGATCTTCAATTGCAATATGTACATGGCAAAGAACATGGGGAGTAGTACAGTCCCCTGGTGCACTCTGCAACAGACTGCAGCACTGCTTGAAATGAAGAAATCTAGTACCACCTGCTGCATCCTGTCAGATAAGTAGGACTCATATCACTGTAACACAATTCCTGTGAATCCTACATACTGCTCTAGATGAGTCAAAAGTATCCTTTGTTCCACCATAGTACAAGCCAAGGAAAGGTAATGCAGGAGAAGTATGGATCAATGCCTGCTCTCCCTTGCCAGGAGGAAATCATAATGCATCTTTTCTAGAACACTCTCAGTACTATGACAAGGCCAGAAACCAGAATGGAATGGCTTTTAGATGTCATATCTTTCCAGGTGTTACTGAACTGCACTGCAAACACTTTCTTGATCAATTTCACCACAAAGGGAACATTTGGGAGAGGCCTGTGGTTTGAGAGAATGTTGTGGTCCAGCTATGGCTTCTTGAGGAGAGGATTCACTACTGCCCTCTTCAACATGTAAGGAAATAGTCCTCCTCAGGAGAGCACCAGATGATCTCCACAACAGTCAGGACCATGGTCCCCAGGCACTCAAGAAGAAGCCAAGGTAGGTCCAGTATTCAATGCACAATAGGTAGAGTACTATCCAGATACCACCTGAAGGGTATCATCTATGAGAACTGGCTCAAACTCACTCCATGCAGGCTGAGTGCTTCTGCCTAATTCTGAATGGGAAAAACAGAGGCCCCCCATGCACAGAAACTTAGCAGGTGCCATCACTTGTTCTACCCCCTTCACTGTCTACCCCATTACCTGGTCCAGTCCAAATATCTATGTAGATTTTACCATCAGATCCTTATCTTGGTGTATATATAGGAGCATGTACACTCTGTCAGGACAGATGCACCTGATGCTCCTCATTGTCTCCAGTTGGTATCCTGGTTCTTCATTTTCTATCATTCTTTCAACTTCAGCTGCTCATCCTCTATTGAGTCCCTTCTTTTTCTTCGCCCTTCCCTTTTCTTCCTGATAAATTAATTCCTTGCTATGTACTTTTACCTTTGGTCTCTGATTTTCCTGAATTATTATCTATTAGTGTGTTCAGTGCTAGTTCTTGTACAATCTCTACTTTTTGGGAATTAGCACAAAACCCTTTTCTGCTGCATCCCCTTTCCTCTTTTTCTTTTCTTTTTTTTTTGTTTGACCACTACTGGACTCCATTTATTAACAAACCTTGTGTGGTATTATCTTGGTACACTGCTACCATCTAGGGTGCTACTTTATACTACTACTATGCTTTTCACTTATGTCCTCTTTTTCCCCTTTTAGAAATTTATTTTCAACTTTTTACTTCTGTTTTGTATTTAGAACTTTGCACTGTGAGCAATTTGTATCTATACTTACATCTTTGGTAATTGTGTACTTTGAAAATGGTGTCATTACTGATGTGCTGCTTTTAAAATTGTACCTGTTATATTAATTTAATTGCTTAAATTCAATGGTTGTGTAGGAATAGTCATCCCTCTGATGAAGGATCACATTTCAGTCTTGCAGCATCAGGGTTTTGAGTGGCATTCCTCTACCACATTTCTAAATAAACAGTGAGTTTGGGGCAAATTTTTGCTTTCTACTTTTCCTGAATGAGTAGCACTCCTGTGTTGTTCTAACTCTGACTGGTCACTTCTGTCCAATGGCAGGCCACTTGGGAATTTCTAGACCCAAACTGAAGATACATTAGTGGTGAGATAAGGCCATATCTTATTGTTTTGGGTCATTTTATAATTGTATGTATATAATGCATCAGAGATGCCCATGGTGGCTAGTGTAAGTGCAAGGGATCATGGGTACAAGTACATGACCCTGTAGAATAATGTTGTAATTCTTGTTCCTGAGCAGGAATCTGTCAGCTACTAGCCAGGTGCTAGACATAATTAAATTATTTAAAAGGAGGCAAAAGAATAAATAAACAGAGCTGGCAAGCAGGCAGGTCCATTGGTGTCTGAATGGACCACAGCATCCACAGGAGTCTGGATGTCTGGACTCCCATTGTCTCTGCAAGGTTGAATTGACTTAATCTTGTTACCAGCTGAATGGGCTACCATTTAAGTAAATAACTGTACTGAGTGCAGCCAAACTACAGCCATCTCCCAGGAGGAAGTCTGGATGTTCCCCCAGAATTCTGGTTAAACTGGTTGACATATGAGGTTGTTTTTTTTCTCCTCTCATATTAAGAACTATGCCTCTATGTTTTATAATAACATACTAAAATCTGATTGGTTGAGTAGCCGTAGAAACAGTATGCTAGCCAATCACAGGACAACCACTGTCCACTGGACCTGCCTTTTGAAACCCCTTAAAACAAGGATGCAGAGGGGTATCTGAGCCTTTTTGCTTGAAGTCTTTAGCCTTTTTGGCATTTGGGACCCTGCTGTCTGCTTGGAAAGCAGAGACAATTTCTCCTGGACAAGAGCCAAGACTTCAACTGCTACTTCTAAAGGACATTTTGCACTTCAAAATTCAGCAGCCTAAGGACACTGAGGTAGAACTTTAAAACTAGAATTCTCAGAGTTTATTTTTTTTGTATATTTTCCATTTTATTTTCCATATCCTGTAACTGACGTCTAAAATTATTTGTCGTTGTTATTTTTTTTTATTAATTTAATTAGTAAAGCATTTGGATTATTTTAAAATAATTCTGCCTATGTTGTTTGTGTGTGTACTGCCTTGGTAAGGGTTGTTCAAATGATACTACACCTGTGTGACTGCTTAAGGCCAACACTACCAAAATGAAGTACCGCTAGGATCTTAATGATGAAATGAGGGAAGGAAATACAAAGGGTCTCAGGAAGATCCTGTGGAGGATTTGATCCTAGCTCTGCATTTCTGAGGAAAGACACATCATAGGGTGTATAGGGCCCCCTGAAGCCTATTCACATCTGTGGCTTTCTGGTTCATGGTGCAGTGGCTGAGAGGGCTCTACCCCAGGAACACAGACTCAATACTATATTTGTATCCTCTCACATGAAGAGAGGGTGCCCTGGGATTCTCTGGAACATGTTCAGTTGTGAAATAATGAGAGTGCTAAAAGGACAGAAAAAGAGTGTCCCTGACCCTCCCCTGGTCACTGGAGGGATTTGCTGTGATGCAGAGAGAGAGATCACAACCCATGGGGGGTGGGCTGGTGACAGATTTAGTGAGCAGCCGTGTGACTGGTGAACTGTTTGAACTACCACACACAAAGAGGACAAAAATTCAAAAAAAGGGAAAATTGGTTACAAGATACAGTTCTCTACACTGTTTTCTGTATTGCTGTAAGTAAAAGATAGACTAGTGATGATGTAGGGAAGAACGATGCATTCAAAGTACAGTGATTACACTGTAAAAGAGCTGAAGCAGCTGTGCCATGGGAGAGGGGTCCATTACAAGGGGTGAACCAAAAAGAACATAGTGGAGGTTCTTATGGCAGCTGATGAGCAAACAGTTGCCCTGAACCTCGAGTCACAGCAAGTGACTGAAAGGATCAGACAATTGGTGTGGGGGTGCCAAGGGAAGTTGCAGTGTCCAGTCCCAGGGATGATGACAGCAAGGCCAGAGGGAACCCAGGGCCACAGCAACAGGGGAAGGTCACCACAGAGCTGGAACTGGAAGGCATCTAGCTACTGGAGCAGAGAAAGTCTGAAGCCCAGCAGCAGAGGGAGTTCGAGCAGAAGAGATTTGAACTGGGGATGCAGGAAAAACAGCACCAGATAGAGGCAGAAGAAAAAAGAAAAGCAGCTTCAGAGAGAGGCTGAGGAAAAAGAAAGGCAGTGCCAGAGAGAGAGTTTTAACTGGAGAAGCTAAGACTCTAACAACTAGCACCAGAGGCGGTAAGTGGCAGGGGTGAAGCTGAAACTCCAGGGCTCGGCTATAGGTTAAATTCAAAATTAATATCTGAATTTAAAGAGGGGAAGGATATGGATGCATTTTTGAATTAGTTTGAAAAGGTCTGTATCCAGGCTAAAATACCCAGGGAGTCCTAAAGCTTCCAGCTATCCCCACTACTTACTGGTAAAGGACATGAGGCGCTAGACCAAATGGACAATAATGATAGCCAAGATTATGAAAAACTTAAAAAGTATGAACATACTCCTGTGGCCTAAAGGGTAAAATTCCAGAAACTCTGAAAAAGCACTGACATGCTCTATGAAGAACTAATCACAAAGCAATAGCAGTTTTTAAAGCATTGGTGGGAGTCAGTGGAAGCAAACTCTGTGGGGAAAACTGAAGACGTTATACTTTTAGAACAGTTCTCTTGGGCTTACCCAGCAAAGCTGAAAACCTGGCTGGAGGACCGGAATCCATAAACAGCACAACAAGCTGCTGAGTTCTCAGATCGCTATGCGAGGAGCAGGCTTGCTCTGAAAGGGAGTGTGGAGCAGATGCTGCAGCACAGAAAAGGAAAAGCACACCTTCAGGGCAGCTAAAACCCTCAATGTGTCAGGAGAAAGGGGGAAGTCCCAAGTTACCAAGAAGGGAGTTCTTGGAAAGAAAGAATGATGAATGTTGATTTTGTAAGCAACCAGGGCATCTGGCTAGACAGTTTCCTAAAAGGCCACAGAGTGGGTAAAGTGTTTCTCAAAAGGAGGTGAGTGCACTGTGTATCCTTGAGAGTTTGCCTGTGAACATGAGGGAGCACATACACCTGGTTACTCTAAATGGGGTGCAGACCCATGGGTAAGGGACTCAGGGGCATCTCTTTCCTTGTAAAAGGGGTTGTGTTTGAGCCTAAACAGCTTATACCTAATCAATTTGTCATTGTGAGAGGATTCACAAGGGAGGAGAAAACCCTGCCACTAGCTAGTGTTCTCCTGGATTGGGGTGAGACGGGAGAGTGGGTACAAAAAGTGGCAGTGGCAGACAACCTCACCCTGGTAGTGATTATAGGGAATAATACACAACATGGGGTGGTGTGTGCAGTTACCCACAGTCAGGTGACTAAGGACCTTTGTATTTCCCTGAACTGTACAGAGCTCTGCATTTCAGGGGAAAGACACATAATCGGGGGTATAGGGCCTCACAAACCTATACACTTCTGTGGCTTTCTGGTTCATGGTGCAGTGGCTGAAAGGGTTCTACCCCAGTCACACAGACTTGAGACTGTATTTGTATCCCCTCACATGAAGAGTGGGTGCCCTTGTATTCTCTGGCACATGTTCAGTTGTGAAACAGTGAGAGTGCAAGAAGGACAGAGAAAGGGTATCCCTGACACCCCTATCACAGGAGGGATTTGCTGTGATGCAAAGTAATCCCACCCTGTGGGTATGGGCTGGTGACAGATTTTTTGAGCAGCAGTGTGACTGGTGAACCATTTGAATAACCACACACAAAGAGGGCAGAAATTTTTAAAAAGGGAAAATTGGTTACAAGATATAGTTCACCACCTTGTTTTGGTTTGTTTTTTGCTGCAAGTAAAAGACATACTAGTGGTGGTGTAGGGGAGAAAGATGACTTCCAAGTACAGTGACTACACTGTAGAAGAGCTGAATCCACTGTGCCAGGAGAGAGGAGTTCATTACAAGGAGCAAACCAAAAAAAACCTCATGGAGACTCTCATGGCAGCTAATGAGCAAGTGGTTGCCCCGAACCTCAAGTCACAGCATGTGATTGAAAGGAACCAGACCATGGGTGTGGGGGTGCCAAGGAAAGTCACAGTGTTCAGTCTCAGGGAGGAGGACAGCAAGGCCAGAGGGAACCCAGGGCCACAACACCAGGGGATGGTCACCACAGAGATGGAGCTGGAAGGGACCAGGCTACAATTCGAGCTGAAGAAATTGGAGCTGGAGCAAAGAAAGTTTGAAGCCCAGCAGCAGAGGGAGTTCGAGCTGAAGAAGTTTGAACTGGGGATGCAGGAAAAACAGCACCAGTGAAAGAGGCAGAGGAAAAAGAAAAGCAGCTACAGAGAGAGAGAGGCCGAGGTAAAAGAAAGAAAGGCAACTCCAGAGAGAGTTTGAACTGGAGAAGCTAAGACTCCAACAACCAGTGCCAGAGAAGGTAAGTGGGACTTTGACTTTGACTTTGGGAGGATGGGGGAAGTGGTAAAAGGGTACCTGGCCAGAATTCAATCTAGTATGGACACTAACCAGAGGTGGGAGCTCATAAAGTTGGGGATAGTGGAGGCAACCAAAACCTGCTGCAAAGCCCAGAGCAAGAAGGCTAGGGCTAAGAAACCGATCTGGTTAAGCAAGGAGGTCATGGAAAAGGTAAGGAGGAAAAGAGCTGCCTTTAGGAAGTACAAGAAAACAGGGAGGGGGGAGGACAGGGAGGAGTACTTGACAGAATCGAAGGAGTTGACAAGGGCAGTAAGGGGAGCCAAAGCATCTACGGAACTCAGGCTGGCACAAGGCATTAAGAAGGGGGAGAAGGACTTCTTTAAGTACATCAGGGAGAAAAGGAGCTGTAAGGACCACATAGTAAGGATTAGGAAGGAGGGGGGTTGGGTGGAAGCAGGGTGCAATAAGGCGGAAGCACTAAATGAGTACTTCTGCTCAGTATTTACTAAAGAGAAGAGGGGGGTGACACCCAAGGTGGGAGAAATGGCACAGCGGGGGTGGTGACAGATAGGAAATCATGGAGAGCAGAGTTCGAGAGGGTTTGAAGGCACTGAGGTGGACAAGGTGCCAGGCCCAGATGGCATCCACCCCAGGGTACTGAAGAGCTGGCAGAGGTCCTTGCAGGACCTTTGGCAGACCTATTTAATGCCTTACTACATTAGAGGTGTGTACCTCAGGACTGGAGGATGGCTCAATGGTGCCCTCCATAAGAGTGGCCTCAGGATGAACCGGGAAACTACAGACCAGTGAGCCTTACATCCATCGTGGGTAAGCTAATGGAGACTATCCTGAAGGAGGCTAGTGGCCTCCTAGAGGCCAAGGACTACAGGACAGCAGAGCAGCATGGCTTCATACATGGCAGATCCTGCCAAACCAACCTGGCTGAGTTCTATGACTGGGTAACTAGGCAACTGGACAGGGGCCATGCAGTGGATGTACTGTATCTGGACTTCAGTAAGGCATTCAACTCAGTGCCACATGGAAGGCTGGGAAGGAAGTTAGTAGGCACAGGGGTGGGTGCAAAGCTGGTGAGATGGGTAGGAAATTGGCTGCAGGGAAAGCAACAGAGGGTGGTGGTGGGTGGGGAGCTCTCACACCCAAGGGCAGTGAGCAGTGGTGTTCCACAGGGCTCAGTGTTGTTTGGGATATTCATTGCAGACATATCATGGGACATCAAGAGCAAGATCAGTCTGTTTGCTGATGATACCAAGGTAGGCACGGTGGTGGATGACCTAGGGATGGCAGGGTTGCAGGATGATCTGGCAAAGCTTGAAACCTGGTCAGACACCTGGCAACTGGGCTTTAATGCCAAAAAGTGCAAGGTGTTGCATTTGGGATGAAGAACCCAGGAGGAGTTACCAGCTGGGGAGTGCAGCTAGCCCAGACAGAGGAGGAGAAGGATCTGGGTGCTCATTACAGGGTCAATGAACAACCGGCATAATGTAGGAAGGCAGCTGCAAAGGCCAACAAAATGCTGGGTTGTATTGCAAGGGAGTATATCCTCGAGGAGGGAGGAGGAGGTGATTCTGCCATTGTATGGGTCATTAGTTAGACCACACCTGGAGTACTACATGTAGTACTGGCATCAAATGTCGAAAAGGGACATTAAGTTACTGGAGGGTGCAGCAGAACCACAAAGATGATCAAGGGCTGGGGACTTATCATATGAGAGGAGGTTGAAGGAGTTGAACATGTACTCACTGGAGGAGAGGAGAGACAGGGGTGACATGATTGAAACCTTTAAATACATGAAAGGAATAAACAAGATGGGTACAGAGGGCTGTTCAAAGTAAGGAGGTGAGGGCCACCAGGGGCCATGATATGAGACTGGGCGAGGAAGGTTAAGGAGGAGATGAGGAGACACTTTTTACAGAGAGGGTGGTGGCTGGGTGGAATCGTTACCTGCTGAAGTGGTATGCAGTAGAACAGTGGACTGCTTCAAACAAGGATGGGACAGGACAAGGGGGAGGGTTAATGAAGGGGAAGGGTGGAAGGGAGGGGCAGCTGCAGAATAAGGGGTGCTAGCTGCACATTCGAGCAGACTTGATAGACCTCTAGGCCTTTATCTGCTGGCAAATTTCGTATGTTCGTAAGTGGCAGGGGTGAACCTGAAACTCCAGGGCTGGGGTATAAGTTAAACTCCAAATTAATATCTGAATTTAAAAATTCCCCCATCCACTGGCTCAGATTATACAACTAATATGTTCAATGAGATACACAGTTTCTCTGAAGTCGAAGACACTGTTATTATTGGTGATTTTAACATGCCTCATATTAATTGGGATTCTCTCATGGGTCATTCTGGTGCGGAGAAGGGATTGATAGAAGTGATAACCAAAACTGGACAACAACAACTAATTATAGAACCAACCAGGGGTTCTAATACCTTGGACTTGTTACTTACCAATGTTGAGGCCCATATTAGTAACCTCCATATATGGGACCCACTTGGAGCCAGTGATCATACTTCTATATTGCTTGAAATCCAATATGATACCATTACACCAAGAAAAACATCTAATATTAAAAATTATAATAAGGCCAATTTTTCCAAAATTAATAAATATTTAGTTAATGTTAACTGGGACTCCCTTTTTTCAACCTTACAACACAACAAGCATGGAATATCTTCAAAAATATTATCCATTACTTAGTACACCTAAGTATTCTTAATAAAAAAAATTTAACAGCACGGGTAAAATACCCCTGTGGTTTAATAATTCTATTAAAAAACAGGTAAATCAGAAAATTAAACTTTTTTAGAAAACTTAAAAAAGCTCTCATCCACTCAATAACACTTTGTTACATAAATACAGGATATCTGTCAAAAAATTTAAATATTCAATCAAAATGGCTAAAAGTAAACTTGAATTTAAATTCGCTCATATTAAGGATTGTCACAAATCACTTTTTTCCTATATTAATAAAAAAGGGGTCATTTTAGGTCTATCGGTTCCATTATTCAAAATGGTTCTCGACTAACTGATGTCGACACATCTAATCTTTTAAATAATTATTTTTGTTATGTATTTTCTCATCAAACATCTACCACCCATATTTAGTCTCTTGAAACTGGTTTCCATAAATTTACTACAACTGATATTTTACAGGCTTTAAAGAAATTAAAAAGAACTACATGTCCTGGACCAGATAATATCCATCCATGGTATCTGATTGAAACCTCCACTAACATCTCAATTCCTTTATCACTCATTTTCAATAAATCTCTGGAAGCAAACTCAATACTGGATGATTGGCACACAGCTACTGATACCCCAATATTCAAAAAGGGCAACAGGGGCTGTGTTCAGAATTATCGTCCTATCAGTTTAACATCCATGGTTGGTAAAGTAATGGAAAGGGTCATGAAGACACTAATTGAACAAGAATGTGAAGAACTCTGTATCCATGACTCTCTTCAGCATGGGTTCACTCCTAAACACTCATGTACCACGACTTTGATATCTTTCTATAATAATATAAGTGCTTTACTGGATGCGGGTATTCCTTCTGATATTATATTACTTGTCTTTAGTAGACTTTTGATAAGGAACCTCACAATAAACTTATAATTAAAATGCACAATTTGGGCTTTTCTCCTGATATTGTCAACTGGATATCTGATTGGCTGACTAATGGGACCAAGAGGGTTAGAATTAATGATGCACTTTCTGTTTTGGGTGAGGTGTCGAGTGGTGCCCCTCAGGGATCAGTATTGGGTCCTACATTATTCAACCTCTTTATTTATTTTCTACAACCTGGGCCTAACAATTACATGACTAAATTTGCAGATGACACTAAATTAGGGGGCAAAGTTAATAATTATGACAACATGGCATCATTAAAGGCTGATCTGGAAAGATCTGTGCTCTGGGCAAAACAAAATGACATGCACTTCAATCTAAATAAATGCATGGTCATTCATTTTGGCAAAAATAATCCAAACTATGAATATCATATTAATGGATTATTACTTCAGTCCTCTAATTGTGAGAAATATCTGGGTATCTACATTAACAATAAACTTATGTCTAGGGATCACTGCACCAAAATTGCACACATGGCTAATGGGATCCTGAGGAAAATCAGGAGAGAGCATTTATTAACCATTCTGAGCAATGCCTTATTCCACTTTTTAGGGCCTATGTTAGACCATATCTTGATTATGGATTCCCCTTTTGGAACCCTAGCCTAAAAGGTGATATTGCTATACTGGAACAGGTCCAAAGGAGAGCAACAAAAATGGTACCCAGACTAGCACAGCTGGACTATCAGGCCAGGCTCCAAGCCACTGGCCTGTTTTCACTTCAAAACAGAAGACTGAGAGGCGATATGCTCTTAGTCTTTAATTTGCTCGAATCACCAGATCTTATGAAACAATGTGGATTGCTATTTTCCAGTAGGAGACTAGTTCCAAGACTACACAATAAACAGTTAGAGGTTAAACCTTATAAAACTTCTGGAAGAAGTAACTTTTTCACAGTAAAGGCCCCACGTATACGGAACTCTCTTCCTCAGGATCTAATTGAGGCCTCTAGTATTCTTAGTTTTAAAAAAAAACCTTGATGTCTGGATTTGGGAAAATTATTAACATTTGTCACACATTGTGTGGGGAACAGTCTCGATGGGCTTTGGCCTTCTTCTGTTCTATCGAACCAAGTAATACCAAATAAAAGGGGGAGGATATGGATGCATATTTGAATTTGTTTAAAAAGGCCTGTATTCAGGCCAAAATACCCAGGGCGCTCTGAAGCTTTCAGCTATCCCCGCTACTTACTGGTAAAGGTCATGAGGCGCTAGGTCAAATGGACAATAATGATAGCCAAGATTATGAAAAACTTAAAGCTGCTTTACTTAAAAAGTATGAACATACTCCTGTGGCTTACAGGGTAAAATTCCGGAAACTCTGAAAAAGCTCTGACATGAACTTTGAAGAACTAGCCACAAAGCAATGGCAGTTTTTTAAAGGGTTGTTGGGAGTGGGTAGAAGCAAACTCTGTGGGAAAACTTGAGAAGGTTATACTTTTAGTACAGTTCTTTTGGGCTTGCCCAGTGAAGCTGAAAATCTGGCTGGAAGACCGGGATCCAAAAGCAGCACAGCAAGCTGTTGAGCACTCAGATTGCTATGCCAGGAGCAGGCCTGCTCTGAATGGAAGTAGGGAGCAGGTGCTGCAGCCCAAAAAGGGAAAAGCAAGTCTTCAGGGCAGCTAAAACCCTCAATGTCTCTGCAGAAAGAGGGAAGCCCCAAGTTTCCAAGACGGGAGGTCTTGGGGAAAAAAAGAATGATGAATGTTGGTTTTGTAAGCAGCCAGGGCATCTGGCTAGACAGTGTTCTAAAAAGGCACAGAGTGGACAAAAATGTCCTTTGAAAGAAGGTGAGTGCATTGTGTATCCCTGAGAATGTGCCTGTGAACATGAGGGATCACATACACCTGGTTACTGTACAGTAAATGGGGTGCAGATCCATGGGTTAAGGGACACAAGGGTGTCTTTTACCTTGTTAAAAGGGGATTTGGCTGAGCCTGAACAGCTTATACCTAATCAATTTGTAACTGTGAGGGGATTCACAGGGGAGCAGAAAACCCTGCCACTAGCTAGTGTTCTCCTGGATTGGGGTGAGACAGCAGAGAGGGTACAAAAAGTGGCAGTGGTAGACAACCTCACCCTGGATGTGATTATAAGGAATAATATACAGCGGGGGTAAAGTGTGCAGTTACCCACATTCAGACGGCTAAGGCCCCTTGTATTTCCCTAAACCCTACAGAAGGACCTGCAGAAGAAAATAGGAGGCTGATTCCCCAGCCTGTGTCTCCTGAAATGGAGAATAATGAAAGAAAGGTAGGACTTCCCCAAGTAGCCATGCACCAAACAGCTATGAAAGGTTATTATGAGGAGGAAGGGGTAACCAATAGTAAGAAGGATAGGAATGGCAGTGTCTCTGAATGCCCTGACGATAGAGCTATGGATCACAGTTTAGGAACTGATGGGGACATGTCCAATGCTTTGGCAAAATGTGAAGATTCTGCAGCTGCTCAGAGGACTGACCCTAGTTTGATGAAGCTGAGGGCTTGTGCAGAATCTGACAGGACAAAGGGAGGTGACATGAGACACAGGGTATTTTGGAACAATGGGCTGTCGTTTACACAGGACATGAGGACTAAGGGAGGGGTGATGGGCAGGCAGCTTGTCATTCCCCAGGAGTATTGTGAGTGGTTGCTCAAGGTTGCCCATGATATTCCCATGTCTGGACATCTGGGAACTGTATGCACCATGCAGCAATTGGCTCAAAATTTCCATTGGTCCAACTTCACCCAGCTGGTGAAGGAATATTGCAGGTCTTGTCACCGGTGCCAACAGATAGGGAAGGCAGGTAGTAAAACAAAAGCTGCCCTACTTCCCTTGCCCATTGTGGAGGAGCCTTTCCAGAGGGTAGGAATTGATATTGTGGGACCCCTGAGCACCCTAAGCAACTCTGGAAAAAGGCTTATCCTGACAGTGGTTGATTACTCCACCCAATACCCAGAGGCCAGCATCCTCTCCTCCATTAAGGCACACAAAGTGTCAGATGCCTTGCTAGGGATTTTCTCCCATGTTGGGTTTCCACAGGAAGTTATCTCTTATCAAGGAGCTAACTTCATGTCGGACCTGATGAAGTATTTGCGGAAGAAGTCAGGGTGTGGTGCAAAGACGCACAATACCTTATCACCCATATGTGAATAGGCTCTGGGAAAGATTCAATGGGACCCTTCAAATGATGCTCCAAGCATTTGCTGAACAGCATGGGAGAGACTGGGAGAAATGCCTTCCCCACCTGTTGTTCACATACAGGGAAGTGCCCCAAGAGTTGATAGGGTTCTCCCCATTATAATTCTTATACAGACATAGGGTGCGTGGGCCCCTAGGTATCAACCAGGTACCTCAGTCACAGTCCTGGTCCACAAAGTGGCTACGGATACGTTTATCACCTATTGTGGGTGTTCTCTTATAAGCCATACGAGGGGGTACTGAAGCTATATTTAGCAACCCTGGATCACTTGTCAACACTTTTCAGTGTTCCCTTGTGATTTTATAAATCTCACCCACCTGTGCAGAATATGTCATCACCAGGTTAAATCTCTCCTAAGCATCTACATTTGTTTCATTTTCTTTTGCCTTAAGGAGTTCCTTTATATCTCTATGTGTTACAAAACTCCTCCCTCTCTCAAAGGCCTGCTTATTATAACCTCTATTCTCTAACCTGTGGCTCAAATCTTCTGCTCCTGTTTCAAAGCCATCATTTTCACTGCAATTACAGCATACCCACAGAAATTGACCTTTAGGAATATTTCTGACTATGTGCCTTGGATGACAGCTATCAGCCTGTAATAACATGTTGCCATCCCATGGTTTTCTGAAAATTTCAGTTTTAATGGCCACAAAATCTTTTTTATTAGTCCTAAGGTCCAAAGAATTTACACTACCCTGGGAAGCTTGGTACAAAAATGTTAAATTAATATTTGAATTCTCTAGATAAACAACAAACTCTTTTTGTTCTATCTCATTTCCTTCCCAAACAAGGAATAAATTGTCAATGTAACGTTTCCAAATACAAATTTTCTCAAAGAACAGATTTCTGTTTTCATTTAGAACATACTCATTTTTCCAAGCCCCCATATACAAATTAACAATTAAGGGGGCACACATGGCCCCCATCACCATCCCTTTCACTTGCAAATACATGTTTTTATTAAATAATAAAGCATTATTCTTCAAAATACATTCTAGCAATTTCAGCAGGAAAGCCATGACAGGAATGACCCACTCCCCCCTAGAGTTCAAAAACAGAGCAGCAGCATCCAATGCTTCCTCATGGGGAATGTTCGAGTATAATGCTTCAACATCTAATGTTACCAAGAAACAGTTCTCTTTCAGGTGCAGGTCTTCCAATATTTTTAAAATGCCAGTTGTATCCTTTAAATATGAGGGTAAACTGCTCACAAAAAGACCTAAATGATAGTTCATAAATTGAGATAAACTTTCAGTCACTGAGCCAATCCCACTCACATTTTGGCGGCCTGGTGGATTAATCAAAGATTTATGAATTTTGGGAGTAAATAAAATTTTGCCCGAATAGGTGTTTCTCTAATCAGGAATTCCATCTCTTGTTTATTTATATCCCCTTCTCTGTAAACATTTTTAATACATTCATCAATACAAGTTTTAAACTCATTGGTAGGATCTGAATTCAATTTAGTATATAATTCCTGATTCAGTAATTGTCTCTTAGCTTCTTTAACATAGTCCTCTTTATTCATTACTATGGCACATCCAATCCTGGTCTGCATTCTTGATTTCAATATTTGTATTACTTTGTAAAGAGGAAAGTGCAGTTCTCTCAAGTTTGGAGGAATTGTTAAAGGAGACAACTGCGGCAGTTGGAAACAAAATATCTGAGTCATTTTCAATGAGTTGTTTGAAAACTTTTACTGTGGGGCTTAAAGGTGGATTGAATGAGGACACAGCTCTAAAATGTGGTTCAGTAACATTCACAGTACCATCTTCTCTGTTCTTATTTCCAAAAATGATTTGAGATTTAAAGTCCTACATTTAAGATTTAGATCCACCATGGTACGAAACTTGTTAGCTGGTATGGTGGATGCAAAATTGAGGCCTTTACTAAGTACTCCTAACTCTGATGCAGTCAATTCACAGTTAGACAAATTAATTACCTGTTTTTGTTTTGTCGCATTTACCATCGTTGGCCCCTGTATTGTCTGTAGTTACAATTCTGGTAACGTCCTCTTCCTCAACCTGTTTCTCTTCCACCTCTGTGTCCTCCTTGTTGTTCTCCTAATGTTTCTTAGTTTCCTTTTCCTTGAAACTTCAGACTCCTTCAAACTGCATAAGGTGGTGCTGTTTCCTGTCTCCCCGTCTGAAAATGGTGTGGAGTGTTACTGTCTTCAACCTCCGAGTCACTAGTGCTACTAAATTGTAATGAGACATGCCTCCTTGGATTCTTCAGGATTCCCCATGGGTTCTTTCCCCAGTTGAACACTCTGCCCAAAGCATAATCATTTTTGTCCCATATGAATTTAAGTTGTTTAGCAGTTCTTAATTCATTATCTAAGTGTGTTATGGATTCTTTTAGTTTTTGATTAAAAATATCAAAATCTGCATTATTCTGATGTTTTAGCACTTCTTTTTCTTTTCTCTTGATTTCCAATTTCAACACTTCTTCTCTCTCTCTTTGCTGTATTTTACAATTAAATTAATCAGTTTAAAACTTGCCTTTGTCAATATTGCTCCCCAAGCTTTCATGAACTCCTTGTTCTCTTGCCCACAAGCTGGATTTTTTAAAAGTCTCAAATCTCGATGGGGTCACGTGATGGCAGCCTGAGCTACGGCAGCGGCTCCCCAGAGCTCCGTTCTCTATCTCCTGTTTATTCACAAATTAACGGTAATTAACAGTGAAACCCAATGTAAAACTAGCCAAATACTGAGCCAACTTACCTCCGACACTCAAGACAGGTCTTTAGATGGAGGTATACATGAAGAAGGCGCCGTCGAGGCATTCTTCACCGAGCACACCGGAGAAGGATAAGGCCGCGAAATGGCCTAAGCAGCAGGCTGCTGGCATAACCAAGATGCCCGTCACAGATGCAGCTCTTTCTGAAGGGAAATTTATGGAAATCATGCAGCCCCTTCAGACTGCCATAGCTTCTATTTCGGAAGACCTTCAAGAAATTAAGGGATCTGTGGAGTCATTGACAAGGAGGGTCAGCGACTCTGGAGTCAAAATATCCTCCTTAGAGAGAAACATGAGAAGTCTGAATTAGAACTGGTAAACATGAAATGCAGAATGAAGAAGCTTGAGGACAAGCTGGAGGACTTAGAGGGGCGTAGTAGATGGAATAATTTAATAATCATTGGGATTCCAGAGAAGGAGGAGGGGAGTGCGATGATAACGTTCCTACAGAAGTTCTGTAATAAAATAGCCGGCTCATCCCCGGGTGGAGGAGGAGAATACACAATAGAGAGAGCCTACTGAGTGTTGTGCCCACCACCAGCCCCTGGTCAGCTGCCCAGGCCAATTATATTCAAACTTCTAAACTACCTAGATAAACAGCATATCCTATCTAAAGTCAGAGGTATCAGCGAAGTGACCTGGGAGGGCAGGAAAATATGCATCACTCAGGATCTGCCCCACTCGGTGCGGACACGGTGACAGGAATTCCACCCTCTAGTTTCTAAGCTGGTGGCAGCCTCTAAACCGTTTAGGGTTAAATACCCTGCTATCCTGATGGTCAAGCAAGAGGATAAATGGCTTTCGTTTGAATCACCTACACAAGCTTTACAAGAGTTTAAAAGTATCTTCCCAGATCTCTTTAAGTGAACAGCAGAGGGGCATACCCTTGATTAATGAACGTGTTCAAGCTTCTGATGGTAGTTTAATCTAAAGACTGTTTCTGCGGAGCATATTACATTGGTAATTTTCCCAGAGAAAGGCAACGCCCAGGATGTGCCGCTTGTGGTTAATTTGGCTGAGAGCCATGAGAATATTTATGAGACTCCTAAGTGCTAGCACCTGCTCTACTGGATGGCGTCACATTTAATTTCCGAGGCTTTCCCCTGGGAGGAAGCTTGTGTCAACGCGGGAGCAGAGAAGATAACTTTAGCAACTGTACAAGTTGAATGCTGCTCGGAGGTACATGAGCAATGTTATTCCCACATTTAAGTCCCAGACTGATGCTGTTCAGTACAATTTTATTTTGAGGTGGTTGGACTTTCAGTTACGTCATGTCACTAAGTTGCAGCGAGGGTCCTAATCCAATCGGAGTTGCGTTTGGACTGATCTGTTGCCAGGACTCATGATTCTTACAGTGGGCAAAGATAACTACAACTCTGAGACAAAGACTTTAGCTTTATTTCTTTGCCGACAGCTGTGGAATAGCTGAGGAGTGGGACAAAAGATAGTTCCACATGGACCCGGGCTCTTCTGTTCGGGGGACAGTCCCGAGGACTGGAAGGCTGAGACTACACTTGCGAAGACAGCAAGGGTCTTCTCTGTCATGGACACTTGAGATAACTCACAAGGAAATTGTGTGTTCAAGCTAGGCTCTCTATTAAGGTTGGTCCGGAGCAACAGCTTGTGCCCCGTAGAGGGCAACCGGCCGTTATAATTGAATATACAGCATAAGCAAGACTGAGCGTGAACTTGTTATTTTGTCCCTGATAAGAATGTTTCACAGTTGCTTTGGGAAGCTGGATCATTTGCTTTAGTACATAAGCTCCAAAAACAGTTTGCTGGTTGCACTATGCGACGCTAAGACTGATGGACTGGCCACTGACCATATTCTGTTATACTCAAATGCCAATTTCACAGGCATGAAGTTATTTAATTTCTGGCAAGGATGCTAGCAGGGTCTAGAGGTTTTCTAAGTGGTAGAGACAAACATGGTTTTGTTTAGTATTTTGTTGCTAATTTCATAGGTATATGTTTTATCTGACAGTATGGGGGGCTCAGAGGGCAGACTGTTGGGTTTGGATTGTAGACGTTAATCATGTGGCATAACAAAAATGGGAGTGCAGTTAATCTGAACTGGGGGTTGTCTGTTAAGCTTGGGTTGGGGGGTTATAGGTTTGTTAATTATGAAGGAATTGAAGGGATTTTTAGTTTGGGGGTGGGGACCATGGCTACACACTGTCAGTGTTCTGTAATTTCATCTAAAGTGAGGATGTGTTCTGATTTTTCAATAGAACCTCTGTATAATCCACTGGGGGTAGCTGGATGTATTTTCAACTATGTATTATCACCGTAGGGCATGAGCAGTCAATACAACTTCATTAGTTGGAATGTTAAGGGAGCCAAGGATAGGGTCAAGAGGCAAATGATTTTGAGGCACCTGCAACAATTACGGGCGCAAGTTGCCTTCTTGCAAGAAATGCATCTGAAGAGAGAGAGGATATCCTCCTTTTCAAAAGATCATGGGTAGGGCAAGTTTTGGGGGCAGGGATATCCACGAATAGGGGAGGGGTAGTCATACTCATGGCAAAGAATGTCCCTTTTAAATCGGCCCAGGAAATCTGGGACCCGGAGGGCCGATATGTTATCATGCATGGTTCCTTAGACTCTCATCCGATTCTACTCGGCTCAGTATATGGTCCAAATTGTGACTCCCCTGCCTTCTTTGTTCGATTACTAAATATCGTGGTGTCTAATCTGCCTAAGCTTACCATTTTAGGAGGGGATTGGAACTTAGTGCTCCAAACAGATTTGGACAGATCCGGCTGAGAGAGACGAGGGCTATCCCCAGCACAAAGAGCAATGAAGGACCTCATTAGCAATGTTGCTTTAGTTGATGTCTGGAGGGTCCTAAATCCAGCTGTTCGGCAATATACCTTTTTTTCTATAGCACATAGGACATACTCCCGAATCAACTATATTCTTATAAGTTCCTTTGCAATGCCCGGGGTAGTGCAGGCAGAAATATCAGCCAGAGTCTTGTCTGATCATGCTCCTGTTAGCCTGGAATTCTGGCTAGGGGTGGGGAGTAAACGGTCTCCTCAATGGAGATTAAATAGCCAGATACTGAGGGATGAGGTTTCACTGGGGCACATAGTGGACTTTATTACCTCATTCCTTAACAGCAACCAGGGTTCAGTGGCTAAATATGACTTAATCTAGTCAGCCTTAAAATGCTCCCTAAGGGGCGAGCTTATAAAGATGGCCTCTAAGAGGGTTCGGAGTCAAAGGGCTCAATTAGATTCCCTTTTAGTATCCATTAAGAATTTGGAATATAGTCTATCTCGTGCCTCTTCGCAGAGAGTTGGGCCAGGCTTTATCAGCTACAGGCTCAAAATGCAGGTCTGGTATCCCAAAGAGCTGAATTAGCCCTTCTGAAGACCAAACTCAAATATCTGGAGACAGGGGAGAGGGCAAGTAAGTTGCTCGCAATGCGTATTCGTTAATTAGAGTCCTCACAATTCATCACAGGAATTTATGCGGAGCGGGATGGTCAAGTTTGTACTGATCCTCTGGAAATGGCGAAAGCCTTCGACACTTACTTTCAAGGGTTATATGCAGTGGACCCAGCCTTATGACCTACTGACACTGATATAAGCTCCTACCTTAGTTCGGTGAACTTACCTAAGATTACAGATGCAGAAGCGGCCTCTATAAGCACCCCAATAACTTTTATTGAAATACAGCAGGCCGTTCAGCAGATGCCCTTAGATAAGTCCCCCGGGCCAGACTGGCTACCTAGTAATTTTTATAAGGCCTGCCAATCTGTAATAATCCCTATTTTAAAGGAGGTATTCACGTACTGGTACGACAATGGGATCTCAGACCCTAGCTTCCAAGAAGCCACGATATCTCTAATTTTAAAACAAGGGAAAGATCCTCTTAATATCAACAGCAACTGCCCCATTTCTCTATTAAATACGGATGTTAAAATTCTGGCCAAAGTTCTCTCAAATAGGCTCTCCAAAGTTATCGGTAACATCGTAGGCCATGACCAAGTGGGATTTATGATGAGGAGGTCATCCCAAGATCACATGAGGAAACTGTTACATCTCATTACAATTGCTAGGGATTCTTGTACCCCAATGGTGCTGGTCTCACTAGACACCGAAAAGGCATTTGATAGTGTTTCCTGGGATTTCCTATTTGCTACCCTAACCTCATTTGGTCTGCCTAAAGAATTTTGGAGATGGGTACAACTTTTATATTCGCTCCCCTCAGCTAGAGTCAAGTGTAATGGGGTGTTGTCCTCGTCCTTTAAATTAGCCCGGGGCACAAGACAAGGATGTCCCTTGTCTCCCCTACTCTTCAATTTATATTTAGAGCCACTGCTGAGCAGATTGGCAGGGAATGCTGCTATAAAGGGGATTCAAATGGGAAATGCCAGGTATGCCTATTCGGTGTATGCGGACAACATTCTATTGCATGTTGAGGAACCAGGTTTCTCAATTCCAGCTATCCTGGCTGAGATTGAGGCTTTCTCTAAAGTCTCCTTTTATAAATTAAACCGGGCCAAAACTAAGATCCTTCCTTTAAATGGTAGAGTTAATAAGGCCAAACTTCTCCCCCTTGGTCTCTCCTGGGAAGCAAAGTCTCTCACGTATCTGGAAATCAAAGCTTGCAAAGATTTTAACTCCGCAATAAAAGATAATCTTGGTAATTTAGTTAAAATGATAATTGGGGACATGGAGCGGTGGCGCTTGCTCCCCTTTTCTCTTTGGGGCAGGCTAAGCATAATTAAAATGGACGTATTACCAAGGATACTATATCCTCTTGGGATGCTCGATGCTTACCTACTGAAATGGTGGTTTTCCAAACTACAAAGTGCAGTGAACCTTTTTGTGTGGAACAAGAAAAGTATCCGTAGATCTTATCTTAAATTGACAGCCCCGAAATTAAGAGGAGGCTTGGCTGCCCCTTCCTTTTTTTTCTATTATGCTGCACAGCACCTAAGCAAATTGGCCTACTGGTATAAGGAGATTGAGCACTCAGAATATCTCCCGCTGTGGTTAGATATAGAACAGCACTTGGCAGCTCGGGTTAAATGCTCGCTATGGGCTCTTCTTTATGTCTCCCCATCGTGTATCCCTAAGCCCCTTAGAAGCAATCCCATGGGATGGTCACTAAAAGCCTCCCATCAGATACAAAAATACCTTGCAGTGAGATGGTGTCACTCGACTGATCAGCCCATTGTCGTCAATCCACACTTTAAGGTCGGGGGTGCACCAACGTCCCTCACATTTTGGCCTCAACTAAATTACTCCAGGGTTTCAGACTTTTGGTTGTATGGGAAGCCGCTCCCCTTTGATCAACTGCAAGAACCCATTGGAGCTTCATGTAAGGAAGTATTTAAGTACTTTCAAGTTAGCAAAGCCCTAACTTCCTTTTTCTCCCGGGCCCCACTGGCAGACCCTGGTGAAAGAGATTTAGCTACGCTTTTACATATAGCCTCCCAGTCACGCTCAGTCTCAAACTTGTATAAAACTCTTCAAGAGTGGGACTTTAGATTACCATTAGGGATTTGTTATTACTGGGCAAGGGAGCTCAGCATCCCGGAGGACCCTAATCTTTGGAAAAAACTCTGGCTGTCAATGTACAAATTCATAAAGCAAGATAGACTGAGATTAGTGCATTTTAATATTATGCACAATATTTATCTAACGCCTGCTCATCTATGTAAGTATGGGACATTGACTACGCCACTCTGTGGCAAATGCAAAAGGGACTATGGTACTCTGTTCCACATGATATGGCTATGTCCTTATGTGCAGGCCTTTTGGCAGTCTATTAATAATATCCTAGACCCTATCCTTGGCTTAGAAACCCTGTTTACACCTGAAGTCTGTCTAATCAATCACTTTCCAGCTGGTGCTACCAAAGTAAATAGGGCACATATGTCGCTTATTTCTGCAACAGCCAAATTGACAATCATGAGGCACTGGGCCGGTGATAAGCCTCCCACTTTGATGGAGTGGTACAGGGAGAGCACTCTGGCTTTGCAACTGGAATGGCACATAGCTTACATGCATGGCAGAGCTAAGGCTTATTCATCTCTCTGGGGTACTCTCGAGGTGCTTCTGATAGCCTGGAAGCCTTGATGTCTGAGCCTATCTCAGGAGTGGTGAACCAAGGGCTAATTATGTGTGTAGTCATGGGGGGGGGGATTGACTTGGTTGTTTGATTCCTGGAGTTAATTGAATTGATCTGATACTTGACATTTGTATGACTGTTGGGTATTGTGTTGTTAATTGTCAAACTAATAAAACTGGTTTAATAATAAAAAAAAAAGTCTCAAATCTCTAGGAATACGTTTGACTGCCACATAAACTTCCATATTGGTGATATTCCAAAATGCTCTTCTCCACTGATGTGTCACTTTCTCTAGCTCACGAAAGGCTAGTATTAACGAATTCTCTCTGGGTGTATGACCCATGCTCTCAGCGCTGTCTGCCAGGAACAGATTACTTCTAACTGCCACATTTAATAAGTTCTGCATGTACCCCATTGGTCCTGTTTCTTCAGAGAATATCAAAGTTGGGATATTTTCCAGTGACATATTTTCAGTCCCAAATTCAATAAAAGATAGAAGATGACCAATAGGTTCTCCTAAGATGAGGTTTTATGCATGGGGTATAAAAAACCCTCCTACCACAACCAGTGCTCCATAACTTATAAAACTTTTAGAACGCAACAAAATAGCATGGGCACATGGACGTGGTGCTTCCATACTTGAAAGGATCTAGCACTTACAAACAGAAAGAGTAGAGCACTCACACTTCGAACAGACCAACAAGGGCACTGGTCTTCCATAGCAAAATGTTTATTTAAATTACACTGGCATAATAAAGAGCAACCTGATATGTTTCAGGTGACTGCTCATCCTTTATCAAAGGTTATAATTCTCTCACCACTGTGACTGTTAAATACCCCATTCAAAAAATGTCACTGTGATGTCATAAATAGAGACTAAAATCTCATTGGTTGAAATATACAAGCACTAATAAAAATCTATTCTGTCAGAGAAAACAACACAGCACAATAAAACCAAGAATCTACGTCACATAATAAAATTCATTATACCTCATTAATTAAAAAGGCATAATCAAAGAGACATAAAACAGGTAATTAATTGTCTAACTGTGACTTGACTGCATCAGAGATAAGAAGTACTTAGTAAAGGCCTCAATTTTGCACCCACCACATCAGCTAATAACTTATTGAAAATGACTTAGATATTTTGTTTGCAACTCCCCTGGTTGTCTCCTTTAACAATTTCTCCAAACTTGAAAGAACTGCTTTTTCCTCTTTTCAAAGTAATACAAATATTGAAATCAAGAATGCAGACAAGGGCAGATGTGCCATAGTAATGAATAAAGGGGTCTACGTTAAAGAAGCTAAGAGGCAATTACTGAATCAGTTTGTTGTGTATCTAGAGGATTCAAATAATAATTTAAAATTTCCGTACCAAGCCTCCCAGGATAGTGTTAACTTTTGGACCTTAGGATTAGTAAAAAAGATTTTGTGGCCATTAAACTGAAATTTTCAGAAAACCAATGGCTGGCAACATGTTATTACGGGCTGATAGTTGCCATTCAAGGCACATAGCCAGAAATATTCCTAAAGGTCAATTTCTGAGGGTACACCGTAATTGCAGTGAAAATGATGGCTTTGAAAAAGGTGCTGAAGATCTGAGCCACATGTTAGAGAACAGAGGCTATAATAAGCAGGGCATTGGGGGAGGAAGGAGTTTTGTAACACATAGAGATAGAAAGGAACTCCTTAAGGCAAAGGAAAATGAAACAAATGTAGATGCCCAGGAGAGATTTAACCTTGTGATGACATATTCTGCACAGGCGGGTGAGATTTATAAATTCATAAGAGAACACTGGAAAGTGTTGACAAGTGATACAGGGTTGCTAAATATAGCTTCAGTACCCCCTCATACGGCTTATAAGAGAGCACCCACAATAGCAGATAAACTTATGCATAGCCACTTTGTGGACCAGAACTGTGACCGAGGTACCTGGTTGGATAAAGCAGCAGTGGGCTGCTATCCTTGTAAAAGATGCAATGCTTGCACACACATAAAACAGAGCAAGAAATTTGTAAACCAGTACAATGGTTGTAAATATGATATATGACAGTTTATCACTTGTGACACAGAGGGGATCATTTACATGGCTCTGTGTCGCTGCAGTGCCTTTCACTGTATATTGGAAAAATGAAAAGAACTTTTAAAACTCGAGTAAAAGAGCATGAACAGGCTATTGAAAAGGCAGATTTAACTTATGCTACTGTAGCACATGTAGCCATGATACAGAATAAAGACACACACCAATTTAGCTTTACTGGTATAGATAAAGTACAACACAAATACGAGGTGGTAATTACAATGATTTATTGCTCACAAGAGAAGCCTTCTGGATAATAAATATGAATGCCACCAAACATAGGGGGTTAAATACAGGCTTTGAAATTTAATGTTTTCTGAAAAAGAAAAAGAAGTAGTGAGGCTCTTTTTGATGTGTTCTTTTGGTAATATGCCCGTGAATCTTATAACTGTCTCATATGTATGTGTATGATATTATCTCCTCCCCCCCCATATTTTACCCCCCTTTTGTCTCCCTTGTTGTTATTGTTCTGCTTTGCCCTTAAAATATCTCTTTGAATATGCTTTTTTAATTAATGAGGTATAATGCATTTTGTATAATAATGTAAAATCTTGGTTTTATTGTGCTGTGTTGTTTTCTCTGACAGAATAGTTTCTTAGTAGTGCATGTATATTTCAACCATTGAGATTTTAATCTCTATTTATGACGTCACAATGACATTTTTTGAAGGGGTTATTTAACAGTCACAGTGGTGAGAGAATTTTAACCTTTGATAAAGGATGAGCAGTCATCCGAAATGCGTCAGGTTGCTCTTTATATGCCAGTGTAATTTAAATAAACATTTTGCTGTGGAAGACCGGTGCCCTTGTTGATCTGTTTGAGGTGTGAGTGCTCTACTCTTTCTGTTTGTAAATAACTATATATATATATATATATATATATATTTTTTAATGACGCGGTTGCGCCACTATAGTTAGGGTTCAGCAGTCATTTACATACTAAAGTTAAATGTTTGGGCATTAATAACTTTGGACCTGTGCAATGGATTTGCCTGAAATTTGGTATGTGCATTGGGGCATTGTAGATCTCTTGATCTGCCAAATTGCATTTTGGTCAGAGTGCCAGGCTTTGTGTATGAAAGCATTGAAAAATGCAAAATTATCCATTTTTGGAGACACCTTTTGGCAGTCTGAATGTGATCCTGCACGGCCGTCATGTGGCATGCTGCTCTGCAAGATGGCTTGTTTGAAAGATCTTTGGTGGCCGAATATGCCACTTTTTGTTTGGTGAAAAAATATTAAGGCGTTCAAAAGTTATGGCACTTTTAAGTTCCCATTATAAGTCAATGGGAACATTTATATGTATATTTTGCGAACAAAGAATGGGGTTCTGGCCATCTCGTCCCACCTGGCGATCAAAGAATTTGCAGCCTCGCAGTTCAAGAATCTTTGTCCCCGAGGATTATTTCAAATTCTTTGATCACGAGGTCCGCCATCTTGTTTTCAGTTTTCCAATTGGAAAAAAACAAGTATCTCAGCTCAGCGGTCACTTCTGAAGTAAAACTTGGATGGGTTTTACTCAGAGGACTCCGATCTATCGAGCCATGGCTTTGGTTCCATCCAAATCAATCTAAAATAGACTTGTCTGCTTTTTAAATCTTCATTCATGGCTCGCTAACGATCTTTGATCATGAGCCTGCAAATTCTTTGATCGCGAGAATCCTTGATTGTGATCGTGAGTGAGGGACGAGATGGTTAGATTTAACATTCAATTTTTGTAGCCCAGGGGTGTCCTATTACCTTATTTAAGGGTGGGTTTTACTCAGGGGGCTAAGCTCTTCCCCATCTGAATAGAGAAATAGTTATTTTCATTATCCCTGGTAGTCTAGCGGCCCCCTCCCCATCATGGTAATGTACATAACCATGCTTCTGTCCCTGGTAGTCTAGTGCCCCCCCAATGAGTATCTTATCAATATGTTTATTTTCTATCCCTTGTAGTCTAGAGGTCCCCCCATGTGTGTTTATTTACATATTTAACAAATATCCCTGGTAGTCTAGCCAAAACTAGCCAAGAAAGTCATAATTCATATGAAATTTAACTTTTTTTTCTACGTCATACTGTTCCTGAGATATAAGCAATTAAGTATTCCATGTCCTAATTTTCTGCTCCAAGGTCAATTATTATGCATACTTTCTTTGTTTTCACTGTGTTTTTTCAATACACTTTTTGGGGAAAAGAAGGGTGTGCCCTTTCGTTACTGTGCTAGTTAGCGTTTCCAGTTGCGCTTCCGTTAACGTTTGCATCACCGTTCCCGTCTTCGCCAGCCTGTGCGTTACGCTTTGCATTTCCATTTGCACTTGCATTTCTGTTTTGTTTGGCATTATTGCTGCTGTTACCGTTACCATTTGCATTTGCAAGTGCAGTATCATGCCCTTGTGCATTACGGTTTGCGTTTTCATACTCGCTTGCATTTCTGTTTCTGTTGGCTTTATTGTTGCTGTTACCGTTACCATTTGCATTTACAATTGTGGTTCCATGAGTGTGCACGTGACAGTTTGCATTTTCGTACATGCTTGCATTTCTGTTTACTTTGGCATTATTGTTGCTGTTACCATTACCATTTTGCATTTATAATTGCAGCACCGTAAATGTGTGTGTTACCAGTTGTGTTCTGTATGCACTTCTCTTTGTGTCTCCGTTTATGTCACTGTTTGCTTTGGCATCACTTTGTGCTTGCATTTTTATTACTGTTTGCGTTACCATTTATGTTTGCATCACCATGTGCATAACCCTTTGTGCTTGCATTTGCATTTCACTTACTGTTACTATAGTCACACAAAATCACATGGTGGGAGCGCGGGGCCATCAACTTGCGCAACTTTCTACTTTTCTATTCTTTCTTAAAAAGTATGGAAATTCTATGCAAAAAACTTCATTATTGCATCAGTTAGGGTTCTTCTACAGTGACAAAAGTGAGCAAATTCGACATTAGGTTTCCCACACTCTATCCCACCCCCCACCCTGTCCACAGCAACAGGCATCAGAGTATGCATTGGGGTTATCGGTCCTAACTCTCACCCATTCTCCTACACTGCACCACCTCAGCTTGTTTACATGGGATGGGGTGAGAGTTAGGACTGATGACCCAATGCACACCTGATGCCTGTTGCTGTGGGCAGGTGGGGGTGGGATGCAAGGTGGGAATCCAAATGCTCGAATTTCCTCACTTTGTCACTGTAGAAGAACCTTAACTGATGCATTAAAGAAGTTTTTGTATATAATATATATATATATATATATATATATATATATATATATATATATATAATATATATATATATATATATGTGCATATATATATATATATATATATATATATATAATGTATGTGTAGATATATATCTATAGTCAATGGCATTCACAGTACTAATGGTGCTGGGCTTGGTTTTACAATAAGATAAGATTATGAGAAAGGTGAAACAAGAGGACACACTTATCACAGGGCACCAGTGTTCTCATATTTCCAGATCCATGCTTCGCCACCCATTAAATGAGAAAAGTATTTGAAAGAGTCAGATCATGGCTCTGACAGATGGGTATCCACCATGTGCTCTTTATGCCTGTGAGTCTTGCAGTGGCCTATGGCGGAAAACACATTCAATTCTCCAATTGCAGAGAGGTGGGAAAGCTGGCTAATAAAATTGAAATGAAGTTCACTGCCAATGGGGCCAGATCAGAATTAGAGGATGCAGATGACCTGTATGATACCATGGGGGATAAATTAAACTTAGAAGGGCAGAAGAAGCATACCAGGGAGTTTCTGTACTTAGGAACTTTGACAGAACTTTAATCCTTTTAAATATTTAAATGTAGGAGACACCTGTAAAATACTTTTGAGTTTCTTGATGTTAGTTATTACTATTTACAAAGTTATTGCACTATGGGGTATCAATATCACATCAGTGATGGCACAGTTAATACAAAACTTCACCTTTATTCCCTTTATAGCATGTTTGGTGGCATTTTTGAGACAGTGTACTTCTATACATGAACTTTGAGACTAGAGCATAGACACACCTATCAAGGCAGCTTTTTTTTTTTGACGTCCAAGAATGAGTATATACTGTAATTGTTGGAACATTGTTTATGATGAAATTATTTTATTGTTGCTTCTAAGCAATTACATTTGTAGTATCTCATTCTATAGCTGACAATTCCTATAAGATCAGTGCTGGCCTATTGCTCAGCTTACAGTTTATAGTATCACTATTGCTCAATGCTGTTTAAGTTACAATTGTTTGCAAAGGAATCAAGTGCATAATAGTAATCTGTATGGCATATAGAGTAACAACTGCTCTCTCTCTCTCTCTCTCTATATATATATATATATATATATATATATATATATATAGAGGCAAAAAAATCCATTTAATGCATTAGTTAGGGTTGTTCCAGCGACAAAAGTGAGAAGTCGCTGTTAAGGGTTGAAAACACCCTTGGACCCCCACCCACCCCCAACCGGCATTGGGTGCGCATTGGGATCATCGGCCCTAACTCTCGCCCCATGACAAGTGTAGCAGCAGAAGTATAGGAGAATGGGGTGAGGACCCACGATCCCAATGCACACTCCAATGCCGGTTGGGGGGTGTGGTGACAAGGAGGGTTTTCAACCTCAACAGCTAAATTCTCACTTTGTCACTGTGGAACAACCTAACCATGCATTAAATGGAGTTTTTGCCCTAATTGCCTCTTCTTTTGAGAATGATAACAGAAATAGTGATGTAATGGTAGCGGGGCTGGGTCCTCCGCCCCGGACTCCACCACATGATGTCTTGTGGCATACTAACAGGGACAGCAATGCAAACAGAAATGCTAACAGTGGGGCACATGGTAACACAGCGCAAATGAAAACAGAAAGGGTAATGCACATGGTGGCGTAGATCGGAACGGTCTTCCACGTGATGTGTTGTCACAGAGTAACATGGTGCCTGCAAACAGAAATGTCAATGGGCATGGTGATGTAAAGTGAAACAGAAAGATAAACAGTACTGTAGACAGAAATGGCAAAAAATAACAGAAACGCAAGCGCAAATGAAAACGTAAAGGATAACGCACATGGTGGTGCAGACGTCAACGGTAAGTGAAACGGGTACGGAACCGCAAGCAGAAAGGGCAACAGTAACAGTAATGTAAGCACACAGGCTGGTTTTCCCCAAAACCTGCATAGAGAAAGACAGTGAGTACAAATAATGTATGCATAATAATGAGTATCGGGGCAGAAAATGAGAACTTGGAATACTAAATACGTTATATCTCAGGGACAAATACGACATAGAAAAAAATTTTAAAGTCATATTATTTACAACTGTCCTGGCTAATAAGGGGCTAAGTTTTTCCAACGAAAGTCTGTATCTCACACTTTTCGAGATATATGGGCCCTGAAAAGTATGGTGACGCCGTAATGTTATCTATGGGAAAAAAGAAGTTCAGGCGCCATAACTTTGCCTCCCTGTAATATTTTTTGACCAAGCCACTGAAAGGCACATCTGTGGGCTGTTGGCTGTCTTCCCTCCAAATTTCAGGAAAAAAGAGCAAACCGTTATTTTGCAGCAGGGATCCAAAGGATTTCTGTAATGCGTCGGGCGCCGTAATGTTATCCTATGGGAAAAAATGGCAACTTTGGAGTGCCGTAACTTTGCCGCTGTGTAATATTTTTTCACCAAATCACTGAAAGGCACATCTTTTGGCTGTTGGCTGTCTTCCTTCCAAATTTCAGGAAAAAAGACCAAAGCGTTATTTTGCAGCAGGGATCCAAAGGATTTCTGTAATGCGTCTGGTGCTGTAATGTTATCCTATGGGAAAAACCGTCAACTTTGGAGTGCCATAACTTTGCCGTTGTGTAATATTTTTTCAATACAACACTGAAAGGCACATCTGTGAGATGTCGGCTCCGTTCCCTCCAAATTTAAGCCCAAAACTCCCAACGGTTCTTTTGCAGCGCAGTGCCAAAGAATCACTGTCACTTTCCCACAGATGGAAAACTACTGTCACAATTTGCGAAAGCTTTCATAAAGTTCATTACTTTAGTGAGCAAGTGATTGTGAAAGTACTTTTTCCAGAAATTTGAAAAACATATTTCTGGGGTGTTTTACCACAAAATAAAGACATGGCAAGCATCCTCAGGGTCCGACTAGGTGAATACAAAAAGAATTAGGTTGCTAGAGGGTCCCAAATTTAAATGCCAGCCATTTTTCTGATCACCAACTGAAAACAAAATGGCCGATTTGCGAAAGTAACAGGCCCATTTGTGAAAGTAAAAATGCATTTGCGACACTGTCGAACTTTTTGTTAACTTTTCCCATTGACTTATAATGGGAAACTATTTTTTGAATAACTTTTGAACCGTTTAATATTTTTTCACCAAATCTTCAAAAGGCACATCGGGGACCCTGGCTGCACGTTCACTGAAGATTTCAGGCCAGTCGTGCAAACCGTACAACCTGTAGGTGCGACCGTAGAATTCCAGAAAAAGCGTAAACGCGCACACAGATCATGCTTAATAACTCCACAGCCGTATATCCAACCAGTACAACACCTGGCAGATCCCAAGGCCTATGGTTCTTGATCATGTATTCCAAATGTCAGGCAAATCCGTCAAACGGTTGCAAAGTTATTAAGGTGCAAAGTTTTGGGGTTTAACATAGAAATGGCTCCTCAACCCTAACTATAGTGGCACTACCGTGCCACTATAATATATATATACATATATACATATATACATATATACATATATATATAGAGAGAGAGTAACACTAATTTATGTGTCCTTAACTACACTGAAACTACTGTATAACTACAATGTAACTACTATGTAACATCTGTGTAGTTACATGTAACTACAATGTAGTAGTTAACTAGTTCCACATTTGTGGTTTGGTGTAGTTACAGAATTTGCATGAACTGGTAGGTACTGCTGTCTCCCTTCTGCCTCAAATCAATTATGTCTGGCAAATTTAACTATGTATGTTGCATTTTGTAACAGCTCTTACATGTGTAGTTACACTTCCAGCAAAAATCTATTTTTCTGTTGCCCTTTGCAACAGCTGTTACATGTGTTCTTACACTTCCAACATAAATCAATTTTTCTGTTGGACTTTGCAACAGCTGTTACATGTGTAGTTACACTTTCAGCACAAATCAATGTGTGCCAAAAGAGAGATGATTGTGGTCGCATGTGTAACTACCACTCAATGCAATTTGTATAACTACACACCAGGAAGGGTCCCTACCTGTGTATCCTTCACCACCCACCACCACTCCACACAGCAGATCAGTGGTAAAGCATGGTACGTAGCCATGTCCTACCCCCAGCCATCCACCAGGGCCACAACAGGTGTGGGTCAATGCCACAGAAACAGGATATTTCTCTGTAACTACTGAACTGTTACAAGCCAATAAGTAATTATGTAAATGATTTTTATTGTATAAGTAAACAATGTAGTTATATAACAATTAAAAATATTAGATTGCATGTGTATTAAGCAGTAATTGCACGAGGGAATGATTTGTGAAGGAAAGCATATATCAGAACTACAGCATTGACATTCAATGTAAGTGTATAGTAGTTACACCCTTCTTCATATGCTTGATTTTAAAGGGACACTGTCAACCCCCTTAGATCTCAAAGTGTCCTTAGTTTAAAAAACATATTTTATGATTGCTAACATTCTGTAAAGATTATTGATGTAGCTGGCAGTTTGAGTCTGACTCACATTTTCTTTAAAAGGGTAAAAACCAGACTGCCCAACATACTGGTGTGATCACACCAAAACAGGTTTGTTTACATTCCTTGATCAGCTCCAAATGCATCTTTCCTGGACTTGGGAACACTCACAAAACAGTCTAGCCCCTCGTGATGCAGTGGGAGTTTAGGCGGCTACTGCCATATGAGTGACTGAACTATTTGGGTGTGTTTCTTATGCCCATGAAGCATGCAGCATGAACATAACCAGGATTGTAAACAAAAACAAGGTTGTTTATAAATATACATTGTCATGCATTTCAGTTCTACTAAACAAGGAGACAGACAAAACAAATAGCAACATCTGTGAATTTTAGAGAGGGTAAGCAATCATAAAATATGGGATTTCCACTAGAAATAATATGATGAAAAACATGTTGACAGTGTCCCTTTAACCTTGGAAACAATGCCACAGAAGCAGCACATTCCTTAGTAAGTACAACACTGTTACACCCTTCTTCTTCTTACACTTTATTTTAAGTGTCAGATTCTGTGTACTTATTTTGCAAATACATGTTAGTTAGTCATTAACTGTGGAAACAATGCCATGGAAGCAGCACTTCCCATAGTAACTACAGCACTGTTACACCCTTCTTCTTACGCTTTATTTTAAGTGTCAGTTCCTGCATTCTTACTTTGTAAGTACATGTTAGTTAGGCATTAACTATGGAAACAATGCTACAAAAGCAGCACATTCCTTAATAACTACAGCGCTGTTAAAAGTCAATAAGTAAGTATGTAAATTAATGCTTTTGTATTGTATAACAATTTACAATGTTAGATTGCATGTTTATTTTTAGTTCTCTTTTCTTTTTAGCCACAAAGTATAGAAGTGGTGGCTCTGGGATTTGAACCCAGTTCTCCAGGTTTGCAGGTAGTGCTTTTAACCACTGCGCTATACTGCAGTAACTTCATGAGGGAATGATTTCTGAAGGATAATTTTAATTGTCACTAATTACACTGTAACTACTGTATAACTACACTGTAACTGCAGTACTACGTAGTTGTTAACTAGTTTCACAATGTGTATTGTGTACTAACATAACTTTAAATGTACTGCTTCTGTGAGATTGACCAACACCTCTACTGCAGCCACACCCCTGTCCTGCTGCTGACCAGGTTGGTGGTTAGGGGAGGGGCATGGCGACCCTTCGATGAGAGCCCTAATTCTTCTGTACCTAAGATTAAACTGTCCTGTTGTACAATGCTGAACAGTCATAAGACTGACAGATTGTACATCATGTATATTGCAGCCATACTTTAGTTGCTACTCTATTGTGTTTCAACTGTATTCTTGCACTTAATTGTACCTAGCTGTACTCAATATAGTCAATGTATTCTATTTCCTGTACCTTTCTCTGTTACTAACATAATATTTGCCAGCAGATTAGGCCTTATGGTCTATTGAGTCTGCTCGAACCTCAGATCCCTAGTTGGGTGCCAAGTCCCTCCCCACCCCTTGTGTTCCAGAAACCCCAATCATCCATCCCCACCCCCTGGGACAGGCCATCATCTGATACATCCACTTTCTGTGTCTGTCCCACCCTCTCTTGAAGCCCTCCACTGTGTATCTCTGAACCAGCCCTCCAGGCAGTGCATTCCAAGGGTCCACCACCCTCTCAGTGAAAAGCCTCCTCCTCTTTCCCCCCTCACCATTCCACCTTCCAACTTCAAACCATGCCCTCTGGTGATACCTCCTGCTTTAGTCTAAAGATCCCTCCATGTTTACCCTATTTATTCCCTTGAGGTACTTGAAGACCTCAATCATGTCCCCCGCTCTCCTCTCCTCCAATGAAAACAGGCAGAGCTCCTCAAGTCTGTCCTCATCATGAAAATCCCCTAGCCCTTGTATCATCTTAGTTGCCCTTCTCTGTACCCTCTCCAGGGGCTGTATGTCCCTCTTCAAGTGTGGTCTCAGTACTGTACACAGTACTCAAGGTGTGGTCTAACCAGTCCATTGTACAGCGGCAGAATCACTTCCTTGCTCCTAGAGGTGATCCCTTATGATGCATCCCAACATCCTGTTTGCCTTGCTAGCCGCTCCTGCACTGCTCAGAGTTATTCATACATGCATCCACCATGACCCGTGAGTCTTTTTCCCTATTGAGGCCTCCAGCACCTCCCCTCTAGGGTGTACCTGTGTTTAGGGTTTCCCGCCAAGATATAACACCTGCACTGGTGACATTGAAATTCAACCTCCATGTGTGAGCCCAGCTTTCCAGGGTGTCCAGGTCCCCATGCAGGGCCAACCTCCCCTCTTCTCCCTCAACTACTTCTCCCATCTTGGAGTCATCAGCGAAGAGACTCATTTCACACCCTATACCCTCCCTGATGTCTGATATGTATGCATTAAACAGGATCGGACCCAGGACCAAGACCTGCGGTACTCCACTACCAACTCTCTAGGGTTCGAGAGCTCCCCACAGACCACTACTCTCTGGGTGCATCCAGCTGGCCAGTTTTCAATCCATCTGACCATCAAAGGGCCTACTCCCAACCCCATCAGTTTCTCCACCAGATCATTGTGGGGGACAGAGTCAAACGCCTTGCTGAAGTCCAAGAATAATACATCCACAGGCTTTCCCCTGTCCAGTTCTGATGTTACCCATTCGTAGAACTCCACAAGATTGGTTTGACATGATCTACATGGCACAAACCCATGTTGCCGACTATTCAGACCTCCCACCTCCTCCAAGTATACCCCCAATCGTTCCTTTAGTATACTCTCCATTAATTTTCCCACCACTGAGGTTAAACTGATGGGTCTATAGTTAGCTGGTACTTCCCTCGACCCCCCTTTATGGATTGGCACCACATGTGCCTCTCGCCAATCCCTAGGTATCCTCCCTGTCTCAAGTGACCTGTTGAAGCGCTCCGCCAGCCGTGTAGCCAGTATGTCCGCCAATTCTCATAGTACTCTCGGATGAATGCCATCCAGCCCAGGAGATTTGTCTTTCTTTAGGGCCTTGAGGGCTAACCACACCCTTTTGGAAGAGATAGCATCATCTGTCCCCTCCACCTTACTAGCCTTTTTATCCTTATCCTGATGTGACACCCTTGGGGTACCTCTCCCTCCCTCTTGCTCCATTTCTGTTGCTCCCCTGATCCCACTCACTGCCACTTCTATCCCCATCATGCCTTGATTTGTAGATATCCCATCCCTCCTAGTGAACACAGAGGCAAAGTACTCATTAAATACCTCTGCCTGGTCCCTCCTCTTCACCACCCTCCTTCTGATCTCAATCTGCTGAGATGGCCCTTAGTTTTTCTCCACTCCCCAATGTACCGGAAGAATCCCTTTTCCCCTCCATGTATCCCCTGTGCCAGCCACTGATCTTTACTGGACTTTGCCCCCCTCCCATCAGGGTGACTTTTCTAGATGCAAGATGGTACATTTCCTTATCCCTATCCCCTCTTGTTGTTTTATATTTTTTGTAGGCCACCTTCTTTTCTCTGACCACTACCTGAACCTCACTGGACCACCAGCATGGTTTATGTGACCTTGCTCCCTTATGTTTCACCTTAACGCAGGTCCTGACTGCCTCATGAAGTCCCGGTTTTATGACCTCCCATCTCCTTTCCACATTGGTCATTGATGTAATCCCCTTCAAGTGATCCTTGAGAATATTTCCCATGCCCACAAAGTCTGCCCCCCTGAAGTCCACTGCCAGTGTCCTAGATCTCCCCCCCTCCTCCCATGCTTATTTGAAACCAGACAGTATTGTGGTCGCTCCCAGTCAGGGGATCCTCTACAACCAGGTCCCTTACCAGATCCCCGTCTGCCAGAACCATGTCCAGTACATGCCCCTCCCTTGTGGGCTCCATCACATGCTGTGTTAAGAACACATCCTGGAAGCCGTCCAGCAGTCTCTGCTCCTTGGCCACCTTAGAGGACATGGTTCCTCAGTTTGTACTTGCATATTAAGGTCCCCATCAACACCACTCCTTCCCCCTTTTGGTCCACACTGAGCAATGATGTTGTCAAGCAAACCATCCTCCAGAACATCTCCCATCCTGGGGGGGCCTATATACTACACCCAGCTTGACCTTATCTCCTGCTGGGGATCGTAAGGTGACCCATAAGACCTCCATGTTTCCCTCTGCCTCTTCTACCCTAGCAATTTCTATGTCATCTCTAATGAACATAGCCACTCCACCCCCCTCTGACCTCCTTTCTATACTTCCTAAGCATAGTGTACCCCCGCACGTTTAGGTCCCAGTCATGGTTTTTGTTGGTCCACGTCTCCGTGACTGCCACCACATCCACCCCCCCAAACAGCATGGCCTGGAACTCTGGCAACTTGTTTCCCAAGCTCCTGGCATTTACTAACACCAACTCCCACCCCTTATCCCTGATCCCCTTTGTCGAAGCCCACCCAGGTTCCTTATACTTCCATCCTCCTCTGCTCCTCCTGAAACCTCCACCCCCAGTCTGCTTCCTCCCCTTGGGTTTGGCTACTCCCCTCATCTGGAGGAGGGCTTCTGGTCAGCCCCTCCCTTATCCTTCCCTTCACAAGTTTAACCCTACCTTCTTTAATGTAGCGTCAGCCATCACCTGTTTAAGGACTTTTTTCCTAATGGGGCAAGATAAAGCCTGTCCTTGGCATACAGTCCCTTATCCTCCCAAACTCCTTTCCAGTTCCCTAACACCCCAACCCACTCTCTTCACCCCACTTTCTGAGCCAGTCATTAACATCTGTGATCTTCATTTTTTTCTCTCTACTGAGGCCTTTGGTACTGGCAGTATCTCCGAAAAGGAAATGCTGCATCCATTATCCTGACAGACTCTGGCAAGTTCTTGGAGCCTTGCTTGGATTTCCAAAATGCTATTTCCCTCTAGATCATTAGTTCCCAAATGCACCAGGAAATCTGGTTTCCCTCCACAATCCCTAACCAGTTCGTACACCATGAATTTTGCTCTGTGCACTGTCAGCCCAGAGATACTCACTACCTTCACCTGGCTGTGGCATCCACTCCCCCGTCCCTCCCACTGGATACCCCTAATCATCGAGTCTCCCAATAACAGAACCTTAACACCACCATCATCCTTATGGTTACCTCCACTATGCACTCTCAGCCCCCATCCCCCCTTTATTCATGATCTCAATTCCATGGAGTCTTCCTGCCTTATTAGAGACCCCCTTGTCACCCTCCCCTTTCTGCCTCCCTTGTTATTTTGCCCACTTAACTCAGACCCCCTCTGAATAAGTGTCCCCTTTAACCCTCTCTTATCCAAACCATTTATCCTGGCCCTGATGGTTTCCCCTTCCCCCACACCACCATCCTCCCCCCATGTAATAGTACCCCTACCTCCAGAGGCTTTCTGTGGGTCCCCTTTAGCTAGGGCCCCATCCTTGGTACTGACCCCCCTGCTGAAGGGGGGCTCCTCCCCCACCTCCTTGTCTCCCAGTTTCTCTTCAGTCATGCTCTCCTCCCTCATGTCTGCAATATATTGCATCTTCCCATCTGCTTAACATTTATGTTTCCCCTTCTCCCTCTGGGACTATTTCTATCCTTTCCATTGCCAGTCTGTGATGCCCTATGGGTATCCGACTCCCTGCTCCCGGCCTCTGTATCAGTTTCCTCATTTCCACCAACCCCTCTCCCTCTAGGTTGCTTAGTAGCTCAAATTTATTGTGACACTTATGTCAGCCTCCATCAAGTAACCCGAGTTTCCCCTGACTGCACCTCTAAACTGCCCCTCTTTCTCCCCTCTTGCTCTGTTCTCCTAAGAGCTCCCTTCCCACAGTCTGCTGTTTTAGGCTTCCCCACAACAGCCTCTCCCTTCTCAATGTCTGCTCTACTAGGCTTCCCCACAACAGCCCCTCCTGACTATTCCCCCTCCACTCTCTTTGTATTCAGAATGTTCACCCCGTATGCTTTCCCCTTAGCATCAACATCCCTATCTAAGTGTCCTCTGTCCCTAATATCCCCCCTCCTGCTTGCTGTAACATAACATCCTGTAATTTTAGAGTGTTGCCCCAGCCTCCCCTCATCCCCACCCTTCTGCTGCCCATATTCACACACCGTATCCTTGGACACCCCCCCAACTCCCCCAGCTTACTCCTTAACCAATATACTTCACTCCTGATACAAGATAGCTGTCTAATTAATGTTAATGTAAGTGTATTGTCTGTATTACCTATGTGCCATTTTTATGGCCTTGGTCATGCCTGAAAATGGTCCACTGAATCAGTAGCACTCTCGAGGACAATGCATTACATGGTGCTCGCAGGTCAGCCAGCAATAGTCACCAACTCATCCTCTGCCCTAGTTCTGCTCATTACAAAGAGAGGAAAACAGATGGACAGAGAAAAGACAAGAGTGGGGCAAGGGAGCCCAAGGGATAGCTAAAGAAAAGAATGTAAAACTGAAAAAAGAATAAGCTGGCCAGAGGACAGAGGAGGAGGACCTGAGAGTGTGGGTTTTGGCCCCAGTCCCTGGGTGGCCAACCAGATAGAGAGAGAAGAGAGAAAGGTAAAGTAAAGAGGAAGAAAGATGGAGGGAGGAAGAGAGAGACCCCACCACATCCTATACCCGGAAATAATTCTGGGAAAAAGATGTTGTTTGACATCCTGGAGGTCACTGAGCCTGTTGGTGTCCCATGGGGACTACATACTTTGGTTGAATGAAAGCTAGGCCAGGCACTCAGAGCCTCCAGCTAGATGAGATGAACAGCAATTCAGATGGAGACTCAGAACCGAGTACCTCCTGGTTTGAAAAGGTGAGAGCAGTGTATTAGATAGACAGTCTCAGACATCAATTCCTCCTGAAGACCAGATGTGGAGAAAGTCTCTCCCCTCCCCCACTGCAATACAGGGTGTTAACAGCCAACTAGGGACAGGACCCCCCTTCAGTTACCATTTACAGCTGAACGAACTGTAGGCTTTGAAATATTTTTAAATATTTTTAAGACTGAAGATTGTATTTATTATTTATTTGTAGTATACTGTAATGGCATTTTTGCTGATCAATAAATTTGTACTTGACTTGACTACTGTTGTCCCAAAAGAGAGAACCCACAGGGTTCAGGGGAAATCCTTTCCAGGACAAGTCCTACCCCCCAAAAAGGTGGGGAGAGGAAACATTATATAAGGCAGGAGAGGGAGAGTCCCTGTGGGCCCTCTCTTCCCCTCCCCACATAGGGGATATCTCCCATGACTAGGAGTCAGTCATGGCCCACAGGACTGGACCAAGCCCAGGAAGAAATCTCCCTCCCCCCAGCTGAGAAGGAAAGGATCCACAGGGAGTCCCTAAGGCCAGGACAAAAAGCCCTACCTTCCATCCATCCCAGGGTGGGCCCTCTGTTACTTAGGAAGGTAACAAAGGACTTGGAGATACCAGTGGGTCCCCACCCAAAATTGGCCTCAATTAGGGGGTGGACAAGTAGGGTGGTAGCATCACCCAGAGACTGAGGCAGAGAGGAAGGTGGGTGGGTGCCAGTGATGAATGGTGAAGATACACAGGAAGATCAAGAATTACAATAGGTACATAATTTTCATATCTTCCCTGTGTCAATCTTCACAACTCATCATTGTCTGGGTGAGTACCAAGCCCCACCTGAAGGGGGCCCAGCACTTCTCTGAGGGACATGAGTCTCTCAGCCTATCATGGGGGAGGACCACAAAAGGAGGAGACCCATTACAGGCCAGTTAGGCCTGGAACTGGTCAGGCTGAGGTCTCTCATTGCCTGGGAGACAGAAGTCACCCCTGTAGTTCCCATCTTGCCCTGTGGGAGAAAAGGTGGGTCCCCCATAAAGCACAGGCAAGCATCCTACACTGGGGCAAGGGTGACAACCTTAACAGATGAAGCCACTCTGTTTGCCTAATGCAGATCGCTGTCACCGCTAGCCTTGATGCTACCTCACTGATGTCATAAAGACACCCTTACCTAGTGCCTTGCGAGCTCCAGGCCCTATGCAGAGAGGGCAATGGCTTGTCTTGTTGCCTCTGTATCAGGCAGCAATGCCAGCTCCAGGCCTAGCATTGACCACAGATGCCTGTTGTAGGCAGTGTGGTGTGCCTGATGAATGGCATTGCTGACCATGATACGCATCAAGGAGAACACTCTCCATCCCCAGTGGTCAAACTCCACAGAGTCCTCATCCAGTGGTTGGTCGTGCACCAGGTGTCTATGCCTAGAAGGGGTCTCCAGTACCCTCACTCCTGAAGAGAGATGAGGAAAGGTCCCTGGAGACCTCTGGGTGCATAATACCTGTGCTGGCAGTCCACAGGGGCTGGAGTTGGGGCAGATGGGCACTGCCAGGTGCAGGATGATGCCTCCTGGAAGGGAATTGTCCAGGGAGGGACCACCAGGTAGTCTGCACTGAATTCTCTAGGGAAGACATGCATCTTCCACTCAGTATTGCATCTTGCGATGTGGGATAGGAGCACATTACTGACCAGCCTTGATAGAAAGCACTGATACTCTGTCTGATCAGCATCTGAGGGCAGATGAACAGAGATATCCTCTTCCCTGAAGGAGGAAGATGAGTAGACCAATGAATCTGAAGAGTCTGAGTCCAGCCTCTTCAGGGGAGGCAGATGAAAGACCTGCTAGTCTATAGCCCTGACATACCTGGGGAAGGTGGCAGCAGTGGCTCTGAACTGCTCCCATGTCAAGGACCCCAAAGGACCCACATGACCTGGGAAATGAGGAGGGCTGCAGAGGCAATTAGGAGATACACTTCACCTTGTGTGAGCGACCTCTGCCAGGGCTAGGGGACCTCACTGGCGAGCATGGATCTCCTGGGGATCCGCTGGTCTGTGCAGTTACTGGCTGCTCAACCAGCTCAAAGTGGTCAGGCCTGAGCCCTGAAAGGGAAATTACCCTGTTAGAAGACCAGGGCTGCATAGAACCAGAAGGGTGGACCCCAGCCCCACCCAATAAGGCCTCCCTCAATGGGGATGAGGGAGAGAACAAGGGCTCACCATTGCGACTCCTCCCCAAACCCCGAAGGGTCCCTGGGGAAGGTCACTGTCCCATGCCCTGCCCCCTCAACCCTGTTGACTCTGAGGTTGACCTCTTCCTCACTCCCAAAGCTAGGGACTGCTTCAATCCTGCAGGCCCACAAGGGAGGCTGCAGAAGAGGGAGTCTTTGTTCCAGCCCAGGGGGTTAAAAATCACCAGCTCTGAGACTGGCAGCTGTCCGGGCCCCTGAGACCCAAACCACCATCCCCTGAGACTGAGAGGCACTACTGGCAGGCCCTCTTCTGACCTCACCACTGGTGTGGGAGCTGGCATGGACCATAATTGCCAGTGCCAAGGAAAGGGATGCCTAGGAGGGCAGAGAAGTACTGGGCACTGGTGAACCCTCCGACTTCAAGGAGTCAGGCAGCCAGTCCAGATCAGTCTCCCGATCATTCAGCTCTGGAGAGCAGGAGATCCAGAAGACCTCCAGATGAGTGGCCACGGAAGTTTTCCCATCCATGCCACCACTCACGGTGCAGCAGGAGGGCTCAGTACTGCTCATGGTGCTGTGCCAGTCACCAGAGAAGTGAACGGCCCTGGGATCCAGAACAACACTGGTGGGTAGTGCTGAGAAGCCACCTATGCTGGGCCCAGCAGGCATGGGCTGTGACACTGGGAGAGCCTGCACATCTGAGGAGGTAACTGCCTGTGCGGCGCTCCCAGCCTGACCCCCAAGAGGGCTGAACCATTACTCTGGCACCTCAGAAGTGACCTCCTCTTTGGGAAGGCTAGAAAGGGAGGAGGCCTCCTCCTAACTGGTTTGTATTGAACCAGGAGGAGACCTAGAAGAAGGGCTGAGAGACCTGCTCTTGGAGTCCCTCGTATGATGCTGGCCTCTGAAAGTCAGCCGATTTTGGCTGACTTTCCACACGTGGTGCTCCAGTACTCCATGGTCCATGGAGAAGCAAGCATTGCAACTATCTGTATCATGAAACAGACCCAGGCAGGTGAGGCATCAGTCATGCTGCTCCGTGATGGACATCTGCCAGCACAGGGACACCGACACATAGGTAGGCTGGCCCACCTTGAAATAATGCTTTTTGTCCCCCTGATGAACCCAACATGACTCAGGGTAACTAAAATAATAATAATAAACAGACTCGGCATCACTTCAAGAAAGAAAAAGGAAAGGTCTTACCGGATTCCTGCAGAAAACTGCACCGAGTTACTAGTGAATGGCGGAACTGGAACAGAACAAAAACAGCATTGACATTGCCATCGAAACAACTGCCTAGACCACAATGTTGCAGATGAAATTTCTTCGGCAGTGGTGAGGTGCTGCACTCTCGATGGTGGAAGAAGCAGAACCAGAGTGGAGGAGGAGGAGCTGGTGACCGTTGCTGGCTGACTCACGAGCACCATGTAATGCATCGGCTCCAAGGGCAGTGCCACTTTGGGCACCGGCTACTCTCCTACAAAAAGAAGCTCCCATGGGGTGCTGCGCCACCGGCTGTCACCCAGACAGTGATGAATTGTGAAGATTAACACAGGGCAGATTGGTAGTACTATGCTGTAGTTACACAATTTGCATGAAGTGGTAGTTACTGCAATTATTGTTGCCGTCCTTCTGCCTCAAATCAATTTTTCTGGCAAACATAACTATGTATGTTGCACTTTGCAACATCTGTTACATGTATAATTACACTTCCAGCACAAATCAATTGTTCTGTTGTATTTTGCAACATCTGTTACATGTGTAGTTACACTTCCAGCATAAATCTATTTTTCTGTTGCACTTTGCAACAGCTGTTACATGTGTAGTTACACTTCCAGCATAAATCAATTTATGCCAAAAGAGAAACAGTTGTGGTTGCATGTGTAACTACCACTTCATGCAAACTGTATAACAACACACCAGTAAAATGTGAAAGTAATTAACAACTACATATTATTTACAGTGCAATAAGTGTAGTTACTTCATAAATGTGTGTCTAACTACATAATATGCAAATGTGAAACTAATTACCAACTACATTGTAGTTACATGTAACTACGCAGTACTTACATATCAGTTACATTGTAGTTATACAGTAACTACAATGTACTTAAGGCCACTTAAAATAAAGTGCTACTATATGTGTGGGTGTGTGTGTGTGTGTGTGTGTGTGTGTAATAATCTTTCACCATTTTGGGGCTTCAAGGGGATGCAGACCCCATTTTATAGGGTGTGCTGTAAAAGATAAAAAATGTAGGTAGGTCCCTGCTCATGGTGTCAATAGCATAGGGATATCTAATAATCAAATAGATGCACTTTTATGGCTGAAGGGGCAGATCCCTGCAGACATCTTTCTATCACTTGGGGAAAAGGGTGCTTCAGACTCCTTCCAAAGCACAATTTTGGACATGAACCACAATCCTTCCACTATCTGAAATGACTACGTTGGGGGGGAGAGTTCCTTTCCTACATATAGCATTTTCCTGTCAGCTCAAATGATAATTCATGGAGTGTAAACAACACAAACAGCTTTTTGTAGTGTTAAAGAACACCTTAACCCTCTTTTTGCAGATTTTTATCTAAACAATGCTTTGTTGACAGGGGTGTAGTGCTCCCATACTTTTTAAAGTCTTCAATGATTTTTTTTATGTAGTTCTCCAGGCAGCAGTCTTAAATCAGCAACTGAACAGTCTTGAATCAGAGCTATAATGGAAGTGTATTTTATACTGTAGCATCTATGCTGAATTCCTTCACAGAGCAGCAAAAGATGATTTGATATCAGGTTTCAACTTGTGGCAGTAGGGTCACTGGGCTGGGACATGCAGTTATTGTGATGAGCCTTAAACTGAGTAAAATAAGCAGTCTCATTTTTTAGTAAATCTGTTTGTTTGCTAAGTTAAAATTACTTTCCCTAGTAAGGTAAGTAAAGATCCTGTAACCTTCTGTTGAGGTTTTGTATTGACAATCCTGTGAAAGAAGCTGGGTGGTTACACTTTATCTGCATTTGTAAGTGGTTTATTTGAAAATACTGCTTGACTGATAATAGGTTGACAGTTTTATTGGTGTCTTCTAATGGTTATCTTTCATCTGTGACTTACAAGGTACTGTAAGCAAAAGCATCCTCTATTTATTATTATAATCAAACATGTAAACAGTAAGATAGAGTAACTACTGTATGACATTAAACTGGGATTACACTTAGCTGTTACCTGCCCTATGGTGGTGCCTAATTATGCAATTATGATAGCATGGACATATTAACATACTAAAATGCCAGCAGAGTAGGCCCTATGGTCTATCGAGTCTGCTTGAGAGTCAGTACCCTGAATGGACACCGGGGACCATCTAGTTGAATGCACTGTTCTGCTTTGACTTGTTATATTGTCTCCTACGTATTTACTTGTGTGATATTTTTCTGTTTGTATTAAATTAAGCATTTGGCTGATGTGGTTATGCTATGTATGTTTTGCTGTTCAAACAAACAAGCATTAGTCAGTGCCAAATATGTCTGCTTTCCTGCTGTTACAAGTTAGAATAACAATATCTTGAGGCTATAAACAGGCCTTTCTTACCCCCATGAGCCACTGTTTGTTTCATAGACTTTGGGCTTCCACTGGACTAAGGAGTATAGGCACCCATATTCAGAACTGGCCATGTGAGGTCTGTGGCAGTTTGCGCACAGCCTGCTTGGGGGGTAATGTTCAGACAATTACACTGCAACTGGAGCGTGTAAACTGTCTAAATATGTGGCCATGGTGGTACAATGCATAGTGACTTTGTACTATGCTGGCACAGGCCCAGACTGAATATGGCTTGCAGGAACGCAATGAAGGTAGCGCGGCTCAAATAGGATAGCGGCAGGGCACCTGTGGGCCATATTTAGCCCTAACATGGTAATGAGCCCTTTGGGCATGGAAGGCACTATGGCCCATTTGTATGCCCATTACGGGCCCACTAACATGTGTGCATTGCCCTCCTATTCTGTAACTGTCTTACATATTCATTGTGGTCTAGTGGTCCCCCACAACCCCATTCACCTGTCCTGTAGCTGTCTTAAATATCCCTGGTAGTATAGTGATTCCTGTACCCCCTATTGACTGTCCTGTAGCTGTCTTGAATATTTCTGGTAGTCTAGTGATCTCCCACCCCTGATCATCTGTCCTGTAGCTGTCTCGAATACCCCTGGTAGTATAGTGATTCCTGTACCCCCTATTGAATGTCCTGTAGCTGTCTTGAATATTTTTGGTAGTCTAGTGGTCTCGCCTTCCCCCTTAGGGTATCTGATCTTCTGTCTACCTGCCTGCTTAGGACTCATCTCCCCACAACATCCCCTCCCACTCAGGTCACCTAAGCTAATGTACAGCAATAGTTAAAGAGACCTACACAGCCCTCTGCTCACCACCTTGGACAGTCACCATCTGGGTGCCAGTGAGTGATCATGAGTACAGCAGACACAGGTATCTGTACAATACTTGTGATTGTTCATAGATTGTCAGATTGAAGCCAGTTGAGGTGGTGAGCAGAGGGCTGTGCCAGTCATCACTATTGCTGCAATTTGCATTATGTGACAAGGAGTGGGGGGTGCCTGAGAGGGTGAGTCAGGAGGGGGGGGCAGATACCCTTATGGGGGAAACCACAAGGCTACCACGAATATAACAGACAGCTACAAGAAGGGTGATATGGATGCTTCTACAATGTATTTTTCCAGGACAGATCAGCTTACATGCAACATCTGATTCTCAGTGATGTTCTGCTGTAGGGTCCTGCTTTTATAATTTTACAATATATTTATTCAGGATAGCCCAGATGATCTGTGATATCTTATGTGCTCTGGGGTTCTGTTTGACCCAGTTTTTACACTGTATTTACCCTGGACAGTACAGTGGAGATGCAAGATCTTTTATTTCCAGTGGGGTCCTCCTTTCACCCATTTTTATAATGCATTTATCCAGGATAGCCCAAGTAAGAGGCAATTTCTCATTTTCAATGGGGTACAGCTTTTACCATGTATTTTTTGAGCATAGAGTAGTATAGTGGACTTATTTATTTAATTAACATATTTAATCCCGGAAAAGCAGTAGTACAAGTTTAAATATCTTCTCTATGAAGGATTAACCTGGCTGTGATAATTTTGTTCTTATCTTAAAGTTGGTACTTTTTGTTCATGTGGAAGATAGGTCTGCAGTCTAGGAAATGTCCTGCAGAAGTCCTCTAACCCAGCTAGCAGCTAGCTGTACCTGTGTGACTGGATGTGATGTTGGTACTAGGTGGAGTGCGAGCAGGGGAGCAGCCAACTAGTCTCGCCATATCAGCCTGTGATGGATTCATTCTCACAAGTCAGGAGTCGGGACTTGGCTGGGACTGAATGAATTAGATGGTCGGTACCAGCAAAACAATATGAATTAATAACCAGTCTGGCTTTATCATAAAAGGAGCAGTGAGGTAAGTGTGCTGTTTTGTATTGATAATTTTGTTTGTATTTAATGGCCTTATCTGATGGTGAGGGGCTTATCTGGGTTGTGTCCAATGACTTAAGTGATCTCTCTTTCACCCAAGCTTGCTCCTTGTTGCCAGCCTCCCATCTCCCTGCTGTGCATGAGCATGGGACTCATGAAGAGAAGTCCACATGCATCTGATGGTGGATGGCAGTTCTTCATCATTAAAACATGTGCTGTATTTGGATGAGGCATTAGGTCATGTATGTTTTTTGGCTTTGGTGTCTGGGATGAAAGCTGAGTGGGTGGATAGGGTGATATGAGCCTACCACTGGCATTGCCTCTGCCCTTGCCATGTGACTGGGCTCTGTACATGCCACTGGATGTGCTCGGCATTAGGTCATCATCTGTTACAGTTGATTGTGCACCCCTGTTGGTTGGCAGTCATGTGTGAGTTATGCTGGAGTGCTTGATGGTGTTATGGTTCCAGTGTATGACATATGGGGATTTGAGGGTTGTCTGCCAAGTACCAGATATGAATGAAAAACATCATCCTGCTGCACAGCAGTGATAATTATGGTCATGCCATTGTCCAAGGTCTCACACAGGTTGCGGAACCTTTGCTGCATGTCAAGTCTGTGGGCTGTGACGTCACTGCATATGGCCTATATTCCATGCAGCTGTCCCTGCTGAGCCTTACCCTGCTCCAACCTTTTCAGTTCAGGGTACATGCAGATAAAGCATTTATGACCTGGTATACATCCTGTGTCAGTGTTGGGCCTTGAGGGACCCTTCAGTGGGTCCTGCATTTCAGTTCCATTCTCTGGCATGGATGGTCTGTGTATGTGTCTGCTGTGTGACAGACACATGCACCTCCAGGCTAGTGGTATGTGTGCCCTTCTCGCTGCCTTGTATGTCTGACCGTGTGATGCACTGTTGGAGGGGGGAAGTCTTCTGTTCAGGTTGCAAGGTAACAAGTGCAATGCCTGCTGCAGTGATAGCTGACTGTACACAAGAGAAGTGGTATATAGTTGGATGTCTGAAGGGTGACTGGAGTGGGATTTTTTTCGCTTTAGTTTCGACAATTTTTTTTGATAGAAATTAAAAAGTAGTTATTTTGATAGTGATATTGGTTGTTTGTAACAAGTCAAAGAAGGCTTTTAAAGCAGGCAAAGAGTCTCAAAATGACCCTCAAAATGCACCAGAAGGCATCTAAAACTTGATATCTTCTAGGGTCCTAGATGGCCCCAGACCCCTGGCCTGTGGGGGGTTGGGGACATCATAGTTAATGGAGACACCACACTTCTAAATTTAGCACTACACCACTGCCTGTTGGTCAGAACTGAGTTTGTAATGAGACTGCATTGCTCCAGCAGACAATCAGATTACACTTCTCTCTCTCTCTCTCCCAACTGTGTGTGTGTGTGTGTGTGTGTGTGTGTGTGTGTGTGTCTCGCGTGTGTGCATGTGCATGTGTGTGTGTGTGTATGTGAGTGTGCAATGATTTACTGCTGTCTGTAGGGTTTATTAACCCTTTCTGTTCCAATCTAAGACTAAATGATAAACAGAGCTCCACCATTCCTCCTCCCCTTCTCTCTCTCTCTCTCTCTCTCTCTCTCTCTCGCTCTCTCTATCTCTCTCTAGGAGCCAGACTTTATACAGGAAAATACTGAAAGGTGAAGCTGACAAAACGTGATCACTTATTTGACTTTTTTGTCAACTTAAACTTTTAAATTATTTCCCACCCTTTTACAAATAAAGCTTACTACGTGCACTGGATGGAAGCTGATGGCATGGATAAAAAAAATATGTATTTCTGAAATCACTGACAAACTTACAGAATATGTATGTAATGTTCATCACTGCTGGGCTTGATGGAATGCATAGGACTATATGGCACAGGTATAGAATTTGTTTCATTTTTAGTTTTGTCTGATCCTCAAGCCCACATCTCCTTATCCCACCCCCCAACAACCATCACATACATCTGTATCTAAACTTGCTCTGTAAACCAACTGAGCTAGTGCAAAACTGTGACAGCTGTCTGCCTTACCCATTTGAATCACATAACTTGACATACATAGAAATGTAGCCCTCTTTCTCAGTTTCTAGGGGTATGGATGGAATATGTCCATGGGAAGGGGGCATCCACAACAGCAGAAACACTTCCAGTGACTATGTTATCCAGGACCAGATGTCACACACAGGGTCCCTTTTCCTCGCTGATGCTGGATGAAAACAACAGGGTAATTCATATTAAACAGTTCCTTTCAATAACGTAATGGTCATACAGAATGTGAAGAAACAATAGGGATCTCAAACTCATTAAACATATTCATACATAACTCCAGATAGTATCAGTTAATTTATGGGGAAAACATTCAATTTTCAAATGACAGGTATGGCCAAAATAGCAGTTTTTACCTGGACTGAGGAGGTCGCTCAGTCTTTAGGGAAGTATTAACTCAAGACCGCTATGGTCACAAATGTTTGAAGGTAGCATAAGTCCCTAAACAATTCACAGTGCCTAATAGTCCATTATTCTTCACACACACACAAACTCTCAATAATATCCATCTCTGTCACTCTTTCTCTCTCTCCGCACTGGCACAATGGGTCCCTCACGGAACATGCAATCCTCACGTCTTGAGGAGTTGTGGGTTCCCTCATGACCCAAGCATCCTTTCCAGAACTGGCAGCAACTGTCCACCAATTGAGAAGAGGGAAACATCTCAGGAGCTCCAAGACAACTCACTCTCTGGATACTACACCCCCTGATGAATTCTTGCCCACTGTATCCCTACACAAATGGGCGCAGGCTGCCAGGGCACTCTGTGACTTGAGGCTGCTGGCTCCCCTCTTGACTTTAGCTGCCCTCCAGAATACTGTGCAGGATGTGGCTATGGGCTCCCACTTCTTCCTCTGTGTCCCCTCAAGTGCCACCGGCCAGGGGCCAGAGCAGCAATTGCCCCTGCCTGGCCCCAACTTACTCTCACTCCCTTGCCACTCACTCCTCTGACTGGAACTCCCAGTCCCACCTAAACTGCTGGGCTTTATCTCTCCACACACCTGTTGTGACCTCCAGACCCACAGGAGGCTCCACCTGAGTGCTGAGAAGATGTAACCCTTTTCCTACTGGGCCTAATTAAGCCACAAAAACCCAGGGATGGGCGAATAGATTGGTACTCTCCCAAAGGGTGGGAGGTTACATAAACATAGAAACTAATGGCAAATAGTGACTGCTGGGCCCATCTAGTCTGCCCATTTTTATTTATAATCACTTTTGCTGCAGACCCAACTTGCCCTACAGCACTGTCTCTTCCACCTTCCTCCCCCTTCCTTCCTCCTAGGATTCCTTTATGCCAGGTCCAGACATTTTTGAACCCCACCAGTGGTTTCACCCCCACTACTGCCCATGGAAGGCTGTTCCAGGAATCCACCACCCTTTTGCTGAAGAACTACCTCCTCACATTTCTCCTGAATCTACCTTCTTCCAGCTTCATATCATGACCCCTTGTTCTACAGCACCTTTTTCTCCGAAACATATCTCACTCCTATACCTTATTAACCCCCAAGAGGTGTTTAAAAGTCTCCATTACATTCCCACTCTCCCACATCTCCTCCAGGGTGTACATATTGAACTCTTTCAGTCTCTCTTCATAGGGTTTCTGATGCAGACCTTGCACCATGTTGACAGCCTTCACCTCCCTTCTTACTGCTTTCTCTTTTTTCCAGTTGTTTCCCCCTTCCACACCTTTCTTCTTTGACTGCTCCATTTCCCCATTCTTCCTTTGCTGACCCCTGCTTCTTTGAATATCTTGCATCCTGGTGGGACTCTCTCCCATTTGCATTTCCATGCTCTCTATCTCAGCTTGTTGTGGCCCACTTTCTGCCTCCCCTGTTTCTTCTGTCACCTCATTGGCTATTTTAAATCTCTATCAAAGTAACATTTGAATCATCCACTGAGGACTGTGGTTGCCTCCTAGATGAAAGCAGGCCATCATCTCAGTATAGGTTCTTATCCTTCTAGCTTGGCCCACAGTCCCCAGTGTAGACATACCTCTCCTCCCTGCACCATTCCTTCTACCATTACTCGAAGGCCTTGGTGCTGATCTCACTCTCCTTCCATATATAGTACAACACACACGCGCCACTCACATTTAATCACATGGGAAACACAGGATCAACCAGATAAATGATCTACCTTTACCAAAAATGAAATTTACACTCAGAGCTGACTAGGGCACTCAATCTTGATATTTAATGTCATGAAACACCCCTATCAAGTGAATGTATTAGCAGCTGTAGTGGCTGTGACCAGATTTTGTTTTATTTGTTGATCCCCCCACATGAAATATGACTGACAGTGGTATAAAATATGGTACCATGTCAAGTCCTTGAGAGGGAAGCTGGTGCTGTCAGAAACAGCACAGACAAAGCCGCAAATGTCAAATCTGTGCATTCAGAATATAGCCAGGCAAGGAAAAATAAGTAAGTTACAAAATTTCACTGTTCTGGTGGTCCATGGTAGCATGGTGTTGTAATAGTAAGTCTTACTTTCCCCAAAATCTGCACCAATATTCTGGATGTACAGTTTTGAGTTTTGTGGCTTTGTCTGAGCTGTTTGTGACATGCTGGATTTCCTTTTGATGACTTGAGGTGGAGCCATAAAATATACTAATTGTGATACTGATGCACTGTTTTATTTATTGTGTATCTACCTTATACACAATGCTTGTATTTAACTGAACAAAATTAGATATATAAGCTAAAAAAATCAAACTATTTTTTCTTAAAAAGTAATTTTGAGAAAATCTTGGGGATTAAAAAGCAACCTTTTTATTTAGTGAAATAAGATATTTAAGCTTGTATAGATTTTTTTTTCAGAATAGACAGACAGACAGACATAGAAGGGTTCCATGTCATAATAGTGCTGGCAAAACAGTGAACGTCAAAATAGCGACTTCCACTGCCAAGAGCAGCTGTTACTACCTGTTTGTTTGACTGTTCTTCCTGGCATCAAAACTTGATACATATGCGGAGGATGCACCCCCCGCACCCCCCATCTTATATATTCTATCATCACGCCGCTCATTGATTGCGGATGAGAATTACATATTCGGAACACTTTTATTCCGAATTGCAATTATCTGTGAGTCGCTATTGTGCAGTCTCTATTGTGTCACTCACTATTTTGTCAGTGATATTATCATGGGGTACGCATAGAAGCACTGAAACATAGAATTTGTTGGAAGAAAATGAAAGTTTAGCCCATCTAGTCTGCCTAGATGTTCCCTACTTAATCTACCTCTACAGACACTATCTGATCTCTTACGACCCTCCAGCCTTCCTGCCTCTTTTCTATTATATCCTTATATCTGTATCATGCATTCATAAAGCCACCACAGTTTTAGCCTCCATCACTTCCACTGGCAGTCTATTCCAGATGTCCATTGCCCTTTCTGTGAAGAAATATTTATTCACATCTCTCTTGAACTTCCCTACCTCCATCTTCATCCCATGTCCTCTGGTCCTGGTGATTTTTCTCATTTGAAAGAGACTACTATGACATCCTGTTTACTCCTGTAATGTACTTGCAGGACTCTAGCATGTCTCCTCTCTCTCTTCTTTCTTCCAGAGCTGAGGCAGAAACAAAACAAAGTATAACATAGATAGAGAGATAGAAATTGATAGAGAGAGAGAGAGAGAGAGAGAGATAGATACTGTAGATAGCTAGATAGATAGACAGACACACAGATAGATAGATATGTCTGGGGGTTTCGTTGAGAAGGCCAGGATTACTGGAAGGTGTATCCAAACATACAGTGCCAGGGAGGTGGCATGATTTAGTGTCAACCTGCTAGAGTATTCAAAATACATCTCCCAGTGGTGGGACAGGAATAGTTGTGACAAATGATTGCCAGAAAAATTGCTAGGGATATAGGGTCACTACACATCCCCTGCACTATAAAAGTGGTTGGCTAACATATGACATCAAGAAGCATCAGAGATCAATGAGATTCTGGGAGTCAGATCAATGACCAATAGGAGCCACCAGGACCAGGGTAGTGCTGGTGGTCCAGGAAGGTCCCCTGGATTTGCCTCTGGACCCCAAACAAAATAGTGTCTTTTTGTTCCATTATTTCAATTTCTTCTGTGCATTTTGTTTTTGAAGAAACACTCATTTAGTTCACACTTACTGGGAGGCAGTATAGTGCAGTGGTTTAAGGCACTGAGCTGCAAATCTGGAGACCTGGGTTTGAATCCCACAGCCCCCACTTGCATACTGTGTATCCCTGAGCAAGTAACTTAACTTCCCTGTGCTCCCAGGTCGCACCTGTAAACAAGCTTTCAGCTTAGTGTGCCACTCCTGGTTAAACAATTAAAATAAAAAAATAAAAAATACATTTGTTCATGTTTTCCAGAGCCAGAGTGTCATGGTAAGCAGACTGTTATGGCCAGCAAGGTAGGTGATGTAGAAGAAAGTGTAAACATAATTTTTTCCTTCCAGTCATCCTCTATGGTTACTTATGCTGAAATGTTTTCTTGACCCAAATTTCAATTAAAAAGTTGAGGCAGTAAGAGTAGTCATTGGACTTTCTTTTAATGCTTGTATTTAAGGGCTGTGCAAATTATACCTTTTTCACTGTGAGAGGAGATACTTTAAAGTGCTCTGTATTATACTATACTCCCATGCAAGAGAACATAATTTGTAATAAAAAAATGTTGTCTTTATTAATATATTAAAGGTCAAGAACATATAATGTTTATGTCATTATACTGGGAAAATTAAGGTAATTACAAAAATACATTTGGAACCTTGATAGCCATACTACAGTTATTGGGTTATACGGTAACCTGTGTTGTCACACTGTAAAGACAGGTGATCTGGCTGTTTGTCCACCCCTCTGATGAAGCTGTAGATGAGAAAAGTACTGGGACACAGTGACATGCTGGTTGAGATCCAGCTGAAACCGAGAAATGTACTTGCTTGTATTCATTTACACTTTTTGATGAGTACCATGCTCTTTTTTAAGCTGACTCTGACCGCTGCACCTTTGCTTGAGATTTTCTGAAGTTGCAAAAAACAAAGGCTACTTTAAATATACAAAATCACTTTGATGAGTTACTTTTGTGGCTATATGTCAGACAGCTTTTTATTTCAATTAATCTCTGGAGTGCAAAATGTTTGTACTAATAGATGATTGAAGTTAGTCAGTTCTTTGTTTTCACCCAGTCCCTGCATTATTAGTGCATTCAATTTTTTGTATTGGTCTATTATAAGTTAGCAATTACGTGAAAGAAGCATAACATACTGCTGCACATCTCATTAACTCCCATCCCAAGCTCCCAGCTGCCTATAACCAACCCTCTACCCTTGTACCTTTCAATTATTTGAAAAATCATGACTGGCACTGTCTCTGTTCTCCTATCCTCACCTACTGTATGCTACAGCTGTATGGAAAACAATCGCTTCTGGGGTCACACTTGTCAAATACATTTAAGTCACAACAAACCATCCAGTTGCTAGGAATACTCCCCAAATGCTTCACTGCAGCCAAGTCTTCACTCCAATAGGTTCTTCTATATTGATTTGGCCTCCTTTACATAACATTAATGTTCTTGTCTAGCTGCTGGTGGCCTCCAGAATTCAATTGACCCAATCCAGACATTGTTATGGAAGAAATGTTATCCTGGGCAATGGAAAACTCAGTCTCACAATGATTAGGCTAGACAGATATAGCTGGATGCATCAATGCTTCTTTACTGTTCTTGGGTCTCTGAACAGTACACTGGAGTGCATGCAGCACCCCTCAACATTTACACATGACTGTCTTCAAATCCTGAAGACCCCAGCAGTTCAGAAACAGTTCTCTGTAACCTTGAAGCCAGGAAACCCTTCAAATCTAAGACTGGGGAAACTATCACATACTCGTCTGCTTTTCAGGGGTGCTTACCCCCACTCTTGTCTTTGTGTACATCTAACTCTGAACTTCATCTACCTAAGGCACTCTATGCATCTGTTGCCCTTCAGGGCCATCCAAAAAGGATGTGCCTCAAACCAGTCATGACATGGTCCTTGAAGAGTAGACCTCCCTATTTATCACCTGCCTGCATAGTATACCTGCAAAAGCTCCTCTGTCCCTATGCTCCTGGCTGCCCTCTTTACTCTTCCAAAGTGGGTCTCCTAGTGGTTCCCAGATCTTGCTCAAAATTGTCTGGGATCTGGTCTTCTGCAGTGGCAGCACTGGTCATTTGTAACTCAATGCCCTGGTATATCTGGGAGGCCCCCTTGGTTGAGGTTTTTAAATGGAGGCTAAAGCACCATTTTTTCCTTGGCCTTTCATGGATTAAACATCTGTCCTCTAATGCTGTGTCAGCCTTGTTACTCAGGGTCCTGACTTCATTCTCTGTGTTTTATAAAAGGCTATGCTTTGCAGCTGAAAGGGCAGGAGCTAATAGGCACACTCATTTTCTTGAACTATATAAGCCAGCTGCATCCAGCCTCATTCAGAAGCACTGTTTCATTGCTGTAGATGGAGTCTCTTCTGGGGTCCTGGCCCTTTCTTTTTCCCCCCTATATTTGTCTGTCACTTTCCTTTCATCCTTTTGGGCTTTTTGTTCAGTTTGTGCTTTCAGTGGCTTTCTAGGTCAGTATTTTGTTTTTCTACCTTTCTTGGCTGCAGCTTTTGCTGCCTTCTTTCTCTTGGTTAGCTACTCCTGCTGCACTCCTCTCCTCATATAACTTATTTGTTTCTTTCTGTTGTGGTTCTTGATGTGCTTACTAGTTTCAATAGTATGTCTTTCCTATGTCATACGTCTGTTTTGGTTTGTGCTATTTCAGACTTTTCCATGTTTTACTGTTCATACTGTCCACTTGGAAACCTTTCAGTTTCATTGCATTCCTCCTCAGTTGCTTTCATCTGGCTTCATACAAAGGCAGCCTCTCCCATTACTGCACTGTCATTTTTGTTACTTTACTAAGTATGCTGCAGCATTTATTCATACACTATTTGACTAACACGTCTCAGAAAGTGAAATGGAAAGGGACATAATCCCCATTAAGACCCATAACTGGTGGTTTCCCTTAAGGGTCCATCCTGGGTCCCTTGATCTTTTCTCTATTTGTAAATGCTATGCCTGGTCATTGTGGTAGGGCTAGCCTACAGCTTTATGCTGATGATGCAGTATTCTATAGGTGCTCCAGTGATGTCAACCTCAATAACCTTCTTCATGCAGAAGACTTCCTGGCACTTGAAAAGTGGTTCTCCTCTAGTAAATTAGTACTTAATGCCAAGAAGTCTGGAGCTATTTTGTTTGGCCCCAGACACCTAAGTGTTGCCAGGAAACACCTGCTAGACCTATTCAAATCAATGGGAACCTATACTGAGGTGGCTGAAGCAATGACATGCTTTGGAGTTTACTTGGAACAAGATGTTATTTTCAGAACCCACTTTTAAACATGTCTCAAAATCCCTGCATCAAAAAACTGGATTGCTGTACCATTTAGGTAACAATATATTCGGTGCACCATGGCTGGTTACCACCAATAGCATATTGCTCCCTCTCATATAGTACAGAGCCACAGTTCTTAAGTCTTTGAGGAACACTGAACTTATTAAGCTTAATGTGTTTTACAATATGATTGGTCACTTTGCCTCTGGTGTCCCAACTAGGACGCACCACTGCAGTGTGTTCTGATCCCCGAATTAGCCACTCTTGGAAAGTAGGCTCAGGAATCCTCTCTTCTACCTTACTTACAAACTTGCAAAGCAACCTGTTCCTCCTTGCCTCAAAGATATCTTGACACCCAAACTACTACAAAGAATACTCAAACCCTCTGGCTGCTCACTATTAGAAATTCCTAGGGTTAGGTCCAATATTGGGGAGAGATCCTTTGCCAACTGAGCTCCATTCCTATGGAAAACTCTCCCAGCTTTGTTCCAAAATTCCACCTCCCTTTGAGATTTGAAAAAAAAAGGCTCATGGTGCATTTACCACAGTGCAGCCTATGCTCTTTCAATAGATGATCTGTGGCTGCTGACTTTTTTCAGTGCCCTTGGTTTGTACTTGACAGTGTTATGCCTCTGAATTATATTTAACTGTACTGATCTATCTGCATGTCATCCCACAGCTGACAATAATGGTTCTTGAACTGTATGTACCTTTTTTGGTCTGGCTTTGTGTTGCAGATGTTTCAGCTTGTGCAATAATCTCTTGTACCCCTGTCAATACCCTGTATATATCTTGTTAGTATGTGACTCATATTTGTGCAATGTACCTGTGCATTCACTGATCCTGAATATCTCTGCTATTATTCTGATATATAGCATATCTAGTAATTAATTCCTGGTTACCCATGAAAAAGGGACTTTTTGTTCCAGTGGGCCTACCTGGTTAATAAGTGTCAATAAATGAATAAATACAATACATAGCTGGAGAGATAGATGGATGGACAGGGACAGCAATAGATAGATGCAGACAGACAGACAGACAGATGCTGTTGTCACAGTATTGCTCATTTCGAAACTACTGTACTGAAGCTGTTTAATAAGTTGTTTTCCCATACAATGAAACAGCTTCCTGCAAAAATGTCAACTGCCTGTATGTGGCAAATGCTGACTGGAGAACAAAAGCCTGTGGCATCATTTTTTTTAAATCATATAAACTCATGTAGTAAGATCTGTTTGCACTTGTTAGCACTTGTTAATGTGTAGAACAAGCCCAAACAAATCGTATTGGAAGAGAGGCATGCTAATAGGCTTCAACGCATGATCAGGTTTCCAGTACACCACCTGTGAGTGCAGCACCAAGCAAACACTAATCTTGAGGACATTTAACCCTCAGGGATGACCATTGAGTGAGTTAAGGCTGATAATTAGATCATGTCCTGCCTGCATGAATGTGTGGCTCATCTCCATGTACAAAATCACTTAGCCTGTGGTCTGTTAGGCATATGCCTTTTGTCTTCTCATAAGATTAGTGAGGCTAGGGTTTGGACTTGTGGAGGGGGTGTCATTTACTGGCCCCTGTTCCATTTCAGGCCTTTCATGGCAAGTTCCTCTATAGTTTATTGTATGTACCTCCACTTTCACACACATACACCCCCAGGTCACACCTGGAAATGAGCCTTGGCTCAGTGTAGAAAGAAAGAAAGAAAGAAAGAAAGAAAGAAAGAAAGAAAGAAAGAAAGAAAGAAAGAAAGAAAGAAAGTTGTTGAAAATATAAGACATGTGTCTGCTAGACCTTGATACAGTGGTGTTGTGCTGGCATAGCCACTGACTAGACTTTTTCTTGTGACAGTATAATGATTATTACAAACTTTGTGCAGATGTAGGACCCTATGTGACCTCTCCTAAACACAAGTCCTTTCATACCATGCATTTCTATTTCCCCCTTGCTTCTAATATTGGGTTAATTAGCAAATCCATATTTTTCTTTTCTCTAAACATGCTGTCTCACCTTTTTGCACATATGATGATAACTTAATTTGTCTACCCATATCCCTTCATTTTTAAGTCACTGATTAATTGATTAAATAATTAAAAATTAAACCTATATCATTCTCCATGTACTGCAACTCAGACAGATTGTGTTCTTTTTCCCTGATTATTGTGCTTCCCCCGCCCCTTGACACCACCAAAAAATTAATAATCTGAAGTGTTCTTTAATAATGTCTAGTAAATCACGTTCAGTGCATAACTTACTTGTCCTCTAGAAGTTTTCCTGTGCTCATGTGTAATTTGCCAACTTCTGCATTTAAACTACTTAAGTATTAGTCGGCCAGTCAGCGCAGCAGTTGGATTTCAACCTGTGACGCTGGCAACCCGGGTTCGGGAGTGGACCTGGGTCGCTGGAGGGACAGCAGGGGGGAGCAGGCTTGAGCATCCCATGATGGCTTGCCTTCTCCGGGGAAGGGGAGGGAATTGGCCCAGCATATGCTGACCTCTGGTGGAGGCCAGAGACTTTGCATTATGTCGGGCTGCTCATGGTGTGATTGGCCTCGGACAATGGTTGGAGGATCAACACACCTATGAGGCTCGCTAGGGGAGGATATCACTGATGTCAGCACTCATGCCTTGACGTCATGGACACTCGTGTTGTCCCCAGAAATGCAGAAAAATGCCTCCCAGCTCTGGAGGAGATGTAACCCTGGAGCGTGCTCTTGATGTGCTACCACCTGCCTGGTTGCCTTCCCACCAACGAAACCAGACGTTTGCGGTGCTTGTGGGCCCCACCTCATCCCCACCTCGGGGGTAAACTACTGCTCCATGGGGTGATGGGAGCGATTCAGGTAAGGCAGACAGCAGAGGGATGACTCCTTGGGGTTTCTGCAGAAAGTCAGAGCTGGGGGGATGTAGGGGGAAAAGAGAAAGTTAAACAAAAAATAAATAAACTACTTAAGTATTAAATGTTAGGACTTTTTAAAGTTCTTCAGGTAAACATGTTCAGTAGTTACTTTGCCAAGCCTTGTGTGACTTCCTCTGGAGTATTGAAAACCAATCGTCCCCATCTAATATGATTTTCATATGTGCTGGGTATACCACTGTTACTTTAAAATTATTGTTCCAAAGTTAGTTGCACATGAAGTCACATTTCTTCCATTTATTAATCAAATCCGGTAGGAGATCATTAAAAATGGATAGTGTAGCTCCAATAATTTTTTTTTTCACTGAGCTGTTTGGCCCCAAACACCACCTACTCCTGCCATCAGGCCCGCTGGCAGTCTCCAGTCCTATCACCACTCCCCCTGTTGTCAAGCCAGTGGGGATCCATACGGTACAGGACCTGAGGACCTTGGTAGCTATGCACATAGATTTTTCCCTGTTGTTCTCCCTTGGTCCTGCCTTCCACACCAGATATCCAGCATAGCCTCTGGTGGACCTAGATGCAGTTGCACACACTGAGCATGCACCACTCTTCTTGAGGGAGCAAGCTTCTCAGCTCACTGCAAGGGGCTGCTACTGTGCTGGGTCTGGTCATCTCCCTACCTGGCTGGCTTGCACTCCCATTGGGAGCACTCCTCAGCCTGGTTGCCCAACCTGTGCAGAGTTGGGCATGCTCCCAAACCCAGGTCACCAGTGTAGAAGCATATAGTGCTACCACTGAGCCATCTGGCAGCCCCAAGTTTCTAGAATTTTAATCATTTTTTCCTGTTCATATTTAACATCAGTTTTTCTTTATCATCTGATCACATGAATTTGGCAATAAGAGGATATGGTAGTCATTCTATATCTGGCACTGACCTGTGGTTTCTGCTGACTTCCATGTTTATTGCACCCAGATCAGTATCTGGGCATGCTGCAATAATTTTGCTAAAGGTGTCCCTTAGGGTATTGTTATTGTCCTAGCTTTCTGACTCTTCAAAGAGTCACACATTTTTCTGTTTTGCACGGGCTTCAAAGTCCATTTTGTTTGTCTTTGAAAACTTTATTTACTATAATTTTTTTTTTTATCTGGTGAAGGAGTGGTGCCTGTTCATCTTCCTTGTTAGATAGTCTTTATTTAACTTAATCCACTTCCTCTTTTAGTTCTCTGTTCTCCGATATTAATGTTATTATTAAATGAAATGCTTTCAATCTTCAATTTTTTTCTAACTTTTTCATTGTTTTTGTTAATTTCTGCATTGGATGAAATATCAGTTTTGTCCAGTAGGGAACATTCTCCTCACGTTTGTACCCCATATTGTTGCTATTGAAAGATTCTTGCTCACCACTAATTTGCTGCCTAGAGTTAGAACTGTTCCAGTCTCCATTATTCCCATTGTAATGCTGGGCATCATCATTATTAAGATCATTAGGAACAGCATGTGTAACAGATCTCAGATCAACTGCCAATGTACTTATTCATCCTTTTTTTATGTTGATTGTGCGCATGCGCAAGAAACATATTGCAGCAGCTTGCTCCAGAAGCAGGTTGTGGAGGTGTGTCACTGTTGTGGCCAATGCCCCCACTACCTTTTAAGGCTTGGCCCCTATTCCCCAATGCCATGGCAAGCTGCTGCTGCTGACACTAGTTCAGCCACTGTGCCACAACCTTGAAAAGTTTCCGCAGCTATAATCAAGGGTCACCTCGTCATTGCAGCGTCATCCACTGCAATGAGGGAGCGACCTGTCATTGCAGGGTGGTCCCTTGCATTCCCCCCATCCAGTTTGCCAAAGGGGAGCCCAGTCCCCATAAGTTTCTGTTGCTGTGTGCTGAGGGGGTGCCCAATCCACCTCAGCATCATGTCCCCCCTTCTTTCTTTTGCCGACGGGGGTGCCCAATCCCTGTCATCATGACCCCCCATTTCTTGTGTTCTAAGGGGGATGCCCAATCCCCTTCGGCTCATGAGCTCCCGCCCCAAGTATGTGCGAATGGGGGTGCCCAATCCCCATCAGCTCCAGCGCCCCTACCCCAAAACACACAGGTGGCACGCTGGGAGTCCACCCCTGTGTGCCAGAAGTACCTGTAAAAAGAAAATCCATCCTGTGATGTCTATTTTTTTTTACACCCTGAAAAGAAGAAAATGGTCCCTCGCTGTCTGCGCCCCCCCTCCCTCAACCCGAGCCTACCCACTGCGTACCCCACCTCCCCACACCCCCTCCTCACCCCATACTTACCTCTGGGGCACGGCACGATGATCTTCAGTGGATGGCAGATAATGACTGCTTGGATTATCTAGTCTGCCTGTTTTTCCCTAGCTACAGTATCACCGCAGACCCTACGAGATCTCGGCTTATCCCCCCCCATCTTATCACTAAGGTTTCCTTATGCCTAACCTATGCTTTCTTGAACCCTGTTTCAGTTTTTGCACCCACCACCTCTGCTGGGAGGCTGTTGCACACATGCACTACCCTCTCTGTGAAGAAGTACTTCCTCATATCTCCCCTGAGTCTACCCCCTCCAGCTTCATCACATGACCCCTTGTACTTGAGCATCTTTTTTTCTGAAAAATGTTTCCCTCCTGAAGTTTTATACTTGTTTGGTATTTGAAAGTTTTTGTCATATTTCCCTCTCCCTCCATTCCTCCAGCGTATACATATTGAGTTCCTTCAGTCTTTTCTCACAAGGCTCTTGATGCAGACTCTGCTCCATTTTGATTGTCCTCCTCTAGACCATTTTCACTCTTTCTATGTCCTTCTAGAGGTGACATCTCCAGAAATGAACACACTGCTCTAGGTCAGGTCTCACCAGTGATCTACACAGGAGTAACAGTACCTCCCTCTTTCTGCTGGTGATACCCCTCCCAATGCACCCCAGCATCCTGCTAGCTCTCTATACTACCTTGTCACACTGCCTTGTGCTGCTTGGCATTGAATCAACAAATTCCTCTATTGTCCTGCTGTTATTTTCAAAGATGCATTTTTAACATTCTGTGCAGTTAAATCAGATACCATCGATACTAACAGTGAGACCTCTTAGCTACTTCAGGGGGTCTTCATTTCTTCATTTTATATTCTTTTGCTTGTGAATGATCAACGGGGACTGTAATCTTAGAGCCTCCTTTGAGTGTGGATTTTACTGCTGTGATATCATCACTTCCTGCAGTTACATCCATACATTCATACTGCCTGTTTTTAATGAGATTATGTGGTATGTTTATATTTCAGAAAAAGAAGATGTTGCTACAGTTTTTGAGGTGTGTTTGTTAGGAGAACTCTTAGTTCCAGTCACTGTTTCATTCACTTTAGAACAGCATGTGCGCGAGTCATCAGAATGTTTCCTATTTACTTAACCAGCTGTAGTAGCCAGAGTATTATTTTCCAATATTAAGCACAGTTTTGTGCATCATATCAATTTCTGTAGTGCTCCACATTGTCAATTGGTAGTTAGTACATATGGGTAATGTGCACCCCTACTAAGGGTAATGGTACAGTCCAAAGCTGTAGCAGCAGCATAGAATCCTGAGCATATGAAGATTCCAAATAGCAATGGCTCTCCAGTCTTTACTATGCCACTGAAGGGGAAGCAGCATAGAAGATTCTGTAAAGATTTCCATGAGGAAAACAAAAATATTTTTACCAGTGTTTGATCCTTAGGGCTGTGATTCAACTGAGCAGGTTGGGGCTACCTGGTGACATGGAGCACCCCTAAATTTAAAATTGTACTTGTTGAGCTGTGTCTTTCAAATTGGCTAACCTGCCAATTTCCCCATTTTCACTGCCTGTCAGTGCTTAGATTGAGGGCCATTTTCTGCCACACTATTTTAAGGGTGTTTATTTTGTTCTTTTTTCTGGTCTCCAGTTCTGTGTTCTTTCTGGTGCCTCAGGTAAATACCTTTTCATTTTGGTGTGATTGTTAGGGTCTAGTAGTCATGTTGACTAACTGTTTTCTTCTTCCTCCCTAGCATCTATTTTGGTGTTACCCCCACCCGTTAGAGAGCTGTTATTTTACATTGGTGCATAAAACTGCTTCTGGTGTGCTTGCTTGACTGATCCTGGGGTTCTTCCCTGAGTCTCATTTTTATGTTGATTGCGCGCATGTACAAGAAACATGTTGCATCAGCTTTCTCCACAAGCAGGTTGTGGAGGTGTGGCACTGTTGTGCCCAAAGCCCCCAAAGCCTGCAAAGGCTTGTCCCACTTCCCCTAATGCTATGGCATGCTGCTGCTGACACTAGTTCAGCCAGCATGCCACAACTTTCTAAAAAATTAGCCACTACAATCAGGATCCACCTCGTCATTGCAGCGTCAGCCATCCATTGCAATGAGGGAGCAACCCATCATTGCAGGGTGGGATGTAGGACCCCTGATATTGTTAGTGAACATGGCGGCGGCTTGCCGCTGTATTCACAAACAATATTTACCCCCCACCATGTTTATTTGCTGGCAGAGGCCACTCCCGTTGCCATAATGTAACCCCTGTTTAATTGTCTGCCCATTAGGTGCCCAATCCCGTCTGCAGAAAGAATTCCTTTTGTTGTTTATGATGGGAATTTGCCCAATCCCCTGTCGGCAACAGCTGCCCCCCAAAAAAAACAAGACTTTGGTGGCATGCTGGGAGCCCACCCCAGCGTGCCATATGCCCATTTTGTTGTTTGCCAACGGGGGTGCCCAATCCCCCATCGGCTACAGCTGTCCCCCAAAAGCCAGACTCTGGTGGCACACTGGGAGCCCACCCGGGCCTGCCACATGCCCCTGTGAAGTTGAAAATGGTCCCGTGATGTTTTCTTGGTTTTTTTGTACCTGAAAAAAAGGAAACAGTCCCTCATAGTCTCCCTGCCCCTTCCCACAACCTGCACCCACCCACTGTGGACCCAGCCTCCCCATAGCCCCCACCCCATACTTACCTCTGGAGTCTGGTGCAACGATCTTCTGTGAACCGGGAACACGTCTGCACTCTTCAAAGCCGACTGCGAACTGAGGAAATGCCGGTAAGCTGTATAATGTAATGAATAGGGTTTTTTCAACTTTAGTGCATATCTCGGGCATTTTGGGGAATTTTTTCACCAAATTCTTAACATGGGGTTTTTGGGTCCCCTCCTCATGAATTATTGAACTGTCATGGCAGTAATCGGCTCTGAAAGGTGGTTTCGCAGTCACTGCATGGAATCACCCTTCGGGGCTGATTAATAAAACAACAGTGCCAGTATTCATGAGGTGGGCTCTCAAAAAGCCTATGTTGCAAATTTGGTGGGAAAAATCCAAAAAACGACTGTTTTACGGACGTGCATTGCACAGCTGCTACGCACGCTCATAACTTCGCGAATTTGCAATATTTTCACATCAGATTTTCAACATTGGCATTTTGTCACACCTCCTTGTGAGCAGTACAGCTGTCATTGTTCACATCCTGGCCAAAATATGTTTTCACACTTGTGGCGCAGAATAGAGCAGTCGCTGTGGGAAATCACTGTTCGGGACAGATTAAGAAAATGACAATGATACTGTTCATGAGCAGAGGTCCTAAAATGCCTATGTTGAAAATTTGGTGATGATAGCCCATCAATTGACAGTGTTACAAGTGTGCGTTGTGCACTTTTCATGCAACCCTGTAACTTCGCAAATTTATAATATTGTCACACACATTTTCAACCGTAGCATTTTTTCACACCTTCTTATGAACACTACAGCTGTTATTTTTCACATCCTGGCTAAAATATGTTTTGCACTCCTGCCACAGAATAGCACGGTCACTCTGGGAAATCAGTGTTTGGGACAGATTAAGGTCAACTGAGTGAGAGAGGCGAGTGACCGAGCTCAACTGAGCTCTGTCAGGACTGCTGCAGATTTGTTTGTGGGAAGACAAAGGCCCCAACACAAGAGCCCAGTACAAAAGGGCAGCCTGCAGCACTGGGAGAAACACAACGAGAGAGTGACTGAGGGAGGGGGAGTGAGCGAACTCACCGAAGTGCTGTCAGGACTGCTGCGGATTTCTTTGTGGGCATAAAAAGGTGTCAGTGCAGGCAGGGGCCCAGTACAAAAGGCCAGCCTGCAGAGGTGGGAGAAACAGTACGAGCGAGTGAGACAGAGGGACTTAGTGAGCTCAACAGAGCTCTATCAGGACTGCTGCAGATTTCTCTTTGTGGGCAGAAAAAGGCGCCAATGCAGGCAGGAGCCCCGTACAAAAGGGCAGCTTGCAGCGCCAGGACAAACAGAATGAGTCTATGAGAGAGGGAGACTGAACAACCTCAACAGAGCTCTGTCAGGACAGCTGTGGATTTCTTTGTGGACAGACAAAGGTGCCAACGCAACCAGGAACCCCATACAAAAGCACAGTCTGCAGGGCCAAGAGAAACAGAACGAGCGAGTGACAGAGCGGTAGTGATCAAGCTCAACAGAGCTCTATTGTGACTGCTGTGGATTTCTTTGTGGGCAGAAAATTCGGCAACACAGGCAGGAGCCCAGTACAAAAGGCAAACTTGCAGCGCTGGCAGAAACGGAATGCGTGAGTGACAGAGGGGGGAGTGAGCGAGCTCAATGGAGCTGTGTCGGGACTCCTTCAGATTTCCTCTGGCCAGAAAAAGCCACCATTGCAGGCAGGAGCCCAGTACAAAAGGGCAGCCTGCAGCGCCAGGAGACCCAGAATGAGTGAGTGAGGGAGGGGGAGTCGGTGAGCTCAACAGAGCTCTGTTGGGACTACTGCAGATTTGTTTGTGGGCAGAAAAAGGCAGCAATGCACGCAGGGGCACAGTACAAAAGGGCCCTGGCAGGAAAACCAGAATGATTGAGTGAGCGAGCTCAGCGGACCTGAATTGTAACTGCTGCAAGTTTCTTTGTGCGCATAAGAAGGCAGCAACACAGGCAGGAGCCCAGTAGACAAGGGCAGTCTGCAGTGCAGGCAGAAACGGAATGAGTGAGTGAGAGAAGGGGGAGTGAGCGAGCTCAATGGAGCTTTGTCTGGAGTGCTGCAGATTTCTTTGTGGGCAGAAAAAGGTGCCAACAGAGGCAGGAGCCCAGTACAAAAGGGCAGCCTGTAGTGCCGGGAGAACCAGAAGGAATGAGTGAGACAGGGGGAGTGAGCGACCTCAACGGAGCTCTGTCGGGACAGCTGTGGACTTCTTTGTGGGCAGAAAAAGCCACAAACACAGGCAGGAGCCCAGTACAAAAGGGCAGTCTGCAGCATCAGGAGAAACAGAATGATCGAGTGAGAGAGGGGGAGTGAGCCACCTCAATGGAGCTCTGTCGGGCAGCTGCGGATTTCTTCCTCGGCAGAACAAGCTGCCAATGTAGGCAGCAGTTCCGTACAAAAGAGCAGCCTGCAGCACTGGGACAAACAGACTGAGCCAGTGACAGAGGACCACTGAGCGAGCTCAGCAGACCAACGCAATCAATATTCGGCATTGACAAATGCTTGTATTTTTTTTGACTTTAGATCTTCCTTTATGGTTGCTGGTTTTACTTCTGATAGCTCTACTGACCCGCATGGACTCCCTCCATTACTGAGAGCCTGTCAATTTGACTTGTACAATTTTTCAAGCCAGGCAGCCATCCCACATCCCAGCATTATCAGATTTTGAGCCTCTTAGCTTGGCCGTGTGCCCCCAACATGGTGACATTACATGTAGCATTGTGACATCATGTGTACATGTGAGCGCTCAGGCATCTGTGTTTTTTTCAAGCACTAGACATTGATCATCCTGCCACCCAGGTAATGTAATTTAAACAGTGTCAGTGGCTCAGTAGGTAGCACACTTGCCTCTGAAGCCGGGAGATCAGTGGGCTGTGGGTTCAGTTCCCACATCTGGCACTTGGGTTAATATCCCAGTACTGACACTCTAGTGCAACATGAGAGGGGTGCTGCACTTCTGAGGTATCGTCTTTCGGATGAGATGTTAAACTGAAGTCCCATCTGCCTGGATTGGTGGTAGTTCAGGTGGATGTTAAAGATCCCATGGCACTTATCGAAAAGAGTAGGGGAATTTCCCTGGTATCCTGGCCAATTTTCCCTCATTCTCTAAAAATACCACCAATAGCTTAATCTGGTTCAAGGTCAGTTAGCATTCATCTATATCCCCCTCCCCTGGGTTGTGCCTGAAAATAAGCAGGATTTGTCTAGTGCACTTGCCCAGTCAACAAAAACTAAATAAACAAATAACAAAAATAAAAAATAAATTATTACCTCCATTTTCTCTCTTCTCTCCTCATTGCTGGGTGTGACATGTCAACATGTGTATGTAGAGGTATGTGTATGCAGTGGAACTCCACAGTACCCTCCCTTCTTTTTGCTTAGATTTTATGAGCTATATAGAAACAGATAATTTTATTACAGATAATGACTGCTTAGCCCACCTAGTCTGCCTGTTTTTTCTCTAGCTACAGTATCACCGCAGACCCTACAAGATCTCGGCTTATTCCTTCCCCCCCCTTGTCTTATCACTAAGGTTCCCTTATGCCTAACCTATGCTCTCTTGAACCCTGTTACAGTTTTTGCAAACACCACCTCTGCTGGGAGGCTGTTGCACACATCCACTACCCTCTCTGTGAAGAAATACTTCCTCATATCTTACATTGTATGTGCCCTTGGTGCATAAAACTGCTTCTGGTGTGAGGTATTGTTTTTTTTTTTTTTTTTTTTTACTGGGCTCTGTGTGTTGTGTGTGCTTGCTTGACTGATCCTGGGGTTCTTCTCCAAGTCACATTTTTTTTTGCCTTTAGATCTTCCCTTTTGGCTGCTGGTTTTACTTCTGATACTTCTACTGAGCTGCATGGACTCCCTCCATTACTGAGAGCCTGTGGAGTCCCACAGTACCCTCCCTTCTTTTGGCATCCCTGACCCATTCTACCCTCAGGCCTTTACCTGGGGTCAGTCATTCAGCGGGACTGCCAAACCACATTCCCAGGGAGAGGAAAGTAGAGGAGAGCCATACTCCAGATGCTCAACCCTCTCCCCACCGGGCTGACCTCAGTGACCCATGTCTACTTATTTATTTATTTAGTTTTTGCTGACAATGTAGGTGCATTAGATAATTGAGTTGCCTATTTTCAGGCATGACCTGGGAGGGTTACAGAAAAAGTATGACTCAAATATTTCATAGAAACTATCAGCGAGGATACAGTGGTTAGGATACATCAAAACAAGTGAAATAAAGAACTTGAACAAATGTAACATAAGAAAAGTATGGGGGTAGAAATGAGCTACCAAAACTGGTGCCTAAGTAAGCTTGAGTAATATAACAGAACACAATCCAGTAAGAAAGAGCATAAGTTGCATGAGCATTTATCATTTGCTAGAAGGCGTTTATGAAGATCATTCTTGAAGACCAAATGGGACTTATCACTTCTTACTGACATTGGAAAGGAGTTCCAAAGCTTTGGAGCAAACACCAAGAATGCCTGTTCACCAATTCTTGTAGCACATTTTGGGATGTCAAGGAATGATTTATCAGTTGACCTTAGGGAGTAGGTTTGCATTGTGGGCTTGAACATGCTTACAATCGACTCGGGTATACCGTCTCTAACAATATTGTCAATGGTATAGCCTGCAGTAAATAGCCTGTAAGAGGATGGGGAGAGCCAGCCTAGGGAAGCATAGAGGACTAAGTGATGGGTGTGCCTGAGCTCTGCCAGAGTGACTCTGCAGATGCTTTTGTAGCAAGTGTCCCATTTACCTAACACACCTTTTTTTTTGTCTCCAAATAAGATATCATCCCATAAGTGAGGTAGGGCCTCAGTATGCCTTGGATAATGGCAAGCCTAGCAGCAGCAGCAGTTATTATTTATTTATTTATTTAGATCTCACATTATAAATACCTTTGCGCTTAGAGCTCTTTTACAAAGGTTCCACGTCAGCAGCATAATTCAACAGATTAACAGAACAAAAAGTATGGCAAAACAGTATACATAGAGAAAGGAGATCAACAGGTTTACAGTCTAAACAGGGTATGGTAAAATAATGCAAATAAGAAAAGAAAGCAATAGTTGACAATCACAGTGAATTAAAGAATAGAAGTGAGTAATGCTAAGCAGTTTCATGCACAGGAATGCATACAGTAAATTAAAAAACAGCCAAAACAAGCTTTGTCAGTTACTGGTAGAATCATAAGGTAAGTTGAAATCAGCCAACAGGCCTTGTCAGGACAGATGGGGAGGGGCATTAGGTAGAGGGGAGGAAAGGTGAAGGGGGTAGGGTAGCAGGGGGGAGGGGATGTCAGAGATGGTGCTAAGGAGATTTAACAGTAATCAGGTGCTAGGTTTTAGATTGCCAAAAAGGGTTTAGCGGAAACAGTCACAGGAGCAAGTGGCAGAGAGTAGTCACTGTAGCTTGGATTTGAAAGGGACCAGTTTTGGATTCATCGGAGATGTCACAGTTGAGGGCATTCATCCAAAGAGGGGCTCTGTAGGCAAACAGTCTTTGTCCCTGGGAGGTATGGCAGTGAGGGACCAGAAAGAGCTGTGATTCAGAGCCATGGGTATGGCGGATATTAAGAGAGGGGCTGAGAAGACCTTGAATTCCAGGTGGTAGGAGGCCTAGGGTTATTTTCTTTTCCATCAGGCATGTTTGATATTTGATGCAATCTTTGAGCTGGAGCCAACCAGTTTGGGCATAGAGGTCGCAAAAGTGGGTGAGATGGTGGGCTCCTGAGATGAGGTGACACGCGATGTTTAGAGCAGTGAAAATGCACCAGAGGGCAGTTTCAGTGGCAGCTCTATATATTATCAATCCATAGTTAATAATGAAGGTAACACATCTCTGTACAGCCAACCTTAAGGCTTCTGATGTAAGGGAGTTCCTGTGTCTGTAGGGGAGGCCGATGTGAGTGACTGCTTTGGCAATGTTGTCAATATGCACCCCATAGTATAAGTTGCTGTCGATGGTGATGTCGAGATACTTAAAATATTGTACCTGCTCAAGAGTGGTCCCAAAGTAGTTAGAGATAGTCAGGGGATGATGCCTGCGTTTATTGTGGGAGCTGCTGAAGAGTATGAGCTTATTTTTTTTATAGTTAAGCACCAGTTTGTGATCACTGAAATATTTCTCTACTAATGCAAATCCGAGTTGCAGCCGGCTTTCAAGAGGCATGGGATCTGTGTGACTTGTGTAGATAACAGCATCATCCTCATATAGTAGGATTTGTTTGGGGCAGAATCTTGGGAGATTTTTTTAAGGACAGACTAAATAGTAGAGGGCCCAGGATGGACCTTTATGGGACACCTGAGTGAACTGGTTTAGAGTCCAAGATGACATTGGCAATTTTGACTTGTTGAATGCAGTTCTCCAGATAGCTTTTAAACCAGGCATTAGAGCTGGCAGAAATTCCAGCATTGCTTAGATGTTCCAGTAGTAGGGGGTGATGGACTGTGTCAAACGCTTTTGTCAATTTGATAAATGCGGCCCCAACTATCTGTCCATGGTCCAGAGATTTGTCTATGAAACCAGTGAATTCCATGAGAGCTGAGGAAGTGCTGTGTCCTTTTCTGAATCCATGTTTTTAGGTACATTGGATCTTATGTTTATCAAGATAATATGTAAGCTGATTGGCTACAATGCATTCAAATGCCTTGGAGAGGGGTGGAAGTATGGAGATGAGCTGGCAGTTCACGTGGAGACACTTGTCACTGCTTTTGTGTACCAGTGTTACCATGGCTGATTTCCATCTCTTGGGGAACTGGGCAAGGCTAAGTGAGAGATTAAAAATCCAGGTAAGAGGCACTAGCACTTCCTCTAGTGTGAGGGACTACAGTTCAAGATCGAGGGAATACCCGCTGTGTCTAGATTTACCAATTGCCTTGAGGATATATTTACGAGCTTCCTGCAGTGAGATAAATTTAAAGTAGAATGGGGGTGGCTAGTAGGTGTGAGAGTGCTATCAGAGGTGGGCAAGGTGACATCTGCATCAAAAAAGTCCAGTGGGAGAACACTGCTGAGGTCCATGAATGTGTTATTGAAAGTATTGGCAATAGTTACAGGGTCAAGGGTAGTGATCACATCTAAGTCCAGTATGGTAGGTGGTGATTTCAAGGTTTTACCTGTGATTTCTTTAATATTATCCCAGAAAGCTTTTCCTTTGCTCCAGGTATCAGTAAGCACTTTCTGATAGTGTTTCATTTTTGCTAGACAGATGGACCTAGTGCAGTCATTTTGTGCTCTTTTGTAGCTCTGGATGTCAGGCTGTGGGCCAGTGGCATGGTCACGGTGCCAGATGTGGTCCCTTATTTTCATGTGAGCTAGGAGTTCTACAGAGAGCCAGAGGTTGCAAGGGCCTTTGTTTGTGTGTGTTTGTAGGGGTATGTGAGAGTTGCAGGCAGAATTATAAGTATTGATGAAGTGTTCAAGTGCTGTGTCAACATCCTTCGCTCTGAAGATTTGACACCAGTCTTGCACTCTAAGGAGGGATTTAAGAGATTCCAGGTGACCCCGGGCAAGGACTCTGCTGGTAATTATCCGTGGTGGTGATTTGCAAAATTTGTTTGTCCAGGTGCAGATGACAGGGGAATGATCACTGAGCATATCCAGGAGGACAATGGAGCTAGTAATGCAGTCTGGATGACTGGTTATGACCCAGTCTAAAAGGCTTTTAGTCTTCATTTTGTAATTGGATCTTGTTGGGCAGTCAGCCAGCTGGGAACAATTTACTGCACAGATGGCTTTCTTAATGCTCTGATTTTTGGGTGCAAGCCAATTTATATTTATATTGAAGTCTCCAATCCGAATTGACTCTGACCCAGGTGGCTGGTTACATGTGAAGTCCAGTACCAAGGGATGTACACAGATGCCACAGTAAGTGCCTTATTTTGGGCACAAGCAGAATTCTGATGGCAAGTAATTGAGTGGTTGTAGCAGTCACAGGAACAGGCAAGAAGTGGCCCATGAGTGACTATTTGAGATAAACTGCACATCCACCACCTCTTTTGGTTGTCCTGTCTTGTCTGAAGATGTTGTAGCCTGGTATTGCAATAGCTGAGTCATGGATTTTTGTGGTGCGACCCATGTTTCAACAATTGCCAGAACATCCAGATTGTACAGAATAGCAAATATTTGTAGAGCGTCCAGCTTTGGTAGGAGGCTGCAGATATTTAGGGATGCCAAAGTGAGTGTCCTAAGTCGTTTTATGGTAGTTGCTGTACGTGGCCTGCCAGGGCCAGGATTTCGGTGAATATTACCAGACAACAGTAATAACAAAAGTAAATGTTTGAGCAGGCACAGCCGTAACTGTCTGTAGGTGAGTCCAACCCTCAGCAAGAACAGGTTAGGTTGCATTCTTGATGTAGTACTACTAAACCATGCAGATAGCTATGTTCAGGCATATGTAATATAATAATCTAGACCAAGGTACTAGGAGTCAAATGATGAAAAATAATCAGATCCACAAGAAATGGTGAACTACTGGGGACCAGTAAACTGTTGTTATTGTAGATCAAAGACCCAGAATGTGTTACATTTCTGAAGGAGATGAACATTGGCTTGGGGGCATATACAGGATATAAAAATCTTTTGTTAGTGTCTTCCCATTGTTCTACAAAATGGTTGTGAATAGACCTTAAAGACAAGCACAGACCCTGTAAGAACAAGTCAGAAAGAAATGTGGATTCAGTGCAGCACTCCACAGCTCAGAGCTTGTGTAACAGATTTACTGACTTTACTTTTGCTTTTGATAGCTTCCAAAAAAGTTGATTTATGATGAGAATGCCAATACTTGGTGGTGATGTTTTTCAGTTTCTTAGTCCAGGAAGTGTTCATAGATGTCATGTCCAAGAATGGTCCAGTTCCTGCAAGCAGAAACACATGAAAATCCATAAAACTAAACTACTGACAGAGATGAACACAAACAACCAGTCACTTCGATGATCCAGTCGGTAGACCAGGCCAAGTTTTATGTTTACAGATTTGCATATAGCAGACATATTGAGATTAAAATCAAGGGATGGGTCTAAAGTGATTCCAAGATACCTGAAAGAGTCCACTACCTAAAGTATGGTTAGAGTGGAGGGACATGCTCTGTGTCTAAGTGCAGAGCCAAAGAGAATCTTGAGCATCTTTTTGGAGTTCAAGAGGAGTTTGGAGTTCAAGAGAAGTTCAGTGTAAGTGATCCAGTCTTGGATATTAGCAAAATCTTTATTCAGCTTACTAATGATGTCATTTATATCTGCAGCACTAGTGTATAACACCACGTTATCAGAGTATAGTAGGGAGGCACAGGAGCCTACAAGTTGGGTAGGTTATTTAGAAACAGTGAGAAGATTAGGGATCCAAAAATGGAGCCTTGTTGCAAACATGGGTCACCAGTGTGGTAAGAGATAAGGCGTCAGGCCTCAGCCTTCCAGCCACTGGGCCAGCCTCCATAGGACATCCCTTTTGGCACACCAATCCTCAAACCAGGCCCTCCAGGTTGTGGAGGGCCCACACAGGCACATCCATGTGTGCTAGAGCAGCACAAGTTGGCTAATCTTGATCTGCAGGCAGAAATGACCTAGACCATGCAGAGTGTCAGGAGGAGGATGCCAGGGATTTTGGGGAAAATCCTGACTCAAAAGTGTCACTTGATTATGAGGATGACCCCTTCGATGAAGAGGAGGTGGAAGGGGAGTGGACAGAGCCTAAGAGGAGGATTCAAATCCCTCACATGTTCAAAACAAATTCTCTGTCCCATATTATAACTGAGGCTTGTAGGACATTGCAACTGAAGGAGGTACAAACAATGGAGGCCTTAGAGGTGAATCCGATCCTGTCCACGTCTTCTTGTGCTCCAATGTGTTTTCCAAACTTTATTCACAGCAGTCAGATTATTGAACAAGAATGGGCAGGTGTGGAACAGAGGAAATATCTGCCAGAAACAATGTTTTCCTTTTATGGAAGGAAATACCTGCAAGTTGGAAACTTCATTCCTGGCTGATAAGGCTTTACATAACTCTATAACGCACATGACTATTCCAGTTAAAGGATCTCTGCCACCAGCAGAAACACATGATAAGTGAGTAGATGCTTCATGCAGAAGACCCTTCGCCTCCACCAGAGCAAACCTCCACACCTCCTATGCATCCTTTGTTGTTGTCAGAGAAAGCACTAAACTTGAGGGTTACAATGCTGAGTAGTTTCTTTTCCCCAGATTCTGAGGGAGCAGCAATTTTACAGCTGGTCTCAGTGGTCTCCACCTTTCTAGGGGATGCCACAGTGAAGAACTTATGAATGCCATCATATTGTGTCTACCATGCAAGGTGCATGGCTGTGGCATTGGGTTGTGGACCAGGCTTTAAAGGCCAAGCTGTTTAATTTAGCTTTTCAGGGAGGCTTGTTATATCAGTCAGGCCTGGATGACATTTTGAAAGATATCCAGGATAAAAAAATGGATGTCTTCCATTATCAAAACAACAGAAAAAGGCCAACCCAACTTTGAAAAGCCAAGGAGGTGGCTGACAGAGGCAGTATCAAAGGGGTTTTCATCCCTTTCAGAACTTCAGAAGCTAGAGGAGTAAGTGATCCTACCTTGGGTTCAAGAGCAACAGTGCCAGAGGACCCTTTTGCACAAAAACATAATTGAGGTCCAGGGTGAAGAGGTGGCATATCACAGTGAGGGTACACAGACACATCTCTTCCCCCCTTCCTTTGGTGGAAAACTGCAGAATTTTTACACAAGATAGGCCTCGATAACATCAGATGCTTGGGTCCTGGAGATTCTGGCATTATGCTAAGCAATACATTTTGCAAACATTTTCTCAAAGGGATGTTTACTACCATCCCCCATAGCAAAGGACCCAGTGAAGACACAAGCAGTGTCTCAAATGTTAGATTACCTCAGAGAAATCAGGGTGGTTGTTCTGGTACCTCCTGATGAACAAGGCCAAGGATTCTACTCAATTTATTTTGTAGTTCCCAAAAATGTCAGGAGGTTTCAGACCTATGTTGGACCTAAAACACCTAGAAAAGTTTATTCACCACACATCCTTCAAGATGGAATCCATACAGTCAATCATTTGGGCTGTCTAGCCAGGGAATTATTTAGGATCCATAGATCTGAGGAATGCATATCACAACATTCCCATTCAGCAGTTTCATCAGATGTTCCTCAGGTTCATGGTCCCGGGACACCACTTCCAGTACAGGGCACTTTCTTTTGGGCTGACAACAGACCCCTGAATGTTCATGAAGGTGTTCATTGCCTTGGTAGCACAACATCATCAGGAGGGACATCATGTCTACCCTTTTCTGAACGACTTACTTATTTGAGTGCTTTCTGCCACAATGGTGAGGGAATCAGTAACCAGGACTGTGGAGGTTTTGGAGTCCCACGGTTGGGTAGTCAATCAGAAGAAATGTTCTCTCAAGCCATCACAGACCCTGGAACACCTGGAAGTGGTGTTCAGGACAGATGAGGGGAAGAACTTCCTCTCAGCAACCAGGAAGGACACATTGATATGAGAGGTTCAGTGGTCGTGGAGCCAATCATCAGCTTGCAGCCTGGCTCCTGAGAGTAGAAAACTCCTGAAACAGGGGTTTTCCAGAAAGGTAGTGGATACCCTGATGGCCACCGGAAACAAATTCCACATCTGCAACTTATGCTCATGTATGGACCACTTTTCAGCTTGGGCCAGAGAGGAAAATATACAGCCTTCTAAAGCAACAGTTCTGCAGATTTTGGATTTCTTGCAGGCAGGAATGGACAAAGGTTAGGCCTTGAACACCTTGAGAGGTCAGGTGTCAATACTTGGAGCTTCCTTGGGATCATCTTTAGGGACCAAACAGGAGGTTATCTGATTTGTATTAACTGTCAGCAGAAGCTGACCCTTGTCCCCATCCCCTGTCCCTCCATGGGATCTGAACCTGGTTTTAAATATTCTTTGTGAAGAACCCTTTGAATTTCCTTTGTCAGTACCACTAGATGTTCTGTCCAACAAGGTGTGTTTTTTAGTTGCTGTGTGCTTAGCCAGGAGGATTGGTGAGCTCCAGACCTTGTCCCACAAAGAATCTTACCTTATCATTCATAATGACAAGGTGTTTCTGAGAATGGTTACATCTTTCATTCTGAAGGTTCCTACATCCTTTCATGTGAATCAGGAAATATATTTTCCATCCTTCTGTCTGCAGCTGACTCATCCAAGAAAGAAAGAGTTGCACAAGTTAGACTTGCACAGGGCAGTTAGGACATTTCTTAGATAAACTGTAGAGTGCAAAAAATCAGATCGGTTGTTTGTACTTTTTGGAGCAGCCAAAAAAGGATAAAAAGCCTTCAAGGCCACTCTGTCAAGGTGAATGAGGGTGTGCAATGCCAGACTTTACATTGCAGTGAAGAAGAGGGCTCAGGGTCTCATCAAGGCTCATTTCACCAGAGCTATGGCCACCTCCTGGGCAGAAAAAGGTGAGGCACCTGTCTAAGAATTGCACAAGACAGCAATGTAGTCTTCCATCTACACATTTATTAAGCACTACAGATTGGATGTTCAAAGCTCCACAATGCGGCCTTTGGTCACAGAGTTTTGCAGGTGATGGTTAGCAGGTAAATTCCAGCTTTGCTGGTTTAGTGTTTGCCAGTCTTGGACCACCATCTGTGATTTTGGGAGTTGTTGCAGGAATTGTGAAGACTGTTACAGTCTGAAGTGCTTCAGATTTGATCATATCAGGTGGCTCAGATTCTGTCAACATCGAACAAGGTTCAGGTGTACTGGTTAAAACACAATGCCTGGCATCAGCAAGCAGTACCATAAGCCCAAGTCAATTTATAAATCCTTCCTCATCTCAGTCATCAATCATACTAAAGTGAGTAGGAGCAAAGAAGGCGGTTAGCCCGTGTATGCTTCATCAATCACCCATAATAAGAAAGATCATGTCTTTCAAGGATGTATCTATTAAGTTTTGCTTTAAACTCTGTTTTATTTTTACAGTCAATTATATTTATAGGTAATCTGTCACAAGAGTTAACTACTCTCACTAATCACCCTGTATTGCTCCCCACGGAAGCCACCTGAAGTAGTACCCTGTTCTTTTCTTTCTCAATGGCCTCTTAATATTCTTGGAAAATTCTCTCCACCATGTTTGGTGCCATATTCCCTTGAACATAAGGCAAGTGTTCAGAGGAACCCTCCCTGTGCAGACAATTCACAGGTATGGTTCCTCTGGGGGAATCCAACTCAGTCTTTGAAGTTTTGGATTTAAAATGCAGTGCCAACTGACAAGAAGTGGGCATAGCTGTAGATTTGGGATTGTTTAACTGTTCTTTACTAGTAGAAGCTTTATGTATTTACCTATTTCCTTTTTGAGAGTCATTATCCTTAGAAACATAGAAACATAGACTTTGATGGCAGATAAGGACCACTTGGCCCATCTAGTCAGCCCATTTCCCTACTTACAGGATAGGCGGCAGATCCTAGTTAACCAACAGCCTATTTCTTCCTACCTTAAACTCTGGAAGATTTTTTTATCTTAATCTGCAATGTCGTCTTGAGGGTTCAGTGTGGCACAGATTGCTATTGCTCTGTTGTCTGACATGAGGGAAAAAACTTCACATCAGAATGGAATCACTAAGGGAAGTTGGGTCCTCTGCAACAGCTCATCCACGGTGTTGAAGCATTATTCTAGTCTTCATAATGGTTTCCAGGTTTTTGAGGTTTTTTTTTAAGTCACATTCAATGTCTGCTACTTGTACATTACTGCTGATGTCATTTTGGGGTTTTGAGAAGGTTTAAAGTTAATAGAAGAGAGCCTGTGAAGCACTAGGAGTAAATTTGTCAGCCATTATCCAAGATCCATACATGCACAATCCATGAAGTCATGCTAGAGACATGCTGGGGTATGGCAGTCCCTGAAGCACAGATTTCTGATATCTGTAGGGTTTGGGTTTTTCCAAAGCTGCCCTTATCATCTAGAGTCTTGGTAGGCAAATTGTGCAGGGTTCTATCAAGTCTGTGTGCTAGATCCTCTTCATTTCCCAGAGTAGACAGAACAGAGGGTTTAGTCAGCCATCTTCATGTGTGATATCACCAGAAGTCCTCGGAATGACAGATTTAAAAACAGAAGTTAAAAACAAAATAAAAAGAAAACTAAAAAAACAACAACAATATTCATACTTACTGTTAATATAAAGAAACATTTCTTTGTCACATATAGCCCGTTCATGTGTCACTTCAAAAAACACTGTCATAAGTCTGGAATCAAGTGTAAAACTGCTTTCACAAATGTGACCAAGAAATGAGAAAGACCTATGAAGGCAGGTTTTAATTTAAACTTTCACCTGTACAGCACTTCTTTTCACTTGCTGAAACTAACATCTGGAGTGCAACCAAATATATGCCATGATTTGGGGCATGGTGAGGTAGGAGGACATGACTGGATGCCAGAGAATTATAATTTGTGGCAGGGTGAGAAAAGAGGTTTCTACTAGAAATTAGGCAACTACTCAGTACAAAGGTGGGGTGAAGGATTGAGTGCGACTGTAATACTGGGAATGTTTGGCACAAGATGGGGTAAGCATGGAGAGTGTCACTGGGACCAGGCACTGCTTATCATTAAAAGTATTGAAAAAAAGTCAGCTAACAGCCTACATTGTCAAGATAAAATAGTGTTACTGAATTACCTTTTTTTTAAAGTAAGGAAATTTAATGCAAAAATCTATTTTAAAGCATCAGTTACATTTCAATCTAAATGCCACAAAAGGAAGACAATGGGACATTAGGGTAAAAAAGTCAATCAAACCATGGTGAATCTATGGCATGGTGTTTCTTGGGAAGCAAAATGTTGAATATTGAATGTTGTGTGATGCTGGATGGGCATTGCCCTAACTTTGGCACCTTTCTCCAGATATTGGTGTGGGATTATTTGCTTTGTCTGTAACGGTAGTTCTGAAATTAGAGCAATCCCAGTGCTGTACTGCATGATTATTTTGACCTTGAGAAGTACCATACCACAGGTTCATGAAGACTCAGCATACTTTTATTACTCTAATGTCTCATATACTTCATTTTGCAGAGCTATTATTCAACTCTAACTGATGCTTTAGCAGTTTTTTTAATTAAAATTATGTACTGGTAAACCAGTTTGCAGTTTATCTGACAAGATCATGCCTTTTCAAGATTACTGCAGCATTTTCATAATTGGTGGGCTTTATGACAATATTTTGACATTTCTGAAAATGTTTTTATGCCTGACATTTCTGGCTAGTTCCACTTTGTAAGATTTGTTAGTTGCATTCAGCAAGTTCTCCTCTAGCAGCTGTTTGAAAATGAAAGACTGAAGTCTGGAATTCATCAAAAGTATGGACCCATAGGAGCATAGGAAATGCATGAGGAAATCTCTCTCCATCTAGGCAGCTGCATTATTCAGTAGAAAGTGAAAAACTGGAAACCTCAGAGAACCCTCCTTCTCCCCAAATGAACCAGTTTCTCAATTCATTATCCAGACTGATGTTTATGTAATTGCCTAACATATGGAAGTTCTAGAATGGTGGTGATAATACATCTGGTCATTTCCCTCAGATTTAAATTATGTATATGGACATGCAAACATCTGCTGTCTACCACTATGGATAATAAATTCATGCTTAGTACTTAAAACTTAGCAGTAATCAATAGCATGTGCTTATAGGTAGTAAGAAGAAATCTGTGCTGGGATTTCTGTTGTTCATTTTTATGGTTTCCAAGATATTTCCTTTCCTGGTTAACTTCATTTATTAGTGAAATCCATCTGATATCATTATTAGATGTAAACGTAGTGAATGATAAAGGAGATAAAAAAGCTAGAATTTTATAACATTTTATATATTGCTCACCTTCTCAGTAAAGTAGTCCTATATATGTTTGGTTTTAATGTTACAAATCAGAATTATTCACAACTTTATATAATGATTTCCCTGCTATTGTCATGATTTTTGACTGTTCTGTTGATGCTCAGACTGTGAACTCTGCACTGAGTTAAACTACTGTTCCTGGGAGACAGGAGGAAACTTCACTTTATCCTGTTCACTTTGAAGTTCATTAAAGGCAATGTCTCCACATACTGTATGTACACACAAGGCTTAAGGCCTGCTCTAGTCCCCTACACTCTAATAGAAATGCAGAAACATATAATTTGATGGCAGATGAGGACTGCTTGGCCCACCCAGTCTGCCCATTTCCCTACCTAATGGATAAGCTGCAGATCCTAGTTAACCAACAGTCTACTTCCTCCTACCCCCCTCTAGAATTACCTTATGTTTGTCCCATGCATTCTTGAATTCCCCCACAGTTTTTGACTCCACAAACTCCTCAGGAAGGCCATTCCATGCATTCACGACCCTCTCCATGAAAAAGTACTTCCTCACATTACCTCTGAGCTGTCCCCCCTCTATTTTCAAATTGTGCCCCCTTGTTCCTGCACATCTCTTTTTCTGAAAAATGCTACCCTCTTGGACTTTGTTGATTCCCTTGAGGTACTTGAAAGTTTTTATCATGTCTCCTCTCTCCCTCCTTTCCTCAAGGGTATACATGCTAAGCTCCTTTAGTTTCTCTGCATATGGCTTGTGGTGCAAACTCTGCATCATTTTAGTTGCCCTCCTCTGGACAGCCTCCATTCTGTCTATGTCCTTGCAGAGATGGGGTCTCCAGAACTGCACACAGTACTCCAGATGGGGTCTCACCAGCTGTCTGTACAGAGGGTTAACAACTTCCTGTTTTCTACTGATGATGCCTCTTCTTATGCATCCCAGTATCCTGCCAGCCCTCCTTATTGCTGTCTCACATTGCTTGCCCACCTTAAGGTCATCTGATATGACTACCCCAGGTCCCTTTCCATAGATTAGTCGAGTTGATGGTTCCCAACATAAACATTGTTCATGGGTCCTTCTCGGTCAGTCACAGATTTCAGTCAGTATGGGACTCTCTTCGAAAATTCCTACATCAAGTCAACCACACCTTTGCCTGCAGTGAAAGGCCTATGGATTGGTTCTATACAGACTCTCCCAGGCAAAGATCTGGAGCTGGATTTTCAGACTGACATCAGTGCAGGTTTGGGGAAAAACTAACGCAAGTTGGGCTTCACTTGCAGAGCTGCAGTTTTTACTGCATGTACTATAAATTGAGAGCCAGTTTACATCCAGTCTCCTGATATATGGCTGCTTGTGGCCATTTTTTTGGCACATCAGCACCAAAACGTTTCACCTGGTGGTATCAGGAGTAACATCTCCTGCAGGTCTGTGGGCTTAAAATACCAAAGTCTGCAGGTGTGGAGAATCTGGTCTACATTTGCTGGCTATGGAATGTACTTAGTCCCTGATGGGTTGAAAATCCAGCCCCTTGTGTGGCCATTCAAGGGTGTAATGTGACTAACTGCAACCTAGTGCTTTAGGCTCTTGCCTCTGCACTATGACCTATGTAATGACTCTTTAAACTATACAATGCCTTTGTACATGTGTATTGCACTGCATGTGTTCGTAGCAAGTGTGTTTGTCATCTGAAGTCACTCTTAACAGGACACCATTGTAAACAAGCTGTGCTCCCTGGTTCTTATTCTGAAGTATATTAAATTGAATTTGACTTTAAGCCTGACAATTTGTCTGCTAGTACTGCTAAATAAATAATGTAAAGATTTGTCTCTGGTACAAATAAAACTTGTAAAATTCACCTTCTCCTCCATATCCAAGATGTCTTATATTTTGGTGATGGTTTACTCCATCGCCTCTTAATGTGATATGTGAACTTGAACTCTTATCATAAGGTTAATGTGACTAACAAGTATGGTTTGGTGTTATATTGTTTTGGTAACTCTCATAAACACTGAATTGTTATTACTGATATGGAATCTACTGTTGGTAAGATATCATTTGTATATATACAGTGCATGCATAGTCCCAGAAACAGGAAAATAGTCATATTGCACAGATCAATTAAGCAAATCTCTCAGTAATAGTACAACATTCAGTAAGGGTTTCACTTGCAATGGCTTTGTCATGGCTTAAGGTACTGTATAATGTCAGTATTGTTGCCACAGTTATATCTTCCATGCAAATAGAATTTTGATCAATTCCACCCATTTACAGATAATAAATACATTGTTAATGTCTAGTATCATCTTTACCAATTTTCAACTATTTGGTATAAAAATCCCCAGCAACAGGTAAAAAGGGCATTCAACTTATTGGATCACTTGTCTTGTAACTTGCAGACTCTCAGATGTAGGCCTAAACTCTGAAGAAATTATGGCTTTAGGACTTACTTTTACAACAAAATCAAATGCTTAATATTTGCATGAATGACATCACAAAGAGTCATAGTTAAACTTTTCTAGCTGGGAGTCACACTACCATGACTGAGAGGTTGCAGCGTTAGAGACAATAGTTTACAAAAATTACCAAGATTTCTTTAGCTGATTCTATTAATCAAGACTGCTCCCTCACATGCTTTCACTTTCAGCAGTTTGCTAAGTGTACAAATCAGTGTTTCAGAAGATATTTACTGTGGGTCTTGACTTGTTTTTACTATTTAAATTGGTTAAAGATCAGGAGTTGGATTTTTAAAAACCCTGGAAATATGCTCTTGTGACGATAAATCTTCTGTAAGTGAATCTTCACTTGTGAATCCACAGGTTTTTCCACATGCACCATATTTTCCATTGTGGAGCCATTTTTGTGATTGACTCCATGATTTATGGCAGCTAGTGCCCATTTTCAGGAGCAGCTGCGTTAGAATGCTACTCCTGGTAGTACCAGTTCTAACATCCTCCTCAGCTGCACTCACTGCCTGTGTGCACCATGGGCTCGAAATAAAAATGTCTGCTGGTACAGAGATTTTTTTCTGCACCGGTGAACTATATGGTCCTAGGGCCATTATTGATCCTTTGAAAATCTGTCCTTGGGTGTGCAGCTGATAGTTTTCAATGCGTGTGACCCTCATTAGCCAGTCTGTGTCATGCTCAGTTTGTGAGAAACTGTATTCATACTGTAAGGTAGGTAGTATTTAAAGTACAGTGAATTAGCCACACTTCTTCTAATTCACCTATCAAATAAATATGCAAGTAATCTAATAGTTATATTAGCTTTTTATACTATACATTTGTTTACTCTGATGAGGCTTGCTCCATTTTCCAGATGGCAATTATATGAAGCCATCTTTTTTTTCTGATTGTATAGTCAATATATGAAGGAATAATCAGTAAATCAAGAATAAAGAAAATACTGAGAATATAATACATGAAAATGATGGGAAAACACATTTTTCCATAACTGAAGTACCTTGTTGGTGAGTGGAGACTGATCCATATATAGTACAAGCAATTTTCCTCATAACTTTAAAGTAAAACAGAGATTTTTACTGAAACAATGTGGTCTATTAAAACATTTCTGCATCTCTTTTTATAAGTAATTTTAAAATGTGTCTTTTTAAATAATTGCTTTTTTTTCATTCCTCCATCTGCAACCCACTGCTCCAGCTAGCTACTGTACACCACAGTAAATTAAATTATTCATCTGTGATTGCTTTCTCTGTAGGGGTAATCAACACTTGAAAACTAATGCGCATTCATAAAAATTTAATATTTAAATATACTTAGTCACAGAACTTAGTGACTGATGAGTTGGCAATCTTTTATAGCATAGTGCCTTGGAAAGGAATACAGGAAAAGGGCTGAAAAGTATAAGAAAATAGCTTTAAATTCAGGCTTGACAGATCTTACTTCCCTTGGTAGAGTAGTATAAGAAAAGGGAAACTTGTTTATATTGAATAAAAGCTTACTATCAGATCATTTGCTACCAATGAAGTGGTTACTATCACTGCAGAAAATAGACACCATCTTTGACCCATATTCAATATCTCTGTGTTTTAGTAGAGCCTGATTTCATAAAATAGGCATGTGTGTGCACGTGCCTGCTTGCATGTAGTCAGTAAGCAATAAGACAGGTGTGGGTTATTGTCTAAGAAGACCACACCTTGGGTGCGTCATGACACATGTGACACAGGCACTATATGCCTTTAGCCCCTGGGAAGTGCTCCTATCAGGCCATAACCACATCTCAGAGTTTCTCATTGCACTTATAAAATGGGTCTCCCAGTAATAAAAAAAATTAATTAAAAAATCAATAATCCAAATAAACACTGTTAAAATGTGTACAAATGTTATTAGAAAAGTTGTCCTTGCTGTTTAATGAAAAAGCACTGGATGCCATTGATGTCTGTCTGCCCCCCCCCCACACACAAAGATCCTTAAGAAAGTATTACTTTAATTCCACCACATCCCCATACACTCAGACACATTTCAGAGTGTATTTCTTTTGAACATTTTATTTTTGTGCTGTCTTTTTTCTAATGTGAGCAGTTTCCATGGGATCGAGCATGTCCATTACCAGCTGCCATACTTAACACTTTTCTCTGAACACTTTCCAGTTTATGAGTGAGTGGCTGCCAGCTCAGTGTCACATAAGAAAGAAGGCATGTTTTATGACTATTTTTTAAATAAAACGATGTTAAAAACAACAAATGGAAGAGCAGGTATGTGTTGTGATTTGAAGGTTTTCCTGGTGGGCACAAGCTACACTCTCTTGATCAAAGCTGGCTTTCTTAACTAGCCTTCAAGTACCTCAAGGGTATAAACAAAGTTAGAGGGCAAACTATCTTCCAGTTTTAAAAGAATGCCAGGACCAGAGGACATGACATGTGGCTAGAGGAGACCAATTAAGAGGAAATGTCCAGAAGTTCTTTTTCACTGAGAGGGTGGTGGATGCATAGAATAGCCTGCCCCAGGAGGTAGTGGCTGCACATATGGTGACAGGATTTAAATATGCATGGGGCAGGAATAAAGGAACACTAGTGATGGGAATGTAAAGCTGCAGCCAGTGACCATGTAGAGTCATGGGCCGCTTTGACAATAAAATGGGCAGACTGGACAGGCCTGGCAGTCCTTATCTGCCAACAATTTCTATGCAACTGGAGCAGCACAGGTCAGAGTTTTATTTTAAAATGTTTGATCCAGATTGTACCATGCTGTTCACTTGGTACAGTAACAGACAATGAATCTGTGTTGGTGTGGGGAGTTTTCCAGGTTGGCCAGGCAGTTCCACTATTATAATCCAGAGCTTGGCACCATGATCGCTTAGTAAAAAGTCCTGAGGGGTTGAAGTGGTACTGATTGGCACAAAATGCTCTGATATAAGGACATGGCCAAAGGTACCTCACAGGAGAGCAGGATGTAGAAAGCTTATAACCCATTTTATAATCTGCGATAAATTCCTCTCATCTGACTAAATAAACAGTCTTTTTAATTTCCCTACAATGTGAGTTCAGTCACATAACTATAAAATCTGTACCCAGATAAGACAGTGGTGCTGGTGGTTGAGCCGGGTCATGGGCATGATGGGTTGCTGCCTGGAACAGACATAGGTCTTTTCCTGGGGTCTACTCCATTGGTTGTTTCCCCGAGGGTGCAGAATCTAGGTGTGATCTTGGACAGCAGGCTGACCTTTGAAGATCAGGCAGCATCTGTTGTCAAGAGTGGGTTTTTACCACTTACAGAAAATCACCAGGATCAAGCCCCTCATTCCGCCCAAAGATCCACAAACCTAGTACTTGTCTTTGTTACCTCCAGGCTTGACTACTGTAATGCTCTTTACTTCGGGGTCACTGGATGGACCCTCCGCAGGCTGCAGCTGGTGCAAAATGTGGTAGCCCGGTTACTGATGATCCTACCTAGGTCATGTAATGTGACCCCATTCCTGCAAGCTCTGCACTGGCTGATGGTCAGATGGAGGGTCCTTTTCATGGTGGGCTTGCTCACCTATAAGGCCTTATATGGACAGGGTCCTGGCTACCTGTCAGAGCTCCTGACACCTGCAACCTCTGTTTGCACCCTCTGCTCCTCCTGGAAGGGCCTCCTCCATCTGCAGTCTGACAGGCTCATTCGATTTATGTTTTTAAGCAGTGGCTTGTGGCCCACCTATTCAGCTAGACATTTACTAAATAACATACTTCAACCCTGTCTTTATTATAGGTAAATTTTAATCTTGAATACTGATTTTATTTCCTGTTGTTTTTAAGTGTATCTGTATGTATTTTGTTATATTGTATATGGTGCCCACAGCCTCGGGGATTGGATGCCATAAAAATAAAATTTGCCTTGCCTTACTGTACCTAACTACTTATAATAGTATGTGTATGCAGTTATCTGATTTAAATATATGTATCGTACCTGATGATCCAGTATTGTATGGACTTGAGTGAGCAGTCACCTTCTAACAAGCATAGGTTCACCTGTTATACAGAGACACTAAATTCAGTTAAAAATAGTTACATTCATTGGCAAACTTGAAGGAAAACTAGGACACAGAGGAGTGAACAGTTACAGCCATCCTTGGCCCTTGGAAAGCAATATAGAAAAATACTATTAAAATATTACCTTGTTATACTTGATGAGGAAGAAGGAGGCTTTTAACCCCAGATTTGTCCACATCCTTCTACAATGCTACATTCTACTGACAGAGTAATTAAAAAAATAAGAATAGCATGCTTGATTATTTTAAAGAGAGACTGAGCCACATGAGGTTGCTCCTGGTGGTCCTGTGGAAATTATAGCTAATGTAAAAGCTGCCTGGGAAGTTGAAGGAAGAATTCATATATTTGATTACACTGATGACTTATTTTAGTGAAAACCTTGTGTACGTATTTACTGAGCTGCCCCAGCATGTGTACGACATGATGTGTTGAGATTAATAGAGTGCTGTAGAGCTAGCAATACCATTCACTGCAGAGGTAATCCCTTTGTAGTGCTTGGCTGGGCACAGCCTAACGGTTTACCCACATTGCGGCGACAGGAATAACCTCAACCATCATTAGGATGCAAGCACTGTGCCAACCTCTGATTATGCTAGATTTATGTGACTAATTGCTTATTTTACTAATTTGCAGTCATCACATCTGTAGTATGATACTAATGAAACATTCTATGGCTGTGATTTGGTCTCTGATTATTTGAAAGGACACTTTCCTAACCCGAAAATGCTACTCTCAATGCATAGTAGAATCAATTAGCATTGACAGTTTTAAAAAATGTGAAATCTCAAATAATCATAGTTCTAGTTATATTTATATATTGACAGCACTTGGTTCAGACCAGAATGTCCTGCAATTTTATTTTTTGATTAGTGTTAGCTGTGGCAGTTTTTTTTCTGTTAAATTTTCTAGATGTATTGTAGTTATAGAAACTACATTGCAGCGTTCTACAAGTCTAATATAACAACAGTATTTTAACAACACGCACTTTTTAAGGCAGTTAAAAATCAAAGAGACCATGAAATTCAAGCAGCTAGCACAGCATTAACCGGTTTAGCATCATGCTAGCTTACCTTGTGCACTGGATGAGCAGTTAGCATGCTCAGTGCTATATTCAGAGGCACGCTGAAAGTGATTGTGGCACTAAGCTGTTAGTGTAAGTCTAAACTTGGAAGCGCTTGAACACTACAAACGACCAGGTGATCATGCAAATCAGGGTCCCTGCATGCATACAGCATGCAATGCTATTGTCTATTCAGATGACACTGCAAGCACTTAAAAGGTAATCATAGAGTGCTATTTAGTGCCTCAAAAATCATAGTTATTCAAAGGTACACAGTGGTGCATCTGATGTAGTGGGCATCCCTAGCTAAACAATAGGACTATGCGGAATGTTGAATTTCAGACGGGAATGTAACTTCATGAAATTTTAGAAAATGTTGCCAATTTCCACCATTTGTGGAATTTTAACATTCAGCATGCAAAATGTTTTTGCAGAATACTAATTCACAGTTCACATAAAATGGGGATTCTTTTTCCACAATCCATGGAAAATTAATCTGTGGTTTACATGATCTGTAGAAAATTATTCTGCAGTTTGCATAGAAATGATTTTCAAAATTCTGTGGAATTTAAAAAGAAATTCCGCAAAGTATTTCAGAAGTGGAATTACCATTCTGCAGTAATTCTGACAGCAGAATTTTGCATTCTGCACAGCCCTAGTAAACAAGCATTTGTCAATGCCAAATATTCACTGCTTGCATTACTTTTGTACTGGCCCTTCCTTGAGATGGTGAGGACAGACCCACATTGATACAGCTTGGTGATGTTATTTAGCTTTCACGCAATCAATGAAATACATTATATAACAAATTTACATCAACAGAGATTACCAGATTTCGAAACCATATCTCAGGTGTTCCACTTACTGCAGCTCATATATAACATATCACTGTCAAGAGCTGCAGTAACTGTAACTGGGTTTCCCATTTTGAAATGTGACCTGCATGAAAACAGCTTGTCAGAAACTATCAAGTATTTATTTGTGAAAGTAGCCTGATTACAGTATATTGTCTGTTCATCCTGTGCAAAAGATTTAGATGCAGTTGTGTAGTGATTAGTGAAACTGAGCTGGCCTTTTGTTTTCTTATGTAGGATATTGGATATGAAGTATTGAGACTGATTTTCCTTTATGAGTACGTACTGTAATTAATTTACTGATGCCAACAACTCGTCAGCAGTTTACCCCCAGCATGCTCTTCATCATTTTCACAATTTATTCAAATTTCTATTCATGTCATTTGTGTAATTTTGTCCTTTAACATTTGTTAGCACTTTTATGTACTTGGTGATGAAATTTATAGTTTGGTTGCTCTGTCTTTTGTACTGGTGGATACTGTATTTTTAAGATTTTGCTATTTATATGCACTTGAACACCTCGGTTGCCTCTCCCACAGGGTTTGAAGTACTGTGGCTTTGTTTTCAGAATGTCTGGTTTAGTTTTGCCAACAAGGCCATGTGCAGCAATTACTTTTCTTCATTGTTTTTTTGCTTAAACACCAGTTTGTAATTCTCCTAGTATTTGTTTGCAGTACAGCATCCAATCTTTCTGACTGCCTATGGGGATTTTGTTGAACTGATCATGACATGGTGAGCTGTTTGCTATGTGACATCATACAGATCAAAGCAAAGAGTCACCACATGATTTGGGCATCTCTTTTCTTTGAACTTCAAGTAGTTTCAACACAGCAAGCCCAGAAGAGTCGAGTGTCATGATCAGCCTGGCTGATGACTGATCTGACACAGCCCATTGTAGACTGCCCTGCATTGCACTGACAGTGGCATACCTCTCAAAATTACTGTCATAACAATATGTTCGCATTGCAGAAGCATAAGGGTGAACATAAAAATAAGTAAACACTCATGCTAGGTCTCCCTACTCCAGCCCCTGGGGTTTTGGGAAATATAAAATGATTCCCTGTGGCCAGCCCCGTGGTGCTGAGGGTTGAGGTGCTGGACACCACACCTTACTCCACACTGGAGACCTGGGTTTGGAAATGTGCCCGGGCCATCGAGTGTTGGCCGGGAAGGGAAAGGATTGAGCAACTGAGCATCTGTAGGACTGCTCTTCTTTCCCTGGGGAGGGACTGGGGCATCCATTGCACTGCAGTGGCCCCCAATGGAAATTGGAGGAACTACAGGAGTGGTGTACATGTCGGGTGAAGTGTGGCAGACATCAGCACATAGTGCCTTGATGTCATTGCATGTCTGCACTTCATGGGGAAAATACAGGGAAGAAAAAATGGCAGACAACTGAGGTAGCTTGATAGCAACACTTCAGCAATCGGGGGGCCTGTTATGGAATTACGCTGCAGTAGTGGATCCTGGCCCAGCATGGGGGACATGGGGGGGGCCCATGCTGGAATGGTGCTGTGCCAGCCAGTATGTGAGTGACTCACCCAATCCCCATTCAGTTATAAATAAATAAATATTCCCTGGAATTCTGGTGAACTCCCCTCATTCTTCAATCCTTATACCAGTTAGATATGAAGAATTATAGCCTGGTGGTCTAGATGACTGCCCTCCCTCATCCTATACCCCATTCTCCATGTCCAAATGATAACCTATCTAGTGTCTATTTCTGATGCCTATCTCTCATCAATAGCCTGGTCCCATCAATAGCAATTGCCACATACCTACCACTCACATCTGTGGCTGTCCACCATCCTCTGCTCTGTATCACTTGTATCACTACATACTTGTATCACTATAAACTCTGTAAAAAGATACAGTACTTGCAGGATGCGTATTGACAATCATGAATCATACATGATTTTCGAAAGGCATCCCACAAGCAGCGTATTGCTGTGCAGAGTTTTCTTGTAATACAATACAAGTATTTGTGAGTGTTGGTGGTCTGTTGTGAGGTGAGTGACTGATATTTGGTCTTTGTCATCAAATGACTGGGCTGGACGGAGGGTTGGGGGCATGTTGGGCTGTCAATGGATACCAGATAGCATTGTTCAAATGAAAGGCACTGGATATTGGGTGAGGGAGAGAATGTGATCCAGTAGAATACAAGAAAATAATTATTTAGTTAGCACAAGGATTGGGGCAGGAGTAGGAGGAACCTAGTGAGTGTATATTTGTTTACCTCTGTTGGCACCAGAGACACCTGGTGGGGGTTGCATTTCCTCCCACCACAGGAGGAACAGCTATCTAATGGCAGATTCAGTCATTTGTAAAAGGAGGATGTACTGGATAGAGATGGGCAAAACTGGAAAATGTTGTTTGCAAAATATGTCATGCAATTCACGTATTTCATGAAACATTTTATAGGTGCGAAATGTGAAATTCAGCCGGTGAAATGCAGAATTTTGCCACCCATGGGTGAAATTCCACCATTCACAGGTGAAATTCCACATTTTGCCAGTGAAAGTCTGCATTTTGTGGGCGAAATTCCATATTTCACCAGCAGAATTTCACATTTTGCACCAACAAAATACTCCATGAAATGCACGCATTTTGCAAAATATTTTGCAGGGCAAGATTCATGATTTCACCTGACTTCTGCCAGCAAAATTAAATTTCACTGCATCTCTAGGACTGGGTAAAATAATCAAAGTATTCTAGGGGGGTATTGTGGCATGGCCCTGGAAAATTTTATAAATGTAGGTGTTAAATTGTGCATTTTCATACCTTTTCTGTTGCATATAATAGATACATTAGTGGTACGTGAAATCAGGGAGGTTCTGGTTTTGGTTTTGGTTTTGGTTTTAAATCTCTGGTTTTGGTTTTGGATTCATGGACAATTTGTAGTCGATATAAAACTTGCTCTGTACCTTTATTTTAAAGTGTAATAAAAAGGAAAACAGGTTAAATTTGGGAGAAAAAACAGTTTAATAGCATGGCAGCTAGCAAGGCACAGCTGTTAGTAGTGCTCTATGGAATTTGGAATTTCACAGGTGAAATTAACTCAGACTGACCATTTTTCCAGTGGAATTTCTGCAAGAATTTTGCTAGTTCTTCCATGGATTTCTGCTTGCTGTGACCTGCAGAATTATATTCCATGGAGCAGTTGAATTTCACTGTTTTTTATGTGGATTTCTGCCTGCTGTGATCTGTGGAAATATATTCCATGGAACAGCATTTTTTCACAGAAAATAATTCTGCAACCATTTCTGTGGAAAATATTGAGATCTAAAGATTAGAATTCCACAGAAATGTAGCAGAAAACTCATCCACATTCTTCTGTTATGGAATTCTGCCATTCTGTTTCCAGCAAAATTTTGTGGAGTTTCAAAAATTCAGTGAAATTCTGTTCTGCCCGAATTTTTAAATTCTGCACAGCACTAGCTGTTAGTAATAGTGTTGTGCAAAACTGAAAAATTTCACCAGGCAAAATATATTGCATAATTTTGTAATTTCGTGATTTTTGTTTGCCCTGGCGAAATCTGATTTTGCCCAGGATTCTGATTTTGTGTAATGTGAAATTTCACGTAATATGCTTTGACTGAGTAATTGTACCTATCCATGCTTAAATTTTACCTTGTGGCAAAAATGTTGTGGGTGTAACTTTTGATGTCTCCGGCACAATTATGCACCAAAGGTGAAATTTGCAATGCATTGTGGGTATATAGGTCAAAACTCACATGCAGGTTAACAGCACAGTCTGTTGCCTGTTGAGTCTTTAAACAGTCTGTTGTGGTGCATCACAGCCAATAAACCCTTTAAAGCCTTTTTAAAACTTGTTTTTGAGAGCTAATTGTTCCCAAATATACAGTTTGTTCCTAATGCTACTAGTTTTCTATTTTGTCAATTTTTACATAATATTTAGTTTAATTGGTTTTTAGTTTCGTCTGTGAAAGAGTTGAGTGGGGTAGGCATGTAAAACCAGTGTAGGCTATTTCAAGCCTTTCACAAACAGATTTCTCACAAATTGTGAGTGATTTACTGTTATTTCTATTAAGCCTTTATATTTTTGTTGGTGTTCTACTTATTTGTATTAATTTCCATATAGCTTGGCAAGTATTTTTTTTCTTTCTCTGAAAAGTTACTCCTGTCTGAGAGTTCCTGCTACTGTTAGTTCACCTGTGTTATATACCACTTTTCTGCTTTTAGTTGTGAATTCTAAAGTTTTGAACACACAGTGCTGATCTCTTATTTTATTTTTTATTTTTTGTTTGTGGTCAGTTCTGTTTGCTCTTATCTTGTGTCACTTATACTGTGAAAAGCAAAAGTTCTATATTTTTTTTGTAATGAAACCTAATTACTTTCAGTTGATCACTTGAATTTGCCCATATACAGTTTCACTGCTTTGGTGAATTGCTCCCCTGCTGTATTTTATTGCTGGAGCTTGCCTCTGCATTGCTGTGTTCCTGTTTCAGTTGACTTTGCTTACCCTTTCCCTGTTACAGCATTGTTTACTACTTGACCCACACAATATAAAAAACTACATATTACTATAGTAGTTGTGAATAGATTGTTGAGCCTAGCCATACTGTCATAGGTGCCTTTGTTTGTTAATGTTATACGGTTGTTTCTGCCCTTATATAACAAAACATTGTAGTAGTAAGTGCTAACACATTAAAGTGCTTCAGTTGTCCAGACAAAGGTGATCTGTATTTAAAGTAGGTTACCTGCGCCCTTTTCCCTATGTTGCTTTAATTCCTGTTTGGGGAAAGAAAACAGTTACCTTTTTGTTTTTACTAGAATAGGTTACCATATACGGTGTTGGTTGTACATAGTGCTGCTACTTGTCCTGATTGTGTTTGGGCTTGGTAGGAAGCCAGTACTGCAGGTGTGAGGTGTCATTCACACAGTTAGTAATACATCCTTTCTTGATATACTCCCAGAGAAAGGCAAAATTTTGAAGCAGCATATAAAAATGCCTGCCTAGGAGATGGTCAGTACAGGGCAGCGTGTCGGGGGGGGGCAGAGGCAGCTAAGAACTCTGTTGACGGGAGTACAACTTCAGTTCCAGTTCCCCAAAACACACATATGTCTGCATCAGTGTCTGCTGTGGGCTCTGGCGGTGCTGCGGGAGGTACCAGCAAAGGAGTTGTTCAAAGAAGTGCTGGCATTCCTGTGTCTCAGTTTTTTTTATGGCCAGAACTGTTGCATCCATGCTGGTGGGGGATGATAGTGAGAAGAAGGGAGACACTGACACCAGCACAGGAACAGTGGTCCAGGAGTGGGGTGATAAGTCTTATCTGTGTGACTGTCCCAGGGCCTGTTCCTGCTGGACTTGTTGGTGGTGATAGTGTTCAGCTGGAGTCTGATAATCAGGGAAATATTGGTAGTCAGCCCCCTGAGGAGATGACTGTAGAGAAAGAAAAAGATGCTGTGCAAGAAGAGAGTGATAGGGAGAAGGAGGACAAGGACATCATCAGCATAGGTGCTGATGATGATGACTGAGATGGTCCCTCATGGGAACCAAAGTTTCAAAAAGGTAAAGGGTAATGTAGGCCATTTACATGCACAGCCTGTAGGTCAGGCTGTCACCAAGCCTATCAGCAATCCCCCAAGCAGTCCAGTCACCCCCCCTCCCAAAAGTAATCTTATGTAAATGATGAAAGCAGCCCAAAAAGCAATAACTTCCACACCTGTTTCTCAGCTGTACCTGTCTTACCAGCAGCATGTGAAGTCTAGAGGTCAAAAGTCCCTAGTTTGGGACTTCTATGTGCTCGATCCAGCTGATGAGACTGTACTGATATGTCAACTGTGTCAAGCACTTGTTAGTCGGGGAAAAAAGGGATGCCACATAGGCACTGGTGGCCAACACGCTTACCTGAAAAACAAGCAACTGCTACGATGGCAGCAACACCAAAAGTGGTGATAACTCCAGTCTTGAAGACTGTGAGGGCTGCTTCTTGGAGGATGTGACAGTGGAAGCAGAACAAGGCTGAAGTTACTCGAAGGACCCCCCCAACCACTTTCAGCTTAGTATGGTGTTACAAATAATTTTTATCTATCTAGCTTTGTATTTGTGATGGTTGTCTTATCTGCTGCAGTGTTAATCAGTTTCATTTGATTACCCTTTGCCCGAAACTGTTTGGTCCTCACCCTATATAAAGCAGCAGTCAAATTACTATAACCATAAACATTTTGCATGATTACAGTTATAATGTTTCACTGCCAAAAATAGCAAGATACACATTTTACTTTTCATTTCGACTAACCCCATCTTAAAGCAAGATATGTTGTCTTGATGTCTTTAAAAGTGCCCATGCTGACACATGCCACACCTGGTCCTCCCCTCCTGCCATCTGACATGCACATGTACTCCATGTGAAAAATAAATATGTTCTGCTGCTTACTATCCTTGACATGTTGAAGAACCCACCTAGTACAAGTAGAATATAAATGTAACATGCGCATTTAACCGTTAACACCAGTTGACGTGATTTTGCAAAATGGTGAATGGTGGCCATCTTTAATGATATGAGTCATTAATTACAAAGTAATCATAAAAAAGGTTTAACAACATCCAATTCCCCCCAACAGGTTAATTATAAGTACTACCACAGTACTTGTACAGAAAATGTGTTGGTCCCTACGGGAGGAGGTGTCTGCTGCTCACAGTTTGGCTTCTAAATTTTCCTAATTACTCCAGCTCTGCCACCTCAAATGATTAGACAAGACATTAGCCCCCTCCACCTAATTACTAAACACCGTCTCCATCATACATTTCCACATATACTTCCTCCCTGGATGTGCTGTTTAATCACTAGTGAAACCAGTAGCCTACAATGTAGCTAAAGCAACCAACTCTGTCTTCCACACACCAGCTCCTGTAGGGCATGGATGTAGTCATCGCATAGACATGGGATGAAAACTCACCAGAGGAAAATGACTTAGGCAGGAACAATGACAGGAAGCAAGGCAATTGCAGTCAGACCTGGTTAATCCATACACATTTGTGTTTGCCAATTTTGTTACGTAATACAAATCTACATAGTAACCAGACAGTGATAATAAAGAGGTCAATAACCCAACAAAAAATCTGTATGCACTGTTTTTCATTCAGATAATCAGACATATGGATTAACAAGGCACGGATTAACCAGGTCTGACTGAATTTAGTCATCTGCATACATGGTGTTAGCAAGCAAATTAGAAGCAGAGAAAAAAAGATATACTTACCATACCCCATGAATATGATTAAACTGCAGAAATTGCCTCCAGAAGGAACATGCGGGGAGGGGCACATGAAGCATAGCAGCAGGCACCCAGATTCCACACTCCCCTAACAGTACTTTGTACTTGAAAATAAGATAAAAAGAAGAAAAAATTTTAAGGATTATTAAAAGTTCCATAAGCCCTGTTCTCAGTGTTGCACCCCTTTAGCCTATTTCATAATTCCCGCAATAATTGTATCTCCGCTCTCTCACAATTTTGCCAAGTGTTTTTTCTGAACTTACTGTATAAGTCCTGTTTTGCACACCACAACAGCTAGAGGCAACAAGATTCACCCTGAAATCATTTGTAAACGGTGGACAAAACACCATTTTCTTTGTCTAGGTGGTGGCAGGGCACTATATAACATCATGACTGAGAGCAGATTTCTGTCTCAATTTTATGTAACATTTCTCATGTAATATTTCTGGACTTGTACGGCCTGTTCTGCACTAGTGGCAACAAGATTCATCCTGAAATCATTTGAAAATGGTGAACAAAACAGCATTTTATTTGTCTGGGTGGTGGTGGGGCACTATATAACATCATGACTGAGAACAGATTTCTGTTTCAATTTTATGTAACATTTCTGGATTTGTACAGCCTGTTCTGCACAAGCAGCAAAAATATTCAATCTGAAATCCTTTGTAAACAGTGAACAAAACAAAATGTTTTGGTCCTGCAGGTGGGGGGACTCTATAAAACATCTGGACTGAGACCACATTTCTGTCTCAATGTTATGTAACATTTCTCTTGTAACATTTCTGGATTTGTAAGGCCTGGTCTGCACTAGTGGGAACAAGATTCATCCTGAAATCATTTGTAAATGGTGGAGAAAACAGCATTTTTTTTTCTCTGAGTGGTGGTGGGGCTCTATAAAACTTCCGGACTAAGGCCACATTTCTGTCCCAGTTTTCTGTGGAATTTCACAAGTGATTTTTCTGCACTTACATAAGCCCTGTTCTACACAGCACTGTGTGGACTGGAGGGGAGGGACCCAACTTAACATTTGTGGCAAGGGAGGACAGATGTGTTAAGCATTGAAACCTTGTTTATGTTTAATTTCACAATAACATTGCTTATGTTTCTGTGATTGTTGTGTATGTCTTTGGACTGTTGCTGCACATGTGTTGAACCACAACTGCCACAATATCCCATGGTTTTGGGAAAACATTTTTGTTCATAGGAACAATACTTGGCATTTGTGGATGGGAGGAGGGGATATATGAATGAGTAACACAAAAGAAAAACAAAGGTAAGGTATTTATGGGTACACTACTGATTATGACACACGAGTACGACAGGGGAAGGGGGACAGGCTGGGTCAGGGCAAGGGTAATAATATGAGAGGGGAAAACTAAATCAGTGAACAAGGAAAAGGATTGAATACTATGGTGAACATAACATTACACATAATACACCACAGAAAACCATTGTACAAAGACATTTATTTATAACACTAGACAAAGAAACAAGAAAATATAGAGGAAGACTAGAGGACAGAAAAGTTGTGTTTTTTTTTATCTTTTTTAATTTTTTAAATTTTTTTCTTATTTTTGACAGTAGAGAATGGAGAAAAGAGAAGAATATCACAACACAGTGACAGGACACAGGAGGATAGGATTGAGAATAAGAAAAGAAAATAAATGAACTGCTACTGACTTCTACTACGTAACTTAAATCTTCCCAGAAGTGCCACCTCCACCACCATGCAGGTCCGCCAGGAAGTTGAGAACTTGTTGCTGGTCCTTCATTATATTGTTGATATCCCCCCAAGCCTCTCTGAACTCCTGGCAGAACTGCTGAAACTCCTGCTGCACAGCCTGCACTTCAACCCGCATGGCTGCCAGGTCTTCACTAGTGACCATCTGACCAGCTGCAGCCAGTGCAGGCTCAGCATCCTGATGCTAGTGGCACTGGCAACTGAAAGGTGATTGTGTTGCTGGTGCTACTGCCTCCTGCTGCTGCTGTGTCTGATTATGGCACCCCCTGTGTGGACACTGACTTCCAAAAGACACAGAAGGGCCACCTTGCTCCTCCTGGCCCCCTTCACCTACTCTGTGTTCCCATGCACTGTTGTCTCATGCTACTGCTGCCAAACTCTTTTTCCTTGCTGGGTGGTGGTGCTTGAGATGGCTTCTTTGACCAACAGTCCCTAGATGTGTCCCTCTCTTCCTCCAATGAACACTCCTTCCACAAATTATTGCAGATGACAACACTTTCATCCACAGCATTTGTAGAAAACAAGCATTTGTCAATGCCAAATGTTTGCTTTCTGGCACTGGCATTGGTAGTATAGGAGTTACAGAGCTGCATAATAGGAATGGCAGTGAAGTATAGAACTGAAGCCAACCCCATCACCACCCTGCAGACAGTGACAGTCATTGGGGTGTGCCTTTGGGTCAGGCATAACGGCCATGCCATTTCACCACACCCTACCATGCAGACACCAAGTGTCATGGTGTTCCTTGGGGTCTTTGGCCCATATGCACACCCCATTCCATCAGGAAATATTGTGAGATGGGTGTGGTATAGGAGAATGGGGTGAACTTTGGGGCCAAAGAGTCCAAGGCACACCTCGATGCCTCTTAGTGGCTGCAGGGTGTGGGTGGGGGTGAAATGGTATGAGCATTGTAGGTGACAATCCCAAGTCAAAGCCCTGATGCCTGTCATTCTCTACAGGGTGGGGTGTTATGGTCAGAAACCTTAATACCTCAGGCATTCATTGGTATTTTCACTCCAAATTTTCAACATGGGTTTATTGTCACCCTCACCTCATGAACAGTGGCAATATCAGTTTGTTAGCCGTAAGCTGCTTTTGCACAGTGACTATGGCATTTGTCACCACAGGTGCAAAAACACATTCTGAACAGGATGTGAAAAATGACAGCTGTACTGTTCATGGGGAGGTGTAAAAAATGGCAATGTTGAAAATCTGCAGTGAAAATATTAAAAAAACTGGTGAAGTCACCAGCGTGCGAAGAAACTGTGCAAAGTGCACCCGTAATGTAATTAGTTTGGGAATTGTTCACAGCAGATTGTCAACACAGGCATTTTGGAACCTCTGGTCATGAACAGTGCCACTGTGATTTTCTTCATCTGTCCTGAACAATGATTTCCCACAGTGACCACGCATTTCTGCGCTGAAAGTGTGAAAACACATTTCGGCCATGTTGTGAAAAATGACAGCTGTACTGTTCATAAGGAAGTGTGGAAAAATGCCACTGGTGAAAATCTGGACTGAAAATATTACAAATTCATGAACTTAAAATGGTGCATGGAAACTGCTCAATGCTCACTAGTAACACAGTCATTTTAAGGAATTTTTTCACCAAATTTTCAAAATAGCCATTTTAAGTCCTCTGCTCATGAACAGTGTCACTGTGATTTTCTTAATGTGTCCCATACATTGATTTCGCACACCGACTGCACCATTGTGCGCTACATGGGTGGAAACATGTTTTGGGCGAGATGTGAAAAATGACAGCTGTATTGCTCATAAGGAGGTGTGGTAAAATTGCAATGTTGAAAATCTGGAGTGAAAATATTGAAAATTTACAAACTTTGGGCATGCGTAAGATCAACACAACAAACGCTCATAAAACAGTCATTTTTGGGAATTTTTTCACCAAATTTTTAACATAGCCATTCTAACACTTCTGCTCATGAACAGTGTGACTGTGATTTTCTTAATGTGTCCCATACATTGGGTTCACACACTGACTGCACCATTGTGCGCTACATGAGCAGAAACACATTTTTGGTGAGAAGTGAGAAATCACAGCTGTACTGCTCATAAGGAGGTGTGGTAAAATGGCAATGTTGAAAATCTGGAATGAAAATATTGAAGATTCACGAAGTTACGAGCTTGAGTAGGAACACTGCAATGCATGCTCATAAAATAGTAATTTTGGGGAATTTTTTCACCAAATTTTTAATATAGCCATTTTAACACCTCTGCTCATGAACAGTGTCACTGTGATTTTCTTAATGTGTCCCAAACATTGATTTTGCACACCGACTGCGCCATTGTGCTCTACATGGGCGCAAACACATTTTGGGCCAGATGTGAAAAATGACAGCTGTACTACTCATAAGGAAGTGTGGTCAAATGGCAATGTTGAAAATCCAGAGTGAAAATATTGAAAATTCGTGAACCTATGAGCGTGCATAGGAACAGCGCAATGCACGCTTGTAAAACAGTCATTTTTAGGAATTTTTTCACCAAATTTTCAACATAAGCTTTTTGAGAGCCCACCTTATGAACACTGGCACTGTCATTTCATTAATCAGTTGCAAAAGGTGATTTCACACAGTGAACGAGAAATCACCCTTCAGGCCGGATTAACGCCATGACAGTGACAGAATTCATGAGGAGGGGTCCCAAAACCCCATGTTGAAAATTTGGTGCCAACATTCCAAAAAATGCCTGAGATATGCAGCAAAGTTGAAAAAACCCTATTCATTACATTATACAGCTTACCAGCATTTCCTCAGTTCACGGTCGGCTGTGAAGAGTGCAAACGTGTTCCTGGTCCACCGAAGATCATCACGCCGAGCTCCGGAGGTAAGTATGGGGTGAGATGGGGGTGTGGAGAGGCAGGGTGCGCAGTGGGTGGGCACGTGTGGGAGAGGGGGGTGAAGACAGCATCGAGGGAAGGTTTTTTTCTTTCAGTTTTTTTTTATTTAGACTATGCAGGACATTTGTCATGCTGGGGTGGGCTCCCAGTGTGGCAGCTGGAAGGCTGTTGGGGGGCAGTGGAGCTGATGGAGGATTGGGCACCTCCGTCAGCCATAGGACCTGTTGCCATGCTGGGGTGGGCTCCCAGAGTGGCACCCGATAGTCTGTGGGGGACAGTAGAGCCGACGGGGGATTGGGCACCCCCGTTGGCCATACAGACTGCGGGGGGGAGCAGTAGAGCTGACAGGGGATTGAGCACATCCCATCAGCCATACAGTGTGTGCGTGGGGGAGGTAGGAGTGCATGAACACGCAATGTGCGTGTGCACGTGTGTGTGTGGGGAGGGGGAGCGCTGCTCACTCAAGTGGTGCTCTCCCTTTCAACTGTACGGCACTGCATTTTGGATCGTCACACTTTGTTTCTTGCGCATGCGTGCAAGCAAACATAAAAAGTGCCACACTGTGGACAACCTTTGATGTTGGTGGGTGCCAGCTGATGTCCTGGGCTCCACAACATCCTGCTCCTGCTGTGGGGGGTGGGAGCACAGGCTCCTGTTGCTAGGGGTCATGGTACGCTTGGTCCTGCTGCTACTGGGCTGGGGGGTAGTGACTCTGGCTGCTGCTGCTGATGGAGGGGTGCTTGACTTTCCCTGTTAGTCCCCACAGGTCTAAATACTCATTTGTTAAGGCTAATATTTTGACTAATCTTCTTCTTCTGACCATCACCCTCACCTTTCCCATCCATTATCAGAGTAAAAAAAAAGTTTTCTTAACAGAAAACTAAAGAAAAAATAGCAGAAAAACAGAGTGTTATAGAGTCACACACTCATACACACACACTTCTACCAATCAGAAAAATATAAACACACACAATAAGTTCTACCAAAGAAAGGTGAAGAACTAAACTGTTTTTAAATGATACAGAATGTGTTAAAACACACTATTAACATTCTACTACTCGTGCTGCCAAGCTTTCTGACAAAAGCAAAATGAAGCAGAATCAGGGACTTCCAGCCTGACTACAGACATCCATGTGACCTACAGAAAGCAAATCATGTGACAAAGCCTAATTTCACCCAATTTCGCCTAATAGTACCACAAGTCAAAATTTACTGGTGCAAACGACAGTGAAATTTAGCTATAAGTGCTTAACTTCATGAAATGTTATGTTGGGAGAAATTCATGATTTCGCCAGGATTTTGTTGGTGAAATAAAATTTTGCAACATCTCTAGTTAGTAAGCTCACAGAAAATCTTGTAAAGTATTTGAGATATTGCTATATTCAAACACCGAACAGCACATTGCTTCATTAGCTTGTAGTCTAAAACCAGGATATTCATTAGTCCTGGGATGCCACCCAAATAAATGCACCGATGCAAAAAAACAAAGCTATTCAAACAAGATGCATGATCCCAACAGATCACACATCCTGTCTGAATATAGCCACCAGTGCCTGCAGGACAAATGGCGGCAGTCGACAGTGCAGAGCAGATCCCAGGGGATGGGCTGAATACCTATAGTGGGGATGCGTGAAGCATCCCCAGATGTGCCAGTCCCAAATTCTTGATATTCAGCCTGAATATACAAATGGGGCCATCAAGCATGCAAGGCACAAAAGGGCCATTTGAATGCCCATTATGGCCCCATTTGCATGCAATTAACAGGGCTGTACCTGTCAAGTTGTGCTGGTCCAGACTGATCCCTCCCATCCCAATTCCTTGCAGAGCCATTGTAATGGCCACAGTATTGTTCCTACTGTAGGATCCCCCCATCCTTATTGTACTGTCCCCTCACCTCATCCCCTGTCCAATTCAGAATTGTGATCCGTTTACACAGTTTTCCATAATGTATGCGCCCCCCACCCCTCTCCATTTGGATCTATAATCATATTTTAAATAGAACATATTTCCATAATGTAGGGACCATCACACCCTATCCCCAGTTCAATCCATACATACCATTTGAATACAACCTTTTCTGTAATGTAGGGACCCACTAAACCTGTGCTATGCAAACATCCCATTTGCAAGAGTTTCCATAGTGTAATGGCCCCCATTCCAGTAAGCAGGACCCTCTTCTTGCACTCCCCCGCACCCGCCATGCTGGCAACTGGCACAGCCCTCTGCTCACCACCATGGCCAGCTGCTGAGTGATCAGTTCTGGACCATCACTGTACAGAATATGTGCTCTTAATGAGAGTCTACTATGTACAGGTCATGGTCAATGTCAAGTTCACTTGGCGTCTGGCCATGGTGGTGTGTGGAGGGCTGAGCCAGTGTGGGGCTATGGGGATTGGGGGCTCTATTCTGATGGGGTGGGGGGCCGCTACACTATGAAAATATGGGGGTCCTGTTTTACTTCAGTCATTGGGGTCTGAGCATGGTGGGATGTTTGTGTCTCTTATGATTGTGGATTGGGGCTGGGCTGGGGTTTCCTTCACATACCAACAGGGATCGGGGCCAGGTGGGGGATTCTTTCAAATACCGTGGGTTCTTTCAAATACCAATGGGGATTAGGGGGCACTACACTATGGTAGAGGGGTTGGGGGTTACAACTATTGGGATCGGGCATGGGTAGGGGTCCCTATGCTATGGAACAGGGGTTTGGGGATTCATCAACATTGATCAGGGATAGGGCATGGGGGCACTATGGCACAGGATTAGGATGGGCAGTGTGGTATGTACGGGGATGGGGGAGGGTGTACCACTAGACTACCAGGGCAGACAGGCTGCTGTACACCTGTCTACACTTCATCAGCCTGTCTGTGGGTGGCTGGCCAATTTAGGCCAGCTTTTTGCAACCTAGCTCTGCGTGGAACATTTTCAGCCATTGCAGGGCATAGTCCAACTGAATATGCCAATGTGTAGCATATTCATGGGAATGCCCCCCTCTGCATGGACCGAATACATTATGTTTGGGCCATGGTCCATTTACTTTTGGGTGGCCCATCTCTCCTCTCTGAGTATCGTGCTATGGCGCGTTGTTGGAGTTGTGTGGCACATTTCCTTTTTCCACCAAATTGCACCGCACATCTCCTTTGAATATGGGGGCTTAAATTCCTAGCAGTAAATGACAGGTGACAAAACAGATTGAATGATGGGACATAGGCTGAGGCAATGTAACAGTTGAGTAACCCCTGATTTCTTTAGACAGTTAAACCAGTTGTGTGCTGCTAGCAAAAGTGTCTTGGTGACTAAAGGGTAACATAAAAATACAGTAAATGACAGGTGATGGTCTGAGAGGAAACATTTTTTTAGAAAAATTGTAGGAGTATGCACAGAGAGTATATCTAGACCCTCCCACCCACTCTTTTGAACTGTTGTTATTTTGTTTGATAAGCCAACTTTGTTGCCAGCAGCAGGCCCATGTAGTTGCATTTAACTTTTTTAATTTTATTAGTACAATGTGATGAAAATATTGTATTATGAAGACAGACTGAGGCAGCATTGTGAAAGTGAATGAGCACTTTTATGTGGTGCAATATAGTGTATTCTTTTTTTTATGTATGTTTCTTTTTTTATGTATGTTTTTTCTTTCATAGATGACTGTGCATTCAAGAATAGCAGATCAGTGGGAACTCAGAACTGAGTTATAATTAGGAAGATGCTATCTAAGAAATACAGAGATTTGGCATAGGGTCCAAAACTGGAAGATGTCTAAACCAGAACGTACCATCAAAAGCCATTTACCAATATAAATTGACCTTACAAAATAAAAGACTGAGGGAAAAATACACATAAGTATTAGTGCAAAATTCTTTCATAAGTTCTACAAAGTCAGAGAGTAGCCTCCAGCTTTTCTAGTCTGACTATACAGTAGTTCACTGGAGGAAACAAAATGGTGAACAGCATGAGATAAGACATGAATGACGTGAGAGACAGGCTGAAGTAACATTCCCCCGTAGTTCTGTTCTTCTTCAATATCAGTGCCAATAGGCTCATTATTACTACTGTCTGAGCAGTGTTTTGGAAATACCCTAGAGTATCCAGCAAAAACACCATAGTTCAATTTAATAAAAGTTAGAATTTCAACATTTTCTGGAAGGAGTTTTCTTCTTCTATTACTAGCAAAATAGCCAGCAGTGCAAAATAGTCTTGGAAGGCTGGGCCTGTAGTTTAATGGACAAGCAGCCAGCCACTTCCACTTCCTAAGCTACATAAGCAGTTCCTCTCAACCTCTTTCTGAAGGACTTGTTCTTTGCAGCTGGAGGCTCTGTCGGTCTGTCCTCTGCAGCTGGCGGGGGCCTACCTCCCCCCCACTGCTTCTGCTTCTCCTGTCTTCTGTATTTGTTCTCCTGTATCTGGTTTGTATTTTGCCTCCAACTATGTGCTTTTTTCTGTTGTTTGTTCCCTGTTTTTATGTGTTTGTGTGTCTTTGGTTTTGCCTTTTGGGGGCTTTGTTTATAAGCTCCTGGGCCCAGATATTCAAAAGGGTTGTGCCATGCGCAACTGGGATGCGCCAGCGCAAGTCCAAAAATGCACCATTGTGCGATATTCAGTAGGAGGCAGATGCGCCCCCCAAATCACAATGTGCAATGGTAATGGATGCATGCATAACTGAAGGGGGAGGAACCATGAATAAATGGCGCAGTGCGATATTCAACAACATGCGCCATGCACAATAGGGGAGCAAACGGAAGTTGTGCGATAGTGGAAATGATCCAAAATAAAAAGGAACAAGAGAGAGGTGCAAGGATGCTACTGGAAAGCCACATGTGGGAGAGCTGCAAGCAGGCAAACAGCAACTGTGAGCAGGACAGGGCAGGAGCAGGACAGAGCACCTGGAACCACCAGGAACAGGGAAGGAGTGGGGAACCTGTGCCACTGCACAGGACAAAAGGGGGAAGTGCCACACAGCACTGAGGGCATGGACAGTGGGCAGTATGTCCACTACTGGGAGGTGTTCCCAGTGCAGGGGGAGTAGCAGTAAGGACAGCGGGGAGCGATAAAACAGCTGCCGGGGGGGTAACACAAGCCAGGGACATGGCCAGTGCCACCATTCAGATGGAGGCAGTAATGAGGGATGTGAAAAAGCAGGCAGCAGGGGGGCATGGTAGTGGAAGGGCCCATCGGTGGTATGCCCCCAACAGGTAGTACTGAGCCCGCACCAGCTTTGAGCTGTACACTGACACTGAGATTGTGGGCCAGTGCCACCTGAACCTGGCAATCCTGAGGTGGCTGTATGAGCTGTGCAGTGATGTGATGCAGGCACCCAAATGACGGAGCCATGCTCTGTCAGTGGAGACCAAAGTGACACCTGTCATGTGCCTGCTCACCATGGGTATCTTCCAGAGACCAACAGGGGACACAACAGGCATAACCCAGTCGGCCACGTCACACCTTCTCACCCAATTCCTCAGCACACTGCTGCCACATGCTGCGGAGTCCATCCATTTCTTCAGAACGCCGGCGGAGTGCACAGCAAACATACAGGAGTTCCACAGGGTAGCACATATGCCTGGCATGCCAGGGCAATACATTGCACCCATGTGGCCATCCATGCCACCCGCCCGGCGGCCGTGATACACAAATCAGAGGGTACACAAGCATCAACTGCCAGGTAGTGTGCGATGCCAGGGGGTGCATAATCAATGTCTGTGCCAAGCACCCTGGGGGAGCACATGATGCCTTCATCTGGAACCAGTCTGCACTGTGTCACAGGTTCGAGAGTGGAGACATCCCCATTGACCACCTAGTGGGTGAGTATGCAAATCACGCAGAAAGACATGGATCTTGGGAGGAGCATAGTCAGAGGTGACATGGTTACTGGCCTAGATGGCCCATGGCAGGGCGACGCTGATCACCAAACTAATGTCCACCCTCTACACACAGGTGACAGTGGATACCCACTCCATCCCTGGCTGCTCACACCATACTGGCGGCCCATGACCCCATCACAGCAACACAACAATAAGGCACATGCCACCACATGCAATGTCATCGGGTGGGTGTTCGGGATGCTGAAGGCATGTTTCCGTTGCCTGGACACATCTGGCAGTGCACTACAGTACAGCTCCTCAAAGGCCTTCAGGCTATTCCTGGCCTGTTGCATCCTGCACAACATGGCCAACAACTGTGGGATAGCAGTACAGGTCAAAGAAGGGGACAGCGATGGGGACAATGAGGACGCTGTTGAAGATGGTGATGGGCAGCCCCTCCTTGGTCAAAGGGACCCCCGATTGATCCGGATGGTGCAGCTGCACCGGGACACCATCACAGAGGAGCACTTCAACCAACCCAGGTAAGTCATGGAGCCATGTGCAACCAGCAATGGCAAGGGCACAACCCACAAACACGCATGGACAAACCCCAGTGGTGCATGTCGTAAAGGGAATTGGCTGAGCATGGAACCGCACACGCCGTCAGTGATGGGCAAGATCTAACATGGCATGTGGTCACACACACACACACACACACACACACCCACAAGACATGCACAAAGGTAGGAGGCATGCCGACCCCAACCGCCACCCCTAGCCACACGTCCACAGACAACCATGCCCAGTGCCTGTCATTGTGCATGTGTCAGACACTGGGCACCATTGCACAGTGGTGGACAGTGCAACGAAGGCATCATAATGCACACACCACAGCGGACAGCAGCCAGGAGGGTGTGCAAATGGAACATGTGTGTGTGTGCAGGGCCGGGCACCCCACCCATGCATTGCACATTGAACAACACACTGCACACAGGGCAGCGTCAGACAGTAACCTTGGTGGGAGACTGATCAGTCATGCGCCACAGTGCCACGGCTGCCATGGATGAGTGGGCGGCCCCATCTAGACCCACCAGCAGTGACAGGCTGACCAATGGCATCATGGGGTGGCACCAATGGTCCCTCAGGGGTTCCGCTGCCTGAACACGACCGTGCTCGTGCAGGGGTCTGCAGCACACTGAACATGACTACACCAGGCATGCTCGGGATGCCCACAGCTGAACCCGATGTCAACAAGGAAGATGTCACATGACACTGGAAATGGGGGCTGGACATTGCACTGCACGGTGTCTGCAATGCATGGGCAAATAACTGTGTGCCCATTGTGGCCATGACAGCTGTGATTGTCTGTGTCAGCCTGTCAATGGCAGAGGTCACATCCTCCCACAGCCAGTCCATCCCTGCCAGAAGCAGACTGGTGTCCCTGCTGCACTGCATCCACCACTGTGAAAAGCCACAACTGCTGATTGACTGAATCTTGGAGTATGTGAGTGTGCTCATCTAAGAGGTCATCCACCTGATCGGCATGCTGTCCGTCACAGTGTTCGCGGCCATGATGGGCAGCATCCCTAGAGGGTGGGCACTGCACACCAGGGCCATGCTTGGGCATGGCCACAGGTTGTGCACTGATGCCGCCCCCGATACTGTACCCCCCGGCCATTGGCCAACTGCTTACACTGCCCCTCTGGCTGCTGCTCTCCAGGGCTCAACAGTGCCGCTGCAGTGGCTGCAACAGCCCCACTGTCCTGGACACACACCAGTGCTGCCCCACTGGTGCAGACAGGCACAGGCTGGGCACTACACTATGGTAGAGGGGTTGGGGGTTACAATGATTGGGATCGGGCATGTGTAGGGGTCCCTATGCTATGGAACAGGGGTTTGGGGATTCATCAACATTGATCAGGGATAGGGCATGGGGGCACTATGGCACAGGATTAGGATGGGCAGTGTGGTATGTAAGGGGATGGGGAAGGGTGTACCACTAGACTACCAGGGCAGACAGGCTGCTGTACACCTGTCTACACTTCATCAGCCTGTCTGTGGCTGGGACTGTGATTTCACACAGGCCTCCACAGTGGCACCACCCATGGCTATGCCCTTGTTGTAACCTGCTGTGTGGCCATCCTGTAGCCCACACGTATCACTGTCCATGATATGAACTCCATTCTCATCAGTGACGGATCTGGCACCAGTCCAAGTCTCAACATGCTAGCATCCATGGATGCTGGTATGCTGGGACATGGGCAGGGCCTCCTCCACACCTGATCGACCAACATCAGTCCAGACAGCCAGGCAGGTCCACTGTTGCCCTGACCCTCGAACACCTGTGGAGGTGGACGGGCCCTCCTCTATGTCCATGGTATCACCCTCAGTGGATGAGCCCACCACTGCTGACCAATGTAGACACTCACAAGCTGTAAGGGAATACAGTAGCATTAATGTATCTGCCCTACCCTGTCTCATCCCCCCCCATGACAGATCATGACCTATCATGCAGTGACGGACTACCACCCATCTGGAATCCACCACCTGGAACACCCTCGATGGCACAACACCGCATGCTGCCAGCAACCTGCTCTTCTTGTGGGGTCAGGTGTTGCACAGCCGGCTATTCCCCACCAGTCACAGCCCATGCAGCCCTGATGGCAGCCACCTTATCCTTAATCCTCCGCCTGTCTGTGCCCACCTTTTTCTTGCACTCCTCCACGGATCACTGGTGGCTGCCATGCAGGTTGATGGCACGTGCCACCTCTCCCCATGCAGGAGCATGGGTCTATGGTGTTCCCCGCTGTCCAATGAGCAGTGGCTCCTGGTCAAGGTAGGCCTCAAACAGGGCATCTGCTTCTGCCTTGGTGAAGTTTGGCTTCCTCTTCCTCCAACGTCTCTGTTCCTCTTCCTTCACCTCCCGATCACTCATTATTGATCCTGTGGGAATGACAGGTGTTACCTGTGACTGTGCAGTCCCATGCATGTCTCACACACCACAGTCCACACTCCCAAACAGCATGCAACTCACCACAATAAACTGCAATACCAGACTATGGCCTCTGCAGCCCAATGTCACATTTATATAGCACAACGAATGCAAATGAGGTGAGGCGCAATTTTAAGTGGATGCTAATGCAGTATCTGTGCCATTGAATAGCTGATTAGCTGATTTGCATATGCCAGCTAAATATCACGCTGTTGCGCCTTGCTCAATTGTGTTGAACATGCTCATGCAAGGGCACATTTCTGTGACATGCGCAGTGGACAACGAATGGCACATGCTTGGGGTGCTGACGCTGACACCTGCCATGCTACTGACATGCTGTGCATGGGATGCAATGCATGACATGGCCACCATTGTGCCAGTGACACTACTGTGCTGTTCACATGTATGGCATTCTGGCACTGGGGCGCCATAGGCGCACTGGGGCCACAGCGCAGTAGGCCGCTACAGGAAGTGGCACACAGGCACCCTACCATGCTACATGCGGTGAGTACCAATTGCACTGTGGCAGTCTGTGCACGAGAGACCCCTGACCCTGTGCCGACCTTTGCCCCCTAGGTGCAATGCGTCCGCATGGGTGCACCTCTCTCACGCTGTTTGGTGACAGCATGATGGGGAATGGCAGCACAGTACCATGCAGCATCCGCACGTGGTGGACGTGCACTACAGAGCGCCATTTTGATACTGAAAAATTGCAGGATGGCACAGAAACGGGCACCGATCTGGAGCTAGATCAAACTGGCCAATCTAGTTCAGTTGGTGGAGCCCCATTCTGCGGCCCTATTTGGGGAGGCACCCCTGGACAGGGCCAGGAGTGCCATATGGGAGGAAGTGGCGGTGGCCCTGGAGGAGGCCACGGGCATGGAGTGCACAGCGGAGCAGTGCAGGCACTGCTATGGGGACCTGCAGCATCAGGACCCAGTCAGGCTTGCCCACCTGTGGGCACGTGCCAGGAGGGGTGCGGTTCCATAGCCAGGTAGGTGCCCCATCCATACACTGATAACATCCACACATGTATCACGGTGGCATGTGGCCAGCACATGGGGGGGTCGTGCAGTGTGGGCCATGGTGGTGGTATGGGGTGGGGGGAAGATGGGTATGGCTGTGTGGGATTGCACACACACAGGGTGGGGGGACTTTGCTACCAGATTCTACTGATGTTCCTCTCTCCATGTTTGCACCCTAGGGCCTGAGGAACACCGGCGTGCTAGGAAGGGGATGCTGCACCGTGAACCACAGCATGCGACATAGGCAGCTGGACCAGACCGGTGCAGAGACCAGTCTGATGATGGTGAGTGCCTTATATCCATGATTATTCTTTCAAGCTGTGTAACATGGTGGACAGCGGGGCATGGCCACCATCCATTGACACCACTGCCATGCACGCAACTTGCTACAGTCAGCACTGTCCAGTGGCACTGCATGTCTGGGAGTGCATCAGTGGTGGCCCATGCATGCAAAGGCCACATGGCTGTGCCACTGCCTTCACACCGCATAGCCATGTCACTGTACAGCCATGGTGGTGCTGTGTGGGACTTGGCCAGTGGGTGTGTGCAGCAGTCCACATGGATGTGTGCACCTGGGTGGGCAGGTCTTGTGGACATGATCACTGTGGGTGGTCACACACCATCACAGAAGCATGTCCCATGGCCGTTTGCCTTGCACAGTGGGCGGGCTGCAAGTGCATTCACACTTATTGACTCTGCTCCCTTGTCCTAGGTGAATGGCAGTTGCAGGTGATACAAGAGATGCTGTGGGAGATACTGCAGATTGCCAGGGCCTCCCTGGAGATCCTGGAGAGACTGGACCATCTGGGAGTCCGACGGCGGCATGGCAGGAGGCACAGCCAGAGCGGGAAGCAGGGCTCCCACTGAGCGTTCTACACCCCATGATTTCCCCTACCCCCAGGACCCACCCTCACACCCCTTCTTCCCTCTACCATTTGTTCACCCCTGCCCCTTACCCACCCCCACCTTGTTTGTGGCCCTCCCTCCAACCTTTTGTAAATAGCTGTATATAGTTTTGTTTGATCTTTTACAATACATTTGTTTTGTTATGCCTACTGTGGTGGTCTCTGATTTTCAGCGGGCTATAGGTGCTCAGCTGCAGTGGTGTGCATGGCGTCTGGGGTGGTGCAGCCATATGTGTGTGTGTGTGTCTGTGAGGAAGTGACTATGGTGTGGGAGTAGCTATCAGTCACTGTCTGTGGTTTGTGTGTTGTTCCCTGTACACTGGATGACTGTGTGCAGTGGTCCATGGTGCATGTTCTGTGTCCATGGTGCACCTGTCAGACCGTCCATGGCCTGTGCAGCTGACAGCCTTGCATGTCTGTGACCTGCACGGTCTGCTTGCATGTCAGTGGTGGCTGCCCATGCTGGACAGCCACTGTACCCGGCACAATGCTGGGTTGCCTCCTGTCACTGGTGTGGTGCATGTCTGCCTTGGGTGACACTGTGGTCTCCGCTGTTGTTGTCTCACCTCCATGCTGTCACTTGTGTGGTCGCAGGGGGATGTGCACCACTATCTGTCATTTGTGCTGTGGGCACATGCTGGTGGCGTACAGCTCCATGGTGCCTGAGCAGGGTGGCTGGCACTCCTGTGCCATGGAGGGGGTGCTGGCTGTGTGTACACAGTTTCTGTGGCCACACACTAGGGGCTTGGCTGCCCCACTACTGTGTCCCTGTGTTGGTGTGCCCTTGGGTATGGGTGGGTGTTTGTCCATGCACTGTGTTGCATCCTGTGTGGCACATGCTTCCATGCACCACTGTGGGTGTCTGTGCTGGCTGTTGTGGCCAGTGCTGGGTCAGGGTGTGTCCTTGGGAGGGTGTGCAGGGTGATGTGCCACTGGTGGTGGGGTCCGGAGCATGCCCTGTCACGTGTGGGATGCCTCGTGTGCTGATGCATGGTCAGTCTCTCAGCTGTACCTCGGGGGGACATGCGTGGTGGCACTGTGTATGCAGTAGTTGCATCACTGTCTGCTGCCACCCACTGACAGGTGCTCATGGTGGGGCTACTTTGCATGGTTCTGTGGTGCACAGGGTTGCATTGCCACAGTGGGAGTGGTGGCATGCATGGGGTGTCCTGCACTGGTGAACGCTGCTCCTGGGCAGGGTGTCTGGGGACCATGGTGCAGGGTGTGCTCTGCATTGGTGGGATGGTATGGCATGGGGTGGTCAGCCCTCCATGTGTGCCGGTTACAGCTTGCCAGGGGGTGTGTTTGGGCACCATGCCCCCGCTGTGGGTTTGTTGCTGGTATCCATGGGCCGATGTTTATTCCAGCTTTCCACCGGTTGTGCAGTGCATGGGGTGTGGGGGGCGATGTCTGTTCTGCTCTGTGTTCCTCTGCCCATCTGTGGCATGGGTGGTGGGCCCATGCATCCTGTCCCTGTGCATCCCTGGTTGTGCTGTTGCACTGCTGCCCTGCTCCACTGAGCATCCCTGGTTGCACTATGGTGCATCTGAACTGCTCCGCTGAGCATCCCTGGTTGCGCTATGGCGCTTCTGAACTGCACCACTGCACATCCCTAGTTGTGCTATGGTGCAGGTGACGCAATATTCAGTCATGTGCCACAGGCACATCTTGACCTGCACAGTTTTTGAATATCATGCTTCTTGCACATAGGCACAGTGGACTTGCGCTTTCTCCTGCTGTTGAGCACTTTTTGGGTGCAGTTTGAATATCTGGGCCCTAGTATATTGCTAATCCAGAGCTCATGCTCTTTACTCTCAATGCAGCTGTAATCATTATCTGTGTGTTTCAACTCAGTCCATAGCTGCTCTCCATGCTGCACACTTAATTGTTTTCACCTGATTCAGGCTCACTCTGACCCTAGCTATGCAGCTCATTCATGCTTTCTCAGCTCATCCTACCTACCTCATTGCTGAAGTTCATTGCACTGCCTGGTGATAGCTGCCTTCAGACTATTGCACTTCCCTCCATTATATATTTATTGAATACTGCAACTCATAGTTACTCAGTATAGATGCTGCTTTCTATGTTTGCACACTGCTGTTATACTCTGAGGTCAGTGAAGCTACTGCTGATGCTACAAACTAGTTTCAATATCTGCATGTGGGTCTCAGCCCCTTCCATTACTTTCTAGTTTTTCCTACAGTGGGGACTTGGAAGTGTTCGGGGAGTCATGGCTAAATGTGGCTGATTACTTATGTTCTAAATCATGCCCCCCACCACCAAAACTCCTCAGAGTATTTGCCACCTTCATTGGCTTTTTGAATGCCTGGCTGGCTTGCCCCACTATTCATAGTGCTGCTCCTCTGACCTACATGCAGGTCCCACTATTGCTACTATGTTTTGCAGACCTACGTGCAGGTGACTATTGCTGCTGCTTACTGACCTACGTACAGGTCCAAATATTGCTACACTGTCTTACTGACCTATGTGCTGGTCCACTCTTGCATACACAATCATTGCTCAGTGCTCACTTACTTACCATCTGACCTCTGCAAGGTCTCAGCACTCAATGCTTATTTAGCTCCTCATCAGTTTCTGGGGCATGCCAGCTATACCATTCTGGCACAGGGCTTCCCTGCAGCCAACGGTCTCGCTCTGCATTTCAAAGTCCACATCTTGAGCATGCCTGACTCAGGGTGGGGTCCTTCTCCCCTGACCCATAGCTGGGAATGTCCTTGCTCCAGGTCTGGTTTTAGCTGTTCAAAACTTGATGGCAGTTCCTGGTATAGAATTTAAGACTAGCTGTGAAGGGTGGAAAAAGTTATCTCCTTTGGTTCTAGTAATCATACTAGCAAGGCACCTTCACTGCATTCTCCATATGGCTGCCTCTGGTTCATCTGGTTTGTTTTTAGGGTGAGTAGGCCAGGTGAGTGCCTCAGCAGTCATTGCTGTCCTCCTCCTCCTTCTGTCTAGGTTGCCTGTGATGTTGCAGATCAATCGCACAACCTTCCATGGGGTTCCCATTAAAGAGACTGAGTGAGAGCTTTCCTCCAAACTGGAATATTTTCCACCTCCCTTTAATTGGGTTTCCTAATTGCAGCAGCAGAGCTGTCATCAAAATAAAATCTCCCAAGCCTGGAGGGAAGACAACCTAGGCCTTGGATCCCCAGAGATTTCCTTCTCAAAGGTTTTTTTTTCTCTCCTTCATGCCTCAGGTCATAACTGTTAGCGTAGTTAGTGTTCTCTAGTTCCTTTAGGTAGGTTCCGCTGGTGAATGGAGGTGGATGGTGTCTCTGCCATTCACTCTTTCCTTAGGAAGTCCCCTCATTCTCTAGCGTAACCCATCAAACTCATGCTGTTGCTAACTTGTGCATCTCATTACATTATCAAGCTGCCTGATGCTTTATTAACTATTGTGTCTCACAGCTACTGATTGCTAATATGCTTCATACTTCTACATTTCTTTTTGGGGATCCTTCCTAAGGTACCTTTAGCCAAGGGAATCATCCCACGGCACCTCTAGGGGTGGAACCCTTTTTGAGGGTTCCTTGCCTTTGGTACCCATACAGGGTGGTAATTCTTCTGGAATAAAGAGTGCGAATGACCAAAACCTAAGTAACACAGTTGCACAAACGTAGCACTATACTGACTGCTTAGGCCATTGAATTAGAAGACTGGGCCTTTTATTCAGTGGACAAGCAGACATGCCACTCCCATTTCCTGAGCTATATAAGCAGTTCCTCTCAGCCTCTTTCTGAAGTACTTTTTCTTTGCCCCACCATCCTCCCCTCCTCCTCCAGTGGCAGCACCTCTTTCCTTGGGATTCTTCCTAATGTACCTTTAGCCAAGGGAATCATCCCAAGGCACCTATTGGGGTGAAACCCTCTTCAAGTGTTCCTTCCCTTTGGTAACCCTACAGGGTGGTAATTCCTCTGGAACAAAGAGTGCAAATGGACAAAACCTAAGTAACACTGTTGCACAAACATAACACTATACCAGCTGCGTAAGCCATTGAATTTCTGAAAAGACACTCATTAGTGGGCAGCTTAAATAGTAAAGGGTCACTTTTTGCAATGCTGGCCAGATCATGCTCTTTTCATGCCAATATTAAAGTGGGTCATCTCGAACATTTATTTTTCTGGGGTCCTTTAAAATGTCTTCCACCATACTGCTTGCTGAGTTACTTGTGATGGGAGAAATAGCAGCACTGTCTTTCTCTATGTCATCCAGTCCTGCACAAATGTTGTCCTTTGAAGCACCTGACAAATTGCATAGAAAGAAAAGTAGCTGGTCTCAACACTCAGTCACAGTTTACCACAGAAATCCAGGATACTTCACATGATGTAACATTTATTCAAGCTGAAAATCATGCTAACAGACAAATTGCCCTGAGTTCTGATTCATAACGCAAGGATTTTCTCATTGCATTTGTTTCTTCTAGCTTCACTGGGATATATTTCTTGGAAGGGAGTATGGCTATTTTCATGATTAGCAGCTGTACCAGTTTTAGGTGGACTCTTTGTTGTAATTTTTAGAGCAACTTTATTAATGAGCAGTTCTTTATAGTGTTTGAGGTCCATAGTACCAGATTGGAGAAGACCTTGAAAACTGGTCTTGAAACACGGCAACAACATTGCTGTTATAACATAATCTTCAGATTCCAACATCATGGCAATCCTGCAGTCTGTTTCCAAAGATAAAGACATTTTTGAGCAAGGCTAACACCTGTCTTTGCACATTGCTCTTCAAATGTTTCTAGAAATCTTTCCAATCTCTGCATGAGAAGACATCAATGAATTGACTTGACTTGGTTGCACTGTCAACACTATCTTCATGTGTTGCTTCCTCAAATGGCTGTAGCAGCTGACATAAGTATGATACAAGATTCCACTGTGCAGAGGTGAGTGTGACATTCCCTTTCTATACTGCATGGTACATGGTGTACTAGTACACTGCTTTGCATTGTTCTTGCATCCTCTGTGACATGTAAGAGGTGGAGTTCCAACTGGTGCAACTTCTTGTTTTAGCTGATGAATTGGTAAGTTATTCTTTTGCAGATCCACAAAATTTTACAAGCTTTTGCAGAGTGCCCGGTGACCACACATCTTTCATGCAACACCCAGTATATTTTGCACATGTCTGTCTTCACTGAGAAAGTATTGTAGTATTAGATTGAGAGTATGTACAAAAAGTAAGGTATATTTAGAAACCCCATCTTTTAATGCTTTCACAATGTTGGCTCCATTGTCTGAATCCACAAATACAGGGGAATGTCTATTAGGGGGAAACCATTCTGAAAACCATTCGTTTAACACCTCTAAGATGTCCATATCACTATGATTTTCTTTGTCAAAACTTGCAGTACAGAGGGTGTTCTGTTTTTAAGGATTTTTTTGGTCCTTGATGGTGCCAGAGGATGTTGCAAAGGAAAATGATACCCATCAGGCAGTGACAGTCATGTAGTCTGCTGTTTGACCACTCATCCATATAGCTGTTATAGTATGTACTTCTTCTATGGCCGATCACTGCAAGGCATTGTTTACTTTCTAGTGTGGTTCCCTATAAAGGGCTGGCACAGCCTTTCTGGAGAAATACGTCCATGATGACAGCTGGTACAGAGGAGCAGCAAGTTTCATCACCTCCTGAAAGCCAACAGACTCAGCAATAGAAAAGGCATGCATGACCAGTGCATTCATTGTAGATATTGCTCTATTTAACTGCTGAGCAGCTGGATAGCTTTGGCCATATTTAGTTCTCTGTTCAAAAGGCTGATGCATCATTAACTATTTCTGAGGTGTGACTGGTATAAAATAATGCTGGGGGGGGGACAAAGAAGAATAACTTTTTCTGTTTTCAATTGGAGAGCTTTCTGATTCTGTTAAAAACCTAGCAGATAAAGGGGAATATGCATTCAAAGCCCTGCTTGACATCTGAAGGGTTTTGCACTAGGTATGGTAAAATATACCTCTAAAATCAACCTATGTAACACTGCTAACCTGTATAACATCCTCTGCTATGTCACCTTGTGATTTATTCCTGGACCACTGAAGTGGATGTATTCACTTAAATGTCTTATTATGGTAGCTGTGCCAAGGGTCCATGCCTGTTTTCCTGTACTGAAAGAGGCTTTACATAAACAGAATATTGCTCACATATTGTTGTTTGGTCAAGGTGAAAAAAAAACACCAAATGGAAGAGGGTGCTTTTTTTTTTGTCCCTGGCATTGCAACTTCTAAATTAACATCCGGCATGTCTGTCTCAAATTCTATATTTTCCTCAAAGTCTTCACTAGATGACCAGGTATGAGGCCTGCCATCAGCAAAGGATACAAGCAAAATGGCCTTTGCACTTTCCTTTCATTGGCCTCTAATTATCTTTCCTCTGATGTTTACCTCAGGTTTTTCAGTCTGGAATCACACAACAGCAGGTTCCTCTAGCTCTGAGTCCTTATCATCAGAATCCCAATCATGCACTGCATCTGAGTCAGGAATGTACTCACTGCCACTACTATCAATATGGGCTGACTCTGAAGAGCGCTCAGAGGAATGAGAAATGGTAGAATCTTGAGAAACTGGCACATTGCATGCTTGTGTGCTTATTCATTCCTTTCTGCTATTTGTACTACCTGCAACTGCTTTTCCCTTTTTATGTTGCTTGTGCACATGAGCAAGAAACATGTTGCAGCAGCTTGCTGCAGAAGCAGGTTGTGGAGGTGCAGCACTGTTGTGACCAATGCCCCCACTGCCTTTGGAGGCTTGGCCCGCATTCCCCAATGGGGTGGCACACTGCTGCTGACTCTAGTTCAGCCAGCATGCCACCACCTACAAACATTTTAGCCACTGCAATCGGGCCACCTCATCATTGCAGTGTCATCTGCTGCAATGAGGGAGTGATCCCTCATTGCAAGGCTTGCCGATAGGGTGCCCAACCACCGTTGGCTTCAGACTCCCTTCCCCCTGCCAATGGGGAAGCCCACTCCCTGTTGGCATAAGTTGCCCCGCTTTCATTCTGTGCTGAGGGGGGTGCCCAATCCCCCTCGGCTCTTGTGTCCTCCCTTAGGTATGTGCTGACAGGGGTGCCCAATCTCCTGTCAGCTACAGATTTCCCCCAAAACACCCAGGTGGCATACTGGAATCTCACCCAAGTGTGCAAAATGCCCCTGAAAAATAAAAACCGTCCCAAGGTGTGTGTTTTTTTTTAAACCTGTTAAAAAAGAAAACAGTTCCTAGTGGTCTTCCTGCCCATTCCCCAACCCGTACCCACCCTCTGCGTGTCCTGCCTTCCCACACCTCCCTCACCCCATACTTACCTCCAGAGACTGGTGCGACAATCTTCGGTGGACCAGGAACACGTCTGCCCTCTTCAAAGCTGACCACGAACTGAGGAGATGCTGGTAAGCAGTATAATGGCATAAATAGATTTTTTTCAACTTTGGTGCATATCTCAGGCATTTTTGGGAATTTTGGCACCAAATGTTCAACATGTGGTTATTGGGATGCCTCCTCATTAATTCAGCCACTGTCATGGCGTTATTCAGTCCCATAAGGTGATTTTGCAGTCACTGTGTGGAATCACCTTTCGGGACTGATTAATGAAATGACAGTGCCAGTGTTCATAAGGAGTGCTCTCAAGAAGTCAGTATTTCAGATTTGGTGGGAAAAATCAAGAGAATTACTGTTTTACGAGTGTGCATTGTGCAGTTGCTATGCACGCTCATAACTTCATGAATTTGCAATATTTTCAATCCAGATTTTCAACATTGGCATTTTTCCACATCTCCTAATGAACAGTATAGCTGTCATTTTTCATATCCTGGCTGAAATGTGTTTTCGCACTTGCGGTGCAGAATAGCACGGTCGCTGTGGGAAATCAGTGTTCAGGACACATTAAGAAAATCACAGTGACACTGTTCATGAGCAGAGGTCCTAAAATGCATATGTTGAAAATTTTGTGATGAAAGTCCATAAAATGACTGTGTTATTAGCGTGCGTTGCACAGTTTCCACGCACCGTTGTAACTTCACAAATTAATATTTTCATGTCAGATTTTCAACACTGGCATTTTTTCACACCTCCTTATGAATGGTGCAGGTTTCATTTTGCACATCCTGGCTGAAATAAGTTTGTGCGCTCCCAGTGCAGAATAGAGCAGTCGCTTTGGGAAATCAGTGTTTGGGACAGATTAAGATCAAGTGAGAGAGGGGGAGTGACTGAGATCAACTGAGCTCTGTCGGAACTGCTTCAGAATTTGTTGTGGGCAGAAAAAGGTGTCAATGCATGCAGGAGCCCAGTACAAAAGGGCAGCCTGCAGTGCTGGGAGAAACAACGAGCGAGTGAGGGAGGGGGAGTGAGCGACCTCAATGGAGCTCTATCAGGACTGCTACAGATTTCTTTGTGGGCAGAAAAAGGTGTCAATGCAGGCAGGGGCCAGTACAAAAGGCTAGCCTGCAACGGCGGGAGAAACAGAATGAGCGAGTGAGAGGGAATGAGCAAGCTCAATGGAGCTCTATTGGGACTGCTGTGGATTGCTTTATAGGCAGAAAAGGGCACCAATGCAGGCAGGAGCCCAGTACAAAAGGGCAGCCTGCAGCGCCAGGAGAAATGGAACAAGCTAGTGAGAGAGGGGGAGTGAGTGCTCAGCGGAGTTCTGTTGGGACTGTTACAGATTTCTTTGTGGGCAGAAAAAGGCACCAATGGAGGCAGAAGCCCAGTACAAAAGGGCAGCCTGCAGCACCAGGAGAAACAGAATGAGCGAGTGAGAGAGGGGGAGTAAGCAACCTCAATGGAGCCCTGTTGGGACAGCTGTGAATGTCTTTGTGGGCAGCAAAATGTGCCAACACAGTCAGGAGCCCAGTACAAAAGGGCAGCCTGCAGTGCCGGGAGAATCAAAATGACCAAGTGATGGGGGGAGTGAAAGAGTGCAACAGAGTTCTGTCGAGACTGCTGCAGATTTCTTTGCGGGCAAAAGAAGGTGCAAATGTAAGCAGGAGCCCAGTACAAAAGGGCAGCCTGCAGCTCCAGGAGAAACAGAATGAGAGAGAGTGAGAGACAGGGAGTGAACAAGCTTAACGGAGCTCTGTCAGGACTGCTGCAGATTTCTTTGTGGGCAGAAAAAGGCGCCAGTGCAAGCAGGAGCCCAGTACAAAAGGGCAGCCTGCAGTGTTGGGAGAACTAGAACTAGTGAGTGAGTGAGAAGGGGGAGTGAGGGAGCTCAATGGAGCTCTGCTGGGACTGCTGCAGATTTCATTGTGGGCAGAAAAAGGTGTCAATTTAGGCAGGAGCCCAGTACAAAAGGGCAGCCTGCAGTGCTGGGAGAAACAATGAGTGAGTGAGGGAGGGGGAGTGAGCGACCTCAATGGAGCTCTGTCAGGACTGCTACGGATTTCTTTGTGGGCAGAAAAAGGTGCCAATGCAGGCAGGGGCCAGTACAAAAGGCTAGCCTGCAGCGGTGGGAGAAACAGAATGAGCGAGTGAGAGAGAGGGAATGAGCAAGCTCAACGGAGCTCCATTGGGACTGCTTCAGATAGCTTTGTGGGCAGATAAGGGTGCCAATGCATATGGAGCCCAGTACAAAGCGAAGCAGACTGTAGCACTGGAGAAAATGGAAACGGCTAGTGAGAGGGGAAGCAGTGTGCTCAGCGGAGCTCTGCTTGGGACTGCTGCAGATTTCTTTGTGGGCAGAAAAAGGCGCCAATGGAGGCAGAAGCCCGGTACAAACGGGCAGTTTGTAGCGCCAGGAGAAACAGAATGAGCGCGTGAGAGAGGGGGAGTAATCAACCTCAATGGAGCTCTGTTGGGACAGCTGTGAATGTCTTTGTGGGCAGCAAATGGTGCCAACACAGGCAGGAGCCCAGTACAAAAGGACACCCTGCAGCACTGGGAGAATCAAAATGACCGAGTGATAGAGGGGGAGTGAATGAGCTCAACGGAGTTCTGTCAGGACTGCTGCAGATTTCTTTGTGGGCAAAAAAAGGTGCCAGTGCAAGCAGGAGCCCAGTGCAAAAGAGCAGCCTGCAGCTCCGGGAGAGATAGAACGAGAAAGTGAGAGATGGGGAGTGAACAAGCTTAACGGAGCTCTGTCAAGGACTGCTGCAGATTTCTTTGTGGGCAGAAAAAGGTGCCAATACAAGCAGGAGCCCAGAACAAAAGGGCAGCCTCCAGCATTGGGAGAAATAGAATGAGTGAGTGAGTGGGAAAGGGGGAATGAGGGAGCTCAATGGAGCTCTGCCGGGACTTTAGAGTTGCACACCCTCCCGCCCAGGGTCCTCTCTGGTCCTATATTATGTGTGGTTCATAGCTCAGTGCTTATGTAACATATAGTGGAATGATGTATATGGTTGTTGGATACAGAGGCCTGCATTGAATGATTTGTGCTTAGGTACTTGGATGCTTGAATTGAGTTGTTTGATAATATTTGATGGTTTTGGCCTTTCTCTGTATCCCACCTGTATGAAGGAAGGAGGCTTGGATTAGAATTATGGAGCCCCAAAAACAATAATTATCAACGATTGTTCAGTAACTGAATGCTGAAGAAGTTGTGCATAACACTTTAATGATAAAAATAGACGATTACCTCCTCCAGCTCCGGAGTGTATGACCAGTAGCACTCAGGAGAGGAAAACCCACCTTGAGGGGAAACCTCTGAGGACCCATGGCTACTGGCCTGCCCATCCTTCTGGGCATACTAAAGGAGGGAGATCCTAATTAAACTAAATTAATCAACTAAAACTAAATTAAAATCAATAGAATTCAGTCCAGATGAATGGAGCTTAAGAAAGCTGAATTGTAAATGTCCAGTGAATGATATCTTTCCAACAAAGTCCAATTCCTAGAATCCATGAATAATTCTGAATGATGGAGAGTAGATACTGAAGAACCGTCTTCTGTACTTCAGTTGATAGAGGGCATAATCCAAGTATTTGAATGATGTTTTTGGGTGAAATTGACGAGTGACGAAATCAATACAGGAAACTAGATAATTGCATCCAAGCTTGATGTCTATGAGGCAGAATGAAGTAGAAGTAGTACGATTTCTAATAGGACTTGTAAAGTACAAATGAGAGAAGGCTTGAGGCCAGGCTATCGAGTGATGAACTCAGTTCTGATAGAAATATAATCTTGTAGGAATTGATATGAAGCAACGGCTGTAGAGGTAAGCTGGAGTAATGACATGCTATATCATAAGCAGAAACCTGGTGCGATTTATGAAGCATCCAAAAAAATAGAATGAGGTGAGCCCAAATGAATGAAGGTAGTCGAACTGAATCCAAAGCGAGAGGTAATATGCGCAGGATGGCATCAACATAGGCAAAGGAGAAGGAACAGGATGTGGCAACCAGCCCCTGAAGAAAATGTAGCCAAGACAGCGGGCAGGATATGAGAGAGAGGTGGTTGATTCCAGTAGGAGAAATCCAGCTAGACCCAAGAATGACTGCTTGGCAGAAATCAAGCGATGTAGTCCTTTGACAATGCACAGGAATCCATCAGCTGGAAAGGACATAATCATCCGAAGTCTGAGATGGAGATAACTGAAGAAGTGGAATCCAATGAAGCAGCAGTGCTACATGCCCGAAGTAGGTAGAGCACAAGCAGGTGAATGAAAGTTCGTCAGAGATGCTAACCAAGTCCTGGAAAGAAGCAGCAGGAATTCCATGACTGAGGCGACAGGGCAAAACATCCAAGACAGCAACTCCGGAAGCCACTGAATGAGCCCTGAGGCAATCGAAAGACGATGGAGAATGAGGACCATCCAAGGAGTCGGAGAAGCAGGAGTCACCAGACATGTAGGGGATCACAGGGAGATGGTATCTAATGTCCCAAAAGGGAAAGCATCAGGGAGTTCATGGCCGAAACAGCAGAAGCAGGTAGGCAGATGTAGAATGGAATCCCTGGGTCTGAGCTGGGCGAGGCCGAAGGAGAACAGAAGTAGGTGAACCTCCCAGCCTGAAGGGCAAAGGCAGGTCAGAAGAAATGAGTATGTAGGTAGACCTCCCAGCTGACAGGCAAAGGCAGGTCATAGAAACAGGAATTAGTAGGTAAACATCCCAGCCCAATGGGCAAAGGCAAGGCACAGAAGCAGGCGAATAGTATGGAAATCTCCCATTCCAATGGGCAAAGGCAGGTCAGGAATCAGGAATTAGTAGGTAAGCCTCCAAGCCCGATGGGTGAAGGCAGGGCACAAAGCAGATGAGAAGCATGGAAACCTCCCAGCCCGACGGGCGAAGGCAGGTCGAGTTGAATCTGAACCAGATCCAGAGAAATGGAGAACTGAAGACAGATGGAATTGAAACATGAAGGGGAATAGAGCAAGCATCCATAGGTAAACTTCCAAGATTGAAATTGATGTGCAGGTTGAAACGGCAGGAGAGTGGAATCCATGTTGAATAATTTGGAAACGACAAGTTGCAGGAAAGATAATCCAGAAATTCCATGAGGAGCATAGGGAACTCAAACGATGAGTAGCATGAACTGAACAATCCAAAGCAAGGAAGTCATCTCAGAGAGACTAATTCACATCTAAGTCAACAGCAGCGAAGAGGGAAAATGGTACACTGAAGTCCGAAGGCAGTAGAGTTAGAGAATCCAGGCAGGAATTGAAAGCAGTAGATCCAAATCAATGCAGCATGTCGGCAGGAAGCATCCAAGAGCAGAAGAGGGTGCCTAATAAGCGGGGAGATACTGAACGAGTACTTGAATGCTGGAAGGCAATGTATGCTGAATACATGTAGGTGTCAGTGGAATATTGGCTGAAGTACATCGTAGCGAGGTACAAGTGGCGTAAATGCCGTAATTGAGATATACAAGTGAGGCCTTTAGAAGTTCGAGTACACATAGTGGACAGATTCCAGACAATTAGTAAAGAGCCGGAGGCAGGAACGCGATGAGTAGGGTGAGCAAGAGTGGCCAGTTCCAGATAATGTTGATGAGTCCAGGTAATGGCTGAAATATGAAATAGGAGAAGAAATACGTCCAGGCACAGGAAGGAGATCATGTGCAGTCTGTCTCTATGGATGAGAGACATGGAAATAGCTCACAAGGGAGAGGGAGTGAAGGCATTAAAACTGGCAGCCTTCCACATAGTGCACAGAATAGAATGATTAGGTAGGAGAATGTCCCCAGACCTCATGGAAAGTGTAAGCAGGAAAGCACCTACGGTTGAGCTCCAATACTCAGTTTGTAATAATTGAACAGTAATATAAGCACAGAAGCCTGCCCAGCAGCAAGCAAATGAATGACATATAACGGCTAGGGTAAAGATGCCAAAGGCTACCTCCCCACACAAAAGAGAAGCTTGTGACAGTGGGCCAGGTTCCTCAATCCATTCAGTGGTTGTAGTAAGGATATCCAAGAAACAGGTAAGGGCAGCACAATAAGATGCACAGTAATCGTGCCAGTATTGGAAGTGCAACAACAGAGCATAAGCAGCCACTCAGTATCCCAGAACCAAGAGAAATTCCAATGGATAGCCGGATTACTTGAAGGATGCAACGGTAAGTGCAAGGAAGACAGTAAATATCTGATGCTGTGTTGCCTGTAGTGAATGCTTATCGTCATAAGGGTCCTGACCTGATCTCCGGTGGCTCAACGTCAGAAGAAGTACGGACGTGCAGGCAAGAAGGAATGGCTGTAGGAGGTACCAAGCGGGACAGAACATGGAGAAGTGCTGGAGCAATGGAGGTAGGCTCAGGGAAGCAGCAGACAGTAGCAGGGTCGCAGCTGCGTATCGGAAGCAATCGGGGAGATCAGGCAGGAGAGTCCAGTAGTGAGTCGGCAAACACTAAAGCAATGCAAAACAGAAACAGAATTTTGTTACATGGAGAAGTAGAGGAGTTGGGCAGCAAACAGCAGTGAGGTACGAGCACCCGGTCCATGCTATGCTGGTTCATAGTATGCGAGTGGAAGCGTGCAGCAGGAGAAGGAGCTTTGGAGAACAAGGACGCCAGGTGCGGAAAACCAACTGTTGGTAAGGCGGGAGCAGTGGCGGTCGAACTCAGGCAAAAGGCCCCCCCGAAATAACAGAAAGCAGACAGAGGAGGAAGCAGGGTGGGAGGAGCAGAAATGGGAAGGGGGGGAGCGAGGAGTACAAGACAGGGAGCAGGAGGCAGATGAGGAGGGGGGAACCAACCATGTCAATGACAAGAGAGTGCAACTCACTCTAAGTAGAGGTGGAAGTCAGATAATTAATTTAAATAGGCTGTGGGGGGAGGAGCTCTTCCCCCACATAATTACAAGCAAGCCTTTCGATTACAGAAGGGTCTCTGAAGTGGACACAAAGCAATGCTTGGATACTTTTAGGATTGCTGTAATAATACAGATTTAGTTGTTCTGTTTATTTCTCTAACTGAGCTAAGTGGTGAGCTATGCTGTTATGCTTGCTATAATAATACAATGGGTGTCTTGGGGAGAGGGGTTCTTAGTTCTTAGGCATGGTACTTTCACTTCCAAATAACTAAGCAGCACACATAAGCAAGCAACATTCGGCATTGACAAATGCTTGTTTAATAACTACCTTTGCCAAAATTACTTTTCTTCACTCCTGGTTCAACCAAGCTTTCCTTGCTGCCTTTTGATTGGCTAGTATTTGTTGACTGGGTATCATTTGCTGCAACAGACAAAAAGATGGGATTGCAGAAGACGATAAGGACTCGGAGAATGAGGAAGCTGTCACAGCGAAAGAGGATGCACCATTTCTGTCTTTTTGACTTTTTTATAATGATGCTAGAAGCTTGTTTATCAGATCCGCTCACTTCCATCTTGATTTTTAATATTGTTTAATAAGTCTTAAAATTCAAATAACATTTGCTGATTAAGAGCTAAGCCAACTCACTTCCAAGACAAACCACAGTATCTTCCTCAGTTACCTTGGAAAATACAAAAACAAGAAAGTGACACTCCAAGGCAACACAGCTATGGCATATAAGGTGCTCACAAACTTTATTTTTGCCTTAATCCAAGGTGCAAAAGAAAGCAGGGATGAAAGCTATACCCCAGCACTTTACCTCAATCCCATGAGGAGAAGGGACAAACAGCAATAATTTAGCATTCAATTTTTAGTCACAATTTATGAATAATTCATTTCATGCACTTTAAATGGGCATTTAAGAGACCTTGCTAACAAAGAGTTACTATTTATCAGTTGAGCAAATGACCCTTAATGTACTAACTGCTGATGTCAAAAGGTAGCTTTTCTGATGAAAAAACTTTTTGTTAGTTTAGTATATAACTTGTTAGCAGTCTAGTCTTTCTTTGAAAGTACATATTTATTGTGATTTTGTGAAATAAAAGTTTCTGGAATTAAAATGATGTATTAACTTGTGTGTGGAGCACCAATTTTTTGCATTTTTTTTGTATTTTCTTTCTGCACTTATTTAAGCCATTTTTCATTGGAGAAGCTCCCTTGGACTGCACAAAGGAAAAATGGTCCTGCTTGTGATGGAAGTGGTTGATGAAACAGCAGACAGGGAATACTACAGTATGCAGACTCCAAGGTCTGCTGCCTCCCTTCTATAAAGGGTTGACATGTGATGCAAGCATTAACAAGCTCTGTATCAGCAATTTGTTTTTTAGACTACACAAAAGAAAAATGGTCCTGTGCTTGTGTGAAAATGGCTGGTGACACTGCAAACAGGAGCTACTGTGCAACTGCCAATGGCTGCCCCTTCCCTCAAAGTGCTTTACATGTGACATTGATACAAGCCTTCACCAGCTCTGCATGCAAAATGTATTTTTTTATTGTACTACACATAAGAAAAATGGTCTTGTGCTTGTGTGGAAAATGACTAGTGGCACTACAGACAGTGGGTACTATGCAAGTGCCAAGGGCAGCCCCTTCCTTCCAAAAGGCTTTACATGTGGTGGTGACACAAGCCTTTACAAGCTCTGCTTCAGTGCTTCAGCAATTTATTAGAGTACACAAAGGAAAAATGGTCTTGTGCTTGCATTGAAAGTCACTGGTGACACTGCAGACAGGGGCTACTATGCAAATGTCAAGGACTGCCCCCTCTCTCCAAAAATGCTTCACATGTGACACATGCCTTTACAGGCACTGCTTGCAGAATTTATTCATGCATTTATTTATTTGGCTACACAGAAGAAAAGTGCTCCTGTGCTTGTGTGGGAAACAGCTGGTGATGCTGTAGACAGGGGCTACTATGCAACTGCCATAGCCTGCTTCTCCCTCCAAATAGGGTTCACACATGATATAAACATTTACCAGCTCTGCCTGTGCTTTTTTTATTTTTTATTGAACATCAAAAAAGAAAAATGGTCCTGCTTGCATGGGAAATGGCTGGTGATGCTGCAGACAGGGGCTACTATGCAGCTGCCAAAGGCTGCTCCTTCCCTTCCTTCACATGTGACACAAGCCTTTACTAGCTCTGCTTATATTTTATTGGATTACACAAACAAACAAGCATTTGTCAATGCCGAATGTTGATTGCGTTGGTCTGTTGAGCTCGCTCAGAGGCCCTCTGTCACTGGCTCAGTCTGTTTGTCCCAGTGTTGCAGGCTGCTCTTTTGTAGTGGGCTGCTGCCTGCATTGGCACCTTGTTCTGCTGAGGAAGAAATACGCAGCTGTCCCAACAGAGCTCCATTGAGGTGGCTCACTCCCCCCTCTCTGATTCGCTCATTCTGTTTCTCCTGGTGCTGCAGGCTGCCCTTTTGTACTGGGCTCCTGCTTGTGTTGGTGGCTTTTTCTATCCACAAAGAAATCCACAGCTGTCCTGACAGAGCCCGTAGAGATCGCTCACTCTGCCTGTCTCACTCACTCATTCTGGTTCTCCTGGCACTGCAGGCTGCCCTTTTGTACTGGGCTCCTGTCTCTGTTGGTGCCTTTCTCTGCCCACAAAGAAATGTGCAGCAGTCCCGACAAAGCTCAGTTGAGCTTGCTCACTCCTCTTCTCTCACTCGCTCATTCTGTTCTGCCAGCGCTGCAGGCTGCCCTTTTCTACTGTGCTCCTGCCTGCATTGCTGCCTTCTTATGCCCACAAAGAAATCTGCAGGAGTTACAATACAGCTCTGTTGAGCTTACTCACTCGCTCATTCTGGTTTTCCTGCCACTGCAGGCTGCCCTTTCGTACTGGACCCCTGCATGCATTGCTGCCTTTTTCTGTCCACAAACAAAGCTGCAGCAGTCCCAACAAAGCCCCGTTGAGCTCACTGACTCCCCATCCCTCAATCGCTCTTTCTGTGTCTCCTGGTGCTGCAGGCTGCCCTTTGTACTGGGCTCCTGCCTGCATTGGTGGCTTTTTCTGGCCAGAAAGAAATCTGAAGCAGTCCCAACACAGCTCCATTGAACTCACTCACTCACTCCCCCTCTGTAACTCTTGCATTCTGTTTCCACCGGCGCCGCAAGCTGGCTATTTGTACTGGGCTCCTGCCTGCGTTGCCACATTTTCTGCCCACAAAGAAATCTGCAGCAGTCACACTAGAGCTCCATTGAGCTCGCTCACTACCACCCTGTCACTCGCTCATTCTGTTTCTCTTGGCACCGCAGACTGCGCTTTTGTATGGGGCTCCTGACTGCATTGGCACCTTTGTCTGTCCACAAAGAAATCCGCAGCTGTCCCGACAGAGCTCTGTTGAGGTCGCGCAGTCTCCATCTCTCATCACTCATTCTGTTTGTCCTGGTGCTGCAAGCTGCCCTTTTGTATGCAGCTCCTGCTTGCACTGGTGCCTTTTTCTGCCCACAAAGGAATCCCAACAATCCTGATAGAGCTCTGGTGAGCTGACTAAGTCCCCTTGTCTCACTCGCTCATACTGTTTCTCCCACTGCTGCAGGCTGGCCTGTTGTACTGGGCCCCTGCCTGTATTTTTTTTGCAGTTAATCTTTTTATTGACGTATTTAAAAGATAAACAAACAACAAGTAAACCCTATAACAATACTGTATAAGGTTATATAAATGATAAACTTAGTAACATAACATCTAACAAAGGAGATATAATAATTATGGGTTAATGACCTAAACTAGACATTTACAATATTATAATGAAAAAGAAAAGGCTTAGCAATACATAATATAGAGTAAAAATAGAAGAAGTAGAAGGTGAAAGAGGAGATATGAATAGTCATAGTTGTACATTGCTACAATGTATATATTGTTAGAGTACTACTAATGCTTATATGGAAAAGATTAAGAATAACAAGAGAATAAGAAGAGATAGCAAAGAGAAAGAGAGTATCAAGTAAGTAGAGAAAAAAGCGAGACCACAATCTGAGTTAGTGGAGGCCATGAATAGGAGGGGAGAGTGAGAGATATTATATAAAGTATTACAATCCAAACTTTAAGTGCCAAAATGGCTAGATGAATCTAAATATTTAAAATATTCCTGCCAACATTTATTATACATGCTGAGTTGGTCGAGAGAAATGTGTGTCATATGATCCAGGGGTGCATATTGAGATAAATCATTAAGAATATCAGGGAGAGTGGGGATTATATTAGATCTGCAATACATAAGTATACTACGTTTAGCTAGAAGAAAAAGTATGGTTAACCATCTGTTCAAGGATTGGGGAATATTATAGGGAAGAGGTTCAAAAATACCATGTATACAGTGTTTGGGATCTAATACAAAGGGTTGACCAGTCACTTTCATTGCAAATATTTAAATATGCTAAAAGTTTCATATGGAGGGACAATCCCATAAAATATGAAGTAAATCGCCATTAGGCGAGTTACAACGCCAGCAGTTGTCATTATCCGTTAATCCCATTTTAAGCAATACATTTGGGGTCCTATACCATAAATGAAGAATTTTAGTCTGAATGAGTGAGCTACATTTATATTTAAAAGATTTGTGGCAAGAAAGCCAACACCTATGCCATTGCTCATATGTAATGTTATAGTGTAACAAGTTGCTCCATTCATTTTTTGCACTAATGGACTGGTCCGGTAGTGATTCTCTAATAACTTCATATATGACACTATTTAATTTACATGTTGTTTTTATCCATTTGGAGATGTATTGATCATGTAAGGATTGATTTGCAATAAGTGAGATAAAATTAGTGCATGCTGTACGAAGCTGTAGATATTTTCAAAAGTCCTGGCGGGGAAGATTCCATTGAGTGCTTAGATCAGAATAGGGTTTTATTCTTAAGGTATGGGGTTCAAGTATGTCTCTTAAAAGTATGCCTCTATTTTTCCAGGATCGACAGTAGATTGGATGGTTATCGAGAGATATTTGGCTATTTCCCCAGATAGGGGTATAAGCAAGAGGGGTAGGATTTGATTTGAGATGTTTATGAATTATTTTCCAGTAAAACATGGATGGTACTTTAGTGGGGTGAGATTTTAACTTAGAGGGGATGGGACTATAAATAAAATAGGTAGCAATGTTGTTAGCACAAAGAGAGGCTTCCATATTAACCCATAAAGGTGAATTGGCGTCAGACTGAGTAAACCATTTGATAGTCTGGGCAGCTCAAAAAGCCCAAAAGTAGGCCTGAAACCAAGGGCGGTCAAATCCACCTCTTGACCAGTGTGATCTAAGTTTATTATGACTAAATCGGGGGATTTTACCTTCCCAAATAAAATTACCTATTAATTTATCTATTTTGGTGAGGAAGCAAGAAGGACGTTTTAGAGGTATATTAGAAAAAAGATACAGTATTTTTGGAGCTATTTTCATTTTAATAGCAGAAATTTTCCCATTAAAGGTAAGATTAAGCAATTTCCATCTATCAAATATATTTTTTAATGTTAGTAAAGGAGAAAAATTATCATCCCAAACTTTATCCACTGATGGGATGATCTGGATACCTAAATATGAGATACCTTGGGGAGCCCAGCGGAAGCCCAGAGGATCATTGATGTAAGATTTACAGAGGGTGTTTAATGGTAGCGTTTCAGATTTTTTAAGATTTAGAGCTAGTCCCGAGATAAAGGTGAATTCGTTAAGAAGTTTAACTAAAGGTTGTCCTGAAGATTGGAGATTTTCTAGGAGAATAAGAAAATCATCTGCATAAGAGAGTGAAGTGTAGCGAGAGTTACTGAAAGGGATGCCTTTAATTATGCAGGATTGATGAAGAGCTGCAGAGAGAGGCTCCATGGCAAGTATAAACAAATATGATGATAAGGGGCAGCCCTGCCTAGTGCCTCTTGCAAGATGGAAGGAGGGGGATAAAGTTGTGTTAGTCAGAATTGGAGCAGAAGGGAGAGTGTACAGTAATTTTATACAAGTGTAGAAATTGTTAGTAAAACCAAAATGTGATAAAACTTTGCATAAATAGTTCCAATTAGGGGAATCAAGTGCTTTCTCAAAATCAATAGCTATAGCCGCGGCTGGTGATTTAAGAGTTTTTGCTTTGTAGATTAAATTAAACAAGGAACAAAGTTGATCAGAACCAGTTCTATGTTTAATAAATCTGGCTTGAGAAGGATGGATGAGTTTTGAAATTAATGAATCTAAGAGAAGGGTTAATAACTTAGCAAAGATTTTTCCATCTGTATTGAGCAGTGATATCGGTCTGTAACTTGAGGGAAGAGAAGGATCTTTATCTTTTTTTGGTAAGACGGTAATAATAGCCTTGGTCATAGTATGGGGTAGTTTACCATTGGAAAATGCTTCCAAATAGACCTTAAGAAGTAATGGGCAAAGAGTACCAGATAGGGATTTATGGAAATCGACAGGGAAACCATCACTTCCAGGGGATTTACCATTTTTTAAAGATGATAGTGCTGTTTGGATCTCTTGTAGGGTAAAGGATTCATCCAGTATGGCCATATCTTGATGAGAGAGGTGAGGAAGATTCAGTTTATCGAGAAATTCATGTATTTGATTGGAAGAACTGGAATTTGGATGAGAATATAGTTGCTGGTAGAAAGAATGCATAATATGATTTATTGTAAGGTTGTCTGTATAAATTTGGCCTGATGTGTCGTTCAAACCAGCAATATATCTCTCCATCTGCTGAGTTTTAAGCTGATAAGAAAGCAACTTTCCACATCTGTCTCCTTGTTCCCAATAGCGATGTTTAAGCCTTAAAAGGGCAAGTTCAGCTTTCCTGGATATTAATTCATTTATTTTAATTCTTAATTGAAGAATTTCAAGATGTAATGGTGAGTTGTGATTGGGTTTTGTTTTATAGTACTGAGTTTCTTTTCTTTAAGAATTCTCTAAATTTGATAGTTGTTCTCTCTTAGCTTTTCCTATGAGCTGCAGAAACTAATAATTTTGCCTCTAATTGTTGCTTTTAATGCTTCCAAACTGTGCCTTGAGATACCTCAGAGGTATCATTAAATGAGGAAATTCTCGAATCTGGGCTGTAATCCAAGGAATAAATTCTGGGTCCCTCAGTAAAAGTGGATCTAAACACCAAGAAGTAGATTTAGAGGAAGGTGGACCCCAAAGTAGATGTAAACTTATAGGAGAGTGGTCTGATATGGTAATTGGAAGGATGTCTGTATTAATAGTTTTTTCTGTAATAAGAGGGGATGAAAGCCAATAATCAGTATGGCTGTAAGATTTGTGTAATGGGGAATAAAATGTATAGTCACGCTGTCTAGGGTGGGAAAGTCTCCAGATGTCAGAAAGGCCCAGATCTTTCATTAGCAATTTCAAGGCTTTAATGCTTCATGGACGAGCATCATATTATTTATTACTTCTATCTAGGTGTGCTTCTAAGGTTAAATTAAAATCCCCACCCATAAGAATAGGTGTGTTGTTGTTGTTATTAATTATAATTTGTTGAGCCAAGTTATGAAAAAATTCAGGGGAATCAGAGTTAGGGGTGTAAACATTAACTAACATAAAAGTACCTGCAGAGGAAGATAATTGAATTATAATCCATATACCGTCCGAGTCCGTAATAGTTTTCTTTGGGATCCAATTAAGGGACTTATGTAATAAAATAGTGACACCTCATTTTTTAGAGGAGGCAGAGGATGCAAATATTTGACCTACCCAATCCTTTTTAACCTGTCAACATCCTCTGACATAAGTTTAGTTTCTTGTGAGAAAGCAATATGTGTTTTATGCTTCTTGAGGTAGGTAAGTATTTGTTTATGCTTACAAGGAGAATTGAGTCCCTTAACATTCCATGAATGCAATATCAAATCACTCATCATAGTAAGCAGTAAAATAGGAAGTTACAAATCGGAAGAAGGGACTCATAAAAAACTAAGTCAGAGAGTGTCAAAGGTTCTAAAGGCAAATGAGTAGGTTGTACAAATGTGAGCAGGATCCTTAGAATATATAGATTCAGAATAATATGATAAATATGTCTATTGAGTCTCACTAAGAAGAAATACAGGAATAAAATAGAGAGAATATTCATAGAAACAACTAAAACTTGTATATTACAGTAAGAACATTTATGAAGTGTAGAGAGATAGAAGTCGGTACACATACCTGAGACTCTCTCGCCACACTACTAGGCATGTAAACACATAGAAAAAACTTAAGAAAAGGCAACACACAATATTCATAAGCAAGGCCACTGATTTACGATGAATAAAACATTGAAATTCCATTTTCAATACTTCAGATTCCAGAATTGCACCGGTTATTGTTATTCTAATTTCCGGATTTTACCGGGATTCTGCTGTCATTCTTTTAGTATGTGTATAAATAATCAGAATAAAAGAAGGCTTAATATACAGAGCATTAAATAAAGCAAATTGAAAATAGTTTAGGAAGCAATTATAAAAAAAAAATACAAGTTTTGTACAATTACTGATCTAGTATAAAATGGCAGATTCCATGAAATCTTTGTTTTTACCGGTGTTCAGCCAGCCCTAATTCCGGAATTTTACCAGGTTTTCCGTTAAAAACCGAGAAACAGTGGCCTTGTTCATAAGTTATTAACTATGTGTAACAATATCTTATAAGTAATTATTATGACTAGCACTCAGATAGTTAAGCTAGAACCCTGGGAAAAGCCAATATGCATCATACCAAACAATGCAAAAAACATTTTTAAAGTAATAATAAAACCAGACACAATAATCATGTTGAACAATATCAAATTAGTTCAACAGAAAAGGATAATATGCCAATATAATATCACATATCCCTAAACAACATAATCAAAAGGTAAAGGCTTATAAGACATATAAACATCCACATGAGCTTATTAAAGAATGGATATGTGATATATGTGTGCTATTAGCTTAAAGTAGTAGGCGAACTAAAAAAATATATATAAACAACCACATGTAAATATATATGTATAGCACTTGCCATAAAGTGAAAATAAATCTTTCATTGTAGTAAAGATACATGGCATTATGTTATGTTTTATGTTTCACTTTTTTATTTTACTGATAAACTGATAGCTAGTAGCACACCTATGGGCCTGGGAAAAACCTAAAAGAGAGAAAAAAAAATATATCCCCTAAGTTTCAAACGTGATTTACAGCCTTGATACGTCCAAACTGGCTGAGTGTGAAAGCACTAATAGGTTAAGATAGGCGTTGCATTTGAACAAAAGAAAAAACGAAAAAAAGAGTGAGCAAAAGTGATACTAAAATGAAGGGCTTCACATAAATGTTCACACACAAAATCAGAAACACATGGCAAACAATGAGCCTTACAGTTCTGCACCCAATATACAGTGATAATTGCGTTGATCTTCTGTCTCCCCTAGTTTTCTTTTTTTCAGGGGGTTTAAGGAATCAGTCATCAGATTTGCCCAGAAGGAAATAGGGAAATTAAATATAGACCTCAGATTTATGAGAGCATCAGTCAGTGGCTCCTAGACTTCTTCACAAAGTGCTCCTCGAAGGTGATATAGAAACATTTTGAAGTGGAGCACACCTGTTAGATAGCACAAGCGGAGTAAAAGAACCAACATGTTTACAGATTCCAAGTAAAAAACGATGAAGAAATGATATTCCAGCATTGCTAATGACTCGTATATAGAAAGCTGGCAAAATTCCTTTCATATTCATATACGTAGAGGCTTGGGTGGGAGCTATTGGATTAAATGTAAATTATGCAGGTTTCTCTGAGTTCCTGTCCAGTTTCATAGGCGATAGCAGGAAAAAGCATCGAACCTCCTAGGAGGGATTCGGGGGCATTAATTAGATTTAATGCATCACAATTAACAGATGTGACGGGTGCATTCCAAGGTATGTTGGGAGATGCAAATGCGCTACATGTAAGCAAAAAAAGGGAGAAACTCAAAATACAGCCCCTAAAAATTCAATGCGATTTATTGCCTTACTCAGTCCAAACTGGCTGGGAGTAATAGTATTGCATACTTTAATGTGAAATTACGGGGGTTTAACATATATATCCGCAAATGCTGTCAAGACCTAATATCAGTCAATGCTTGTAATGATTATTCATCTGAGAAGCAGTATTATGGATTCTGTTCTTTAGTTTCCCCTTTCTTTTCTTTTTGGGAGGTTCTCCTGTTTTGGATGAGGAACTAGATACCAGCTCTGCCCATGAGGAATCAGGTGAATTGATATTAGGCAGAGCATTCACATGGGTATCAACAGGTGGATCTAAGTCATCTTCTCGAAGTTCTTAGAGAGAAGAGAGTAAATCTTCACAAAGTGGAGTATATTTGTTAGCTAACACAAGAGGAGTGGAGAAATCAACATGTTTTTCGGTTTGCAGATCCGACGTTGAAGGAGTATCATTCAAGCAGCACAAGCGATTAGAATGCAGAGATTGAACAGACTTTTTTTTCTTGTATGCATGTTGAAACTCTAGCAAGAGCTGACATATTAATTGTGGTTTGTGCAGGCTTCTCTATAGTTTTTAGATTTGTTTCAAAGACGTTCACTGGAGATTGTTGGACCTCTTGGAAGGAATTCGGATCAGTATTTAAATCGACTGCAGCACACTCAACAGGTATAGTATGTGTAGTCTGAGGTATATTAAGGAAAGTTGATAAAGCTTCAGGTGTGTGAAAGTCTTTAAATGAGTCATTCAGAAATAGATGCATTGTGGCTGGGTAGCATAAAGCAAATTTAATACCCTGCTGATGCAAAACAGTTTTGATAGCATTATAAAGGCTGCGTTTATTAGATAGTTCTTTTGAGAAATCTTAAAAAATTGATATTTTATGATCCTGCCATATAAGCGTACCCACTTGCCTTGCTTTTGAATAATTAATTCTGTGTGTGCATAGTTCAGGAATCTGGCGATGATGGGCCTTGGTTTTTGAGTTGGACCAGGCCTTGGGCTTAGAGTATGATGAGATCTCTCAATAGTGAGGTCTTGGTCGGGTGGAAGTTTAAGCAACATTGGAAGCACATGTTTCAGAAGTGCACTGGTATCTCCGAGTTCTGCACCTTCAGGAAATCCCAGAAATCTAAGATTGTTATGTCTGTTTCTGTTTTCAATGTCATCAATTTTATCCTGAAGATTTTTTATAATTCTATCCTGCTCCCTGATTGTAGCTTTCAGATCCATAATAGAGCCTTCATTTTAAATTGTTTTAGATTCTGTAGCAGAGATTTTTTGGTCAAGCAATTGTACATTAGTAACATTTTGCCGTGAGGTTATTTTTAAGTCATTTAACTCAATGATTAATTGCTGAAACATTTACTCAGTTCTGTTGAGAGAGCTGCTTTGCGAAGATTGGTCGGCCATTATTGCAGGCCAGAAATAGAGCAACTGTCTGATTGCAGATATAAAATTCTCTAACTGTGAGAAAGCAAAAATACTATACCAGAGCTGAGCTTTGATGCAGGTAGAATATAGACCCAGTATTTGGCAGAGAATGAATGTCTGAGTAGAAGCGGATGGATGATGATAGTCGGTGAACCAAGGAGTAGCAGAATTAAGCAGCCATCTTCAGCTCAGCCAAGCCACGTCCCTCTCCCCTGCCTGTATTGACACCTTTTTCTGCCCACAAAGAAATCCGCAGCAGTCCTGACAGCACTTCGGTGAGTTCGCTCACTTCCCCTCCCTCACTTGCTCTCTCGTTCTGTTTCTCCCAGTGCTGCAGGCTACCCTTTTGTACTGGGCTCTTGTGTTGGGGCCTTTGTCTGCCCACAAACAAATCTGCAGCAATCCTGACAGAGCTCAGTTGAGCTCGGTCACTCCTCCCTCTCACTCGGTCGATCTTAATCTGTCACAAACACTGATTTCCCAGAGTGACCATGCTATTGCCTGGCAGGATTGCAAAAACATACTGTAGCCAGGATGTGAAAAATGACATCTGTCGTGTTCATAAGGAGCTGTGGAAAAATGCCATTGTTGAAAATGTGGCATGACAGTGTTACAAATTTGTGAAGTAACAAGGGTGCGTGGAAACAGTTCAGTGCATGCTGGTAACACAGTCATGTTATGGCAGTCCCGACAAAGCTCCATTGAGCTCGCTTACTCCCCTTCTCTCACTCACTCATTCTGTTCTGCCAGTGCTGCAGGCTGCTCTTTTCTACTGGGCTCCTGCCTGCGTTGCTGCCTTCTTATGCCCACAAAGAAATTAGCAGGAGTTACAATACAGCTCTGTTGAGCTCACTCACTAGCTCATTCTGGTTTTCCTGCCACTGCAGGCTGTCCTTTTGTACTGGGCCCCTGCATGCATTGCTGCCTTTTTCTGCCCACAAACAAATCTGCAGCAGTCCCAACAAAGCCCCATTGAGCTCACTGACTCCCCCCTCCCTCACTCGCTCATTCTGTGTCTCCTGGAGCTGCAGGCTGCCTTTTTTACTGGGCTCCTGCCTGCATTGGAGGCTTTTTCTGACCAGAAAGAAATCTGAAGCAGTCCCGACACAGCTCCACTGAGCTCGTTCACTTCCCCTCTGTCACTCTCACATTCCGTTTCTGCTGGCGCTGCAAGCTGGCTATTTGTACTGGGCTCCTGCCTGTGTTGTCACATTTTCTGCCCACAAAGAAATCTGCAGCAGTTACAGTAGAGCTCCATTGAGCTCGCTCACTACCTCTCTGTCACTCGCTTGTTCTGTTTCTCTTGGTGCCGCAGACTGTGCTTTTGTATGGGGCTCCTGGCTGCGTTGGCACCTTTGTCTGTCCACAAAGAAATCTGCAGCTGTCCCGACAGAGCTCTGTTGAAGTCACGCAGTCTCCCTCTCTCATCCCTCATTCTGTTTGTCCTGGTGCATTAAGCTGCCCTTTTGTATGTGGCTCCTGCCTGCATTGGCACCTTTTTCTGCCCACAAAGAAATCCCAGCAGTCCTGCTAGAGCTCCGTTGAGCTCACTAAGTCCCCTTGTCTCACTCGCTCATACTGTTTCTCCCACCGCTGAAGGCTGGCCTTTTGTACTGGGCACCTGCCTGTATTGGCGCCTTTTTCTGCCCACAAAGAAATCCATAGCAGTTCTGACAGTGCTTCAGTGAGTTCGCTCACTCCCCCTCCCTCACTCGTTCTCTCATTCTGTTTCTCCCAGTGCTGCAGGCTGCCATTTTTTACTGGGCTCTTGTGTTGAGGCCTTTGTCTGCCCACAAACAAATCCGCAGCAGTCCTGACAGAGCTCAGTTGAGCTAGGTCACTCCGCCCTCTCACTCTGTTGATCATAATCTGTCCCAAATACTGATTTCCCAGAGTGACCGTGCTATTGTCCGGCAGGAGTGCAAAAACATATTTTAGCCAGGATGTGAAAAATGACCGCTGTAGTGTTCATAAGGAGTTGTGGAAAAATGCCACTGTTGAAAATGTGGCGTGACAGTATTACAAATTTGTAAAGTTACAAGGGTGTGTGGAAACAGTTCAACGCAAGCTTGTATCATAGTCATGTTATGGAGTTTTGTCACCAAATTTTCAACATAGGGATTTTAGGACCTCTGCTCATGAACAGTGCCACTGTCAATTTCTTAATCTGTCCCAAACAGTGACTTCCCACAGTAACCACATTATTCTATGCCGGAACTGTGAAAACACATTTCATTCAGGATGTGAAAAATGACAGCTGTACTACTTATAAGGAGGTGTGAAAAAATGGCACTGTTGAAAATCTGGTGTGACAATATTACAAATCTGCGAAGTTAAAAGGGTGCGTGGAAAGTGCGCAATGCACACTTGTAACATAGTCATTTTATGGAGTATGGTTACCAAATTTTCAACATAGGCATTTTAGGACATCTACTCATGAACAGTGTCACTGTCATTTTCTTAATCTGTCCTGAACACTGATTTCCCACAGCGACTGCACCATTCTGCGTCGGAACTGCGAAAACACATTTCAGCCAGGATGTGAACAATGACAGCTATACTACTCACAAGGAGGTATGACAAAATCCCAATGTTGAAAATCTGGCATGAAAATATTGTAAATTCACGAAGTTACGAACGTACATAGCAACTGCGCAATGCACGCTCATAAAACAGAAATTTTTTGGATTTTCTCAACCAAATTTGCAACATAGGCTTCTTGAGAGCCCACCTCATGAACACTGGCACTGTCATTTCATTAATCGGCCCCGAAGAGTGATTCCGCACAGTGACCGTGAAACCACCTTAGGGGCGATTAATGCCATGACAGTTCAATAATTCATGAGGAGGGTCCAAAAACCTGTTGAAAATTTGGTGGAAAAATCAAAAATGCCGAGATATACTACAGTTGAAAAAACCCTATGTATTACATTATACAGCTTACGGCATTTCCTCAGTTCGCGGTCAGCCTTGAAGAGTGCAGACATGTTTCGGTCCAGCGAAGATCATCGCGCGAGCTCCAGAGGTAAGTATGGGGTGAGGGGTGTTGGAAGCAGGGTGTGCAGTGGGTGGGTGTGGGTTGTGGGAGGGCCAGGAGACTACAGGAGCATTTCCTTTTTCAGGTAATAAAAAGAAAAAACATTGCGGAACCGTTTTAGCTTTACAGGGGCATGTGGCACACTGGGATGGGCTCCTAGCATGCCACAGGACTCTCTTCTTTGAGAGCAACTGTAGCCAATGGGATTAGGCACCCCATCCAGACCAAGCAACAAAAGGGCATGTGGCACACTGGGGTGGGCTCCCAGTGTGCCACCGGACCTCATTTTGGGGGAGGCAGCTGTAGCTGATAGAGTTAGGCACCCCCATCGGCAAAAACAACAGAGCGAAATGTTTTCTGCCGGCGGATTGGGCACCCATTGGCAGACAATAAAATAGGAAGTACATTATGCCGACGGGGAGTGGGCTCCCCTGTCGGCAAATAAACATGGGGGGGGTAAAACATTGTTTGTGAATACAGCGGCAAGCCGCTGCCATGTTCACATACAATATCAGGAGTCCTACATCTCGCCCTGCAATGATGGGTCATTCCCTCATTGCAACCGATGGTTGACGCTGCAATGACGAGTCAGCCCCTGATTGCAGCGGATAATTTTTTTAGAAAGTTGTGGTGTGCTGGCTGAACTAGTATCAGCAGCAGCATGCCACGGCATTGGGGGCTAGGGGACAAGCTTTTGCAGGCTGTGGGGGCATTGGGCACAACAGTGCCATGCCTCCACAACCTGCTTCTGGAGAAACCTGCTGCAACATGTTTCTTGCGCATGCGTGCAATCAACATAAAAATGGTCCTGCTTACGTGAGAAATGGCTGGTGACACTCCAGACAGGGAATACCTTTTGAAGGGTTCACATGTGACACAAGCGTTTAACAGCTCTGATTCAGCAATTTATTTTTTTTATTGGTCTACACCAAACAAATGTGGTCCTGTGCTTGTGTGGAACATTGCTGGTGATACTGTGGACTGGGGCTAATGTATAACTGTCAAGGACTGTTTCTCCCCAAAAAAAGGATTCACATATGACATAAAATTTACTGGCTATGCTTATGCAATTTAGATGTATCTTTTTTTGGACTATACAAAAGAAAAGTGGTCTTGCTTGTGTATGAAATGGCTGGTGACCTGTAGACAGTGGCTACTATGCAACTGCGAAGGGTTGTCTCCTCCCTCCAAAAAGGCTTCACGTATGATGGTGATGCAAGCCTTTACCAGCTCTGCTTGCACAGTTTAATTTTTATTGGGTTACACAAAAGAAAAATGGTCCTGTGCTTGCATGGGAAATGGTTGATGGCGTTGCTGACAGGGGCTACAGTGCAACTGCCAAGAGCTGCCCTCCCTCCAAAAAAGGTTTTACACATGATGTAAATGTTTACCTACTCTTCTTGTGAAACTATTTTTTTTTTATTGTGCAACAAAATAGAAAATGGTCCTGCTTGCATGGGAAATGGCTGGTGATGCTGCAGATGGGGGATACTATGCAGACAACAAGGGCTGCCATCTCTCTTCTAAAAGGGTTCACATGAGATGCAAGCATTTACCAGCTCTGCTTCAGCAATTTTTCTTATTGGACTGCACAAAAGAAAAATGGTCCTGTGTTTGTGCGGAAAATGACTGGTGACATTGCAAGCATGAGCTATTATGCAACTTCCAAAGACTGCCCCTTCCCTCAAAGTGCTTTACATGTGACATTGACACAAGCCTTCACTGGCTCTGCTTGCAAAATTTATTGTTTTGATTGGACTACACATAAGAAACGTGTCCTGTGCTTGAGTGGGAAATGTCTGGTGGCACTGAAGGCAGGGGCTACTATGGAACTGCTAAGCACGGCCACTGCTCCAAAAAGGTTTTTATTATTTAAGTTTAGGATTAATACCTTTGAGTCCAGGATTCTTTTTCAAAGGTTCCAAGTCAGTCAAAGACAATATACAGAACATTAAAAACAAAGTACAAACATTGTCTCACATATGCCACATTGTACAGATAGATAGATCAGGTTTTACTTAATCTAGAGTTATATTAAAACACAAATCTACTGCTATAATTTAGCAGCACTGTTTGAGTGTGGTATTATTTAATATGAACTGCTGAGGACAGTCAATGGGGAAAACCCTTGCTGCCAGGGGTAGTGCAGATAAAACAGTCAGAGAACACTGAGGAGACTTCTGTAAGGAGACTAAGATTTGGGGGGGGGAGGAGTGGCCAAGTAGGCTTTGTCAGTAGCATGCAGCAGGAAATAAGCAGTGGGAGGAAGAGGAGAGTGCAGGGTGGGGAGGGTGTGGTGGGTGGGGTATTCTGCAACAAGACTTGCAGGGATGGGAGGAGGAAGAGTGGTCTTGGAGATGTGTGAAACAGGGGGGTGGATGCAGGCGTTAGGAGCAGGTAGAGATGGAGGAGGTTGGAGCAGGTTGTGCCCTTTGTGGTACACTAGGTAAAGCATCCACAGACCTTTTCAGATTCTAGGTGGGAACGAAGCCCTGCTTTGAACTGGCTAAGCTTGGAGTACTCAGTGAGGATAGCCGGTAGCTCATGGTACCACTTCGGACCCTGGAAGCAGAGAGTTTCTGGGTCAAACTAGTGTGCTTAAACAACACCTGGAGCCCTTCTTTAGTGACATTTCTGGTGTGTTTTGAGGGTTGTGCTTTTGTGAACAGTCTGGTAACAGACTCAGGCATAAGACCCAACATAGCTTTTTTTACCAGCATGCAGGTCTGGTAATGAATTCTAAGTTGGAGTGGGAGCCACTCTGTATCAGCATAGAAGGCACAGGAGTAGGTTCCGAGATCAACTCTTAGGGTCAGCCAGCAGGCCTTGTTTAGGAGAGTATTTACTCTTTTGAGAGCTGGCTCTGAGCCTGCCCCTTATATCGGTAGGCCATAGTCTACTGAGGCCAGGACTGAGCTGTTTGCAGTGAGTTTCAGTGCAGCGGGCATCATGGATTGTCTATGATGGTAAAGAACTCCCAGTTTCATGTTGGCAGTCTTGACAACATGATCAACATAATGGGAGAAATTGAGAATGTTGTCCAGGTGGATGCCTAAGTATTTAAAATTATACAATGGCAAGAAAGAATCCTGGCTCCTGATTGATCAGTTGGCCATCACAGCACGGATGTTATCCTGGCATAACATCCCTGCTGACCAACTAGATGATGATCTCATAGATAGTCTTGATGATTGCTTCCATCTTTTCTTAAAAAAATATTTTTAAATACTAAAAAAAATATTTAAAATTATTTTTTTCTGTATAAAACAACGAGCCATTGTATAACAGGAATAATGCCCTATCTAATATGAACTGCTGAGGACAGTCAATGGGGAAAACCCTTGCTGCCAGGGGTAGTGCAGATAAAACAGTCAGAGAACACTGAGGAGACTTCTGTAAGGAGACTAAGATTTGGGGGAGGGTGGCCAAGTAGGCTTTGTCAGTAGCATGCAGCAGGAAATAAGCAGTGGGAGGAAGAGAGGAGAGTGCAGGGTGGGGAGGGGTGTGGTGGGTGGGGTATTCTGCAACAAGACTTGCAGGGATGGGGAGGAGGAAGAGTGGTCTTGGAGAGGTGTGAAACAGGGGGGTGGATGCAGGCGTTAGGAGCAGGTAGAGATGGAGGAGGTTGGAGCAGGTTGTGCCCTTTGTGGTACATAGGAAAAGCATCCACAGACCTTTTCAGATTCTAGGTGGGAGTGAAGCCCTGCTTTGAACTGGCTAAGCTTGGAGTACTCAGTGAGGATAGCCGGCAGCTCATGGTACCACTTTGGACCCTGGAAGCAGAGGGATTTCTGGGGCAAACTAGTGTGCTTAAACAACACCTGGAGCCCTTCTTTAGTGACATTTCTGGTGTGTTTTGAGGGTTGTGCTTTTGTGAACAGTCTGGTAACAGACTCAGGCATAAGACCCAACATAGCTTTTTTTACCAGCATGCAGGTCTGGTAACGAATTCAGAGTTGGAGTGGGAGCCACACTGTATCAGCATAGAAGGCACAGGTGTAGGTTATGAGATCAGCTCTTAGGGTCAGCCAGCAGGCCTTGTTTAGGAGAGTATTTACTCTTTTGAGAGCTGGCTCTGAGCCTGCTCCTTATATCGGTAGGCCATAGCCTACTGAGGCCAAGACTGAGCTGTTTGCAGTGAGTTTCAGTGCAGCGGGCATCATGGATTGTCTATGATGGTATAGAACTCCCAGTTTCATGTTGGCAGTCTTAACAACATGATCAACATAATGGGAGAAATTGAGAATGTTGTCCAGGTGGATGCCTAAGTATTTAAAATTATATAATGGCAAGAACGAATCCTGACTCCTGATTGGTCAGTTGGCCATCTCAGCACGGATGTTATCCTGGCATAACATCCCTGCTGACCAACTAGATGATGATCTCATGGATAGTCTTGATGATTGCTTCCATCTTTTCTTAAAAAAATATTTTTAAATACTTAAAAAAAATATTTAAAATTATTTTTCTGTATAAAACAATGAGCCATTGTATAACAGGAATAATGCCCTATTTAATATGAACTGCTGAGGACAGTCAATGGGAAAACCCCTTGCTGCCAGGGCAGTGCAGATAAAACAGTCAGAGAACACTGAGGAGACTTCTGTAAGGAGACTAAGATTTGTGGGGAAGGTGGCCAAGTAGGCTTTGTCAGTAGCATGCAGCAGGAAATAAGCAGTGGGAGGAAGAGAGAAGAGTGCAGGGTGGGAGGGTGTGGTGGGTGGGGTATTCTGCAACAAGACTTGCAGGGATGGGGAGGAGGAAGAGTGGTCTTGGAGAGGTGTGAAACAGGGGGGTGGATGCAGGCATTAGGAGCAGGTAGAGATGGAGGAGGTTGGAGCAGGTTGTGCCCTTTGTGGTACATTAGGTAAAGCATCCACAGACCTTTTCAGATTCTAGGTGGGAGTGAAGCCCTGCTTTGAACTGGCTAAGCTTGGAGTACTCAGTGAGGATAGCCGGCAGCTCATGGTACCACTTCAGACCCTGGAAGCAGAGGGATTTCTGGGGCAAACTAGTGTGCTTAAACAACACCTGGAGCCCTTCTTTAGTGACATTTCTGAAGTGTTTTGATGGTTGTGCTTTTGTGAACAGTCTGGTAACAGACTCAGGCATAAGACCCAACATAGCGTTTTTTACCAGCATGCAGGTCTGGTAACGAATTCTAAGTTGGAGTGGGAGCCACTCTGTATCAGCATAGAAGGCACAGGTGTAGGTTATGAGATCAGCTCTTAGGGTCAGCCAGCAGGCCTTGTTTAGGAGAGTATTTACTCTTTTGAGAGCTGGCTCTGAGCCTGCTCCTTATATCGGTAGGCCATAGCCTACTGAGGCCAAGACTGAGCTGTTTGCAGTGAGTTTCAGTGCAGCGGGCATCATGGATTGTCTATGATGGTATAGAACTCCCAGTTTCATGTTGGCAGTCTTAACAACATGATCAACATAATGGGAGAAATTGAGAATGTTGTCCAGGTGGATGCCTAAGTATTTAAAATTATATAATGGCAAGAACGAATCCTGACTCCTGATTGGTCAGTTGGTCTCTCAGCACGGATGTTATCCTGGCATAACATCCCTGCTGACCAACTAGATGATGATCTCATGGATAGTCTTGATGATTGCTTCCATCTTTTCTTAAAAAAATATTTTTAAATACTTAAAAAAAATATTTAAAATTATTTTTTTCTGTATAAAACAATGAGCCATTGTATAACAGGAATAATGCCCTATTTAATATGAACTGCTGAGGACAGTCAATGGGGAAAACCCCTTGCTGCCAGGGGCAGTGCAGATAAAACAGTCAGAGAACACTGAGGAGACTTCTGTAAGGAGACTAAGATTTGTGGGGGAAGGAGTGGCCAGAAGTAGGCTTTGTCAGTAGCATGCAGCAGGAAATAAGCAGTGGGAGGAAGAGAGGAGTGCAGGGTGGGGAGGGGTGTGGTGGGTGGGGTATTCTGCAACTAGACTTGCAGGGATGGGGAGGAGGAAAAGTGGTCTTGGAGGGGTGTGAAACAGGGGGGTGGATGCAGGCATTAGGAGCAGGTAGAGATGGAGGAGGTTGGAGCAGGTTGTACCCTTTGTGGTACATTAGGTAAAGCATCCACAGACCTTTTCAGATTCTAGGTGGGAGTGAAGCCCTGCTTTGAACTGGCTAAGCTTGGAGTACTCAGTGAGGATAGCCGGCAGCTCATGGTACCACTTCAGACCCTGGAAGCAGAGGGATTTCTGGGGCAAACTAGTGTGCTTAAACAACACCTGGAGCCCTTCTTTAGTGACATTTCTGAAGTGTTTTGATGGTTGTGCTTTTGTGAACAGTCTGGTAACAGACTCAGGCATAAGACCCAACATAGCGTTTTTTACCAGCATGCAGGTCTGGTAACGAATTCTAAGTTGGAGTGGGAGCCACTCTGTATCAGCATAGAAGGCACAGGTGTAGGATACGAGATCAACTCTTAGGGTCAGCCAGCAGGCCTTGTTTAGGAGAGTATTTACTCTTTTGAGAGCTGGCTCTGAGCCTGCCCCTTATATCGGTAGGCCATAGTCTACTGAGGCTAGGACTGAGCTGTTTGCAGTGAGTTTCAGTGCAGCGGGCATCATGGATTGTCTATGATGGTATAGAACTCCCAGTTTCATGTTGGCAGTCTTGACAACATGATCAACATAATGGGAGAAATTGAGAATGTTGTCCAGGTGGATGCCTAAGTATTTAAAATTATATAATGGCAAGAACGAATCCTGACTCCTGATTGGTCAGTTGGCCATCTCAGCACGGATGTTATCCTGGCATAACATCCCTGCTGACCAACTAGATGATGATCTCATGGATAGTCTTGATGATTGTTTCCATCTTTTCTTAAAAAAATATTTTTAAATACTAAAAAAAAATATTTAAAATTATTTTTTTCTGTATAAAACAACGAGCCATTGTATAACAGGAATAATGCCCTCCATGGTGGGTGTTATGCTGGGATAACATCCATTCTTGGGTGTTGGATGCCCTTGGCCAGTGGCCTCGGGCCCAACCACTGGAGGTGGGATGGTATCCCAGCATAACACCCACCCTCTCAGGCATTATTCCTTTAGTGAACACCCGTTTGAGAGTGTCTTCCTTAAGGCTCTGTATTTTCAGTGGGGTGAACTTCTTTTTGTTCTAGGGAACTGTGAACAGCATGCTCTTTGTCGTTATATGGTTGAGCAGGAGTTCGCTCTGGCTAAACCATGATTCAAGCATATGGAAGCTGTCCCTCAGCTTGGAGGAGATGGTGGATTGGTCTCTGCCAGAGGCAGAAATGATGGCATCATCCATGTACAGTATGATGTGTGCCATACAGACAGAGGGTAGTGTGTTAATGATGAGGCTAAGTAAGACTGGGCCAGGGACAGAGCCTTGTGGTACTCCTAGGCAAACTTCCCTAGATTCTAAGAGCGTGTTGCCTATTATATCATGGACATAAGTGAACAGCCAATGAAATCGTCAGACTGGCAGTTTACCACTGGTGAAAATCCTCTGATAATCAACGGCTGTTGATGAGTACCTACTCCTACTCCTAATCTAAATCTTCTGCAGCATAGGAATAAATACAATAAAAATAAAAAAACAAGGCAACCTCTTTAAAAGTTGCATTTTATCATAGTAAAAAAAAAATGAACCTTGGTATATTCGCAATAAGCCACTCGGAGGATGTGGGTTATCGGGGGATTTACCACCACTGGTGAGGATTTACCACTCAGCTGCACCTTGTGGGCAAACCACTCCAGCCATGGTAAATCCCCTGATAACCCACACCCCCTCATGGCTTATTGCTTAATTCTGACATGCTGGGTTCTCTGAGAGAGGTAGCTGCCAAACCAAGCCACCGTTTCAGGGGACAGGCCAGTAAATAGCAAATTGTTAAAGAGAAGGTGATGGTTAATAGTATCGAATGCCTTAGTGAGGTCTATAAATATTGACCCCACCACCAGCCCTTTGTCCATGGCATCATAGACCTGGGAGGTATATTCAACTAGAGCAGTAAGTGTAGAGTGCTTTTTTCAGAATCCATGCTGTTGCGAGCAGAGTAGATTGTGTTTTTGTAAGTACTCAGTGAGCTAATCAGAGATCACCCATTTGAGTGCTTTTATTAATTAATTAATTTATTTATTTAAGAGATTTACCAGGAAGGCATACTGAGCAGAGTACTGCTCGATTCCAAATGCGCCCTGGGGTACGGGGTTACAAGAGTGCAGTAAATAAGACAAAAACAGTACATACATAATTAGCAGATACAAACAGTGGCCCAGTAGGATGGGTGCAGTAACTGAGATGCATAACGGTTTATACAAAATGAAGAGTATTTCAGGCAGTGATGTAGTAGCATGGAAGAAATTACAACAATTACATAGTGTGATCAAAAATTAGATTATGTACTATATAGGTAGGCATGCATATCTACAGCAACAGTAGAAGGTTCAGTGGCATATGGTACCAATTAAGAAATGGAGCCCAGAATAGCTGATAAGAGTTGTGCAGGGAATTCAGCGATGGGAAAAGCATGTGCAGTTGGTAGCAAAATGCGCTTTGAGAAGGGCATTACATTGGGGAATACTTGTAGTGAGTCTGATGTCGGCTGCCAGTGAGTTCCATAATTTGGGCAGTCTGAAACTGAAAGCTACCTGACCTGATCAGGTGGGTCTGTGGGGAATGTGAAGGAGCCTGGAGTCAGTGTTCCTGAGATCGTAGGTAGGTGGGGGGACAGCGGTTAGAGTTGTTGATAGGTAGGAGGGCAGCGTATGTGACCAGAACTTAGCAGTAATTCTAGCACAGTGCAGCAATCACCGGTTTTGGAGTGATGGGAGGTCAAGGGACTGGTAAAGGTCACAGTGGTGGGTGTTGGGAGAATGGTCCAAGGCGAACCTGCAGAAGGAGTTGGTGGGTGGGAGTGGGGGTGGGAGGAGAGTAGGGAGGCAGTAGCGGTGGAGAAGAGGGCATTAAACTCGGTGGCAACCAGACAAGGGTCATTTATGATTTTGCCTGCGAGGTTGAGAGTGGAGGTGGGGGGTTGGGTTGGTGGGGTGAGGAGGGATTTTATGGACTTCCAGAATTGGGAAGGGTTGGTGTGGTTTTTGTTAAAAGCCGTTTTGAAGTAGTTTGATTTGGACTGCCATATGAGTCTTGTGCAGGTATTTCGAAGAGACCGGTATTGTTGCTGGGCCGGGTGAGAACCTGTGGCCTTGAAAGATTTCCAGGCCCGGTCTCTGGCTCGGAGTTGTTCCATGAGGTTTGAAGTTACCCAGGGTAAGTGGGAGCCTCCGACTCTGGATCTCCTTAGCGGGGCATATATGTCCCAGATAGTGAGGAATTTAGTAGAGAAGTAGCTCAGGGCCTAGTCCATGGTGGTGGCACTAAGGATGGGAGACCAGTCAATGATGGTGAGGGTGATTAGGAACGCAGGCAGATCCAGTGACTTGTAATCTCTGCAGTGCAGCAAACAGGGTGGGGGAGCCGGGGGATGGAAGATTTTGAGCACTATATAAATCATGGTGGTCACTAAGGTAGTCCGTAGGAGGCCGGCTTTAAGAATCCTATGTGGGTGGGTAGTGAGTTCCCAGTCCAGTAGTGTGTGTTTATTTGATTTGTGGTTTAGGCGGGTAGGTTCCACTATTTGCTGATGCAAGTTTAGTGCGCTTATTTGGCAATGTGTCTTTGATGCTGCACATCCCAGCCAGTTCTGATTGAAATCACCAAGAATGTGGAGTTCACCGCCTTCTGTAAGGGCCCTCAGGTTGCCTAGGTGTTCGAGGATGCTGGTTAGCGGTGTGTCCGGCTGACAGTATGACCCAGATATGTATACTGAGATAGAGTGGGGCAGGGGGATTTTGATCAGGAGGGAATCTATGCTTATTAAGGGTGTTGGCGAAGTGATGACAGAAAACTGAAGATTTGAGGCGACATACATGGCAGTGCCGCCACCCTTCTTCCTCCCCTGCCTGTCTTGGCAGATTAGTGAGAAGTCAGGTACTGAGAATTCCTCGTCCCGGTGTTGGGGCTTCAGTCATGAATCTGTGATGATTACAATATCTGGGTGAAGGGCCAGGACAGTTTTTTGTAGGGCAGCCATTTTTTTAGGATGCTACATATATTTATGTGCACAATTTTGAGACCTTTGGGGAGGTGTGTGGGTGGTGCTGATGGTTGGGCAGCAATGGGTGCCTGTGGTCCAGGGTTCCATTCAACATCCCCTGCTATGAGCAGTAGGAATACCAGGGCATGCCTTAATAGGTACATGATCTTTATTGGTGCACCCCTCCGGTTGGGTTGATTTACGGGAGTAAAGTTTGTCTTTGGGGCTGAAAAGAAGTGGGAGATATAAGGCAGGTGTTGCAGCCTGGAAAGAGGGGGGAGGATAGAGGCCCCCAGGGTCCAGTTGTGCCCCTGGTGTAGGAAGTGTTTAACTGGTGCTGAGGAGGAGTGGGGTGTAGGCTTGGGAGTTAAGGTGGGAGGTGGCAAGGGGGTCTGGTAGGGTAGGATTGACAGAGGGAGGGAGGGAGGATGAGGCTATGCAAAGCATAGTGATAATTGCAGTGAGAAACTGCATTTTTTTTTATGAAGTAAGTTCCTTATGTGTAGAGGAGGGTTTGACAGTATGCTCAGTGGTGGCCGCTAGTGGTGGAGAAATATAAGGGACTAATGGGAAAGTGGGCTGATCGGTTCACAAGCTCACGAGGTATGACAGCAGCACCACTATATAAAGACAAGCCGACCAAGGATGGTGGTGGGGGTGGTGTGGAGCCTGCGCATAGCACAGGCGGGGCTAGATTTCCTCTTCGGTCAGGGAAGTAGCTGCAAGAAGCTCCGGCTACCTGGCAAGGGATCCTTGGCGTGGTCCAGGGGGGTCCATCTCACTTGTTGGGCTGTGGGGAGGGCTTGGGGACTCCTGCCCTCGTGACCTGCCCTCCGCTCTGCAGAAAGGAGAAGAAGGCTTTAAATACAGGTAAGTGGCTTGTAGGCGGAGAGTGCTTTCTAAAAAATGCAATCAATATCTTGGGAAATCAGTACGCTTGTTTGTGGGAGATATGGCACGGTAAACTCATAGCCCGGGGACTTAATTACAGATTTCAATCAGAAAAATATGTGGAAAGCCCCTAGATAGCAGCAGTCTGCAGTCGCGGAGATTCCTGCAACTTCCCTGGGTACAGCACAAATTATCACTCACAAGCAATTCTACCCCTGGGCTAAGCTGTGCATTACAGTAAAAATTTAAAAAGAAATCCCAGTTTAAAACTCTGCCCAGACTAACAGATCTCTCCCTATTTGCACACAAATTCGGCAGGTACAGGTTGGAGGCAGAGAGCTGTGTAAATGCTCAATGCACACCAGCAGTTTAAATTCAAGGCAGTACTGTGACTAAAAAGGCACCCATTTTAAAAATATGTGGCATGGTGGAGGAGGAGGTTAGAGATCGACCTGCAGTTCGCTGTTTTAGTTCAGTCACCAGCTTTGAAAACAGGGGTGACAACAGATGACTTCCAAGCATCGGGGGAAACACCTGATCTTAGAGATGCATTAAAAACCTTAGTGAGTGGATTTGGTACCTCATTCAGGGTTAAGGTGATTAGCTTCATGTTAACTAGGTCACTCCCCATCCTGGTTTTGCCAAGTACCTACCTGACAAATGTTATGGTCTCGGGTCTTGTGATTTATCTGAAATAGAAAGGTAGAACCCTGTTTCTCAAAGGAGTGTGGGTATCCAAGCCAGAGGGTAGATCAGTGCGTGGCATGAGATATTCTCTCGGTAGTACACTGGTGAGGTCTTTGAAGGCAGTGTTGAACTCATTTGCTATATTGAGGGGTTCCTGAAAAAAGTTCCTGCTGCTGTTGTGATTAAGTCAGGTGGAGCTCTAGGGGCCCTTCCTGTTAGTGATTTGATTGAGCTCAAAAACCTTTTTTCCAGACCCCATGATTTGTTTAGGAGATCCTTAAAATAGGTAGCTTTGGCTAGGCAAATGGACTTAGTGCAGCTGTTTCTGGCTGCCTGTAGGCTGATACATCAGTCTGTTTTCCAGTTGCTTTTGCTTTATGCCAAAGATTATCTCTGTGATGCATAAGTTCGATGAGGGAACCACACAGCCACAGGTTGGTGGGCCCATTAACTTTTTTGGTTTTGATCGGAGCAGAGATGTCACAGGCCCAGGTAAAGATCTCGAGGAAGTAGTTCAGGGCCTGATTGCCATCTCTGGTTCTGTTGAGTGGAGACTAGTCAGTTTGTTTAAGGGGCAGTCTGAAGGTGTCCAGGAGCCCGGGTGTCAGACTTCGGTTTTTGGAGACCTTGGGAGGGCATTTGGTAAACTTGTTTGTCCAGGTGCACATCACCATGGAGTGGTCACTGAGGCTGTCTGGAAGGACTGTTACTTCAGTGACATGTTCCAGGTGGATGTAGAGGAGCTAGTCAATGAGTGTACTGGTCCCAGTTTTGAAGCTTGGTCATGTAGTTTGGGTGAAAATTTGGGTTAGGTATAGGCCAGCAATGTGGTCTCTAGCTAAAGTTGTACCCTGAGAGTGCCAATTGATGTTAAAGTCACAGACAATAACCTGCTCCCATTTCTTGCACCTCTGCTGTTGGTTGACTAAGAAGTGCTGGAGGCCAGCAGATTGTAGACCAGGGGGTACGTAGACTGTGGTCAGCTCTAGGAATTTGTTCTGTTGTCCTACAGAGAGTTTAAATTTAGAATTTGGACCTGTTTGGTGTGTATACTGCTTGGCAAAGAATGAGCTTTAATGTCACTTCTGACATAGATTAGGCAACCCACCCCCCCCAATTTGGAGAGTTTGTCCTGACAGAAAGAGTTATATCCACCAAGGGAGATGGAGGTGTCTGTGTTTTTTGGGCATAGCCATGACTCCTTGAAAGCTATGATGTCAGGATTGATCATCTCAACCCATACCTGGAATTGTATGAACTTTGGGAGGAGGCCACCTTGTAAAGGGAGATGATCCTGAGATGTCCTACCCCAGAAGTGGTTCCTGAGTGGGGGGACCTGGGTTAGGGTAAACATTGCCAGATATCAATAGCAGTAGGAAGATCAGTTTGCAAAAGAAGCATGACCAGAGTACCAAGTAGGAGAGACTAGACTTCGACCCTGGGTGTTTGTAGTCAACTGAGTTCAGTATTAGGGATCGACTATGTAGCAATGCAGCAACAGGGATGACAGGAGGGGCCTGCTTCCTGTGGATTTGTGAGGGGACTATAAAGACTATGGGCCAGGTGTTGTCAGTGAGTGTACCCTTCTTGGTTATCTAACTCCTGTCTGTGTATCACTAGGGGATGGAGGAGTTAGGGTAACTCCTACACACTCTCTGTGTATGTCTACCCTGAGGCAGATTATAGTTGCCAGTACTAGGATTAGTTTAGGTAGCCACTGCATTGTGGGTAGTTTTTCAGAGCTAGGGGGCACAGTTACAGAGATCTTCAGGGCAAGAATGTAATGGATATGCCGGGGAGAGAGAGTCTTAGTTTTTAGGTTCTGTATAGCTGCTGTTAGGATTCTTCAGTGCAGTCAGGCTTTGTAATTGTGGACTCTGCAGAAATGAGTGTCAGCCAATGGAAGAGAATATGGGGAGAGGAGGGTGGAGCTTGAGTGTATTTAAGATTGGCTGGAGGTGGGGGTGAAGTGGGTGGGACAAAAAACTGTCTAAGAGTGAACAGGCAGAAAAAAAGCGCTAAGAAGCACTGATTAAAGCAGCAGCCAATAGGCATGCTACTAGATCTGAAAACATTCTGTCAAATTCACAGCTTAGAAGCCATTGGAGCTCTGTGCTCTCAGGCAGAAGTGTAACTGGGTTGTTGGTTTTGGGGGCAGGCAGCTAAGAGATCCGTGAATGGCTGAACCTAGCAGGGTCAAGGGCCACGAGAAGAGTCCAGGGGATCCATTACCAAAGCTGGCAGTCAGTATCCATGGGTAATATGCTCACATCTCCTTGCCCCAGACAATAGTCTCGCAGCCACTTTCTGCACCAGCTGCAACCTATGGAGGTTACCTCCAGATAACCCAAGGTACAGGACATTACAGTAATCCAGCCTGGAAGTTAGAAAAGCATGTACCAGTTTGGGCAGGTCCTCAGGAGGGAGGGATCAAGGCACATATTTGGGCAGCATTCCTCAGATGATAGAAACCACTCTTGACCACAGCCAACACCTGGGCATCAAGTGTCAGGCTGTCATCAAGAATCACACCCAAATCCTTCACCTGTCTAAAGGGGACAAGGGGAACACCCCCCAGCACTAGATTAGGGGAGAACCCCTCATCCCCCCTCATGATGACCTGCCTCCACCACCAGTACCTCGGTCTTGTCTGGGATGGAGCCTAAACCAGTTGTGAGTCATCCAGGACTGTATTTCTCAAGGCAGATGTTAAATACAGAGTCTGACACTGGGACATTGGGTGCACAAGACAGGTACAGGACAGGTACAGCTGGGTAGCATCTGCATAGCAGTGAAAACCCAGCCCATTCCACCTGATAATGTCTCCCAATGGCAGCCTGTACACCTTGAACAATAAGGACAACAAGACCGTCCCCTAAGGCATCCCACAGCTCAGAGGCTTTGAGCTAGATGAGAAAAGTCCCATTTTTACCCTCTGCATTCTGTCTGTCAGGTATGACCTGAACCAGTTGATGACATTACCAAACAGACCACACTAGAACTGCAGGTGGTCAAGCAGCACCTCATGGTCCACAGTGTCAAATGACACAGGGATGCCCAGGAGAACCAAGATGGTAAGGGAGCTCCTGTCCCTCATGATCAGGAGATCATTAAGCACCCTTACCAGGGCAGTCTCCATACTATGCCCCACCCATAACCCAGACTGGAAAGGTTCATAAGTAGATGAAGATGTGAGATGTCTCTCAAACTGAATGGCCACCACTTTCTCTATAACCTTCCCTAAAAATGAGAGGTTTGAGTCTGGCCTGTAGTTGCCGAGGCAGTCAGGGTCCGAAGAGGGCTTCTTTAAAAGGGGTCTAACCAGAGTCTCTTTTAAGGACAATGAGAAGACCCCACTTCTCAGTGAACTCCAGACCACCTGCCCGCCACTGACCAGTGGTGGAACAGGGTGGTGGGTCTGAGTGGGCGGGTGGGGAGGGGTTACCGCTGGATTACCAGGGTTTTTCCATATACAAAGCCCGCAATCGGGTTGGATACAGTCCACTGGACCACCAGGGATGAGTTACATTATTTTTTTATGCATATGTCCACGATTGGGCTGGAAGCAGTCCACTGGACCACCAGGGATGATTTAAAATATGTTTATTTGAGGGTCACGTGACGGCAGCCTGAGCGACGGCAGCGGTCTCTCAGAGCTCCGCTCTCTATCCCTTGATTTTCTTATTTTAATTAGCGATCCTCAGCTAAATCCACCTTAAAATCAGTATAGATAAACGCCTACTTACCACCAACGCTCTAGTTAGGCAATTCAATGGAGGTATATATGAAAAAGGCGCCTCCAAGGCACTCCCCTCCGCGAACACCAGAGAAGGACAAGGCCGCGAAAAGGCCGAAGCAGCAGGCATCGGGTACGCTCAAGATGCCCACCGCAGAAGCAGCCCTTTCCAAAGGGAAATTCATGGAAATAATGCAGCCTCTCCAGACTGCTATAGCCTCCATCTAGGAAGTCTTGCAAGAAATTAAGGGGTCTGTAGAGTCGTTGACTAGGAGGGTCGGCGATTCAGAAGTTAAAATAATCTCATTTGAGAAGAAGCATGAGAAGTTCGAGCTAGAGTTAATAAATGTGAAGTGCAGAATGAAGAAGTTGGAGGAGAAGTTGGAGGATTTAGAGGGGCGCAGTAGGCGGAACAACTTAATTATAATAGGGAAAGAGGAGGGGAGTGCTATGATACCTTTCCTGCAAAAGCTCTGCAATAAAATTGCCGGTTCTCCTCCGGGTGGAGGAGAATATATAATCGAGAGAGCTCATCGAGCATGGCGCCCTCCACCAGCCCAGGGCCAGCCACCCAGGCCAATCATCTTCAAATTACTGAATTACCTAGACAAACAACACATTCTATCCAAAGTTAGAGGTATCAGTGAAATGACCTGGGAGGGCAAGAAGATTCGCATCACCCAGGACCTGCCACATTCGGTGAGGGTGCGACGGCAAGAATTCCAACCTCTAGTATCCAAATTGGTGGCGGCTTCTAAGCAGTTCAGGGTCAAATATCCTGCTATCCTGCTGGTGAAACACGAGGATAAATGGCTTTCATACGATTCACCCACACAAGCCCTACAGGAGCTCAAAAGTGTCCTCCCAGACCTGTTCAAGTGATCAGCAGAAGGGGCCTCTCCTGGGCAATGAGCATACTATACTGTTGATTTACAGTAAGTTTTAAAGACTGAGTTTGGGGAGTACATTACACGAGCGATTTCTCGGGAGAAAAGGAATGCCTGGGTACAAATCCTGCTTCTTTAGTTGGCTTGTGGTTTAATCACTTCAGTTTTTCCCTTGGGAGGGGCTCCATGACAGAGTGGATTTGGAAGGCGTACTCTAGTGCCTGCAGGAGCTGATTGTGACCTGATGGTACTCGAGCAATGTTTCCCCTGTATCTAACTGTCATATCAATGCCATTAAGCATAATCCTAGTTCAGGGGGACTGGTCGAATGTTTACTTTGTTTTATCCAGTGATTACGAGGTCGTAGCACAGTCTGAGATGGGTACACACTAACTGGCTGCCTAGATGTACGTTGCTTGCTATGGTTTAGACATTCCTGGCTCTGAGACAAAGAGCGCCTTTATTGCTTCCATTGCCTGCAACAGCAGAATGAGGCAAAGTATTGAGGCAAACAGGCATTGTCCCTCTAATATGGGAGAGCAACGTGAGACTTAGATGGCAGAGGTTATGCTGGCAAAGATAGCGGGAGTGCTTCCTGGAACTGACAGCCAAGATAACGAACAGGGAATTGCGAATCCCAGCTTGGCCATCCAACGAAGCTGGCTTGAAGCTATAGTGTGTGCCCTGTACGGTGCAGTTGACTGTAATAATTATGTAGTGCACATGAATAGGTTCAATGGAGGACAAAATTAACAGAATCCCTTTTTTTTTTTTTTTTTTTGATGATAGAGTACTAAGATTGCTGGGGGCAACGGGAACACGGTTCTCAACATATGGGCTTTAATATAGTTTGCTGATCAAACTACGCCATGCCAAAAATGAGAAACTGATTACTGATCATATTTTGTGTATCTGGTCCCACAGACATGAAGCCCTTTAAAGTCGGATAATGAGCCTAGCAGAGACCTGGGGTTTGGCAAATAGCAGAGATAATTGCTGCTCAATATAACAGTTTTGTGTTAATTGTATAGGCCTACGTGCAGTCTGATAGTATTAAGGGGGGGGGCTCCGGGGGGTATGGCTGTCAAGCATGGTTTGCTTTGATGTTAATCATGTGGTGTAATATAAGTGGGAGTGCAGTTAATCTGAACTGGGGTAAGTTTGTTGTAATAGGGCAGGGGGGCTATAGCTTTGTTAGTTATGAGTGCAGGGTAGGGATTTCTCATCTGGGGGTGGGGACCATGACTACACACTGTCAGGGTTCTTTAATGTTATCTAAAGCCAGAACATGTGTTGATATCTCAAAAGAACCTCTGTATAATTCACCGTGGACACCTTTTTCTTTTCTTCTGTTCATGACTCATTAGTATAGGATATGAGTAGTCAATATAATTTTATCAGCTGGAAAGTTAAAGAAGCCAAGGATAGGGTCAAGAGACAAACCATACCGAGGCATCTGCAGCAATTACGGGCGCAAGTTGCCTTCCTGCAAGAAACGCATTTGAGGAGAGAGGATATCATCTTTTTCAGAAGATCATGGGTAGGGCAGGTTTTTGGGGCAGGGATATCCACGAACAGGGGAGGGGTAGTCATTCTCATAGCAAAGAATGTCCTTTTTAAATTGGTCCAGGAAACCTGGGATCCGGAGGGCCGATATATCATTGTACATGGCCTTTTAGAAACTCACCCGATTCTACTCGGCTCAGTATATGGATGGTCCAAACTGTGACCCCCCAGCCTTTTTTGTGAAACTATTAAATAACGTGGTGTCTAATCCAACAAAGCTCACAATATTAGATGGGGACTGGAATCTCGTGCTCCAAACAGACCTGGATAGATCCGGTCGTGAGAGGCGAGGGCTATCTCCAGCACAAAGAGCACTGAAGGATCTCATTAGAGATGTTGCTTTAGTGGATGCCTGGTGCATCATAAATCCAACTGCGCGGCAATATACTTTTTTCTGTGCTGCATATGGGACATACTCCCGAACTGACTATATACTGATAAGCTCCTTTGCAATGTCTGGGGTAATGCAAACAGATATATCAGCCAGAGCCCTGTCCGACCATGCTCCAGTCAGTTTGGACTTTTGGTTAGGGGCGGGAAGTAAACGGTCACCTCAATGGAGACTAAATAGTCAGATACTGAAAGACGAAGCCTCCCTGAGGCATATAATGGATTTTATTACCTTATTTCTCAATAGCGATCAGGGCTCAGTGGCTAAATATTACTTAGTCTGGGCAGCTTTAAAATGTTCCCTAAGGGGAGAATTAATAAAGGTGGCCTCAAAGAGGACTCGGAAGCAAAAAGCCCAACTGGACTCCCTGCTAGTTTCCATTAAGAGCTTAGAGCATAGCCTATCTCATACCTCCTCAGCGGAGAGTTGGGCCAGACTTCATCAGTTACAGGCCCAATATGCTAGCCTGGTATCTCAAAGGGCGGAATTGGCCCTCCTGAGGACCAGACTGAAGTATTTAGAAACAGGGGAGAGGGCGAGTAAGTTACTTGCCATGTGCATTCGTCAATTAGACTCATTACAATTCATTACCGGAATTTATAAGGGGCAGGAGGGACAAGTCTGTACTGATCCACTGGAAATGGTGAAAGTCTTCGCTTTTTTATTTCCAAGAATTGTACGCTGTGGACTTAGCTGCACGGCCTACCGACGACGACATTAGTTCCTATCTTAACTCGGTGAACTTGCCTAAGCTTACAGACATAGAAGCGGCCTCTCTGAGTGCCCCAATTACTGTTATTGAAATACAGCAGGCCATTCAGCAGATGCCCTTAGATAAATCCCCCGGGCCAGACGGGTTGCCCAGTAATTTTTATAAAGCCTGCCATTCGGTAGTGACTCCTATTTTAATAAAGGTATTCCGGTACTGGTATGACAACGGATTTTCAGACCCCAATTTCCAGGAAGCCAGAATTTCTCTAATCTTAAAACAAGGGAAGGACCCTCTTAATATATATAGTTACCGCCCCATTTCCCTATTAAATACAGATGTTAAAATCTTGGCTAAAGTTCTTGTGAATAGGCTCTCCAAAGTCATCGGTAATCTTATCAGTCGTGAGCAAGTGGGATTTATGATGGGGAGATCATCCCAGGACCACATGAGAAAATTACTACATCTCATTACAACTGCTAGGGACTCTGACACGCCAATGGTGCTGGTATCATTGGACGCCGAAAAGGCATTCGATAGGGTATCCTGGGACTTCCTCCTGGCTACCCTATCCTCTTTTGGGCTGCCAAAAGAATTTCAGAGATGGGTACAAATTTTATACTCGTTCCCTTCAGCCAGGGTCAAGTGTAATGGGGTGCTGTCCCCGCCATTCAAGTTGGCTCGGGGTACAAGGCAAGGATGCCCCTTGTCCACCCCCCACTCTTCAAGTTATATTTGGAGCCACTACTGTGCAGAATGGCAGTGAATGTCGTCATTAAGGGTATACAAATAGGGGACTCCAGATAAGCTTATTCGGTATATGCAGATGATATTTTACTGCACATCGAGGACCCAGGTGTCTCAATCCCAGCTGCCTTGGTGGAGATTGAGGCCTTCTCTAAACTCTCCTACTATAAATTAAATCGGGCCAAAACAAGAATCCTTCCTTTAAATGGTAGGATTAATAAGGCTGAACTGCTACCCCTTGGTCTTTCCTGGGAAACAAAGTCACTTACATATCTTGGAATCAATGTTTGCAAAGAACTGAACTCCATAATAAAAGACAATCTGGGTAATTTAGTTAAAATGATAATGGCGGACATGGAGAGGTGGAGGCTGCTCCCCTTCTCTTTTTGGGGTAGGTTAAGCGTAATTAAAATGAACGTACTACCAAGGATATTATATCCTCTTGGTATGCTGGGTATGTATCTATCGAAAGGGTGGTTCTCCAAATTGCAAAGTGCAGTTAGTCGCTTTGTATGGAACAAGAAAAGGGCCCGTAGATCTTACCTCAAATTGACGGCCCTGAAACTAAGAGGTGGTCTGGCTGCCCCTTCCTTTTTTCTACACTATGCTGCACAGCACATAAACAAATTGGCCTACTGGAGCAGAGGGAGCAGACACACAGAATATTTACCATTGTGGTTAGATATAGAACAGTATCTGACAGCGTGGGTCAAATGCTCACTGCTGGCCCTCCTATATGTTTCCCCATTGGCTATTCCCAAGTCCCTTAGAAGTAACCCTATGGGATGGTCACTAAAAGCCTTCCATCAGATACAAAAATACTTTGCAATAAGATGGTACCACTCGACCGACCAGCCCATTGTTGGTAATCAGCATTTCAAGATTGAGGGCGTTCCACTGTCTCTCACCTTCTGGCCCCACCTAAATCACTCCAGGGTATCAGACGTTTGGTCAAATGGAAAGTTGCTCCCCTTTAGCCATCTGCAAGTGTCCTTAAGTGTCACGTGCAAGGAAATATTCAAGTGCCTGCAAGTTAGTAATGCCCTAACTTCCTTTTTCTCCCGGGTTACATCGGTTGACCCTGGTGAAAGAGATTTAGCCATGCTCTTACATATAGCTTCCCAGCCACGTTCAGTCTCAAATTTGTATAAAACCCTTCAGGAGTGGGATTTTAGATTACCGTTAGGGACCTGCTATTACTGGACAAGGGAGTTGGGAATCCCAGAGCAGCCCAATCTCTGGAAGAAACTCTGGCTCTCAATGTATAAATTCATAAAACAAGATAGGCTGAGATTGGTACATTTTAATATAATTCACAATATGTATCTAACTCCCACCAAGCTATGTAAATATGGGACTGTGACCACATCCCTTTGCGGCAAATGCAAAAGGAGCACTGGTACTCTGTACCATATGATTTGGTTGTGTCCCCATGTGCAGGCCTTTTGGCAGTCTATTAATAACACCTTAGACCCTATCCTTGGCTTGGAAACCTTATTTACCCCCAAAGTGTGTCTGATTAGCCTCTTCGCCTAAAGTCAAAAGGGCCCATATGCCACTCATTTCTGCAACAGCTAAATTGATAATCTTGAGGCATTGGGTGACCGATAAGATTCCCACTTTGATGGAGTGGTACAAGGAGTGCACTTTGGCTCTACAGTTGGAATGGCATATAGCCTATCTGCAAGGTAGGGCCAGGGCATACGCATCACTCTGGGGTACTCTTGAGGCACTCATGGCAGTCTGGAAGCCTTGAGGCCCGGCTCACCTCAGGATCGGTGAATTAAGATTTGGTTATGTGTGTAGTTATGGGAGGGGAGGAGAGGGGTGGGTGGGGTTTGGGAGTTTGTTCCTGCAGTTAATGTTCTGATCATTCTTATTTACAGTATATCTGGATTTGTGTCACTCATTGTTAAACTAATAAAACTGGTTTAATAAAAAAAAAAAAACATATGTTTATTCTACATATGCCCGCAAGCTGGCATTTGGGCACTCTGCCACGATGTGCAGGGGCCGTCAGTCCCTGACAGCTGCAGCCTGGCAGGGCACCAGGTGCAAGTCACCAGGGATTGGTGCACCTGCATGCAAATGGGGCCATAATGACATGCTAATGGTCCCAGTTGCACTTTGCATGCATTATGGAACCATTTGCATATCCACCACTGAATATCATGGTTCCTGCGCCTAGCACAACCGCACTTGTGCTTGCGCATCCCCCTGCTCCTCTCTTTCCACTTGCACTGGTGCAGTGCCACTGTGCTATGTGCAACGCAGGTGGCAGTGTTGCCATATTCAATGGTGCTAAGCCATGGCACAGCACCACTGAATATCGCTCAGCACACTCCGTGGCGCATTCCAGTTGAGCTTCACGTAGGCTTGCGCCCCTGCCTGGTGCAGCCTGAATATCCAAGCCATGGTGGGCAATTGTTCCCCTTCCAGATTTTTCAAGAAAACAACCATTTGTTTCACCTACTACAAGGAAACAGAGTCAAATTCAAGAAGGGCATCACGAGGTGCTGCTCACTTGGATGACGTAACCTTCCTAACTCAGTTTAAAAATCATTGTGATAAAATACCTTTAACGCTCACTAGTATTGGAATAGCACTTTTGAACAGCATGTCCCTCAAACATGAACACTACATTTTATCTTTCCAATCAGCACTCATTTTTCAGATGAACAGAAACCCAAAAAACTAGCAGCCACCACCTACCCCCCCGTAAACACAGCATGAACTTTACTTTTGTGTGCATAAATTGTCTTGCTTCTTGCAGTTTTCAGTTTTTTGTTTTGTCAGTTCTGTGCATTGTTTCGGTAAATTGTTCCAGCTACTAGCCTGTTGCATGCAATCATTCAACAGCACTAAACAGAGTGGAAAACAATAGTTTTATGTACAGGACATGCATTGCTCTAACATGGTACTTCTAACAGCCAAATCTCACAACAGCGCAGTGCATCACTCACTCCTGAGCATTATAAGAACAGACAAAAGCAACATCCTGGAAATGGAAATGTGGGATCTGTAGCTCAGGAAAGATTCTCCCATCCAGAGGAAGAACACTTAGCTTTGCTTTGTAGTATGTGTACTGTAGCCCTGGAATAACATCCCAAATTGCATGTAGATTCCTGATTTAGCATACCTGCTGAGTTATGATTGCCAGACTGTGTACGTATACAGCTCCACTATTGTTACTTGAAAAGTACATGAACTGAAGGCAAATGACATCATTTACTATGATGCTGCAAATTGATTAAATATAGTACCACTGTGTGTGTGTGTGTGTGTGTGTGTGTGTGTGTGTGTGTGTGTGTGTGTGTGTGGTTTTGATAAGTAAAGCACTGAAAACGATTTCTGAAATGTATTCAATTTTTTTTTTCAAATTAATTTTGGTAACTGACATGCTTTAGCCCTCCCAAGCAATAACGTACATAAAGCCACTCAGCTGCTTGCCAGATGGCTTTATGCAAATAAAAGTACTGAAGCACTCTCTCATTGGAGCACTTCAGTCCTTTCAAGTACACAAAGTTTATGCCCATGGAACTGTGACCAGCATCATACCCTGCTTGTGTGGTCATTGGTCTGTCAGGGATGAGCCAAATGCAGACTGCTTTGCATTGGGGTAGTCCATGACTCACCTCTGAAATGTCATTCTCTGAAGCAAAGCAAAATGTTTCTTGCGCACATGGAAGGAAACATAAAAAGCAACAGACCACATCACCTGGAGTACTGTTGCCAGACAGCATGTGCTGTGGTGATGCTCATAGAATGAAGCAACAAGGCAGGTTTTTGAAAGCTGCTGTGCATCATCTGAGTTTGGTTACTTGACAATAAACTTATTCAGGTGTTATATGTGGCTGATTTTTTCACATTTTCTTGTTTTCTTCTTTGAGTGCATTGATTTTTGTTGGTTATGTTAATTAAACCTGATGCCTGGCAAACAGACAAATAATAAAAACATATGCCACTTAAACAGTGGAGTGTGCACCTTTGTGCCTATATTGTAAATCCACCACTGCTGCCTACTCACTCCAAAGAGCAAATGCTTCTGCTTGACTAGGTAGTGAATACCATAATGGGATGCAAATGTCTTTTAACACTTTGTATGGGCAAAGAGGTCTCTTGCAGTGGATCTTTTGAATATAATAAGTTGGTGTAAAAGTGTTAATGGGTTTGGGAAGCCCTAACTGTTTCTCCTCTTTCACAACCTTATGTCCAGTATGGAAACATGCCTTTCTATTGTTAGAAGGAGGTTGTGTTTTTGTCATGTACACCTATTAGTGCCTTACAGTAGTTAGGGCTGCTCTCTAGTAGGCTTTATTCAAAGAAGTCTATGGCACTGAAACTGTGCTCAGAAATTATTTGAATAAAGCAGATTAATTAAATAGTTATTTAATTAATTTAATTGTTTCTTTGTTAACCATGTATGGTACACTAGGAAAATGAATGTCCATTCTAAGGTACAACCCGAAAGAGTACAATAGAAGGCAATATACAATTAGCAGTAACATTTACAAATGCTGTTATAGAAGGCAACATCATCAAATTGAGCAATAAAATAGACTAAGGTAGCAGGTATGTATGAGATAAGATTAGATTATGTAGAGCCTTCTGCTAACTTGTATTTCACATAGCAGCTTTGCATGGTGTGAAGCTTAACTTTTCAATATGAGTCCCAGAGATTGCTAAAGCACTAACACTAACAGCACTACAATTTCCAGAAGAATGGATCATATCTTTATTTTGAATTAAAGCAATAGTTCTGTGCTCAAATAACGAAGGATTGTTTTGATTCTGAAATATGCCTTTCCTCTATGGGAATCATTTTAAGTAATTACCTACCCAAAGTTCTTGAGGTCAATCATACAATTTGATCTTATGCTCATTACAGAGTCTAACCATCTAATAACTCCATTTTATTCATATTGAATGTTTCGTCTGTGTCCCAGAATTTTATTTTCTTTCCTCAGAAATAGTAAGAGAGATGCACAGTTTTTCCAAAGGTGGTGACCCTGGCATGATCAATTGAACCACCTGTCTCTCTGGAGTCCAGAATCAGTTCAATACTTGTCTGTTAGGTGAGTGAGTTCTTTGGCGTTGCGCCCTGCATTTCTGTAGAGATAATCATTTAAGAGCCTTGAAGGAAGTAGAGCGCCTCAACCAGTTAAGAATGCAGAGCTGCTCTTCTTCTGTTATCAGCCAAATGTATTCCTTGGAGTTAGTAAACAGGCTTTACACAGATACTGTGTTCTGAGTGACGGCCTGTCACCTCAAAAACTACTCTTAAACCATCATTGCCTGCCCAGTTGTCAATTACATGTATCTTAATTTTCATGATGGAGTTGTTAGTATGAATATTATACAGCAGCAGTGCTGTAATCATGGTAAAAAGCATTCTCTCATCAGCAGCAAACTGCAGTACTTGTTTCTGTTGAAAGGCTCATGTTTAGGAAGGAAAGGGCTGCTAACATGATCTCTCTCAGCAAATCTGGGAGCATGTCATTTGAGTACGTTTTTCTGAGAGGATATATGACTCAGGCTATACTTGTTGAAAAAAGGCTTTCCTGATATCTTAGTTGGAGGGGGCTGGGACAGGAATTTAATAATCATTTACACAATGTTACTGTAGGCACTTAGAATTCCTATATTTTTTTATTTCCAAGCAGCAGAGAATTTATATAATGTACCTTGCTTACTGCAAAACAGTTTATGAAATGCAATATCATTATTACAATTTTGAGTGCTAGCAAACTGGTGCAAAACATTTATAATGTCACAGGATGCCCAGACTTCATCTTGTCATATAGGCAATAGTAGTTCCTTGTGAATTAAAGAGGGTGTCTAGCCAAAATTTCTAGCATAAATACATTTAAAATTTGGACTGGCATATCCCCAATCAGCACCATTGTGAAAATGAGATCTTTAACTTACTTTGTTTAAAAGTTACAAGTTATTTTGTAACCCTATTTTCACTACCTGTTCAAAAAAAATATTTTCAGTGAAGAGCTACTGATAATGTCATAACCAGAACTCACAGCCAAGTCCTCCCTGTAAACTACCTTATAGAACTTATTTCTCCCACATTATATACAATTCCAGTTATAGTAAACATTTAACAAGCATTTGTCAATGCCAAATGTTGCTTGCTTATATGTGCTGTTTAGATATTTGGAAGTGAATGTACCATGCCTAAAAACTGTCAGCAGGGGTCAGAAGCTCATGCTGCTCCACCGTAGCCCAGTTTTCACTTTTCTCCCCTTTGCGGAGTGCATGCGAGCAATGACACTTAGACACATCATGTAAACGTCTGCCACACTCCGCTCCCTTTACTACACTGCTCTAGTAGCGCCCCCAGTTGTCACCAGGGGCCTCTACAGAGCAGTGGATCCTTGGATCCCACCCCAGGATAGGAGAGGAGTCCTCCGGATGCTGAACCCTATCCCTCCCCTGCCGACCCCTGGCGGCATTGGCTAGCATCCGAACCCGGGTCACCAGCTGGGCTCGCAATGTGGCGTCTAGTGCCTCAACCCTCAGCGCCAGTGGGCCAGCAGTAATGCTGCCTTTAATACTACCCTTCCCTTCCTGTTGCAGTGTACCCTGTCCCCCGTGTACAAGTCACTGTTCCACCCAGACCCTACCCCAGTTAGTCACTAACCCATAATGTTTGGTGTGGTACCAAGCCCTCAGCCACTCGAACTCCTCAAGTCTACCCTTCCTCCCCGTGCTTGCACATGGTACCGGCAGTACCTCCAAGAATGCCACCAACTTTCCCACCCCCTCACACTGCCTGCCCAACTACTCAAACCTCCCCCTCACTACTTCCACAGTGTCCCCCACCAAGTCATTTGTATGCACAGGCAACAGTAAATGAGGTTTCTTCCTCCCTCTCACTGCATGCTTGAGCAGTGCCTGCCCTGCCCCTCCTGCAGTCAACCTGGGGACAGCTTCAACCCAAATACGGCTGTGCCTTTCCCTCTTTCTGCCCCATCTCACCCATTTCAGTATAGAATTCCCCAGGTAGAGTACCCCTGTCCATTACCCCCTTTCCCTTCTAATGTCCCTTCCACCTCCCCAGTATTTGTTCTTCCCTGCCCCTTACCCCCACCAGCTGCACCCTCTGTGATTTCTGTATCTGTACCCCCTACTTCTGCCTCATCCCTTTTCTTGGCTTTATTCCTCCCATTCCCCTTGAACTCCTTCCCAGCCTGATTACTTCCTCCTGGGCTTCCCACATTGACCTCTCCCCCTCCCCTGCTGATATCCAACCCCTCTTCTATCCCTGCTGTTGTTGACTTAGAGCCCCCATTCCCTTCTACCTCAATAGTGATGCCCCTCCCATCCTTCCCCCTTCCCATAGCTTTCTTTCCTCCAGTCACCACCCCTCCTTCCTTCCTAGCCCCCTTCTACCCTTTCGTCCTCACTGTCTCTTCCTCCACCTGTTGCCATCCCTCTCATGCCCCGCTTGTCCTCCCCCTTTCAGTATGTTCCTGCTCCCCCTCTCTCTCCCATAACAGAGGTTCGAATCTATTCCTACTTGGTACCCCTCCTACATCTCTTCCCCTATTTGTTCCCCACTCCTACTTGTTCCCCTCCATGCCACCCCTGGTCCCTCCCTACCTGCAGCCATCTGCTCTGTCCCCTGGTACTCCTTGTGGTCTCTTTCTCTTCCATCAGGAGGCCTCCTCCTCACCTTGGGCATCCCCTCTCTTCTCCTGTCTTTTCTGTTAGTGCCTCTGATACTGGGGTCGGTTTCACTCCCTAGTTGTTCTTCCTGCATCCCCCTTTGCCATCCCCTATCCCCCCCAGATGCCTATCATACTTATCTGCCCTGCCATTTAAACTCCTGCCTAATCTTCACAGTTCTTCTCTCAAACTAGCCAGTCATTTACAGACCATACATCCCCATCCTCCAAGCCCAGTCCAGGATGATGGTGGACCCACACCCTGTACAGCCCACCACCCTTCTAAAGATGCCTGCCCTACTGACATGTGGCACCTGCCCCATTTTGGCCTCCATCTTATGTTACAGGCTATTACTCCCAAGTTCTGTACCCTACTACAACTGTTAGGCCCCTATTTACTCAAATTCCTGTTCCCTCCCCAAACTAGTCTCCCTACTGCCCCCTTGCCGACCAGGTTAATTCAGTCTCAATTCTTATCCACTAGATACTGTATTACTGTAGCAATCCTAAAGCATCCTTGCCCATTTTTCACCCCTCAGCCACCATACTTTTTGTTCTCAGCTCTCATATAGTTTCACTTAGCCCAGTTAGAAATCCTATTGCACTCCAAGTATTACTCAGCTCAGAGAAATAAACAGAACAAATAAATATGTATTACTACAGCAATCATGACAGTATACTGTAGCTCAGTACTTAGCACAGATAGAGAAATAAGCAGAACTGAATCTGTATTAATACAGCAATCCTAAAAGTATCTAATCATTCGTTTGTCTCCACTCCAGAGACCTTGCTGTAATATAGGACCACAGAGGATATTGGGTGGGAGGGTGAGCAACTCTAAAGTCCCAGCAGAGTTCCATTGAGCTCACTCACTCCCTCTCTCTCAATCACTCATTCTATTTCTCCCAATGCTTTAGGCTGTACTTTTGTACTGGGCTCCTGCTTATGTTGATGCCTTTGTCTGCCCACAAAGAAATCTGAAGCAGTCTTGACAGAGCTCAGTTGAGGTTACTCACTCCCCCTCTCTCACTCACTCATTCATTCTGTTTCTCCTGGAGCTGCAGGCTGCCCTTTTGTATTGGGCTCCTGCCTGCATTGGCACTTTTTTCTGCCCACAAAGAAGTTCACAGCTGTCCTGACAGAGCTCCGTTGAGCTTGCTCATTCCTCCTCCTCTCTCACTTTTTCATTCCGTTTTTTCCAGCACTGCAGGCTGCCCTTTTGTACGGGGCTCCCACCTACATTGGTGCCTTTTTCTGCCCACAAAGAAATCTGCAGCAGTCCCGACAGAGCTTCGTTGAGCTTGCTGAATCCCCCTCCCTCACTTGCTCATGCTGTTTCTCCCGGCACTGAAGGTTGCACTTTTGTACTGGGCCCCTGCCTTCATTGACACTTTTTTCTGCCACAAAGAAATCTGCAAGAGTCCCGACAGAGCTCCATTGAGCTCACTCACTCCCCCTCTCTCACTCACTCATTCTGTTTCTCCTGGCACTGCAGGCTGCCCTTTTGTACTAGGCTCCTGCCTGCACTGGCACCTTTTTCTGTCCACAAAAAAATCTGCAGCAGTCCCAACAGAGCTCAGTTGAGCTCATTCACTCCTCCGCTCTCAGTTGCTTGATCTTAGTCTGTCCCAAACACTGATTTCCCACAGCAACCATGTTATTCTGCGCCAGAAGTGCAAAGACATATTTCAACCAGGATGTGAAAAATGACAGCTGTACTGTTCATAAGGAGGTGTGAAAAAATAGCAGTGTTGAAAATCTGGCATGAAAATATTACAAATCTGTGAAGTTACAAAGGTGCGTGGAAACTGCGCAATGCACACTCATAACACAATCATTTCATGGACTATCATCACCAAGTTTTCAACATAGGCCTTTTAGGACCTCTGCTCATGAACAGTGCCACTGTCATTTTCTTAATCTGACCCAAACACTGATTTCCCACAGTGACCACGCTATTTTGGACCGAAGTGTGAAAACACCTTTTGGCCTGGATGTGAAAAATGACAGCTGTACTGTTCATAAGGAGGTGTGAAAAAAATGCCAATGTTGAAAGTCTGGCATAAAAAATAATGCAAATTCGCGAAGTTACGAGTGTGTATAGCAACTGTGCAATGCACGCTCATAAAACAGTCATTTTTTGGATTTTTTCCACCAAATTTGCAACATAGGCTTTTTAAGAGCCCACCTCATGAACACTGGCACTGTCATTTCATTAACTGGTCCTGAAAGGTGATTCTGCACAGTGACCGCAAAATCACTTTTTGGAACCGAATAATGCCATGATAGTGGCTGAGTTCATGAGGAGGGGTCCCAATAACCCCATGTTGAAAGCTGGGGGCAAAATTCCCCAAAATGCCTGAGATATGCACCAAAGTCGAAAAATCCCTATTTATGCCGTTATACAACTTACTGGCATTTCTTCAGTTCGTGTTCAGCTTTGAAGAGTACAGACATGTTCCCAGTCCACCGAAGATCATTGCACTGGGCTCCAGAGGTAAGTATGGGGTGAGGGCGGTATGGGGAGACAGGGTATGCAGAGGGTGGGTGCAGGTTGGGGAGGGAGCAGGACAGACCGTGAGGGATGTTATCTGTTTTACAGGGTAAAATAAAATAAAAAACATACTAACATACTAAAATGCCAGCAGAATAGGCCTAACGGTCTTTCGCATCTGCTTTTTTGGTCAGTCCCCACCCTGGGAGCTGACCTTGCTGCCTCCCTCGCCTTCTCTGGCTTCTCCCTTCCCATTCTTATTCTTGCTGCATTGGATTTTGCTTCCAGAACCCTTCCCCTGTACCTGTCCCACCACCTTTTGAACCCCTCCACCGTCTCTGCCTCCACCAGCCCCCTAGGCAGCACATTCCATGGCTCCACCACCCTTTCAGTGAAGTAGCACCACCTCCTTTCTCCCCTGAATCTTCACCCCTCCAGCTTCCACCCATGCCCTCTAGTTGCCCCTTCCTCCTTCCTTTGAAGCACCCTGACTGTTCCTCCCCTATTTACCCCCTTCATTTACCCCCTTCATTTACCTGAAGACCTCTATCATGTCCCCCTGATCCCGTCTCTCTTCCAATGCATAAATATTTAGCTCTTCGAGCCTCTCCTCATAGATCCTGTCCCCCAAGCCCCAAATCATTTTGGTTGCCCTCCTCTGGACCCTCTCCAGGAGTTTAATGTCCCTCTTTTAAGTGTGGCCTCCAAAACTGCACGCACTACTCAAGGTGCGGCCTCACCAAGCAGTTATACAGAAGGAGTATCACTTCCCTCCTTCTGGAGGTGATCCCCCTAGCGATGCATCCCAGCATCCTGTTGGCCTTCGCTGCTGCCCTCCTACAAGTCTCCGAGTTGTTCATTTTGACATCCACCACCACCCCCTGGTCCCTCTCAGCCATCGAGACTTGTAGCATTCCCCCTCCAGGTTGTACACTCAGCCCGGGTTTCTGGCCCCCAGGTGCAGTACCTTGCATTTCCCTGCATTGAACTTCAGCTTCCACTTTCTAGACCATCTTTCCAGAGCTTCCAGGTCCCCCTGTAGCACCACCCTCCCCTTTGTAGGACTTTTTTTTTTTTTACAGGGGCATTTTGCACACTGGGGTGGGCTCCAAGCTTGCCACCTAACTGTGTTTTTTTTTTGGGGGGGGAAGTAGCACATATGGGGGGCAAGAGCCAAGGGAGATTGGGCACCCCCAATCGGCAGAAAACAATTTTGGGGGGCATTATGCTGATGAGGAGCAGGCTCCCCCATCTGCAAATGAAACTGTGATGGGCACTGAAGCCAATGGGAATTGAGCCCCCCATTGGAAAACAAAGACTGTTTTTGGGGGGACACATGCTGCTGAGGGGGATTGGGCACCCCCTCAGCAGCTGGTCTGGATAATATTGTTTGTGAACATGGCAGCACTTGCCACCGCATTCACAAACAATATTACACTAGGTAACATTCCACCTTACAATGACGGGTCGCTTCTTCATTGCAGCGGAATGGCTATCACTGCAATGACAAGGCAGCCCCTGATTGCAGCGGCTAAAACATTTCAAGGTGGTGGCACGCTGGCTGAACTAGTGTCAGCAGCAGCATGCCACCCCATTGGGGAACACAGGCCAAGCCTCAAAAGGTGGGGGGGCATTGGCCACAACAGTGCTGCACCTCCACAACCTGCTTCTGCAGCAAGCTGCCTCAACATGTTTCTTGTGCATGCACGCAAGCAACATATAAAAGGAGAGGTGATTCTGGGTGAGTAAAGGGCATGCATTTCCATAATGTACAAATGCAGAAATGTAAGTTACTTAAGAATGTGATGTTGATGGTGGGAGGTGGAATGCAGTAGCATATATGGCTTTAGAATGCCAAGGTTATATGCAGTTTTTAGGATACTGCAGGGAGGAGATTTAATATTGCCACCACATAGCAGCTGTGGAATGCAATAATGACACAGTTTCAGAAAATAGCAGGGGACACTCAAAATCAGAATGTGGCCATGTTATAAAGTTTTAGAATGTAGCAGAAATACACCATTTTAAAATGCAGAAGACACATAGTGCAGAATGTTGCAAGGATATGCAAGTTTGTAATGTCATAGATGTGTAATTTCAACCTGTAGTTATATACAATTTCAGAATGTGGAGGGGATGCCTGATTTCAGATTGTAGTGGCAACATGCAGTTTCACAATACATACACAGTGTCAGCAGATAAGGGCCTATGGCCTACCCAGTCTGCCCATTTGAACTTGTAAGTTCAGTTTATGTTTTCCTAGAAGTCCTAATGTGGTGTGGACATGAAATTTCAGAATTGGCAGGGACACACAGTTTAGGAATGTGGTGGGTCATATGCAATTTCAGAATGTGGCAGGGATGCACATTTTGGAATGTGTCAGAATGCATAATTTTTGAATGTGGCAGGGAAATACATTTTTAGAATGTAATGGATATACTGAGTTTTGGAATGTGGCAGGGAAGCTCAATTTTAGAAAGTGACTTGGACATGCAATTTGGGGATGTGGCAGTGACACTCAGTTTCAATATGTGGCTGGGATGTACAGTTTCGGAATATGGTGGTATGTGCATTTTTGGAATGTGACAAAGATAGGCATATTTGAAATGTGGCAGTGGCACACAATTTCAGAATGTGGCGAAGACAAGCATTTTCAAAATGTGATGAGTATGCACAATTGTGCACTGTAGTCGGGACACAATTTTAAAATGTGAATGGGATGCACAATTTTAGAATGTGGTGGGGATACACAATTTTGGAATGTGGCAAGGATGCACAGTTTTGGAATGTGATGAAGATGGACAATTTTGGAGTGCAGCAGTGGCAGACAGTTTTGGATTGTGGCAGTAAGGTTTAATTTCAGAATGTGACTGAAGCACACAATTTTCTAATGTGATGAGGACTCCCAGGTTTGGAATTAAACTGAAAATGAAATTTCAGAACATGTCAGAAATGCATCATTTTTGAAGGTGGTGAGAACAAACACTTTCACAATGCAAAGGGGATATAGAATTTTGGAATGTAGAGATTACACAAATTCAGACTGTAAGGGATGCACGGTTTCAGAATGTGGTGGTGACACAATTTCAGAATGTGGTGATGATGCACAATTTCAGAATGTGGCATGAATGTGCAACTTTGGAATGTGATGATGACAATTTTGGAATGTGGTGGTGACAATTTCAGAATGTAGCACTGACCCACAACTTCAGAATGTGGCAGGTATGTGCAGTTTTGGAATGTGGTGAGGATGTACACTTTTGGAAGGGGACAAGAATGCATAGTGATGGAATGAGATATAGATGTGATGCACAGTTTTGAAATGTGGTGAATGTGTACAGTTGTAGAATGTGGCAGGGACAAGCAATTTCAGAGTAAAGTGGTTATCTGTCACAGTTTGCCAGTCTGCATCACCACCACTGTACATTCCAAAATTGTCATCCCCTGCCAGATTGCTATATGTGTATCCCAGTTGCATTCTAAGATTGTGTCCACACCACATTTCAGGATTGCACATCTCTGAGATTTTCTGAAATTATGTGACCCTCCCCCAATATTCTTAAATTCTGCACCACCATGACATTTAATAACTTTGCCCAGCGATGCATTCAAAAACCACCTCCTGCTACATTCTAAAGTACACTACCATGCAACTGAATGTTCTAGAAATACTTGCACTATACCAAACCCAGTGTCATTTTTTTTAAATGATTACTAAAATTACAGTTTCTTAAACTTTGGAGAAATGAATGTCCTCTAAGGCTGCTGACAGGAAAGAATAGGCTGTAAGTTCTCGTTTTGATCTCATCAGTAGTTCTTCACTGAAACTGGCTTTCTTGAATAGGGAGTGAAATCAGGACTACAAAATGGCTCATAACTTTTAAACAAAGTAACTTAGAGGTCTAATTTTTGGTATGAGGCTTACTGGGGATATGCTGATTGTAATCCTTTTTTTAGCCTGACTCCTTCTTCAATAAGGTAGCTCTGTTTATAATGTATGTATTTTCTTCTAAGCATGCTGTTTACATAGAAATAATTGCTGCTGCAGTCTTTCACCTTTCCTCATTATTAGATTTTCTCTTATTACATGTAGAATACTGTTATTGACAGCCAAATGTGAATTGCAAGGCTATAATTCAATCAAGGAGTTGTTGTGATATCATAAGCTATGAGAGTAAAGCTTGAGTGGTTTGTGATGTCACCTAAACCATGAGATTGAATTATAGCTTTGAAATCCTGTGGGGTCTGTGCTTATGTAGCTGCAGATAGAAATCCATGAAAACAGCGCATCAGTGCTACTACATTTGTGTCATCTGGAAACAGTTGTATGTTGCTTGCCTTACCTGATGAGGGCTGTCTGTGGTTGCTTGTGTAGTCTTGTCCTTTTGCTGGTTGGGGGTTGGGGAAGGGGAGGTAGGTTAGAAACCCTAACACCACAATTCCCTACTTCTGTGGCATTAACTTGAACCCTAACTGGTGCATTAAAGCAGTTTTTTGCATTGAATATAATATATGGCCTGCATGTAATAACATAGTTGAGATGTGAGTTTTGCAATGTTTTTAATAATGATGACTATGAGGAATTTGCTTTAAAAAGATGAAGTTCACTAAACAGAGGTCTAGCTTGCTAAGAGCAATGGTAGTTTACTCACCTGGTAAAGGTGATTGTTGGGGAATGGATCTCTGAGGCACTCCACCTACCTTGCATCATGAGTTTCGTGTACACCGGATAGGTTGTCTTGATGCACATGTGACATGAAGTTGAGAACGTCCCCTCTGGATGTCCCTGGTCACTAGTCATCAGTTCGATGTGTTCCAAAGCTGTATCTGAAATGAGAGAAAGTCATGTTGCCCCCCACGTATATGTTTACAAGGATGACAGAGAAGGTCTGTGGATGGAAATAACGTGAAAGATTTATTGTCATAGTCAATTGAGCAGCTTATGTGGCAATCCCATATATAAAAGTCTGTGTTCAGTAGGTCATAGTCTGACATTGTCACTGTGTTGTGTTGGGTGAGGTGTGGAGTGCCTCAGAGAGCCATTCCCCCACAATCACCTTTACCAGGTGAGTAAACTACCATTGTGGGGGATGGTCTCTGAGGCACTCCACCTACCTTACATCATGGGTTTCTCAAAAGCAGTGATAAGAAGTCTAGGGTGGGGTAGCAGTGGTAATGTCAGTGTGTCCTGTGCTTGCTGCTCAGAGGACTGCTGTGGCAAAGTTTGTCTTTGATTGTTGAGCCACATCTAATCGGTAATGCCTTGTGAAAGTGTGGATTGTGGACCACGTGGTGGCTGTGCAGATTTCCTCTGTGGTGGCTAGATTTCTTTCTGCCCAGGAAGTGGCAATGGCTCTGGTAGAGTGTGCCTTTAAGGTTGGTTGCACGGGGGTGTTGTTGGCCTTGTAAGCCTCAGAGATAGCCGTTCTGAGGTACCCTGCTATGGAAGCTCTGGAAGCAGGCTGGCCCTTGCGGCGGCCCTGTGTGATAATGAACAGTCTATCAGAATTGCGGATAGACTCCATTCTGGTAATGTATGTAGTGAGGAGCCGTGCCATGCCTAGTAGTCGGAGCTGTGGGTCGGCCTGAACTTCCTCTGGGGGAAGGTGGCTAGGGATTTCAATGGTTTGGTTAAGGTGGAATTTGGAAGCAATCTTGGGGCGGAATGACGGTACTGGTCTCATAGATATTCTGTCAGGGAAGAATTGCAGGAATGGTTCTTTATGTGAAAGGCCTGTAATTCTCCTACATGCCTGGAGGAGGCGATGGCTGTTAGAAACACTGTCTTGAGTTGCAGCCATTTTATTGGAATGGAGTCTATAGGTTCAAAAGGAGGCTTTGTCATTGCAGTCAGTACCAGTGGCAGATCCCAAGGAGCGAGCATCGGTTTTTGAGGGGGAAGTATGTTTGCTGCTGCCTTCAGAAAGCGGACAACATCTTAGTGGGCTCTGGGAGTGGTGCCTTGTATCTGTCCCCTTGCTGCCCCGATGGCTGCCACTTGAACCCTTAGAGAAGAGGATGATAGGCCCAGTTGTAGGCCTTCCTGTAGGAATAAGAGATTTTGTGCAATGGAGCATGTGGATGCTTGTATCTTATGGTGCAGACACCATTTGTTGAAGATGTCCCAGTGGCGTCGGTAGGTGGCAAGCATAGAGGGTTGACGTGAGGAAGCCATGGTGTGAATGACCGAAGGGTGGTATCCTGCCTTCAGCAGTCTCTCCCTTTCAGGAGCCATGCAGTCAGCCATAGTTGTCGGAGACTGGGGTGAGTAATTGGTCCCTGTGTGAGAAGGTCTGGTAGGAGGGGAAGGTGCCATGGATGGCTGAGCACCATGGAGACCAGTGTTGCAAACCATGCTCTCCTCAGCCAGTGAGGGACCACCAGAATGACACAGGCTCTGGCCATGTGGATCTTTCGGAGAACTTGAGGAATGAGTGGGATGGGTGGGAAGACGTAGGCAGTGTGAAAAGTCCATGTGGTAGAGAGTGCGTCTACACCTGCGGTGCGGTGATCGTTGAATCGGGACCAGTATTTCCTGTATTGGTGGTTGTTGTGGGATGCCATGAGATCGCTCTCAATTGGTCCCCATCTGCGGTCGAGCTGTTGGAAGATGTGTGGGTGAAGTTTCCATTCACCCGGGTGGATCATCTCCCGACTGAGCCAGTCTGCGGTGAGGTTGAGCTTGCCGGCCAGGTGGATGGCCGATATTGATTTTAAAGCTTGTTTGAGCCCATGCGAGTAGCTTTGAGGTTTGTGACATCACTGCCTTGCTTTTTGTCCCTCCTTGCTTGTTTATGTAGGCTACAGTGGTCTGATTGTCTGACCAGATTTGCACATGTTTGTTTTGTACGAAGTTGGAGAAGTGAAGTAGTGCCTTGAATACTGCCTTCATTTCCAATACGTTGATGGTAAGCTTCGTGGCAGACAAGGGCCATGCTCCCTGAGCGGTGCGGTGGCCAATTACTGCTCCCCAGCCAGATAAGCTGGCATCCGTGTCTATGGATATGTCTGGGGTGATGTCTAGCGGCATTCCCTGGGTCAGTCTGTGTCTGTTTGTCCACCAATTGAGGCTGGACTTTATGCGTGGTGGAAGGGTGATGCATTTGGCAAGGTTGGGTGCATGGCCTTGTTTGAGAAGGAATGCCATGAGCAGCCGTGCATGCCATCTGGCCCACGGAACAGTATCGATGGTGGACGACATGAGTCCGAGCAGTTGCGAAATGTCCCAAAGTGTTGGATGTGGGGTCGACCTTAGTCTGTGTGCTGTTGCAATGAGTGTGTTGATTCTTGAGAGAGATGGAGTAACGATTCCACTTGTTGTGTCTATTAATGTGCCCAAGTGCTCCATGGTGTGTGTAGGTGTCAGGTGACTCTTTTTGGTGTTGAGTACCCAGCCGTGATGCTGTAGGCAGTGGACCACCGTTTGCATTTCCCTTATGGACTGCTGGAGCGATCTTGTCCAAATGAGCCAGTCGTTGAGGTAGGGGATTACGTGAATGCCCTGTTGTCAGAGGTGTGCTGCGATCACAACGGATACCTTCATGAATATGCGGGGGGCTGATGCAAGGCCAAAGGAAAGCACCTTGTACTGGTAATGCTGTCCCGGGATGCAGAAGCGTAGGAACCTGTGGTGCGAGGGGCGCATGGGTACGTGGAGGTATGCGTCTTTTAAGTTGATAGATGTGAGGAAGTCTCCCTGGCAGAGGGCTCTGAGTGTGGACCTTGCCGTTTCCATCTTGAAGGGAATGTAACGCACTGACTGGTTGATGTATTTGAGGTCGAGCACTGGCCTGTGCCCTCCTTTCTTTTTTGGTACCAAGAAGAAGATGGAGTAGATGCCTGTGCCTTCTTCGTGCCTTGGGACTGGTGCGATTGCATTGTTGTGTAGTAGTTCTTGAATAGCTGTAGTAATGTGAGCAGCTGTGCACTTTTGCATGGAAAAGGTTGAGTGGAGCATTCTGTGGCATCTGGGTGTTATTGTGAACTGTATTGCATAACCCTGTCTGATGATCTCTAGGACCCAGTGGTCCATGGTGGTGGCTTCCCATTGTTGCACTAACAGGGTGAGGCGTGCACCCACTGGAGTGCTGAGCTCTGGGAATGCGTAGTCAGGCTCTAGAGGTGGGGCGACGTGTGTAGTGGCCTCGGCCTCTTGTTGAGGCTCCCTACCTCTGTATCTGTTGTAGTGGTAGGGTGTGGAATAGTTTTGATGGAAGGTGGTGCCTCAGAACAGGTAGGTACCGCGACGTTTGTCGCGAAAGGAATGGGTGCGCCCACAGAAGCGGGTGGGAAGGTATGTGGTGGTAGGCTGTTGGTGAACTAGTAGCCTGCCGTCTTCCTTTCCTTTGAGGTACTTCTCGAGGGCCTGTCCAAACAGCATGTCGCCCTTAAATGGTAGCTTGTGGAGAGTGGCATTTGATTCCTTGTCGGTGTCCCAAAGTTTCATCCATAGGTACCGCCTGGCCCTGTTGGTGATGGCCGCCAATCTGGCGTTTATCTTAAGGGAGTTGACTGCCATATCTGCCAGATATTTAGTGGAGAGGATGGCATTGTCGAGTAGGGAAGCTTCATGCGATTTTGCAGGGATGGACTTTTGTAGTTCCTGTAGCCAGGTGAGCTGCACTCTGGTGGAATAAATAGCTGTGGTGGCCACCCTGCTGCCCAGTCCTGCCAGTTCAGCATTCTTCTTTAGGTGGTCCTCGAGTTTGGGGTCAATGGGGTCTTATAGGCTGGAAGCAGAGTCGGTTGGGAGGACAGTCTTTTTGTTTAGGGCCACCATCTGCGGGTCCATGGCAGGTGGAGTGCTCCATAGTGCGAGTTTGTCCTCCTGCAGTGCGTATATTTTGTCCCATGATTTCCTCTCAGGGATGCGAGCAGGTTCCGAGGAGGATCATTCTTTGAGGACAATCTCATCGATGGCCTCACAGACAGGGAAAGCCTGTGCTGACTTCGCCATGGGCTGCAAGGACGGTAGTAGCTTAGAGGCAGGAGCAGGGGTAATCTTGTCAAACCCTACTGTTTCCATGATGTGGTGTACCAGCAGCGGGATTTGGTCTGTGAAACACCACTTCACTGTCAGTGTTTGAGGGTCTTGGTCTAGTGCTCCCCCGTCCTCATTGGGGGAGTTGCTGAAGTCGACCTGTGGGGTGTGCTGGGTAGGCTCGTGGTCGTCTGCCAGGCTGGCAGAGGAAGAGTGTCCTTTGTTAGGTGGTGGTGATTGTCTCAGCTGATGTTGGGAGAGCTGAGTGACCTGATGTAGCATTGCTGTCAAGACCTCCTGTTGCGCTTGCATGAGTTGATTGTTTTTGCAGTAGCGCCTTAGTGGTGTCTGATGCCTGTTGGGTGGTCGGAGGGAGTGATGTGGGGGAGCAACCATCCTCCGGGTCAAGGGTATCAATATGCGTTGCTGAGTCCTCCACGCATGATGCACACAGTCTGCCTGTGTGATGTTGTGGAAGTGGCACTTTGCACTGTCTGCAGCTCTTTGGTTTAGGCATGGTCACCTAAGCATGAGAAAGAGAACACCTACTTAATAGTGTGCCATTGCTGGTATGCAAGTAAGCAGTAATGCATTGTGTAAATGAGTTGACATAGTGCTGCGTATGGTGACTGCAGTAGTCTGTTGGAGACAGAGTGGAGTCACTAAGAAGCAGTAATGCTGTGTGTAGCCAGTGCTTGAGCCTGGCGTGGAATGGGCTCCGGGGTGCTGAAGTAGCATGGGAACAATCTGCGCAGCATGTGAACATTCTGTGCCAGTAACAGGCATGTGCAGGGGGGTTGCAGTGAAAGGGTGCAGTATGGCTTTAAGGAGGCATGCACCTTAGCTGCACAGTCTGGCTTTAAGAAGCCAACGAAGGAGTAAATGGCATGTGTGGGTGTGGCTGAGCATGACATGGTGGATAGCAGAGAACGGAGCACCATGTAAAACCAGTGGGGTGCTGGGCAGCTGGAGGGTGAAAGCACCACACATGATGCACGCAAGTAATGGATTGCCTGTGGGTGTCCCTCAGTAGGGTGAGAGAAGTGCCTGCCTGAGATCTGCAGAGCGCAGGGTATCGCGAGACTTGGGGTATAGTCTTGCGGGCGGAGGTGGCCAATGGAGGAGCGCGACGGAAGCGTATGCGTGGTGACACACACGAGGATGCGGAAGGAGCGCAGGGCGAGGCATGGAGTCCATGAAAACGTGGAGCCATAAAGTAACATTTATGAGGCTCCATTTTGGGAATGGCGGCAATGTATGCAAGAAGGCAGGCATCGGGGCGTGTAGTAGCTGAGTGGTGGCAGCGACAGGTCCATGACAGTGGAGGCAGTGGAACGGAGTGCGCCTAGCAGGTAGGCGGGCTGTGCTGGTAAAGGGAACTGCTGGGTGCTAAGTAAATATACTGCTGTGCCAGTGAAAGTGAGCATCGGGGGCCACTACAGGAGGGGCGCCCAGAGCACTGTAGAAACAGGTATGTGTGGTAAACAGCAGCATCTGTGCCCGCTTAATAGGTGTGCACAGAGAGCTGACAAAAGTAGCAGTAGGTATAAAGCAGCATCTGTGACCACAGGGAAGGGGTGCACAGAGTGCTGTCCCAAGGAGCAGGTGGGAGCCGTTAGGAGGAGAGCTGCAGCGGAGTGGAAGTGGGCAAATGTCTGGCACCGATGAGAGAGGGGTGTGCAGAGCGTTGGTGGCAACTGAGCCCTGAGTAGGGGAAAGCATTCCTGTGTGTACTGAGCTGTCACAGTCAGAGTAGCATACCGTCGGATGAAATAGACGCAGGATTAAGCTGTAGTGTGTAGCTGTAGTGTGTAAATAGACCTCATAATGGATCTAAAAGGGGGGTCCTACCTTTGTGGAGCGTAGTGGTAGTAATGCGCTGGAGCTCTGTAAAAGTGCGACAACCTAGCATAGATGCACAAATTGAACTGATGACTAGTGACCAGGGACATCCAGAGGGGACGTTCTCAACTTCATGTCACATGTGCATCAAGACAACCTATCCAGTGTACACGAAACCCATGATGTAAGGTAGGTGGAGTGCCTCAGAGACCATCCCCCACAATGAGAAACATCTCTATTTTTATACATTTTCTAGTATGTACCTGTATGTTCTCACAAAACCTTCTCAGAGTTATTTTTTGTTTTGATGCATTTTCAAAAAAATGTTTTTTCATTTGAGAGTATGCTGAAACATGATTTCATTTTTATGTATTTGTTTGTGTGTGTGAGTGAGTGTAGCTAAAAAATTGTATGTAGAGAGATTGTAATTGGAAGTATACCTTTTTAATTCATTGATTGGGAGTAACCTGATACTAGGGAGATAGATAGATGGATAGATAGATAGATAGATAGATAGATAGATAGATAGATAGATAGATAGATAGATAGATAGATGCAAATCTTTATTTTTAACAGTAATAAACTTTTAGCACTCAAAGAGCTCTACTTCACAAAGTTGAACAGTAAGGATTGCAGGTACACAATAAAACAATCTAACTATGACTAGAACATAAAATAACACACATGCAACCAATACACTGAACAATGTAGTCACCTTAAAAAAAGAATTTACAGTTTAGAATCTTCATCCATGAATTATCCACTCAAATATTCTAAAGTGTGGATTATCAACTATGAAAATTGCACTCTAGTTTATGATTATTGACACTGGCCATATATTATTGTTCATTACGAAATGGCTGGACAAAATCCTTAGCTCTGACCCAGATCACTTTCAATCGGGATAGCTCAGTACATAATCCCTGTCAGAAAGTATGGCATGCTATCTGTCAACAAAATCTAAATGGATCCATTTCATAATTGCAATAATGCACTTTAAGGTATGTGATATCATGGGATGGCATCACTCCCCAAGTGGTTGAAGTCTATTAGCATAAGGCCTCATGCCTCACAACATACCAGAGGAGGGCTGACCTCCTGTGATATTGGACACCTTGTTATAAATTTAAGTAATAAGGCATGACATGGTGTAGTATATCATGGGATATCATCATGCCTCGGGTGGTTGGGCACGAGGCTGCAGGTCAAGTACATCCAACCGTCTGAGAAGTGATGATTTCCCATAATATACCACATCTTGGAGTGTCTTATTACTATTAAGAGCTGGATTTAAAGTTTATTAAAAAAAAACTTAAAACATTTTAAAAACGAGTTAAAAATGCTGTTTTTGCTAGTGTAGGAGTACCACTTAAGAAAGTAGTTCTTTTAGGGTTGTGGTCAGCAGGTGGCACTGTTTTCCTTTGAACTAACAGAAGAGGTAGTTGTTCTGTGACCGTGTGAAGTCTCTCCCTTCCTTATCCCGGCTGTGAACTGTGGTGCTCTTATCTTGGTTTCTCTCTCTTCCTGTTTTGAGAAGTAATGGCATTGGAGTACTGAGTTTCAAGATAATTTGGTTTGGGAACATGTACATTTGGAAGCAGCAGGACTGAATCTGAAGAGTTCAGTAAGTGCAGCAAGTGGTGCCTTTTTGAAATGTGCACACAGTTGCCTGTGAAAGACAGTGACAGTCATGGAGGATGATTCTACAGTTTGGCAGTTTGACTGTTCTTTTTTTTCACCACAGTGTATTTATTTACCACAAAGTATTTACCACAGTGTATTTTGTAACCGGCTCACACACCTGAAACTACTCTGTAACCCAAGTCTTTCTCTGTATGAAAATATGTATTGTTATCCCGGGTCGCCCCTGAAAAAGGGACCTTTGGGGCTCAGTGGGCCTACCCGATCAGCAAATTTTTAAATAAATAAACAAATAAAACAAATAATTTATTTGCCTGTTTCTTCATTTACTTTGTATGGGACAAATCTGCATTTGAGTTTAGCAGGCAGTGTGATGAGTTTGGTTTCATTTTTGTGTTTTGCGGTGTCACTGACCGTGAGTTTAGACATGTTGTTTCAATGCCAAATTGTACAGTGTGAGTGCTTCATAGTGAGCCCAACTTTCATGTGACAGTTTTGTGCGTATTATTTATTTTCTTTAGCAGGAGCTGTCTCGAGGTTTGGCTTTGTTCTGCAGTAAGCGATGTGGAAAATTGTGGTCAGAGGAGTTTGTTTCTTGTCTCAGTGGCATGATCGGGTAGTGCATTGCATTCTTAATCAAAAGGTTGGTGGTTCAAGTCCACCTAACAACAGTTTACGAAGGAAGCAGGCAGGTAACTGGGGACCCTCACAAAGGGGGGGCCAGAGGAACAACATTCTCAGGGAAGTAGGCAGATGGCTGGGGCTGGACAGAAGGAAGCAAGGTGGGGAGGTGGATTTGACCTTATGCTCAGTAACCGCTTCAATTCTCTTCTTCTGCTTGAGGATGGGGGGGGGGGTGATGTAGCCATGACAGGGGTGGTTAGAGATGGAAAAGGAGTGGGAGGCAGGAGGCAGGGGCCAGATAGCAGGAGGAACAAGGGGGAACCTGGAATGCAGGAAATTGGGGGGAGCAGTGGAACAGAGCAGGAGGGGCAGGGGGAAGATGGAGGAAAGTGCAAGGAGAAGAACCAGTTGGGAGGAAAGGGCAAGGAGAAGGACCAGAAGTACAAGGAGGATACAGTAAAGGGAGCTGAGGGTTTAGGCCAGGGGAGCATGACAAGTAAGGAGGGACTGAATGGAGGCAGGATGAAAGGGAGGATGAGCCAGGCTAGTTTAGCGGGCGGAGGAGAAGGACCAGTCGCGAGCAGTGAGGGGGCAGTTAGTGAGGCACAGAAGGATACTCAGGAGGAAGAGAGGCATAGGATCAGAGAGGAGGGCTGGCCAGGGTAAATGAGGGGGTGGCATGTGGCACCCAGATAGGGGGAGGAACAAGGAGCCAGCTGGGTGGAGGGGCCAGTAGAAAGGATGAGGGACATGGAAGGGGGGGAATGGAGGAAAAGGACTGGTCAGACTGCTCCTGTTGTGGGATTCCATGATCAGGGGTATCAAATGGGATAGAGAGGGGGAAGTCTGGCCAGTTAGAACAAAATGCTTCCCTGGACTAACGATGCACAGGGCCAAGCATGAGGTATATCAGCTGGTAAAGGATTGTGGGGGTTCCCCTGACAAACTGGTCCACCTGGGTACAAATGACATTGAGGGAAATAGCAAGCTAGAGATACAGGCAAGGTTCAGGGAGCTTGCCAGGGTCTGTCATGACATAGGGTGCATGATTTCCTTCTCGGAAATCCTGCCGGTGCCAAGGGCTAGTGGCGGGCACAAAAGGAAGATTAAGGAGATAAACATGTGGATCAGGGAGTGGTGTGAGGCCAGAGGGTATGGGTTAATGGGGGATTGGGGGGAGACCTGGGAGGATAGGGAACTGTGTGCTAGAGATAGGGTCCATCTCAATTTGGAGGGAAGGGGAATCCTTAAGTTGAAAATAGATGGGTTCATTGGTGAAAAGTGGGGTTTAAGCTTGTGAAGGGGGGAGGAATGGGAGAAAAGGCTGTTGAGGGGGGTCCAATAAAGGAGGGACTCTGTCTCCACCCCCTGAGGAGCTGGAGGAATGCAGGAACAGGCCGACTGGTAAAGTGCAGACTAGGGGAAAATGGAATCCCCATGAGAACACGAGCAGGAGAAATGGAAGTATAGGGAAAGGGTGGAAGGTAGTCCTACTAAATGTCAGGAGCTTGGGCAATAAAATGCCTGAGCTCCAGGCGATGCTAACTGAGGGAGCGGTGGATGTGACAGCGGTCACTGAGACCTGGACCACCGCAGGATATGACTGGGACCTGAACCTGGAGGGTTACACTATGTACAGGAAAGACGGGGGGGGGAGAAGGGGGTAGCAATAATAGTCAGAAACTGCATTGGTATGGGGGAGCAGAGGAGGCAGAGGGAACCGTGGAGGCGATTTGGGTCACCTGAATAACAAGGGGAGGGCAAGACAGTAAAAATAGGAGTGGTGTATAGACCCCCTGCGCTGGTGGAGGAGCTAGAGGAGAGTATGCTGACAGATGTTGGGAGACACTGCAGATTGGGCAGGGGAAGGGTGGTGGTGTTGAGGGACTTAAACATGCCAGGAACAGACTGGAAGACTATGACATCCTTGGTGGCCAGGGAACAGAGGTTGTTGGATGTCTTTCAAGATGCATTCCTAACTCAGCAGGTGGGGGAACCGACCAGGGAGGCACAGATACTGGATGTGGTCCTGACAGACAGTGACCAGATTGGGGGCCTGGAGGTAAGGGACCCGTTGGTGAGGAGTGACCATGCCATGGTCTGGTTCTGCCTGGACCTAGAAGGGGTAGAAGGCTGCACAAAGACGGAGGTAACTGACTTCAGGGGGGCGGATTTTAAGGAAATGGGAAGAATACTTAAGGTGCATTTGGATGTGGTTGGGTCAGATGTGGACGCTGACAGTAGGTGGAAAATAATCAGGAGAGGAGTGCAGGATGCTACCAGCACCTGTGCCAGAGTAAGACGAAAATGCGGTAGGGCTTGAAAGCCCTGCTGGTGGACCAGGGAGGTCCAGGAGGTGGTGTGGGGAAAAAAGGCAGCCTATAGGCAATTCAAGTGCTCAAGGAGTGAAAGGGATTGAGGGGAGTACAAACTGATGGCTAGAAGGGCCACTAAGGTGGTGAGTGCAGCTAAGGCAAGGAAGGAGCAGAACCTGGCCAGGGAAATTAGGAGGCAGAACAAGGGGTTCTTTAGATACATTGGAGAAAAACGAAGGGTGAAGAGGCAGATTAGCAGGATTAAAACAGGGGAGAGATGGACACAAGACACGGGGGAGCAGGCTGAGGTACTGAATCAGTACTTCACCTCAGTTTTCACCTAGGAAACTGGGGGTGCTGCATCATACATGGAAAGAGACAGTGATACTGAGGAGGAAGGGACCCTTACCAATCAGCGGGTCTGGGGAGAGGGGGAGGCATCACTGGCAGGAGGGGGGCAGGCTAAGCAGGGAGAAGAGGTAGCGGAGGTAGAAATCACATCAGAGAGAGTGAGTGAAGCCCTCAGGTCCCTTAAGACGGAGAAAGCACCGGGATCGGATAAATTACATCCCAGAGTGCTGAAGCAACTTGCGGATGTCCTGGCGAAACTGCTGGTGGAGCTTTTCACCATCTCTCTGAGGACAGGGTGGGTGCCCCAGGACTGGAAGGTGGTGCATATAGTGCCTATCCACAAGGGGGGATCAAAGGAGGTGGCAGAGAACTACAGGACTGTCAGCCTGACATCGGTGGTGGGCAAGGTGATGGAGGGCATTGTCAAAGAGAGGCTAGGGGGGACCTGGAAAAGTCAGGTGCCTGGACAATAGACAGCATGGATTCATCCCAGGGAAATCATGTCAGACAAACCTTGTGGAGTTCTATGACTGGGTGACGAGTGCCTTGGACCTGCGTAGACCAGTGGACGTCCTCTTTCTAGACTTCAGCAAGGCATTTGACTCTGTTCCTCATGAGGGCCTGTTGGATAAGCTGGGAGAAATGGGGGTGGGGAACCAGATGATCAAATGGGTAGACAATTGGCTCCAGGACCGGACCCAGAGGGTCGTAGTTGGCGGGATAGTCTTATCCCCAAGGAGGGTCATTAGTGAGGTTCCACAGTAATCAGTCCTTGGGCCGCTTCTGTTCAACACCTACATCTTCAACATAAGGTCAGGTATCAGGAGTGAGATGAGTCTCTTTGCAGATGACTCAAAACTGGGGGCAATGGTGGATGGGGAGGAGGGGAGGGTGGCCCTACAGGGAACCTGGAGGCTCTGGAAAGATGGTCTGGAAAGTGGAAGCTGAGGTTCAATGCAGGGAAATGCAAGGTACTGCACCTGGGGGCCAGAAACCTGGGCCGAGTGTACACCCGGGGGGGGGGGATGCTACAAGTCTTGATGGCTGAGAGGGACCTGGGGGTGGTGGTGGTGGATGTCAAGATGAACAACTCAGAGACTTGTAGGATGGCAGAAGCCAAGGCCAACAGGATGCGGGATGCATCGCTAGGGGGATCACCTCCAGAAGGCGGGAAGTGATACTCCCTCTTATGACTGCTTGGTGAGGCCACACCTCGAGTACTGCGTGCAGTTTTGGGGGCCACACTTAAAGAGGGACATTAAACTCCTGGAGAGGGTCCAGAGGAGGGCAACCAAAATGATTTGGGTCTTGGGGGACAGGACCTATGAAGAGAGGCTCGAAGAACTAAATATGTACACATTGGAAGAGAGAAGGGACTAGGGGGACATGATAGAGGTCTTTAGGCACATGAAGGGGTTAAATAGGGGAGGAACAGTCACGGTGCTTCGAAGGAAGGAGGAGGGGACCACTAGAGGGCATGGGTGGAAGCTGGAGGGGGGAAGATTCAGGGGAGAAAGGAGGAGGTGCTACTTCACTGAGAGGGTGGTGGAGCCATGGAATGTGCTGCCTAGGGGCTGGTGGAGGCAGAGATGGTGGAGGGTTCAGAGGGTGGGACAGGTACAGGGAAGGTTCTGGAGCAAAATCCAGTGCAGCGAGAATATATGGAACTGAGAAGGGAGAAGCCAGAGAAGGCGAGGGGGGCAGCAAGGTCAGCTCCCAGGAAGGGGGCTGACCAAACGAGCAGACATGAAAGACCATTAGGCCTATTCTGCTGGCATTTTAGTATGTTAGTATGTTTGTGAGTGAGGAGGCTGGTGACCGGAAGTTTTCTGAAGCCATGATGATGTAGCTCGATATCATCATGACTTCAAGAACATCTCGGCCAATCAGTGACGTCCATTTACAATGCCCAGTTCATAATGTTGTTTAAATAATATACTTTATAACATAAACAGAAAAATTTATCTGAACATTTCAGTAAAGGAAATCTAACATACACAGTGCCATTCGCCAGTGTTATATGTTACTGCTACAGAACCCTGGGAATTCTGCATTTCTGAAGCTGCAAAACTACTATTCTTCTGCAGAATGCCTGTGCTTGCACAGAATTCATCATTGTGGGTTGGGCTTCAAGTTCAGTTTTACCAGAGGTTCAAATACCTCAAATATTGTGTATTCAACTCTAGTGGACTCTCACAAACTGTTGTCTCAAACCAAAAACATTTGGTTTCACTAGTGTAAACCAGCTAAGCAGTCTAGCTGAGGTTCAGTGCAACATACTCATTATAGATCACGATAGCAAGAGTGTCAGTTATATGGTGTGCCTGCCTAATCTGGTGCCAGCTCAACACTCCGCTACAGTGAAAGATCCACCTATAGTGCCAGGGGCTACATTGTTAGGAAGCTAGACAGAAAGATAAATAACTAGCTACATTTTTAATGCTTTAGGAGCTGAAAGCCAATGGGTCAAATTTTCAAATGCAAGGGAATGATGCATGATGCTTGTGTCAGACAGAAATTACGTAAGGGGCACACTGTGTCAAACTATGCAATATTCCAAATTTTGCTATGCAGCCTGCACTGAAAGTGGGTCCACCTGCATCAGACTGGCTTGCACAGGGCTTGCACCACACAGCAGGCTGCACATAAGTGGAGAGAAGATTTGCAATGGAAACTGGCTCCACCATCTGCTTTGTTGGGTTTCTGGAACCCGACAGGTCCCACCAGTGCTTAGACTATTCAGATCTGATCTAACAGCCCTGTGTGCCACCACACTCTGTAGCTAATGGATGGCTAGAGAGACCCTGCAGCACAAGATGACTGCAATTGCATGCTGTGGCAACACCAGCAGTCATGTAGCCATACCTCACTCCAGTCACTCACGGCCCATGGCACTCTCCCATGCCAACAGTCTGCACAAAGGACCTGCCTGTACTGTCTGTGACAAGAGGTGGACTGGCATGATGCTTCCCTGCCCCCCATGCCATATCCCTGCTGAGCAACCTGTGCAGTACAGGTCAACAGTCAATGGGTTGCAGCCTGCCTGATATCCACTTACTTCTGGACAGTGGCATGTGTAAAGAAACAAAGGACCCTGCTATAACATTCCACTCTCCCCACCATCTGTCAAGATAATCTCACCTGTACACACACTCTAGACATATCTGATGTGGAGAAAAAATTAATAGATGCTGCACACGTCAATGAGACAGGCAGCACAATAGTCAGATGAGTCTAACTAAATTGAGTAGGTCCCCTTCTCGGGTGACTGCTGCAGGAATGTGTGGCTGCAATGTGTAATGCCTATCCATGCTCATCAGAACCACCTGTAGTCATAGGCGTGCATGGGGGGGCTACTCTTGCCCGGGCCCCCCCGGTTAAAAATCGTCCTCCAACTACATTTATACTATAATTATATATGCCCCCAGACCCCTCCCAGCTTTGTGGGGATTCTGCCCCCCCCCCGTTCACTGACTCTGCACAGTCCTCTGCCTGTAGTAACTGAAAGTTCAAATTAGTTAAGGTTTCTGAGGGTCTCTCTGTTGTCATCCCACTTTTCCCTGGTGTCATACACCCTCCCCTGACCCTTACAGTCAGTACCCATGTAATGTTCCTTCCTAACACAGTGGCATAAATATGATGTTATCACTCTATCCAATACTAAATATACACATTATAGATCCTGCCTGGTACTGTGCCATGTTCTGATCACCTGGGCCATGCCAATGTAGATGTCTGCATGGTGCCCTTCCTGGCTGTGAGCTGGGCATCATCATTTCCATTTGGGGGGTAAGGTACATGTCTTGGACAAACTCATCTGTTGTACCTTGCCTTTCTGGGCCAGGGCAGTGGCTGCCACTGAGCCAATGCTGCTGCTTGCTGCTGTTACAAAAGCCTCCTTCCTCACCCCCTTTCCTTCTGCAGCATCTAGTCCCTTTTGGTGAATACATCAGCCAGGCTCCTACCCATATATCTAAAGAGAGGGCATCATTCCCACTGAGATGTGTCTAGTTTTATTTTCTCAGTCTCATACTGGGCAGAAGTTTATACAGTGGCACTATCAACAAAGTTATGCTCTTTTATTCAGAGGCTGGATTAAATATATCACACCCTGAGTAGCACCTATAAACATGCCATTACCTATTAAAGCAGTATTCTAGATTCTATGGACAGGATCAAGGAGTCATGAATGTGTTACAATACACATGACAGCACTCCTATAGGTGTCCAGTGTGATTAGACGTGAGGAATTCCATGCCAACACAGTCAGTTATGGTCAATGTATCTTGTTAGTATGGACAGTGACAGCATGTTTGACCAGCAAGTGTGTGCATGGTCACCAGGTTCTGTTGGGATGGGATCAGCTATTACATTTGACAGTGTCAGTTTGTCTGAGATTAGCAGTAATGGACTGCATTTTCACAGACCAGAGGATGACGGCAGCATCCATAAATTCCCTTCCTTGCATCATTTCTTTGTCACAAGACAATGCTTGTGGCAGCTTTGGGGACTTTGCCGCCAGGACCCCACTTATACCAGAATCCCTTGCAAGGTCCATGGTGTACTGGCCTTTGCTGCAAGCAAGAGTTGGGAGTACCTTGCATTGCTCTATGGACCCTTGAAAATCCAGCCTAATGAAAGAACCCAAAGTAAATAAAACAGCTGCAACAACCCAATGTTATTGCTGATTTGACTCTGACAAAAAACAGCAATTTTATCTTGCTGTCTGCTTTACTTGGGGGGGGGTGTTTGTGTATGTGAGTGTGTGTGCATGTGTGTCTGCATGTGTGCACATGTACATGTATGTGAGATTAAAGCATTGAGATGTGAATTTAAAATTCAGTGGTGAAGTTGATCCAAAGTTGGGTAACTTAACACTTCACAAAGTTTTCCACCCTCACACCAACTTAGCAAGCAAGTGCAATGTTTAAAAACCTGTTAAAAATAAATAATCTGCCTCCACCCTCTGTGTCACATTCACCCACCACCTCCCATCATGCAAGACTCTTTAAAAGTTTATTCCCAGCTTGTACCCCCTCTTGGCCCCCCTTTCCACCTTCCTGCATGCACCTGAAGAAATTTTCTGTACTTAAATTTCTTATCCTTCACCCAAGCCAAAATCATGTTTCCTCCCAGATCTCTGCCCAATGAAACATGAATTAAACCTACTCCCTTCACCACCAACTTGCCAGTAAACCCCTATTCTCCCATCAAAGCCACAAACCTCAGTAGGCAGTAACTTAGACAAAACACCTGTTAAAACAAAAAGTTTCCACTGAAATATCAAGATGTCCTCACTCCTCAGTGTTAGCAGGCAAATAAATGGTGAATGACATTTATCCAAGTAGTAATACCTAATTGGCTGATTATCAGTGACTAGTAAAGTGAAATTTCTGAACTATGTACACCAGGTCCCTATCATCTAGATTAAAGTAGGAAGGGAATGAGCCTGATAAGTGGGCTCAGATGGCAATATGTGGGACTGGGCTGTCAGTCTGCTAGTGCTCAGCACTTCGAAGTAGCTGGGTGTTTTGATTTCATAAAAGCAAAACTACAAAAACAAACAGTGTGCCTGTATAATTTAAACCTACATACAACAATGTACAAAACACTTTTGCATAGAACATTGCTTTTTGAGGAGTTTACTTAATTTGTCATCAGTTTCGTGGTATAGTTGTGTTCATATGAGCATGCTGAATGGCGTTTATTTTTTTCCAAATAGTGTGTCTGTAATCAATTTGCTGTGTATGGTAATGGGACTATGTTTTACTTGATACAATTGTTTTATGTTGTTTTATTTTAAGACACGCTGAGCTTTTGGATAGGGCACCAACCAAATAAAATTGCCCTGCCTTGCTCATGCCTTGTAAGTCAGTGTTGGAATTACAATTTATGAACTTTGAGAGCTTTGGAGGTCCATGGGGTCCCATCTTTAAACTAGGCTTCCCTCACATTATAAGCAGAGGTAGTGATACACAATCTACAGGTGCTCACTTTAGAGCTATGAGGAGGAGCACATCTATGATTGCAACACTGGTGGTGGGTCTTCACTCAAGGGGCCCCTGCAATAGAGAGGGAGTTGCAGCAGTGTACTAAGATGCAGAAAGAGTTGCTTAATGCACACTGCTGGTAAGTACCACAGTGTGTTTTTACTATAACTCAGAGATGTGAATTTTTACTTCGCCAATGAATTGCTGGTGATCTGCCAGACTTCATGCTATGTGTTGCATTCACAAAGTTAGGAACTTCACCAATTTGTGGCAGATGATTTTCCATAACAAAAGTTCCCATCCTCACCCATGTAGCATCCTAGCCAACCCTCCTCCCTAACATCCAGCTACCCAAAAATACTGATGATAAACCCTCTTCTCCAAGGTCACATAGAACCTTATAAGTCCTCCCCACAAGTCAAAATACAAACTCAAAGGACCAAAGGTACTGAAAGACACTAAACCAAGTTTGATAACAATTAGTTGATGGCATGAATGATGGACGATATATTTCCCTGATTTTCATACTGAACCTGGTTAGGCATATAGCACTGCTTCCATCCCACCAGTATACTGTTCTCCCCACAACACTGTTCCCCACAGTACCACAGTACTTTCTCCCCCACCAGGGTCAGATAGCTAGCTGTAGCTCAGTACAAAACCATTTTTCTGTTTATTGATTGAAAAAAATGCAATTATAGCATAAATTATATATATATATATATATATACACACTGTATATATACTTTTCCAAAAAATTTGAGCATTGAAAATTTAACATTTGAGTATTGGACTCTTTGCATATTTCCTTAGATGTTCTGAGACCAAAGTATTCTAATTCTATGAGGACCAGAAGATATACATACTATGAATCTTCTCTCTGAAGGTGATTTAAAACTTGAGAAATGTATTCTCTTTTGCTAATTCAGCAAATTTAACAGAATATAAAGAGGACACAGCTGGGTTCAGGTCTGTTTTCCCGCACCTCTGATTGGTATATTGACTCCTGAATTCCCGTATCCAGATGGTCTGAAGACCAGAATTTGATCAGAAAAAGAGAATTCTATTTTTATGTTGGCTCATGCTTGCGCACCAGCCAACATACAGTATTGCATTAGTAGCAGATTTGGAGGCACGGTCACTGTTGGGCGAATGCAGGGCATGCATCAGTAGGTGCATCCCTCATTCCCTAAAAGCCTGCATGCCAGCGTCACACCAGGAATATATAATGTGGCGAGCACATCTAAGGAAAGGTCCACTGCAATGCAAGGAAAGCTTGTCATATGCAGCGGTACCTCCCAATGTGCCTTCCCTGGTGAAACATCAGCTTCAACATGGTGGCACACTGCCTGCCACAAGCCCACAGTGTCGACCTTGGGGATGCCCAATCCTCCTGTTAGCATGCCCTGAACCAGTGTATATGCCCACGGGGGAGCCCACTCCCCATTTGCATAATGCACCTCCCCCATTTGTTATGTGCCAAGGGGGGTGCCCAATCCCCCTCGGCTCTTACCCTCACTTTTGATGTGTGCTGATGGGCGTGCCCAATCCCCCGTCTGCTAAAGCATCACCCCCAAAACACTTAGGTGGCATACTGGGAGCCCATCCCAGCATGCTGAATCCCCTGAAAATGAAAAACTGTCCCACAATGTTTTTATTTGTTTTAACCCTGTGAAAGAAGAAAATGGTCCCTCGTGGTCTCCCTGCCCCCGCATCCTGCCTCCCCATGCACACCCTCACCCCAAACTTACCTCTGGAGTCTGGCACAATGATCTGTGGTGGACTGGGAACATGTCTGCACTCTTCAAAGCAGACTGTGGCCTGAAGAAATGCCAGTAAGCTGTATAATGGCATAAATAGGTTTTTTTCAACTTTGGTGCATATCTCAGGCATTTTCTGGAATTTTTGCACCAAATTTTCAACATGGGGTTATTGGGACCCCTCCTCATGAATTCAGTCACTGTCATGGTGTTACTCAGTCCCGAAAGGTGATTTTGCGGTCACTGCATGGAATCACATTTTGACACTGAGTAACAGAACAACAGTGCCACTGTTCAGGAGGGGGGCTTTCAAAAAGCCTTTGTTGCAAATTTGGTGAAAAAAAAATCCAAAAAGTGGCTGTTTTACGAGCATGTGTTGCACTATTTCCATGCACGCTCATAACTTTGTGAATCTGTAATATTTTCACTCCAGATTTTCAAAAACGTAGTTTTTCCACATCTCCTTATGAACAGTACAGCTGTCATTTTACATATCCTGGCCAAAATGTGTTTTCTCACCTCCAGCACATAATAGCACGGTAGCTGTGCAAAATCAGTTTTTGAGACAGTTTGAGAAAATGATGGTGACACTGAGCATGAGCAGAGGTCCTAAAATGCCTATGTTGAAAATTTGGTGCCAAAAGTCCATAAAATGACTGTGTTACAAGTGTGAGTTGTGCAGTTTCCACGCACCCTTGTAACTTCTCAAATTTGCAATATTTTCATGCCAGATTTCCATCACTGGCATTTTGTTTACATCTCCTTATCAACAGTACAGCTGCCATTTTTCACAGCCTGCCCAGAATGTGTTTCCGCACCTGTGGTGCACAATGGCATGGTCACTGTGGGTAGTGGTGGGTGAAGTGAGCTCAATACGCTCCGTGAAACATTTCGTGGAGCACAGGCGGATTCACCGAGTGCCCTGCAACGCGTAGCTGAGTACTTTGCATTATAATGAGGAACGTGAAGTGCATTGGGAACAGCGACTTCATGTTACTCCACCTCCACTGGTCACTACTCTTTCAATTTTTAAGGCAAGTGCATTGGTGGCAGATCCCTTCACCTTGTTTTTGAGTTCAAAGGCTGATTTTGCAGTGATTCATGGGAGTTCAGGTCACATAGGCTCTATATTGATCTGCACAGCCTCAATTTGGGGTAGTATGAGTAGGAAGAAGTAGGAGACAGTGTGCTCTGATAGCTGTCTATAGGAATCTTTTAAAAAGCTGTTCAAAAAGCATTTTTGCTTTTTTGGGGGAGGGTCCAACTGTAGTTCATCGACTGTAGGAAACCCTCCTGTGCTTACATCATCGAGTGTTTCTGTTTGTTTGTGGATTTTGAATGTTAATTTACAACATTGAGTGTGTGTGTAGTGAAAGACAATGACGTGTACTGTGTGGGGAAGGGGCGTATCTGTGTGTAGGTAGGTAGATTTAAGTTGGAGAACTATTGATTTCTTTGTGTTTTGGTTATATTTTTGTTATATAACTGACTGTGTTACTGTACATATAGTAAAATCACCAGTAATAGTACAAATGTTCTTGTTGTTTGTTGTGTGGATGTGGTGCAGCATTTCATAAGGTCAGGTTGTTTAAATTACAAATTTACATTACATGGCAGTACACTGAACATTTGCATTTGCATTGCATTCCTCATTCAGCATTGGGCACAAAGGCCCAGGTATTCAAAAGGGTTGCATATGGCGCAACAGTGTAGCACCATGCGCAACCCACTGATGCACCCCGGCACGATATTCAAAAGGGGAAAGTGCGCGGCACAAATCCCAATGTGCCGGAGCACATCAGTAATGTATGCAGGCACAGGTGGGAGGGTGTGCCCATGCATACTCTGCACAGCCCGATATTCAGCCCAGGATGTGCAGAGCCATGCATGTGAAACCCCTACCTGCACTAGCACAAAGTTGATCCAAAAAACAAAGGAACAACAGATGGCCACCCACAGGTGAGCTGCCACATTGCAGGGCGCAACACAGCAGCTGCCACCTGTGGGTGGCCACCCGAGCTCTGGCTGCACCTCCGTGGTGGCACCCCCCATGCCCGATTGTGGGCATCATCCAAAATCCTTGGTGGTCCAGTGGACCGCTGCCCGCCCAATCACGGGCTAAGTAAATGAAGAAATATCCCAAATCTCTGGTGGTCCAGTGGACCGCTGCCTGCCCAATTGGGGGTTAAGTAAATAAAGAAATATCCCAAATCCCTGGTGGTCCAGTGGACCCATGTGCCTGATCGCGAGCTAAGTAAATTAATGATAATTCCAATATACCTGGTGGTCCAGTGGACCTGTGTGCCCGATCGTGGGCTGCAGTAGAATTAATTGAAACCTATCATCCCTGGTGGGCCAGTGGACCCCCCTCCCCACCTGCCCACTGATCCCCACGCCCCTCTCCCCCGATCAGTGGCGGGCCGCAGCACTCCACCCTCCTGCTGCCTTGCTGCCCACTGACTGACAACGTCGGTAGGGCTGTACACCCATTGGTACACAGCGTGAGCCAATGGGCAAGCAGTCCATACCATACTACACACATTCCAGATATGTGAAGGGTGGGCAGCGGTCCACTGGACCACCAGGGATTTTGGATATATCTTTATTAACTTATCCCGCGATCGGGCGGGCAGCAGTCCACTGGACCACCAGGGATTTTGGATATTTCTTTATTTACTTAACCCCCGATTGGGCGGGCAGCAGTCCACTGGACCACCAGAGATTTGGAATATTTATTTATTTACTTAGCCCATGATTGGGTGGGCTGTGGTCCACTGGACCACCAGGGATTTTGGATATATCTTTATTAATTTAGCCCACGACTGGGCGGGCAGCCGTCCACTGGACCACCAGGGATTTTGGATTATACTATCTTTTACTGCAGCCTGGGCTGTGGGGCACATTGCAGTGCTGCAGGGTGCATCGTTCCCTGATGGCTGCTGCCTGGCAGGGCGCAAGGCGCAAGTCGCCAGGGATCAGTGCACCTGCTTGCAATTGGGGCCATAATGACATGCAAATGGCTCCATTTGTACCTTGCATACATTATGGCCCCATTTGCATGTCAACCTTTGAATATCACAGTTGCTGCACCTTGCGCAATGGAACTTGCACTAGCGCATCCCCATGCTCCACTCTGGCCACTGCGCCATGTGCACTGCGGGTGGCCAGGATGCAATATTCAACAATGCTGAGCCATGGCACAGCTCTGTTGAATATTGCCCAGTCAATGCCCCTGTGCAGCCAAGTTGTGCTGCGCCCAGGCTTGTGCCACACAGCCTGGCGCAGTTTGAATATCTGGGCCAAAGTGTTCTATGTTGTGTGTTCAGTGTTGTGTGCATCAAATTTAATACACCTTTTAAAATTTGTGACACAGACTAGTATAAGCTCAACTAAGCGCAGCAGTGTGAACCTGCTATCTACTGCAGCTGCCTGATTTAGTGCTGCGATCGTGTTCTCTGTTCTTAGTTTTGCTGCTTGTAGTGCCGTAAAAATCAGCACTGTCTGTCTTCAGTGCTCCCCCCAACCCCCATGTTGAAAAGGTATTTTTTACCTGACTGGATTGCTTTTGTGACCCCATCAGCACCACTGGTTACTGAAGTTGTTTTAATTCCATTACAGTGTCACAACACAGTAGTCTCTTATCTGTTGATGAAGCCACAGTTGTTTATTTTGCTTCACATCCATCCAGCGTCCCTCCAGTCAGAAAGTGAAAGTATCAAAATCTGAATTTGGTAATAATATTTGTGATTGATCCTCCAAAATGCCTGCAAAGAGACGTGCAAGTAAAGCTGTTTCTGGCCATGGCAATGTTGGCAGTAAGAGGGTCTGTGGGCGTGGTAGTAGTACGCGGATGGAGAAGTGCATTGCTGATGTGAGAAAAGGTATTTCTCCTGCAATGTTTTTTACAGCCCAATCAGTAGCTTCTCTGATAGTTGGAGGATATGATGAAGGAGATGGTGTGTTACTGGTGTTAGTGGTGGTGGAGGTAGTATTAGCATTGTTGCATCAAGTTCTAATTCCGACCAGTGTACCTTATCCAAACATATTGAGTGTGAAGCAGTGCAAGTGAGTGACAGTGTAGATAATGTCATACTTCCCAGTAGCATCCCATTAACTGAACCTGATTCTGTTGATTATGTCAACGATAGCATACAATGTGATATTCCATCCACTGTGGCACTTCATGTCACGCATTTTCCATGCAGTGATTCACAGCTGTGGTGAAAAAATATCAGGTGGTGGTGGTGTAGATACTGATGATGATTGTGATGATGCTGATGATGATGATGATGCTGTTGTTGCAACATGCAGTCCATATGTTAGCATCCAAGCAGAAGATGTGGATGTGTGTGACAGTGATGTTGATGAATATGATGATGATGTAATTAACCCGAGTTGGGAACCGGAGAAAAATAAATTAAAAGTGGCTGTGTCTGAATCTGTTTGCAGGAAATCCCCCCCTGTAAAAACTTGTGATTTACTGGTTTTAGTTGATGATGATGATGATGATGACGACCCAGTAATCAATATGATAGGTTGTCGTGGTGGTCAGTTGCAGTCCAGGTGTGCAGTGCCAGAAACATCTTGTGCCCCACTTCAGTGCTTAAAATAACAGACTTCAATAAGTCACATCATCATGGACATGTTAAAAGCAGAGCATCACAGTCCCTTGTTTGGGATTTTTTTGTTCAAGATGCAAATGATGATTCAGTTGCAATCTGCCAGGTTTGCCATGTGCGTGTGAGTCAAGGTAAAAAGGGGAGCCATCTTGGGACGGGAGGACAGCATACGCATCTTAAGAATAGGCACTTGGCTCTGTGGACCCAGCACAAGCTGGCAGCTAAAACTAGACTGGGGCATTCACCCGTATCACTGGCGGCAACCATAGCCAGCATGTTATCCCCTTCCATGACTGTTAAGCCCAGTAGAAAATTAAACATGTGCAGGAGTGTGGTAATAACAGCAGAGGATTACTTTAGGCATGATGAGGTGGAGGACCATAATGACTTTGAAATAATGTCCAGCGCTGTTGAGAGTAGCAGTTTTTGTGGTGGTGGTGGTGGTGGTGGTGGTGGTGAATGCAGTATGTCTAGTGCAAGTGGTACATCAACCCCAGTTGGCAAATCTGGAAAAATAACATCATTTTTGGGTTTGTCATCATCACCTGTGCAACCGTCTTCATCAAATGTTCACACTCCACCCTCTGCCAATGGCATTCATCACAGAGCACAACCATTTGTGACTAACAACACACCCCTTGTCAATTTTCTGCACACAAGGAGGATGCATTGTGGGCCTGCAGAAAAAATCTGGGGGACTCTGTGCCACCACTGCGCACATGACTGAGTACGCCATTAATTCTGGGGGACTTTGTATGTGCTGAAACAGTCTTATTTTACTCTGTTACCACTTGTCAATTTTCGGGACACATGGAGGATGCATTCTGGCCTGCAGAAAAATCTGGGGACTCTGCGCCACTTTTGTGCACATGCCTGAGTGCACCTTTAATTCTGGGGGACTTTGTATGTGCTAAAACAGTCTCATTTCACTCTGTTACCACTTGTCAATTTTCTGCACACATGGGGGATACATTTTGGGACTGCAGAGAAAATCTGGGACTCTGTGCCACTTTTGTGCGCATGACTGAGTGCGCCATTAATTCTGGGGGAGTTTGTATGTGCTGAAACACTCTCATTTCACTGTGTTACCACTTGTCAATTTTCTGGACACAAGACAGATGACTTTTGCAGATGCAGAAAAATGTGGCACCCAAACAGCGCACACACACACACACACACACACACACACACACACACATACACAGACACTTAACAGAAGGAAGAGGGCCCAGAATACAAAGTGTAACGCATACGGAAGACAACAAAAAAAGGGCATAATTACATACAAGGGTCAGGGATGGTGGAGGAATACATTTTATGGCACAGCAAGGAAGGTGTGTTGGGGGGGGGACATGGTGTGAGGAAACAAAATTAATGTGGGATTCCATGGTGATCCAGCAGCAGTTCAAGCATGGACATAATTTGAAGCTGATGTCCCTCTGTGTCATCCAGCTGCTGCTCCACAGCACTCTTCCTCTTGCTGTTCTCAACAGCACTCCAGAGATGTTGCGAAATTACATTTCAGTGGTGAAATTCCTGTGAAACCATCAATTTCACTGCACAAAATATTTTACATATTTCGGCCATTGCACAAAATATTTAGTGGGATGCAAAGCTGTGAAATCTCACCTGAAAATGGCAAAATATCACCTGCAAGTTGTGAGTTTTGTCGTTTCGCTGGTGAAATTTCATGCTCCATGGGCAAAGTTTCGCACTCCATTGGTGAAATTCAGCATTTTCCTTCCATGAAAAATTTTGTGAAATGGCCAAATTGTGCAAAATGCATTTTGCTTAACGAAATTCAGCAATTTTGCACATCTCTATATATCAGGGAGGGCATAGAGGCAGTGGAGGATGGACACATCAGGGGAGGTAATGGAGAAACTGAATCACTGTGAGCTCAGCTCATGGCATTCTCAAGCAAGAACCTATGAATGGAGGTAATCTATAGACCTCCAGGACAGGGGGAAGAGAAAGAAATGAAGAGCTAGAGGCAGAACTAGAAAGGTGGGATAGCAAAAGGGAGATATGGTGGTGGGAGAGCTAAACCTGCTGGCTATTTCTTTACATTAAACAAAATTAGCAGGGCATTACAACATTTGTCCTAACACTTGTGGATAGAAATAGAAATTGGAGTATATACAATCTGGTATTATAGTACTACTGCAATATTGTAAGGTTGGAGAAGGTAGACTTAATGTTAGGGATGGGAGAACCTCAAAAGGTTTTGAGGTTCTTAAAGGTTCTGGTTAGGGGCTTGGCCTGCACGTCTGCAAGATGGCAGTGTAATCCCTTAGCTCCATTCTGCACCGGGTGTAATCCGTGGGCATCTTATGTAACTGAAGGGCTATCCTTTTCCCTTTCAATGGGTTTGTGTCAACTAATACCCCCGCCTGCCCCAGCTGTCTTTCTGAGCTGCAGATGTAGGATTCACCACACTTAAACGCTGACTCCTTTCACTGAGAGTACAGCTAAAAATAGGCCGCATAGCCTCTGACCCTCATTATTTCCTGAGGCAACCTGCATTTCCTGGACCCGAGAGACATCTATCTGAACAGAGGGCAGATAGACATACCTTCTGAGTAAGGCACTAGGCGACACTGTTCCCAGTGGTACCTACTTTAAGATCTGCAAGCAGCATTATGGCCGAATCGTCAGCGGCACCTAATTCCACCACTCCTGGCTCCTCCCTAGATGGGCCACCCCAACAGGCACAAGTGAGCGACTCACTAGCATACGTTACAAAAATGTTGGAGACCCTGCTAAGCTGAGTTGATGGCATCTGCGCTGCCTTCTCCGGGAATGTGACGGCTGTAAGAGACTTGGAGGACAGGATGCACATAGTGGAACAACACGCAGAGAACCCGGGGAGTCACCAAGATCAAATGCTCAGGTGCCTGCATGACCAAGAATTGAAGCTGGCAAAATTATGGGAGAGGGCCGAGGACCTGGAGAACTGGGGGCACCAGAATAACATCTGGATCCTAGGCATCCCTGAGGGTGTGGAAAGGTTTCCTAACAACTTACTGCCCAGTCTTTTTGGAGAGTGCTGGAGAGGCCCAGTAGAGGTGGTTGGGCCCACAGGCTATTCTCCAAATTAGACCCCTGCACCTCTTCCCCTCAGACCATTATAGCCTACATTCTCAGATACTCAACAAAAGAACAGCTCCTAAGGGTGGTCAGGGACCTGGGGGACATAACTTGGAGGGGATCCAAAATGTCATTCTTTTCAGACTACTCTCAGGAGGTGGCTTTCAGGTGCAAGGTGTTCATACCTATTAAAAAGGTGCTGCTCCAACATAGCTTTAAATATAACTTTAAGCACCTTCTCTCACTATATGTGGGCAAAGATGGAAAAGAGATTCTTGCCTAATTCCCAAAAGGAGGTTGAGGCCTGGATGGCCAAGTATTGGCCCAGCATTCTTTGTAGCACTACATCGTCCAGAAAGCTATGGGATTCAGGAGGGCATGACCAAGGGAGGAGAAACCAGTCTGAAGGGAAACTGATGTAAGGAGAGCCAACACAAGGCAGGACTATGCAACAAATGTCAGTGCCCTCCAGGCCAAGCACAAAAAGCCAGCTGAACTTCTTGGACTCACCTGCAGCCCCTGCCTTGCAACATCAAGCGCCTATTCAGTCGCCCGTCCCAGACCCCCAGCGGCCTACAGCCCCCCACCTATTTGACCACAAGCAAAGAAGTCGAAGTGACAGGAGACACACTGAACACCAAGCTGCTGCCTCTCCACCAGCCAAGCTGCTTAAAGAGGACACTGCTTCCGAGGAGGATGAACCATTGCTTGGTGAGGGGAACGCTGAAGACTTGGACACTCTTGGTCCTCTTGACTGGGCAGCTGAAATGGAACATCTGACAAGGGAAGAGGGGGATTAGTCCCTACCTATCAAGCCTGGGTTCATCTCATTAGCTGCAGCTATGGTGAAGGGCCTCCTGCAATGACCACTTCCTCCATGGGCCTGGATGGTGAAAAAACAGGGACTGGTTTTATATCTGCTTTTATCTCGCTGTTACAACTCTAAATATCTGTTATGTGATTGTCAAGTTGTGGACCCCTTTCCCTCATTTATGGCACTAGAGAGGCATGGCCTGGCCGCCTCTGTCATGGTATGGAGAATCCTATCCCCCATCCCCTTGTTCTTCCCCCATGGGAATAGAAATTGGCATGTGGGGCATTCCCTCCCTTACTATATTTGGTCACCTGGGGTACTATTCCTACCCACACCATGACTTCCCTTGGGTAACTAGACCAGACCTTGCAAACCCACTAGTTCTTTTGGCAATCTGCTTCATACTTATTACTATCACACTGGCTCAGGAGAGCCCTAGGTGCACACAGTCACATGAGAACCTGACAGGTCGCAGGCATGGTTCCCTGCTAACCAGCTCAAAGAACCATTTGCTGTACTGACATAACTCTCCTATGTTCACTACAGGGTGAATATGCCCTGGCCCATGGCAGTTGGGCCCCCCTTTTTGTTTACTTTCCTTGGATCACCCACTGGGGTGCACAGACTTGGGTAGGAACGGGTCACAGTTGGCTTGTTTGACCCTCTCTCTACCCCCCCCCCTTCGGGTGGTGTGAATCAACATTGCAAAGGGCTGCCCAACTCTTTGGCATCCCACGTTGTGCTCCCAGGTCGCTCCTGTAAAAAAACTTTCAGCTTAGTGTGCTATACCTGGTTAAACAACTAAATGAAAAAATAAATAAATAAATAAATAAAATGTGTTTGCTTCCCCACCCTTAGTGGTTACACAAGTTACTAGGTTTGAACTGTGTTTTGTTTATTGTGTGCATTAACTTTTGCTCTCTTCGTTGAATCTCATTTTCTTGTTGTGTTTCTCTCTTGTTGATACAGTTTACTCCACACAGCAAATTTGTACACTATAATCCACTGCTGACAGTTGCTGTAGAACTTCCAGCCACTTCCCCCTCGAGTTGGTACAGGCCTCCTCCTAAGTGATACATATCAAGTCGTAATCCCCTATTTCCTTTTCCTTCGCAGAGAACCATATTCAGGTAGGATATTTTATTGCCTTACAAGATTTGGGGATGACAGCTCACAAGCCGTGTACCATGCAATGTGTCTCTTGGAATGTTAAAGGACTAAACCATCCTGTTAAAAGAACTAAGGTTCTGCAGCACTTACACTTCCTCAAGGAGGACATAGCTCTTTTCCAAGAGACCCATCTCACAGCCAAAACAGTTATGTGGCTCTGTAAGATGTGGGTGGGCCAGGTCCTTGCCAGTACTGCCCCCACCAAAACCAAAGGGGTGGCCATCCTGGTACATAAAGCATGCCCCTGGATGGTGGAAGAGGTCAAAGCAGACACTCAAGGCAGATGACTAGTGGTACAGTTTTCCCACATGGGGGCCGCACAGTGGTCGGAACATTTATGGCCCCAACACGAACTCGGCATCAGGCCTTACCTCACTTAATAAGGATTACTCTAATGCACCAGTAATTTTTGGAGGGGATTTCAATCTCATGATGGACATATTCTTGGACAAGTCCAGACTCACTTCCCAAACCCACCCCAAGACCAGGGCAGTCCTACAGGAGCGAATCGAGGAGTGGAGTCTTACTGACCCATGGTGAAGAGACAATACGGATGGCAGAGATTTTACCTATTTTTCCCCAGTACACACCTCCCACAGCCACATTGATTTCTGGCTAGCCAACTGCCCGGCTGCCCCAGGAATTAATGATACTAAAATACACAATGTGGTAATTTCTGATCATGCTCCCATTCTACTAAATTATATCCCTGCAGATCAACTCCCTGAGAGTACCAGGTAGCAGTGCAACCCCCTCCTGCTACAGGATAAGGAGTTCCAGATGACCATTAAAGCACAGGCTAAAAACTACTTTTTGAATAATGCAGGTGGGGAAGTCAGTGTGGGCACTGTATGGGAGGCCTTTAAGGCTATGTTAAGAGGCATGATTATTTCTTTTCAGTGGCCAAAAATAAAGCCTGGAGGGAGGAACTCATAGGCCTGCAGGCAGAGCTTTCTCAGGTGGAGGCCAGGTTTAAAACCTCACCCCTATCTATAAAGAGACTACTTTGGTTGCAGCCACAACTGGCCTTGAGTACTGGCTTAACTGCATACTGCAGAGGTGAGCTGAATGGCAGCTTCTTAGAACCAAGCACAAATATTGGGAGTGGGGAGACAAGAGAGGTATGCTTTTAGCTTACCAACTCCAGAAGCAACAGGTGACCTCATGGATTCATGCCCTGAGAGAGTTCTCTGACTCCATTGTATGAGACCCCAAAGGTATTAATAAAACTATGAATCTGTTCTACTAAGCTCTGTACAATTCCTGAGCGGGGTAGACCCCGAGCAATTCTCCAAGGCATTACTGGACTTCTGTGCCTCTGCAGACCTACCACAGATCTCTTGGAAATCCCTGTAAAGGCTGGAACAGCCATTCACAGCCAAAGAGCTACGGTCGGTCCTCCTACAGATGGCCATGGGGAAAGCTCCGGGACCTGACAGAATCACAGTCAAGCTGTACCAGCTCCTCCTAGAAGACATATCTGACCCCCTCCTGAAGGCATTACAAGAGTCCCATGAATGCAAGTCTCCCCCCAACTATGAGAGAGGCCTTGATTACCTTGCTCCCTAAAAAATCCAGCGATCCCCTAGATTGAGCCAACTTCCATCCCATATCACTTTTATCAGTTGTCACCAATATCACAGCTATGATTCTTGACAATCATCTTATCTCGATTCTCCCATTCATTGTGCACCCCTCCCAAGTTGGGTTTATGAAGGGGAAGACTGGGGCTGACAATCTCAGACTTGTTCTCGATCTCAAATGGTTAGCCATGCACTCTAATACACCCATGGCAGCAATGGCGATAGATTTTTCCAAAGCCTTTGACTCTGTAGAATGGGGGGTATCTACTCAAGGTGCTTAAGCCCAATAGCTTTGGACCATATTTCCGGGGCTGGGTCTCCACTCTTTACAATGCTCCCCTGGCAAGAATACTGAGAAACAAGGATATCTCTTCTCCCCTCTCAATTGCACAGAGGCACCCGTCAGGGCTGCCACCTTTCACTGCTCCTTTTCCTCATTGCACTCGATCCTCTAATTTGTAATTTCATCCAAGCTCGGGAAATCATGGGTGTTGAAATCAAGGGCCAATCATACCTGGTTAATACGTACGCAGATGACCTTCTACTGACCCTCAGCCATTCCCAACTCTCCCTACCTTAGGCTTTGGCAGTTTTGCAGGACTTAATCAACCTCTCTGGTCTTACGGTTAACCAGAAAAAAAACACCCTTGCCCCCTTAAATGAGGTCTGCACTAAGAACTGCCTGCTGGTATGGAGATTTCTTGGGCCCTCCAGGGTTTTTTCATATTTGGGTATAACAATCCCCACTAGATGGTGAGATTTGGAGCTTACCAACTTCTCCCCCCTCCTCACCTCTCTCACAGCAGAGTTTGAGAGATTGGCAAACGCACCATCTTTCCCTTCATGGCAAAGTTGAAGCTGTCCAGATGTCTGTGCTACCCAGGGTTTCATACCTTTTCAATACTCTCCCTATCCAGCCCTCCCCCTGTTTTTTTCCAATCACTGGATAAACTGGTCTCCTCTCTTAACTGGGAAGGCAAGCCTCCTAAATGAGGATGAAACTGCGGGCACACTAGTCTTCTGGTGGCTTGGGGTTCCCCTGGTTTCAAAGTAATCAGGCAGCTTATCAAGCTGCACATGCCACTAAGTGGTTTGTCCCCTCCCTTTCCCCTCCTAGATGGGTCAAGCTGGAACAAAGCCTTCTCCAAGATACTCTGCTCTGGTCTCTTCTCACCTCTCCCTCCTCTTTGATAAGGGGGACCACTCCAGTTATGATGGAGACTGCAAGGGCATGGACATGGTGTATGTCTTTGTTGCACACACAGCCCAAAGCTAGAGTCACTCCATGGGTGTATACACCGTATGGCACAATAAACAGATTTCTGTAGTTAACCAACCACTACATTTAGCAAACTGGGACCTCAAGGGCATTGAATTAGTCCATGATCTCCTCATGCCTGACACTTCTACCTTGATGTCCTTTGAACAGTTAAAATCCCGTTACCATCTTCCCAACAGATTTTTGGAAATTCCTGCAAATGCGAAGTGTCATCCAGACATACCTATCCAAAACTTTGGTAGACCAACAATGGCTGTGGCTACACTCCCTTCATAAGGCAACCTCCCACCAAGAACTTACAGGTGTCTTCTACAGAACCATTCGAGATGTCTAACCAGACCTCACTGAGTCATGCAAGAAAAAATGGGAAGCTGACCTTGCATTGCCTCTCTCTCTCCCCAGACACCTGGAGCCACTGCCTCAGGCTAGCCCACACCCCATACCTCAATGTTAAAAGTCAAAACATTCAATTGAAAATTCTACTATGGTGGTATAGGACCCCCTCGGCCCTACAAGCTATGGGCTTAAGCTCTCATTTTAACTGCTGGAGATGTCAGCAGCCAGATGCAAACCTCTTCCATGTTCTCTGGTCTTGTCCCAAACTCATATCCTTCTGGACGGGTGTGTTGAGGATTGCTCCAAGGTGGTGGTCAAGCATATTGAAGCCTCCAGCCCACTGTTACTGTTGGGTGACCCTACTTCCCTTAGTACACTAGGACCCCCCTTCAGAAATGGATCCTAGTGGCTCTGCTAGAGGCAAAGAGTGCCATCCTAATGCATTGGAGAAAAACAATCCCCCCTTGACTAGTTGGAGATCTGGCCTTGTGCAGGCTGCTATGCTTGAAAGTCTTACATTCTCTCAGTTGGGACAGCTAACTAAGTTAGAGGACAAATGGGGTGCTTACCTACAATAACACTTGTGTTTGGTTACCCACCCCACCACCCTGCAACCCCCCGAAATAAGCTTGCAAACCTTTGTTCTTGGTATCTTTGACTCAATCCCCACTTAATTGCTCTCAGCGTCTACAGTAAAGTATTTTTGGTAAAGGTTGAGTTATAACTATGTTGTGTAAGTTTGAACTAGGCTCTAGTCCAGAGTTTTCATCAACCTTCAATAATTGTTTTATTTACACTGTTTACTTTTAAGAAACAGTGTCCATTAGTTCAATTTATTCAGGATTATGCGTATGTTTGCCACTTAATATGGATTACATTAAGTCCTTCTCTGTGTAATCCATGCTTATCTGTATCAGCTTTGACTTTTATGAGTAGTCTTTGTGATGCCGATGTATGGAATATGGAAACTAATTCAATTTCATATGTTAAAAAAAGGTTCTGATAAGCAAAGAAAAGGTTTGGACCTTTATTGTTTTATGGTAACCATATGTTAAAAAATAATTTTAAACTGCTTTTAATCAACATATCTGTAGAAAAAAATCACTGTATAGTAGCAGAGAATGCTCTTTAATCAATCTTTTGTTTCTGACATTTAAGAAAATAATACTAATACTATGTGTAAGTTTTATCATTAACAGTAGTGATTTATATTTCTGAACAGCTACAGGCAGGCACCAGATATGTTTTAGACAGTTAAATGATGAAGAAGAAGCCAGGAACACAAAAACAGCACTAATCCAGAGCAGAGGGCAGCCAGTCAGAGAGAGCCAGTCAGCCAGCTACCACTTCAAGACTGCAGTCTGCTACTACCCCCACCTGCTACAATCAAGGGAAAACTAGAAGTAGTCTACCAGCACTGAAATCAATATGGTTAAGGCACATTTACCAAAAAAGTATTGCTTAAAAATGAGAAAGTGACTCTGATGACAAAAAAAGTCCCAGACCGGATCTCTAGTTTATAAATAAATATTCTCCTCCTGAGTATGATTTTTAGAAGGGGTTAATAGTGTGTCTAAATAATTGTACTTTAAAGTAGTACTACCGCTAGGGGAAAAAACAGAGCTAGCAGCATTTGTCAGTGGGGTTATTTAATTGTGCACATTTAGGTAAATTATCTCCTTAGAATGACAAAGCAACTGTGTGTGTGAGAAAAGGGACTTGTTGAACCAGTACGTGATGACATGAACACGATGTACTAGCTGCACATCCCACCCACCCTCAGGATGACGATGATGCAGTCGAAAGGCAGGCAAGTCCAAGATCTCTATTTTTTAAACTAGTCTCCTGAGTCTGACTTTTTGTAGAAGGGGTCAGTGTTTTTATATGTCACCAATCATTTTAGCATAGTAAATTGTCTCAGTATGGAACACAATATGAAGCAATGTGAAAGAACAAGAGAACTAGGCAGTACAAAGTGACCACTTCACCACTGCTGCTACTACCACTACTATTGCGGGAGGGGGGGACAGAGCTATGGTTATATAAGAAATAATTATTCTTAGGTGCAATAGGTAATAACATAAATGATCTTGTCAGAATAAGAAAGCAACTGTGTGTGAGATCAGGGACTTGTTTGCCACAGTTGCTACCAGTACGTGATGACGTGAACGTGATGTACTGGCTGAACCTCCCACCCACCCCAGGATGATGATGGAGCTTTCAAAAGGCAGGCAAGTCCCAGATCTCTTATTTTAAGCTGTCCAGTGAGTCTCAAAATTGAAAGATGATGTGTCACTCCACAGCTGCAGCACAGGTACTGATGTCAGTGTCACCTTCTTCAAGTCAGCATCACATATGTAGCCAAAGTTTGGCAAGTTAACTTTCAAGAACGGTAATTTCTCCACATTGTCTGTGTTAATCTTGTTCGTTTATCAGTCACAGCATCCCCAGCAGAGCTAAATAAATGCTCGGAACAGACACTGGAGGGTGGACATCCAATATACTTATAAACCAGGGCAGCCAGTTTTGGCCAGCATGATTTTTTCTCTTGCCAGTCAGCTAAAGGGTCATCCTCAATACTAATGTTGGTCTCAGACAGATATGCATCTACCATGGTTACTACTGAGCATGCATTTTCTCCTTGTGAAATTTTAATGTCCTACAGCTGGCCTCAAATGTCATCCTCCTCATTGCCTGCTTCTGTACTGGTTTTTGGAGCAGTCTTTTGAATTTGAGATGGTGTCATTGTAGTACTGCTTGCCAGTCCTCCTAATGAAACCTCATGCACTGAATCAGTCAAAAGTTGCCTGTAGTTCAAATTCTCCATATCATCAGAAATCAGATCAGGAAGGTGTCTATTCCAGAAACGTGGCTCTAGCAATGTTGCTAAAAGATACTCCTCGCTCTGTGTCATAGATGATAATTTCTCATCATTGCTAAGTCTGGTAAGCATGTTATTGACTAGAGAGTGGTTCATCTCTAAGTTGCTTCTCATTTTCTCCAACCCTTTTTTGAGAAGTAGAATGAGTGGAATAACTTGGCTAAGTGATTCCTTTTCTGCACTGACCTCTTTTGTAGCACTTATGAATGGTTTCAGAATGTGACACAACTACTCCAACAGAGACCATTGAGTAGAATGGAGTACTATGCCCTCCCCGATATCACTGTACATGATATACTCAATGATAGCTACCTTTTTTCAAGGATGCGTTCAATCATAAAGTATGTTGAATTCCACCTTGTTGCTACATCCTGAACAAGATGGAGATGAGGAAGACCGTTGTCCTTCTGGATATCAGCCAGGATGTAACAGGCTTTTACTGAATGGTTGAAGTGACCATACACTTTGCACACTGTAGCCACAGTGGTTGATACTTGTCTGTCATTATCCAGGATGCTTTGAACAATTAAGTTAAGACAATGGGCAAAACAACATATATGTATATAGTTGCCATCGTGAAGTGCTTTTTTAAATATTTGAGCCATTATCAGCAACAAAAAAAAAAACAGCTTTCAAATCCTGTGAAGTGACTCAAGCAGTAAGCAGTCATTTCAGTTCTTGCTGAATGTGCTATGCTGTGTGTGTGTCTTGAAAGCGACATACATGGAGAACTGCCATTTGCTGAAACATGGTGTGTTTTTTTTGAGGTCTGAGAGATAGAAGTGGCAGTAGTAGTTCTGGTTGAAGTGGTAGCAGACAGACTAGTAGTACATGAGGATGATGATGAGTTGCCCGCAAAACTGACCCAGTGTGGAGTAAGAAAAAAGATAGGCAACGGTTTGGCTGCTGTTTCACAAATCAGTAGTGAAGAGAACTACCTCGTCCTCAGACTCTGAGAGAGCATGCCTTACTTGAACTACAAAGCTGTCATACATCCTGGGCACAGCAGTTACTGAGAAGTATTTTCTACTTGGCATTAAATATTGTGGCACTAAGTATTCCATAAGCCTTCTGAAACCCACATCTTCCACCATAGACTATGGCTGTAAATCAAGTACGATCATTTCTGCTATTTTACGGTTTATTGCCAGTGCTATGGGATGGTTTCATGAATATTTAGACTTTCTTTAAAAAATTTCTTTAACTTCAACTGCCTCTTATTGGGGGGAAGTGGAAGTTACAATTGGCTGGGGGGTGTTGTACAGTCACATGCTGTGCCTGGAAAAAACAGAGGTCCTTACAGAATTATTGTGACTGTGAGGAACATGACAGATGACTGACTTCTTGGTGGGGGAGGTCACACAGACAGTATGCAAGAAGTGGCACTGGTGCACTGACAACTGGCTGGCAGTTTTGGCAGATTTTATTTCACGTACCACCTATGCTAAGGGTGATGCTACAGGCAATGCTGCTAGTATTCCCACAGAGATTCTGGGGGACCCTGCCTGGTCTAACCTTCTCTGACACAGGAGTTGGGAGGGGGGGTCAAACAGGCAGTATGCAAGAAGTGGCACTAGTACACTGATGACTGGCTGGCAGATTTTATACACACAGCACTCTAGTTCTCACAAGTTGCCCTCAGTCTCTCTCTCCAAGTTCCGTCCTGGCTCATCATTTAATGTTCATGTCCATGAAGATCCCCTGTCTATGTCACAACTCCCATATATTGTGTTCCCCAGTCCCCAGTCCAGTCCCCACGCCAACCCCCAACTTCATCCTGAGTCCCACACCCAGTCCTTGCAGGCAATCTCCTTCCAAGTTCCCAACTCCCAGTCCACAACTCCCCAACTCCCCCAAGTTCCAGTCCCTTCCTCCCTTAAGTTCTTCTTTTTGTTTAAAAAATTCTTCTTTTGTTTGTGTTTATTTTTTTGGGGGGGTGGCAAACTTGCAGTGGACTTGTTCGCTTGCCCAAAGGGCAAAAGAAACATCCTCCTGATTCCTCTGTGTAGCTATAAGGTGGACCACATGGGTTTCTAGAGCAGTAGCCCAATCAGGTGCCATCTTAGAGAGAGATGGACAGCTCAGCCATCCAATGAGGGACCAGAGTCTTGTCTCTGGTTCCGCTTGTGGGTTTCTCCTGCTGTGGCACTTCTTGTGCTGCAGTTCCCATGATAGGTGCCATCTGAACCAATCCAAACAGCTGAAAGTGTTCAGAAGCTATTAGTTTCCAAACACTTCGGCATGTTCGGGTCGGTTCGTATTTTCAAAAAACTGGTTCGCCCATCCCTACTTAATGTGGCACTTAGGTGGTGCAGTAGGTATCTTTTTTGGGCCTCCCAGGCCCATGCCAACCTTGTCATGTCTATCATTAGCAACTTGGTGTTCCCCAGTTAGGCCAGGTTATTTTTAGGTAAATAGTCCCTCTTCCAAGGCCTGGTCCAACTTATCCCAGATATGGGCAAACTGTTGACCATTGTCTATGATCGTACTTTGTGCTTTTCTATTTAGAGAAGGCTCAACAAATTGTTTGCTCATTGCTGGATCATAGGAGGATTCTCTGATATTCAGCACTGTGCCAAGGTGGTACAGGCATTTACAAGAGTTGGAGAACACAGAGGCAGGTCCTGACCCAGTGTACCTCTGTCAGGGTCCACTCCCAAAAGGAATTCCAAGGGGGATTTGGGAGAGGCCCTCCCCATCACAATTGGCATCGTTTTGTACACCTCATGCCAGAAGGCCAGGACTTTAGGACCCATTAAGATCATATGTAGGTAAGTTCCCTCTCTGCTGTATGACATTTGGAGTATAAGCTTGATTTAGTGGGGTCTAGAACAAGTCTCTTTACTGGAGTTATATAGGTTCTGTGCATATATTAAAGTGCTGGACTGCCCCCCCTCCAGATTTCAGGGGGGAAGACTTCTCCCAGATCATTCTCCCATGCTTTCTGTATACGCAGAGTAGGGTCATTCCCCCTTCCAGCAGCTTGCCATAGAATGTAGACAGTGGTCCTGTATTTGGCTGGGGGTCTGAACACTTCCTCAATATATGGATTGTGTCCCGCCTTACCAGTAAGACCTTGTAGCAGGCTCGGTAGCCTATGTCTAGTCTGCAAATATATAAATAGGTCATTCCTGTGGAGACCAAATCTAGCCTGGAGTTCTGCAAATGTGAGGAGCCTACCCCTTCATACAGTTGTTGTACCTGCTTTAAGCCCGCCTTCTGCCATCTCAGTAGTCCTCCATGTGGGAAAACATTGTAGTGTGGCATTGGGTTTAGGGAGGCCCATATGGATGTGTATTGGGAGACTCCACCCGGTACCTTGGTGTGCTCATGTACAGCTTTCCAGGCCCTCATCGGAGTTCTGGTTATTGGGATAGGGTATGCTTTCTTAGAAGTGTTGGGCTTAGTTGTCACAGCAAGGATGTCTCTGCAGCAGTCCCCATCTGCATCCCCCCTGATGGCCATCCATAATGGGGGGATTGGGTCTATGCCCATAGGCAGGAATGCCAGCTGGGCCTCCCAGTAATAGAATTTAAAAATGGGCTGGCCAATTCTCTCCTTATTCATAGGTAACTGAAGGGTCCATCTACTAATTCTGGTATTCTTCCTGTGCTATATGAATTTATGCAGGACTCTATTCAGTTCTTTGAAGAATTTTTCAGGAGTGCAGCAGAGGATTTATCGAAAAAGGCATAGACACTGGGGGAGAATGGTCATTTTGATGGTAGCCACTCACCACAGTACAATAAGAGGCAGGTCTATCCATCGTTCACTATCTGATCCTATTTTACCTAACAGGGACTCAAAGTTCAGGGTATAGAGTTTAGTTACATCAGTGGTGATATGGACCCCCATTATTTTGGATATTACCTGCACTCCCAGCTTGTTGGCCCCCAGGGCCTGTCAGTTCTCACCCCACCCCACTGGCAAAAGCTCACTTTTGGACCAGTTAATTTTGTGTCCAAACAGGGAGACATACTCTTTTAGGAGTGAGTGGATACATGGTAGACTCTCCCCTGGGTCTTGCAGGTACATCAGTATATCATCAGCAAAGAGGGGCATCTTGTGTTCCCCCTTCACACTGTACCCCACCACTCCTGGATCTTTACAGATGGCAGCTACCAAAGGTTCCAGGGCAATGGCATATAAGAGGCGGGACAGAGGGCACCCCCTGTCTGATACCTCTCTGCAACATGAAGGGTGGGGACAGGGCACCATTTGTAAGAACCTGAGATGTTGGGTTGGAGTATAACATTCTAACCCTTGACAGCAGCACAAGACCAACTCTGAATACTTCAAGTGTTTTCAACATATAATTCCACTTAACACAATCAAACACCTTTTCAGCATCTAAGGCCAGGACCACGGCACCATGAAACAAGATTGTTTTTGCCCAGTGATGAATAATATTTAAAGTTTTTCTAATATTGTGCTTGCCTTGTCTACTCTGGACAAATCCACTTCGATCAGGGTGGATAATATTGGCAGCACAGACTCCAATCTTGCAGCTATAGTTCTAGCTAGAATTTTGCAGTCAGAGATTAATAGAAATATTGGGCAATACGATGAGCACAGTGCAGGGTCCTTACCAGACTTGGGTATGACCATGATGGTGGCCACTCTTATGGAAGGCAGTAGTTCACCCTCTTTCACACTTTCCCTACACGTGTCAAAGAGGAGGTGGTCTATGAGCTCAGTTTGGAAGATTTTGTAAATATCTATTGGCAGTCCATCTGGGCTTGGTGCCTTGCACCTTTCAGCTTCTTAATTGCATCTCTGACCACAGTAATCTGCAATAGTCTTTTTAATTCCTCTACAACCTCTGCCTCCATTGGGGCTCTGGAGGCCTTCTGAAAGAAGGCCTGCATTTGTTGTGGAGAGGGCTCTGCTTCTGAGGTGTAGAGTTTTTTTTTTTAATTTCTTTTTATGCCCCCTACATCCCACCAGCCATTCATCCTTAGGAGCACCTCGGAGTCTACACCTGCAAGCCACCTTACCATGGCCTGTTGTTGGTCCCCCACAGAGCTTCAGTTTACCCCCCCTGGGCAGGGACGAGGTGGGGCCCCTACACCCCGACACATCACAATTTTGTCAGTCCCAAGCGGCCAGGCAGGTGGATGCATATTAGGGCTAGGTCCCAGAACTCTGTCTCCCCAGGGCTGACAGGCATTTCCATATGTTCTGTGGTGTCGCGAGTCCCTGATGTCATGACATGAATGCCAATGTTCACAACATCCTCCCCCTTGCTGGGTAAGCCTCCAGTGCCCACTGAGTCCCAGACCTCCATCCAAAGCCAGCCAAGCACTTGAGGTACTAACATCCTGCTAAGCCCCTGGCCTCAGCCAGTGGCCAGTAGATGGTGAGCCACATCCCCACCCTCCTCCCAGGGAAGGTAAGCTGTCATGGGACGTTCCAACCTTCTCCCCCCTGGCTGGCCCTCTGACAACCCAGGTTTGTTCCTGAACCCAGGTTGCCAGTATCACAAATAGAAATCCAACCACTGCGCCAGTGGGCAGGCAGGTGTATTGGGTTTCATAAAATTCTGTGAAAGCAAAGCCTATGGACTGGTGGTCAATGACCAGGACCCCCCGTGTGCTTTGTACTGTATGTTTTTAATGGAGTTGTCATCCTCCCTGCACTTTGGCTGCCATGCTAAAAGGTTGCCCCATTATCTCCATCAAAATATGGATCCACCCTTCCCAAGAGAAGGCTGCATTCAAGTAGAGAAGTGGCTGCTGAGTTACAGCATCACTTAGCTTGTTGCAGTTTTTGATACAGCCCTGGGTGCGGTTTTTAAGTATAGTCCTTTTCTAATACTAGAATTTTCCCCTCTATCTCCTTAAGATCTTTCTTTTCTGTGAGCTTTTTATTTTTTTTTTATAATTTAAAGTTTATTCATACATTTTCCACCATAAAAGGCAGCATACAGAGAAACTGATAGAGTCTCAATGATACATAGTAAAAAGATGCTGCCCCCCCACCCCCCTTACTGCAGTAACCCATCTCAGTACCCATAGATGCCGAGCCTCTAATCAAAAAAACATATAGAAGCATCAACCCTAGTATAGGTTTAGTTTGGAGCCAGAGAGATTAGTGAGTGAAGGGGGTCCCAAATTCTAGCATAAACTGGCAGTCTATTATATAGGCTGGCTATAGCTTTTTCCATGCGCAAATTAGATAATACTTCTCTTACCCATTGCTAGAAGGAAGGGGAGGACCTGTCTTTCCAATGACAGAGAATTATTTTCTTAGCCGACAAGGCGACCATGGATATATGAAATTTATGCGCCTTGACTCTAATAGAGGACAGGTCCCCTAACACACATACCTCAGGGATAAAATATTCTTGGAGGCCCAACAAGGGGTCTAAGGAAGTTTGGACTGAAACCCAAAAGGTGGAGATTCTTGGACAAAACCAAAGCATGTGAAAAAGTGTGCCCTCATCCTGCAAACATTTATTGCACTTGTTAGAGTCTAAATAGCCCCACTTATGAAGCTTAGCTGGGGAGTAATATAAGTTGTGCAATACATGGTATTGCATGAGACGCAGTCTATCTTGAGAAATAAATTTATGACATGACTTCCAGAGAGAATGCCAATCCATCTGAAGGTGGGGGAGAAAGTTACTCCACAATCTTGATAGCCGAAATGGACCCCCAAATATTTTATGAAACAAAACCTGATATAGTTTAGAGATTACACCAGAAGATCCAGAAAGTGGGGATACCTCGGGTATCAGAGAGGAGATACTCTGAGAGGGAGGAGTACTCCCCAGGGTGATTACCAGTAAATGCCTCAATTGCAGGACTTTAAATAAGAAGAGGTCGGGATGAGAAATTTCCTAACCATCTCCTCCACTGATAACCAATGCCCCCCACCATCAGTAAAGGTCAAGAGCATCCCCTCTCCCAATTGAGGCAACCAAAGATGGGAGATTTGCTTCTTGTTAATAGTAAATGATGGAGAGTTCCAGATAGACTGGGCCAGGTCCAGATGGGGAGAGTACTGCAAAAAGGAACATATCTATGAGTAGACCTTTAAGGAGGTCCTTATTGTGGGACAGTCTATTGCCATACTTACTTGGGATAACTTAAGGAAAAATAACACGAGAGGGTCCAGATTTTTGGCATTGATTGCATCCAATTCTATTTTGGGCCAGATAGGTTGCATTTCCTCTGGGCCGGGAGATACCCACCTCGAACATTTTGCAAGGTGACTAGCCCAATGATATATAGCCAGATGGGGGATTCGCAGCCCCCCCTCCAGTTTTGGGGCTGCCAGCTTATGATAAGCCAAATGGGGGTACCTGTCGGCCCAGATGAATCTAGTAAAAATACCATGAATCTTTTTGAACCAGAGAAAAGGAATAAAGGCATTGAGAAAGGACAGCAGGTAGAAAATCCTAGGAAATATATTTGTTTTAATTATATTAACTCGGCCCCACAGAGAGATAGGGAGTTTAGACCACCTCTCAAGGTCATGTGTAATCCCCTGCAATAAGGAATCTAGGTTTTCCTTGAACCATACTAGGGGGTTATGTGAAAGTTTGATGCCCAGATACTTGAATGACCTGGGTGTCCAACATAGCCCAAGGGGGCTAATATCAGTCTTAAAGACTTTGTGATTTAATGGAAAAAATAGGGACTTGCTGGCATTCCATTTATAGTTAGACAGAGCACTAAACCTTGCCACTTCCCTTAGTAAGGCTGGGATGGAGGATACCGGATGGGACAGATGTATTAACAGATCATCTGCGTATGCAGTGACTTTCACTTCATGCCGCCCAATTCTCACTCCTTGTATAGAATCATTATTGAGAATATTTTGGATAAGAGGTTCCAGATATAAGTTAAATAATATAGGGGAGTGGGGGCACCTCTGTCTAGTGCCAGAGTGAAGCGAGAAAGGATGACAAAAGGCCCCATTTGTGGAAATTCTTGCAGAGGGGTTTTTATAAAGGGCGGCAATCCAGGAGATAAACAGAGAAGGGAAGTGGAAGGCCTCCAAAGTGCGGACCAAAAAGTTCCAGTTCACACAGTCGAATGCCTTCTCGGCATCCAGGGAGACCAAGCCTTCAGAGAACTCTGTATCCCTGGTAGCCAAGAAGACATGCGACAAGGTACGTAAATGGTAGGAAGATGAGTGCCCTTTCATAAATCCAACCTGATTTGTACCTATTAACCCAGGAAGAACCAGTGCCAACCTATTGGCCAGTATTTTAGAGAGAATCTTAATATCCTGGTTTAAAAGAGAGATGGGTCTATAACTTTGAACCTTTTTGAGGTCTTTATCAGGTTTGGGAAGCAGAACAATCAGAGCCTCATAGAGATATGGATCTGTCTCCACCCCAGATAGGATTTGTTGAAATAAACGACCAAGTGTTGGTAAAAGAAGATCTCGAAAGACCTTGTAAAATAAAGCAGAAAATCCATCTGGACCAGGGACCTTGTCGGCAGGCAATTCACTAATAACCTTAGCAATTTCCTCCTGGAAAATAGGGACAACCAGAGTATCACCACACCTGTCAGGGAGAAGGGGCAAGTGGGAGTCCCTTAGATAACCCTGTATATCTTCAGGGCAGGGAGGATGCTCCATGTCGCTATACCGTTTAGAATAATAAGTAGCAAATTCTTGAGATATCTCAGTAGGAGACACCTTAAGAGATCCATCTGCCACTGACCTGACAGGCGGGATATATCTCATTGATTCCTGTTGTTTAATATGCAATGCCAGTAAACGTCCCACTTTTTCCCCCCGATCAGTGTATTTAGCTCTGGTATGAATAATGGCTAGTTCTGCTCTCTCTTGAAGTAACCCCAGAAATTTATCCTTTAGTTTCAGGAGTTTCTGAGTATCCTCATCTAGAGGATTAGCCGGAAGATTAACTTCCAGAGATCTGATTTGAGTTCATAAGGATTTAAGCTCTTCTTCCTGCTCTCTTTTCCTATCAACCGCCATGCTAATCAGTATCCCTCTCATGAAGGCTTTGAAGGCCCCCCACAAGATATCAGGTTTTACACCCTCTAAAGGGTTTAGTGAAAAAAAAATATTCTATTTTTTCCCTAATGAGTTTGCAATATTTAACAACTTTAAGGAGTTGATCATTGAGCTTCCATCTAGTTTCCCTATTAAATGAATTGAACAGTACCAAATTGCCACTAGTGAGTGGTCGGAAATTGGGCCAGGTTGAATCGAGGAGGTCTTCAGCCCGGGCTGGAGGCACTGAGAAATAAGCAAATAGTCAATGCGGGACTGCAAGCCATGCGCCATGGACCTAAAAGTAAACTCCCTAGAATCAGGGTGTAATACATGCCAGATATCGCAGAGCCCACATTGATCTAATAAATCCCTGAATGCCTTTTGCCCAGGAGTAGCCCCACCCAGACCACTGCCCAGTCTGTCTAAATGAGGATCAAGTACTTGATTTAAATCTCCCCCTAAAATAATTTTAATGGGAATCATTGGGAGAATGATAGATATAAGCCTCATGAAAAAATCCAGAGTCATCCAGATAAGTGCCATAAACACAGCCAAATAGTATTGGGACAGATCAGAGGGTACCTTTGACCAGAATAAACCTACCCTCGGTATCTTTGATCACTTGTGTAGGAGAGAATGGAATACTCCTGTTAATCATGAGCATGATCCCACAACTGTTCGTGGTGCCCTGGGCACTGTAAATCGATCCCACTTGTTGCCTCCTTAATTGCAAAACCTCCCCTTCTAATAAGTGGGTTTCTTGCAAAAAGGTTATCTATGAACTGAACAGACTTAGGTGTTTGAGAACCTGAAATTGCTTATGTTGCTTTCTGATCCCCTTAACATTCCAAGATACGAATGTTAACTCATTCACCCTCCAGAAAAGATATCAAGCTGAAATAATTACACTCAGCACACGAGATGCAAATCTCCTTTACATGTATCCCCAGGGTTACTGCAGTAACACCCACCCTCTTCCCTAGCCCCCCAGAAATAGATACCACTCATCCCCTCTAACCCCAACCCCCCAACCATACCCCAGCCCTCCCAACGCTCCCCCCTAAACTGTCACAAGCAATGTTCAGCACAGTACTGGTTCTAATCCCTATACTCCCGCCCCCAATAATGAACCCAGATATTTAGCACTGTTGCACACAGATCACAGTCCTCAGAGACCAAACACTGTCAGTTATACCCCCAATGAAGGAGAATGGTCCTGGGCGTTCGCCTCAGTCCAGCCAAAGCATGAACATAAGAGAGATTGTCATAGGGGAGCTATGGTAAAGCCATTTCATCACCCAGATGTTCATGATAACCCAAATTGAGATTGGAAGCACCGGGTGAGCTGCCAGAAACTGGGAACAGACCAGAAACACATGAAGGGAGAAGTACTCCAGCTCGTGTTAAGAGCAAGAATTAAAATGGGAAAAACTGGAATCGCTCCACTGGAGGAGAAGGCATAAAAGCTACCTCTACCCACTACAAGCCAGTATCCGGTGAACAAGGCCTCCCTGAAAAATTGAGAGTGCTACACCCCAGCTAGATAGTGAAACCCTGCTGAATCCTCCTTGAGTAGAATTTCCTTGCAAGTCCCCAGAGGTTGGAATGCCATCTAACGGCCAATTCCCTGACCGATCCAAATGAAAAGCCAAAATGAGAAAGCCCAGGACCATCACATTAGCAGTCCAGAAGGAAAAAATGAGAAACTAGCCCACAACCAATCGAATTGGGCTCTTACAACCCCAAACAAAAGTAGCCACCAAAAATCTGGCTCACAAACCCCCCTCCAAGAAGGCCCCAAACCCAAGTGTCCGCTGTTTCAGACCAGCATGAGCCCATTATGGGATAGAAAGAAAAGAAAAGTCGGGGCGGTCTGCGGTGATCCCTCGAGTCCACTGCAGCATATGCAATCACCCAAGTCTTCACATTCCAAAAATTTCTCTAAGGGGAAAAAAACAAAAGTTTGAGTTCTCGACTCTGTGCAATACTCCATACTGCGCCACCACCATTCACGGGTCCTTAAAGAGATCTGGCAGCATGGACTTAAGGCTCCTCAGAGTTTCTTCAGGGTCTTCATAGCTTTTCCAGGATCCATTAGTTGAAAATTGTAGTCTGGCCAGGTAACTCATCCTAAACTTCAGACCTGCAGCAATTAGCTTAGAGACAATAGGGTGGAACGCCTTGCATTTCAATTGGACCAAGACGGGCAGATCTTGTGAGATTCTCAGCTTTATATGTTCCCAGCGAACCTTTTGCAAAGCACGCACTTTTAGTAGGAAATACTGTTTCTCCAAATAATTCAGGAATCGGCACACAATAGGGCGGGGGGTTCCTCAGGGGGTGGCTTAGGCCATAAAGCCCTGTGGGCATGCTCTATAATGTAACCGGGGCCGAATGGAGATGAGCCAGCCATCTGCTCAACCAACTTCTGAATAAATGCCACAGCATGTTGACCTTCCTCTCCCTCTGGTAAACCAAGAACCACTACGTTATTTCTTCGGCTTCGACCCTCTAGGTCCTCGAGCTTGGTTTCAAAACGAGACAATTTCTGTCGCATCGAAACCAGTTCAGGGTCGAGACTGCCAATTCTTTTCTCAATAGAAGCAATTGGGGTTGCATTATTGTTAACAGACAGTGAGAGCTCATCTAATTTTCTGGATAGCGATTTCAAATCCATTGCCATATCCTTCATTTCCTCTCGAAAGGGTTTAAATTCCTCAAGAAATCTGGACAGCGTTAAAGGCTCCTGATCACCACTGTGGCTCAGTAGATCAGGCCCAGAACTACCCAAAGCCCTGGATTTTTTAAGGGCCTTCTCGGGAGTTGCTGGAGGGGTATGCTTCTGTGGGGCTTTCTTCATATAAGCCTCCATCCGCTCGAGATATAACCAGACCAGAGTGCAACAGCTATTACACAGTGTAGAATCTCAGAAACAAGAGAAAATAGTGAATTAAAACACCAAAACAAGATATAATAAGAAATGGGAGGCAGGAGCTTCTTGAGGGAGCTGCTACTCAGCACTCTGCATCACGTGATCTCCCTTCTGTGAGCTTTTTAAAGGCTACTTATGAAATAGTCTGATCTCTGATATATGCCTTCATCGCTTCCCATCTCACCCTTTTGGTTGTCTCCCTGCCTTATTGTTGTCCCAGAATATCACCAGGGAAGCTCATATAGATTTTAAATATCCCCTGTCATTCAAGAGGACTGGGTCAAGTCTTGAAGGCCTCTGGGCCATGCCTGCTGCCTCCCAGTTAAACTTGGATGTTAAGGGAACATGGTCAGATACTAGTATAGCCCCATATCTTGCCTGTTCCATATTTAGGACAGTGCCTGAGGAGGTCAGCAGGTGATCAGGCTTGGCATAGGAGTGGTGGGCAAGGGAGAACAAACTATACTTCCTGACTGTAGGGTTCTGGTGTCTCCATAGGTCTACCAAGGAATATGCTCTTTCGATATCCTGGAGGGCTTAGGTATTTCTAGTTAGCAGTACTTGGGCAGTCTTAGACACGTCCAGCATGGTATCTTGGATGCAATTGAAATCTCCCCCCAGTATTCAAGGACCCCTGAAGGGGGCCATGTCCAAGAGTAGCTTATAATATATTTATATGTATTTTAGGGTCTTCAATGTTGGGTCCGTGTATGGAGCCAATGGCTAGTAAGCTTTTGTTTCCCAGTTGGACCTGTGCCAGATTGTATCTACCCCTGGATCTGAGTAGGAGGTGAGAATGGTACCTGGGAACCCTCTTGGGAGCCAAACAGAAACTCCCCTTCTCCTTGCTGAATGAGTGTTGGATACCCATGTGCCCCCCCCCCCCATGAAAGCTTCAACTTCTCTGACTCACCAGCTGACATATGAGTTTCCTGCAACAGGGTTATTTTAGTTTTCAACTTCCTTAATCTATTCAACATTCATTTTTTTTTCACAACATTTTTAAGCCCATTCACATTCCATATGATCACATTAATTCCTTCAGCCATAGGTGTAGTCGACAGCAAAGACCCACATCAGCACATTTTCAATCATTCCCTGTCCACGTCCCCTTCTATAGTAACCAGTTTGTATTGTTAACTCCTGTGAATCCATTTTTAAACAGTAAGCTTTTTAACTTGAGTAGTTGTAGTGTATAGCTGCTTCCCGTCTTTTCTCCCTTTTTCTTCTTCCCCCTTCCCTAATACCTACCATCCACCCAACACTCCTTTCCCCTCTAATGTGCCCAACAAAATGGCAAAACTGATTCAAAGTAACATACTTTGGTTTAACACCCCCTTGTTAACCACTGTTATTGATGGCATCACAGGATGCATGCTGGGCATATATGCACCTTAGTTTACTTAACTGAGCATGGTAGGCATTTGTAAATAATCAACAAATCAGTCATAAGGTGGGAGCAGATGTCCTCATTCCCCATTATTTCTTAATGCAATTTCCATCTCTCCCTCAGACTCTTTCTTCCAAACACCCCCTGCCTCCACTTCAGCCCCCTGGCACATACCCACCCCCATTGGCAGGATAAGCCCCCAGTAAGCACAAAAAAAAGTTTGTTTTAATGTAATGTTCAGCTTAGGCATTTCAGCATCATTGTCCAATGATTAATGTGCACGCAGCTTGCACTGTGGCTGCTTTGTCAGCAATGTTTCAGGGGCATCGGAAGCAGCTCTTCATGCCCCCAACTGACACCTGTATCCCTAGACACAGTCAGGGGTGGGTGGGTGGGTGAGAAGATGGGGAGTGAGGCTGTTTATCACAAGTACAAGGAAGTGGATTCCACCAGCTTGTTAACTGGCATTTTAGATCCTGTGGCTCAGGTTGCTTCTTCTATAGTTTGCAGTGCTGCACACAGCATTTAACCTTCACCACAAGGCAGGCAGTTAGGGGACTCACGAACAGGAGTGAAATTCACCAGTGGCCCAAAAAGTAATCCAAGGCTTCGGATATAGAGCTCACACTCTCTCAGTGCACTATTCAGTTAAGGGTTCCCTGATTAGGATCTCCATTGCATAATATATAAGTTGAAAGTGTCACCATGTCTGTGGCCATGTGGCCAAGATGGCATGTTCACCTTGCTAGGGGGTATATTCCCCCTCCCACCCATTTATTCAAGCAGGTCTTGGCAGAAGCAGAATCCAAGACAGTCACCACAGCAGTGACATGCTGTATCTCTGCTTCCCTGTATTAGCTGGAATGAGCCCTACCAAACATTAGATCAGATCTGCCCACTGAAAATAATGAAGGTGAACTTACTGTACAGAGCTGTCCACCAGAGGTGGAAGGGATCCGGTGGCCTTATACAGCAGAGCACTTGGGTGGTCTGTCGCTGAGGGAGAAATTAACAATGTGTGTCAGTTTCATCTGACAGACGTTAAGGAGTGCTGTTGCGCTCTATCACCTCATTTCTTGCATCCACCACAGCCTCTTCACTGTTGATGAATTTCTCTGCTTCAGTTGGTTTGTCAAGGAACTTCAGTGGCTTACCTGGCCTGGTAATTCATAGCTGGGAGGGTACAGATGTGCATAATCTGGACCTATTTATCAAACATTTCAATGAAGCCTGTGACATCTATGCACCAGTGAAAAAGATGAAGGTCAAAGGACAGACCAACCCCTGGGTTACTACTGACCTTTTAACTCTGCTCAAGCACAGAGACCACCTTTGGCATTGTGCTCGTGCAACTCTGACGTAAGTAAACATACAATTATATAAAGCAGCCAGAAATGGTTGCACTCGAAGAATACAGAATGCTTAACACAGCTATTACAAAGAGGCTCTGACCAACTCTTGGGGCCAGGGAAACAAATTCTGGAACAACATGAAAGAACTCACAGGCAAGGATCCTAAAGCACCACCCACTATGCTTAACCTTCATGGCACTCCTACACTCGACCTAGGTGTCATCACCAGCACTTTTAATAATGCATTTACAAACCTGGACAGTGTCCTTCCACCAAATTTTTTCGACGACCTCCCCTCCAGCTCCTCCCAAGTTACCCCCCAACTAGAAAGTACAACCCCAAAGTTTTTTTTTAAAGAGGTCCCACCACAAGTAGCTAGAAAATACATTCAAAAGGCCATCGGCAAACAAGGGTACAGTGGTAACTCCCTTGACCTGAAACTGCTGGCATAAGTCCTCGATGAAATCTTAGAACCACTTACAAAGATGTTTAATCTCTCGCTTAGATTGGGCCATTTCCCCTTTCTCTGGAAGAAAGCCACTGTCACACCGGTTCACAAAAGTGGAGATAGGACACTGCACACCAATTACAGACATACCTTACTCCTCCCCCCACTATCCATAGCGCTGGAGTGAATAGTGTTGGACCAACTAGTTGAATTCCTGGATAAGTACAATGTACAGTGCCCAGAGCAGCATGGCTTCAGAAAAGGGCACAGCACCACCACTGCACTACTGAAATTTACAACCTTCATCCATGCCACGCTTGACGAAGGGAATTGTGGAGGGGCAGTATTTATAGACCTTTACAAGGTATTCGACACAGTTAACCATCCTTTACTGCTCAAGCAACTGTCCTCCATTGGGATCTCCAGAAATGCCCTTCCATGGTTCACCAGCTACCTTGATAATCAGATCCAATGTGTAAGGATTGCAGGGATCTCTTCGGATGAGAAACCGGTCTGCTCCGGAGTCCCCAAGGGGTCTATTCTGGGCCCTCTACTCTTCTCCCTCTTCATCAACAATCTCCCCAGTGCCTGCCACCAAAAAATATTACTATACACAGATGATGCAGTCCTGTTTTCCAGCCACCATGACATTACAGTCCTTGAATCCCAGCTGCAGCTCAACTTCAATCGCATCGAAGACTGGTTCAATTCTCATAAACTTGTCCTGAACCACAGCAAGACTAAAGCCATGTCCTTCTGTAACCGACAGAGCAGGCACAACTCTCTGTCCCTCACTATCAAGAACCACTCTGGGAACCCACTCGAACATGTCAAGGAGTTCAAGTACCTTGCACTTGGCATATTGACACTGTTGCCAAGACTGCCAATATACAGATTGGACTGCTACACAAACACAAGCACTGTATGCCTGCGGATGCCCTTAAACTAGCTATCTAAAGCTCTGTCACCTCTATCATTGACTACGGCCTTGCCATCTATGGCTTTGCCTCAACAAGTGCTCTCCACAGGATCTCAGTTGCTCTCAACAAAGCCTGTAGACTACTGATGGGTGCAGCCCGACAAACTCACACCTGTGACCTCTATGCACAAGCCAGCTGGCTACCCCTATGCAGCAGAATACAATACCAGACCTGCTTACTTACCCAAAAGATTCTCCTTGGTCTCATGCCACCTGCTGTTAGTTCACTCCTTACTACCTACAGTGGCACTCAACAAACACGTGGCACCCAATCTCTAACCTTTCAGGTTCCCAGATGTCGTACCTCCATGGGTTAGCGGTTCTTTATCTATAGAGCCGCTCAGTGGTTCAATTCCCTCAATAAAGAAGCACTTTCCTCTACTACACTTGGACCCTTCAAAAGGAATCTCAAACTTTACCTCACCTCTACCACTCAATGTGACTGCTTCTCTGAACAGAGATCTCTAAACACCTCCCAGCTCACTTATGTCTCACAGCCGCCCTTTCCCAGTCTCATTCCCTCTGGCACGGGCCTTCCTTGTGACTCCTTTCCTGCTTCGTATCTCCACTGGTACAAGACATTTTCCACCACCATCGGACAGTGGCCCATTAGCCTGCCAACTTCCTCTCCCGGTCGCATGCCTGCAATACTAACTGCCTATGGTGCCCTCTATCTCTTATTGTTACCGCAGCCAGCTGCCTACTCAAGCTGCTCGTTTTATGAATATTATCTCAAAGTATGTTATAACTGAGTATCTTTACTTTTTCTTTTAGTTGTTTTGGTTGTTTATTGTGCATTCTTTTACTACCTCTGTATGTATATTGACCCTCATCCTTTGATGTGGAACCTTTGTAAATGAGAAGTTTCTGCTCAAAGGTATTTGTAATCCAAGAATTTAATAAATAAATACTCCCATCCCATCTGATGAAAAGTAGCTTGAACACTATTAAATTTCTGTTGGTTGGTCTGGAGCTCACATCTATAATACTGGACTATGAAGACCTTCCCTCCCTCCTTTAGGATGATGGGTACATGAGCTTTTGCTGCTCTCAGGATGTGTTCTTTGTCAGGATATCATAAATATTTTATTAAGAAGTGCCACAGCTTTTCTCCTGGTCACGGCCTTGGGTCAGTTCTATGTGCCCTCTCCACCTCACGATACATAACTTGATCTCCCAGCTTCAAATATTTTATCAGCCATTTGTGCACTTCTTTGTCTGGGTCCTTCCTCTCCAGCCCCTCTGGAGGTTCAATAATCCATAAGTTAGAGCAGCGGGACTGCTTTTCAAGGTCGTCCGCCTTTTGCTGGGCTTCCAGTAACTGTCTTTTATGTTCATCTCAGTTTCTAACTCTCTTAGCCAGGGTGTCCTCCATTTCCCCTATGCACCACTCTGCCTCATCCAGCTGCACATTATGAGAAGTTGTATTCTCTGACAGCCCTGTTACAACAGATTGCAGGTGAGTGATTTGGGTTGTAATATTTTGAAACCCAGCACTCATTTCAATTTGGATCTTGTAGAGCATCACATGTACTCCAGACATTGGCCTTTTGAAGTTGGACATGCTGTGTCTATTGGTGCTGTATTGTTTTGTAGGCTGGCTGGTGCCTTGTGGCAGGCTGGTGCAGCTATTTGCTCCTTTCCTGTATTGAACAATAGTTTAGCTTGCCTTGTATTTACCTTTACCAGTGGAGCCTGTGTTCTGCCAGCCATTGACATCTCTGAGGGAAGCAACACACCATTTTGAATGTTTTTCTGCCAAGTTTAAGCTTGCAACTGGTCTGTGCTGTCTTTGAAAGTGTCTGCCATCTTGCCCAGTTGGCCATGCCCTCCCCAACTTGCTGGACATTGATTGGGTCATTACAGCAGTCAGAAGCCCCAGAAGTCAGATCCTACTGGATGCATTCCAGGACTGTCTGCTGTTGCAGCTAGTTAAGGAACCTGCTAGTTAGGCTGCCATTCTCAATGTGGTGTTCACAAACTCGGAAGTGGTAGGAGGAGTGAGGGTAGGGAAGCCATTAGGATCCAGTGACCAAAATTCTATATGGTTCAACCTGGCTCTTGGGATGAGTAAGCCCTCATCAAAAGCTAAAGTTCTGGATGTCAAAAGGGCAGACTGAGAGATCTGGTCTGGGACAAATTAGTTGGAGTGGACAGCATCATGGATGTGAATGAAAGATGAGGGCAATCAAGGGGGCAACTCATGAGGTAACAAAATCTTGCATGAGAATGGTAATCAAAAGAAGAATGTTCAAGAGACCATTATGGTTCACTGGAAGAAGAAGAAAAAGGAGAAGGAGAAGGAGAAGAAGAAGAAGAAGGAGAAGAAGAAGAAGAAGAAGAAGAAGAAGAAGAAGAAGAAGAAGAAGAAGAAGAAGAAGAAGAAGAAGAAGAAGAGATAATAATTTATATAGCGCTTTTCATACCCAGTGTATCCTGAAGCACTTTACAAGCAATGATAGACTGGTAGTGAAGTGACTGAATATGTAGTGGCAGCCATACTGCACATCAGCACCCACACATAGACTGGACAATTGCATGAATTGGTTTCATGGGAAGGGGAATGTTGGCCAGGACATCAGGAATTTTTCCCTACTCTTTTGCGAAGAATGCCCTGAGTTCTTTTACTTCCACCTAGATAACCACCAGGACAGCACCAGGATGGATAGAAGGACCTTGGTTTAACATCTCATCTGAGGGATGGCACACCTCAGCAGTACAGCACCCCCCAATATTGCACTCAGGTGACAGTGTTTTTGTTACAAGTCCAATCCCCTTGTGGGATGAGAACCTATGTCCTTCTGGTACAGAGGCAGATATGCTACCAACTGAGCCATGCTGACATGCTGACGCTGTCAAGGAAGCAGTGAGAGCAAAAAGGAATGCTGTCAGGGAAGCAGTTAGAGCCAAAAACAATGCCTTCATCCAGTACAAGCAAAAACAAGGGAAGGACGAATGGGGAGAGTGTCACCTGGACTGGTACCAGAACTAGAACCAGTATCAGAATCAGATGCGGATGCCAGGGTTAGTATTATAAGACATGAGTGCTCACTTTACATCTATGTTATAAAACAGACCTGAAGCATTGTGGCATGATTCAAGAGGTGTGTATTATTTCCAGTTTTGTCTTGCCATTAGACAACACAAATTACATGTTTAAGACTCTCATATAAAATGTACATAAGAGACCTCATAACAACATCATTCTGTTTCTCCTTACAGCAAAAAGCAATATGCAACTTACTCTTTTCTAAGTTTAACAATTTCTTACTTCCCTAATCTAAAATATAGTATAAATGAACTAAAATACAGAGTTAGCTAACCTAAGCAAAACATACAGCTGTAGCTAGCATTCTTAATATAAAGCATTGGTTCAGGAACAGTTTCCTAAGTAACCTATATCATGACTATTGCATGCATGCTACAAGCTGTCAAAAACCAGCAGCCTTTGTTGAGCCTATAGTCTAGACTGCTAATGTTTTTACATCTGAGACTATCAGTGCTAGAGGCAAAAGAGCTTATCCAATTTATTACCACTTCATAGGGCTCTGCCCCTAAGTCAAGTAGATGCCCACTAAGATATCTCAGCAGTTCCATCCAAGGAGTGTGCTGCAGTGTCCTCCGGGCTATCAAAACTCTGGTCTTTTTACAATCTGTTCAGTTGGGGGTATTTTCAAAGTGGAATTTTTAAGCGCATGTTTGCTAAATGGCAAAAAGGAGATGTAGCAAATGTGACATACTGCTAGGCCCTCACACATACAATGCACCAAACATTGCTATTTTTGGACTTTCAGAGTTAGAGAAACTAGCAGCATCAGAAATTCTTCTTCTGTGTCTTTGCTAATGCTTCTGATAGATGCTTTTTCAGACATTTATTTTTTTTCTAATTTTAAAAAATTATTTACCTCAGCTTGACTTAAGTGCTCTGACCTGGTTGAGTTTTCACTCAAGACCCAAGTCCTTCTTTGGCTGTTCAATAGAAGTGCTCTGCATGATTGAACACAGTATGTTGGGAAACTGAGACCCAGGTCTTTGGGAAAGATTTCCCTTTGTCAGAAGTACCTAATGAGAACAAGGGAAACCAAAAGGGCGATCAGAAAAGCAAAGACAGACACAAAACTCCATATTATGGAGGGAGTCAAGGTTGGGGGAAAAACAGATCTTCAGATATATTAGGGAGAAAAGGAAGAAGGGAAGGGGGAATTTTTAGGCTAACAGAGTGAGGCAGAGTAACTGAGGAGAAGAGGCAGAAAGCAGCCATTCTTAATGACTACTTTTGCTCTTCATCTACAATAGAAGAGAAGAAGGCCTCTGTCAGAGAGTGACATTAAGGCAGCTGTATGTGGGATCCCTGACATGAGGCAGCAAGCATTTGCCAGTGAAGGGGTTTGGAAATGGCTAGCAACCCTAAAGATAGATAAGGCCCTATTGCCCAATGGGATGCATCTAATGGTGCTCAAGGGATTGGCAATGGAACTAACCGAACCCCTGATGCATCCATTCAGTAGTTCAGCTCAAACAGGGGTAGTTCCAAAAGACTGGAGGGTAGCAAATGTAATCCTGCTCCATGGGGGGGGGGAGACAAGGAGCAACCGGGTAACTACGGACCTGGCAGTCTTACCTCTATTGTTGGTAAACTGATGATGACACTAGTCAAAAAGGACCTTGTAAACTACCTGGAGAATAATGGACTCCAAGGTAGTAAACAGCAAGGGTTTATGTCAGGAAGGTCTAGCTGTCAGACCAACCTGATAGTATTCTTTGATTGGGTAATGATGGTTATGGATAAGGGCCATGCTATCAAGTTACTCAACTTTGATTGCAACAAGACTTTTATCTCAGTGTCTCACAGGAAGCTATTGAAGAAGCTAGAGGAGCTGGGTATGATGAAATTCACAGTTAGATAGGTGAGAAACTGGTTGGAATGGAGCAGAAATAGGGTTATGGTTAACAGAATCAAATTAGAAGAGAGGGAGGTTACCAGTGGGATGCTGTAAGGATTATTCCTGGATCCAGTTCTTTTCAATACATTCATAAGTGGCATGGGAGAAAGAATCCAGGGTAGGATGTGTCTCTTTACATTCAAGCAATAAGCTATGTGGCAGGGTAGACAGTGAGGTAGGAGTTAAGGAGATGCAGAGAAACTTGCAAAAGCTAAAGAGGTGGTCAAAGGTTTGGCAGTTGAAATTCAATACCAAAAAGTGCAAGGTACTGCACATATGGTAAAAGAACCCAAGGACAGAGTACTAGATTGGGGGTGGGGGGAGTGGGATCTGTGCATGACCTCTGAGGAAAGAGACCTGGGAGTCATCATCAGTGACTCCCTAAAACAATCATACCCATGAATCATGGCCTGCAGTAAGGCAAATGGGATGTTGGGGTGTATAGGATGGGGTATTGACAGCAGAAGGAAGGAGGTGTTACTACCTCTTTATAGATCACTGGTGAGACTTTACCTGGAGCACTGTGCCTCGTTCATGAGTTCTGACCTAAGGAAAGATAACAACAGACTGGAGAGAGTGCAATGTAGGGTAACCAAAATGATTCAGGGCCAGTAGGGCAGAATTTATGAGGATCAACTGAAGGCACTGAACATGTACTCACTGGAAGTCAGATGACAGAAGAGAGATATGATGGAGAATTTCAAGTTCCTGAAAGAAATGAACAAGATAAACTGTGAGGAACTATTTTAACATAACTAGTAGATCAAGAACATGGGGGCATGAGTGTAAACTGACAGGGAGGGATTCAAGAGGGAAGTGAGAAAGTTTTGTTTTACAGAAAGGCTGGTGGAGCCCTGGAACAATCTGACAGCTGATGTGGTTGGCACCGAAACTATCAATGGTTTCAAACATGGCTGGACAGAATGAAGAGCTTAGTGGTTTCTCAGGGTGATAGCGGTGGAAAAGGAAGCATAGGGGTGGATAGTGTGGGTTAGAACCCATTATGGATAGTAAGTCCCACGTTTGTTAGGGTTCATGGGAAGACTGAATGGACCAATTATCCTTTTCTGCTATAATATGTCTTTGTTTCTACGTTAATAAAAAAGAACAGACATACCCCTACACTGATCCATTTGCAGCAATGTCAGTGGAACAAACCTGGGTAAATCACACATTCGATTTTCTGCTGGGATGCCAGTGGGGAATAATTATCCACACATCCAACATTAGAACATCTGAAATACAAAGTAGTTACACCAATGACAATAGGCTCTGACATTTGTTTGGTGCCTAAAAAAGGTTTATTTCCAGATTAACCCTTTCCCCCAAGCCTTTCCACAGGGGAAGGAGCAATATTGAGTGACAAAACCATATAGCAATTTTTTCTGTTCTTGGAAGGCTTCTGCTGATGTTTCAGGTTTGTTTTTAAACATTATTGTATGCACTACCTTTTGGTAGTATGCTCTGCATTTTGTTATTTTTTTATACTGTATATTAATTGGACACAGTTACATTTCTGGCAATGACAGCATTCTCGCTGCTGGCGAGTGTGTGATCTCTTGTCTTTCTGTACTCTTACTACAAGGCTGCACTATCTTCACTATTCTCCAACTTCTCTCATTTTCATTATCAGTTCCCACCCAACATTTTCTCCCAAAACAAAAGTAATTCATTGTTCCTTGCTTTTGATACCAATACACAGGTTTGTGCAACTCATTTAGTTGTTTTTTTTCTAATCATGTATTCTGTTTGTTTTACCTATCTCATGGGCTTGACTTCCAGTAGCTCAGCCTTGACCCCTGCCAGTTATTTATCTACACTTCAGTATAGTTTATTTACTATGTTGTTATAAACATGTCCCATTTTTACCATGAGTATTGCTGAAATTATCATGCTGCTACCTGAATACCATTAACATAAATCATTTGATTCAGTTTTGCTTTAATTGCTATTTAAATTAACCTGCAGATGTTTATTTATTTTACACATTCTTTATTCATTTTGATAGCATGGATTATTATTGCCTCTCTTGCCTAAAGTGCTTATTTTTTTAAAACCTGTGTTATGGTGCATTGTAATATGGATCAGATGCCCTGGAATTAAAGACCCCCCTGACATTGTAAGAGACACATTGGAAAACAACATTATTTAGACGACTTTCAGTTCATTTTTCAGATAGTTTCTATGTTTGGCTTATGGCTCTGAAATCACATTGAAAATGCAATATTTAGTCATAACTCAATTTTTATTTCATGCATTACGTAGTTTGTGTATTTCTATGCCCTTTCAGTTTTTTACTAAGCATATTTGCATGTAAACAGAACTATTTCCATAAGGAGTTCATCTGTTTTGACTGCTTTTTCCCCACCTGCAGTCATAATTATCTGCTTGAGGCATCACAGCTGTTTCCTTGGCAGTAGGGCGTGTTGTTACAAACAGTGGATTATGACTTCAAGTTGAGAATGAACAGAAAGAATAGGTAAACTTTCATTTTTGCATTATTTGCTACTTAACTTGCAGATGTTTAAGTCATGTAAATATAGTTGTATAAATATATTCATATAAAAGAGTGTTAGACACCTGGAACAGACTGCCAGCAGAAGTAGTGGAGGCCAAAACAGTGGGGGGCTTCAAGCCTTCATGGTATAGACATAGAGGGACATTTATAAATAGGCAATGGGGAGGGAGGGTCACAGGAAACCAATTAAGGTGGAGCCATCTGGGTGGTTTAGGTGGGCCCAGTGGTCCCTTCCTACTAACAAATTCTATGATTCTATGTTTCTGAACCCTGAAGTTCAAAGACCTCATTTAGAAGCCAATATTCCTTGTAAAAGAATCTGTTGAAAATATTTCAATTATAAGTTATATTTGTTCTAAATACTATGTTTCTTAAAATTCCCCTAAAGAGTCTGTTGCTCTATAAACATTTTTTTATAACTGGAGATGTTCATGTAAACACAAGGGCCCAGATATTCAAAGGGGTTGTGCCTGGTGCAACAGAGTTGTACCAGCTCAACCCCGCATTCTGCCCCGGTGGGATATTGAGAAGGCTGCCTGGCACAACGCAAATCCTGATGTGCCGGGGTGCAATGATAATGTATGTGGCACAGATGCAGGGGGCGTGCCTGTGCATATCCGGCACATCCTGATATTCAGCCCGGGATGTGTGGTACACATGCTGGCACAACCCTGCATTGCACCACATAGAGGGCTCAAAGTTGAGCCCCTGAAAAGTTGGAACAATTCCTGGCCACCCACAGGTGGGCTGCACTATAGCAGGGTGCAACACAGCAGCCCAGCCATGGGTGACCACCCACCCACCCAGAACACCATCTGCAAGCACACACATAACCCTGGTGGTCAAGTGGAACCCCCCTCCACCCACTGCCAAGACCACGGTAGAGGTAGTAAACCTGGTCCCCGGTAGTCTAATGGTCCCCCCTTCAGAGTCCCTGATTCCCTGAGAAGTGTAAAAAAAGACCACCCCTGGTGGTCTAGTAGTCCCCATCCAACCTGATTCCATGAGAAATGTAAAACTGACTGTCCCTGGTGATCTATTGGAACCCCCCCACCCGTTGCTGTGATCACAGTAATCCTCTGTAAATAAATGCCATGGTGATCCAGTGGCACCCCCCACCTTTCCACCAACACCGAACCCCTTGCCCCCCATCATCTCTAGGCAGATGCAACCCACCCGCATACCACTCACCCACCCACCTAATGACAGGTACAGTATGAGCTGTAAGCCCATTGGTCCCCAGTGTGGACCAATGGGCTTGCAGGATATACTGTACTAGACAGTCCCAAATATGTGAATGACTTCATTCACATATTTGGAGACTGTCTAACACAATATATTTCAAGCCCATTGGTCCACATTAGGACCAATGGGCTACAGCCCATACTGTACCTGTCATTCAGCGGGTGGCTGGGCGGTATGTGGGTGGATTGCAACTGCCCACTGATGACAAGGGGGAGCGGGGTGGGCAAGGGGTTCAGTGTGGGTGGGAGGAGTGGGGGGCTGCCACTGGATCACCAGGGCATTTAAGTATGGAGGATTACCTCGATCATGGCAACTGGTGGAGGGGGTTCCACTAGATCACAAGGGATGGTCTTTTATTACATTTATCAAAGAATTGGGGACTCATGATGTGGGGAGCCACTGGACTACCAGGGATTGTTTGTTGTATATTTATGCGATCGTGGCTATGGATGGGGGATGCTCCCGGGATCACCACTGTACATGTCATGCTATGCAGGGCATCAGGCACAAGTTGCCGGGCTGCCCTCCACAAGGCATGCAAATGAGGCCATAATGACATGCAAATGGCCTAATTTGCATGCCCCCTGCTGAATATCATGGGTGATGCACCTAGCGCAACTACACATGCATTGTCGCATCCCTGTGCTCCCTACTGCAGCTTGCGCTGGAGCAGTATGTGCACTGACCTTGCTATATTCAATGATGCTGCGCCATGGTGCAACACTGTTGAATATCTCCTGGCCCTGGCACCTGCACATCCCAGTTGCAGTTTGCACCACTGCCTGGTGCAATCTGAATATCCAGGCCAAGATCTTTGTCACCTAGACTTCACCTGCTCTGTTTGCTCATCCACACCATAAATTAATCCCCTGCTTGTGACATCCCAATCTGTTACTGAGGAAACCATTATGGTGTCATAAACTATGAACTGTGAATTATGAAGTATGATGCCAGGAGCAGACAAGAAGCCAGAGGAGGAGCTTTTTCCTGAAAATCATTATAGTATATGGAAGAACTCTATTGTAGACTGAAAACTGCAGGATTGCTAGCATTGCTGTACCATAGTTGTGACATCAGTGTATTTCTGTACCATCCTGAGTGCATCACTACTATTGCACAACAAAACTGAATGCCCTTGCAGTACAGTCTTCAACACAGCATCTCTGATCATTGTTGTCAGTTTGTCAATTGCATTGTCTGACAGGAGAAATGAGCAGATCGAAACATAGAAACATAGAATTTGATGGCAGATAAGGACCGCTTGACCCACCCAGTCTGCCCATTTCCCTACCTACTGGATAAGCTGCAGATCCTAGTTAACCAGCAGCCTACTTCTTCTTACCCCCACCCCCCAGAATTACCTTATGACTGTCCCACGCATGCTTGAATTCCACCACTAATTTTGACTCCACAACCTCCTCCGGAAGGCCGTTCCATGCATCCACAACCCTCTCTGTGAAAAAATACTTCCTTAAATTACCTCTGAGCAGCCCCAGCTCTATCTTTAAATTGTGCCCTCTTGTTCTTGCACGCCTCTTTTTTTGAAAGATGCTACCCTCTTGGACTTGTTGATTCCCTTGAGGTACTGGAAAGTTTCTATCATGTCCCCCCTCTCCCTCCTTTCCTCGAGGCTATACATATTAAGCTCCTTAAGTCTCTCTTCATATGTCTTCTGGTGCAGACCCTGTACCATTTTAGTTGCCCTCCTCTGGACAGCTTCCATCCTGTCTATGTCTTTGCAGAGATTGGGTCTCCAGAACTGCACACAGTACTCCAGATGGGGTCTCACCAGCTGCCTGTACAGAGGGATAATAACTTCCTGTTTTCTACTGGTGATGCCTCTCCCTATGCATCCCAGTATCCCCAACCCTCCTTGCTGCCCTCTCACATTGCTTGCCCACCTTTAGGTCATCTGATATGACTACCCCCAGGTCCCTTTCCATTTTTGTTGTTGTTAGTATCTCACCCCCATTGTGTACTCTTCCCCTGGGTTTTTGTTTCCCAGGTGCATTACCTTGCACTTCTTAGCATTGAATCTAAGCTGCCATACATTTGACCATTCCTCTAACCTTGCCAAGTCCTTCTCATCCTTTCCACCCACCCTGTGCATCAACTCTGTTGCAGATCTTAGTGTCATCTGCAAAGAGACATACTTTTCCTTCCAGTCCTTCCACAATGTCCCTTATAAAGGCATTGAAGAGGACCGGTCCTAATACTGAACCCTGCGGTACCCCACTAGTAACCCTCCTTTCTTCTGAGTGGACTCCATTTACTATTACTCTCTGTGTCCTATTCTCCAGCCAATTCTTTACCCAGGCTGTCATCTTGGGACCCACTCCCAGGCTGGCTAACTTGTATATTAATGTTTTGTGTGGGACTGTGTCAAATGCCTTGCTAAAGTCTAGGTAGGCCATGTCCACAGCACCTCCCTGATCTACTACTTTGGTCACCCAGTCAAAGAAATCTATCAGATTTGTCTGGCATGACCTTCCTGCTGTGAATCCATGCTGCCTAGGGTCCTGTGCCCCGCTGGCCTCTAGATACTCGACAATTCTTTAGAAATGGGAGCCACGATATCTACAAAACTTGAATACAGCAGGCATCAGTTTATAAGTGGCCAGGAAAACCAGTGGACAGAAACAGACCAGTATAATATGAGGCATACTTGGCAGTGTGTATCATCAATTAATTAAATATTACTACGTGCACTCAGTTGTCCACTGCAATCCGACTGCATTTCATGAGACATTAGTAACCCTCTCAGCAATACAAAAATTCCTTAAAAACTGCATAAGGCAACCAGCAAAATAGATCAGAATCCCTTTCCAAATCAGACATAGACAGGCTAAGTAAGCAATAATGCATGACTGGGTGTGCATTGAACTGATCTGAATGCATACTCAGTGGCATAGTGAGTTGCAAGGCCACAGGCCTAGTGCCTTCAGCCCCTTGAAGTGTGGTCAGATCTGTTCATTGCTTTCCTCGAAGTGTCTTATTGCGCTTATAAAATGGGCTTTATTTTTTAAAAATTAATTTCTACAATTAGATATATATGTTTATCTATGGAAAAAAATTATAAATTAATGAATTGATTGAGTCAACTAGTTTGGGGGATATACTAGATCTAGTATTGACCAATGGGGAGGCAGTTAGAGAGGTGAGGGTAGAAGAACCACTGGCTGGGAGTGACCACCACTTGGTATGGTTGTCAGTTAGCATGAGTAGAAAGGTAATGGGTACAGGGACCAGGGTGACTGACTTCAAACATAATGATTTTGGCATGATGAAGGAAATATTAGAGGGTCACCTGAAAGGAATTCATCCTCAATGGGATGCAAACCAGATATGGGACAAATTGTAATTGGGGCTGGTGGAGGCCACTGAGACATGTGCCAAAGTAAAGAGCAAAAAGGGAAAGGTTAAGAGACCAAGCTGGTTGAGCATGGAAGTTTTAGAAATGGTAAGGACTAAAAAAGCAGCATTCAGGAGATACAGGAAATCAGGAAATAAGGAGGATTGAGATGAGTATGTGAAGAAGTCCAGGGTAGTCACCAGGGGAGTCAGGATTGCTAAAGCTTCCAGGGAAGGCTGATGTGAGGTATGAAACAAGGAGAAAAAGACATCTTCAAATATATATGGGAGAAAAGGAACTGTAAGAACCAGATCATGAGGATCAGGAGGGAAGGGGGGTGGGCTGAAAGTTGGGTGGAACAAACAGAGGCTCTAAATGAGTACTTCTGTTCTGTGTTCACGAAGGAAAAGGGCAGACTACTTCCAAAGGGGGTGGGGATGATGGGCAAGGGGGGTGAAGAATTAACAGATGGTGTGATTACTGAGGGCAGGGTATTGGATGGTGTAAGGTCTCTGAGGATGGATAAAGCACTGAGTCCAGACAGCATACATCCACTGGTGCTTAAAGAAATGGCGGAGGTATTGGCTGGAGCACTGATGGATCTGTTTATTACTTCTATGAAAACAGAGTGTGTGCTACCAGACTGGAGGATGGCCTACATGGTTCCTCTCCATAAAAGTGGATCAAAGGATGAGCTGGGTATTTACAGACTGGTAAGCCTATCATCTATTATGGGAAAGCTGATGGAGACAACACTTAAAGAGAAGCTGGTCTCCTTCTTGGATGTCACTGGGCTCCAAGATGCTCATCAGCATGGTTTTGTCTACAGAAGATCCTGTCTAACTAACCTTGCTTGAGTATTATAACTGGGTTATGAGGGAGCTGGACAAGGGTCATGCTGTGGATGTCATTTATTTGGACTTCATCAAGGCCTGTGATTCAGTTCCCCATAGGAGATTGAGTGGTAAGCTAAGTAATTTGGGGATGGGCGCTACATTGGTTAATTGGATTGTGAACTGGCTGCAAGACAGACAGCAGAGAGTAGTAGTGAGGGGGGAACTCTCCTCTCCAAGAGCTGTGACGAGTGGGGTGCTGAAGGGATTGGTGTTGGGGCCAGTGTTGTTTGGGATTTTCATTGCGGACATCCCACATGGTGTCAAGAATACGATCAGTCTGTTTGCTGATGACACCAAGTTGGGGCAATGGTGGTTGCAGGATGATCTGACTAAGTTGGAGGAGTGGTCAGAGGTATGGCAGTAGGGGTTTAATGTGAAAAAGAGCAAAGTATTACACGCTGGTGTATATAATCCTTGAAAGGGTTACCAACTGGGGGGAGCAGTTATGTAACACTGAAGAGGAAAAGGATCTGGGGTGGTGATAATGGTGAATATGAACAATTCAAAGGAGTGCAGGAGGGTGGCAGCATAGGCCAACAGGATGCTGAGTTGTATAGTGAGGGGGCATCTCCTCCAGAAGCAGGGATGCCATTCTGCCACTCTACATTTCACTAGTCAGACCGCACCTGGAAAACTGTGTGCAGTTCTGGTGTCCTTATCTGAAGAAAGATGTGAGATTGTTGGAGGGGGTACAACGAAGGGTGACAGGGTTGATTCAGGGATTGCAGAATATGCCCTATGAAGAGAGATTAAAGGAACTGAACATGTATTCCCTGGAGGAGATAAGGGATCGGGGGATATGATTGAGACCTTTAAGTACATAAAGGGAATAAATAAGTTTGGTACTAAAGAGATATTCAAGCTCTGGAAGGGGGAGGAACACGAGACGGCATAGGCTTAGATTGGAAGGAGGTAGGTATAAGAGGGAAATGAGGAGGCACTTTTTCACAGAGAGAGTAGTGGCAGTTTGGAATGCTTTGCCGGAGGAGGTGGTATCCTGTAGGATGGTGGGTAGTTTCAAGAAGGGATGGGACAGGGTGAGAGTGAGGATATCTGGGAAGGTGGACGATGGGGAAGGGGAAGAGCAGCTGTAAAGTATAGTGTTAGCCGCACACTTGAGCAGAGAAGATAGACCTTTTGTATTGCTATTTGTTCTTTCTTGTTGGAGTATTTAAACTTTAATAAAGTATATTAAATTAAAAAAAGAAGACTAGCTAGACTACGAGGCCTAATTTCTGCTGGCAATTTTCATATGTTTGTATGAATCTATGATGACGTAGATGATAATGTAGATCTTCCACCTGGTTTGTGTGGAAGTTTTGTCCTTTTGCAGCATCCGCAGTTGTAGTTTTTTCCCTGAATGGGAACATCACTGCTCGTCCCCCTCCCCCCACAATAGACACAGCCATATAGTGCCTTGTTTTTTTTGTAACACTGTTTATCACCTCCGGGCTTGGAATTCTCTCAGGCCTCAACTCATCCCCCACTCTACCACCTGGTGAGACCTCCACCTACCTCATAGTCATTGCTCTCTCCCATGGGGCCCCCATGCCAAAGCCCCACCAAGAGATTGTGGGGGGTGGAGGTTGTGGTTCAGCATTGGGTGTGTGGCAGGTGGACACTGCGGGGCCATCATCTATCCGAGCTGAAGGGGTTTTTCTCCCTTGTAGTGATTCCTTGTTACTTCCACCATCCCCTCTTGCATGGAGCACCCCTGATGCCATGGAACATGGCAACCCTGCTGGCATCAGCCATGCTATTGGATATATAGTCCTTGTTCTGCAGCACCCCCTGGAACACCAGACAACTTCCAGCTCTCCCCGAGAGAGGACAGCAGCCCAGTGGGTGCTTAATCCTCTCCCTCTGCTGCCAACCCCCAGCGCTCGAGCTCGTTCCCAAATTCAGGTTGCCAGCATGGTGCGAGGTGTTGTGTCCAGTGCCTCAACCCTCAGCACCACTTGGCCAGCTCATATAATTCCTTGTTAGACCAGTAAAGTGTTCTTTAATGTTAGTCTGTTTTTGTTGCTGTTCTTCTTTTGATTGCGACTCTATTGCCATTGAACTTTAGCATGTATCTGGAGAGCAGTGTTATGTAAATGGGGAGAGCAAAAAAAAACAGTGGTGTTTTCTGTACGAGCCAGCGAGTGAAGAGCATTATTGAGTTAACAGCTGTACTTTTGTCCACCAATTGCTATGTCTATGAGAACCTGCCAGGTGGGTATGAAAATAAAAAAAATAAAATAAAATAACTGTGTTTTACTTATGGAAATACTGTACATGCAGAGCTGGGTCCATAATCGACAGTGGACACACAGAGGAGAGGTGCTGCAACAGCAGCAGCACAACTGGCTGTAAAGACAAGACAATCTGTTTCTAAATACATTATTTAATTTACTGCCACTTGGAAATGAAGATACTATATGTTTAGGGCTGAAATTTTGAATGAAAAACCTGTTGAATATGTCACTAGAGCGCTTTACAGTTGGTTGATTTTCTCAATAACCTATGGGGAAAAGATAGCAGTGTTTCAAAATGTCAGTGTGTTCTACTTGAACACTGATTTTTTTCTTGTAGTGCAGTAATGGTTTTCAGAACTTGTTTTTACCTGTGCATTGAATGGATTCAATGCGCAGGTGAGAACCAATCATAGTTCATGAATTTACCTGCCCATTTTATAAACTGTACTAAGACATACGGATGTACAATCCCACTGCACTCAATGAATTGTCCTCTGCCCATTGTAATGCAGAGCTGTATAACTAAATATTGTGTGGTTGGCAGTTATTAATGGACTCTGACTAGCAAAAATGTCAGTTTAATGATAGACAAAGACACCTCACTGGTGAAAACCCCAGTTACATAAATTCTATAAACCCTGGATGTATTTAAACCTTGAGGACTCAAACAGAGCTGGTTGCTGCAAAAATGCTGTCCCCAGGACCCCCATTTTATTTAGCACCCAGCATTACCAGCAAACCTGACATAACTGTGTGGTTTAGGTCAATGGCAGTAGAATAAATTAAGGGACATGATGAAGATCATAAATGTCACTTCAGGGCTGCCTGAGGAGAAATAAATTACAAATCCCTTCACTAATAAGATAGCAATACAGCATCTAGTTGACAGCAATACCCCTTCCCCACCCCATGGAGGAAGAAACAATGTCAGGTCATTGAAACTTGTGATCAGTTAATAATTATAGCTACTTCTCTGAAAAGAAACACGAGGAACACACAGATATATGGCAGTATGAACATCAGGCAGTGTGAGTTACCCAACTTGTCATCTTTCACTATGTCCCTTACAACAGCCGATAAGCAGACCCTAGCAGCAGCAGGCACACAGTGGCAAGTAACATCCATTGAACAAAATGACTAACTTGGGCACAATGCATTTTTTCAACAAGGTGTAAAATCTGAAAATAATACATTATGGAGGACAGCAAAAAAGGCACTGAGTTGCCGTGATCAAAGCCTGCTCTGACAATGAGTGAGGTAGGCAAAGGTTAATACCATCCTCCTCCCATTCATAAACCACTAACAGATTTATCTTTTCTTCGTTTTCCAGAAGGTTCACTTCTCACAAAGCTCTGTACCAGGAGAGATCACAAAGGAGGTTTCTTTTTTGCATTTTTGAGCTTTTAACTTACAGAAGTCTGGGATTGTTTCCTGTGACCATTTTTAGTCTTAAGAAAATGGTGCGTGTTTATTTTATTCATGTATTTATGACTTTGATAACTGGGTAAGTACACTGGTCCAAGGGACTGTTTATAAGCACAACCCAGGCCAAAAGGCATATGTCAGACATAAATACAGAGTAAAAGGTACAAACAGAAAAAAAAAATGCATTGGGAAAACATCAATGGTCAAAACAGTGGCAGGACATAACAGTGAATAATAGCTGTTACAGAAAGGTACAAAAGTTACAGGGAAGCTAGTAGAATAATTGATAGTCATTGTGCAATTACAAAACAAGCAGGCAGGAGTAACATGACCCAAAGAACTAGGAACCCGCTACCCCCCCAACACAGTAAAAAGCCCAACCAACTAAGTGACCCATCAGAAACAGAAAGGAGGAGAAAGAGTCAAGACAGATTGAGTGGGAAAGAACGGAGCTGGGGGGAGGTGCTACTTAGACAAGCAATTGCAAGTGTCTTTAACAAGGAGCCAGGATTTAAGGTTTTGTTTAAAGGTGTGATGTGTATTGGTTGATCTGAGGGGTGCAGGAAGCATATTCCAAAATGAGGGGGCAGCAACTGATAGAGCATTACCACCCATTTTGGTAGAGGATCTCAGAATCACCAGGGGAGGGACAGCAGAGGATCGAAGACTCTTCAGAGTGGTGTGGTGCTTGCAAAGTGAAAAAAGGTTGGAAGCAGGGCCGCTATGAATGATACCATCTGTGAGGCATCCAAGGGTAAAATCAAACCAGCCTTACAATGACAGCCATCCGAAGGAGCTATATACAGTAGGTTGCAGTGGTGAGTGGAATAGAGGGCAGACAGGGCAAAGCGACAATTGCTGTTGTAAGCAGATGAGAGTCTGCACGAAAGGTGGTAGAGATGCAGTGTTAATTGGAGCAGTAGTCCAGGATTTGGAGCAGGTTGCCACTAGCTATGATCAGGCACCCCTCAGCAGTCAAGTAGGGTTTGACATGATAGGCAGCACCGAGTTTCTAATTTATCCTATGGACTACAAGATTAATGTGGTCAGTGAAGGGAGGGGTGAGATTGAGTGTTTCCCAAAGTATTTGAAGGATGGGACGACTTCAGTGGCAGGGTCATTGGGTGGGAGGATATGGAGAGGAGTTTGCTTTAAGGGTTCTGACTAGGTAAGTTTTAGACCCAAAAGCATAACCCTGTTTTGTTTTGGTGTTACCAGCATCAGGTAGGAGAAGAACCAGTTCTGGGTTTCAGAATAATTCTGAGTGAGGACAGAGGATATGAGTGGAAGGGATTTATCATTGCGGAAAATGACAAGGTCATCCATGTAAAGGAGGGATTAGCAGGAAAGGCAGTCAAAGGACAGGGTATTAACAAATATCTTAAAAGAGCATGTGGCCCTGGATGGATCCTTGGAGTACTCAGGAGGAGACCGGCAGGACAGGATCAGTGGTACAGCCAAAGTACACAGATTGGGAGCAATCGGAGAGGTAGTTCTGAAACCAGTTTGTGGTTCCCGCTGAACAGCTGATAGAGTATAGCTTGGAGAGGAGGAGAGGATGGCTTTTGAGAGCAAAGGCTTTAGACTGGTCCACAAATACTGCACCAGCAGCATGCCCTTGGTCCATATTCATGAGGATGTGGTCGGTAACTAAAGCCAGGGCAGTCATGGTGCTATGGAGCCTATGGAAGCCATGCTGCTGATTGCAAAATATATTGTAGTTATCAAGGTATTCAGATAGATGCTGGTGAACAGCCCATTGAAGGAGCTTACTAAGGTGAGGGAGCATGGATATAGGGTGATAGTTGTCGGATAAAAAGGAGCTGCCAGATTTGAAAATAGGAACCACCTTGGCAGACTTCAAGGGGAGTGGCATGCAAGAGGTAGTCTGGGCAAGATTAAAGATAAAGGAGAGAGGTTTGGCAATCGCTGAGGAAACAAGTTTGAGAAAAACAGGGGAGAGGCCTCCAGAGCGGACTACCCTGATTGTGTATGAGCCTCTTTGAAGTTTAAAAAGTATCCTTGGGGGAAATGGTCTTGAAATAGAAAGGGGGCGAAGGGGGTAGCAGACAGGGGGGAAGTGGTGGACAGGGAGGTGGGGCAAGGCCTTAGGTTGGGTGACTGACTTGGTGAAGGGTGGGTGGAGCAAGATGAAAGGGAGGTAGGAGGAAGCACATGAACACTAGCTAGAGGGACTGCTAGAGGAGAATTTACTGAGGAGGGCTGACAGGTTGGAGAATTTGTTGTTGAGTGATATGGCTACCTCAGGTGGGTCCATCAAAATGCCTGAAAGGGAAGATAGTTGAATATTGGTGCTGCCAGTGCAAGGCTAAGTGTTAGTCAATACTTAGCCCAGTAGCGCAAATTAATTATTTGCAAAATAAACATGCTATAAATCTGAATGCTATGGCTGAAAGACTTTTTTTTCTGAACTCCTACTCTGCCAGAAGTGTGTTATAGTGGGGAAGTACACAGTAACCCATATACTATCAAAGAATGTATGGGTCATTGTGTACCGACAAGTCTTAGGTAGCATCTTGATGTTATCATGACAATAATTTCAAGGTCAGGTTGGATTTGTGGCAACATCTCAATACAAAGACAGTGACCCATGTATTATACTCAGTATTGTATGTTACATATTTCTTGCCTCTGTCATGGCACATACAATCCCTCCCCACTTCCCCTTTCCAACCAGCACTCTAGTTTTATTAAATGTTAAACTGCAGTGGTAAAAGAACCCCCTCCACACACAAACATCAGAGCTCCATATCTATCTGTATATCCAGCAGGTACAGTACTGACAGTGGGTGTATTTGAGATTAGGTGAGGTTTGCTAATATGCTGCTTACTTTGTCTAAGGGAGCAGTGGCCATTTGAGGTGGAGGACATAGATTGCAGAATCCTTGAATGGGCAGACTGTGTTTTTTTAGTCTGACTGACGTGAGTCACCTAAACAATTACAACTGTATCTCAGAACACAAAGGAGACAGTACTCACTTCCCATAAGAGTGTCTTAGATTCATTAACACACTGGAGACAAGGTACTGTATCATGTGCAATCCTTCAGACTGGATGAAGAATTGAGATGCCACTTTGAAACATTAGGTTTGTGGGGCGTGAGTGCCTTCCTGTAGCTAACCCTTGCACGTGCTGGTTTATGGATGGCTTTCTGCACTGTAACTGCACTTTAGGGTGTTACTGTTGCTAAGACACTATCCTGGGAGGGGAATGCTGTCTCCTTTTGTGTTTATGTGATAGTAAGAGTTCAGAGTGAGGCACTATCATGATCACAGCACACACTTTGCCTTTTGACTATTGCAAATGTAATCCAGCACAGGTCAGTAGTGGCCGGACACCATAATCACCTGGGTACTGCTCAGTAATCTATGTGAAATAGGTCGTGGAGGTCTCAGTCCAGTTCTCAGTGGACAGGTGTCCATATCACAAAATCACCTACACAACTGGTATTGATTTGCACCTATGTTGGCAGTCTCACATGAGAGGCCAAGGACTGAATAAGCATGGAGTCTGAACTACCCTCTTACCAATATGGTGGTCCCACCATGGCATGGTTAAGGCACATTGGTGGGGCAGTATAGGGGAGCTTGCACTGTGATTGCCCATGCTGTACCTGTCATGTGGATACGCAAAGGACAACAGATTCCAGTGCTGTCAATCCAGCACCTTTCATGAGCACTTAAAATTCACACACAGAAAAAAAAAATCTTACTCTCTATTTCTATATATATATATATTAATATATTATTGGGCCACAGACGCACCCCTATATTTAGGTTGAGAAGGCACTTTATTGTTAAACCTCAAATTGAGCGTGTTAATAACTTTGCAACTGTTCAACGGATTTGCACGAAATTTGGAATGCACTCTCTGATATGGTAGATCTCTTGATTTACTAAGTTGCATTTCTGGCAGACATACGATTTCTGCACAGTGAAGCACTGAAAAATGCACTTTTGATAATTTTTTGTCTGTGGTGCTGCTCGGACATCAAGTAGTGTATTGGTCCGAAACTTGGGATGTAGAAAGAACTTGTGTCAAGGAACATGCCATCATTTGTTTGGTGAAACAATATTAATCCATTCAAAAGTTATTACAATTTGAAATTCCCATTATATCCTATGTGAAAATGTATATATATTTTTTGTAATGTTAATGAGAAAGACCAGATGACCCAAATTGGGATGACCATATCTCAATCACAGTTTGGTCGTTTTATTTAAATTTGCAGAGAGATTAGGGGATATCCTAGAGATGTGAATTATGCTGTTTAGGTGTTGGGGAATTAATCGCTTGCAAGGATATTCATTTACATAATTGGCATTTTTCCCATAAGATTACATTGCCGTCTGGATCATGACTTTCAGTGCCGTTATCTTGGAAACAAAGTTAGATACAGACTTTTTGCCACACATGGCTTAGCTCACCTTTAAGTGAGCTATGCCTCTGGAAAAAGATTTGAAATCATAGAGTAAGCCTGCAGTGGAACTGTTTTTGTATGTTGCACGGTTCATGAGATACTGTGAAATTACTGTCACAAGGGTTCAAAGAGTGCCTTTTCAGTGCATTTGGGTGCCCATATCTCGGAAACAGTGTGAGATATGGGTTTGGTCAGTACATTTTGCATGATCTACTCACTGCCATGGCTACAATGACACTTGAATTTTTTTCTACCTGTTACGGTGCCTAAGATATGGACAAACTACTGTTACAAGCGTTCGGTGGCCAATAGGAATTCTGCATGGCTCTGTAGCAATGTACAAGTGGCAGCAAAGGCCCAGAGTGCCCGTGCTCCCACACATGCATATTGTTATGCAGAATTGGGCAAGCTGGTGGGAGCACGGGGCTCTCTCCCACCAGTACATGGTTTTTAGTGGTTATTATAAGGGTGCGGTCATGCCCCAGTATTTAGCATTGAGTAGACACTTAAATGTTAAACCTCAAATTTTGCACATTAATAACTTTGCAACCTTTCAATGGATTTGCACAAAATTTGGAATGCACAGTCTGGTATGGTAGATCTCTTGTTTTACTAAGTTGCGTTGCGTGTCAGGCACCATATGATTTTGGCACAGCGAAGTGCCAAAAAATGCATTTTTTGCCACTTTTGCACATTTTCTGTCCATGGTGCTGCACAGACACTGTGTGGTGTATTGGTCTGAAACTTGGGAAGTAGAAAGAGCAAGCTTGCACCAAGGAATATGTCATAATTTGTTTGGTGAAAAAATGTTAATCCATTCAAAAGTTATTACAATTTGAAATTCCCATTATATCCTATGGGAAAATGTATATGTATTTTTTGCAATGTTAATGAGAAAGACTCAATGGCCCAAATTGGGACGATCGCATCTCAATCACAGTTTGGTCTTTTTACTTGAAATTTGCAGGGTGTTTAGAGGATGTCCAAGAGATGTGAAATATGCTGTTTAGGTGTTGGGGAATTAATTGGTTGCAGAGATATTCAATGACGTAATTGATGTTTTTCCTATAGGATTAAATTGCACTCTGAGTCATGAATTTCGGTGCCATTATCTCGGAAACAAAGTGAGATACAGACTTTTCACTACAGATGGCTTAGATCACTTTTAGGTGAACTATACCACTGGAAAAAGATTTTAAATCATAGAGTAAGCCTGGAGTGAACATTTTTTAGTTCACTGCATGGTTCATGAGATATTGTGAAATTACTGTCACAAGTGTTCAAAGAGTACCTGTCCAGTGGTTTTTGGTGCCCATACCCCAGAAAAGATGTGTGATATGGGTTTGGTCGGTGCTTGTTGCTTGATCTACTCACTGACACGGTTACGATACTTGAATTTTTTTCCAAGCTGTCACATTCCCAAGATATGGACAAATTACTCTTACAAGCATTAAGGGTGGCCAATAGAAATGCTGCATGGCTCTGTAGCTATGTGGAAGTGGCAGCACAGGCCCAGATGGCCTGCGCTCCCACACATGCATATTGTTATGCAGAAATGGGCAAGCTGGTGATAGCACAGGGCTCTCTCACACCAGTACATGCTTTATAGTGGTTATTATTGGGGTGCAGTCGTGTTCCTATATTTAGGGTTGAGGAGACACTTTAATATTAAACCTCAAATTTTGCACGTTAATAACTTTGCAACCATTAAACGGATTTGCATGAAATTTGGAATGCTCAGTCTGGAGTAGTTGAGCTCTTGATTTACTAAGTTGTGTTTCAGGCAGACATACAATTTTTGCACAGTGAAGCACCAAAAAATGCACTTTTCACTACTTTTGCACATTTATTGTCCATGGTGCCGTGCGGACACTTTGTGGTGTATTGATCCAAAACTTGGCACTTAGAAAGAGCTTGTGCCAAGGAACATGCCATGACTTGTTTGGTGAAAGAATATTAGTCCATTCAAAAGTTATTACAATTTCAAATTCCGATTATATCTTATAGGAAAATGTATATGTATTTTTTGCAGTATTAATGAGAAAGGCCAGATGGCCCTAGGAAAGACCAGATGGCCCAAACTGGGATGACCATATCTCAATCACACTTTGGTCTTTTTACTTGAAATTTGCAGGGTGTTGAGGGGAATGTCCTAGAGATGTGAATTATGCTGTTTAGGTGTTGGGGAATAAATTGGTTACAGAGATATTCAATGACGTAATTTAAGTTTTTCCCATAGGATTACATTACAGACTGTCATGACTTTCGGCGCCGTTATCTCAGAAATGAAGTGAGATACAAACTTTTTGCTACGGCTGGCTTAGATCACCTTTAGGTGAACTATGCCACTGGAAAAATATTTGAAATTGTAGAGTAAGCCTGCAGTGGAGGTTGTGGTTCAGCATTGGGTGTGTGGCAGGTGGACACTGCGGGGCCATCATCTATCTGAGCTGGAGGGTTTTTTCTCCCTTGTAGTGATTCCTTGTTACTTCCACCATCCCCTCTTGCATGGAGCACCCCTGATGCCATGGAACATGGCAACCCTGCTGGCATCAGCCATGCTATTGGATATATAGTCCTTGTTCTGCAGCACCCCCTGGAACACCAGACAACTTCCAGCTCTCCCCGAGAGAGGACAGCAGCCCAGTGGGTGCTTAATCCTCTCCCTCTGCTGCCAACCCCCAGCGCCTGAGCTCGCTCCCTAATTCAGGTTGCCAGCATGGTGCGAGGTGTTGTGTCCAGTGCCTCAACCCTCAGCACCACTTGGCCAGCTCATATAATTCCTTGTTAGACCAGTAAAGTGTTCTTTAATGTTAGTCTGTTTTTGTTGCTGTTCTTCTTTTGATTGCGACTCTATTGCCATTGAACTTTAGCATGTATCTGGAGAGCAGTGTTATGTAAATGGGGAGAGCAAAAAAAAACAGTGGTGTTTTCTGTACGAGCCAGCGAGTGAAGAGCATTATTGAGTTAACAGCTGTACTTTTGTCCACCAATTGCTATGTCTATGAGAACCTGCCAGGTGGGTATGAAAATAAAAAAAATAAAATAAAATAACTGTGTTTTACTTATGGAAATACTGTACATGCAGAGCTGGGTCCATAATCGACAGTGGACACACAGAGGAGAGTGCTGCAACAGCAGCAGCACAACTGGCTGTAAAGACAAGACAATCTGTTTCTAAATACATTATTTAATTTACTGCCACTTGGAAATGAAGATACTATATGTTTAGGGCTGAAATTTTGAATGAAAAACCTGTTGAATATGTCACTAGAGCGCTTTACAGTTGGTTGATTTTCTCAATAACCTATGGGAAAAGATAGCAGTGTTTCAAAATGTCAGTGTGTTCTACTTGAACACTGATTTTTTTCTTGTAGTGCAGTAATGGTTTTCAGAACTTGTTTTACCTGTGCATTGAATGGATTCAATGCGAGGTGAGAACCAATCATAGTTCATGAATTTACCTGCCCATTTTATAAACTGTACTAAGACATACGGATGTACAATCCCACTGCACTCAATGAATTGTCCTCTGCCCATTGTAATGCAGAGCTGTATAACTAAATATTGTGTGGTTGGCAGTTATTAATGGACTCTGACTAGCAAAAATGTCAGTTTAATGATAGACAAAGACACCTCACTGGTGAAAACCCCAGTTACATAAATTCTATAAACCCTGGATGTATTTAAACCTTGATGACTCAAACAGAGCTGGTTGCTGCAAAATGCTGTCCCAGGACCCCCATTTGTTTAGCACTCAGCATTACCAGCAAACCTGACATAACTGTGTGGTTTAGGTCAATGGCAGTAGAATAAATTAAGGGACATGATGAAGGTCATAAATGTCACTTCAGGGCTGCCTGAGGAGAAATAAATTACAAATCCCTTCACTAATAAGATAGCAATACAGCATCTAGTTGACAGCAATACCCCTTCCCCACCCCATGGAGGAAGAAACAATGTCAGGTCATTGAAACTTGTGATCAGTTAATAATTATAGCTACTTCTCTGAAAAGAAACACGAGGAACACACAGATATATGGCAGTATGAACATCAGGCAGTGTGAGTTACCCAACTTGTCATCTTTCACTATGTCCCTTACAACAGCCGATAAGCAGACCCTAGCAGCAGCAGGCACACAGTGGCAAGTAACATCCATTGAACAAAATGACTAACTTGGGCACAATGCATTTTTTCAACAAGGTGTAAAATCTGAAAATAATACATTATGGAGGACAGCAAAAAAGGCACTGAGTTGCCGTGATCAAAGCCTGCTCTGACAATGAGTGAGGTAGGCAAAGGTTAATACCATCCTCCTCCCATTCATAAACCACTAACAGATTTATCTTTCTTCGTTTCCAGAAGGTTCACTTCTCACAAAGCTCTGTACCAGGAGAGATCACAAAGGAGGTTTCTTTTTTGCATTTTTGAGCTTTTAACTTACAGAAGTCTGGGATTGTTTCCTGTGACCATTTTAAGTCTTAAGAAAATGGTGCGTGTTTATTTTATTCATGTATTTATGACTTTGATAACTGGGTAAGTACACTGGTCCAAGGGACTGTTTATAAGCACAACCCAGGCCAAAAGGCATATGTCAGACATAAATACAGAGTAAAAGGTACAAACAGAAAAAAAAAATGCATTGGGAAAACATCAATGGTCAAAACAGTGGCAGGACATAACAGTGAATAATAGCTGTTACAGAAAGGTACAAAAGTTACAGGGAAGCTAGTAGAATAATTGATAGTCATTGTGCAATTACAAAACAAGCAGGCAGGAGTAACATGACCCAAAGAACTAGGAACCCGCTACCCCCCCAACACAGTAAAAAGCCCAACCAACTAAGTGACCCATCAGAAACAGAAAGGAGGAGAAAGAGTCAAGACAGATTGAGTGGGAAAGAACGGAGCTGGGGGGAGGTGCTACTTAGACAAGCAATTGCAAGTGTCTTTAACAAGGAGCCAGGATTTAAGGTTTTGTTTAAAGGTGTGATGTGTATTGGTTGATCTGAGGGGTGCAGGAAGCATATTCCAAAATGAGGGGGCAGCAACTGATAGAGCATTACCACCCATTTTGGTAGAGGATCTCAGAATCACCAGGGGAGGGACAGCAGAGGATCGAAGACTCTTCAGAGTGGTGTGGTGCTTGCAAAGTGAAAAAAGGTTGGAAGCAGGGCCGCTATGAATGATACCATCTGTGAGGCATCCAAGGGTAAAATCAAACCAGCCTTACAATGACAGCCATCCGAAGGAGCTATATACAGTAGGTTGCAGTGGTGAGTGGAATAGAGGGCAGACAGGGCAAAGCGACAATTGCTGTTGTAAGCAGATGAGAGTCTGGCACGAAAGGTGGTAGAGATGCGAGTGTTAATTGGAGAGCAGTAGTCCAGGATTTGGAGCAGGTTGCCACTAGCTATGATCAGGCACCCCTCAGCAGTCAAGTAGGGTTTGACATGATAGGCAGCACCGAGTTTCTAATTTATCCTATGGACTACAAGATTAATGTGGTCAGTGAAGGGAAGGGGGTGAGATTGAGTGTTTCCCCAAAGTATTTGAAGGATGGGACGACTTCAGTGGCAGGGTCATTGGGTGGGAGGATATGGAGAGAGGAGTTTGCTTTAAGGGTTCTGACTAGGTAAGTTTTAGACCCAAAAAGCATAACCCTGTTTTGTTTTGGTGTTAACCAGCATCAGGTAGGAGAAGAACCAGTTCTGGGTTTCAGAATAATTCTGAGTGAGGACAGAGGATATGAGTGGAAGGGATTTATCATTGCGGAAAATGACAAGGTCATCCATGTAAAGGAGGGATTAGCAGGAAAGGCAGTCAAAGGACAGGGTATTAACAAATATCTTAAAAGAGCATGTGGCCCTGGATGGATCCTTGGAGTACTCAGGAGGAGACCGGCAGGACAGGATAAGTGGTACAGCCAAAGTAACAGATTGGGAGCAATCGGAGAGGTAGTTCTGAAACCAGTTTGTGGTTCCCTGAACAGCTGATAGAGTATAGCTTGGAGAGGAGGAGAGGATGGCTTTTGAGAGCAAAGGCTTTAGACTGGTCCACAAATACTGCACCAGCAGCATGCCCTTAGTCCATATTCATGAGGATGTGTGATCGGTAATAAAGCCAGGGCAGTCATGGTGCTATGGAGCCTATGGAAGCCATGCTGCTGATTGCAAAATATATTGTAGTTATCAAGGTATTCAGATAGATGCTGGTGAACAGCCCATTGAAGGAGCTTACTAAGGTGAGGGAGCATGGATATAGGGTGATAGTTGTCGGATAAAAAGGAGCTGCCAGATTTGAAAATAGGAACCACCTTGGCAGACTTCCAGGGGAGTGGCATGCAAGAGGTAGTCTGGGCAAGATTAAAGATAAAGGAGAGAGGTTTGGCAATCGCTGAGGAAACAAGTTTGAGAAAAACAGGGGAGAGGCCTCCAGAGCCGGACTACCCTGATTGTGTAGGCCTCTTTGAAGTTTAAAAGTATCCTTGGGGGAAATGGTCTTGAAATAGAAAGGGGGCGAAGGGGGTAGCAGACAGGGGGGAAGTGGTGGACAGGGAGGTGGGGCAAGGCCTTAGGTTGGGTGACTGACTTGGTGAAGGGTGGGTGGAGCAAGATGAAAGGGAGGTAGGAGGAAGCACATGAACACTAGCTAGAGGGACTGCTAGAGGAGAATTTACTGAGGAGGGCTGACAGGTTGGAGAATTTGTTGTTGAGTGATATGGCTACTTCAGGTGGGTCCATCAAAATGCCTGAAAGGAAGATAGTTGAATATTGGTGCTGCCAGTGCAAGGCTAAGTGTTAGTCAATACTTAGCCCAGTAGCGCAAATTAATTATTTGCAAAATAAACATGCTATAAATCTGAATGCTATGGCTGAAAGACTTTTTTTTCTGAACTCCTACTCTGCCAGAAGTGTGTTATAGTGGGGAAGTACACAGTAACCCATATACTATCAAAGAGGGTACAGTGGATGAACAGAAATATATACAAGGTGCAATAAGGCATCAGTTACATTTTGTAAACATACAGTTGGTAACTGGAATACATCCACGGTACATATGACAAACAGTTCCTTTACAAAGAACATACAGCTGGCAATTTACAGTAGAACATTTAGAGTATTAGGCAGTGGAACAAAAGGTCAACCCGGGCATTTAACTCATACTCATGTTAAAATGGTTATAGTAGTAGGGGTAACTGTGGTATGGATGGAGCAGGTGAAAATACATCAGAGGTGGCGGTAACATAAAGATGCTTAGGTAACTAACAAGAGCATTTGATATACATGAATTATTATGTGCCATGGCGGGGAGGGGGTTGGGCATTTAGGGATCAAGTGCAGTGGGAAGAACAAAGGAATGGGGAGATGTGAGAAGGGGAGAAATAGCCAGACCCAGAGACCCAACAGGATGTTTAGAATGCAGCATAGGTAGATCCCACAAGACAAGGCTAGGGGAATTGATGTGAGTCCAGAGGAGAAGAGATTCCACAGGAAGGTATACAAGTTCAATGAGTGGGGAGGGAGGTGGGAGCAGGAAGGAAGTGAAAGAAGAGCTCAGGGGCTCTGTCGGGATTCAGGAGGGAGGGAGGGAGGGAGGGATGGGAGGCTAAACCCTTGGGCACCTCCAGGATATTGAGAGAACTCTGAGGGATAGAAGGGCAGGAAGAGAACTTGGGGGCCCTGTCAAGGTACATGGAGGAGGGAAGGGGGAGCTGAAATCCTGGGGCCTCTCCAGGATGCTGAGAACCCTGCGAGGAGTAGGGAAGGCTGGGAGAGATAGGGGGAAGGAAGTCCCTACCAGGATGCAGGGAGGAAGGAAGGGGGAGCTGAACTCTGGGGCCCCTCCAGGATGCTGAGAACTCTGCCAGGGGCAGGGAAGGCTAGGAGAGATAAAAGGAAAGAGGAGGAATGTCAAGGCAGGGGAGCAGGTAGGTAACAGGTGCTAAGGGAGGAGAGGGTTAGAAGAGGGGGAGGGGTGGAAGCGGAGTCATGCCTTAGGGTACCCTTCAGGGTACTGACGAACCCTGCAAGGGAGCTGGGGAGGAAATAAAGAGGAAAGAAAAGGTTTAGCAAGGAGTAGGGAAGGGAGAAAGGAAAGTCAAGCCCTAGGGACCCCTTCAGGATGCTGGGAACCCTCCAAGGGGACAGGGGAGGCAAGGGATAGAAGGGATGAGGGAAATGGTGGACTAGAGTAGAGAATTAGGTTAAGGTGAGCCAAGTCAGATGCAAAGACATGGTTGGGGGGGTCATGGCAGGAGCAGTTGGATGAGAAATAGTTGTGAAGGGCAGAGCTGATGGAGTAGTAGTAGTAGGAGTGACGAACTTGAGGAGGCAGGGAATTCCAAATTTTTGGGAAACGGTAAGATTAGCCTGACTGGCCAACAAGGGTGGAGCAATGAGGGATCACCAAAGTGTGAGAGTCAGTAGATTGAAGGGAGTGCAGGGGATGGGGAGGAGTGATAAAAGAGTGGGAGTGGTAGGTTGGGAGTTCACCCAACCAGTATTTAGAGGTGAACTTAGTACAGTGAGAGATGTGTCTGTTTGTGAGAGAGGGAAAGGACAAGGCATGACAGAGGTAGCAATGAAGAGTGTGAGAGGGAACATCAAGGGCAAAATGACAGAAAGATAGGAATAGGGTGTCCAATTTGGCCAGAAAAGATTTAGGAGTGGCACTGTAGACTACGTCATAGTAATCAAAAATAGAGAGGATCATCTTCTGGATAAGTTCACATCTGGCCACAGGAGGGATACAACTATGGTTCCTGAACAGTGCACTAAGCTTGGGGTGCAGTTTTTTCAGGATGGCATCAATATGTCCAGAAAAGTTGAGGTGTTAGTCCAGCCAAACCCCAAGGTATCTGAAGGAGGAAGTGTCCTCTAGAGTAGTCCTATCCAGAAAAGATGGCAGAATAAGGAGCCTAGACAGTCTCTGTCTGGTGCCAGTGGTCATGGAGACTGTCTTCTTGGCATTTAGGAGAAGATGATGGTTTCCAAACCAGAGTGGAATTAGGTTAAAATCATGCTGTAGGGTGTATGCAACCTCAGCTGGTCTTGGCCAGAAGTATACAAGACTGTATCATCAGCATACATATGGAAGGAGGAAGAAGGGCAGCAGACTGATGGCATTCATCTCAAAAGGTCCCAAATGTCCTTGGTTGTCTCAGGATCAGTGCTATCCAAATCTTTTTTCATTTTACAATGTCACCTGGTATTGACACCACACAAAATAAGCAGAAGAGGAGAAAGAAGCTGTATGACTAGGAGGTTGTATATGCACATTCTTGCAGTTTTTTAAGTTATCATTGCTGTTTGATCCTAAGTGTCTTCAACACTTACTGTTGGATATTCACACTGCATTCGGAGGAATGAACATATCTTTATGTTAGTATCCATTTGTGTTTCCTTGCCACATAACATATGCAGTCTAACTCTGTAAAATCTATCTATAAGTTGTGTTAGAACCATCTGCGCCCCTTTTATAATGAATATTACATCATGCTGCTGCTGCTGAGATGACCTAGATAAACTAGCAGTGTCACCTCCACCACTGTCATTGTTGTCATTCTTACCACTGCCACTAGTGCTGCCATCTCAGCTACTACCATCAGCCTTATGAGGGAGGGTGGAGGCTGGGAGGGGTAGGTGTAGAGGGAAACAAAGAGCAGACTAGATGGGCCAGTATGGTCCTTTCCTGCCATCAAGCTTCTATGATTCTATGATGCTATGATACAATACTTTCCATTCTTTGATCCCATTGAAAGCACACAGGAGATAAGTCTTTTTATTCTGCGGCTCCATTTAGATTACTATGTCAAATGGTTTACAGAGTTTCCCCTCAGTTTTCCCCCACTTTACTTGCCCCTTGGCACTGTACACTTTTGGGGCCTTACAGCTACACATATAACCCATACCATGCCAATCCCTGCTGTCATAGTGTACCAACCTGACCCCCAGTATGCCCAACATGCAGGGATTCAGCTTACCCTGACAGTGGTCTCCTCTGACCTGTGGCAGGAGCACCTCCAAGCTCCTAATGTCTCTCCAGTGCTGGCTTGTACATGCCATGGGCTTTCCTGTCCTAGAGAAAGAAATGTCAATGAAAACCTGGTGCCAGCTGGAGGGATCCCAACTCTGTGCTGGAGGGCTGGGTGGTGTGAGGTTGACAAGGGCCATCATCTTGGCATACCTGAATGGCATTTCCATTGCTGTTTCCCCTAACCCTTCTCCCACAGTTACAAGCACACTCAGAGCTGGCCTGTGTGGATGCTTGATGATGTGTGATCACCCATATTGCCAATGGCACCTCCACCACCACAAGCCACTCTAACAGCAGTGCAGTGGATCCCCCCCAGGAGGAAAACATGCCCTCGATACTCTTGAGCCCTCCTTTCTGGCCTCTTCACCTGATATTCCTAGCTTAGAATATGAATCTAGGTTACTAGCATGTCAGAGTGATCCTCTAGTGCTCAGCATAATGTCGTGGGCCCCCTAAGATCCATTTGTTTGAATAAGCTTTGGAAAATGGATGGGCTCTGAGAGCTTCAGAAGTCTATTTTTCTTTTAACAAATTTAAATGTACTATAGCATTCTACCATCCCTATTTCGATTGCTGTATGTTAAGCTGTTTGTTATACTGTGTCAATATTTTATTGTTTGTTTGATTGGATAGTACAACTTACAGAACCTTAAGGATTGAGCACTATTTAAATACATGTGTCTTGTCTTGCCTTACATTCTTCATCCTTCAGTGACATCAACGTGGCCAGCATAGCTGTAAAAATTAAAAATAAAACACTCAAAATTTAAAGCAGAGATCTTGTCCATAAGAAAATGTTAACATTATTTGCTTAATTACCTGATTTTAAGCTGATCTTTAAGTTTCTAAATAAGGGGAACTACATTTCCTTACCTTTTCCCCCACTCCATTCACCATCTCAGTTTGGTTACAATTATGCAGTAGTGCAATGCAGTAATACAATGACAAATCTACAAGTGTCTGCATTAAGTAGATAAATAGAGCGGTGTCTATAGAAACAGCATTAAAAAGACATTATGCTCACATATGTTGTTACCTGGAATAATGAACCTTACAAAACGACAAAAGAAAAGTACCATGGTGTTGCAGGACAACACATACACCCACACACACACACACCCACACACACACATGTACTAGAAAAAAAAACACCTATACACCCTAATCAGAGCATGTCGCTTTCTATGGCATGAATATCTGGTGCTATAAACAAGGAATTGTATTGTTCTGATAAAGATTGGTTCGTTTATATGCACTACCCAGCTACACATTCAGTATGAAGATAAAGCTCTCAACTGCGTGAAACTGACAGTTACCAGGAAATACATGATGTTCAAATGAGACCTCTTAATGGTGTTACTACAGGGCCAAGATGATAGCTCTTCATTCAGTAAGGTAGAATTCAAGGTCTGGTTGAGGTGTGTGCTGCTAAATGTAAAATTGGTAAGGTGCATATTAAGTTTTATTACATACTCTTAGATTGAGTGCAGTTAAGGTGTATCCTGGTGCTGTACCTGTCATATTTGTATAGTAATGATGTATATATTAGTTACTGCTTGCTCCTGACTAGAACACAGAATCAGGATGCCCCCTCTTCTACAAAAAACTGTGTGTCATGCAGCTGAACAAGGACTGGCTTATGTAAAGATACAGTACAAGACGAAAAGCAATACTGGCACAACAGGCAGGCAAAACAGTGATTTCAGAAATATTTACTACACAAAACAAAAAGGCTCACAACAAGCAAGCCACAGGGCTTGGCCTGGAAGTATAGCATAAAGGTTAGAGGAACGAGGTGTGAACAAGCTTGATACATCCAGCAGACCAGACCTGAGTTTGATTCTCACAACCTCCACTTGCATACTGTGTGACTGAGCAAGTCACTTAACCGCCCAGTGCTCACAGGTCGCCCTTGAAAACAGGCACTTGTGCCTAGTGGGCCTTACCCAGTTACTGAAGACTAAATCAAACAAAAAAAAATAACCCAGCTGTTTGTGCACCCAGTGTTTGGAAAAGAGCTAGTCTTTTCCACCTCCATAAAAGTGATGACTCCACACCCCTTCTGCTCTACTCCTGCAGTGTCTAGGGTTCAAGAATAACTCACAATCTTTCAGCTCTCCTCCATCCTAAACCCCATCTCCTTCCTCTCCCCTTTCCAGATTCACCCATCCTTCAGCTTACTGGCTTCATCTTGAAAGGGATATACCAGGCAGGATCACATCTGAAATATTTTCTAATCTCACTATGGCCTGCAATACAGTAGTGCACCCCTCCTCCTCATTGACAAGCTTATTAGCTCTGGTCTTGTTAACGTCTTGATCAAGGAGTTCAGCTCTTACAAATCTGACATGTCCCAACAGTCCTTTTGGAAAATTCCCTGCCTCTCCCAGTTGGTTCTGGGGTTTACAAGGGGTCTGTCCTGCATGCCATTTTGCTTTTGGTTTACCTTAATAGTCGGCCAGTTGCTTGTGTCTCCATGAATATTCACAGGTATGCTGATGGCATAGTGTTTAGTGCCTGTGGACCCTCAGCCCCTAAGCTAGCAGTATAGCTTCAGCAGGACTTTGTCAACGTCCATCACTGGACACCCAACTCTCTCTCAATGAGAAAAAAAAAAGAAACAGTTTCCATGACCTTTGGAACCACACAGCAACTGAACAAACTTCAAACAACCTAGTTTTCACAACCCTGCATGGCTCCCACCAGAAGCAAGTTCTATTCTTTATTTTATTTATTTTACTTTTTTTTAGCCAGGGCAATATCTGAAAGACATCATCTCCTTTCCAGTCGTGTCTTGCTTTTTGCCATTTACATTGCTTGGTGGGGTGGAGCACTGGGAGGTTACATTACATGCTTTTGCTTCCAGTGTTTGATTATGGGGAGGTAGTCTACAGTGGTGACTCCAATACCACTCTGGTCAGACTGAACTCCCTCTTTCACTGTTTCACTTTGCTTTTAACTTTCCATCTCATATCCACCTCTGTATACAGCACAAGTCACTTAAATGGAACAGCTGGATGGGAAGGTGATTGTCCCCATTTACATGGCCATGTCTTTAAAATGGAGTTTGGATTTCACACTGAATAATTCAATCAGACACCACTCAGCTCTGTAGTTTTTTTCTGTTTTTTTTTGTGAATGCTTTATTTTGTGATTTAACTAATCAGAGACTGTTATTAACATGTTTAAACTTTTTTAGATGCTTTTGCTATATGTGTTTAGTATTTTATGTACTTTGTGTACTGTATTTTAATTATATAGCACAGTGCAGTGCCTCATGAAGTCAATCTCCTCCTCTCCAGTCTCATCTTTTTCTTTTGCTGCATTTGGAGCATCAGGAGGGAAAAAAAAAATTCTGCAATTTTGGCAGTAGAGGTTGAGGCAAAAGTTGTAGTTGCAGCTGTTGATATTTCAGGTGCTTTGGAAATCTTGATGAAACAGAGCCATTTCGAGTCCTGGAGAGTCTGTTTTTAAATGATTCTTCAATTTTGAAAAGCCTCTTCCAGCTCAGTATTTACCCCTGGCACCACTCTAGCTGCACTCAGTAAAGCTAGTGCCTCTGTAATTATTACCACTTGAATGAGCTCTTCCTGTTGTGAGTCACTAAAGTCCTCCTCTTCACTGGCTGCTCTGATTGCGTCTTGATCAACTTTGTTCTTGGCCATTTCACAGACTGTAGGTTTGATAATGTCTATTGCAACAAAATCATCAAAGGCTGCTTCATCCATGAAGTGGGTGATGCTAACATCTTCAAGCCCTGATGCCAACACAGACTCAGTGAGGTGTAAACCAAAACATGGGGCATCCTCCACAGCATAATCCTTGCCCTTATACTTCATTTTCCTGCCAGGATTGGCATTTAATCGCCATTCAGCAAGGATAGCATCTCCATTCTTGCTGATTCTTCATGCCTGGCTCTTTGAAATTTTAAATTCAGACTCCACTGAGGTGAGGGAGCTGGTAGGGTTCTGTAAGGCTTCAATCACTTTTATTCCATCAGCCAAAGAAAGTTAATTTTGAGGGAGTTGCATGACAGAAACTGTCAGGATCAGCATCATTGGGAACAGCACTAGAACAACAGCACCAGAAGCACTGAAAAGTGCTTACCTACTTGAGGGAGAAGTACACAAAACTAATGTGGTGTCAATGGCACTGTAACTTGTCAGCTAACTGCAGCTGATACTGTATCAGTTGCAAGTGTCACATTCTCAAATTTATCTTCAGCCAATGAAATTCTGGCAACATTCTGATTTCACTTCCATGAAATTTCAAGGAATTTCCACAAAACTTTTGTGAACATTTGCTAAAATTGTGATTTCAGTTATTTCCATCTAATTTAAAATGTATCTGTCCAAATTGCACCACAGTTGGTATGATTTAGTTTCCAAAGTCCATACAGAAGTGTACCACGTTTTAGATAGTTATCTTTAATGTCTGTCTCTTAGTCCTATATATCTGGCAGGAAATAACTGGTGACACTCAACTCTTTTACACTGAGCAGTGCAGCACTCTGTTTTCGTGTGCTCCAGGGGTTGATTCTTTCCCCCATGTTATTCACCATGCATATGTTGCCGCTGGGGGAGATCATTAGATGCAATGGGTTGGGTTTTCTTTATTATGTCAATAATACCAGTTGTATGTGTCTTGTACCCCTGACGATGCTACAGCTATTTCAGAACTGAGCAAGTGCCTTAAAGAAATCCAGGACACGGGATGTGACCAGTAGGCTTAGGCTACATCCTTTGAAGATACCGATTATACTAGTAGAGCTGGGTTGGTTGAATTCAGCATCAACAAGTACTAGCACCATCCTTCCTTCATTGGACAGTGTGGCTCTTTGAGCTGCAGATAGGCTGAGGGTCTGGGGGTCATTTTGGATTCCAAGCTTACATTAGAATATCAGGTGTCAACTGTTGTCTGCAGTGGCTTCTATCCTCTGTGAAACATCACCCGGATCAAGCCCTATCTTGAACCATCTGACCTGGCAACACTGATTCATGCCTCAGTCACATTGAGGTTGGATTACTGTAAATGCTGTCCACCTTGGGTTATCCATGAGGCTGATGTGCCATCTCCAGTTAATTCAGAATACATCAGACTGGTTGCTGGGACCTCCCAGATCAAGCACATCATGCCGATTCTCCGTGCTCTTTGTTGGCTGTCAGTACAGTGGTGCATCCGTTTCAAGGTATGCTTGTTGACATACAAGGCCCTGCAAGATCTGGGTCCAGGCTGCCTAAAACACCTTCTTGTGCTATACACTCCTGGCCATACCCTTCAATCAGTAGAGGTTGATGTCATATTGGTGTCGAGGTCCCACTTAAAATCTCAGGTGATGAGGAGTTTGGTGTAGCAGCTCTGATTCTTTGGAACACCCTTTCTCTAGAGATGAGAGGTGCTCCTTCTTTGCCCCTTTTTAAAAAATATTTTAAAACACATTTTTTCACTTTAAGTTTTGACTTGGCTCTGTGATATGTTGTTTTAGTTTTGTATTAATATTGTTCTTAATTCTGTTTGCATTTGTATTTGATGTGAGGCATCCAGAGCCTTCAGGATTGAGTGCCATATAAATAAAATTGACGTGCTTGCCCTAATGGTGACTGAGTTGTAAGCTCCCAAACTTTTGGAAATTTTAAAATAACCTTTTACAACTATGTAAACTGCAGAAATTTGGGCCCCTGTAACTTTAAAACTAGAGAAGAGAATACCACCAAATGTGTTAAAGTCATTGACCCAACCCTAAATATTAGGCTTTGAGGACACCCTCATGGCCGAGCAACAGAGAATTACACTAACATGCTGGTGATCTGGGTTCCAAAGTGAGCCCAGGAAGTCATGTTGAGTGGCAGGCCATGGTTGAGATAGCTGCCACTCAGCTGTTCATCTTGGTCTTTATCTAATACATTACTTTCAGGGGACATCGAGGATTGGGGAAGGGGAGCCACTAGACCACCAGGGTTTTGTTTAATACAGTCATTTCAGGGACATCAGAGATCAAGGAGGTGGCCACTAGACCATCAAGGTTTTGTTTACTACAGTAATATAGGGGACATCGGGAATTTGGGTGAGGGCTGCAAGCCACCAGGGACTAGCTAGAGTGGCATACAGTGGCCTCACCACTTGCGGCAGACCCTCAGGATGTGCCATAAGTTTGTCACATTGCCAGGGTTGCCACAAGTTATGGGACTTTGCCACAGGGACCCAGCCCAAAAGAGAATTGGGCACAGGGTCCTGGCACAATAGGCACTGATGCAAACTGCCTTGGGCAGTAGCTTGCATCAATCTGAGGGCTTTATGAGAATCGAGCCCCAGATCTCTGAAAGAACATAGACAAAGTGGAGGCAGATCAGGGGAGGGAAATGAAAATGATGCAGAGTATGCATCAGAAGCCCTGCAAGGAGAGGCTGAAGGACCTAAATATGTACACCCTGAAAGAGAGGAGGGAAAGGGAAGATATGATAAAGACCTTTAAATACCTCACTGGAGTGAACAAGGTACAGGAAGGAAGTATGTTTTAGAAAAAAAGGTGCTCAAGAACAAGGGACATGCTTTGAAGGCTGGAGGAGGTGGTAGATTAAGGAGAGATGTGAGGAAGTATTTCTTTATAGAAAGTGGTGGATTCATGGCACAGCCTAACAGTGGAGGTGGTCAGGGTGAAAACAGTGGTGGGGTTCAAGGATGCATGTGATAGGCATAAGGGAATGTTGGAGGAAAGGAAGGGGGGAGGCAAAATGGACCAGAGATCAAGCAGGATCTGTAAAGTTACTGTAGGAAGGGACAAATGGGAAGACTAGGTGGGCCAAGTGGTCCTTATCTGCTGAAAAATTCTATGTTGCTATGTTTCTATGTTGCAATTGAAATAGCAACCTCCCAGCCTGTCATTTGCTAGAGTAAATGACCAACACACCCCAAACCAGTCATTAACCCCAGAACAATGTTATTCCAGTCATTATTGCTTAAAATTCCACCTTTGCTGCTCCCTCTTTTCTTGCCTCCCTAAATCTCCTGCTGTATGAGTATATTAACCACATCTGCGCACATTACCCCCCGCTCCACAGCCCCTCTCTACAAAACCCCTTTTCCCAACTATTCCTCTAGTTCTTCTTAGACTCTTTCATTTTCCCTGTGCTTTCCTCTTCTCCTTCAGTGTGGCAAGCATGTTTATAGTACATTTATGCTCCCCTAGATAGATGGATTTTCTCAACTGCACCTTTGCATAACAAGTTTCCTGCTCACGTCATGTTTTATTTCAATAGTATCTTTCCTTCCAGTATTTTGAAGTATTTTACTTTATGATCCAGTGTATATTAGTTGACCTTTCAATGTTTTCCTGTAATTCTTTGTCCCTTTCCCTTGGATGCAAAGGAAATTAGCTGGCCACAACTCACTGTGCCCTCCTGGAAAATATTTTAAATAAGGAAAGAAATGTATATAGAAACACAGAAAAGAGACAGAAGAACACCTAAGCAGTCCATGTACTGTAACTGTCTCAAGATTCCCTATTTGGAGGCACTCTAGCCTCCATCTTATTTCCCAGTCACCCTTCCCGCTCTCTCCATTTTCTGTGACAGTCTAACTCCTTTATACTGTAGGTGTCCTGCTTCCTCATGAACCCTGCTGTTGGTCTTGCCTCCATAACCTTTTTATGAAGTTTGTTTCTTCCATCTACCACCCACCCACTCCATGAAGTAATAGTTTCTTATGTGATTTTTGAACCCCAGGAGTTTGAGTACAGGTCCACTAGGGGGTGTAAGGTTTCTTAACCTTAACATACTTGATGCGTCCACTCTGTTAAACCCTTGCATGAACATAAAAGTCTTTGTCATGTCCCTCTCTCCCTTCTGTCCTCCAGCGAATATATGATTACATTTTTCTGTCTTTCTTCATATGTCCTGCCCGGCTACCCATGGATAATCTTTGTGGCCCTCCATTGCACTGTCTGTAATCTATCCTTGACTTTTGTTATGTGAGGACACCAGAATGTGACACAGTATTCAAGAAGCAGTCTCACCACTGATATGTACAGATGCAATGTCACCTCCTTACTCCTGTTAGCAATCCCTCTCTCTGTTGACCCCAGCACTCTGTTAGCCTTCCTGTATACTCTGCTCAAGTGAGCAACTAGCTTTGGGTTATTGGTGACCACCACCCCCAGGACTCTGTCCTCATCCATGCTCTCTACCAGCATGACATCAATATAATACAGCTCACTGTTCCAGAATTTCTCCCTCCTATGTTCATCACAATGCACTTTTTGGCAGTGAATTTCAACTGCCAAATACTGGACCATGTCTCCAGTTTACTCACATTCTTTCTCATTGGATTAACCCCATCTTCATTGTTGACATTCCCACAGTGCTTGGTATCCTCTATGAAGAGGCTTCAATATTCCAGACATGGACTGGAGCATCCCAGCAGCAGCATCAACTAGGAGCAGATTTATCCTGGACTCCCTTCAGGGTGCCTTCCTCAAGCAACTGGTCATGGAACCAACTCGGCAGAAGGCAGTACTGGACCTTGTGCTCACAAACAGGGACAGTGTGATGGGGGTAACAGTGGGAGAGCCCCTGGGAAACAGTGACCACCAGTCATTGTGGTTTGAAATCACAGAAAGAGCAGAACCAAACCACACAAAACACGTATCCTGGATTTTAGGGTGGCAGACTTTGGGAAAATGGGAAGATACCGAAAGAGGCATTAAGGGAATGGGACAGGAATCAGGGGTTGAGGAACAGTGGGCAGTATTTAAAATGGGGATTACAAGAACAACAGAATTATGCATTAAGCAGGTTAGCAAGAGGAAAAGGAAGAGGAGACCATTATGGTTTTCCAAAGAGGTAGCAAAGAAAGTGAAAGCCAAAAAGACTGCATTCAGGCAATACAAAAAGACACAGGCAGAAGGGGATAGGGAGAAGCAAAGGAAGGCAGGGAGGTCAGTAAGGGAAGCCAAAGCTCAGACAGAAGAGCACATTGCAAAATCAGTGGGTAGAGGGGACAAAACCTTTTACAGGTACATAAGTGAAAAAAGAAAGACAAAGGGAGCGATAGTGAGATGAAGGGGGAGGATGGGGGCCGCGTGGAGGATGACAATAGTAAAGCTGACATATTGAACAGATATTTCTGCTCAGTCTTTACTGAGGAAGAGGAGGGTAATGGGTCTGAAGGAGTACAAGGCGTGAGAATGGTGCGAAATGGACACAAGTCCCTTTCACGGAAAGGGTCCTGAAGGAACTGGAAGTAATAAGAGTTGATAAACAATGGAGCCAGATGGGTGCACCCAGGGGTCCTTAAAGAACTAAGAGAGGTGGTGGCTGAACCTCTGGCTATCCTGTTTAGCCGATCACTGGAAACAGGGAGTACCCAAAGACTGGAGGACAGCAGATGTAGTCCCATTATACAAAGTGGGAACATAGAGGAAGCAAGGAACTACAGACCAGTCAACCTCCCTCCCAGTAGTGGGGAAGATCATGGAAGCACTACTGAGGAGAGATTGGTGTAACATCTGGTTGTCAATTGGACTACAGGACCCAAGGCAGCATGGTTTCACCAGGGAGGTCATGTCAGACCAACCTAGTTGAATTTTTGACTGGGTGACTGGGAGGTGGATCAGGGAGGGCAGTGGACATGGCCTATCTGGACTTCAGCAAGGCCTTTGACACTGTGCCACATAGAAGACTATTACACAAACTGGGGAATATGGGTGTGGGCAGGACAGTAGTGTGGTGGGTAGGTAACTGGCTAGGTGGCAGGACACAGAGGGTGGTGGTAAATGGCTGTCACTCCACAGAGGAAGAGTGACCAGTGGGGTACCACAGGGATCAGTGCTGGGACCGGTCCTATTCAACATCTTCATCAGTGACATTCTTGGGACCTAGAAGGCAGAATTTCACTGTTCACTGATGACACAAAGCTCTGTAACAGAGTAGACACACCAGAGGGTGTAGACAGAATGAGAAGCGACCTGCAGAAACTTGAAGAATGGTCAGGGCTTTGGCAGTTGAAATTCAATGCAAAGAAGTGCAAGATAATGCATATGGGGCACAAAAACCCTGGCACAATATATCAGTTGGGGGGTGAGGATATAGCATGCACCAAGCAGGAAAGGGATCTTGGGGTTATCATCTCTGATGACCTCAAGGTAGGGAAACAGTGTGACAAGGCAGCAGGTAAAGCAAATAGGATGCTGGGATGTATAGGCAGGGGCATCACCAGCAGGAAAAGGGAGGTCATAATTCCGCTATACAAGACACTAGTGAGGCCCCACCTGGAGTACAGTGTACAGTTCTGGAGACCATACCTACATAAGGACATAGACAAGGTAGAGAAGATTCAGAGGAGGGCAACAAAGATGGTGCATGGATTGCATCACAAGTCCTATGAAGACAGGTTGAAGGAACTGAACATGTACTCCCTGGAGGAGAGGAGGGAGAGAGGGGATATGATAGAGATATACAAGTATCTTACAGGGAGGAAAAGGGTGCAGGAAAACACTATTTTTAAGCAAAAAGATGTTCCAGGACTAGAGGGCATGGGATGAAGTTGGAGGGAGGACGATTCAGAGGAAACATGATAAAGAATTTCTTCACAGAACGGGTGGTGGACAAGTGGAACACCCTGCCAGAGGAAGTGGTGGGGGCTGAAACAATCACGGGATTTAAGAATGCATGGGATAGACATAAAGGAATTCTGGAGGTCAGGGTTAAGGGGCAACAGACTTCTAGGAAAACAAACTGAACTTACAAGCTCAAATGGGCAGACTGGGTGGGCCATAGGCCCTTATCTGCTGACACTGTCTATGTATCTTTGTAGGCTTACCTTGCCCAGGACACCCTCTCCTATGTCACAGATACATATAATTAAACAGGAGTGGGCACAGGACTGACCCCTGTGGTATTCCACCAGTCACAGCCCTGTCCTCAGAGAATTTATCATGTTGGCTCACCCTCTGTGTTCTCTACAGTACTGCATATATTAATCTTTCAAAGAATAAGAAACCTTGGGGGATAAATTTCAAGTTGCCAAATAAATGTTAGCCCTAATTGTGCTTCGCTGTCACTTTAGAAACAAAATGCTGATTGACATATGTTAGTTTTCAAATTAGTTTTCAAAGATAGGATTGCAGGATTCTGGTTTAATTTCATTCAGCATCTTCTACATTATTTTAATGTAGCATTTCATATTAAGTTTGTTAATATTTAATTATGCACTAATATGCAACTCCTGGTATTGATCCCTGTTGTTCAGTTTTGATTCCAAATCTGTTTATATGGTGCCACATTTCATTTTATTTCACCATGTTAATACTTACATGTTATGGCCTGGAGTTAGCCAGTGTCTCCAGTGCTTATAAAATTAAGGAACAGTATCTGGTGCATGCTACTGTAGTTTATTCTAGTCAAAAGAAAAGTAATGCTAATGTGATTTTGCAGTTCTTGGTAAAACAATTCCTGCTGGCAACAGCAGTACTAAAATTTTAGCATTCTCCATAAATTTGAATTTCAAGACATTCCATTCTTTATTGCTGAAGATATTCACATGAAACAGACAATTGAATCCTCATTTATTCATTTATTCATTTTTCATATCCTGTATTTTGTTTTTGATGACGAGGAAAGCACAGTGATTACTTCATCCATTTTCAGGAATGACCACCATACAGAAATAGCAACACAGTAGTACAAAAAATCAAATATGACAAAAGTGAAAAAAGGTAATACAAAGGAGGAAGCTTTGAACTACTTTATCAAAACATACAGAGCCAGAGTTTTCCTTTAAGTAATTTCAAAGGTATTTTCTACATTTCTACATGCCAGATGATGGGGGGTTAAATAGAAACTAGCAAACAATTTCAGAATGTTATTGCATAATATGCAAGGGCTTTCAGCCTTGACCTTTGTGGCTTTCTTAAGTAACAGTAACTGTAATTCCAAAGGAGGGGTGGCGGTGGGATCAGTGTGATCTGAATTGAATTTTCCATTAGTAATTTCGTAGGTGTTTTCTATACACAAGATAATTGGGGGTAATAACTAGAGAAACTGGCAAACTATTCCAAAATGTTATAGCATAATATGCAAATGATTTTTAGCCTTATCCAGAATGGCTTTCTTAATTAACAGTAAGTGTAATTCCAAGAGAATGGGTGGAGGTGAGATCAGTTTGATCTGATTGGAGTTTACATGAGATAGACAGATAGGCAGACAGACAGACAGACAGTGAAAGATGTAGTAGCGGGCAGAGGGTGCAGCTGCACTCCCCATTCAAAATGATACAACTCATTCACCATTGAAGGTACTGCCATGATCACAGACTTCCTTTGAATCAGTTCTGAAGTGGGTGAGAGGAACATGAAAGTCACTCACACATTTTCAGTAACAGCACATCACTGATGAGACTAGACCTCCACCTGCAACCCAGAGAGCAGGTACAAAAACAATAGCTCAGATTAACACCTGTCTACTTGTCCACAATGTGGAACCATCTTTTGTGCGGGGCTTTGAAGTCTGGAGGTCAGTGGTGCCAGCTTTGCAGCAGTAAAGCACATTTGTCTGGTGCCATCAAGTTAAACTGCCCAAATAAAGAGTAGATGGGGTATAAATTGTGGTCTGCAGCACGCATCAGTGCCCAAGGTTACCTCCTGCTACTTCTGACCTAGACGGCTACTATACTGAGATAGAGCAACCATAAGAGCTTGCCATGGCTGTGTACTGGTACTCTGTTCCTCTGCCATCCTCCACTCCACTGTCTGCACCTTCACCCGCACCCACCCCATGCCACTGCAATTTTTTGTGGCAAGCAAAGCAAGCTGTACCAATGACTGATCATGCTAAGAAGACAATACAGGCAGAAATTGGAAAATACCAAACAGCTGGACTGACGGACCATTCACTGACTCTGAACCTAGGTGAGTGTGCAGAGGGAGGAAGTGCTGAGTAGTGCTCAGTAAATTTACTGAAGTTATATGTATAATAATGTGTGAGCATACTTTCTCTTTTTTGGTTGTACATTTTGCACTTCCAATAACAAACTGCTGATTACTGAATATAGTCAGGCAGGCATTGAAATATGAATTGGAACAGACTAGGTGGTTTTTCACATGGCCCCTCACTTTGAACTATTTTTGGACAAGAAAAACTGGTTAAAACTGTAAGTCATTGGGCTAAATGTCTTCATATTTATTCTAAAGTGTTTTAGTGCTGGATATGTTTTTGAAATGCAGCTCTTTGGGAGCATTAAAGTATCCAACTTAAGACACATGCATCCATACATACGGGAACAATAATACATTTACACAAAACACACACACACACACACACACACACACACACACACTGCAGTATAGAGGTGTCTATTTGGCACATTTGTAAGAATAAACCTTTGTATTGCTGCTTGATTGAGATGAGTCTTTTCAAGTGCATGCTATACATTTTTCATTTTGCTTTCCACCACATCTGCCCCCCCACCTGATCCTCTATTTTCTGTGGTGGTCTGCCTGCCTTGCTCCACCCTCCCATTTCCCATATTGCTACTACTACCTGCTGTCAGTATCCCATCTCCTCTTATGTACTCTGCACTGCTATTATGCCAAGCAAGCTTGGGGTGAAGTGAACTTGTCTCAGCTTTCACCCTTGCCTCGCAACAAGCCTAACTGACTCTTCATCATTTTCAGCAGGGGTACAGAATGTTATCTTCTTTTGGATATTGTCTAAACTCCAGCCCTCACTGCTTTCTCACACAGCTTCTGCAGTCCTTAACTTATGGTGCAACAGAAGGTGCAAGTAAGTGCTACTTTGCAGGAAAAAGGATAATGACACAACAACAACATACTACTACTAATAAATACAACAATAAAAGAAGCCGTCATAAGTGATTTGAAGACATAATAAAACAATAAAGCTAAACAAAGTGTATGCCTTGTTTACATGTCATACAGTTTAATTTCCATTTACTTTTTAATTTCACATTTTTCATGAGTTAGTGACCCTACTATATATATATTATGTATTCACTCTTCTATGCAACAGAGAACAAGTCTTAATGTTTGGAATGGAAATTGAAAAAATAAATGGAAAATCAAACTTTAATCCAGTCCTTAGGATTTGTTACAATAGATAGTTGCATCTGGCTGCACACAATCCTAAAGTACTTGCTGATATTGGGTGCAGGAGCCTTTACTGTTTGGTCACTGTTTACTCTGTACTAGTGTCCTCAGGTGCTGAGGGTGCTGTCACTTCTCTTATCTAATGTTTCCAAATATCCCTGAATTTCCCTGCTTTCCTTCTTCATGTTTAGTGTGGCAGCACCCATTGATCCTGTTTTTCAATGTTAGTATAGCATTTTAGAAATGGCTGCTCTATATACTCTTCATTATGATTCTTCTCCATTGTAAGTGTTACATGGAATACTGAGACTAACTTTAGAATTGAGGGTCTGTGTGCAATATTAAATATACTGTTGTAGTTGGGGTGCTCCAATGTAAGATATACTGTAGCTGCAAGATGGGGGAAGGAGGAGAGGTAACACTGATTCCATTGTTGGCTATACTACAGCAGCAGTAAACATTATCCAATATTGGATATACTGTAGCAACAGGAGAGATAGTAAATTATTGTTCTCCAGCTGTGGTGTTTTCTTCAGATTTGGGTGTAGGCAACATTTGTTATATTTTTCCCAATCTAGAAACATATAAGATTTACATCTGTATTTGACATGTAAAGCTGCACATATAGTCAGATTCTGGAGTAGGAACTTAAAACAGTAAAAAGCACATCAATAAAAATAAAAGCTCCATGTGGGGAAGAGGGCTCTTTGGTGGTTTAATGAGACTAGACACATGTTCTAATGGGGTAGGGTGCAGGTGGTGCTTGAAAGATTTGTTAATTTGCCCACTCAAAAGAAAAGAAAAACATTGTTAGCTAAAAAAAAGTGGGGGAATTAAACTGTATTAAAAATGCTTTTGATGGACAACAGATGCTGTTGTGAGCCTGGTGCATCCTCAGCACTGGACAGAGAGTTTGAGAGAGGTAAGGGCATGTACTGTATGTTCATTGTGTTTTAATTGTATGATGAGCAGTTTGATACTGTACTTGGAAGTATCTCTGAAGGACAGGCCATTCTGAGCACAAATAAATAACACATACACCAAAATAGTGCAGCTGGCTTTTGGCAGAGAAACATTTGTAACAGCTGCATTGGTAGATGATTCCCTGTCAAAAGCTTGCTGCACTCCTTTGGTGTAATCGTTATTGATTTGTGCTCAGGGTTGCCTGCCATTCAGAGATATTTCCCAGTACCAAACTGCTCATACAATTAAAACACAGTGAACATCAAGTACATGCACTTACCTCTCTCAAACTCTGTTTTCAGCAAGGAGGATGTGTACACTCCAGCCTGGCTACCTGTCTTGCCATATATGTAATTGATGTTGTAAAAGGATGGACAGTAAGGTGTCATTTTGTCAAGTCTTATTTACTTGTGGTTGGTTTAAATTTGAAATCAAAGAGAAGAGCATTGGAAAGTCTCTTGAATTTCCATTTGAAAGCACAGATATTTAGTTTGCGAATTTTAAGACACTTCACTAAAGGCAGGGACAAAGGACTAAGGCCAGAATTGTGGAGTGCATGAGATTAATAACAGCTAAGCCAAAAGCAACACTTGCTTCACATACTACTTTTCTTACAAAGAAAGCTTCTTGAGACACAGCATCCAAATGTTTGAATAATACATGAATCTCTTTGCTGTAAAAGTAGTTAATAACCAGTGCTAACAGAAATATCAACTTTATCATCTGCACTTAATGCACTCCAGACAGGGTTTCATATTTCAAGTTTTACTCCAGGTCATTGTAGTTGGAGTAACTGAAAACATTTTTAATTACATAATACAGGAATTGTAGGATAAACAGTGGCAGGGTTTGTAGGAATGTTTTTGTGACCATGCAGGAACAACACAAAATAAACAATGCAAACAAGACAACTTTGTTCATCTTCTTTATTGCAGAGTAGTTATCACACACAAATGTGGCCATGACTGATTGCTTTGCAAGGCAGCCTAGATATGGACAATTGTATTTGTCTAAAGCATAATTTCCTCCCATCCCTTGAAGCCCAGGGTCTCTCTCACTGTACTTCCTTTATTTTGAAATTCTGGCTTGGCTTCTTCCCCACACCATAACACCCTCCTTTTATTCCCCTCTGCCCCCACTTACTCCTCCATAAATTTGACTCAAAATCTTTCAAACTCTCTTCGATGAAATATTCTGCAGGCTAAACATTCTTTTTCTTTGGGTTCCCTAAACTCTGGTTTTCCATTCTGTCTGCTGTCTGCTCTACTTTTTCACTCCTATCCCTCAAATTACTCATTCATGACTTCTCGACTCGCTCCTGTAACTGCCCTTGACTGCACTGTGACCTTGTATCCTCCATGCCTTCAGTCTCTCTTCTGGGGTCCATCTCATCTGAGATTTTGCACATGGAATGTCCCAAATCTATTAAATGTATTTGATTTGGTCGCAGCTATTACATGTTTATTCTATGTTTATTATGTTAGACTTCTCAGCCAACTATGTCTAGCTAGTTTTAAATTGTTTTATATTTGTTATCCTATTTCTTGCACCTTGTTGCCAAGTTTTACTGTACTCCATTTCCATTATGCCCGAGGACACATTGGGAAATTAGCTGTTATCAATTCAGTATGTTGTTCCTGATAGAACTTTTGAAATAAATAAATGTCAGGCATTTCACATTCTTGCTTTTTGTAAAATAAATAACAGAATAAGTAAACAAATGTATTGATTATATCAATAAAATAGTTCATTTGAAACTATAGACTTGCAATTTGTTTTCTGTATTAAAAGGTAATAAAAATGTACTAGAAGTAGATTATAGAAAATATATAACATTTTCCCAAAAATGTGCATACTAAATCATGCCAAAAAACACAACACCTGTACCCCCATTGTAAAATCCTAGATCCACTACCATACATATATATTATAGGGACATGGTTGTGCCCCTATAGTTAAGGTGGAGTAGTACGTTTAATGTTTAACCTCAGATTTTGCACTTTAATAACTTTGCAACCAATCAATAGATTTTCACACAGCTTGGAATGCACTGTTCCAGGGGGTTGCTCTCTTGATGTGGCAAGTTTCGTTTTGGTTGGATTTGCTGATTCTGAGATCCAGATAGTGCAAAAAACTTAGAAGCTGCCACTTTTTGCAGTTTTATTCTTCATTTTTTGCACCATGACAGTGTGGCATTTTGGTGTGATTTTATATGGTAGAAACAGCTTGGGTAGCAGAACTGCCATGCATTTATTTGGTGAAAAAATATTAATCTGTTGCAAAGTTATTCCATTTTTAAATTTCCATTATTTTCAATGGGAAGATTGTGGAACAGCTTAATCTGGTTCAAGGTCAAGGTTCAAGAGTCCTGGTAGGATGAAACACGTGTCTATGTTTTCTGTTAGCACCCTTTGCAAACTGTGTGAGAGGCCTTTTGGCACCATGCAATTCTGCTTAAAGTTGGACCAGCATAACATTCTGTGGTGATTTGCATATGCAGCCCATGATGCTTTGCATTGTGGGGGTATGTGTGATTTTGTATTTTCTTGAAACTTGGCTTCCCAGCCAAATGCCCTTGGGTAACCCTTGCCTCAGTGTTTGCGCATGAGGTTCTTTGTCTTTAAATAGTTTTTATTTTAATGGGTTCACCACAATATATCAAGGCACACTGCCTTAAGGGTAGCTGGTCCATTGCACTGGGGTGTCAAACAGATGAGGCATACTGATGAGTCCTGGTTGGACGAAACACGTGTCTATGTCTTCTATTAGCACCTTTACAAACTAATGTGAAGACCTTTGACACCATGCAATTCTGCTTAAAAGTTGGACCAGCATAACATTCTGTGGTGATTTGCATATGCAGCCCATGATGCTTTGCATTGTGGGGGTATGTGTGATTTTATATTTTCTTGAAATTTGGCTTCCCAAGCCAAATGCCCTTTAAGGTAACCCTTGCCTCAGTGTTTGCGCACAGAGGTTCTTTGTCTTTTAAATAGTTTTTATTTAATGGGTTCACCACAATATATCCAAGGCACACTGCCTTAAGGGTAGCTGGTCCATTCCACTGGGGTGTCAAACAGACGAGGCATACTGATGAGTCCTGGTGAGACTTTAAACATGGTTCACGCTTTTCTGTTAGCACCCTTGCAACTGTGTGAGGCCTTCGCACCATGCAATTCTGCTTAAAGTTGGACCAGCATAACATTCTGTGGTGATTTGCATATGCAGCCCATGATGCTTTGCATTGTGGGGGTATGTGTGATTTTGTATTTTCTTGAAACTTGGCTTCCCAGCCAAATGCCCTTTGGGGTAACCCTTGCCTCAGTGTTTGTGCACAGAGGTTCTTAGTCTTTTATTCATCTGTATCCCCTTCCCCCAGGTCATGCCTGAAAATAGGCAGGATTTGTCTAGTGTGCTTACCCGGTCAACAAAAACTAAATAAATAAATAAAAAATAAGGCCATATCTTAATGTTTTGGTCACATTTTATATAATTGTATGGATATAGTGCATCAGAGACACCCATGGTGGCCAATGTAAGTAAAATGGATCATGGGTACAAAAGAAAAGCCATGGACCCTACAATGATGTTGTAACTCTTGCTGCTGGGCAGAGAACCTGTCAGCTGCTAGGCAGGGACAAGAGTTAATTAAATAATTGTAGAAAGAAACAAAAGTCTAATTAAGCTTAGCTGGGAGGTCAGGTAGCCCAATCTGCTTGTAAAAAGGGCAGGGCCTAATTAGGAGACATGATTTCAGGGACCCCTTTGTTTTGAGAGGACCACACTGACTTAATCTTGTTACCAGCTGAATGGGCTACCATTTAAGTAAACAGCTATACTAAGCATAGCTTAATTACTGCCCTTTCCCAGGAGGGAGGCTGGATCCCCCCCCCCGAATTCTGGTTTAAACTAGCTGACCTCTGAAACTTTTTTCTCTCATATTCAGAATTGCATAATTATGTTTTGTAATAACATACTAAAAATTGATTGGATGCACAGCCATAGAAACAGAATGCTAGCCAACTGCAGGGAAAGCCACTGTCGACTGGACCTGCCCTTTGATAAATCTTATAAAACAAGGGAGAAAGACTGTATCTGAGCCTTTAGCCTTTTAGCCTTTTTCATTTGGGGACCATGTCTTCTTGCTTAGGAGATATATTTTTTTCAAGGATTCTTCTGCACTATGAAGAACCAAGATTTTCAGCAGCCTTTGTAAAGACTTTACACTTCAAACTTCATCAACTAAGGACCTGAGGTAGACTTTTATCTCATGGTTTTAAAGTGTAGGTTTTTATGTATATTTTTCATTTTACGTTCAGTGTTCTGCAACCAATGTCTAAAATTATTTGTCTTTATGATATTTCACTGCTTTTATTTATTTAACTAGTAAAGTGTTTGGTTTACTTTTAAAGTAATTCTGCCCATGTCACTAGTGTGTGTGTTGCCTTGGGAAGAGTTGCTCAGACTATACTACACCTGTGTGTCTGTTTTAAGGCTAAACACTACCAAAGTGAAATACCACTATGGACTTTGTGATGAAAGGGGGGGAATATGAAGGGTCTCAGGAGGAGTCTGTGGGGGTTTGAACAAAGCTCTGAATTTCTGGGGGAAGACACACAATAGGGAGTATAGGCCCCCCCAAATCCTATACATGCCTGTGGCTATCTGATTCATGTGCAGTGGCTGAGAGGGTTCTACCCCATGAACACAGACTCAGGGCTGTATTTATACCTCCTTGCATGGCAAGAATGCGCCCTTGGATCCTCTGGCATACAGTCAGTTGTGAAACAGCTAGTAAACTAAATAGACCGAGAAAGGGAATCTCTGACCCCATCCCCCATCACAAGAGGGATTCGCTGTGATGCAGAGATCCTGCCTCAAGGGAGTGGACTTGTGACACATTCGGTGAACAGTGGTGTGACTGGAAAACCGTTTGAACAACCACACACAAAAAGGGCAGACATTTTGGAAAAGGGAAAATTGGTTACAAGATACAGTTCCCCACCCTGTTTTAAGTTTTGTGCTGCAAGTAAAAGGCAGACTAGTGTTAGTATAGGGAAGAAATATTACATCCAAGTACATCTAGTACAGTGTGGAAGAACTGAAGCAGCTGTGCTAGGAGGGAAGAGTCCATTATGAGGGGTGAAGCAAAAAGAAACTCATAAAGGCTCTTGTGGCAGCCAATGAGCAAGTGACTGCCCAGGACGTTGAGTCACAGCCAGTGACTGAAAGGGACCAGGTCTTGGTTGTGGGGGTGCCAAGGTCCATCACAGTGTCTAGTCCCAGGGAGGAGGAGGACAGTGAGACCAGGGGGAACCCAGAGCCACAGCAGCAGGGGAAGGTCACCACAGATCTGGAGTTGAAAGAGATCAGGCTACAATGTGAAATGAGGAAACTGGAGTTTGACGCGAGAAAGTTTGAAGCCCAGCTGCAGAAGAAATTTGAGCAGAGAAAGTTCAAACTGGAGTTGCAAGAAAAGCAGCACCAGAGAAAGGTCAAGAAAAACCATCACCAATGACAGGCTGGGAGAGGGGAAAAACAGCACCAGAGAGAGTTTGAACTGGAGAGGCTAAGACTCCAACAACCAGTGCCAGAGTAGATAAGTGACGGGGGGTGAACCTGAAACTCCAGGGCTGGGGTATAAGTTGAATTCCAAATTAATAGCTGAATTTAAAGACGGGATGGATATGGATGCATTTTTGAATTTGTTTGAATAGGTCTGTATCTAGGTTAAGGTACCCAGGGAGGCCTAGAGCTTTCAGCTATCTCCGCTGCTTACTGGTAAAGCGCATGAGGTGCTAGGCCAAATGAATAGTGAGGACAGCAAAGACTATGAGAAACTTAAAGCTGCTTTACTTAAAAAGTATGAACTAACTTCTGAGGCCTAAGGGGATAAATTCCGTAAACTTCAAAAAGGCAAAAGCCCTGACATAAGCTTTGCAGAACTAGCCACAAAGGAACACCAATTTTTAAAACATTGGTGGGAGGGGGTGGAAGCAAATTCTGTGCTGGAAATTATGGAGGTTATACTTTTAGAATCCTTTTTTTGGGCTGGCCTGGCAGAGCCTAAAACCTAGCTGGAGGACCGGGGTTCAAAAAACAGCACAGTAAGCTGCTGAGCTCTTGGATCACTATGCCAGGAGCAGGCCTGCTCTGCAAGGAAGTGTGGGAGCAGGTGCTGCAGGACAAAAAGGGAAAAGCTTGTCTTCAGGGCAGCTAAAACCCTCAATGTCTCTGCAGAAAGAGGGAAGCCCCAAGTTACAAAGAAGGGATGTCTTGGAAAAAAAGAATGCTGAATGTTGGTTTTGTAAGCAGCCACTGCATCTTCCTAGGCAGTAGAGATGTTCTGAAGTTTAAATACACCAACAAAGTTCCCACAAAGTCACCAAATTTTCCCCATGAAAAATTCACGGAAATGACATCGGTGGTGTTAAAACTTTGCCAGGAAACTACGCTGGTTAACTTCGACTTTTCTTAGTGACTTAGAAGTTAATTGTCTTAATCTGGTGCCAACACTTCGCCAGTTAACTTTGAAGGCAACTTTGACTTTGTTAGTAACTTTGAAGTTAATGGTTTGCCTCAAGATTCACTTACTGCATGTCACATGGGAGACTACAGGCAGGCAGGAAGTGAGTGTTTCACTTTCATTTCAGCAGTTGTAGCTGAAGGAGAGTGGAGACAATGTGATTTCCTCACAGAGCCTAGGAGACAGAGCATTTTTATATATCTCATTCTCATTTAGAGAGTTTAAAATGTTACTCCTTTTTTAGTTTTAATCTTTATCTTTATTTACTGTACTTATACATTCTGATCTTATACATTATTTTAGTGTATACTTTTTTCTGAGTTCTGTCTTTTTCTTTCATTTTCTTTACATTACTGTTTGTGATGGAGGGGCAGTGCCCGGACTCGGCTGAGTCCAGACTGGGTGGTGCTGAAGCTCCAGTAAGGCACCCACGCATTAGCAGGTGTGTTTTTTTAAAAGGCATTGCAACACCCCCCCCCAGCTCAGGAAGGGAGTTCTACTGCTGCAGAGCAGCAGCAGTAAGAAAAAGATAAGCCACAGGAGCAGGAACAACAGCAGCAGCAGTAGCAGCCACAAGTCCCTCCCTTATAGTAGGAGCCTGCTGCCTCCTCTTCTGGTGCTCCCCCAGTCCCGCAGTGCTCTGTGGTGTGGGATTTCTTCGATATGTACCCTGCAGATGAGACAGTGGCCATCTGCAAGGTATGTGGGTGGTGTGTGAGGCGTGGCAAAAAAAGGGAGTTGTCTTGGAACCGGCTGCCAGAGAATGCACCTCCACATCCACCACCTCACTGAGTGGAGGGCCAAAGAGTGTGATGTGGCTGCATCTCATCATGGTGGCAGTTGTGATGGCCCTCTGGAAAATGTGGAACAGCATGAGGTCAGTGGTGCTGCTGCAGTGCCAGCAGTGAGTCATCGATGGCGTGGCAGGCATGATGTGTACTGCAGCAGTACTCCTGGTGTACCTCAGCAGCACCATTATGACCATGGCAGTGATGACCCCATGGCACCAGCCAAAAATGGCCATCTTGTTGTTTTGTAGGCTGAGGTGAACGTTCTTTGCCAAGAATTGAACACCTTCTGACAGGAGGCGATGGATCGGTTTGACAGTGCCATGTCCAGCCATGACAGGATCCTCACACTCCTATCCAAACTGTGTGGTGGTGGTGATGGGCATGGCTCATCTACTGGAAGTGCTGGTGGGGTGGTCTGAGTTGTTCTGTTTCAAGTTTTATTTTAGTTTATATGTAGTTATTCTGTCATTTGTGTTCTTAATTTCTTCTCTCTGTAGTCCCCCCTATTAAAAATAGAAAACACCTCAAAAATATAAAAAGTAAAAAATTAAAAGCTCTGTTGTTTTAAGGTCTGTTTTCTCTGTCCTTCTTTTTAGTATTATTTCATTCGTGTGGATGTCCCTTACTTCTCCACTTCTATTATTTCTTTAATCTTTTTTACACATGAAGAACCACATTCCTTCCTTTCATTTCTGTCACTGGTTCATCAAGTGTACTCACTCCTTCTATCCACAAATGTCAAGTATTTGCCACATTACATAAATTGTGCCCCCATGGTATGTGATGGTGCATAACTGGTAGCTGGTAACCGCCAACTACCTAAAGTGCAAACCATAACACAAACATGAGCTATTCTACTGAGAAGTTAAACATAAATCTGTTTTAAGCACTTAATGTTTACTGTGTTTGCCAGAAATGTGAAGTTGTGTCCCCAGAGAGAAAATGTATCATTTCAGTCAAATACTGTTGCTGCACACATCAGAGAAGGTGGTGCAAAGTATATGTGAAGCTTGCTAGAGAACATAAACATATTTATCATATTAAGCATTTTTGGGCCTGCTACCCTGCCATCACCACCACCAGCACTTTGCAAGAAATGTGAAGTTGTGTCCCTAGACAGAAAACACATCTTTTTAGTCAAATACTGTTGCCGGACACACCAGAGGAGGTGGTACAAAGCATATGTAAGGCTTGCAAGAGAAACACTATTGCCACATGGAGAGGGTGCTTTGATGCTACTGTGTGCTGCTGTTGTTCCAAAGTCAGAGAAACGGCCTCTTTCTCGCTGTTTTCTTGGATTCATGATGGCATATAGACATACTGCACAGGTCAGTACCTTTGTTTACTTTTCATTGTAATGGAGGAGGGTTATTGCTACTGTTCAAAGTCTAATATACTCCTAATTCTCTGTCATTGGTTTTCAGCTATTTGTGCATATGACATCATATTGCTGGACAGATACAGCATAGATGCTATTGTCTGACTCACACACAACATTGCTGAACCACAAAGGTAAGTAGTTTTGGGTTTTTTTTAGGGTGTGGCAAGTAGACTTGTTTCTGTACCATGATTGACAAATGAATTTAATTTCTTAATCACTGACTCCTTTTCTTCCTTACCTTTACAGGCATTCCTTGTGGCTAAATTTGTTTCAATGATATGCTTGATGAGTCACAAAGCAAATTATATCAGTCCACAGAGAGCACCAGGAAAACAAGACAGGATTTTTGTGAATGAATGTCATGTAAAGAAAAGCAATGTAAAGGAAACTAAAAGAAAGGAAAGCAAAAGAAAGCAGAGGAAATTAAAGCAAAGTAAAAAAAGTAAATCACAATGATACTAACCGTTAGAGTCCTATTGCTGGCTGTGCAATTCTGTTTTGGTGTCTGTGTTCTGAAGAAGAACCAGCAAACCTGCATGAAGAAGATATTACAGGAAACATTTTAATGCTGCAATGAGTCTCATCAATCATGGTCTGATTTTCTGCTTCTAGTAGGCTTACAGAATTGCTTCAGTGTCTGAAAAACAGTCCAGATGTCTCACCAATAGCAAGCGAAGAAAGTCCTTGATGCAGTGTGATTAAACTTACATAATGATGCCTGGTAGACTCCAATCAGTGGCTTGATGGAGGAGGAGGAGGACTAAAATTAATCTGTCAAGAGGAGAGTTTTGAGGAGGTACAGTAGGTGATTCTGTTTCACGTTGGTGGCAATGAATCATCAGTCACTATGGTGGTGGAAGCAGTAGCCAAGCCAATGCTGTTTCTTACTTGATGTGATTGTGAGGAGGATGAGAACATCGCTGAAGCAGCCCAGGGAGTACAGAGGAGGTAGAGGAGGTGGTTCTCTTTATCACAGTCGGTTGCCTACTACATATCGATTACTGATACCACTGGTGGTGGAAGTGCTGTGCCACGCTGTTTCAGCCTGTGTTGGAGACGGATACAAGGCACCTACAGAGCACACAAGAGATAATAAGAGGAGGAGAAGAGTGAGGTGTTGAGGTCACTGCTGCATGGTTGTGGTGTTTCTTGCTGGCTAGAGCAAGTGTTCTGTTCAGTAATTCGTAAGTGGCATAGTACATTGTTTACAGCTGTTCAATTTGACACAATTAAGAAGTTGCACTAATTAATAGTTGTTGATATATATCTCAGCACTGAATGTGATACACTATTACTGTTGTTAAGTTGCCATCCAGGAGTACATGGTTGTGGATGGGTAGGGAGGGGGACATGGAGGGAGAAGGAGAAAATAAATAGAGTTCATTATTCTTCCACATCTTCCATGAGGCGTCCCTCACATTCTTCAATATTGGAAGTGTCACCATATGGGAACTCCCTCTCTATCACTGCTTCATCCACTTCAGTGTTGTGAGATAATTATGAGGTACATCCTGGTCTGCCTAAAGCACTTTCCTCTTCATCATCATCACTGTCAATCGGTGCTTTTATCATGGACATTACTGTTTTTGAGAGTATGCGAGCTTCATTCATTTTGATAAATGTCAGCATGCCAAAATTTTTATAAGATAGATTTGTGCACCTGTCATGCACAATGGCACCCACTAAACTGAACACCTGTTCAATGCTGACACTGAAGGATGGGCAGCTAAGATATTTCTGGGCAACCACCGTTAGTGCTGGCCAGTCATTGACTTTAGTGCCCAAGCATAGTAGTGATTAATTTCCAATGGCAAGGTTCTTTGTATCTGCAAAATATGCATCTACCATGTGTTTTGCCAGCTGAAGATGTCCAGGATGAGCATCTTCCTCCTCCTCCTCCTCCTCAGTTTCCTCCATGTCTGTGACTCCCACCAGACTGAGGGTGGCCCAAATGGGATTCAGCATAAGTTCCTTTACCTTGCATTGCTTTTCTGCAGTTTGACACGCTGACTAAGATGAAGAGAAGTGGCTGACAGTAACACCAGATCACTGTGCAGTATCATCATCTTTCTTTAACCCCTGTGCCCGTAGTAGCAACTATGTGCCACTTACCCTCTGAGTGAGTAGTTCTGTCAGTCTCTGCAACTCATGATGCCCACCTTGTAATATGGCCACCAGCCCACATTAATAATGTGGGTCAAGCACTGTTGCAATTTCAAACTCCTCAGACTGCATAATGTACATTATGTGGGTGTTGGAGTCTAATGTGGGCAGCATATGTTCCATCAATGAGCAAATTGCTCTATCACCGCCTGACTCTAGCTGTTGCTGCATGTTCAGTAGTGTCTGCCTCATCACCCGTAGCAGAGGAATGGACTCACTGATGCAGGCAGTGTCCCCACTCAATGCCTGTGTTGCATGCTCAAAGGATCTCAGAATCGAGATGAGCCCATCCATTAGGCACAACTGCCCTGTTGTGAGACACATGGATGACCCACTGTTGTCACAATTTGCATGAATTAGCAGATACTCAGATTTAGCCTTGTACTGCTGGTATAGACACTCTACCATGTAAAAGGTGGAGTTCCACCGGGTGACAACATCAAACTTTAAACAATGCTGAGGCAGCATATCCTTTACCTGCAAATCAAATAGATGGTCATGTGCTTTTGCTGAACATGCAAAGTGGGCACAGATGCATTGGGCAAGAACCAAAGCTTCTTTTATATCCTGACAGTTAAGGAAAGCCTGCACCACAACATTAAGGCAATGTGCCAGGAATGGCACCCTGAAAATTCCCCCATCAGTGATGTATTTCTGCACATTTGAGCCAATATTAGTGGTGATGAATCCAGCTTTCAGTCCATGGGGATGGAGTCACTGATCAATCTTGGTTAGTACAACTTCCAGCATCTTTTCTCCAGTGTGTGGCCTGGGGATACTCTTCATGGTCAGTGTTGTACGTTGATTTACACAAGGCATGTTGCTACCACCAGAGTTTGTTCAATTGCAATTCTCACCTTTCCTCCATCAGCTGCTACCCCAAGTACCTGTGTCCATTGTGCTGTAATTGACAGGTATGAGCTACCAGATGTTTTCTCACTGATCCATATGTACATGCTCAGATGGACATACTGTGCTGTGGAGTGCTGCAGGGCATGATGTACTATGTCACATGCAGTACTGTACAGTTCAGGGATGGCACGCTTTGAAAAGTATATACGTGATGACACCTGCCATTTCAGCAAGGCACAGGCCACAAACTGCCTAAATCCCACATTCTCTAAAAAGGAATATGGCAACTAATCCAGAGCAATCATTTCTGCACATGCTGCGATCAACTCCCGTGCTGTACCATGATTAGGCAGGAATTTTGTTTGCCTATCCAAAATGGAAGACAGAGTCGGCTGAACTTTTCTTGATACTGCTTCCATCAGTGATGCACCTGGTGGTGTGCCAAACAGCTTGCCTCATCATTGTGCCAGTAAGGGGGTGCTCCTTGCCTGGGGACTGCCAATGGTGCTCATGGCCTGTGGTGATGCACAACACATTCAGTGGCTTTTTGGATTTTCATAACTAGTGGGGTAGCAATCACATTTTGGGTTGGGGTGGTACTCTGGATGCTAGGATTACTACTTTTCCCACTGCCAGAATCATCCTCTTCCAGGAAAACAACGATGTCCTTCTCCTCACCTGCACCTCCATGTCCCTGTAGTGGAGCTGTATGTATTTTGCTTACATTGTGCTCTGATTGGGATGTACCAGAACCACTGGCACTGGCTGCCTTCTGTTGTTGGTGCTACCAAAATGGATGCCTATTTTTAAGGTGTGTGTGTTTCCCACTTGTGCCGAGATGACTACTCTTTTTACCCCGACTTACTCGGGTTTGACACAGTTGGCAAATTGCCACTGTCTCATCAGATGGGTCCAGTACATAAAAATCTCTAGGGATTTATGGGGCCTTGAATTTACAGTACTTGGTGCCAAGATGACTGTGATTGTGATAGCAAAGGAGAAGATTTGCTCTTTGTTATGTTGTGGGATGACTGGAGTAATGCAGGAAAAAATGGGAGAAACAGTGATTGGGTGACCTTCTCCTTGGTGGTTTTCACAGCTAAAGCAACAGGAAACCATGCTCTGTAACACCCTTTTTTGCCCTTTTCATTTCTGGCTCCCATGAGGGATCTGTATCGTCTGACACATCATCATCATCTACATCATAGTCTGGAAAAAAGCTGGCACTTCTGGCAGTCTCATCAGCCTCAGCAAGTCTGTCTGCCTCAGAAGCAAGTGTCATAGGCTCTGTAACATGCACCTCCTCTTCATGACTGTTGTCCTCATGTTGCTCCACATCTACCACCACCTCACCCTCCCTCACTGGACATGGACACACATTCCTCTCAAGTGTCCCAGATTTCACATGACATCCCAAATTTAGACCTCCCATACCGCCGACCCACATTTCATTTTAAATTTCCCTGCTTTTTCCCCAAACGCCAAAACTACACTGGTCCCTTTGTCTGCCTTTGTCTGCACCTTGGTTTCCAGTTTCACCTCATCACTGAGACGTTCACTCAGTGATGTGATGCACTCTGCAAGAAAGTTCTTCCCTCCCTCCTTCCCTCAATGTTATGAGAGCCCCGGCCCCCCTCCACCCACCGATTAAGAGAATAATCCTCCTTCCCTCCTCCCTCCCTCCCCACTCAGGTCCACTACCACAGTATATAGGTAGCTAGGAGGCTAGAGGGAGGAATCATAAGCCTGGTAGCTTTTCTCAGGAGAAGTAGATTCACCAATGGACTGCCTGAGAGAAGGAACCAGGAAGAGAAGCCAGGAGAGGAAGAGGACTCACTGACTCAGAGCGCCATCAGCTGACTGAGCCCTGCAAAACAGAGAGGAAGATCATCATCTGCCACAGCCAGAGAAGCTGGGAGCCCAGAGAAATGCTGCAAAGATCCTCATTCACCCACCAGCCCACTGCCAATCCATGCCTCTGCACTGCATCAGCACACCAACAAAAAGGAGCAGCAATCACTTCAAGTTCATTGGCACTGGTGCAGGTCGGTATTAGTGCACTGCTGAATTTGTCTTTTCTGACCAAGTCAGAACAATGGTATTTTTGTATTTGGGGAGAGGTGGGGATGGCCCGGGACTGTGTTATGTATTATTCCAGTCCATCTTTTCAGAGCAGAGTACTGGCTGGCCCAACAAGCTAAAGCTGCTGCATGCTGCCTAGTTACTCAAGCTGCCCCTATATCTGTACTGGCTGCTGCTTCACTTCAGCACAATTGTAAAAGAGCTGCATTAGTGCTCACAAGAGTAGGCAGCAGCACCACTTTAAAGTCATCAGTTTTTCTGGTGCTGGGCCAGGGCAGGCTGCTGATTTTTGGGGGGGGCTGGCTGGCCTCAGGGTTTGGGGGGCTGGCCTCCAGGTCTGTGCTGCTATTTAAGAGTAGTATCCATACTTAAAGCACACCACTTCACTCACTGGCTTTTTTGTGGTATTGAGAGGTGGGTCCCTTGCTGCCCCTGGCTGCCCTTCAACCTCCGTGCTTCTACGTACAGTCTCCAACAGTGATGCTGGGGGGGGACTAGTGAAAACAGCTGTGAGTTTGTGACTGTATACAGAAGCTAATTATTCTTTTTCCTTCACATCAGAGATCTGCTGGGGCTGCCCTGAGTTTGAGTGACCCTGCTTCCATAGTAGTTCAGGCTAGACTACCAACAACCCACAGCCGGAGGAGTGACCTGCTGCCTGCTGAAGTCTACTTGGAGGGAGGGAATTCTGTCACTGCAAGCAGTGCAAAGCACCCAGACTATGCCACCATGCAAGCGTTCATCATCACCAGCAAAAAGAGACACCAGGAGGAGGAGGAGGAGGAGCAGCAGGTGAATGTGACCAGTGCCTCAGGTATGTTACTGGGGATATTTAGAATGGTTTTTACCTTTTGGAGAGTGGTTCAGGGTTGTTGCCTCAAAGTAGCCATATTTCTGATGTGTATTATTGTATAGACTAGGATCAGGATGTGGTGCAGCCAGGTATACCTTGTGGTGTGGGGAGGGGGCTTGCTGTGTGACCTCTGGTTAAGTAAGGTAATGCACAGTAAGCAGGCCCCCCTCCATCACCACCAAAATGACATTCATGGCCAATTATTGTTGGAAATGCTGTATGCTGTGATTTGCTATGTGGTGTTACCTGGTCTCCGGATTACTAATCTTTAGGTTTGTAACAGAATTGTCTGCAGTGGTATTTGGAAGCATGGGGGGCTGCTTGCTGTGTCCAAACAACGTCTGATGGTTTATTAATATGACAGTAGTGTTACAGTCATGTTCAGAAAACATCAGCATTGATTGGACACAGCAAGCAGGGTATCCCTTCCACCAACCCAAAAAACAAGGTACATCACATCCTATTTTTGATGGCTATGTTGTAGTTCGCTATGTGACGTTGCGTTGGATTACTTGCATGTGTAACAGAATTGTCTGCAGTGGTATTTGGGTGCATGGGGGGGCTTCTTGCTGTGTCCAAACAACATCTGATGGTTTATTAATATGACAGTAGTGTTACAGTGTGGCCCACTTCAGTCATGTTCAGAAAACATCAGCAGTGATTGGACACAGCAAGCAGGGTCCAACTTCCACCAACTCAAAAAACAAAGTACATCATGGCCTATTTTTGACGGTGATGTAGTTTGCTAAATGACATTGCGTCAGATTACTTGCATGTGTAACAGAATTGTCTGCAGTGGAATTTGGGTGTGTGGGAGGGGGCTGCTTGCTGTGTCCAAACAACGTATGATGGTTTATTAATATGACAGTAGTAGTACAGTTTGACTCACTGCAGTCATGTTCAGAAAACATCAGCATTGAATGGACACAGCAATCAGGGTCCCCCCTTCCACCAACCCAAAAAACAAGGTACATCATGACCTATTTTTGATGGTGATGTTGTAGTTCACTACAAGACATAGCACTGGATTGCTTTGAATGCCATTTCTTGGCCACTTTGTCTCTGGCTTGCTATGTACGTGTGAGTTACCTTGGATGAGTTTCATGGAATTCTCATTTGTCCTTGCCATGTCTTGTCATGTTGGGGTACACAAGTCTGTTTCTCCAGCTCCTCCCATTCTTCATGGCATTTCCTGCACCATTCCAAATCTTATTGGATGACACTTCTTATTGTGGAATGAAGCAGGCTGGCTCAGTGGTGAGGTGAGGAGGGCTGAGGCATTACACCTTACCTCCTGCCACACCAGTGAACAAATAAGTATTTGAAGTTGAAAATTATTGTGGCTGTCTTATTGGCTGCCTGAAGGGATTAATCTCTGACAGCAGTGGTCAAGTTGAGGTGAATTGCCTTTCTTTTGTTTAGATTGCTGAATTTTATGTTTGCATAGATTGCGGGGGTGATTCAGAATTGGATAATTCCAGTGTGCACAGCCCAGCGAAGAAGCAAAGATGGCACACAACATTCCAGGCTACCTGGAAATCTTCCTTTGACTGGGCAGGTGAGAGCAGGAAAGGGAGAATGTATGGATTCTGCAAGATATGCTCCTGTGATTTCACCATAAGCCATGGAGGATGCCATGCTCTGCAGCACCATGCAGCTTCAGAGAAGCACTGCAACAATGCCAAGCATGCCAGATCTGGACAGAAGCTCTCCAATATTTTTGCAGCACAAGCAAGCTCAAAAGTTACAGAGGCCAAAGTTGCTTTTGTTGCTATGCTTGCAGAGCACAACTTGTCATTTTCATTTGGGGATCACATCATTAAATATATGAAGAAGTACTGCTCTGATCCCGATATACTAAAGAAGGTGACTAGCGGTGCACCAAAAGCAACCTGCATAGCAAGGAATGTCATGGGGCCTATGTACCAGGAAGATTTTGCAGCAATGTGCCGAAAATTGCCATACTGTGTCTGCATGGATCAAAGCACAGACATGGGAGGTGAAAAACTGTTAGTTATTCTTGTGGGTCATTTTGATGAAGAGCAAGAAAAGCATGCAATGAAGTTCTTGGATATGCCTGAGTGTGTCTCAGGAACTGGATAAGGCATGTTTGACTGTCTTATGGATACCCTAAACAGATTTCATATCCCAATGGACAATCTTGTTGCACCATCAACTGGCAATGCTGCCTCCATGATTGGCAAAAGGAACTCTGTGTTATCAAGGTTACAAACCCTAAATTCTCATATTGTCAACATGGGGTGTCTCTGCCACCTGGCAGATATCTGCAGCAAAGCAGCAGTGAAGACTGACAAAAACTGAAGAGCATGTGTCAGATGTTTACTGCCACTTTGCTTCAAGTGCACAAAGACAACAAAAGCTAAAAGAATTCTCACTGTTTGTGGATGTGAAACCACTCAAGGTTATAAAGCATGCACCAACACGATGGCTAAGCTTGAACAAGCTTGTTAACAGGATGCTGGATCTGTGGCCTGCACTCCTGTCCTATTTCTGGTCAGCAGAACAAAGACCAGCAAAATTGGAGAGCATCACCAAAAGGCTGGAGAGCCATGAAATCCTAATGCAGTTTATGTTCCTAAAATATGGATTGAACCTCTATGCCTGTTCAACCAACAGATGCAAAAAGGTGATAGCCAACTAATGACTTTGAATTCAGACATTTCTCGACTCATACATATATATGCCAGCAGAGTCCTGCTGCCTGAGATGGCCAGGAAATTGCTAAATGACTGTGATACTACCATTCTGGACACTCCTGAAAGTTTTCTATGCCACAGTGACCTTCGTCTAGGGGCAGAAATAAGACAGTACAATAAGGACCAGGAAGACAGCATTGCTGGGACAGTTATAGAAATACAAAGCACATCTTCTTGACCTGGCTGGAAGGACACTACTTTAGCTGTGAGCTGTATGGGAAATTCTATATTGCACTTGATATCTGCAACAATGTGCACTTTTGCTCAATTCTGTGGGAGGTGAAACTAACTACCCTTGGTAATTGCTTTTTATTTACATATTTATTTAGTGTTTAACCAAAAAGGGGCTTGCAAACTCTGTTTATCTTGTGAGTAACTTCAGAAGGATTTAAATACTACATTTGGGTAGACCCTTGAAGGTAGCTAGATTGTCTACTAAGATTTTCTGACAGTTAAACTATTTTAAATACATTACAGGTGGCTGAGGAGTTGAATAAGGAGCTTGTAAACTCTGCTTATCTTTAAAATAACTTCACAAAGGTTTAAAGTAACTTCATTGCATTTTGGTTGTCCCTTGGGGGTTACTGGATTGACTACTAGGATTTTGGGACAGAAACTATTTTTAAATAATTTACTGGTGCGTAGGATTTTGTGATAGTTAAACTATTTTTAAATAAGTTACTGTGATTAAGGAGTTGTCATAGCAAAACCTGCAATGTGAATTGAAACACAGACAGCCTCAGGTGCAGGAAATTGTTTCCCTCATTGGTTTCAGACCATAAAGTGTTGTGTTGGGTCAGGAAAGGTTGCATCATAACCATTGTCAACCAATTGCCCTGGGTGGAGACTTCCAGACTTGATCAGATTACTGTAAGCAACTGGTGTCTCCTCCTCCTCCAGATACTCTTGGGAGACTGTGGGTTGTTTCACTGCCTGCAGCTAATCTATTATGGTTACCTGCATTATTGCACTTAAGCCCTCCTCCTGGGGGGTCATCCCTGTCTAAGCACTTCTCAACTCTAGCTGCTCAAGGAGTGTAGCATTTCTCTCTAATGATAGGCTCTCATGTAACGTCATGTATTTTGTTGTACTCTCCATCATGGTGGTTTCCTGGTGCTAACCCACCTTCCTATGGCTGATTTATATCATGTTTGCTGTATACCTTACCTTACTATATAATGACAGTGTACCATGTTGCTGTTCCACCCACTTGTACATTGGCCTGAATGTACCCTGACCCTGTATTGTGTCTCCTATGTACTCTGTAACCTCCCATGTCGCACCTGAAAATAGGCACATGCTGTCTAGTGTGCTAACCTGGTTAACAAAAGCAAATAAATTAATAAAATAAATAAATATTTAGAGACACAAAGCACATCTTCTTGAACTGGAAGGACACTACTTCTTTATTCAGCTGTGAGCTGTGTGGGAAATTCTATATTGCACTTGATATCTGCAACAACGTGCACTTTTGCTCAATTATGTGGGAGTTGAAACTAACTACCCTTGGTAATTGCTTTTTATTTACATATTTATTTAGTGTTTAATCAAGAAGGGGCTTGCAAACTCTGTTTATCTTGTGAGTAACTTCAGAAGGATTTAAATACTGCATTTGGGTAGACCATTGGAGGTAGCTAGATTGTCTACTTGGATTTTCTGACAGTTAAACTATTTTTAAATAAATTACAGGTGGCTACGGAGTTGAATAAGAAGCTTGCAAACTCTGCTTATCTTGGAAGTAACTTCACAAGGCTTTGAATACTGCATTTTGGTTGTCCCTTGGGGGTAGCTGGATTAATTACTAGGATTTTGGGACAGAAATTATTTTTAAATAATTTACTGGTGCATAGCATTTTGTGATAGTTAAAATATTTTTAAATAAGTTACTGGAGGTTAGTTGAATTACTATAAAGGGCAGTACTCACCAGGGCGATGGAGCAGTGGTGTATTTGATCATTTCTAACAGTCTCCTGTGGTTGTGGACTACCACCCCTTCCCCAACCCCCAGGTGTGGAAATCTTTATAGCCAAAGTTCTGACATCACTTTCTCAACAGGTCTTGGGGTAGAACTGTCACATTCTTAATAACCCATTACAGTGCATAAAGGATAAGTATACACCACCTATATATATATATATATATATATATATATATATATATATATATATATTACATATTGTATATTATAAGAGAGGGGGGACATGTGGGGAGTGGTGCAATGCACTGGCTGTGGAACAGCAGTTTTCTGGGAGACATTCTGGAAACTGCATTGCTGTCCTATTTTCAGGCAACTGTCAGCTCTGGGGGAGGAGATTGCACATGTCCAGGCTGAAATGGAAAGGACTAAGGAGGCCTCCCCCACCCAAAGAGCACCACTGCCACAACCACTGCCTCAGAGGTTGCTAAATATGAAGAGCAGTTGGACTACAGTGGGTTCTGGGAGGGTGCAGGTGGTGGAACAGAGGCAAAGCCCCCTAGTTGTACCTCTACATGAAACATAGGCCAGTCTGGCAGAGCAAGGTTCCTCTATGATGGCACCCTCAGTGGAGACCAAGAAGAATGCTGAGGACATCCACAAGGGAGACCCACAAAAGGGTGTCAAGGGACACCACAGGGGAAGGAAACAGCTTCTGATAGGGGACTCAATTGTTAGGGGGGTAGAACTGGGGAAGGAAGAGGAGAGGAGAGTAAGGTGCCTGCCTGGTGCTATGGCTTGGAGGGACAAGAAGCAAATTCCCAGGATTGCAGGAGCAGCATCACAGGAGAGGGAACTAGATATCATTGTCCACATTGGGACAAATGACCTAGCTAGGCATGGAATCAGTGCAGTGCTGGATGAATTTGTGGAGTTGGGGAGGGGCCTCAGACAGGTAGCAAACACAGTTACCTCCTCAGAGGTGCTGCCAGTCCATGGCAGGGGTAAGGCTAGGATACTGCACACCATGCAGTTTAATGAATGGTTGCAAAACTGGTTCTGAGCACAGTGCTTTGGCTTCATTGGGGACTGGGGGTACACCTGGAGAGATGAAGGTCTATACTGGCATGATGGTCTGCATCTGTCCATGAAGGAAACCAAGCTCTTAAGTGACAGGTTTAAATGCTTCCTTGGCAAGCTTTTAAGCTAGCCAAGGGGGGAGGTGCTGATAAGAGGCAGGAAATTTCAAGTCTCCCCCCACAAAACATGGCAGACAGTAAGGTAAACACTGTGGTACAGAGCTCAACAGAGGGCAGGATGGGGTAAATGGAAAAATAGACAAGGGCAATAAGAGCAGGGATAGGTAAAAAAGGATAAAGCCAACATTAAATGGAGGGCAATAAGTACCAATGCCCATAGTCTGGGAAACAAGCTTCCTGAGCTAGTAGCCCTGATGGAAGATGAACAATTGGATATTGTGGCAGTCATGGAAACATGGTACATGGAGAACCATGACTGGGATGTCAACATACCAGGGTACACAGTCTACAGAAGGGACAGGGAGGGTAGAAGAAGAGGTGGAGTAGCTCTATACATAAGGGAAGGGATCAAAGCTACAGAACTAAAAAGTAAAGGGGAGGACAAGAGGCACTCTGGGTTACCTTGGAGACATGGAATGGCATCACAATCTGCACAGGGGTTGTATACAGACCCCACCTCAAGGGGAGGAAACGGACAAGAAAATGGCTGAAAAAGGGGAGATACTGTTGATGGGGGACCTGAATATGCCAGATGTTAACTGGATGACATGTGCTACAGCCTCATCCAAGAGCAGGGTCATTCTCAATGCCCTTCAGGGGGCAGGCCTTAGACAGCTAGTGCTGGAACCCACTCAGGAGGGAGTAATACTAGACCTGGTACTCTCAAATGGAAAGAGGATCACAAATTTAGAAGTCAGTAGACATCTGGGAACAAGTGACCACTGCACGGTGTGCTTCACAATATGCACAGTCATGGAGACAAGCCATACAAAAACAAGGATACTGGACTTTAGAAGGCCTGATGTTGGCAAAATGGATGAATACCTGAGGAATGCACTAGCAAATGGCCAAAAAGGAGGAGTGGAAGAACAATGGAGAAAACTCAAAACTGCTATCATAGAGGCAACACGCCTTTGTGGGAAACAAATAAAGAAAACAAAATGAAGTAAAAAACCACTATGGTTCTCAAAAGAGGTGACATGGAAGGTTACGGAGAAAGAGGCTGCATTCAAAAAGTGTAAGGAATCATAGAAGGAGCATGATGGGGATTGTATCAATTAACGCAGAAAGAAGTGGGGAAGGCAGTCAGAATAGCAAAGGCCCAAACTGAGGAAAAAATAGCCATCTCAGTTAAGAAGGGGGATAAAACCTTTTATAGGTACATTAGGGAGCATAGAAAGGTTTAAGGGAGGAATAGTGAAGATTAATAAAGGAGAGGGGAGGTGGGCAGAGGGAGACAGTGAAAAGGCAGAGATACTGAATGAATACTTTTGCTCAGTATTCACAAAAGACGATGAGAAGAAGTTACCTAAACCAGACAATAGAAGCACTCTGGGTGGGGGGTTGGCACCAGTCCATTTACAGAAGAAAGAGTCCTGAAAGAACTCCTAAAACTCAAGGTGGACAAAGCAATGGGGCCTGATGGGATTCACCTAGAATCCTAAAAGAACTAAGGGAGGACCTAGTGACATCACTGACCACACTTTTTAACAAATCATGGGAGGATGGGTGGTACCTGAGGACTGGAGGAGGGCAGATGTGATTCCCCTTCACAAAAGTGGGAGCAAGGCAGAAGCAGGAAACTACAGTCCTGTAAGTTTGACCTCAGTGGTAGGGAAAATGATGAAATCACTTCTGAAAGAAATAATTTTTGAGTACCTAGAGGTCAGCATGGCACAGGACCCAAAGCAGCATGGATTTATTTATTTATTTGCTTTTGTTAAATGGGTAAGCACACTAGACAGCCAAGTGCCTATTTTCAGGTGTGACCCAGGAGAGTGACAGGTGAAAACTTCATACATAAACAGTTGAGGAATCAAAAGAAATACATATGAAATAAACAGGCATTTCAAGGCTGGCTCTAGAGCAAGGCTGGCACAAAATTCATACATAGTTGAGAAATCGAGAAAAATACATAGGAAATAAACAGGCATTGCAAGGCTAGCTCTAGAGCAAGGTTGGCACAGAATTCATACATAGACAGTTGAGAAATCAAGAAAAATACATAGGAAATAAACAGGCATTGCAAGGCTAGCTCTAGAGCAAGGTTGGCACAGAATTCATACATGGACAGTTGAGGAGACAAGAAAAAAATACTTAAAATAACAAGCATTTCAAGGATGGCTTTAGGACAAGGTTAGCACGGTGCATAACAATAGAATGGGACATACAGGATATAAATTAGGAGGTGAACAGCAGAGTAAACAGAAGCAAAGACAATGGTAAGTGCCTGCGGGGGGGTGCCCTAGGCAGGGGGTCAAGTCCAGGATTCCTGGCCGGTTACTAGAGAAGAAGTGCAAATAGCGCTGAGGCCCCGACCCAAGTGGGCTAGAGGGAGGAGGGGGCAATGGAGTAGGACTACGAGGAGCAGGGACAGGGGTAGGAAGGTTTCAGGAAGTTCCAGAGGGAGGCTTTAAAGCTTGAATGGGAGGCGGAGGACCGAGTAAGCTCAGGGAGTGAGTTCCAGAGTTTGGGACTATATGTGTAGAAGGCCCAATCCCCCGTAAGAGTTTGTCCCAGATCTTAGGTGGTATGATGGGGCACCTGGTTTAAGGGGAAGGGTTAGGGCTGGAGGGGTGCCAGAGCGGTTGATGTTGTCAATGAAATTACCTAGAATGAAGGAGCAGTGCTTCTCCAGGGGAGGTCACTCCAGGCGGCTGTATAGATCCCAACGGTGGGTGATGGGAGGGGTGGAAAGCGTGAAGTGGCAAACATTGTTGTTGGCCTTGTCCCATTTTGAGAGGCTGGATTTGGGAACTGGTGCAAATGTTATGTGTCCGTAGCAGAGTGAGGGGAGGAGGACCCCCCTAGCTATGGCCAAGGGAGCGGTGTGGGTGAGGCAGTTATTGGCTCGATAAGCTAGGCCAAGCTTACAATTAGTGGCCTTGCAAACATTATGGATGTGTAAGGTAAGGTCCAACTGCAGGTCCAGTGTGATGCCCAGGTACTTGGCTGTGGTTACCATCTCAAGGAGCGAGCCATCGGCCCTGAGAATCAGCAGGGGAGCAGGGCAGGATTTTATTTTGTTCAAGAACCCAAACAGCATAGCTTGGGTTTTATTGAGATTGAGGGTGAGCCTGTGGTCCCCCAACCAAGTTTGGATGCATTCAAAGTCAATGTTCAGTTGGGAGTTTATAGTGGAGATGTCCCGGGAGCTGGCCAGGAGGACGAGGTTGTCCGCATACAGGGTGGTGTGACCATGGACAGTGTTGGACAGTAGGTCATTGATAAATAGTGAGAATAGGGTCAGACCAAGGACGGATCCTTGAGGGACCCCACAGTGAACTGGTGAGAGGTTGGAGGTCATCCGATTGAAGTTGGTGAATTGCTGTCAGTTGGAGAGGTAGTTTAGGAACCAAGCGTGGGCAGAGGAGGAGAACCCGAGGGATAGGAGCATGGAGCTGAGGAGGGAGTGATCAACCCTGTCAAAAGCTTTAGAGAGGTCCTCGAAAATGGCTCCAATGAGATTGCCTTGGTCAGCACCTGTCCTGATCAGTGAAGTGACTACAGCAAGGGTGGTGGACGTACTGTGCCCTTTCCAGAAGCCATGCTGAGCAGGAGAGAGTATGTTGTAGACAGTCCTGCATATATTGGGAGAGCTAGAAGGCAACGGCTTTCTCGAGAAGTTTACTGGTGGCGGACAGAATGGCAATGGGGCGGTAGCTGCGAGGATCTTTGGGATTCCCCTGTTTTAAGACAGGAATGACCTTGGCCATTTTCCACAGGTTGGGAATGATCCCAGTGTTAATGGAGGTGTTGAATAGGTGTGAGATGGGCCTGGCAAGGAGGTGGGCCCCCAGTCTGAGCAGTTTCGGCTCAAGGCTGTCATGACCTGTGCCAGTGTGAGGAGAGAGGCCTGAGAGCAGCTTCTGGGTCTCCTTAGGTGAAACTTGTCTCAGTTAGAAGGGGGGCCGGGGGGTGGAGACCGAGTGAGGGGGCATCGAGGGGATAGATGACTGGGGACTGGGGAAGGAAGGGGGCAGATCAGAAAACAAGGAGTTGAAGGTGTTTGCAATGGTGTGGGGGTTATTGCAGCTGAGCCCACCAACAAGCAGGTCAGTGACCTGTGCCTTAGCTGACCCCCCAATAGCATTTTTAATATTTTGCCAGAAACTCCTGGGTTGCTGCCAGAGGAGAGTAAGGTGGCTTTATAGAACTCACTTTTTGCTGAGCGGATGGCTCTTTTGCAGGAGTTTCTGAGGTGCCTGTTAGCCATCAGATCATTATTGTTTTGGAAGGTCTTTTAGGTCGCCCAACATTTGTCCCTGGCCTTCATAAGGGAGAATAGGCCCCCATTTAGTCATTTGGTGATGGTGCCTCTCACCCTTCTCCTAGTGAGGGAGGCATGTTTATTCTGAAGGGGAACAAGCTTGGCTAGGAATAGATCCAAAGCTCATGAAGGTCATTGAAGGCAGTGACCCCTGTCCAGTCAATAGCTAGGAGATCAGACAGGAAGTCGTGGGTATTAAATTTGGAGTTGTTCCTCAGTTCAATCACTTTGCTAGGGATTTTAGGCTGAGAGATGCCACAGACACAGTAGATAGGAGAATGGTCAGAGATGGCATCCAGGAGAGTTCATGAGGATATGATATTGGCAGGCCTGTTGGACAAGATCCAGTCGATAAGGGATCCTGAGTTCCCCCTAAGGCGAGCCTGGTGGGTTCAGTTATGACTTGGCTTTGTGCAAGGCCCGAGAGCAGAGGCTCATACAAATTGTGGTTGGTACCCAACCAGTTGAGGTTGAAGTCATCTATTACTAGGGTTTCATTGGGTCCCACTTTAGTGCCGATACAGTCAAGCAGGGAGGAGAGACCAGGCAGACCATCCTTGGGGGGATATAAGTGCATACCAGGTGAATTTTCTTTGTGTGGCCCATCAGGAGGACAGCATGCAGAAACTTGCATGCAGGAGGGTTGGTAGGTGAGTGGTCAATGGGGGACAAGTTTAGGTGCACCTTATAGTAGAGGATCACCCCGCTGCCCCTCTTCTTACCTGGTCTGTCTTGTCTGAAGTGGTTATAGCTCGGGAGGGTGCACTGGGCATCAGATATATGGGGCTTAAGCCAGGTTTCAGAAAGGCCCAGGATATCCGGCTTGTGGTGGGTGACCCATGCTGTGAGCTCGGTTAGGTTGCGTAGGAGACTATGCACATTCAGGCGGGCAATTTTGAGCCCTTTTGAGGAAAGCCAGGGCATGGAGTTAAGAGATGGAGGGGTGGGTAGCGAACTGAGTAGGGAGGCCATATCCCTAAGTGGGTCCTGCGAGCACTGGGGGAAGTTATATAAAGACTGTGGAATAGAACACCTTACATAAGGACAGGGTGGAGGGAAAAATCCAGAGAGACAAGCTGAAAGTTTGGGGGTTTGTTCAAGTAGGGGAGTCAGCCACTTTGTATGGGTGTCCTCCTTATGGGTGCAGTGCAGAGAGAGCAGAGCACAAGGTGTTAGGCAGAACAAGGGAGGAAAAATGTAAGTGGCTGAGCTAGATTTAGGTGGGTTACAAATGGGAGAGAGTGAGCTAGGCTGATAGTGCGGCCACTAGTGGTGAGAGAAAATAATCTGCAGATGGCAAACAGGGCTGAAAAGTTATTTTCGGCACCATGTGGCTCCCTACAACCTATTTAACAGAGAGTGACCAAGGGTGGTGGTGGGGGCGGTGGGGAGCCGAACGCACAGCATTCAACGGGGCTAGTACTCCTACGCCGGCCGGAGAGGCTCTGGCACTTTGAAATTGGCGCCAAGGATTCCTCGAGGCAGCTGCACCACAGGAGGGAGGGAGTCCAGGTGCAAGGCGCCAAGCGAGCCATTTTCCTTACAGCACAGAAGTGTGATTTGTATTAGGATATGCGCCGCTGGTCCACAGTCGGTCGTCAGGGGAGGAAGGCTCACCTGAGCAGGGGACTGCTTCCTTCAGAGGGCTGAAATTACCTGGGCAAATTGAGTTGGTGAGGAGGTGTCCTGCAGGGCTGCTGGGGGAGGGCTGCTAACCAAGCCCTCGCAACTGCCAAGTCACCGGGGGGTCATCTGTGGAGGAAAAAAAAAAACACAATGCAAGAAGATCACGTCAAATGAATCTTATTAATTTCTTTGACTGGGTGACCGAAATAACAGACCAGGAAGGGGTTGTGGATATGGCCTACCAAGGCTTTAGCAAGGCATTTGACACAGTCCTGCACAAAAGACTAATAATCAAGTTAGCCAGTCTGGGAGTGGATTCCAGTGTGGCAGCCTGGGTAGCAAACTGGCTGCATAACAGGACACAGAAGGTAATAGTGAATGGAACACATTCTGAAGAAAGGGGAGTTACTAGTGGAGTACCTCAGGGCTCAGTACTGTGTCCAGTCCTCTTTAACATCTTTATAGGTGACATTGCAGAGGGTCTGGAGTGAAAGGTATGCCTCTTTGCAGATCACACAAAGATCTGTAACAGAGTTGGTACAGAAGGGGGGGTAGAAAGGATGAGAAAGGACTTGGCAAGGTTGGAGGAATGGTCAGACATATGGAAACTTAGATTCAATGCAAAGAAGTACAAAGTAATGCACCTGGGAAACAAAAACCCAGGAGAAGAGTACACAATAGCAGGGGAGTTACTAACAACAACAAAAATGGATAAGTACTTGGGTTAGTCATATCAGATGACCTAAATGTGTGTAAGCAATGTGAGAAGCCAGTAAGGAGAGCCAGGGAGATACTGGGATGCATAGGAAGGGGCATCACAAGTAGAACAAGTATTTGTCAATGCCGAACGTTCGCTTGCAGGTATTTGCAGTGGTGTTTGGCATGTATGGTGCTTTGCCCTAATGCCCTGTGCGATTGCTGGTATTTGCACAATAAATTGTCAGCATGATCTTTTTGTTACCCCCATTGTGCGCTACATAGGCGGAAACACGTTTTGGGCATGATGTGAAAAATGACAGCTGTACTGCTCATAAGGAAGTGTGGTAAAATGCCAATGTTGAAAATCTGGAGTGGAAATATTGAAAATTCGCAAACCTACGAGCGTGCATGGGAACTGTGCAACACACGCTCATAAAGCAGTCAATTTTAGGAATTTTTTCACCAAATTTTCAACATTGCCATTTTAAAACCTCTGCTAATGAACAGTGTCACTGTCATTTTCTTACTGTGTCCCATACATTGATTTCGCACACCAACTGCACCATTGCTCACTACATGGGGGGAAAGACGTTTTGGGCAGGATGTGAAAAATGACAACTGTACTGCTCATAAGGAGGTGTGGTAAAATGGCAATGTTGAAAATCTGGAGTGAAAATATTAAAAATTCGCAAACTTACGAGCGTGCGTAGGAACTGCACAATGCACGCTCGTAAAACAGTTATTTGTAGGAATTTTTTGGCCAATTTTTCAACATAACCATTTTAAGATCTCTGCTGATGAACAGTGACACTGTGATTTTCTTAATGTCCCATACACTGAGTTAGCACACCGACTATGCCATTATACGCTACATGGGGAAACACGTTTTGGGCAAGATGTGAAAAATGACAGCTGCAGTACTCATAAGGAGGTGTGGTAAAATGGCAATGTTGAAAATCTGGGTGAAAATGTGAAAATCCATGAAACTTACAGTGATAAGCGTAGGAACTGGCCAGCAGGACTCATAAAACAGTCATTTTAGGAATTTTGTCACCAAATTTTCAGCACAGCCATTTTAAGACCTCTGCTCATGATCAGTGTCACTGTGATTTTCTTAATGTGTCCCATACATTGATTTCGCACACCGACTGCACCATTGGGTGCTACATGGGTGAAAACACATTTTGGGTGAGATGTGAAAAATGACAGCTATACAACTCATAAGAAGGTGTGATAAAATGGCAATGTTGAAAATCTGGAGTGAAAATATTGAAAATTAGCGAACTTACGAGCCTGCGTAGGAACTGCACAATGCACACTCGTAAAACAGTCATTTATTGGAATGTTTGCATCAAATTTTCAACATGGGGTTTTTGGGACCCCTTCTCATGAATTATGTCACTGTCATGGCATTATTCGAGGCTGAAGGATGATTTCGTACAGTGACTGCACAGTGCCTGCGAAATCACCCTTCAGGCCCAAATAACGCCATGACAGTGACATCATTCATGAGAAGGGGTCCCAAAAACCCCATGTTGAAAATTTGGTGCAAAAATTCCAAAAAATGACTGAGATATGCAATAAAGTTGAAACTCCCCATGCAGCCCATTATACAGCTTACCGGCATTTCCTCAGTTCACGGTCGGCTTTGAAGAGTGCAGACATGTTCCCGGTCCACCGAAGATCTTCTTGCCGGAGTCTGGAGGTAAGTATGGGGTGGGGGGTATGGGAGACTGGAGTGCGCAGTGGGTGGAGTGCCGGGTTGTGGGAGGGGGTTGGGAGGCGTGCCGCGGGACGTTTTTGTTTTACAGGGAACAAAAAAGGCGGCGTGGGGCGTTGCCACGTTAGGGTGGGCTTCAGCGTGGCAAAAGATGTGGGGGGCTGAGGAGCTGACGAGGGATTGGGCACCCCCGTTGGCAAACTATGCGGGGGGGCTGAGGAGCCGACCTGGGATTGGGCACCCCTGTCGGGAAAACAAACAAACGGTTTGCCACGCTGGGGTGGGCTCCCAGCATGGCAGCAGGATGGCTTTGTGGGGGCCCGTGGAGCCAACAGAGGATTGGGCACCCCCCGTCAGCAAAACAAACAACATTTTCCATGCTGGGGTGGGCTCCCAGCATGGCAGAAACTTTCGGGAGGGGCAGCGTGAGGCGGGGGAGCACATAGCCGGAGGAGACGGCGGTGCTCAGTATGGCAGTGGTGTTTTCCTTTGAAGAGGAACACCGCTGAAACACATTGAGCTCCTGCACCCATTGGTGCAGGACTGGGCGACGCCTGCTCAAGGAGCAGTGTATTGATGAGAGGCACACCTCCAAGTGTGCTACTCTCCCAAAATGTTCACTAGCATGCGCACAAGCGAACGTAAAGGAAGTGATTATCCTTCTATACAGACAGTTGGTGAGACCCCATCTGGAATACTGTGTGTAGTTTTGGAGACCCCATCTACGCAAGGACATAGACAGGTTGGAAGCAGTCCAGAGGAGGGCAACTAAAATGGTGCAGGGTCTGCATCAGAAACCATATGAAGAGAGACTGAGAGAGCTTAATATGTACAGTATACCCTTGATGAAAGAAGGGACAGGGGGACATGATAGAAACTTTCAAGTACCTCAAGGGAATCAGCAAAGTCCAGGAGGGTATCATCTTTCAGAAAAAGAGATGTGTAATAACAAGGTGACACAATTTAAAGATAGAGGGGGGGATGGCTAAGGGGTAATGCGAGGAAATTATTTTTCATGGAGAGAGTGGTGGATGTGTTGAACCACCTTCCTGGGGAGGTTGTTGGGTCTAAAACAGTGGGGGAATTCAAACATGCATGGGACAGACATAAGGCAATTGTAGTGGGGGGTTGCAGGAAGTAGGCTGTTGGTTAACTAGAATCTGCAGCTTATCCAATAGGAAAGGAAATGGGCAGACTGGGTGGGCCAAGTGGTCCTTATCTGCTGTCAAAGTCTATGTTTCTATGTAACATGTACCAGAAAGCAGTTTTGTTTTATTCTACTGTCTTATCTAAAACACTAAGGAAATTTCCTGTGAACAACAAGTTTGTGCAAACTGTAGGACTTGTACTCAATCCATCATCAAAGCTCAAGGCAACATCCTCTATGATAACAGACTTGAGAGATCATCTGGAAATCTGCAAGACCACAGAAGGGAAGGACAGATTGCTGGATGAATTTTCTGTCTACCAGTTTTCAGATACAGGCACCCTACGCGGACCAATAAATGAACCCCATTCAGCCCTCCCAAAATATTGGGCCACAGTACTCAAAACTGTTGGTGGAAACAGTTCACTGCTGTGCTTCAAAAGATGGATGATGGTACTACTTTGCTTGCCTCATTCAAATGCAGAAGCAGAGCGAGCTTTTAGCATGGTGCACAAAGTCAAAACAGAGCTACAACATTCCCTGCACCTCAAAATGCTAAAGTCCTTGCTGGCAATCAAGATGAATGAGAAGCGAGACTATTATGAAAAGTATTTGTAGGAGACTTGCTGCTGCCAGAAAAGCAACTGTGCCACCTATAATAAAGAACACCAGACCACAACATAGACAACTGCCCCACACTCCCAGTATTTTGAAGGAAGACATTTGACAGTTTGTGGTTCTGCAGCTGTGACTTACTGTGTATTTTTGCAGTTGCATATACTGTTTTTAGTGTCCAGTCGTCAGCAGGTGTTTGTGGTTACATGTGAATACACTTTTATTTAAGTTTAATAATTGCTTACTTGGGTTTTTAAGGTTTAACTATCAAGCATTTTGTCATTGTTTTATTCACTGGTGGTGCATTTATATAGTATAGTTAGTATATTACAGTATAGTATTATAATTTCAGTATTCAACACACTTTTATTTTTGTATATTATAGTGTAGTATTAGCATAGTTTCAATACACATTTAGTTTTATAATTGCCTCAAGCGCTCTACAAGTAGCTGTTTTGCTTTCATTCAGTAATGCTGCATTAGTACAGTTTCAATAAACTGTTTCATGATGTCCTCAAATAAGTGGTCATTTTTCATTCTCAAGAGGTGTACTCAAAGATTAAATCAATAAATGTTAACACACATTTAGGATTTCCATCACTCTTTATTTTAATTAAGAACACACATTTAGGATTTCCATTACTCTTTATTTTAATTAAGGACACACAGACACAACAAATTTTCATTTTACATACTAACATACTAAAATGCCAGCAGAATAGGCCTAATGGTCTTTCGCGTCTGCTCATTTGGTCAGCCCCCACCCTGGGAGCTGACCTTGCTGCCCCCCTTGCCTTCTCTGGCTTCTCCCTTCCCAGTTCTGGATATTCTCGCTGCATTGGATTTGCTTCCAGAACCCTTCCTCTGTACCTGTCTCACCCCCTCTTGAACCCCTCCACCATCTCTGCCTCCACCAGCCCCCCAGGCAGCACATGCTATGGCTCCACCACCCTCTCAGTGAAGTAGCACCTCCTCCTTTCTCCCCTGAATCTTCCCCCCTCCAGCTTCCACCCATGCCCTCTAGTGGTCCCCTCCTCCTTCCTTCGAAGCACCCTGACTGTTCCTCCCCTATTTACCCCCTTCATGTACCTAAAGACCTCTATCATGTCCCCCTAGTCCCTTCTCTCTTCCAATGTGTACATATTTAGCTTTTCGAGCCTCTCCTCATAGGTCCTGTCCCCCAAGCCCCAAATCATTTTGGTTGCCCTCCTCTGGACCCTCTCCAGGAGTTTAATGTCTCTCTTTAAGTGTGGCATCCAAAACTGCATGCAGTACTCGAGGTGCGGCCTCACTAAGCAGTTATACAGAGGGAGTATCACTTCCCTCCTTCTGGAGGTGATCCCCCTAGCGATGCATCCCAGCATCTTGTTGGCCTTGGCTGCTGTCCTCCTACAAGTCGCCAAGCTGTTCATCTTGACATCCACCACAACCCCCAGGTCCCTCTCAGCCACCGAGACTTGTAGCATTTGCTCCCCGAGGGTGTACACTTGGCCCAAGTTTCTGGCCCCCAGGTGCTGTACCTTGCACTTCCCTGCATTGAACCTCAACTTCCACTTTTTAGACCATCTTTCCAGAGCTTCCAGGTCCCCCTGTAGGGCCACCCTCCCCTCCTACCCATCCACCACAGCCCCCAGTTTTGAGTCATCCACAAAGAGACTCATCTCACTCCTGATACTTGTCCTTATGTCAGAGATGTACGCATTGAACAGGAGGGGCCCAAGGACTTATCCCTGTGGGACCCCACTAATGACCCTCCTTGGGGATGAGACTATTCCACCAACTATGACCCTCTTGGTCCGGTCCTGGAGCCAATTGCCTATCCATCTGATCATCTGGTTCCCCACCCCCATTTCTCCCAGCTTATCCAACAGGCCCATGTGAGAAACAGAGTCAAATGTCTTGCTGAAGTCTAGAAAGAGGACATCCACTGGTCTACCCAGGTCCAAGGCACTCATCACCCAGTCATAGAACTCCACAAGGTTTGTCTGACATGATTTCCCCGGGACGAATCCATGCTGTCTATCGTCCAGGCACCCTGACTTTTCCAGGTGCCCCCCTTTAATTTGCTACACAAACCACATGCCAAGCATATAAACAATAATTTTACTGTGGTAAAATCAGTTTTATTCATTTTACATAAAAACGCCAAGTGCGTGACTCTGCTCGCTGTGAAAAATCAGGCATACCACATTTTTTCCATTTGTCACACATTTGTAGCCCTCTGTCACACACTGGCAAGTTGGGAGGTTAAGAGGTATGTGGACACACATTATTCGGCTCCGCCTCTGACCTACCATCTCCGACAGCAACACTTTCAAATTGCACTTCAGCACCAACCGCCTCCAAACCCACAGTTGTTTGTTTGCTGGTGGTGCTGCTGCTTCCTCTCACTGTGTCACTTGACATGGAAACATCCATCAACATGTCTGCCACAGATTCTGCAGAGAGAAACTTAACTGCAGAAAAGCCAACACCAGGGCCATATATTTTGCTACTATTTCTACTGCCTGCCACAGAGTCATCTGAATGCTGTCCCTGTGCTCTCATAGACATGTTTCTGGTTCCTGCACCGCTATTAGGATCGGTATTAGGAACCACAAATTGACTAATGTTCTTTATGGACGCTCCATGGCCTCTCCATTTAGTTCCCAGGCATTCCTCAGCACACACAGGGACACAACAATGACTTGACAGTGATTTTTTTTATTAAGAAAAACAGGGCATTCACCAACAGATTTAGTTCAGAAGAAAACTAAGCCTTCCAAACTGCTCCTACCTGGCCCACACAAGCCACCAAACAACAACTTCTAACAGAAAACTAAATACTGCAAGAAAACAATACAGGACAGAGAAAAGCAACACAAAAAATCACTGTGTGTGCAAAGAGCACTCACAGTAACAGTTCCAAAGCAATTTGACAAGCAAAATGATCTTTTATATAATATTTTTTGAGTTGACTCTAAGCTGCAGCACAAGCTCAGCTCTCTAAGTCTCTCTTAAGCACACTAAATTCACAGAGCGAGAAAACTAGCTTCTCATTGGCTGTTCAGCAACATGTGACCTCATGTCCCATGATTCATTGCAAGCTTCAATTATTTTGCCTGACTTCACTGTTGAAGTTCAAGCTTTGCAGATCTGGGACACCAGTACCATTGACTGAAACAGGAAATGAAGTTATTGATTTTGAAACTTCATAACTCCACCCCAAACACTTCGAAGCAGGACTTTGCAGGGCAAAAAACTTCACGGAATACTCAGACTCCACAAAGTTTTATACAGAGTGAATTTGCTAACTTCACACATTTCTACCAGGCAGTGTCCTAAAAAGGCACAGAATGGACAAAGTGTCCCTTGAAAGGAGGTGGGTACACTGTGTATCCCTGAGAGTATGCCTGTGAACATGAGGGAGCACGTAGACTTGGTTACTGTAACTGGGGTACAGAGCCATGGGTTACGGGACACAGGGGCATCTCTTACCCTGGTAGAAGGGAATCTGGTTGAGTCTGAACAGCTTCTACCTAGTCAGTTTGTTATTGTGAGGGGATTCACAGGGGAGGAGAAAACTCTGTCACTAGCTAGTGTTCTCCTAGATTGGGGTGAGACAGGAGAGAGAGTGCAAAAAGTGGCAGTGGCTGACAACCTCACTCAGGATGTGATTATAGAGAATAATACCGTATACAGCAGGGGGTGGTGCGTGCAGTTATCCACAGTCAGACAGATAATGCCCCTCATATTTTCCTGAACCCTACAAAAGCACCTGTGGATGAGCATAGGAGGCTGGTTCCCCAGTCTGTGGTTCCTGAAATGGAGAATAGTAAAAGGGAGGTAGGACTTCCCTAAGTAGCCATTCACAACACTGCTACAGAAGATTACTCTGATGAAGGAAGGGTAACCAGTGGTCAGAAGGTTAGGGATGGTAGTAACTCTGAATGTCCTGACACTAGAGCTATGGACCCCAGTTTAGGAACTGAGGGGGACATGTCCCATGCTTCGGGAAAATGTGAAGATTTTCCAGATACTTACAGGACTGACCCTAGTTTGGAGAGGTTGATGGCTTGTGTAGAATCTGACAGGACACAGGGTGGTGACAACAGACATAGGGTATTTTGAGACAACAGACTTGTATATATAGGACATGAGGACAGGGAGGGGTAATGGGCAGGCAGTGAGTCATTCCCCAGGGGTTTTGTGAGTGGTTGTTCAAGGTTGCCCAAGATATCCCCATGTCTGGACATCTGGGCATCACTCACACTATGCAGCAATTGGCCCAAAGTTTATATTGGCCCAACTTCATTTAGCAGCTGAAAGAATATTGCAGGTCTTATCTCCAGTGCCAACAGGTAGGGAAGGTAGGAAGTAAAACAAAAGCGGCCCTACTTCCCTTGTCCATTGTGGAGGAGCCATTCCAGAGAGTAGGAATGGGTATTTTGTTGTTGTTTGTTGTTTATTTAGGAATAACCATTGAGCATAATGTTCATTTACAGTGGTAACCTACTGTGTACATTAAAGATATAATAAGAATACATACAACATATTGTGGGACCATTGACTATCTCAACTCCTCTGGGAAAAGGTTTATCCTGACAGTGGTCGATTATGCCACCTGATACCCAGAGGCAGTCACTTTCTCCTCCATTAAGGCACCCAAAGTTTCAGATGCCTTTCTAGGGATTTTCTACCATGTCGGGTTTCCGCAGGAGGTTATCTCTGATCAAAGGGCCAACTTTATGTTGGACCTGATGAAGTCTTTGTGGGAGAAGTGTAGGGTGGTGCAGAGATGCATGATAACTTATCACCCACAAGCTAGTGGGCTCATGGAAAGATTCTATGGTACCCTACAATTGATGCTCCAAGCATTTGTTGAACAGCATGGGAGGGATTGGGATAAATACTTTCCCCACCTGTTGTTTGCATACAGGGAGGTGCCCCAAAAGTTGACAGGGTTCTCTCTCTTCAAACTCTTATATGGACGTGGGGTGAATGGGCCCCTAGACCTGATCTGTGAAGACTGGGAAGGCAAGCATGCCACCCAGGGAACTCCCATAGTTCAGTATGTCCTTAAATTCAGGGAGAAGCTGAAGGAGCTTATAGGGATAGCCCAAAGCAACCTGTCAGCTGCCCAGCAGAAGAAAAAAGTCTGGTACAATTACAGAGCCAGAGATCTCTCACACAGCACAGGCCAGGAAGCAATGGTCCTCCTTCCAGTCTGGAAGGACAAGCTGCAGGCTGAGTGGGTGGGACTATGCAAGGTAGTCCAACAGGTAAATGAACTGAACTACATTGTAGAACTGCCTGACAGGAGACATACCTATTGAATGTGCCATGTCAATGATGAAGCCATATGTAAATAGAGCCAACATGGTGTTTGCAGTTTGCAGTCCTAGGAAGGGGACAGACAAAGAAATCCCCCTCCTGGACTGCTAGAGGAAAGCAAATGGGAGACATCGGTGGATACAATCAAATTGTCACCGCAGTTGATCCCAGAACAGACCCAAGAAGTGAGGGAGGTTTTAGAGGACTTTGCCTCGTTATTTACAGCCAAGCCTGGAAGAACTCCCTTAGTGGCCCATTATGTTAAAACAGGAATGCAAGAGCCCATATGATGGACAGCTTACAGGATGTCTGCAGCCATCCCAAAGGACATTAGGAGGGAGCTGGAGAAAATGCGGGAGTTAGGGGTAATCCAGAAATCCCACAGTCCCTGAGCCTCACCCATAGTCCTTGTCCCCAGGCCAGATGGGTCTACCCACTTTTGTGTGGACTATTGAGTACTCAGTGCAGTCACAGAGTCCAATGCCCACCCAATGCCCTGGACAAATGAGTTGTAGGACAAGTTGGGGGGTGACCTACCTAACAACCATAGAATGTAAAACCAAAAAACAGGTGCTGTGTCAGTATGTGGTCTGAAAGGAAAACAAAATGGTTATATTAAATGCATGCTGAAAACAGAAAATAGAGTTAAAAAATGATGTTTAGACCATAGAACTTCTTCAGGACATATCCAAAAGAGAAAAAAGAGAAAGAGCCCAACATTTCTACTGGCCCAACTTCACCCAGCAGTTGAAGCCACTAACTTTGCTTTTTCTCTTTTAGATATTTCCTGAAGAAGACCTATGGTTGAAACATTGATTTTTTTAACTCTATTTTCTATTTTCAGCATGCATTTAATATAACCATTTTTTTTGCTAAAAAAACATAGATCTGACAAAGAGGTACTGGCAGGTGGAGTAGACTGCCAGAGTTAGGGAACAGTCAGCCTTCATCACCACAATAGGCATCTTTGAATTTAAGTTGATGCCTTTTGGGATGAAAAACATCCCTGCCACATTCCAAAAGTTGGTCAGCCAGGTGTTACAGGGTACTGAAGGGAACACAATGGCTTATCTGGATGATATTGCCATCTTCAGTACCAGCTGGAAGGAACACTTGTCCCATCTGAAGGACGTATTTGGCAGGATACAAAAGACAGGACTTACTGTAAAGGCTGAAAAGTGCCAGGTGGCCATGGCTGAGGTATCATATGTGGAACATGTAACATAAACCAGCTAATGCCAATGCAGATGGCCTATCCTGCCAGTCAGAGTAAGGGACATAACTGCTGGAAACTCTTACTAAAAAGGGGTGTGTTCCCCCAGATTCTGTTAAGGAGAGAGGATTGTGGTGAGATAAGGCCATATCTTATTGTTTTGGTCATGTTTTATGTCTTTGTATGTATAAAGTGCATCAGAGATGCCCATGGTGGCCAGTGTAAGTGCAAGGGATCATGGGTACAAGGAAAAGTCATGGACCCTAGAATAATTTTGTAACTCTTATTGCTGGGCAGAACATCTGTCAACTGCTAGGCAAGGACTACAGTTAATTAAATTATTTTAGAAGGAGAGAAAAGAATAATTAAGCCTATCTGGGAGGCCAGGTAGACCAATTTACTTGTGAAAAGGGTAGGACCTCATGAAGAGCTATGATGTCTGGACCCCTTTTGTTTTGAGAGGCCTACACTGACTTAATCTTGTTACCAGCTAAATGGGCTACCATTTATTTATTTTATTTTTTTAATTATTTATTTCTTCTAGGATTACAAATACCTTTGAGCCAAGGCTCTTTTACAAAGGTTCCACGTCAGAGACAGTACAATACAATGATACATAAGTGGGCATAGTTCAATAGGCAACAAGACAGGTGATAAAGCAAAACAAAACATCATATTTAACATACAGTTGCAAAACTTAATTATGGGTAGAGCTTGCCAAGGACAGTTGTCAATCAGGATATAGAAGAGGAAGAGTAGCAGGGAGGGGTGAACAGAGGGGGGATGGTAGTGAAAGGGGAGAGGCAGGAAGAGAGTGGAACAATGTGAGGCAAGGAGGTGTGGACTGCTTAGCTGAAATGGGAGATCCTGCTAGGTATGACAGTCGCAGTTGCTAGAGGCAGTGAGGTGGAGTAGGAGACTTGATTTAAAAGGTCCTAGCTTTGGTGTGGAGGAGATGTTGGTGTTAAGGTTATTCCACCAATAAGTAGCCCAGTAGGTGAAAGAGCTTTGTCACAAGGAGGTTCTGCAGTGAGGGATCTTCAGGCGATGGGAGTCAGAGCCTTTTGTGTGATAGGAGTTACTGCTGGAGCTGAGGACAGGTAGTACCCTGGGTGGAGCCAGGTCCATTGTGATATTTTTAGCCATTATACAGGTTTAATATTTTATGTGATTAGATAGTTGTAGCCATCCTGACTGTGTGTAGAGGTCACATGTGTGTTAGGCGGTTAGACCCAGTGACTAGACGACATGCTTTGTTGAGCATGGTAGAGATACGTCTAAGGGTCATGGTTGTGGCCACTCCATAAATAATGAGGCCATAGTCAGTGATGGAGAGAATCAAGCTTTGCACTGCAATACTCAGGGCAGTGGAAGTTAAGCAAGCCCTATATCTGTAGAGAAGGCCAATATGCATGTTGGCAGCTTTGGTGATATTGTCAATGTGGGACGTGTAGGACAAGTTACAGTCAAGAGTGATCCCTAAGTATTTGAAGGTTAGGACCTGTTCGATAGTTTTCACATGCTGGTTTGTTATGCTCAGTGGAGGAGACTTGTGTTTGTTGTGGAAGTTATGAAAGAGCATGGACTTGGTCTTTTTATAGTTGAGTATTAGTTTCTGTGAACTGAGCCATTTTTCAACAGAGGCGAAACTGAGTTGGAGATTGTTTTGCATGGAGTGCTATTCCTTGTGGGAGAAGAGAATATCTGCATCATCCACATAAAAAATAATTTGTTTGGGCAGGCTTTAAGGAGGTTATTCAGGAAAAGGGACAAAAGGAGTGGTTTCAGTATGGAGCTCTGGGGAACACCTGATCGGACTAGTAGAGTGCATGAGAGAGTACCTGCAATCTTCAATCATTGTGATCTGTTAGACAAGTAGCTTTGGAACCAGGCCGTTGAGTCAGGGGAGAGCCTGATATTTGAGAGTTGGTTTAGAAGCAGGTTTGTTGTGTACGGTATCAAAAGCCTTTGTTAAGTCGATGTATACAGGCCCGGTGAGGTGGCTGTTGTCAAGGGAATTGTGTATAGCAGCGGTAAACTCCATTAGGGCAGATGTGGTGCTATGCCATTTACTGAAGCCATGCTGCTGAGCACATAAGTTGTTGTGGCTGTTCAAGAAGTCGGTGAGTTGGATGGATACAATACGTTCGAGTGCTTTTGATAGGCGAGGTAGTATGGAGATTGGACGATGGTTCCCATGCTGAGTCTTGTCCCCAGTTTTGAAGATGGGGGTGATGATAGCATATTTCCATAAGTTAGGAAACTGGCTATGGCAGAGGGAGAGGTTAAGTATCTTGGTAAGTGGTCTGATTACTTCATCAAGTGTGAGGGACAGTAGTTTTAGGTCCAGAGAGTCACCACTGAACCTTGTGCTGGCAATTGCCTACCAACTGAGCCATGGTGTCAGTGTAGCTCAGATGGTAGCACATCCGCCTCTGGACCAGAAGGCTGTGGGTTCTCGTCCCACACCGAGATTGGACTTGCACCAAAAAATTGCTGGCATCTGAGTGCAGTATTAAGGGGTGCTGTACTGCTGGGGTGTGCTGTCCTTCGGATGAGACATTAAGCCGAGGACCCTTCTGCCCATCCTGTTGTTGTCGTGGTGGGTGTCCAGGTGGAAGTAAAAGAACCCAGGGCACTCTTCGCAAAGAGCAGGAAACATTCCCGGTGTCCTGGCCAACATTCCCCTTCCCAAAAACCGGTTCATGCAATTATCCAGGCTGTGTGTGGGTGATGACGTGTGATATGGCTGCCACCACACATTCAGTCACCTCACTACCAGTCCTTTTTTTCTGTCATATTCAGAACTACATAATTGTGTTTTGTTACAAAATATAAAAAACTGATTGGTTGTGTAACCATAGAAACAGAATGCTGTGACCAATGAAGGGTCATGGTTCTATCGGTGGAACCAAGCTTTTCTGGTTTCCAGGTCTTCTAGAAATTGGTCGCTCATCTGGAAGCATCTATTCAAATTTATTAAGTGGGATAGGTACCACCTCATGCAATTTCAGATTCTCTACAATCTCTATTATACACCAGTTAAATTGCATAAGATGGGTTGCCTTCCCACTGATTCTTGCTCCAGATGTGGTAAAGAGCAAGGCACACTACTTCATGTTTTGTGGACTTGTGAAGCAGTAATTCCCTTTTGGCATTCTATTAAATCTCATTTAGATCCTCTGTTGGGCCTGTCTGATACCTTTCTCCCTGAAATATGTATTTTGGGTGACTATGCTACCAACCTGATTGGCAATCAAAAACTGCACATGGCTTTGATTTTGGCTTGAGCAAAAAAAGTTATCATTCAGCACTGGCTGGATCAGTGCACACCTCAGGTCTTGTAATGGTACAAGGAGATCTTGTTTGCCTTGCAAGCTGAGCAACTTATTGCCAGCATGTCGGGTAAGCTGTCTACATATAAACATGTTTGGGAACCACCAAGTGTAATATTGACAGCATGATAGCAAGTTTTCATAGTCCTCGTTGCTTTGTGTTATCAGATGGGTGCATATCTGGTGGGCTAACTTGTATGTATTCTCTTGAGTTACTTTTCCCTTCAGTGGTGGGCTGGGTAGGTGATATGGGGATAAGGTGTGGGGGGGGTGTCATTGCTTGTTGTTGTTGTTTTGTTGTTGTTTGTTATTATATGGAAAATGTTTCTTCCTGGATTTGTTCAAGATCCTTTTCCAAGTCCTTGTACAGTACATACAAATTTCAGACTTGTTCTTGTAGTTCTTCGTCTGAAATCTTTCTCTAATAAAGTATACTTAATTTGATAAAAAAAAAAATGCTAGCCAATCGCAGTGCAAGCCAGTGTCCACTGGACCTGTATTTTGAGTAATCCCACAAAACAAGGAAGAAAGACTAACTGCGCCTTTATCCTTGTAGCTTTTTTTATTTGGGGACCCTGTCTGTCTGCTTAAGACAGCAGAGGCATTTTCTTCAAGGATTCTTCTGCACTACCAAGAAGCAAGATTTTCAACTGCTTTTGTAAAAACTTTGCACTTCAAACTTCATCAGCTAAGGACTTGAGGTAAACTTTAATCTCAGAGTTTTAAAGTGCAGGTTTTTATGCATATTTTCCATTTACTTTCAATGTCCTGTAGCCAATGCCTAAAATTATTTGTCTTTATGTTATTTTACTGCCTTTATTTATTTAACTAGTAAAGCTTTTGGCTTACTTTTAAAATAATTCTCCCCATTTCGTTTGTGTGAGTGTTGCCTTGTGAAGAGTTTTTCAAACTACACTATACCTATGTGACTGCTTTATGATCAAGCACTACCAAGATGAAGTACCACCATGGACTTCGTGATGAAAGGAGGGGAGGAAATATGAAGGGTCTCAGGAGGAGTCTGTGGTGGGTTGAACAGCTCTGCATTTCTGGAGAAAGACACACAATAAGGGTATAGAGGGCCCATCCCCTGACCCCACCCCCCCTTGTCTTAAGAGGGATTCACTTTGATACAAAGAATCCCACCCCACTGGAGTGGACTTGTGACAGAAGATCACTCTCCATGATAGAGGTAAAAAGTTCAGCAAAGGATCTGGCCTCAATCAGAAAAAATCATTTTACGTGAGCCACCATCTTGTTTTTTTTCCACTAATTGAAAAGCATGGAAAATACATAAACATGTAATTCTCAAATATCAAACACCAGAACCTAGCTAAATGGGCCCCATTTAGTTAGATTCTGATGTTTTTTTCTCACAAATAGAGCCAGAAATAATTTGTCTGGGCAACTAAAATCCCAGTTGCACAGCTTAGCAAGAGGACCGCTTCCCTCTGTATGAGAACACCAGGGAGCAGTAACCCCAGAGTTAGACTCAGACAGAAGGAAGATTCTGTAAAACCCAACAAGGAGACCGTAAAGCTGCAAAATAAATTACATAGGGCCAGATTAACAATAGGGCAGACTGAGCAGTTGTCCAAGGACCCTGAGTTTGAGGGCCCTCCAGAGTTTCCTTTTTTCCTGAGTTTTTACCTTTGAGCTTGTCACCTCAGCAGGGGGTATCTCCTTTGAAGTCAGGCAGCCCACTCTATTTCCTTAATTGTCCTCAATCATTTGTTTCATTTACATTTGCACACTGAAGTCTTACACTTCAGTGCTACCTCCAGAGACAGGTCCTGGCACCTGAAACCAATCCCAGGAATAGGATGGCACTTCAGACTTCATACCATCTGAATAAAGCCAGTCCTTCAACAGTTGAGCAGCACTTTCAACTCTGCCACAGCCAGGTGCTTGCTTCTTCTGTTTGTAAATATCTTATTAAGATATTTACACATGGAGGAAGCAATCCTCATTCTAGCAATCTTATCACTTCTCTTTTATTATAAGTAAAACAAAAGAGCAAGTGATAAGATATAAAATGGGTCTATGCACAGCTGCTGCCCCAGTCCTGCTGTGAGTGACCCACCATGACCTCTACATTCTGACTCCCGCCACTGCTCCAGCAACTCTAGCCTCCATCCTCTCGATTGAAGCAGTACTTGCCAGAGCCCAGTTTGCTAGTAGTCTCTGGCCCACCCACTACCTTCCTGCTAGCCTGCCCTGACCACACCAATCCACACAGTCAGACCAAGACTAGAGGACCACTGCTTTCGCCTGCTGGTTGCTGCCTGGAAAGGTAAGAGAGGCCCAGAGAGCATTGGGTACATTGCAATTTGGCTGTGGCTGACAAAGAACGAGTGCTCAGCTTCCTAATTTAGAATGCATTAAAATAAACTCTGTAAAATAGAAGATGCTCACCCAGTCTTGTCAGTCTATGTCTCAGATGCAGTCCATAGACCAACAAGACTGGATCAGCACCTACAATTTTACAGAGTTTGTTTTACCACTAGTCAGAGCCACTTGCTCCAGTTTTAAGGCAGAAAAATTAAAAAAGTTGTACAGCTACATTTAAAATGTTTAATTTGTCCAATTAACTAAGCTTTCTGACTTGGGACCATTTAAAAAAATGGTTTTAGCATCCAAACAACAAGCAATATGAAACTAGCATCAGTGTAGGCTTAGGCTGCATTAGAAAAAGTTTGTTTTTTTAATAGTAAGTCATTCATAGAGGGAGCATGCTCATAAAGATGGTACATATCAGCAGCCAGTAGAAATTGGAGACAGCATCTTGCTTGCTGCTTCCTAATTCCTAATTTTTACTAGGCAGGGTTGTTACCAGCAGAGCAAGTCATGTCTGCACTGATTGTTTTCTTTCCATGTGCAGGGTAAGGGTTCCTTGTTAATTGCCGCTGACTCCCATTGCTGCTGCTGCTATGCATTGTCTTTGTGAGCATGCTCTGTGAATGATTGACTCATTATTAAAATATTATTGTTAAAATAAAGTTTTTCTAATGCATTGCAGCCTATACAATGCAGCCAGTTTTGTTTTGCTTGCTGCGTCCTCATTTTGATTAGGCACGGTAAGACTCTCTCTTTTGCCTTGCTGCGTTAAATTAGAATAAAAAACCTGAAATCAAGAAAATGGTCCCTCCATGTTTTTTTTCAACCTGTAAAAAGAAAAGTACCTCGTCAAACAGCCCCACACCCCCATCTCCCACTCAGCACCTACCTCCTCACACTCCCAGTACATCCCCACACACTCTCACTCACCTGAACAGGTCCCAGATTCAAGACCCACTATCCGATCAAAGACACGTCTTGCTGCTGGAACAGATGACTATAATATGAGAAACTAAGGTAAATGCGGTTCAATGTATTTCAGTGGGGGTTTCAACTTTTAAGCATAACTTAGCCATTTTTTGAGATTTTGACCCTAAATTTTCCACATGGCCTTTTGGAGGCTCCACCTCAAGAACAATGGGACTGTTGTTACACAACTCCCATCCAAAAGGTGATTTTGCAGTTGCTTGGTGAATTTACTATTCTGGTGGGATTTGGAAATGTATTCTGCCCTCGTTCATGAGGTGGGGTCATAAGAAGGCTATGTTGAAAATGCGGGGTCAAAATATAAAAAAATGCCAAAGTTATGACCATTCATTGCAATTTTGCTACTTACACTTGTAACTTTGGAAATTTTAAATATTTTGACCACAGATTCTTAACATAGCTTTCTTATTACACCACCACATGTGTGTCACAGTTGACAGTTTTCAAATCCTGGCTAAAATGTGTTTTTGCACCTGTGGCATGGAATGGCATTGCAGTTGCCCAAAATTACTTTCTGGCAGGGATTCAAAAATCTTCTGCACTGAGTACATAAGTTGGGGTAATAAGATGGCTAGGCTGACAGTTTTGTGCCCTTCTACAGCTACATACATATCACATCTACAGAGGGATGGGATCGCAGGGTCCAAAGGACCCTGCATTCTCATAGTAAAATAAGGATACTATTATACTACCTCAAAAAGTAAGGAAATAAGTTTCAAAAATCTTTGTTAATGCTCGAATTAGGGTCAAAGTGACAAAAGTTGTGAAATGAGGTTTAGAGGTTCCAACAATAGGACCTCAGCCTCCTAACCAGGCAGGAGAGCAGGTGTGGGGTGTGTCTTGGGCTTCTCAAGCCTAAAGCTCATTCCATTCTCATACAGTTTACACATCTGACCTTATTAACAGATGGAATGGGGTGAGTGTTAATCTTGAGAGACCCAGGCACACTTCACACCTGCTCTCCTGCAAGCTTGGGAGTGTTAAGTTGAAACCCTTATGCCTCACTTTCCAACTTTTGTCACTTGACCCTAACTGGAGCATTAGCAAAGTTTTTGCAACATGTGTGTGTGTGTATATATATATATATATATATATATATATATATATATATATATATATATATATAAATGAAATAGGGGTGGACATATATCCAGTTTGATAAATGAATTTTTCTGAGTCACTGTATGTATAAATACATTTATACATACAGTGACCATTTACACATACAGTGCCGGACTACTTCCCAAAGCCCCAGCCTGGAAAAAAAAAAACAGCTTCACTCAAAGTCAGCACTTTAACCTCAGATACCAACTTCTGAGCAACAACACAGCCAACCAGCCCCCCTCCAACTTTTAGCAAATCACAGTTAATCACCTAAAGTGCTCCAAAACATATTTTTGTATTTCTTTATTTTTTTTAAATCTCCTCACATATAAACACTGCCCATCTATATCCACATATTCTCGAAACTACCTCCCATCCATATGCTGCAGCTGCTGACCTTCGGATGCCACTTGCTCCATTTACGTTTCTCCCTCATTTCACACATCTGTACCACAGTCCATCATTTTCTGTCTCCTTTAGCAAAGAAAAAAAAACCACTGAATCAGCATTTAAAACCATACAGTACCTCAATACATCCTACTCAGAAACGGTCACGAAAATGATAAAACCATGCCAGAGAACCACACGACTGCTTCTACGTCTGACTTGAGTAACAAACAAAATAAAATAAATATTTCAGCCTCCAACTCAGTCAGGCAAAAAAAACCGAATCAACTCAAACTCTGTACGGTTAGCCCCGACTCTCTCGAAATTACCTACTGCCTCCTTGCTAAGAAAAAAACAACTGCCATTTTAAAAATAATGATCAGCCCACCCGCATACAAATTCAGACCAATAAATGCCACGCTGAAAGCGTAGTCATACTCAGTCACTGCTTACTGCGCAACAATAAAAGGCATAGCACAAATAATCCCCTATATTTTATGAAAAAAAAAACACAAAAAAAGTTAAACAAACTAAATACTGCTAACACATACCCATATCCCTCTTGCATAAATGGAATATGCAATGGGGAACTCATTAAATAAATGATTTATCTGCACTTGAGCAGTTTGACCTCCGACACTACACTTGTGGCTTATGCTACTAGTGAAGTTACCTGAGGTCAAACTGTTCTTATGCACTTAAATCATTTAACTCATACCCACTGCATATTATATATATATATATATATATATACATACACACCATAGTTAGGGTTGAGTAGCACTTTTAAGGTTAAAGGGTCAATCTTTGCACCTTAATAACTTTGCCACCATTCTATGGATTTGCCTGAAATTTGGAATGCATGATTAAGATCCATACATCTTGGAGTTTGCCAACATTTGTACCAGTCAGATATACAGCTGCAGAGTTATTAAGTCAGATCTGCACACTCATTTACGGCTTCAGGTGAATTCTTTGCTCGTGCCTACAGGTCGCACGGTTTGCACGAGTGGTCCGAAAACTTCATGGAACGTGCGGCCGGGGTGCCAGGTGTGCCTTTCTAAGATTTCGTGAAAAATATTAAACGGTTCAAAAGTTATTCAGAAAACAAGTTCCCATTATAAGTCAATGGGAAAAGTTAACAAAAGGTTTGAAAGTGTCGCAAATGCAGTTTTTACTTTTGCTAATGGCCCTTTTACTTTCGCAAATCCGCCATTTTGTTTTCAGTTGGTGATCAGAAAAATGTTTGCCATTTAAATTTGGGACCCTCTAGCAAACTAATTCTTTTTGTATTCACCTAGTCAGAGTCTGAGGATGCTAGCCATGACTTTATTTTGGGGTGAAATACCCCAGAAATATGTTTTCTAAATTTCTGCAAAAAGTAGTGTTGCACATGTGACACTTTTGTGCTGTTTTATGAAAGCTTTCGCAAAGTTCAACAGTACTATTCCAGACTATGGCCAAAATGACAGGAGTTCTTTGTCACCCTGCTGCAAAAGAACTGTTTGGTCTTTTGGGCTGAAATTTGGAGGGGAGGCAGCTAACATCTCACAGATTTGCCATCCGGTGGCTTGGTGAAAAAATATTGCATATACCAAAACATAGCCAGGAAGCACATGATTCAGGTGACATTTCAATTTTATTTCTACGTCGTACGGTTCCTGAGATATAAGCAATTTAGTATTCCAACAGTTCATTTTCTGCTCCGAGGCCCATTGTTATGCATACATTCTTTGTGCACACTGTGTTTATCTATGCAGCTATTGGGGAAAAACAGGGTATGCACTTCTGTTAATGTTACTGTTACTGTTTCCACTTGCTTTTAAGTATCTGTTGGTGTTTCTGCTCCCGTGTGCACCACCGTGTCCGTTACCTTTTGCGTTCTCATTTGAGCTTGCGTTTGCATTACTGTTACCATCTGCGTTTCCCCTACTGTTTGTGTTTGCATTCAGTTTGCATCCCTGTGTGCATTGCCATTTGTGTTTATGGCACCCCTTTCATTTGCTTTACCGTTTATCTTTCGTTTTCCATCTTCGTTGCTGTTACTGTTACAATTTGCATTTGCAATTGCGTTACTGTGCCCAAGTGCATTACGGTTTGTGTTTCCATATGCGCTTGCATTTCCCTTTGCATTTCTGTTTCCTTTGCTGCTATTGTTGTTGTTACTATTATCATTTGCCTTCACAATTGTGGTACTGTGCCCGTGCTCGCATCACATGGTGGGAGCATGGGACCCGAAGGGCCCCACACTCCCGCCACTGCATTACTTTCAGTATTTCTCATCATTATCAAAAAGAAGGGAAATTAGAGGCAAAAAACTCTGTTTAATACATCAGTTGGGGTTCTTCCACAGAGATAAAAGTGAGGAAATTTGGTGTTAGGGATGAAACCCCCCTTGGACCCCTCCAGTCCACCCCCCCAATTAGCATCGGGGTGCAAGTTGGGGTTGTCAGTCCTAACTCTCACCCCATTGTCCTATTCCTCAGCTTCTTTACACATGTGATGGGGTGAGAAGTAGGCCGATGACCCCAATGCGCACCCTGATGCCAGTTGGTGGGGGTGGGCTGGAGGGGTCCAAGGGGGGTTTCAACTATAACACCAAATTTCCTCGCTTTTGTCACTGTGGAGAACCCTAACTGATAAATTAAACAGATTTTTTTTGCCTCTAATATATATATATATATATATATATATATATTGACAGATAGATATGTATATATTATGGGGGCACAGTCATGCCCCCGTAGTTAGGGTTGAGTAGACAGTTTAATGTTAAACCTCAAATTTTGCACTTCAATAACTTTGCAGCCAATCAATGGATTTTCACAAAAGATGGTATATGATGTCCTGTGGCATAGATCTCTTCATCCATTTATTCCACTGACAGGATAAAAAAGGAGCAGCTGCACCCCTAATGCAGAAACGCTGAACGTTTTCACATCACACTAACTCCTTCTCAAGGCTTTTTAATAAGCTAAGCTCAATGTTTTTTTCACCAACCCGATGTAGCCATGCTCACGTCTTTTTGGTTATATGAATTGCGTTGGTTCTGAGTATGCGTCCCTAGTAGCCACCTATTTGTTGTAGATCTCTTGATGTTGCAAGTTTTGTTCTGATCAGATGTATAGATTCTGATATCCAGATAGTGCAATAGCCTTAAAAGTCACCATTTTTTGCAGTTCTTTCCTCATCACCTTGCATCCAGACAGTGTGGACTTTTGGTGTGATATTCAATGGTAGAAACTGTTTGTGTAACATAACTGCCATGCTTTGCTTGGTGAAACAATATTAATCGGTTGCAAAGTTATTCAGTTTTTAAGTTCCAATTGTTTTCAATAGGAAGATCGTTGTCCTGAATAGATGGACAAAGTTCGACAAAGGATTGACCTAATGAAAAATGATACTGTTTCATGAGATCTGTTCCTTTTCCATGAGGAAAAAATCCTTTTTCTTAAGAAAAAAATCCTTTTTCACCAGCCACCAGCTTGTTTTATTTTCCACAAACTAAAATGTGTGGAAAATACATAAAAATGTCATTTTACAAATCAAACACCAGAATCTAGGAGTCACGTGATGCGCTCAGAGGAATAGCAGCTTGCTTAGGGGCTCTCCCCTCTCCATCGTTAAAATTGCGGTTCTTTTCGTATTTCCTACAGCTATTCCCAAGCAGAAGTACCATCGAAGGCTAGAGACTGTGCCTGACTGTTAAATTTATCCCATTTACCTGGCAGGATGGAAGAAGCGGGTCAAGAGCTTGAGGCTAAGCGTCCCGGACGTAGTTCTTAGCCAAGCGGCCACAAGACGAACTAACACCATCTAGAGTGTACTGGCAGAGCTATCTACAATAAAAGAGGCACTATTTAAATTAATCAAGAAATTGCTGATTTCAAACCTGCCCTGACCCAGCTGGCTGCGGGTAACAGGCATGAAGCCAGGATCTCTTCGGCTGGAGCGGGCTCTGAAAAAAGCGGCCCAGCTATGGTCGAATGCAGAGGGCAATATCCAAATTAGAAGATCGTCTAGGCGATTGGGAGAAATCGGCTCAACAATCTCGTTTTGCTGGGGCTAGGAGGAGATGAGGGCCCAATACAATCCTTTTCTCCAAAAGTTCTTAAAGAAAGCGGTAGGGCCTTCACCTAACGTGGCCTGAATAAGTCATGAGAGAGGCCACCGAGCATTAAGGGCTAAACCATCTGCAACAGATCCTCCAAGGCCTGTAATCTTCAAGCTCCTTAACTATTTAGATTGGGAGCATATTTTGAAGGAGGTAAGAAGCTGTCCGCTATACTGTGGGAGGGCAAGAAAATCCGAGTGGTCCCTGATTTGACACTGAAGGTCCGAATGGCCCGATCCTGTTTTCGCCCTATCACGACCAAGCTCTGGGCTGCTGGGGTTAAACATCGTATGCTCTACCCTGCCAGACTTGAAGTGAACTTGAAGGATGGAATCAAGCGTTTTGAGTCAGCAGAAGAGGCTCTAAAGGCACTCAAGAGTTATTTACCAGATCTATTCTCTAAAGGATGAAGAAGAATGGGCTTGTGGTTCCAGTCCAATGTTGCAAAGAGAAACTGTTTTGTTTTGTAGTCTATTGAGTTTGCATGGGACAATAAATGGACTTTGTTGGAGACTCTGTGGAGTTTTCCACTTCCCCCCTGCAGTTAAATCCCTTTCCCTTTTCTTATATCTTATATGTTCCCAGTTAGGAGGCTCGATAGGGGGACGTTTTAAAGGCTGGGTTTGTGTAATTTTAAAGAGCCTCCTCGAGGGAAAGTGGGTACTCCGGAGCTATTCTGATTATGGACACTAGAGGGACCCAGACAACCAATAAAGGACAGAGATGCTGACAGTGCGATCGGTCCAGGTTGTGGATCCAATTTAAAGATGTTATTTTTCCCATCGTTGTCATTTGATATAAAAAGTTCTGATTTGTAGTTAATTTAAGGCAGATAGCCCAATGTTAATTTCAACCATAGAAGTTCCGGGCAAAGGGATGGGATTCACACTGTTTATTGTTAGATGTCAGACTGGTCCTATCGCCTAGTTCAAGCTGGAATTTATGTTTATTTATTTATGCTCTATTTTCTGGACTGGGCTTTGAGGCTTTGGGGCTTATGGTAATGTTGTAATGTTATTTAATTAAATAGCTCCCATTTTTCACAGCTGACAGGGGGATAAAGTGAATGTGGGTTCATCTTTAAAATATTCTACATGGATTTTGCCTTCCTTTGACCTCTCACCGGCCCTCAAGTTAGGTTGGTCTCATGGCCATGACTTGGCCTGATTTAATTCTAAGTTAGGCTAGGGAGGGGGAGTAGTTATCCTAGAAAGTATGGCTGGAGTGACATGTAGTAGCTTTCCTTTTTAAGGGTTTGCAAGGCTATTTAGCTATCTCGGGTATGGCGTTTCTTTTGGATGGGGCCACGCCTTCAGGCATGCCATGGGCCAGTGGATTGGAGTCGAGCCTTGGGCGGTGTTTGAGTACATAGGGGTTTGGGTGCAGGGGAGTTTTAATGAATGGGAGCCTCTTTTGTGGGGTTTATTATTTTGGGGTTACGGGGAGGGTTTGCAGCTTTCAGTTGGAGCTATATTTGGTATAGAGCTGCCATATGGCTAGCAACCTGAACATTATATCCTGGAATATAAAAGGGGGAAGAGACAATAAAAAAAAGTATATTATCTTAAACCATCTTGCACAATTCATCCCCTCAATAGTTTTCCTCCAGGAAACCCACATGCTCCCGGATCAGCTCCACTATTTTGAGAAAAAATGGGTAGGCTCGGTATTTGGGGCTGGGTTTTCCCCAAGTAAATGAGGGGTTGCCGTCTTAGTGGCTAAAGAAATTCCTTTTCTCCAGTTGAGGTTATCTCCATCCCGAAGGCAGGTATGTTATTGTTGTAGGGAAGCTGGGGGGTGCTAGTCTAGTACTGGGATCTATTTATGGTCCCAATCAAGAATTATCTTCTTTCTTTACTCAACTGGCTATGGTTCTAGCCCCCCTTTTGGATATGCCCTTAATTCTGGGAGGTGACTGGAATTTGGTGCAGTCCAACCGTTTGGACCGTTCGTGGTGTAGAGCCGTACATCAGTCTCCATCCTAAAAGGCGCTGTTGGAACTTACCTCTTCTTTAGGTCTTGTGGATCCCTGGAGAGTGAGTCATCCCACTACCAGGGACTTCACCTTCTATTCTCCCATTCATAAAAGTTATTCTCGGATTGACTTTTTCTTGGTCAGTCAACAGATTTTGTCTTTTGTGGAGGAAGTTACCATCTCAACCCGAATAATCTCAGACCACTCTCCCATTAGATTCCAGTGTTTGCCACTATACACTCCTCTAAGATCCTATTCCTGGTCATTGAACAACGTTTTGCTCAGGGATCCCCAGCTGGTAGGTCATCTTCAAACATTTCTATCCTATTCTATTGCATCCAATTGGGGGTCAATTAGTGCATTTGACCAGACATGGTCGGCTCTGAAATCTGTTTGGAGGGGGGAATTGGTTAGGTTGGCATCAATTCGTAAATCGAAAAATAAGCTTTTACTAACTAATTGCCTGAACAAAATTAAGGTCCTGGATGATATGGGGGAGGGCTCAAGGTCCTCTGACCAGGAACAAGAGCTTGCTACTCACAGGGCTTGGTATGTACGTACATTGTAGGAGGGGGTAGAGAATTTGGCTTCCAGACTGAAGGCTTCCTACACAGGACAGGGCAGCAAGGCGGGCAAACTATTAGCCTGGCAGTTGAAACAATGGGCTCCGGCCAAGTGGGTGGCCACATTAAGGCATCCGCAGATGAACGACCCAATTTCAGATCCTAAGAATATATTAGATATTTTTTTAGACTTTTACAAAAACTTATATTCCAGCATTCCGCCTTCCTCGGAGAATGTAAGTAAGAGGAAAGAATTTTTAGCAAATATTTCCTTTCCCCAAATATCTGAGGAATTCAGGCAGATGCTGGGAGCTCCTATTTCACAGGAAGAGATTTCTAGGACCATTGACTCATTAAAGTTAGACAAGGCTCCTGGGCCAGACGGGTTTACAGCCCTTTTTTATAAAACGTTTAAGGATTGTCTGGTGCCCTTGTTGCAACAACTTTACCTGTTTTGGTATGAGCAGGGGATTAGGGACCTGTCTCTCTTTGAGGCGAGGATAATTTTGCTACCCAAACCAGAGAAGCCAGCAGATCTTGTAGGTAATTATAGACCAATTTCCTTGTTAAACATCGATGTTAAAATCTACGCCAAGATTTTGGCTACTAGGATGAAGGCTTCCTGGCTTGGATTACTGAGCCCAGAGCAGGCAGGATTTGTGGCTGGTCGTTCGTCTGCGGACCATTTTAGAAAGTTATTTTATTTAATTTCTGCGTCTACGAGTCCAGAATCAGAAGCATCCTGGTATCACTAAACGCAGAAAAGGCATTTGATAGGGGTGGGGATTTTATGTTTGAAGTATTAGCTAAATTTGGTATCCGGGAAAATTTTGGACTATATTCGGGTTCTCTATTCGTGTCCATCAGCTAGGATTCAGTGCAACAACCTTATTTCGGCTGCCTTTCCTTTGTTGCGGGTTACGCGCCAGGGCTGTCCTTTATCTCCGTATTTATTTAATTTATATATAGAACCCTGAATAAGGGCTATCAAGAAGGATACTCAAGTCCAAGGTGTTTTTATAGGGGAGTCCGAATACAAGCTATCTGCTTTCGCTGATGATCTGTTGCTGCATGTTCGGAACAGTAGAAGTTTGCTTCCACACCTGTTACAAATAATTTCTTGTTTCAGTGCCTTTTCGGGCTACAGGTTAAACAAGAGCAAAACCACGGTATACCCGCTATCTTTTCATTTACAACGAAGCTGGTGTTCTTCCCTGGGTCTACAATGGCAGCCCAAATCGCTGTCCTATTTAGGTATTCGGATTTCTAAGGATCTGAACAGTCTGGCAAGCCTTAATTTTAAACCTCTGTTTAAGTCTAGTAAAGAAGACTTGGGAAGGTGGACCAAACTTCCTTTGACTTTTTGGGGGAGAACCAATACAATCAAAATGATGATTTTGCCAAGAATTTGTTACCCCCTTCTTAACCTTAACGTGTACCTCCCCAAGTCTTTTTTCAAACCACTTTACAAGTCCTGTTCAGACTTTCTATGGAAAGGGAAACCCCCTCGTAGGTCTTACTCGAAACTTATCTCCCAACGGAAAGCAGGAGGTTTGCAGCTATCGGATTTTTACTCTTACTATATAGCCATTCATGCGATGAGACTGGCTCAATGGACGATGGATTCAGAATCTACCTCTACTGGGTATATTTTGGATCTATCGATTGCCCAGAGTGTTAATTTAGATCTGGAATCTTTTTTATACACTCCTTGGGCTAAGATTCCCTTTAAAGTAAGGAATACACCATTGGGTTGGGACATCAAGGCTCTGTATCAGCTTTACTCAGTGTTGCATATCTCCTATGTGGGAGATCTAACACAACCCTTCTAAGGAATCCCAACCTATTGATTGGAAACCGACCCATAAAGAGGTGTATAGGTAACTTCCTCCTCAAACCTAGAGTAGAGGACTTTGTGACACGATTCAGTTACTTCATTTTCTGTTTTGGCGGAGAAATCGGTCAAACCATGTGATCAGTTGAGACTGCACCAGATCCGGAGTAGCATTTGTTCTTTTCTGTTGGGTAATAAGGGGTGTAAGGAGGCTGGGTCATTTTTGAGGCAGTTGAGAGATCTGGCACTGTCCGGAAACTCGGTCTCAAAAATATATAAGCTAATCTTATCAAGGACGGTATCCAAGACCACTTTAGTTCCCCGGTATTGGGAAACGAATCTATCTTTGGGCTGGACAGAAGCGATTTGGGAAAGAGTTTGGACAGATATATATATGCATATATCAAACAAGATAGAATGAGAGGCATTCAGTTCAACATATTGCACAACCTTTACCTCTCTCGGCTAAACTTTCTCAGATATCACGGATCAGCTCCCGGAGTGTAAGATTGTGGTCACTCCTTGGCTACCATTTACCATAAGCTCTGGGATTGTCCCAAGGTGGTTAAGCTGTGGGAATTGGTAAGGCAATGGATAAGCCCTTATTGTGATATTTCAGCCTTCTTTAATCCTGAAGTCTGCATACTGGGAAGGTTTACTCAAATTCCACTAGTATCTCAAAAATGTCAAATGGCAATGGTTGCCTCAGTGACAAAGTTGCTGATCCTTCGGCATTGGTAGAGTGGCACGGTTCCTTCCTTTAAAGAATGGTGGGATGAGTTTTTGAATGCTCTGAATGCGGAAAGGTCCGTAACTATCTTCTATAAGTCACTAGGGAAGTGCCAGGGTTGCTGGGGTAACCTTTTCCAGGGTTTGAATGATAGATACGGCTACTAGAAGGGGTTAGGACTTTAGCCCCTTCAGATATTTTGTTATATATCCCCTTCTCTCTTTATTGCCAAATCTAGACCGAGTATAGACTTTTGATTTTCTTCCCTTCTCGATCTCTTTCTACCTTTTATGAATTATTTATCAGCTTAGTTTGGATAGGTCCAAATTTTAACTGTTTTACCAAGACTGATTGCTAATAACCAATATGGAAAGCTGCAGGGGGAAGAGGGAGAAGGTGTTTTTTTCTTTTTCTCCTTGCCACTCACCTTGTTGTGATTTAATATGACCTATTATGTAAAAGTTTCTTGTTATTGGTGGGGGGTGTATTTGGTTATTGTATGTTTGTGTTTGTTATAAAATAAAGTTATTTGCAAAAAAAAAACACCAGAATCTAGCTAAACAAGCCCCATTTAGCTAGATTCTTGTTGTTATTTTTCTCAATTAGGGTCAGAAATACTTTTTTCTGGGCACCAGACATCCCAGGTGCCCAGCTTAGCAAGAGGAGCACTCCTCAATCCCCAGCCACTGTCCCTCTAATATATTTCCTGGTGTCTAGTGGCACCCTCCCACCCTCGTTCGCCATCCCCTAGTCCCTGGTTTATTTGTTTTGTGTGATTTAATTTAATTTCTTTAAATGAAATAACATACAATATGCCCAAAGGCATGGCATTTGAAAGGGGCATAGTACCACCACTGCCCTGTTTGAGTACACTGACTACATACGTAAGTAATTGGATCATGGACATCTCGTGGGGGCAATCTACATTGACCTCACAAAGGCATTCAACACTGTTAATAACACCCTATTATTTAAGTCCCTTCCCACCCCTGGGCTCTCCCAGGATGTCACAGCTTGATTTAAAAGCTACCATGATGACAGAACCCAAAGAGTAAAAATACACGATACTGTCTCTGTCAGACACCCTATATGCTCTGGAGTACCCCAAGGATCAATCCTGAGTCCTCTCCTATTTAACCTCTTCCTTAGCACCCATCCCCAAGTCTGCCCACAAACCTGTTCCTATATGCTGATGACACTATGCTTTTCACCAGCCAGCCTAGTCCTTCAACCCTCACCAGCAGCCTTCAGCATAGTTTTACTGCAGTTTTAGGCCTGGTTCACCAATCATAAACTAATCCTGAACTATAAAAAAATACCAAAGTGATGCTCTTTGCTAGTCCACACAATAGGTACAAAATAGGTACAAAAATACCAAATTATTTATCATGAACAATCTTAGCTCACCTCTCGAATAAGTACATCATTTTAAATATCTAGGCATAACCCTTAACAGTAACTTAACTTTTAATGAACATGTAAATATTATATCCAGAGCTGTCAGCATCAGATTAGAGCTTCTACATAGACACAGATACAACATGTCCCATGAAGCCCACTGTCTGGCCATCACTAGTTCCATCCTTTCAATTATCTACTTTGGGCTTATAATCTATGGTTCTACCAACACCACACTCCAAATACTAAGTGTTGCTCTTAACAAAGCATACTGTCTAGTCACTGGGGCCCACCTACACACTTCAGTGAACTGGTTGAACTTCCAAGAAAGGATTTCCTATCAAACCTGTCTGTTTGCAAAGAACATTAGTCTTGGACTGGCCCTTCCCTTGCTACTGCAGTTCCTAAATACAGTAGGTCACAAAACCACCACAAAACCACCACCACACTGGGGAGGGTCGGGCTGGATGGTGCAAGGTGGGCTTTCAACCCTAACACCACATTTCCTCACTTTTGTCACTGTGGAACAACCCTAACTGATGCATTAAATGGGGTTTTTTGCCATGAATATATACATACATATCTATCTATCTCTCTCTCTCTCTATATATATATATATATATATATATATATACACATACACAGTATAATGGCAAAAAAAAGAATGTAGAAATTTTGTTTGCCAAGACACATTATCTGACTGTGCATTAAATATCTATAAGTGCATTGTCTGGAGTCATATCTCATTTTTAGCTTTTTTTTTGTAAACATATGTTTATTTTGTCAGCTTTTCATATAGTTACTTACAATAAAGGTTACCTGTATGTACATTCACACTGCTGATATTTCATTTCACATACTTATATCCATGTCAAATGGTAGTTTACCAGTTTGTGTCTCACTCCTGGCCACCCCCTTATAGTTCGGCATCTGTGGAGTCTAGATGGAAAGAGGCATGCAAAGCTCAAAAAATAGCTGTATACATGGGGTGGTGAGAATACTCTTATTGAATGGAAAAAAACCTCCAGACCATAAATAAAGGGGGAGTGTACTGTTGGAGAGGAGCAACCCAGCCCTGAGCAGCAGTTCCCACTAACAGGAAATAATTTATGGGTTTTGGATTTTTATTGTTATTTGGCCCAATGGCCTATATTGTGTTTTGCAGCTGATATGGTTCAGGTTCACAGCCAAGATATAGCTAGAGATGAGAATTATTCATGGAAAAAAGGTGATATCTTTATTCATGGCATAAAGGAGTCAGCTAGTCCATCTTGATGAGCACAGCTCCTCCTTGTTGTTGAGGGTGTGTGTTATCTTCTCCATTTGATAAATTTTGTTAGCTGTGTATTGCAACAGACTGAATTCTGGGGGAAGGGGGATCAGGATAAGCCAGAAACTGGTTATATTTTTTTTAGGCCACGGCTACTAGGCTGCCCACTAGGTAGTGAGAATTAGGGTCTCATAGACCTCTGGGGCACTAGAGCTGAAGGATCATCTCTGCTGTGATCTGGACCTGCTTGTTGTAAATTTTTCCCAGCTCTGGTTTCATATCTTGGGAGAAAGGGAACAGATTTGAGCATGCCCACATTATGTGGGTGAGATGGGCTTTGGGCTCCCCACAGTGCCTCCAACAGGAAGCATCCTGTGCTGCTATGTAGTATACTGTGACTACCAGAGTCCTGAGGTATCCTATTAAGTGCTTCCAAGCATAGGCCCTCCATTGATGGGAACTTCAAAAAAATGTTTATTGCCTTATTGCACCTTGTAAAACAAGATGCACAAAATAGGGGATTTGATACCTTTTATTGGACCAACAGAGATTTACATGGTATCCCTATGCTTTTGAACATACATAGTTTTCCTCAGAAGGAAATTCTTTCTGAGGAATAACTGTGTAGGTTCAAAAGCTTAAGGATATTCTGTAAATCTCTGTTGGTCAAAAAAAGGTATCAAATCACTAATTTTTGTTGGTGTTTCTCAGATATTGTCCAAACAATAAGGATACCACCACATACCTGTCATTTAGAAGGATAGTGGATCTGGTCAGATATCAATGCTGTCTGACTGAGGATCCATCCCCTCCAGATCCAGATTGGATCCCACGTTATCCAGCATCTGATCCCAAGGTCTGGAATTGGATCCCTGGATCCAATGTTGGATAATGTGGTATCTGACCTGGGATCAGACCTTCAAATTTGGCTGGATCCCAGGTCAGATCCCACTTGGATAGTGCTGCTATTTGATGGATCACAGTTGGATCCACAGAGGCACCATCTGAGCAACACTAATTTTTGTTAATGTTGGTGGGAGTTTGTAATTTTTGAGGAGCGTTGACATGCCCTATGCCACTCTTGATCTGGGATAGCCCTATCTAGTTTCTTCTCCCAGTTCATAATTGTTTCCAAAGGGGTGAAGCCTATGGAGTCTGTTACTAACCTATTGGAATGAGAGATCTTATCATATGTAGAGCTTGACTGCAGGAAATATATACAGTACTGGAATATGGGGGATGAGTGCCTTGTATGTGGGCACTCAGTGGTAGTGTTCTGATGAAGTGCTGTAGTTCTAAGGATCTATAGGAGTCAGACGGATGGAGCCTGAAACTTCCTTGCAGTTCAGAAAGGGAATTTCAGAGTGACTCCAGCCATCAGCTGGTAGATGTATTGTAGAGCATAGTGTTTCCAGTTCTGAAATGCTGGATCCATCCAAGTGAGAGGGAAGTGTTCTAACGATGTGATTGGGGAGACAAGGGAGAGAAAAGGAGTCAATAGGAGGCTCCTTTTAATTGTATATTTTAGATTGACTTGTCTACAAAGCCATAGGATAAGAGGTGGAAGTTCTGTGTTGGGAATGACTTGGTAATGCATGGCTTTAACGAATGCCTGGTTGTGGAAAATCTCTTATTCCAGTCTCAGCCATACGGTTGAAGTTCTCCCCAAGTAGTGATTTAGTATGTATCTCAGGTGAGATGCCCAGTAATAAAGCATAAGGTTGAGGAGTGTGAGGCCCCCCCTCTGGAAAGTAAGAGGGTCTATAGTTTGAGTCACTGTCTCTGGTCAGCACATATGAAGAGTAACATTTCCTTATTCCAATGCTGTAAGGTGGAGAAACTGAGGTAAAGAGAGATATTTTTTAATAAATAAAAGGCTTGTGGTAGTTACCATGTGGACCACTTTAATACATCATGTTAGGCTTAGAGGAAGAGTGTTCCAGTTTGCCAGTTCCTGTGACAGTTGAGCTATGAAAAGCAGGTAGTTTTCAGTATGTGCTTCTTCTGGTTGCTTAGTTATTTATACCCCTAGGTATCTTAATTTTTCCATATCCCAGTGGAAAATGAAGTCCTCCTTCATGCACTATGATGAGGAAAAATTAAAGCAGAGGGATTCTGTTTTTGTGGTGTCAGGCTTGTACCCTCAGACCGTACCATAGTCATGAAGAAGTGAGAAGACCACAAAGAGTGATTCCTCTGACTCATCAAGATACAGTAGGACATAATCTGTATACAATACTATCCAGTGCACCTCACCTCTAACATCAATCCTCTGCACCATCATTGCCTCTCTGATGGCCTGTGCCAAAGGCTGAATGTACAGGGTGAAAAGTAACGGAGACAGGAGACATCCCTGTCTTGTGTCCTAAGTGGGAAATCTGCAGTGTGATAGCCATTGAATTTAACACAAGTCCAAGGTGGATTATAAATACTTTGGAAGAGGCTGATGAAGGGGGACCAAGGAATCCCAGCCATCCCAACACAGCAAACAGGAATGGCAAGGATACCTAGTTAAATACCTTCCCCGCATCAAGGCTGAGCAAGATGGATGGTTCAGCCAGCAGCTGGATCTTGTGCACTACATGCAGAGTGCACCTCATATTTTCCATCACAGTACATGAGTGTACAAATCCCATTTTTTCTAATGTAATTAACTGTGGGAGCAGGCGAGCTAATCATCATGCTAACAGAGCTGTGTAGCATTTACAGTCAGCGTTAAGCACTGAAATTGGTTTGTATGAAGGACATAACTCAAGGTTCTTACTCAGTTTAGGGATCACTGAAATTGCCATGACCATGAGGGAGGAGGAATCTTCTTAGCCAGAATGGCATTCATTGCCAGTAGAAGCATTGGTGTCACCTGTGGTCTGATGGTCTTATAGGAATTCTGAACATCACCCATCAAGTCCTGGATTTTTCATGGTTTTTGCATCTCTAATGATGGATTCCAGCTCTTCCACATAACTAGAGCCAAAAGCTGAGTGCCCTGGTCAGAGGAAAAAGTCAATAGTGTTAGTGGGTCCAGGAATGCATTTATCTCTTCTCAGAGGCCTCTTGTTCCCGAGTGCACAGTTGCTGATAATAGGAGGAAAATGCTCTTGTGATGTCATGAAGTTTTGTTTGTCTCCAGTACTGGAATTCCAGATTGACTGGATGGCTGCTAGTCATCTCTGCTTATGCAATTGGTTTGTCAGCAGTCGGTCCCTCTAGGTTCTACCTCATAGAAATGTTGCCTTAGAAAGGTTAGGGCTATTTCTGTTTGCCAAAGACACAAGGCTTCAAGTTCCACCTTGACTTGCTTCAGCTGGGGTAAAACAGAAATATCCCTCAGCTGTTGTGCCTGTTGTAGAAAATGCATTCTTATCAAGTATGCTCTGAAATGCTTTGTGGGTCTTTTTCTGATCTCAGGTATACTGAATAATTTGGTCTCTCAGGACCACTTTCAGGGTGTTACATCAGATAGGGTGAGAAACCAAATTTAGGGGGTTGTCTTGAACATAGTCTATGATTTTCTCTTGCACAAAGTTCCAGAATTCATGGGGATTCTAGGTGATGTGAGTTAAACCACCATCTTGTTTTGTGTCTCTGTGGGCCTGGATTCCTGTAGAAGATTACTGGAGCATGATCAGTGTGCGATATGGCATCTATTTTGCACCCAATCAAATTGTTAAGGTTCTCGACCTGGGTGTAACATTGGTCAGTGTGAGAGTAAGTTTCAGAATACTGGAATAGTGTGTGTATCCACCTACTTCATAGGTTTGTGCAGTTGCTAGAGATCCACCCATTCCATCTTTCACACAAATCTCTTGAAAAATCTGTTTGAGGCTGGCTGGGCTAGAGGGAAGTGTTAGCATTGTAGAGTCACAACTAAGGTCCATAGCAATGTTAATTTCCCCTGTTAACATCAGCACTTCAGATGTTTGTAAGATGATATGCTCAAGTAGCTTTCTTATTGTAGGGGGGGTGTTTGTTCCGGGGGGGTATATTTGCCAAGGTAACCTCAGTGCCATGTTGCTGATGCCAGGGAAGTCTTTTCCAAGGACTTGGGTCTCAGTAAATCTCAACCAGGCCGAGCATTTCCAGGGATCAGTCAAAGATGGACCTGAGATTGACAAAAAATGTAAATAGGCAGAGCACTTGTAAAAAAACAAGGTATATGGAAAATTATAGACATGCTGACTGCAGTGCCAATATTTAGTATAAACTAATCACAGCTAGCAACTTTATCATGTTTACTCATCTTTCCTGTAGCAAAAAATAGTAGTTCACATTTTGAACTTTTGTATGTTCCTATTTTCCTCAGCTTGTGGCAACTAAAAAGTAGTGGTTCACCTTTGACCCCTTAAAACTTTCTACTTGCCTTCATCTTTCAGCCTATGACATCATTAGCTGCCATAAAATTGCCACTTATGTCTTAACCCATACCAATTTGGGTCCGTACCACTTTTTAGATGGCCCAAGAGTATAAAATCCCAGATTTCTGGCAAGCTAAAAGGTCAGTCTGAACAGGACCTTGGAAGATGGCTGCCAGAACTACTCTTAATAAGCATGAGCTACAGGTTGCTGACAGGATACAGAGTGGTAAGAAATTGTGATAAGCTATTTGCTTCTACCACTGACACTCTCACATACAAAACAGAATAGTTATAGGCTGCAGGCAAGGAAGGACTACTCATTTGGGAATAGCTTCTTATAGTAATGTGTGCAAGCATTGTGGCCTAGATTAGTTTAGAACACTTACGCTAAGTTAGGAATCACTCTTTATAAAAAGAACATTCTTTTAATATGTGAACATGTAATGTGCATATATGTATCTTACTTGGGATAGGTTGTTCTGGTATCCCAGATTTAAAAGTCTGTGTCATTGAACAGAAATGGCTGCCAGCCATAAGATGTACTTATCTGCTTATTGCTGGGTAAAGAAAATAATTTTTGTCATGACATTCCTGATGAATCTTTCTAATATGAGATTATGAACATGTAAGTCTCCTAGTCCATTCATATGACTATACAAAGAAATAATAAAAGCCACTTGAATTATGCCAGTATGCCCCCAGATCTGTTCTATAAATATAACAATATAATACTCATATTGTGTCATACAAATCCTGGCACTGGACCTGGTGCTGGTACAGGTTCTGCTACTCGATCTGGTTCTGATTCTGGCTCCAGTGACATTGTCAACCATTAACTATAATTAGATGGACTTCTGGCTTAGCCCATGATTTTTGAATCTGAAAGGGTGTGTGCCTGGGAATAATGATGGTAACTCCTTGACAGCGGAGCCCTATATAGGAGGAGGAGATTACTGTTGGGAATCAAAATTTGCTAAATGTGTTGTGTTTGGGGACAGAGACACATGTTTCTTACAAATAGATTAGATCAGGTTTAGCTTTTTTTTAATCTGGGTGATGCCCCTCAGCTTCTTCATCGTTTAGCAAGACTGTTTACATTTAAGAAGTAAAGCTGAAAATGAGTTGTGACTATTTTTACTTATCTCATTCGCTCACTGACTAACCTTGCCTGCCTGTAAAACAGAGGAGGAGGGGTATCAAACGTATGTGCAGGGGGCACCAACTGGGCACTACCCTGCTAACTCTAGAAACTTGTGTACTTCCATGCTAGGGACCCATGAGTTATGGCTCCTGTGTGGCAGGGTTAAGTAACCCTCCAAAAGGTGTAACCTCCCTAGAAGGGCCTCCAGTCAATAACAACCATCTTACGGTGGGTGTGTGTGTGATGCCTATGCCATAACTCCATTCTGGTCCTAGGGAAATACTTGGGATAGTCATAGGGAAGGAAGGAAGGAATGCTCTAATCTTCTGAAGGGTCATACACATATGAGTAGTCTTGCATAACAACATGAAGATCAGGGTAGAGACATGGGAGTGTATTGTGTTGAGTGTATATAGGATTGTCTTTGTTCCCACTAAGGATGGGCATTGTCTCTCTGCAAGGGAGGGGCAAAAGGATCATCAGTGGTTGCACCCATGTCATGGGGGGCAGTCCTTAACTGTTTCTCTGGTGGGACCACTATGGGGCAAATTATGACTGCATTAGGTAGTGGTTGCCTCAATCTGCTTCTGGCTCAGAGGGGTTCTCTTAAAACCTGCAAGGACCCTGTGGGGCATGGAGTTGATGCCCCATCTGCAAGATGGGCCAGGGACAGCTAGTGTTCTGTTTGCACCTCTATTAACCCCTTTAAGGCATAGCCTCTGGAGGGTCTCATTTTCCCCAGCTGATAGACTGGTCTCAGAGATCCCCTACATGGGGAGAGAGGTAGTCATGATGCTCAGTCTGGTATAATACTGATGCCCTGGGCATGTCCCCTCAATTACTTCTCAGTAAGGCTGCTTTAGGAAGTGCTTAGCAGTTAAGTCCTGCAGGTAGTATACCATGCTCAGTCTGCATGCCTCCATCCCCCAGCTAAGACACTATTTCAGTTATTACACAGCGGGGTGGCAAAGTGATGCATAGACATTTAGGGGACATACAATGCTGTTGTAAATAGACAAAGCATTAACGGTTCCATTAAACGTCAGTACAGCCTCAACTGCCTGAGTTTAAGGATCACCATATAGCACTGTCTTATTTATCCCCAGCATTTTACAACTATGGACACTGAGTGTTTAATATATGAAATGTAGAAAATTGTATTTTACTAGAGCAGAGGGAACCACCCAGAATTTACTTGTCAGACAGTCAGAGGGTGTGCAGTTTGGGTTAGCATATGGGAAAAGAGAAACTGTTTAACCAGGAAGGGCACACTACAGCAGAAACTTGTTTCCAGGTGCAACCTGGGAGCACAAGGAAGTTATGTGACTTGTTCAGGGTCATACAGTATTGAAGTTGGGGGGGGGTGATGGGACTAAAACCCAGGTCTTCTGGTTTGCAGCTCAGTACCATTAACCACTACACTATATTGCCTCCTTAGCATAGAAGCATTATATTAGCTTATAACCAAAGTACTGTGCATATTAGCTTTTACAAGACCCCCCACACAGCCTGTCACCATTGGTTCTCCGTTTGACTGCCCCACTAGTGTTGTGAGCTTCAGATCCTGTTAAATTTTTCTTCTCTTGGACCTCTCCCATGCCCAACAGGACTTGGTCCATCCTGAGCCCCCACCCACCAACATGTCCTGCATCTCCCACCCGGGCACCTCCCACAACCCCTCTGAGCTCCTAGTCAGAGCCCCAGCTAACCTGCTGTTGCTGCTTTTTTGCTGGTCTGGTCCTAACTTGAAGCTGTTCCCTAAGTAGCTTTAGCAGAAGATCTGGAGCTTGTGCGGTTGTTGTGTCTCTCATCCATGCAGGACTTCCATATAGGCTGCTATACACAGACCCCTCTTTACTGGAGCTGCTGTAATAATATGAGACTGGATCATGATTTTTCCTTGATGCTGCTCAACCCAGTCATGCACACAAGGCCATGGCTCACATAGCTACTCCATGTGTTGGCTACCAGAGTGATGCCTGCTTCATGTTAGCCACATCCAGACTGTGATTAGAAGGCATAAGATGGAGGGAGCATTTCTGAACTCCTCACAACCTTTTCCCCTGTGGTGGTGGGTAAAATTGCTTCTAGGGGGTGCAAGCAGGAGTGGAGGAAGTAGACAGTGGGGCCAGAACTCCCATTCAGGGACATACTGAAACTTCACATTAATCAGGACTGCTGCTGATGCCATCTCCAGGGGAGCACCACACATAAAGGAGATAAGTTAGGCTCCTGTCTAGGACCCAACATTGCTACTGTAAGGGTATACTTTAAAAGGGCTCTGACTCGGGACCAGAAAAGTCCCAGGGCACAGAGGAAAGAAGCAAAGATGAAGGGTGGAACCCATCAGGATAGTCTGGATATGAAGCAGACCAAAAAAACAAAACCATTATCTGTATACTTAAATGTGTGGTTTCAGTGCCTTAGTCCATCAGTGGTCTGTGGAGGCTTCATTCAGGGGATGAGTGTCTTGCCATTTCTGAAAATCAGCTACCAATTGTTTGAGAACTGCAGAACCACATTTGTGTCACGGGTCCCAGGTCTGTAACAGCAGTCTCTGGGACAGTTTTTGAGCCGGTTACTGTGATAGAGTCGACCTCTGAGGAGTCGGAACCTTAATGTTCTTTTTGGAAAGTTCCTTCAGGACTTCTTCTGGGTTATCAAATGTCTGGGTGCCTTCTTAACAGTAGATTGTCATCTTAACAGGGTAGAGTGTACAGAACTGCAAGTCATGCTGTTTCAGGGTCCTCATGATAAGAATGTACACCCTCCAGCATGTTATAATGCCCCAGGGGTAGTCATTGTCTAGGTACAGCCTAGTGCCTTTATAGGATGTACTCTTGTTTCTAGGCAGTATGTAGGGCTAGTTCTTTTTCTTGATGTCATAGGGGTATTAGGATCAACAAGCTGGGTTGAGATCTTGGGGCCACTGGTTTGGGAGCCATGGCTTGGCCAGCTTATTTTCTAGGGTGCAGGTGTCTGGGAGGGCATACTCAGATCTCAGGAAGCATTACAAAAATTGGATGAGGCCAGGTTCCTGGGATCCCAAAGGAAGCCCATAAATGCATAAATTAATATTAAAAGATCCACACAAATACGTGATTGCAACAAAAATAGGTGCTTTGAGCTTACAGAGTATCTATTTTCTATTTTACCAACTCCATTTTTCCAATAAAAGGTATCAAATCATCTCTTTGTGTGGATCTTGTGTTACAAGGACCAATATGGCAATTAATAACGAAACTGCAAAAAATTGTTTTTGACCCACTTCTGGTTACTTTTGGATCCAAGCCTGGTTAACAGACAGAGTACAACTTGTTAGAATAAATGGGCATCTCTCAACTGACAGCAATGTGAGTATTGGGGTACCACAGGGTTCGGTATTGGGCCCAGTGCTTTTCAGCCTCTACATAAGTAACATGTATACATATATTGTCAACCAAATTATTAAATTTGCAGATGATGCTAAGCTTGGTGGAGAGGTTAAGTCCATGGAAAAGACACTGTCTATAGCTAAAGATCTGGATCTGGAACATACTGAAGCATGGGCAATAACAAATAAAATTAAATTTATCCCTCAGAATTGCACTGTATTATATTTTGGGAAGACAAATCAGTTATTCACATACCATCTTGATGGCATCAAGCTAAAATCTGTTACTAGTGAAGAGGATTTTGGAATATTAGTGAATAACAAACTCTTTCTTTGACCATTGTAGAAAAGTTGTAAAAACTACAAATTGATTTATAAGCTCAATTAGGTATATTTTTGTAGCAATAACCCCCCAGTGTGTTATGAAGCTGTGTAAGACATACATACATACATACAGTAATTCCACACCTAGATTTCAGGTCCCCATTCTGGAATCCCTACCTAAAAATAGATGTAGTAATCCTTGAGATAGGGTACAATGCAGAATAACTAACTTATTAGAAGAATGCATAGTATGAGCTACAAGGAAAGATTGAAATCACTTAGATTATTTAGTTTGGAAGGAAGAAGGATGAGACGGGATCTCCTGTTACTATATAATATCATGAATAATTCTGAACTAATGATTTCATGTTGACTGAAATTTGCACATAGACCTGCAAATCTGAGATCACATAATAATTAACTGACACTTCCAAAGGTATCTACAAAAAAGAAGGATGACATCTTTACTGTAAGATCAGTTCATCTATGGAATAAGCTTCCTTCCACGTTAGTAAGTATGCTCACATTTGCAGGATTCAATAAAGAACTGGATAAATTAATTCTATTAGTAGAGACAAAATAATACACCCACTCTGAGTGGGAGACATATCAATGTCCCATTTGGCCTTCTTTTTCTAATCAAACCAAGTAACCAAGTAAATTATTACACTGATTTCTGCTTTCTGTATCTTCAGGCATTTTCTTTAATGTGTGGTCTTCTTGGTTTAACTTCACAATGGCCTGTTCGATGGAGTCCAGGTGCTGACCTGAGGTGATGAGTTATTGCTTGGTTTCCTCCTGCCTTTTCTCAAACATTGTAATGCTCGTCCTTAGGGATATGGTTATGAGATGCATTTTTTTTTTAATTCCTTAATCTCACAGACCTTTATAGTCATTTGTTTATGTAGTGTAGCTGCCCTGGTTGTGTCAGCATGGAAGCTTCCTCAGCAGTAGGGGGCTGACACGTGGGAGCTCTTGTTATCAGTCTCTTCATCACATTTACAGTATTTATTTGAAACTTCAGAGATTTACAAAATATTCCTGTCAAATACAGGCACAGGGTCATAATATCACAAGACATTATGCTGCATGCAAAAATTGTGCTTCCAATACAGCACGATTTTTGCATGCGGCATAACTTCATTTTTTGCAGAGGCTCCACTCCCACATCCCCTGTTATGGGAGCTTCACACCTGAACCCCCCAAGAATGATTCTCAACTCTGTGGGGGGATTAATCCCAAAATTGCACAAAGTCAGAAAAAAAATAAAATGTTCTGGGACCGGGAATCCAACCCGGTCCTGGATGCAACACCTGGGTTCCTTGCTACAATGGCTTTGTCCATTGAGCCATGGCAGCTGCTCAGTGGAAACCCACCCTAGCAGAGGTCTTATCCTCTGCCTGGGATAGTGCAAGGGTGCAATACCACATGCAGCAGTATTCGCAGTTTTGTACCATTCGCTCTCTGGTACAGCGCTATTTCGGGTTAGCACTAATGTCGTACACTGTTCAGCGTATGACATTATGACCTGATAGGTCATAGACACAGTCAGAAAACAAATTACAAGTACAATAAGTACTTCCAAAGGAAATACAGATGAGTCAGGCTCAAAGCACTTAAGACAGAACAATTACATGCAGTTTAAAAAAAAAGGCCATGCAGATTGTTGTATAAAAAGTCACAGGTCATATACAGAGAGAGACATGAAATAAAACAGTTAAACAGTTACAGCTGAGTTAGACCACAAAGGCAGATAGCAAAGATCTCTTAAACTGATTAAACTTGGGGAGATTCACAGTGTATCAGGCCATTCATTGAACCAGTTAGAGGCATTGACAGCAGATGACTGCTTGCCCAACTGAGTACATCAGAAAGGAGGCAAAAGAGCATTCCTGGCCATGCTCTGGATGTTGTATTGGCTGGAGACTGTGTGGCAGCAATTTTTTAAAGGAGGGGGTGTTAGGCCCAGGAGCACCATTTTGTGACATTAGGCTTGAACAGCAAACACAACAGTGCTGTCTAGAACAGCACAGCAACAAGTGTGCCTGCAAAAACAGTGCCCAATGCACACATCCACATGGTAGCGGTTCAAACACACATTGAGGACAGCTACCACGGCTACAGTACAAAATAAGAAATTATGTTTTGCAAGAGGACAGATCTCCACTGCACCCCCCCATGTGGGGGGGGTGTTCATCCCTCTGGAGTCCCTGTCTAAAATAATCTGCTCCAAAGAGGAGTTGGATTATGGAGGAAACTGGAAAATCAGGAGGGGGATCTCTGAGACAGGACTTAGAAAAATTATGTACACTCATCTACAGACAAAAACTCAGAGACCAGGAACAGAATCCACACTGGCCAAGTTGCTCTATGCCTTAGCCCTCTCCACCACAGGAGCAGCTTGGCCAGTCATCACTTTTTTCTAACCCTTCTTTCCTTCCTCCAGTCCCTCCCATTGACATGACAGCTACTGGGATAGCTGTAATTGCCATTTGTTATTCGAGCTATTCTACCCCTGGGTGCACCGAACACACGGTGCATGAGACTTCTGGCATTCCCTGGCTGGCAAGCGGGATTCTTCATCCTGTGCACCACATGGCTGCTTGCTTTTACTGGTCTAACTTATCAGATCTTTTTATGGGGTTTGTGCCAAATATTTGGTGCAAACCACCATAAAAGGGGTAAAGTGCCACAAATATGTGTGACCTTTGGGAAATGGGCATAAGGTGCGGCAATATGTGTGGTACAGTGCAGGGTTTGTGCAGGGCTTGTGCTAGCCTTGCGTCAACCTTTGAGAAATGGGTGCAAGGTGTCATCTAGAGTTACTCCAAGATATTTTAAGGTCTCCACCTGTTCAAGGTTTTGTACTTGGCCATTTTGGATGACAAAGGGTGGAATTTTCCTCTTCTATGGAAGGCTAGAGAATAGCATGGTCTTTTCCTTTTTATAATTGAGGATCAATTTGTTGTTGGAGACCCACTTTCTAGTGACCTAAAGTTACTTTGAAGAGTGGTGATAAGCCTGTTAAGGTCAGGGTTTTGTGAATAAAGGACTGCATCATCAGCATAGAGGAGCACATTGGCTGTCTGACAGTGTATCAGGCAGTTGATTTATGAAGAGGCCAAATAGGAGTGGGCCCAAGATGGAGCCCTGGGGGACACCAATAGTTAGTTTCTAAGTCTCAGCAAAGATTTACCACCCTTCAGACATTGGGCGCAATTGGTGAGATACCTGTGGAACCAATCAGCTATGGTCTGTGACAAACCCAGACCTAGGAGTTTGTTAAGTGGGAGCTAATGGTTGACCAGGTCAAAGGCGTTTGTAAGGTCGATATTTATTTATATATATATATATATATATTCTATGCAAAAAACTTCATTAATGAATCAGCTAGGGTTCTTCTATAGTGAAGGATGTGAGGAAATTTAGTTTTAGACTCCCAGCCCTTGCACCCCACCCCACCCGCTGCCCCAGCAGGCATGGGGTGTGCGGCTAATTGGCCTCAACTCTCACCTGATCACATGTGTAAACAAGCTGGGGTGGTGCAGTGTAGGAGAATGGGGTGAGAGTTAGGTCTGATGACCCCAATGCACACCCCGATGCCTGTTGGGGTGGCAGGGTGGTGGTTGGGGTGCAAGGGCTGGGAACCCTAAAATCAAATTTCCTCACTTTCTTCACTGTAGAAGAACCTTAACTGATGCATTAGCTAAGTTCTTTTGCATAGAATTTCCCTACTTTTTAAGAAAGAATAGAAAAGTAGAAAGTTGTGCAAGTAGGTGGGAGCGCGGGGCCGGCCCCAAGCCACATAACACACCCAATGACTAAAAAGTACATTCGCAACAGCAAGGCCAGCCACTAAATAAATGTTAATCTAGTAGCACAATAGAAAACACTGTCCAGAAAACGTAAACTGTACCACACAATATCTCCTCAAAAAATATTTTGACCAACACATAAACACCTCTATTAACATCTACAAGACATGGCATCAACACCATCCAAGTGTCAACTAAAAAGACCAAACCACGTCCAAGATATGACATGGAAAATTTGAAATTTTAATTTGCCAGAGTGGCACAGTTCTGTGCCTATTGACATTTAACACACACGACTGAAAACTACATTCATGTTACTAAGCCTAGATATTCTATCAATTTCAAGCCACCACAAGCAAAACACTGTCTGCAGAACATAGAGTGCTCCATGCCATATCTCCACACAAAAAATATTTTCCGACACGGAAACACTGTAATTTATATTCACAGGACATGCTGTCACCACCCTCTAATTTTGAAGTGAAAAGACCAAACTGTGCCCAAGATATAACATTTGAACGTATGAGATTTTCATTCGTCAGACTGGCACAGTTCCACAGCTGTTGACATTTAACACACACAATGACTGAAACCTACATCCATGACACTAAGGCTAGGTATCCTATCAATTTCAAGCCACCACCAAAAGCAAAACACTGTCCACAACATGTAAAGTGCGTTAAGCAATCTCTCCACAAAAAAATTTCTTTGACACATATACAACATAACTCATATCTAAAGGGCATGCCATAAACACTCTCCAAATTTCAAGTAAAAAGACCAAACTGTTTTCGAGTTATTCAATGTTAAAGATTGGTAAAAGTTCCCTATCTATTCCATTATAAAAAATCGGGCCATCTTGTCCCTAATTTGCTATCAAAGATAGCGAACAAAGACTCTCCTGATCAAAGATTTTGCAGGCTCACGATCAAAGAATTTGCAAGGTCAGGAACAAAGAATCAAAAATGTTATAAATCCAGAAATTGATAGAATTGTGGTATACTACCACCATGGTTCGACAAAACAAAGCCCCCTGAGTAAAACCCACCCTCATTTGTCTTCCTAGAACACCCCTGGGCTGAGAAAACTGATTTTTTTATTTGGCCATCTCGCCCCTCACTCATGATGCATGATCGTGATCAAAGAATCTTGCCATCAAAGAATTTGCAGGCTTGCAATCAAAGAATTTGCAGGGTCATGATCAAAGAATTAAAACTGTTCAAATTTAAAAGATTTGCAGAATTGTGGAAAATCACTGCTATGGTTCATCAGAATGAAGCCCCCTGACTATAACCCATCCTCATTTGTCTTCATATCACACCCCTAGACTGAGTTAATTGATTTTTTCATCTGGCCATCTCATCCCTCACTCGCAATGCATGATCGCGATCAAAGAATCACGCGGTCAAAGTATTTGTAGGCTCGCGATCAAAGAAATTGCTCGCTCACGAATTAAGAGTGAGGTAGAAGATGGCCAGATTTGGAAATACATTTCTGTAGCCCAGGGGTGCCCTAGACTGTTATATTAGGCTCAGTTTTGCTCAGGGGGCTTCGTTGTGCCCCATTTGAATACCGAAAATAATTTATAAATTATCCCTGGTAGTCTAATAAAAGATATTATCATTTCTACTGCCCTGGTAGTCTAGTGCCCCCCACCCCTGCAATCTCTATTTTTTTACATCCCTGGTAGTCTAGTGCCCCCCAAGCTGTATAAAATTATTATTAATGTTTTATAGCCCAGGTAGTCTAGTGCCCCCCCTCAATATGAATTGATATTTATTGTGAGATATCCCCGTAGTCTAGTGGCCTCAGTATAATGACATAAATAATTATTTGCATTACCTGGTAGTCTAGTGGCCCCCCCACCCATTCATGCCAGCCCACCAAGCACCCTCCCCAGCCTTCCCCATCTGGCACCTTGCACAGCCCACCTCTCACCTCCATGGCCTGCCACTGACTGTACGCAGTGTGAGCACTAATGCAAACAGGTGGTCTGAAAATATTTCTGAGTTCCTCTTTGCATTACTGATTGTAATGCACACAGTTGGCAGCTGGCCATGGAGGTAAGAGGAAGGCTGTGTCAGTCGCCAGCTAGGGAAGGTTGGGGAGCTGCTGGGTGGGCTTGCACAAATGGATGGGAGGGTGGAGGACCACTAGATTACCAGGTAATACAAATAATTATTTATGTCATTATGCTGGAGGAGGGCCACTAGACTACCAGGGATATCTACAATGAAAATAATTTCACACAGAGTGGGAGGACCACTAGACTACCAGGGCTATAAACATTGATAATTATTTTATACAGCTTGAGGGGGCCACTAGACTACTAGGGATGTAAGAAAATTCAGATTGCGGGGGTGGGGGGCACTAGACTACCAGGGCAGTAGAAATTATAATATATTTTATTATGATGAGGGGCCACTAGACTACCAGGAATAATTTATAGATTATTTTGGTATTCAAATGGGGCTCAATGAAGCCCCTTGAGCAAATCCCACCCTAATATAACAGTCTAGGGCACCCTTGGACTACAGAACTATATTTAAAAATCTGGCCATCTTGTCCCTCACTTATGATGCATGTTCGCAATCAAAGAATCTCACTATCAAAGAATTTGCAGGCTCACGATCAAAGATCATTAGCGAGCCATAAACAAAGATGTTTAAAGGTAATAACTCTGTTTTTTGACTGATTTTGATGGAACCATAGACATGGCTCAATAGATCAGGGCCCCATGAGTAAAACTCATCAACATTTTACTTCAGAAGTGATCCCTGAGCTGAGATACTTGTGTTTTTATGATCCAAAAACTGAAAACAAAATGGTGGACCTCGAGGTCAAAGAATTTTGAAAATCCTAGGGGACAAACATTCTTGAACTGTGAGGCTGCAAATTCTTTGACCACCGGGTGGGACCAGATGGCCAGAACAACATTCTTTGTTCGCAAGATATACATATAAATTTTACCATTAACTTATAATAGGAACTTAAAAGTGCCATAGCTTTTGAATGCCTTAATATTTTTTCACCAAATGAAAAGCGTGATGTTCAGCCACTAAAGCTCTTTCAATTGAGCAATCTCACAGAGTGGCATGCCAAATGACTGCCATGGAGGACCACATTCAGAATCCCAAAAGGTGCCCCCAAAAGTGGATAATTGTGCATTTTTCAGAGCTTTTGTACACAAAGACAGTCACTCCAACTGAAACACAATTTGAAAAATCAAGAGATCTCCCATGCCCCACCACACATACCAAATATCAGGCAAACCCATTGAACAGATCCAAAGCTATTAATGCTCAAACATTTGACTTTAGTATGTAACTGACTGCTGAGCCCTAACTATAGTGGCGCGACCACGCCACTATGATATATACAGTAGATAGATAGATAGATATTCTGTATTCATATATATATATATATATATTTATATATATATATATGTGTATATATATATATATATATATACATTTATACAACGATGTTGTCAGATAAATGAGAGTATAAAACATGATATCTCACATGGGCCGTGGAAGATAACATTGTTATCTTCATGCTCTTATCACGTCATATCGAACTTATCTGGTTGATCCTGCCACCTGAGTAATTATTTTCTAGACTGAAGCGATCGAAGCGCTAGATAGTGATTATTTGTGCATTGGTAAATGTTTTTAGACGTCTCGAGTTCAGAAGTTAGATTTCTGTACTTTTCAGTTAAAAGCTTAACCAACAGAGCGTAGCAGACCGAGCTGGAGGTTTTTCAACAGTAAAACGTCGCCAGCATCTGCCGCCTGCAACAGACGCCACGCCTGCTTTACTGCTGAAAGCCGCCGGCTCGGTCACTGCTGCACTCTGTGTGCAGTTTGAAGCTTTTTTACAACGAACTACAGAAAAATTACAAGAAATTCTAACTTACTGAACTCGGGGCACATTCTAAACAACATTTACCAATGTACAAATCGTCACTGTCTATAGCGCTCGGTCACGCTACAATTCTAGGGAAAGTGAAACTACTCAGAGTGGCAGGATCAACCAGATAACCATGTAAATGTCACTTTTTCCCAAAATAATAGCAGGATCAACCAGATATTTTTACTAACTTTAAACTGACAGGATCAACCAGACATTTAAAAACCCCATATAATCTATTATGTCGGGGAAGCATGTGGAGCCCTGTGTGTGTGTGTGGGGGCATGGCATGATAAACCAGATAATGCTTCTAAAACTAACCATAAATAGCAGAATCCACCAAATATTTCTTAAGCAATAAATGACATCTGCTGTTTTGGCAGCGTTTCTGTAAAGGGGGTGTATTGCTAGGGCCATCACCTTTATGTCACCCATTGCATTGAGAGGGCACGTAGTGTTGTGTTGGGGGCAGGGGCAAAGCATCGTTGTATAAACCCGAATATGGCCTTGTTGACTGGAGAAGATATCATATTTATCTTCACTGGGGCCAGTGACATCAAGATATCTCACCGTGGCTCACGGCACTATGATATCATGATATCACTGGCCTCTCGAAGATAAATATGATATCTTCAGTCGGGCCATGTCATATCCCCTATATATATATATATATATATATATATATATATATATATATATATATATGTGTGAGTGTGTGTGTACATATATGTATATATATATATATATATATATATATATATATAGAATGGGTGGATATCTGACCTGATAAAATGATCCGGTCGGATATCCATTAATTTTGGAAGTTCCAGTCTGGGCAGATAGTAACCCTTTAAGAGGTTGGATCCCTTTATTTACTTTAATTACATGAGCACCTGTTAGTTATGTACCTGATCACTTTTAAATTCCCTTTTTAGTAGTGCTTTACTGTGAAGACAAATTGTGCTGGGGGTGGGATGAGAGACCAACAGAGCAAAGCGTTCAGCACAATGCAGAGGTGAGTGGGAGCTTTCATCTAGAATGGCAAACAAAAGTCTAGTTTGGAAGTTTTTTGTAGTCGACAAAGAGTCTGAGGCTAAAGCTAAGTGTTGTCTCTGTATCACTCCAATGCATATAAGTAGAGGCTCATCTGTAAAAAGGTTTTGGCACCTCTGGCTTGCTCAATCATTTATGAAACAAACATAGAAAAGAGTATTCTGAATTGCAAACTGAAAAAGCTAAAGTGGAATTAGGGTGACAGGCTGAGTCCTTATGTGAGTCGCCAGCCAAGAAAATAAAGAGGGAGTTTGAAACCATCGAAAACTGCATTGCACATTCAAAACCATACCCCAGCAAACACCTGAGTGCAGTTGAAATTACCTGTGCTATTGCTGAGATGATTGCCCTAGATGAGCAGACATTTACAATTGTTGAAAATGCCGGTTTCAAAAGATTGATTGCAGTGTTTGAGCAGAGTTATTGCTTACCTTCGCGCAGTCATTTCTCCAAAGCTAAAATTGTTGAAATGTACAATAAACTGAGATATAAGATGCAGGTGGAATTAACTAATGTTACCTCATTGGGCTTCACTACTGACACCTGGACAGCAGATTGTTCTATTATATCCTATCTCCCTATCACAGCCCACTGGATAGATGACAGCTTTAAAAGGCATTCAGCCTTGCTTCATCTTAAACACCTCTCAGATAAGCACACAAGGGAAAATCTCTCTCTAAAGAGTTTCTGCAAGTTCTTGACACCTGGGGAATAATGCCCATGAAATGGCACTTTGTCATTAGAGATAATGGCCCCAACATTGCTAAGGCAATGAAACTCAGTGCTGTGGTGAGTGATGGTTGTGTTGCTCACACACTGCAATTAATTGTGCATGATTTGATATTAAAGCAGTGTTCCATTGATGAATTACTAGCAACAGGGCTAGTGATGGTATCGCATTTTAAGCATTCCACATCTGCCAAGGGTAAGATCACTGACCTACAAAAAACACTACAGGTGCGACAACATCGTTTAATACAGGACATTTCAACAAGGTGGAACAGTACTTTTTACATGCTAGAGAGGCTACTTGAACAACATAGAGTCCTGACGGTCTATGCCGCAGAGTGCGAGACCAGAACCTTCAACTCTTCTCAGTGGAAAAATTACTGACGCACTACGAGTCAACAAAAGAAGTTGTAGTTACAGTGCTGGATGCTCGATATAAAATTCATTTCTTTCACACCAAATGTGGCAGAAGTTTTGCAAAGGCCATTCTGAAACAATTTGTGGATGAACTCACAGATGATCAGCTACAACCACCAAAAGCACAACTGGCCCCCATGTAATTGACCCTGAAATAGAGGAAGATGATCCGTGGGAGGTTTACTCACAAAATAAAGTTCTACCTGAAGACTGGAAGTTAGCACACTCATTTTGGGATTACTAAAGTTCACAATCTGCCAGATTAATATAATTTTTTTTCTTCTCAGCTTCTACAATTAATAGGATACCGCAGCACAACATGGAGCTGGATGCATATCTGTCAGAGAATATTGCACCCAAAAAAAGCACGCCTGATGCATTGCAGTTTTGGAGATCGAATTCCTGCCATTTCCCTACTCTGGCTAGGATGGTAAAACTCTATTTGGCTCCACCCCCAACCAGTGTTCCCAGCGAAAGGGTATTCAGTGTGGCAAGAGATATTGGGATATCTCCCAATATATTGGGAGATATCATGTGGGGGCTGAAACAATCACGGGATTTAAGAATGCATGGGATAGACATAAAGGAATTCAGGAGGGCAGGGGTAAGGGGCAACAGAGTTCTAGGAAAACATAAACTGTAGTTACAAACTCAAATGGGCAGACTAGGTGGGCCATAGGCCCTTATCTCCCAACACTGTCTATGTATTATAGCAGACCGTAGGTCCAGTCTGTCACCAGACACTGCCAACATGCTTCTGTTCATTAAGGAAAACTTAGACAATTTTCGATGAGCTCACTTTGATTTTAAAAATATATTTTTTATAATTTCTCTACCGAAAATAAAAAAGAAACTTTACAGTGAGTCATGGGTATGTAGTTCATTAATAATCTGAACCAATAAAATCTGATTCCGATCGGATATTACTTACATAAAATCTGAATCCGAAATATGGCTCAAAATTGGTATCCGCCCACCCCTAATACATATATATATATATATATATATATATAGCTCCAACAGGTAACTATTCCCAAGGGCCTCATGAACATAGTTGGTGTATTCCAATATCACCATGTTGGTGCTGTGGAGATTCTGGAAGTCATGCTGCTGTACACACTGGACATTGTATTTTTCAAAGTAAGTAACAAGCTGGTCAGAGACTATTCTCTTGAGGGCCTTGGACAGAGAGAGAACAGAAGTGGGTCTGTTAATTAGCATGGCTACTGCGATATCTGCTTTTGAAAACTGGTGTAACCAGTGTGGATTTCTACTTCTCAGGGAACTGCAAGTAGCACAGGGGAACGTTTAAAATTCCAGAGATAGGGTAGGAAAGTTTAGATAACATACAAGAGTGCATAGTTTTTAACCAGCTTCAATCATATCTGGAATATCATCATATCTTAACTGACTGCCAACACGATTTCAGAAAGAATTATAGTACCTTAACTGCCCTAACTAAGGTGTCTTGAGATATCTTTGATGCTGTTGACAAAGGGCTCTTTACTGGTGCCATGTGTGTGGCTCTCATAAAGGCTTTCAACTTAGTTAACCATAGCATCTTATTGGACACGCTTCACTTTCTTGGCCTGGATAGGAATTCACTCTCATGGCTTAAAAGTTATCTGTCTGGCTGCTCACAGGGAGTAAAATGGTCAGGTGCTGTCTCCTCTTTTTAGTCCATCTCTCACAGCATCTCCAAGGGATCCATTTTGGGGCCACTTCTGTTCTCGTTTTTTTTTCAACAACTTACCACTGCACTATGTCGAGTCCAAGATGCAACTTTATGCCAATGATGCTGTCTTATACAGGTCATCATGTGATATCCAGTGGCAGAACCAGAACTTGGCATCAGATTTCCATGTGTTACAAAAGTGGTTTCTTAAGAACCATTTCGTCCTCAATACCAAAAAAAAACAAGGCTATACTATTTCAAAACTCGACCATTAAAACTGATCAATGTGGTTGATTTCTTATTATGTCCACTTCTGTGGATGCCCTTGAAACTGTTCAGACGTTCAAATACTTAGGTATGGTGCTAGATACCTCTCTCTCTTTTGAACAGCACTTAACACAAGCTACGAAAAACTCAATCCAAAACTCAGCCTAATCTACGGTGTTAATTCATATCTCTCTCATGCATTGTGTCATAAAATTGTGACCTCCTCTCTCCTTCCCATCTGACTCTACTGCACCCTTCTACTCTATGCTTCCAAAACCACCATACTCTCCCACCTTAGAACATTATATCACAGGGTGGGATGTTTCGCTCTCAGTGCCCATCCTCGCTTTCATCACTGTAATGTGTTAACTGTACTGATTATGACCAAAGACTGCAGTTCACCACCCTTACCTTTAACTTTAAGTTTGCCTTCCTTTTCTCTCCCTCATACCTGAGAGATGTACTGCAGTTCAAACTTTCCCCCTGTATACTTAGGTCCTCCTCAGCTGCACTACTGCATACACCTTATCCCCATCTAGCAACTGGGAAGCAGTCATTTGCCTACTCTGCAGTCTCCTCTTGGAATGCACTCCCCTTTACATCTGTCTCCCTCACCTCATTGGCATTGATCAAGTGTTCTCTCTGTGCACCTCTTGCAATCTAAACATTGCACTTCCCTAGGCTAATCTACTTCACTTCTCTCAGTTCTTAAAATCAAAGGACAAGGAAACACTGAAGTCACCAGTATATAAAAAGAACAAAATAAAGTTAATGGGTTCTATGATATCCATTTATTATGATCTTTCCCCAGATGTAGTGACTGAAAGAAAAAAAATATAACATGATACAGACAAATCTGTGGCAGAACAGTATTAAATCCTTAGTTCTTTTTCTGGCTAAGTTAAGAGTAAATACTGAAGGGGAAAATATAATTTTTGATACCCCCCAGGATGCCTTGAATCAATTGCAAAGTAAGCTGCCACAAATATTTCATTGAGTAATAGTTGAAATAGAAAATATCAAGGGAATAAAAGATTTGTGGGGTGGGGGCTTACCAAGGTTGAATGCTTACAGTCTGGGTGGGCTGTTCTTGTTATGTTTTATTATCCTTTTTGTTAAACATGTGTCAGTGCACAAGGGGAAGAGGGGATATTGATGGCACAGAAATGCTAAGAAGTGTTTTCTTTTCTTTTCTTTGGTGTTTCCAGCCCAAACATTGAAACTTTGAGTGTGGTGTGAGTCCAAACTAGGTGATGAAATCAGAAAAGGACATTCTTAGCATAAAAAATGAAGAATATGGGGTAAATTATACTGAAATAAAAATCTGATTAAAAATTGGATCTCAACAAGAAATTAAATTTATATCACTTAATGTGAATGGGATAAACTCCCCTATAAACAGAGCAAGAATTTTGATGTATGTGAAGAAAACAAAGGCAAATATAAACTGTCTGCAGGAACTTCACTTGGAAAAAAATGAAAGGTTGAAACTAAAGAAAAAGTGGATGTCACATCTGATTTTAACCCAGGTATAAGGAAAAGTTGTGGGGTCATAATAAAAATAAAAAAGGGTTCAAATGTAAAGATATTGGACCAGTTCATGGACAAAAATGAGCTAATAATTTTGATCAAATGTAATCTGAATGGAAAGAAGATGGTAATAGGCATGGCTTATGCCCCATTTGTTCAGTACAATAATTTTCTTAGCAGAAATAGTTGAAGGATTGCAGAAATTACAAGCTGAATCAATAGTTATATCTGGTGACTTTAATATACTTTCAATTCTAGAACTAGATAAATTGGCCAATATAAAAATGCTAATAAAGCACTGTCAGATAAACTGAAAGAATTTCTACACATAGAAAACCTAATAGATTGTTGGCATGAACACAAACCAAATAATAGGAAGTATACTCATTGACACAAGAAAAATAAGATCTTCTCAAAAATGTACTATTTCCTTACCTCTAAAGCCATATTAAAACATATCATAGGAGCTGACATCAGTTCAATCATTTTGTCAGAACATACAATGACAGATATCACAGTTAGATTGACAGATGACAAGAAAAACGATAAAACATGGTCCTTTAATAATGAGTTTCTTAAGGACCCAGAATTTGTGCAAAGTATTTAAAAAGTATTATCTGAATTTTGGTTTTATAATTATGATGGCAACTCCATAATTACTGCCCTATGAAACACTTTTAAGGTCATGATAAGAAGTGCAATAGTATCAAATCAAAATAAATAAAATCAAGAAGAAAGAACATGAGGTATTAAACCCAAAGATAAAAAAAATGGTTATTTATTAACAGTAAACTATAATGAATATGCACCAGAATGGAATGCCTTAAAACTCCAGAGACAAAATCAAATGTATCAAGAGACACACAAATTACATCACAATATTTGAAAAACAAAATATTTCCATATGGACAAGTCTGGTAGGTTTTTGGCAAGTCTCCTAAGGAATGAAAAAGAAAGGAATTTAAGAAATTTGATCCAGGACAACCGAGGGAATTCATACACAAAAGAAACAGAAATTACAAAGATATTCCAAGAATATTTTAAAACAATTTTCCAATTGAAAATTTCCTTCAATCAAGAGAAAATAGATTCTTTTCTAGATCTTTCCAAACTCAGACAAGCTAATCAAATCTTCAAAAAATCCAGTCTAAAAGAAATACTAGATGCAATCTAGGACCTTCCAAGGAATAAGTCTCCTGGCTTAGATGGATTCTCAAATGGATACTATATGGCTTTTAGGGGTGGGCAAAAGCGCGGATTTCTACCATTGTGGAAGTTCTATGAAATGTTGAAAATTTTGTGGAATTTTCTGCTCTTCTGCCTATGGTGGAATTCTGCCAAGTACTGTGGTATTTCATTACAAACTGCAGGCTTTTTGTTATTAAGTGTGGAAGAAAGTGTCTTGTAATGTATTTCACTGTTTCAGTCAATTTTCCACATTTTTCTATGTGATTCTGAGGTGTGTTTTTTTCCCACCAGTAATGCATAATTAAATATCTTGCTCTAGAGATGCTATTGTCAATTTGAAGTACACATAGTGAATGTAACCATCCAAGCTGTCAAGCACCTTAAGTGTTGGGGTCAGTAATGAACCTTGTTCTTTAATTTTTTTAATTGCTTCTATTTCCTCTCTTTTCCTTTTGTTATTCCACATTTTTTTCTTTTGAATTCCACAGAACCAAGAACTGTATACTTTTGAATTCCACGGTGTACCAAAAATTCCACATTTCACCACTGAAATTCCTCCGAAAGGTCAAATTATACCACATGTAGCTCTGATCACATGCTTTACAGCTCTGCAGTCACATGTGGTGCAGAGGGAGGCATCAGGTGGTAGCACACATTTCTCATTGCATAATTCCTGACTTCTGAAGAGATTACTGAAGAGGAAAGAGCAGTGTTTGTTCTGCTCCACAGAACAGGCTTTGTGATTGGCAATCTGGTAGTATTTTGTTTTGCTCAGGAAAAGAAATTTACTGCTGGTATCTGAACTTGGAGTGCTTGAGCAAAGATATTTCAGCACTTTTGTTGATCTTTGTGATTATGTCATATGTAACTTGTTGCACTCTGTGTGTGTTGTTCTGCAATCCCAGTCTTTAGTTTAGCTTCATTGTTTTTAATATTTGGTGGTGTTTAAGACTTTAGTGAAGCACAGAAAAGTACAACATGTCAGGCAAAGGCAGGGGAAAGTATAGAGGATGTGGAAAAAGTGCTAGTGATAGTGCTAGATTACTCTCAAGAGGGTCATGAGGAGGTGTACAGGGTGCTGGGGAAGGAATCAGTAGAAGCAGCACTTTTTCTGGAACTGCAAGTGCTGGTGGTAGTGCAGTGCCAGTTTCCATGCCACTTACTGTGCCCATGTCAGCCACAGTTGGAATCAACACTTTCAGCTTCTTTGGTACACAGTGCAGTGCTGCTACTTCAGGCTCAGCTGTTGCACAGTGTACAAAAGAGGGTAAAAAGACTGCCATGGATGTCACTGCATTACAACTGTGCAAGTCCCTAGGGTCTCAACAGGAGCAGGAACATATTGAACAGTCCCAGTCACAGGACACCCAGGAGTTAAGTCAAGAGCTGCTAGGGTCTGAAAGTGAAGAGAGTTTGATCCCAGTGGCACATATTATCACTGATGATAACAGTAAGAGTGGTGCTGGATTACTTACTGTGGGTGGACTAGAGATTGAGAAGAAGAAACAGCACAGATAGTTTCAAAGGTTCTCAGAGGAGCAAGAACCTCATGGCAGTGAACATCTTATTAGTGTTACTGTTCATGCAGCAGAGAAGGCCAGTGAGAAAAAGGAGTTAGGGTGCAGTCAGCCCTTACTGTCTCAGCCTAACATTTCAGTAAGCTGTGAGGGTACTTCTGATGAAGGTGTTGAGGGTGAGGGTGATGATGACCCACTATTGGACCCTGCTTGGCAGCCACCCCTTCCACAATTGGCAACCAGAACTTCAGTGGTAAAGTGCCAGCACCCTCTTTAACGTTGTCAGTCCACAAGCAGCAACCTGTCAGGGAAGAAGGTCAACAATTGCCAGAAACAGGTTATGGGGATCAGCAGCAGATGCAGGAGCACCCTAAGAAAATAATATCACCCACCCCTGCACCCCTGTCCCCATCTGACCTGCCCATGAAAATCCATTGTGTCAGTGGACATTTACTTGTGTGGGATTTCTTTGTCATTAATGAGTCTGATGAAAGTGTGTCTGTGTGTAACATCTGTCATTCCAAAATTAGCAGGGGCAAGCCATGTTCACAATATGGGATGACTGGTATGCACAGTCATATGAAAAGTAAGCACCCTATTAAATGGATACAGCATAAGTGGTTGGCATCCAGGCCCAGCTCTGAGAGTTCTGCACAGTTTGAAAAAGAGGGTCCACAGCCTGGTGATGAGGATGTGGAAACATTTGAGCCCTTGCTGCGTTCCACCCATGCACATGTAGATATAAGTGGTTATAGTCAAGGTGATCCATCCACTGGTGCATGGAAAGAGAGCTTTTTCAAGCATGTCCCTGTTCGTGGACAAGACAGCCAAAGACACAAGAGCATACCTGGCAAGGCCAAAACACACCCCAAAGTTCAGCACACTACTAGGTTTAAGCAGCCAGATTATAAATCAGCATTAATGAAGCACACCAAGTATCGTTGCAAACACTCAGTGACTAAAGAGCTGAACACGGCTGTGCCAAGATGCTGGCAAAAGACCTTCTGCCACACTTATTTGTCCAGAATCAGGGTTTAATTGAACTTATGGTAAAGGCTTCACCTAAATATAAAGTTCTCAGTCAAACTTGTTTCAGTAATATGGCTCTTCCAGCAATGTATAATGACCTAGCCTGCGTGGTGTCTCATGCTCTGTCCCACTCTGCTGTAGCAAGAATTCACCTCACCACTGACATCTGGATGAGTGCCCCTTCATTGGGTGTTAGTTATATGTGCATAACTGCACACTGGGCCTATTTCCTTTAGGTATATGCCTTGCATCCATGTCCCTCATCTCCCTGTCTCCTGACTACTGGCAGCAGCAGTCTTACTGTTGATCGACAGCATGCCACATTGAGCATGCAGAGTATGCATGGGTCACACACATCTGACAGAATTCTTGCACTCAGTAATGAGGCCATTGCACACTGGGTAAAACCACATGGTTTCAAAACTGCATATATTGCTAATGACAATGCCTGGAATGTCATCAGAGCAATCTCTGAAGGCTGCTTTTATCATGTCCCCTGCTTTGCTCATGTGTTGAATCTCATTGTGAAGTTCTTTCTGGATCATGAAGCACTGTGTGCCATGTTGGCCACCAGCCACAAAATCTGCAGCCATTTTAGTCACTCTGCACTGGCTAGAGCAGAGCTCAGGCTCTACAGAAGGCCAGTAATGTACCACAGCACAGCTTGAGACTTGGTGTGCCAACCAGATGGAACTCAACACTCTATGTGCTTGAGAAGCTGTATGAACAGTACAAGCAACTGAATGGGTACATAATGCACATGTGTGATCATGAAGCACAGGAAGCCATGTCACTGAGTCAATCCCAATGGTTTTAGATGGATAGTGTTATCCAAGTGTTTCATCCTCTTGAACAGGTTACACAGGTTGTGAGTGCTGAAAATGCATGTTTAAGCCAGGTGATACCATTGCTGCAGGTACTATGCCAGGTACTGGTCAATGTAAAAGGGCAATTTGAAATGGCTGCAGACTCTGTTGGAGTGGAGCTGGCTGACTGCATCATGCAGCTGTGTGATGATGATCCCAGGATCATTCACATTAATAAGTCTGATGCATACATCCTGGCAACCTTGCTTGACCCCAGGTACAAGCATGGCATGATGGCACTTCTTCCAGGTGGGAAGGCTGATCTTGAGCACTATGTGTCCATTCTGTGGGGCAAGGTCCAAAACTGAATGACACATTCAGAGGTAAGAGTGGAAAAATCTGCTGTAATACAGACAGTGCAAGAAAAAATGGTCCCTTGCTCTGTATTCTTATTCACCACCAGTATAGTGTCTGCACCATCACCTTCATCGTCACGATAGAACTGGTGGCACAAATCCCCTATGGTCCATGCTGAAGGACATTGGTATATCTACTTGCCACCATAAGGTGGGAGACACAGAACTCCAGCTGTCTGCACAGCATATGGTGCAGTCATTTATGGATGACCCACAGCAGCTAACAATTAATGATGAGCCGCTGTACTACTGGCATAGAAAACTGGAAATCTGGCCTGCCTTGACAGCTATTGCCATGGAGTACCTCACCTGCCCCTGTGACAGTTTAAGCTCAGAAAGGGTTTTCAGAGCTGCTGGTGCCATTGCAACTGACCTCCGAAGCCACCTGTCTGAACGGAATGTTGAGTATTTAACATTTTCCAAAATGAACTCCCATTTCTTCCCCAAACAGTACTTTGTATCAACAACAGTGACATTACAGGATCCTGCTGAAGAAGGCTCTGAGCAGCAGGACTCATCAGAGGATGAGGAGAGTCTGGCAGTGCCATCTGATGAAGACACAACAGAGGGGCTTATGTTCTCCTGAGTAGGAGACAGAGTCTCATAACATGTGTGCTGTGTGCATAAATTGCATTGCAAGACATCCTAACTCCTTGTGTCTTCAATTACATTATCTGAATAGTGAAGAGCCTTGCACCAGGATTCAGTGAGCAATGCCAGAATCCAAACCTGCTGTGTTGCCAAAAATGTTGGTGATGCTGAAGCAAATGACTACTACATCCACATGTATGTGAATAATTCACAGTGACATCAGCAGTTCTCTACTTACAAAACTGCATTACTTTCAAGTTTCCCAGTTTGCTGCTATTCTGGCACCCCCCCCCACCCATAAAATAAGGAAAACCCAAAAAATTGAAGTCGACATTGTTCTTGTCCTCAAATGTTAAGTGTTTACCAGTTTACCAATTTGCCGCTGTTCTGGCCCCCCTACCCACACACATAAAATTAGAAAAATCGAAAAAAATTGAAGTAAATATTGTTCTTGTCCTCAAATGTTAAGTGTTTACAAGTTTGTCAGCTCCGCTCCAACCCACACCCACACACCCCAAAAGAAGTAATTGAAGCTCAAAACACAGATGACAATGAAGTGTGGTTTCAACAACAAATTGTTTATATAGCAAATGAATAATTTGAAAACAAACCATCAAACAGAACTTGTAGAAGAAATATGAACATCTAAAGTGTACAAACAAGTCAAACAAGCATAACACCCCCCCACCGAAAAAAAGAACAAATCAGTCAGTCATTCTAAATGTTACAAAAATGTAACTTAAATTAACTTATTTTAACAAAAACTATTTACAAAAAGTTCAATCCAGCATGGATGGCAAAAATAGTGGCTGGCTGGAAGTGGCTGTACACCTTGCTGCACCTCAACTAGCACTGCTGTCTTCTCAGGGCAGATGCATCCTGACTCCTGACTTGGCTGTGCCTCCCTCCCCCGATTGACTTAAACTGGAGCAATATTTTTTTGTCCATCTTCTCCAACCTTCCCAATCTGGCCTCCACCCTTTTCAATCTGGCTTCAACTCTTCTCAGGCCATTACAAAGAGCAGCTTGGTGTTTCTCCCTCAGGGTGGTCCTCCTTTCCATTCTGCCTTCCGGTACCCTCTGTGGCTGGGTGGGTATTAATACCATGGAAGTTGTCCATGGCTCAGTCTGCTGCTGCTGTTCAGTTTACCTGTCCTATGGCACACTGCTGCTCCCTGCTGACTCAGAGGATGGATAGTCCTTGTCTGCCAATTTGGAAAGAACCTTCATAATTCTTCGCACACAGTTTTCTATGCACTTGCTCATTGGCTTTGTCTGTTTTGTGGCTAACGCTGCCCAAATCTGTCACTGTGATGGTTGGACTGCTGCCAATGTTTCAGTGTTGTCTGCAGTACAGAAAGAAATATGCAGCTTCAACATAATGTGGTCTACAACTATCAGCCCTTATATTGTGAGTGCAGTGTGTGTGAGGTGAACTGCTGTGTGTGTGTGTGTGTGTGTGTGTGATATACTGACAGACAACAGTACAACTTACTTTTTGCATGTTGTCTGTGTGCCCTACAGCCCAAGTGAGTCAGCACCTGATCAAGTCTTTCTACCTGTGCTCTGTGCTGTAAATTGGCATGCTTGTGTTGTAAATTGACAAACTGTGGGTCCTGGGCAGGGCATTCCTTCCTTGCATGTAACCATGGAAACATAGACATTGTCTGCAGATGTGGCACATAAGGACAGATCCGCCCACATAGGCTGCCCGTAAGCCTTGTACTTCATTATGGCTTCTTTTTTTTTTTAGTTATTTTATTTATAGATCCTCATGCAGCTGGGGGGGTGTTACCTATGGTTCCCCCAGTCCAGCCTGACCTCTAAGCCCTTGCTGTTCCCCATATCCCAAGCTCTTACCCCTTCCTCGGTCCTGCACAGCAATCCACCACGGCGGGCACGCAACCACCACCGTGGGATCGAGGGGGTCTCGATCAGGGGGAGCATCCCAGGCTGAAGCTGAGCGGTGCTGCGAGGCAGGCCATCAAGTGGCGCACCGAGGAAATTTTCCCTTTCTTTCCTTGCCCCTACGCACGCTACTGTGCAATGATGCCAACATGGCACTACCGTGGATGTCAGCTGTGTGCATCCCCCACTGTGCTCCCCGCAGCAGTAATGCCTCTGGCTTCCACCGGAGGTCGCCACTGTGCCGGGATGCCCTTGGGTCCCACCCCAGGGAGAGGGGAGCTGTTCTCCGGACACTTGATCCTACTCCCTCCCTGCTGATCCCAAGCTCCAGGGCTCGTTCCCAAACTCGGGTCGCTGGTGTGACATGAGGTGTGGCGTCCAGCACCTTAACCCTCAGCGCCACCGAGCCAGCCTCATTATGGCTTCTGATCCTCCCTCTGCATAACCTCTGTGCTCCCTCTATGCCTGTTCAATGCATGTTTAAATCAAGCAACAGTCCTCACTCCAGTCCCACCACGTCATGTGGCAGATCATTCTATATATCTGCCACCCTCTCTGTAAAGAAAACCTTCCACACATTGCTTCTTAACCTGCCACATTCCAGTTTCATGTCATGCCCCCTCGTTCTTGCACTCCTCCTGTGTTGGAAGATGTCTCCCTCCTGTACCTTGTTTATACACTTAAGGTCCTTGAATGTTTCTATCCTGTCCCCCTGGCCCCGACTCCTCCTCCTCTACTCCAGCGATGGCAGCGAGGACATATTGGAGTGCCTGACTCTTCTCATATGTTTAAGGTTGCAATACATGCAACATCTGAGTCACTCTCTTCTGGACCATGCCAAGTAATTTCATATAAAACACTGTACAGTAAAGGAAATTAATATTTATTACCAAACTTTAGTCCAGTCCACTCCTGTGATTATTTGCAGATATTATACTAATGCAACATAACACACACCTCTACTATCCAGACCACCATCCTCTGCTGTCCACAAAAAACACAGAAACATAGACTTTGACAGCAGATAAGGACCACTTTGCCCACCACCACCCAGTCTGAGTCAGTCCATTTCCCTTCCTATTGGATAAGCTGCAGATCATAGTTAAATTAATCAACATCCTACTTCCTTCTACCCCACTCCCCACTAGGATTGCCTTAAGTCTGGCCCATGCATTGTGGAATTTCCCTGCTGTTTTTTTACCCCACAACAGCCTAAGCAAGGATGTTCCATGCATCCACCTTCCTCTTCATTAAAGAATACTTCCGCTCATCGCCCCTGAGTCATACCTCTCTATCCTGAAATTGTGCACTCTTGTCTTTGTACATCTCTTTTTCTGAAAGATGTTAACCTCTTGGGCTTTGTTAGTTCTCTTGAGGTACTTGAAAGTTTGCGTCATGTCCCCCCCTCCCTCCTTTCCTTGAGGGTATATTATTCATATAAAGATCCTTTAGTCACTCTTCATATGGCTTCTGGTGCAGACCCTGCACCATTTTAATTGCCCTAGTTGTTGCACCAATGTTGGTGGACAATAGAGGGTACACTGAAAATTCAAAATGGTTAAAAACTTTAAGTAGCTTACTGGAACCGGACACAGGTGCATTATCAACAGTGGTACTGCTGTTCAGTCCATTATCAATGGTGCTTGTGGAATCACCACCATTGGTCCCGCTTCTTCCAGCGGCACCTGTCCAAAATGATGAGGAATATTTAAAATCAGTGTTACAAGTTGGAAAACCTAAGACCAAAGCAGAACTACAGTAATATTACACATTCAGTTAGTCCTGGGGGGTGGACCAGGTGCTATAAATTATACTTAAAACACAAGACATGACAGATATTCCTGAATGAAGGTCAGGAAGATACACAACAAGGGGCCCACTTCCATGATTCCACAAAATAAAAGTGCACATCTAATATTCAGATAAAGGGTGGTTTTGGAGTCGACCATGGACTAACAATAGCGACTGATCAGGTTGGTTGATGATTTGGAGGATGCAAATATTCACTGGCTGACAGCATTGCTCCCTTTACCTGCTACAGGAGCTACCATGAAAGTGGATGTATGGCACAGTAATCAGTTCTGATGATCACTGACCACTCCCACTGTAGCATCTGTATTAGGATGGCCCAATCATGCAGATGGCACCAGGCATAACACACGGGACAGTTTCACCATAGTTACTAATAGCAATTGGATAACACTATTACTTACAGACAAAATATGCACATGATGTGAATCCACATCACAGCCACATGGGGCTGGGGACAAGAGACGATTCTCATCAAGTCAGGTGGGTGACATTCATTGTGCATGCCATCACAGGTAGCTACGGTCAGTAACAAAACCACAAACCTACAGTACTTACATGGCGTGTTTGAGGCAAAAGTTAATTTGTTGAAATTATTGACAGTTGCTGCTGGAATCATGGGGAGGGGTTGGGGGGGTTGACAGTGTTTGGTACGATAGAACTGTGCAGCAAGCCTGACTTGAGCAAACACATGCATCAGATTCACACAGCCATTCACTATGCACCAGGCCACAATAAAACTGTGAAATAGACTGTCTTACATAGAAACACAGAAATCATCAGCAGATAAAGAACTGCAGGCCCATCCAGTCTGCCTGAAGCCCTACACTAGTTTGTTTCCACTGATCCTACCTAGTCAATGGCTTTTCCTCACTCTTTCCTACCACCAATGTACCCTTATGTCTGTCCAATGCATGTTTAAAACCATCCACTGTGTTTGATGCACCACGTCTGGTGGCATCTTATTCTATGCATCCACGACCCTCTTTGTGATAGTCAGCTACTCTCCACCCATCTTGTAGCACTCCCCAGGGTTCCCTCTTCTGAGGTCTATTATTTTGCACTTCTTGGAATTGAATCTTAGTTGCCACACCTCAGACCATTTTTTAAACTTCTCCAGGTCCCTTCTCATTCTCTCTACTCTGTCTTGAGAATCCACCACCTTGTTGCAGATCTTGGTGTCTTCTACAAACAGGCAGACTTTTCCCTCCAGTGGTTCCATGTCATGATAGTGATCACAAAACAGCGATTGCTATCATAGCGAATATATATCACCATAAAGCATATCAGCAATATACAAACACAAAAACGACCGACTTCCATTTTTTTTAAATTGTTTTGAAGGGGGGGCTTTGCCCCCTGCACCCCCCGAATAATGATTGTTAACTCCAGGGGGTAGCATGTTGAGGAGGGGGTGAAACACAGACTTAAAAAAAAAAATGAGCCCCAAGCAGCAGCAAAACAATCGCTCACAGCAGATCCCGAACCCAGTTCCTGCTGCACCATAGCCAGCCACCCTCACCACCTCATGACAGGGCTGGCTTGGCTGCAGCATGATCCCACCACCCATATGAACCCTCCCTCCTATCCTTCCCCTTCACCTCCTTATCCCTCCCCCTTCTGGTCACTCTGCTTGCTATAGGATCACTACCCTAGCAGGGTAGCCCTTCATGATTGCTCTATAAATGAGACACTGTTTCTACAGTTGCTCATTTATTATCACTATCATCACTGGCTACCCCTTCCAGTCCTTCTACCACAATGTAACTAATGAAGACATTAAACAGGACTGGACCGAGGACTGATCCCTGAGGTACCCCACTGGTCACCTCCCTCTTCACTGACTGGATCCTATTTACCACCACTCTCTGCTTCCTGTCTGTAAGCCTGTTCCTAACCCAGTTTACCACCATGTGCCCCATCCTATGCTCAGACTACTTGTCTTATCTCAGTATGACTTCTGCAAGCATTTCTGGGTATTGCAGGGTGTGGCTCTCATTGAGGAAAAAAAGGAAATCTGCAACACTGACTGCTGTAAAAAAGGTTTAGAAATCAAGTCAGTAAACTCACTCTCAATGCTGCCTTCCACACAGGGTCTTTCTAGTGGCAGTGCAGAAGATCCCGCTGCCTCGTCCACCTGATGAACAACAAAAACTTCAATTACTTCTTCTTCCTTGGTGTCTCTGGTGGTGGTGATGGCTGCTCCCAGAGCCTCCAGGACTTCAGGGTCCCTCCTTTGCAGATTGTCCCACTTGTGCTTAATTTATTTTATTATGCGGGACACAACTCCCCCTCCTTCCTTCTCTAAACTGGCCTTGACAACAGCCACAGTGTCTTCCTCTTCTTAAGTGGCACATTATTGGGGCTAAAAAGTTTGTCAGAATACCTGGTGACCTCCTTGACAAAACCCACCACCTCATTGTGGCTGAAGGGGGGTGCCATCTGTTGCTTCATGCTGGTGGAGTTGGAGTTCTCATCATTGGTGGTGGCATCTGCACTAGTGCCAGAGGATGTGGTGGCCATAGCCTCCTCTTGTTGAACCACTGTCTGCTCCTGCTGCCCCTCCTGCTCTGCATTCCCACCATCCCCCTGCTGCTGTCCATGATCATCAGCCTCCACATGGCTATTGTTGCCTAAGTCTGGCTTTGTGCTACTTTCTGCCATTTTCAAAATGAAATTATAACCACCACCAGAAAAAAATAATAAAAAAAAGTTTACTCTCAAACAAGCCTTCAAAGTCAAGTAAACAAACTAAGAATAATTAAATAAGCAGATTGCTTTCACTAATGCTTTATCACTTCTTCTTGTTTGTCTCTCAAAATCCCTACTCTAAATCTCAAGTCTCCACTCTCCTACTGACCATTTACATTACGAGCTGTTAAACAGGAAGAAAACAGTAATGCAATTTCCACCTTTCGAAATATGGATATTTTTTGTTCCACCCAATAATAAGGTTCTGAGTTTTATGTAGGGATACTGTTTACTACATGTGGTATGTTTTTTCTGTGGACCACTGAAAATGCATAATCAGAAATTGGAAACTTGCAGGAAAAAGAAAAATCACTGCAAATCCGGATTAATGACACTAAATGAGTAACATTCTCTTACATGCAAAATACAGTACACATTTCCAGAAAAAAATAGGAAATCAGGTCTGTGGAACTTTTTTACACAACTCAATGTAATATTACACATCTACCAAAAAAACCTGCAGTTTACGGTGGAATTTCTGTGGAAGTCTGAAAAGTAATTTCCGAACATTCGCGGAGGTGGAATTTCAACTTCTGCTGAAATTTCACTGGCGAAAGATTTTTTTCACACATGCCTACTGGCTTTTGCCAAAGAAATTGCTCTGTGGCTGGAAATCATGATGGATGAATAAATACATTATAATGCATCCATTCCAAAAACATTACAGCAAGCAAAAATAATATTAATTCATAAGGAGGGGGACCACAAAACCTGCCTGATAGCTACAGACCAGTATCAATCTTAAATTCTGACTATAAGATCATAGCTAAGCTAATAAATAATAGAATCCAACCCTTACTAAGTACTTTAATACATGATAACCAATATGGATTTTTTAAAGGCAGAAATATCCCACAAGCAACTAGGAAAAGTCAAGCCAATTTCATCTTATGAACACCAAAAAAGAATACTATAAAGTCTATTATTATGCTATATCAGTCGATGCTAGCAAGACATTTGATGTCCTTGATAGAAATTTTATGTTAGAAACATTCAAAATTGGAACTTATCAACTCAAATTATTGCCCTGATAAAGCAACTATGTAAGTAATAATACCCAACAGGGTGGGCGTTATTGGGATATGACGGACCGCCCAGGGGCATAATGAGGCCCGACGCTGCAGGCGGAGGGTCTTATAGCCCTTGGAAGGTCCATTATATCCTTAACACCCACTCTGGAGGGTATTATTACACTTAGATAATGGGATTTTATTAGTAGTTTTTATAAAATAATAATTTAAGTTTAAGAAAGTGGAAAATGTTAGTAAAAATGCAGAGAATTACCTGGGTATGTAAAATAGTCCATTTAGTGCCACTAGAGGGTGCGTAATTACAGTTTATCTGTATGAATTATGTGGGTACATATGGTTTCATTTGTGAGACAGTTGGGCGCGAGAGACTGAGGTGTAGGGTGGGAATGGTGGTGTTTTGCATGACACAGGAGTCAGTGATACGTAAGTCAGATGAGCTGTGGAGAAAGAAAGAAAAAAGGTACTTCCATTTTGTTTAAAAATGGAAATGGAAGAGCGGGAGTTTCATTCAAGTTGTTGGTACTGCTTGATTAGAGGTGCTGGGTAGTGGCAGTTGCGAGAAGGTGTGCAGTTTCTGGATTTGTTAGTGCCGGACTGAGAAGTGGCTCAGTAGGGGGGAAAAGAGCAAGAAAAATAATTTGTTTTTACTTTTTTGCAGAGAGTTTTCAAGATTGGCTGTATGTGGGTGTGCATAGTAAAAAAATACCAGTTGTTGGTACGTGGGGACAGGGACATCAGGAGGTGATGGGTACTGCTGGGGGGACTTGTTATTCAGTGTGCCATTGTTAAGAAATAACAGCCCGGGTGGCAGGCTGTTTCAGCCAATCAGGAAGTGAGTTTGACTTTACCCAGTATCTAAACAAAAACAGTACAGTACAGCAAAAATACAAATTAACTCAATTATAACAGAGAAATTTGAACTCTCAAATGGAGTAAGACAAGGCTGTCCCTTATCACCCACAATATTTGTTTTATGCCTTGAACCACTTTTGCAAAGGGTGAGGTTAAACAAAGAATTTCAAGGTATTGTGCAAAGAAACAAAAACATAAAGCTTACTGTCTTTGCAAATGACTTACTACTGATTATTAAAGACATAAATAATCAATTAAAGCACTTTATAGGATTAGTAGATAAATATTCTGAAATATCAGGATATAGTTTAAATAAATGTAAGTCAATATTAATGAAAATTTCCCAGAATAAAGACCCTACTCCTCTAGAAAGTGTACAAGATTTTAAAATTGATACTAAAATAAAATATTTAGGAATTATTATAACTCCAAATCATGGGTTAAATATTAAAATAAACTACACAAGATGAAATACAAGCCCACCTATTGAACTGGGTAAATATCCTTATGCCCCTTTGGGGGAAAGTGGATACAATAAAAATGATGAAATTACTCCACTTTGGGACAGATATTTAAAACTTTGTGCTGGGTGCAAACTGTTTGTGCTTGGTTTACACCAGGTTTGCACGGGTTCAAAAGGCCAATAGCACAGGCAAACTGCATTAGCACTGGGTGAAAGTATAATGTATGCAAGGGGCAAAAAGTGTGTGTGTGTGTGTACATGAATACAGGTGCAATGCTATGTACAGTGCATTAGTGTCGCACAAAGTGTTTTTGAGAAACTTAGCACAATACTTTGCGTTGTGCAAATTATCACCCAGGAAAAGGTAGTCTTAACTTTGGGCTAACCAGCTTTGTGTGATTTTGTGGATTTGAGCAGCTTTGCATGACTTTGCATGACAAAGAACCATGGTTTATGGAACTTTCATTACAAGTGTGAATTATGGAGTTTGCGGGGGTCTGCTAGTGGTGGTTTACAGATCCTAACCAGTAAATATTAAACATAGAAAGAAACCAGACATGGAAGAAACATGCTGCACATGTATGGCACCTCCTATGTTGCAATCATCTGCCATGGGTCCCAATCATGACAGGCATTAATTGATGACCCAGCACCCAGTGGACACCATGGCAGTGTGGCCATACAGTACACACCTGCAGGACACCCTTCAGTGGACACCAACAGAATCCAGCACAACCATGAAGCACTGGGGGCATGGATGGTGTTGAGGGAAGGGTGTACATGTGGCCAGTCTGCACCACATACTGGGTGCTGCCACAAGGCTGGGACAATCCACACAGTGCAAATGATCCAATGTAGGGAATAATACAACACCAGTGTGCCTGTCTGATGGTAGGTGCCCTCTCAGCCACATACCACACATTTGCACAGACAAAATATCACATACAGTATATATGTCACTGTGAGTATCCCATGCTAGTGTTGCAGCATCTGTGGGTCACACAACAGCATAACAGTCATGTCCACTGTCAGTACATACCTGCAAGATGGGCCTGTCACTGTGTAAAGTGTAGCAGTCATTGATGCCTTGCACACCAAAGGCATTGCTGTGTCCCTTACACTATTGTCCCCCTTGTTGCTGTAGTGTCTGCTGTGCAGCGTTGCAGGAACTACAGTTTGACTATTGCATGTAGCACCACCACCTGTGCCTGTACTGTGTAGTCCCCTGGGGCACAATATTCTATGCAGTTCTGTACAAATGTAGCCTGCAGCTACCACCATGCACTTCCTGACTGACCTACAGGTGGAGCTGTGGGCAAATGCAGTCAGCCCAAGTACTTCCAGACTGACCTACAGGTGGAGTTGTGGGACCCTGCAGTAGCGCTGGGCAAACTGCATGCAAATCAGGACGTGATGAGATGTTAATCTGGATGTTTGCCCACAGACTGCCTAAGTAGGCTCATTTTCATGTCAGTTTTGAATATAGCAAATATTTGCCCAGGGAAAATGTGATAGCACTGTGCAAATGTTTTATCTTCATACAAAACCTGTGCAAATGAGTCTGCACCTTGCAAACATCTCAGAAACATGGTACATTTCTGCAGAATTTCACATGCACTGGTGCTTGCAGTTTTACTGAATCCACTCTTTTGCTAGCACACACATTGGCCACATAGTTCACCATTACTTTCCTTCACATCACTGTGCACTGAGCTGCTGTTGTGGTTTGTACTTCCTGGTTGCTATATTCAGAGCTGTTTTGTTTCCCAGGCTATTTTTGCACTGCACTCCCAGCCCAGTTTGCCTGTCTTTCATATCATGTTATATTCAGCAGGTTTAGCACTGGAGCTGTCCATTTTGAATGTAGAGGCCTATTGGTTCTGGGCTAATTTAGCCCCAGGGCAAAGTTTTGAATATCTGTCCCTTAATCTATGTGACTCAAACAGTCCTAGGAGCCCCATCAGTGAAATGGTTTAAAGAGTTAATGCATATATTCAAGAAGCTTCTTTGGAGAGGAGAAAACCCCTATATTGTGTGATCACTATTAAGCACTCCCAGAGAGCAAGGAGGGCTAGGGTATCCAGACCCTCAAAAGTATGTTCAAGCTCAAATATCATCAATCATTTGGAATGGTTATTTATGGAAGAGAAAGACAGTACAATCTATCAAAATCTGTTGGACCAGGTAAACTCTAGGAACATTGAGATGTACAACCTATTTTTGGATATTAAATATATAAAATAATCCCACCATCCATTATATGCATGGTTCAAGCTGGTTAGATTTCTGATGTGCAAAGAAAAGATATGGATGGATCTGCCTTGGCTATACATGTAAATCCCCATAAGTAAAGAAATAAGGTGGAAGGACAGTTTAAATCAACAAAAGACTTTAAAAGACAACTCCATAAAAAGGTGGAAAGACTTAATTAAGGATGGGGAATTTATTAAGTGGGATGACCTACAAAAAATTATAAAAATATAGCAGAATTTATCCCATAATTTATTACACATTACAAAAGAAATATTCAAAGTTAACAAAATGATTTATATAAAATAAAACAATATCTATAACCCTAAAACAGCAAGAGAAAGAAATCAGGAAAGCTGGAGAAAAAATCTTTTAAATTATAAGTATATAAAGTTATAAGGTTATAACTGGGTTTATACACAATGATAGATCAAAAATCAATAATAAATGGAACAGTGAAATAAAAGCAAACTTAACTATACAGAGCTGGAATAATTTAAGGGTCTTAACTAACAAACTATATCTTTCCCCAAGAAATAAATCTTTTCGAAGGAACATAATAGAAATGCCCTATATAGCACCTGAAATGTTGGCCAAGGTAGACCCATTCTAGAATAACCAATGCTGGCATATGTGTGCTAATACAGCAACACTAATACATAATACTGTGTGGAATGTGAAATTCCACCTGCGGAATTAGTGTGGCATGATCATTCCGCCAGCAGAATTTCAGCAGGAATTTTGCTTGTTTGCCTGCTGAATTCCACCTACTGTGATCCAAGGAAAAATATTCTGCTTAACAGTATTTTTTCTGTGCAAAATTATTTCGCAACAATTTCCAGGGAAAATACTGAGATTCATTGAATAATATTCTATGGAACAGTGATTTTTCTGCAGAAAATCATTCCACAGCTATTTTATGCTGTAGAAATCTGCCATTCTGTTTCTGGCAGAGTTCGGCAGAATTTCAGTGGAATTTTGAATATTCTGTGTAATTTCATTCTGCCAGAATTTAAAAATTTTGCACAGTACTACTAATACACTGTTTATGGGATTGTCCCTAAGTAATAACCTGGTGGGTAAAAACAAGAGAAATAATCCAAAACATGTTGAATATAACAATACCACTATCTCCAGAACTGTTTGTACTGAATAATTTTTGAAATGATATCATTGGGAAAATTAATCAAAACATTTTTTCATTAGCAACAATGACTATGAAAAGACTTATACTGGCTAACAGGAATGTGAAGAATTTTCCCATTTTCCAGACGAGTCAATGGTGGTAAATATTCTGGGGGAACATTGATGTTTGAGAATTTTATGAATCTATTGGATGAACATAATGATGATATAGATAGATAGATAGATAGATAAATAGATAGATAGACAGACAGACTATGGTAGCATGGTAGTGCTACCGTAGTTAGGGTTGAGTAGCTCTTTTAAGGTTAAACGGTGAAACTTTGCACCTTAATAACTTTGCAATCGTTCAATGTATTTGCCTGAAATTTGGCAGGTGCAGGGTGTGTCCACAGATCTTGGGACCTGCCAACCTTCGTGCCAGTTGGATATTCAGCTACAGAATTATTAAGCAACATCCATGTGCATATTTACGTTTTTTTGCGCATTCTTTGCTCATGCCTACAGGTTGCATGGTTTGCACGACCGGTCCAAAAACATCAGGGAACGTGAAGCCTGCATGCCCATTGTGACTTTTGAAGATTTCGTGAAAAATTATTAAACAGTTCAAAAGTTACTCAAAAAACAAGTTCCCATTATTAGTCAATGGGAAAAGTTGACAAAAAGTATGACACTTTCGCAAATGCACTTTTTAGTGTCGCAAATAGCCCTAGTAGTGTCGTGAGTCAGCCATTTTTTTTTCAGTTGTTTATCACAGAAATGCTTGCCATTTAAAATTGGGACCATCTAGGGACATAATTCATTTTGTGTTTACCTATTTGAGCCCCGAGAATGCTAGTCACGTCTTTATTTTGTGGTGAAACACCCCAGAAATATGTTTTTAAAATGTCTGGAAAAAATAGTGTCTCAAAATAGTGTCGCACTCATGACACTTTCGCAAATTTTGTGAAAGCTTTCACAAATCACGACACTACTTTTCCAGACTATGGTCAACATGACAGGAGTTATTTGCCACCCTGTTGCAAAAGAATGGTTTGGTCTTTTGAGCTGAAATTTGGAGGGAATGCAGCCAACATCTCACAGATGTGTCTTTTGGTGTTTTGGTGAAAAAATATTACATGGATGCAAAGTTAAGTATCTCCAAAGTTGACATTTTTTCCCATAGACTAACATGGTGGCGTACGTCGCACCTTTTAGGGCTCTTATCTCGAAAATGGTGCGAGATATGGAATTGTCATCATGACAATGCATTGCCCTACAAGCTGAGCATTTAGTGAAAACCTAGCCTGGAAAATCATGAATCATGTGAATTTTTTTTTCTATGACGTACGGTTACTGAGATATAAGCAATTTAGTATTCTAACACCTCATTTTTGTCTCGAGGCCCATTATTATGCATACATTCTTTGTACACACTGTGTTTCTCTATGCAGCTGTTGGGGGAAAATGGTATGTGCTTTTGTTAATGTTACAGTTACTGTTTCCACTTGTGTTTACATACCCGTTTGTGTTACTATTCCCGTGTATGCCACCATGTGCATTACCCTTTGCATTCTCATTTGCGCTTGCGTTTGCGTTACTGTTACCATTTGCATTTCCACTACTGCTTGTGTTAGCGTTTCACTTTGCGTCACCGTGTGCATTGGCATTTGCATTTACGGCAGCCCTTTCATTTGCATTTGCATTTGTCTTTTGTTTTGTGTCTTTGTTGCTGTTACTGTTACTGTTACCATTTGCATTTCCTATTGCATTACTGTGCCCGTGCATGTAACAGTTTGCGTTTCCATATGTGCTTGCATTTCTTTTTGTGTTTCTGTTTCCTTTGGTATTATTGTTGCTGTTACCATTACCATTTGCATTTACAATTGCAGTAACGTGACCGTGCACATTACGGTTTGTGTTTATGTACACATTTGCATTCACCTTTTACGTTTCTGTTTCCTTTAGTGTTATTGTTCATGTTAACTTTACCATTTGCATTTACAATTGTGGTGCCATGCCCGTGCGTGTTATGGTTCATGTTTATGTACACACTTCTATTTGCATTTTCTTTTCTGTTCCCTTTGGCATTCTTGTTTCGGTAACACTTAACATTTGCATTTACAATACCAGTGCCATCACTGTGCGCATTACCAGTTGCAGTTTAATACATGATTGCGTGTCCGTTTGTGTCAGCATTCGCTTCGGTGTCACTTTATGCTTGTGTTTCTATTAACATTTGCTTTACCATTTATGTTTGCTTTACCATGTGCATAACCATTGCCGCTTGCATTTGCATTGCAGTTCCTCTTACTATGTAACAAGAAATCATGTGGTGGGGGTATGGGGACCTTTGGGCCCCGCGCTCCTGCCACCACTTGCCATTCACTATTTATCATCCTCATTCTCAAAAAGAAGGGAAATTGGAGCCAAAAACTCCATTTAATACATCAGTTAGGGTTGTTACACAGTGACAAAGGCAAGGACATTTGGTGTTAGGGTTAAAATCCCCCCTTGGACTCACCCAGCCAACCCCCCAACCGGCATTGGGGTGTGCATTGGAGTCGTCGGTCCTAACTCTCACCCCATTCTCCTATACCTCTACTTGTTTACACATGTGATGGGGTGAGAGTTAGGGCCGATGATCCTAATGTGCACCCAATGCCAGATGAAGGTGGGCTGAAAGTCGAAGGGGCTTTAACCTAACACTGAATTTCCTCACTTTTGTCACTGTGGATCAACCCTAACTAATGCATTAAATGGATTTTTGCCTCTAATATATATATATATATATATATATATATATATATATATATATATATATATATATATATATATATACATATATATATATAGAGAAAAAGAACCTCTGTGCTAACACTGAGGCAAGGGTTACCCAAAGGGCATTTGGCTGGGAAGCCAAGTTTCAAGATAATACAAAATCACACATGCCACCACAATGCATTGTGGGGGCATGTGTGTTCATATATATATATATATATATATATATATATATATATATATATATGTACATGGAAGAAAATAATAGACTCACTACCACAAGAGTTATATAATACATAATAAGTAATTTATTATAAGAATTTAAAGCAATAAGGTCTGCCATCATGGGGTGGGGGAGGGGATAATGAATAAAATTTGTTCCAGTGGATTTGTAATAGAAGTATATGACTTAAATATAAAGGAATGAACTATGTAACAGAAATAAGATATGTATGTATATGGGACAGATTTTATTATGAAAATAATAAATATTATAATGCAAAAAAAATATAAACATCAGCAGGCTATTAGTTGCATATATGTCAAGCATTTTTTGATCAGCAAGCAGCACTCCTTTCTAACTGGTTGTTTTCCCCATCTCCATAAGCCATTCTGACACTAGAGGAAGAGCTTGGTCCCTCCATTGTCGAAGGAGGATCCTTTTAGCTGTCACAAGTGGACCCAGCAACCATTTAATTTCCCCTGTACAGATACTCATTGCAAATTGCTGTGTATTTCAGAGTCCCAGCATTACAAGTTGAGGTGTGAGGGTTATCCTACTGAACAATATCTCACTGCAAATCAACTAGACCTCTTTCCAGAAGTTCTACAACATCAGGCTGGACCACTGGATGTAGGTGAGGGTACTTGCATGCATGCTACACCTCCAGCAGTTTTCTGATGGGAGGAGTCCCTATTTATGCAATTTAAGGGGTATTCTGTGCCATCTGTGCATGATTATTGCATTCTGGACACTGGTCCAGCAACTGTTCTAGATTTGTAATTTCATTTCTTGTCTTAATTCCTCTGTCCATCTTTGCCTGACCCTCCTGGTGGGGTCTGGGGAGAGGTTCAGGAGACACTTGTATATGCCCCTGCTCTATGCTGTCTGTCCTCTTGGGGGCCACAGATGATTTTTCAAGGGATTAGACTCTGGGACTTTGAGGTTGGGGCCTAAGATGGGTGTTAGTGTATGCATTAATGGGAGATACTTCTAGTGGTGGTGTTTAGGGAGCTGGGACTCCTTCTGTAGCTGGGCAAAGGATTTCAATGTTTTGAGTTGTGAGTACATTATGTCTGAGAGGTGATGTATTCCCACAGCAGCCCACTCTTTTCCCTATGCTGGTTTTCCTCCAATGAGCAGCCACAGGTTTCCCCATAAGGGAAAATGCTTTGCTTTCCTTGGTGCCCAGCTACTAAGCTTTACATATTTTATCCAGTTCCACAAAGTGGGTGCAAAGTTGGGGTATGAGAGTGGATGTTTCAGTGGGGGCCCAAACTGTATCACTTTGGCCAGTAGTCTTCTGACCACAGAGGCTTCACAGTCCACCTACTGAGGCCTATAATGTTGTAAGCTCCAAGGTGTTGTCTGTGTGAGTTGTAGCTGGATATGGGCCATGACTTGTAATTAGAAACCTAGTAGTCTGAGACACCCCATTCTTGATCTCCAGCTTTAATTTGGACCAGCTTATATGCCTCAGACCATTGCCCCAGAAAAATGTCTGCAGCTTGGAGTATATTGTTTTAATAACTTTGGGATTTATTTGCAGTGGGAGGTTATCAAGCATATACTGTATTTTTGGGGCTGTCATCATCTTGAAGGCTTGTGCCCTTCCCCAGTGGGATATGTGGTGCATTTCCTAGCTTCTGAGTTCTTTGTCTAGCTCCTCTAGGGCTGGGTTTAAATTGTCTCTTCCTGAAAATGGCAGGTTCCAGTGGAACATAATTCCTAGGTATTCCACATGATGTGTGACATGGTGCAGCCCCAAGAGATATTGCAGCAGGTTTGATACCTGTGGTGATGACACAAGGAACTGTGATTTGGAGATGTTTAGCTTGTATCCTGACAGTTTACTGTATTGGCTAATTAGGGTCAGAAGGCTTGGCACAGATTTTCAGGGCTCAGTGTGGGTCAACATGATGTCATCCATACATGCCAATATCTTATGTTCCCATCCCACATTCACTCCTTCTCTATCCATTGACACATGGGTAGCCTGCAGGAGTGGTTTGAGTGCTAGGACAAACAGTAAGTGACACAGTGGGAAACCCTGTCTGATGCCCCTACTCAGCTGGAATAGGGGGAGACTCTACCATTGGTAACTACATAGTGTTCTCGCTAATCTCTTGAAGTTGGGGCATATGCCAAAATTTGAAAGGGCTTTGAACAGGTATTTGCACTCAGCCCTGTCAAAAGTGTTTTCGGTATCCAAGGACAGAAGGAAAGTGGGGGATGTAGGGGTTTAGACTTCCAGAGCAGATTGACCAGACATTGTGTATTATCTGTGTCTCTGCATCCAGGGATAAACCCCTACTGATCCTTGTTAAGCTGGGTGGGGATAACCCCCTTGAGCCTAGTGGCCATGATCTTGGCAAATGCTTTAAAGTCTGTCGCAATCAGTGTAGAAGGCCTATAGCTATGACAGAGGGTTGTATCTTTCCCAGGCTTTGGTATCAAGGAGATCTGAGCTATTCACATGGAGGCTGGCAGAATGCCTATTGCACAAGCTGCGGTAAGAGCAACCATCAGTGGGCCAGAGAAAACATCCCTGAAAACATTTAGGAACTCCACCGCTAACTCATTCCCAACTGGGTTTTCCCTGCAGGCATAGATTACAGTGCAACATCGAGTTCCACTTGTTCAAGGGGCATATCTAGCTGCACCTTCTTGTCTGTCTCCAGTATTGGCAGCTGCAACTGATTTAAGAATCCCCCATCCCTTGCTCGGTGGGTTGGACTTGGGTGGGATATAAGAAGCTATAGAAGTCATTAGATTCCTCACTACTGCCTTTCTCATCTCTGATGAGCTGTCTATCCCTTCTTTTGACAGAGGCATTTCTAGAGTATTCCTATCTCTTCTTCAGTTGGTAGACTAAGAGGCACCCCAGTTTCTCACTGGACTCCCAAATCAGCTGGCAAAGATGACTGAGGGCATAGTCTGCTTTTTGGTGTAGGTATGTGTTGCTCTTGTACCTAAGCCCTATGATCTCTTCTAGCAGGGATCCTGTTGTAGGTGGTTTGTTGCGAAAATTCTGCTCAAGTCCCTTCAGATGCTGTTGCTGTTCTGCCAAGTCCTGTAAGGTAGCCTTTCACAAGTGAGAGGTGTGACTGAAACACCTGCCGCTAATACTGTGGTCATGATGGCCATCGTAGCCTGCCCTCTTGCAACTTGGTACACTGTGAGCCCCCCGGAGAGCCTCACTGAAGTTATGGTTGCGAGGGCCATCGCAGCCTGCACTCCCCCAACTTGGAACACCATGAGCCCCCCTGGAGAGCCCCACTGAAACTGATGTTGCAAGGGCCATCACAACCTACCCTCCCTCAACTTGGAACACCACAAGCCCCCCAAAGAGCCCCACTGAAGCTGCGGTCATGAGGTCCATTGCAGTCTGCCCTCCCCCAACTTGGAACACCGTGATCCCCGGAGAGCCCCACTGAAGCTATGGTCGTGAAGGCCAGTGCGTCTGCCCTCCCAACTTGGAACACTGCGTGCCCCCCAGAGAGCCCCACTGAAGCTGTAGTCACAAGGGCCATCGCAGTCTGCCCTCCCCCAACTTGGAACACCGCAAGCTCCCCAGAGAGCCCTACTGAAGGTACAGTGATCGTGAATCAGGGGAGAGCCTCAGACTTTCAGTTTGACCTGCGTGTGTGTGTGTGTGTGTGTGTGTGTGTGTGTGTGTGTGTGTAAACAATGAGATTTCCTTTTGGCGCCAATTTTAAACTTAAAAAATAAAATAAAATAAAAAAGTAAAGGGATTAATAACCTCCACATTCTAGTCGGCCCAGCAATGCTGATAGTTTTTGCAGGCATTATGTGCTGTGTTTCCATGCACCAGAGATGTATAATTACTTTAAGTTAGTCTATGTTGGGGCAAGCTACTCTCCGTGAAAGCACTAGGCACATGGTGCCTACTGTAGCTACGTTCCTGGACCTTTAAGGCATTTTTACTGTGCCTGATCCTTGGCCCGAGATGTTTAATTAATTAATGTAGTCTATCATGTGGCAATGTAAGTGTAGGTGCTCACTGAAGCTACATTCCGGAACTTAAAATAATTTTGCACTATGTAAAAGCATGAGCATAAGTAACTTACTTTATAGTCACAGCTGGTCACAAGGGCCATCACAGCCTGCCCTCCCCCAACTTGGAATGACGCGAGCCCCCCGGAGAGCCCCACTGAAGGTACGATGATCGCAACTCAGATGAGTGCCTCAGTCATTCAGTTTGACCTGCATGTGTGTGTGTGAGAGCCCTGCCAGCACTTTGTTCCAGCTGCCCCACCACCCCCACCACCACCCTTGGTGAGCAAAAGGTTATATAGCTGTTACCACATGATCGAAAAACCTATCAGCCTAGTCTCTCATTAGCAGTTTATCTGCTCTCACCACTAGCGGCAGCTACACCCAGCTCACTGATAGATCCCAGCAGCAGCAGGATGTCGCTAGTTCTCACTGTAATATGCATACTCATGCCCCTAACCCCCTCACACCTTCCTCAAACCCTCAAACCAAGCCAAACCTTCCTAGAGTAGTTACTGGGTCTGCTCCTCCTCCCCATCACACATCTTCACAGGGGATGCAACACCTCTGCCCCCCGAGCAACTGGGCACTTGGTCCAGCCATTCTACCACCCTCTTTTCACCAGGGTCAATCAGTCCTTTACACCTCTGGTTTAAACGGCACTCCGTACTACTCCCAGAAACTCTCAGCACACTGTAAGCCCCAGTGGTCTATGCACAAAACCAAACAGCTGCTAGCACTACTGCTACTCCTGGCTGGGAACATAGAACTAAACCCAGATCCTTGCTGTTCTGCCCTCCCAGTACCTATTTCTCTACCCAGAGGTCTTAAAGTAGTGCAACTCAACATTTGCAGCATTCTAAACAAAATTACTGCTCTGTAACCAATAGTACTTTCAATAAGCCCAGATATGCTGATTATCTCTGAAACCTGGTTGAAGCCCCATCACATGGACACAGAATTATCCATCTCTGGCTATTCACTCATTGGTCGAGACCGACAGGGGGAAAAAAGGGGCAGAGGCGTTGCCATGTACATCTCCTCCAAGCTCCAGTTCACCCCAGTCCAGCTTCCCTTGCCTAAGCAGGCCATAGACACACTCTTAATCAAACTATTCCTCCCTTACTCTGCCCCTGTATATGTAGCTGGCTCCTACTGTGCCCCTGACATCCCTTTGCCCATGGTATTAGAACACCTGGGCACCCTACAGTAGTATCAATGGCAGGCGAATTACTTATCTTCGGGGATTTCAATTTTAACTGGCTCACCAACACCTGCTCCAAGCTTTACAATAAGAACAATGCATTAAACCTCACCCAGCTCATTTCACAACCCACCCGCCTAAACCTCAAATCACAGAACCCCTCCCTCCTGGACTGGGCCCTAACTTCACACCCCCATTGTATAGTCGAGGCTGGTCTACTTCCTGACTCCCTAAGTGACCACCACATGATCTATGTGGTTTGTAAAATATACAGACCCAAAGCACCACCCCCACGGACACTGCTCACTAGATCATACATATCCCTTGACCTTGCTGCCCTCTTACATAACCTGACACACATTGACTGGTCCTTCATCCCCAATGCACCCTCCATTGACAGTGCCTTTGCTGTCTTCAGGTCCAGCTTCCTTACAGTGTGGGACTCCCACATGCCTCCTCGAAGGACTAGGGTAAGGGACGCTCACCTGCCCTGGGTCTCAGCATACATCACTGAGCAACTACACACCAGGGACCAGATGTGGAAAAAGTACATAACTATAGGCAAACAGGTGGCACTCCTACTCTACCACACACTCTGTAGCTCCTGCACTAAACTCATCTAGTGGGCCAAGGCCAATTACTTCAAGGCAGCCTTCAACACAAATCTCAACCACCCATCTAAATTCTCTAAAACAGTAAAATCTCTACTATCCCCCTCTGCCCAGCCACCCACCCCTTCCCTCAGTGACCATGGGTCCATCATCTCTGAACCAAGTGATGTGGCCTCTGCTTTCAACACTGTTTTCACTAGCTGTGCAACCTCTCTCCTATCCTCTCTCCCGTGACCCGGCACAAGGACACCTCTGCATATGCCACCCACCTCCCCATCTTCCTGCTTCTCCTTCTACCTAGTTACCCCATTCAAAGTGTTAAATGCTCTGTGGGTACTCAAAGCCACCAAAGGCAAATGCCCCGCAGGACTGGATGCCAAAATGCTACACCTGTCTGCCTCATCCACTGCCACCCCATTGGCAGCTCTCTTTAATCTGTCTTTTACGCTGACTGATATCCCTTCAGACTGGAAATGCACCACAGTCATCCCCTTCCCCAAGGGTGGTGATCCCTCCTCACCAGGCAACTACCACCCCATCTCTATACTTCCCATCCTGGCCAAACTTCAGGAGTGCCTTGTACTAGCCCAGCTCTCCTCCTTTCTTGACTCATCCTCCTTCACCCACAACCAGTCTGGATTTCAGAAGATGCACTCAACAACTACATCCATTCTAAGGCTAACTGACACCATTCTCACTGGTATGGATAAAGGCCATGTCACATCGGCCATTTTCATCGACCTTGCAAAGGCCTTCGACACCGTCTCCCACTCTCTGCTACTAACCAAACTTACGAGGGCCGGTCTTTCAGGAGATGCCACCAGTTGGTTTCACTCATACTTGTCAGACAGGTCCTAGTCAGTAAAAATTGACACACAACTCTAAACCCCTCCCTGTCATCTCTGGTGTCCCCCAAGGCTCGGTCCTTGGCCCGATACTCTTCTCCATTTGTTTGAATGACCTACCTTCAGTCTGCCCTCGAGCATCCATTCACATGTATGCTGATGACACCATACTATTTGCATCGGACCCCTCACCTGCAGAAGTGGCCTCCACACTGCAGCAGGACTTTAAAGCAATTCAGCACTGGTTTTGTGCCAACCAGCTTTTCCTTAATGCCAAAAAAAAGTCTCCCTACCCTTCGGCTTGAGACAAAGGCTCTCCCAACTTCCATCCCTCCCTAACTTCCTCACCATTGATGGGACCCCTTTGAAGGCGAGCACCTCTTTAAGATATCTAGGGGTATGGCTCAACCAGAACCTTGATTTCTCCACCCACATAGACTCGATACACAAGAGACTGCACCAAAAACTAGGAGCACTATATCACAACAAGGCCAGTATCCCTCTGTCTACCTGGAAGGAAATTGTTCAAAAGATGATCCTCCCCTTACTTGACTATGGTGATGTGGTCTATGGTACTGTCCTATGGCCTCCCTGGCTAGCCTCAACACACTCTTCCACTCCTTCTGTCGCGTTGCTCTGGACTGCCCTCCTTTGACTCATCACTGCAACCTCTATAGATCCCTGGATCTGCTCTCTCTCCAGGGCCGTAGACTGGCACACTGTGCCATGCTCACAGCTAAATTCTGGAATCAATCTCTTCCCCCTTACCTCGAAGCCACCCTCTCAAGCCTTCCGCTGCCAGCATAAGCCCTCAGGAGCAACAACTCCCAGCTCATTTTTGTCCCACTAATGAGCTCTTCTAGTGGCCAGGTGGCGTTCAAACATGGCATGCCCAAACTTTGGAACGCATTGGCAGCAGTCATTAGGTTCACCACAAACATGCAGCATCTCAACCACCTCCTGAAACCACACTTCTCTTCCACATGTGCATGCACTGGCACCACCAGGGGTCCAGATGCTCTTGCTCTTCACTGCTACTGACACCTGCTAAGTAGTACCCCTGCTTAGTGTTCGTTTAATCATTCATCTAGGCTTGTACGATCGACTGTAGTCTGAAATTAGGTGTCTGCACTGTCACTCTGTAACAATTGTTGATATGACTTATAATCCTAAGATGCTTAACAAGTAATTATTTTTCCTGCTGTAAACGTATTATATTAGCCCTTCATGCTTGTTATGTAACTGCCATTTCTGGATTTCTTTTGTCTAGTGCATATTTACCATCTATGTTGCCCTCTTTAAGGGTGCTTTGTAATCTGTAGTACTTGATATATGTCTAAGTGTATGTTCTCGTGCTCCCCTTCTCTTCCCCCGGATGCATCTGTAATCGAATGGTTATCCGCTCAGTATGCTTTTCTGGTAAAACTCTTAAATAAATAGAAGGTCCTCTCAGCATTCCATTCTGTTTGCCTGGGTACTTTGTAGGCATAAACAATGATTGCCTCTACTGCACCCTTCTGATTTCATCAGAATTTAAATGCAAATAAAGGTATTTATGTCTGGTATGAAAACCTGCTTGACATCATTACAAAGGTCATGACCTGACTCATGTAAGGCATTCTGGAATTTTATGATGATTTGGTGCTAATGCTTGCAATAGTTATACTGTATTTGACAGTGCTGTTGCTGTCCTCTGTAGTCCCTATGTTCTTGTCTTATGCTGGCCATAAAACTTTTCAAGGCATAGTAAGTGCCATGCTATTTTCTGAAGTTTAAAGTGTATCTGAGTTAGAAAACAATGTGTTTAGAGAACACAGGAACTTAACAAGACATGTAACAGAACTGACTGAGAGTTTAACTTCTACTGGCTTGTTCACATATGAATCAACTCCCATGATGCCTTGCATGAGTGGGGTGATAACCTTTGCAATGGAGAAAAACAGATTTTCACAGCAGAGCAAAACATAGTGAAGCAACATCATTTATTTTTAAATTAGGGGGATGCAGGAAAGAGAATCATTGTTCATACCTACAAACTATACAGGTATACAGAAAATAGGTTGAGGGGACTTCCCCTTTAAGTGTGTCTCACTTGGTGGCCACTGAGGTGTCCTCTGGTCTATTAATGAGTAGGAAGTTTTTAATGTCTTCCCCTTGGCTTGCATAAATTTAGGGGTCCTTAAGAGTGGAGGTATTGAAATGCTACCTACCCTTGCTCCTTCAGTTGCAGTGGGGGGGGGGGGGACAGAATCTAGGTGAAAGAAACTGGTGCATGGTCCAAGATAATCATGCCTTCTATTTAAGCCTCAAGCACATTTGTTGTCGAGGCCCCACGGGTAAGCTTCAAGTCAATCCTGGAGAAAGACTGATGTGGGAAAGGGAGGAATGAGAAGTCCCACCCTGTGGGATGGACCATTCTCCAAATGTCAATCAATCCTAGTTCCCAGGTCATGCAGCGTTTCTGATGCTAGAGCCCTACTTCCCAAGGGAACTTTACTCTTGTCTAGAAAGTCATCCATGACTAAATTCAAGTCTCCCTCAAACATTACCTGTCCCTTATGTGGTTCGAGCAATAGCTGTGTGATTGTCTAAAACAAACGGTGCCTCTGTAAAGTTCGGACCATAGTCATTACATAAGGTTAACACGTCAGTGGCTAGGATACCCTGTATGATGACATAGTGCCCTTCTGGGTCCATGGTAACCTTTTCTGCTTGACATTATACATTTTTGTGAATGAGAATAGCTACTCCCCTGCTCTTGGTGTTATAGGATAAACTAAAGACTTGGGACACTCACCCTGTTATGAGTTTGATTTGATCATTATAAGATGCATTTCATGTGGGGAGTCCACCCCCACCCCTTTCCTCTTTAGGTGGTCTAATATTTTTCATCTCTTTATTGGGGCTTGGATATCTTTCACATTCCAGGGAACCCATTTTGTTTGTTGGCTAGCCATAGGGAGACAGTAGAGATACCAAAAGCAGATGATCGCTTGCAGGTGGGCTCAAAGTGGCCACAATTACAATTACAATTACAATTGTTGTTTCTGCTGTGGTTGTTGTAAGGTTAAGATACAGGGTACTGATGGGCACCCACATGGGTCCATTCATTGACCTGAGGGGTTTCGTGGTTGCAGTGTTGCAGGCAGTTGTATGGTAAAGCTTATCCTATCTGTTCTGGCCCAATGTATAGGACTAGCTAAATGGACTGGTTGCCCATGCTGTGCCTGGTAGTTCTACATTTCTCAGAAACTACCAGGAGCTGTTTAACCTAAGGTATATGTTTAATATTAACGCTTGAAAAACTTAGTATAATCAACATTACACGCAGGACAAAGCTGAAAGAACATTTAAAGTGAAAACCTTTTAGGCCCAGAGTGTAATGCTGGAGGGAGTTGTCAGTCGCTCATGTCCACCTCTCCCCAGTCCAAAGCAATGCATGGTTTGACCCCACTGCCTGAGTAAGATGTTGCATCCCTTATGTCTATGCCATCTGCTGAGCCACAAGCAGAAAATTGAAATGTTTTATTCTTAATTAAGAAAAAGAGAGGGTCAGTAAAATGGTGGTGGGGGAATTGGAGCTGCTGCTGCTTCACATATCAGTATTCTAGTCTAGCCTGCTTAGTGCTGTGTGGGGAGTTGGTTTCTGCTGCTTCCGGTAGGGCATGCTTTCCCTGCTGTTCACTAATGAGGGTGTCTGGTCCCTAACTGGTCTTATATAAAGGACCTCCTATACTAAAATATGCAATATGTTCATCTCCCAAGACAAGCCCTCTGTCAATGTGAAATGGCAAGTGACAGCCTTTCTGAGACATGTGCCCTCTAAGTGGTCATCCCATATGAGAGCGCAATGGGGGAGAACAGCAGAGCAGCCTGCCCACATAGGTGTTGATGGTGATAATAACATATAGACAGCATGAATTAAGGGAAATGGAAAAGACAACACTTGCAGGCTTCACTGTAGGCAAAGACAAGGAGAAGACTAGACATGAAGCAAAATAAGTGTCCTCTCCGACTCCAAAGTGGCATTAGCTGGATATGAACCTATCACCAACGTCTGTCTCTACAGTGGTAGGTGTGCCCACTGCACATGCTGGGTCTGCTTTTGGAGAAAGGATGTTGAGCAGTGTAGGGCAGAGTTCCATCTGGGTCTACAGGGAGGAGTATTATGCCACTCACCTCTGTGACCATATTCCACGTTCATGTTCATGAAGGCAGTTCCTGTTCGAAAGTGCGAATAAAGGCATAACGTATGCAGCAAGCACTGAGGCTCAGTGAAACTTACAAGGGTTTAAATCCTCATACCAGTGAGTACCTGGTGATGGGAGGAAGGGGTATGAGGAATTTGGAAGTAGAAGAGGGCTTGTCAGTAGTGCAACATCATTGCTATGTGTGCCCCAAGTGCATATGAGCTTTGTGTACCGACCTTGTTAGGCTATCTATCCTAACATGCCTGCAATACAAAATGGTAGTTCAAAGAAGTGTCAGACAGAGAGGATCTGGCAGCATTTTCTGTTGTGTATTTTTCTACCCCGATATTGTGACCAAAGAAAGGTTGGGATATGGGGGTTACAGTTTTGCTATGTCCAGATTTAGGTGCTTCAAAATTTGCCCTGTTCTGTGGAAAAAATGCTCTGCCCCATTTGTAGATACATGTGCAGCTATGTTGAATGTGGGACTTTGTCTTAGCCAGGCTTTCCCAGAGAATATGCCTCCCACTCCAGTGATACTATTTCTCATTAAGGCATACCTTATGGGAACTGTACCACTTCAAGTACCATGTGCTTATTCATGTCCCTGTTTAGTTGCCTAGGGGGTGAGTTGGGGGGTGGGTTTGATGGGTGAGGGGAGTGGGGCTGTACAACTAGTGCTGTCAAATCTCTCCATCTGTTAATTTAAATAGACACCATATATCAGCAACTTACGTGAAAGTCCCGCACAGGAGCCTATGCATTATTTACCTGCAGGTTTGCCCTTCATGAGTGTGATGGGGTTGGGCGGGTTGCTGTATCACCCAGGCTTTCTTCACATCTGTGTAGTTTTCTGCTTCCCTGTCTGGTCTGCTGAATAATCATTGAAAACATAGATTGTGTGCCCCTGCCAGGTTAAGGAGCTCTTTCCCTGGCCAGAGTGAGTATTTGTTCTTTTTCTGGGTACTGAAGAAATTTGACAATGTGTGGCCCTGGTCTCCCTCCCTCCCTCTCTCAGGGGTGGTGCCAGGGTATGAAGTGTCCTCTCAGTTTCCAGTCAGGGCTTCTACACATAGTTTAGCAACTTGGGGAGTTCTTTTTGTAAAAAAGGCTGTTGGGTCCTGGTCTTCAACTCCCTCTGGAAATCCTATAAACTGTAGGTTATCTAGTATGCTATGATGTGCCCTCTCAGGTTCTAGACAGGGATTCCACACATAGTTTAGCAAATTGGGGAGTTCTTTAGTTCTTTTTGTAAAAAGGCTGTTGGGTCTTGGCCTTCAACCCCCTCTGGAAATCCTACAAACTGTAGGTTATTTAGTCTACTCGTTTTCAGAGTCATTTGCCTGATGCCATAGCAGTTGTAAAAGCCACTTCAATTCCTGTATCCTGGCCTCATATCTGCTATATTTTTCATCGATGTAAGACAGTTATGTTTCAGCATCTTGGGATCTGTGCTGGAAGGCTTGCACTTTCTCCTCTAGGTTTGCTGCAGATGTCTTAAAAGTTTTAATTTTGTTTGAAATTTGTTTAAACAAGCCTTTTATTTCTGGGCTCTCTTCTTAGGTGGTTGTTGCAGCTGTCACTTCTCCCACCATTCTCATCTTAATGCCAAGCAGTCAGGGGTTATGATAAATATATCTGGACCTATTAAGTTTCCCATTTCAAGGCTTAGAATTTTGTTAGACCAGATTTGTCCATATCAATTAATCCCTGAAAGTCGTAGCTCAGCTCCACTGATGCACGGTTTTGGTGGCTTTTGTTTGGGATTGCCACATAGCTCAAGTTCAAGTGACCATACCATTAGACATCCCATGCATGTTTTCTACTCCAGGGTGTGCATTAAAGGATTTGAATGCACTTCCAAATGGAGCAAGGACTCCTGGACTTCTGCCTCATGCCTCACTATGCCCCTGGGGTGTGCATTAAAATCCTTTAATACACACTCTGTCATGCTGTATTACTGTTATATAATTACATATACTGTATTATACTGGCATGGTAGTGCCCCTATACTTAGGGTTAAGCAGGCTGTTAATGTTAAACCCCAATTTTTGCACCTTAATAACATTGGCATCATATGACAAAATAGCACAAAATGCAGCATGCGTGGTGAGGCTGTCAGAGTTTCAAGCCATGAAAGGTTTCATGACTGCATCTTGTTCATTTTTTGAGATATGTATCACCAAAAAAAAAAATCTTTAATTTCTCTGTACTTAATATTGCATTTTTTTGGGTTGTCACCTACAGCTGAAACATTGTGGAATTTTTTCATGATATTTACAGGGTTGAAGGTGCCTGTGCCAAGGTTGCACCTTTGGAAGGTTTCCTGAAAAAATATTATACTGTTCCAGCATTATAAGAATTTGTGTGGGCTAAATGACAAATATGAATGGCATAAAAAAAGAAAGAAGAAAAAAAAATGTGAGTGCTCATTTTCATGATTTACTTGTTGTGTGGGAAAAATACGTATCGTGATGGCAGCCATCTTGAGATGTTTTACTAACAAACATTGAAAATACACAAAATGAATGTCTTTTCAAAAAAGAGGGACCTGAATAGGATCCATTTATCTAGATTATTTTTTCCTAAAATTTGTTTTGAAAATAACCCTGGAAATAACATTTCTGTGCACCTGAAAATCCTGCATTTCCAGCTTAGCAAGAAGAGCCATTAATTTGCATTCTCAGTATGAGAACAGCAGGATTTTGTTGAAATGTAATGTTCCAGCTTGGGTTGTGCTGCCAGCTTCACTAGCAGCAGTGAGCCAGTGATCCTCTGCTCTCTTTCTCTCTCTCTCTCTCTCTCTCTCTCTCTCTCTCTCTCTCTATATATATATATATATATATATATTAGTATGTCTTTCAGTCTGTCTGTCTGCCTATCTGTCTATATGTTTGTCTGTCTATCTATCTATTTATCTATCTATCCATCCTTCATGTTGGGGGGAGTAACATATGACCATCACATGATGCTGCATTTTGATCTGCAAGCACATAGCCTACCTGCCTGGCCAGTGCATACAAAAACCTCTGGTAGTGACATATCAGTACAACTACTACTCAACAAAAATGCCCAACAATTTTAATGTTGTGCTGATTGGATTAGTTTAAGTTTGCTGCAGTCACCACACCTGGGTGCCCCTCTAGGACCGTGTCAAGCTGTTTGCCTTGAACTGTTCCAGAAGTGCTTCCTCATGACTAGCAGCTACTAGCCCGCTGGTTCCACTCTTCACCACCTCCAACTGCCTTTTGCCCAACACACACACCAAGAGCTCAGCTCATTTGCACACCATGCATGGAGTTGATCCCAAATAAGCTTTCCCTTGCTCTTCCCTATCAAATTAAAAAATTAAAAAAACTAAATACGAACATACAAAATTTGCCAGCAGATAAAGACCTAGAGGTCTATCAAGTCTGCTCAAATATGCAGCTACACATTCAACATTGCAACATCACTTTTATTTTCATGCATGGCTTAAGTCAGTGTCAGTGTTAGTGTCAGTGGCTCAGTAGGTAGCACACTAGCCTCTGAGGCCGGGAGATCAGAGGGCTGTGGATACAGTTCCCACATCTGGCACGTGGGTTAATATCCCAGTACTGACACTGTAGTGCAGCATGAGAGGGGTGTTGCACTTCTGAGGTGCCGTCTTTCGAATAAGACATTAAACCAAGGTCCCATCTGCCTGGACTGGTGGTAGTTCAGGTGGATGTTAAAGATCCCATGGCACTTATCGAAAAGAGTAAGGGAATTTCCCCAGTGTCCTGGCCAAATTTCCCCTCATTCACTAAAAATATCACCAACAACTTAATCTGGTTCAAGGTCAGTTGGCATTCATCTGTATCCCCCTTCCCCTGGTCATGCCTGAAAATAGGCAGGATTTGTCTAGTGCACTTACCAGGTCAACAAAAACTAAACAAATCAATAAAGTCTATAATTTTCCCACAGCTTTGAGTAATACAAATAGCTGATTTTTGTATAAATTCTTAGAAACAGATGCAGTGTTAACTTCAAAAAGCACGTATCGCCAGCATTGTCTGATGGAAGGAGATAAAAAACATTGTTGGACAGTATGAGTGTGCACATCATTCTGTAAATCTGAAACTGTGAATCATTAACAATAACTTGGAGGAGATCAACTATGTATTGCCTTCGTAGGCTATGATGCTAAACTGGTTGTTCATCATTCCTGCTATACAGAATGCAAATAGTTTCCCGGAACAATGCTAAACTGAGTTTATAATTTGTTTCTCATTGTGTAACTTACAACCTCAGGTATAACAAGACCATAATTTTTCCAGATTCTCATAGGAGTTGCAAAATTTCTTCACCACTCATTGGATTCAGAGGATGTTTTCTAAGTCTAATAGTGTTAGTCATAGTGACTTGTGGAGAATATTAAAAATACTTCATTAATCCCCTTCCTTTCATCACTTCATCTAGTGATTTTTTGAACTGGCTAATACTGGATCTGTGCACCACATTACTAGGTAGATTGTTTCAAGGTGAAACCAGTCTGATTAATCCATGTTCCTCTTTTATTCTTTCTGTAATTTTCATCTTTCAGTAGTAAATCATGCCATCTAATATCTCTACAGTTCTCCCTTGCAGTAAACCCCATGTATTCCCACAGGTCGGTGTTACCATGTACCCTATAAACCATACAGAGATCTCACCTCATTCTCCCATATTTCAAGGATTACATGCCTAACTCCCTCAGTCTTTCCCCACTTTGTCTGATGTTGAGACAAATTTAGTCACCTTCTTCTGGCCCCCCTCCAAGATTCTTATGCATTTTTTCTCATTTAATGGCCCAAACTCCACACAGTACTCCACGTGTGGCCTGATCAGGGCAGTATAGAGGGGCATTACCACATCTCTTTCCCTGTTTCTAATATTCCTGTCTATGCAGCCAAATATGTTACTTTCCTTACTTGTTATAGTACATTCTTACAGTGCAGATAAAATTGCAGTTTATCTGTAACTAGTACACTCAGATGTATCTCCCCATCTGTTGATGTTAATTCACTCCCATATCAGAAGTACTTGGCTTTTATGCTCTTAGACCTAAAATGCATGACCTTGTATTTGTCCGTATTGAAACATTTTCTTTTCCTCTCAGTCCAAATAGCTACATTATTTAATTCTTATAGCTCGATTACATCCTTATTGCTATTAAAAATTGCACCCATTTTGGTGTCATCTGTGAACTTACATAATCATGCATTCCCTGAGCAATTAATGAAGGATACAAAGATGTTAAACAGCACAGGTTACAATACCCATCCCTTGGAAACACCACTTGTTACTCTAGACCAATCTGAATAATACCCCCTTAGGCTTACCCTCTGTCTCCTGTTCTCCAACCAAGAACTAATCCAACTTATGCTATCTATATTAATGTCAAATTATTTCAATGCATTTATTAACTCCGAATGTAAGACTGTATCAAAGGCTTTAGCAAAGTCCAAACATATAACATTTACTGGGATATTTATTTCCAAAGCTGCACTAACAGGTTCAAAAAAGTATAACAGATTGGTTAGACAGGATCTATTTTTCCTAAACTCATGCTGTAAGGAAATATTTTGGCCAGTATTATTGAGAATCTGTCCAAACTCCTCTTTGATTAGAGTCTCCAGTGTCTTCTTGATTGAAGATGCCAGGCTTATTGGTTTATAGTTTCCATATTTAGTGCTGTTTCTGTTCTTATAAATTGGGACAACATGAGCCATCATCCAATTGTCCACCATCTTCCCTCATCAAGTAATTTTTGAAAGATAACAGCCAAAGTTTCAGCAATTACTTCTGCCATTTCCTTCAGAAACCTGGAGTGTAGACAATCAAGGGCACACGACTTAGTAGGATCTAACTTCTGTAACATTTTCATAACTTCAAGGGCTGTCACATTGATGTTATTTGTATTTTTAGACACTCCCAGTATTATGTCGATTTGTTCTTTTTTTTGATGAGCACTGATAAAGAAATTATTAAAAAGCTTTGCCATATCACCAGAGTTAGGTAGTATTTTCTTATCATTAAATAATGGGCCAATCTGAAGTTTTGTTTTTCTGAGGCTCCCTACATAGTTATAAAAGGATTTTTTTATTGTCTCCTGTGTTGGTCACCAATGTTTGCTCAAACTCCCTTTTAGCCTACTTGTTTTGTTTTTTCCATTCCTTTGCTTTAGTTTATAGTTATTCCATGAATCTGGTGTACCACACAATTTGATCAGGCAGAATGCTCTTTTCTTACTCTTTACTGCTTTTATAATTCCTTTTGTGAACCATGCAGGGATCTTACCCCCTTTATTGTATTTATTCCTTAGTGGTTTAAACTCTTCCATTCAGTTTATCAACGCTACCTTTAAAGCCAACCACATCTTGTCCAGATTTTGCCCCATAAATTCTTCCCTCCAATTCCATTTTCTCAAATGATGTGTAATATCTACATAATTAGCCTTATTAAAGCATTTCATTTTAGTAATTCCCTGCTATTTTGTTCTACTGATGTTATTATTGAACAATACAATGATCACTACCTGCCAATGATTCCTTAATTTTGCATTCAAATTTCATCATCCACATTGCTCATCACTAAATCTATTATGTGCTCTCTTCTAGTATTAGAAATATGCATGTAAAGTTTATATTACACTGTTCGGTCATGTCACCTGATCGCGCTGATAAAGTTTTTTGGGCTTATCTCTTTAAAAACAGCTGATCACATCACCATGTCTTTAACTCAGACTTTACTTTCCTCACTTTCCTCACTGTTTACTTTAATAAAGTATGAACTCACTTTACAGTAGTAACAAGCAAGAAATTTAATGTTTGCAGTTAAAACAGTATTGCAGGTAAGCAAGAAGTGTCAGGCTCCAACCACATGGTCGCAATTATCGAGTCCAATCTATGAGCTCAGTCGTGTATGTAGAGTAGGTAACTGCAGGTAAAGAGCAGGGCAAGGAGGTCCAAACTATAGTAATTCTTTACTCTCTTCACTGTCTCTTGCCATGTTTCAGACTTTGGAACCCTGTAAAGCTCTCTAAAGTATGACTGTGTGGCCAGATAAAAGGGTTCTCTGTGGATTTCTGTGGTGGTGGCTGATTTATCATGCCACATTGTGCCTTTTGCCATGTCGCCGAGGAGCAATTTTTATTTATCCCATCTTTCAACACCTCTGCATCAGCAATCTAAATACTGAGTATACTGCTAAAAGGGTTTTACTGTTCATTTAATTGGCAGAAAAGGGAAATGGAATACCCAGAAAAACAATGACGCTTATGCTTACGTTGGCAAGTAAGCTTCACTGTAAAAATAATTTCACTGAACAAGACTCTCCCTGGTTTTATGTAATAAGCCTTGAAGATTATGATTTTAAATCGTGTATCCCTGCTCCAGATAACCTACTCACTGTTGCTGTCTCTTTCCTATGCCTACAAATAGTTTTATCAGTGTATTTCAAGAGCAAGTCTCCCATCACCACTATATCTCTTATTCTTTTAATACCTGATTGCAATACATTAGTCTATTCTACTTCTGTTGGTTTAGAACTAGATTCACTGTTTTTTGCATCATTCCTATTTATTACTGCCCTGTTTGTAAGGTTGTGTGTCTGTCCCACTCCATTATCCATCCTTCTCACATTAATTGTGGTTCTAGTTTCTTCATCCTTCTGTTCAGTTTCTTTGTGACCAATGTCCCCCTGCTGGGAATCTTCCTCTAAATTATCAAGTAGTTACATAGATACATAGATACATAGACACTGTCAGCAGATAAGGGCCTATGGCCCACTCAGTCTGCCCATTACATTTTTCTAGAAGTCTGTTACCTCTTATCCCTGACCTCCAGAATTCCCTTATGTCTATCCCATGCATTCTTAAATCCTGTGATTGTTTCAGCCCCCCCACTTCCTCTGGCAGGGTTTTCCACTTGCCCACCGCCCTTCCTGTGAAGAAATTCTTCCTCATGTTTCCTCTGAATCACCCTCCATCCAACTTCATCCCATGCCCTCTAGTTCTGGAACATCTTTTTCACTGGCAAATTGTGTATTCTTGCACCCTGTTCCTCCCTCTAAGGTACTTGTATGTCTCTATCCCCTCTCTCCCTCCTGTCCTCCAGGAAGTACATATTCAAATCCTTCAGCCTGTCCTCATAGGACATGTATTGCAATCCCTGTACCATGTTTGTTGCCCTCCTCTGAACCTTCTCTACCCTGTCTATGTCCTTATGTAGGTAAGGTCTCCAGAACTGTACACTGTACCCCAGGTGGGGCCTAGCTAGTGTCTTTTATAGTGGAATTATTACCTCCCTTTTCCTGCTGGTGATGCCCTTGCATATGCATCCCAGAATCTTATTTGCTTTACCTGCTGCCTTGTCACACTGTTTCCCTACTTTGAATTTCAACTGCCAAACCCTTGACCATTCCTTAAGTTTCTGCAGGTCCCTCCTCATTCTGTTTACACCCTCTGGCATGTCCACTCTGTTAAAGAGCTTTGTGTCATCAGTGAACAGGGAAATTCTGCCTTCTAGGTCCTGTGCAGTGTGACTGATGAGGACGTTGAATAGAAATGATCTCAGCACCTATCCCTGGGGTACTTCACTAATCACTGTTCCCTCTGTGGAGTGACAGCCATTTACCACCACCCTCTGTGTCCTGCCTCCCAGCCAATTACCCACCCACAGCACTACTGTCCTACCCATTCCCATATTCTCTACTTTGTTTAATAGCCTTCTATGTGGCACAGTCTCAAAGGCCTTGCTGAAGTCCAGATAGGCCACATCCACTGCCCTCCCTGATCCATCTCCCTTGTCACCGAGTGGAAAAATTCAGTGAAGCTGGTCTGGCATGACCTCTCCCCAGTGAAACCATGCTGCTTTGGATCCTGTAGTCAGTTGGCAACCAGATGTTCCACCAGTCTCTCCTTCAGTAGTGCTTCCATGATCTTACTCACTATCGAGGTCAGGCTGACTAGTCTGTAGTTCCCTGTTTCCTATTTGTTCCTGCTTTTGTATAAGGGGACTACATATGAAAGGAATTGCTTAGTGAAATCTTAATAACATCCTCCCTTATTTTTTTGCTCCATTCTGTATCAGTCACAAATCATTTCCAGATAATATCTCTTTATTTTGCTCAACATTCTCCTCAGATCCCTGCTTTCTCTTGTCCCTACCCTTCTGTACTAAACTGTACTTTTCACTACTTTTATTTTCTCCCTTATTCAACTGCAACAACTAATTTGTACTATGCTCAAAATGTTCAGTTTTTCTAATTTCAGTCTACAACATCAGTTTCTGGTTAAGTTTTACAAACTATTTTTCTAACTTGCATATATATTCACAATTTGCACCTATAACATTTTCATTCATCTCACCTTTTTAACTTATTCTGCAAGATTTGTCTTCAACTCATTCTGTTTTCTTAGACCCAGCTTCAATCACTCTGTCAGTGTTTGAAGTTACCTTGCTTCTATGGTCCACCACAATTTACAGTTACCTTGACCGGATGTCCTAGCAGACTACCAGGCTGCTGCGGCTGACAAAGCAGACACACTGTTTGCCTCTGACATGTTGTCTCAACAGTGCTGATGCTGTGCTCGACAATGCTCACATGGTGAATAAACTAAATATTGGGGGTACCAGAAGCAGTGCTCCACTCACTTACATAGAAACATAGAAACTGATGGCAGAAAAGAATCGCTAGGCTCATTCAGTCTGCCCATTTCCCCTACCTGGTGCAAAAAAAAACCAGACCCTACTTGAACTCTGGCTTTATTCTCTTTCTGGTTTTTAGGGTTCCCCATGCTTATTCCTTGGAGTTTTGAACTCACCTACTAAGTTAGCCCCCACCACCTTCAATTGGAAGCTGTTCCATGCATCCACCACCCTTTCTGTAAAGAAATACTTCCTCTTATTACCCCTTAGTCTACCCCCTTCCAGCGGGGTTTGGTACACTTGACCGACTCCCAAAAGACCGCCTATCAACATCCCGTCTCCAAGTTACTGACAATTAAAAGACTGACGCTCATGTTACTGCATACTTGAAATCCCAATTGACTGCACAGTAACATTGTTAAAGTAGAGTACTAGATCATCGCACAACAACAGCTATTGCTACGAGAGTAAAAGTACAGATTTTGCTAAAGTGCTAAAGTGAAATTGTTTCTCGAATGTTACTGTGGGGCTGTACTTCTGGTGCTGGTTTTGACTGAATGCGTGATTGTTAAACTGTGTTTCAGTAGATAACAGTAACATTAACATTATACTTATAATTATTATTGATTCGCGAGCTTGGGTTCATCTGGATGTTATATGTTTTTGCTACCACTTCCGATTTGAAGAGGCTAAGCATGTCCTTGTTTACAATTCTGCAAGAATGTTGCTTTCCAGATGCATGCAGCTTTCACACATCAACATATTTAGGATAGCCATGTAAAGAGGCATTTGGGATTAAAATGTCATTTATTTCAAAGGATTAAAAATGAACCCCCTATGTGAGCAGTTCATCAGTTGAAGTGTGGTTACAGTACCATATTGTGTGCAGTTCCTCTCAGAAATTCTTTTGCTGACCAATGCTCTTTCTCTTGTATGATGTTTGTGATTTTCTCCTCCCTTGCTGCATATTTTTTTTCTCAAGGGGATTGAGGTAGACATCTATTGATTCTCTCAATCATGTTCTGTGTGGTACTTTGCTCATTCAAAAGCTCTCTTACAAATCTAGTGATGCCCACATGTGCAGATCCGATCAATGCTCTGAGGTGTCTATGCCATGCCTCAGCATTGTTCTGTGTGCATGGAAACCCGAATATAATCTGATCACTGACAGACCATAGATCAGGTGGGAACAGTGGTGGGCTATGAACAATAGCATTATTATGCATCCTACGGCTCACCCTCCCAAGCACATAGTTCTCTTTAAACCATTCGATAATAGAAGTGCAGCACTCTGGGAATTCATCCTTCAGTGACTCAAATGTGGGAGGTATTTTGTTTGATGGTAGGAAAGCTAATACATGCAAATGCCTTATCAGGAGGCTGAAGTCAGAATCAGATCCATATTTTGCTGTCAATCCAATGCTCTGAATTTTCCACCATATAATCTGTCCAAAATGGAACATGCAACATTTATTGCTTGCATTAGGAAATTCTGCTTTGATAGCATTTATGGCTACCTTTTCAAAATCGCCGACAATGAACTGTGGCTCAAGATTGACACCATGTTGATCCACAGTGTCCAGGATTTCCTGGAAAAGGTGCATATAACAATCTTGAGATTTAGATGACATTATTTCAAAAACAAGCATTACTGCTCTGCTGTTATCTGCACTACCAACTGGTGCATGCACAGAAAAAAGTTGGCCAATTAGGGTTGGAGCAGTTTTAAAATTTCCATCCATCAGCCAAACTGAAGCAGATGACAACTTTATGATGTTCACTTTAGTGGTGAAAATAAGGATTTTGTTGTCCTCACAAACAGAATCCTTTGCTAGAAATAATTCCTTCTCCATGTACCTCAGGGAATCAGGAATAGTGATTTCATTCAGTGTACGATGCTCCAGTGGCATATTTTCTCGGTGTGCTCTTTTTACCACCTGTTGTAAAGCATACCAAGATGGCATGCTGTGGTGCACTTCTGCATTAACATTGGCACATTCAGCCTGTATAATTTGTGCTGGTGAATCGTTCGTGCCAAGTGCACGTCGTTTTATAGCTGTGACAGCTTCAACCACAGGCCCCTCACTTGAATCAGGTGAATGATTATGGTCTGTTTGTGAAAGTAAATGGTGCTGACCTCCAATTTTAACAGTGCTCACACGTCCACAACATCCACACTTTCTATTTTGATAGCACTACTAAAAGAGGTTGCTTCTCTCCTTAACATACATAAATCCGTCGACACATAGCTTGTCATGTCCCTTTTGTGAGGGGACTATTTTGCAGGGCTCCACCATAGAAGCAGCCATCCTAGGTTGCAGTGCACTCTTACATGACAGTGTATGTGAGTTAACTAAATACAGTCTGCCAAATGATGTGGAAGTACAATTAGTGAATGACAGGTGCACTAAGCAGTATGTCACATGATGTGATTATGTTGAGTGGAATCCGTATTTACTGTTTCACGTTAGTGCAGCTCTCATTCAAAATAAATCAATTCATTCAAATCAGTATGTCAATGACATTTAATGTTTCACTAGTGCAACTCTCATTCTGATTACATTGAGGGACCTGTAGCTGAAGCTTTTGAAAGTGTAGATTAATCTGAGTGCAGTTCACATGCAGTTCACACGCAACATGCATTTCTCATTCATTCAGAATCTTTGTCAGAATTTTGACATACGGTAAAATACAATGCAGGCTTTTAAACAAGTCGGGATTCTGGAGGCTGTCAATCAGACATCAGTCTTCCAAGAGTCAATTAAACATACTGCTCCCTTCCAGCCTCATGTCATGTCCCCTTGTTCTTGAACATCTCTTTTTCTGAAAGATGCTACCCTGCTGTATTTTACTTATGCCCTTGAGATATTGGAAAGTCTCTATCATATCCCTAATCTCTTTCCTCTCCTCCAGGGTATAAATATTGAGGTCCTCCAGTCACTCCTCATATGACTTTTGGTACAGACCCTGTACCATTGTTTTTTCCCTTCTCTGAACTGCCTCTTCCCTGTCTATGTCCTCATGGAGATGTGGAATCCAGAACTGGACACAGTACTCCAGATGGGGTCTCACCAATGATTTGTACAGTGACATCAACTTCTCCTGCCTTCTGCTGGTGATTCCACTATCTATGCTCCCCAGTACCCCCTGGCTCTTCCCGCAGCTTTGGCACATTGTTTGGCCACCTTTAGGTCATCTGATATGGTTACCCCCAGATCCTTTTCCTGCTTGGTGGCCATCAGTATATCCCTCCCATCATGTAAGCCTCCTCTGGGATCCTGTGCACCAAGTGCATGATTTTGCACATCTTTGTATTGAATCTTAGCTACCACACTCCTAACTATTTCTCTAGTTTACCTAGGTCCCTCTTCATTTTTTCCACTCATCCTGGAGTGTCTACCCTGTTGCAGATCTTAGTGTCATCTGCAAAGAGGCATATCTTTCCTTCTAGCCCTTCTCAATGTCACTTATGAAAACATTAAATAGGACTGGTCCAGGAACTGATCCATGTGGCACCCTGCTGGTCACCGTCCTTTCCTGGGATTGAGCTCCATTTACCAGCACCCTCTGTGTTCTATACTTCAACCAATTTCTAACCCAGTTTATCACTTTGGGACCCATTCCAGGCTGCTTAGCTTGTTTGCAAGCCTCTTAGGTGGAATGTTGTCAAAAGCCTTGCTGAAGTCCAGGTAGGCCACATCCACCGCTCTCCCCAATCCACTTTCCTGGTCACTCAATCACAGAAATCTATCAAATTTGTTTGACATGACCTTCCTGCTGTGAATCCATGGTGCCTCAAATTGTGTGCTCCACTGGATTCAAGATGTTCCTCAATCCTTTCATTTAGCAGTGATTCCATCATTTTCCCCTCCACTGAAGTCTGGCTGACTGGTCAATAGTTTCCAGCCTCATCCCTGCTCCCACTTTTGTGTAGAGGGACTACATCTGCTCTCCTCCAGTCCTCTGAAACCACTCCTGTTTCTATAATTCATTGAGCAGAGCTGCTAGTGGTGCTGTCAGCACCTCCCTAAGATTCTTTAATATTCTAGGGTTCATCCCATCTGGTCCCATTGCCTTGTCCACTTTCAGTTTTGCTAGTTCCTTTAGGACTCCCTCCTCTGTAAACAGGCTGCTGTCTACCTCCCTCTCCTTATTGCTCCTGTCACTTAATTGTTATCCTTCCCCTTCCCCATCTTCTGTGAATACTGAGCAAAAATATTTCTTCAGGAATGTTGCTTTTTCCAAATCTCCTTCTGCACACTCCCCTTCTTCCTCCCTAAACCTTACAATCCCACCCCTTGTCTTTCTCCTTTTACTAACGTACCTATAAAAAGTCTTGTCCCCTTTTTTTACTGCCTGGGCTATGTTTTCCTCCATTTGTGCCTTTGCGTTCCTGAATTCCTTCCCTGCCTCTCTCTGCTTATCCAGATAGACTACCTTGTCCTCCTTCTTCTGTGTTTCTTTGTACTTCCTGAAAGCCAACTTTTTTGCTCTTACCTTCCCGGCAACTTCCTTTGAGAACCATAGTGGTTTACTTTTCCTCTTGCCATTATTTGCATATCACAAAGGTTTGTTGCTTCCACTATGGCTCCTATTAGATGGGCCCACTGTTCTTCAACTCCCCCATAGTTTTCCCTCCCTTCTAGGGCTTTCCTGAGACATACCCCCAACTTTGCAAAATCTGCCCTCTTGAAATCCAGAAGCCTCTCTTTTGTGTGGCTTGACTCTGCCACTGTACTCATACTGAACCACACCATGCGATGATCACTGGACCCCAGCTGTCCACTGACCATGATATCTGCAATTCTGTCCCTGTTGGTAAGTACCAGGTCCAAAATTGCATCCTCACAGGTGGGTTCTAGAACTAGCTGCCTGAGGCATGCACCCCTTTAAAGAGTCCAGTATGTCCCTGCTCCTGACTGAGGCTGCAGCTGGTATGCTGCAATCAACATCTGGCAGACTAAAGTCACCTACCAGCTGCACTTCTGCTTTAGTTGCCATCTCATGAATGGATTCCGCTACAACCTTTTCTAACTCATCTCCTTGTGCTGGAGGTCTGTAGATCATGTCCATGCATACAGCGGTACCACTGCCCATCTTCAGGGTGACCCACAGGGTCTATGCCCCCTGCAATCCCTATACCTCAGTTGCTTTTATACCCTCCCTGACATAAAGAGCTACCTCTCCTCCTTTTTTACCCTCCCTGCCTTTTCTGAATGGAGTACAACCTAGTCTAACTACATCCCAGCCACAGTTCACATTATACCATGTCTCAGTAATAGTGACAATCTCCACGTTAGCCTCTGCCATCAAGACCATCAGATCCAGGATTTTATTTCCCAGGCTGTGAGCATTCACACACATGGCCTTCCATAATTTACTTCCCCTCCTTTCAGCTCCCCTTTATCCTCACGCCTTCCATCAATACCCCCCACCATTAATCCTTTTTTCTTTTCCTCCACCATACTAACTTTTCTTAGTTTAGTTACCATTTGTGATTTCCCAGCCTTAGGGTCCTCCCTGAGAAGTACATTCACCTCTGGGGGTGGGCAGTTTGATTCTCCCTGCTTCCATTCACCACCCTTCTTGGCTAGTTTAAATGATTGCCAATGAAGCATTTAAACTGCTAACTAAGAACAGTGGTCCCCCTCCCTGGATGGAAGCAGGTGGTTGCCCTTGTACAGGCCCACATTCCTCCAGATGGGTTCCCAATCTCCACTGATGCCAAAACCCTTCTGTTTGTAGAAGTTCCTCAATCATTCATTGAAGTCCCTGGTGCAGAGATACCTAACCTCCCCCCTTGCCATGCATAGGAAGCACCTCCAAGAAGGTCACAGAACTTATTACCTGCATGAGACCTCGCTCCAACTCCTTGAACTCCTCCTTCACTCTTCCCATCCCTGCCTTGTTCCTAGCCAGGTCACTTGTTCCCAGATGGACAATGACATCCAGGTCCCCCCTCCCTGCTGCCAGTTCCAGTTCACCCTTTGCACAAAAGTCCCTTTTTTCCCATTTCAACCACATTCAGGTACTGTATGATTAAAATCACACCAAAAGTTCAGTCAGACTATAATTTAACAAATGCACCTTAGTAACTGCACAGGTTACCCCTTGTCCACTTTTAGTTTGCTTGGTCAGATACTTTCTGGTCCACCAGTTAACATCCTTGTTTGAAGCCATTGTCACCAGGTCAGGGAAATAAATCCCTAGTAGGATTAAACACCCTTAAAAAGTAACAAAACACTGCTAGCTGCCACACAGCCTGCAAAACTCAGAATGAAAACTCACTAGGATGTATCTGTTTGGTGCTGCTAGTTTTGTAGTGGGGGACCAGAAGCAGTGCGTTTAGATATGATTAAAATCACACCAAAAGTGTAGTGGGACAATTTAAACAAATGCACCTTAGTAACTGCACAGGTTACCCCTTGTCCATTTTCAGTTTGCTTGGCCAGGTACTTCCTGGTCCACCAGTTACCAGGCTCCAATGTTTGAAGCCATTGTCACCAAGTCAGGAAAATAAAACCCTAGTAGGATAAAACACCCTAAAAAAGTAATAAAACACTGCTAGCTGACACAGCGCCTTCAAATCTTGGAATGAAAACTCTTGCATCAGCCAGTTTTCATCCCTGCAGAGAACTGCTCCCTCCACAGTTCAGATCTTATCTTTCCTCTCATCTCTCCACATTTTATGTAAGCACATGCTTGGGGAACATGTGATTTTTTTATGCGGGAGGGCTACTGCATGTATTGCAATGAGCATCAGAGGAGCTGCAAAGAAATCATAGGGGCCTTACAAGTTCTGCATCCTTTAGCAACATCAGTTAGTCAGAAATGGTGATAAGATCCTGGGTTTCTTTCAAAAGGGAGCACCAAATTTCCAATTTTATTTGATGAGATAGAATGATTACCATATTGATTTTCTGGCAGACACATATAGTTTACATCTGAAACAGACTATGTTTTAAATAAATAAAAAGGAAAAAAAAAACAACACCTGCACATTAATAGTGCTTCTTATTATATAGAAGCCATTCAAAACACAATCGGTGACAGTATTTAACAACTGTTAGGACATCTGTTCAGACTCCATTCACAGCTGATCAAATGAAAAGCACCTTTTGCATTTTTTAAACATGGCATTCCTCCATGCTACACAAGAATCTGAAACTTGTTCCTGTCCAAGTGTGGTTTCATTTTGGTGCTGAGTCCAATCAGTCATCTTACGACAGAGAAGTGGAGACAGTGAAAAGTGACTAACAGAGTTTCTTGAGACACTAGAAGACATACAACTATGGGTAACACTTTGGTAATAGTGCTGCATCAGCAGCTTTCATGTCATTTTCTATTTGTTCTATTATCCTAGGTGATAATGAAAATGGCAAAATACTACCACCATTTTTTTGGGGGGGTCTGCATCACCAAACCCAGACTCAACCACTAGTGCCTCACCCACTGCATTGTAACAAAAGTTGACAGTGCAAGGCAGCATGGCACATCTATCTCAGAACAATTCATGTAGTACAGGGTTGCTGTGATACAGCTCAGTGATTCTGCCTTGCACTGTCAACTATTGATACATTGCAGTGGGTGAGGGGCAGGCATCTGAAGCATGGTTTGTTTTGCCAAACCTGTTTGCCAGCTATGTGGTGTTGGATTAGCAGGTAGGATGGGTTCTAGGACTGTAAATATATAACTATCTTTCTATTTGTTTTAGTATGGCCATTTTTGAAAACTAGAGGGGAGGGGGAAGAGGTGTTTGTGGGGGGGCAGACTATTGATCTGTTTCTTGCTGGCTCTGCTTTCCTGATGAATGTTAATCTATAGGATCAGATACTGCAACAGTGGGGAAGGAGACGATGTATAGTAGCTCTCTTCTTTCCACAGACAAGCTTGATTCATTCCTGTTCCAATAGAGTTCCACACTATTAAAAAACTCAGTCGAATACTCTCCATTTGACTCCTTCTCTTTGCCACTATCTCTTTATACACTCCCATATCCGATTACTGATTAACTGCTTCCAGTTCAACAAGTACTGTACAGTACTTCTCTGCATTGCTTGTATTTAATGTGAATCAGGAATGAGCCCTTCTCACAGTAAAGATGTCATAACAGCTGATCTCTACTGCTTCTTGTGTATTGTAAATCTACCTCAGATATGAAGCACTATTCGTTCATAAATCCCATTTTTTGCTAAATTTAAATCTGGGTTTCATTTCTGTATTAACCCATACATAAAAGGAAGGGTGGATTTTCAATTGTTTTAGTCTCAAAGTCCCTTCATTTCTCAGTATTTGTAACATTCAACCATTCTTTTTCCATTTTTTATCTTTATCCTTCATTTTTTGCTCCCAATATCCCTTCAAATACCCTTCAAATTACCCATTTTTTAGCAAATTATTGTGAACCATTGATTTTCCTTTTTTTTATTATTCTGAACCATTTTCCATTTTTTATCTTTCATTGTCAAAATTGCACTCAGTATCCATTCAAATACCCTTGAAATGACCCATTTTGTAGCAATTAAATTATTTTAGCCATGTGTTTTTTTTTTAATGTGGCTGCTTCAGTTTACTACTTTTTCTCAAATGAATATTAAGTAAAATCAATGGTTGGATGAAAACAAATCCATGGTGGGACTAAGAAGAGCTGACAGGCTGAAGCAAATGTATAAAGCATTTTCCATTATATATGTGGAAAGTATAAAACTAAAGAGATAACCCAGAGGGAAGTGGAGTGCATACTACAATATAGGGTCCCATTTTAGTGTTAACATGTATTCTTGCTGTTATTAACTGCATTATAACTACACTGCATTGACTTTCTATTTCACTCCTTTACCACTACATTATTTTTTGTTTTTTTAGATGCATACTGTAGCAGTACTTCACACACTTCACAATTTTTCTTGTACACTTCTTTATGACACATTACCTTTGATATTTTTAGATACACACTGTAGTAGCATTGCACACACTTAACAGTGCAAATTTTTAGATAATTCTCACACACCTTTTCCCACGTTACAGCTAATAGTTATTGCTAACATAATGGAAACTCCTTGTAAATGTTCAAATGTGTTTTGCTATTCTGGTTTCACTAACAGAGCTTTAGAGTTAATTTCCCTCATGCACATTTCTTTAGATTATTTCAATTTAAAATAATTTTTATTCATTCTTTATCCTTTCACCATCTCACAGTTAATGTTACTGTCATCTTAGCTTCATACATATAACTTGTTTATGGTAAATCTACTCCAGGTAAGCACTGTCACCAATACCAGCATTTGGCACACGCAAACCACACAGCTGCCATGGTGGCATGCTCTATTTTTCACCTTTTCCTAGCCTTGGCAGGAGACTTTCAAGTCCCATCGCCAGCTTCAGGCATCTCAGCATGCATCGCCAGGTTGCAGGCTCCTAAGTTGTCCAGTCCCTTACAGAGCTACAAGTGTACCATATGCATACAGAATGTATGCCACATGCAGAATTGTTCAGTGACTGCAGGTGGTTTGCCTACACCAAGTAAACCTAAGCAAACCTGATAAAGCTTATCAGGTTTGCATGTAGCATGCTTGACATGCATGCAGCAGTTAAGTTAGAAAAAATCATAATAAGCAATTACTTCTTGATAATGAAAGAGGCACTTAATTGTTTTTATCTGTTTTGGTACAGTCCCAGTAAAACTCTTCATACCTCACAGCTCATTGTTGGTGTTGGTAGAGAATCCTTACAGTATCTTTCGCCCATCACAGCCCACTAAATTCCTACTGCACCCAAGCCCAGCCTGCTGGGTTCCTCACCTGCACACATGCCCAGCCCACTGAGTCCTTCTTATACACCCAAGCTAGCAGAGTGGGTCCTCCCCTGCACCAATGCACAGCCCAGTGAGCCCCCTTTGACAGCCAAGCCCAGCTCGGTGGATCTTTCTAGTACTTATGACCAGATGAATGGCCCCCCCCCCCCTTAAGTCAAGTCTAGCCAGCTGCTCTCCCTTACATTAGTGTTGTGGAATAACTGGTGGCTTTAGCTGCTCTGGTCAGACAGGTTGAGTAGCATTATCCTCTGTTTGATTCCTCTTTGTCCCCTGACTCCAGTCTTCTTCTTCAGGGTCTTCTGACACTGGTCCTCTTCTAGGCAGGTGAGTGGATTCTCCTCCTTAAAAATCTTACAAAAAATGTTCTTTTACTTTATTTCAACCCTCATACTGTACCCAATTATACCATATGTGTGCTACCCTGTCCATCTCACTCTTTATACATCAACATATCTAATGTATTTTCCCTTTATTTCTACAGAAGAAAGAGACATTCAACTGTAATTGTTTTTTTGAGAGTAAATTATTACTAAATGAATACTATACACAGATTTTAGAAGTACAGATTTAATACTTTCATTTCATTTCATTTTTATTGAAGGGTTAGACCATTGAGAATAAACTCATTTAAAATGGTGACCTCTGACCATACTTTCTAATGATAAATGAAGACTTTTCAATACATCTGTTTGTTTCATATGCAAAGGTTAATTTTCATTCTGATCAATTATTTTACAACTTTTGCTCTATCAAAAATGCTAAGAAAGGGGCTGGCCCAGTGGCACTGAGGGTTGAGGCACTGGACGCTACATCTCACAACACACCAGTGACTCTACCAGAGGACAAAATTCTATGCATCCTTAGACCAGCCAAGGCTCACCTAAGGTTTTTAGACTATCACCCTCTGGGATGGTTTGACCACTTGCCCCACTCTCGGAGCCCTCCCTCAACATGTGCCTCCACCCTGACCCATCCCTTTTTAGTAATACTAATCATGGCCCTGTTTGTCTAGTGCTCCCCAGCCTTGATGGGATTATAAATTCAAATATTAACAAAATAATTCCTGGGTGGTCTAGTGCCCTCCCACTCCAATGTGCCATAAATTACAATATTAACAAAATCATTCCTGGGTGGTCTAGTGGGCCTCCTCCTTATCTCCAATGTGCCTGTATGTGAAAATATTTAAAACCTAATTTGCTGAACCCCCCACCACCACAACAGGTAGTGCCCACCACCCCACTCCCTCATCCTGAAACAGAATTCACTACCAACATAGCCCTCCTCACACCGCTACAGTCGGCCACCAACCAAGCTGTCAAGGAGTACGTACTGTATACAGCTTGACCATTGGTTAGGGAATTTTACTCAACTAATGTATAATCCTTGCTATTGAGCAATTAGTTGAGAATTCTTTTGTTTACTTGTGCATTTGTTGAGAAATGAGACTTTGAAAAATACTGTAGTTACGGATTGATTGAATTTTCCTACTTAAACAGAATCCAGCTTGTGAGTTAGTTGTTTAAATGACTTAGAAACATTTTCAGTTGTTCATTACTTGAAATGTAAAACTCAGAAAATTTCTCAGTTATTAATTACTTGAGATTTTGACTTAGAATTTTTTGCAGTTAGTAACTACTTGATAATGGCCCACTGTAAGGTCTTCTCTTGAAGAGCCCTAAAGTAAAACAAGTCACAAAGAATCCAAGGTTGATGAGAACTGATCTAAATAATGAGCAACTAAAATCAATCAATCAGTCTTTATTTTACCAGGCGAAACACCATTGAGCGAGTTCATTTGTAAAGTGGAACTGGACAGATACACATAAACAGTGGAACAATATAATACAATATATAAAGTAGATGTTCAACAATGATTACAAATGCAACAGAGGATAACAAACTAGCACAGTGATTGGCAAGGTTTATACAGTAATACATGGCAATTGAACACACAATAGCAATACATACAAAAAGCTCAAGGAAAGAAATAATATACTATGTACAATACTACACTGTGCGTACAAAAGTGGCTCAGTAGAAGGGATAAGAGGTGGACAGGGTGAAGATAGGTAAAGGGAAACGTACTGTACAAGTCTCATTAAACTGTTCCTTCAATGAGTTGCTGTACCATTTCTGACTGAGTTGCATAAGTGTTGCTGGATCCAGCACAAAGCTTTGAACACACTGTTTTTTAAGAGTTAAAATGTAGCTTTGCACTGCACTGTGACTGGATTACAGATGCATTCCAACTGAGTTGCAAAGACATTCTACGAACATTGATCTTCAGCTGGTTAAGCACTGAAAAATAATACAATATGAGTCTGCAGTGCATTGCCAACTCAGAAAAACAATGCTAAGTCAACTCATTGATGGAACAGTTTAATGTGACTTGTACTGTACAGAGGGGCATTAGCAAGCTCCAGTGACTGATGACGAGCACTTAAACCACCAGCCACCAGAAGAAGCAGTTGCATAATTCACTGAAGGAGTGGGAAAACAGCTTTCTGAAGGAAAAAAATGTTGTTAGGGTAGCCAACTTAAGGGCTTTTTGCAAATTATTCCACAGGTGAGGAAGTACATAACCTATTGATGCTTTACCAAAGCATGAGTTAACTTTAGGAATGGATAGGGAGATGTAGGAAAGGTTGTGCAAGGAGTAATTGCCTACAGTGCATAGCAGCAAATAAACAGAGATATACTGAGGAAGCTTATGAGCGATAGCTCAAAAGGTCCAAAAGGCAGCATTCCCTTGCATTCTGAATGTATGGGAGGTCCAACCTACTGCAAAATACAGGGAGCAGTCGTGGATGAGGTACAGTAATCCAGAGATAAATCTCAAAGCTGTGTGATAGAGCAAGTCTAGCTTAGAGAGTGTAGAGGCAGGGCCTTGGCCATAAAGGAAGTTGGCATAGTCCAGTAAAGATAGAAAAGTGGTTTGGACCAGTCTTTTTTTGGCATCATGGGTTAGGAGCTGTTTAATCTGGAAGAACAGGCCCAGTCTCTGCCTTAGTTTATTTGAAAGTTCCTCAGTGTGGTCAGAAAATGAAAGCTTGTGGTCTATCTAGACCCCCAGATATTTAGATTTAGACACATACTCAATAGGTTCTCCTAAAAGTGATAGAATCTGAGGTGTTAGGCCATGTAGGAAAGGATTTAGGCCATTAACAAAAGGTGAGAAAAATATATCCTTTGTTTTTTTTCATTTAACAGTAGTTTTTGGTGCAAGAAGTTTAACTGCAGCTGATTAAAATCCTGTTGTAGGTCCATACAGGTCTGTTCAGGGGTAGGCCTGGCAATGTATATGACCATATCATCAGTAAAAAGGTGAATATTGGCTGATTTGATTCTGAATTAATGTTAATATTTATCATAAAAAGCAGTGGCCCTAAAATAGTCCCCTGTGGCACACTTCTTTAAAGCAATTTTAGGGGTGAAAGGTTCCCTTGTGCTTTAACCTGTTGAGATCTCCCAGTGAGGTAACAAGTGAACCATTTTTGTGCAGAAGAGTCTAGGCCAATGCTCTGAAGTGTATCTAATAGCAAGACATGGTCCACTATATTAAAAGCCTTGCTTAGGTCAAGGAACAAGGCACATTCATATTTCTTAGCATCTAAGGAGTTCTGCCAGTCATTGATGACCTTTTTCAAGTGCAGATATTGTACTATGGCAAGCTTTGAATCCGGACTGGGCAGGATTAAGCTGGTTGCTGGTGTTCAAATACTCCCTGAGCTGCATGTTAACTACCTTCTCTAGCAATTTGGAAAGACTAGAAAAAAGGGTTATTGGTCTATAGATGTTTAGGTCACTTGGATTGCCAGAATTAAATAAGGGAATAACATGGGCAATTTTCCAAATAGAGGGGGAGGTCTCCTTGAGCTAGGGATAGATTGAAAGGGTGGGTAATAGACATAGACAATATGTGGGAGGAGAGCTTTAGACAATAGGGGTCAATAAGGTCAGTACCCAAACCTTTTCTAGTGTCCAGGGCTAGAAGAAGATTTTCTACTTGTTTCAGTAACACAGCTTTGAAGGAGAAGGCCTTATCAAGGTCCGAGGTGACAACAGTTGGTCCAACAGTATCCTGGCTGCAGTGTTGTGAGTGGAATTTGTTAGCAGGTGAGAAGTCAAAGGCCAGCCCAGCGATGGCAAAGTGATTGTTGAGTAGATCAAGTATTGTATGGTTTCAGTAATTATGGAGCAAGCAGAAATGATTTTGACTGGAATGGAGTTAGCTAACCCATGACCTTTTACTGCGTATCCTTAATGGTCTTCCAAAACTTAGCAGAGCACTTGGTGGAGGAATCCAGCTTATTTTGAAAGTAGCTGGCTTTTTCAGCTCTGACAAGCTTTGTGCAAAGGTTCCTAGCTGTTCGAATGCCGATCAGTCAGAGGGAAGCTTGGTTTCACGTGCTTTTTTCCAAAGTACGTCCCTATTAAGTAAGGCAACCTTCAGGACAGGACAAATATTGACGAATTGTAGGAGGGGACCAAATCAGTAAAACAGAAGACCAATCTAAGAATAGGTTAAAGTTAGAATTGCTAAACAGAATAGTAAGGGATTCCCCTTCTGCAGCATAAAGGGATCTACTTGGGTGATCTGGCTCAGAGGCATAAGGTGTCACCCTTTAGGGAGGATTGCCTGATGAAGGTGATTGATGAAGGCAATTGGATATGCAGGCTTAGGGTAGGATCTAGTTGCAGCAGTTAAGGTATTCTGCTCGGGTAGGAGGTTGATCAATGGCTGGAAGGGTAGTTCACCTACAGGGAAGGCAGTCAGCTATGGTTGTAAGGCTGGTCCAGCATCTGGTGGTGGTCTAGCTGTAGGGAGATTTGTCAGCTGAGGAACAAGGCAGGTCTGTGTGTGGTAATGGGGGATCAAATACAGGGATGAAGGTCAGTTGAGGGGCTGGCACAGGGTAAGTGAGGGTGGTCCAGTGACTGGGAAGGTGAGTCTGTTGAAGTTAGGTGCAACTAGCTCTTTAGCCATCCTAGTCATGATGTTCTACTCCCTATTATACCCCTCCAAGGTCTGTCAGCATGCTCTCAAGCCCCAGTTTCAAACTTCTCAACCCCCACAGCCATGTCATCATGGCTTCTGATTGCCCCGATCATGCCCATAGGCTCCTGATCTCCCCAGTCAATTCCATGGCTGTAGACACCATGGTTCAGGGTGGACCCTAGCTGGTCTAGATAAAAAGAGAAGGTGATCATATTTGGGGGAGTCTAGTATGAGGGCACCCTGGGAGGTCTGGGGAGAAGAGTGAGGCCATAGCTGGGGAAATCTGGGAGAATAAGGAATCCAGGAGACCTTGTCTGTTTGGGTCCATTTGATGATTCAGATGGGTTAATAGACTCTGAGTGGGTCTTATGTGTGGTCTATGGGGCAGAGTATGGTCCCAAGGGAAGACCTCCCACCTGCCTGCTGGTATCTAGCTGACAATTAACCCATCTCCTCTCTGCTCAACTGTTACCTAGGTTGAGGCAGTGAGTCAGCAGCAGCACAATAACACAAGTGCTGTCTGCTTGAACTAATATAACTTTAAAAGAAAAGAAGTTTCTTTTCACCCTGAGTATGCAATAAGGGATGCCTGCAGCTGTTAGTGAGGTCAGGGCAAGACTCGAGAGCAAGGGACTGCCCAAGGGCTGATCTATTAAAATTTATTTAAATCGTTCCAGAAAGGGAGCATAGGGCAAGAGGCAGCCCTATTTAAAATTACCTAAATTTATTTAAATCATGCTTCTGCTTGGACCATAGAGTAGGGGTGAGTGGCATTCAAATAAGTAGTTCCCAAAGGTGAGTAAAGGGCAGGGCAGGCCCTAAATTAGATAGTAAACAGGGTTATAGACATAGGTGGTGCTGCAGTGGGGCACACCGGGGCACGTGCCCCGGTCAAGAAATGCTGTGCTCCAGTTCTTTCCCCAGTGCTCTGAGTCTCCCTGCTGAAGTGCTGCATGTTGTAGCTTAACACTTGTATACTTGCTGCCAGCTGCACTGGGGTCCCAAATAATTCATGTCCCAACTCTCGACTCTGAGTGCCTTGCCACCTGCCACCACCCATGCACTGATGACCAACTCCTATCCTGTCAGCTGTGTGGCACTTAAATTCTGCAGTACAGTTCCTGGCCCTGTTTGTTCATTTGTAAATGAAGTCAGACTTCTGCAGCTATGACATAGATGCATTCTATGTCTAACATCAGAGCACTGATGTAGTCAATTGACTGCTGCCATTCAAGACAGCTCCAGCTACATTTTGCCATCTCTTCTCCAACAGGCAGCTATTTTGGTGGTCAGACCCCCTCAGTTCTGTGCTGTGCCCCACTCAATGCCCTCCTGCCTTCTGGGTGCTCTTGTACACACCACGGTAATTGTATGCTAAGAGAGTAGAGTTAGCACCAGTCAAGGACTGAAATCACCATAGGATTGCACACTGTGTCACTTACAAGTCTGAGGATTGCACAGTTGAAAAAATCACCTTGCCTGTTACTTGCATGAATCTGGAGCTGCTCACTGCCCATGGCCACCAGACTGGAACCATATTGGCATTGCTTCCAAGCTGCAGCACAGAAGACCACCCCCCACAACCCAGCAGTAAGGTCAACCTTAAAAGAACTGTACTGACTCTGTTGTACTTTTGTTACAAAAAACTAAAGTTTGGTCTGGTCAGTAACAGGATAGAGTAGCAGAAGCTAGCCACCCTGCCCAACCAGTAGTTGCAGCACAGAGTCAGTCCCCCAAGTAAAAGTCCAGACAATAACAACAACAACCAAGAAAGTAGCTGCCTGGAGAACCAGAGAGATAGGGTCCTGACTTCTTGTGCCTTTTTGTTGAGGTAAGTGACTATACTTATTTGAAAATGTCTGTGTACTGTGGGGTGCAGAGGTACTCAAGGGAGAGAACACATGGTCCTTTATCTCCTGGACCTGCACTGTGGGTGAACAATCTATTGGGAGTGGTTTGGGAGGTTGCTAGCTGCTAGAAAAAAGTGGAGTGGTCCTACCTCTGCTGGCTCATGGTGGGATGGCTCTGCTTCTCCTGGGTCAGGAGGGTGGCCCTGCTGCTCCTCGCTCAAGGGGGGTGACCCTGCTTCTTCTGGCTCGGAGGGTGCCTCAACTTCCCCTGGCTTGAGGGGGGTGACTCTACTTCTCCTGGCTTGGGTGTTTTAGTCTCATTTATACTATACTTATTTTCATCTTGTCACATGCACCCAAGGTGTAAGCCATCTTAAAGTGAACAAGTTCTTTTTTTTTTCTGCTTTTCTGTGAATATAAGCTTTCTTAAACAGGATTTTTTCAAAAGATGATTTTTTCCTACACTGTTACCTTTGTTAGCAATGGCACTGGGAATCTTTGTGGCTCTTTTTTGTTTTTTAATTAGCCATGTGAACTTTTACTTCCACCTGGATGGAGACGAGAGATGGGCAGAAGGGACCCTGGCTTAACATCTCATCTGAAGGATAGCACTTCAGCAGCCATTGAATCTGCATTCCTCCAATCTACCTCCTCAGCAAGACCATCCTTCATGAACTGGGATCACTATCAGCCCCATGACCAGCCTCCCCAGCTGAGCAACATCCTTGGAATTCCCCCTCTCCCATCTGGGTTATGTGCAAGTCACAGGAGAGGAAGAAAGAGCAAGAATTCAGAGTGTCTGTGTCCCTCATTCCAGTGGCAAAAAGTTGAGAAGTATGGTCCACCACTACCATTGGTTATTGTCACAAATGACAATTACATATATACATACTACTCAACTCACTGTGTGAAAAATTGATTGTGCTGCATGTATTTCTGTAATCACAGTAATCAGTGTTGGTTAAAGGCCCACATTAAACAGCATCCAACTGAAGAAGAGGGTTGGAGAGCTTTACTAGTTGCCTTTGGTAGAGTGACAGAGCAGGGGTATGAGGAACACGTGGACAGCAAAGACTGCTTTTTTAATATGGGATGAGATGGGGAGAATGGGGAGGTGCCATTGGATACCAATGACTTAATTTACATGGAATTAGAGGACAGAGGTGTTTCCCAGTGGATGCTAGGGGTTGCTAGTCTACTGCCCCCTAACCCTTAACATAAACTTCCTTTACACCCCACCAAACACCCTCTGTGGAAAAGGGAATTTCAAGATATGGAATGGATGAACACAGCCAGTATGTTCTTCAGTGGATCCAGCCTCTGGGGCTGGCTGGTCTGTGTGAACAGGTTCCAGCTGTGGGGGTAGACTGTTCAATTACCCCAACACTTGATGTCTCCTCTCTTTACAGATCACTAAATCCTTTCTCATGCTATTTGAACTCCTTCCACAGCACCCGGGTACTCCCCCCCCCAGCCCCTCTTCTAACCAGTAACACCTGTCAGCCACAGCAACCTTAACATTCCCATACTTTCTGGTCAGTTGAGACATGCCCTTGACCAATTGCCTTCCTGCATGGCCCCCCACTGACATCTCCCAGACCCATTAAACAACCACACACCCCATATGGACTGTCAAGATACATTTCCTCCACGGGCCTGCACAGCCCCAGACACTATCCCACTCACTTTCCCTTTGTTGCCTGACACAAGCTAAGTCTTTTTACATAGCCCCAGATACTAGCCTCACCTTCTTCCATGGCCCCCAACACACTGCCTGCTATCCCTCCACATCCCCCCCAACAGCTCCCTCCACAGTAATTGTTCCATCTACAATCCAACTCTGAGACCCTTTAGCACCTTCTTCCTCCAGGATCCATCATCCCATAGTTCCCCCAACATCCTTGCTGCCTCCACAATCTCCCACCTTCTCTACCACCAGCCCACGCTTTGTCATCAGTGATACTGACCAAGAGAGGTTTGAGCAGGGAGTCTGGCCAGGTATCTGGAAGGGGAATGCAGTGGTGTGGAGGATTGTCAGACAGGGGAAGGGCTGCAGTTACAGAGAGAGTGGCCAGCTGGGGGTATGGTGAAATTGGGGTAGGTCTAGTTTTAGGAAGTTTTGGGCAGTGGAGGGTGGTTGAGGTGTAGAGTGTTGATTCAGCTATGGAGAGGCTGATTAGGTTGCTACTCCAGGTGATGATAGCTGGCTAAGACAGGGAGGGAAGTATTGAGGGGTAGAGCATGCAGAGTGAAAAAGAACTCACTAAAACCAATTGGTTGTTGCCATGGCAACCATCATGTAAACAATGTTGTCATCATTCCTGTGCTATGCTCTTGACTCAAATCTCCCCTCTGTGATGGCATGTTTAGCCAGTCAGTGTTGCCATGGTAACAGTGTGATTTTTTTTTTACAACTCAAGATTGGCATCTAAACCATTAACCCCTCACATTCACACTAAACTGACATTTTTTTTTATTTTTGTAGTCAGACAAACTTGCTGGGTAGCCAATACTGACATCAGCATGATGTCAGAATTTGACATAATGTTTTGCAACTGCACAGATGTTCTTGATGTGCTCTACAGCGCTGTAGAAGCACATATGTCTTTGAGCATCTGCAAGCTGAACTGGAATATAAACCGACTGTGGATGGAGTGATGACCAGATGGTGGAAGGACTGTTTGAATATAAAATCAGGTACAATTATTAAAAAAAATGTAAACAGCTAGTTTGAAGAGTTTTTTGCATTCACATTGCTAAAAAAAAAATAAGGTACTCACAGGGGTTGCACACCCTTGGGCATAGCACCTGACTTCACCTTATGCCACATTTCCTGACAAGGATGTGATTTATGTATGGTTAATGCAACCCCTGATCATTCCTTATTGCTTAAATATTTCAGGCCTACCACAGTAGCTTCTTGTTCAGCTGTGACCATATTTTATCTCCCAAGATTCTTTTCAATTATGAAAGCTTGTGCAGAAAAAGGACTTCACTGAAAAAGAGATCCTTAATTTTTGACAAACCTAGGTGAATAAATGGGTAAATGAAGCCAGTCCTCTAAGATACACCATTGTGACAGACTGCACTTGCATGTTGCTTTAAAAATCTACTCAGCAAAGATTTTGTTTCCCATGACTCTTTCGCATTTTGGCAGGGTGGGACACTGACCGATGGAGTTACTTTCCCTCCTAGTTTGAAAACAGCATTGGCAGTTGCAGCTTCTTTGTGAGACCAGAGAGAAATGACATGCAGAGACTTTTCAGACATTTGTTTTCTACAGTTTTGTAAAAAGTTTAACTTAGGCAGGTGTTTTTTAATCTATAATAGTTCTAGAGAGTCTCTCAGCTTAAATACAGTGCAGTTTTCCAAAGTTTCTTACTGCTGTGCTGGGTCAGATTGCAATTGAAATTCTTGACTTGCTGCATATGCTTAATTACAAGCTGCATACATTTAATTAGTGCTTTCTATGTTTTTACTGCATTTTTAAAGTTGTATCATACAGAAACTGGACTTTTAAACTAAGCAATGTGTGCATTTGCAGTTATTTGACTGTATACCAACATGTGTTTGTGTGTGGTAGGAGGACACTTGAGGCTTTCTCCTCCAGGCTTTGGATTCAAATGTAGAATTTGTAATGCTGTTGTGTTTATATACTGTAGAATATGTTGCAAGCCAGGGAATGTTACTAGTTAATTTACTTCTCAACCCTGTGCCATTAAAGCTGATGAAATATTATTTTATTGGAACAAGGGGTCAAAATCAGGTACAGCTGGCTTAACAAAATATTTAATCTTAGCTGAAGAAATTGTGGCTGTGTGCGCATAGTATTTTGTGAAAGAAAACTAGACTATGTCATTAATATGTGACATGGATTTTATGTTTATATATGCTGTGAATGTTATAGTGTTCTTGGAGCGACTACAATTTGTGACCCAGGTATCACAGTGCATGGAAAGAGTATGGGGAATGGAAATATCATGAATGCATGACTCTGCCTGTCCACTTTATTTTTTCCAAAGTGAATTTCTGCAGTGGGGAGCAGGTGGATGGGGTGGCTTTGTACTGTATTTGTAGGGTGCACTGTACAGTACGGTTGCCAGGAGAGCTCAGTCTTTGGCTGGCTGTGGAGGTGATCAGAAGGCTGTGCCAGCTGCTGTCTGTCAGTGTTGGTCAAGGGGGCCAGTAGGGTGATAGGACACTACCTGCCAAAGTGGGTGTCCACTGGACCACCAGGGACAGGGTTTGTCTGCTATGGGCAGGTAGGGGTTAGGAAGGGGGAACCACTGAACCACCAGGGAATTCTTTCATTTTCCAAACAAGGATGGGGATCAGGGCTGGTGAGAGACTGCTGGACAACCAGAGAGTGTATTGTTTTTAAACATGGATGGGAATCAGGGCATGGGGGGGGACATGGTCCAACACACTCATCCGCTGCACTAACATGCAGAGGAATCCATAATGGGCATGAAAATTACCTTGCAGTGCAGTGGGTTCATCTGCATCTTTGTTTGAATATTCACCCATAGGGGCACAGGAGTAACCAGTGTGAGCTGTGCATTACCCCTATGATTGCTCTTCAGCCCGTACCCTAGTAGTGCAGCACAAAGCATGGTGACAACTGGCTGGGTACCATGGTTGATATTCAAATGGATAGTGCAGTCAGTTCAGATCATACTATTCATTTGAATATTGCGCCAGAGCTGGTTATCCCCATGTTTTTTAATGTGGCACCTCCTTGTGCATGCACAGGTGGCTGGCTTTGAATATGGGGACCATAATGTCTTACCTAGTAGATAAGTACAGTTTGATTTTGGTGTAACAGGTTTTGTGGGTATATAATTTTATAATAACACTAATTTAAGGTTGGAAGGAATTGTAGGTTTTAAAAGACTTAGTGAAATAAGTGTTGCATTGCCTACAATATTTAGTAGATCAACAGCATGGGAAAGTAAAAAAAAAATAACTAGAAACAATAAAGTTAAAATACAACTGGAGAAAGTCTAGCGTTTTTTTTAAACTCTTTTATATAGTAGTTTCTCTTTAACTCTGTTTTTCCACTAAAACTCTGCTTTCTTTACTCCCATGTTGTATTACTATTTGTATCTCTTTGCTGCTCTCTATCTCTACTCAAGCTACTATACGTTACTAGTGTTTACCTTTATTTTAACAGATTTAGCTAGATGTTGACTGTCTACCTTTCAGATAAGTATCTTATCTAGTTTAATTCTGACCCTAATCTTTCCTCTAGAACATCTGACACTTTTGTCTCTACATCCTTCTCTGTGCTTTCCTTTTACATACCGCCAGAATACCCCAAACCCAAGACTAATCCAACCTTGGACTCTGTCTCAAACAGAGCAGGTAAGTCATATTTAATGTAGGGGTCAAAATCAGGTTTTACAGCTACTAATCAGAATGGCTAGTGACTGGGAAAATAGATTTTCTTGTTTGGTAACCAGATAAAAATCCCCACAGATTTCTCCACTGGCCCAGCTGGTATACTTAATGAAATGTTACGTTCTCCAGTACAAGTCCACAGGGCTAGCTAAAGGAAAATCTTACTAACTAGAATATACAAAATCTGCTATATTTAGCTAGTGGGACAGTGCCAATTTTGATGCCAGTGAAGGAGGTGGGGCTAGTGTCTCATGCCAAGCAAGGAAGTTGGGCTATTGTCAGAAGCTGTGGGGGCTAGTGTCTGGAGAAGTGGGATACTAGTGTCTGCGGCTTTGGAAGATGGGTCAGCTAGGCTCAGGGGTTGTGGAAGGAGGGAAGGTGCTAATTTCAGAGCCTGTGGAAGGAGTGTGTAGAGGAGGGTGTACGTGTGCCTCTGGTGTCTGAGAAGGTGGTGTCTAGAGGATGCCTTGCAGAGCAGGTGAGTAACAAGTGTATATATGATTCTCAGATGGTTGAGGAGGAAGGAGTGTGGTTTCTGGGAGTCAGGGGGGCCTAGGAGGGAGGGAGGGAGGTGATATCCATGGACTTAGAAAAGTGAGATGCCTAGAGAGGGAATGGTGTTCAGAGAGACAGTGGTGGAAGAGAAGGAGTGGTGGTGTGCAGGAGTTGAGTAGGGATTAGAGGGAGGGGTTTGGTGTCTGGGGTGATGGAGGGAGTCAGGGTAATGTTGGAGGCTGTGGAAGGTGTATAGTCAAGGGGGCTACTGTCAAGGGGCTGTTAGGAAAACATGCTGGTGTCAGGTGCTGTGAAGTGAGGGGACTAATATCATGGAAGCTGTAGAGAGAGGTGGCAGGTGTTGGGTGCTGTCAATGAAGGTGAGCTGGTGTAGGGTACTGTGGGAGTAGGTGGGCTAGTGATGGTGCTGTAGAGGTGGGTGCTAGTGTCTGAAGCCATGGAGGGAGGAGGCTAGCATTGGATACTGCGGAGGCAGGTGGCATAGTTCCAGGCGCTTTGGAGGGATGGTGCTCGTGTTGGGTACATAACACTGTGAGGATGATTAAACACCAAAAGCATGAGTAAATACAGTTTTCAGACCCTGCTTAAAAGTCTCTACCCCGGGATACAATGTACCACCTTTTGGACGTGTGTTGTTAGACTCACTTCCGTCCCTGTGCCCCTCACTAGGGAATCCCTTGAAAGGAATAAACAAGATGAGTTGTGAGGAACTATTTAGCCTGAGCAATGATTAAGACATGGGTGGTATGAATGGAAAAATATGAAAAAGAGGTTCAAGAGGGATATGAAAACGATTTATTTTATAGAAAGGGTAATACAGTTTGCCAGTCAAGGTGGTGTGTGCCAAAACCATAAATGATTTCAAGTATGGCTGGGACTGAGTAAAGGATGTAGTGGTTACTCAAGGTGGCTATAGTATGTAGGGTAACAGTGAGGTAGATAGTGAGGGCTAGTCCCCTGTATGGGCAATTGGTCTTGGGATTTAATAGGGAACTACAGACAGACTGGATGGACTTTTGGCCTTTTCTGTCATCTTTGTTTAGTTTTATATTTCACCACATGTATTTTCCTGTTTCCCACTATATGACTCTCCTCCATCTTTGGTCTATGTCCCAATGTCCTCCGTGATTCTAGTGGTATAATTTTTTTTTTGGGGGGGGGGTATATTTGTGCCCTGCTCCTTGATGTGAGATATGTACTGGATGCAGGTCCCATCCCCACAAAAAAGGACAGGAAATTAACTGTATCTTTACAGGTGCTGTACAGGGCCTGTACAAGGCACCCTTTTGCAGGTATGCTACAGGTATAGGACAGGTATTAATCAGGCACAGAAAAGGCAATTGGCAGAAATTGGACAGTACTGCTTTTTTTCAGCATAGACTTCTCAGCCTTTTAGCTAACCCTACCCAACTCCTGATTGGTGCTTCAAGTTGCCAAGGCCCTTGCAGTCAATCATGAGTGAGATCTCCCCCTCCCAAGGCGGGAACCGGAGAAGGTAGCGCCTCCTGACTACTGTCCTTACCTCTTTTAGCTCCTTGTTTTCACCCTTTGTGAGGTAAACACTGCCAAGTTATGGTATGGGCAGATAGGGCTAGTGATTCCCTAGACATGCTACCTTGTACTTTTTCAAGTTATATCCTCTAGCTGGCGGGAACAGCCAATAAACAGCCCCCGGCCTCTACCAACTTTCATTTACTATCTGGCTAATCCTGCTACCAATGTCAAGATGTTCTAATGATGTCAGTACTAACCAGCATGCAACAAACATGGCCTGCCTGGAGTTAACCTGGAGGATTGCTTGTCCTTCCCCCACCCCCGGTAGCCACTTAATTAAATCTATATATTTTTGTAATTGTGTTTTTTTTTCCCCTATTCCCTTTTACGCCTCTGCTGTGGCTGCCGTGGCTATCTCTGGGCTCTTCCAGCCCTAATGTGCACTACCATTCCCCTACCCCACCCAGCTCATGTACCAACCCTCTCAGGCTTGATTGCAGCTGCAGGTGGATTGTCTGTTACTCCCCTTGGGGAGTGTTCAATCTTGCCTGCAGTCTGCAGACCTTTACAATGAAATTTAGCCTCCTTGGATTCCTAAAACCAAAGTGTGACTTAAACTGTGTGACACTTATCTCTCTCTCCCATTGCCCAGCTCCACTTTCTTCTACCAGATCCCCATTCCCTACCAGGGTTCACTGCATCTTGAAGGGGTGAAGGCTCTGGCTTCTCTCTCTCTCCCTATCTTCCCTTCTATGTCACCCTTCCACCCTATCCCCCTCTTGTCCCCCTCCCCTTAGACCATCAATACTTTTGTCTGCTAGCTCTCCATCCCCTTGCAGGGTTCTCTGCATCCTGAAGGGGATCAATAAATCAATCAATCAATCAAATCTTTATTTATTTATCCAGGTGGACACCATTGAGCAAGCTCATTTACAAGGTGGACCTGCATTACACATGGTCAAAAGACAGAATAACATAATTGGCAAAGATGCAGACATTAAAACACAGTTGAAACATCGGTAAAGAACGAATTGTAAAACAGTAATATTTGAGTCCAGTAGGACAGGCAAATTGAATATCTATTATTACTTTGAAGGTATATTCAGTAAAGGAACGCAGGAAGGGATTTTTGTTAAGGAATAATTGTAGGTGCCTTGAGTCGGTGCAGCTGCAATGGAGAAGGGGGCAATGACAAAAGCAGCTCGCAAACCTTAGGTTCTTATTGTGGAGCAAAGAGGTACATAGCTCACAGCAGCGGAGAGAATTAACGAAGACAGGCTATGGCACCAGTAGGCACAGGTGGCCCAGTTCGCAAACCTTAGGTTCTTGTTATGAAACAGAGGGTACATAGCTCACAGAAGCGGAAAGAATTAGTGAAGACCAACTATGGCACCAGGAGGCACCGGCAGCACAGCTCGCAAACCTTAGGTTTTTGTTGTGGAACAAAGGCGTACGTAGCTCACAGAAGTGGAGAGAATTAACGAAGAATGGTTATGGCACCAGAAGGTGCTGGCAGCCCAGAGGCAGCAAGCGGCATCCGAGCTAGGCTCCTGGAAGAACTTGGAGCTAGGGAAGCGTGAGCCGCTCAAGTGAATTTCAGGTAACGGTTTTGGAGGCACTGCCGCAAATATGCCTGGATCGTGTGGCAGCTGCACTTGGAGATCGTAGGGGGTCGAGGGCCATAGGGGAGAAGAATCGGAGCAAGGGTGAGGTGATGGAAGGGAGGATGAGGCAAAGGTGTGGGAAAAATGAGGTATTTGAAGTGGGCAGTGCAGGTGGAGGTGATACGAAAGCAGTAGAAGAACAAGGTCAATGGAAGCAGTGACATTTTTCTCTGCTAAACTTTGCATATAAGGACTTAAGGGTTCTTAGCGTCAACATTTTCTGAGTTTCATTCCAAAGCATTGGAAGGCTTCCCTCTCCCTCTCCCCTTAACCTAACTCACTTTACTCATTCCTCTGCCAGCCCCCAACCCCCTTGCAGGGTTCTCTGCATCCTGAAGAGGTTGTAAGCACTGGCTTCTCTATCCCTCTCCCCTTAGTCCAACTTTACTTTCCTCTGCCAGCTCCCCATCCCCCTGCAACTGCAGGGTTCTTTGCCTCCTGAAGGGGTGAAGGCAATGGTTTCCTTTCTTTTTCTATCATTCTACCCCTGATTCTTCCTTAACTGCCCCGCCGCCTCACACTGTCCCTAGTAACCCCACCCCAGTCCATGCCCCTCTATCCTTTTCCATCCTTCTCCTCTATCTTTTTTAATGCAGGCTCCCTTGACCTCTAACAGTTGGTTAAATAATGTTCCCTAATAGGTGTTCTCAGCACCCTGGGGGAGATGAAGGCCTAGGCATCTCCCCTCCTCTCCCTTCTACACCCACCCCTGGTATTTTACATACTAGGTCAATCAGCTAGCACTTGGCTACAGTCATCCCAACCAAGCACTTACCCCCAGGCCTCCTTGCTGTCTCAAAGTACTAGCATTGTAATCTACTTTCAGTCTCTCCATGCTTTATTTCCTGGTTTAATCAAGTCATATCATATTCAATAATGTTTGTTGCTCTGCTCACCATGAGGATGTGATGTAATTTATGTTCATGTTTTCTTTTACCTGGTCTGTAACTGAAATATATAGGTTTTGCACACTGCTCTAGTTCTTGATTATCTACTACTTGTAATGTCTATGATTCTGTTCTGTTTCTTGTAAATGATTGTCCCATGCTTCTTCTTATGTAGCCCCTCCCAGGATGCTTCTGGAAATGAACTGTTTACAGTTCATGCTGCTTTCCTGGTGAATCTCTTCTAAATATATAAACACCTGTTTCTGCTACTGCTGCCATCCTCTCTTATCCCATTCTTTCAACTCCCCAGGCTTTACTATTGTCACAGGAGTGGTTTTACTCCCTGGCAGCTCCTGCCACCTCTGCACTCCCTTCCTGGCATCAGCATTGCTGTGGGAGTGGTTTCACTCATTGGCAGGTCCTGCCGCCTTCCAGTCCCAACTTCCAAAACTGCTGTTGCAGCCAGGGGATATGGCTCTTCCAAGACCTCCTCCTTGTTGTTGCTTCAGCCCCTTGGGACATAAACAAACTCTGCTGCTGAAGTGATGGTTAGGGAAGGTTGGGGGGAGGCGCTTATATTATTGATTCCTCCACTTCCCTCTGTCTCCTTTCTCTCTTTCTCGAGTCTCTGTCTCTATCCCCCACCCATGCAGAGTGGGCCACAGCCTGAACTCTGTGTGGGCTGGGAGTTACAAGTGTCCCCAAGCACTTCCACTGTAGCACGATTGTGCTATGTGGCTGGCTACAGGTGCAACCCAAGCGTATCCTCCTCCTGCCACTATTCCACATCAGCAGCACCCACATAATACTAGGGTTCAAAGAGCCCCCACTAGACCCCAGAGAATAGTACTAATTTATTTCAAAAGAAAATTGGCCTTAGCAACAGGGTACCAGGCAATCAGGGCTACCATTTTACTTTGTAGCCCCCCCCATGGCATTCCTAGGCCGCAAGACCACCAATACCATTCCTTTATTTACCAACAGGGTTACTAACCCCTGAAAAGCTTCCACTAGCCCACCTGGCTGTTGGGTACAATACTGGTCATAGGGCCACCAATAGGAGCACAGGGGTTTTTGGCTGAGCCCCCTCCCAAATCACACTACCTTTCGTCTCAGTTTCTGCTCCAATATTTTTTCCCCAGCTAATCTAATTGTATGTTGTTTGACATGTCTGACAGGACTTGGACTCCTAACCATCGAATACATATATTTCTATGCCTACCCTGCCATTTACATCCTTACTGTAACACCTAAGATGCTATGGATCCTTTATGACCCCCTTTTCTATTTTTTTACAGGTGTGGTACACAACATCCCTTCAAGATTCCTACCTCTGGCTCCTATAGTGTTCAGGTAAGACCCTCTACTTCATCTGTGTTGGGTGGGTTGACTGTAATGGTGGAATACTAGGTTTGCTGACAAAGGCACCTAGTTTTACCTGAGCTCTTTTCTTCTAGGTTTGCTTGTAAGGACAGAGCAAGGAACAACATTATCAGAGCAAGGAAAAGATTAAGGCTTATTTTGGCTATGCAGATTTACTGCTTGTTACTATTTTCTTTTTTGCTCACGGGTTTTGTTACTGTTTTATGCTTACATTTTACTGCTTTATTGTTCACTGATTCAAATTGCTGTTGCAGGGTATACTTTCTGCTGCAATATTACAGATTGTGCCTACAGATTTGTTACTGTTTTGTGCTTACAGATTACTGCTGTAATCTTCTCTGATTCAAGTAGTTTTTTGCAAGGTATATCTTCTATTGCTGCTTTATTTTTCCCTGTAGCAAAGTGTTTATTGCAGAGTATATCTTCTAAAAAATTGTTACAGGTGGTGCTTACTGGTTTTACAGTTTTATCTATCATTTGGCTAAGTTTTCAGGGCTACTACAGTTGCTGTTGGTTGATTGTTTCTGCTCTTACCTCCTTGTTTCTTTCATCCGTGGTTCTTTTTTGGCAGGGGATGGGCCCAACCACCTACTCCAATCTCCAACCATCCCATGCCACACTCTTTTTATAAAGTAGCACAGTTGTGACATTTCCTGTAGCAAAGCAGGAAGGGGAAGATCAGAGGGGTAGCCACACACTGACCTCACTTACAGGGGTGCAATTAATTTAATTTGTTATAAAAAGTTATACACAAACAAATAAACAAAACAAAATTTAAATATATATATAGATACATCGAAATATCTATCTATGTATATATATACACATATATATATATATATATATATATATATATATATATATATATATATATATATGAGGCAAAACTCCATACACGTATTAGTTACTCATGGCAGTGAGGGCCTGTGTTAGGGTTGAAAACCTCATGCACTCCCCCAGTTCACACCTCTCACCAGCATTGGGTGCGATTAGGTTTTCCAGCCCAACTCTCACCCCATCACATGTGTAAAGCAGCAGAAGTATAGGAGAATGGGGTGAGAGTTAGGACCGACGACCCCATTGCGCACCCCAATGCCGTTGGGGTGGGCTGTGGCAAGGGGAGTTTCAACCCAACACCGAATTTCCTCACTTTGTCGCTGTGGAACAACCTAACTAATGCATTAAATGGAGTTTTTTGCCTCTAATTTCCCTTCTTTTTGAGAATGATAACGAGAAATAGTGAATGTAATGTAGTGACGGGAGCACGGGGCCCACCGCCACGTGATGTCTTGTAGCATAGTAACAGGAACTGCGACACAAACAGAAGCACTAACAGTGGCGCACATGGTAATGCAAGTGCGAATGAGAACGGAAATTGTAATGCACACGGTGGCATAGACGGGAACGGTCTGCCATGTGATGTGTTGTCACATAGTAACATGGTGCCTGCTAACGGAAATGTCAATGGGCATGGTGACGCAAAGTGAAACAGAAAGAGAAACAGTACTGTAGACACAAATGACAAAAAATAACAGAAACACAAGCGTAAAGGAAAACGCAAAGGATAACGCACATGGTGGCGTAGACGTCAACGGTAAGTGAAACACGTACAGAACCGCAAGCAGAAAGGTCAATGGTAACAGTAATGTAAGCACACAGGCTGGTTTTCCCCAAAAGCTGTACAGAGAAGGACAGTGAGTACAAAGAATGTATGCATAATAATGGGTATCGGAGCAGAAAATGAGGACTTGGATTACTAAATAGGTTATATCTCAGGAACCGTACGACGTAGAAAAAAAATTTAAAAGTCATATGATTTACGACTGTCCTGGCTAGTTTTGTACTTAGTCCCCAATAGGAGGCTAAGCACTTTTCTGACAAAAAGTCCGTATCTCACACCGTTTCTGAGATACGGGCTCTGAAAGGCGCTGCGAACGCCGTAATGTTATCCTATGGGAAAATAAGAGAAGTTCGGAGTGCCATAACTTTGCCTCCCTGTAATATTTTTTCACCAAACCACTGAAAGGCACATCTGTGGGCTGTTGACTGTGTTCTCTCCAAATTTCAGTAAAAAAGACCAAACTGTTATTTTGCAGCAGGGTGCCAAAGGATTCCTGTAATGCGTCGGGTGCCGTAATGTTATCCTATGGGAAAAAATGTCAACTTTGGAGTGCCGTAACTTTGCCGCCATGTAATATTTTTTCAACACAATACTGAAAGGCAAATCTGTGAGATGTCGGCTGCGTTCCCCCAAATGTCAGCCCAAAACTCCCAACCGTTCTTTTGCAGCAGAGAGCCAAAGAATTGCTGGCATTTTCAGACACCCTGGAAAAGCACTGTCGAACTTTGTGAAAGCTTTCGCAAAAATTTGCGACACTTTCATGAGCACGAAAGTACTTTGCAAAAGTACTTTTTCCAGAAATTTGAAAAACATTTCTGGGGTGTTTTTCCCCAAAATAAAGACATGGCTAGCATCCTCAGGTCTGACTAGGTGAATACAAAAAGAATTAGGTTGCTAGAGGGTCCCAAATTTAAATGGCAAGCATTTTTCTGATCACTAACTGAAAACAAGATGGCGGATTTGCGAAAGTAAGAGGGCCATTTGCGAAAGCAAAAATGCATTTGCTACACTGTCGAACTTTTTGTTAACTTTTCCCATTGACTTATAATGGGAAATTGTTTTTTGAATAACTTTTGAACCATTTAATATTTTTTCACGAAATCTTTGAAAGGCACATCGGGGACCCTGGCCGCATGTTCCCTGAAGATTTCGGGCTGGTCACACAAACTGTGCGACCTGTAGGTGCTACCGTAGAATTCCAGAAAAAGCATAAACACATGCACAGATCACGCTTAATAACTCCATAGTTGCGTATCCAACTGGTACGAAACTTGGCAGATTCCAAGGCGTGTGGGTCTTGATTGTGTATTCCAAATTTCAGGCAAATCTGTCAAACGGTTGCAAAGTTATTAAGATGCACAATTTTGGGTTTAACATAGAAATGGCTCCTCATCCCTAACAATGGTAGCACTACCATGCTACCATATATATATATATATATATATATATATATATATATATATATATATATATACATATAACATCTTTGCTTTCATTTTCCTTCTAATTAAGGCTATAAATTGGCAACTCAACTGGAATGGCTATTATTACCTGCAGGTACTGAGGGACACTTTTCAAAAGGGCAGTTATACAGGATATAGAATGCTGTCCTACATGCTGGACCATCAGACAGCGTGTTCAACACATAGGGAGGAAGTATACATTTGACTACCCACCATTTCACCAACAATGTTGGTGAAATGGTGGGTGGGTCTTGTAAATATATTTCCTCCTGAATATGTTGAACATCCAACTGAAGCACCTCGACTGCAGAAGGGAGTTGGTCTGGGAGGGCAGCTGGTCTGGGAGGGTAGCAGGTGGTTAGAAGGGGGGAATCAGGTGCCCTATCACAGAATGTTCACCAGTGTATCACATCCACAAACCATGTAAAAACTATAAACAGGTATCTGCCTCTATCTCCAATATCAGACAAAGGGGCAGAGGACAATGCAGAGCAGGACACTGCAGCACAGGAGCTAACACAACAACACTCACCCAAAACAGGGACCAAAACAAAAAAAGCCAAAAGGAAATCCAAAACACTTATGATCATAGGAAACTCCATGATTCAGTTAGTTGATACCTACCTCTGGACAGGAGTAATGGTCAGATATCTCCCAGGTACCTCAGTATGGAGAGACCTTGACCACATTGCTAAAATTGTGCAGGAAGCAGGAGAAAACATCAATGTCCTGGTACATATAGGGACTAACAATCTCACCAGCTGGTCAGTTGTGGAGACCAAGGAACCCTTGACCAGGCTGGGAGACAAACTGTCATCCATTTTATCTGGCATCTCCTTCTCTGTGATCCCACCAGTCTGGGAGAGGGGGGCAGATGGACAGAATGTCAGAGAAGGGGAGATAGAGGAGCTAAACATGTGGATCAAGGGCTGGTGCCAGGAAAAAGGACACAAATATGTAGGTAACCGGCAACAGATTTGGGAGTGTAAGTTCTTTAAATCTGATGGACTGCAACTGATTAAAGAGGGAGTCCATGCATTGTGGGCAGAAGTTTCTATCTTTGCAGAATATTTAAATTAGCAAATGGGGAGAGGGGTGCATCATCCAATATATCAAATGGGAAGAACACCCCTCCCGTCTCAGCTAGTTATCAAACAGCAGTTCAGCATGTTTGTATTTTATTTTCATCACCAGGTAAGGGGAAAGGTCCATCTCCCCATATGACATGCAGAGAAAATGCCAGACCTCACCCACCAGCCAATGCACTGAAATCTGGCCAATGTAAAATCATGTACACAAATGCCCACAGTCTGGGAAACAAGATCCCAGACCTGGAGTCAACAATGATAGAGGCTAAACTGGGCATGATTCATGATTCCCCAGTAACCACATTTGGAAGACTTCAGTATCTGGCTATGTACTGCTCAGAAGAGATGGAGGTATAAAAAAGGGAGGGGGAGTGGCCCTTTATGTTAATGAAAATATTAGTGCTATAGAAATTTAGAATAAACATAAGGAGCCAGAAGAACTGTGGGTCACCCTGGAAACAGGAAATTTGACAGCCATATGAATTAGAGTTGTCTACTGGCCTCCAGACCAGGGGGGGGGAGACTTAAACACATTACTGTTAGAAGATATACAAAACATGACTGCTAAAGGAGAGGTTCTGATAATGGAAGACTTCAACATGCCAGATGCAGATTGGTCAATACCAGCAGGAACATCCACCAAAACTAGACACATAGTGTATTCCCTGGAGGGGAAGGGCCTCAAACAACTGGTACAACAACCCAAAAGAGACAGGACTATCCTGGATCTAGTACTGACTAATGGGGAAAGGCTCACAGATCTCCAGGTAGCAGGTCACCTGGGGGCCATTGACATGGTATGGTTCAATTTGGCCACTAGAAATAAATCATCCCATTCCAAGGCAAAAATATGGAGCTTCAGAAGAGCTGACTTTGATAAGATAGCCAACAGAGTTAAGCTAGCCCTGGCAAGATGAAATATAGGTGAGGGGATGCAGGCAAAGTGGGCAAGCATTAAGGATACAATACTTGAAACAACATCCCATTGTGTTGGGGAGAAAGGCAAGAGCAAAAGAAGGAGGAAAACACTTTGGTTCCTAAAACCAGCACCAAAAAAGATCAGAGCCAAAAGGCTGACCTTCAGGAAATATATGGGATTGCAATGGGATCAAGATAGTAAGGCATATCAAACTTCTCTAAGGGAAGCAGGGAAGGCAGTAAGGCAGGTAAAGGCATAAACTGAGGAAATACTAGCATGAACAGTAAAAGAAGGGACAAGACTTTCTATAGATACATTAGTGAAAGGAGAAAGTCCAGATGGGGTATTGCTGAGATCAAAGGAGATAAGGGGGATTGTGTGGTGGAGGACCAAGAAAAATCATCTATCCTAAATAGATGCTTCTGCTCAGTATTTATTGAGGAGAAGGTAGGGCAGGGCCCACAGCTCAACACCATAAACACGGGGGGGGAGAGGGAGGTGTGCACAAGTTCTTTCACAAAAGAAAGGGTCCTACAAGAGCTCGCTAAGCTCAGGGTGGACAAGGCAATAGGACCTGATGGCAATCATTCCAGGGTACTAAAGCAGCTAAGGGTGAAACTAGCACAGACATTAGCAGAACTGTTTAGTGAGTCTCTGAGCACAAGAGAGATCCCAGAAGACTGGAGAAGGGGATTGTGTGATCCTGTTCCACAAGAGTGGCAGCAGGGAGGAGGCAGAGAACTAAAGACCAGTCAGTCTTACCTCAGTAGTAGGCAAGATTATGGAGGCACTCCTTAAGGAAAGGATAGTGCCACACCTGGAATCCATAGGAGCACAGGATCCAAGACAGCATGAGTTTACAACAGGAAGGTCCTGTCAAACTACTGTCATAGAATTCTTTGACTGGGTAACCAGAGTGGTGGACCAGGGGGGTGCAGCTGATGTCACTTACCTTGACTTCAGCAAAGCTTTAGATACTGTTCCACATAGAAGATTCATTAATAAGCTGGGTAGATTCAGGGTGAGTCAGAGGTTGGTCAACTGGGCATCAAACTGGTTGGTGGGCAGAAAACAGAGATTGGTGGTAAATGGTATACAGTCAGAAGAGATGCAAGTCACAAATGGGATACCTCAGAGATCAGTCCTGGGCCAGTCCTCTTCAATATCTTCATAAGTGCCATTGCAGATGGACTGGGAGGGTAAAATTTGTCTGTTTGCAGATGACACCAAGATTTGCAACAGAGTAGATGATCCAGATGGGGTGGGAAGAATGAGGAGAGATCTGGATAAACTGACAAAATTGTTGGAAGAGTTGCAACTGGGGTTTAACACAAAGAAGTGCAAGATCTTGCACATAGAGAAGAGAAACCCTGAAGCTACGTATAGGTTGGGAGGGGAGTTGCTGGCAATCACAAGGGAAGAAAGAGACTTGGGTATCATCATCACAGATGACCTGAAATCATCCAAGCAGACCACTAAAGCAGTAGGTAAGGCTAGAGGGATGTTGGGGTATATTAGTAGGGGTACCACAAAGTCGTAAGAGGGAGGTAATAATCCCCTCTTTACAAGACACTGGTTAGGCCCCATCTGGAGTACTGCATGCAGTACTGGAGGCCGCACCTGCACAGGGACATTAACAAAATGGAGGTAGTCCAGAGAAGGGCAACCAAAATGGTATAGGGATTGCATTAGAAAACATATGAGGACAGATTAATGGAGCTCAATATGTATACCCTAGAGCAAAGGAGGGGGAGAGGTGATGTGATCGAAACATTCAAACAACTTAAGGGCATTAACAGGGTGAAAGAGTCTAACATGTTTAAATATAAGAAAAATAGCAGGAGAGAGCACACAGCATGAGACTAGAGGGAGGACATTTAAGGGGGAATGTGAGGAAATTCTTTTTCACAGAAAGGGTGGTGGATGCATGGAACAGCCTACCTCAGGAAGTGGCAGATATAAATACAATGCAGGGCTTAAAACAGGCATGGGATAGGCATAAGGGAACAATATAGATGAGTATGAATAGATAGACCATTGACAGAGTAAAGGCCTATGGCACATTCATAAGGTAGAAAAAATGGGCAGACTGGATGGGCCTTGCTGTCCTTATCTTCTGTCAGTTTCTATGTTTCTGTGTTTCTATGGTGTGCCCACATCCATTACATGCTGAAGGTGGGGCCACTAGCTCTTGACCCCCCCCAGCCATGGTGTCATACTCACTGTCGTACCCCTCTTAGCCCTGGTAGCAGGCTCTCAAGCCCCATCCCCAGCTTCAGGTTTCCCCACCCCCATAGCAATGTTGTTAGGATGCTGACTGCCCCCAGTCATGGCCATAGGTTTCCAATCCCCCAGTGTTCTGGGTGTAGGCAGTGTGGTTTGGTTGGTCCCTTTGGTGGTCCATATGGGAGAAGAGGGTGAACATATGTGCGGTAGTCTATTATGTGGGTCCTCTGGGAGGACCAGGTGTGGGGAGAGGAGGCCATAGCTAGGGAAGACTTGTTGGGGGGTGAATTTGGTGATTCAGATGAGTATATAGGCTCAAGGGGGGCTATAGGTGGTCTGTGGGGTAGGGAGAGTATGTTGACTGTTGAATCCTGGTTCTGAGGTTCTAGGCATAGTGTGAAAGAAGGTACAGGTGATGTCAGAATTCAAGTATAATGACCCTAAAGGTGGTCCAAGTGGAAGATGAAGGGGGGTATTATGGCATACTGAATTGCTGAATCCCGATATCCAGAAGCCTGAAAATTATGGCTCAACAGTCGGCATCCCAACAGTCTGGAATAGCTCACAGCAGAGCTGGCTATCATAAATAAGGGGTGTGGGGTTGGAAAACCCTGCAAAACACAGTGAAAAACTCAGCTGTGGGCAATTCCAGAATTATGGGTTACCGACTATCGGGCTATAATAGTTGGGCTCCTGGGTTTCAGGATTTGGCATTTTGGTATCATAGTAAATCTGATAATGGTGCTTGTGGGTATCTGGCCCCTGTTTTAGGGTCCTAAGGATGGTTTGAGTGGAAGAAGTGGATGCAGATGTGTTTCAGACCCATGTTCTATGGATCTAGGTGTGCTACAGGTGGGAGATGGGGGTGGAGGCAAGTATGGGACCCTTGTATAGGAGTCCTGTGGCTGATCCAATTAGAAAATAGGGGAAAAGATGTGCTTTGGATACCCTTTCATGGGTCCCTTGTCTGGTCCTGCTGGAAGCAGAGGGTAAAGGTTAGTCTAGGAAACCTGTCTGAGGGTATCCTGTGTATTAGGCCACTGCAATTGAGAGCTTTCAAAAAGGGTGACTCAGTCACTGTGCTTTTACACAGGGCTAACAGGCAGGGAGGGTGACCAGATAGGGGGTTCGGTGACTATAATGACAGGATGTTGCTATGTATACATGTGCAAGGAGGTGGGGGGTGGAAGTACCATGAAGGGGAGGGAGGGTTTGTTGGGCATAGTGCAGTAGTGGGCTTCTGACCTGGCCATGTGGCTTGGTGGGTTGGTGGCAGGCTGGGGTTGGAAGGGTGCCAGGTTTAGTTCTAGGCGTGATTGTTTTTTGTGCCATAGGTCAAATTTCTTATTTTTTTTTTTTAGATTTGCACCCCCCAACATGCACCTCCCCCTGGAGTTGAGAATCCTTCAAGTAGGGGTGTGGGGGGGCAAAGCCTACCACATAAAACAATAAAGTTTAAGTCTCCAGTGATGTCTTGCTGTTCGCCATGAGTATAGATCGCTGAAATTCATTTTTGGCTATGTAGACTCACCCAAACAGTGATAGCTATTATGCGGTCGCTGTTATCATATGGAACCCTGTCTGGGAGTTCAAGTTCTGGACAACATGGGAGATGAATGTGGAGGTTAGTGTCAAATATTCTTCTAGGATTTGCAGGACTGGTCCTGGTGGGCAGAACGATGGACTTACAGTAGGTGGGAAATGCCAGTTTGAGATTCCAGACTGGGTTGGGAAGAGGGGGGACTTAAATAAGGAACGGCAGTACAGTGGTGTCAGGACTGATCCAGGTGGAAAGATATTGGCACATAGATGGGAAAAGCTGGTCCAGGGGTCCCAAAGCAAGTCTGGGTGGGAAGGCAGGGGAGTCATAGAAGTGGAAGACTAGTCTCATCCAAGGGATTATCTGGGTGAAAGAACATGGTGACATACATGAGAACAGCCAGTATGGGTTCCCAGGGATAGTCAAAGTGGGCCAAAAAGGGAGATGTTCCTAGGGAAAGCTAGACCTTGGATCCCGACACTGATCCAGATTGAGGGACATGAAAGACATACAGTGAAGCCCACCAGGATGAAGCTCAATGTCAGTTTCCTGTATGACAAAAGGGACTGACTACCACTGAAATTGCATTGTCTACTATAGTAACTCTGTTACAGCATGCGACAGAATTGGGTTTAATCCTGGTAAGCTTCATGTGTAGGTGTGGAGGCAGATCCAGTGATCCCAGGCTTGGTCCAAGTGGGTGGGCAATGGAAACATAGACTTGGGAGGCCATTCCAGTCTTTCCAAGGCTGGTCCATTTGAGGATACCATGGAGACATAGGTGAGGCAGTCCAGCAGTCCCATGGCTGATAAAGGGTGGGGGACAGGGAGAATGTAGGTGGGGAAGACTGGTCTGGGTTCCAGTTGCTGGTCGGGGTGGGCAGAGAGGAGACATGTAGGTAGGGGATGCTAGTCAGAAGTCCTAGGGCTGGTCTGGGTGGAAGAAAATGGGTCCCATAGGTGGGAGGGATAGTTTTTCTGATCTGATGGCCATATGATTCTTATGTTTTAGAACTGTATGAAATTTGCACTTTAAAAGGTATTTCAGGTACAGTTGAAGGTCTTGTTCACAACAGTTTATTACCATTATTAGAGTTATATTTTTGAGATTAATTAGCATTTTTGATGCTTTTTTTGAAGGGCAATTGAGAACAAATAGAGACTTTTTCAATGGTTAAAAACTTGTGTTTGAGGTACAAAAGAAGTCAATTCGCATTACTTCAAAAACTGGAGTATATTTGAAGCCATTCATTCTTGGTGCAAAAGAAGATTGCTCCTAGTGCAATTGAAGGGCTTTTTCATAACAGTTTTTTACCAGTCTTGAAGCTAATTAGCATTTTTGTGCTTTTTTTGAAAGGCATTTGAAAACAAATTGAGATGTTTTTCAATGAATAAAAACTGGTGTTTGAGGTACAAATAAAGTCAATTTGAATTACTTCAAAAACATAAAAATAACTGCATGAGTTTTTTAAAAAACTGAAGAATACTTGAACTGAATTTAAAGGCCTTCTTTTTATGTTGTCTTATATGTGTAGCACAAGCAATATTTTGTGGCAGCTTGCTGGAATAGCAAGTTGTGGAGGTGCGGCAGTGTTGTGGCCAATGGTGCCACTGCTTTTTTGGGCTGGTCTCTGTGGCACCAATAAATGAACACGCTGTCTATGACATCAGTTGAGAAGCATGCCACTAACTTGAAAGAAATTCACTGCCGCAATGAAGGAGCGCCCATCATTGCAGGGTGTGCCTTGCCTGCTAAAACATTTCAATAAACATGCTGGTGGCTGCCATCATGTGCCTCTCACAGTTCCTAGAAAGCCGAAGTCAGAGGTGCCCAATCCCCCTGTCAGCATGCCCCTTCCCCAATTTGTTTCCCGATGGGGGAGCCAACATCCTGTCAGCATAATGCTCCCTCTTGTTTTATTTGTCTGCCGATGGGGGTGCCCAACCCCCCCCTTAGCATCATGCCCCAACCAATCACAGACACTCTTTCTTTGCCAATGGGGGGCCCAGTCCCCATTGGCTTCAGTACCTTGTGGCCAAAACACACAGGTGGTACACTGGGAACCCACTCCAGTGTGCCCAAACAACCCTAAAAAACCTTCCTGTGACATCCTCTCCCCATAACACAGGAAACAGTCCCTCATGGTCATGAAGCCCGCTCCCCCAACCCACACCCACCTTCTGCACATCCCACCTTCTCAAGACCCCTCACCCCATAGTTACCTCCAGAGCCCAGCTTGATGATCTTCGTTGGGGTGGGAAACCCTCTGAACTCTTCAAAAGCCAACCGGGAATTGAAGAAAATCATGGTAATCTGTATAATGGCATCAATGGGGGGGGGGGTCAACTTAGGCGGATAACTTGGCCATTTTTTGCGACTTTTGGCTCCAAATTTTCGACATGGGGTTCTTGAGATCCCATCTCAGGAACTCAGTCACTGTCATTTTGTTATTCTGTCCCAAAAGGTGATTATGCGGTCACTTTGTGGAATCATCTTTTGGGACTGATTAACAAAATGACTGTGTCACAATTCATAAGGTGGGCTCCCAAAAAGCCTATGTTGCAAATTTGGTGAAAAAATTAAAAAAACTGATTGTTTTACGAGCGTGCATTGCGCAGTTTCCATGAACGCTCGTAAGTGTAAAAATTTTTAATATATTCACTCCAGATTTTCATCATTGCCATTATTCCACACCTCCTTATGAACAGTACAGCTGTCATTTTTCACGTCCTGCCCAAAATATGTTTTCACACTTCTGGCACAGAATGGCATGGTCACTTTGATAAATCAATGTTCAGGACAGATTAACAAAATCACAGTCCCACTGTTCATGAGCAGAGGTCCCTCAATGTCTATGTTGAAAATCTGGTGAAAAAATTTCACAAAATGACTGTGTTACAAGCATGCATTGTCCAGTTTCCACGCATGCTCTTACCTTCGAGAATTTTTTATATTTTCACTCCAGATTTTCAACATTGCCATTTCTTCACACATCCTTATGAATGGTACATCTGTAATTTTTCACTTCCTGCCCAAAATGTGTTTTCACACATCTGGCATAGAACTGCACAGTCGCTGTGGGAAATCTACTTTCGGGACAGATTAACAAAATCACAATGCCAGTGTTCATGAGCGGAGGTCCCAAATGCTTTCATGGAGTGGGGTCACAAAAAGCCCATGTTGAAAATTTGGAGTGCAAATACCAATAAATGCCCGGGGCATTAGGGTTTATAACCATAATGTCCCACCCAGTAAAGACTGATAGGTGTAAGGGGTGTGCCTTTGGATTGTTGGCTGTAATACTCACCCCCACCCCCACCTTGTAGCTAGTGACAGGCATCAAGGTGTGCCTTTGACTTTTCGGCCCCAAAGTTCACCCCATTCTCATATACTGCATCCATCTTAACGTTATTTACTTATGGAATGGGGCAAGTGTAAAGCCCGATGACCCAAAGGCACAATGCGACACATGTCAGAGTCTGCAGGGTAGGATGAGGTTAAATGGCATGAGCATTATGGCCAGTGACCCAAAGGCACACCCCAATGACTGTCAGTTTCTGCGGGGTGGGGTAGGATTGGCATCACTTCTATACTTCACTGCCATTCCTATTATGCATCCCTCTAACTCCTGCACTACCAATGCCAATGCCAGTAAGACAACATTCGGCATTGACAAATGCTTGTTCTGTATGGGAAGCTACCTGAGGCCAGCATCCTTAGGCAATGGAACTACAGGGCTGGGAGGGAAGGCAATCACTTCCCCCACCACCTTTTTTGTCCTTATTTAAGTGCTCTTTAAGTTTCTACAGTGTATGAGGCTCTCAGGTCTCTCTCTGCTTACAATGTTCCAGCAAGCACCTTTGAAGCTGACAGTGCTGCAGACACAAAACAGAAGAGCTGGCTCTCTCACAGACACGCAATCCACACACTTAGTAAGTAATTGTGAAGTGCCTGCAGCTCCCAACATTAATAAATCTTTAACCTGTTTACTCTCAGACCACTTTATGACTCTGAGTACTTTGCTTTTCATTGTTGGGGCCAGTGTGACTGAAGTTTGGCATTGGGACAGCACATCTATGAATAGCAACTACTGTATATCTGCAACTATCAAGAAGAAAGGCTAGGAAGTTGGGTTTTAAAGGGACATGCCAAAGCCTCACTTCCTTCTTGCTAACCTGACTAGACATTTGTATGGTTATTGTGTAAGTTGAGACAAGCCAGTCTGTGATTTGACTTCATCTGTTTATTTAATTCCCCCCCCCCACCAGACCATCTGACACTACATGTTACTTCACATGTAATCCATTCCAGTTTGCCCATCACTTGGCATTTTTTGCACTGACACTCCAAGAACTAAATCTAAATCAGCTGTTTACTTAAAATGGGACATTCATATTATATTGTTCAGTGATACTGTTTTAAGATGCTGGCCCTAATAAATTAATGAGGTAACAGCCTGGCTACATTAGCTGGCTGGGTAGTTTTTAAGGTTGTGTATCAGCAGGCTAGCAACACAGCTTCTATGGTCTTGAAATGAAAAATGAGATAATAATAATAATAATGATAGCTTTATTTATTAAGTGCATTTCAAATTGTCAAGGTGCTTTACAGAAACATGGAAACATAGAAACATAGACTTTAACGGCAGATAAGGACCGCTTGGCCCACCTAGTCTGCCCATTTCCCTACTTAGAGATAAGCTGCAGATCCTATTTAACCAACAGTCAATTTCTTCCTCCCCCGCGCAAAAATTGCCTTCTGTCTGTCCCATGCATTCTTGAATTCTCCCACAGTTTTAGACTCCACAACCTCCTCGGGAAGGCTGTTCCATGCATCCACCACCCTCTCTGTGAAAAAAAATACTTCCTCACACTGCCCCTGAGCCGTCCCCTGTCTATCTTCAAATTCTGTCCCCTTGTCCTTGCACATCTCTTTTTCTGAAAGATGCTACCCTCTTGGACTTTGTTGATTCCACTGAGGTACTTAAACTTTTCTATCATGTCTCCCTTCGCCCTCCTTTCCTCAAGGGTATACATATTAAGCTCCTTTAGTCTCTCCTCATATGCCTTCTCTTGTAGACCCTGCACCATTTTAGTTGCCCTCCTCTGAACTGTCTCCATCTTGTCTATGTCCTTGTGGAGATGGGAACTCCAGAACTGGACACTGTACTCCAAATGGGGTCTCACCAACTGTCTGTACAGGGGGATAACAACTTCCTGTTTTCTGCTGGTGATACCGCTCCCTATACATCCCAGTATCCCCCCAGCCCTTCCTACCACCTTCTCGCATTGCTTGCCAGCCTTAAGGTCATCTGATATGATTACCCATAAGTCTCTTTCCATTTTTGTTGTTGTTACTACTTCCCCCCCCCATTCTGTAATCTTCCCCTGGGTTTTTGTTTCCCAGGTGCATTACTTTGCACTTCTTTGCATTGAATCCAAGCTGCCATGCTTCTGACCATTCCTTCAACCTTGCCAAGTCCCTTTTCATCCTTTCCACACCTCCTTGTGTATCAACCCTGTTGCAGAACTTTGTGTCATCTGCAAAGAAGCATACTTTTCCTTCCAGTCCCTCTGCAACATCACTTATAAAGACATTAAAAAGGACTGGACCCAGTACTGAACCCTGGGGTACCCCACGAGTAACCCCTCTTTCTTCAGCGTGGACTCCATTTACAATTATCTTCTGTGTCCTGTTGTTCAGCCAATGTTTTACCCAGGCTACCACCTTGGGACCCAGTTCCAGGCTGGTTAATTTGACTACTAATCTTTTGTGTAGGACTGTGTCAAATGCCTTGCTAAGGTAGGCCATGTCCACAGTCCCTCCCTGGTCTACTACTTTGGTCACCCAGTCAAAGAAATCAATTAGATTCATCTGACATGACCTTCCCACTGTGAACCCATGGTGCCTTGGGTCCTGTGCCCCACTGGCCTCTAGGTACTCAACAATTCTTTCCTTCAGAAGTGATTCCGTCACTTTCCCTACCACAGAGGTCAAACTGACAGGTCTGTAGTTTCCTGCCTCCTGTCTTGGTCCCACTTTTGTGAAGGGGAATCACATCCACCTTCTTCCAGTCCTCAGGTACCACACCATCCTCCCATGATTTGTTAAAAAGCGTAGTCAGTGGTGTCACTAGTTCTCTGCTTAATTCTTTTAGAATTTGGGTAAATTCCATCTGGCCCCATTGCTTTGTCCACTTCAGTTTTAGGAGTTCTTCAGAACCCTTTCTTCTGTGAAAGGACTGGGATCAACCCCCTCTCCAGAGTGCTTCTGTTAATTGGATTAGGCACCTCCCCACTTCCTGTTTTGTGAATACTGAACAGAAGTATTCATTCAGTATCCCTGCTTTATCACTGTCACTCTCTGCCCACCCACCATCCATTCTATTCAGCCTCACTATCCCTCCCTTTGTCTTTCTTCCCTCCCTGATATACCTATAAAAGGTTTTATCCCCCTTCTTAACCAAGTTAGCTATCTTTTCCTCAGTTTGTGCCTTTGCTATTCTGACTACCCTCCCTGCTTCCTTCTGCCTTAACTGGTACAGTTCTCTGTCCTGCTCCTTCTGTGTTTCCTTATACTTCCTAAATGCTATCTTTTTCTCCCCAACCTTCACCGCCACCTCTTTTGAGAACCAAAGTGGCATTTTCTTTTATTTTGATTTGTTTATTTGCTTCACACAAAGGCGTGTTGCCTCTGTGATTGCAGTTTTGATATTTGCCCATTGTTGCTCCACCCCTTCTTCTAGGCTGTTTGCTAGTGCTTTTCTAAGGCACTCTCCCATCTTGCCAAAGTCAGCCCTCCTGAAGTCCAGAACTCTCACTTTTGTATGGCTTGACTCTGTTGCATAGTTTATCATGAACCACACTGTTTGGTGGTCACTTGTTCCCAAATGGCTACCCACCTCTAGATCTAAGATCCTCTCACTGTCCCCATTTGAGAGTACGAGGTCTAAGATTGGTCTCTCATGAGTGGGTTCCGAAACTAGTTGTTTGAGGCATGCCACCTGAAGGGCATCAAGAATGGCCCTGCTTTTGTATGTGGCTGCCGCAAAGATGTGCCAGTTAATATCTGGCATGTTAAGGTCCCCCATCAACAGTATCTCCCCTTTCTCTGCCATCCAAAGTATGCCATCTAGCATATCCGAAAATTAATAAAACAGAAAGAATAAAACAGCTGTATAAAACAGATATTCAATAAAAATCCAATATTCAGTATTAATAACTAGGATATGCTCGGTCCCATAAGTAAGTTTTTAATGCCTGTTTAAAGCACCCCATGGTCTTGCACTCCCGTAGCTGATCAGGTAGAGAATTCCAAAGGCTGGGGCTGCGTACATAAGTGCATGGGCACCTGAAGATTTTAAAAATACCCTTGGAATCTCTAGCAACCCCTCATCAGCTGATTGAGCAATCGCTTGGGGCAGTAAGGGGACATAAGCTCTTTCAGGTAGTCTGAGTCAAGTCCATGTGGGGCTTTATAAGTCAGTTGTCTGACTTTGAAGGTGATCCACCACTAAATCAGCAGCCAATGCAATTCATGCAGCACTGGTGTGATGTGACATGTCTGGGGAGTCCCTGTCAACCACCAGGCTGCAGCGTTCTGCACCAGCTGCAAGTGGCGGATGTCAACCCCCGGTAGACCTAAGTAAAGGGAGTTGCAATAATCAAGGCAAGAGGTCACAAAAGTATGGGTCACTGTGGGAAGGTCATCAGATGGAACAAGGTGCTTAATCCTAGAGATGTTCCTCAGGTGGTAAAAGGATGACTTGATGACTGCCAACACCTGAGATCACAGTGTCAGCCCATCGTCAAGCATCACCCCTAGGTCCTGCACCAGTTCAGAGGTAAGGAGCTGGGAGCACCTCAGGAAAAATCCCGTAGGCTGACCAGCCCCTGACCCCCCCATCTGGTGACCTGGCACAATCAGCACCTCAGTCTTTCCTGAATTCAACTTCATCTAGTTGGAATTCATCCAATCCAGGATTTCAGTGAGGCAGTTATTAAATACCGAGAGTGCACTATCCTGGTCAGGTGCGAAAGACAAGTAGAGCTACAGTAGGTATCATCAGCATGGCAGTGAAACCTCAGCCCATACCATCTTACAATGTCTCTGAGGGGCAGCATATACACCACGAGCAACATGCGGGACAGCACTGAGCCCAGAGGGACCCCACATGACAGGGAGAAAGGGTCAGAGGAACAAATCCTCAACACCACCCTCTGAGTTCTGCCAGTGAGGAAAGACTTAAACCATTTAGGGACAGTACTAGTCAGGCCACAGATAAACCTCAGGCACTCAAGCAGCACCTCATGGTCCACCATTTGAAAAGCTGAAGGGAGATCAAGCAGCACCAAGATGGAATGGCTTTTCTGATCTCTCGCCATCAGGAGATCATTGAGCACCCGAACCAGTGCAGTCTCTGTACTGTGCCATTTTCTAAAACTGGATTGTAGAGGTTTGTAGATGTTATGGATTGTCAAGTGATTCTCCAACTGTACAGCCACTACCTTCTCAATTACCTTCCCCACAAAGGGGAGGTTAGAGATAGGTCTGTAGTTAGCAAGGCAGTCTGGGTCCAGAGAAGCTTTCTTCAAGATGGGTGTCACCACTGCCTCCTTCGGGGAGCTAGGAAACTCACCCAACTCAAGGGAGCACCAGACTATCTGTGCCAGGATTGGGCCAATGACGTCACAACAACCCATGATCAGGGAAGCTGGGCCAAGATCCAAACTGCTGCATATAGGGTGCATACCCTGGACAATCCGCATAACATCCATGAACTCCGGCCGGTCAAAAGTACACCAGGAGAAATGAGGGACAGTGGCTGAGGACCAATCAGTAGCATCCCCCATAGAGTGTGCTGATCAGATCTCCACCCTGATGTCAACCACCTTATCTGCAAAGAACTGAGTGAGCTCATCACACTCCAGCTATGAAAAGTCTCTTCAAGACTGCAAACGGGGTTGCACAGCCTGTCCACAGTTTGAAAGAGCTGAGCCAGTCAGTTCTGAGTGGCAGCAATCTCCCTGGACAGGAACTCTGCCTTCTTGTGGGAGATTGTTGATCAGTAGACTTGATAATGTTCTAACAATCTAAGATAGTCGTCCTCCAGGGTGAATTTCTGCCAGCAATGCTCTAACAATAGTCCTAGTTGCCGCAACTCCCTAAAGGTCCCATCAAACCAAGGGGACCAAGGGTGAAGGGAGAGAGGACAAACATGGACAGGAGCAGTAGAATCCATGGCTGTGGCAATGACCTTGTTATAGGCCAAAACCAAAGCCTCTGGATTCCCACTTGCCACAGGAAACTCAGATAGGTCAAGTACTGTCACCAGGCCTTCAGAGCTCTCATCCTGTAAAGGGCGGTATCTGACAATCTCCACAGCGGTAGGCCTATGAAGGGAGGTGCAGAAATTGAACCCCATGGTGTAGTGATCGGACCATCCAACAGGTTCCACCCCCAGATCAGAGGCTTCAAACCCCAGGAGGAAAACCAGGTCAAGGGAGTGACCGTCTTTGTGAGTAGCAGAGGTATCGATCTGTATAAGGCTTAGTGATGTTATCAACAGGAGGAAGTCTTGTCCAAATTGCTACAGTTTGTCCATCAGCCTGGGTGACTCAAACATCATATCAATCACAAAGCTACTTCATGAAGGAATCGCTTTTCATCTCTGGGTGGACAGTAGATGAGGGCTATCCTGCAGCCTACACCTGCTACTATAGTACTCTCAAATGACTCGGTATCCTCAACTGGTACACTCGTGAGGCCCAATTTGGTCTTGAAACAGATGCAATCCCCCCCCTGTGGTCCAGTCTTGAGCATTGTATCACCAAGTACCCAGCCAGAATCGCAGCCTCCAACATGGGGCCATCATTTTCATCCAGCCAGGTCTCAGTGATGCAAGCCAGATCAGCTGTCCCAACAAGATCTGCAATAATTGCAGTCTTGTTCTTAACAGAGCTGGCATTCCATAACACCACTTGGGTTGGATGGGTCTCCAGGGCTGCCCCGACTACCTGCCCACCAGTAATGGTGGTGCCCTTGGGTATGGAGACCAGGCATGGAAGACCATGTTCCAGAGTCCATTCCCCTCCAGGGTGTCTTCTGAACTTAACTACCCCAATGTGAGAGCCCCACTCATTCATTCTCTGCTGTTTGATAACCCCCACCCTGCCCTCTCCCCCTCCTATGACCAATGCCCAGCATTCTGCAGTGGTGATAGGTAGAAAACACTAAAGGGGGAGGAGAAAGGGCAGAGGGTGTAGAGGGTGGAGGATGAATAGCACACGACCTTGGGGGGGGGGGTAGGCCTGCAACACATACTACAGGCTCAAATAAATAAAATGCACCAAGTGGAAGGAAAGAAAAAGATCCCCCACAAAACAGAACCCAAAATATAAATACAACACTCTAGTCCCACAGCTTTCACTTTGAGGGAGCAATAAACACACAAAAAAAACAACCAACCAAATATTAAATAAATTAAATTACCCCCCATTTCTGAAACTCCCCACTCTCTCTCACCAAGGGGAGAGTCAGACAATAAAATAAATCAAACTAACCACCCTCCCAACTTATACAAAACTATCCTGCAATAAAACTATAATAAATTAAAATTATAAAACACTTCTAAAAGCACTTTAATGTTTCAGTCCAAACACTAAAGTCTTTGAATAAGTATTGCAAGTCCAGGAGAAAAAGATGATGTAACACCATGAGGAACTCCACTTCATGAAATTCAAGTCACAGAGTGGAAAAAATTGAAAACTATATGGACTGAAACTAAAGACCAGCAAAATAAAGAAATGAGGCTTATGCACCCCATCTCTCACAAAATAAAATTCTCTCTATATAACCTTACTATCTTATTAACCCTTTCACTCCACAGGTCGGGTCCGTGGTTTCTGCACTTATATATCTTACTGCCATTATCTGTATAATGCTTGCCATTATTTTTTGTTGTTTCTACCCATTGTATTTTTGTAGCACTGCTGTACTGTTCCTCTGTTTGTATTACTGTACCCATGTTGCTGTTGTTCAACTGTTCTCTTTTTGTTGTACTCTCCCAGGTTATGCCTGAAAATAGTAATTTTATGGCTAGTGCATCTACCCAGTTAACAGAAACTAAATAAATAAAATAAACTATGTCAAATGCAGTTCTGCCCTCCCCCACCGCCCTCTCACTACCTGGGAAGTCTGAAATAAACAGGGACACTCTTACTGCCCAGAATAGAAATTACAGAGGAAAAATGTTTGAGTTCTGACCATAGGTTTCCTATAAGCAAATTTCCTTATAGCAGTGACCTTCTGAGATCAATCCAGATCTTTCTTAGAGCAGGAATCTCCCAATGTCAGTCCAGATATTGCTTGAACATTGACAGATACCCAAAAAGTCCTATCTGTAAGGGACACCACCAGAAATATCTGCCCCACCAATTCGACATCTCGTCTGCGCCAGTCCACCAGCTGGCCCAGCAAAGGGCCTTTGAAAATCACGGGCCCGCTGGCTGGCTCCCCAGTCAATCCAGGCCCAGTCCTCCTGAGCAGAAGCAGACTCCAGTGGCTAACCACCCACAACTATAGGGTCTTGCTGTCCTGGTTTGGCAAGAATTCAATTTAAAATTCATTTTGTTTCTGGCGCCGATTTCTGAATGACAGCCACCTCAGTGATAAAATGAATTCTTGGCAGTTCAGTCCAAACAAGCCAAGATATAACTTCTTCAGACTCTGCACCACATTGTGGGGTTGCAAGGTCTTTCTTCCCAAAAGCTTTCCTTCAAGGGCTAACACCACGCTGTCATCCGAGCACTCACTCCACACTACAGCCTCTTCACTCCACAGTTATCTCCCAGCCAAAGGGCAGCAGTCATCCATAAAATGCACAGTCCTGGAAGTTCTCCTCCACAGTGTCACAAATTCTCCTCACACATTCAGAGTGGCAGTGTGTCTGGTCAAACAGCCCAGTGCACATTCCATGGCCGGTTGAGTGACTCCGACAATGCTAAAAAATCAAGTAAGTCCAAATAACTAGTTATTTATGCCCTATCTTAACTAAAATAATCTGGTTTGACTATTCGGGCTGGAAAAGAGAGAAAAGGATAAATGAAACTAAATAAAACAAGCAAAAAAAGAATCTAGCTGTCTACAGAGTGGAGCAGTTTCAGCATGCCCAGCGGCCATGTCCTGTTCTCCATTTCCAGAAGAGAAGAATAGCTTGAGTGAGAACCAAAATATAAACTGAAGGAAATGGTTTGAAGGACTGTCTGCACTACTGTGGACTGGGGGAGGGATGATGACTGCATCAAAAGTTTGAAACTTTCTGTCTAGTGTTAGCAGGAGGTGAAGTAGTCATCACTGTAAGTGCCATAGAGTGATAATCAGAAGCCATGATTACCACAGAATCAGAATAGGGCTGAGAATCATAATAAGCCTCAAGAGGCAAAGCTGGCTACCATTTCTCAGACTTTCTAAGAACTGCAGGCAATGTGTTAGGCTGTTGGTTAACTAGGATCTGCGGCCTATCCTGTAGGTAGGGAAATGGGCAGACTAGATGGGCCAAGCGATCTTTATCTGCCATCAAAGTCTATGTTTCTATGTATCAGGCAGAAAAGGTAACACAATAGTAGGTGCAGCTGTAATTCCTAAGAACTCCATTAAATTTCTTTCATTGGAGTCCCCTCTTCACCCTCAAAGCCCATTTTATCTTGGATTTGTCAGAGTACAGCCAGAAATGAGGGATCTTTAGAAGCAGGCCCAAGAATATAAACTACATATTACTCAGTGCAAGAGGGGATGATAGATCTGAAAGGGAATCCTCCTTTATAGGGATCTTCCTTCTTCTCCTCATCCTCCAAATCCTCCTTCATTTTTAGGAGATCAGGATTATATTCTACCTCATCATCATCCTGAATGACTATGGAGGCAATCGACAGGGCTGGTGACGGGGTTAGCAGATACAGTGGAGGAACTATAGGCCTGCTTCTATGTCCCACCTCCATGACCACAGGACTACTGACAGTAGCCAAAGCCACCACAGCCTGCTGGTCTATGAAAAGATGATCTACCATGCTCCCTGACAGGTTGAATATTCCATGATTTAACAGATTCTTTGGTCATTTTGGATGATTGGAGCTCCCTAATGGCATTGTCAACACCTGGTCCAAAAAGCATGGTGCCACTAAAAGGGGCATTCAGAAAGGCTTGTTGTACATCAGTAGTAAAGTCAGCCACCCTGAACCAGGAATATCTCCAGAGGCAAATGTGAGAGTCAGCAGCCCTCGCAGAGGTATCAGAGGCATCATATGTGGAGAGTAAGAGATGCTTTCTAGTATCAACACCAGCTGAAGCAACTTTAAATAGTTCAGCTTTAAAAGGACTATCAAGTACCACCTGAACTGCAGTCATGGCAGATTTCCACAGGTTATTCTGATATTTAATAATATCAGGGCTGATAATTATTTGTAATTCTTAGTCCCAAAGATGTAGATACAGAAGTTGCTTTGCCCATAACATCCAGCCTCCTGGATTCCTTGCCAGGAGACAAACTCCCCATGACTCACAGGGCCCTAGATTGATCATGAGCAGCCATGATTACCACATAATCAGTTTATGGCTCAGAAGAATAATAAAACTCAACAGAGAGAGTAGGTTATGGTTTATCAGACTTTCTAGGTACTGCAAGCAAGGTGTTAGGCCTGTGCCTGGCAGCAAAGGTAGCATCCTCCAGTGCAAGATATACAGGGCCATTTCAAAAATAATGATATGAAATGTTTTCATGCCGCACACATAAAACTACTCATGTGATACGCATGCTGCAAGCTTGATTTAAATGTTAAATTGGAACCGATTGCATGCATGTGGCATGTGTGCAGCAAGCAAGTGTGGAAAGCATGCTTTCTATGTTAAATTGGAACAGATTGCATGCATGTGGCATGTATGCAAAAAGCAAGTGGTCACGGATAACTACACACATAAAACTTAAGTGACTTGTTCAGGATCACATCCTGTACAAGTGGGGGCTGATGAGATTCAGATCCAGAACTTCAAGTCTCCAAGTCACCTGCTTTGCAGTTCAGTGCTTTTAACCGCTAAGCTATACTGTCTGCACATGTATGGCTTGCTTGTACTTCAGTACAAATCTACATGCATCTCCATGCATGTGGCATGCATATAGCCACTGTTATACTTTTTTGTTTTCTTGTCCTCCTCATCTCAGCTGCACAGCTGGACTGTAGCATATATACCAATGGAAACATATGTGGTTCTTCACACCCCAATACACACACTTACAACAGAACTACTTAATTACTTCTGTCTGGCTTTTACTCCTACTATTTTCACTCCAGCTTCCACGCAAACAGACTTTAAGTGGCAAACACAAAAGTAGCAACAACTCGACACCCACCCACATGGCCAGTCCCCAAAATGCACACACACTGTAACAGTGGCAGCCATACTGCCACAGACAACCCACCAAGTACAGATATAAGTCAAGAGTCTCTTACCTGAGTACTAGGGAGCCAGATGTAGAAATCTTTAAGAGATGATTTCCATGAATCAGACCCCTGGGGCGTACCCTCTTGAAATGAATGGAGTTATTTTTTATAACTATTTTATACATTTTGATGGCAAGTTGGAGAATAATGAAGGCCACAGTTCTACTAACAGGGCCCTTGTTAGTCAAGTGGTTGCCTTCATTAATCTCCAATTCTCCATCAATATGAATACAATAGTAATAAAATAACATTCCCATTCATGTCAATGGTGCACACACTTGCAGTCTCCCTTGCCCTATGTCATAATGTGCCTAAGCATGGGCATGTGGATGTCAGCTTCATGGGGAAGGGGGCATAAACCTGGCTATAGGGGATCCAATATTCTGTGCATACCATACCACTTAAATATCCATGACTGCAAGGGACAGCCATCATTTTACCCCTGAAAACTACTCTGTTCCTTATCCATCCCTCATGGAAAACATACTGGTCACACAGAGGAAGTCCTGTAACTTTAGACTTTGTGGCAAGGGTGTCATTTCAGATTTCAGCGGGTGGAGCCAACAACCAGTGGAGGCCAGGTGCTAGTTAGCCCCTGGGTGGCAAGCTATAGAATGTCTGAAACATCTCTAAAAGATAAAACCTATTTGTTGTGACTGAAAAGTGATATGCAAATCAGGAAAACTTCAAATGTATATGATTCCTCTGTTTATACCCCAAAGCAGTGCATCAGACTTGGTGTTAAACCCACCTAGTTACTAACCAATCTTTTTTCCTGGCTGAAGTTCTGAGCCTTCCCCCCAAAAAAATTGTTCTGATTTCTCTCCCTGACTCCATTCCATTCAGTTCCCATCCCATATGGGTCATGAAGCCACACAAAGGCACAGAAACATGAAAAACCCATCTATATTTCAGTCCTTCCTCATTCCCCAATCCCCCATTAAAACTTATTTACTTTCACTCACCCGGCCATCTTGCCCAAAGCTGTGGCCTGGCACAATGTGTGTCCTGCCCAGTTTTCAGTCCACTCCTCCTCCTCTGTCCTTTGGTCTGAAGTTGGATGTAGGAACTGAACATCCCAGGCCCCCATTGCGGTCTGCAACCAAGTCCCCTCACCAACCAAACTCACCCAAACTGTGTTACTTACTTCTTGTTTGCCTGCTGCTGCACTGTGTGATGCTCTGCCACCTGCTTATTATTATATGTATAATATTTGTACAATAGATAAATGTGTATGCGATTGTCTGCCTAGGACACAGTTAGCCAGTATAAAGGGGCTTAACCCTTGACCTCAAAAGTATCAGTGTGACTGAAGCAGCAGGATGTCATAAACTTGCCAGTGGGAACCACTAATTGAAGGGTTCCTGTCCTGTTGCGACATGCAGGGCTTCCTGCCAGATGCCAGGTGATAAGTCATTACAAAATATGCCTTTTGAGAGCTGAAAGGTTGAATTTTATGATCCTGAAAGAAGAGACAACTTTTTAACAGAATCTTGTTAAAAGTCGTAAACCTGAAATCATTCTTGCAAAACAGAAAACCAGCAGAGAGACACAAAAGGAAATGCTTTTGATGAAAGAGTGTCATATTTTAAAAATTGCTAACTGCTGATTTTTCCAGAAGTAACATATCATCCTTTTGGATAATTATACTAAGAATTATTATAGGATCTAACTGTGACCTCACCAAGGGGGTGGGGAAAGGGATTTTGAAATAGCCAAGCATCTTGAAGAGAAAAATGCTTTTTATCTCTGGATTCCACAGCAGTGAGACCTTGGGTCTCTAGACTGAAACTAAGCACTTAGATATAATTCAGCTGGAATTTTTAAGTATTTTGCAGGAGCTTTTTGTTCTGCAATTTTCCAATTATTTTGTTGACTGTAAGTATTGATATTGTATGTTCTGTATCTGGTATTTTATTTATTTTATATTTTTAATAAGCACTGTTTTCCTTAAAAATCTGCCTGTACCATCTCAGTATTTTATTGCATGTGAATGCTGGAAGAGTGTTTAATTCTGATTGATGTTAAGAGCTCAAAAGGGTGTGTTACTATCTTTCTAAAAGGTAAGAATATACCTGGGTCTCACATTGAGTTGTAAGGGTATATTTGGAGAACCTGCTGGGTGTCACTGGGTGAAGGATTGTATTGCATTTCCCAAAAGAGAATATATATCTGAGCCTGTTAACTGGGTATGCTAGCATAAGGTTCATATCTGACTCCCAGGACTTGAGGCTGGTAAGTGATTCAGACCCAGAACAGACAGGAGGATTACCCTGTTTATCTCCTGTTAACACTATTGCTCTTCGAGGTTGGCACTGTGGGAGCAGAGGGCCTGACCTGTGGAGTGTGTTTGTGACAGAATTGGTGCAACAGTGGGATTTAAAAGCATTTGGTAATATGATCATTGTTCAGTGTGTCAGATTGATACTGTACAGCTCACATGCAAAATAAGGCAGTGATTTTTAAAAAGTAAACATAACTATAACATTGTGCTTACAGTCTAAATTCCCCACCTGTTTTATTTTGTTTCGGGTGCAAGTTAGTGTAGTTGTAGTTAGGGAAGAAGATGGCTTCCAACTACAGCTGGCACACTGCAGACTACCTGCAGCAGCTGTGCCAAAAGAGAGGAGTCCAGCATGATGGCTGAGATAAAAAGTAGCATCTCATGGAGGATATTGTGGCAGCAGATGCACAAGACCTCGAGTCACATTTTGTGACTGGAAAGAACCAAACTTTAGGCATGGAGGGACCAGGGTCCAGTGCAGTGTCCAGATTCAGTGAGGAGGACAGCAGGACCAGTGCTTGCCAAGGGCCACAGAAGCAGGGAAAGGTCACCAACATTCTGGATCCAGAAGTGATCAGGCTATAGATGAAGTTGTGGAGGATGGAGCTGGAGTTAGAACAGAAAATGTTCAAAGCCCGGCAGTGAAGGGAGCTTGAACAGATGAAGATGGAGATGGAGAGAGAGAGAGAGAGAGAAAGAAAGATAGAGAGAGGGAGAGAGAGAGAGAGAGAGAGAGAGAGAGAGAGAGGAGAAAAAAGACCAGTGAGAGGTTGAGGAAAAAGAGCAACAGCTTCAGTGAGTGGCCTAGCAAGAAAAGCGTGAGCACCAGAGGCAACATGAGCTGGAGAAACTACGACTCCAAACACCAGCACCAGAGCAGGTAAGTGAACTGGGTTTAACTGGAACTACAGGACTGGGTTACAAATTAAATTCTAAATTGATAGCTGAATTTAAAGAGGGGGAAGATAAGGATGCCTTTTTAAATTCCTTTGAAAAAGTATATATTCAGGCAAATATTCCTAGAGAGTTCTGGAGTTTCCAGCTATCCCCACTACTTACTGGGAAAGCTCAGTATGCATTCGGTCAAGTGAACAATAAGGACTGTAATGATTATAGTAAACCGAAAGCTGCACTTTTAAAGAAATATGCTCCAGCAGCAGAAGCATACAGAGTTAAATTCTGTAAGCTCAGGAGAAGCCCTGACATTAGCTATGAGGAGCTAGCCATGAAACAATGTCAGTTTTTAAAATGTTGGTGGGAAGGTATTGAAACAGACTCTGTAGAGAAAATTGAAAATGCTGTACTGTTAGAACAGTTTTTTGGGCATGCCCAACAGACCTGAAAACCTGGCTGGAGGACTGAGATCCAAAAACAGTGCAAGAGGCTGCTGAACTCTTGGACTGCTATTCCAGGAGTAGACCTGCTCTGAGAGGGCATAGGGTGGGCATGGAAATGCAGAAAGAGAAAAGAGTGCCTTTATGGCAGCTAAAACCCTCCCTGCCTCCACCAAAACCAGGTAGCCCCAGGTTACAAAGAACAGATGTACCTGAAAAAAGAAATGAATGTTGAGTTTGTAAAGAAACTGGACATATTGCAAGGCAGTGTACAAAAATGGCAAGCAGTGCACAAAGTGGTGCTAGGAAAGAAGTGAGTTGTTTGTGAGTCCCTGAAAGCATGCCAGTAAACATGAGGGAACACATACATCCAGTGACTGTAACTGGGGTACAGACACATGGGTTTAGGGACACGAGGGCATCCCTGACTTTGGTAAAAAGGGGATTTGGTAGAACCTGATCAGCTTATGCCCAATCAATTTGTGACTGTACAGGGATTCACTGGGGAGGAGAAAACATTGCCACTCACTAGTGTTCTCTTAGACAGAGGTGAGATGGGGGGGCTGTGCAAAAGGTTGCCATAGCAGAAACTTTGGCTGTAGATGTAATTCTTGATAACAATCTAAAACAGGAGATGGTGTATTCAGTTACCCACAGTTGAGTAGCAAAGGTCAATTGCAGTTCCCTGGACCCCAATGAAGCCCCTGTGGAAACCACTGGGAGGCTGGTTCTTCTGCCTCTGTCTCCTGATTTGAAGAATATTGAAATGGGGTAGAAATTCCCCAGGCAGCCATTAACAGACTAGCTATGGAGGGTTAATCCAAGGAGGAAGGTGTGACACATAGTCAGAGGGTTATAGATGGCAGTGATCCTGAATGCTCTGATGCTAGACCTAGGGGCCCTAGTTTTGAAACTGAAGGGACCTGTCCCATGCCTTGGGAATGTGCAAGGAGTTTGCAGCTGCTCAGTGAAGTGACCCTAGTTTAGAGAAGCTGAGGGCTTGGGCAGACTCTGACAGAGCACATGGAGGTGATGGGAAACATAAAGTTAATGGGACAATGAGCTGATGTATGTGCAGGATGTAAAGACAGGGGGAGGAGTGATAGGCAGGCATATTGTTGTTGCCCATGGGTACTGTGAGCGGTTGCTCAAGACTGCACACAATATTCCCATGTCTGATCATCTGAGAATCATGCACACTATGCAGTGGTTGGCCCAGAATTTCTATTGGTCCAACTTCACCTAGCAGAGAAGGAGCATTGCAGGTCTTGTCACCAATGCCAAGAAATAGGGAAGGCAGGTAAGAGAACCCAAGTTGCCCTAACTCCTTTCCCATAGTGGAGGGGCCATTCCAGTGGGTGGAAATGGATATTGTGGGGCATTTAAATACCCCCAGCTCCTCTGGGAAGATGTTTATCCTGGCTGTGGTGGATTATGCCACCTGGTACACAGAGGCAGTTGCCCTATCCACACTGAGGACAGACAAAGTGGCAGATGCCTTGCTAGCATGTGGGTTTCTGCAGGAGTTTATCATCCATCGAGGGGGTTCCTTCATGTCAGACCAGATGAAATGTTTGTGGGAAAAGTGTAGGGTGGTGCAGAGATGCATGACACCTTATCATTCGCAAGCCAATGGGCTTGGGGACAGATTTAATGGTCCACCTAAATCGATGCTCCAAGTGTTTGTTGAACAGCATGGAAGGGACTAGAAATAATACCTTCCCCTCCTGTTGTTTGCATACAGTGAGGTGCCCCAAGAGACAACAGGGTTTGGCCCCTTTGAGCTCTTATATGGACGCTGGGTACAGGGGCCCCTAGACTTGATCCAGGAGGACTGGGAAGACAAACATGCTATCTAGGGAACTCTCATAGTTTAGTATGTCCTTAGGTTTAGGGAAAGGCTGAAGGAGCTTATGGGAATATCCCAGAGCAACCTGGTAGATGCTCAACCAAAATAAAAGGTGTGGTATGACCACAGATCCAAACCTCACTTGTACACTGTGGGTCAGGAAGACATGGTCGTAATCCCGGTCAGGAAATACAAGCTGTAGGCCAAGTGGGCAGGACTGTACAAAGCAGTTAGACAGGTAAATGATGTAAACTACATTATAGAGCTACCTGACAGAAGACATACACAAAGGATATACCATGTCAACATGATGAAGCCATATGCTAATAGGGATGACATGGTGTTTGCAGTGTGTTGTCCTGGGGAGGGGACAGATGAAGAAGACCCCCCTTCTGGACTTGCTGGAAGAAAGCAAGCAGGACTTCTCTGTGGAGGCAATTAAAATGTCTCCCCAGTTGACCCCAGACCAGATCTAGGAAGTAAGGGTGGTTTTAGCAGACTTTGCCCAGTTGTTTAGCGCCAAGCCTGGACTAACCTCCTTAGTGACACATGATGTGGAGACAGGGAAACGGGTGCCCATATAGAGGACAGCATATCATGTGTCAGAGGCTGTCCAAAGGGACATTAAGAGGGAGGTGGAGGAAATCCTAGATTTAGGGGTAATCCAGAAATCTCACAGCCCCCATGGTCCTTGTTCCCGAGACAGATGGTTCTACTCATTTTTGTGTGGACTGTCATGGACTGAATGCAGTCACAAAGTCAGACACCCTCCCAATGTCATGGATGGATGAACTCCTGGACAAGTTAAGAGGGGCTACATACCTTATCACTATTGACTTGACAAAGAGGTATTGGCAGGTAGAGTTAACTGCTAGAGTGAGGGAAAAATCAGCCTTCACCACTCTGATAGGGTTATTTGAATGTAAAGTAATGTCTTTCAGAATGAAGAATGCCCCTACGACTTTCCAAAGGTTGGCGAACCAGGTGTTAAATGGTGCTGATAATTATATTAAGAATCATTGCAGGATCTAACTGTGACCTTACCAAGGGGGTAGGGAAAGGGATTTTGAAATAGTCAAGCATCTGAAGAGAAAAATGTTTTTTATCTCTGGATCCACAGGAGTGAGACTTTGGGTCTCTAGACTGAAACTAGGCACTTAGAAAGATATAATTCAGCTGGAACTTTTAAGTATTTTGCAGGAGCTTTTTGTTCTGTAATTTTCCAATTATTTTGTTGACTGTAAGTATTGATGTTACATGTTCTGTATCTGGTATTATATCTATTTTACATTTTTAATAAACACTGTTTTCCTTAAAATTCTGCCTGTACCATCTCAGTTTCTTTTGCATGTAAATGCTGGAACAGTAGTTAATTCTGACAGCTGTTAAGAGCTCAAAAGAGTGTGTTACTGTCTTGCTAAAATGTAAGAATATACCTAGGTCTCATATTGAGATGTAAGGGTACGTTTGGAGAACCTGGCTGGGTGCCACTGGGCAAATGATTGTATTACAGTTTCCCAAAGAGAATATATATTTGAGCCTGTTAACTGGGTATGCTAGTGTAAGGTTCACATTTGATCCCCAGGACTCAAGGCTGGTAGGTGATTCAGACCCAAAACAGACGAGAGGGTTACCCTGTTTGTCTCTTGTTCACACTATTTTGCTTCGAGGTTGGCACTGTGGGAGTAGAGGAGTAGACCTGCAGAGCGTGTTTGTGACACACTGAACTGATCAAGCCCTGTGAAGGCTGCCCACATTTCTTTCAGTGCTGCTGCTAGGCCTAGCTTGCTGTTGCAAGGGGGCCTGTACTGTTTTTTGAGAGGTGAGCCTAGTAGAGAAATTAGGTAGCCTAGTCTTCAGTTAGCTTCTAGCTCACCCTCTGCCCCTACAGCCACCAGGGGAGACAGACATTCACTAAGAGTAAATCAACAAAAATATTCCTCCACAACACTACTATTGAGAGTTCAATGCTCACTGACTCCTTCAAGCTATAGTGTGCTGTTTGTCTACTCTGGTGGGAAAGACAGTGTCACACTCGTGCGACTCATCATCTCTTGCTTGGCTGGAGCTCCTCCACATCACATGTGATCACACCACCGTTAATAGGTGGAGAGAGTAGACAACACAATAAAGACATTGTTGAGTCGGGAATGTACCTGCAGCGTGAGCACACACACGCCATGGCGGCACTTATTGCACAAAAGATTACATCCAAGTTTAATGCCATTATTGCCACACCTTAAAAACAATCTAGGCACAAATGTGGGGTGGGAGGAGTAACTGTCCCCTCTGCCCTACCTAAATGATACCCCCACTTTATGGTAGAAATTAATTCTCAGATGCTATTGGTGCAAGTAAATACGGTTGTTTCTACTGTGTTCTGTGGTACTGTGTTTCAGTAAGTGTCCTGATAATCACGGAGTTAGTGTCCCACATTGTTCGTCATTTTGGGTGTCCATGTCCTTCATTTCAGTGACAAAATGTGAGGTATGGAGCATGCTTCCAAGACCTTACTCAGCACAAAGAGTGCTGAGCAAGGCCATAGCATATAATCTCCATACAGAATGACAAAAGGAAAGTAAAAGAGCTGAAACAGTCATTGAGAAACACATTTTTAGCACTAAATATGCGTAAGGGGATTTTCATGGCCCAAAACAAAAAGGTCAGGCTTCACAACACAGAGGCCCCTCCTCACACATCTGGAATGGGGGATGTTGGGTGACTACTGTATATCCTAGGCATTTAATGCAGTTTGCAAACAATACGTTACAAATTAATGGCAATTGACTGACAAAAATCAAAAGCAATGAAACAACTTGCAAAAGTATCAGAGTTGAGTTTACCTAATTTTAATGGAAAATTAAAGAAAAATGTATTTAAATGGCTCTAATTGCTAGCAGTAGTATGAGACATAGAAACTGATGTGCCTTTTTAGATGAGATTTGCACCAACGTAGTTGCTGCATACATATCAAGTGTGCAGCATGCGAACCTGATTTGCTTTTTGGACCTGGTTTGCTTAGATTTACTTTGTGTATGTGAACCACATGCAAACATTGCAGAATTAAGTGTGTGGCATGCCTTTTGCTTGTACAAAGCACACTTATATTTCTGTAAGGGGAGGCAGCACAATAGTAGGTGCAGCTGTAACCCTCAAGAACGCCATTAAATTTCTTTTACTGGAGTCCTCACAGGCTTCTCCTCAATGCCATGCCAAGGTATTAATTATGCACCCAGTGACATCACACACCACTTGTGTATTTAGTGAGTGGAAGCCTTTCCCATTGATAAAGACATTATCCCCTACTCCTGTAGGTGGTGCACATATGAACACTCTAAAAATGTCAAAATTATACCACTGAGTATAAGCTGCTTCTTTAAGAATTAATGTACAATGTTGTCAGATGATTTTCATCTGAATCTGCTCTTTTGACTGTGTCAGCACACTACTGAGAGCAATTTTATTTTCAGTAATGTGCCCTTATTAGTCTGCTGTGCTTCATGCTAAATGTTTTGTAATCCTTCAGATCTGGCTATAATTTTTCTTCTCTCTACTTAAGAGAAACAGTTGCTATAAAAACAGTTATATAATTGGACATTTTATATTTCTCTACACTCATAATTCTATCAAATGGCATGTACTGTAGTGTCTGCTGTATTGTAAATATGCACTGAGTTGCTCTGTTGATGTCATTTATTTTGTGTGCTAAGTATTGAGCAATGATTAAAGTAAATTTGTAGTACTTTAACATAAGCATATGAGCTTTACAGCCCATTACATTATGGCTGCAATAGTCAGCCTATGCCAAAAATAAAATTATTTTGTAACTGGTTTAAGGAAGGGAATGGATCGTTCCTGATGCTGAACAGACTGGTGAGAAATCAAATCCCTGCTTGTGTTGGGGCGGCGGTGGTACAAAGGAGTGTCATATCATGTTTTGAGGAGAAAAGTAGTCTTGTTTTCGGGAATGATGATGATCAGATTTTCATGCAGCTGGACATTGGTGTACACCATATTTAAAGAACACAATTGTGTGATTTAATTACATGAAGTGTGTTTCACCTGCACAGAACAAATTTTTTAGATAGAAAGATACTGAGCTGTGTAACAGCCTACCAGCAGAGGTGGTGGGTGCAAGAAGAACCATTAATGGTTTCAAACATGGCTGGGACCGAATAAAAGACCTAACAGTTACACAAGAGAAAAGCAGTAAGGCAGGGGGAGGGGCAGGTAAGGGCAATAACACAGACAAGGCATTAAGTCCTGGGGTAGGATTGAGTAAAACAGGTCAAACTGAAAGAACAAATGTTTTCCTGTGCCAACATTTTCTGTTTCTATGTATTTCGTATGGCTAATGGCTCTAAAGCATCTGACCAATCCTGTTGCTGCTCTCTTTAATGAGTTTTTCATCACTTGTGCTCTGCCCTCTCAACCCTCTCCTAGCTCTTGTGCCCTCCCTGTATACCCCATTGTGCTCTGTCCTTCCCTGCTCTAGGATGCAGCTAGGGGTTTAAAGCAGCAATTCAATGAGAAAGGGGAGTAAGCAGTGAGCCAATTAGAGCACAGGAAGGAAAAGGTGTGAAGTTTAAAACCTACAGGGTGCTTTAAAAGGCAGAGTAGCCCCGCTTTCCCTTACAGTGAGTTGTCAGTGAAGGGCACAACTGATTAACTCAGTGCCTGGGGAACTCTGTAATTAACATTGTTGATTTCTGATTTTTACTCTTTCAGGACAGAAAGTCTTTGTTTGCTGAGTTACACAAAAGGGGATCGGGAGAGTTGTGGGAGACTGCATACAGAGGAGCCAACAGGACAGCAGCAGACTGACTCACTAATAACACTGTCTTATTGTTTCAGGCTCCCATTCAGAAGAACAATTTTTCTTTTCTCATTTTTATGTTTGCTTGCGCATGCAATGCACAAGAAGCATTTTGAGGAGAGTAGAATATTGCAGAGGTGTGGCGGTGTTTGGCCAATCCAGCAAATGCTTTCAGGGGCCCATCCCTTAGTCACCAATCAACAGGGAAACTGACGATGATGGCAGTTTCAGAGTGAGTGCTAGACTAAAAAGAAATCTGCAGCTCTAATCATGGTTAGTTTTGTCATTGCAGTGACAGATCTTTTCTCTCCCCCACCCACCCAGCAACCAAGCAAATTCCAGTCATGCACATTACAGTGCACAGTAATGCACATGGCTAGGCTTATGAGCAACTTGTTTGCCCTGTGTGTCTTTCCTGGTGAAATAAATAAATGAGTCACATCACACATAATTGGCTGCTCCTGCCACCCACCACACACTCCCCCCAAAGCTGACTTTGGGGTACCCAGTTCCCATTTCAACATTCCCCCCAACCCCAAACATACATTTTGCTGACAATGGGGTACCCAATCCCATGTTGGCATGCCACCTCCACTATAGTGGCACACAGGGAGCCCACCCCAGTGTGCCAAAGTAATTCTTATGTTTTTCTGACACTGGGATGACCACTCCCAGTGTTGGATGCACTCTCCATGCCCCTTTTTGTCAGCTCACTTTGGGGTGCTCAGTCTATGGGTCAGCATTGATTCCCCCCTCCACTAGTCTGGCACACTGGGAGCCCACCCCAGTGTGCCAAAATCAATTTTGTTTTCACCTGTAAAAAAGAAAACAGTGCCACAATGTATTTTTTTAACCTCAAAAAAAAGGTGCTTCTTCATTGCCACCAGCCCCCCTCCCCAACCCACATCCTCCTTCTGTGCACCCCATCTCCCCACACCCCCCTCACCCATACTTGCCTCTGGAGGTCAGGAGCAGCGATCTTCTGTGGACCGGGAACATGTCTGCACTCTTCAAGGACCAACCGGGAACTGAAGAAATGACGATAAGCCCTATAATGGCACTGAACTGGGCATTTTTGATTTAGGTTGATGTATCAGCCAGTGTTTGGAATTTTGGTTAAACATTTTCAACTTGGGGTTCTTGGGACCCCACCTGATGAACACTGGCATTGTCATTTTGTTTCTCTGTCCCGAAAAGTGATTTTGCTGTCACTGCGTGGAATCACCTTTCAGAACTGATTAATAAAATGACAGTGCCACTGTTCTTGAGGTGGGGTCCCAAAAAGCCCATGTTGCAAGTTTGGTGAACAAACTCCCAAAAATGTCTGCATTATGAGCATGTGTTGAGCATTTTGTATGCACACTTGTAATTTTTTCCAATTTTTTATATTTTCACTCCAAATTTCCAGCATTGCCATTTTCACACCTACTTATGAACAGTGCAGTTGTCACTTTTTGCATCGTGCCTGAAATGTGTTTTCACACCTGTGGCACAGAATGGCATAGTCGTTGTGCGAAATCACATTTTTGCACAGATTAATTAAATCATGATGTGACTGTTCATAAAGACATGTTGAAAATTTGGTGAACAAATTCCAAAAAATGAATGTGCTATCAGTGGGTGTTACGCAGTCTATATGCATGCTGGTAACTTCGCCACGTTTTCATATTTTCACTCCAGATTTTCAACATTGCCATTTTTTCACACCTCCTCATGAACAAATACAGATGTAATTTTTCACATCCTGCCCCAAATGTCTTTTCACACTTGTTGAGCTGAATGGCACATTCACTGTTTGAAATCACCATTCGGGATTGAGTAATAAAATAATAGTGCCACTGTTCATGAGATAGGGTCCCAAAAAGCCCATGTTGAAAATTTGGAGTGAAAATAACCAACAAATGCCCATGGCGTTAGGGTTTCCAACCATAACGCCCCACCCTGTACAGACTGACAGGTGTTGGGGGTGTGGCTTGGGGTCGTCGTCCTTAATGCTCATACCATTCCACTCCCACCCCCACCCTGCAACCACTGACAGGCATCGACATGTGCCTTGGGGTCTTCTGCCCTAACGTTCAGCCCATTGTCCTATACTGCACCCATCTCAACTTATTTCTTTATGGTATGGGGTGAGTGTAGGGGTCAAAGACCCCAAGGCATACTGTGTTACTTGTCAGCATCTGCAGGGTGGGGTGAGGTGGAATGGCATGAGTGTTATGGCCGATGACCCAAAGGCACACCCCAATGCCTGTCAGTCTCTGCAGTGTGGGGGTGGGGTTTGGCATTGGCGTTAGTTCAATACTTCACTGCCATTCCTATTTTGCATCTCTCTAACTCATGCAGTACCAGTGCCAACACCAACAAGCAAACATTTGGCATTGACAAATGCTTGCTTAGCGTACAGCTAAAGAGGACCAGCAGAAAAGAAAGAGCTTGCAGGCTGCTGTAACCAAGAACATTAGCAGCAGCAAGGCAACATAGTTGGGGAGCAGTGAGGGGTTTGGAGCAGCAGTTCATTACTTCTTGAAGGTGGATATGCCCTCCCACTCACCTTCCAACCCTGCCTTGTCCAATAATATAGGCACTGTAGTTTGACAGTTGATACTTCATCTTTAGGAGCAGGAAGGGAGGGAAATGACATGCCACATATAGAGGTACCTGGATAGTAGATAAACATACAGCTCAGCAGAAGGAATAGGAAAGCAGATTTAAAAAAATCATTACAGGGCAAAGCAAAGATAGAAGGGGAAAGACAGCACAGCAGGGGAAGAAGCTGGGAGTGGTACAATGCAGAGGCTGTGGGGTGGCAGTCTTTAGTAGAACATTCTGGATGCTGTGGTCCTGCCCTATCTGAAGACACACCTCTGGGCTGAGGGCAGAGGTTGTTAGTCTCCAGGCCATGTTGGCTAGAATTCAGGGAACCTCCTCCCCTATTCAAGGACCACCAAGTATGCCACCACTTCATTGGAGGATGCCCATCAAGAGGAATGGATGGATAACAGTGGGCATGGGAGCGTGAGAGTGAGGGTAGTTGGATAGAGGCACATCCCCCATCTGGTGCAGTTACAGAACTCATATGCCATCTTAGCAGAATGGGAAGATCCTACAGCGATACCTGAAGTAGCAACCAGGGACGATGACAGGATCCTCCATGATGGAGCCCCAGAGGAGGAAGCAAATCCTGGTTTGGGTCTCCATTGTTATAGGAACATATATGGGGTCAGGCAGTGAGGGGGGGGTCAAGTGCCTAACTGGAGACATGGCTTGGAGGGATGGCGAGCAGATACTGAGGATTGCCATGGCAGTAGTAAGGAAAGCTGGATGTCATTGTCCACCTGTGGACTAATGACCTGGGAAGGGATGAGGCAGGGACTGGAATAGTGCAGGAGGAGTTCAGAGAGCTGGAGAGGTGCCTTAGGTAGGTAGCATGCTCCGTGACCTTCTCAGAGATTCTAGCTGTCAAGGGCAAGGGGTAGGCTAGGAAACTCTGCAGCAGTGGTTTCAATGCATGGTTGAAGGAATGGTGCAGAGGGGAGGGTTTCTGCTTCACTGAGAACTGGGGACCCAGCTGGAGGGATGATGGCATGTACAAGGGCCATGGCCTACATCCATCCAGGATAGGGATTATGGTCCTTAGTAAGAACTTTAAATGCTACACTGACCAGCATTTAAACTAGCTGAGGAGGATGCAGAATGAGTCAGAGAGGCATAAACTGTTCCTCTTCCACCAAACTATGAGGTGAAAAAAGGCAATCAAATAGAAATAAAGTTCAGGAAGGGGACAGGAGTACAACTAAAAAACATAGTTGGGGAAATAAGGGAAAACAATGGGAAAAAAGGAGGTAGGTAGGTAGGCAACACATTCTGGAGGGCCATGTGTACAAATGCCAGAAGTTTGGAAAACAAGATTGCAGACTTAGAGGTCACCATGGCGGAAGCAGATCTGGACTTTGTAGCCATCACAGAGACCTGGTGCAATGACAGCCAGGAGTGAGAACTGGTAACACCAGGTTATGCTCTGTTCAGAAGGGACAGAGTGGGGGTGGCTACTTATGTAAGAGACAACATAAAAGCTACTGAAATACTAGGGGAGCCTGGTAGATGGGAGGTACTATGGGTCACCCTGGAGACAGGGGGAGGAGCCACTATTCACACAGGGGTGATCTACAGGTCTCCAACACAGGGAGAAGAGGTAGATAGAAAATACTGGAAAAATTTCAAAGGATGTCTCTCAAGCGGGAGGTATTGCTGGTGGGAGACTTTAATCTACTGGAGATAGATTGCGGCCTCCTCACAGCGGCAACAGCCAGTAATAAGGATATCCTCGACTCCCTGCAAGAGGCATTCCTAAGACAGCTACTGTAGTTGTGTAATTCACTCAAAAGGGGGAAGTACTGGACCTAGTATTGACAAATGGAGGTAGGGTTGCAGGCACCACAGTGTGATACCACCTGGGGGCCAGTGATCACTGTACAGTGTTGTTTGAGATAAAAACAGGATCGGTATCAAGCCATTCAAAAATGAGGGTCATAGACTTCAGGATGGCTGATTTTAGCAAAATGGGGGAATGCCTAAGGAATGCCCTGGCAGAGATAGGGGAAATGGAACTGAGGAACAGTGTGCAATAAAAGGGGGCACTGAAAAGGGTACAAATCTGTGTGTGAGACAGGTTAACAAGAGTAAGTGGAAAAAGAGACCACTATGGTTTTCGAAGGAAGTAATGAAAAAGTCAGGGCAAAAAAAACGGCTTTTAAAAGGTACAAAAGAACACAGAAGAAGGAGGACAGGGAGAATCACAGGGAGAAACTGAGGGTGACAGGGAGGGTGGCTAGGGACACCAAAGCATGGACAGAGGAAAATATTGCAAAATCAGTAAAAAAGGGGATAAAACATATTTTTAAATACATAAGTGAAAATAGACAGACAAATGGAGGGATAGTAAAGCTGAAAGATGAAGGAGGGGATGTGTGGAAGAGGACCACAAAAAGCAGATATTTTGAACAACTATTTCTGCTCAGTATTCCAGGAGGAGGAGGAGGAGGAGGATGGAAATGGGCCAAAGATAAATGACAAGGGTATAATGGGACACGAGGTGGACACAAGTCCTTTCACAGAAGAAAGAGTGTTATAGGAATTATCAATGTTAAAAATAGACAAGGCAAAGGAACCAGATGGGGTACACCTCAGGATACAGAAGGAACTTAAAGAGGAACTGGCTACACCTCCAATGGCCCTTTTCAACCTAACATTGAAAACAGAGGAGGTGCTGGGGGACTGGATGAAGGCAGATGTAGTCCCACTGCACAAAAGTGGAAATAAGGAAGGGGCAGGGAATTACAAGTCTGATATTGGTGGTAGGCAAGGTAATGGAATCACTATTGAAGGAAAGGATAGGGGAATACCATGTTGACGATGGGCTACAGGATTCTAGGCTACCTTGTTTCACAGGGAGGAGGTCTTGCCAGACAAACCTGATTGAGTTCTTTGATTGGATGACCAAAGAGGTGGATCAAGGTGAGGCGATGGACATGGCCTACCTTGATTTCAGCAAGGCCTTTGACTCCGTAAAACATAGGAGACTTATAAGCAAACTGGGGAGCCTGGGAATAGGGTCTAAAGTAGTAAAATTGGTAGAAAGTTGACTGAGCAATAGGATTTAAAGGGGAGTGGTAAATGGTACCATCTCTGAAATAGGCAAAGTGACCCGTGGGGTACACAAGGATCAGCTCTAGGGCTGGTCCTCTTAAATGTCTTTATAAGTGACATTACAGAAGGTCTGGAAGGGAAAGTATGTCTGTTTGCAGATGACACAAAACTCTGCAAAAGGGTAGTACACGGGGGTAGAAAGAATGAGGGACAATTTAAAAAAAACAGAAGAATAGTCAAGGGTTTGGCAGTTGGGTTTTAACATAAAAAGTGTAAAATAATGCACATGGGGCACAGGAACCATATGGCAACATAGGTTTCATAGGTATGATCAAGCCTGAAGATAAAAATCCTATAAGGCTTGCCTGTCCAATTTGAAATTTGTTGTTACCAAAGTGGAGATCTAACATAGTCTTAAATTCATTCATGGTAGAGCTGTCAACAATGTTTGATGGAAGTTCATTCCAAACTCCATCTACCCTACAACTATACCAGTGTTTACGTATATTGTGATTCCAGATCTGCTGGTATAGCTGTTTTTTATGCTTTCTGGTACTAGTCCTACCTAGATAATGCCTAAGACCCAATTCAGCTAGGAGAACTTCATCCTTCATAAGCCTGTAGCGTAAACATAGATCTCCCCTTAGTCTTCGATAGTATAGGGAATAAAGATTAAGACTGACCAATCTCTCATAATAGTTTAGATTATGTAATCCCTTAATATGTTTTGTTAATTTTCTTTGGAACCCTCCCAATGAATTAATGTCTTCCCTGTTTTGGGGTGACCAGACCTGCACACAATACTCCAAGTATGGTCTGACCAGAGCATTGTAAAGTGGAATAAGCACCTTCACCTCTCTGCTAGCTATGTGTTTAAATATACAATTTCAGTTTTGTGTTACTTTTCTAAGTTGCATCCTGCAATGTGTTCTGAACTTAAAATCATTTGTGACCGTGATCCCCAGATCTCTTTCTTCTTTCACTTCACCCAAAGGGGTACTATCTGATAGATATGTCTCAACCTTATTATTTTTACCAAGGTGCATAACCTTACACTAGGTAATATTTAATACTAGCTTGTTTAGGTTAGTCCATGCAAGAATTGAGTACAAGACGTTTTGCAAGGTGGCCTTATGTTCAGCATCATTAACCACTGACCTTAGTCTATAATCATCCACAAACTTGTACATCCAAATATTTTGGCTATTAAGTTTTAATGAAGTGATATAAATATTAAATAGACTAGGCCCCAATACTGAACTCTGGGGGACTCCACAGGTAACAGGAGCCCAGTTGAAAAACTCCCCGTTGATAGCTACTCTCTGTCTTCTATCTCGGAGCCAATTCATAACCCAATTACAAACATTACTATTAAGATTTATACCCTCTAGCACAGATAATAAATGTTTGTCGGGCAGTTTGTCAAAGGCGTTTGGGAAATCCAGAAAGATCACATCCACAGAATTACCCACATCTAGTTCCCTATTGACATTTTCGTAAAATGCCAGTAAGTTGGTTTGACATGATCTAGCCTTTGTGAACCCATGTTGGAAGGGATCTAACACATCATTATTACCAAGATGTTCTAATAGTAAAACTTTTATTAGGCTTTCCATAATCTTACCCAATGTCGAGGTTAAACTAATGGGTCTAAAGTTTTCTGGTAGAGTTCTAGGCCATTTTTTTAATATGGGGACAATATTAGCTTGTTTCCAATATTGGGAACCATCCTAGTATTTACATACCAACTAGGAAGGAAGGTATTAACTGTCAGAAAGCACTAAAGGGACCTGGGAGTCATCATTTCTGATGATCTGAATGTAGAAAATCAATGTGACAAGGCAGTGGGTCCTCACCCAGCTAGCAGAATGCTTGGATATATTGGGAGGGGAATAACCAGCAGAAGGAGGGAGGTTATCATACTGCTGTTTAGATCACTGGTGAGACTCCACCTAGAGTACTGTGTACAGTTCTTGAGGCTCCATCTCTGAAAGAATATTGATAGGGTGGAGGCAGTGCAGAGGAGGGCAACAAAGATGGTGTATGGCCTACATCAGAAGCCCTACATGGAGAGGCTGAAGTAATTGAAAATGTACTCCCTAGAAGACAGGAGAAAATGAGGTGATATGATAGAGACATTCAATTACCTCGCAGGAGTAAACAAGGTGCAGGAGGGGAACATTTTCCAAAGGAAAAGATGCTCAAGAGCAAGAGGTCACAATATGAAGCTGTGGGTGGAGGGCTCAGGGGTAACGCAAGGAAGTTCTTCTTCATGGAGAGGGTGGTGAATGCGTGGAAAAGCCTCCCATAGGAAGTTGTGGGAGCTAAAATGCTTATTATGATTTCAGAAGGCATGGGACAGACATGGGAATATTAGACACAAAAGAGGGGTGTAAGCCAGAGTCCAGGTAGGGTCTGAAGTGGCACCACAGGCAAGGCCCCTAATTGCTGCAGCACATTGGGACCAAGTTATGCAGCAAGAATGCCATTTGCCGCAGAACTTCTGCTGCAGTGGTTTGTAATTTTTGTGGAAGTTCTGCAGCACTAAGAAACTACCACATCACAGTATCAGCTTATCATCCTGACTTTACGTCCATGGCAATGGTTATAGCAATCAGGATGGGGGAAAGCACAGTAACACTAGTTCAAAAAATAACAGCCTTTTAGAAATAATTTTATGCCTAAAGAAGCAAAAAATATCTATCCCTTAAGATCCTAGCCAATTGCATAAATAAAATATGCAGAGGGGACCCTTGTTATTTATTTATTTTTTTTTAATTTCCATGACATTGTATCCTCATTCATACAGGTCCCTTTGGAAATGGAATAAACAGAATAGAGGAGATATTGCAAAACTCATTTTTCATGTTAACCGTCAACTTGCTTCCCCTGATGCACTACATAACACCATCAGACCATGACATGGATGTGAACCCATTATGAGATAAAGCTCTCTGGCCCATCACAATGTGTCCACCATGTGACAGAACACTACGCCATACCTTCCCAGGCTCATAGCAGTGATGTGTTCCACCAATTCTTGTGCTGCCCAGCCAGCTCCCAGAGTTCATCTCTGAACGTGAGTTGTTGGCATAGGAACACAACATGCTACCCTCTGGCCCCACAGCTGGCCCTTCACAGAACATATCTCCATAACTTTTAGGTGATTCTATCAACCAATGACAACATGTAATCAATAACCCTGGCAAAAATGTGTACAATGCAATTATTCATTTAACATGACTATTCTTTCAACAGGTGTATACATTATTATATTCCACTTTTCTGGGCAATATTACTTTAGTTTTCTTAAAAATGACAGGTTAATTCATTTTACCAGTTATTCATTTCGGAAGGCATTTCTATACCGTAAAGGAAAAAATAAGTTTGTTCAAAGTAAGGTATGGATGTAACAGGTCTATGCTATCATCAAGGTTTTGCTTAAGTTAGCCCTTGTGTAATAACATAAGACTAAAAATTGCATTAGGCTGTAGTGGAGGCTGAGCAACTATCACTGCATGTGATGTTCTGTGCTACTGCCTCTGACAGTGGGAGCTGTGGTAGATAAGTGACTATTTATTTCTGTGGCAGAATGCAGCCATTTCATTAGCTAATGTATGATGTTATAGCACTGATAACATCACATTTTGAGCATAAAAGTGTTTTGGATATTAAAAGAAGGGAAGAGAACCAGGTTCTATGGATAAACAGAAATATTAATAAAGAATCACCAAGAACAGTGAATTATGCGGCACTGCAGAAGTTCTGCGGTAGGTTGTAAGTTCCGCACATAATTCTACTGCCACAGAATTCTAGGGGCCTTGACCATAGGTAGGGAATTTGGGGAAGATGGGATGGACCAGGTGATCCTTATCTGCCAACAGTTTCTATGTTTCAGTTCCCTCCAGTCTCAATACAGGAAATCCTGCTTGCCCTCCCTTCTCTTAATCAATCTAAATGTAGTCCTGATAGTCTAGATCCTAGACACCTCTGTCTCTCTGCTCCTGCTATCACCTCCCCACTCACTCACCTATTACAACTCTTTTTCACACCCTGCACAGTCCCTCTTGTTTGGAAGATGGCTAAAGCTCTCCCCCTCCACAAAGGCAGCAATCCCTCTTCCCCTGGCAATTTGCAAAGTTGAGAGAGAAACTGATCTACTCCCAGCTCTCTGACTTCTTTTACTCATCTAACTTTGTCCCCCATTCCTGGCCTGGCTTTTGGAAGCACCATTCCACTGTATTATCCCTGTTTCATGTTACTGACTTCATTCTCTTTTGGATGAAGTGCACATCATGGCTGCCATCTTCATTGATCTGGCTAAAACATTTTATTCAGTTGCCCATCCACTCCTTTTTGACAACCTGAGTTCTGCTCGCCTGACAGCCTCCACTGTTGCGTTGTTTAACTCCTACCTTTCTGGCCCCAAGTAGTCAGGTCCGGTCAGTGATATACTGTCCCCCCAATTCCAATCAAGGCTAGTGTCCTCAGGGCTCCATCCTGGGTCCCATCCTCTTTTTCATCTTCCTCAATGATCTCCCTTCCATCTGTGCCAACTCACATATTTACACGTATGCAGATGACACAGTTCTCTATTTCTCAGGCCCCTTGACAGAGGCTATGGAAGCCTCACTCCAGCAAGATGTTCACAATGTCCTGCATCGGTTTCAAGCTAACCAACTCTGGGTCAACACCAAAAAAACAGTGTCTGTGACTTGGTTCCAGCCCAAAACTTGCTTCCCCCTTCTTTTACCACACTGCATTGTTCCTTCATTTAAGTGGTTGACTCCTTTAAGTATCTTGGTATGTGGCTTGACAGCAGGCTTGATGTCTCAGCCCACATCAATGCCATTCATGCTAAGCTCCAGTCCAAGCTTTTTGCACTGTACCACAACAAAGACTGCTTGACCTCTTTTGTCTACTGAGAATTAGTTACAGAGATGGTGCTACCAGTCTTTCACTATGTAGATGTGGTCTATGGTTCCATCCCCTCCTCTTCCCTTGCCAGGCTGGACACCCTTTGAAATGCCTTCTTTTTTAATATATATTACATTATATATATTGCAATAAATAACAAATGAGTTGTTAGAAAGAGGAAAAGACATAATTGTTGTTAGAAACAATAGCATACAAACATACACAATCGACATATTTGTCCTCTTCATTAAGAGTAACTGGCAGTTCATCAACGGCTTACTATAAAGCTCATACATTATCCAACCCTCTTAATAAAAGTACTTTTTGTTCATTCAGCAAAGAAAGATAAATTCCTGTATAATGTCTTCTGTCATTTTTGCCACTAACTCACCCACTCATAAACATCACCGCACTCTCTATTCCTCCAACTCCAGATTCCCCCTTCTCTTCCATCGCCTGCACCACTGTGTCTCTTTCATCTTTAAATACTAGCTTGAGACAATGCCCTCATATCTTTTCACTCTCATCTCCCTCACCTCCTTCTCCCTTCTTTCCAGTGAACCCCAGTAGGTCTTCCTCCCTCTCCCTCACCCTTGCTTCTCTGCTCAATAATCTGCCTTCTCTTATCACCTTCCCTCACTCTGGAACCTCCTCCCTCTTTCATCCTTTCTCTTCATTCCCAACTTCCTCTATGCATTAGCTTAAACTATGTTCTCCCTGCTCCTCCATCTGTCAACTCCCCAGTTCACCTGCTTTTTCCCCTTCTCTCCAGTTCATGCCTCCTCCCTGGTGTTGATCTAATTTCTCGCAATGTTCTTTGCACTGTGTTTCAATCCTTTGTTAATTGCATCTATGAATGTACAGCTGCAGTCACCATCCCTGGATACTCTATATTCAGGTAGGACAGGGTTTCCAAATGAGGTGGGGGCTGTGCCATCTTCCTGAGGAATTCCTATCTGGGTTAAGTCTTCCCATTCTCAAACCCTAAACCACCCTCGCAGGTTCTTGCCATTAAAGTTCTACATGGGGCACACAACAAGGAGCTCACCATTGCCTCTGTGTACCTATCCCCTAAAGATCAGCCCAATGGATTTATGAGCATATTGTAAAGCCTACAGGGATTACACCATAACTCTGAACTCATAGTACTAGGTGACTTCAACATAAATTGGCTATAGCTGGAGGCCAGAAACTACAAGGATGCTGTCATGTCACAGAACCTCACCCAGCTTGTTACCACCCCAACCAGATGCAACTATAGGACAGGGTCGCACTCACTTCTCGACTGGATCCTTACTAATTACCCTGAATGAATCTCAAAAGTCTCAGTGCTCCCTGATGGGATCAGTGGTCACTCACTGGTCACATGTACCTGGACAAACAAATTCATTTAGCCCCCTCCTAAAATAATCCACACCAGAGTGTTAAAGCAGGGATACCTTGAGCTACTAAAGACACACCTAAGCCACCTGGACTGGACACCAATTGACTCTGCCATTGATGTAAACCAAGCCTTAGACCTTTTCATCAGCCACTTCACTGCAGCCTGCAATATCTTTGCACCTCTCAAAAAGCTGAAGGTCAGGGGCAGAGCTAATCCTTGGATAACCCCTGATCTAATCACTTTACTCAAACATAGGGATCATCTCTGGCACTGTGCCAGTGCAACATCCGAACCTGGGGATATTCAAAAATATAAATCTGCCAGAAATGAGTGCATGTGGGCAGTTAGGAGCACCAAAACAAATACTTCAAGGAAGCTCTCTCCAACTCCTGGGGTGATGGAAAAAAATTTTGGAGTAACTTGAAAGACCTTACAGGCAAGGATCCTAAGTCACCACCCACCATGCTCAACATAAATGGAACAGCAACATATGACCTGTACACAATCACCAACACCTTTAACAATGCGTTCTCCAACTTGGATAGTGTCCTCCCTTCTAATGTCTTTGATGCACCCTCTGGTAGTAACCCTCCTGCAACTACTCCTGTCCTACACCCTGCCTCACAATTCTACTTCAAGGAGATCCCAGTGCATGAAGCCAGAACCTATATTCGGAAGGCCATTCACAACGCAGGCTACAGCAGTGACTCCCTTGACCTGAAGTTGTTAGCACTTGTCCTTGAAGAAGTCCTTGAACCCCTGACAAAGGTCCTCAACCTATCACTAAGGATGTCCCAGTTCCCCATCTCGTTGGAAACAGGCGACCATCACACTGGTACACAAAAGTGGAGACAAATCACTGCACTCCAACTGCAGACCTATCTCCATCCTCCCTCCATTGTCTAAGGCCCTGGAGCACATTGCCTCAGACCAACTAGTCAAGTACCTGGAAAAATGTGACATCCAGTGTCCTGAGCAACATGGTTTCCAAAAAAAAGGGCATAGTACTACCACTGCACTATTAGAATTCATGGGCTTCATCCATACCACACTTAATCAAGGAAACTGTGTAGGGGCAGTATTCATCGACCTTATGAAAACCTTTGATACTGTGAACCCCTCACTCCTACTCAAGCAATTATCAAACATTGGACTCTCCAATGAAGCGCTGCTCTGGTTTTCAAGCTACCTTGAGGAGAGGGTCCAGCGGGTTAGGATTGCCGGTGTCACCTCAGAAGAAAATCCAGTCCTTTCAGGGGTCCCACAGGGGTCCATCCTGGGGCCACTACTCTTCAGCCTGTTCCTCAATGACCGTCCCAGTGTCTGACACCAGAAATTACTGCTCTACACTGACGATGCAGTCATGTTCACCAACCACCAAAACGCAGAGGTCCTCGAGAAACAATTACAGCTTGAATTCACGTGCATCAAAGAATGGTTCAAGTCACACAAACTGGTCAAGAACTACAGCAAAACAAAGGTTATGACCTTCTACAATGCCAGGAGCAAGTAGAAATCCTGTGACCTCCCCATCCTAAACCAAACAGGGAGCTTACTTGAACACGTTCCTGATTTTAAATACCTAGGTGTCACATTGGACAGCTCACTCTCCTATCATCGGCACATAAATTCTGTTGCCAAAGCCACCAACATCCGTATAGGCCTGCTGTACAGGCACAAACACTGCATGACTCCTGACACTCTCTGGTTGGCTATCAACAGCTCTGTCACCTCCATCATCGATTACGGGCTAGAAATTTATGGCTCTGCCTCCACCGAATTACAGTTGCACTCAACAAAGCATGCAGGCTGCTAACTGGGGCTGACCGACTTACACACACTTGTGACTTCTACAATTGGGCAGGATGGCTTCCTTTCATCAGCCGGATACAGTATCAAACCTGCAACTTAGCCAAAAAAAGTCCTCCTCGGGATCATGCCCCCAGGCATTGAAAAGCTCCTCATTGACCACCACAGCACCCAGTGAACTAGAAATTCACAACAACTAACCTTCCTTGTCCTCAGATGCCAGACTATCATGGGCCAGAGGGCCTTTGCCCACAGAGCACCGCAGTAGTACAATACTCTCAACAAAGAAACCTTACTGCTGCTGCTCTTGGCCCTTTTAAGAGACAACTCTGATTTCATCTTATTTCAACTAATTGTTGTGACTGCCTCACCTAATCAGGAGCCCACCGCTCACTGCCCTCCACTTCAGTCTTGACAGCTACCTCTCCCCACCTTGCCTCTTTCTACCTGCCAACCCCCTTGCCCCCTCTCCTTTTCCTCCCCCAGGACATTTTCTGACTTTTATCCTTCCCCTCCCCTCCCTCCTCTTTAGAGCTTTTACCCTCACCCTCTACTCTCTGAAAATGGCCTTCCTGCCTGCATACCCCCTTCCATCTCACCTGCAGTACTTATTTCTAAGATTGCCCTTGGCTGGTATATCATGCTACCTAACATTTGGCACATTTTGAATTATTGGAATTTCCTAAGCCTCAGTCTCTTACTTCTTTTTATTGTGTAACTATGTATTATTACGTTGATCTTTGTATGTACATATACCCCCCATTCCTTCGACATGGAACCTTTGTAAATGAGCAGTTCCTGCTCAAAGGTATTCGTAATCCTAGATTTCAATAAAATAAAAAAAATAAAGACAAATATTAGGCTCCAGTCAACTGCTGCATATGATGCACCTTAATCATGTTTGCACTACTTTTGTTTGCACTGTACTTGTATTGTATTGCTCAATTCCAGTTGTTATTGTTTTATCGTATCCTCATCCTCACCCTCTGGTCACACTTGGAAATGAGCCTTGGCTCAGTGTGCCTTTTCTGGTTACCACATTTTTAAATAACTAAATAAATAAACAAATTCCTTATAGGTAGGGATGTAAGTTTGTCATGGCAGTCATACACGCCATTGATTCCATGATGTTTGATCTTTATTCAGGACTTCCATGTCTTTTACTACTGTCATCAGAATGTAGCAATGATGACAGTGCCACAACATTTACTACTGTTTACTAATGATTTCATGAACAAACAATGAGTCATTAAAACCTAATCCATGACAAACTTACATCCCTACATATAGGACATTCTGGCTTTCTGTGTGAAAATATGATTATTTTAATTAATGTTTGCAAAATATTCACAGGTGACATCGAGACCAGATTATGCTAATATGAATGTCCATGGGGCTCTTTTGGGATATTTAAGGGGCAAGCAGACCATGAAACCATGTCCCCAGCAAAGTTCTCAGTGAGTAAAATGCTGTGGTATGGTGGTGGCTGGTCATTTGGGTAATGTACCATACATGTTTTGTATTTGTAGGAATTGTTTAGAATGTTGCAGTATTCATATTGAATTATTTTTTACACTTATGGATTTATATTGCTACAGAGCATACTAAGGTTCATACTAAGGTAGAATAGGAGTGATAAGGCGGGTGTGCCCACATTGCTCCAACTGCTAATAATAACTTAATGCACCACATCTCAACAGAAATTTGTATAGTCTATGTTTGAACTCTGTCTTTGTTTTGATCATGGATTGATAACATGTTGGGTGAAAAAGTATTTCCTTTTAGTTGTTTTAAAAGCTTGCCCCATTAATTGAAGTGGATGTCTTCTAGTATTTTTAGTTTCAGATTTGAAATCAAAATTGAATTCCTTCAAAAGATGGGGGTCCTGCATTGTGTGATACAAGGTTAAGACAATGAATGTTTAATACTTATTAAACTTTAAATAAAAAGTCCAAGATAGCAGCTTTTCATGTTGGAAGACTATCTCTGATCCCACCTGCCAATTTAGGGTCCCAAAGAGGATTTATGTGGTTACCTACCCAGAGTGCTCACTCATCCCCTTATTTGTGATATGCATTGATTTTGGGATTCAGCCAACCCGAGTAGGACTAGATGAAATTCATCTTCTGTCAGTAGAGTTCTGGCAAAATTATGATTTTGCTTCCTTGAGGATTTGTGAAATTTCCACCAAGATTAGGAAAAGTTTCAAAATGTTTACAAATGTTAAAATTACAGATATATATAAACTGTAGAATTTTAAGCCCTTATAACAGCAGATTTGGTACGATAAATTTATTTTATTAAATTTTGATTACTGGGTTGGCCCACTGAGCCCCAAAGGTCCCTTTTTCAGGGTCAACCCAGAGAAACATTACATGGAGAGATACAGGCAGTGAAAAGCTTACAGAGTACACACAGGTTCAATAGTTACAGTTTTTGTCATAGATACAGAGCAATAATGACATTCCACCCATAATGGTATGGCACAACCCAAGAGCATTGGTGAGTTATTGAGATAAAGGATAGATCTGTGTCAAGTTTGTGCAAGTAAGGTGATTAGCATAAGCAGATGGGGGAGACTGTCAGGTGCACCTGACATCTGCAAGTGCTGGCCTGAAGTAGGTGTGCCTTGAGCCTGGTACAGAAGTTCATGAGAAAGGGGTCTTCCTGTACCACTGGTGGAGGTTTGTTCCAAAAATAGGGGGCTGTGATGGAGAATGACTTGCTGCCCGCGTAGATCCTGACCCTGGGGATTTCCAGCAGAGTCCGTTTTGAGGTCCTCAGGGTCTGAGGGTTGTGCTTGGAGGCAGTGGTGGCTGAGAGGCTGGGTGGAGCCGCTGGGCTGAATAACTGAAATGCTAAGCAGAGGAGGGGAATATTGAAGGTGTGCTTCAAAAGAAGGCCAGTGTAATTTGGCTAGCGTATTACAGTGGTGGCTTCTGGAGTGATCCTGGATAGTGAACCACGTTACCTTGTTGTAAAGGATCTGCAGCCAGTGGACCTCCAGCTTTACCATACCCTGTATTACAGGGGCAGTGTATGTCAGTCTGGGGAACAGGACACTGGAGGCAATGGAGAGTCTGGCTTCAGGTATAAGCTGATCCTTAATCCAATACAGGATGCCAAGTTTCCCATGAATGGTCTTGGTCACTTGTTCCACATGGTTCTTGAAGGTGAGACCTTGGTCAAGCATAAACCCTAGGTATTTTAAGGAGGGCTCAACTTCAATGCTGGTCCCTGCAAGTGATTTAAGCTGTAGGGAGCTGGTCCTATCATGCCCCAGGGATCTGGGCCAGAACAGCATGACTTTTGTTTTGCCTGTGTTCAAGACCATTCTGTTTATTTTTAGCCAGTTCTCCAGTGATGTTAGGTCAGTATGGAGTAAAGGACCAAGAGCCACCAGGTTATCCGAGGAGCGGTAAATGACTGTGTCATCCACGTATTGTATGACTGAGGTATCCCTGCAGTGTAGGTTTAGGTCATTCATAAATAACAAGAATAGTAGAGGACTAAGGATTGAGCCCTGTGGTACTCCCTCTTTTGGGGTAGCATGTCAGATAGCGCACCTTTCAAGATGACTCTCTGGATATGGCCAGATAAATAGCTCTCGAACCACTTGAGAGACAGAGGGTCTAGGCCTATCTTCTTCAACTTTACTAGCAGGAGGTTGTGGTTGACAAGGCTGAAGGCCTATCCACATGGAGAAGTGTGCCAAGTTTTAGATCTCTCTCAGTAAACATGATTGAGTTATAAGCCTCCAAGCATTTGGAAGTTTTTGCATGTCACAAGTATGTAAACTTCAGAATTGTAATCTGCTATTACTGCAGATTTGGTGTGATGAATTTACCAATCCCAGTGAAGAAGTGTACCAAGTTCAAGTTCTCTGTATTTAAAGGTAACTGAATTCCAAGCCTCAAATTTGTGGAAATTTTAAAATTATGCGTCACAATTATGTAAATGGCTGAATTTTAAGCCCCAATAACTTTAAAACTAGAGACCAGAATATTGGCAATTTTGTTAGCTTTATTTGCCCTAAAAGTTAAATGGAGTGTGCATCAGCTCTTTAATCTCTTGCTCAAAGGCCAACCAAGTTATTGGAAAGGCAAAGCAATTGAATTTCTATGGTGCCCTTTTCCAAAAGCTCAGGGTGCTGTACAATACAACAACTACAAATAAGACAATTAAACAGGCAACATAAATCAAGGTCAAAATAGCTAACATAATTCATCTTCAGAGAATTTATTTATAAGCAACCAAAGAAAGAAAAATAACATCAGTAATAAAAGTTGAATTTTCATAAGCTTATGAGAAAATTGTGGAATTTTGTGATAGTTCTGTTGAAGTCATACATATACTTTTGCCCAGCCATACACTTGAGCTGCCACTGTGGAGAAAGTGAAAGGCTGGGTAGAGGGGCAATAAGGTAACATTTACAGGAGACTCCACAGTAAAAGTAAAGTGATGCCAAGTGTCAGCTCAGTATCTTGAGTGAAGAACCATGAAGAATAGTTATGGACATCACTGTGCACTAGCTTGTCTTTTTACAATGTGCCAGATAAACAATACAGCTTGTTGAATAAATGAGTTGTGGAAATACATGCATGTGCAGTATATTTTCTGTACAATGCCACACGCTGACTCCTCACCAGTCATGTAGATAACAATGTATATTTTTAGTATTTGAAAATAGTGGCACCAAGAATTACAACTAATTGTGACTGAAACCATTGTGACAGAAGTATCTGGGTATCTTTGGTCATGAGGAAGCATGATGCTGGACATCACTCTCTCTCCAAAGTAATGTAGGGGTATTGCAGGGCCATGATACTGGTGCAGGTAAGGTGATTCTCCCCCTTCAGTGCAAGTCATATGAATGTGATCAACAGCCAGATCTAGGATTGATTGATATTCTTCAAAGGAAGATGAGGTAAGGTCATGCCAGTGCAAAGGGAAATCATGGGGATTAGAGCTATCAGATGGGGGCTAGCTAGAGCAGAGGTCACCAGTGGCAGGAGTCAAGTACCTGGTTTCACTGAAGGAATGGCAGCTGATCTAACTAGCAAAAGACAAGTAGATCACCAGCTTGTGCAACACAGCATACAGGAAAAATTCTCACTTAAAGAAATGACACATGAGAATCACACCCTGCAAAATTGACTGGACTAAGCACCAGGTACACTTGGAAGTACAGAATGTACAGTAACTCACAAGGACATGGTGGGAGAAGAAAATAACTGGGGAATGAAAAAGGAGCAATTCAGGCTATTCCACAGGGATAGGCCCTACAGGAAAAGGAGTAGGTTGCTCTATTCCCAAGTGAGCTTGTCTGTGAAAATAAAAGAGGAAATCAATGTGATGAGGTAATCCATGGAGTCCCTATCATCAAGCTCAGAGAAAGAAGCATAGTGGACAAAATAGTCACCCAGAAATGAACTACAAGAATGCAAATAGTTCAGTGCAGCTAAATGGAGTCAGTGGTGATAATGTTTTGTGAAAGTCAAATTCCATAAATTGAATTCTAGTGGAATTACCTGTTCTGTGTCTATGAATTGTTTAGCAAATTTTGCCAATCAGTAATTTCTGAAATGTCTACAGTACATTTTAACCTACTGAACCACATTAATCCAGCTTTATTGGATTCCTGGGATTATTTACATTGGGTATGCATGCCAAATTATTAGTGTATACTGCAGCAGCCAGGATGCAATGCCTTAATGCTGCTGTATATCACCAAATGTTGCAGTATACTGCAAGGAACAGTGTACTTCAATGGCACTTAAGCTCTTTTGTCATGCAGTACTTTATGACATGTTATTCACTGCAAGTTATTGTGTTGCATCGTGGCTGGCTCCGCTGTACCTGCAATATTTTGAAAATGCTTGCATATTTTTTTTATTCCCCTTCCCCACAGCCAAATTCTGCCTGGTGACCCCCAGACCCAACATGCATTGAACCCAGGACTTACCCCATTTGCTGCTTCCTACCAACATGGGTGAGTGCCTGCCTCATGAGGTGTTGCAGAATTTTTAGAACTGCTGGTGTCATCCTGTCGACCAGAGTGCTTTTTTAAAGCCCTGTGAATGCCACAAGCCCCTCGTGTGCTGATTGTTTGACACACTGAGCACACTAAGATTCCAGCATTCACCCAGCCAGTGATTGGGATTTTCGATCCTGAGAGCTAAATACTGAATGTTAGGCCAGGTTTTCCCTGGTCTAACTTGTGCCATTTTTGGCAACCCATTTTATGGGGTTTGTGCCCAATGTTTGGTGCAAGCTGCTGTAAGTCATGGAAAGTGTTTCAGCTGTGCCCAATGTACTAAAACTGAGTGCAGTTGTGTCAAAGCAATTTGGCACAGCTGCACCAAAAAACAGGGTAGGCTCCAGGCTTGATGCAAGCCCTGCATCAACCTTTGAAAACTGAGCCATGTACTTCTAGCACATCATAGGGGTGCAGTAGTGCCCCTATAGTAAGAGTGAGTGGCTAGTTCTGTGTTAAATCCATTTTGTCTTGCAGCTTTCACAAAGGCAGTTTTACAGTACCAATCTGCATGAAACTTTCAGTAATTTCTGTGAAGGAATATACAATCTCTGAAAGTTTCATGCAAATCCATTTGGTAGTTTTAGAGTTACTAAAGTGTGAAAAAATATGTTTTCTTGTTGACTTTCAGTGGTGCTTCCTTCCTGAATTTTTGCTGTTGTCTACAGAAAAAAGTGTAAATCCTTGAATTGTGAAACTTTGGATGGTTCTGTAGGTTGGTGCAGAAAGATTTTTTTTGGGTGGGGGAGGCTGATGTTTGAAAATTTTGCAGGTTTAAAAATATTTAAGTTTGAAAAATCATGTTGCAGCAGTTGCTGGTTGGTAAGAAAATTGGGGCTTCTAGTTAACATACCGCATGCAAAGAACTGTTTCAATGCTACTGAATGGAGATCAGTATTTTGGATGATGTGAAGTTTTTCTCTACTCTACTGTACTCTACCCTACCCTATAAAACTATTAAAGCTAAAATTGTGAAACTGGGTGTGGATATGTGAGTTGGGGCAAAAGGATTTCCTAGGGAGGTTCAAAATCTATATCTTGTTTTGCTTTAAAGTTATTTCAGTTTAAAAATTGGATTTTGATGGAGGCAGAGTTTAACATGGCTACAGGTGGCTGCTTTCCATGAACACTCCATGCAAGTGGCTTGTATTTCTATTAACTACTACATTTTAAACTCACAGATTGACTTCTCAGATGGCTGATAAACCTAAAGAGCTCTCTTTGTTGTCATCGGATGAATTCATGTCACCGAGAATTAAGCCACTTAAGAAGTATTTCAATTTAAAGAACATCATAACAGGTGTCAGCAGGGCAGGAGAGGGAAGCTCCTACTCTAGAGGCAAGGCCCCAATTGCCGACCCACTCAAGCCTGTGGCAGAAATTCAAGAAATAACCTCCCCCAATAGTGGGAGATAATTCTTCTTTAGAGTTTTGCATACTTTTTTTTATATTAAGGGAATGTATGGAATGGATTAAATATGTTTAATTTTATTATATACTTGATGAGAAGTGAAGTTAGCAGTTTATGACCTGTTATCTAAATAGAATATGAAAAGAATATACCCCCCCCCCACACACACACATATATGTTTTTGGGTTAGACATGCCTTTAGATTGTAAGTCTCAGATGTATTTAAATAATGAAAATCTAATATAAGTACAGAAAAATCGGGGTCTGGATTAACATCAGGCATCCACAGAATGAGACTGGAGTACATTTGCCTCACAGAATTATATCTTCCACTGATACAAACTAATACAATATCATATTGTGTCACATTTGATCAATTACAGTTTGATATCTATCTATCTATCTATCTATCTATCTATCTATCTATCTATCTATCTATCTATCTATCTACATAAATACCTAGCTAGCTAAATTATTTTTTTATGAGATGGGAAATAGATATTTAAATTAATGGCATTTAAATAAATCAAACTAGTGGCCAGTGTGATTATTTCATGAGAAAAAAAAATAACAACACAGAACAGAGTCAAGTTAACAGTCTGTCCATGTGATCATTAATCTGTGTGGTAACTTTTTTTTTCACACAAGGCATTGAGTCAGCTCAGTTCGTGCTGTATTTACAGCTGATTCAGTCAGTAATTCTGAAGGCTAGGTAACACTGAGTTGAACTGAGCTGCTGCTGTAAACCAACTGTTTTTTACTAACTATAATCAATGAATGACAGTCAGGTTATTTTCTCACTACTTTATTATTTTTCTAAATGTTTTAGGAATGCTTTCATTTAATGATACTGTGCAGTGGTAAATGTCTTTGCTCCAGCATGATATCAGAGATGGTTCTCCTAAAATGCCAGTTAATGTGTATATATTTACTGGTTAGTGTTGTTTATCAACTGCTGACAGTGGCTGGCAAACTCTGTTATTCACATGTGTGAATAATGAACCATGAGTAGCGGAGTTTGCCTAAGCACCTTCCTCAAACATCCTGCCAACACTTCCCATGGCAGGTGAGCAGCTGCTTGGCTGTCTTCCCTCATTCTCTCAAGTCGCTCATGCCGCAGCTGGAAACTGCCAGCGCGATGAACTGCTTCCTCATCAGGCCCCACAAACTAAAACCACATACCAGTACTTAATCTTTGCTAAAATCAATAAAAACATGACAGCCTCTTTTTGGTTTACTCCAGAGACTGAATCGGAATGTCAGAAGCTTATTGTAGAGCAAGAAAACCAGAATACATTAAAAAAGACAAAAAGCGACTTCTAGCTGTTCACCAAGCATATCACAGAGATGGGTGAGTTAGCAGAATTCCTAACTATGCCAATGCCAGAACTGGACACTTCAATAGCAAGTTTCATCTTCCCTTTAAAAATGTTTAAACAAAAGTTTATTTAAATACTTTCCTATAAAAAAATATTTTCTTTGTGTTACAATAAAGTTAGAAAACAGTTCAACACTGCTGTCTCACTAATTATTCAGATTATTAAGAATCAGCAAATATAAACAATAAAACATGGGAAAGTGTTTAAATTTGGATTTTATGCACACCCTTGGTGTGTGATGTCCTAATAAACCCCTCGGGCTTTGCCCTCACTGTTTATGGATGAGTGTGCATTAAATCCTTATATTGCACACTTCCCCGTGCATTATTCTATGTTGAATTATTTCTCTTAGTTTAACAGTATTTTCTTGGCAGCTTTAGATGGGATTAATAAATTGTTCTGGGTTGCGTGTTGTACTGCATATGTGAGAACTGCAGCTGGATCTTGCTAGCATAACTAAAGCGGTTGTGAATCAGCATTACAATGTCCACCTATATGCATTGAACAGCTTTATGTAAAACCCATTTTTTATGTGTGTGTGAGCATTAAAGGTGAATTTCTTTTCTCTTTTCTCTTTCTAACTACTCAGTAACAGTAATGGTGCATACTGAAAAGAAGCTCTGCCACCATATCTGTAACTGACTGACCTACAATCACAGATAGAGGAAGTGTCCAAATTTTCCACTTGAATGTGGTATCTAATAGTTTATATTGACGGGATGTGACCACATGCAATGCCTCACAACTCTGTTGAGTTAGAATATGGTGATGGACTAGGGAACATGTGACATTCATTTATTCAGCTGATTTTGAGAATTAATGAATAGAGGAAAAAATGCAACCCCACCCACCCACCTCTCAAATGAGCCATTCTGTGTATAAGAAAACTGCTTGTTTAATTTTAGAAAACACCTGTCAGATTGATGGGTTTTTTTTTGACCAATTATTTTACCAGGTGAGACACACTAAGCTGAAAGCTTGTTTGCAGGTGCAACCTGGGAGCACAAGGAAGTTAAGTGACTTACTCAGGGTCACACAGTATGCAAGTGGGGGCTGTGAGATTCAAACCCAGGTCTCCAGATTTGCAGCTCAGAGCCTTAAACCACTGCACCATACTGCCTCCTTAAATGATGTGTGTAGTACCAGAGCAGAATAATGAGTCCACTTTCATTGTGAGTGGGATTGACAATCCTTTTAAAATTTAATGGAGCTGGGATGGGAATAAACAGAGTTACATTAGAGATATTGTCCATAGAGAAAAAGTTTAGAAAAAGTACACATTAACTAACTCCGCTGACCTGACAATAAACAGTGGAATATCACACATCGAGAGCTGAATAAGGATTTTCAAATCTACTCAAAAGTATCAACATGTCCAAATTAAGCAGGATATAAATACACAAAAAGTGGAACCATTCCTTGTGTGGAACAGTATTTATGTAAAATCCACCAAAGACCACAGATAAAGGATTTAAAAAAAAATAATAATAATAATAATAATCTTTATTTATATAGGACAATTCATAAATATCAAAACACTTTACAAATGATATATCACAGACAATATAAATACCATTAATAATTAAAAATGTTGATAGCAACTATAACTCACTTTATCTGATTACAAAAATGCAAGATTAAATAAGTAAGTTTTCAGTGTGGCTTTGAAGCTGTCCACCATCAGCACTCCCGAACCTGACGAGGTAGAGAGTTCTACAGGCTAGGGTCTACATAAGCAAAAGCGAGAGCACCAGATGACTTCAACTGAACCCTGGTAGTCTCTAGCAATCTCTCATCGGTGGAGCAAAGTGATCGTGATGGGCAGTAAGGGCACAGAAGCTATTGCAGGTAGTGCTGTCCCAGACAGTGTACAGCAGACCATGTAGGGCTTTATAGGTCAGCAAGCTGACCTTGAAGGTGTTTCTCCACTGAACTGGAAGCCAGTGCAGCTCACACAGCACAGGTGTAATATGGCTAGATCGAGAAAGCACAGTTAGTAACCTGGCTGATAACAGCAAACAGCAGCCTATAACATAATCAATGTATGTTAGACAAGCTGTAATAATTGTAGCTGGTAAAAATTAAAAAAAAATTAATTTACTATTTAATCAGACACAGAGGAGGCAAACTAAAACATATGTATGAAATTGCCATATGCATCACAAGCGAAGCCCCCCCTCCCAGTGCCAAGATTACATATGCCCAATCACTCACTCAAACAGATAAAGGGAGATAGCAGTTATAGCACATACATTTAGAAAAGAAATACCCCCCCAAATAAAATTAATCAAGATTACAAAGCATGATAAATTTGACAGTTGAGCAGACTGAAATAGATTGTTTCTGCCACTGACATGATGTAATGCAATATCATATCATATTGCATAATATCAATTACAATTTAGCCTCCTGTATTGGAAGGTTTTGTGGCAGTGCTCTTATTATTTTATTTATTTATTAAAGAGTTAATGTACTGATGTGTTTGTTTTTTAGTCTGCTGATTTTGGAGTCCCTAGTTTTACATTTTAAACATTATATAGCAGTTCCTTACTGTATTCTTATTTTTTGATGTGTCATTTACAAATCTGGTCTTCGGTGTGCTGCTGCCTGAAACAGTCCATGTCTGTGATCCGCAGGCTCATCTTGACTAAAGACAGAAATTATGCTGGGGGGGAGGTGCACTGTGCAGAGCCAGTGCAGTGTGCTAAGCAATGGCAGTGATTTTACAGGTGTTGTTTTAATTGCAAAAGATGGGTTTTAATGTGTGACAGCATATGTCAGTTATCACGCTGTATCAGGTTTGAAAATCTGTGAGCTGTTTTATTCATATGGATATATTGCAGTCTGATGAGTTATGTTTTATTTTTTTCATTGCAGACTGAGACTATAGGACATAATGGTGACCACAGTTCAGAAGAGAGCAAACAGCCAACTGTGTGTTACCTGATGTGCTGCAATACTTTGTAATGCATCTAGCTGTCTCAGTCTTGAACGTTTGTTGCTTTCCCTTTTTTGACCACACTGGGAATGTATGAACATCTCAAAGAATTCATCTGAAAAGATATTTCAGTGGTTTACATTGGGACCGGGTTGGGATTCAATTATGTGTTTCGGGCTGGGGGCGAGAGGCTGATGGATGTAATACATTCACTTATAGATCAGTATTCATTCGGGAAGATGGTATAGAGGTTGTCTAACAAATACTGCATATTCCTAAAGATGTAACCTATAAAAAATGAATGGGAATGTGAACTATGGAAATCATAATATTTTGACCCTTCTGTGACTCATCCCCACAGATGATATAATAAAAACAGTGGGTCACAACAATAATGAATTTGAATTAACACTGGGTAAGTCCAGCAATTATGTTCGTACACTACGTTCAGTAACCCCTGATTCTGTGAAACATTTATATTCTTGTTTTTGAAATCACTGTTAGCATCACACTCATTTTTTTTTTTTATGCACAGGCCTTTCCACCCCCTCCACATACTTACATACACACCCACTTTTGTACTGCAATAAATCTAGCAGGTTTTGAAACCTTTTTTAAATACACCACCCTCCAGCCCAAATCATCAATGTTTCTAGTGTAACATTATTTTTAAATACTGTGTCATTTACTAGTACAGTTGAAGCCATTTAAAGGGGATGCCTCCATGGATGGCTAATCATCCCCTTTAAGTGACTGTCTCCTATATCAGAAGAGATGAAAAAGGAGTAAAGAGAAATAAATACTACCGAGTCTATACGGCGCTAGAGTACAGATAAGACAGAGGCATACAACTACAGAGACACCCAGCACACATTGTGATTACAGTTCTTTTTTACAAGTTGTGTTGTTAGTCTAAGTTTCAGTCTGTTAATTTTATTTTAATCAACTATTAGAATGTTAAAAACCATACTGTACAGCACACTGTGGAACACTTATCTGTCTGGTGTCTGGTGAAGTCCTCATTTGAAGAAGTCAGTAATTTTCTTTTGCTGCGACTCTGTTGCCATCTGCTGGATAATCATACCCTCCAGTCTGAAGATATGCTCCCATTCTTCCATGTTGTAGGCGCCAATCCCTCAGATGGCTGCAGTGAATCTGTGCATCCTTGCTGCTGACTGATTCCTGTTCAGGGGCATTTTCTGATTCCTCTGTCTTCCTCTTCAGATCCTGGGTTCAAAGTTTGTAGTGCCTCGTATACTGTTGTAACCAAGAGATCACCTTCTGTTACCTCATTAGTGTCAATGTTGACAAAGGACAGAGATTCCTCTTCAGTAAGATTTTCAGGCAGGGGGACAACTGCAAGTGGATTATCAGTGCTAAGGAGCATAGCAGCACCCTCTTCTGCTCCCTCAATGTTTACACTATCTACAGCTTTTACCCCATTAATCTGAAAACCACCCTTTCTTAAGCAATTGGCAATTGTTGTGGGTTTTACAGCAATCCATGTCTTGTGCAACATGTAAATGGCATCTAATTAATTGACCCATCTGACAATCTCAGATGCCAAGGCTGTTGTGCTACTGTTGATAATGCCCACGATGCACTCTGAGAAGAGCGAGCAGTAATGCCCCATCAGATTCCTGATGACCCCCACATCATGGGGTAGAATCAAACTGGTCATGTTAGGGGGAACAACTGGACAACAATGTTGCTAAATCTGCCAGCTATGTGAGTGGGATGGGCAGAACAGTTGTCCACAAACAGAATTATTTTTCATTGCCTCCTATGCAGTTTGCTGTTCTATACCTCAAGCCAGTCATGAAAAATTTCACCGGTCATCCAGGCATTTGCAGAGCTGACATACTGGACAGGCAGTGTGGACTGATCTTTGGGCAGGCGCCTCGGCCGCTTGCTGTTACCAATGACTAAAAGCGGCAGTTTATCCGTGCCCAGCATGTTGGTGCACATAACAAGAAGACTTGGTCTTTAGCCTTTTTCCACTGATCATCTCCATATCTTTCTGGATATGCCCTCGGTCAGGGTATCTATGGAAAAGAATGCCGGTCTCATTGGCATTGAATATGTCAGCGAGTGAGTAGTCTGCGATTAAGGTAGGGAGAACTGCTTGAACCCATTCAGAATGCGGATTGCTCATCAGCGTCTAACCTTTCTCCCTGTTATTTCTTGCAGACAATATTTCTGTGGCATTTCCAGTGAGATAGCCACCCATCAGTTGCATCAAAATCAAAATGATTTAGATGAGTGGCTATCTCAGAGGCTTTCTTTTTGAGGACTGGCTCTGAAATTCATGAACCCTTACTGACGGCATTGGCAAAGCACAGGTGAAGAGCATCATCTACCTGTGTGTCCTTGCCTTCTCACTTTCTTTTGCAATTCAGGTTTCTGTTTGACTGCCATTTGGACACAAGTTTGTTCTTCTTAATGCTAATGTGCCTGACTTGACTTTTAGAGATGTTAAAATGTGCCGCTACCTTGGCCATTGAAGCACCAGGCTCCTGCAGTGCTTCTAACACCTTAATTTTGTCATCCAAAGGTAGATCAATTCTTTTGGATGCCATCAGAAAATAACAGTGCACAGGTACTATAGCAACAAAGACACAGCCAATGAATACTGAACGCTTGAATTGCTTTTTGTATTGCAAGTTTCAATTTCTTAATTGCTACCAGTTCAGCTGCACCTGATTACCTGATTACTGAGGCAGCCACAAAATCATCCCTAATAACAGGCTTACAGTGTCCCCTTTAAAGGTGTGAGAGGTTAATTGAATTACATAGCCACTTAATCGGTGCCCGGGTGATCGTCCCCTTTAAGTGATCGTCCCCATTAAGCACATCCCGATTAAGTGGCTTTTACTGTATTTGCAAATTATTTACAGTCTTGGTCTTCAACAGTTGCAGTTGTGTAGTATATTAAGGATATAATGACATGAGCCTGCCTCAAAGATGAATAAGCTTATACATTTGAGAAAAAAATAAAAGGGAGCCAGCATCAGTCTGTCCATTTGCAAGCACCCAAATTCATTTATAAACTGAGGAAAAGGATGGTGCACTGGACCTAGCAGAGGAGTCGCTCATACAGCAAACAAGTCTTATAGCACCGATTTGGAAGCCAGATCCCAGAGGGATAATTTTCATGTCTACAAGTTAGAGTCTCTCAGAAGGGACTGAAACAGATGAAATGGTGTACTTTTTGAAGGACTTACTTAGAGATCTGCTGGTACTCCTGATGGGGATGGAGCTTTGTACTGAGTGCATTGCTCTCTACTGCCAAAGCCTACAGATCCTAACACCAGGCCCCACTCTGTTACTTTAAAATTCTGTAGATTTCAGGTGAAGGAGGAAATTCCCTGTATTGCTTACTGCAGAAAGGATGTGACTTACAATGCAGCCAGATTATATTTTGATCATGATATCCCCCCCAATACAGTAACACATACAGGCGTATGGAGACATTCTTCCTTTATTAAAAGAAAAATATATGGTTCCATGCACCATACCCCTCTAAGCAGGGTATTTGTTGGGTGGAAGGAGTACATCTGTGCAATACTGCAGAAAGGCTCATCAGAGTCCTGCAAAAAAAGGGTTTGTAGCTTTTACCTTGGTGCTCTGAAGGACAGGGAGGGCTGTGCACACAAAATCATGACTGGGCAGTGGTTCCACAGCAAGGGATCAGAGCGAGTGGAAGGCATGCAGCTCAAATAACTATGGTGGGTATTAGAAAGTTGCTACAGAATCTCCAGAATGCACAGTTGGCTTCCACTTCACTACTAGACATTTGAATGGGTCATCTTGCAACAAGTTTTCTTGTGACAGGTTGTACTATTATTCACGTGCTTGAACTGGCGACAGGTTCTGAGGAGTGCTGATGAAATTTGGCCTTTCCCTTTAGCCATGTAAACAGCTTCTACTACCTTTGTTGGCCCTGTTTTACTAATTTTAATTGTTCCATTTATGTGACAAATCCGTTTTTGCCTAATTTTTTCATATCTTATTAAAAATTATGTGACACCTTTGAGGTATTTTTACAGCTGAACATAACACATCATTTCCGCATTTTGAAAGAGAAATAAACAAACAAAACAATATGGAACAAGCCAGCCTAGTGGTGCTGAGGGATAAGGTGCTGGGCGCCTTACCTCACACAATGCCAGCGATCCGTGTTTAGGAATGAACACGGGCCACTGGGGGTCATCAGGAGTGGAGAAGGATTGTATGTCTGATGGACTGCTCTCCTTCTCTAGGGAGGGGGGTCCCAGATGTCAGCATCTGTCTGCTCCCAAGTGGAGGCTGGGGGACATTGCTGCCACACTGTAGACAGGGGAGGAGTTGGGGAAGATGCTTGGATTGAGTGCGTGTGGATGTGTGCATGCTGCTCTCTGCAGGTGTCACTGCATGCCTCGAATCCTGGGGAGAAAATTCAGAAAAAAAACTAAGTTGCCACAGCAAGATGGTGGAGGGCTCCTTGCAAGCTTCGCTCCCAGCCAGCCATGGCGCTGGCCCCACTTGAATCCAGTCTCTGGAGGGGATTTGGGAACCCTGCTGGCCCCACCGAGAGGGGGTAAGCCCTGGGGCTGGGTCAGTGCCAGATGGTGAATATCAAGGGAAAGGGCAGGGGGCTCCCTCAGGATGGTAAGCCGGCAACAATAAAGAAATAGCAAAAAAAACAACAACAAGAAAAAAAACAATACAGAACAATCCTGTGAGGGTGAAAAAAAAACACAGAGAAATATTAGAAAGGTACACAAAATATAGATATTTTCTAGCATAAATAAGCTAAGAATACAAACACAGTTTTATGGGGGTGTGTAAATACTTTGAGTACACATATTGAAATAACAGGCAGAGAGCAGCTTTGTTTCCCCTCGACTGCATAACTTGTGGCTTTATTGTGGCTGATGGTGACCCTCACAGTAAGTGCATAGTACTGAAAAAGAAGACAAAACATATAAATGAGCTACTTTTTCTTGAGAAAAATGTCACTTCATTATCTTAAAAGCTGGTAAGGATATCGGAGAAATGGATTTTTCAATATACTAGCTCTTTAAAGTAATTTTGTATATCACCTTATGTTCAGCTGGCTTTCAGTATGCAGAGAAAAGCTCTGGTGTGTTTTGTGGAAGTGCATTGAATATTTTATTTATTGCACTTAAAATGAAGAACTCAGCAGTACTGAATAAACAGCTTTGCATGTGTTATGAGTGTAGCATTCGTAGGATATAAGCGCTCATCGTGTAGGAAGAGCAGTGCTTTTTTTTGTGACCCTTGAATGTTTTGGAGCCTTTGAGAATTTCATAAATGCTTTCTGATGATAGCATCAAGTCTTGCAATTCAACTCAGAAACTGAAACATTCGGTACATTTATGCCAGTGAAAACATTATGAGTGAGTTTGTATACAATTTTGTATTCAGCTGATTTTCATAATGCAGAGGAAAGCAGCAGCGAATATTTTCTCCATTTAATAATTTGTTTTAATGTATAATTAAGCTTGCCCCATAGAAACATAGACTTTGACGGCAGATAAGGACTGTTTGGACCACCTAATCTGCCCCTTTCCCTACCTATAAGATAAGCCGCAGATTCTATTTAACCAATAGGCTATTTCTTCCTATCCCCCCATAGAAATTGCCTTATGTCTGTCCCATGCATTCTTGAATTCTCCCACAGGTTTTGACTCCACAACCTTCTCAGGTAGGCTGTTCCATGTGTCCACCACCCTCTCTGTGAAACAATACTTCCATACATTGCCCCATCATTTACTCAATGCACATTCATATCATCCTGAATACATGTTCACAAATTTACAGTCAACTAGTATTTTGTCACTGATTTGTGCACTCTGTATGAAACCGGTGTCTATTCTTGGTAAATTATTATTTTAGAAACTCTTCCCATGCCAATATTAGTTATCCGATACCACAGTTATCACGGTCTTAGCTCATAACACTGGTCCTATACATTTATATAGAGCCTGGCCTTAAGGGTTAATTGAATGATTGCTCACTTCCTGTAACAAAGGGTCCATCAGACAACCCTTGTAGAGGCACACCAACCTAACTGAAAGTAAGTACTGAGCTTCAGATCCCAGGAGTTTTTGTGCCCCCTCCAGTTTGCAGACAAAGCTGCTTTCACTTCCTAAAAATGTTCAGATCTGCTTTCCCTTGTCTTCACTTGCTCTGAATTATTGGACACAACACTCCAGGCTTTGCTTTTAAATTAAAAAAAAAACCAAAAAACAGTTTCCATGTGTTGCATCTTTGCAGGACAGTCCCCATGCTTATTATTTTTCATTTTTTTTAATTTCATTTTTTCTTGATTCAACCTTTAAGAAGGCAGCTCAAATCTCCTCTAGGCTGCTGAACCACAAATAAGGATAGTATTGTATTTTTTGGAACTGGGTAGAGTTATTGAAGTTGTCAAGATGTCTAGAGAAAGTATTTAACATATCCCTGATGACCAGGATTTCAGTACATTCCAGTCATAGTGCAGCTCGAGCCTCCCTTGCTGAAGGTACTGGACGATGGCACAGAGCAAGTGCTGGGAGTGTAGTTTTCTATGAGAAGGAGTGTCTGAACTGAATCATAAACAGACTTACTCTTTTCATTTCCGCAATTTAAACAACTATACACAACACATGTATATTGAAGACTGATGTTTTTAATATGCGTGTTCATTACATTACCCATCTCAATTACCCATTCTGTATGTTGCATCATCTAGAGAGCATGCATTGTGTAAAGTTATGTAGTGTACTGGTGTAATTGTTCTATTTGAGCAGCTTAGACGCTTTTTGTTCCTGTTATATTCAGAAAAAAATGTTTAAGTTTGTGACCTGTGGTAAAGTAAAAAAATAAATTAAAATGAGTAAATTCAAGTGGGTACTTTTAGCCTATGTCTGTCTACCTATCTGTGTAGCTATCTATCTACCTACCTACCTAGCTAATTTAATTTCTTCTTAAGCAGACTGGGGTGCCCACCTACAGTATCATTTATTTCTCCACCTCCCCTCCAGGTTGTCTTCCTGCCCTTCCCAATCATTTACATATTTTTTAATATATAAATGGACTGGGGTGTCCACCCCCAGTACAACTTCTCTTGACACACCTCAATTCCAGTTTGCATGCCCCCTTCACCTAATGAATGTGGTGGAATAAGGATACAATTGTACTACCTCAAAAAGAAGAGAAATTATTTGCAAAAAATTATGTTAATGTGCTAGTTAGGGTTCAACTTTATGCCAAAAATGTCAGGGAATGTGGAGTAACTCCAAAACAGCACAACACAAGGAGGCTTCACAAAGAAACTTAGCCATTGCCTATGACACAAAACTACAAACTTCCCCTTCTATTCAGTCTGGCATCTTGGCTTATCTGAATGAGTTAACACAATTATTTTTATTATGCCTTAAATTTCAAGCTTCTTGACAAAGCATCAGAGTGACATGAAACGTTGATCAAGTGACACGTATGTGACATGAGAAGAAGGGGTACTGCTTCCTTTTTAAATTTAAGGCTTAATGGGCCAGCCCGGTGGCACAGAGGGCTGAGTCACTGGACAGCTGATCTTGGGGCACGCCGGCAACCCTGGTTTGAGAGCAAGCCTGGGGCGTCAAAGGTAAGCATGGGGGGGGGTGGGCAGAGATGGATGGATGGAGCAGCCATCAAGACAGCTCTCCTCTCCTCTCCGGGGATGTGGGGAGGTGTCCCTTGCTCACAGCTACCCCCTGGTGGAGGCCGAGGGTCTGCACAAGTGAGGGTGCTGGTGGTAGGCCAATGGGGTGGAATGGAGGAGGGCCATTACTGGGGATGTAAGGCACATGCATGCCTCCACATGCATGCATCCTTCTCCTGGGGTCTTCAGGTAACTGTGAAGAAAACAGGAAAAAGTCAACTGGTAGCAGGATGGTGGCTGACTCTCCACAGGCACTGCTCCCAGACTGGGCATAAGGTAAGCCCTGGTAATTCCAGGGATGGAGCTGGAGGGGTCGGTTAGATGGGGGCCGCTCGGTGCATGGGAGAAATAGGGAAGTGATAAAAAAATAATAATTTAAGGCTTAATACAAGTAATTGTTTAAACTTGAACCTAGCATTGAGGTTCCTCATTCAGTTAAGCTGAGATGCCTGACTGAAGAGAAGGGGAAACATAGAAACATAGAAACGTAGAATTTGACGGCAGATAAGGACCGCTTGGCCCACCTAGTCTGCCCATTTTCCTACCTAACAGATAAGCTGCAGATCATAGTTAATCAACAGCTTACTTCCTCTTACCCGCCCCTAGGACTGCCTTATGCCTGTCCCATGCATTCTTGAAGTCCTCCACTGTTCTTGACTCCACAACCTCCTCGGGAGGCTGTTCCATGCATCCACAACCCTCTCAGTGAAAAAATACTTCCTCACATTACCCCTGAGCCGTCCCCCCTCTATCTTCAAATTGTGCCCCCTTGTTCTTGCACATCTCTTTTTCTGGAAGATGCTACCCTCTTGGACTTTGTTAATTCCCTTGAGGTACTTGAAAGTTTCTATCATGTCGCCTCTCTCCCTTCTTTCCTCAAGAGTATACATATTAAGCTCCTTTAGTCTTTCTTCGTATGTCTTCTGGTGCAGACCCTGCACCATTTTGGTTGCCCTCCTCTGGACAGCCTCCACTCTGTCCATGTCTTTGTGGAGATGGGGTCTCCAGAACTGCACACAGTACTCCAGATGGGGTCTCACCAACTGTCTGTACAGAGGGATAACAACTTCCTGTTTTCTACTATTGATGCCTCTTCCTATGCATCCCAGTATCCCCCCAGCCTTCTTACTGCCTTCTCACATTGCTTGCCCACCTTTAGGTCATCTGATATAATTACCCCCAGGTCCCTTTCTATTTTTACTGTTGTCAGTATCTCACCCCCATTGTGTACACTTCCCCTGGGTTTTTGTTTCCCATGTGCATTATCTTGCACTTCTTTGCATTAAATCTGAGCTGCCATACATTTGACCATTCCTCCAACCTTGCCAAGTCCCTTCTCATCCTTTCCACTCCATCCTGTCTATCAACCCTGTTGCAGATCTTTGTGTCATCTGCAAAGAGACATACTTTTCCTTCCAGTTCCTCTGCAATGTCACTTATAAAGACATTAAAAAGGACCGGTCCCAGTACTGAACCCTGCGGTACCCCACTAGTAACCCTCCTTTCTTCACTGTGTACTCCATTTACTACTACCCTTTGTGTCCTGTTGTCTAGCCAATTTTTATCCAGGCTACCACCTTGGGACCCATTCCAAGGCTGGCTATCTTGTGTATTAATCTTTTGTGGGGACTGTATCAAATGCCTTGCTAAAATCTAGGTAGCCATGTCCACAGCCCCTCCCTGATCTACTACTTTGGTCACCCAGTCAAAGAAATCTATTAGATTCATCTGACACGACCTTCCCATCGTGAATCCATGTTGCTTCGGGTCCTGTGCCCCAATGGCCTCTAGATACTCAACAATTCTTTCCTTCAGAAGTGATTCCATCATTTTCCCTACCACTGAGGTCAAACTAACTGGTCTGTAGTTTCCTGCCTCTGTTCTGCTCCCACTTTTGTGAAGAGGAATTACATCTGCCCTCCTCCAGTCCTTGGGTACCACCCCATCCTCCCATGATTTGTTAAAGAGAGTAGTCAGTGATGTCACTAGTTCTACCCTTAGTTCTTTTAGAATTCTTGGGTGAATCCCATCAGGCCTCATTGCTTTGTCCACCTTCAATTTTATTAGTTCTTTCAGAACCCTTTCTTCTGTACATGGACTGGTATCGACCCCCATCTTCAGAGTGTTTCTCTTGTTTGGTTTAGGTAAATCTCCCTCCTCTTCATTTGTGAATACTGAGCAGAAATATTCGTTCAGTAACCCTGCTTTTTCACTGTCACCCTCTACCCACATTCCCTCCCCTTTATTAAGCTTCAGTATCCCTCCTTTGGTCTTTCTTCACTCTGTAATGTACCTATAAAAGGTTTTATCCCCCTTCTTAACAGAATTGGCTATCCTTTCTTCGGTTTGGGCCTTTGCTATTCTGACTACCTTCCCAGCCTCTTTCTGCTTTAACTGATAAAGTTCTCTGTCCTGCTCCTTCTGTGTTTCCTTATATTTCCTGAATGCTGCCCTTTTCTCCTTAACCTTCCCTGCCACCTCTTTTTGTGAACCATAGTGGTTTTTTCCTTCGTTGTGTTTTATTGATTTTTTACGCAAAGGCTTGTTGCCTCTGTGATGGCTGATTTGATCACTCCCCATTGTTTCTCCACCCCTCCTTCTTGCCTGTTTGCTAGTGTTTTTCTGAGGCACTCTCTCATTTTCCCAAAGTCAGCCCTCCTAAAGTCTAGTACTCTTGCTTTTGTATGGCTTGATTGTATGGCTGTGTTTATCGTGAACCACACTGTTTGGTAGTCACTTGTTCCCAGATGGTTACCCACTTCTAAATCTGAGATTCTTTCTCCATCCCCATTTGAAAGTACCAGGTCTAAGATTGCTCCCTCCCGAGTCAGTTCCAATACTAGCTGTCTGAGACATGCCCCCTGTAGGGCATCAAGAATGACCCTGCTCTTGGATGTGCCTGCAGCAAAGGTGCTCCAGTTAACATCTGGCATATTCAGGTCCCCCATCAACAATATCTCCCCTTTTTCTGCCATTCTAAGAAAGCCTTCTATCATTTCCTTGTCCATTCCCTCCCCCTGAGATGGGGGTCTGTATACAACCCCCATGCGGATTGTAGTGCCATTTTCTGTCTCCAGGGTGACCCAAAGTGCCTCATCTGCTCCCTGTTTACTCTTTAGTTCTGTTGCTTTGTCCTTCCTTCCTACATGAGAGCTACTCCTCCTCCTCTTTTACCCTCCCTGTCCCTCCTGTAGATTGTGTATCCTGGTATGTTGACATCTCAGTCATGGTTCTCTGTGTACCATGTTTCTGTGACTGCCATAATATCCAGGCAACCCTCTTCCATCAAGGCCACTAGTTCAGGGAGCTTGTTACACAGACTGCAGTCATTAGTACTCATCACCCTCCACTTTTTGATAGCCTTACCCCTTTTAGCCCCATTTCTGTCCTTACTGCCTTTGCCTTTTTTTACATTTAAATCTGTTCTGCTCCCTAATAACTTCTGTACCTTGGTGTTTACCTCACTAATCACCATGTTTTGTGGGGGGAGGCTCGGATTTCCCAGCTCCTTTTCCTCCCCTTGGCTTATTTAAATGCTTGCCAATGAAGCATTTAAACCTCTCACCCTGGATCCTGGTTCCCCGGACAGATGCAGACCATCGCACTCCAGTATAGGTCTGCATTCCTCCAAGTGGCTCCCCAGTCCCAATGAAGCCAAAACCCTGAGCTCCACACCAGTTTTCAACCACTCATTGAATTCCCTGGTGAGAGTGCCCTAGCATCTCCTTTGCCATAGACAGGCAGCACCTCCCAGGGAAGGTTACCGTGTAAGCTGCTTGTCTGAGGCCCCTTCCCAACTCTACAAACTCCTCTTGCACTGCTCTGATCCCATTCCTAGCCAGGTCATTTGTCCCCAGGTGGACAATTACATCCAGCTCCCTCCCTCGTGCAGCTCCTCTCACGATCCTGAGGATTGACTTCCTGTCCCTCCAAGCCATGGCTCCAGGAAGGCACCTTACCTCCCTCTCCCCATCCTCCCCCAATTCTACCCCCCTAATGATTGAGTCCCCCACCAGGAGTTGTTTCCTTCCCTGTGGGGTCTCAGCCTCCCTCCTTTGGGTCTCCTTTGGCAAAGGTTCCCAGCATCCTCCTTGGTCTCCACTGCAGGTGCCTCCACGGAGGAACCACTATCCACCAGAAAGTGAATGGTGCGAAGAGGTACAGCTGGAGGGATGCAGCTCTGTTCCACCACCCTCTCCCTCCTTGAGCCCATGCTGGTCCAGCCACTCCTCTTTCTTGGCAACCTCTGAGGTAGTGGCATTGGCCCTGGTGGTTCCTGGGTGGGGGAGGAGGTTTCACGAATCCTAGCCAGGTCAGCCTGGAGACGGATAACCTCCTCTCTCTCAGACCAGAGAGGTGCCTGCAAATAGGGCAGCATCGCAGCCTCCAGAATGTCTCCCGGAACACTGCGGCCCCACAGCCATTGCACTGCACCACTCCTATCATGTCTTATTTTATGTCCCCTCTACTGTTTCTCTGGATGCTTACTCTCTCCTCTCCTTACAACTCTCACCCTTCCTGTTCTGGGACAGCAACTTCCTGTCTTCTTCAGTAGTCTCCTTCTTCCTTGCTCAAGATCAAACTACCAGCAGCTAGGGGGGGGAGAGTGAGCTACTTTTTCTACTTCAGGGTTGACAAAACCAGTGTTTCTCTATGATCCTTTTCTTCCTACTGCCAAACAGGAAGTTCCTGTTGACAGTTAAATCCAGTGGCTATAAAAGTAGAACTGGCTTTGGGTGGGTGGGTGGTTGGGATGGAGGGCAATTGGTAAGAAAAAAGGCTAGCAACAGGAAGTTGTAATTTGACTCACCTGCTTTTCTAGTGTCTAAACCACACCCTCAGGTAAGCTCTCTTTTCTCCTACTGGTTTAGCAAAGTCACCTGATACAGTACCTTTCCCTGCACAGAACACACACTGCCTTTCTTTCTTTTCTTTTCTTTCTTTTTTAACCTTAAATAAGACCCCTTCTACTTCTAATAAAGTTATCTGTCTACTTAATCTTAACTGACACTGACTCCTACTGAGATATAAGTTTTAAATTAAGAAGAAAATGTAGCTTCTTTTAGTTAGCTGCTTTCTGCTCTACAAGCAAGGCTAGCAACAGCCTTGCCACCAGAGGAAACATGTGGTGTAACTCCCCACCCCCACCTGTCAACCAGCAAAAGGAAAAACATTCAGGTCTTGGGTCTCCAGAGTCTTGCAGAATCATGTGGTGGGGTCTTCCTTGGGGTTCTCAACCCTAATATCCCTGAACAAACAATATCAGCTGTGATGTTCTCTCATTATGCAAGGAAGACCCCGCTACTGATTCATCAAGAATCTGGAGACCCAAAACCCTGATGTTTTTTCCTTTTTTTGGGGGGGTTTGGGGAGTTAGGTTTGGAAACCCTAATGCCACATTCCCTAACTTTTTTTTTGTGTCTCTTTTTCTTTCCTTCCCAGCCATCCATCTTTCCCCCAGGACATGCCTCACCTGGTATCCCCCACTATTTGCCCTCCATGGTAGGGGTTGGGGAGTCCCTCAACCCACCAGACCAGATCCAGATTTGGGAGGTGCCAGAGTCACCAGGTGAGGGGTATTTGGAGGCTGGTGGTCACCATGCATGACCAGGATATTTTCTCATTTTTCCCACAGCATGGGGGTAATGGCATGCAAAGACGCCAATGGTGGTGTCATGCACACTCCCATGCATAGCACCCCAGGTATCTGCCCCACCTCTGCCCCTCCATTTTTTATATGCATTTATTTTTGCCTCAGCCCTGGCAGGTGGTTCGGCTCCTCCTGAAGGAGGAACTCTCTCTCAGGTCCCTCTCTGCCGCAATTAGCCACCCCCGGTATTCCTCTTGTGGAGTTCCCTCTGTGGTGGGGCCAGAGAGGTGGTGACCCCTCCCCAGAGACCCAATACAGAACCCAGGGGTCAGCCTGGGGCACTGCAGTCTGTCATGGATCCTTGCCAGGCTCTTTTCCTCCTGTTTTCTCCCTGCACCCTCCCTACCAATGTAATCATGTCAGAGCATCCCTCCCAACCCATATTGCCTTCCAGTTGCCACCAAAGGGCAATCAGTGAGTGGGACAGCATGTGCCCTCCTCTGAGAGAAGAGAGCAGTCCTCCAGATGCTCAATCCTCTCTCCCCACCACTGACGTCTGGTGGCCTGGGTTTGCTCCTGAACCCATGTTGCCAACATGCCGTGAGGTGTAGCGACCACTGCCTCAACCTCCAGTGCCACTGGGCCACTGCCCCACCATTGTGCAGCATCAGTGTGCCAAAACCCAGCTTCAGCTAGGGGACAGACTAAAACTGACCACAGATCCCCTCCCTCCCTGGGATAGCAGTCTTCCAGATGTTCAATCCCCTCCCTCCCAGGCCACCTTCCAACAACCCACTCACACCATGAACATGGGTCACCAGCATGGCAGGAGGTAAGGCACTGATACCTCAGGTATGCACACCACTGAGCCAGCTTTCCCTGTCTTTTTTGGCAATAAGTCAAACTCTAATTGGTGCATTAAGATAGCTTTTTTGCAAAGATTTATGTATAATATCATGTCAAATACTGTTATATTTGGCCATGGCAAGAACAAAGAGCCAAAAGAAACAGTTACATTTCAGCTGAACTCAAATTCATAAATGGGATCTTTTTGTACAGTTGTATGCACAAAGTGTTATAAAATCCATGTCAGCTACATAAAACTCATATTATTAGATACACTGGGCAATGACAGACATAGAATAAAACAAGGCTTTCAATGATTTCGGGTTTATTATTTATAATAGAAGCAGGTTTAGAGCTCTGTTTAAACTGCAGAGCAAGCAGCAGCTTAGTTTTTGAATGAATTGTGGAGGGTCTGCAAATAAGATTAATTTAATTAGCACAATAATATGCTACAGAGTGTGTGATTATTGCACAGTGCTTGCGCTTCTCAAGGTAATTATAGCCATGAAGCTTTGGACTGGATAATGTTATAATTACACACCAAGTAGCATACTGTTTCTGAAGTACACACCCCAGGATGTGGATAGTATAAAGAATAATGAATGAGCGACCATGCACAACCAGGCTGTGTTTCCGTTGATGTATTCTATTGACATTATAGGGACCTCAAAAGGAAAGCTTGAGTTATCTGATGTCATTGGAACCTTGAGATGGAAACAAATGAATTGTGCATAGTTGCCCATGTGATATTGTTTATGGTTTGTGGCTTGGAACATAAAATTAAAAATGCAGATTTTTTTCTTCCTAACAAATATTTGACTGAATTTTTAGTTTTGTTTTAAAAAATAAAATTTACTCATGCCCAGTGGTTGAAAACCTACCTTTGTGAGAAGCTGTTTTTTTTTAATGATGAAACAAGAGAGCACTTTGTTTTAGTGGACAGTCCGGGTTCTAGGTCTGGGTGCTGCATGTGGGGGGTGGGGGAGGTAAAACTGCATGTGGCCTGAGTTTCCATTTTAATAAAAAAAAATGTTGTACCAAAGAAGGGTACAACAACATCCTGCGATCTTTGAACTGTTGTACAACCTTTTTTGTTAGGATGGAAATCCATGCACAATAAGAGGTAACCATGTACAATAGTAAGATTTATGTGCAACTTGGATGACTGGATGCATTAAATGAAGTGGAACCAAGCAGACAACATGTATATCAGTGTCAGTGGCTCAGTAGGTAGCACACTCGCCTCTGAGGTCGGGAGATCAGAGGGCTGTGGGTTCAGTTCCCACATCTGGAACTTGAGTGAATATCCCAGTACTGACACTGTAGTGCAGCATGAGAGGGGTGCTGCACTTCTGAGGTGCCATCTTTTGGATGAGATGTTAAACCGAGGTCCCATCTGCCTCGATTGGTGGTAGTTCAGGTGGATGTTAAAGATCCCATGGCACTTATCAAAAAGAGTAGGGGAATTTTTTATTGGATAAAGCTTCATAAACAAAACAAGGGAAATACAACAGAAAAATCATAACATACAGGAATCAATATGTAACATCAGAGTCCAGAAAATAAGTAACCATTCATACCTTTCAAAAGTCTGAAACACCAAAGACAAACCCAAAAGTCCAAGAACAAAACCCACTCAGAAAAACCTATAGTAACTAGAAGCAAAAAAAAACAGCTATCCCAACAGCCCTTCCCATCCCAGTATATAATGGAAAACAAAAAACAGTTCATAGAATCGCCCAGCAAGAATCCACTGGTCAATCAAAAACCCGTAAAAAGGGGAGAGAACCCCAACCTTTCTACCAGTCCTGCATAAGTGCGCTAGAAAAGACATGTCTTTCTTTTTTAAATAACATTGTGATTTCAGACTCAATTTTATTTTGTAAGCCCAGTAAAGATAGCTGTTTTTGTTGCAACACAAATTGACATCTAGCTTGCCAAATTACCCATTTAATGAGAGCAACAATTACTCGAGTTGGCCCTAAATGGAATCCACTCCAAAGAATGTTATCATACTGACCATACATGTCTGTACTGTTATTCCCGGGTCGCCCCTGAAAAAGGGACCTTCGGGGCCCAGTGGGCCTACCCGGTCATCAAAATTCAATAAATAAATAAATAAATACACCAAGGTATTTTAATTCATAGACCTTAGATGAGGGATATTCCATGAACAGGCCAACATAGGCCATAAACCAGCAATACATGGGCATTGTAAAAAAAGATGTAACATTGTTTCAATCTCCAATCCACAACCCTCCCTTAGACAAGATCTTTCCAGAATTGATTTGTGAAAATTATTTCCTCTGACATTCAGTCTAGAATGACAGCTAAGCCATGCAGAATCCCACACTTTAGGAGGGAGTCTGGTTTCTGTTACTTGTCGAAGGACATCAGCAAGGACTACAGTGTCTGGTAATACCAGACAAGGATCTTTAAAACAGATCTCCTGTAACAGCTTACGATACTCCAATTTTCTGGTAGTATGCAAAAGGTCAGAGGTCAAGATGTGCCAATGTTTTAATTTTTTACAGATTTCCAAAAGATAATGAGAAAAACCTTGTGGGATGTTCTGAAATACCCCCATTGCTGGGTTTCCCACTTCTGCCAAAAATAGCAGCATCTATCTTTAAACAAGGGAACCCAAGGCAATTGACTGAACAATAAAACAGGAACAAAATTTGCATAAAGAAGAACAGTAAAAAGAAAAATCACAGGATTGATCATGTTCAAACCACCATCACACACAGGCCAATAGGTACTATTTCACTTTATGGGATTAAGCCGACTCACCCATAATAATTGAAAAGCCACACTATACATCCTAATTTCTAATTTGACAGGCAAAGGATACAAATAACTAACATTCAGAAAAATAGGCAATAAAAAAGTTTTAAACATAAAGACCCTTTTCTTTTTCATCATAGGAAAACCTTTCCATCTTGCAACTTTCTCCTCTGCTTTGGCCAAGGCTGTTTCCCAATTGTAACAGGGTGGGTCAGGAGCTCCAAACCAGCAACCCAGAATTTTAATCGGTAATGCAGATACCCCAACAGCCCCTATAGCCTGTGGAGCTACTTCTAAAGTACGAATCCCCACAGCCGTACTCTTCTGTCTGTTGATCCTTGAACCAGAAACAACAGAAAAAGAGTCTACAACCTCCATAGCCTGCTCCCCAGATACTTGATCGGCCACTAGTAGTACAGTAGTGTCATCTGCATAAGCCAGGGCAATCGGAAATACACCATCCCCAAAAACCTGAAATGGTGCAATCCCTGTTGTCATATGTAATGTTCTTAATAAAGGATCTAAAGAAAAAACATAAAGAAGCGGACTCAGAGGACAGCCTTGTCTGACTCCTCGCTGAATCAGCACAGATCTCCCTAGCCTGCCATTTACCAAAGGCCGAGATGAGGCATGTCTATAAATGATTTGAAGCCATTCTATAAACCCAACTGGAATACCATAATGTTTTAAAACCTGGAACAGGTAGACATGAGGAACCTCATCAAAGGCCTTAGCTTGGTCAAGGGAATACCCAGAACCACTCGACCCATCAAAAGCTTCTCTTAGTAATTTGGTAATGTCTCCCATACCCCGGCGAGGAATGGCACAAGTCTGACCAGGTGAAATCACTTCCTGAGCTACCCAGGACAAACATTTACACAAAACTTTACATAGAATTTTCCAGTCAACACTTAACAAACTAATGGGCCTCCAATTCCTGAGATCCAATCTATCCCCCCTTTTTATTAAAAAAAAATCAAAATACTGTCTGCCAAAGCTGCAGGAAAAGGAACTAAACCAGATAATATAGTATTATAAGCTTTCACCAAATAGGGACTTAAGATACTAACTGCTTTCTTATAGAGTTCCCCTGGTAAGCCATCCGGACCAGGAGAAGAACCAGACAGTAATCCAGCAATAATGTCCTCCACTTCTTTCTGGAAAATAGGAGAGGTCAATAGGGAGTAATCTGATCCCAAAAGATCAGGTATCTGTAATGTACGTAGAAACTCTTGCATCCCAACAGTAGGGAGAAAGTTGGAACAAAAGGAAGCTTCCACAAACTGATGAACCACTTCCTCAATATCGGTGGTAGAATTTACAGTTTGACCTGTATCAGACCTCAAGGCATCCATATATTTGGAGTCCACCTTTTGCGCACAATATTCATAAGGATTAACTCCTTGCGCTTTCCTCTGAGTGCCAAACTTCTGTTTTAAAAAGAGAGAATGAGCCCTATCATACTGATACTTACACATCTCAGATTTAATCACAACAATGTCATCCTTGAGATCTTCTCCAGTCTCTACAGCTCGAGAAAGTAGACTCTGGAGCCTATCCCTGAACTGGAGGTAGGTTAGATATTTAGAATTTGCTTCCCGTTTTGCCAAAGAGCTACATAAGGTTTTCAAATCTCATTTTGAGTCTTGCCACCATAAAAGAGAATTATCATATAAATCAAAAACAGAAAACCTAGCCTCCAACTCTTTATGAATGAGAGCCCAGGTATCTGTAGAAACATAGAAACATAGACTTTGATGGCAGATAAGGACCACTAGGCCCATCTAGTCTGCCCATTTCCCTACCTACAGGATAGGCCGCAGATCCTAGTTAACCAACAGCCTATATCTTCCTGCCCCCCACAAGAATTGCCTTATGTCTGTCCCATGCATTCTTGAATTCTCCCACAGTTTTAGACCCCACAACTTCCTCAGGAAGGCTGTTCCATGCATCCACTACCCTCTCTGTGAAATAATACTTCCTCACATTGCCCCTGAACCACCCTCCTTCTATCTTTAAATCGTGTCCCCTTGTTCTTGCAAGTCTCTTTTTCTGAAAGATGCTACCCTCTTGGACTTTGTTGATTCTCTTGAGGTACTTGAAAGTTTCTATCATGTCCCCCCTCTCCCTTCTTTCCTCAAGGGTGTACATATTAAGCTCCTTTAGTCTCTCCTTATATGGCTTCTCTTGCAGACCCTGCACCATTTTAGTTGCCCTCCTCTGGACTGCCTCTATCCTGTCTATGTCCTTGCGGAGATGGGGTCTCCAGAACTGGACACAGTATTCCAGATGGGGTCTCACCAACTGTCTGTACAGAGGGATAACAACTTCCTGTTTTCTGCTGCTGATGCCTCTCCCTATACATCCCAGTATACCCCCAGCCCTCCCTACTGCCTTCTCACATTGCTTGCTAACCTTAAGGTCATCTGATATGATTACCCCAGGTCCCTTTCCTGTTTTGTTGTTGTTACTACCTCCCCACCCATTGAGTATTCTTCCCCTGGGTTCTTGTTTCCCAGGTGCATTATTTTCACTTTTGTATTGAATCCTAGCTGCCATATGTCTGACCATTCCTCCAACCTTGCCAAGTCCTTTTCATTCTTTCCACGCCTCCTTGTGTATCAACCCTGTTGCAGATCTTTGTGTCATCTGCAAAAGGCATACTTTTCCTTCAGTCCCTCTGCAATGTCACTGATGAAGACATTAAAAGGACTGGACCCAATACTGAACCCTGTGGTACCCCTGGTAACCGCCCTTTCTTCAGAGTGGACTCCATTTACAATTACCTTCTGTGTCCTGTTGTCCAGCCAGTGTTTTACCCAGGCTACCACCCTGGGACCCACTCCCAGGCTGGTTAATTTGACTAATAATCTTTTTGTGGGACTGTGTCAAATGCCTTGCCAAAGTCTAGGTAGGCCATGTCCACAGCCCCTCCCTGGTCTACTACTTTGGTCACCCAGTCAAAGAAATCTATTAGATTCGTCTGACATGACCTTCCGCTGTGAACCCATGCTGCCTTGGATCCTGTGCTCCACTGACCTCTAGGTACTCAACTATTCTTTCCTTCAGAGTGACTCCATCACTTTTCCTACCACAGAGGTCAGACTGACAGGTCTGTGAGTTTCCTGCCTCTGTGTTGGTCCCACTTTTGTGAGGGAATTACATCCGCTTCCTCCAGTCCTCAGGTACCACACTATCCTCCCATGATTTATTAAAAAGAGTAGCCAGTGGTTTCACTAGTTCCTTCCTTAATTCTTTTTAGAATTCTGGGGTGAATTCCATCAGGACCCATTGCTTTGTCCACCTTCAGTTTTAGGAGTTCTTGCAGAACCCTTTCTTCTGTGAAAGGACTGGGATCGACCCCCTATCAAGAGTGCTTCTGTTAATTGGATTAGGCACTTCCCCCTCCTCTTTTGTGAATACTGAGCAGAAATATTCTTTCAGTATTCCTGCTTTTTCACTGTCCCCCTCTGCCCACCCACCGTTCATTCTATTCAGCCTCACTATCCCTCCCTTTGTCTTTCTACACTCGCTGATGTACCTGTAAAAGGTTTTATCCCCCTTCTTAACTGAGTTGGCTATCTTTTCCTCAGTTTGGGCCTTTGCTATTCTGACTTCCTCCTGCTTCTTTCTGCCTTAACTGGTACAGCTCTCTGTCCTGCTCCTTCTGTGTTTCCTTATACTTCGGAATGCTATCTTTTTCTTCCTGACTTTCACAGCCACCTCTCTTGAGAACCATAGTGGCTTTTCTTTTGTTTTTGATTTGTTTGTTTGCTTCACACAAGGCTTGTTGCCTCTGTGATGGCAGTTTTGATAATTCCCCATTGTTGCTCCACACCTCCTTCTAGCCTGTTTGCTAGTGCTTTTCTGAGGCACTCTCCCATCTTGCCAAAGTCAGCCCTCCTAAAGTCCAGTACCCTCCAGTTTTGTATGGCTTGACTCTGTAGCTGAGTTTAACGTGAACCACACTGTTTGATGGTCACTTGTCCCAGATGGCAACCCACTTCTAGATCTGAGATCCTCTCACTGCCCCCATTTGAGAGTACGAGGTCTAAGATTGCTCCCTCACGAGTGGGTTCGAAACTAGCTGTCTAATGCCTGCCACCTGTAGGACATCAAGAATGGCCCTGCTCTTGGATGTGGCTGCAGCAAATGTGCTCCAGTTAACATCTGGCATATTCAGGTCTCCCATCAACAATATCTCCCCTTTCTCTGCCATTCTAAGGATGCCTTCCATCATATCCTTGTCCATTCCTTCCCCCTGACATGGGGGTCTGTACACAACCCCTGTGCGGATTGTGGTGCCCTTTCCAGTCTCCAAGGTGACCCACAGTGCCTCCCCTCTATCCAATAAAAGAGCCGAATTCAACCTCCAGACTGGATTCAGGCCAGGTTTGTTGACAGGAGTTCCAACAAAAACAGTAATCAGTCTGTGGTCAGAAGTCTCAACTGGAGAAACTGAAAAAGAACACACAGGGACTCAATGAGAGGCAAACCAGAAGTCAATTCTAGTAGACAAGTGACCCCTAGAGTAAATATGCTCTGGTAAGCTGGAAAAAACAGCCTCACAATCCCTAAGCTTGGCCTGTGTATACATTCTGTACAAAAAGTTGGAATCAGAATATAACTTTTGTGATCTACCTGTTTTGTCAGATAAAGACAATATAAAATTGAAATCACCTCCTAAAAAAAAACAGATCTTGTGGTATACAAAAAAGGTAGAACTTTCTGCAATAAAGTAACCCGTTGAAATTTCGTCTGGTAATTATAAATATTATTAATACGTAATTCATGTGCCCCCAGTCAGGCATCAAGAATGCACGCACGGCCAGGAACCAGGTCAATCAGATGAGAAACATGGAGGTCAGGATTCAAGATTAAAAACCCCAGCCCTGAGCATGGTTCCTCCCCCAATGACCAAAAAGAAGCACCCCTAAACCAGTCAGTAGATGCTCTGTAGGTCTCTCCAGTAGTATGTAACCTGGTGTCTTGAAGTAAACAAATATCAAGATGATGACCAGAAATTATAGAAAACTTAGTGAGTCTTTTTTTCTGGTTCTTTATGCTATTGGCATTTAAGGATCCCAAGAAAAGGTGCCACATCATGTTCAGGTGGGAGAGACATCTGCCATAAGAGGAAACCAGAGATTTAATAGCTTTAGTCCCCAATCTTTTGGATTTCTTTTTCTTCTTGCCCCCCCCCCCATCCTTTGGTATCTATGAAGGGAAATTCAGAATGAGTTACAAGTTCCGGATGTGAGGAAATTAGTGAAAAGAAATCCAAATCATCATCCTCTGCATCCCACTGCTGCCTTTTCGCAAGTGGAAGGAACCTGTTGAACATGAGAAGACCAGCCTCACCTCCATCCATAGCTTCTTTGCCTAATTTTTGGGATACACTGTGTGTCATCTGTCTATTTTTTTGAAATTCCCAATCCATGGAGTGGGGAGGCAGCATAGCAGGGGTCCTGCCCAGAAGGCCCCAGTAGTTCAACAGAGCAAGGGTGAGACTCCATATTCATAGAAGGAAGGAGCAATACTGGAGCAGCAACCACCTCCGGGGCTGTGGTACCTGAGAAAAGTACCTGCTGCCCTGGGAGCTTGACTGAAATAGAGGGGAGAAAGGGCACATGTTTAGAAGAGGAAGGATCAACAGCAGAAATGGTTACAGAGGGCAAGGAGGGCCGGGGAAGGGGCACTTCAATAGGGTAATCATTTCCTGGTTCCTCTGCCGTATTTTCAGTAGAGTCATCCCCTCCCAAATTATGTGAAGCCCAAGGACAATCCCTGAATGTGTGGGTGGTGTCTTCTCAAAGATTACAAATAACAGGAGTTTGGCAGGCAAATGCGACATGGCTGATCCCTCCACAAAGGGAACATTTAATTTTATCGCAGGCATTGCTCAGATGAGTATGAGCTCCACACTGGAAACATGAATGAGTCTGCCCAGCATAAAAGATAAAACCTCGGTCCCTCCCCAGGTAGAAGCAACTAGGTAGTTGCTGAATCACACCTCAAACCTGAGGCAATTTGACCCAAATCCTCCCCCCCCCAAGTCCAAATATCCTCAGAGTCAATAATAGAGTCTGGAAGACCTAAAACAGAACATTTAGCCCTTAACCAGAACAAAATATCCAATATTGCCACCCTTCATTCTTGAACAACACAGTCACTGTTCTGTAGGCATGCTTAGTGAGAGGAATAGCAGCAAAGACCTTCCAGTCAGGGTTGTTACGAACACCTTGGTAACATTCCCAGAAAAGCTCCAAACCTTCAGCAGTTTTAAAGCTGATATCAAAATCTGGATCACCTGAGGTGTGAATTAAAGCATAAATATCCTGATCAGAAAAACCCATGCTGTCCTTCAAAAGTGTATGGCCCACATATATTCTGTCAGGATGTAACTCTAAGCCTCCTTTATATTTTAGCCTTACTGCATTACGCCGTTTAGCAGGTTCAGGAGGAGCATGAAATAATCCAGCATATGTTCTGTGGGATGAGTTCCGATCACATTCAGGATCAGCTCCAGCAGTACTCACAGAAGGACGTTGGGGGGGCAGGATGTTCCAGGCCAGGCCCAGGAACATCAGGCGGTGGTTTCAGGGCAACAGGGTCTTCAGGGTCATGATGGTGCCCAGAAATACTGGGCAAAGGAGAGGTTTCCATAGGGTTTTGTTGCTGAGGAAAAAGAACCAGGGGGTCAGACAATTCGAAAGAAGAGGGAAGGTTCATAGGGTCAGCAAGAGCAGACCCCCATCGCTGAGGTGACATACAAGGCTTATTTGGCCCAGCTTTACATAGAAACATAGACTTTGATGGCAGATAAGGACCACTTGGCCCACCCAGTCTGCCCATTTCCCTTCCTATTGGATAAGCTGCAGATTCTAGCTAATCAACAGCCTGCTTCCTGCAACCCCCCACTACAATTGCCTCATGTCTGTCCCATGCATGTTTGAATTCCCCCACTGTTTTAGACCCAACAACCTCCCCAGGAAGGTGGTTCCATGCATCCACCACTCTCTTAGTGAAAAAAAGAAATTCTCACATTACCCCTGAGCCGTCCCCCCTCTATCTTTAAATTGTGCCCCCTTGTTCTTACACATCTCTTTTTCTGAAAGATGCTACCCTCCTGGACTTCGTTGATTCCCTTGAGGTACTTAAAAGTTTCTATCATGTCCTCCCTGTCCCTCCTTTCATCAATGGTATACATATTAAGCTCTCAGTCTCTCTTCATATGGTTTCTGATGCAGACCCTGCACTATTTTAATTGCCCTCCTCTGGACTGCTTCCATCCTGTCTATGTCCTTGCGTAGATGGGGTCTACAAGACTGCACACAGTGTTTCAGATGGGGTCTCGCCAACTGTCTGTACAGAGGGATAACCACTACCCTTTTTCTACTTGTGATGCCCCATCCTATGCATCCCAGTATCCCCCTGGCTCTCCTTACTGACTTCTCACATTGCTTACCCACCTTTAGATCATCTGATATAACTACCCCCAAGTCCCTTTCCATTATTGTTGTTGTTAGTACCTCCCTTGCTATTGTGTACTCTTCTCCAGGGTTTTTGTTTCCCAGGTGCATTACTTTGCACTTCTTTGCATTGAATCTAAGTTGCCATATGTCTGACCATTTCTCCAACCTTGCCAAGTCCCTTCTCATTCTTTTTACCTCCCCTTGTGTATCAGCTCTATTAAAGATCTTTGTGTCATCTGCAAAGAGGCATACATTTCCCTCCAGGCCCTCTGCAATGTCACCTATAAAGATGTTAAAGAGGACTGGACCCAGTACCGAGCCCTGAGGTACTCCACTAGTAACCCCTCTTTCTTCAGAATGTGTTCCATTCACTATTACCTTCTGTGTCCTGTTGTGCAGCCAGTTTGCTACCCAGGCTACCACCCTGGAACCCACTCCCAGGCTGGCTAACTTGATTATTAGCCTTTCATGTGGGACTGTGTCAGATGCCTTGCTAAAGTCTAGGTAGGCCACAGCCCCTCCCTGGTCTATTACTTTAGTCACCCAGTCAAAGAAATCAATTAGATTAATCTGATATGACCTTCCTGCTGTAAATCCATGCTGCTTTGGGTCCTGTGCCCTGCTAGCCTCTAGGTACTCAACAATTCTTTCTTTCAGAAGTGATTCCATCATTTTCCCTACCACTGAGGTCAAACTTACAGGTCTGTAGTTTCCTGCTTCTGCCTTGCTCCCACTTTTGTGAAGGGTAATCACATCTGTCCCCCTCCAGTCCTTAGGTACCACCCCATCCTCCCATGATTTGTTAAAAAGTGTGGTCAGTGGTGTCACTAAGTCCTCCCTTAGTTGTTTTAGGATTCTGAGATGAATCCCATCAGGCCCCATTGCTTTGTCCACCTTGAGTTTTAGGAGTTCTTCCAGTACTCTTTCTTCTGTGAATGGACTGGTGTTACCCCCCACCCCCACCCAGAGTGCTTCTATTGTCTGGTTTAGGTATCTCCTGCTCATCTTCTTTTGTGAATACTGAGCCAAAGTATTCATTCAGTATCTCTGCCTTTTCACTGTCTTCCTCTGCCCACCTCCCCTCTCCTTTATTAATCTTCACTATTCCTCCCTTAACCTTTCTATGCTCCCTAATGTACCTATAGAAGGTTTTATCCCCCTTCTTAACTGAGTTGGCTATTTTTTCCTCATTTTGGGCCTTTGCTATTCTGACTGCCTTCCCCACTTCTTTCTGCTTTAATTGATACAGTTCCCTGTCGTGTTCCTTCTGTGATTCCTTATAATTTTTGAATGCAGCCTTTTTCTGCTTAACCTTCCCTGCCACCTCTTTTGAGAACCATAGTGGTTTTTCACTCCACTTTGTTTTCTTTATTTGTTTCACACAAAGGCTTGTTGCCTGTATGATAGCAGTTTTGATTTTTCTTCATTGTTCTTCCACCCCTCCTTTTTGGCCATTTGCTAGTGCATTCCTCAGGTATTCACCCATTTTGCCAAAGTCAGCCCTTCTAAAGTCCAGTATCCTTGTTTTTGTATGGCTTGTCTCTATGGTTGTGCTTATTGTGAAGCACACTGTGCAGTGGTCACTTGTTCCCAGATGTCTACTGACTTCTAAATTTGTGATCCTCTCTCCATTTGAGAGTATCAGGTCTAGTATTGCTCCCTCCCGAGTGGGTTCCAGCACTAGCTGTCTAAGGCCTGCCCCCTGCAGGGCATCGAGAATGACCCTGCTCTTGGATGTGGCTGCAGTACATGTCATCCAGTTAACATCTAGCATATTCAGGTCCCACATCAACAGTATCTCCCCCTTTTCAGCCATTTTGAGAATGTCCTCCATCATTTTCTCGTCCATTTCCTCCCCTTGAGATGGGGGTCTGCATACAACCCTTGTGTGAATTGTGATGCCATTCCATGTCTCCAAGGTGGCCCAGAGTGCCTCTTGTCCTCCCCCTTTACTTTTTAGTTCTGTTGCTTTGATCCCTTCCCTTACACATAGAGCTACTTCACCTCCTCTTTTACCCTCCCTGTCCCTTCTGTAGACTGTGTACCCCAGTATGTTGACATCCCAGTCATGGTTCTCCGTGTACCATGTTTCTGTGACTGCCACAATATCCAATTTTTCATCATCCATCAGGGCTACTAGCTCAGGAAGCTTGTTTCCCAGACTACATGCATTGGTATTCATTGCCCTCCATTTAATGTTGGCTTTATCCTTTTATCCCTCATCCCTGCTCTTATTGCCCTTGCCTATTTTTCCATTTACCCCTGTCCTGCCCTCTGTTGAGCACTGTACCTTGGTGTTTACCTTACTACCTGCCATGTTTTGTGGGGGGAGGCTTGAAATTTCCTGCCTCTTATCAGCACCTCCCCCCTTTAACCCACCCAGCGGCCTTCAAGGCATCAGCAACAGTATGCCCCATAACCAACAAATTGTTATCAAAGTTAGAACTTTCCCCAGACAATTCAGTACTGTGAGACACCGCAGTGAGTAATGTGGTGCCAATCACAGAATCTGACAGCTCATGAGGAGCAACTGTTCTAGAAGCAATGTCCACCCTCAAACCCTCTCCAGCCCGTAAATGTGGAATTAAGGCAGTGTCAGAAGAAACAGAAATCTTACTGGCAGGTTCCCGCGGCATGATATACAGGAACAATTCGTGTCCATGGAGGTCTGTAACTCACTGTGCACCAGGTCTGGAGTTGCAGCAGACCCAGCACCAAACTCCATCGTGCATACTCCAGGTGAACTGACAGCTGTTGTAGAAAGTGGAGCTCCAGTAAGTAATGCTCCCATCTCGAGACAGAGGGATTGGCTGTGACGCTCGCAGGTCTCTTCTGCAACAAGAAGGGCTGACAAATACTCGCAATGGGACTGAAACAAATGACAGCTTGGGAAGTCCATCTGCAGCAGTGGGTCTGTGGAAAAAATACGAGCCTCTGAGGAAGCCACATAAGCAGGAGATGTAAACAAATGATCCTCAGCAGGAGCAAGAACAGTAACAGTATCCAGACTAGGCAGTTCAGATGCAGGCAACTTAGGAGCAGTATCCATATCTGTCTTCTCAGAGATGGAAAAAGCCTCACACACAGGAGGAACTGAGGAGGAGGCCAACTCCTCAGGTCCAAGGACCATCTCACCTCCACCAGGATCAATGGGAGCCGCCATCTTGGTCCCACAGGAAAATGGGTCCCCCCTGCTCACAGTAAGCAGAGAAGGGGAATTTCCCCGGTGTCCTGGCCAGATTTCTCTCATTCACTAAAAATACCACCAACAGCTTAATCTGGTTCAAGGTCAGTTGGCATTTATCTGTATCCCCCTCCCCCGGGTCGTGCCTGAAAATAGGCAGGATTTGTCTAGTGCACTTACCTGGTCAATAAAAACTAAATAAAATAAATAAATAAATAAATAAAATAAATGTTACCATTCTGCCTGAGCTATTAAGTGTATATGCTTACATAAGGTCAGCTTAATATAATGATGTATGTTTTTTAAATCGTATTCTGTGCACAGCTACCTGTACATAGGAATACACACCCTTGAAAAGCAACATGTCTCTTTTCCCCCTACACTGACATATTTGGCTTGTTCATGACAGGCAGACATAAAACATGGTAAAATAGCACTGTGGTGATAAAAGGGACATAGCATCTATCTTCTCTACACTCAATACAACCACTATAAGAAGCACATTAAATTCAAGCTTAGATAAATGTATAAGAGTGTCCTTAATACTAGAAAGAAACTTACAATCTTAGATGTGTTGCTTTTCCACAAGACAAAGTTCCAGAAATGTCAAATATGAAATTGTGCTTCACATGTCAGTGATGCTACCCTGTTTGAAAATAGATGCATATACATGTTTATCAGTGGAAATTATATCACTACTCATGCTGTGAAACACTTGGTATTGTCCCCCTGAAACTGGTCTAGTTCTCTTTTGAAAGCACGAGCAAGGTTAGTTGGATGCAGGGGCAATCCTGGGGGTCTTTAATCTTCCAAGCATGGATTAGCATCTTAAGCGGTCTAATGGCAGTGCTGAGATCACATGTCTGACCCCTTTTACATATTACATCCTCCGGCAGCATATGTAACAGGTAACTAAGACTAAAGACACCCTTGACCTTATTTTCAGAAGGAGGGCTTGGGTCACCTACAATGTGAACATCTAGGAACCAATGGGATTCAGTGTCCATAACTAGGTAAACCACTCCCTGGTGACAGGAAAAGCTAGCCAGCTTACAGAAATTGGACTTCAGAAAGGTGGACTTTACCTGGATGAAAGTATCTGATGTCCAAGGTTCTAGAGCAGCTGTACGAGACTAGCAATGTAGAGCATGTGTGGAGCTCATTATTGAAGGTGCTTAATGTAGCCATAGAGGCCTGTATCCATATAAACAACACAAGAAAAGGGCCAAAAAGGGGCCCTGGCTCAAAGGTGACTCCTCCTTAACAAAACAAATCTACTGTATGACTGCTGGAAAGAGACAGATTGCAACCTGGCCAGAGTGGAGCACAGAGCAACACTGAAGGACTACATGACTAGAATTAAGAAAGCAAAAAATAGTTCGGAAGCCATGATAGTGGTAGGAGCCATGGACAACACCAAAACAATGGTATAGTACCTAACTGGAAGAAGGCAGATGAAGGAAGGAATTAGAATTCTTAAAATAGTGGAACACGAAGAAGAATCCTAAGAAAGAGCCAAAGCTAAAATCTGAAATGGTGAATGAATACTTCACTTCATTGTTCAAATAGGGAATAAGGGTGCTGATTAGGAGGACCCATGGTTTCTGAAGCAGCCATGATTTAACCTGAAGACAAACGTTCTGCTTCGTAGTTGACTATGTGCTGAAAATCAAATCAGGTATATCCCGATGGGTGGAGGATCACAGTGGAGCTAAAAGGACAGCGTGTGGTTAAAAGGATGGTGTCATGAGAAGGAGTATCATTTTGTGGGAGACTGTATAGGTTTCTAGAACAGGAGACTTTTCAAGGATGACGGCCTTCACCTGACAAGAGAGGGGACCCATGTAAGTGTGCAGAAGTTAGACATCTACATAGGTAGGCATTTAAACTAGAGGGGAACATTTAAACGAGGGGGAGAGTCTGAGGCTCAGGGAACCACAGAGGACAGACAGCAAAAAGGGGAACCTAGCTAGGACTCCTTAGGAAATGAGGGTCAGGAGCAGTGAGGCTGGAAGCAGCAAAACAGTGGTCTGAAATAGATTAGAAAAATGTACCAAAGGGGAGAGGCTCAAAAAGTCAGCAGGAGTCAGGGACACAAGAATGTTAAAGAGAGATGTGGGTAGTAGAGAAGCAGAGGAGCTGCCATGATGAGTCAGTGGAAGGTTTCAAGCTGGAAGGCAGACTGCCTAAATGCCAGGAGCCTACGAAGAAAATTAGTGAAGTCTAGGCAGTGTTGGCAGATGCAGGCTTAGACCTCATGGCCATTACATAAACATGGGCCCCAGGGAATAATGATTGGGACCTGGCATCGCGAGGGTATACCATGTTTTGCAGCTATGGGCAAAGAGGAAAGGAGGTGGGGTAACCCTCTATCTCAAGAAATGGATAGAGGCTGTAGAGGCCTGGTCCATCAGGAGAGTGGATGGGGAGACAGAATCGCTGAAGGTGCAGCTCAGACAACACTGGGAAACAAGTTGTGCATGGTGGTGGTTTACAGATCACCAGAAAAGAAAGCAAGGGTGGCAGTGAGCTAGGTGTAGAAATTGAAAGGGGTCCTCAAAGGAGAAGGTGGTGGTTATGGTGAATCTCTATCTACCATACATAGATTGGGATATTCCAACAGCTAGGAGCACTAGAAGTCAGAGCCTACTAGATAACTTGCAAAAATGCCTGCTGGTACAGCTGGTCAGGGAATCCAGAAGGCAGGCTGCCATTCTCAATGTTGTGTTCACCAATTCAGAAATGGTAGGCATAATGAGGGTTGGGCAATCACTGGGGTCCAGGGACAATAATAACATGGTTTGAATTAACTCTGGCTAAAAGTACTGTATACCCTTGTAAATGTCTATGGTTCTGGATTTCAGACTAGCAGATTTTGACTAGCTGAGGGAATCAGTCAATTGAAAGCGTGTTGGCATGAACAACATCGGGGTGGAAGTTAGGTGGGGAGATATTAAAGAGGCCATTCTCAAAGCAACTAAATTATGATGTTTAAGAATAGTTACCAATGTTAACACATGCAAGAGATTAATTTGGGGTGACAGTGGAGAACATCAGACCACTGCTGCTTACACAAGAAAATGCATAAGCCAAACAGATGATGTGCATGAGACATCAGCTCCTGAATCAAACGCAGCTCTAGTTCTCACAATTGCATTCAGTAGCACTCATATTCTTAGAGTTGGGGGGGGGTCTTAGTCCTCCAAACCCCCCTTTCCTGTGTGTGTTAGCATTCTTTCTGTTAGGTTTGATGGGGAAAAAAAATATACTATATATATGTGTATATATATATATATATATAAAACCCTGCACAAAGCAGTACAAGTAGCCCCCCGATTAAAGAATGCCGTTACATAAACAACTGATTTAAAATTGTTCCAGTTTAAGTAAGTCTATCAGTGTGGGGGGTATGGGGGAGAAGCCCCCAATTACAGCACAGCCAAATGACAGATTTGTTCTTCCTTTTCCTCTCTACTTTCCTACTACTATCATTGCCATGCCATCCACATTCTCGGACGCTAGCTCTAAGTACACTCTTACGCTACTATAGTACGCAACTGCATTACAGGATTCATATTCTCAAAAAAAATATACATATGGTGGTCTGATGTTCTCCACTATTGCCCCAATCTGGTTCTGCAAGAAGGTGAGGCAGGTAGTGCTGCCCACAAAGGGCCTTCATTAGCTACAAGGAGAAAAAGGAGGCTTAGTGATGGGTGAAGTACCAGTTAAAGATGAAGGAGTCAAGAATGTGATAAAGAATAGATACAGAACTGCATTAGTGCAGAGAGTGCCAAGGGAGGAGAAAAAACAATTATTCAAGTATATCAAGGAAAAAGGTAGCTGAAGGGGGAATCAAAAGACTGGCTGGAAATGGTAATAGAGGGTAATATAGAATTATAAAGAGAAGACAGCCATCCTAAATGACTACTTCTACTCAGTATTTAGAGTACAGGACAGTAGGTCTGTGCTGTAAAGTGGCATAAAGGCAGTTACAAAGGGATCCCAGAAATGGGGCAGGTAGAAATAATATTAGAGTGCATGAAAAGGGCTTGCAGCCCTGAAAGTTAAGGCGGTGGGGTCAAATGGTATGTACATGAGGGTGCTTAACTAATGCCATCAGAACTGGCTGTACCCCTGGCACAGTTATTCATTTGCTCACTGCTGTCAAGGGGTGGTCAAGAGAGACTGGAAGATAGTGAGTGTGGTTCCTTTCCATAATGGAGGTGTTAGGGATGAACTAGGAAACTACAGACCCATCAGTCTTACCTCCATTCTGGGGAAACTGATGGAGACACTAGGCAAGAGGACCTGGTGGCCTACTTGGAAAGCAATGGACTCCAGAATCGGAAACAGGAAAAGTCTGTGGCAAAGAGGTCTTGTCAGACCACCCTGATAATATTCTTTGCTGGGGTTACAAAGGCAGTTTAAAAGGGACAAAAAGCAGATTTACTAAGCTTTTATATCAGCAAGGCATGTGATTTGGTGCCACACAGAAGGCTGCTGTAGAAGTTAGAGGACCTGGGAGCAATGAAGGACATATTTACATGGATGGGAAGTGGCAACGGGAAGGCAGCAGAGGATGGTGGTTAACAGGGTCAATTCAGGGGTGAGGGAGGTCAGAGATCAGTGCCACAGGGGTCAGTCCTTTCAATATGTTCATATTTAACATTAAGAAAGGAATACAGGGTAAAATGTGTTTCTTCCAAGATGACATTAAGCTCTATGGCACAGTAGACAGTGAGGAGGGGTTGAGGAACTTGCAGAGAGACATGCAAATGTTAGACAGATGGTCCACATTATGACAGTTGAAATGCAATGCCAAAAAGTAAAAGGCACTGCATCTAGGGAATAAGAATCCCAGCACAGAATACCGGACATGATGGGTTAGACTGGTCACTACCTTAGAGGAAAGGGACATGGGAGTCATCATAAAGGACCCCCTAAAACAACCTAGCCAATGCAACAAGTCTAACAGCAAGGCAACCAAAATATTGTAGAACATTGCCAGGGGTTTTAATAGCAGTAGGAAAGAGGTAATACGGTATTACTTCTCCATTGATTACTGATGAGACCCCATTTGGAAGACTGTGCCCACAATGCTCTATGAAGACTCCATCTGGCATACTGAGTCCAGTTCTGGAGTCCCCATCTGAGAAAAGGCAGGAGAGATAGGTTAGAGATGGTGCAGCATAGTATAACCTAAATTACTGAGGGCCAATAGGGAAGATCCCATGAGGATCTGCTTAGATCATTAAATATGTGCTTACTGGAGGCCAGAAGGGAAAGGAGAGACATGATAGAGACCTTCCTGATAGGAATAAACAGCACACTCTGAATAACTACTGTATTCAACAGGAATAGCAGGTCAGTAACAAGGGGACATGAGTGGAAGCTGGCAGGGGGAAACTGAGGAGGGGTGTAAGAAAATCTCACTTCATAAAGAGAGTGGTTGAGCCATAGAACAGACTACCAGCTGAGGTTGTGTGAGCAAATACAATAAATAGGTTCAAGTATGGCTGGGACAGAGTAAGAGGTTTAATAATTATTTAGGGGGATACCAGTAAGTCTTGCAGCAAGGGCAGATGAAGACCAAAACCTTGTCTAAGCAATAAATTATGCAGTAGGGTAAGGTAAAACAAGACAGAGTGAATGGAGCAAAGGTCTTTTTTCTGCCACCAATGTCTATGCAGCTGTGGTTCTAGAAACTGTTTTTGTCACATACATTAATCATTATTAGTCTGGCTGGATACATGTGGAGCTGAAGGACTGGAATGTGACCACTGTGGTTCCATTTTTAAGAAGGGGACAGCATTAGACCTTGCCAATTGCAGGTCAGTCAACATGACATTAGTGCTGAGCAATGTCCTAGAAGCCATTGTTGGGCCAAAATAATGGTTCACTTGTTTGCAGTCAAAGTTCTTCTCCACTCATAGCATGCTTTGCAAAGGGCAGTCTGCGCAAAACAAGATGATCACTGCCTTCAAATAGGTGACTGGAGTGATAGAGAAGAGCAAGGCCACAGATGAAATCTGTCTAGACTGTAGCAAGGCCTTTGATACTGTGACACATGACAAGCTTCTGTGCAAAGTGCACCTGTGTTGTATGCATGAGGCATACACAAAGTGGATTGCAACCTGACTCTGTGCAGGAAGCAGATAGCTGTGGTGCTCATGTACTACACTTGCACTACACTAAATGGAGAGGGGTAATCTGCAGTACTGAAGCAACTGTTGTTCAACATTTTCATCAATATCTGGGAGCTGGGGTCTCAAGCTGTCTGCTTAAGTTCATTGATGACACTAAATTGGCCAGGACTGCGGACTCCCTTGAGTACAAACATCAGGAATACCTGAAAATCTGATGATTGATTGGGCTCCTGACATCTCAGATTTAACACAACTAAATGCAAGGCACTATACTGAACAGAAAAACATTGATTCAGACTTACACACTGTGTGGGACTCCTTTTGTTGCAGTGGGGGAGAGAAAAGGACCTAAGCGTGACAGGGTCATTACAGACAAGGGGTTAATGCATGGCAAGTGGTATGTAGATACTATTTGATTGCAAGTAGAATGCTGGGGTGCATCAATAAGGTGGTGTCCAGCAGGTCCTGGGAAGTAATCTTGCCTCTTTTCAATGTGCTGGTCAGCCCCTATCTGGAGCACTGTCTGTAGTTCTGAACTACTGAATACAAAATAACGTTAAGGAAGTTGAGATGGAGCAGCACAATGCCACCAACATGATCAGCTGTATGGGAAAGAAAAGCTATGAGAAGTGACTGGTCATCAATAACATGTTCATCTTGGAGAAAAGTAGGCTTAAAGGGGACATGAGCTCAGTCTTCTGCATACTAAAGTGTATTGACAAGACTGAACAGACAGATGTTTGATCTTGTGTGCTTCAGAATGATATAGCGGCACACCAAGAATCTCAGAGGTGGTAAATTCAGTGATAGTATTAAAAAACTAATTTCTTGTGCTAGCTCTGAAATAACCACCTCTGAGTTTCAGGGTACTCAGGTGAAATGACGTTCATCAACTCATGAACTTTGCTGAATGTTCATGAATGGTTCATGAACAACCAGCAAATTTCACCAACTGTTGTTGAACTTAGTTTATGAACAAAGTTCATGAACTGTTCATTAATATAAAGTTCATGAAATTGCTGAAACCTTTAAATGGCCATGATGAGCCACAACAGAAACCAATGTGTATAACTAATTTACATATCAAAATGCACTGTTTCCCCACTGTAAGAGTTATGAAGCCTCACAAAATCAGAACTTGTTCTGTTTAGGAGTGGAAAATATATGTTCCTCAAGGCAATTAACTAACTGAACACCCCAAAGGATTAACATATAAATTCACCAAATTTTAAAAGTGGAAGAGATTCTGCTGATATAAATAGCAATCAGGCCTTTCTATTTATAAAAGAGAGGTTATCAGTGATTCTATTGGGGAAAAACCACAACAGGGAAAAATGTAAGCCTAATGTAAGTTATTAATTATGAAACGTATGGTAAGAAAACTCTTTCTTTGGAATACATTGAGCTTGTTTAAAGAATTCTATTGTCATAAATAATTGCTTGATAAAGCAACAAAAGTGGTGAACAAGTCTGCTTCTGGTTCGCACATGGGCAGAAATCTTTTGAGATTATAGGGCAAAACCAGGGTTGCCTGATGAATTAAACAACATTGTAAAAGCAGGGTATTTCTGGTTACCAAAAATATTGATGGACTTTTCCCATAAAACTTTAGTGGAAGCATTTCATGAAATTCAGTGGATCTTTATGAACCTTTATGTTCATGGACATTTGTGAACATAGGAGTATCATTTAATATCCATGCACAATTCATGCACATTCATGAGGAATTTGATGCACACATGGTAAACATTCATGTATTGAATTTATGAACTGCTCATAAACAATTCATGAACAGTTCATAATCATTTCAAATGGGTGTGTCAGAAGAGTTAAATTCAGGGGTAGCAGTAGAAAGCACATTTCTAGAATAATCCCTGGGAGGGGGTTGCATAGGGATTAAAGTACAGACAATACATTCAAGTAATAACAACAATACTGTACTGAATACTGACTATGCTGTACAGTACCGTGAATAAGGTGCTTATAAATGTGTAGTAAATACTTGGTGGAGAGAATATATAAGGGGTACAGGTGACACTTGACATGATGTGTGGTTGTAAGAGAATAATGCACACCTCAGGTGGTTGTTAGACACTTGGTATAGTACAGCAGACTGCCACAATCACCTGAAAAGTGCATTATTCCATTATTACTGCACACCGTGGTGTATGCCATCCCAGTTATAAAATGAGCTTTTATGGGGTGGTGTGAGGTTATCAGAAAAAAACTCAATGGTCATGTACAGTGTTTGACCAACAACATTACAAGATTTTCATGGTCCATTTTATAATGCAAATTAAAACAAGATGCAAAGTTGTATCTGAATGACAATGCAAAATAATTATGTAAGCAGAAAGGTGAAACAATTAAATATATCAAGCTGTCAGTTAGATGTCTCAGATAACAAGTTGATGCTTACATACAGTATTAATCTTGGGCAGGAACAGGAAGGGGCAAAAGGGGGATCTGAGAAGAGGTTTGAAGGAAAACATAAATATAATACAAGCCTTCATGGCAAGCCTGGATACATTCTTGCTTATCAAGGAAATTACAATTTTTCCAAAAATGTATTCATTTTCTTCTTGATATTTTACATTCCATATTTAGTTAGTGGGATTTCTGGGCAACAAAGTTTAATGCATACATAACTAGGCATGAATTTACATTGGGTTTCATTGAGAATTTGAATAAATTAATAGGTATTAGATAATACTAAATAAATTAGTTATAGTAATATATGTTTAATTCACATAGATTAAACGTTTTCATTTCTATGATACTATTGGGAAACATTATTCTTGTTATTATAGATCCCTCATTATGACTACGATTCCACTGAATAAGTCTGTATTTCATTTTTACCTACTCATTCCTCTATTACATTCACCATGATATGATAGTTAATATTTGTCTAATTAAACATACATTACTGTACAATATAAAAAACAGTGTAGAATATCAAACTGGATATCAAGGCTTAATTTGCAAAAGTCTTGATGTGGGTGCAGTCCCTCATTTTCAGATGTGCCTGTATCAAAATGCTGCAAAATGTTACACTGCTATTTTCAAGCAACTTACACATTTATATCAGTTTACCTGCTTTACAGTAAAATAATGATGCATGTACCATTCTTTTATTTTGACCCATGTCATTTTCTGAGCAATTCTCATTATACTTGCAGGAAGATAGTCTGTGTTTTATGAAAGTCTAACTTTTTAACACAAGTAGCAAAGTTGGCAGCATGGCCTAAAGCTCCAGCCTCCTCAGTACAGAATCCATTGTAATCTACCAGTTAAGTATGTTAAAAATCAAGAAGTCAATGAAACTGGTGGCAGAGTGAGTTTTTTTGTGCAAACTAGGTAGATTGGTGGCAGGGAAAACAAAGCTGCAGACGGGATCCACACATAGATGAAGTAGCAGCAGCTTTCCCTCCAGGGCCTCAGACTGCATGATAGACTTTGGAGGAGAGGAGGACAAAAGACCATCCCACGGCTGCTCATTCAGCAACAGGGCAGCCACTTCGAGCATCAGGAAAATGTTCCACAGTATTGATGCAAATGTCACTGATATTAAGCAAGACTTTAAGAAGCACAAATGGAGAATGGATGAAGTTGAGGAGGATTTGAACAAGCTCCATGAGTTAACCTGCAGTTTAGGCCACACTATACTGTTGCTGTACCAGCATGAAAGAGAGCTACACTAACAAGGTGAGCAGAAGATTCTGAAGCAAGGACATAGCAGAAACATGTGCACATTTTTGTTTTCCATGAGGGAGCCTAATTAGGGGATATTGATTGCTGTTTTATTACATGGCTAAGGCAAGACCTTTCTATACCTGAAGAGGAGCTATTAAACATTAAAAGGGTACACAGAGCCCTAGGCTCAAAGCTAAATGAGAGTGGCCCTCCCTGGTCCATAACTGAGAAATTCTCATGATACTTGGTGTTTAGATGATCTTTTAAAAAAGTATGGGACAAGCAGGCTCTAAACCTGGATGGAAAACACATTAATGTAGATCAGGATTGTCTGACCGCAACTATGCAGAAAAGGAAACAGGTCACTTTTGTCATTAGGTACAGTAACTGGATGACAAGGGGGTAAAAGCTCAGCTAAAATACCCAACAAGGCTTACAGTTCACTGGGAGTTGGGAACAAACATGTGAGTCCTTTCTGTAAGCCCCAAAACCACATCAAATGTTTGGTGTTATCCTTCCTGACTTAAAAAAAAACTGAAACCTATAAGAAAAGATTCAAGGAAATGGTATATAATTTGGTGACAAAAGAGGGAAGTAAGCAGCAGGGACCCAACAATGAGCTCACAGACCTGCTTTCCAAAGACCTGCAGAGTGTTCCAGAGGTCCAAGCAAGTCTGTACAACATGAGCAGCAGCAAGTATTATACTCTTTTCTACTGTTCTCTATTTTCTACTATAATTAAAAACAGTTCAATGTGCTTATGCAACTGAATAAGATATGTGATAATGCTTGAGTAACTTGATTACATTTGTGGCTTTCTGCCTCTCTATCCATAGGATATACCACCCTCTAGGGGTCCCCCCCAACAGGTACTGGAAATGAATGCATCAGCTAAAGGCATGTTAGGAAGAAGCCCAAAAATAATGCCCAAAAATTTTGAATATTGAAGAGGTGAGATAATAGATGAATTTTATGGAGAGAAGTGCTAACTTCCTAAGGAGAGAGGGGAAAGCTGAGCCACCATCCACCTCCATTCAACAGCAGAACCTAACTAACTAAAGAGAAGAGAATCACTAACTCTAACTAATATTATGACCATTAGCAAGAAGGAGAGGAAAAACACCCTTTGAGGAGGAAACATATGGGGATCCAAGTCCTAGGTCGCCTTCCCTCCAGGCTGATGATGTTTGAATTGAGGATGTATATTTTTAAAAGAATGGGTTCAGTAACTAGAGGGATATGAGTAGTGAGAATGATGATGGAATACGGAAGATCCCTAAAAGAAAGCACAGATTAAAGATAGAACATGAGGCTGTGCACAGATTGAATGAGAACATGAGGCAAAATGAATACTGATAGTGATGATCACTGCATTAGGTCTGCAGTCGATGAAGTAGCATAAGATCGATAATAGATATGATTGAGTGAGGCGAGGAAGTAGAAATTGAGGTTCATAAGGCATGATTATGCGATGTGAATAATTAGATCCTGTTGTTGTGGTAAATGAGTAGCATCAGAGTCAATGGTGGAATGCTCGAGGGAATGATGAAACTAGATAAACCTTGTTGGAACTAAGGAGGGTATGCTTCAGTAGTTAATGTGAGATAGTAGATCTAGAAGTAAGGATAGGAGGGAGTAAATCCATTTATGAGTCGGAGCGGCAAGGGGCATCTACATGTGCTCATGAGGATATTCCAGATGAGTCAATGAGGAGACCAATAATATTGTAGACTGGCTTGATGGAGCGATGCTTTTTATAGATCGATGCAAGTGAGCAGACACTGAGGTTGAAGAGGCTTTCTTGATTGTGCAAAGTAAACAATTAGACCCTGAATGATTAGACCCATAGGATGTAGTCAATGACGTAGAATGGTATTGACTGATAGGAGTGTTAGAGTAAGTGATATAAATAAATGAGATTTGAAGTAATGCTGAGTGAAAGATGACTGGAGTCATGAACTCAATATAACAGCAGTTATGAACTCGATGCATTCAGCAGGATAGCCGCAGCTGATAGGTGGCATATGAATTATGATAGGTATGCCCAAAAAGAATGTCGAGAGGAGGCCAAGAGTGGAAGGAAGCTCGGATAGCCGGAAGTGATCTGGAAGAGGAGGAGATGGGAAAGAACTGAAAATGAACTGGCGAGAAGGAAGTACACCAACGATGCACCCTGAAAGGAGGCAGAGTCCAAGGCCAATAAGGGAGATCTGGGACCAGAGGCAACTCAGGTGAAGTGATAGAGGATCAAAACTGGATGGGGTACAATGAGGAGTGATCAAAATTGGATGAAGAATGATGATGAGTGAATCGAAGAGCAGAGGGAAGCCATGATGGCTGAATCCTGAAGAACTGGTACAGAACTGGAAGAAGAGGAGACAGGAATGAAAAAGGAAAGAACATGAATGAAGGTATCAGGCTCTGTGAAGGAATAAGAACAATGATGTTCCCCGAAAGGAGACAGACACCAAGGCCATGAAGGTGTGTCAGGAACCAGAGGGTCAGCCATCGAGACAGCAAGCGCAGGACTGTGATCGGAGGGAGTGAAATCAGATGAAATATGAGGAGGAGGAGGAGAGCCAAGAGCGGAATAAATCCACGATTGTCAAGACAAGAATAAGCGCTAGGCTGAGGAAGGGAACAGGAACGGAGGAGTTAGGAAGCGTGATGGACACCAGGAAGGCAGGTACTGGAGAGGAGGTATGAAAGGATGAAGGACGATACGGTGGGCAACAGGGTAGCATAGGACCTAGCCAGTACGGGAAGAAAACTGCAGGGGGGGTGAGTCAGATTAGGTAGTACACGAGTCAGGAGAGGCAAGACCAAATGGAGCAAGGGAACAGCATAGACTGGGCAGCAAACCAGGCAAAGGCATGCCTAGAGGGATTGAATGAGATGAACTGGTTAAGGCCAAGCATCACGGAGTCGAAGGGCTAAGGAAAGGAAGGATCGTTGATGGAGGACGATGTGGAGCGAGTGGATCCTGTGAAGGAAAAAAGGCTCATCAAGAGGGCAGGAAGGTGAACTAGATGAGGTGGCATGGAGGTTCAGGTAGATGGAAGGTCAGATGGAGTCAGGCATGGAAGGCCAGAGGATAGGAATGGCAAAGCAAAAGAATGGAGAAATTGTGGCATGAAGAGATAGAAGCCATGACCGTATTGAAACCAGGATGGCTGAGTTTGCTGAAAGAGCCGAGGACAGGGAGCAGAACAAGGGCACCAAAGCAGGAGTAGTAGATGGGGGAAAGAGAGGCAGGAAAAAATGAAGCTGAGAGTCGATGGAAGTAGATGAGCACTAGATGACCAAAGTGAGTGGCCGCAGAGGGAGCAAGAGCCATGCAAAACACTGGAGATGTATGAAGTATATCCGGGAGTAGGCGTGGTGGTGTGCTGGGAGTTTGCAGAGCCATGCAGGGGTCAGAGGAGCTGGGACTGCATCCAGCGCCAGTCAGAGCAGCCTGAAACCTGAAGCAGTGAGCATAAAATCAATTGATAGGTACACCCATTAGAGCACAGTGAGAAAGTAAACACTGAGGCCGAAAGGGCATGAACATGCGACATGAGCAAGTAGATCCGGATGTGTGGGTGATAAGAGATCAGAGGATTCAATAGAGTAATGCAAGGAATGAGGCGCCTCAAAAGGAGACATACTCCGAGGCCAAGAAGGCATATCTGGGACCTGAGGGTATGTGGACCAGAGGGGTGAGATGCTTGATAGAGCAATGTGACCAAGTAGACTCCTTGAAAGGAGGTAGATGCAGAAAGGAATAAGGCGATGTGAAGAAGTAGGCTGTACGAAATGAGGTAACTTCGGAAAAGAATGGGAAAGAAACTTGAATGATAGTGGATAGCCTCCAGCCAGCCTGGAGTAAGGGGCAATGGACAGGAATGCATGGCCAGGAATGGGGACAGAGGTGAATCAAGGTGACCGACACTGCAGGCCAGAGGGAGGCAGTCAAGGCATAACGATTGAGTGACTGAAAGAGATGAGGAGGTTGAGGTGAGATATGGAGGAATGCGAGCAAATCGGATGAGAAGGAGTGAAACCATGACAGGAGTAAATCTGTAATGGCTGATGATGGAATGTATCCAGGAAGGGAGGCTCAATCAGATAAGAAATGGGTAATGAGGACCGGAGTTAGGAACCGGATACATGGGCAGGAGGGCCTTGGATCAATGAGGTGGTGCATGAGGAATGCCCAAAGGAATATCAGATGTAGGTTAGACAGGGATGGTGGGGATGAGAAAAGGCACCAGGACGAGAAAGGTAAAATAGGGAAGCAAATGAGGTACAGAGATGGAATGAAGCCATGGAGGCTGGTATAGGAAAGTGAGGTACAGAAGTATAATGTTGAGCATCGAAGAGGCAAGGAGCTATGAGTGGAGACAGAGATAGCAGAGGTAATGGACGTTGCAGGTCGGAGGGAGGCGGCCGAGGCATATGGATGGAGTGATCGAATTAGACGAGGGAATGGTGACTGAGGTCAGAAACTGAATACAGGAAAGAAATAACAAATGCAGGTCAGGAGAGGAGGAAATCCTCAACTGCCATCATGAGAGAAGAACCAAGAACAGATCAAAGAAGGAACATGAGGCAATGATGAAGACTGATGATGACGATCACTGCAGGAGGGCGGCAGGTCAATGAGGCAGCATGAGACCCAAGGAGAGGCATGCTTGATTGAGCGATGTGAGTAAGTAGACACCGAGGCTGATGAGGTATGCATAAGAATAAGCCATGGAGGCTGGTAGGCAGGATGGGGATAAACCACAAAGAAATGCATAGGCGTAGCAAGGAGGTGAAGAGAAGGACACCAAATAAACAATGGAAATGAGAGAACTGGGTGGCCAGCTGTGAAGACAGAAAAGGAATGACAAATGATGATGGACAAAGTCTGGCCCCCCAACAAGGGGTAAGAGGCTAGCCGGGGCTGCAGCAAACCAGGAGGAAGGGCTGGAGAACAGAGCAGGAAAACAAGAGCCAACTGAGAGAAGGGGCAGACGCAGGCCACCGGACTGAGGAATGGCAACACAGACTACAAACACACCATAGGTGGAACTAGGAAGGCCGTCAAAGAATGGGGACTCAACCGAGGTAGCACCACTGGAATAACTGAACAACCCTAGGAATGTGAATGGTCAGACAGGAACGTGAAAGGGCAGAGAAATGGGAGAGAGCATGATACAGAGAAAACAGCAGGGTAAAGACAGTCTGAAATGTACCCATCCAGAGGAAACCCAAACAGAAAAGCAGTCCAATCATAGCAGCGAGAGGCTAATAACATGATGAAAAACCAGAAACGTAGAGCATAGAAAACAAAATCAACCCCCCACCGAACAGACTGCCTTACATGAATTGCTAAATGCGACAGATCTTGTACAGAATACTGCTGAGAATGAACGTAATGTAGACATAATGGGGGAAGATGAGGGTGATGAATTACCTGAGCAAAGAGAACAAGTGCAAAAAATAACAGGAATGGATGAAAAACATAACGCTAGCTAGCAATGCCACATAAAACAATAGCCACTTGCAGGAATATGGCCCAAGTCAACAACAGCAGAGTGGAGAACTGCTACGCAGGGAGCCCAGTGAGCCGAATGAATCAGAACTCTGACAGGAGATGGGATGGGTCAGAAGGAGAGGATGAATATCTGGCCAACCTGAGTCAGGAACAGCAGGTCCAAGATAGTGGCCAGGCAGACGAATGGCATATGGCAGAAATCTGAAACCAAAATGAGTGGAGGAGATGCAGAACAGGTAAGCGCTGGACTACCCCAAACAACACAGCAGGAAGCGCAAAAGTGCTAGAAGGGGAGGGAGACCAGGAAGCCCAGATGAATCCGAAAGATGAGGTCACCAGCATGGACCACCAAGAAGGCAGGCGATAGCTGTAGCTAGGCAGGGGACGGCAGCCAGGCAGAGGGAGAGAGGTTATGCGAGTAAAAGGATAGGAGCAGACATACAATGGCAGCCTAGGAGCGAGCGGCTGGGGGTACAAACAAGTATATGATGGCAACTGCAGAGCGAGGAGCAGGGAGAAACAACACAGTGGGAGGGAAGGGTGATGGAGAGGAAGAGACGGCAGGTGGGCAGGTAGACAGGGCAGAAGAAATCAACTGAGCAGCGAGAAAGAAGGAAAGAGGAATGAGTAGCACAGAGCCATCGGCCTGCAACAAAAATTAATCCTTGTAGAGTCCAGGATGAGTGACATATTTGAGGTCAATGGAGGAGTAACATTGTTGCTCCGCCCATTGAACCTTGGGCTTAAAGCCCTCCCATTTAATTTCATTCTCTGTTCACTGCATGCCTGTCATCATGCCACAGTGTCCCTGCCTAAACTGTTTGTACACCAAGAACTGTATGACCTGCATTGGTTGGCTGAAGACATCCCTTAGCTCATCTCCCATCCCCTATAGCCACAGTCCACCTGATACAAATCCAGGGTGAGAAGGAAAGAAAGAGGTGTGGAGTTTTTAATGTGAGAGGAACAATAAAAGCAATAGAGATATGGGGAATACGGGGTCACCCTTGAGACAGCAAATGGTGCCACTATTCACACTGGTGCAATCTACAGACCTCTGCCACAGAGGAAGGAATAAGAAAAGGTGCTTGTGGAAGCCATTGACAAGATGGCAGAAAAGGGGACTCTGCTGCTGGTGAGGGACATCAAGCTGCCAGATGTGGATTGGAGTCTCCCAGCAGTGGCTTCAGCTAGAAGCATGGAAATCCTGGACCCTCCCTGGACCCTCTGCAATGCACATTCTTCAGGCAATTAGTCAGGGAACCCGCTCATGATTCGGCAATACTCTACCTTGCACTCACCAAAAGGGACAGTGTTTCAGACATCCAGGTAGGAAGCCACTTGGGGACCAGTGATCGCCATACAGTGTGGTTCAATGTAAGGATGGCTGCAGAATTAAACCACTCAAGGGTGAGGGTCCAGGACTTCAAGAGGGCAGATTTCAAAAAGATGAGTGGATGCTTCAGGGATGACCTGTGGGTGACACAGGTGGGGTGGAGGAACTGTGGACAAAGAGAAAAGGGAGCATAGCAAAGGCAACAAATTTTTGCATGAAACAAGTGAGAAAAAGCAAGAGGAAAATTATACTGTTATGGAGCTCAAAACAGGTGACTGAAAAGGTAAAAGCTAAAAAGATAGCATTCAGAAAGTATAAGGAGATGCAGAGGGAGGAAGATAGGGAGGTGCGCTGAGGAAAACAGAGGGAAGGAGGGAAAGCAGTAAACAGCACAAAGGTGCAAACTGAAGAGAGAATAGCCCAGGAGGTAACACAAGGGGACAATATATTTTTTAGATTTTCAAGTAAAAAGAGGAAGACAAGGGGTTGGATTGTAAGGTTAAAAAGGGAAGGGGGGATTGTAAAGTGTTAAGAGAGAAAGGAGAAGGGGAGAGGCTGCAAAAAGTAATAAAAGCTTTGGAGGGAGAGAGGTGGACACTATTCCTTTTCTGTAGGTGAGAGTCCAGAAGGGAAGGTGGACAAAGCAATGGGGCCATGTGGGATGCATCCAATTGTATCAATGGAGCTCAGGGAAATACTGGCTACACCTCTCACACTTCTATTTAACAGCTCACTGGATACAGGAGTGGTTCTTGAGGACTGGAGGAGGGCATATGTAGTCCCACTACACAAAAGTGGTAGCAGAGAGGAGGCTGGCAATTATATGCCAGTCATCCTGACATTAGTGGTGGGAAAGTTAATGGAATCACTGTTGAAGGAAAGGATTGTGGAATATCTTGAATCCATTGGGTTACAAGAACCAAAGCAGCATGGTTTCATGCAGGGAGGTTATGTCAAAATAATCTGATAAATTTATTTGGCTGGTTGACCAAGGAACTAAATCAGGGTGGTCATGGTCTACCTAGATTTCAGTGAGGTCTTTGATACCATTCCACATAGGAGATTAGTAAGCAAGATGAGTAGCTTTGGAGTGGGACCAAAGGTGGTAAACTGGTTAGGGGTAGGAGTCAAAGGGTGGTGGTAAATGGGGTTCACTCCAAGGATGGGAGGGTGACCAGTGGTGTGCCTCAGGGAACAGTGCTGGGACAAGTCCTTTTTAATGTGTTTATAAGTGACATTGCATAGAAGCTGGAAGGAAAGGTCTGCTTCTTTGCGGATGACACCAACATCTGCAACAGTGTGAACTCTTCAGGAAGGGGGGAAAGTAAAGGATGAGCAGGGACCTGAGAAAACTAGAGTAGTGGTCAAGGGTATGACAGCTGGGATACATTGCAAAAAAGTGCAGAATAATGCACTTAGGGCACCGAAACCCAGGAGCGAAGTACAAAATGGATAGAGTGTTATTAATGACCACCAAGCAGGAAAGATACCTGGAGGTAATCATACTGGATGACCTAAAAGGTGGTCAGACAGTGTGACAAGATAGTAGGGAGGGTGAGTGGGATGCTAGAGTGCATAGGGAGGGGTAGCACTACCAGAAAGAGGAAGGTAGTGTTGCCTTTGTACAGATTTCTGCTAATACCCCACCTAGAGCATTGTGCCCAGTTCTGGAGACCACATCTCTGGAAGGACACTGAGTGGAGGAGGGCAACTAAAATGGTGCAGGGTCTGCATCAAAAACCCTATAAAGAGAGGCTAAAGGACCTTAATATGTAAACCCTGGAAAAGAGGAAGGAGAGGGGAGATATGATAGAGACATTTAAATAGCTCACAGGGGTAAAGAGGGTACAAGAGGGGGAGTATTTTTCAGAAGAAGGTGCTCAAGAACAAGGGGACATGCTATGAAGCTGGAGGTGGTAGATTCAGGAGAGACGTGAGGAAGAAATTCTTCACAGAAAGAATGGTGGATTCCTGGAATAGCCTTCCAACGGAGGTGGTGGGGCAAAAACAGTGGTGGAGTTCCAGAATACATGGTATAAGCACAAATGAATCATAGTGGAAAGGAAGAGGGGAGGGAGAAAGAGCTGTAGATTGGGCACGGTCTGATGTAATAATGTAGGTAGGGAGAAATGGGCAGACTGGATGTGCCAAGTGGTCCTTATCTGCCATCACATTCTGTTTCTTTGTAAAATACTGTAGAGCTAGGTGCTGATCGGGTTTGGGTGGAATCATGCTCACCTTTTGAGTGGCCACAGAATAGATGATGATTGGGCATTGTGGCAAGTTTGGATTCAGTGCAAAGAAGTGCTAAATAATGCACCAGGGAAACAAAAACCCAGGGGAAGTTTACACATTGGGGGGGGGGGAGGTAGTATCAACATAAAAATGGAAAGGGACCTGGAGGTAATCATATCAGATGACCTTAAGGTTGGCAAGCAATGTGAGAAGGTGGTAGAGAGGGCTGGGGGGATACTGGGATGTATAGGGAGATGCATCACCAGCAGTAAACAGGAAGTTCTTATTCCCCTGTACATACAGATGGTGAGACCCCATCTGGAGTACTGTGTCTAGTTCTGGAAACCCCATCTCTGCAAGGACATAGACAGGATGGAGGCAGTTCAGAGGAGGGCAACTAAAATGGCGCAGGGTCTGCAAGAGAAGCCATATGAGGAGCGACTAAAGGAGCTTAATATGTATATCCTTGAGGAAAGAAGGGAGAGGGGGGACATGATAGAAACGTTTACGTACCTCAGTGGAATCAACAAAGTCTAAGAGGGTAGCATCTTTCAGAAAAAGAGATATGCAAGAATAAGGGGACACAATCTGAAGATAGAGAGGGTATGGCTAAGGGGCAATGTGAGGAAGTATTTTTTTCACAGAGAGGGTGGTGAATGCATGGAACAGCCTTCCTGAGGAGGTTGTAGGGTCTAAAACTGAGGGAGGATTCAAGAATTCATGGGACATACATAAGGCAATTTTTGTGGGCGGTAGGAAGAAATAGGCAGTTAGTTAAATAGGATCTGCAGCTTATCCTCTAGGTAGGGAAATGGGCAGACTGGGTGGGCCAAGCGGTTCTTATCTGCTATCAAAGTCTATGTTTCTATGTAAAGTGAGAGTGGTTTGCATGCCACAGAACTGTCTGAGATGAGAGATAATAGAGAGAGGGTGTAGAGACAATGTTGTGCTGCAGCATTTTCAATGATCAGCCCCGTTTAATAAATTATATTAGTGATCTGTGGAGTGAGTTGGAAAAAATAGTAAAAACTACCAATCTATTTAAGAAGGCAAAGAGGTTAGGATAGGATTGACTACAGTGTGTTTGTTTCAATTGTTTGGATGCTGGGCTGCCTGGCACTGCTGCATTCCCCCCACCACCCCCTGACTCCGTCCTCCTGATCCTTGATCCTGGTCCACCATCTTGCCAACTCCCGAGGTCAGGAGGCCTGCACCTGCCAGGCCCGCCCACTGCTTTCATTCCATTCTTTCTTTCCTGGTTACTGTCTACACTGGAGGCCAGGATAGGTCTAAAATGAGTTTTCCTGAGTCCCAAGTGAAGTGTGAATAAATACATAGTTATGCAGATATGACAGATATACTACTAGTTTTTATTTCATAAACCAACAGATTTTATATTTGAACATCATGTACTCTAAAAAGAGCCCCTTATCTTCTGACTTGCATGATACCCTTCTTTCTCCATTTTGAGTCTGCTTTGGTACTTTTTTCACATTTTAAATAATAAAAGGAGTGCTCCTTTTAGTGTGGCTTGGACCACGTTTTCATCAATATTTGCAGCTGTTTTTGAACACGTATTGTTCCATAAGGTCACATAGCAAACTGCCTGTTGCTTAATAAGTTCATTTAGTCACATCAGAAGTGATTTTAAACAACTGATGTACAAAATCAGCTGAGAATCATTCATTTCATTTCATTTTTTTTGTACTGGAAAAGCATGTGAGCAAAATGCCCATTTTCATAAGCGTTCAGTTGTAACAAAAACATAGGAGGATATATACACAATTACAGAAACTATAATCTTTACAGAAATACACATATTACAGAAATACAGGGTTGTTACATGTTAAATGAACACAGAGCATGAAGTGGTGGGTGTGAAAACATTATGGGGGTTCAAGAGTACATGGGATAGACATAAGGGTACACTGGAGATGTGCAGATCAGGAGAGCCGCAGATCAAATAGGATCTGGGGCTACAGCAGTGAGAGGAAATGGGCAGACTAGGTAGGCCGTACGGTCCTTATCTGCCAACAGGTTTTATGTTTCTGTTTCAAAAAATAAACATTGGGGCACTGTATACCTATGAACAACACAGAATAAGCAAGATCCTCACTGTACACACTGTATATACAGAAAACAGAACCTAACAGATAGGGTTGGGGTGAAAAGAGGGGAGGAGGAAGGATTAAGGTAAGGGAGGTGAGTTAAATGGAAAGGGGAGAGGAGGAAAGGGGTAGTTTACATTTCAGTGGCTCGGCAGGTAGCATACTCACCTTTGAGGCCAGGAGTTCAGAAGGCTGTGGGTTCTATCCCCACACCAGACACTTGGGTTAATATCCCAATACTGACACTAAAGGGGGGGTGCTGCACTCCTGTGGTGCCGTCTTTTGGATGAGATGTTAAACTGAGGTCCTGTCTGCTTGTTCTGGTGGTTGTTCAGGTGGACGTTAAAGATCCCATAGCACTTCTCGATAAGAGCAGGGAAGTTTTTATTAAAGACATAACAAACTAAGACAAAAACATACAAAATCTTATATAAGAAAAAACTAAAATTGAAACAGAAATACAAAGAATGAGATATAAAAAACTAAAGAAAAAAACAAAAGCAAAAGCTCAAGGTGGATCATAACACCAATTTTCACAATTCATCCAAAAGATGAAGCACATCATTCCTAGAAAGAAAAGACAATTCTTTTAAGTATGATGATGTAACTGGGAGCAGAGATCTTCCACAATTTCTTATGAAAATGCCATTTCCCATTCTTCCAAAAAGCAAGTAAACTCAGTAGATCATGAGAAAGCCAAAAATGCCAAGTCTTTAAATGGCTACCCAAAAGAGGCTTAACATTATAAAAATTAAAATTTGTAAAATAAAAGGCAACAGGATTAACCATGTCCAACCCACCCTGCCTCTCAAGGTAAAATTACATCTCATAATGTTTCCTCATCTTTGTCTCATATGAACAGTGCGGAGGAAGGATTCATGGACCCATGCATAGAGGGTCCTTGTCCTGTCCTAGTTGGGGAGGATGAAGTTTGAGAAACTTTGGATTGGGAGGTGTCTACTGTCACAAATCCACTCAGTAGGTCAGCCCTCTATTCCCAAAGTGCCAACCTCCAAGCACAGTCTTGTGAACAGTTAACAGAACTAGGTGAGATCACATGATGCCTTCTGCCTGAGAGGACGCACAAACACCAAGCTCCTACTCCAGCTACTAGAAAGACCTTCATAACTCTTTTTTTATGGGATAAAAAGGCATCTGGATAACTCTTCCTGGTACAAAGAACATGGTAGTTACCATCTGAGGAGAAATTAAATGAACTCAAGCCACTACTATGGACAGTGAAATGCGTCAGGACCTCCCGACCCACATGCCACCTCAGACCCCAGAAAAAAATGCCAAATACTCTAAAACACAGGCTGCAACTACTGGCAAAAATACAAACTCTAGCAGTCCCACTCTTCTCACAGAGGACAGATTCCTTGTTGAAATGGTTCCGATTAAAGCTGCCTTCCTAGAACTGACATCAGATATCAAAGTAATACAGACAGACCTCAAAGATGCTAACAAAAAAATTTCAGATGTTGCAACCCATACGACATCATTGGAAGGCTGGCAGACACATTTAGATCCAGAAATTGTAGCATTGAGACAAAAAATTAATAAAATGGAAATCAAGTTGGAAGACCTTGAGGGGCTCAATAGGAGGAACAATTTAATTATTCTTGGTTTACCCGAAGAAGCCGAAGGTTCCTCTCCAATCTTGTTCACACAAAAGCTCCTAGTGGAAATCACAGGCCCACCACCTCATTCTGCTATTTATCATGTGGAAAGGGCTCATCGTTCATTACGGCCTCGTCCCCCTCCTAACACTAATCCAAGACCACTAATTATTTGTCTCCTGAGTTACATAGATAGACAGTATATATTGGCTAAATCCAAGGAGCTGCAGGAGATAAAGTGGGAGGAAGCATATCTTTGGATTTTGCAGGACCCGCCCCTGGCAACATGACAGAAAAGAGCTGAATATCATGCCTCTGTTACCAAACTCATCGCTACGGGAATTAAATTCCGGATGAGCTACCCAGCCAAATTATCAGTGCTTTACCTGGGAAGCTGGAGATCATTTGATAATGCTGAACAAGCTGCAGGAGAACTAACCATCATGTTCCCTGACCTGTTTGCCCATCGCTGATGGGGACATCTTTATATCTTACATGAGTGTTTTAAGGATATCATGAAAATGTGTTAAAGGCGGGTGATGAAAAGCTGACTAAATGTTTGTCTGGTCATTTGTGTTAATTCTGGGCTGCTTCCTTTATTAATTTGGTACTCTCATGCGGGAGATTGTTATTGGTGGATTTGTCCTGTTTGCAGCTGAAGTTCAGAGAAATGCAGCCTTGGGATCCTGACTCTACCCTAACCCTTGATTTATTTAATTTCTTGTTCAGCGCTGCACACCTGAGCATTCCTTTCCTTTGGGATCTCTCGCAGTGTTTGTTGCTTGTGGTGACAGGTTTACCCTAACAGATGTAGACTCCCTATATTGCTCGTGAATCCAGCTAATATGATCGTGAGAAAGGCTAGATGGTTCAGAGGTGGAAATGGATGGAAAGCTTCTAATGCAAGTACGCATTTATCGTCTGAGAACTTCTCCTAGGTCTGGACTGGTCATATTATAACTTAATGATTGACACCAACAGATTAAAAGGAAATTAAACACTCTCTTCTTTCCTCTACTCATTTTCTTTCTTTTTGCAACCTCTTATTGTTTTTTTTCCATCTCAATGTAAATCGGGCATGTAAGAGCCTGACATACCCTTATCTACAATGGGCAAAAATTTCTCATTGTTTACCATATTCCCATATAGCTGGACTCATCTTACTATTGATTGATTACCAGGGAATATGTGTTAGTAATTGCCCCTTCCCCCACCATCATCATTTCACATTAAAAAGGGGTTAATACTGCCAAATATTGCAAGTAAGGTAATTCCTTAAAGAATTTTGTTATTCTTACATATTAGCTTGTCTGCTACTGTTAGGTGTAGAGTCTATGGTAGTTTAGTAATGTTACTATTAAGTTTGTTTTAACTGTTTATGTCATTTGACAGTTATTTGAATACTGTTCGGGAATTAGTACTCCCTTTAGATAATGACTATTATATAGTTAATATTTCCTGATTATTGTTTCTTGTTTTTTAGCTGGGATGGGGGTGTGAAGGTGTAATTCAGGTTATCATGGGAGAAGTAGTCATGTTTCTGCTAAGGGGTTTAGAAGTCTCACTATTGCTTATCCTCCATGGGGTTTGCTTTAATATGCTTGTCAATTTGGTAATGGGAGGTTCAAGTATATGTCATTTGAAAGAAATCTTTTGGGAAGGTGAGATTCAGTGGGAGGGGTTCAGTATTCATGGGTTCTGAAGGGGGTGGGACCCTGACACAAATAAGGGTGTTAATTTTATAATGCTGTTTCTGGGTACTAGGAATAATAGGGTTAATGTTTATATCTTATATTTAAATTTACATTATGTGATAAATAGCTAAAATGTCTGTTTACCATTTCTGTACATGGAATATTAAAGGGGCATAGTCACCAGCCAAAAGAATGAAGGTTCTGTTACATCTCCATAATCTATAGGCTGATGTGGATTTTCTACAGGAAACTCACTTATTACCCACCCAGGTGCACTATTTTCATAGACTCTGGGTGGGCCAGGAGTTTGGCTCAGGTTTTAACTCCTGCAAAAGAGGAACTGCTATACTAATTGCCCATAGAGTCCCATTCCATTTACTGCAAGAAGTACCTCATTCAGAAGGCTGTTATATTATTATAAGGGCAATTTTAGGCCATTCGGAGGTTGTTCTTGGTTCTATCTATGGACCCAACTCAGATAATCCCAAATGTTTCACAGGATTAGCATCCATACTTGCTCTCTGGTCCATGGTCCCAATCATATTAGGAGGGGATTGGAACCAAGTCTTATCAAGTAACCTTGATAAATCAGGTCCTACTAGGTCATCCTTATTCCCAGGTCAAAAAGCTTTGCATGAATTAATGCACTTAGTGGGTCTGGCTGACCCCTGGAGAATCACTTACCCAGACAGGAAAGAATATTCATTCCATTCCCCTGTACACCAAACATATTCCCATATTGATTACTTCCTACTGAGCGTAGATCACCTTCCTGGAATTACATCAGTTCTTTACTCCTGAAAAGTTTTTTCTAACCATTTCATGGCTTAGTTACAGTTGAATATTGCACCCAATATTCAACGTGATAGAATCTGAAGGATTAATAATCAAATTTTAAAATCAGAAAATTTCAGACATCATTTACAATCATTCATATCCAATTTTTTGATAGATAATGCCCTAACCATGCCAAAAATTGATGTCTTATGGTACCCACTAAAATATGCTTTAAGGGTATAGTTGATACACTTAACCTCGAAAGGTAAAAAACAGAGAGAACAAGCCCTCTCTGCCTTACTTGATCAGATCACTAAATTTGAGGCAAACTTCTCAGTATTATCTCCTGAAGAGAAATGGGAGAAGGCCACGTCCTTTTGTGCCCAGTATAACCAGCTACTGACTGAAAGGGCAGAACTCCAGATACTCAGGTCTAGGATAACCTATTTTGATCAAGGTGACAGAGCTGGGAAACTTTTAGCCCTCCGATTGAGATCTCAAGTATCTGACAGGATTATTACTTCTCTTCAACCATCCACAGGTACCCTCCTTACATCACCCAAGGATATCTGTGAAGCATTTAAGGATTATTACAAAACCCTACATACTCCTACTAACCCCTCTTTTTCCCAACAAATGCTTGACATTTTTATTAATGATATTACTGTACCTATGCTGTCAGACTTACAATCCTCTAGCTTAAAAACCCCTATTACAATAGAAGAAATAGCAGAGGCCATTGATTCGTTATCACTGGACAAATCCCCAGGTCCAGATGGATTCTCCTCTAATTTTTACAAAGTCCTTAAAAGTACTTTGGCTCCAATCCTTTTAAATGCATTTCAATATTTTTACGACAATAGTATCTCTGATTCCTTTCTAACCCAGACTACCATAGTGGTCCTTCCTAAACCTGGCAAGGATCTGTTGTTCCTACATAATTATAGACCTGTTTCACTTTTTAATATAGACCTAAAAATTTTGGCTAAGATCTTAGCTTCAAGGCTAAGCTGGGTTTGGGATTCCTTCATTAGTGCAGAGCAAGTAGGATTTATTAAGGGCCGTCATTCATCTGATCACCTTAGGAAACTTGCTTACCTTTTTTCTGTGTCCAAGGATTCTCCTATTCCCACTGTCTTGATTTCCTTGGATGCAGAAAAAGCATTTGATAGAGTGTCCTTCGATTATTTATTTTCCTTATTCCCCAAATATGGTTTCCCCTAGGAATATTTAAGATGGATTAAAATACTTTATTCCTCTCCCTCAGCATGTGTCCAATGTAATGGGATGCATTCTACATCTTTCACCTTAGGACAGGGTACTAGTCAGGTATGCCCTCTCTCTCCTTACTTTTTTAATCTTTATTTAGAACCTCTTTTAAGGAAAATAACTTCCTACCCATTGGTTTCAGGAATCAAGGTAGGAACTTCAGAATACAAGCTAGCCGTGTATGCAGAAGATATTCTATTGCACATCTCAACCCCCTCACAATCTCTCCCTGCTGTACTTACATTAATTTCTCAGTTTAGTAATCTTTCTAACTACAAACTGAATCTTGATAAAACAGAAGTCTTCCCCCTAAATCATTACATTCAGAGATTAGAAATAGCTAATATGGGTCTACATTGGAAAACTGACAAGATTAAGTACCTGGGCATTCTTTTGCACTCCTCTCCTAAGACAATGAAAAGACTCAACCTTGATTTTATGATAAGTAATATAAAAGATAACATTAAATGCTGGTCCCTGCTCCCTGTCTCTCTGTGGGGCCATATGAGTATAGTAAAAATGAACATATTGCCCTGTATACTATACACTCTACAGATGTACAACTGGACCTTGCCAAGTACCAGGTTTATGCAAATTCATACAATTATTAAGTCTTTTTTGTGGGCTGGGAAAAACCAAGAAGGACCTATTGTAAGCTTACCCATCAGAAAATAGATGGCGGACTACAAGCTCCTAACTTCTTCTTATACTATTTGGCAATCCATTTGACTCAGATGTGACACTGGATACTGCCTTCAGATTATCCCTCTGACTTTCACTATGTTCCCCTTTGGTTGGAAGTTGAGAGAACTCTTTGTCTTGCACAAGGTGTAAATCCAAAGGCTCTCCCTTTTTTACTTAAGAAGAACCTCCCTAAGAAATTCAAAGGTTCCCCATTAGATTCCCTTTTGTTCACCCAACACCAACTCAATATCTCACTTAAGACTACTGGATACAGAGATGTAACACAACCTCTCTTCAATAACCCTAATTTCCTAATTTCAGGTGCACCTCTCAAGTCTAACCTTTTTTGGCCCAATATAGGAATTGAGAGAGTGGATGAATTAGTTATGAATCATAAACTGATGCGATTTCAGGAGGCCTGTACCCTTTGTCATAGGAATTCTACACATATATTCAAGTATCTGCAGATCTCTCACATGCTACTACAACATTTTGGCACTAGATTATGGACTAACACCTTATCAAAGGTTTTGACCCTTATGTTAACTCACTACTGTCAGCTCACTTAATTTCACATGATTACAGATTTTTACAAGTTACAGTGGCCAAGTTAGAAGGTCAAAGGACTTATTGGTGGGACCACTCTTTACCAGTTCCTACATCCTCCAGGTGCTGGTCAAGAATTTGGAAGCATTTATATAGATATATTAAGTGGGATAGACATAGATTCATGCAGTTTCAGATTAATCATAATTTGTACTATCCCCCAGCTAAATTGCACCGGATGGGGTTTTTATCATCAAATCTCTGTGCCAAATGTTTGCATTTCCCGGGAGATTTGTTACATATGTTATGGTTCTGTGATAAGGTTTCTCCATTCTGGAATGCTATTAGGTCTCATTTGGACCCACTATTATCCCTTTCAGATAAATTTACTCCTGAGATTTGTATTTTAGGCGATTATGCAAACCTTCTAGGTTGCACTCAAAGAGCTCATATGGCATTAATTTCTGCTTGTGCCAAAAAAAAATTTCTTAGACACTGGATGGATACACTTACTCCTTCTCATACTGAATGGTACAAGGAAATTATGTTTGCCATACAGGCTGAATGGGTTATTGCTGGGCTTAATCATAGGTTGGGAAAATATAAACAAATCTGGGACCCTCTTTACAATTTGTTGTTATTCCAGTCTAATACAGTAACCCCAGAATAATTGCCACTTTCTAACTTTAACTTACCTTTTGCCTCTATATAAGGTGTATCAGAGAACTCACCCAGAAATGATACATGGACTTTAGCATAGTGGCAGAGGGGGGTAGGGCATAAGTGAGGGTTGGGGAGGTGGGTTAGGGAAGATGGGGGGTTGGGAGGAAGGGGGATACAGGCATTGATTAATAAATATGTCTGACAATTGCTGTATACTTAAGTATCTAGTAAGTGTGTTTTACATGTACGTACACAGGACTGCTTGACCTGGTTGTTTTACGATGCCTGTATAATAGATAAGGAAACTCAATAAAGTATAATTAATGTAAAAAAAAACAGAACAAGAAAACCCTTTTGTCTGTTTTTGTGGATTCGAATCAAGCTTTGGTCTCAAGTTCTGGAGGGATTCAAACTGTGAACCTCTTGATAGCATACCCAATGTACAGGCTTAGATAATTCTGTCTTCAGGGGTCAGATATCTTTGCCTATGGGCACAGAACCAGGTGTACAGAAATGAACCTTTAAAAACTGTAATAAAAGACCTCAGATTTAAAATGCTTACCTTTTTCCAGTTTGGTATCACCATTCAAGCTTATGAATAGTGTCTGCTTTAACCATATATACTCTACTTGTAAAGGAAAGAAATCAAAGACAGACCAAGTAAGCTCTAAAAATGGAGTTTTACTAAAATAGATACAAATATGTAACACATAAAATACAGAACTATTATATCACAAAACATACAAATCACTTAAACAAAGCAGGTTTTAACAGTGCAGTTCTAACTACAGTACTTAAATATTTCTCTCTATCTAAATACCTGCTTAAAGTGCTCACAGATGTTTCTTTGTCAGAGTCAAGATAGAACTGGCTCTGTGTAGTAAAACAGAATATTCCTTAAAGAAAACTGTATTTGCCAACCCCTTTGTGTGAGGTCACCTAGCTCCTCCTCTGTCAGAATATATAAAAAAATATGTAGCTATACAAAAACGGAATGCCTTTTCAAAGTATTAAATTCTGTAATCCTCATCACAACTAATATTTCTCTTTCAAATGACATTTCTTTGATCTGTGTGCAGTATCCCCCTCACATAGACACCAAAGCATTTATGATCTTGCACCAGTGTACAATACCTGGTTTCCCCCTCAAAACATCATAAAAGGGATACTGATTTCCCTCTTAGCTGCTAAAGCTATAATTAACTTAGAAAAGTCTGTAATTAGCTTCTGGCCTTCCAGTTAACACCTTGTATCTAAAACATCTGTGTGTGTGATCCCACATGCTGTTTCAGCATTTCTCATGACAAACAGTCCATCACACATTTTTATATTACAAAAAAATGATACAGGGATCAGAACCAGCTGTCCAAGTGTCACAATACCTCCCCACCTAGACTGAATTTGGGGGCTCGATCCCCTACATGGGATGAGCTTCCCAAATCAGATCACTCCTCATAGACACTAGACAGCCCATCTGAGATCTGATTTTTGACTCCAGCCCTATGTAATATTGTCATATCATACACTTGCGAAGCAAGACTCCATCTTAACAATCTACCATGGTTCTTTCCCATCTGCATCAGCCAAACCAAGGGGCTGTGGTCAGTCTGCACAACAAAATGTTGGCATATAAGTATGGCTCTAATTTCTTTAGGGCCCACACCATGGCAAGACACTATTTTTCCACCGTGGAATATGCTTTCTCCCTGGGAAGTAAATTCCCTACTCAGGTATACTACAGGGTGATCTGTCTCTTGGCTGGATGTCTGACTCAGTACTGTCCCAATACCCAAGTCTGAGTTGCCAGTCAGAACTATAAATGTTTTGCTATAGTCAGAACTTGTCAAAACAGGAACACTGCATAGTGCCTCCTTTAGTTTGGAAAAGGTTTCCTCAAAGGCTAGGCCCCAGGTAATTTTCTTGGGCATCCTTATCTTTGTCAGGTCAGGTAGGGGAGCAGCCAGGGCACTGTAATTGAGTACAAATTTTCTTTAGTACCTTGCTGTCCCTAGAAAACTCCTGACCTGCTTCTGTGTTTCTGGTCTGGGCCATGCCTAGATTACCTCTATCTTTATTTGGTTAGGATGGAGCTGTCCCAGGCCTATCACATGCCCAAGGTATGCCACTTATCCCATAGCCACCTGGCATTTCTTGGCTTTGACAGTGAGCCTGGCCCTCTGTATCCTGCCCAGCACTTCCCTAAGGTGGGATAGGTGTTCCTCCCAGCTAGTTACTAAAGATGGCAATGTCATCCAGGTACTTCATGGTGTACTCCTCAGCATCATGTAACACCTGGTTCACCAACCTCTGGAAAGTGGCCATGGCGTTCTTCATTCCAAAAGGCATTATTTTAAACTCAAATAAGCCTATCGGAGTGATGAAGGCCAACCTTTCCCTAGCTCTGTCTGTCAACTCTACCTGCCAATATCCCTTGGTCAGGTCAATAGTCATAAGGTAGGTCGCCCCCCTAACTTGTTCAAGAGTTCATCTGTCCAGGGCATTGGGTGGGCATCTGACTTAGTAGCTGCATTCAGTCTATAATAGTCCACACAGAAATGAGTAGAGCCATCTGGCTTGGGCACAAGGATTAAGGGTGAGGCCCAGGGGTTGTGAGATCTCTGGATTACCCCTAAATCTAGCATCTCCTCCATTTCCCCTCCTAATGTCCTTTTGGACAGCCTCTGACACCCGATATGCTGTCCACCATATGGACGTCTGTGTCCCTGTCTCCACATTGTGTGTCGCTAAGGGGGTTAGTCTAGGCTTGGCACTAATCAATGGGGCAAAGTCTACTAAAACCTCCCTTACTTTCTGGATCTGGTCCGGAGCCAGCTGGGGAGACAATTTTACTGCTTCCACAGATGTCTCCCACTTACTTTCCTCCCGCAAATCCAGAAGGGGTTCTCCTTTGTCTGTCCCCTCCCCATGGCTACACACTGCAAACACCATGTCAGCCCTATTTGCATATGGCTTCATCACGTTGACATGGTACATCCTTTCTGTCTGTCTTTGGTCAGCTAACTCCACAATGTAATTCATGTCATTTACGTTCCTAACCACTTTGTACAGTCCTGCCCACTCTGCCTGCAGCTTGTCTTTCTAGATCAGAATAAGGACTTTGACTTCCTGACCCACCATGTTGAGCGAGCTCTGGCTCTGCAGTTGTACCACACTTTTTGTTTCTATTGGGCAGCTGCTATGTTGCTCTGGGCTGTCCCCATAAACTCCTTCAGCCTTTCCCTAAACCTAAGGATGTAATCCACAATGGGAGTTCCCTGGGTGGTGTGCTTGCCTTCCCAGTCCTCCTGGATCAAAATTAGGGGCCCACATACCCGGCTCCATATAAGAGTTGAAGGGGAAAAATCATGTTGACTCTTGGGGCACCTCCCTGTATGCAAACAACAGCTGGGGAAGGTATTTCTCCCAGTCTCTCCAATGCTGTTCAGCAAATGCCCAGAGCATTGACTTTAGGGCACTATTGAATTGTTTTACAAGTCCATTGACTTGTGGGTGATACAGTGTCGTGCATCTCTGCACCACCCCACACTTCTCCCATAAACATTTCATCAGGTCCAACATGAAGGAACCCCTTTGATCGGTGATTACCTCTGGCAGAAACCCAACACGGGAGAAAATTCCAAGTAAGGCATCTGCCACTTTGTCTGTCTTCAGTGAGGATAGGGTGACTGCCTCTGGGTACCAGGTGGCATAATCCACCACAGTTAGGATGAATCTCTTCCTTGAGGAAGTGGGGGTATTTAAAGGCCCAACAATATCCATTCCCACCCTCTGGAATGGATCCTCCACTATGGACAAGGGAATCAGGGCGACTTTGGTTTTCTTGCCCGCCTTCCCTATTTCTTAGCACTGGTGACAAGACCTGCAATACTCCTTCACCTACTGGGTTAAATTAGGCCACTAGAAATTCTGGGCTGACCACTGCATAGCGTGCATGATTACCAGATGACCAAAGAAGGGAAAATCATGTACAATTTTGAGCAACTGCTCATGATACCCATGGGGAACAACAAGCTGCCTGCCTAGCATCCCTACCTCTGTCTGTACTGCCTGAGTATACATAAGTCCATTTTCCCAATAAACCTTATATCTGCCATCACCTCCCTGTGTGCCATCCAAGTCTGCCTAAGCCCTCAGCTTCTCTAAACTAGGGTCACTTCTCTGAGTAGCTGCAAACCCCTCACACATTCCCAAGGCATGAGACAGGTCCCCTTCAGTTGCTAAACTAGGGTCCCTAACACTAATATCAGGGCACTCAGGATCACTGTCAATCCCAACCCTCTGACAATGAGTCACCCTTCCCTCTTTGGAGTAACCCTCTGTAGCTGTGTGGTTACTTGCTACTGGGGAAATTTCTACCCCTCTTCATTAATCTCCATATCAGAAGACACTGGCTGGTGAACCAGCCTCTCAGTGGTTTCCACAAAGACTTCTGTGGGGTTCAGGGAACTAAAATTTTCCCTTGCCGCTTGGCTATGGGTAACTGCACACACCATCTACTGTTTGAGATTGTTGCCCAGGATCACAACCACTGCTAACATTTTAGCTACAGCCACCTGTTGCACAGTTCCCCCTGTTTCACCCCAGTCTAGGAGAACACTAGCCAGTGGCAATGCTTTCTCTTCACCAGTAAACCCCTGTACAGTGATGTATTTATTGGGTATAAGCTGACCAGACTGTACTAGATCCCCCTTTATCCAGGCCAGGGATGCCTCTGTGTCCCTTAACCCCTGCATCTGTACACCACTCACCATGACTGGGTGCATGTGTTCCCTCATGTTCACTGGCATGCTTCCAGGGACACACAAACAACCCACTTCTTGTCTAGCACCCTGTTGTGTATTGCTCACCTTTTTGGGGCACTATCTTGCAATATGCCTAGTTCTTTACACAACCAACATTCATTTCTTCTCTCAGAGAAATCTTTTTTCTGAAACCTGGGGCTAATTGGTTTCAGTTGAGGTAGAGAGGGTTTTAGCTGCCCTTAAGGTGTGCTTTCCCTTTCTGCTCTGCCACTCCTGCCCCATTCGCTCTCAGAGCAGGTCTGCTTTTGGCATAGCAGTCCGAGAGTTCAGCAGCATCTCACACTGTTTTGGGATCTCGGTCCTCTAGCCAGGTTTTTAGCTTGGATAGGCATGCCCAATAAAACTGTTCTAATAAAATCACATTTTCAATTTTATCAACAGAGTTTGCCTCAATTCCTTCCCACCAACATTTTAAAAACTGACGTTGTTTCATGGCTAGCTCCTCATAGTTCATATCAGGGTTTCTCCTGAGCTTACAGAATTCAACTCTGTATGATTCAGCAGTTAATTCAAACTTTTTTTAACAGTGCTGCTTTAAGTTTGCTGTAATCATCACTGTCTTCATTGTCCATTTGACCCAATGCATCCCGAGCTTTCCAGGTAAGTAGCGGGGATAGCTGGAAGCTCCAGAACTCTCTAGGAATTTTAGCCTGAATACAAACTTTTTCAAAAGAATTTAAAAAGGCATTCATATCCTCCCCCTCTTTAAACTTGGCTATTAATTTGGAATTCAATTTGTAACCCAGTCCTGCAGTCCCAGTTAAATCTAAGCCACTTACCTGCTCTGGTGCTGCTGGTCAGAGTCATAGCTTCTCCAGTTCATGTTGCCTCTGGCACTCCTCACTCTTCTCCTCTACCTCACGGCATTCTCATTCTGCCTCACGGCGTTGTCACTCTGCCTTCTCTTCTGCAGCTCACTGGTGCTCACACTCCTCATTGTCTGCCTCCCGCTGTTCCTGCTCTGTCTCTCTGTGTTCTCGCTCTGCCTCACAGTCCTCCTCTCACTTCTCTCATTCCCTCTTCTCCTGGAAATCCAGCTCCATCCTGCACAACTCAATTTGCAGCCTGGGTACTTCTGGATCCAGGATACTGGTGACCTTCCCCTGCTGCTGTGGCCCTTCACTGACAGTGGCCCTGTTGCCCTCCTCATTGGATCTGGACACTGCACTGGCCACTAGCCCTGCCACACTTGAGGTTTGGTCCTTTTCAGTCATGGTTCATGACTCACTGCTCTGGGTATCTGCTACCATCAGGGCATCTATGAGGTTCTGCTTGCTGGCTTTCACTGCAAACGAGACTCTTCTGTCCCTGCACAACTACTTTAAGGAGTCTCCAGTGTGCCTGCTGTAGTCAGAAGTCATCTTCCTTCACTACTGCTACTCTGACTTGCACTTTAGAAAAGAAATAACACAGGTAGGAACTTGACTGTATACCACGTGATATAGTTCTGTTTCCTTTTTAAAAATAAATCACTGCCTTTTTCTTTCTTTGCAAGTGAGCTTACAGTCTCAGCTGACACACTGAACAATACAAGCTTGTGATACCAAAATTATGCCACTGCTGCCAACCAATCTGTCACAAACCCACTCAGCAGGTCAGCCCTCCACTCCCAAAGTGCCAACCTCCGAGCACAGTCTTGTGAACAGTTAACAGTACAAGGGAACCCTCTTGTCTGTTTTTGTGGATTCAAATCAACCTTTGGTCTCAAGTTCTGGAGCGATTCAAACTGTGAACCTCTTGTTAGCATACCCAATGTACAGGCTTAGATAATTCTGTCTTCAGGGGTCAGATATCTTTGCCTATGGGCACTGAACCAGGTGTACAGAAAATGAACTTTTAAAAACTGTAATAAAAGACCTCCGATTTGAAACACTTACCTTTTTCCAGTTTGGCATCACCATTCAAGCTTATGTATAGTGTCTGCTTTAACCATATATGCTCCACTTGTAAAGGAAAAAAATGAAAGACAGACCAAGTAAGCTCTAAAAATGGAGTTTTACTAAAACAGAAAATAAGTAACACATAAAATACAGAACTATTATATCACAAAACATACAAATCACTTAAACAAAACAGGTTTTAACAGTGCAGTTCTTACTACAGTACTTAGATTTGTACCTCTATCTAAATACCTGCTTAAAGTGCTCACAGATGTTTCTTTATTAGAGTCAAGATAGAAGTGTCTATGTGTAGTAAAATAGAATATTCCTTAAAGAAAACGTGATTTGCCAACCCCTTTGTGTGAGGTCACCTAGCTCCTCCACTGTCAGAATATATAAAAAATATATTAAATCTGATGCTTGTAAAGTCCCTGTTGTGCTAATTTTATGTAATGTAATCCTCCACTTGTATTTGCCTGATGTTCATGTATGTGCCTTGTAATGTACCTTGTAATCTCCCAGGTCACACCTGAAAATAGGCACTTGGCTGTCTAGTGTGCTTACCCGGTTAACAAAAGCAAATAAATAAATAAATATATCTATGCAAAAACAGGATGTCTTTTCAAAGTATTAAATTCTGTAATCCTCCGCACAACTCATTTTTCGTTTTCAAATTAATTTCTTTGATCTGTGAGCGGTATCCCCTCTCACACAGACACAAAAGCAATTATGATTTAGCACCAAGCATTTATGATTTAGCACCAGTGTACTAAACCTGGTTTCCCCCTCGAAACATCATAAAAGGGATACTGATTTCCCTCTTGGCAGTTAAAGCTATAATTAACTTAGAAAAGTCTGTAATTAGCTTCTGGCCTTCCAGTTAACACCTTGTATCTAAAACATGTGTGTGTGTGATCTCACATGCTGTTTCAGCATTTCTCATGGCAGACAGTCCATCACACATTTTTATATTACAAACAAATGATACAGGGATCAGAACCAGCTGTCCAAGTGTCCCATCTATCTCTGCACCCAGTGAGGAGTGGACTGTCTCAGAAGTGAGGATGACTGCTCACTCCTGGGCTCAGGAACTAACTGAAGAAGAGGAGGAGGAGGAGGATGAGGATATGTATCTTCATGTTGAGAGTCCCAGTGAGTAGCCACAGACTCTTGCCTTGGAGGAGCCAGAGAGAGAAGTTGGTGACTCCATTGTTCTGCCTGCAGAGATGGTCAGAGACTAGTTCTTTCATTCTTTAAGTATGCACCACTAGATGAACCAGGACTGGTCACCCCAAAGTCATGCTGAGGGCCATGTACTTAGTAGTAAGGAGGAGAGACTGGTTTGTAGGAGGGCCAGTGCCATATATGGGAGGTCCTTTGCTACCTTTCTTCATAGAGTCTGGGAGGAAATTGAGCAGAACAGGCAATCCTGGTTATTGGAAGAAGCAAGCAAGAATCTGCATCCAGGTTCAATCCCTTGTGTCAGAGATATAGTAATCAGTGATAGACTGAAATTGTGGAAATTGGGCAAGACCTTGTTTATGGACACTGTATGATTTCTGGACAAAGCAGGGAATGAGACATTCCAAAACATCAACTATGAATGCCCAGATGGGGTCATAGTTCTTGCACCTGACCCATAATGGTACTACCCTTAATGGTGCTACTCCCTGAAAATATGACCATGTCTACCCCGAGGGAAGCAGAGCAGTGACAGTGAAGTGTCTGCCATCCAGCAGTTGTGTATCCATAGATTCTGCCCGACTGGTGCTTCAGGATCCAAGGTGTATCCAAGATTTATCAGCCCAGCAGTGTGCCTTTCCAGTTTCATCACCTGGACTTCCAGATGACCTCACCCAGCTGTTTTTCTGATTCATCACCTGGTGTATCAGATGACATTAGTCCAGCCATTTTTCCTGTTCCATGGTTTGATTTCTGAGATGACATAAATCCAGCTGTTTTCCTGTTTCATCACCTGTTTTCTGGAGGACATCAACCCAGCTGTATCTGAATGATGCTGGTAGAGGGGGAGAGTCTTCCACTGGAGAAGAAGGTGATCTTGTTTGTTCAATCTTCAAGGGACTGGTAAGTCCAAACTTTTTCTTCGATCTAACTGACTTTGCAATACACATCCTACACCTGGCAGACTTTACAAACTATTTGAACTGTCAACAAAGACGCTCCCTTTTGGACTACAGTGTGCTTCAAGAACTGCGTTTCAGTGGGCTCCGGCCCAAGAGAGACTCTTTCATGGGAATTGCCTTTGGGCAACAACATTCTGTCATAGATGGGACTTTTATGGCACTCCATTCCCCAAAAAGTGTATTGTGTATAATGTCAGTGTTTTCTACTGTTTTCTACTTTTCTACTTTTCTATAAAATATTTTTGGGATTCTTTAATGTTTTATGGAGGGGTTGTGGTACTGCGGTATGCAGATTTGGGGTGTTTTGTTGTGTTTTCTCTTTCAGGTGTTCCTGACAAAGAAAGAAGAGAAGACCAGAAGAGGATTTGGAGGACTCATCAGAGTACCTCTGTTCTTTAGAGTGTTTTAGAATTGTGTAGTAGTTAACATATGTTAATCATTGTTGTTTTCTTCCAAAGGTGCATGTGTGAGAGATGTGGGGGATGTGGGAGTGTAATGCTTTGTATAGTGTTATTGCTCTGTGGTGTTTTTGGTTTGCAGGTGCCCTGGGTTGGTGGGAGGTTCCGCTGTGTGGGTAGCTTGGATAGATAAGTTTTCCCCAGAGGGCTATGGGGATAGTCAGGTTGTGCTCCTGACCGGCCAGCAGGGGTTGCAGTTCTGGTCTATTAGGACATGCTTTGGGCAGTTCTCCCAGAGCCTCTGATTCTCCATAGTAAGATTGTAGAGTAGGGGCTAATGCATCAGCCAATGGCGTTTGGTCCATTAGTGTTGTCTGCCTGTGCCTAATACATGGTAGAAGAGAAGGTAGTGCTACCTCACCATAGGCAGCACATAGAGTAGGATGGTCTGGTGCCGAGTAAGAGAATCACTGCGGACAGTCATTTACCTGGCTAAGGGTGGGTGTAACCCCCTTATTCCCAGGGGTTACAAGCATCCCATTAGAATCAGAGGTAGGCAGGGAAGGCAGCTAGTGATTTTTCAGTAAATGGATTTCACTCTGTCTCTACCTTTGTTGTCAGTTTCAGCTGAGATCTGGAGGGGTGATGTCATTTAGAACTCTTACAGCAGCATTAGCCACTGCCAGCTGTTGTGAGTGAGGGAGATAGAATTGTGTAGTCAGTTGGTGGCTGGAGTCTGCAGAGTGTAGCTGCAGATCCAGCAGCAGCTCTGATATAGAGCTGCAGTGTTCTACTTTGTTTTCCTTTCTCACCCTAGTGGAGTTCAGAAATCTTTCAGCTTGTGTGAAGTGGTGGAAACTGACTAGAAAGGATTTTCTGTGTTTTATCCCAGTAGGGATGGAGCAGGCTGCCAGGTTGTTTGGGGCAATCCCCTTGGTCCTACCAGGACATTTGGTGAAGCTGCCTTGTGTACATCTTCTGTGAGTACTTTTGTTTTATGTGAAACTGCCCGGTGGTACCTGCATTTTAAGGGTGGATTCTCTGAAGAGGGACCCTGTCACCCTAAACAGTTGAAAAAGTTGGCTGTCCTCTGTGGAGTCCAGTATGTGACCTTCCAAGTGAACAGAACTTTTACCTTTGACACCTCTGTAGTGTCCTGTGAGGATGTTAAGTGTAAAAGATATTTCTAGACAGCATCTTCAATTTTGGTACAGTGTGAGGTGTACTTACTAGAGGGATGGCTGAGTATGAACTTGGAAACAAAAGGAGAGAGACCCCCATCTGGAATGACCAGTTTAGCACTTCGGGTTCTGAAGGGCACCTTTGTTCTTTTCTGTCAGTGCATGTGGCCAATCCCTGAAGAAAGTTCTACCCCAATGAATGGGTTTTCTACAGTTCTACCCCAGTGAGTTGATTTTCTCCAGTTTACCCCATGTATGTGGGTTCTGCAAGTGTTGAGCCTTTAGTGCTCTTTTGTAGTCTGTGTGCCACACCTTATCCTATGTCACATGGGAAGTCACCAAGTACTGGCCGTGTGTGCCATTTGCAGGAAGAAAATGTGTGCTCTACAGGTGGCTAGTCCTCAAGTCCTACAGTCATCCTATGCAATATGGGAATTTGGTGATCTGTACCTCAGATGTCTGCATTTACAGTGTGTGTACCCCTTGTAGGTCCATCTTCACTTTGTGTTGTTCCTACTGTGCTATGGAATAAATCCACACACTAGAATCTCAGCCTGGTATGGACATTTATGTTATTGTTTCCTGTGTGTGGACTTAACTTGGATACCCCTGTCCAAAAGTGCAAACCCAGCAAAGTCCTGAGCAAACATTTTCACCCCAGGACCTGGATTGTGGCCAAGTATAGGTCCCATGAGGTGTGTGCTAAGTAGTAGCCACACTTGGTTTGTGTTGTTTTTATAATGTCTAATCTATCTGGCATATCCCACTTTGTCTAATGGTGGCAAATCATTGTATCCCCCACCCCTCTCTTTTCCCCTAGACTATGGGAGGTGTGCCAACTGGTTAAATAAGTGGCCAGTGGGGAGTTACAAATAAATAAATCCTGAAAAAGAGTAGCTGGAAACAGTTGCGGGTGGGGTTTGAGCAAGTGCTCTCTCAGTTTAAACCTAAAGGAGTTGATGGAGGGGGCAAACTCCAAGGTTGTGCAATAGGGTGTTGAATAGTTTGGGACCCTTGAAGGAGAGTTATCTCTGTCCCAGAGAGGTGTTATAGAATGGGACCCTAAAAAGGGAGGAGGAAGTGCTCCTATTAGGTTGAGTGGGATCCAATGTTATGAAGAGAGAAGAGACACTGGAAGGAAGGAGGTGGAGGGAGGAGAATACTGATGAAGATTTGGTCTATGCCATATTAAAAGGAGCACTCCTTTTATTATTTCAGATATGAAAAAAAGTGCTAAAGAAGATTTATATTGTGGAAGAAGGGCATGAAACAAGTCAGTAGATAAGGGGCAATCTAAAATAGAATATAAAAGTATAGGTCAAAATGTTCACCATATTCATGCACTGCTGCTTTAATTCTAACTGAATCTATTAAGTCCAGTTTGTACAGTGGGAAAAATGAGACAGCAAATTTTAGGGTGACATGTGGGCTCAGGAAAAAAAAATACTTTTTGAAGCAACAAGCCATGACCCCTGATGGTTAAAATATTTGAGAATCTGGTGACAACAGACATTAACAAGTGCATTAAAACTGATGAATCTATCTACTACCACAACTTCTCTAATGAAGAGTGGGCTGCAGTGAGAGAACTTAAAGCATATAACAACAGTACTGTAAGTACAGTATATGGGATAAGGGAGGGGTTGTGTTTGTGCAAGACACTTTACAATGTGTGAAAGAAGTGGAGTGCCAGTTATCAGATGAACACTGTTATAAAAGAGTGACATTTAATCCAGCTGCTGCTTTCAAAAATGTACTGGATGATAAAACAGATGCAGCAGTTGAGGTAGAAGGATACATGAGGATGAAAGTCAAGTGTATATAATAAAACAGATTTTCCAGTGAGTCCAAGCTTGTACATGTTGCCCAAAGTGCACACATCTGGGCAGCCAATTGTCTTTGGCACTGGATCACTCATTGAGGGTCCCTCCAGGCTTGTTGATCACTTTTTGAAACACTTGTCTGTAGGAACCCTACATATCTGAGAGATACAATGTCTTGCAAAATAAAAGGAAAGGAATGATTTGGTCTCCTAATTATGTATGGTTAGCAAACCACAATGCTTCTTTACATACATGCATAAAAGATGATCAGGGGATGTCTGCTGTTAGTAAAATTCTGTACTCAGACATGTCTGTGGATAGTGCTGTGGTTTATTTTTTTATGCACAGCTATTTTTTGTTTGGAGAGAAATGTTACTTACAACTACAAGGAACAGCGATGGGTGCAGCTGTTGCACCCCCTTACACAAATCTGTTTTTGGCTAGCTGGGAAAAACATATTGTGTTTGATGACTCAAACCCCACCCCAGACACATTTTTAAATGGTATCACATTACTGATGATATCATATGTGTCTGGGGTGATGGTGAAGAGTCAGCAACTCAGTTTATGGAATTGCCAAATTTGAATGCATTTAATCTTAAATATATCTTTCACACGGAGTATGGAATTCATGGATGTGGTCCTGTGTGTGAATGAGCACATGGTTGTTGAAATCCACCATTTTCAGAAGCCTATTTTGTCTGGTTGACACTTGACAACATACCATTTGGCCAATTCATTAGACTTAAAAAGAGACTGTACAAAATCAGATGTTTTTGCAAAAGAAGCTGGTGTACTGTTGACCAGATTTTGTGAAAGACGGTATACAAGCAAAACTATTGAGCCAGACTATAAAAATGTTTCTGAAATTGATAGGTCTCTTCTTACCCCACATAAATATAAGGGGGGAGTGTTTAACCAGGAAAGGCACAATAAGCCAAATCTTGTTTACAGGTGTGACCTGGGAGCACAAGGAAGTTGAGTGACTTGCTAAGAGTCACACAATATGCAATTGAGGGCTAATGGGATTCAAACCCAGCTCTTCAGGTTTGCAGCTCGGTGCCTTAACCACTACACTATATTGTCTCTTTTTTCTCCTTCCTTCTCCTAATTCAGACCAGAAGCTAACATTTGTTATGGATTATGGTCCCAGATCATGAGCAGTTAAGAAATCCATGGAGTACAGATGATTAGTCCTTTTGGCTAATGAGTAAATAGGACATCTTTTAAAGAAACCCTTAGGATTTCCCTTATGACAGGAAGCAGTTTAGCAGACAATCTTACAGATAGTCATTTTTAAAGGGACTGGGAGCATGGTAGCAGGTACAAAATGACTTCTTCAGGAGCAGAAAATGCAACATGTGAGGGTGTGCTAACACGGGAGAAATTTGACCATCCAAAAAGTGGAAAAGAGTATTAACTAAAACAATTAATCATCTGCCAAACAAGTTCCCAATGTATGTGGGGTGGTGTACTTGTGATCTTGCGTATGTTAGTTATACTAAATGACCATTAAAAGCCAGAGTACAAGAACACATTAGGGCAATTTTTAGTAAACAAATGAACTCAAGCCCCAAAGGCTTCCAGTTTAGAGCATTTGAGCATGTACCACCTCCAGTAAGAAAGGTGGTGACAGACTTAAGTTGGTACATCAGAACGAATCCAAGTGGATTTCTGTACTTAGAGCCCTCCTTACTCATGGCTTGAATGACCATCTGGGTCACAAGCCATTTCTGAAACTATGGAACCAAAACAAGTTATCATTGTATGTATTTTTCAGATGAAATTATGTTCTGGGGTAGTTTTCTAATTTCAGACGTAACTAGTATGCTGTTTGATGTTTAAATTGTTTTGGTGTTCAGCATGATTAAGATGTTTCACAGTACAGCTAAAGGAAATTAATTTGAATTGTTTTTCCCTCTGATATGTGTATGTCACCATAATTTGCATTTTTGATAGGGATCTTATAGGTTTGTGTAATATATATTGCAAATGTGGGTATTATCAACTTTTTTCTCTTCCTCTTCCCTTTTTATTTTGCTATTCATTTCCTTGTTTATTTTTGAAATTTGCTACTAGAACCACTAAATATCAACAATCATTCTAATCAGAATATATAAATCTCCTGTGTATTTAGGAGACTGTATCTGTCATATGTATACCAGTTTCATTGGTTCCCTTTTCCCAGCTTTCACAACATGCTGTATTTAATACTCATCTTTGCTTGCTGCTTTTTCAAAATGATTGAAAAACATATCTGTTGCCATAGCATAGGACTCTAGTGCAATTAAGACTTGTTTGTGTTTTGTACAGTCTATTTTTGTATATGACTGGTTAGGATGATTGATATAGCAATGTGTACTTTATTTGTATTTTCTGCCCTTTATATTGCATTTATACTTATATTTCTGCGTGTTTGTCCACTGATCACATCTGAAATATTCAAGTTAACTGGGGTATTTAAGGAACACAGGGATGTGCTGACTCCACCCCCTGCTGAAGCCTCCATGATGAAGTGATATGTAGGGGTGTCAGCCTGGCAATTGCTGTTTGGAATATGTCTGCAATTTAACAAAACTATCTTTCCTCTGCTTGGTGAGTGTGCTTTTTTTTGCCCATGTTTGTACCTGGAGCAGCATTGCTTTAACTACTGATCTTCCAGGGGACTGGCAGTGCTCACTTTTCTGCCTATTTCCCTGCTTAATCAAGATACAAAAATGTTAGCCAAGCTCATTGCGAATAGGTTGCAGCAGTTTATTCCACACTTGGTTCGCTCCAATCAAACTAGGTTTATTCCTGGGTGGCACCTGTGCGATAACATTCAAAGGTTATTCAACATTATTTTGAGCAACCAAGTAGGAGGGGTCCAGGGTGGACCAAAAGGTGGTAGTGGCCATTGATGCAGAAAAGGCATTCAACCACTTAGACTGACATTTCTTAGACACTACCCTGAACAAATCTAAATTTGGTCAAGCATTTAAGCAGTGGATTGGAACACTATATCTCCAGACAGCTGAACAGTTCTATGCAAACAGGACAGTGTCTGATGCCCTACAAATACAATGGGGCACTAGGAAAGGTTGTCCACTATACCTTATGCTCTCCATCCTAAGCTTGGAGCTCTTAGCAGCTGTAATAAGATCCAGACTTGATATACAGGATATAAGAGTGTGGGACAAAATAGAATCTCCCTCTATGCAGACTATTTGCTTCTCTATTTGCAAGACCCTATCATCACACTTCCCAAAGCATTTGAGATCTTAAGAGACTATAGGGCTCTATCTGTTTTCAAAGTTAACAAAGAGAATTCTGAAGTCATGCAAATAGGGGGTGAAATGACAGAAAAGATGAGATAAGTTTGTGAGTTGAAATCGGCACAAAGGAATTCCAAAACCTGGGAGTGCAGATAACTGCAGACCCAGCATATCTGTATCAGGCACATTATCAAAAATTAATTAATGATGTATAAGCTGGTTGCAATAGAGGGGCTTCTCATTCTATTGCTAATGGGGAAGATGGAATCTATTAGAATCAAAATCCTGCAAGATTTCTCAAAAAAAAATGTACAAAATTAAAAATGTGCCCTTATCTCAAAGGGCTTGTCATTCTTCATAGAAACATTTGTTCATATTACACTCACATTGCAGGGGGTGTAGCAGGCTGGTCTCTGCTGTGTTTCATTTGCTTCCCCTTTTAGTTTTTGGGTTTAATTTGCCTGTATAAGTTTTTCCTTGTTTAGTTATTTCCTTTTGTCCTTTACGTTTACATGGAGGTAAATGGTAGATTTGATTTATTTATTAAATTCTCAGATTAACTCCATTGAACTCAGAGGTCTTTACATAGGTTCCACGTCAGAGGATCACATAAACAGAAAACAGTATGTTGCCAGCAGGTGGATAGCACATTAACAAAGGTACAGTGTTAATAGAGTTAAAACAAGACAAATCACAGCTAACATGAGGAACTAAAGTGAACAAGTGTAAGTGGCATTGTACAATGTATGCCATGGAGCAAAATATTATACAAATGTGGAAGACACTCAGAGACAGAACTACTACAGAAGAAGAAAAGAGAGGATCAACCAATGAGGCCTAGTCAAAAGGAAGAAGTCAAAAGAAAATTTGTACCTGAATTAAAATCCTGTATCAAAGACACAAACCACATGTGTACCATACTTAAAGGTATTACAATCATCCCATGAGGCCTAGTCAAAATGAAGAAGGGTAGAAGGGGGTAGGGTGGAAAGATAAGAAAATGCATGGATGAGGTGAGAGGGAGTGGATAGGGGGTGGGTGGTTTAAGGGAGACAAGAATAAGTGCATCATGATTGTTTGACCATTTAGTTGTATTATTTTTGATCTTGATATGTCATGGTGATTTGTTTTAAATAAAAATTCCCTTACTCTTCTTGATAGTGTCATGGGATCATTAATTTTAATCTAATCAACCACCAGAACAGGCAGATGGGACTTTTGTTTAACATCTCATCTGAAAGCCAGCATCTCACAGCATCAGTGCCCTCTACCACCATGCAGGGGCATCAGTGTAGTTACTGTTAACCAAGAGGAGACTATCACCCTGCGGAGCTACAAATTCAACTTCCTGAAGCACTTGGTGTTCGTTGGATGTCTACCATCCAACTACAGACCATGATCAAGTAAGCAATATGACATGACAGGGTAGGCTGTGTTGGGTTATACCTGTAAGCCCAGAGTCATAATGAAGCCCTATGCCACATGCAGAAGTCCTTCCATTCCCCTGGAAGTGTCTGTATAGCCCAGCACAACCCATTTAGGATTGTCTTATTGCTCTTAGAAAATGGTGTGACTGTCATCCTATTTTTTTAGAAAAACAAAATAAACAGTTTAAAGTGTAAAATTGTCAGCCCTTGTATGGGTAGGTTAAAATTAGAATATGCTTAGCAGAGCTCAGGATGATCCAATGGGCTGCCGGTGGTGTGGTCTTTTGAAAACAGTGGTTACTCTATCATAACTCTTTTGCAGAATAGTTGGTGGTTATTTACTAGAAATTCTTTTATTTTATAGATGGTTGGTACTGTGCAGTGGTTGGTACAATATTGCATGGTTTTATCCTGTGGTGAGAGTGGTTTCAGGCAGCAATGTGCATTGATTAAGTGGATGTTTGGATACTCATCTGATGAGTGGCTCTATGCAGCAGTACTGAGTGTGAGTGAATGTGATTTGAAGTTTGTTTGAGTAACTAACAATCAAAGTTTTAAATAAGCTGTTTATTTATTGCTGTCTAACATTAGTTAGGGAGGTAGTGATTGCTGGAGGTTGTGATACAATGTGAAACATATACAGAAGGACATGGAGTGCAGGTGGTCCAGAGGAGGATAACTAAAATGATGCAGGGTCTGCATCACAAGCCCTGTGAGAAGAGATTAAAGGACTTCAATATATACACCCTGGAACAGAGGAGAGAGAGGGGGGGATATGATAGATACCGTTAAATACCTCACAGGGGTAAACAAGGTACAGGAGGGAAAGTATTTTTCAGAAGAAAAGGTGCTCAAGAAAAAGGGGACTGCAGTGAAGCCATATACCATTGTTACAGTGAAGCTGTAACAGCCAATCCCATACAGCAATATAGGAGCAGTGACCACACCTGCAGCCAGCTGTATTCACTGCAGACAGCGTGTTGTGGTGACTGGTGTGCGGGCAGAAGGACTGGCCATTTCTCCACTGTCAGTGCAATGTGGAGTTAGATATATTAAATAAGGGGGGTCTGGGCCGAGTACCCCCCCCCCATTGATACCGAGTCAGTGTTGGTGTGTTTTCTGGTCAGTGTCAAGACATGGTGGTGTCAGGGAAGCAGGTTGCATTGTGTCACTGTAGGGGATGTCGGTGAACTTTCTGTCGCTGAGGCCTGGTGGAACCCTATAAAGCTGGGGGGGTGTAGATTAAGGAGATATGCGACGAAGTACTTCTTCACAAAAAGAGTGGCGGATTCCTGGAACAGTCTTCCAGCAGAAGTGGTGGGTCCAAAAAAGTGGAGTAGTTTAAGACTGCATGGGATGAGCTGAAGAGAATCAAAGCGAAAAGGAAGGGTGAATGGAGAAAGAGTTGTAGTTTGGGTATGGTCTGAGGTAGTTGTGTAGGTAGGGAGGAATGGACTGACTGGATGGGTCAAGTGGTCCTTACCTACTATCAAATTCAATGTTGCTATTTGAGCAACCAGGCGGTAAGAAGAGCAGACCTGCAGTTAGTGAAACAATGGCGGCTACTTTTAAAATTAAGATGTTAAATTTAAGTACATCAGTGTAAGTGGTTAAGAGGCAGGGCTGGGATCTGACCTTATGTGCACTGGGTAGTGTTGGCACATAAATGTATTGCATTAGAGTGCCATTAGCCAGTCCATTTTCTGACCTGCTTAGATTCTGTGTTCTGATGTGATCAACCTCCAAGGGGGTAAAGGTGCAGGCTAGTTTACTAACAAGCATTTGTCTGATGTACAAGTAAATGAATTTGCCTCTCAATCTACCTGCAGTCTTTGCGAAATGACACAATAATTTCTCTTTATTTCAATTACAAGTCAAAAAAAAACTTTTACAATAGGAATAACACTCAGGCTCTTTATCAGAGTTTAATGTATGGATTTCGAAAACAGCACGATATTAAAGCATACAACAATTTCCCCATAATACAATACTTCCAAAGGTTGTAATGCCACTGTTCTTAAGTGATAATAGTATCATTCAGAACCCGTAATCGTATAGTTCGGAGCTCTGAACAATACTGTTATACCAAAAACTGAGAAGCACAAGCACAGGAGTCTCCCACGCCAGGCTATGCTACCAGTGCCAGTCAATAAAAAAATGTCCCCTGACTTCAAAACATGGTAAATGATGGACCGCTTTTTCACTGTGGATGGGAAGAACACTTCAAAAAACATGACGGACATCTCTCGCTATGCGAGAGTGTATCCCGTCTTACACAATTGCCCAGTTTTTTTTTAATTCTTTCAAAAATGGATTTATATTGTTGACCCTCATTGAGCCTGCATTCTCCACAAAAGGTTGGATGACTGTCCACCAAACTTGCAGGCAGACGGGAGGGGAAGAGACAGTGCACGGACTCATGAGACAGTGTGGCAGTCAATCAGGACTGAGAGGGTCCTTCACTGCAGCAGCCAATTGCCCATCACAAAATGATGAAAAAAAATACAATTGGATCCATAGATTAAAAAGAATTAGATAATGGGTAAATTCAAACTCGCTTCCTGATTGGCTCAAACAGCCTGGCACCTGGGCCGTTATTTCTTAACAACGGCCCGGCTCAGAAAAAGTGCCAATTCAGGGTGTCCTATTACTAAAACTATCCTTGGGCACCCCGAATTTCGAAACTCGCCAGCTTCCGTTTTTGCCCTGCTCACTTAGCGAGACCAACTTCTGTGGACAGAGTCACCGGACAGTGTAAAAAAAACATAACCTGAAACACTCATTTTTTTTCTTTTCAGAAAGTTAAAACTTTCCTCACTGACTGCGGTTGCGCTCCGTGTCAACATTTAGCCGGCTCTTTCGTGAGCTGCAAACTCCCATGGCACCACATATCACAGCACAGGGGGAAAAAACCTACCTGCCTTGCAGTATAGATAATTAAACAACATTTCCCCTGTTCTGACGAATGAGCCTTCTTTCAAGTTCTGTGCGTGTCTGCCTAAGGGACTGAAGAACGAGACAGAAACCAAAACAACCTGAAAAAGCAGCGCTAATGTCTGTGAGCCAGTGCATGAAGAAACAAAGCAAGTTTCGGAGCTCAAGTGACACACGCAAACATGGTAGTGCCCTCCTGTGGTGATTCCAGCAGCACAGGGATTATTTTACTATAAAATGTACCTTTCATTTTCTATTTATTTTTTGTAGGTAACTCTTTATTTTATTTTTTTTCAAACAATTACACCTATAGCCCATTTTCTAGTGTAATAATACCCTCAGGATGGCATTATTGGATATAACGGACCTTCCAGGGGCTATAAGGCCCTCCGCCTGTGGCGTCGGGCCTCATTACGCCCCTGGGCGGTCGGTTATATCCCAATAACGCCCACCCTGTCGGGTATTATTACTTACATAACAAATAGGTTAGTGTGGATCACAAGGTAATAATTCCATCTTGAGGTTCTGTGGACATGGGAACCTCTCAAGATTTGCTCTCAAGGTTCCTAAGTCCCCAGAACCTCTTAATGGAATTACTACCTTGTAATCCACAATAACCTATGTATTATTCTATCTAACACCCTCAGGCTTCTTAACACCTGTAGTGTGCATTCAATCACAGGATCATATGTTATCCCTTGAAATGCACAGCCTGTTGTGGGCTATCCCTTATTGCATCTTTATTACACAAGTCTAAATGGCCACATATAGCACACCAACATGGGCCTCTTACTCATAGTGTGAGGTCCCACTATATGTATAATACAATTTAAACAAGTATCTAAGATGTTAAATAAAGTGCAACCATTTTAATGTCATGATTTAGTACGAAACAGTTCTTCTTCATCATATGTTTACTAATTATTTATTATTTATTTTGTTTATTTAGATTTTACTGACCAGTTAATCACACCAAAGATATGCCTATTTTCAGGTATGACTTGTGAGTTTACAATGAATAAACAGACAGTGCAAAAACTTAACAGGAGGAGACAGTAACATAATAGAAAAAGGTAACAATTAAATTTAATACTGCAGATTACCTGAACTTAAATAAGGCAAGATAAATTTATAGTGATGGTCCAGAAAGGGCTTTGGACACTTTACAGATAAAACAAGGACACAGAGCAACATAAGACAGACCATGAAAACAGAGAATGTAATAAATAACAAATATGCTCAAAATAAAAAAAAATCATAGGTGTACAGGTCCTCTGTTGTTAACATGATAAATCTTGGAAGGCCAGCCTGAATGAATATGTTTTTGGATCCTTCTTGACGTGCTCCATGGAAGTGCTCATTCAAATGAACAGTGGAAGTGTCTGCCACAGTAGTGGTACAGCCACTGCAAATGCAGCATCTACCAAAATCTTTATATGAGAGTGGGGCACAGCAAGCAGGTTGGATCTAGTATAACAAAGAGGTCAGGTCTGAATGCATGACATCAGAAAGTCCTTCATGTAGCCATTTCCTAATCAATGTAGGGCACTGAATGTTAGAAAGCAAACCTTGAAGGTGTTGTGATGTATCACCATCAGCCAGTGCAGTTAGAAAAACACTGGCATGTTATGCTTTAAAGTGCTGGAGATCCTGAACATTTACTCCCTGGAGAAAAGATGGAAAAGAGGGGACATCATTTAGACCTTTAAGTACCTTTATAAATGGGCAAAAAAAACTTAAATGCTGATTGTCTGGAAGGCCTTTCCAGCCGTATCCTTATCAGCTGATAATGTTTCAACGGGCACTACTTGTGCCAACCAAGATGCAGCACACAATTAAATCAATCCATGTGCCACTGCTTTCCCACTGCAGCTCACAGCTCCTCAGGTGGCATCTGTTAGAACAATAGCTGCAGTGGGACAGTGGTGGCACCAGCACACAAACCAGAAAAATGCCACACAGTGTACGTAAGGTCCTCCTTCCTGAAGAAGCCCTAAATTAATAAATATCTGTAAAATTTTATTTTATTAAACTCACTGGCCATTTTTGCTTCCTCATAGATCTGTGTCTCACTCCCACTGCTTATCATTTCCAGACTCCTGCTCTCCATTTCCAGAGTCCCCCCTCCTGACCCAACACGTACATCATACTCTTATGAGCAATAACAACCCAGAAGTTACTCCTTTAATGCCAACAGAAAATGGAAAAGTATTTATTTTACAACAATTATGGTTTGAAAACTACAACCCACCCATGGAAGCAGCAAACAAGTATCTACGGCTATGGCGGCTGCCGAGTGACATGCTCACTCCCACTCAAGCCTGCCATTTAAAATGAAAGCAGTAAAATGATTTATCTGGTGATGTCAAGACATATGTTAAAAAAGGTAAATAAAAGTTCACACTTCAAAGGAATTCTTTCTGTATGTGGGGGGGGGGCAAGAAACATAATGTTTCAGTAAATACCCATGTGGGACACGCTCGCTTCCTAACAAGCCAGGCACATAATGACTGATGATGCTGTCAATCTTCCTTAAAACACAAAATACAGTATGAATTTAATTAAAAGAAACTAATACAAAATAGAATAGCCTATCTCTGCCATTGGTGGTGGTGGGGGGGACCTGAAATACTTATGAAATGGGACTATTTTTCAGTATTTCACCTATTAAAACCCTTTTTCATACATATATTTTAAACATTTTTGTTCTTTTTCTTCTTACAGTGATTACCTGGGGGCCCATTTTATAAGTGCAATAACACACTCTGAGGTGTGGGTTATCTTATGATAAGAGCACGCCCAGGTGCATAAGGCAGTCGTGGCAAGGACCTCGTGCCTCATAACGCTCCTGGGCATGCTCTTATCAGGAGATAACCTACACCTCATCATGTGTTATTGCTTGCTTAAGTATTGGAAAGGCATTAAAAAACGTGAGTAATGAGAACCTCTTTAGTCTCAGTGGCAATAAAACTACAGGGGGGCATTGCCTTAAGCTGGAGGGAAGGGAGAATCAGAAGAGAATTCAGGAGGCATTTCTTCACATAGAGGATGGTTCCAATGTGAACTGAGCTCCCTGAGAAGGTTGTCTCACTGAGGACAGTGAAAGTCTTCAAAAGGGAGTGGGAAGGGGTAAAGCGAAAGATCAGGGCCAAAAGGGGGGTGGGCAGAAGGGGGTGCAGTTGGGGGGGTGCAGTCTCTAGTTACCACTTGGAATTCTGCAACATGAGCAGACTTGACAGACAACTAGGACTTCTCCTGCTGGCATTTTTTGCATGTTTGTATGTTTATAATATCAGTTGTGCAGCTGTACTGTGCAATATATCAGGTAGCACATCAAAACTTCAGGAGGTACTAAGTAGAGAGTGTTGCAGTAGTCCAAATGGCATGTACTGTGTGTGCAAGTTCTCTACCACCAGATATGGCTTCAACTAGGCAATATTCCTTAATGGAAAAAAAACCATCAAACTACAGCTGCAAGCTGAGATTCTTGTTAAGTACATCACTAACTCTACTTATTGTAGATAGATTAGGGCTTGATCCAGTCAGTAGCACCTCCATTCTTCCATGTTTTAGGCTCAGCCAGCCTGATGTAATCTAGTCATTTATTTCTAGCAAGTATTAGTTGAGCACTGCTACTAAACCCAGCCTGTCAGGTGCAAATGACAGATGCAACTGAGTATATTCTGCATTGTAGTGAAACTCGAAGTTTTATCCTCCATTGATCTAAGCCAAGGGCAACATATGCTGTACACTGCTAATAGCTTTAGGATAAGAATCCAACCTTGAGGCATCCCGCAACTAAGAGCAGTCATCATTGATGAGAAACCTCCTATCATTATATGCTGATCTTGTCTGAACAGCAGAAAATTTAGTCCAAGAGCCACAGGGTTATTTAATATTATGTCTGAGACCAAAAAGATTGATTATATCATCTGCTAGTATTACATATCCAGACTTCATATCAATATGTCATCACAATTAATGTGGAAAGGAGAAACAAATTATGTTATAGCAATTTTTTTGTGGGGGTGTTAAAGAGCCACCCTGAAAAAGGGAGGGCATCCTTACTCTGTTATACACAAGTAGTAAAGTTAGTACACTAATTTTGTTATCAAATTGTTAGGATGGGGTAGAAGAAAAAAATGGGAAGGGGTAAAATAGTTCTTTGATGTATACATACAGTGTGATCTGTGTCATTCGTGGTAGTAGCAATTAAGGTAATGTTAAACTAGAATGTAAAATATGGTGAGCATCAATCCTGGGAAGCCTATGTCCTAATGTACTATCTTTATTTTTTCTTTCCCAAACAGATATTTTAGTGACATAGTTATACATACAGGCCTGGATATTCAGAGCAGTTGTGCATGGCGCAACTGAGTTGCGCCGGCGCAAGTGTGGAATTGCACCGAGGAGCCATATTCAGCGGGAGCCAATGCGCAGCACAAAATCCATTGCTCCAATGTGCAACTATAATGTATGCAGTGCAAGTGCAGGGGGCGTTCCCTTGAATATCCAGAGCAATGGCATATTCAACCATGAAACCATGGCACAAGTGTGGAGCAAATCGAAGTTTCTCCGACCAGACTTATTCCTAGAAAAACAGGGCCCAAACACACAGACAGCAGTTGCGCAAGAGTGGGAGTGAGAGGGAGAGATACAGAGAGTCAGACAGACGGATACAAGACCAGATACAGAGGTAGAGGGACAGAGAGGTGACGTGGGAGAGGGAGAGAAGGGCAGAGAGAGAGACACACACACACACACGCACACACACACACACACACACACACACACAAAATCTGTGTACCAGGGTGGCACACAGCCAGCAGCCAACCAACCAGGGGGATAGTGGACAGCAGGAGACATGGAGAGTGCACCCTTCCTGATGGGGGCAATAATGAGGGATGTGAGGAGGCAGGTGGAACAGCTACATGGCTGACGAAGGGCCCGGCAGCAGTATGCCTGACACAGATGGTACCATGCCCCCATCACCGTTGAGAACTATAGTGACACTGAGATCATGGGCCAATACTTCCTGAGCAGGGCCATTCTGAGGCAGCTCTGTGAGCTGTGCAGTTAGGAGCAGCAGGCACCCACCAGACAGAGCCACCTCATGTCCATGGAGATGACAGTGACCGCCGTCATGTGCCTGCTCACCACAGGAACCTTCCAAAGACATACAGGGGGACCGCATGGGCATCACCCAGGTGGCCACAGCCCATCTCCTCACACAGTTCCTCACTGCTCTGCTGCCACATGCTGTGGAATGCATCCATTTCCCCAGCACACAGGTGAAGTGTTCAACAATTATGCAGGACATCCACAGGGTGGCATGCATGCCTGGCATGATTGGGACCATTGACTGCACCCACATGGGCATCTGTATGCCACCTGGCCCTGAGGGACTGGCACATATCAACAGGAAGAGAAGCCCGAGCATCAACTGCCAGGTGGCATGCGATGCCATAGGGCGCATCACCGATGTCTATGACACACACCCTGGGAGTGCACAAGATGCATTCAACTGGCACCGCTTTGCACTGTGCCACAGATATGAATGTGGGGACAACTTCACCGGCCACCTAGTGAGTGAGTGTTGCATGGGCAAGGTTCAATTGGCAGAGCAGTCCTGGGGATGGGGTGAGCAGGGTGTGCATGGTGGCGTGGGCACTAGGGACAGGCAAGGGGTGCAGCACAGCATAGCAGAAGGCTAACCATGGCATGCCCCACACAGGGGACAGTGAATACTGCTGAGGCCCTGGCAGCATCTTCCTGGTCCACCCCACACTGCAGTGCTGTCTGCTCCCAGTGTGCTGTTGCAGCATCCACCACACCTATCAAGGTTGCAATACTGGTACATGGCCTGTGCTGTTCGGTGGTGCTTATGTGTCGCAATGCAAGCAAATTAGGTTGTGCGCAATGGTAATGATATGCTAATGCATCCCACTGTGCCACGCTTTGGCTGATGAGCTCATTTGTATGCGGCATCTGAATGTCAAGGTATTGTGCTGTGCTCACTGGTACTGCACCAGAGCACATGGTGGTGCAATGCCCATGCATGCACGGTGCTCGTGCCAGCAGTGTACATGTGCACTGTGCTGTCTTGGTGTAAATCATGCAAGACATGTGAACAGCATGATGTAAGCCATACATGGCCAGCAATGTGCACTTCACGCATCATGGCATGATTCCTGTCGCGCTCAAGCACACTGTCCACTAACCACTGACCTCTGACCCCTGGGGTCCTCTTCATGTCCCTGTGACCCCACCAGCCACACCCTCTGTGCATGCCCAGTTCTGAGAGATGGGCAGGCCCTGCACAGTCTCCCATGCATCGTGCATCCGGCACCTGTACTGAACACTTGTGCCTGATGCCACCATTTTTGCCACCAAACCTGCTATGGAGCAATAGCACAGACAAGATGGAGATGTACCCTGAACTGGTCCCAGGGTGAACTGTCCAACCTTGTGGCCTGTGTGGAGCCCCACACCCCACGGCTGTTTGGGCAGGTGCCCTTGCAGCAGGCCAGGGGCACTGTGTGGCAGGCTATTGCTGCCAGCCTGGAGCACAGGACCAGAGTGCCCAGAACCAGGGAACAGTGCAGGCACCAGTATGGTGACCTGATGAGATGGGACCCTGACCAGCTGAGGAGGCTGCAGGCACATGACAAGCATGGGGCAGTGCCATAGCCAGGTGAATCTTCCCATGTTGCACGTCTGCCCTGGTGCTGTATTGTGGTATTTTACATTGGTATTTTGTGGTATATTGGCTTGGCTGCCTGGCATGTCCTGCAGGGGGTAAACTGTTGTTTTGCGCAACACAGTGTGGCATTGCCAGCTTCCACTTGCATTGCAATGCAGCCGTGCAGGTGTGCGGGACATGTTGAGCAGGGGCACACCCTTTGCACAGGAGCCGGGGTGGAGGCGGCTTTGGTCGGTTACTGATGTGCACCCATCCTCTTTCCATTCCCAGGACCAGAGGACTACATGCGGGCCAGGACTGTGACAGCGCAGGACCAGGCAGTGCACCATGATGGCAGTAGACCAGCACCAGCAGGGCTGCATGGGGCAGGTAAGCACTGTTATGGTCCTTCGCAATGTACATGGGGGGTGGCGGGGGGAGTGGGTGCAAGCATTGTCACCTGTGCCATGTGCCGTGGCAGCTGTGTGTGTCGCACTGTGCATGGAGCATGCCACTGTGGTGCATCCATTGGACAAATGTGCTGGCTGTTGGTGGGGTGGGTGTGCACCCAGCTGCCACCATTGTTGCTGTGGTGGTGCCGGTGCACTGTGCTATGTGACTGTCATTGCGCAGTCATGTGGCCATTAAGCAGTGGGGACCACCTCTGGGCAACCTCATGGTGTGCCTTGTTGCTGGTTGGCATTGGCCCACCCTCCTGCGGGTGGCTATTATGGGCCCTCCAGGGATGAGTGGTCCCACTGCCCAATGCACACTGTGGGTGGGCATGGTTCCTTGGGCCATTGCACTGATCACCTGTCCTGTCCCTTGCTATAGATGTCTTGCAGCCAGTGCCGAGATCCCCGAGAATGATGTTGAGCAGGCTGAAGTGGGAGACATTGCTAGTGGTGTCATGCATCCTTGAGGTGTTGGTGGCAATAAGGAGGATGATGGTGACAGAAAGGAGGGAGAGATGGCTCAACAGGGTGGCCAGATGGGGCCATCAATAGTGTTGTCCCTGTTTTCCCCTGTTTCCCCTGTTGAACCTTCCCCTACAGTTCCCCCTCCCACTGTACAGTCCCTGTTCTCTGTCCCCTTCCCTCACTGTACCTACCCGTTCCCAGACCCTGTTTTTCTGTACATAGTTTTTGTAAATATATATATATATATTCTGACATACCTGTCTGTGTCTATGTCTGCTTTTCAGGTGGCATGAGGAGCCATGCTGCAGTGGCCCAGTGTCTGTCCATGTGGTGTGCATGGGAAGGAGCTCATGTTGTGCATCTATGGTTTCCTGCTGTGTGCTGTGATGTGTCCCACTGTGGCGGTGTCCATTCCCTGGGTTGGTGACTGTGCCTTGGGGTGCCCATGGGGCAGCTGTCAGGGGTGTGTGGCGGGTGTGTGCATGGTGGTGGAACATGGCCTTGGTCATTGGTTGGGCACTGTCTGCACACTGTGTTGAGGTCCTGTGCCTGGTGTTGTGCAGCCTGTCCCATGTGGTCTGCCATGCTTCCTGCATCCCTGCCCCTTCATTGCCCACTGTGTGGGCTTCCTGTGTGCCTGTGTGGTGTGTGTATGCTTGGCTGCATGGTCCTGGCTGTGTTCTGCTATGTTCTGGGAGGGGGGCACAGCCAATGGCTGTGGGGGAGCTCCCTTGGTGGCCCTCCATTGGCCGTTGGCACCTCCTGTTGCCTGCTATCTGTGCCACTGTTGTGTTCTGGGGTCCTGTGTCTGAGTGCCTGTATGTGCCCTGCTGGTGGTGGCCTCCTGTGGCCTGTCACTGTGCTTCCATGGCTCTGTCCCTGGGTCTGTTCTCTGTGTCCTGCCCACCTCTGTTGCTGTGCTGCTCTGCTCCATGATTGCACTGGAGCATCTCTGTTTGCACCATGGCGCAACTCTGTTTGCACCATGGCACAACTCTATCATATTCAGCTGGGTTGCACTGGCACAATTCAGCCTCCACAACCTCTAAATATGGCTCCAGTTGTGCCATGGTGCATCGGATTTCAGCTGCACCAGACTTGTGCCAGTCTTTGGTGCATTTCTGAATATCCAGGCCACAGTGTATATAATCAAAGAACTGGAAATCCAGAATACTTACATAACCATTATAAAATAAACAAGTGAATAACTTTTCCAGTGACACACCTGTATAGTGAAAACATTTTTAATATCTGATCAGTCTGATTCTGAGTCTAAATCATTATTTTAAGAATGGTAATTGTAAACATCATCACTTTTATCATCACTATATAGACTGGTTTCATCAAATTCTTCACAGATTTCTAGAGGAATCTGTTACACAGCAGACAAAATTAGTATGTACTGGCTTTCTTTAACTGCACACCCATGGCTCTCTGGTAGGAACTTGAGAGGATCTGGTACAGAGATATGACTCAGTATTTCTTTAGATATATCTGGTTATACAATAGGAAATCCCATTGAAATAAATGAGGATGTTCTGTGTAATTTCCTGATATACTTAGATATGCTGAGACATAGCTGTGAATACCACTGTATAACAGCATTCCTACAAATTGATGGTGCATAGTTTGTGCATTTGATTTTCTCTACTTTTTCTGGTTTGCAGAAAGCAAAAGGCTTGGGTCACAATTTTTAATTCACAGAGGGGATACATTAGATTAATTGGTCTATATGTTTGTCTAAGTAGGAAATAAATCATGTAGTATACTCACACCTCAAGTTTGCTGTTCCATATTGAGTGGAGATGAATCAATTGTTCAAACAATGTCAGCTGGAATTTCAGCTCCTTCCCTTGAGAATGCTTCTAAAAGCATTAGACATCTCCCTGATTGAAAGTGGGTATATTTTGTTTTGAGCATGCATGAAACACTGTAATGCCAGCCTGGAAAAGCTTGTATTGCATGGAATAAAGAGCAAATGTCAGGTCCAACTTTTGTAGCAATGCTAGAGATGTCTATATATATTTAAAAGTTACTTCTACTACACCCATGTTCCCTCCATAGACTGGCATTCAACCTTTTAATGTGGTGCTGTTTACAAGAATAATTGAATATCTGTGTTACTTGCTCCCACAGCTATGGCATCTGGCACTGTTTGAGAAATATGTTTCACATGCAATCTACTTTAAATGTCACCATTTAAGGCAACACCTAATCTCAGTAATACTTCTTCAAATGATACAAGCAGATCTCTTTAATTTAAATGCAGAACATTATTTTCTATGCCTACATCAACTTTGTGGCCTTGGAGCAAAGCCTTCTTTGCAGCCTATCATTTTTTTTGTTAGAAACTTGAGCAGGGCAGAACAGAAAGAACCAGGCACGAGTGCATGCTGTAAATCCTTGGTCCACTTCAAGTCCAGAACTGGCAATTTCTGCATATGTAGCACCAGATTTTGCTTATTCAGTATTCTTCATGGATATATTCTTACATGTATCTTGTACATAGTATATATTCTTGGAAAATTCACATAATTTTCTAAGGATGAGTTGTGCTATACAGTACCACCAAACATAGCTGTGATTTCAAACAGTGTCCTGAAGAAATACATGGCATCAACACACCACATGCATCAGCTTTTGCTGGGTTATGCTATTTGCTAGGCACTCCAGTTTCTTCTTCGGTTTGTTTGTGCCAGTTTTGTGGATCCATCATCATGTGCCAGTGTCATTGGGACAGAAGTGACAGCATAGCTCATCAGGTCATGTTTCATTGATGTAATGATGTACAATAACCACCCCAAACAGAACTCTTGTGCCGTCCCACTCTTTCAGCTCTTGAACCTTCATAAGTTTCCCCTTGACTTTTGCTGTAACAGTATATGGGTTAATGTTCATGACATTTCTTTGTGGTATAGTCTTCTCAAACCTAATAACATCTACAAAAACAGCATCTTTGAATTCTTCACACACTATCACCCAATTGCTAAGCAAAACCCCATTGTTATCAAGGGATAAATGCCCCACACCAATCATTATGGGTCTAGTGTCCCACCATTATTAGGACTCATATGTTCACTATCAAATGGACACAAGGCTCTACCAATATCATTGCTCAGTGTCACTAAAATGAGGTCCCCATGCTTCACAGTGGAGAGTTACTCGGTAGCCATGCCACTCTCCAGGCTATTTCATGAGTTGGTTTCTTTCCAATTAGGACCATTGTGCAAATGTTTCTTCACATTCAGAGTTGTGTCCCTCAAACTCATCTAAGGGTAGAGTCCTCATTGGTGAGAATTCCTTTATTTACTGGGTCAGGATCTGTGATACCTTCATGAAGGTGGAAATCTTATTCATGAGACAGAAAGAGAAGACAGCAAACCATTTTTTTACCAATTGTTTGAAGTTGCATATTGTTTCATTGTGCTTTTACTCCACATCACCTACTAAAGCAGGATTTGCATGATATCATTTTTTGTTTAACTTTACAGTACCTCACATATTAATTTAGTTGATTAATAATAAAACTTTGAATATTATAAGTTGGCTGTAATGGGGACCTAAGGCTTTCTCCTCTGAGAGTTTTTACTCTCCTCTTTGGTAAAAAAAAACTGTTTCAACAGTTCTTTTTTTAAGTTTATTGAGTGGGGGAGGTGCACTGGCCCAGATCCCATTTTCAAGTATGACCTAGGGAAGGTCGTAAAAGGGGACAATGCAGCAACACTATTATATCAGAAAAAAGATTCATGTGCAAAAAACAGTAGTGGAGCAAAAATACAGATTTACGATCTATAAATTTACAAATTTTAAAAAATATATGCAGTGATGTAAAAATATAATTCAGTGGGTGCTAAATTAATCTGGTTAGGTACCAAACAGTCATAAAGGTGCAATGTACTAGGGGTGTGCAAAGATTATGGAGAGATGTGGAAGCATGACATAGAGATGTTTCCTAGCAAGAGTTTTTGAGGAGTAGAGTAAGGATCAGAGTCAGACAGAGAGAGGGAGGTCATTTCACAGGGTAGGAAGGTGGTACAGAAGGCAGCCTGACCAATAGTAGATTTTCAGCAAGAGATGTGGAAGACATGAGCATCAGATGTGCAGAGGGAGTAAGAGGATGGGATAGTACATGATCACACCCTCTCTATTTTCACACACATACTGTACATGCACATTTAAAAAAAATGCTAGCTCCAGTGCTATGCCAGGGACCATACGGTTAAGCTATCCACTTACCATAGCTCATATATCTCTTCCCCAAATCGTTAGTTTTGCTCCCTCTCACCGTGACCCATGAGTGTTGGGGTTTGGGCCAACAATAGTCAATAAGTCAATAGTCATCATGTTCCCCCTCCCTTGCCCTACCATTTAAACAACTTGCCAACTCCTGGAAGTATGTCAGGAGCCAACACTGACTTCAACAGATGCCCCTCCATAGCTCAACTCTCAAGGCCCCAGTATTCCATAGAAAGAAGGTGCCCCACTTCTGACCACTGTTTTTTGATTTAGGGGGCCAGCGACAGCACCTTATTTCCAGGTTAGTTATGTTAGAGGATTGTTGTCCACTCCTTAAATGATTTCAGGATTTTCTTTATAATAGAGCAGTCATTCAGGAATATATGCAGTCATGATTTTGTGTTACAAAGTCATGTATGTTTCCAAAAATAGGAATGGGAATGGGATTCCCTGCTTGGAATATAAAGTTTGTGATTTATCCATGAAATAAACTAATGAAACTGGTAACAGAATGAGTATAATGTGCATCAGTTTCATATGTTAAAGTTACAATGGTGCCGTGTGTCTGGTTCCATTTGACTAGAGATATTATGATACTACTGTATAGTACTGCACTGTACTACCATGACTTGTTAGGATTGCTGTCTCAGGAATATACTAAGATTCACTAAATGATCACAATCCAAACAACTACATATGGTGTTGCAAGACCACTAGGAAGGTACTGCTTTCCATCTGGGTAAAGTCATACAGTAAATTGAACCCAGCCATACTTCAATGTGAGCTGGACAATGTACCCTGTAAACAGATACACCTCATTCCTGATTTGAATAAACATAGGATTTCTTCACTAGTGAACTCAAGCAGTATGTGGTAGGCTACTGCCCTCCAAATTAGCAAGAATCAACAATATCTTGAACCCGTTGATCATACTGGACTTATTAGTTTGCTATTATCAAAGGGATGCTTTCTGGTCCAGGTAAAAATCTTCTCTTCAAGTCCATGACTCAGAAACATACAGATTTCTTAGAATAAGGCTGTAACACTGACAAACAAGGTAAAAGCAGTCTATTATACTTAATAATTATAATAATAATAATTTTATTTATATAGCGCCTTTCAATATGTCAAGGCGCTGAACATTTTAAAATCATAAAGTCACATTCCAGATACAAATCATAAAAACATGTATAAAAATATACCATAATAACATAATAAATTATAATAAAATTTCAATCATACTAAAATTAGCTTAGTTATCCAAGAAGGCCATTTTCCATAAACGTGATTTCAAATCTTTCTTAAATATCTCCATGGAAGTGCACTCCTGTAACTGGCGTGGTAGAGAATTCCAAAGAGTGGGTGCAGCAGGAGAAAATGCTCTGCTGTCTGAAGATTTTAGACTCACTCTTGGAATCTCCAATAACCCCATGTTGGCCAAGCGGAGCGATCGGCCAGGGCAATAAGGCACCAGAAGGCCTTTCAGATAGGACGGACCCTGATTGTGAAGGGCTTTAAAAGTCAATAAAATTACTTTAAAGGTGATCCGCCACCATATAGGAAGCCAGTGCAGTTCGAGCAGCACCGGGGTAATATGACAGGACCTTCTTGTCCCAGTCAAAACCCGGGCTGCAACGTTCTGCACCAGCTGTAGGTGATGGATTTCTACCCCAGAAAGTCCAAAGTAAAGGGCGTTGCAGTAGTCTAAGTGCGAGGACACAAAGGCGTGGACCAACGTTGGCTTACTACTGGGCAACTCAGCCATAATTAGAAAATGAGTCTGAGAATCCTAGCCTTCTCATTGGCTAAGATGCCGATGTCAGCGGTCGGGTATTTCTCGACAGATGCCCATTGAAAAACAAGTTCTTGTTCAGGATGCCCCATTACTTCGGATATTTTTGGGCACCCCGAATCTTCAACCTTGTCAAACGCCATTGTATTATCACTCGGTGAGTAAGCGAGGCCTCGGCGCCCTCCCAACCCAACTGAAGCACAGTACTACTTATTATTAAAAAAATTAAAATGATAACGTAAAGTCCAAATATGTTTTTTTTAACTCTTATCAGCAAACAGTGAAAAGAAATTGGTGCATCCCAAAGTCCCCAAAGACCGAGCAATCCATTACCTGCCTGATGCCAGGCAGTGCATCTCTATCCACGGGCACTGCAATTCATGAAAGTGCATGACCATTTCCTGGTCTGATTTACCACATCCATCAATGATTGCCACAAGTCCCACTGCTATATTGTCTCTTAACCGTGCTTCTCTCCAAAACTACTGGCACACACACTACACCATAAAAAAATCTCTTTAACGAGTGGTCACCCAATATCCCGATCATGTATTCAGAACCCTTCCTGGCAGCTTCTGTCACAAACTGCATGTCATCAGGGCCCCCCCCACCCGCCATTCCAGACTATGGAATCTCCAATAGTACAAAAATCAAAACTGGCAGTCGGACTACTTTATTACACAATTTATTTTAAGCTACTATTTTTACTTTTATTTTTAATTTTTAATTAAACTTTTTTCTTTACAGTGTCCATTTTCTACGAGCAGTAATACCCTCCAGGGTGGGCGGTATTGGGAAATACCGGACCTTCCAGGGGCTATAAGCCACCCCTGGGTGGTCTGGTATTTCCCAATACTGCCCACCCTGGAGGGTATTATTACTTACTTCCTTGGGACTGAATAAACACAATCCTAGGCAAAAAGTCACCCACCAACATATCTCATCTGCTAGGGATTGTGTTGCCAGCCCCACTGGAGGAAAATTGCAATCCCTTCCCTTCCTGTTGGAAGTACAGTAACAAATTATTAAACAACACAGAGGAACTTCCATTCAGGTTAGAAGTTTCATGTTTATGCCTGTAAACACAGGAAAGATGCTCTTTAACCCCATTCCTCAAAGATGGTTTATCTTCAGACACCAACAGTTGCAGACTGTTTTATGGACGCTTATCAAGTTCTCAAAAAATGTGTACAATAGCAGCTACTGATGCACATCCTGAGTAATCAATTACTTCTCTGGTTTTAGGCTCCAACATTCAAAAGGATCAGCATTATTAAAGGCTATCAATGATACTGTGATGGCCTTGGACTATGCCTACTTACTAAGTGCCATATTCATTGACATATCTAAGGCATTTGACACCGTTAACCATAACATTCTACTTCACAAACTCCAACTCAAGCCATCCACTATGAGATTAAACTGAAGTGCTGTGTAGAATTGTCAAATTCAGGTGGAACAAAATTTTGTGGAATTTTTGAAATTCTGCCGAAAGTCTGCCTAATTTTGCCATAAATGGAATGTTGGAATTTCACAGCAGAAAAATTAGGAATGTGTTTTTCCTCAACATTTCCATGGAATATTATATTAATATTTTCTGTGGAAATTGCTGCAGAATGATTTTCCGTAGAAAAAATGCTGTTCTGTGGAATAGAATTCCACAGATCATAGCAGGCGGAATTCCACAGAAAACCCAGGTCAATTCCAGGGGAAATTCTGCTGATGGAATGGTCATTCAGTGCTAATTTTGCCAGTGGAATTCTGCATTCTGCACAGCACTGCTAAACTGGGTTTTGAGACTACTTGAATGAATACTCTCAAGTGGTCAGCATTAAGGCCAACATGCAAACATCTCTCCCACACCCTTGGGGATCCCTCAAAGTTCCATGAACTCAATAACTCTATTCAATCAATTTTTTATAACATTTACGGCTATGTGATCTCCAGTGGACTACTCCTCAACAGCTCAAAAATTAACACTATGTGCTTCACCAATAAATTAAAACTACCTAACACTCTCCACATCTCAACCTGCACTGGAACCTTCTCAAGGAACTTCAGCTTTTCAAATATCTGTGACTGGGGTAAGACCCACAGCATTTATACAACCCTTATATCACCAAGACAGTTATGAGCAGCAAACAAAAGCTCTGAGTCCTCTCCAGAAATAGAAATTGACAATCTTGAAACAAGATGCCTACTACTCACACACTTGCTCCTGCTAGCCCATGAATATGGGAGTGATGTCATGGTCACAGCCTTGAAAAAAAAAACAATCACTTTTAACAACCTCTGCTGATTTATACTTGGTTACTACAGGCAATCTCATCACTGCATTATATATGACACTTCCAGCCCACTACCACCTGACACAAAGGCAAGAGCACAAATGGAGTGTGATTGTTTCAAAATGTGTACAAGATTTCCAACCAAATTACCTCACCAACCAACTGAACAAAAATGTGTAAGTTCTACCAACTAAAATCACATAAAAAAGTTGCTTCAAGCACCCAGAGTCTACAAAGCAACTGGTGATAAAGCCATCTCCATGACTGCCCCATCACCTGGAACTCAGTACTTGACAATATTAGGAAACTAATGTATGTATTACACTTCAAAACATCCATGTCTAGTGAGCTGCACAACCCTCGTTCTTGTTTGTAATCACTTTAAAATCAGCAACAGTCCCTATTCCCTCACTCAATTTCCTTGTTCCCCCCATCCTCCCCCTTGTCTCACACTGTTGCTTCTTCTTCCCAGAGTGCTACAATTACTGAACACATACCTTAACATACATTAGCTGAATGTATACCATAGGCATACTCTTTAGTAGAGAGCTGACAGTTCTTGAGATGAACTAAGTGATAATAGTAGGCTGCCAGCATGTTATCATGGCTGCTGTTACATTTAAAAAATAATTTAGCAAATCTTTAAGCCTGCCAGTGCATTAGTGCTAATCACGTCAATGCACCCATGCAAATGAGGGCTTCCTCCTTGCATAGAGGACACAGTAGTATTTTCAATGGTTCCTGGAAACATTAACAGGTTGCCAGTACTGACACTAGTTCATGATTCAAGTAACCATGTTTCCAGAATGCATAATGATAGCACATTTTTAACAAGGCCCTGTCATTCCTCCTCCCTCAATTGATGCTTCTGCCAGTACAGAATGTTTATTGTAGATATTCATTAATGTCAGTCTAATGGTCCTCCCTCCTTATTCCAGCACCAGTTCAAAATACCTACTCTATTCATGAGATGGAAACTGGCACTTACCCTCTACTGACCTCTGCTGGCAGCCATCAGAATCATGCAAGTACATTCTGTTTCTGTAGAAGTCACTTTATTGATATTGCACTCATGCAAGTACAATATTGATAAAGTGACTTTTACAAAACCAGAATGTACTTGTGTGATTCAGGGAGCAGCTAACAGTAGAGGTTACAGGAGGGTAAGTGCCTGCCACCATCTCTGGACCAGGGGTGGGCATTTTTAACTGGTACCCGTAAAGGGGGGTGAGCCACTAGACTGCCTGGGATGGTCTGCCTAAATAAAACTATTAATACAGGGATTAGATGTGGGATGAGGAAACCAGTTACATGTTTTGTGTGTTTACTGTCTGTGTGTCAAAGCATCACAAAGCTCGGGGAAAGGAATAATACAAAACTGGAGGATCAGCTCTCCACACAACTGCAAGGAACAAATACCTGTGCTTCACTAGTCAGCTATCACTTGATATAATGACCACTTAGCTCTCTGCATGGGAAAAGAGTGTAGTTGCTTGAGAACATTCACGTATAGCAAGTTAATCCAAAAGCATTAAGAGGTGCAGGACACCCTAACTATGTTGATGCCTTGAACACCCTATCATCAGTATAGACACCAACCTGTCTGTAGCAGGCAAGGGTTGCATTTCTGGTGTAAGCATCCTCTAGGAGCTTACTAGTTAAAATCTGTGTAGCTAGGCTGAGAGAGCAATGGTACCGGTAGGTCTGGGATGTCAGGCCTGCTTGCTGTAGGTAGGGGGCCCCATCCCTAGGGGTATAAAGAGAGGGTTTTGGTGCCAAGTTGAGGATTGAGGGGAGAGAGGAAGAGAAGTGAGAGGAGTCGGGGGTTTTTGGCCTGCAAGTTCGGCTGGAGGACTGCTGCCGTCCTCCCTTGAAGATCCTCATTGCAAGTGTGGTGGTTTGTGCTGTAAGCGTACAGTGGAGGCAGTGGAGCAAAAGGTTGTGACACTGTTGGTGAGTTTGGGAGCTGGAGCCCATGAGAAGCTGAAGACTGGAGGCTCACCATATGATATCTGGCACCATGGTAGGGTAAGTGCTGATGGGTGTCCTGATTTTGAGTAATCTCACTCACGGATGAGTGCACCCTGTGAGTGTGTAGGGTTTCTGCGGGTGGGTCTGTTCTGACAGATGAGGCCTGGGGCTTGGTCCAGAGGTGGCAGACTGGACTGTTGAGGGTGTAGTGGTGACAGTCTTCCCCTCTTCCCTGGGCCAGTGGCCGCTACAGAGTGTGAGGTGTCTGGTTATGCAGCCTATGGAGACAGGAAACATTCCTTGTGAGGACTGGTTGGTTGGGACTCCTGAGGGGTGGCAGGCCATCTGGGTGCTCTGTGTGGCATGGCCAGCAATCCCTTGGGTGAAGGCAGTCATGAAATTGAAATTGCTGCATGAGCGGACAGTGCCTTGAGTTACTGGACAGGCCAGGGGTGTGTCTAACTGCCTGGAAGAGCCCAGTTGCAGGCGTGTGGCTTCAACGATTGGGTATCCAGAAGATCTTCGATAGTTCATTTGTATGCTAAAAGTAACACCGTGGTGAAAGTTAAGAATCCATCATTAATAGAATCACCCCCCTGTTGTTAGAATAACCCCCTGTTGTAAGAAGGCAAAGTAAGAAATGGGATTGGGACACTAGAAACATCTTGTGCTGACACAATTGCTACCTCAGTTTGAGTGTTGCTGAGACTAAGAGAAGGGAAAAGTAAGAAAGTGCCTAAGTGAAGACAGAGTAAATTGAAGGAATATGAAATGCGAGTGCTGCTGAGTTTGAAATGCTTCTAAGTGAGGCTTGCTTCAGCCCACATCATGCTGTTGTCAGGAATGCAGCCTTTTTTGCTGGATGGAATGTCTGCAAGCCATAAATCTATGTGTTGGAAAAAGAGATTGGTGCAGAAGGCATGTCAGGTTTCTGTCTGTGAAATGTCTCAACGCATTTGTTACCCCCATGCTCTATGGAGTGGTTTACTAAATTTCTCATTTTACATTAAATCAGTTTTGTGCTTTTGATTCTGGAGTGGACATTGAATTTAATTGATTTACACTGTGTATGTGTGCCTGTTAATGAACACTGCCCCCCTCCTGCAGTTAGCCCACAGAAACAAAGAAGTGTACCTGCTCCTACTTCTGCAACGCCATCTCACAACAACTGAAGAACCAGGTAATGAGCATATTTCTATTCTCCTTGGACTGTGTTTTCATGGTTGTTCAGTGCCCTCTCCACTAAGTTACCACCTGGATACCCCTAGACATTGGGATGAGGGGCTTGCACTGGCTATACATAGAAACATAGAAACAGAATTTGACAGCAGATAAGGACCGCTTCACCCACCCAGTCTGCCCATTTCCCTTCCTGATGGATAAGCTGCAGATTCTAGTTAATCAACAGCTTACTTCCTCCTACCTCCCACTAGAATTGCCTTATGCCTGTTCCATGCATTCTTGGATTCTCCCACTGTTCCTGACTCCACAACCTCCTCAGGAAGGCTGTTCCATGCATCCACAACCCTCTCTGTGAAAAAATACTTTCTAACATTACCTCTGAGCCGTCCCCCCTAACTTCAAATTGTGCTCCCTTGTTCTTGCACATCCCATCTTCTGAAAGATACCACCCTCTGGTACTTATTTTAACTCCATTGACATACTTGAAAGTTTCTATCATGTCCCCCCTCTCCCTACTTTCCTCAAGGGTATACATATTAAGCTGCTTTAGTCTCTCCTTGTACATCTTCCGGTGCAGAACTTGCACCATTTTGGTTGCCTTCTTCTGAACAGCCGCCACTCTGTCTATGTCTTTGCGGAGATGGGGTCTCCAGAATTGCACGCAGTACTCCAGATGGGGTCTCACTAACTGTCTGTACAGAGGAATAACAACTGCCTGTTTTCTACTGTTGATGCCTCTCCCTATGCATCCCAGTATCCCTCCAGCCCTCCTTACTGCCTTCTTACATTGTTTGCCCACCTTTAGGTCATCTGATATAATTACTCCTAGGTCTCTTTCAATTTTTGTTGTTGTTATTAACTCACTCCCCATTGTATACTCTTCCCCTGGGATGTTGTTTTCCAGATGCATTACCTTGCACTTCTTTGCATTGAATCTGAGCTGCCATACATTTGACCATTCCTCCAACCTTGCCAAGTCCCTTTTCATTCTTTTCACCCCACCTTGTGTTTCAACCCTGTTGCAGATCTTTGTGTCATCTGCAAATAGACATACCTTTCCTTCCAGGTGCTCTCCAATGTCACTTATAAAGATATTAAAGAGGACCGGTCCCAGTACCGAACCCTGCAGTACCCCTCAAGTTACCCTCCTTTCTTCACTGTGGACTCTGTTTTCTATTGCCCTTTGTGTCCTGTTGTCCAGCCAGTTTTTTTATCCAGGCTACCACCTTGGGACCCACTCCAAGGCTGGCTAATTTGTATATTAATCTTTTGTGTGAGACTGTGTCAAATGCCTTGCTAAAATCTAGGTAGGCCATATCCACAGCCCCTCCCTGGTCTACTACTTTGGTCACCCAGTCAAAGAAATCTATTAGGTTCATCTGACATGACCTTCCTGCTGTGAAATCATGCTGCCTTGGGTTCTGTGCCCCACTGGCTTGTAGGTACTCAACAATTCTTTCCTTCAGAAGTGATTCCATCATTTTCCCTACCACTGAAGTCAAACTAACTGGTCTGTAGTTTCCTGCCTCTGCCCTGCTCCCACTTTTGTGGAGTGGAATCACATTTTCCCTCCTCCAGTCCTCAGGTACCACTCCATCCTCCCATGATTTGTTAAATAGAGTAGTCAGTGGTGTTACTAGTTCTACCCTTAGTTCTTTTAGTATTCTTGGGTGAATCCCATCAGGCCCCATTGCTTTGTCCTCTCTCAGTTTTAAGAGTTCTTTTAAAACCATTTTTTCTGTGAATGGGCTGGTATCAACCCCCTATTCAGAGTTTCTCCCTTGTTTGGTTTAGGTACCTCCCCCTCCTCATCCGTTGTGAATACTGAGCAGAAATATTCGTTCAGTATCTCTGCTTTTTCACTCTCACCCTCTGCCCACATTCCTTCCCCTTTATTAAGTCTCTGTATCACTCCCTTGGTCTTTCTTCGCTCCCTAATGCACCTATAAAAGGTTTTATCCCCCTTCTTAACAGAGTTGGCTATCTTTTCTTCAGTTTGTGCCTTTGCTATTCTGACTGCCCTCCCAGCATCCTTCTGCTTTAACTGATAAAGTTCTCTGTCCTGCTCCTTCTGTGTTTCCTTATATTTCCTGAATGCTATCCTTTTCTCCTTAACTGTTCCTGCCACATCTTTTGAGAACCATAGTGGCTTTTTCTTTCATTTTGTTTCATTGATTTGCTTCACATAAAGGCTTGTTGCCTCTGCGATGGCTGTTTTGATTATTCCCCATTGTTCTTCCACCCCTCCTTCTTGCCCATTTGTTAGTGCTTTTCTGAGGCACTCTCTCATTTTCCCAAAGTCAGCCTTTTTCCCAAAGTTAGGACCTCTTTACAGCAAAAAACTAGTGGGCTGTATTCAAACAAGCTTAGTGCACTCACTGATTTGTTTCGGTATAGTACAGTAACTCTACGCTATTGTACTACTATATACCCAGATTAGGACCTTTGCAAGGAGCAAACGCAGACTTTCAGATATCAGACCCCATATATTTTACTTATTCCCCTTACCACTGTTTATTCTCATTTGCATTAGCAAGTGTTTACTTACTCAGAAATATTTACTTGTTAGAATTTTATAAATGTAACTATCTTGAACTACTGCTCTCAAGTTCCCCAAGTCCCTGTTGATAACTAGGTGTTATGCCTAAATGAGGCTATCCTTTGGTAAATAAGTCATAAATAAATGTAAACAAAAAGTCAGTTTTGTTCTCGGTTGCAACTACTTTTAATGCTTGGTGTCACTGCTTTTAAAGCAGCAGAGCAATGAAAATGGGTTAAAATTTTACCCCACCTTTTTTTCTTCTTAATAGATACCAGATGTCTTCCAGTTTATTTTGGTGGTAAAAGTTTCAGTTTTCATTACCATTTAAGAATTTTATGAAAGTTCTAAAATAATTATTTCTCAAGAAAAAAGATGGCCTCCTCATTTTTGCATAGAAATAATATTAAGGAGCCGAGGAGGGTAAGAATCAAGACAAAAATTCAACTGTATGGTACACAGCACAGGAAGCATCCAGAGAACCCAAATAAATAGTTCTGCCATTAAGTTTCATGACTATAGCAGAAAATTAGCATTTTGGAATAACTTTTTTCGTTGCACTGCAGCTTTAAATACTGAAAAATGCATTTTTGTCTGCAGAGTTGCTAACGAGTCAGCAGGTTGTACAGAAACAGTGGTGCATGAGTGTGTGCCCCCAAAAGCCCTTTCATCTGCTGGCTCTTGTCCTTAGAATACAAGCTGCAAGAAAACAGGCCAAGTACACAGAGATAATCTTGACTACTCCCTGTGATTCTTCATTTAACATAGTAATTGAGATCACTAGACATGACAGAACCATATGCTGGGCATCACTGTACAGTATGTCCCCAAATCTTTAACATTAAAAAATCCAGGTAATACAGCGCTTTTCTGGCAAACTACCGTTTTCAGCCTGAAATCAACCAATATTTTTAATCTTATATTGTTTTGTAAAATTAACTGAAAACCATATTGTAATTTAATTTGTGAGGAAGGAGGCCGGAATATCAGAAGTCTGTGGGTTCTAACCCTACACCTGACACTTGGGTTAAATTCCAATACTGACACTGTAGTGCAGCATGAGGGGGTGCTGCACTCCTGAGGTGTCATCTTTCGGATGAGACGTTAAACTGAGGTCCTGTCTGCCTGTCCTGGTGATTGTTCAGGTAGACATTAAAGATCCCATGGGACTTCTTGAAAAGAGTAGGGGGAATTTTTATTGCAATAATAAATGAAAAAAATACAATCCATCTTCAAATACAATATACATTCAGAAAATAATCATACATATTTGTATCTATAATATCTTGACACCCTCCCAAAGGAAAATTCATACAGCTTGACTCACTCTTCATAATCCTTCAGTATTTTATATACATTCCTTCTGTATTTTATTTTGTCTACCATTTATTTACTGTAAGTGACTGAAAAATCATTATCAGTAATCCATGGCATATCTATCCATTTTCTTTTCAAATCTTCTATATTGCACTGTTTAGAGTCATTTTAATATATTTTTCTGACATCACTTTGTATTTTTTGCACAATTTCTATATAGGAACATTCCTTTTGTTGTAATATAAATAAACATCTTGACAGCCAAATATGCCACTTTATTATGGCCAGAACTACCTGTATTGTTTCCTTATACCACTTTCTCCATTTAAATTGAAAAGCGCCATATATTAATATATTATATGTTATTGTGGTGAAGACTGGTTCCTGCCATACCTGTGCTAAAAAAGACCAAAAGTCTGTAATGAAATTACCATTAAAAAATTAATGCTCTATCATTTCTATTTGCTATATGCAGCATAGTCTGCTACAGTATCTCTCTGTAATCTGTTTATGTTTCTGGTTTGCTTTTGTGTTTAATTTTCCATGACATGTAAGCCAATGTATGTATGTCCCATATTTCTGGAGGTATTTTTTTTTATTATTTACCAATTTTTTAAAACCTTTACCTTGTCTGATGGGCATTTCTCAAAAACACAACTAACTTCACATACAGTTGTGATAAATATCTTTTATAGTTGTTTTCTCTGTATTGTTTGCAGTTGTTGACTTGATAAACCCCATTGTTTTATTCTTGAAAAAGAACCAGTTACATAATCAGGGACTGCTGAGGATCTTTTTATTATTTTTAGGTTTTTTTCTCCCATAATTCTATTCATCTCCTACATGGCAAAGCTAATAAACTTTCCTATATCCCTTCTGCTGATAGTAATAATGGCTTAATATTTGTAATTAGAAAAATGATGTTAAAAAATAGAATGGGATTTACCATATCCAGACCACCTTGCCTTTTGGGAGATATAAAATGTTACATATCCCTGGATTTAACCTGCTCCCCCATGTTGCTTGGAAGAATAGGCTTAACATTGTAGTTTCTAAATTCCTTGGAGGAGGCAATATGTAACTTATGAATAAAAATACTGTGATTAGAAAGGTTTTAACTAAGTATAGTCTCTTTTCCCCCAAGTTTCCACTTGTTCCAGCTTGCTACTTTTTGTTTTTCCAATTTGCAATTTTTGTAACCAGTTCATTTTACATAAATTTCCTTTCCCAAACAATATTCCCAAAATGTTTAAAGGAGTAATAATTATATTTATTCATTGTATCTGCATACAGTAGTAGCCACAGACTTTGCCAGATATTTTCCAAATTTTCTGTGATATTCCTAGAGAAATCTCCTGCTTTCTGCATTATCACTGTAGGGGCAGCAGAGAGAAACTCTTTAGAAATGTCGCAAAATATCTGGAAATAGCTGGCAATGTCAGTGGCTACTACTGTACAGTAGTCCAATGTATAATTCAAATGATGTCCTGCACATTTTTCTACATTCAAGGAACTCCAAATAAAAGACCAAATTCTGCACACATTCTTAAAGCGTCCTGTACTGAATGTTCATTTATCACTAATAATGTCATATATTGTCTGCATACCCCATTACTCTAGGGAGGGGTCGACCTATTTCTATATTAATTGGTTTGATGTGATTCACCAGGTTTATATATCTTAGTAATGGATTGATGAAGAAAGGGCAGCCCTGCCTAGCTCCTCTTTTTGTTGATACAATTGGCTCTTTCCATCCATTTACCCAGGGTATCACTGTTGCTGTTTTACATAGTCCCTTTAGCCAAGATATTACTTCTTTTGGGATTACAAAATATTTTAGACATTCCCATAAAAAATTGTGACTAATAGCATCAAATGCTTTTTTTTTTTCGGTCCAGAAAGACCATATACCTACCTAGTAGTCCTACTTTCCCTTTGTCTACCACTTCTCTTAATACTAATAAATGGCTCTGAATATGCCTGTTAGGTACTGAGCAGGTCTGAGCTGTTGAAATAACGTATTCTGTTGTCCCGGATTCCACCCTTTCCCTCACAAAAAGGCAGAGACCATTGTTTGTTGCTGTGCTCAGATTTGGCAATTAATTTATTTATATATCATAATTCCATGTTCCATTTATCATCTTTTATTATTATATCTCTCACAATTTCATTTATTTCCATCCATATATCCATCTCTGATCATCCCTCTTTCTTCCACTTTTTCTCCTCCCAGGTGAGAACCTGGGTGCCTTCTTCTTCTTCTCCTTTTCTGTTAGGTAACAGTGAAAACTAAGACCGCTTTTCTCCTTCCGCTTCTTCCTCTTTTCGTCTTATTCCTTTTTCTTCCCCTTCCCCTCCCCCCCATTTTCCCCACTAGTCAGTCTCCAGCTTGCGCTGGATGACTGGCTTTCCCCCCACTTAGGGTACTGTCCCTCTTTCTCCTCAGAGAGACCCCTCCAAGCTGTCTCTTCCCCTTTTTTTATACATTTTCTGCATGTCTCCTCCATGCTTCTATAAAACCCATCATTTCCATATTAAACATATCTATGGCCAGATCTGACAAGTGGATACTGTCTGACCTATAGAAATATTCTACCCACTCTTCCACCCCCCGCAATAGTACTTGTCCTCCCATTTTTCTCACTAGTGTCCCTACCCTTCTGTTCATCTTTTTCCTGGCCCTATCCACAGCTCTATGGCTGTGTTCCAGTCTCCAAACTCTCCTTGGTATCATATCTGACCAGGCCAGGCATACCTTAGGCCACCACTGCTGTATTATCTCTAAGTCCCTTTTTATCTGCATGTATGTGTCTACCCATGGCTTGCCCCCAAGGTCGTTACCCCCTAGATGAATAATAATTAAGTCTGGAGTGGGTCACCACTCCTTCAGCTCTTTCAAGGTGGGGAACAGCTGCACCCATCTCATCCCACCGATGCCGTGCCATACCAATTTACATTGTTTCACCTCCTGGTAAAGCTGCTTTCCCCCATCCTTTTTCTCAGCTTTCCTTTCTGCCCAATAAATATAGGCATGGCCACAGATCCAGACTTCTGTGGTCCTCCCTCTTCCTATAGGGTTTAAGCAGAATAGATATTTTATTTATGATCTTAATTTTCACCATCATATTATCACTCCCTTGTCCCCCCCGTCGCTCCCCATCTGTCACAAACCTAAGCGATACATTAGTTTCCACACTGCAGTGTTTGGATGTATCTTTTATAACTGGCCAACCACCAGCGCCCCTTCTCCAAAATATTATTCACCGTCTCCCCTGCCGCTGCCCACTGTGAGGCAGCCCCTATCTGTAAAGAGTGGGAGGAATAATTCACTGGGTCCTCCACCAGGAATTGCATGCCCTCTTGAGTAATGCAGTGACTTGATAACTCATGACTCTGCTTCCATCCCCATGCAGAAATAATTTCTCTGTCCAATTTTCACACTCTGTGGTGAAAGCCCACAAAGCCTGCACTGGGCACATTGTGCCCTCTACATGTTTCTTTACAGTTACCATACAACCTTGACCCCTTTGATCCATCTTTGACCTCTTAATCATGACCTGTATTTCCTTCATCCCCCAACTTATATCTTCCCATTCCAGTCCCCCTTCCTTGTCTTGCCTGCCCTGGCCCATCACTTCACTCACTCTCATGGCCTCTGCAAACATTACCACATAAATTATGTGCGAATAACTGGGCCTCGGCCTTTGATCTGCATATTGCTGGCAACACACCCTTCAGTTTTGCCAGCCATTGCTCCCCTATTGGCCTCCTATTATCCACCATCCCTTGTTTTAACCTACTCCATCTTTGCATCATTCTTCTAATGAAGATTGACTTTGTTGAGCCCTGCCATCTTTTTAGATTGCAGATCATACTAATCCCTGCCAAGTAGACCCCCATTGTGTTGTGGGCTGTCCCCTTCTGCCACTGCTCCTCGGTGAACTTCCCCAACTGTTCTTCTGTGAGTGGCCTACTTACCTCCATGGGGTAAGTTGCCCCGAATGTTTGAAACACTAGACTAGCCAGGCCCCATCATAGGCCCTTAGAGTCCATGGCACCCATGAACTGCAGAACAACATTTCTGCTCCTTCTTGCCAATGTCCCATATGTTCGTTGGTATGGGCTTTTTTTGCTCCTCCATTGTTGGTGCCAGCCTCTGAAAATGATCCAGCTGCAGATGGGAAAGGCTGTCAGCCAGGGTGTTGTGTACTCCTTCTATGTGTTTCACTCTGAATGACATGTACAACTGCAATGCCCTTAGCACCAAGAGTGGCAAAACTTGCATGACTGTTTCTGACCTGGCTCCCCTGTTGTTCAAGACCTCTACCACTGCTCTATTGTCACACCAGAATGTTATTTTTTGATCCCGTAATTCTTCTCCCCAAACCAGGGTGCATGCTCAGATGGGCATGATCTCTAACAAGGTTATGCCCCTCACCTTATCATCCCTCACCCAATCTGAAGGCCAGGGCTCTGCAAACCATCTGCCCCTCAGATAGCCCCCCAAGCCCAGGCCTCCGGCCGCATCTGTGTAAAGATCGAGGTCTGTGTTATACACCCATTCCTCTTGCCAGAAAGAGCAGCCATTATATTCCCTAAGGAATTCCTCCCATACTTTGAAATTCTCCTTGACTCCCTTTGTTATGTCTACCCAATGGTGTGGCCTGGTCACTCCAGCTGTGACCCTTGCTAGCCTCTTTGTGAAAGTCCTCCCTGGCCCAATAGCCCTACACATGAAGTTCAGATGCCCCAATACTTGTTGTACCTGCTTTAGCTGTACCCTCCTTCTACTGGTTTGTATCTTAATCAACTCCTTCAATTTTCTCACTTTTTTGTCTGGTAACCGAAATATTTCCCCCGGAGCATCTATCTCAATGCACAGAAACTCTAACACCCTACTGGGCCCTTCTGTTTTTTTTCCATGCCAGTGGGACCCCCAGTTCCTGACACAGCTATTGGAAACTGGCTATCATTCTTTCCGTTTCCGTTTTTCTACTGCCTATGAAAAGAAAATCATCCAAATAGTGAATCACTGTTTTATAACCAGTCCTTTCTTGGAATATCCACTGCAAACATGTGCTAAAGGCTTCAAATATGGTGCATGCTATAGAGCAACCCATGGGCATGACTTTGTCAAAATAGTACTGTCCCCCAATTTTAAACCCCAACAGGTCCAAATCCTCTCTTCTAACTGGAAGTAATCTGAAAGCTGACTCTATGTCTGTCTTAACCATCCATGCATCTGCAGTTGCCCGGATAATCTGGACTGCATCTTCCAGGGTGGAATATGTTACTTTACTATATTCCTAGCCGATAAAATCATTGACGGACTCACCTTCGGGAATGGATAGGTGATGAATCACCCTAAACTCCCCTTCCTGTTTTTTGGGAACCAAACCTAATGGGGAAATCCTCATGTTTTCCAATGGGGGGTGTCATATGGTCCCTCTATTCTTCCTGCTGCCTTCTCTTTTTCTATCTTCCATTGTAACATGTCTTCCCTTCCTCTCACTGAGCCCAGATTGTTTGCCTCTCTGGCCTGTCTTGGTCTCTCACACTGTAGCGAAAAACCTGTGTGAAAACCTTCTTTAATCATTTCTGCCATTTTCTTATCTGGGTATCTGTCCAACCATTCCCTCCATGCTTCTATCCTGATAGGGGTTCTAGCTGCTCTAAATTATTCCCCTGTCCTCATTTCTTTTTCCCCACCAGCTCTCTCTCCCTCTGGCTGATGCCTGGCCTTGCTGGTCAATGATTTTGACTCCCTCTATTTGCATGTCCTCTACCCCTCCCCCCTCTGTTCCATGTCTGGCCTTTATACCCCTGCCCTTCCTGAAAGAACTGTTGACCCCACCCCTGCCCCCCAGTTCCTTGCATTCCTTGGACCCATGTCGTCCTGCATCTGATCGCCGGATGTGTTCCTCCACATTTTGAACAGGCATGCCGAAAATGTCATTGTGTCCATGAGCAAAAGGCCCTATTGTAGGCCCAGCAACATCTTTGTAGCATGGTACCTTTTTTCCCAAACTCTCCCTCCGGTGTGGACTGATCAGTTACGTAATCTGTCCATAAATCTAGCTGTTTCGTGTCCCATCGTACATCCCCATATGTGGCCATTCTTTGCTGGAAGAATTTGTCATAATATATCCAGCCCACACACCCTTTTGCTTTTGCTCTCCTTATCAGGGAGTATGTGATGAGCGGGATGCCCAACTCAGGCCTTCTTTCCAACACTATGGCTGAGAATGTGGCGAAACCTATGAACCACCCCTCCCAAGTCTTCCATTTTGTGAACTTGTCCTCCTCTTTCTTGCCTAACAAAACCACTGCCGCTGCCATTTCACTTTTTCCTATATTCTCAGTTTCTTCATATTTCGCTGCTGCATCCTGGATTACTAAAGCAAAAATATCCACATACTCTCCCTTCCATATTTTTTCTTTTGTGGTCAGCGGTACGTGTTCACCCACTCTCATCCCTGGAGCTCCTATCTCCCTTGTTCCTTTTCCCTCCTTTTCAACTCCACCATCCTTCTCCTTCACCACATCTTCTCCTGCCCTAATCTCGGCTAGTGCAGCCTCCGTCCGGCTCAAGTCCCACAAACCAAGTGCCGAAATTATCTGACCTATGTACTCCTTGATGCTGTCACCAACGGAGCCGGGTGCATTACCTGTGACCTTGTCCGTTCCTTGCTGCCTGCTAGCATCCTGGTGCCCCAGCATGTTTCCCTCTGGGTGAAGGGTTGGTAGGCCTACTAGTGGCTGTGGAGGAACCACTGTATGCTGGGGGTCCAGACTGGGCTCCACTGGGGGAACCACCACCTGCCCCTGGGGAGGTACTGACAGGGCCGGGTCTTCTGGGTGCAGAGGTACTGGATTAGCCACCTTGGTTGACCCCGCCATCTATGGTTGTGTCCTGGTTGGGCTGCGAGGCTTCACCGCTGGCCACTTCCCTCTGCCCCCTTTACCCTTCCCCGCTTTCCTTTTCTCCCCAGACCTCCCTGGCTCCTCCCCTTCCACCAACTCCCACATCCTATTGGCCTTTTCAGCCAGCTCCACTATTGCCTTGTAGGCATCTTCCTTCGAAGGCCTGCTCTTCTTGGGTGCCATGCTCTCTGCTTTGTCACCTGCGAAAACACTGGAAAAGAAAAGAAACTTATTTAAACAGCAATCCGGGGGCTGTAACCTGAGAGGCCAGGCCCACATCCCCCCATAGGCAGCCTCCAACTGAGATGCACCAGCTCCTCCTTTTTTTTTTTTTTGGCCTTGGCCCAAAATGGTGCACTGCATCCTGCTGCATGAAAGGGCCCAGTTTCCCCAGTCCTCTGGTCGTTCCCCCTTGCCCCTTGCTAGGCCCCCCATCAAGCCCCCCTTTCATTTTCATACCCCTGGGTTTCATCTCCTCTGGATTGCTAGGTCTCTTGTCACTAGGCCCTCCTGCCCATCTGAGTCAGGCCCCTGCTCCCTCTTGGTCTGTTCCCTCTCCTCCCCAGCATGTGACGCCACACCACGTGGCCGCTTATGGCTTCTCTTTCCTTTTTTTTTTTTAAATCTCTCCTTGTTTCTGGGCATCCTCATGCCATGCTTCCCTCCCTAGTGTGTGGCATCATGCCACCTGTCCGCTGCATCGATTGCCACCCCCGCTTGCTTGGCCTGTCCTTCAGGCCCTTAAACCAAAGGGGGGCCCCTTTCTCACTCCACTAGCCCCACTGGGCCATAGGGCACGAATCCTGTGCTGTCCCCCTGGTCAGCCCCATTTTGAGTCCTCCCATTATACATGCGGTCACCAGTGTGCGACCGGCAAGGCTGCACTGTTCTGACTCACCCCCTTGGGTCCCTGTGACCCCCAACATTCCCTGCAGCCCAGTGTGTTGATCCCAAACCCCCCATTGGCATCCCACGCCACCCAGAAAACTGCAGGCTCAATGGTTTCCCCTTGCGCCCTGTGCCCTGCAGGGCCTCAAAGCCTGCTACCCCTCATGGTGCATATTTGCTAAGCTGCCAATGCCATCCTTTCCCCTCTCCCCGAGCATTCCTCCCTCCCCCCACTTCCCATGCAGGCTCCCAAGCATAATCTCCCCAGCAGTGCTCTCACAGCCAGCACAGGCTTCGCGCTACCAATCTCCAGCCTTTCAGGCTGCTCCTTCCTGTCTGCTCACCACTGCTCCTTCCTCTGCCTCTGACCAAGCAGGTGACTACCCTGCTATCCGATAACAATGCTCCAAACCATGTGGCACTCTGGCCCCACCGATGGCTTTTCCAGCCTGCTTTACACCCAACGCTACCTTCTGCCTTCCCATGGCCCCCAAAACCTTTTCCAAACAAAACAGGCATTCTGCCCTGCCGACGAGACAACCATAGCACATGTGGCACTCTCAGTCTTCCCCCAACTAGCCGCTAAAGCCTTGTGAACATGGGCATCTGCCCCAGCCCACCGAAAAAAAGCCATATCAACCGCATGGTGCTCTTGCCCCTCCCCCGACCTCCTTTTGGTCACCTTCTCCACCTCAACAGGTTACTTTCAGCATTCTAGCCTACAAGTCTGTTAAACACGTGGGCACCAATCTTGCTCCTTAGCAATGTACTTATCTATTTCCACAATGCTTTTCTTTCTTTTTAAATGCAGGCATAACAGTACGCAATCTGAGGTTTCTACCTTTTCATTTTTTTTTTACTCAAAATAACCCCCACAAGATTCAAACCACACAAAAACTTTCTACTTTGTAGTCAGAGAAACTACCCCTGCCCACATGGGCAGCTTTTTTTTTAAAGGAGGGTTATTCTTGACAACTGTTCACAATGACCTACAAAATTGCACTGCCTAACCATGATATACTTGTCCTTATCATTCATATAATTAAAGCCTCCCCTTTATTTGTTTTTTTTTCCTTTGGAAAGTCTGTTGCTGCTTACCTGACCAAATCCCCAACCTTTGTTCTGATGCCAATCTGATGTGTTGCAGTTCAAAATAATCAAAACTCCAGCAAAAGTGGCTGAACCACTTCTGTGTTGTCCCTTATGTACCTCCACTTGCTCCTCCCCTTCCTGTTGCTTGTCCATTGTTCTATCCCCTGGCCCCTCCCCTTCCTTCCCCCTCCCCTTCTGAGCACACCATCCTGATGAAGAGGGAAGGGGTGCACCAGGACAACCTGGTCTGCCCCTTAAAGGGCAAACTGCATTATCCCTAGCAATCTTTTTGCTAGAATTTGTGCTAAAATTTTAATATCTGAGTTTAAAAGACAGATTGGTCTCCAATATCCAATGTATGTCTTGTCTCCTTTTTTAAAGATGTAATTTAAAGCCCCCATATTCATATGTAGTGGTATCTCTCCTGTGTTTAGAAGGTAATTTAAAGTTTGTGTAAGTTCTTCTAGTAAGTGCTGAGCTAGAATCTTATATATTTCATTTGAAATTCCTTCCATTCCTGGTCTTTTACCTGGGTTTAAACTCTGAACTGATTCTAGTACCTCTTGCGTACTGATTGGTTTTCTTAAATTCTCACTAAGATTTTGTGGAATTTCTGGACTCTCTAGTTGACTCAAATAGGAGCATGCTTTTATACTATCTGTATTGAGTGGTGCAAACATTTTAAAAGAATATTGTGCTAGTATATTCACTATTGAAGCTGTTTCTGTATGTACTCTTCCTCTCTCATCTTTTAGTTTATTCATTTCTGTTTTGGATATTTTTCTATTGCAGGATTCAAATGTATGGACAGAATTTGTTTTACCTTGGGTTCCCAAATCTCTGTTGAAAATAAAGAGAATCTGACTTTTGTTTATGAAACATCATTAGGTCTTACTTTACTATATTTATTTCTTCTGCTGCATTTTGGTTATTTTTATAAGCCAAAGATAAAAGACGCTGAAACTTCTGTCTATTTTGCAAGTATTTTCGGTATGCTTGGTTGCTAATTTTCTTACTTCTGTGTTTTTAAAAAAAACTCAACTCCCTTTTTCTGTCCTCCCACAATTGCACTGGTGTGTCAAAAAAAATAAAGACTGATTTCCTGGCCATACAAAATTGAATCATGTCTTCCCTTATTTCTGTGTTTTGTAATATTGAAACATTTCATTTCCAAAATCACGAACCTGTCCTACCCTCTTGTTCACATCCCATTTTCATAGATAATATACCATGGTCTGAGAAGGCAACTGGCTCAATTGCTAGAGAATTTATATTTGTGCATTCTGACACAAATACGTAATCAATTCTTGTTGCTATTTTCCCTTTACAAAATGTAGGGGTATGCTTTCTGGTATGTACCAAATGTGAGTCTTTTAATTGTGCCATTTATACCATGTTCAGTAAAAAGTTTGAATCACAATATAGCTTTGTAGTTTTTGCATTTTTACTTTTATCTAATAAGGAAAGGGCACAATTAAAATCTCCTGCAAGTACTACTGTTGAGGCAGTGTACAAAAAGGGTTTAATCAGTTTAAAAATATCTATTCTCGCTGTCTTACATTGTGGTGCATATACATTAATTAACCTATAGGGGGATCCGCTAATTACCACATCCAGCGCTAAGACTTTTCCTGGACATAAATTATACATTTTTACTAGAGATATGTTTGCTATGTTAAAGAGAATTCCTACTCCAGAACATGTTTCAGTACCTATGGACCAATAGGATGGCCTTACAAACCTGTTTTTCCATGCTGTTCTGATTTCATTCAGTGTATGATATCTCACCTCCTGCAAAAAAAGATACTTCCTAACATGGACATTAAGAAGGAAAAAACAGCCTTACATTTCTCATATCTCATTGTACTGTTCACATTCACCGTGTGTATAGATAATTTGGACAGCATTTACATACTTATTTATATTTCCCTCTCCTTAACCGCATCGTTTCTTTCAAATTTTTTGTTTTCGCCTTTTGTTTTTTCCCTGTTCCCTTTGTGGAGTTATCATCTTCTGCAGAGACTGTGTCCTCTGCTATAGAAGTCCACACTGAAGAGTCTTATTCTTCTTTTATTCCTGTTATTATGTCTTGTAGAATAGCAAATTTGTTGGAAGTAGCTACTCCTTCTTTAGGGGGTATCTCCTTTCCTCTAAATCTTGTTACTCATTTTTCTTGTTCCATAGGCCGGGGGGCATTATAGTATCCAAGCTTTGGTTTTGTAGCTGAATTCCTTCATTGGAATCTGGTTGCACAGAATCAGTTTCCATAATTTGTGCAGCTTCTTTTGTCTATATTGGAGTATGTTGTCTTTTTTCAGCCCCTTTCATTTCATTCACAGTGTCAGTGGCTCAGTAGGTAGCACACTTGCCTCTGAGGTTGGGGGATCAGAGGGCTGTGGGTTCAGTTCCCACATCTGGCACTTGGGTTAATATCCCAGTACTGACACTGTAGTGCAGCATGAGAGGGGTGCTGCACTTCTGAGGTGCTGTCTTTCGGATGAGATGTTAAACCGAGGTCCCATCTACCTGGATTGGTGGTATTTCAGGTGGATGTTAAAGATCCCATGGCACTTATCAAAAAGAGTAGGGAAATTTCCCCGGTGTCCTGGCCAAATTTCCCTCTTTCATTAAAAAAATACCACTAACAGCTTAATCTGGTTCAAGGTCAGTTGGAATTCACCTGTATCCCCCTCCCCCAGGTTGTGCCTGAAAATAGGCAGGATTTGTCTAGTGTACTTACCCAGTCAATAAATAAATTATCTGGCTGTATGAAGGAACACATGGATAGCTTCTCTTTCTTCACTCAATTCTTTTTATTTTTGTATTTTGTCATTCTGGGCTTGATGAATACAATCTCTCCGTATTTCCCAATTGGCTTTTTCTGGGCTGCCCATTTATAGTTTGAAAAATGTATGACCTACTCTGTCACAGAGGTTGCACTTAAATTCATTCATGCATTGTGGTTTGAGATGTCCCAGTCCTCTGCACAAGTTACACTTTATTTGGTCACATGCATTACTCATGTGTACTGATCCACATTGGTAGCATGCTCTGGGTTGCCCCTGATAAGGGAAAGGGAAAGGGAACATTGTTTAACCAGGAGTAGCACACTAAGCCGAAGCTTGTTTTCAGATGCTACCTGGGAGCACAAGGAAGTTAAGTGACTTGCTCAGGATCACACAGTATGCACCTAGGTGGCTGTGGGATTCAAACCCAGGTCTCCAGATCTGCAGCTCAGAGCCTTAACCCACTGCGCTATACTGCCTCTAAAAGAGCACTCCTCTGTCCCTCCCTATAAAAAAGGAGTTTGGTAAATGTGACACCCCTGTTTCTGTTAATTGTAACAACACCAAAACTTTCCAGCCCCCTGTCCATGTATTCTCAGAGTCTTTAATCACCTCTGGCTCCTTTAAAATAGTGCACCTTTGCTTTAGCCAGTGGGTTAAATCATGCATACTGGCACCTTCATTTTGGAATGAAACTGTTATCCATTTCTGTGTAGGTTTGGTTAGAGGTACTGCTATGAAAGGGGTCCACAGTGGTGTGCTTTTAACTGTTGTACTGATTCCAAAATCTATCCAAGCTGGGTACTGTCTTAAAACTCACATCATACGTTGTCTCCCCAGATATATGTATGAGAGCATATATCTCATTAGTGAAGTATGGCACTAGCCGACAGCCAATCAGAATGCAAGTGCCTTTCCAGGGCCCACTCCGATTGGTCCGAAGCTCTCCTTGGACTCTGCTCCTTCAAAACCGGCAATTTTTAAAACATCTCAAGATTTCTACAGAATTGTATGCTAAGTTGCAAATTGTTTAGAGTTTTTAAGCTGTTAAGTGTTCAGAAAAGGGCTGTGATTACAGTTATCTCAAGGAATTGGAGCTGCTCCATTCAGGCCCAGATGTTTTGGCACTACTACTGGTCCATTTCTTGTGCGAATTGGGCTCCCTGCTATGCTGACTGAGCCTCTTGCATGCATCCAACATACTTAATCTCTCCCCCTCTCTTTGTTCTCCAACTGGGACCCCCCTTGCAGGGACCACAGGCTCAAACTGCTGACCCGCTCAGTCCCCGGACCGATGGCACTCCTCAAGCCGCTGCCTAAGTCCTCCTGCCCAGATCCTCAGCCTTCCAGGCACGGCACCAGGCACCAGTATTTCTACCCTGCTGGCCTGCTGTGCGCCGGCTCCCCACCTGCCCATGGTCAACACTTATATTTATAATCAACACTGATCACCTGATCTGCTTTTTTTCTATCTACCCAATTCCCCATTGGCTCCTTACATTTGTCTACCACTAGAGGCATCTGGTTGTGACTCCCCCCAATAGAGCTGCAGCTCGCTTACTCTTTACATCACCCTCCAGTGTTCTCTCACCCTCGCTGCATGTACTATGGAGTCCTAGCTGACTTCAAAACTGTGGTTCATACTTCTTTCACTCTGTACTAAGTTGCTGATAGGCCAACCTAGTCTGCTAGTGCCCCCACAGGTAGATGACAGCTCTGTCTGTCCCACTGGAACAATGATCCACCCAGTTGCTACTTCACTCCCCCACTGCCCTACACTCCCCTGTGCCATGATCACTTCGGCACCCACTCAGCTTATTATCCTCTTTAAGATGGTATCCTCACCTATCATTCTGACTCTCCCCCCTAAAACTAGTAAATGATTACTCTATCGCTCACCCAAGGGATGCAGGCTACCCGAGCTCCTTATTCTCCTGCTCCTTCTAGTATCTGGCGATATCCACCAAAACCCTGGCCCTGTACTTGCCCATCCACCAGTCACAAATCCACTTTCACTACCAAATGGACTTAAAATCATCCACCTAAACATAAGAAGTCTTGTTCCCAAAATCTCCTTATTGCCACCCTTGGTCCATGACTATGCCCCAGTGTCATTGTGATCACTGAAACCTGGCTGTCCAAATCCATTCCTGACCATGCTATAGCTATTACTAGCTTTACTATAACTAGATAGGACAGGACTGGGTGAGGTGTCGGTGTGGCTATCTATACCTCCTCTACCTTCCAGATCACTCCCTCCTTCACAACTTCTGTCCAGTCATTACACAAGGCTCCCCTTTTAAAAATCTCCTATCCTCACACAATCCCCATCTTCATCGCTGGAGTTTACTGTCGCCCTGGTCAGCCACATTCCAGAGTCACTGACTTGGTCTCTAAGCTCTCCTCGCTTGCCAGCAGTGGTGAACTATTTTTCCTCGGAGACCTAAATCTAAACTGGCTGGCCCCATTGTTGGCTAATATCCACTCTGCTATTGAAGCCTTAAACCTCCATCAGCTGATCCTGGAATCCACTCATCTAAACCTTAAAACACTAAACCATTCCCAGCTGGACCTGGTCCTCACCTCCCATCCCCATTGAGTAGTGGCCTCAGGGCTACTACCAGATTCTATCAGTGGCCACCACATGACATTTGTAGTGTGGAAAATACATTGGCCTAAACTACCAGCTAAAACTATTCTCACTAGACCCTTTGCATCACTTGACTTGCAATCCTTGCTCCACGACCTTACACAGGCTCACTGATCCCACCTTATCACAGCAGCTTCAGTTCATAAGGCCCTTGCCTACTTCACCTCTAAGTTTCTCCAGGTTTGGATCTTCAGTGCCCCACCCCACAAAACGGTGGCAGACACCTCCCCTGGGTCACTCCTGAGCTTCTGGCCTGCCAACATGCTCATGACCTTGCATTGTACAAAGCCAAAGTCTCCAACTGCCCTGGTGATCACCAATGTTACCGTGAACTTTGGAATGGCTGCACTAAAGCAATCCGCCTTGCTAAAGCAGAGCATTTCAAGTCTAATTTCCAAACTAATACAAATAACCCTTCTAAATTCTGGAAGGTCATTCACTCCCTCTTCTCAACCTCCTCCACCCCTCCACCTCCCATCCTCAGGCACAATCACTCTGTACACTCAGAACCTATCACCATTGCTGAATGCTTCAACTCCCACTTCGCCACCTATGCCTCTTCTTTGCTAAGCACCCTTCCAAGCCCATCCCCTGCCCCACTGGCCCCCTTTTACACCCCTTACACTGACACACACCCCACTGCTCTTCCTCCTGCCCCATGTCACCCCCTCATCCTGTCCCCTCCCCCTTTGCTTCTCTGCCCTGTCCCCCTCCTCCGTACGCCTTACGCCTCCCTCCCTGTTCTCTTTCTCTCCTGCCTCTCCCGACACTACCCTTCAAGCTCTCCTGGCACTCAACCCTACCAAAGGCTCCTCACCTGATGGCCTTGACCCTAGGCTCCTCTACCTCTTTTCTCCTGCCATAGCCTTCCCTCTCTCCCTGTCACTATATCTCTCCTTTGTGACTGCCACTGTGCCCTCTGTCTGGAAACATGCTGTTGTCCTCCCGCTCCTGAAGGGTGGTGACCCCTCCTCTCCTGGGAACTATCATCCTATCTCTCTACTGCCAACCTTAGCTAAATGACAAGAACACATAGCCCTCAACCAACTCTCCCTGTTTCTCTCTGACTCTGCTTTTTTCACCCCCTTCCAGTCTGGCTTCAGGAAATCCCACTCTACCACCATCTCTCTCCTAAAGTTAACTGACACCATCTCCTCAGGCTTTGACAAAGGGCACATTACCTCAGCTATCTTGTAGACCTGGCCAAAGTCTTTGACACTGTCTCTGGCCCCATCCTCCTTCACAGCCTTTCAGCTGCCGGACTATCCCCTTCTGCTACAGGATGGTTCAGTGCCTACCTGTCCGGCAGATAGCAATCAGTAAGAATTGCTGATGCTATCTCTACCTCCCCTGCCTATAACCACTGGAGTCTCTCCAGGCTCAGTGATAGGCCCTGTCCTGTTCTCCATCTTTTTAAATGACCTTTCCCTGGTTTGCACCGCATCCAGTGTTCACATGTATGTGGATGATACAGTATTGTTTACTTCTGGCAATACTGTTGCTGATGTCACTACCAGGCTCCAATCTGAGTTCACCAAAGTCCAACTCTGGTTTAGTTCTCATCAACTCTTTCTAAATGCCAAGAAGACAGTCTCCATGTCCTTTGGCACAAGGCAGAGACTCTCTAGGCTAAGTCACCTCCCCACCTTTTACACCCTTGATGGGACTGCTCTTGAGGACTCCTCTTTCAGGTATCTCAGCATCTGGCAAGACAGACACCTCGACTTCTCTGTACACATCGATGCCATTCTGAAAAAAACAAGGCCTAAGCTTGGGGCATTTTATAGAAACTGCAGCTGCATCCCACTCCCCACCAGGTGTATTTTCGACTACTGCGACATGGTCTACAGCGCTGTCCCACAGTCCCACCTATCCAGACTGGACTCCCTTTTCAATTCCTTCTGTCATTTTGCACTTGATGCCCCTCCCCACATTCATCATTGCGACCTCTACCGCTCTCTCAACCTCCTTCCCTTACACTCCTGGCATGCGCTACATGGTGCTAAGTTCATCTCTAAATTCTGGCTTGGCTCTCTCCCCTCTTATATCTCATCCTCTCTTGGCACCCCTACCCACTCCCTCTATTCTCTGAGATCCCATCCTGACACTCATACCCTCTCACTCCACTGCAGAACCACTTCCTTTGGCCAAAAAGCCTTCTCCTACCACCTGCCTAAAATGTGGAATGCACTCCCTCCACAAATCCACCACTCCTCCTTCCTATACTCCACTACTCCTCCCTATACTCCCTTACCTCTGTACTGCACAATTACCTTACACCTACCTGCACCTGCTTCTGACCCCTCCTTGCATAACTGTCTCCCTCTCACTCTCCTCTTTCTCATCCCACCCTACCCTACCTGCACTTAAACTACCCCTTATAGACTAGCTCTTATAAAGGGTGACTGGATCCTACGTGTTCACCCTGCTGCATCTGCATCACTAGTGTACTGCCTGTAATGTATACATTGTCAACCTTGCATCCTATGCTTGGTCCCTGCACTGATTATATATGCATGCTGCTCCTATGAACTGCCAGTACAGTAACTTTTGCAACAGTCTATACTGTACTCATTTGCCATGAACTTGTTTTGTAACTGTATGTATGTATTCACCATCTGTTATGTATGTATCTGAACTTGCACTCTGTACATACCTCTCCCCATTCTTCCAGGATGTACTGTGAGATTAGCATTAAGTTGCTCAGTGTATCTTTCCTGGTGAAACAATTCAATAAATAAGTGAAAAACTTTAAAGATTCTTTTAATGGTGATCTTGCAATATAGACTCGGTTAAGTGTTTCAGGCAAACCCCCTACATAAATACGATGTATGGCATTATGCCTTTTCACAGGCAGAATAGGTAGTTTAAAGAGGGAGGCAAACAGTTTTTTGTCCTTTTGTACCTCTGGTTGTTTAGATTTTGAAACTTGATCATTTTTATTCCGTTCCTTCTATTGTTGTACAGGCTATTTTTTATTACTTAAATTAAAATTTGTGCTTGGGTTTTGTGTCAGTCTAAATTCAGAGGGAACTTCTGGTTGCACCTGTTTATTATTTATAATCTCAAGCATAAGTATTGGGAACGTCCCAGATTTCCAGGCTCCAAACTCTGAGTCTTTCTCCCAGCCTGCTACTAACAGCACCTTCTGCACAGACCAGGTTTTACTGTCTTGACTATTTTTTTCCACTTCAGGCTGTCTTAGGCCAAACTCTGTTGCGTTTGTATTTGCCCATCCTGACATTTCTCCTGAGTGAGCCTGAATATCTTTAGCATTTACATGGTCTGTTTTTAAATTTGTACTTGCAATTTCCAAAGCTGGTGGGTGGCTCCTTTGATGTTACTGTGTCATCTGTTTGCAGCTGTGCCTGTTTGACAGCTTTCTTCTCTCAGTCTGCACCCATCTATGTCAGTCTTTTTTTAACTTCATTTTGGCAATTGCATACTTTCATTCCTCATTTTGCAGTTGTCTCTCTCCGGGGCTCATTCTACTTCAGATCTGACCTCTTTTTGCTCCTGATTTTCCACTTCTGTGTCAGAGATTTCTGAATCGCTTAAAGAACCATATAAATCTTCTGAGAGATTTCTTTGCTCTTTATCATTTTTCTCTATTTCTTGATGTATTTTGTCTTCAGAAGTTCCTTCTTCTCCAGTCTGTAGATCCATTTCCATTTTGTCCTCCTGCTCAACAGAGCTCTCGGATGCCATCTCAGAGATTAGGGGATCAGCATTTCCCCCTACAGCTGAGTAGGGGAATTTTTATTATATTATAACATCAACCAAAAATAAGTACAAACAGTGTTAAGTCACACACAATAATATACAAATCATATGATGAACAAAAGCAAAAAAGTATTATAGTCATATATTAATGGACAAATGTGAAAAGAAAAAAAATGTATAAATGTTACCCCCCCGCTCAAAGAGTAGGAGAATTTGTATTATTATGACCATCAAAACAAATTCATTATGAACAGTGTGAAATCACAAAAAATAGTTATACAGAACATGCAGTGAACACAAGAAAAAAGGTATTATCGTCATACATTAGTAGAAAAGTGCAAAAAAAAAACTATCTACAATGTAGAAGAGTCAAAATTGAGGGAAATTATACCAATATTGTTGATAAACAGCAGGAGTCAAGTTCAGGAATTCTTTTTCAGTATAACTTTGTAAATCTCCTGAAATCAAGGAAAATAATACTGAATGTGGTATATACGTTTTCTGTATAGAATAGCAACATCTACTTTGCCAAATCCAAGATTTCAGATATGCAAATAATACCAAAACCCTACTGGGAAAAAAGGGCTCCATTGATTTGGCAGAAGCCCTAATACAAAAATATTGTAGTTCAAAAATTGAAGGGGTAGACAAAACCAAACTTGTTTAATAAGAGACCCACTACATAAGGACACTCAAAAAATAAGTGTGAAATAGTTTCCAAAAGAAGTTCTCAACCAGGTCTAGGACAAATACGTTCTTTCAACTCTTTATGTTTTAAGTTATTTTTCACATTTAATTTATCATGCGCACTAAGCCAAATTGCATCCCTAGTTTTATGAGGTAATCGAGAATCATTTAGCATGTTGCAAATAGTTTGTTTCTCAGTTAAAGATCTAGCCTGTAAAGGTTCTATTTTAAAGTGTAAATCCATAACAAATGAATAAAGTTGTCTATGGGACAGATTAAAAAAATGTTGTTTGGGGAGTGACCAAGTTTTCAATTTATCCAAACCATATTTAATATGCAAAGGAAAGAAAAAAGTTTTAAGATTTTTTTGATAGTCCTGTTGCAGCACCCCAACCAGAAAAAACAACATTTAAGGTGTGACAAAGCCATTGATACCAAGGCTGAGAATTATGAAATAAAATTGGAACAAAATTGGTATAGAAAAAAATACTAAAGAAAAACTCTAAAAGGTTATGCATCCATAAACCCCTATCCTTTTTTGTACAATAAGTGATTCCTCATTTAACTAGATTGAATCGAGATCCCCATAGGGCTGAAAAAAAAAAAACAACTAAAGACCTTGCATTCCAGAGAGATTGGGATAGGAAAAATATGACTGATGTATAAAAAACAAAAGAAAGTAGGATTTAATCATATAAACGTGTTTGCTTTTATGCATTTTCCAAGAGTTCCAGAGCCGTACTCTATGGGAAGCTGATTCAAGTTTTAAAGACCAATTAAAAAAGGACATATCTCCAGGTTCAAAACAGACCCCAAAAAATTTCTTAGGAGAGTAAACAACAGGTAGGTCTCCAAAGCTGGTTAGGGAAATATTTAAAGGGGCAATTGATAAACAAAAACTTTTGTTCAAATTGAGTTGAGCTCCAAAACTATTAGTAAGAGTTGGTAAAAACTGTAAAACATATAGAACAGAGCTTTGCGTAGATACCATTATTTCTAAATCATCTGCATAGGCACAGGCCTTAACAGAAGGGAGTTGGAAATGCTGAATACCTATAACCAAAGGTTCTGAATATATTGCACATAGTACTGGGTCCAGGGTAAGGATGTATAACAGCGGACTTAATGGACAGCCTTGGTGTATGCCTCTCAAAATCTTATGAGTGGTCCCAAAATGCCCATGCAGTAAAATGCGAACCAACGCAGAAGCATAATATTTTTGTAAAATAGATACAAAAAAGTGAGGAACGCCATATTCCAATAAACAAGTCCATAAGACATCATGGGCTACTTTATCAAATGCTTGAGCCTGATCTAAACCTAACACAAATGCAGGGATATTACAGGTGTTGCAGTGATCAATCAGGTCTCGTAAGAGAAGCAAAGTGTCCGAGATTTTGCGACCTGGTACAGAACAAGTTAGTGAGGGATGAATAACATCACTGAGTGCATTAGAAAATCTATTCTTTAAGATTTTAGCAAGGATTTTTAAATCTACGTTTAGTAGTGTAAGTGGTCTCCAATTATCAAGGTTTAACGTATTACCTTTTTTCTAAAGAAAAAAGAGAGTACCAATATTTAGTTGTTCTGGAATTGTATGTGCCTGTAGTAAAGCATTATAGACTTGGACAAGCTCTTTTGGTCAGTGCAACCAAAGCCATTTATAAAACTCAGAAGGCAGCCCATCACATCCAGGAGCTGTGTTTAAGGACAGAGAAGAAATAACAGTTTGTAATTCCAGTGCAGAGATAGGCTGCACTAAAAGCTTTTGTTGTGCCTGTGAGATTTGGGGTAAATGTAATGTTTTAATCCATTCTTTAATAGTACCAGGTATTGTAAAGGCAGTACTAAACTTTTTTACAATATAACAATCTATTTCAGACAAAAGGCCTGACCTGGTATGGACATAAGACCCATCTGGTAATTCAAGTCGGTCAATATGTTTTTGTTTCCTCCTAAAATTACAATTTTCATACGGATTAATCAAATATGATTTTCCTTGGGTTCCAAGTTTTTGTTCCTGTTCTAATGATTGAAATCTGTTATACTGAAGTTTAGTGAGCTCATTTTAATAACCCTAATATGTTGGGATGTGTGGCACGAAAGGGGCTCTTGATTCTGAAGGGTTTGTAATTGACTATATAAATCCTGGTATCACTTATGTCTATTGGTATGGTAGAACCTAGAGTTAGTTTTTAACTGTGTAATGAAATCATACTTAGAATCTAGCCACCAACAAACAACATCGTCATATAGGCAAAAACTGATTTCCTAGACTCTAGTAGGTTAAGCATAGGGAATTGGAGAATTTTATAAAATAATGCAGTATTTAGTCTCCAGGACCCTTTCCCATAAGAAGTCTCAGCTACATCGGACAAAGAGATACTAAGCAAACAATGATCCAAAGTAGTTGCAACTTCTGTATTAAAGATTGAACATGTACCCCAGCAGAAATAAAAAAATAATCAATACGGGAAGATAATATTCCTTTATGGAACATGTGGAGGGGCTTTGGCAGGATGGAGTGACAAACATCTTTTAAATTTGATTGAGCAAGAATAGATTTTAACACAACTACGTCACAAAACACCTTTTCTGTTTTTCCTCCTCTATCTGAATGTAATAAACTACAATTAAAATCTCCTCCCAATATTACTGTTTTGGAAGTAAAGAGAAAAGGTTGAAATTCTTTCCATAAAGCAATACATCCAGTTTTGGATTGTGGAACATAACAATTAATTAGTCTGAAAAGAAATTATGAATTATCACATCTAATAAAAAAAATCCTTCCAGGCTGGACCTCCACGAGTTTCAAAAGTTGTACATTATGAGAGAAAAAACAAATAGCAAGACCGCTACATAAATTGGAACCCAAGGACCAATAACTTATTCCTCACTTCCAGTCAGATTGAGCTACAACAGCTTCTGCACTAGTATAGAGTCTAGTATCCTATAGGAATAAAACATCTAGAGGACTAGCTTCAAACATGGCAAAAGTGGCTTTATGTCATAACCCATTCCTGATGCTGTTTGTGTTCAGGGATGCTACAGACAAATCAGGCATCTAGGAAGATCAGGTAGTGGGAACAGAAATTTCTTTAGCCTTAGACCTAGTGCCCCATCTTTTCTTTTTAACTTTAGGTTTTACAGGGTCTAAATCATCTGTCCATGAGGAAACCTCTAAAACAGAGGATGTGTCAGAAACATCGTCCATCTCTGTATCCCCCCATCTGAGTGGTGCATATTGATTTTGTAGTCGCAAAGCCTCAGTGCCTTGCATTTTCAGTGACTGTTTACCACGTCCCTGTTTCACAAGTTGAAAAGATTGAAGATCTGGGGGAGGCATGGTTTGAGTTACAGGTGTTGTAAGAGTTTCCACTACCCAGAGAGTAGGTAACTGTTCAGAAATGGAAAAGGGAGCTGGGGGTTCTAGGTCTTCAGACAAACCAAGAGCTGTAAAGGGAACAGGAGGGGGGTTTGCTGAGAAAAATTAGAGGTAGATCATAGTCTGGAAGACTTGTGGACCACCGAATTGACATAAAAGTCATGTTTGGCAAAATCGGCATCTGAAGTATTATGGGAGACCCAGGAACAGTCAGTGAAAGTGTGGTCCTCGGTATCACAAAGACTACATTTAGGGATAACAGTACAGTGATCCCCTGAGTGACCCAGCATACCACACATAGAACAACACATTTTATTGCAGCTGCTGCTAACATGATGAGGAGAACCACATTTAAAACAGGTTCTAGGCATCCCAGGATAAAACAGAATACCTCTATGCCTTCCCTAAAAAGAAACTACTAGGTAAATGTACAATTCCAGTAGTAGACATTCATAATTGAACCTTAAAGAGCCACCCACCCATCCAAAACCCTTCAGTGTCAATGATGGGATCTGGGAGAACTTGAATTTCACATTTTTGTTCTAACCAGTAAATAATGTCTTTTACATTAACCCCCTCATTCCTGAAAAGAATAGTAACAGTTTTCAGGATAGGAACAGTTAAGGGTAGTACAAAAAAAATGTGTCCAAATCTCAGAGTACTTCATTGCTGAATAAGTTTGCCAAAATTTGTCCAATATAGCTGCAGTCCGAAAACTAACATCAAAACTGTGCTCTTCTGGAGCATGTGTAAATGTAAATACCTTAGAGGGAGAAAATCCTAGGGATGGAGATCACGTGATGCAGAGTGCTGAGTAGCAGCTCCCTCAAGCAGCTCCCACTTCCTGTCTCTTAGTAGTTCGTTTTGGTGTTTTAATTTGCAATTTTCTCTTGTTTCTAATATTTTACTCTGTACAATAGCTGTTGCAATCTGGTCTGGTTATCTCTCGAGCGGATGGAGGCTTATATGAAGAAAGCCCCACAGAAGCATACCCCTCCAGCAACTCCCGAGAAGGCCCCTAAGAAATCCAGGGCCTTAGCTGGTTCTAGCTCTGATCTCCTGTGCCAAAGTGGTGATCAGGAACCCTTAATGCTGGTCAGATTTCTCGAGGAATTCAAACCCTTTTGAGAGGAAATGAAGGATATGGCAAAGGACTTGAAGTCATTATCCAGAAAGTTAGATGAGCTCTCATTGTCTGTTTCTGACAACGCAGCCTGAATTGCTTCTATTGAGAAAAGAATTTGTAGTCTCGACCCTGAACTGGTTTCACTGCACCAGAAACTGTCTCATTTAGAAGCCAAGTTTGAGGACCTAGAGGGTCGGAGCCGAAGAAATAATGTAGTGGTTCTCGGTTTACCAGAGGGAGAAGAAGGCCAAAATGTTGAGGCATTTATCGGAAACTGGTTGAGCGGGTGGCAGGCCCATCCCCATTTGGCTCTGGCTACATTATTGAGTGTGCCCACAGGGCTTTACGGACTAAGCCACCTCCTGAGGAACCCCCCCACCCTATCGTGTGCCAGTTCCTGAATTATCTGGAGAAACAACATTTTCTACAAAAAGTGCGTGCTTTGCAAGAGGTTCACTGGGAACATATTAAGCTGAGAATCTCCCAAGATCTACCCATCTCAGTCAGCATGAAACGCAAGGCATTTCAACCTATTGTTTCCAAGCTAATTGCTGCAGGCCAGAAGTTCAGAATGAGTTACCCGGCTAGACTACAGATTTCAACTAACGGATCCTGGAAAAGTTATGAAGACCCTGAAGAAACCCTGAGGAGCTTTAAGTCCATGCTGCCTGATCTCTTCAAGGACCCTTGAATGGTGGTGGTGTAGTATCGATTATCGCACGGAGCCAAGAATTCAAACTTTTGTTTTTCTTTCCTTGGAGAAATCTTAAGAATATGAAGATCTGGACGACTGCATAGTCTTCAGTGGACTTGAGGGGGTCACCGCAGACCGCCCCGTCCCTTCTTTTCTTTCTGTTTCATAATGGACCCATAGTGGTCCGATGCAAAGGACACTGGGGTTTTGGGCCTTCTTGGGGTGGGAGTTTGTGAGCCAGGTTTTTTGGCGACTGTTTGTGTTGGGGGTTGAAAGGGCCCAGTTTGGTTGGGGGCTAGTTTCTCATTTTTTCCTTGAGGGCTGTTGCTGGGATGGTCCTGGGCTTTCTCCATCTTGCCCTCCACTTGGGTTGGGCCAGGGAATCGACCACTAGAGGGTGTTCCTACCTCTGGGAACTTGTGGGGAAACTCTACTCATGAGGGATTTAGCTGGGGCATTGCTTGCTGGGAGGAAGCACTCTCAATTTCTCAGGGAGGCCCTGTTTACAAGATACTGACTGGTAGTGGGGAAAGGTAGCTCTTATACCTTCTCCTCCGGTCGAACGTTTTCAGCTTTCCTATTTTAACTCTCACTCTTAATGTGAGCTGGGGCATTTCTCCCTCCAAGTGTTGCTGAATTCGGCACCTCCGATTTTAATCTGGAAGACCACGAACGAGTGGGCAATGAGATGGCCTTATTATAACCCCCCTATGTTATTTTCTCTTATACCCACGCCTTGGTTGGAATGAGGTGAAGGCCCAGGACTATTTGTTCTTGTTGGGGGTACAACTGACAGGGCTTGATCTCTGAAGGCTGTGATTTGTGTGCAACAGTGCTAAATAGCAAGGTTCAGTATCGGGGCGGGAGTAGAGGGATTAGAACCAGTACTGTGCTGAATGTTGCTTGTGACAGATTGGGGAGAGGGGGCAGGGACGCGGTTAGGGGTGGGGGTTAGAGGGGATGGGTGGTATCTACTTCTGGGTGGGCTAGGGAAGAGGATGGACTTTACTGCAATAACTCTGGGGATATATGAAAAGGAGATTTGCATCTCATGTGCTGAGTATAATTATTTCAGTTTGCTATCTCTTCTGGATGGTAAATGAGTTAACATTTGTGTCTTGGAATGTTAAGGGGATCAGAAAGCAACATAAGTAATTTCAGGTTCTTAAACACTTAAGTCTGTTTAATTCACAGATAACTTTTTTGCAAGAAACCCATTTATTAGAAGGGGAAGCTTTGCAATTAAGGAAGCAATAAGTGGGATCAATTTACAGTGCCCAGGGCACAACAAATAGTTGTGGGGTCATTCTCATGATTAACAGGAGTATCCCTTTTTCTCCTAACCAAGTGATCAAAGATACCGAGGGTAGGTTTATTTTGGTCAGAGGCAACCTCTGGTCTGTCCCAATTCTATTGGGCTGTGTTTATGGCCCTAATCTGGACAACCCCGGATTTTCTGTAAGACTTATATCTATCATTCTCCCAATGATTCCCATTTAAATTATTTTAGGAGGAGATTTCAATCAAGTACTTGATTCTCACTTAGATAGACTGGGTAGTGGCCTAGGTGGAGTTATCCTTGGGCAGAAAGCATTCAGGGAGTTATTAGATCAATGTGGACTCTTCGATGTCTGGCATGTTTTACACCCTGATTCTAGGGAGTTCACCTTTAGGTCCATGGTGCATGACTCGCAGTCCCACATGGACTATTTACTTATTTCTCAGTGCCTCCTGCCAGGAGTGAAGACCTCCTCGATTCAACCTGGCCCAATCTCCGACCACTCACTAGTGGTATCCAATTTGGTACTGCTCAGTTAATTTAACAGGGAAACTAGATGGAAGCTCAATGATCAACTTCTTAAAGACGTTAAATATTGCAAACTTATTAGAGAAAAAATAGAATATTTTTCTTCACTAAATGCTTTAGATGGTGTAAAACCTGATATCTGGTGGGGGGGCTTTTAAAGCCTTCATGAGAGGGACACTGATTAGTATGGCGGTTGGTAGGAAAAGAGAGCGAGAGGAAGACCTTAAATCCTTATTATCCCAAATCAGATTTCTGGAAATAAACCTTCCGATTAATCCCCTAGATGAGGATGTTTAGAAACTCCTGAAATTAAAGGATAAATATCTGGGGTTAAATCAAGAGAGAGCAGAACTCGCTATTATTCGTACCAGAGCTAAATACACCAATCAGGGGGAAAAAGCTGGACGTTTACTGGCATTGCGTATTAAACAGCAGGAGTCAATGAGATTAATCCCTCCTATCAAGTCATCAGCAGATGGAACTCTCAAAGTGTTTCCTAACGAAATAGCTCAAGAATTTGCTGCTTATTATTCTGAACTGTATAGCGACATGGAGCACCCTCCCTGTCCAGAAGATATACAAGGTTATCTAAGAGGTTCCCACTTGCCCCTTCTCTCTGACAGGTGCGGTGAAACTCTGGTTATCCCTATTTCTCAGGAGGAGATTGCTAAGGTTATTAGTGAATTGCCTGCCGATAAGGTCCCTGGTCCAGATGGATTTTCTCCTTTATTTTACAAGGTCTTTCGAGACCTTCTTGTACCAATACTTAGTCATTTATTTCAACAAATCCTATCTGGGGAGGAGACAGATCCACATCTCAATGAGGCCCTAATTGTTCTGCTTCCCAAACCTGACAAAGACCTCGATAAGGTTCAAAGTTATAGACCCATCTCTCTTTTAAACCAGGATGTTAAGATTCTCTCTAAAATACTGGCCAACAGGTTAGCACTGGTTCTTCCTGGGTTAATAGGTACAAATCAGGTTGGATTCATGAAAGGGCTATTATCTTCCGATCATTTGACGCTTGCACATGTCTTTCTCGGCTACCAGGGATGCGGAGTTCCCAGCGGGCTTGGTCTCCTTGGATGCCGAGAAGGCATTCGACTGTGTGAACGGGAATTTCTTGTTTCACACTTTGGAGGCTTTCCATATCCCTTCTTTGTTTATCTCCTGGATTGCCGCCCTTTATAAAAAAACCTCGGCAAGAATTTCTGCGAATGGGGCCTTCTCCCACTCTTTCCCGCTCCACTCAGGTACTAGACAGGGGTGCCCCCTCTCTCCTTTATTATTTAACTTATATCTGGAACCTCTTAGCCAAAACATTATCAATAATGACTCCATACAAGGAGTGAGAATTGGGCGGCATGAAGTGAAAGTCACCGCATATGCTGATGATCTGTTAATACATTTGTCCCATCCTCTGTTCCGGCCTTCCTAAGTGAAGTGGCAAGGTGCAGTGCTTTGTCTAACTACAGACTGAATGCCAGTAAGCCCCTGTTTTTTCCATTAAATCACAAAGTTTTTAGAACTGATATTAGTCCCTTGGGGCTATGCTGGACTCCCAGGTCTTTTAAGTATCTGGGAATTAAACTTTCACGTAACCCCTTAGTATGGTTCAAGGAAAACCTAGATTCTTTACTGCAGGGAATTACACAAGACCTAGAGAGGTGGTCCAAACTCCCTATCTCTTTGTGGGGCTGAATTAATATGATTAAAATGAATGTATTTCCTAGGATTTTTTATCTGCTGTCCCTTCTTAATGCTTTTGTTCCTTTACTCTGGTTCAAAAAGGTTCATGGTATTTTTACTAAATTAATCTGGTCCGATAAGTATCCCCTCCTGGCATACCATAAACTGGCAGCTCCTAAACTGGAAGCAGGGTTGTGAATCCCCCATCTGGTTATATATCATTGGGCTAGTCACCTTGCAAAATGTTCACGATGGGTATCTCCTGGCCCAGAGGAAGCGCAACCCATTTGGCTTAAAATAGAATTGGACGCAATTAAGGCCAATAATCTGGATCCTCTCGCATTATTTTCCTTAAGTTATCTCAAGTAAGTATGGCTGTAGATTGTCCCATAATAAGGACCTCTTTAAAGGTCTACTTACAGATGTGTTCCTTTTTGCAGTATTCTCCCCACCTGGACCTGGCCCAGTCTATATTGAACTCTCCATCATTTACTATTAACAAGAATCAAATTTCCCATCTTTGGTTGCCTCAACTCGAAGAGGGGACGCTCTCGACCTTTACTGATGGTAAGGGGCATTGGTTATCAGTGGAGGAGATGGTTAGGAAATTTCGTATCCCGACTTCTTTTTTCAAAGTCTTGCAATTGAGACATTTACTGGTAACTACCTTGGGGAGTACTCCTCCCTCTCAGAGCATCTCCTCTCTGATACCTGAGGTATTCCCACTTTCTGGGTCTTCTGGTGTAATCTCTAAATTACATCAGGTTTTGTTTCACAAAAAGTTCGGGGGCCAATTTGGGCCATCAAGATTTTGGAGTAACTTTTTCCCCCATCTGCAGTTAGATTGGTATTCTCTCTGGAAGTCATGTCACAAATTTATCTCTCAGGATAGACTGCGTCTCATGCAATATCATGTATTGCATAACCTATATTATTCCCCGGTTAAGCTCCACAAGTGGGGCTATTTAGACTCCAATAAATGCAATAAATGTTTGCAAGACGAGAGCTCACTTTTTCATATGCTTTGGTCTTGTCCAAGTATTTCCACCTTTTGGGTTTCAATCCAAACTTCCTTAGATCCCTTTTTGGGCCTTCAAGAATACTTTATCCCTGAGGTATGTGTGTTGGGGGACCTGTCTTCTATTAGAGCCAAGGTGTGTAAGTTTCACATATCCATGGTCGCCTTGTCGGCTAAGAAAATATTTCTCCGTCATTGGAAAGACAGGTCCTCCCCTTCTTTCCAGGAATGAGTAAGAAAGGTATTATCCAATTTGTGCACAGAAAAAGCAATAGCCAGCCTACATAACAGACTGTCAGTTTATGCTAGAATTTGGGATCCCCTTCACTCATTAATCTCTCTGGTTCCAAACTAAACTTATAAAAGGCTTAATGCTTTTTTACGGCCTTTTGATTAGAGGCTCAGCATTTACGGGCACTGTGATGGGTTACTGCAGAAAGGGGAGGTGAGAGGGGACAGCATCTTTTTACTATGCATCAATGAGTCTATGTCAGCTTCTTTGTATGCTGCCTTTTATGGTGGAAAATGTGTGAATAAACTTTAAATTACAAAAAAAAAAGAAAATCCTAGGGATTGTTTGAGCAAAAAAACGACCTACAAAAGCTTTATCAGGTGGCGTCTCTAGGCTGCTGGTGTATCTGATGCAAACATCATGTTGGCATTTTGCATTGACTGGTGACTTATGAAAGAGGCTTGCAAAACTGTTTTTTTGCTCAGTTGTTGCTGTCGTAGGATTAGTAGGGTCCTCAGATGTTTTCAGGGGAGTATCATCTGCACCCTGAATTATTTGACTGTCCAAAATGTCAGGTAGAAGAAGTGAAAGTGGAGTTTGCTCTACCGAGTCCAGAGGTGAGCTAGGCAGATCATTCGCTGTAGGGACCAGTAAGTTTGAATCCGGGGACCCATCGTGGCAACCATCTTGAAGTTCAGGAGCTTGCTGTAAACAATGGACTGAAAAGAAAGAACCAAGAAAAGGAATATTAGGGTCAGGCGACCATCCTCCCTCATCATTCGGAACCCAGCCAGCTTGTTCTAATGCCCAGTTTGGCAACCAATTTCCTTCTTCAAAAATAAGATTAGTACCTTTAGACTCTGCTCCTGAAATGGAGTTCACTTCAGAATCTGTCTTTGGGAATTTTTTTCCCTTTTGTCTACTCAGGGCTCATACTCAACCATTTTCATTTTTTCTTTTCTTCCTCAATTAAACGTTTCTGGTGAGTAAATTTCAATTCCACTGAAGATAACAGTTCAGCTAACCTTTTTTTCTCGGTAAGCAGGTTATCTTGTAAAATTTGTTCAGCTTCATCCAATTCCAGAAGGACAGACGTGTCCAAAACTGGTGATATAACAGCAGTATTCCTTCCATCTAGGCTAGAGTGCATCTCAGGTGTTGGACCTGCAGGATCAAAGATGCATCCTCCTGCAGGTTCACCAGACGACTCAACTGATGGAGAGTCCATCAGCAAGGGTCCCCTATGAGTGAGTAGGGGAATTTCCCTGGTGTCTTGGCCAAATTTCCCCCATTCACTTAAAATACCACCAACAGCTTAATCTGGTTCAGTTTCAGTTGGTTACCATCTGTATCCCCCCCACCCACCTCCCAGTCACCCCTAAAACAGGGACTTCTAGTCCCAGTGGGCTTATCGGGTCAACAAAATTCAGCAAATAAATAAATAAAATGTTTATTGGCAAATGAGATGTTTTGATAATGTCATGTAGGCTCTAGCACAGTTTTCTGGCAATGGATTTTGAGGTTTATATTAGTTTGACATACAGATAATGCACAGATTTAAAATAATTTGCACACACGAGTTAAATGTATACAAGTCAATAGGTGGCATGGATGCAGATTGAAAAAGAAATGTCTCACTTCTGTTGTTCCAAAACACAGCTGCCACCTCATCAGATTCATGAACATAAAGCCCTCAAGCAGCATTCTTTGTTCTCTTGGAGCAGTACATTTTTTTGTAATTTAATATAAAGCAATCAAGCAGCATTCTTTGTTCTCTTGGAGCAGTACATTTCTTTGTAATATCTGACCAGGAAAGGCACAAGGAACTGTACTAGTTCCTTTTCAGGTATGTCATAGGGTATAACACTGTACAGTAGGTTTTAACTAATAGCTATTCAGTGTAAAATAGGAGAAAACTAAAAAAATGTGCAGTTTAAGATAATACAAGGTCTGTCACTTAAAGGCAATAAGCACTAACTAGAATAAGGCTCCATCAAATGAAGATTTTATAGTACGATCACACATTAAGACTCAATTTCCAACAAATACAGAGACCCTCCTCCGGCAAAATAAAAATCTGGATTCCAGTTCCCTAGTGCATGAATGTCAAGTGCTTGCCATAGGAATGTACAGCATAGCAGGCCCAATATACTTCAATAGAATTGCAATTTTTTTTCAAAATCCCAATGTACAGTACTTTGTGCCACTTGTATCAGGTCTCATGTCAGTGCAGTGAAGAGGGCTGAACTCCATTTCATTGAGAGCCCTGCCTTGATTTTACATTGTACTCAGAATATGTAAAATAAATATATTACATGATTTAAAGATCTGAGTCTTGTATTGAAAATCTTTTTTACATTGAAGAGTATTGCACATGTTTTAGTTTCTGCAATGGCAGTGTTATCTAGTGGTTAGATGATCAGACTGGAAACCAGGAGACTGCTGGAAGATTGCTCTAGACAAATACTGTGTGATCTTGGGCAAGACACTTAATATCTCAGTGCTCCAGTCCCCCAGTAATACAAACTGGTAGAAACAGGACCTCACTGAAACCAAGATGTTGCATCTCAGCTGGGCTATCTTGGGTAACAAAAAAACCCTATAAATATAAAAAAGGATGCAACATCTAAAACTATTCCAAGGGAATGTGCATCTGAACCATCAGGGTGAGCTCTGGTACCTATTGCCCATTAATGTGGCATATCCTTCATTTATACATCACAGAGAACACTGTATATTTCTGAGCCATACTGTGAAAGGGTAGTAGTATTTGTAAACTAATATAAAATACATTCTTAACTGGCAAAATAAACTCTAATTTGAAATGAAAACAAAATTGGGCTCAAAAACATTTTACTATAGGTGAAGATATAATTTCTCATTCATTCATTCTCTTACAGTACATTGAGTAAATAGGGGAATCTCACAATTCACTCCAACACTAAAAACTTTTCTTTTTTAACATGCATTTTATCCTTTAAATTTGGGGCTGGGAGAGGAGGGAAGTTGGGTGCTAGAGGGAGAGATAGAGTTGCGGGGGGTTCTTTGTGGTTAATGTTGACTTGGGGGCAGGCACGAGATGTGCGGCTAAGGTGGTGTGGTTTATGTGATGTGGTATGACATGGGTAGGATGAAGAGATGATGTTATCTATTCCTCCTCCTCCTTTATAGTATAGTAAACTTTGTCAGAACTATGGGGGAGGAGGGTGGTAAGTGCTAGAATCTGACAGGATAGAGATTTTGCATTTCTAAAGGTCTGGGTAGCAGTAGGAGAGGATCCGTAACTGTTTGCTCAGTGGGTTGGGCTGGATTAAACATATAACAAAACTTATTTAAAAAAGAAAAGAAAATATTGCATTTTACCAACAAGGTGCCACTACACATTGCCTTCATCTGGTGAAAAATCAAGTGAAAACTATGGGAAGTGCAGCTACATGAGAAGTGTGAGGGACACTTTAAAAAATACTTCACCAAGGAGATGCTTCCCAACTTTGCCAGTCTTTAATGGACAGGTGTATCTGTCTCACATGACTGTCAGCATAGTAATTAACAGAGCATAACCCAACATCAATACACCTATAGAGGCCTTATTATTAAACCTAACAATGCCAACTACAGGAGAACACTAACCTCCAAACCATTTCACTCTCACCTTCAATGACACACATATTTATCTGTTTATACAGCAAACACCTCCTATAACAGGAGGGCAATGTTTACATACATAAGTATAGTACCTGTGTCTATTGTAGTAATCTACTGTACTACACAATACTGCTGTCAATAATGGTGCTATGATGTGCCTTAATCATGTATTTGTATGACTTAACATGAAGCCTCATAGTCACCTTCCATTAGATGCTGAGGTACAGTCTGGCTGTGGGTGGACACCTCCACTTCCTGAGAGAAGGGACCTGGCTTCCATTATTTTTAGATCACCATCATGAGAAAGGACCATATAGGGACCCCTACTAGATTGACTGGCTGTTTTAGGGACTCCACAGGAGTCATGTTACAGTATACTGCATCAGAGGCAGGCACATCAGGAGCATGCTACAGTATTAACATGTTTATGTCCTCTTGTTTCTTCCAGACTGACAATGGTAAGTTACTGTGCACAATGTTGAGAAAGAAAGCCATGCAGATCCTTTTTAGTTTCTAATTACTATATAAAACTGTGGCCTGCCTGCTTCCCTCTTCACACTGTACAGTATGTTAAAGAAAAATGATCTTGTTCTTGAAATTCTTAGATTTGATTGGTTTTGTGTTTGTTATTTGTCTGACACAGGCAAAGGATCATTTTATTAATCCTGGGGACAGTGCAAAAGTATGCTGCATGTAACTGCACACTTGTATTACATTTTCTAGCCATAGTGTACTGTATATCACGCATGCTGTTCAGAGAGCCTTTCACACCTTCATGGTAGGAAACTGTTGAACCAAGGAGACCCTGAAGCTGGTGGCCTGCAATATCCCCATTTAACATAGTGGTGTTGGAAGCATTGAACCAGTGCTACCCAAATATTTCAACCTTGCTGCAATGGGTGCAGACAGTTTGTGGGTGTATTATACAACCATCAACTGAAGGCCACTGTTCTCACTTATGAGTAATAGATGTGTAAACATTAAACTCTTTACACATTCGTACAGGTAAGGCTTTCAGTGTAACTGCACTAGTACAGGTAAGGTTTTCAGTGCATCTGCACACCCATGCTGTGTAGCAATGCACCCTGTGAGTGTGCATGTTCATGTTTTGCAGGTCAGCAACAGGATTACGGTGTGACTGGCTGAAGCGGCTAGGGGACAGCATCTAGCACAGAGGTGGTATACCCCTGTGTTCCTGAATGGGACACAGCTGCCTCCATCATTCATATCCCTGAGGGATGACCAGGGCCACTGGAAGATTGTGGGAATATTTCCCAAAATGTGGAAGTATTTTGCAAAAATTGTGGGGAAATTGCAGGAGCTGTATCTTACATCCCTAGTGTGCCACAATAACATATTTATTGTTTTCCAAAGCATACTGTGTATTGGCCAATTTAAATTGTTAAATAGTTACAGTCTCTTGTACAAGCTTACAACCGGAAGAAATGTTTGTGTTGTTGACATGTATTAACATATACAGTAGCATGTCTTCTAAAATCTAAAAACAAACCTCATGCAGCTTTTACCTCACTAGATTTTATTTGGTGATCCACAGCTCGTCAGTATTAAATACATTCAAAAGCTGCATCTTTTCACTTCATCATACAATGGTTTGTAATGCACTTTTATTTTAGTCTGGCTGCAAATATTTTGCATACCTTAAGGAAAATACATTACTTAAATATATTTCACCTGTATTAGTGCATTGTTTTTAGTAAATTGTTTCATAACATTCTTTGCATGGAACATGTAAGTGGCAGATAGCCAAGGTAGGGTCCACTGTCTAACTCCCTCAGAGACACATTCAAGTTCAGAATCAGCAGGGCCATCCTCAATTCTTAAATGTCTGCATCAAGATTCTTTCAAAATGAAGTGTACTCAAGGAAAAACTTCCACTTCCACTTGCAGAAAGTTTTTTTTTTAGCCCAGCATTTATGTAAATGGCACCATTTACACCTTCACAGCTACCCATTTTTTAAGTCCCTGTAACAGCATAGATAGGCTGCATTTTGTTTTCATTGTGCTTTTTTCCCTCAGGTCCCACCTAGTTGCCTTCCTTTCTTCCACCCTGCCCATCCCTATCACCCACCATTTCAGGGATTTATCTGGGGAAGGTTTCCGCAGATCTACCCCCCCCATGGTGAGGTCAGAGGAGGGAGGTCTGTCCTCCCCACCTCAGAAGCACAGTTTTGAAGACCCCAGGGCTCAGCAGGTTATGTGGGATCTGTGGCAATCACAGAATCAACCTGCAGCTAACACTGGTACAGTATTTCTATTTTTCCAGATCCCACCCTACTCCCTAACATCAGGCTTGGTTTTTAGATGGCTTTGACATCACTCTGCATGTCTGTGCTGACTGCTCCTCTGCAAATTGTTCAGGTTGGATTTATAATGTTAAAATTGAGCAGCAGTTTTTGAAATCTCCACCAGTGAAGCTGTTTTGTGCTGGTCATTGGGACTGATTAATTTGTTCTTAAATGGACATGTGGCAGTGAGAGTGCCTAAGCTCAGTCATCGAGCACCGAATCTGTTCTGTTTTACCCTACTTTTCCTTAATTACAGCTGCTCTAGTTCCTGTGTGCTGTGAGAGAGCCACAGGACTAGTGTTTTTCTGGACATTATTTGCCCAAGGAGGTGAGTACTCCCTGTGGCTCTATAAATGTTTTAATTTTGGGGTGTGGCCCTACTTTTGCTCCTTTTACAATTTTAAAAGAAAAACTGCTCACATGGGCTTTGCACTTTGATATTACTGAAATTTGGCTGTTTAAGAGCATTTAAGTCTTGTTTAGATTCTCCTGTTACTGTTTGTACATTTTTGTTGGGTTAGGGTGGGGGCTATTTAAGTGTTATAAATTGTAATTTGTGCTGTTGTGTGTGTGTGTGTGTGTGTGTGTGTGTGTGTGTGTGTGTGTGTGTGTGTGTGTATTTCTTGTGTGTATGGCTGTCTGATTGTGGATAGGTGTGATTAGTGTATTTGTTTTTCTCTGTTTTAGTATTTTTCTTTTATTGTTTAATCTTACTGGTATTATGTGTAGAGGTGTGGAGGGTTTGAGGCTTACCTTCTTGGTGGGCTTCTTGTGATCACTTCATCCTTTTCTGGGGCTTCTGTTGCCTTTGCCGGCAGGAGTGCTCAGCCACTGTCAGGAGTTGGGAGTTCTAAAAGGAGGGAGCATTCACCACAGTGAGGGTCTCTAGTTTGGTGATGTGGGGGTAGGATTGGTGTGATATGGCCCAGGAGATGCCCAGGGAGGAGAAGGTCCCATGACAGAGGACCATCATACCTGGTACTCCTTCCTAGGGCTCTGCCAAATGTCTTCAGGCAGCAGGTAGTCCATCCGGCCTGCACGACTTGTCCCTTCAGGCTATTCTTTGTAATGCAAGGACACTGAGGAATAAGACTGCGGTGATGGAGTCTTTCATTGCAGATGCCTCAGCTGACTTTGTTTGCATTACTGAAACTTGGGAGGGCGATGACACTGTCCTGTGCTAGCAGCCTCTATTCATCCTGGTTACTTGGTTTTGCATTGCCTGAGGAGGGATCGCAGAGATGGTGGGAAGGCCATCTGCTTTAGATCTGCCCTGGGCCTCACTGCATTCCCAGTGAGATCACCAGTGTCTTTTGAGTGTGTGGTCACTAGGTGCATCTTGTGAGTCAATGGCAGGATAGTTCTCATCTACCAGCCTCCGGGGGGGCCTTTCCTGCAGGAGCTGGCAGACTTCGTCTCCGAGCAGGTGTTGGAGTCCCCCAAGATTTTGGTCCTGGGGAACTCTAATGACTGGCTTGATGATGAATCCTGTCATTTTGGGCAAGAGTTCCTCCAGCTGATGAATCAGCTAGAATTGTCTCAGGTGGTTACTTCCAAGATGCACATACATGGCTACATTCTCAATCTGGTCTTCTTGCTCGGACATGACATTACAGTGGTCAAGGTTGATCTGGTCTGTTGGTTGGATCATCATGCTGCTGTGTTCCTGTGTGGGGCCCCCTGTCAAATAAACCCTTCTGTGGAGATAATCAGGTGTCATCCAAAAATTTAATTGGAGCCTCGCCAGCTCCAGGAGTCACTGGATGTTTCGAGCTTGTTGTCAGCCTGTGCTCAGAGTTCAGAGGCTGATGTTGGGGCTTATAATACTGCTTTGACTGAGGCACATTCACTCCTTGACATCCCAACATTGTTCTCCATGGTACTGTGTTGAGCTGCATCAGTTGAAGACTAAGAGGCATAGGTTGGAGAGTACCTGGAGGAGGTCTCGCTGTGAGGAGGACATGGTGGCACTGAGGCTCCATTACTTGGAGTATCATTGGGCAATTGATCTTAAGGAGAATGAATTTTTGTCTCAGCCTATTGCTGTGGCAGGAAATCGCCAGCTGTGCTCTTCTGCACTGTTGATAGTTGGTTGAATCCCTCCTGTCTGCAGTCTGGGGCAGCATTTTCTGCAGAAAAGTTTGAGCAGTTTAGGCATTTCTCTGTTGACAAGGTGTCCTCTATCAGGACGAATATTGCCTCCTTTGGTCCAGCTTTTGCTGGAGGTAATTGGCCTGTAGGTAGAGATCCTTTGCCAAGTTGGAGTGAGTTTCAGCTGGTTCTGACAGTTGAGATCCTCCATGTCCTTACCAGCATGCGTCCCACCAGCTGTGCCCTTGACCCAGGCCCAATGTGGCTTGTCATCAGCTACTTGGATTTCCTGGGTCCAGTGCTCATGGAAATCGTAAATGGATCTTTAAGTGAGGGTGTCTTTCCTATGGCCTTGAAAGAGGCTGTGGTGAGACCCCTTCTTAAAAAGTCAACTTTAGATCCTGATGTTCTCTCAAACTATAAGCCTATCTCTAATCTTCCCTTTTTAGGAAAAGTTATTGAGAAGGTGGTGGTTGACTAGCTGGCTGAGTGTTTGGAGAGTTTGTCCATCTTCTTTGAACCTCTCCAATCAGGTTTTTGGCCCTGGTACAGCAGTGAGATGGCTTTGGTCAGGGTGGCACATGATCTCTTCTTGTCAAGAGAATGAGGGCAATCTACCATCTTGGTGCTCTTGAACCTATCCTCAGCTATTGACACTGTAGATACCGTGGTGCTATAGGATCATCTATGTAACTATATGAGTGCTACTGGTGCAATTCTGCACAGCTTTAGCTCATATTTAACCATATGTTCACAGTGAGTTATCCTTGTGAATTTTTCCTCGGGAATTTTCGCGCTGCCTTGTAGTGTTCTGCAGGGGTCTATTTTGGCCCCCTTGTTGTTCTCAGTGTATATGCTGCTGCTGAGAGAGATCATTAGGTGGTACAGTCTTGGGTTTCACTGCTATGTAAATGACACCCAGTTGTACCTTTCTTGTGCCCCAGGTGATCTCTCCGCCTAAGGTACGCTGAACCAGTGTTTGGCTGAGATTAATGATTGCATGTCTGCTAATTGGCTGTGTCTCAACCCTGGCAAGACAGAGGTTATGGTGATCAAGCTGGGTAATGGAGGTGTTTCCACAGATGGGTAGTTGCTCACACCAGTAGTTGATGGGAGGCCCCATTCTGTGGAAAGTGTGGTTAAAGATGTTGGCGTTTTTTAGTTGACAAACTGACCCTTGAGCAACAGGTGTCATCGGTTGTTCATTCTGGGTTTTTTTCATCTCTGGAATATCACCAGTATCTGGCCACTCTTGACGCCTGATGATCTGGCCAGGATCATGCATGCCTTTGTCACCAGCAGAATTAATTACTGCAACACTCTCTACCTAGGGCTGTCTGTAGGATTGATGCATCTACTGCAGCTAGTGCAGAATGCTGCAGCCAGGATGTTGATGGGTGCCTCAATGAGGGATCATGTCACTCCTTTTCGGGGTGCTCTGCACTAGCTGTCTGTGAGTTCATGCATCATCTTCAAGATTTGCTTGTTAACTTGCAAGGCCCTAGAATCACATAATATGCAGTCAAGAGTGAATGCTTCTCTCGACCTCTTCGGTCCCTGTGCTCTGATCTTCTTTATTTTCTAAAGCAGTTTTCTGATTTTGGCAACATCTGCCTTTTACCCGGAGTGCCTTACCTGTGCCATACATCCAGGTGCCATTTGACCACGGTGAGCATGGAGGTAAACATGAAAATGGGTCTGCCATGCCATACACCACTGATGACCCCGAAAAAGACAAAGGCCCAAAACACTCTAAGGCACAGCCAGCATCAGCACCAGTTACTCAATCCAGCTCCTCCTCTGCTGCTCTTTCAGAGGATCGTTTTCTGGGAGAGTTTAGTCCAGTAAAGGATGCACTGCAATCAATCACTGAGGAACTCAAGGCACTCAATTTCACAACAGAATCCTTAATACAGTGAGTTTGAGACTCAGAAGCCAGTATCAGCTCTCTCAATGATTGGAGAGGCAGACTTGACCCTGAAGTTGCTGCTTTGCACCAGAAGACACACAGACTGGATACCTGGCTGGAAGATCTTGAGGTCAGAAGCCTGTGCAATAACATTGTGGTCCTTGCTCTGCCAGAGAAAGAGGAGGTTCTGATGTGATATTACTTGCACAAAAGCTCTGTGGGATGTTTTCAGGACCCTCCCCTCATGGCCCAGTTTATATCGTAGAGCAGACACACCCAGCATTAAGGGCAATGTCACCAGAGGGCTCTCTGCCTCATTCCTTCATTTTCAAGTTTTTGAACTACCTCGATAGGCAGCATTTACAGAGCAAGGTCCATGATTTACAGGCAGCCTCATGGGAAGGTAACAAGATTCTGGTGGTCAAGTATTTGCCTATGTTGGTATGGCAGTGAAGAGTTGCTTATCACCCAATTGCTTCCAAGTTTTTGGCAGGAAGCATTAAATTCTGAGTGTTGTACACTGCCCACCTTCAAATTGCTTCTAAGGGTGAGCCAAAGATTTTTGACTCAGTGGATCAGAATAAGGAGCTGCCTACTCTCTTTCCAGGCTTATGTAAAACAACATGATTTCAGTATCTGCGCTGCCGGGATGGCTGACGGTTGAAGATGGTTTTCTTCTCAGCATCATGCATATCCTATGTTGTTTTTCTTGAGGCCCCAAAAACAGTTAGTGGTGGTTTATGTTTATTAATATGGCATCGTACTTGTGGCTTGGTGACCTGGAAGTGGTATCCCTAGTTCAGACAAGATTTGAGTTGGTCATCCATCTTGTCCATAGACTTAATTTTTCAACTGCATAGTGAATAGTTTCTTTCCATAGTCCAGCTTTTCTGAAAGCATCCAACTCTAAAGACACTGATGACAGTGACTTTCTGGTCGCTCGTACAGTTTATGTTTGGCTGGCCGGTATTGGTGACCCCTGCGATTTACTGTTATTTATTAGACAATATTCTTTCTCGGTCTCTTTGTGAATGGAAGATATTATAACTACATATCTCTGGGTCCAATTGATTATGTTGGCCTTTTAGTTTTTCAAGGAACAGGTGTCTGTTTATTCTCAAGTCTGCTGGATGCTAAAGGAACAATAGAGTGGATTTCTGTGCTTGGATCAGAGGTCTACCCTTCACTTGGATTTGTTCAGATTTTTGAGGGATTGTTTGGACTCTTGGTAATCTGGATTTATGACTGTGTAATAGATCATTGTTTTCTTATGGGGGGGGGGCTGGTTCTTTACCTGTTCTTTCTTCATTATTAATGTAGTGGGTAGTAGTCTGGCAATGTTGCCAGGGTGAATATCTATTTGATTAGCTTCAATATTGGGGTTTATAAATACTGTTTTTGCTCTGTTTTCTCTTAGCATGTGGATTTATTCAGTGTTGCTATTTTTGGGGGAGCGGGGGTCAAGGAGGTCCTGTAGGGCCACCTCCTGCACACATCATGGACAAGGACTTTTTGGGAATGCAGTCATTTGGACCTGGGGATAGGGTTTTTAACTTGTTGTTATCTTGGGGTTTGGGTGATTTGGTTGGGGGGAGGGTTATAAGTATTGTTTGTTTCTTTTTGGATTATCTGTCCTTTTTCTTTGTAAGGGGTTCATACAGATTTGTAGGGAGACTATTGAGGGGAGTCCAAGAGCGCAATGTTTTTGTGTTTAAGATTTGTTTTTTCCAACCTCAGGTTTGGGTTCTATTATTACTTATTTGCCCTTGGTATGAGTATTGTATATAACTTTATCACATGGAACATAAGAGGAGCTCAGGATAAATGGAAGTGTTATATGGTCTTGCATCACCTTAAGAAACACCATGTGGAAGTTGCCTTTTTGCAGGAGACTCACATGAGGCACGAGGATACCATTTATTTTTGAAGAGACTGGGTGGGTCAAGCCTTTGGGGCAGGTTCCAGTAATAGGAAAGGAGGGGTGATTATTTTAATAGCCCATAGACTTTCATTCCATTTAATTCATGATTACTGGAATCCCGAAGGAAGTTTTATTTTTGTCCATTGCCATCTGGGGCTGGCAGAAGTGCTATCAGGTTTGGTGTATGGCTCCAACGTTGATTCCCCTAAGTTCTTCATTGATGTCACGGCCAGGTTATTTTCATTTGTGCTTTTGCCAATTATCTTAAGAGGGGACTGGAACCTGGTACACCAAACTGACCTAGATCAGTCTGGTTTTAATGGGAAAGGTCTGTCTCCAGTACAGAGGGGCCTGAGGGAACGGATTGATATGGTGGGTTTGGTGGACCCCTGGAAGTTACTCCATCGCTCTGACAGACAGTAAACATTTTATTCCCCTCCTCACAGTACATCATCTCAGACAGACTGTTTTCTCATCCATTTAGACTCTCTTTCCAGTCTCTTGTCCTGCAACATTCAACCCATGGTTATTTCAGATCATGCCCAGTAACTATGGTGCATTATCTCTGGGGGCTGGAGGAGCGGGACAGAGTCTCTTGCCTCAATTCACAACTTTGTAAGGACGCACAGACTCTCCCCCCTTCATACAAGGTGTTCCTAAAAAAAAATGTTTACACAATGCAGGCTCACTTTTAGCTTTGGATGTCCTGTGGAGAGCTGCCAAATGTGCTGTCCAAGGGAAATGCATAAGTCTGGCCTCCAAGCACAATAAACAGTGTATTGGATAAGTAGACCATTTGCTTCAGGAAATTTGCCAACTTGAACAACATCTCTCTTCTGACACCTCTCCCAATATGGTGTCATCTCCATTCCATCCATGTGGAACACTGGTATCTTCTTGCAGAGAAGGCAGATCTTGCCTTTCAGTGTACATAAAACCATTACTCTAAGTCTGGTGAGTGGGCTGGGAAATAATTGGGGGCACAGCATTGCCAGCTGGAGTCATCTAAAGTGGTTCCTTGTGTACAGCTCAGTTCAGATGCTCCGCTACTCACCCGCCTGTGGGATATCACAGAGGTGTTCTGGGACTACTATAGTCTCCTTTAAAAAATAAAATTCTCCATGATGGTCTTGTTAGGTCAGATTGCCACATATTTGGATCATCTCCCCCTTCCCAAACTTACACTTGAACCACAGGAATTGTTGGATGGGCCTTTTACATTGTCAGCGGTGTGCAAGGTGATTATGCAGCTCCATCTGGATAAGGCTCCTGGGCCTGATGGCTTTACTAGTAACTTTTAAGTCACCTATAGTGAGACATTAGCTCCCTTTTTGACCTGGCTGTCTAATTATGTGCTCTCCTTAGGCCTCACTGATTTGTCTTTTGCACAAGCTTGGATCTCCCTTATCCATAAGCCTGGTAAAGCTGAATTATTACCTAGTGGTGAATGGTCCCATTTCATTGCTCAATTCAGACATAAAAATTTTAGCTAAGGTTCTCGCTAGCAGGCTCCTCTTAGTATGGCATGGCCTTATTTCACTGCTGCAGGTGGGCTTTATGGCTGGGCACTTATCAAGCGACCACTTACAGAAATTGTTACACTTAATGTCTGCGTCCAGGAAGAACAAGGCTCCTGCTGCCTTGGTCTCCCTGGATGCAGAAAAAGCCTTTGATTGGGTCTCATGGCTGTATCTGTTCACATTACTTCATAAATCTGTCTTCCCTTCTATCTTTTGTTCATGGGTCAAAGTATTATTTTGTAACCCATCAGCTCATTTTAGATGCAATGGCATTTTATCTGCTCCATTATGATTGCAACGGGTGATGAGACAGGGTTGCCCCCTCTTTCCCTTTCCATTCACTTTGTATTTAGAACCATTGCTCTTCAGTCTTCATCAGAATCCTGATTTTAAGGGTATCTTGGTTGGAGGTGACAGATATGATTTCCGCTTATGCATGTGAACTTCGTTTGAACTTGAAGGATCATGTGTCCTTGATACAGACAGCTTTGGCCAAAATTCAGCATTTTTTGGCAACAGCCAGATATAAGCTTAATTTGTAAAAGACTAAACTAATGCCACTGAACATTTATGTTTCTAAGCAGGCAATTTTGAATCTTGGCCTAACTTGGGAGCCAAAGGTTTTAACATATTTAGGAATATGTTTATTCAAGTACCCATCTGAGTTGCTTAAACATAATCTTACATCCTTGCTTCACATGCTTGGAGCTGCTTTGCAGAGGTGGTCTGCCTTACCTATGTCTCTTTGGGGGAGGATTAGTATTATTAAAATGAATGTGTTGCCATGGGTCTTATATCCCCTGGGAATGCTCAGTGTCCACTTACCTAAATCCTGGTATGTGCATTTGCAACAATTGATAAAATATTTTTTATGGAAAGGTGGGACCATACGTTGTTCATATTTCAAGCTGATACTTCCAAAGGACCACGGAGGACTAAGACTATCCAACTTTTTCTTATAATACTGTGCTATGAATAGGAGTAAATTGTTTCAATGGGTTAGAGCCTGCCTTAAGCCTTCCGCAAGCATGTATTTTCCCCATGGCTCTCCATTGTGAATACCTTTTGTAAACAGTCTGGGTTGAGGTTAAATAGTTTATTGTATTTAAGATCTTTCTGACTCCCCCCACAGCTTAAAACAACACCTCTCATGTGGTCACTAAAGGCTAGATGGCAGCTCAGCAATTACTTAGGGTTTGATTGGTCCAAGAACCTTACCCAACCAGTTCTTGGCATCCCAAATATCCAAATTGCTGTTCGTCCAGTCCCAGTTAATTTCTGTCCTCAACTTTGTGTGGCTGCTGTTGAGTCCCTGTTGGATTCTGGCAATTTTTCCTCTATTCATGTCTTACAGGCACATTTTTCTATTCCCCTATTTCATACTTCTAAATATCTTCTGGTTACATAAGCAATTATCTCTAATATTGGCCCAGTCCTTTGGCTCCCTCAGGAGCATTCAAAACTTCAGTCCTTGTTGCTTTTGTGGAATAGCCCCATTCAGTTTCTAAATTCCTTTAGTTTTATTTAAAATTTTGATCTTAATTCTTGTGGTTGTTTTTACTGTAAAGCACTTTGTGCCCCTGGATAGGGTGCTATATAAATAAAATTTGCCTTGTCTTGCCTTTGCCCACTCTAGTGTGCCCCAGCAGGAGACATAAGCTCCCTGGCCTACCACAGGAGTAGATAGAGTGGTGGAACCTGACACCATCCCTCCCTGGCTGGGAGCACTGCCACATGGCAGTGCCTACCCAGTCCTTAGGGTTGTCCAACTGGCTCACCTCCAAATCTGGGTCACCAATATGGAAGCATGTAGAGCTATCCACTGTGTGTTTGGGGGGCTCTAGATAGGCTGCTTTAACCCAGATCTCAATTGCTGTTTGGAGCCAGTGAGAGCATTTACACCCATGAAATGCAAGGAGTTTACTCAGTTCTTCTTGGACATGGTGCTCTCTGTTAGGCCCAGGACCCCTCCAAATGGGCCATCACTGCCCAGATGGGTTGACGCTGAGTCTAGAATGCAGTCAGTGGTCCTGGGGAGAGTTTTGCTTAGTGATAATGAAAGACATGAGTGGGGTGATTTCAGAGCTGCAGCCAACATTTTGTACTCTGGGTCCAGGCCCAACATGCCTACTTGTGAATTGTGTAGGGAGGCTGGGCCCAGTATTCACTAGGATTATCCGGTGCTCCTTGTTAAAGGGGATGTTCCCAGTGTTGCTAAAAAGAGCATTGGTGAAACCACTTCTGAAGAAGCCATCTCTGGACCATAATGTCTTGGCAAATTACTGTCCTGTCTCTTACCTGCAACTTTTGGGCAAGGTTATTGAGAATATAGTTGTGATACAGCTTAAAGCACACCTCACTGCCTTTGATATCTAAAAGCCTCTCCAGTCTGGGTTCAGGTCCAGCCATAGCACAGACACTACTCTAGTTAGGGTACAAGATGACCTGCTTAGGGTGAGAGATGGATGAGAATGGTCAGTTCTCACTCTCCTTGATCTCTCTTTAGCATTTAACATTGTGGACCATGGGTTGCTATTGGGCCAGTTCAAGGAGTATGTGGGACTCACTGGCAGAATCATTTGCTAGTTCAAGTCCTATCACAGTGACAAGACCAAGAGGGTAGTGTTGGGATGGTTTTCCTTGATCCCAAAGGTTCTGTCCTGTGGTGTACCCCAGGGCTCAGACTGCTATGCAGCTTATATCCAGCTCTACATATCTTTGTACCTGGGACACCGGGTACAGTTGATGTACTTAATAAGTGCCTGGCCAAGATCCAGGATTGGATGCAATCAAACTGGTTGAGACATAACCTAGAGAAAACTGAAGTACTGGTGGTTAAGCCTGGACATGGGGGAGTGGCAGCTTCCGAGAGCAAGACAGGGCTTCAGCTTGGTTCCTCTGGACTCTTGGCTGCCATGAAGGTGAAAAATCTGTGAGTCATTCTGGATGAGGGGCTGACATTTAAGGCTCAGGTATCAGTAGCAGTCCAGATCAGTTTTTGCCATCTGTGGAACATCAGCCAGATTAAATTCCTTATCCCCCCGGCGATCTGGCTACACTGGTGTATCCGATCGTGACTTTAGGGCTTGACAACTGCAATGCTTTGTACCTTGGGGTCAATGGAGGTAAACTGTGATGCATGCAGCTGATGCAGAATTCAGCTGTTAGGTGACTGACTGGCTTTCCAAGGATGTGTCATGTCTCCCAGCACTGCATGACCTGCACTAACTTCCAGTTAAGTGGTGTATATCTTTTATGTTGCACTTAAAAGTCCCTTAATGGGCTGGGTCCAGGCTACCTGTCTGAGCTCTTTCACCCTCACATACCATTGTGCTCTGTTTTCACCACTGAGAAGGGCCTCTTGGTAGTTCCAAACTTGAGAATAAAAACCTCTGGGGACTAGACGTTTGAAGCTGCTACAAGGTACTCTGGAATTCCCTACCAAGAACATTGAGGGAGGCCCCCTCTGTGGTTGCCTTTAAGTACGGTCTTAAAACTTTCAGGTTTATTCAGGTGTTTGGGGACTGATATCTACCCAGTATTGTTATGTCACAGCTAATATTTGTAAACAACTATTTATATGATTATTTATTGCAGGGTTTTAACTGATATTTATGTTAATTAAGTCTAATCATGTTTTATTATTTATGTGGATTATTTTATTAGGTTTTTGATAAACAGGTAGGTGGACTAAACTTTAAATATGCCTATTTTCAGGCATGACTTGGCACAGTACAAGTCAGTTATTAATGTGTCTGTACCATGTTATGTTGTAATGATTACCTGAGCCTTTGGAGATGGGTGCCAGATATAAATTCAAAATACTACTACTAATTATGGTGGACTTGATTTCCTCAGTTGATCTGGCTTGTATCATGAAGACCTGGCTGGGGGATGATGCAGGTCCAGTTTTGGAGGCATCAGTCCCAGCTGGGTACTCTAATGCATTGCCAGAGGAGGAAACGCAGAGGTGAGGGTGTGGCCATCTGTTTTAAATCCAGCTTGAACGTCTTCATGCACTCAGTGGGTTCTACCTTATCATTTGAATATGTGGCTGTGCATGGGGGTCCAGGTGCAGGTTGCAGGATTTTCCTCCTGTACCATCCCCCTGGGCCTGAGGGAGAATTTCTGCAGGAAGTTGTGGACTTCATCACTGATTGGGTGTTGGAGTCACCCAGATGGCGGATTCTGGGTGACTTTAACACCCGGGTAGAGGACAAACTCTTGTATTTTGGATATGACTTTCTCCAAATAATGAAATTACTGGGCCTTGCACAAGTGGTTGCTTTTGTGACTCACCACCATGGTCATGCCTTGGACTTGGTATTCTTACTGGGACTTGAGGTCACTGACCTCAAGATTGAGCCAGTCTTTTGATATGATCACTGCACAGTGGAGTTCTTGTTTACCCCCCCCCCCAATAGTCCTTCCTCTGTTGAGATGGTCCACTATTGCCCATTGAGGGGATTGTCCCCAGGGAGACTTTTGGCAGTAGTGGACTTTTCTGATGTGAGTACTGCATGTGCAGTTGGCTTGAGTGAGGCGGTGACAGCCTATAATAGTGCTGTCTCCAAGGCACTTAACGCCATCTCACTGGTCCATATATGACCCAGATCTTCTCACTTGAGATCCCCATGGTTTGAAGGGGATCTCATGAGGATGAAGACTAAGTGTCAAAAGTTGGAGAGTTGCTGGCAGAGGACTTAGGCCAAGGAGGATAAACTGGCTTTGATAGTGCATTACGTTGAATATCAAAGGGCAAACAACTGTAAAAGGCACTGTTCCTGTCCAGGGCGATTCCACAGGGAGGAACAGATCAGTTCTGTTCTTTCAGACTGTGGACAGACTACTTCATCCTGCTTGCCTGTAGCTGAAGAGAACATTTTCAGTTGCCTTGTGGGAGGAGTTTGCTCAGTTCTGGTCTAACAGGGTGTCTTTCATTCAGTCTGGGATCTTCCCAGTGGGGTAACAGCACCCCTGCAGTGGTGGGCCTTGCATAGGTAGAGACACTGTTATTGTTTGAGGTGAGTTTCGGCCAGTGGAGGTGGATGAGGTAGTTGATGCAATCTCAAAACTGTAGCCCACCCTTTGTGAACTGGACCTGGGCCCAACTCATCTCCTACTGGGATGTGCAGAATTCATTAGTCCTGTGTTTGCCAAGACAGTCCAATGTTTGGTCATGGATGGGTTCTTCCCCGACGCCTTAAAGGAGGTGTTGGTGAAGCCCATTCTGAAGAAACCATCACTTGACCCTGACAACTTGGTGAATTATTGATTCTTTCCCAACCTCCCATTTTCAGGGAAGGTTGGTGAGAAAGTAGTGGTTCTGCAGATCAAGGCACACCTCACGGCCTCTGATGTCTACAAGCCATTTCAGTCTGAGTTTAGGGCAAAGCATAGCACCGAAACGGCACTGGTCAGGATGCAAAATAACTTCCTCAGGGTGAGAGATAGAGATAAATGGTTAATTCTTGCTCTTCTAGATCTCTTTCAGCATTTGACACCGTGGACAACATTGTGCTTTTGGATTGCCTTAGATAGTTTTGTTGACTCACCGGTACTGTCATCACTACTGGTTTGAGTCCTTTCTCATGGACAGGATGCAATGGGTAGTGATGGGGCATATCTCCTCCTGTCTAAAGCCCCTGACCTGTGGAGTTCCTCAAGGCTCGATCTTGTCACCAATGCTTTTCACAGTGTACATGCTACCACTGGGTGAACTCATTTGATGTTACAGTCTGGGTTTTCACTGCTATGCAGATATTACCCACCTATATATGTCTTTTGCCCCCAGGACAAATAACATTGTGTAAGTGCTAATCAAATGCCTAGCTGAGATGCAAGACTGGATATCATCTAACTGACTGTGACTGAACCACAACAAGACAGAGGTACTGGTGATCAAGCCTGGTTACTGGCATGATGTGGTTGCTACTGGGTCAGGAACAGGGTTGTTCCTTGGCCCCACTTCACTGGTGGCAGTCACTAGGGTGAGAAATCTGGACATCATCATTGATGACAGTTTGATACTTGAAGCTCATTTGTTATCCATCGTCCAGAGTGGATTTTACCACTTAAGGAATGTTTCCTGGATTAAACTCCTAATTCTGTCTGCTGACCTGCCTGCGCTGGTACATGCCTTTGTCATGTCAAGGCTAGACTAGTGTAATGCTCTTTATTTCGGAGTCAGTGGAGGGAGCCTCCATCAACTGCAGCTATTGCAGAACACAGTGGCCAGGTTGCAGACAGGCCGTTCCAGGTCTGTCACATGACCTCGGTCCTGTGGGACCTGCACTGGCTGCCTGTTAGATGGAGGATCATCTTCATGGTGGGCTTGCTCACCTCTAAGGCCTAATACAACTTGGGCCATGACTACCTGAGTGATCTACTGACCCCTGCCCTCCCAGTGCACTTACTCTGCTCCTCCACCGAGGGCCTCCAGTTGGTTCTGACAGTCAAGCTGAAAACCTTGGGAGACTGCATTTAAAGTGGCTGGTCTGGCCCTACAGAACTCACTCCCCAGATCTCTGATGAAGGCCCTGTCGGTGGAGACTTTTATGAGGGGTTTGAAGGCACACTTTTTTAAAGAAGTATTTTTTAGTTAGCTACAGTATTGATCTTATTATTATTATTTATTTTTGATTTTAATTATCTATACTTATTTTACTAACCCTGTATTTTTCTTATGTAATTTTGTATGTTTCTTAAACTTCCTTATAAAGCACATGGAGCCTCCAGGATTGAGTGCTTGATAAATAAAGATTTACTTACTCACTTATTCACTGCTAATGCACTGTGCCATGTGGTAAGAGTCAAGATTAAATCTTGACTCACTAAAGAGCTAATGCAAATCGCGGAATACAAACTCGGTGACCAGCATTACAGCAACCGGACAAAAAAAGCAATGGCACAACACAAAATGTGTGGGGGAGAGATCTAAAATCACTATTTATGAGGAGGGCTATGCCTTCCACACACCACTTTGAAGGAGGCAAGCCCCCACACTCCCATCTCTAAATAACCAACTCCGGGGGGGGCACTGGGGAAAAGTGGCAAACAGGGAAGGGGGCTACTTGATGGAGTAGCAGTGTGTAGGGGAAGAACATTGGGGGAAAGCAACCTGTGGGTGGGGGGGGTAAACAAAGTTGGTGATAAATAAAACCCCCAAAATAAAAAATCCCAAAAATGCAACAATGACCAACATAAAAATAAACGTTTTACTAGTTCTGAACCCTGGACCACCACCATTATAAACCGTAGCCTTAACCACTATGCCAGATGGCCAGCTCAGATTGGCCCACCCAAACAAACCCCTACATCCTTTTCTTGCTAGCTCTCCCTTGCCATACAGTACCTTGCCATGGTTTTCAGTTGTTCTCATTCCTCCTCTCTGTTCTCTCACAGTCACTCTTAACCCAGGCGCTCAAATTGAGTCGCTCAAATTGAGTCATCCATATCATGGTTACCTAATGCACCCATGCTTAGCCAGAGGATTTTGAAATCACACAGGGAATCTGATGAAAGCTACATCACAAGGAAACCCCTTAGAAACCCCCTCCTCACTTTACACTGCATTGTTTTGACTAAAGCAAAATCGATGTGCTACGTTATCATTATATCTGACAGTATAATGGAGTTTTTCTGTTCAAATTTTAATCTTTTTTTTATACAATTTTGGAAAAAGTCCACTGACTGCAAGAAATTGCAGAAATATTGCAGAGAAGGGTGATGACTGTGGATTTTGCAATGAAACTGCAAGTACAATTGTGCAGGGTCCCTTGGATGATCCTGCAATGTACAGGTACTTGTTAGGGAGGATGTGGAACCTTCAGGGTCATAGGATGTGTACAGTATACTAAATCCTTTAACACTGTGCACAACAGTACTGTTTGCCCAGTCAAGTACACTAGTTACATATGCCCTGTACCATTTGTGTCTTCCAGATGGAAAACTATTAACATCTGGTATGGGCCGTGATGCATGACCAGCAACCCCTGTAACTCGGCAGTGGTCCCCAGCTTCCACATTTGTTCCATTTCACCCTCCAACACTTTCCCTACCCGATCTACTTATTAAATATTTATTTATGGCATTACATATTGTCACATTTTTTGCCATGCTGCTGTCTCTATATGTTGCCTAATTGGTTGGTATTATGTGTCACTGCTTGTGTGTAGTCAACTGAGCTATGCATGTCTCTTTGCATTTACATGCAAGCAGTTAACAAGTGTTATACTGCAGAAAACCCATGTAGCCAATCAGAATGCAGAGCTACTATCCTATTATTCAGCCATAACTAGATAGTGCCAACATTCTGATTGGTTACTGCTCAAAAAACTGGTGTCAAAAGTCAACATTCCATGACTCACCTCTACTGAGGAAAAATGGTGAAAAAAAATTCTCATTTCCAGAGCTTAACAGAAGAAGATAAATGCATGTTTACTAAAGCAATCTACATAATAACTGCATTCATTAAATAAACTCACACAGGAAAACATTTTCTTTACTCTGTGTCTGTTACTTAGGCACAGAGCTGTTTTTCTTATGGTGTTTTCTGTAGTATAAAACAATAATGGCATTGTGAGCTGGGATGAAGGCAGAATAGCTGTACTAGGGTGGCAATAAACACCTCAACCTGTTGCCTCAGTGTTATTTGGCATCCCAGTTCAGTTATTCCGCCATGAACCCTGCTCACTTTACCATTTTCGCTTCATTATACTGAAAAATTGCTCTCAGCAGAACAGAGATCTAGGGTTCAATTTTCAAAGGGCATTATGATCATCACAATTTGCAGTGATCTAGGGCTGTGGCAAGGACCCTGCACCTACTTTTAAGAGTCCCTGGACTAAAGACCTGGGAGTTGCCACAGAGTTGCACTAAATATGTGGTGCACCTGCGGGGTTTGACAGAGGAATCCACCCCCCACCAGGCACAACAGGAGAAGGGCTGTGAAAGTAGGGGGGGGATATGCTGGCAATGAGGGGAGTGGGGGTAGAAGGAGCATGGAGGGTTACCTAGTAAGTGAAGAGGGCATAGCAGCAATTGCAGGTCACTGGGTGGCAATTGGTAGGGATGCCATGCCAATGTCCACTGAGCTAATTGTTGGAGTAGAGAGGTGTTGGCAGGGCAGACCATGACTTGGCTCTGGCTGTACACAGCCCTGGCATCAGCCCCATTGGTGAACCTGTCCTAAATAATGTCAGGGGGTAGAAGTGGTCAAAGGTTACTGGGTGCATGTGGTGGAAGGGACCATTCCACAGGCAACAGTTCCATAGTACTGCATCCTCAGAGTGAAGGCAAGCTGCTGCCCACCAATAGTGTTGGTGACTGGTGCACCTATGGGGGCAGGTGCCAGGGCTGTGTGCAGCCAGAGCCAGGTCACCATTAGTCCCTGCCAAACCCCCTCTGATCCAGACAATTGGTTCAATGAACATTGGAATGGCAACCCTGCTGGGTACTACACCAACATGCTGCAATTGCCACTGTACCCACCTCACTCACTAGGGCACCCCATGCTCCTTCTGGCCTTGTTCCCATCCTTGTATTTTCCCCTATTGGCCACCCTGCCTGGCTGTGGCACATGGCTCTTAGACCACCTTCTGTGTGGTCTAAAGGCAGAACCCTGTAACAACCATGGCAGGTTATCTGAAATAGCAAAAAAGGGAACAGTGTAGCCCTGCCATGGTGCAATCAACCTTGTGACCTGGTGCACAGGCACTTCTGCTGTAGGGGTGGCAGAGAGTGGCTATGGCACATGGCATCATGATTTTGCCACAGCCATTGTTCAATAATCAGGATAGCAGCAAACTATGACACAAGGTGCCCCTTAACGTCATACCCATTTGGGACAGGCACCTTGCATGACAGTTTTAGTTTTCACAATTGAGACCCTGCTGTCTTGTTGTTCTACTATAACCAGCCAGAACACTCAATAATGTGACTGCTTGCTAATCATTGTGTTCTGACTGGATAAGTGTATTGCTACAGTGCATCTGAAAGAAACAGACTAACATTTCCTTGTTTCTCATAGACATGCTGTAGTATCAATTTTGGCAGTTTTTTCAAAATGTTGTGTTAGTTTTTTTAGTATAATAGCAATAACAACTATTGTGGTCTGGGTTTTCCTCAGTAATTACTAGATCACAGGGTCCCATTACCTCAAAAACCCTGACCACTATGCTGTTTAATTTATTTATTTATGGATTTGTTAACCGGGTAGGCACACTGATCCAATGGACCATTTTCAGGCATGACCCAGGCCATGAAGATGGCACAAGGGTAAATTCAAGTACAAAATACAGTACAGGAAACTATTGATCAAGAGTTACAAATACAGTATAGTACAACAACAGTAATGTTATAATACAGCATATTCCATCAGAAGTGCACAAAAATACAAAGTGCAGTAGTGGTAGCTAAGCATAGCTACTCAATAATTTCCAAGAGCATGCTATCCATTGTTGGACAATGTACAGTAGGATATACATAACCTAGGGTGTCTGAGTTTCTGGATGACCTCAGCAATCTTGTGAGCTTGTTGGAGTGAAACGAGGGTGGTGGGATTTAAATGAGAGGTGAAAATCAAGACAGCGAAGTGAGGAGGGCAGAGTGTTCCACAATTTAGGGATGGGTGAGGTGAAGGCTTTGCTAACCAGGCAGGTGGTGTTCTGAGGAGTGTACAGCAGATGGCTGGAGGATTTTCAAAGATTGCGGGTGAAATTTTTGGGTTTCAGCATGTGAAAAGGAGTGATAGGTCCCTCCCATTGATGGCTTTGTCTATGGTGCAGCCAAGGAAGTAGTCACCGTGAGCCTGGGGGGAGGCAGCCAAGAGACTGGTTTAGGGAACAATGATGGGTAGAGTAGTGTGCCATCAGTACAAATCTACAGATATTGTTTTATGTGGTATTTAGCCTAGTGAGTTGATGAGTGGAGGTTTGTGTATAGATGTAGATGCAGTTGTCCACTAGCAGACGATTACATCACATCTCAACTCCCAGGATCGGCTGCTGACCGACCCTCACAATGTGGCCAGGGTCTTCAACTGTAAGTTCACCAACTTATCCATGTATCTAAACAAGCTGCCAACTGCCCAACTTCAAAGTTCAGCCCTAATACCTGATACACTGCCATCCTCCTCCAGCTCTGCCACTCACCCACAAATGCCCCCATTTTATTTTAAAGCACTCTCCATATACGACACAGTGAAGCTACTCAAACAACTACCTAACCATGGCTCCTCCAGATCTGATGGGCTATCTCCAGTCTTCCTTAACTTGATCTCCCCAGTGATTGCCAGGTCACTCACCTTCATCTTTAACCTTGCCCTTTCCACCTCCTCCATGCCTGACCCATGGAAGATAGCGAAGGTTATCCCCATTCTTAAATCTGGTGACCCCAAATTCTGCAACAATTACTGTCCGATATCCATCTTCCCTCATCTCAGTAAACTACTTGAGAGAGCAGTCCACAATCAGCTTGCTGAGTACATAGGCAAATACACCCTCCTAACCAACAGCACAGCTTTTGCAAGAATCATTCCACTGCCACTGCCCTCACCCTTTTGACTGACCACATCCTCTCTAACATGGATAATGGTAAAGCCACTGGGGCTGTCTTCATCGACCTTTCAAAGGCTTTTGACATAGTTAACCATGCTCTCCTTACCTCCAAGCTTAGAGGCCTTGGTTGTTCTTAGAAAGTCACAAGCTGGTTCACTAACTACCTTACCGATCGCTCACAATTCATGTGTATTGGTCAAACCTGCTCTCCCACTCTGCCTGTCTCTGTGGGGGTCCCTCAAGGCTCAATCCTGGGTTACTGTCCTTTTCTTCTAATTTGTTAATGCGCTTCCCTTCGACTGCCTCAACTGTCACTCTCTCTCCTGTATGCCAATGACCTTGTCCTCTTCCACAGTGACAAATCCATGGTCACAATCTCCTCAGTTCTCTGGCACAACTATGCTGCGGCCCACAGCTGGTTCTCAAAAAACCTCCTCTTAGTAAATGCCAAAAAAACAAAATCCATGCTGTTTGGATCTAAGCCCTTTCTGGCCAAGACTAAAAACCATGCCCCTTTACGCATTCTCACCCCAGACAGCCCAGCTCTGGAGGATGTCAACATCTACAGATACTTAGGAATACTGCTCGACCCCTTCCTCAACTTCACTGAGCATGCAACTTCCCTTGTCAGAAGGTTCCATCAAAAGTTAGGTGCCACCTATAGATTCAGGCAATACCTTACCCCTGAAGCCACACTAGCCATTGTCCAGGGTAATCTCCCTATTCTTGACTACTGCTCCCCTACTTATGCCAGTACCTCAGCTGCTGCCATGGCTAAACTCTCTGCTGCATACAACAGCGCCTGTCACTTTGCTTTATTGGCCCTGTTCTCCACCCACCACTGTACCGTCTATAATATCCTTGGATGGCTACCTCACAAGGTCATTTAACCTAGCCCTCTGTGCATGGTAGACAATGTCATCTGCATGGCTCCAGAATCCTCCCTAACTGCCCTTCTGAAAACCAGAACGCTCCTCCGCAACCTCCACTCTAATGGTACTCCCCCTCTAGCTGTTCCTAGGGCATCCACCAACATGGGTAGCAGAGCTTGGTCTGCAGCTGCCCCTTTGCAGTGGAACAAACTACCTGCTGAGCTCCATTCCATTGACATACACTCCAGTTTCAAGTCCCGCCTTAAAGTCTGGTTCCTGGCAAACTCATCCTGCCACTACTCCTTGGGGTCTGACACCAACCCACACTAGTCAACTCCCCAGCCCAGGGGTTACCCACCTACCCACACTAGTCAACTCCCCTGCCTAGAACTGTTATATTGTATTTTTCACAGTAATATTTGACTTCCTTGCCTGTACATATTGGCCCAGATATTCAAACTGCACCAGGCTGTGGCGCAAGCCTGGGCGCAGCTCAACATGGCTGCACAGGGGCGTGGACTGGGTGATATTCAATGGAGCTGTGCTATGGCTCAGCATCATTGAATATCACACCCTGGCCACCCGCAGTGCACATCGTGCAGTGGCACTGCACCAGCGCCAGTGGCCAGAGTGGAGCATGAGGATGTGCTAGCGCAAGGTCCATTGCGCTAGGCACAACAACTGTGATATTCAAAAGTCGACATGCAAATGGGGCCATAATGTATGCAAGGTGCAAATGGGGCCATTTGCAAGTCATTATGGCCCTATTTGCATGCAGGTGCGCCAATCCCCAACGACTTGTGCCTGGCGCCCTGCCAGGCAGCAGCCGTCAGGGACCAATGCCCCCTGCAGCACGACAATGTGCCCCACAGCCCGATCACGGGCTGCATTAAAAAAAAGAATAATCCTATATCCCTGGTGGTCCAGTGGACTGAAATCTGCCCAATTGCAGGCTTAAGTGTGAAAATATAGCTAACTCCTATATCCCTGGTGGTCCAGTGGACCAAAGTCTGCCTGATCGCGGGCTTAAGTGTGAAAATATAGCTAACTCCTATATCCCTGGTGGTCCAGTGGACCGAAGTCTGCCCGATTGTGGGCTTAAGTGTGAAAATATAACTAACCCCTATATCCCTGGTGGTCCAGTGGACCTGTCTGCCTGATCGCGGGCTGAATTAAAAAAATAATAACACTATTATCCTGGTGGTCCAGTGGACCCCCTCATCACCCACCCACTGTTCCCCACCACCCCACTCCCCCCCGGTCAGCGGCGGGCGGCAGCACCCCACCCGCCTGCTGTCCCGCCACCCACAGACTGACACCGTCGGTAGGGCTGTACGCCCATTGGTCCACAGCATGAGCCAATGGGCATGCAATATACCATACTACACATTCCAGATATGATCCATTAACATATCTGGAATGTGTAGTACAGTATGTGCTGTATGCCCATTGGCTCACACTGTGGACCAATGGGCTAACCATACCAACGGTGTCAGTCGTCGGGCAGTGGGGCGGCAGGTGGGTGGGGTGCTTCCTCCCGGCACTGACCGGGGGGGAGTGGGGCAGTGGGGATAAGTGGGCGGTTGGGGAGGGGGGGCCACTGGACCACCAGGGATAATAGTGTTATTATTTTTTTAATTCAGCCTGCGATCGGGTGGACAGGTCCACTGGACCACCAGGGATATAGGGGTCAGCTATATTTTCACACTTAAGCCCGCGATCGGGCAGACTTCGGTCCACTGGACCACCAGGGGTATTGGAGTTAGCTATATTTTCACACTTAAGCCTGCGATCAGGCAGACTTCAGTCCACTGGACCACCAGGGATATAGGAGTTAGCTATTATTACACACTTAAGCTTGCGACCGGGCAGGCAGCGGTCCACTGGACCACCAAGGATGTAGGAGTTATCTATTTTTACACACTTAATCCCATGATCAGTCAGACTTCGGTCCACTGGACCACCAGGGATATAGGAGTTAGCTATTATTACACACTTAAGCCCACGATCGGGTGGGCAGCGGTCCACTGGACCACCAGGGATGCAGGAGTTATCTATTTTTACACACTTAAGCCCACTATCAGGCAGGCAGCAGTCCACTGGACTACCAGGGATATAGGATTAATCTATTTTTTACTGATGCCTGCATTCGGGCATGGGGCGCACCACCACAGAGGTTCAGCCGGAGCTTGGGTGGCCACCCACAGGTGGCAGCTGCTGTGTTGCACCCTGCAAAGTGACAGCTCACCTGTGGGTGGCCATCCATTGTTCCTTTTTTTTTGTATCAGCTTTGTGCTGGCACAGGTAGGGGATGTGCATGCATGGCTCCGCACATCCCAGGCTGAATATCTGGCTGTGCAGAGTATGCATGGGCATGCCCCCTACCTATGCCTGCATACAATACTGATACGCTCCAGCACATCGGGATTTGTGCCGCGCACTTTCCCCTTTTGAAAATCACACCAGGGCGCAACCCTTTTGAATATCTGGGCCATTGTATGCCTGGGCCATTATGCCTAACTCACCTGTATGGATTATTTATACTGCCTTAGAAATGCCTGTAACTTTGACTGACGCCTACTGTGTACTCTGTATTGCTGCCTATCTGTTGTCTGTTGTACTGTTGTTTTGTCCTCTCTGTGACGAGGTACCTTTGTAAATGAGCCTCTGGCTCAAAGGTTGTTAAACTGATGTTAAAATGAATAAATAAATATATATGTTTTTACTGAGTATTCTATGTATTACTTGCTCACTGGACGATGCAGTCACACATTGTATACTGTGCCTATGATTTGTTTGTTTTGTACCAAATCTCCTTATGTCTGATACTGAAACCTTGTATTCACTGTTCTCAAATGGACCTATGCATCAAACCTGTATATTGTGCTTACTATTGTTGCTTGTATCAAATCTGTTTCATGTGTATTACTGTTACCTTGTACTCCACTGTCAGCCTGTGCCATGTGTTACGCCCGGGTCCTGGGTCATGCCTGAAAATGGTCCCAGGGATCAGTGCACTCATCCGGTTATCAAAGTCATAAATAAATACATAAATAAATAAATTACTCTCGGCTATGGCAAGACGGGCCTCTTAAGTCAGGTAGTGTTTCAATCTGTATTCCACCACCAATTTTTGGATGGTATTATCAATGCATTCAGGGAAGGTCAACACAGGATCCAGAGTAATGCCTGGGTATTTAAAGAAGATACCGTTTCATGAGGAGGGCTGCCAGGAGATAATATGGTGAGGGTGGTTGAGGTATTGGCAAGTCTATTTAGCTTAGGTTTGGACCCCAAGGGTATAGTCTTGGTTTTGTTTATGTTAACTAGGAGTCTATTTTCCATGAGCCAGTCATGGGTGGCACCATAATTAGAAGTGATCATGGTTGAGACGTTAGCCAGAGATTTGATATGGAACACTAGATTATCAGCCTAGAGGATGATGTTTCATATGAGGCTGCCATTGGGAGGGAGTTAATGAAGAGGAAGAAAAGGAGGATTCCAAGGATAGAGCCCTGGGGAACACCTTGGGTCACTGCCCTAGTTTTATTTTATTTATTTATTTAGTTTTTGTTGACCGGGTAAGTGCACTAGACAAATCCTGCCTATTTTCAGGCACGATCTGGGGAGGGGGATACAGATGAATGCCAACTGACTTTGAACCAGAATAAGCTGTTGGTGGTATTTATAGTGAAAGAGGGAAATTTGGCCAGGACACAAGGGAAATTCCCCTACTCTTTTCGATAAGTGCCATGCGTTCTTTAACATCCACCTGAACTACCACCAATCCAGGAAGATGGGACCTCGGTTTAATGTTTCATCCAAAAGACGGCAACTCAGAAGTGCAGCACCCCTCTCATGCTACACTACAGTGTCAGTACTGGGATATTAACCCAAGTGCCAGATGTGGGAACTGAACCCACAGCCCTCTTATCTCCCAGCCTCAGAGGTGAGTGTGCTATCTACTGAGCCACTGACACTGCTAGTTGTGGAGGTAACTCCCCCAGTGCTAACTGTTTGAGAGCATTTGGTGAGGTAGTTCTGAAACCAGGTAGTTGTCTCTGAGGAGCAACCAAGGCCCTTTAGCTTGCTCTGTAGAATGTTGTGGTCCACCAGGACAAAGGCCTTGATCAGATCCACAAAGACAGCAGCCATGAGGTTCCCTATGTCCATAATCCTAAAAACATGGTTTGTTAAATGGGCCAGGGTAGACATGATCAGACAGTTGACCGTGAATGACATTTTTGAGGAGTTTGCTAAGGTGTGGTAAGATCAAATTGGCCCAGTAGTTCTCTGTTGACTGGGTATCACCAGATTTGGAGATGGGGACAACCCTAGCATTCTTTCAAAAAGAGGAGGCACAGAGGATGTGGAGAAGAAGAGGTCAAATGCTGTGGTCAGGGGTTTGAATACATGAGGGGTTATAATTTTCAGGAAGCATGGGAAGAGCCTGTCATTTCCTGGACTGCCTCAATTTGGGAAACTCGTAAGTAATTTTTAAGTTTCTTGGGGAAGGGGATTGACTTAAAGTGGAAAGGTGGCAGGTGAGTGTCAGCTGTGGATGTGTGGTGGGGTTGGTTCACTGAACTGAATAGAGGCAGCTTGTCAAGGTGGGCAGACAAGTCTATGAACTTAGTGTTGAGGGCATCGACTGCTTCAGTAGGATCAGTTTTGGGGCCTGCTGGAGTGTTAAGATGTAAGTCAGACAGAGTTTGAGGCAGAGCCGTGATGGTGATGTTAGCATTCCAGTGTTTGCTGCAGCTCCGCTCGAGACCCCTTGGAAACGTATTATGCAGTACAGTGCTTGCTAAAGCAAAATAGCAGCCTTGGATGAATGAAACGCCCCCTTATTTTTGGCTTTAATATGCTTAGGAGGGACTGTCTTAGAGTACGTCCCAACAGCAGCAACAAAAAAACTGAACTGCAGGAGCCTGCCCAAGAGCAAAGAAAAAAAAGAGAGAACTTCCAATGTCTCATCCCAGGATACTGCTAACTGCACTGGTAAATCAGTAATTGGACAGATATGTCTTCAAAAACAGAAACTGAATTCGTTCTTACAGTACTTAATCCAACTATCTTTTGGGGAAGACTCTGTCCCCCCCTTCCAGACTCACCTGGCAACTATTCACTTTCTCCTTATGCTGCTTGCTCCAAATTACTACCAGAGAATGAACCAGAGGAACCTGACTATGCAACTGCAGAAAAGGAAGATGAGCCTAGCTTAACTACCATCAGCATGGCAGATACAGTGATTACTTTCACTTTGCAGGAGGTTGGTGCCAATAATACAGGGAAACTGCTTAATTTTCATGCTGAAATAACCTCTGGCAATTGGCATCCTGCTCAAAGTGTTTCTCCCATTATAAACTCTCAGACTATTTCAGTTACTGCTAATGATCAAGTCGATAATAATACAAATATAGGTTCAGGTGTGGGGGGGGGGCAATGAATGGGTGATCCAGACTCAATGAACATGCATTCCTGTCACCTCTTCTGATAAGAAATTCAGAATTAAATCAAGTCTGGCTTTTTCTGCAATCTCTCCTGCCTTAACTGACCATTCTAAAATGCTCTCCAACATGCAAAACAAAATGGAGATGCTCTCGATCCGGACCACTGACACAGAGCAAAGGATTGGATACCTTGAAAACAAAATTGCACCCGTTGTTAACACACCTACTGAATTTGACAAATCCTTGCAAGAACTTAAATAAAAGGTCATTTACCAAGAAGACCATTCACGGAGCAATAATATAAAATTAATTGGCATCCCAGAAGGCACTGAAGGAAAGGGGGACACCTCCCTTTTTTTGGAAAGCTACTAACTCTACAGTAGATCTCAATTGCAAGTTTCCCAAATAAAGAATTATTCTGAATACAGCTCATGGGGTGGGGGAGACTGAAAACCATCAGTCAAGCAACCCTGACATGGATGAGTTCCAGGCCAATATTTATTAAACCTCACTACTTCCAAGATCGCGAGGCAATACTTCGCATGGCCTGAATCAACAGTGGGCTTTTCTCAGACAAAGTGAAATTCTCTGCATATCCTAACTTATCTACTCACACTTTACAGGCTTGTCATGCATTTGACTGAGCCAAGGACTCACTTCAACAAAAAGACATTAGATTTTCTATGTTGGATCCAGCCCAGTTGTGTTTTTTTCTTCATGCCAAGATGTGGACTTTTTCTGATCCCAAAAAAGCAGAATACTTCCCCCTAAGTCAAGACTCCTCAAATCCCCCATCAACTGCACACACCTAGATGACTTATCTCTGCAGATCAGACCACTATAATGGACTTGAATTAAAAACCATAAAAAAACTGTTGTGCTATCATCCTTAAAGATATTCTCAAATAGCACCATCGACCCTCTTAAGATAATCATCCAGACCCATTTTCATCTCAGCACTAACAATAATTTTCATATGGGCCTGATTTATAATTCCAAGGAATTTACTATGAATTAAAGTGACAATTAAAACTAAAACTGAAGCAGAGCAGAAGGGATTGAGGGGAAAGGCAAAGGAAGGAAAAAAACAAAGGAAAAAGGAATCAAAGAAGGAGAAGAAAGAAAGGAAAAAGGGAAAGGGAAATTGGATGGAAGAAGAAAGGTGAAAGAAAAAAAGAAAGAAAGGTGACTATAATAATAATAATAATATTTTTATTTGTATTGTGCCTTTCGAATACCAAAGCACATTCCAGTAAAATATAATACGGAAAAGATATACAAACAGTAATACAAAAACTATTAAAACAGATACAGCAATTAATCAGAACCACCATAGGCCCTTTCCCATAAAAAAGGATTTGAGAGCCTGTTTAAAACTTCCGACGGTCGTACACTCCCTTATCCGATGGAGTACAGAATTCCAAAGGGAGAGGGCCACGAACATAAAAGCCTGGGCCCCAGCTGATTTTAATGTAATCCTAGGAATCTCTAGCAACCCCTAGTCAGCTGCATGAAGCAGCCTCCAGGGTGTCAAGGAATCAGGAGTTCTTTCAGGTAGACAGGGCCCAAATCATGCAGGGCTTTAGAAGTCAGTAATCCGACTTTGAAGGTGATCCACCACTGAGCTGGCAGCCAGTGCAGTTCCCGCAGCACCAGAGTAATATGAGAAGATCTAGGAGTACCTGTAAGTACTTGGGCTGTTGAATTCTGCACCAGCTGCAGGCGTCGGATATCAACCCCCGGAAGCCCAAGGTAAAGAGAGTTGCAGTAGTCCAGGCATGAGGTCACAAAGGCATGGATCAGAGTTGGCAGATCACCGGACGGAACGAGGTGCTTGATTCTGGCAATGTTTCTCAGATTATAAAAGGAAGATTTTATCACTGCTGACACCTGAGATCAAAGTGTCAGCCCCACATCTAAGATCACCCCCAGATCTCACACCTGTTCAGAGACCAGTAACTTGACATCGTCACAAAACACCCCAGATGGGGAGCGGCCACAGGTCCCCCTATCCGGCTATCCAGATCCAATACCAACACCTCGGATTTCCCAGAATTCAACTTCAAACAACTGGACCTCATCCAATCCTGGATTTCATTTAGGCAGCTATTAAATACCAAGATACCTCCTTCCTGGTTAGGTGCAAAAGACAGGTACAGTTGTGTATCATCTGCATAACAGTGAAATCTCAACCCATACCATCTCACAATGTCTCCGAGGGGAAGCATGTACTCCACAAACAACATTGGGGACAATATAGAGCCCTGAGGAACCCCACAAAATACAGAGATGGGATCAGAGGAAAAGACCCGACACCACCCTCTGAGTTCTTCTGGTGAGGTATGATGTGAACCATCTGAGCATAATCCCAGAGAGTCCAAAAATACATCTCTGACACTCCAGTAGTACCTCATGGTCGATGGTGTCAGATGCTGATGACAGATCCAATAGAACCAAAATGGACCATTTTCTCTGGTCTCTTGCCATCAGAAGATCACTGAGCACCTGAACCAGTGCAGTCTCGGTACTATGCCTCTTACAGAAACCTGATTGGAGAGGTTCATAGATGCTATGGATAGTCAAATGGTTCTCCAGCTGGGCTGCTACCACCTTCTCAATCACCTTCCTTGCAAAGGGAAGGTTTAAGATAGGTCTGTAGTTAGCAAGACAGTCTGGGTCCAAAGATGATTTCTTCAACAAGGGTGTCACCACTGCGTCTTTCAAGGAATGGGGATATTCACCCAAGTCAAGGGAAGACCAGACTATCTGTGCTAGAGCCAGTAGGATGGGATCTCCACAGCCTAAAATTGGGGGGAGTGGGACCTGGATCTAAACTACAGGAGGTAGGACATAGTCCCTGGACAATCCGCATAACAAACACGATTTCCAGGTGGTTGAAGGTACTCCAGGAGAACGAGGGGGTAGTGACCCGATCCTGGCCACTTGCAACTAGCATAGAATGTGTCAAACAGATGTCTGACCTAACGTCGGCTACCTTATCAGCAAAGAACCGAGCAATCTCATCACACTGTAATTGTAAAAATGCTCTACAGAGCTCTAAACAGGTTGGGTTGCACAATCTGTCTACAGTTCTGAACAGCTGAGCAGATCGGTTCTGAGTGGCAGAAATTTCCCAGGACAGGAACTCTGCCTTCGTATGGGAGATTTCTGACTGATAGAATTGATAATGTTCTAACAGTCTAAGGTGGTCGGCATCCAGGCCAGACCTCCACCAACAACGTTCTAACCTGCGTCCAAGTCGCCGCAACTCCCTCAAGACTCCATCAAACCAATGGCCCGAGGTTGCAAGGAGAGAGGATGCACATGAACTGGAGAAATAGAATCCAGGGCAGAAGTAATGGTGGTATTATAAGCCATAACCAGTGCCTCTGGATCATTGCAATGCACAGGAAGTAGTGATAGGTCAAGAGCCGCCACAAGGACATTAGAAGAAATATTCTGCAAAGGGTGGTATTTGACCATCTCCACAGGGGTCAGCCTACAAGAAGGGTGCCAAAATTGAATCTCACCGTGTAGTGATCTGACCAACTGACTGGTTCCACCCCCACATCAGAGGCCTCAATCCCCAGAAGGAAGACCAAATCAAGAGAATGGCCACCTTTATGTGTAGCAATGGTAATCACCTGTGTAAGGCCTAGCAAATCCATTAACTGGAGGAAGTGTTGTCCAAAAAAAGTTTATCATCGACCTATGCATTAAAGTCACCCAGGACCATCATCCTGGGAGACTCAAAGGCCAGATCGACAATGAAATCCGCTACTTCCTTAAGGAATTGCTTCTCATCTCCTGGTGGATGGTAGATGAGAGCAATTCGATAGCCCACACCTGCTACAACAGCACATTCAAAAGAGGTGGTCTCCTCAACTGGAACACTACTGAGAGCCAATTTGGTCTTAAAACAGACCGCAACCCCCCCCCCACCGTGGTCCAGCCTCGGGCGATGTATCACCGTATACCTGACTGGAATTGCGACCTCCAAAATTGGTCCTGCATTATTATCCAGCCAGGTCTCGATGATGCAAGCCAGATTTGTTGAGGCAACGTGATCTGAAATTACAGCAGTCTTGTTCCGGACAGATCTGGTATTGCACAACATCGCCCAGGTTGGACAAAACTCAGGGCTGCCCTAGCTATCTGCCCATCACTAATGATGGTGCCCTTGGGTATGGAGACCAAACAAGATGGTCCACACTCCAAGCTCCATTTCACCCCAAGGCGTCTCCTGTGCTTAATCACCCTAATGGGGGTGCTCCACTCCACTATATCAAAGGGAAGAAGAGAAAAACATTTTTTGTTTGTTTTGCTTTTTGTTTTATTGTTTTATTGCAGTTGTTTGCTTCTCTTTTTCTTACAGGATGTTAATCATATGCTGCATTACTTTACTGCTACAAAGGAAGTTTTAAACTATACGTGCACTATATGAGGGATGAGCTCGGTGTTCTGGGAGCATGCAGCACCACACTGGAGTAAATCGCACCCACCAGGATTGACAAAATGGGGGGGGGTTATGTGGGGGAGATTGTGAAGAATGTCATGGCTTGGGGGTGGACTACTTGTATTAGTGCTTGTTATGTACTGGTTAAGGGATATTCTATCTGACTACAAATTACATTTTTCACCACTTTGTATTAAAGGAAAAACAGTCAATGTTTGGCATAGATGCTATTTTTATAAATGACACAGTACACTGCAAACATTGGTAAACCTCAAGTTGGGGGGGTTACAGATAAGCTCGGGGCTAAACTCTTTGTTACAGCTTTGAATTTATTTCTAAAAGACTCTTTAGTGTTTAATATGGGACTTTTGGGTGGTGGAGTGAAGGATAGGTAATCACTTGCTTACTGTTGCAATGTGTTTTTTAAATAACTAGGGTAGTGGCAATAGGGATTTTAAATTTCTATTTCAAATCTGTCAACTAGAACCAAGCAAGAAAGTACATTCATAAGGTACTTGGAAAATCCAGGAAAAGTGACGACACACTTGACCTCAAATTTATTTCCCTTGCACTTGATGAAATCCTAGTTCCCATTACTAAACTGCTAAACTTATCCCTGCAGCTGGCTCAATTCCCCCAAACTTGGAAGTCAGCCCTGGTAACTCCGGTGCACAAGAGCAGTGACTGGGCACTGCATGCCAATTACAGACCTATTTCTATCCTTCCACCACTGTCAAAAGCACTGGAGTGCATAGTCTCGGACCAGCTGGTTGAATACGTTAATAAATACAACATTCAGTGTCTGGAACAACATGGATTTCGGAAAGGGCACAGTACCCCCGCAACTCTTCTGGAGTTCACCAGCTGCATACACTGTTCACTGAACCAGGGTAACCTTGTTGGCATGGCCTTTATTAATCTAACAAAGGCCTTTGACATGGTCAGTCACTCCCTACTACTTCAACAACTCATCTCGATAGGCCTCTTTAACCCCACTACTACCTGGTTCCAAAGCTATCTAGCTGATCATTACCAACAGGTAAAGATTGAAACATCACATCTGGGCCCCTGCCAGTTCATTGTGGGGTCCCCCAGGAGTCAGTCTTAGGACCCCTCCTTTTCAGCATCTTTCTAAATAGCCTACCTCGATCGTGTGGCCAAAGGATACTTCTCTATGCAGATGATGCTGTTATTTTTACTTCTCAACATGACCCTCACACCCTAAACTATCAGCTACAACATGCTTTTAAACAAACTGAAGATTGGTTCAGAGCCTACAAGATGGTTCCCTTAACATCATTAACTGCACAGGGGTTTCACTTGAACAAGTGAAGCAATTCAAATACCTGGGGGTTACGCTTGACTGTTCCCTCTCCTATGCAGAACACATTGAGAATGTGGCCAAAACAGTCAACATAAGAATTGGGCTCCTGCACAGGCACAAGAAATGCCTAACACCTGAAACACTCCAAACTGCAATCCATAGCACAGATGTCTCCATCATCGACTATGGATTGGTCATATACAGCTCAGCCACTCCCACCTCACTAGGTAGGATAGCAGTAGCCCTAAATAAAGCCTGCAGACTGCTCACCAATTCCCCCCAACTAGCACACACGTGACCTTTATGAGCAAGCAGGGTGGCTACAACTTGAAAACAGGATATAATACCAAACCCACTCCTTAGCTAAAAATTACTACTCAGACTTCAGCATCCTGGAATCACAAGCCTACTAAGCTTATTCACAGGCCCACAATGCACCAGTAACTCTGACCATCAGGTTCTCACCATCCCTCACTGCAGAACCTCCCAAGGACAGAGGTCATATGCCTACTGGGCACCACTTTGGCTCAATAACCTCGGCACTGAACATAACGCCATGCAGAGATTGGGGCTTTTCAAGACCAAGCTAAGACAACACCTACTGAAGAAAAGCTCCTGTGACTGTACTTTCTAATTACTCCACACACACCCACCCACTTCTGACCCCGGTCTTATTCACCTTTCAGGTTGTTACCATCTCCTCGCTACTCCCACTTTGTCCTTCTACCCTGAATTGTCCCCATTATGGCCCTGCAATATCCTGCATTCTCCTTTCCCACTTCCCCCTAAATAGTCATCATGCCCCCCTCACTCAGTGCCCCCTACTCTCCTTTCTGGATAGCTGCTTACTGTCTTTTACCTGACAGTGCCACCTAGGCTGCGACTGTTACCTGAATTATCCTAGTGTTAAAACCATCTCTGTTTCTTGTTTACAATGTATTTTTGTTTACTCACCTAGCTAGATACTCCTAAACCCACAATGTATGTATAACCACCCTTTATGACATGGAACCTTTGTAAAACAGCGGTCTCCCGCTCAAAGGTATTGTAATCCAAGACTGAATAAATAAATAAATAAAGAGCAGCTGACACCTTCAAGAGAACTTTTAAACAACGTAATATGTAGATAAAGTTCAGTTTATATTTCTCATTAGTTCTTTATTCCTCCTCCCCATTATTTATTGCTGAATTCATTTGCATGAAAACAGGATTTTTGCTGGTGAAGAGTTCATCTATTTCTGTTGCTGTCTCCCTACCTGAGGTCATAATGCACTGCTTGTGACATCATAGTTACTCTCATGGCAACAGACTGTGATGTCATAACAGAGCATTATGACTTGAAGTAGGGAGTAAGCTAGAGAGGCAGATTAACTTTAAAGTAACCGCAAGGGATAAAAATCATGTATTCATGCACATTTTCTCAGTAATAAATATTAGAGAGGAGAAATCTAGAATATATATGGAATACAAGCAGAATTTTATCAAATTATTATGTTTTTCAAAGTTTTCTCTGTGGCATCAGTAGCTCTTTAAGTATATATTATCCTACTCACTGTCACAAATAGTTAAACTCTATGAATGTTGTTATGGGCATTCAATACTTAGATATCTCAGTCTGATTACTTTTATGCATAAACTAATGAGGGTGGTTAGTTTATTACATACTCTTATGGGACCATTTCTATTTTTTTTTTTTTTTTTATGTTTGCTTATAAAGATGCAAACTATAAATTGTACTAGCTGGAAAGTGAAGGGGCTAAGGACAGGACTAAAGCTAGAAAAACATTTAACTATATGGATAGAAAATGCACAAACTGTGCCTTTCTGCAGGAGACCAACTTAATGCAGAAACACTTTTTATTTTATACCAAAAAATGGGGAACTGGAGTTAATGCCCTGTATAAGAATAATTCCTGTGGCATAGCATTCTTTTACAAAAAAAGTCTTAACATCCAGATAATAAGACAGTATGTAGACCCTAATGGCCAAAATATTATATGCCAAATTTCATTAGCAGGACAGTCCTACACAATCTGCAATATCTATGCACCTAACGAAAACACACCATCATTTTCTACTCAAGTTTTCCTGGAAATTTCACGTTTTTCAGCTCCATATGTCACTGGGGGGTGATTTCAGCCTAGTGTTGAATCCCTCACTTGACAGATTGGGTATTCAGATAAAACTGTTTCTGCTGCCACAGAGGTTCTACAGTTCATTAAAGAACTTAATCTCATTTAAATTTGGTGTTATTTATATCCTGAAGAACAGACATACTCATAGTTGTCTCATGTTTTTCAATCTTACTCCCATATAGATTTCTTCTTAATCTCTCACTCTATGTTATATCAGGTCAGCAATGTTAAATATCATAACATTGTTATCACTGATTATGCACCCCTACAGCTAACACATTTCTAAAAAAAAAAAATCTACTCACACTTTCAAACTTGACCCAGTTTTATTGAAAGATCAAAATGTTTCTAGACAGATTAAATCAGATATTGAAATATACTTTCAACATAACACAACTCAAGATGTTAATTTTGGTATGATCTAGAAATCTTTCTAAGCTTATATTAGGGGTTGCACAACTTCTTTTACCATAATATGGAATAAAAATAAACAGAAAAAAAAGGACAAATTAGAAACGTAATTAATAACCTAAAAAAACTTCATATTCAAACTAATGATCCAGCTACAGTACTTCACAAGAACTCTTAATGCTGAAAAAACAATATAATAGTTTAACCGTGGAAGAGGCAGAGAGGCAACTACGTTCATCCAAAAGTAGCTTGTATGCTCTAGGAGATAAGCCAGATAAGCTAATGGCCTAGCAACTTAAATCATACCAGCAAAATAACCTTATTATTTATATTAAAGACCATACTGGCCAAATTGTAACATCTTCCTCAGATATCAATCAAGCTTTTTTCCATTATTATTAAGACCTTTACATATTGGAAGGCACTGGCTTGCCCGACGTTAGCATTCAGTTTATCATGGACCTCTAATTTCCAACTGTGGATCCTAATATTTATCAACATCTCAACTTAGATATCACCACTAATGAAATAATTGCAGCAATTAACAACTTACCTACTGACAAGGCTCCAGGACCAGATGCCCTTACTACAGACTTTTATAAAATGTTTTCATCATTACTACTTCCATAACTCAAAGAACTATTTGATTTCCTATTGAGAACTTTCTTCCTCCCTTAAAGAAGCTCTGATTTTGTTATTTTGCAAAACAAGATAAAGGCCCTCTTCTAACTAGCTCTTACCATCCAATCTCACTCTTTCATACCAATTCAAATATTCTGACCAAAATGCTTGCCACCAGATTAGAGAAACTTTTGCCTGAAATTTAAAAATGGTTTCATAAAAGGTTGTTCATTACCCTATTATATCAGAAGAACTGTTAATTTATTAGACAATGTCAACGAATCAGGTCTTTCACTGCTTTTCTTGATGCAGAAAAAACATTTGATTGCATTGAATGGTTATATCTCAAAATTATACTGTGTAGATTTGGATTCAGACCTATCTTCAATAAATGGGTGGATATTTTATACTCTGACTTGGTGGCAAGGGTCAAAACAAATCAAGACAAGTTTCCCCTTAATTAATCTTCAATGTGGCACCAAACAAGGCAACCCGTTATCTCCATTGATTTTTGTTATAGCCATCAAACCATTGGCTATGGCATTAAGAGCCTCTCAAGCTATACAAGGACCGGTACTTGCAGGTATGGAACATTGTGTCAGTCTGTATGCAGACAAAGCTCTCATTTATGTTATAAATCTTAACCACAGTTTCTACCATTTACTATACATTCTTACCCAACTCAGTGCAGCCTCACAATAAAAGGTCAACTGGACAAAAAAAGAAATAATGGAGACCAAAAACCATTCAGACCCATTCACTCCTCCTTAAGACTTTTCAGTTAAAATTATACCTAAAATTAAATATTTAGGCATTACATTCGACAACGAATTTAAGAATCTTCAAAAACTTCATTCTGACCCTTTGGTTTTGGAAACCAAAACACAACTGCTCTGGTGGGAAACTTTTCCTCTTACCCTCGTTGACTGTGCCAATGTTATCAAAATGAATATCCTCCCAAAATTTACATTTCTTTTTCAAAACATACCAGTAATTTTGAAATAGGAATTTTTCTAAGAGCTGGACAGGATAATAAAGAAATTCTTATGTAAAGGGAAAAGACCCAGGCTGAGAATTCATAAATTATACCTCCAGTACCCTTAAGTGAAGGTTTGGATCTATCATTTAAAATTGAAAATCACAGAAGTCAGTTTGTTAATAACAAACATAGTTTATATATTGCGATTTACTGGAAAAAACACCTTAAAAAACATATCTTTCTGTACCAATACAGTTATCCACAAATGGAATACTATCTTTAAAAATGCATCCAAATTGGTTATTTGCTCATCACATTCACCAATCTATTCAAATTCAAACGTTATACCTACTACTTTAGATTTTATTTTTAAAACCTGGTATTTTAAGGGACTTATTAAAATAAGTCAGTTCTTGCAATCTAACTATATACTGGAATTCAAATCATTAAAAACCTCACATGGTTTAATTAACTGTCAGTTTTACTGCAATTTACAAATCAGAGACTTTATAAATAAATACCTTTATGAAGCTGACATCCCTCTTTTAGATCAAATAGAACAAATTGTGATCTCTTCCTCACAAAACAAAATTATTTCACTTCTTTATAAAGCTTTAATGACCCATTTATGTTATAATCTAAATACATTAAAACTTAAATTGGAAGGGAAATTAAACCAATCTATTACTTTATCACTATGGAAAAAAATCACAAATATTAAAGGATGGGGATTAAAGTCTACAACATTATAGCAAATTCAATTCAATGTATTACATCAAATCTATCACACTCTGTATCCCTTCAATATTATGACTCCTGCATACTCTACTCTATGCCCCAGATGTGATGACTCAGTGAGCACCCAGGAACATATGTTCATAACTTGCCCCACCCTTTCAACCTGGTGGCAGTCTATACTTAGCATCCTATCTTGCTTAATTAACAAACTGCTCTTCAAAAATTCATTCTGGATGCTACTACAATATGGGGACCCTACTCAAAATATCTCACACAGCTCCCATTGCTTGCTAAATATTGGCATTATTACAGCTTTTAAACATATACCATTTAACTGGAAAGACTCTGACTCCCCTAACCTTACAGTTAGGCTGAATTCAGTGATGTCAATTCATCATAAAGAACAGGCCTGCTATCAAACTGTTAGACAAATGCACAAACTCCAACAAATTTGGACCCCATTCTCTCTAACCTTATAAAATAACTGGCAGGAATCTAAACAAAACAACCAAATTTATTAAAGACATGGTTTCTTTTTTCCTTTCTGTCAGTGGCTTTGTCATGTTACTCTTCATCCTCATTCACGGCAGTAACTTGCTTTTGTCTCTAACAACAATTATATGTTTTCATTATACTTGATTCTATGGTACTCTCATAATACAGTATATATTTGCTTTAATGTTACTGGGAGCAACGTTGGAAGGCTTAGCGCGAGAAAGGTTGGCTGTAGTTGTTTTTGAACCATGTAGGTTGTTTTGATCGGGTATTTTTGCGGCCCTGGTGGTTGCCCCCACTGTTTAGGACAGCTTTCCTTTAAATGGGTAACACGGCATGATATTCCTGTTTGAAGCTGCATGGTTTCCAGCCTCTGAGCCTTCTCCCAGTGGAAGGTCATGGACGTCAAAGGAACTAGATGGTCATGTGGAAAATCACTTTGCTTATTCGGAGGGTGGTGGAGCCATGGAATGCACTGCCTGGAAGTCTGGTAGAGGAGGGCACAGTGGAGGGTTTCAAGAAGGGGTGGGACAGGTACAAAGGAAAACTGAAGCTGAAGATGACCCTTTCTGGGGCTGGAAGGGGGTGGAAAAGTGAGCAACCCCTAGGAGGCTGGCTACCGAGCAGACTCGACAAACCATCAGACCTATTCTTGTGGCATTTAGTATGTTAGACCATCTTTCTACATGGACTGTATAGCAGCATGATTCCCTACCTTTCAGCCTTCTGAAACTGGGAGGTCATGGAGCTAAAGGGAAACAATATGCTCATGCAGCAAAAATGTCTTTCTTTTGTATGCAGTTAACATTCCAGTTGCTCATATATCCAGTTTGTTTGCAACCCCATTATTATCGCACAGTTTTAATCCATGTCAATACAAAATAAACAAGAAATTCTCATTTAATGTTAACACTATTCCCATATTGGAGCATTTCACCATCCCCTAAGAGATACAGATTTTACTGTACCACATACCAAGGGCAATGTGACCACATTCTCTGTCGTACTACACTAAAGGGTGCATACTTATTAATTTCCCATAACCTCAGACCTTATCGGTGAACTGTATGCCCCATTATGAATCTCCCTTTATCCGCTCTGATACAACCCCCACATGTAAGTAATAGAAATTTACAACAATCTACTTTTTCCTAACCTAATTAGTTTTATTTATTGAAGCATTCAGAACAGGTACTATATTTCTCAAAGTGCAAGAAGAGTTCTTTATGTCAGAAGGGGCATCTCTTAAATCTGTGTACAGAGCTCCAAAATCTGTCTGGTGATCCCATAGTTTTAAAGCTTATGTCATTTGATGATTCTTGAGAGGCATAAAAGTGTATAAGTCGGTGGCATAGAAATGCACAGACCATTTTAACAAAGTCCTGGTGACAAAAGTCCTATCATGGAGGGGCACTTTGTAATTGGATGCCAGACATAGCCTGAGGTGGGGGAAATTGTCTTCACAAGTCAGAGGTCTGCATCACAGGCAATTGTCTAGCTAGACCATTTAAGCATTGTTCAATTACTATAAACTAGTGGTGTGATCCTGTTTGAGACAGAAGTCCATCTTCTTCCAAGTTGTGTACAGGATGTGCTTTTGAAACAACTGAGAAGCTGCGTGGGATATACTATTTTGGACTAAATATCTGTAACTAATTCTCTCTCTCGCTTACATCTGAGAGAAGTTTTTCTCACTTTTAAAGTGGTATTGCTTTGTGTTTATTTTAGTTTTTAATTCAGGAAGGGTTTTTAAAACTGCTTATCTTGTCAGCATCCTCAGAAGGGCTGAAAGAACTGCATATTTGATTTTCCTTTGTGGCTAACAAACCACCAGGCTGTTTTGGGGCTGGAGAGGTTTACCTGTGTCTGACTTGGATGTCTGGGTTTTTCTCTGTTTGATTAGCAGGGTAGTTTCTCTTGTCAAATTGTTGTGTAGGGTATCTTGCTGACAGGAAGGCACTCATCGAAGCGGTGGGTGAGCGCTTTAGTCATTTGTTTTGTGAAGGCACAGTTTAGGCCCCACCCCTCACCCCACCCACTCCTGGAAATAGTTCCTTTATACCTGAGGTTCTGACATTTCCTCGAGTGCAAGGTGCATTTCACTGTCATATCCTCTCTAGCACACTGCACTGACAATATAAGCATACACATTGTATAATATATATTTCTATATAACAAATCACACAAGCGCACACACACACACAATACAAAAACAAACAAAAAAGGTAGATAAACATGGGGAGTAGTAATGTAATGGCTGTGGGCAGCAGTCTTCCAGGAGTCTTTCTGAGGCTGAGATGTTGCCCTATTTGCAGACAACTATCTGCCCTGAGGGAGGAAGTTGCCCGTCTTCAGGCCACACTGGACAGTAGTAGGAAACCTTCCCCAGGCCACACTGGACAGTAGGGAGGAACCTCCCCCATCCAGGGAGCACTAGCGCCACCACCACTGCCTCAGAGGTTGGAAGAAAGCACAGCAGTTGGACCACAGTGAGCTCAGGGAGGGTGAGGATGGTGGAACAGAGGCACACCCAGTCAATTGTTCCACTCCACAATCCATATACTATTCTGGGGGAGCATAGCTCCCCTATGGATGCACCCGCAGAGAAGACTGATGACAACTGTCACAAGGGAGGCCCACAGGAAGGAGGCAGAGGACACCACAGGGAAAGGAAGCATCTCCTGGTGGGGGACTCAATTATTAGGGGTATAGAACTGGGGGGAGCTGGGAACACTGAAGTGAGGTGCCTGCCTGGTGCCATGGCTTGGAGGGACAGGAAGCGCATCCTCAGGATCACGAGAACAGCTGCAAGGGATTCTGAGCTGGACGTAATTGTCCACCTAGGGACAAATGACTTGGCTCATCATGAGATTAGAGCAGTGCAGGAGGACATTGCAGAGTTGGGGAGGGGCCTAAGACAAGTAGCACTCACAGTATCCTTCTCAGAGGTGCTGCCTGTCAAAGGCATGGTGGAGGCGAGGGTAATTGGCACCATGCAGTTTAATGAATGGTTGAAAAAATGGTGCGGAGCACAAGGGTTTGGCTTCATTGGGGACTGGGGTTCCACCTGGAGGGACACCAGCCTAATCTGGCAGGATGGTCTGCATCTGTCCAGGAAGGAACAAGTCTTTGAGCAATCAGTTTAAATGCTTCATTGACAAGCTTTTAAACTAGTCAAAGGGGAGGCACTGACAAGCAGGAAAATTCCAGCCTCCCTACAAAACAGGGTACTAATGAGAAAAGACCGAGGTAGAACGGTCAGTTGGGGATGCTGCAACAGAAAGTAAAGCCATCAAAAATGGAGAGCAATGAGTACCAATGCCGTAGTCTAGGTAACAAGCTTCCTGAATTAGTGGCCTTGATGGAGGAGGAACATCTGGATATCGTGGCAGTCACAGAAACATGGTAAACACAAAACCATGACTGGGATATAAACGTACCAGGATACACTATCTACAGGAGGGACAGGGAGGGTAAAAGAGGAGGAGGAGTAGTTCTTTACATAAGGGAAGAAATAAAAGCAACAGAACAAAAGGGTAAACAGGGAGGAGAAGAAGCACTGTGGGTAAATTTGGAGACAGGCAATGGCACCACAATCCATAGAGGGGTTGTATACAGACCCCCTTCTTAGGGGGAGGAAATGGACAAGGAAATGATAGAAAGTATACTTAGAATGGCAGAAAAAGGGGAGATATTGCTGATGGGTGATCTGAATATGCCAGATGTTAACTGGAGCGCAGTTGCAGCTGCCACTTCGGAGAGTGCAGTTATTCTAGATGCCCTACAGGGAGCATGCCTTAGACAACTAGTACTGGAGCCCACTCGAGAGGGAGCAATATTAGACTTGATTCTCTCAAATGGAGATGGAGAGAGGATCACAGATGTAGAAGTAGGTAGCCATCTGGGAACTAGCAACCATCGCACAGTATGGTTCACAATAAACACAGCAATAGTCAAGCCATACAAAGATAAAAGTACTGGACTTTAGGAGGGCTGACTTTGCCAAAATGGGTAAGAGCCTAAGGAATGCACTAGCAAATGGGCAGGAAGGAGGGGTGGAAGAACAATGGGGAATAATAAAAACTGCCATCACAGAGGTAACGAGCCTTTGTGTGAAGCAAATAAACAAAACAAGACGATGTAAGAAACCACTATGGTTCTCAAAGGAAGTGGCAGTGAAGGTTCAAGAGAAAAAGAAAGCATTCAGGAAGTACAAGGAATCGCAGAATGAGCAGGATAGAGAACTGTATCAGTTAAAGCAAAAGGAGGCTGGGAAGGCAGTCAGAACAGCAAAGGCGATAGTCAACTCAGTTAAGGGGATAAACTCTTTTTATAGGTACATCAAGGAGCAAAGGAAGACCAAGGAGGGATAGTGAGGCTTAATAAAGGGGAGGGAGGGAGGGTGGGCAGAGGGAGACTGTGAAAGGCAGAGATACTAAACAAATATTTTTGCTCAGTATTTACAAATGAAGAGGGAGGTACATAAAACAAACAGTAGTAACACTCTGGATACAGAAGTTGATACCAGCCCATTTACAGAAGAAAGGGTTCTGAAAGAACTCTAAAACTGAAGGTGGACAAAGCAATGGGGCCTGATGGGATTCATCCCAGAATTTAAAGAGCTAAGGGTAGAACTAGTGACACCACTGACTACCCTTTTAACAAATCATGGGAGGATGGGTGGTACCCGAGGACTGGAGGAGGGCAGATGTGATTCCCTTCACAAAAGTGGAGCAAGGCAGAAGCAGGAAACTACAGACCTGTTAGTTTAACCTCAGTGATAGGGAAAATGATGGAATCACTTCTGAAGGAAAGAATTGTCTAGTATCTAGAGGCCAGAGGGCACAGGACCCTAGGCAGCATGGATTCACAGTCGGAAGGTCATGCCAGATGAATCTGATAGATTTCTTTGACTGGGTGACCAAAGTAGTAGATCAGGAGGGCTGTGGACATGGCCTACCTAGACTTTAGCAAGGCATTTGACACAGTCCCACACAAAGATTAATATACAAGTTAGCCAGCCTGGGAGTGGGTCCCAAGATGACAGCCTGGGTAAAGAATTGGCTGGAGAATAGGACACAGAGAGTAATAGTAAATGGAGTCCACTCAGAAGAAAGGAGGGTTACTAGTGGGGTACCACAGGGTTCAGTATTAGGACCGGTCCTCTTCAATGTCTTTATAAGCGACATTGCAGAAGGACTGGAAGGAAAAGTATGTCTCTTTGCAGATGACACTAAGATCTGCAACATAGTTGATGCACAGGGTGGGGTGGAAAGGATGAGAAGGGACTTGGCAAGGTTAGAGGAATGGTCAAATGTATGGCAGCTTAGATTCAATGCTAAGAAGTGCAAGGTAATGCACCTGGGAAACAAAAACCCAGGGGAAGAGTACACAATGGGGGGTGAGATACTAACAACAAAAAATGGAAAGGGACCTGGGGTAGTCATATCAGATGACCTAAAGGTGGGCAAGCAATGTGAGAGGGCAGCAAGGAGGGTTGGGGGTTACTGGGATGCATAGGAGAGGCATCACCAGTAGAAAACAGGAAGTTATTATCCTCTGTATAGACAGCTGGTGAGACCCCATCTGAGTACTGTGTGCAGTTCTGAGACCCAACTCCGCAAAGACCTAGACAAGATGGAAGCTGTCCAGAGGAGGGACTAAAATGGTGCAGGGTCTGCACCGGAAGACACATGAAGAGAGACTTAAGGAGCTTAATATGTATAGCCTCGAGGAAAGGAGGGAGAGGGAGGGATAATAGAAACTTTCAAGTACCTCAAGGAATCAACAAAGTCCAAGAGGGTAGCATCTTTCAAAAAGAGTGTGCAAGAACAAGAGGGCACAATTTGAAGATAGAGGGGCGGCTCAGAGGTAATTTAAGGAAGTATTTTTTCACAGAGAGGGTTGTGGATGCATGGAACGGCCTCCGAGGAGGTTGTGGAGTCAAAATCAGTGGTGGAATTCAAGCATGCATGGGATAGTCATAAGGCAATTCTGGGGGGTGGGTGTAGGAAGAAGTAGGCTGCTGGTTAACTAGGATCTGCAGCTTATCCAGTAGGTAGGGAAATGGGCAGACTGGGTGGGCCAAGCGGTCCTTATCTGCCATCAAATTCTATGTTTCTATGTTTCTATGTTACTTCTTTATGTAAACTGTTTACCTAAATGCCACATATATCTATGTTATACTGAAAGTGAACATGTCTAGATTAACACTCATCATGCTTTAATTTTAATGTTAGTTCAAATTTATCCTCTATTAAATGCTTTTTTGAGAAAAAAAAAGATGTAAGGCAGTTTGATTGGATCTTGGGGCAGTCATGCAGCCTAGGGTGGACCAGAAATTTAGCAGTTGCCAAGGCTATTGCACTGGAGTTTGCAAAGATACCTCACCTTGTGTTATTTATTCTGCTGTTTGCACAGGTTGCGCAGTTGCTTGTGTTCATTCCATTGTGATGGGGGGGAGGCTTTGAAGGCAGCCCATTTAGTGTTTCTCACCCTCATCAGAGAGAGAAGGTCTTTTGTGAGCCATCAGGTGTTCCCCTCTCATATCTGGCAGGTGGTTGATGAGAATGCTCTATCCTGGATGCCTACAAGAGCATCAATAAGGTAGCCAATAGCTGAAGTAACATCAAGTAGGGAGTTTAAAGTCATCCAGTTTACTGCCCTGATGTCAGTGAACAGGCCAGTGGTGATGTAGTTGGAGAAATCCCTAAGTGTCAGATATTTGGGGGGTGGACATTTGGACTTGGAGGACCAGATGAGGTAGGAGGGGGAGTGGTCACTGGTGGAATCAGACAGGGTGCCAGTTTGAAGGATCCTGTCCTCCCAGTTTGTTACAATCCAATCCAGTCAGGAATGGTTTAGTGATCTGTTGTTACTTCATGTTGTAATGGTAATTACTTGAGTAAGATTTTGTTGTTTAAGGAGGTCACTGCCCTGAGGTTGAGTGGAACTCAACCAGCTGCTGAGGTTGAAGTCACCTAATACAACTGAGCTCTCAGTGCATAGAAAGCAATTCTAGGCCTGAGGGAAGGTGGAACAGCCCTGGCATGCCCCCTTTAGGAGGGTTGTAGCAGCAGCAATATTGATCTTCTTGGCAGACCCTAACATATTTCAGTGATAAGCCATTATCTGGGAGAGCTTGCATTAGAGAAGATGGATGGGATAGTTTTGAGGGGATCTTTAAAGTACAGAAGAAGCCCACCGACTTTCTCAGTACCAAGTCTATTGTGCCTTTGCATGCAGTAGCCAGGCAAGTGGCAGCTAGAGTCAGGTGTAGAGGGCATGTGCCAGGACTCCAAGATGCCAAGTATGTCTGGATTGCAGAGGGAAACCCAACCTTCTAATTTTGCCAGTTTGGAGAAAAGGCTGCAGACATTAAGATGGACAATCTTTAGGTCATGGGTGTTAGTCCAAGTGGGGTTGGAGTGGGTAATCAGGAGGTTAGTAGGACCTGGGTTGTTCTCCATGTCACCAGCCAATAGCAGTGGTGTGAGCAGTGGCTCGTAAGAACAGTTATATGAGAAGGGAAATGGAATGGGAAAGGTCAGAGAGTGAAGGAAGGATCTTAGGAGATGCAATCTCCTTTGGAGAGAAAGGTAGGAGTAGGAAGCCAATTGAAAAATGCAGCTATTGGCATACCATTGGGAGGGGAGCATCATGCTTATAGGAGTGTTGGAAAATTTACAATGCTGCCTGATCAAAAGCCAGGACATGTGCACAGAAGTCGGTACCCAAATGAAGACCAATAAGTAGGATGGCTAGCAGTGGTAAAATGACAGGTTTCATTTTTTTGAGGGGGGCAAAGCTGTGATGGGTGAATGCAATTATGGAAATGTGCTAGCACACAGAAGTTTGCTGAGTAAATACAATTATGGAAGAGTGCTAGTAGACAGGTATGCAATTACAACAACCCAGGAGTGCTGACTTTGGACTTGCAAGAGAGACAATCAAGGTACTAATTGGGGTATATTGCCAGTACAGGATGGACACCTATATTTAGTTATATTTTGTCGACAGCAAGATCAGTGTTGCTGAGCTTTGTGTGACTGTCTCTGGCTGATATTAATCCTTAATGTTAGGTGTGCTAGGTAAAGGAAGCTACCAAGTATGCTATGACAGGGGGAAGGTAAGGTAATCCAAGTAGCAGCACAATGGATGTGTGAAACTACTGTATTAAACAAACACCACCTTAGGATGGGAGGGTGGGTGAGAAGCAGGATGTAGTACCACTCAAAGTGGGGCACCACATACCAGGCAGGAGTTTGTTGCTGTACTGGGGGGAGTTAGGGAGCTTCCAAGTGTCCATAGCTAGATGGGTGGAGGGGCTCAAGTGAACCAACTACCCTAATGACCCATCAGTGTCAGCAGTGCTGTTTGAGAGAACCAGAGCTGGGTGAAAGAAAAAGGTACAGCTGAGTAGGCAGGGGCTAATGGTAGGTGGTAGGTAATTTGACCATGGAGGATGGGGGGGGGCTGGGAAACTAGACACCAAGCAGAGACTGCACAAGAGAGCTGAATTAACTAAACTAGACACCTTCTCTTAAAGTGACTAAACAAACTACTTTAAAATGCAGAGTTCACTATATGTCCAAGAGAGCTGATTTACTGAAACTAGACACCTGCTCTGAAAGTAACTTAACAAACAGTTCTAAAATTCATTGGATTCACTAAATAAACATAGTAAATAAACAATCATGCAAAAGAGCTGAAAAATAAACTAGAAACCAGCTCTGAAAGCAACATAACAAACTGCTATAAAATGTATAGATTTTACTACATATGCAAGCGATCTGACTTAAATAAACTAGATACCTGATCTTAAAGTAACTGAACATACTGCAATAAAATACATTGATTGCCCTACATGAGTTTAGTGAATAAAACAGTCAGTTAAGGTCTGCCGACCCCATGGGGGGGGGAACTCGGTCTGATGCAGCAGTCCATTCAAGTTCAAGATGACATCACATACCAGGCAGCAGTTTGTTGCTGTACCTGATGGGGGGTTATAGAGCTTCTGAGGGTCCATAACTAGGCAGATGTGGAGGGCTCAGGTGTAACAGCAGCATTTCCAGTTATGCCTTAACCATAACTATAAACACTTTCATGGCAAACTAATGATTATTGAAAAACCATACTCTCAGAGGTTATGTGATGAGCTCACACTGAATGGCTGCTTCTGCCCGAGCTCCCAATTCCCTACAACAAACACGGCTAATAAGCAGTTAATAGTCAATTTAAATTTGAACAAACAACAGAATTGGTTAAGGAAACTAGTCAGGAAATGAAATCCTGATTTGCATTCAAATGGACCCCACAGAATATCTCCAAATGGTCTGTGCAACTAAACCCATCCAGCAGCAGGAAGGATTATCTCTGAAGATACAGAAACCGGATTCACCACTGGAGATATTCTCGGTTCTATCCATCATTGAATGATTAGCAGACAAACTTGGAAAACTTGACAAGCTAGACAACATAGACATACTTTGTACAGAACTATCAAATGTCAAGTTAACCCTCTGCGACCAGACAGCTGAGCTGAAAACAATAAAACCAGTGCTGGAAAAGCTTAACTGACGAGTCGCAGATGTGGAAATGCGCATCAGCTCCACTGAGGATCAACAAGCTAAAGACCAAAAGGAACTGCTGGAACTGAGGTAAAAAATTAACAAGCTTGAGGATAAAATTGAAGAGTAAGAAAGCAGGGCACAGAAAAACAATTTAAGTATAGTGGGAATACCAGAGCAAGCAGAGAGCTCAAATTTGCCAGACTTTGTTCAAAAGCTATTCTTGGAAATACAGAAAGTATAGAACCTATCATCCAGGTCAAAATATTTAATACATGTTGTGCTCAGTTTATGAGAAAGATCATGTAAGGGAGAGGGATAGAGAACAAAATAGGAACACTGCATCTGCAGTAAATAATGAAACATTTGTAAAGATTATTAGAGCAGAAATAGTCAACAAACTAAATAGTGCAGACCCATCCAAATCAGCAGGTCCAGATAACTTATACCTCATATCATTAAAGGATATAAGGTTCTGGTTGATGGATCTGCTATTGAAGCTGTACAGTATGTCTACAGAAAAAGGGGTAGTTCCTGAAGATTGAAGGAGAACAGTGGTGGTCCCCATTTTTAAGAAGGGAGATGGGGAAGTGGGGAACTATAGATCTATCAGCTTAACATCCGTGTTGGGTAAGTTAATGGAAGCCATCTTAAAAGAAAGGATAGAAGACGAAGTTAACAACAAAAATGATAATGATGAAACACAGCATGGGTTTAAGAAAAACAGATCCTGTTTAACAAATACTGTACCTTGGCATTTTATGACAAGATCAGTAATGCACTTGATAATAAACAACCAGTGGATGTGGTATACTTGGATTTCAAGAAAGCTTTCGACAAGGTACTACATAGTACACTTGTACAAAACCTAACAAACCTTGACATTAACAGCAAAGTAATTAGATGGGTAAATGAGTGCTTGATGGGAAGGACACAAATGGTTAGGATTAGAGGTCATGTATCAGACAGTGGATTGATGACCAGCGGGGTATCGCAGGCGTTGGTACTTGGCCCAGTACTATTTTCATTATTCATTTCAGATATGAATATAGGTACTCAGAAATGGATTGCAAAATTTCATGACAACTCGACGTTGGGAGCAGAGGTGGCAAATGACAAACAGATGGACGCATTGAGACAAGATCTGAAATGTTTGGAAATGTGAGCATCAAGAAAGAGCATGATATTCAATACAGATAAATGTGTAGTGATGCATGGCGCCAGTAAACCGGGCAGACCTCCCCCGATGAAAACAAGTGACTCTGCTTTTTGCACGAATCGGAGGGGCTGGGTGAAGAAATTGATTCTTCTAGGGGCTGATCGGCAGCTGCAGAAGAAGCAGCTGCAACAAGTATATTGAATTACCTCGCCAGCCAGCCCTTTGTTTAAACCAGAGCCCCAGTTATCTTTGGCTCCAAACTGCCACTTTCAAAAAAGGCAGCAGCGCCAATTGGTCACAGCAAACAGTGACGCATGGGCAGCCTGACGAAAAGGCTGGCCCGATACCTCAGACTTTGGATTGAATCTCGCCAGGGAGAGCTGGTGGCTCTTGTCAGGGACTCCCCCTGCACCTGAAGAAACACAGCACCTCAGGGTTGAGTCGCTGGAAAACCGGGCAGACCTCCCCTGATGAAAAAAAGTGACTCTGACTTTTTTGCATGAATTGGAGGGGCTGGGTGAAGAAACTGATTCTTGTAGGGTCTGGGAGGCAGCTGCAGAAGAAGCAGCTGCAAGTACATTGATTTTCGGCCCACCCTGTTCCCTCCTCCCCTTAAATGCCCGGTAGCCATGCGCTCCTGCTGTCCAGAACCAATCAGAGCTGGCAATAGGCGGGAACCTAACTGCCATCCAAATCCCTTATCATATCTGAGTTACAATCTAAAGTACCCTGTTAGACAGTCTGTTAATCGCATGATCTTTTATCTCTCCAGGATGCACAGACTATTCTATTGAATGATTGCCAGCTAATTAATTGTGTCTGCTGTACTGCTTAGTATGTTACCTGTTATACAGTCTGTTAGTTGCAGATCTCTCAAGTGGTGCAGACTATTCTATTTGGCTATTTTATTGAATGGTTGCCAGCATAATTTAATGTTGTCTGCTGTACTGCTTTGTAACTTACCTGCTATATAGTCTGTTAGTTGCATGATTACATATCTTGCAAGGGTACACTGACTATTCTATTGACTGCTTGCCAACCTAATTAATCTTGACTACTGTACTGGCTTGTAACTTACCTGTAAGGTCCCTGCCTCATGTCCAAGGGTAGACCCCCTTAGCGCGGCGGGAAGCGTATAAGTAGGGGCTATTACCACTGTATATCACAAACTTTATTGCAAACTTTGGGACGTAATCAGTGTTCACTTGTAAGAGTGGGCTCACTAATTTTAGTAATAGTGGACGGTAGTTGCTGGACAACCAGCTGTTCCAAGTGTTCCCCTTCTGTGGGAGACTCAACTGGCTGCTGCTTGGGACCCAGTGGTTAGCATAGTTTGCTACCATCGCTTTCTGACATCTACCCCTGGGATTAACATGGGGAATCCTGAGCATTTATTTAAAATAATGTCACCATTTTCACTCATATGCTTATTTGTCTTCAGTATCCTCACTGGACTCAGCATCCCCTGGTTTATGGGTGCTGGTGCTCCTGCTGTGGGAGAGCCCTGGGGCACCAGTACCCAGCTGGTGGAGACTGACTTTACATTCTCCAACCCACTAGCTGGAGGCAGACCCTCTCCCTGGGTTCTATGCAGCCTTGACCTGAGGTGCCTCCTGAGATCTGCCCATATGGTCAGGCGATATGTCCATAAGCTCCCTGCCAGGAATGGCTCCCCTCCCTTAAGGCATCTCCTCTGGCAACTACTGGTGACCCTAGCACTTGCAGGAGACATGGAGCTCAACCCTGGACCGCCTGGTCTGGCCTCCCTCTCTGCAGTGGGCTGGTCGGCTGTCAAAGGGCTGAAAATAGCTCATCTCAATATACGTAGCCTCCTGCCCAGTTTGGTGGATCTTCTTGCCTGGGTCACACATTACAGTCCTGACATGCTTGATATTACAGAAACTTGGCTTAAACCCTCTACTCCAAATTCTGCATGTGCCCTTCCTGGATATGACCTTGTCAGGATCAATCATCCAGGAAAAAAGAGGGGAGGTGGCATCTTGGTCTATTACAGGAGCCACCTCAACCTGTCAGTGTTACCCCCAACAGCCAGTGCAGTCCCCCTGTGAGTTACTGCACACAGTTCTGTTGCTTGGGATGACCAAAAAGATACATCATATTTACCTACAATCCTCCCAAGGGGGGCCTGAAGGGGCTGTCTGTTCTCCTCGACACAGTTGGTGCTGTGACCCAGCATAACAAGCTAATTATCCTAGGTGATCTCAGCCTTAACTAGCTTGGTAGTAATACCAAGGCATTTGAACCACTGCTTGCTGGTCTCGCCTTATCACAGCTTATCAAGGACCCTACCAGGTGCTCACCCAGTGGTGGAATGAGCTCTCTGCTAGACTGGGTACTGACAAACAGACCGGAGAGGATCTGTTCATCGGACATCCTTCCCAACTCCATCTCTGATCATTCCCCCATGTACTGTGTGTGGAAGATCCCTTCCCTGAAAATTCTGCACAAGATCATTCAGGTCAGAGACTACTCTGGGTTTGATCCTGGCTCCTTCCATAATGATCTCCAGCACACCGACTGGTCTGCAGTATGGAACGCCCAGTACTCCCCATCTGCTGTCAGTCAATTCCTCATCACCCTTAAGGCTCTGCAGGATAAGCATGCCCACCTCATCAGACAGAGGGTCAGGGGATCGGCTATAAAATAGTTACATGGTAACCTCCTAGCCCTCATGAAATATAGAGATAAGTGCTGGGCAAATTTCAAGGCCACGTTGGATCAGGCTGTATATCAGCAGTACAGGAAACTCAGAAATGAGTGTAAGAAGGCTAAAAGGGTGGCCAAAAGTGAGTTTTGCAAAACCGCACTGCTGAACTCAGCCTGGGACCCCAGGAGGTTCTGGAAAATTATTAAAAACATAGTTAGTGGTTCACAAAGTGGTGAGACCATTGATATGATTATTGATGGTGCTAGCTGCAATAACTCGCTAACCATCGCAAATGCTTTTAACATGTATTTTTCTGACCTGTCTGCTTTCACCTCGTCATTCCCCCTCAGTGGAGGCGATAACGGTGAATGGGTCCCAGCACCGACACCACCCTGCCCACCCTTTCATTTTAAGGCAGTGATGGTGAGAGAAGTACAGAGATTGCTCTCAGGCCTCTCCACCTTCTCGAGTGCTGGCCATGATGGTTTGGAACTGAAGCTCCTCAGTCTTGGTGTTTTTAATCTTGTCCCCTGGTGGTCCATATTTTAAATTTGTCTCTGTCATCTGGTGTTATTCCAGACATATGGAAGGTCGCCAGGGTGGTCCCGATCCTGAAACAGGGGAACCCCAAACTAATAGAAAACTACCGCCCAATATCCATTTTGTCAGTGGTCAGTAAATTCCTTGAGAAAGTTGTAGCAGGGCAACTCATGGAGTACTTGCAGTCACATGACCTATTGTCACCTGTGCAGCATGGCTTTAGGAAAGGGCACAGCACATCCTCTGCCCTTGTCACTGTCTCATCCTGGATCACGGAGGCTATGGACCAGGGCAAACTCTCTGGAGCTATCTTTATAGATCTCTCTAAGGCCTTTGATCTTGTTGATCATGCCTTGCTCTCCACTCAGCTCAGATCCTTTAGTCTATCTCCTGATGTGCTCAGCTGGTTCTCCAACTATCTACACAGTAGAAAACAGCTTGTTAAATATGGCAAGGAATTCTCAGGCCCTATTTCTGTAACCATGGGTGTCCCCTAAGGCTCTGTCCTGGGGCCCCTGCTCTTCTCCATGTTTGTATACAATCTCCCCACTGCAGCTGTTCACTGTAAGCCAATCCTCTATGCAGATGACTTGGTCATCCTGACTCACTCCCAGGAGATAAGGGTCATAAATCACCATCTGAGTGAGGACTTGGGGAACATTCAGTCATGGATCTCATCCCACAAGTTGATTCTCAATCTAAAAAAAAACCCCAGGCCATGCTCTTTGGGTCTCAGGCCAAGATTAAGGCCTCCCCTGCTCCGTTATATGTTTCTGATATCGACGGTACTCCTATCCCAGCTACTGACAAATTTAAATACCTTGGAGTGACACTGGATCTGCAGCTTGACCTTGGCCGCCATATTCAGAATACATGTAAGACTGTCAACTGCAAATTGGGTCTGGCCTACAGAGCTAAAAGCAAGCTCACTCCTGCGGCCCATATTGCACTTGCCAGAGGTGTGCTCCTCCCTTCGCTCTGCTATGGGATCCTTTTGTTTGCCCGCTCCCCCAAAGCTCACCTATCTAGGTAGTCCACTGCATATGACAATGTCTGCCGCTTTGCTCTGGCTGCGCCCAGTCTCACCCACCACTGTGACCTTTATTGCAAGCTAAACTGGCTCTCCCCCTCAAATCACATAGACTTTGTCCTAGGGTGCTTCGTGGGAAAGATCCTTGGCACTGGTACCCTCCCCCCCCCGGGGCTAGCGAAATTCCTTGTCCTGGCTCCCTCCTCAACCTATTCCCTCAGGTCTCAGGTGCCCACTATCCTTAAGATACCTGCTACCTGGACTCTAATGGGAGGTAGGGATTTTGCTTCGTGTGCTCCAAGACTGTGGAACGCTTCCCATGCCCAGGTCCAGTCCTCCCACTCACAGGCGTGCCTTCGTTCCACCCTATGGAACCACCTCAAACTTGCTTCGGCCTGTGGTTGCCCCAAACCACCATGATCTAGCACAGCACTCCTTTCTCTTGAATGTATTCCTGGACAAAAGACTTGACTTCTGAGGCTGTTAAGTTGTAAATAGTATTGCATCTGCTGCATCTCAACTGTACCTATTTTACTGCTCTTTGTTGCTACATATATTACTCTGCCGTGTACATACTGAACAAAACTATGCCTTACTAGACTTGTAAGCTGTATTAATCTGTATTTATGTTGTCCTCACATGACTTGTAAGCTATCTGTAATTTGTATCATGTCGTCTTATGTACCTAAATCTGTAATTCCTGTACTCTCCTGGGTCATACTTGAAAATAGGCAATTGTCTTGTCTAGTGTACTTACCTGGTCAACAAAAGCTAAATAAATAAATAAACAACAAAGTACCTATACCCTGGATGGTGTGCAGTTAAAGGTCATAGAAAATGAAAGAGACTTGGTCATTTTAATTAACAATGACCTAAGTTTTAGTGCACATTGCAATGAAGTAATTAATAAATCCAATAAGATCATGAGGTGCATTAAGAAGGCATTCACAACAAGGAGTAGATCATGTACAGTTCCCTTCCACAGAGCTTTTGCTAGACCCCACTTGGACTACTGTACTCCCTTGTGAAGTCCTCATTTGAGATAAGACATATAGAACCTGGAAAGAGTGCAAAGGAGAGTGACAACGATTGTCTTTGGCCCAGGGGAAGAGTCATACGAGTAGATTACACAAACTAAAACTGTATCCATTAGAATTAAAGTGTCCAAGAGGATATTTATTGGAAATGAATAACATCACTAAAGATAGACAACTGATGGATAGCCTCACCTTACAGTTTAGCAATGGAAATGCCAACTTGAGAAGCCATGTAAAACTAATTAAGTTTCCCAAGAAGGAATGTGAGAAGATATTTTTATACGCAGAGGATTATACCACTCAGGAATGGTTTGCCCAGGCAAGTGATAGATACTGATTATGTTTTTACCTTTAAAAACATGTTGGATAAACATTTAATGTCCACAAATGGTTCAAAGTGGCCCAGCTAATGTGGGAGACAGACAAAACGGGCAACAGTCTACTGCCTGTCTTAAAATCCAAGCATAGAACCAAGTATGTCACAGACAGGGCTCAGGGCACCTAACAGATAATGCATATAATACAGCCTAAATGGCTTTCACTATACAGTACAAACACCCTGAGTAGCTATGTACAGACAGGACTCAGGGTTTCTAAGAGATGTGTCTAAATGTAGCCTAAGATGGCTTTCACTATATTGGGTCACACAGAGTAGCGTTATGTCACAACAGGGCTTGGGGCAACAAACATCACACAGTGTACACAGCCCGAATGGCTTTCACAGCTGCTGCCAGTAATGAGCGCCTTCCTCCCATTCTCTTTTTCTCCTAAGCATCAGGTCACGTGATCCTTTGATTTCCATCCTCAGTCCCTAAGTTTCCTTGCTCCTAGCCTCCTTGGTTGGTGGACTATTGTGCTTGGGGTTTATTTGTTTTCTTTTTAATGTTAAGTTTTTCCTCCATGATTGCAGGCTTAGCAAGTGCCAATTGATTACTCCCTCTTCCTCCCAGATTTGGATGTATTCTGCATGCTAACACAGCAGACAGGGAGCTTAGACACCACACTGACAAATCAGGTTGACAGGCTGGTGTCATGTGCTATTGTCTGCTGTGAGGATCCTACAGGCTGCCTATAATGACTAATTGTACATCGGAAGAGTCCCAGGACCTCACAGACTGTCTGAATAATACCTTTTTTTTAATTACCTGCTACCTGAACCATCATCTGTGGCCACAGTACCTGACCTGTGAAGTGCACTGTTATGTTGGCTAGGGTATTAAATTACCCAAACTACTCTACCTGTCCAAAAATGCTGATACCTGACATACCCACTCCAGCTACCTGATGGGTAGCTTTGCACAACAGTTCTTTGGTTTAGAGTACGGACTTCTAATCTGAGGTACAAGATATCCTGATTTAACTAAGCTGTGTGGGTATCCATATTACATACATATTCACATACACACATGTGGAGGTTACATACATGTATATACACACACCCTCTTTGTATGTTAGCCTCACTAGCAGGGTTCATAATGTAAACGGTATTTCTATTATAAAGCAGAACAAAAACAGAGTTTAAGAGCTTTGAGATCATATGATACAGTAACCTTAACAATACCAATTCACAGAACCACAAAAATGCAAAGAACATTTAAGCAAGTTGCAGTTAAAACATGGAATGCCTGTCAATGACTCCCAATGCTTACAATCCTGGCTCTCAGATAAGAAACTTGTTCTAAATGGGACCACAACCCAGTCCATGCTATTTGGTACCCCCTCAAAACTCAAATCTTATCAAAACAATTTCAGGGTCTCCTACTCAGATGGCTCGCCCATTGGTGTAGTTACCTTTTTTAAGTACCTTGGCATCACATTGGATCAATCCTTAAACTTTGATCAACATATAACTAACATATGTAAGTCTGTGAACTCCAAGCTAGGTGTAGTTTACCGCACTAGCTATGTTCTAACCCCCTCAGCTCGACTAGCTGTTACCCGAGCATTCTCCTGCCGACATTAACTTATGAGACATCTTCATTTGTCGCCATACCTAAATCAAACCTACACAGGTGGGACGTGGCCTATAATAAAATACAGTATACCGGTTTGCTGCCTCTTCCCATAGGAGAAAACACCACTGGCTACTCTACACCAATCTAAATTGCCTGTCTCCTAATGCCACCAGGCTCTATTCCCTTGGCTCCACCATAGACAGTATAATGAGATCTCAAACACCCAAATCACTGGCTGACCTGCTCACTCCACAGACCTCCAACTATGGACTGCGCTCAATAGACAAATCCTGCTTGTGTATACCGAAACACAGAACAACCAAAGGTGCTAGTGCTTTTGCCCACCAAGCTCCACAGCTGTGGAACTCCTTCCCTCTCGAGGTCCGCCTAGCACCCACCCATGATACCTTTAAAAAAGCCCTCCATCACCACCTCATCTCATCTGACCAATGCTCATGCTTTAAACCTCTTTAGCTCCTGGTCCTCCATCCCTGGCAGCAGTTCTTAATCTGTTTCTGCACAATACCGTTTCTGACACTTCCCTTACGCTTCCCCAGGTTACCCTCTTCAATGGGCTATCACTTTCTAACCTCACCTCAACTGTCCTCTGCCTCAACCCCCTTTTCACTTACTCCCCCTACTCCCCAGTCGATTATTTCTCCTGCACCTACCCTCTCAGCACTTATCAGCCCTGTCTCCCTTTCCTTACCTGTCTGCTAAATTGTCTTCCCACTGTGTCCTATCTACTGCATGTCTATTTTCTTGCATTGTTTGCCCACTGTATTCTCTGATTTCAGATTTATTCCTTTATTTTGTAATCCTCACTGTCTTATTGCAAACATGCCTCATCCCTATGTTGTTACTGTAAAATATGTTCTGTACCTGGTTCTCAACACCCTGCATCATAATGCTGCAGAACCTGCTGTGTAACACTGTTGCTTATACCTTGCTGTAACCATCTTTTTGTGTAAATGTAATGTTTTACCCTGTAACCTCCTGGGTCGTGCCTGAAAATAGTCATCTTTACGGCTAGTGCACTTACCCGGTAAACAAAAACTAAATAAATAAATAAAATAAATAGCTTGCCAGACCAACTATGAAATATACAAAATGGTCATAATTTTAAAGCTTCATTAAGGGGACTACTCAGAACTGAGATACAGTGTAATTGCAGATGAATTGTTTGTAATTAGGACCCTTGTTTTCCTTATTAGAGGGACATACATGTTTAATTCTTGAGTTATTTGATATTGCATGAGTTATTGTTTGACTATATTGTTATTTTTTGTTACTTGCTTTAATTGTCATGTAACTTACTGTATGCATGTTAATGCAATGTGTGTCCTGTTTTACAACTGGGTCAAGCCTGTAAAAGGGCCATGTGGCCGAGTGCTTCTACTCAGTCAACAAAATTTTAAATAAATCAAATAAAAAAATAAAATAAAGCAGTTATCCTAAACTAACCTACACACATGATATGAAGCAGCAATATCCTAAACAATAGTCTTTAGTGGCCTATAGCTTGTGACTTCTCAGGTTCTTTGCATGAAATAAATACCAGAAGCAAAGATCTTACCAAATTACTTACCACTCTGTGTGACCAATCAGCAACCTGCAGCTAATATCCACTAAGAAAAATGGCAGTCTTTTAGTAAGAGCTGGTTAGGAGTGTCCTCCTGACTTATCAAAATTCTTGGATTATTTTGTTACAGGGCTTTTCAGAAGGGAGTACAAAAGGAAGAACCAGCAACCTACTTGTGAAGCTGAATGGTTACTAACAACTCTAACACTTATCACTCTATCCATTTTACTTCTTTTTCTGGACAAAGGAGATAATGTCTTACCATTCTGTGGTCAGTAGCTGCTGTACAGGATGCATCCTGTAAGCTCAACTACATGCTTTTTTTATAAATGTTTTGCAAAAGATAATGTTCCAGTTAGCTGACTGCAGCTTAACTCTTTAGCTCGTTTACATTTATCAAATCAAATCAAATCATCTTTATTTGTATAGCACCTTTCAAAACCAAGGCACTGCACATAAAAACCATACATAAAGATAACATTTAAGAACAAACATTAAAACTATCATCCATAGCTAGGAAAAGCTAAACCAAATAAGTATGTCTTTAACTCTATTTTAAATCTATCAACACTTGGGCATTCTCTCAACCAACGAGGTAGAGAATTCCACAGGGTTGGTGCTGAAAAGCAAAAAGCATGAGATCCAGATGTCTTTAACCAAACCCTGGGAATCTCCAGCAATCCCTCATTGGTGGAATTAAAATTCAGAGTGCTTTGGCCTGGATGGCCCAGGTCCCTGTTATCTGCTCTGGCCTGGTTGGTCCAGGTCCTTGAAAAGAATTCTCTGTTATCAACAGCCCTGTGGGGTATTGACCCCTCTACAGAGCAGGCCATGGCTAGAGGTGCACAACATCCTGCCACCACATGCTGGCTTGTGAGGTGCCGTCGGTGCCGTGGATGTGCTGGGCATCCAGCTGCCATACTGCAGAGGGTGGACTGATACAAAGGCATCTGCCATGTTGAGACACTGCCCCCACTGAAATGGCCAGTGCTGGAACCAGCAGCCACAGTGTCAGAGACCACGGTTGCAGCCTCCAGCATGACAGTGGGCATCACACCCAAACCTGCCATAAGAGACTGCTGCATTTTCCAAAGTTGGTGTCCATGCAGGCAGACATGGATTGCTGCAGTCCACCCAAAGCTGCCGTGTGCTTCTCATGGTGAGCCTCACACATTGCTCATGGTCCTATAGAATGCAGCATATGAGGCACATGTTGGCCTCTGGGTCCCCACAGTGGATTTCAGAAGCTACCCGTTGGCTGCCTGCTGCTGCCAGCAAAGACCGTCCTATAGGACAGGGTCAGGCTGCACCCTGGCCCATTGTGTGGGCTGGGGTTGCACCATGGTCAGTGCTGCACAGGGTTCCTGTGTCCTAAGTGACCCAGCAGTGGCTGGCCCAATTGTATTGGTCTGGGGATGCTGGTTGGTGACTGTGCTGGGTGAATGGTCCTGGTGCAGCAGGGTGATAGCCATGCCAGGGGCAAGGTCCTGGGGTGGCACAGTGGTGGCTGTGCTGTGAGCATTACTCAGGGTCAGTATGGTGATGACCATGCAGTGGAGGGGTGTGGCTTGACCCCAGTGGTATTGGTGTCATCAGGGATGGCAGCCCCTCCTGGTCCAAGCTATATGCCTCTTTCCCCCACTTCTCCATATAGATTTTGACATATTCATCCTCCTTCTTGCTGTTGGAGTCAGTGTCGTCCCCAGCATGGGTGATCCCCTGGGGCAACTGCCAGCGTGATGAGCTGAGGGCATTCATGATGACAATGTTCACCACCATCGACTGGGCTGCCAAGAGAAAAGAGTGATATTGCAGAGTAAGATAAATGCCTGTGTACTGACCCAGGCATCATTCAGGCCCAGTGCACCATTTATTACCACAGAGGTTGCCCGTGCAGTGCCCATATGCTCCCAGTGTTGTACACATTACACATACACCATCACCAGTGATCACACAGTATATGACACACTTGTGGCACAGTAGGTGATGACCCCATAGATGGCCCCACTATGAGGATACCTACATACCTTCATGTAGCATATGCCAGTTGTGTAACACATCCAACAGACAGGGTAAAGCTGGGGTACTGGGGGCCCCACTGCAATGTAGATACAATGGCCAACATGGAAAATCAATAGTGGAGGGCCAAGGGTGACACATGCATGTATATATTCCACATAAATGTGTTACACCAGCTGTGTATGCCTCCTACATACTGTATACCGGCAGTGCCACAAATACGCTATTCACATAGATAATAAATGTGAGGAGCTGTAGAGGGTAGAAGGTAACCAGAAGCCCAATGGTGGGGGGGAGCACTCATGGAAATGTCAAGGCATCCTGGTGGACAGGTCCAACTCAACAGATAAGTTCACCATTACAGACATTGCATGCAGCTGTGATGTCCCACCTAGGTGATATCCAGAAGACCATGTGGGATGCATGCATAGGGCTATGTTATGTTGTATTTCAGACCACAGACTTTTGCATTACATCTTATGCCTCTAAACTTTACTTGTCCAGCTGTGACCTATATCTCCCCCAAATTACTGGTGTATGTATACACACAGGCTCAATGGGATGGAGCTAATGTGATCACTCACATGTCTATGCTGGTTAGACCTTGTTCTCAAAGCTACCTCCAAACATGCTAGTCACCTCCACCTGTCACATGGCTGAAGCTATTTCCTCCTCTGAAGGGGTTGGGGTACTGCCTGTGGTCCAGAGGTTTTTCTAGACTGGGCTATAACCTCTTTTGTTCTTCTCTTTAGGTCCATAAGACACTGCTTGACCTCTTTAAGTATTCAACCTCTTCCATCCACCATATTTGTGCCTTCCATGATCTGGGTCCTGACCTTTCTTATTTCAGCCCTGGTCCTCCACATCTTGCTTACTAGGTTCTCATTAGCCACACAGGCCTAGGTGTGGACCAACACCTCATCATCAGAAAAGTTTTCTCTTCCACTATCTGTCCTGATCCATAATGGTACCTGTTAGAAATGGAGAGGATGAATAGCACTGAGCACAGTATACACACCGCAGAGCAGACAAAAGGTACAGTTGTGTCCCCTGGCTGAGATACATAGGTGTTCATGCATTGCTGTGTCCAACATACAGTTTGCTGCCTGCCTAGTACTGCCCTTGACCATGTGTAGATACATAGTCTAATCTTGATACAGCATAAACACGGTACTATGATCACCTACATCTCTACTACAGGCTATTCCACAAAACACTTACCTCTAGCCACCTGCAGTATCTCTGTAGAATCTGTGTGGTGCACATTGCTCCATTTATTTGCCTCAGATGCAATTAGGCATGCAAAAGAATGAATATAAATTAAATCTCCTGATGGGGACCTTATTGAAACAGTTATTAAAGTTAAATATCTGGGCCTAATAGTAGACAGTGTATTAACTTATAGCCCATGCATTTTCAGACTGGTTACAACAGTCCATCAGAAGATTGGCATGCTTTTCAGGATTAGGAAATACTTGGTTGTTGAGACTAGGAGACCGGTGGCTAACAGTTTCCTGTTCTCCACAGCTGATTATGGTCTTGTGTGCTATTCCTCAGCAGGGCCTGGGCTCATATCCAGAGTTATTTCCTTATATAATCTTGTTATTTGCTGGTTTGTTACCGACCTTCCATCTTGAACACATCATTGCACTCTTTATGAGAGCATGGGCTGTCTTTCTTTTGAAGACCATTAAAATTTTAAACTTGCTACTTTTATGCACAGGGTGACTCTGGATATATACCCTAATAGTACAGTATATTAGACCTCTTTATCCCTTTAGAGAAGACAAGACATGCCCATTCTATGAAATCTCTCTCATCTTTATATGTTGTTTCTTTTAGGCAAACTCAGCCGGAATAGAGAGCTTGTCATACTATACAGTTAAAAACTGTAGAATAGAGCTGGGAAAAACTAATCTCTGCCAGTGGGATTCTGGTGAAATGCTGATTTTGCTTCCACAAAATTTCCACAAACATTTCACAAAGTTTTGCTGAACTTATTATTTTAGCTATTGCCTTCTAATTTAAAAAGTATTTATCCAAATTGAACCAAATGTAGCACAATTACTTGTGTAATGCCCATGCAGAAGTGTACCAAGTTCCAGAACTCTATCTTTAAAGATATCAGAGTTATAAGCCTCCTAAAGTTTGGATATTTTTAAATTATGACTAACATCTATGTAAACTTTATGTGTTTGTACATATTGCACCAAATTTGCTATGAAGACTATATTAATGCCCATACATATGCTTTAAAGGTGACTGAGTTATAAGACTCCAAGCTTTTGGAAATGTTAAAATTATATATCACAATTACATAAACTGCTGAATTTTAAGCCCCTATATGTTTAAAGCTAGAGAATGGAATATCACCAATGTTGTTAGCTCCATTGACCCTAAATATTAGGCTTTAAGGCAACCTCCATGGCCCAGCATCAGAGTGTCATGCTGCCAAGCTGATGACCTGGGTCCGGAAGTGATCCCGGGAATTCATGTTGGGAGGCAGGTCTACAATTTACATAACCAGTACTTCTCTATTAAGCAGTTCCTATGACTCTTCCAAGAAAGTATCCATGTAAGTTTTCAATTATCTAGTTCCACAGGTGACTAAGTTGTAAGCACAGAAATATTTTCAGAATTTTTAACATGAATATTAAATTGCCAGAACTTGAGCCCCTATAACTTCTTTACCTTTTGCCAAATGTTATGAGACTTGGCACTCTTTTGGGGACCATGTTAGACAATACACATTCCAACATTCAGACCTCTAGCTGCAACTCCGAACAAGTTATACCCAATTAAAGAACTTCAGAAAATTCAGAAAATCTCATGAAATTTCATAGAATTTCACTGAATTTTGTAAAACGTCTGTGAATTTGGAATTTGCTAATTTCACCCAGCTCTACTGTATAATAATTTACCATAAAATCTTACACAGTGTAATACTGTCTCTGCTTTTAGAAGGAATCCTATTACTTGGTATCGATCAATGTCCATTTGTCATTGTAATGAGTTAATATGACATTTTTATTTGTATATTGTTTTGTTTATTGTATTTATTGTAAATTATATAGTTTGCTGAATGTTTATTACATTCTGGTCACATGTGAAAATGGGCATTTTTGCCTACTATGCTTACCAGTATAATTAATAAAACAAACAAACATAATGACATGAAAATGTGTCTTTTGCCCCATAACTGTGAAATTAGCTCATTTGCATACACTGTTGGATATTGCAGAATTCCTGCAAGCATTATCAAATTAATGCTAGTGGTAGAGCTAGTACTGTGATAGCACTAGTGCTACAGTAGCAGCCATAGACATTGCCATTTCTAAATAGTTTCTCTCTGCTGCCCCTACTGTGGAAATGCAGAAAGCAGGAGATTTCTCTAGAAATAACACAAACATTTCGGGAAACAGCTGGCAATGTCTATGGCTATTACTGTACATCTCCCTTGTGGTGCAGACATCATATCACATGCAGTTCTCAATGTTATGATACTGCAATGGCACGCAAAGTGTGATGTCATGCTATAGTATTGCACATGTGAAGCACAGTACAGTTCCATTCCTGCCACCTATTAGGCAGTCCCCTCCCTATTGAAAACATTCATAGCACTGGGCTATTTGATGTTAATACTGAAATGTGCTGCACTAACATCAGATCAAATTCCTTGAGCCAGGGACCTATCACTAGCTGGGTGTGAGGGATGGTGTTAGAGCAGAGAACACAATGTCAGACAGGAAATGGAGGGTTGTGCACTAAAAAGACACCTGTGGTTGGCCAGAGAGCTGGCCAACACGATGAACCTGGTGGTCACCAGAGAGTAGCAACTTCTGGGACATGAGGCAGAGACAGCAGACAAGCTCACGTGTGAAATCTGGACACTTGTTGGGAGGTGCCTGGCATGGCACAGTAGAGAGGTCCAGACAGGGGATGAGTACTGACAGAGGTTTAATGACCTATCTGAAGAGAGTCCAGGTGCCTGCAGCAGGTCACAGCTATGGTGGACAGTTTTATTTATTTATTCATTTATTTATTCATTTATTTCTGTATTTGAAAATGTTTCACCAGGAAAGATAACATAAGCTGAAACCAGCTCATTTCCAGAAGCATCCTGGGGGAAGGGGTTACAATAGGAGGAACAGCAAGTAAAATCATTAACATATAAGTGCTTTTACATAAAGCTAATACAAACATTGGCATGCAAACAGTCATGTACATACAAAACATCAGGTTAAGTAGTTAATGTAATTAAGTAGCCACCTAGTTGTAGCCAAGTAACAGTCAATTGGAAGTTAAGGTTGGGGATGGAGCAACCTTAGTAGGTGATTGGAAATAACTGGGGACTGTGTTCATAAGTGCAAGGAGGAGACCAGCCCGCAAGAAAGGAGGTTTGAGACAGGGAATTAAGGGTATCAGCCAATGTGTATGCTGAAGGGGAGCCTTAGGGATGGGCAGATAACGCCAGTGGTGGGGGAAGGGAAGGGAATGTAGGGGAGAAAGGGGAGGGAGAGAGACTCAAGCTTGGAAACTATACCCCCGCAGGATGCTGAGAACCCTGTGGGGGAAGGGGAGGGATTGCTAGAGAGAGAAAAAGTCAAGCTGGGAAGCTATACCCCTTCAGGATGCTGAGAACCCTGCAAGGGGAAGGGGAGAGAGAAGGAGTCAACTGGGAGGCTATACCACTTCAGGGTGCTGAGAACCCTGCAAGGTGGACAGCAACCTGGCAGAAAATTGAGGTGAGAGGAGAGGAGGGGATAGTATAAGGAAGGAACGGGGGCTAAGAACCTAAGACAAAGAGCTGGGGGGAACTGGAAGGTAAAGGTGAGATGGGAGATAGGAATAGGGATAATCTGCAAGGGGAGATAGTGGGTAGGGGTTTAAAGTGAAAGGAAGGGAGGGTAGCGTAGAAGGCTGAAACAAATGTAGAGTGGTGAGAGAAAGTTGTGTAGTACTGTGGAGTTAGAAGAAAGGGATTAGGAAGAATGATAGGTGACTAGAAGCAAGTGCAGTTAGGGGAAAAAAAGTTGTGTAGGGCTGTAGAAATAGAAGAAGAGGACGAGGTGTATCTGATAGGTAGAGGAAGTGAGTTCCAGAGCTTAAGGAAATGATAGGAAAACACTTCCTGGCCTATGGAGGTGGAGCAACGAGGAATAGCTAAAGTGCGTGAGTCAGTGGATCTGAGTTGGTGGGAGGGGAGGGGGAGAGTATCAAAAGAAGAGAAGAGGTAAGAAGGAAGAGTCCCAAACCAGAATTTAGAAGTGAATTTAGCACAGTGGGAGAGTCATCTGCACTCCAGGTAGGGGAAAGCTAGAGACTGATACAAAGAGCAGTGATGTGTGAGAGAGGGGGAGTCGAAAGCATTAAAAAGAGGATCCATCCTGGTTAGGGAAGACTTAGGAGCAGCATTGTTGGCTATGTCACAATAGTTGAATGTAGGGAGCATCATTTTCTGAACGAGATCATGCCTAGCTGGTAGCAGTAAGCAACCACAGTTCCTGTAGAGGGTGCCAAGCTTGGGGTGCAGTTTCTTCAGGATGGCATCAATATGTTCAGAAAAGTTAAGGTGTTAGTCAAGCCAAACACCCAAATATCTAAAAGAGGTAGTGTCCTCTAGAGTTGTCCCATCTAGGGTGTGGAAGGAGAGTAAGGAGGGTAGCCTGGACAGTCTCTGCCTAGTGCCAAAGGTCATTGAGACTGTCTTCTTGGCATTGAGGAGGAGTTGATGTGAAGTGAGCCATCACTGAGCATCGTTGAAGTCAATCTGTAGTCTGGTTGTCACATCGGAGACAGTGGGGCCAGTGGTGAACAGTACCATGTCATCTGCATATATATGGATATGGGATGAGGAGCATACTGATGGCAGGTTGTTTAGAAAAATAGAGACTAGGAGTGGGCCAAGTACAGACCCTTGAGGCACTCCGGTGGAGCTAGAAAGAGGCAGGGATGTGCAGTCAGTTATTTTAACAGATTGAGTTCTACTTACTAGCTAGGCTCAAACCCAGTTACAGGCAGATGGAGACAGGCCAGCTGATGAGAGTACATCAAGGAGGAGGGAGTGTGAGACAGTGTTGAAAGCCTTGGCAAGGTCGACAAAGATAGCAGACGTGATGTGACCTTTATCCATAGCAGTATGGATATAGTCAGTCTGAGTAGGGAAGTGGTAGTGGAATGGTTCTTCCTAAAGCCAGATCGGAAGGGAGTAAAGAAAGTGGACTCATCAGGAAAGGGGCAGAGTTGAGAAAGAGCAATCTGTTCCTGAAGTTCAGCCAGTGTGGGTAGCAGAGAGATGGGGCGATAGTTCCCAGAAGATGAGAGATCTCCTCCCTTAGGTAAGGGAAGGACAGTTGCATGTTTCCAGGGTGCAAGAATAGATGCAGTGTGGAAGAACAAGTTGAGGAGATCAGCCAGAGGGTAGATACAGCAGGAGCAGATAAGTAAAGTAGCTTGGGGTCTAGGCCATTAGGGGAGTTGCCTTTTGTCAGGTTCGTAGAAAGAATTGCCTTTAGGGTGTCACTAGGAGAGATGAGAGAGAAGGAAAAATGATTTGCTATTTGGTGTTATTGCGAGGATGTATCTGGTGGGGGTGTGGTAGTAGGATGGGCAGGGAGGGATGCTAGCAGGGAGGAGATACAGGTTATAAAGTAGGCATTGAATTATGCAGCTACTATATGATGGTCAGCTACTAGTTGAGTGTTAATTTTGAGTAGCAGGGGTGGAGGTTTTGTTTTGGGGGAGAAGAGTGAGTGGACCACCTTCTAGAACTTTGAGGGGTTGTTTGTGTTAGAGTTAAAGGTGGACCGGAAATATTCAGCTTTAGCCAAATGAATGGCTTAGTGCAGCTGTTGTGGAGTGTTCGGTAAGTGGAGTAATCCCGAGGGAGATTGGAAGCTTTGTGAGTTTTCCAGGCTTTATTTTGTGCTTGTTGACAGGCCAGTAGTTCAAGTGTGATCCAGGGAAGGTGACTACCATGTGCTCTGACTTGCTTTAAAGGGGCATATTTATTCCAGATGTTGATAAGACTCCCTTTGAGGTATGCCAGGGCATGATCTGTAGTCGGGGCTGATGCTATTGGCGCCCCGCCAAGTTGGTTTAAATCCTGGTGAAGGGGGCAAGGTCAAGAGAGTTGTAGGATTGGATTATTATAAGTTTATGGGGTGCCTTGGGTCTGTGAACTTTCCTAACTAGGTAGATCATATGATGATCACTAAAAGCATTGGGCAGTAGGCCAGACTGGATTACTCTATGTGGGTGGAAGGTTAGGGCCCAGTCAATTAAGGTGTGGTTAAGTGTTTTGTTGTTTAAACATGTCAGTTCTCTGAAAAGTTGGGAGAGGTTAAGGGCTGCTACGTCCACGCGGGTCTTGCTTGAGGTAGGCAACAGCCAGTTTAGATTGAGGTCACCTAACTGGTAGAGCTCTCCTGAGGAGGAGAAGGACCCTATAGACGTAATTAGTTCTGTGGCAATGGAATGGTGTAAACCGGGATGACAGTAGGCACCTGTGATACAAATTGGTACAGAAAGTGGTAGGGATAGTCTTAGGATGAGTGCTTCATAGGCAGAAGGAATGGAGGATGATAGGACATTAGAAGTTTGAGGAGAACAGGAGGAGTAGATAGCTATGCCCCCACCCCTGCAAGTGTGGTCCTGATGGGCAACAAGGTATCCAGGGACAGTGATAGAGGTGTCTGGGATTTTTTTTAGCCATGTCTCAGACACAGTAAGGAAGTCTGGATTAAGGGAACCAACAAGAGGAAGTAGGAGGTCTCTGTGTCATGGCCATGTGAGTTCAGCCAGAAGTATGTATGGTTGCTGTGGTGTTTTCTGTGTGGTACTGTTTTCTTCTGGGTTACTGTTTCTGAGGGAATGTACAATGGCAAGGCAAGGCAACATTTATTTAAAAGACACCCAATCTCGGAGGCTCTGGGCACCATACAATATTAAAACACAGTATAAATTACAATACAATAATACAACATAATAACCCATCACAAAAATAAAATAAATATAAAATGATAACTTAATTTGTTACAGTTCATTAAAGGAAAAAACAGGTCAGGAATAACTTGCATAATGGCCAGGCACTAGATGCTACACAGTGAAATCAGGGAATGGCTGTGCAAACAGGAAGGCCTTGAGGCAGGCCTTAAATATTTCAACTGAAGGGGCCTCCCTTATAGATGGTGGAAGCGAATTCCATAGGATGGGGCCAGCGAGACTTAAAGCTCTGTCACCATCCATTTTTAACCTTGTCCTGGGAATTGGTAGGAGGCCTCTAGAGGGGGAACGAAGAGAGTGGACTGAACCAGCCAGTGTGAGAAGGTCAGCCAGTTAGCCAGGGCCCAATCCATGTAGGGCCTCAAAGGTGAGCAAGCCCACCTTAAAGAGGACCCTCTACCTGACCGGCAGCCAGTGCTGTTCCTGCAGCACCGGGGTGATATGACAGTATTTCAACTGCCTAGTCAGCAACCTGGCAGCTGCATTCTTCACTAGCTGCAGTTCACGGAGGGTACCCCCAGAGATCCCGAGGTAGAGTGTATTACAGTAATCAAGCCTTGTCATCACAAAGGCTTGTACAAAAGTTGGAGGTCCAGATGTGGAACTAAAGGCTTAACCCTAGTGATATTCCTCAGATGATAAAAGATGGCCTGGACAGCGGCCGACGCCTGAGCCTCAAGCGTTAGGCCACTGTCCAGAATAACACCCAGGTTCCACACCATAGAGGGAGATTTCAAGGGTACAGATTCCAGGAATAATCCTATCTCTGCACCCGAGGCCACCCTAGCATGCCCTCTGTTTGACTCTACAGCAAGCACCTCCATCTTATCAGGGTTCAGTCACAACCAGCTGGAGGCCATCCAGTCATTTATATAATGGATGAAATTATTTAGCATGTTCACTGCATCAGATGTTTCAGGGGCTCAATGTACCCATGTGTCCCTGTTGTTTCCACTCTACCCTATTGGATGTAATCCACTATATAGCCCTACAGTATATGACCAATGCAGGTGTATGGAATGACTGTCCCAGTAGTTCTTTACTATATTGTAGTTACAGGTGGGTCATTAATCCCTCTGTAATGCCCCAGGAGCTTTCCCTCTGTAGATTTTACTCTGCTGTTTATATATTCTTCTGCTTTTCACAATTAAATATTGATAATGGGTAATTCATATGCTACATGATGACCATGACATTACACAATCCATTGTTATTCTGATCCAAAGTTAGCATCCATTCCCAACAGCAGAAGTTGTAGAGTAATTTAACATAATTTCCAGATCATTTTCAAAAAAATGAGTGATGGCATGTAGTACTATGAAGGTGATCCAGAAACACAGTAAACAGAAAATAGAAATACTCACTTAATATAAGGGATATGAAGATTCACTCACTGTAATAAGTTTTAGTATGACTAGACAAATGCTAATTCAAGAAGATCCCTGCTCATACAACAGAAAGTAATAGATATGATTAAGTATGTCTTATGTCCCCACAATGTTTTGGACCTAGTAATTGAACAACTTGCAGAATGGATAAAATAAAGTAAATGGCCCTTGTAATTGAACAACTTTTAGAATGGGCAAAATAAAGTAAATAAATTAAGGTTTTGAAAGTGTTGAGAAGTATAAAATTCATGATTATACTGGTGTTATAATTTCCAATGTAATGGATTCTGAACATCACCAGATAATTAGTTTTATGCAACACCTATGTCTATATTAAAGTGCACATATCGGTGATATTTTTCCTTCTTTGGCACCTAGAGTGAGAATATTTAAATATTCTCATTCTAGGTCCCCAGGAGAAAAAATATACTCACTGTAGGTGCCTATTGGCTGGAGCCAGCAGTGCAAACAGCAGAAGTCTGTTTTTAATTTCAGCTGCTCAGTCACTCGCCAGCTCCCACTCCAGCACTTCCGCTTCAGCTCTTCAGCCCAAGTAAAAGAATTAAGCCATTTCCTAATATAGTTCTCCATTGCAAAGTTCTCTATGACACATGTTTTCCATGACATATCTCTACAGCAAATATTCCCCCACCTGCAGCGCTGCTACCTCCCTCTGTAGCAGTCACTGACAATCTTCATAGTCTCTACTGCCACTCTAGTAACCTAACTGCTGCAACCCTACTCACCAACCTAGTTAGAGCCCATGAGCCACACTGCTCCCTTGCAGGGCTGCATCCTCTGACACTAACTCAGTGTTAAGCCCACCCTCTTTAGTTGCACATCAGCATCAAGACGTGCTGATGTAATGCCATAAAAAAAAAAAAACACTTGGTCATCTTGAAAATGACACTCGGTCATCTGAAAACAGGCTGACACAAAAAATAAGCACATTAAACTGAATGGTAATGATAAACTCAAATCTGGGGTGTTGCATAAATGGAATATGCCATGGCCTCATTGAAAATATTCATGTCATTCACTCCTTGAGCAGTCTGACCTTTGACATCACTCATGGCTTTGCCACTCATGATGTCATAAGGTCAAACTGCACTTGGGGAAGATAACATGGATATTTTCAATTGTGGCATGGAATATCCCTGATAAATGGGATTCTTGGGGTACTGGAATGTCTTGGGTTAAAGCCTCTAAGTTGCTGTCCTTTAACTACCACTATAATAGTTAGCTATTACTAATAAAACTCCATAGAGCATATGAAAACATCTGAGTTTCACCAAAATCAGTGCTGCACTAATTGTGTAAGAAAAATGTATTTGTCTTCTGATATCCAAATTATACTACAAGCTTGAGAGAAGATAACAACATTTTGACTAGAGAGATGAAATGACCTGGCTCCAGCCTGTAAGTTTGCCCCAACATAATTGATGTTTTCCAAAAATGGTAATGGGAAGGACAAGTACAGTGCCATATGCCATTATCCAGAGATCTTATTTTTCAGTTGTGAAACATTGCTGGAGACATCTAAGGCACTCTGCACTCTGCTTGCACAAATATGAAGGTCACACCTGTTCAATGTTTGAAGTCCAATGTTTTATTGGTAATCAGATGCAATCCAGGTCCTCCTCACAATATTGGGACTCCCCTGAGGAAGATCACACCCTGGTTGAAGAGCTGGGGACAAGTCGGAGGGAGCAGCACAGCTCCAACACTGTGAGGAAGACCTGTATTGTACCTGATTACCAATAAAACACTGGACTTCATTGAACAGGTGTGAGCCTCTTTGTGCAAGCAGAGTGCAGAGTGTCTTGGATGTTTTTTGTGAGTAGTGGGGGCTAGCAACCCCCTTCTCTGCACCAAACTTCTTTTGGTTGAGCACACTATAGAAGTGGCGTGGATGATACACTGCAAGATACTGCAGGAACTCAATGAACTCCAATGGCAATTATTCCAGTTTTCAGGCAGTAAAGTCTTCACAAAGATACATTAGATTGATGCATGCTGTGGCAAAAAGGCAGTTTGCACCAAAGCATGGTGCACCAGGGACTCTGTGCCTGGTTCATGATCAGGTAGGGTCACCGTGGCAAAGTGCCTTGGCTTGTGCTAACCATGGCCATGTGCCAAACAGTCAGTGAATCTGTAAGGTTTGCCGCAAGCTGTGGGGCAGCTGTGTGGCAATAGAATCATGGACAGCAATCCCTGGTGCCTAGCAGTCCCCCACAGATCTAAAACAGTAAGTAAGGCTAGAGGGATGTTGGGCTGTATTAGTAGGGGTATCGCATGTCATAAGACGGAGATAATAATCCCTCTTTATAAGACACTGGTTAGGCCCCATCTGGAGTACTGCGTGCAGTACTGGAGGCCATACCTGCACAAGGACATTAACAAAATGAAGGCAGTCCAGAGAAGGGCAACCAAAATGGTGCAGGGACTGCGTCAGAAAACATATGAGGACAGATTAACAGATCTCAATATGTATACCCTAGAACAAAGGAGGGAGAGAGGTGATAGGATCAGAACATTCAAGCATCTTAAGGGCATTAACAAGGTGAAAGAGTCTAACATGTTTCAATATAAGAAAAATAGCAGGACAAGAGGACACAACATGAGATAAGAGGGAGGCATATTAAACAGTAATGTGAGGAAGTTGTTTTTCACAGAAAGGGTGGTGGATGCATGGAATGGCCTACCTCAGGAAGTGGTGAATATGAATACAATGCAGGGCTTCAAACAGGCATAGGATAGGCATAAGGGAGCAATAAAGATGAGTATGAAAAGTTAGGCCATTGACAGAGTACAGGCCTATGGCACATTTATAAGCTAGAAAAAATAAGCAGACTGGATGGGCCTTCCGGTCCTGATCTGCCGTCAACTTCTATGTTTCTATCCCCTGTTTATGTACAGTAATCACATCCCTGGTGGTCTAGCGGACCCCTGCTCTATCTTCGATCTCCATGTGTATTAATATAAAACTGTCCATGGTGGTCTAGCAGACACCCACAGCCCTGATGCCATTTTATTACAAAAACTTACATCCCTGATGTTCTAGCAGATGCCCCTTCCTATCCCTGATCTGCATATAACATTTAGAGTTATCTGTCTGTTGTAGTATAGTGGACCCCCCCCCACCCTGGCAGGCAGTGTCTCACCACCTCGGCCCCCTCGTCCCATCCCAGAACCCTGGCTCAGCACAACCCTCCACTCTCCAACTTGGCCATGCACTGACTGAGCTGTTAAGCAGAGCATACTGTATAGAGATGCAGCGAATTTAAAATTCCCTGGCGAAGTGCTTTATGAAGTGGGCACTTTGATGCCCAGTCTGCACGCAGAGTGGGCAATGCAAAGTGCTCACTTCGCTTGTCATTACCACTTTCTGTTGGCATAATGAGAACGCAAAGCAAGGCTAAGTCATTAATTTCATTGTTTTGACTCCTTATGCCTCATTATGAGATTCTAAGTGATCCACTTGGTGTTTCAGACGTGGCAGCCCCCACACATCACATGGCTTACAGTACTGTAAGTCACATGCTCTCTAGCCAGGCAGGAAGGAAGTGAGTCACACAGACAGTTTCACTTTCTCCTGTGCAGACTGAGAGAGAGGATTGTGTACTAGAGAGAGGAGTGTTTTGATTGCAGAGAAGGAGGGTTAAAATTTGCTACTTAACCCAACAGCTTTTTTAAAAGCTAAATTTTTTTGTCTTTTCTCTACTGTTTTTTACTTAATTTGTTCATTCTGTAAATTTTAATTTTCTTACCTACTTAGTTGTTTGTCTGTGTGTGTGTGACCGTGTGTGTGTGTTGTGCTTGCGTCGTGAGATGGAGCAGGGTGAGGGAATGTCTGGGGTGGAGGCAGCTCTGGGAGAGCATGGTAGTACGCATTGTCGTGCCATGCACATGCGTAGGGGGCATGGGAGCCCATTTGTGTTGGACCGCTCTAAACTTATAAGTGTCCAACCCCCGGAAGCAGGACCAGCACTGCCTCCTGACTCTGAGGCAGTTCAGCCACCACCACCACCAAGTCTAGCACAAGGTCCTTTAGTGCACGATGTGCCTGTTCCCCCAGGCCCAGGTGTGGATCCCATTAGTACTGTTGAGCAGTGTAAGCAGCCTACTGCCAGTTCATCTGGCCCTCTCCTGCCTGTGCCTGGTCCTTCCTGCACCTCCATTGTTTGGCAGTTTTTTGACTGTGTCAGGGGGGACAGCAGTGTGTTGAAGTGTCACCTATGTGTGGTGGAGGTGTGCCATGGCCCCCGGGGGAGTCACCTGGGGACTGGGGGAAAGTGCCCCATATGCTTAATCACCACCAGTTGAAGTGGCAGGTTGCCACAAAACAGACCATGTCTGCACCTGCTGGCCATTCTGTGGTAGAGGGTGCCGCTGTGCATAGCGGGCGCAGCATCCCTAAGAAGAGGAGGGAAACAGCAGCACCTGTTGCTCCACCTGCAGCCCCACCACCACCACCACCACCACCACCAGCAGGTCAGCCTGTCGAAGGAGTGGACACCACTGAAGTGCGTGCAACACTGTCTGACCTGGCAGTTCTCTGGAGTGCTGTTGCGGAGAACAGCGAGAGGATGAGTGCTGTGGAGAAGCTGCTGGATGACATAGAGGGACATCAGCTTCAAAGTATGTCCATGCTGGAACTGCTGCTGTATCACCATAGGATCCCACATTAGTTTTGTTTCCTCACACCATGTCCCCCCCACCTTCCTTGCTGTGCCATAAAATATATTCCTCAACCATCCCTGACCCTTGTATGTAATTATGCCCTTTTATTGTTGTCTTCAGTATGCAGTATGCATTACACTTTGTATTCTGGGGCCCCTTCCTTCTGTTAAGTGTCTGTGTGTTTTGTGTGTGTGCGCTGTTTTGGTGCCTCATTTTTCTACATCCGCAAAAGGCATCTGTCTTGTGTACAGAAATTTGACAAGTGGTAACACAGTGAAATGAGACTGTTTCAGCACATACAAAGTCCCCCAGAATTTATGACGCACTCAGTCATGCGTACAAAAGTGGCATAGAGTCCCCAGGTTTTTTCTTCAGGCCCAGAATGCATCCTCCATGTGTCCAGAAAATTGAGAAGTGGTAACACAGTGAAATGAGATTGTTTCAGCACATACAAAGTCCCCAGAATTAATGGCGCAGTCAGTCATGCACACAGCAGTGGCACAGAGTCCCCAGATTTTTTCTGCAGCCCCAGAAATGCATCCTCCATGTGTCTAGAAAATTGACAAGTGGCAACACAGTGAAATGAGATTGTTTCAGCACATACAAAGTCCCCCATAATTAATGGCGCAGTCAGTCATGCGCACAAAAGTGGCACAGAGTCCCCAGATTTTTTCTGCAGGCCCAGAATGCATCCGCCATGTGTCCATAAAATTGACAAGTGGTAACACCAGTCCCAGTGGTGGTAGTTGTCCATGGGGGGCAGACAGACTCATGGTGACAGCAGACTTGGATAACATCAGTCCTGGTGGTGGTGGTGGTGGTCCGGGTGTGGGCAGACAGACTCATGGTGGCAGCAGACTTGGATAACATCAGTCCCGGTGGTGGTGGTCTAGGATGGGGGGGCACACCACCTTTTAAATACTGCAGTTAAAACCTGACAACATTAACCACATCATCATTCTCATAAAGAAAACTGCCCTCACAGTCATCGATGTCTGAAGTCTGACCACTGGGAAATTCTTTCTCCATTGTGTCATCATCTACTTCAGTGATGGGCCGTTTCAGGCAGCCACTGCCAGTGCCACCAGGATGCTCCATTTCCACATCAACAAGACCACCATGACTAGGCCAGGGTACAAGTACCGAGGTTGCAGTCTATGCTGGTATGTGCCTCTCATTCATTTTAATGAATGTTAGCAAACTAACATTTGCAGGAGACAGATTTTTCCGACGATCCCTGACTATTCCACCGGCTGAGCTGAATACCCTCTCAACACTTACACTGGAGGGTGGGCATGTGAGGTACTTCAGTGCCACTGCAGTCAGCTCTGCCCATTCACTGACCTTTCCACTCCAGTGCAAAAGAGGACCTTCACTTATTGTCAGATGTCTGTTTTCAGACAAATATGACTGAAACATTCTCTGTGCCGCACTAAGTCCGATTGTTGATGTATCAGCCTGTTCCCCGGAATCATTGATGTCACGAATACCCACTTGGGACAAAGCCTCCCAAAGCAGGTTGACGCCAACCACTTTAAATGACAGACCACCAGGAACTACAGTCCTCTTACCCTTGCATGATGTGCTTGCTGGTCCTCCAGCTACACCTTCAGCTGGATTATGCTACTGAGGTTTGCAAACCTTGGCACGTGACTTCTTTGCCCCATGAACCAATCAAACCTGTTGACTACTGATATTTTTTACCTGTTCAGGCACTCCATCCAGTACTGATGCAATTCCACGTTTGTATCGTGGGTCCAGCATTGTTGCCATGACAAAGTTGTCACTATGCTAAATGCTCACAATGTGACGATTCTGGTCAAATACTGTCAGCATGTGTTGCAGCAACATACTGCTACCACCATCTCCAGCAACATCAAGGCCATGCTGTACATTCACCAATGTCTGCCTCAGCACCTGCAGCAGTGGAATTGATTGGCTAATGGAGGCAGACTCGCCACTCACTGCCTGTGTGGAATGTTCAAAAGGCCGCAAAATTGTTATTACAGAGTCCATGAGGTGCTATTGTTCAGTCGTCATAGACATGGAGGCCCCAGAACTGTCACGGCTAGTGTGCATAACAAGATATTCTGTGATGGCTTTGTATTGTTCATACAACCTCTCTGCCATGTATAACGTGGAGTACCATCAGGTGACAACTTCCAGCTTGAAGCGGTGCTGAGGCAGGCTGTTTTGTATCTGCAAGTGCTGCAGTTGGTCACAGGCCTTTCCAGATCATGAAAAGTGAGAGCAGATATGTCGTGCAATGGTTAGCATTTTCTTTATGTCGGGGTGCTGCAGAAACTCCTGAACCACAAGATTTAAACAGTGGGCCATGCATGGAACGTGAAAGAAAACACCATTCGTGATGCATTTCACCACATTTGACCCATTGTCACTTGCTATGAACCCAGCTCTCAGGGACAGAGGGTTTAGCCATCTGTCAATTTCAGTCAGTACCATGTCCAACATGTTCTCTCCAGTGTGCGAACAGGTCACACTGCGCATAGCAATTGTTGCATGCTGGCGAATTCAAGGAAGATTGCTATCATGACAATCCATCATTCTGCACTGATTATTCACACTACCAGCATCACAAACAACCCCCGGCACCTGCGACCAGTGTGCAGTTATACACAGATATGAACTCCCCGCTGTTTTGCCACTTGTCCACATATCTATACTTAAATGGATGAATGGAGAGGAGGAATGTTGAAGGGCATGTCTTACTGAGTCTGAGACAGTGTGGAACAACTCGGGAACAGCACGGGTAGAAAAGTACGTCCTGGATGGGACTTTCCATTTTGGACAGGGATGGGCAGCAAACCTCCAGAACCCAGAATTCTCCACAAAGGAGAAGGGCAAAATATCGATTGCCAGCATTTCCACTACAGCAGCATTAAGTTCACGTGATGCTGTAGGATTGTGGGGGTACTTCAGCTTATGCACAAAAACACTCTGTAACATGGGCTGACGTAAATGTTTTACAGAGTGTGTGTTGCTGGTCACAAGTGGTTGTGCTCTGTGATGAATGGCATTGGCAGGGGGTGGAGTGTGGACATTTGATGAAGACGGTTGCACAGGTGATGATGACAAACCCAGACATGATGTTATTTTTCCAGATTTGCCAACTGGGGTTGATGTACCACTTGCACCAGACATACTGCATTCACCACCACCACCACCACAAAAACTGCTACTCTCACTAGCACTGGACAACATTTCAAAGTCATTATGGTCCTCCACCTTATCATGCCTGTAGTAATCCTCTGCCCTTATTACCGCACTACTGCACACATTTAATTTCCTACTGGGTTTAACAGTCATGGAAGGGGATAACATGCTGGCTATGGTTGCCGCTGGTGATACGGGTGAACGCCCAAGTCTGGTATTAGCTGTCAGCTTGTGCTGGGTCCACAGAGCCAAGTGCCTATTCTTAAGATGCGTATGCTGTCCTCCTGTCCCAAGATGGCTGCCCTTTTTACCTCGACTCACACACACACATGGCAAACCTAGCAGATTGCAACTGAATCATCATTTGCATCTTGAACAAAAAAATCCCAAACAAGGGACTGTGATGCTCTGCTTTTAACATGTCCATGATGATGTGGCTTATTTAAGTCTGTTATTTTAAGCACTGAAGTTGGGGGGGGGGGCACATGATGGTTCTGGCACTGCACACCTGGACTGCAACTGACAACCATGACTACCTATGATATTGAGTACTGGGCCATCATCGTCATCATCATCATCCACTAAAACCGGTAAATCACAAGTTTTTACAAGGGGGGGATTCCTGCAAACAGATTCAGAAATTTCAGACACAGCCACTTTTAATTTCTTTTTCTCTGGTTCCCAACTAGGGTCAATTAAATCATCATTATATTCATCAACGTCACTGTCACACAGATCCACATCTTCTGCTTGGATGCTAACATGTGGACTGCATGTTGCAACAACAGCAACATCATCATCATCAGCATCATCACAATCATCATCAGCATCTACACCACCACCACCTAATATTTTTTAACCACATTGTGAATCACTGTTGTATGGAAAATGAGTGGCATTAAGTGCCACGGTGGATGGAATATCACATTGTATGCTATCGTTGACATGATCATCAGAATCAGGTTCAGTTAATGGGATGTTACTGGGAAGTATGACATCATCTACGCTGTCACTCACTTGCACTGCTTCACACTCAATATGTTTGGATACGGTACACTGGTCAGAATTAGAACTTGATGCAACAATGGTAATACTACCTCCACCACCACTAACACCAGTAACACTAACACCACCATCCAGGAAAACATCACCTCCTCCAACTATCAGTGAAGCTACTGATTGGGCTGTAAAAAACATTGCAGGAGAAATACCTTTCCTCACATCAGCAATGCACTTCTCCGTCCGCATACTACTACCACGCCCACAGACCCTCTTACTGCCAACATTGCCATGGCCAGAAACAGCTTTACTTGCATGTCTCTTTGCAGGCATTTTGGGGGATCAAACACAGATATTATTACCAAATTCAGATTTTGATACGTTCACTTTCTGACTGGAGGGTCGCTACTCGCTGCTATCGCTATCTGGATACGAAGAAAAATAAACAACTGTGGCTTCAGCAACAGATAAGGGACTACTGTGTTGTGACACTGTAATGGAATTAAAACAACTTCAGTAACCAGTGGTGCTGATGGGGTCACAAAAACAATCCAGTCTGGTAAAAAATACCTTTTCAATGTAGTGGGGCACTGAATACAGACAGTGCTGATTTTTATGGCACTACAAGCAGCAACACTAAGAACAGAGAACACGATCGTAGTACAAAATCAGGCAGCTGCAGTGGATAGCAGATTCACACTGCTGTGCTTAGTTGCACTTACACTGATCTGTGTCACAAATTTTAAAAGATGTATTATATTTCATGCATGCAACACTGCACACAAAACACAGAACACTGTGGCTCAGATATTCAAAAGGGTTGCGCATGGTGCAACAGTGTTGCACCCACTGATGTGCCCCAGTGCGATATTCAAAAGGGGAAAGTGCGCCTCACAAATCCCGATGCACCAGAGTGCATCAGTAATGTATGCAAGCACAGGTGGGGGGGGCATGCCCATGCATACTCTACACAGCCTGGTATTCAGCCCGGGATGTGTGGAGCCATGCATGTGCAACCCCTACCTGCGCCAACACAAAGTTACACCAAAAAAAAAAAAAGGAGCAAGGGCTGGCCACCCACAGGTGAGCTGCTGTATTGCAGGGTGCAACACGGCAGCTGCCACCTGTGGGTGACCATCCGAGCTCTGGCTGCACCTCCGTGGTGGCGCCCACCACCCCCATGCCTGATCGTGGGCTTAAGTAAATGAAAAATGAAGTCCAATACCCCTGGTGATCCAGTGGACCGCTGCCTGCCCGATTGTGGGCTAAGTAAAATAAAGACATATCCAATATCCCTGGTGGTCCAGAGGACCTGTCAGCCTGCCCGATCGCAGACTAAGTAAACAAATGTAAATCTAACTTCTATCCCTGGTGGTCTAGTGGACCTTCCTCCCCACCCACCCACTGAGTCCCCACCGCCTCCCCGGTCAGTGGCGGGCAGCAGCACCCACCCTCCTGCCCCACCACTCACCGTTGACACCATCAGTGGGGCTGTACACCATTGGTCCTGGCGTGAGCCAATGGGCGTAGCTCATATTGTATACACATTCCAGATATGTGAATGGATCCATTTACATATCTGGAATGTGTAGTACAGTGGCTGCACGCCCATTGGCTCACACTATGGACCAATGGGCGACAGCCCCATTTCGATGGTGCCAGTCAGTGGGTGGCTGGGTGGCAGAGTGGAGGCTGCCACCCGCCGCTGACCGGAGGAGAGCGGTGGTGGGAGATCAGTGGGTGGGTGGTGAGTGGGAGGTCCACTGACCACCAGGGATAGAGGTTGATTTATATTTATTTACTTAGCCCACGATCGGGCGGGCTGACAGGTCCACTGGACCACCAGGGATATTGGATATGTCTTTATTTTACTTAGCCCATGATCGGGCAATCAGTGGTCCACTGGACCACCAGGGATATTGGACTTTTCTTTTATATACTTAGCCCGCGATAGGGTGGGCAGCAGTCCACTGGACCACCAAGGATTTATGATTTTTCTTTTTACTGCAGCCCACGATTGGGCTATGGAGCACAGTGCCATGCTGTAGGGGGCCTCAGTCCCCGACGGCTGATGCCTGGCAGGGCGCCAAGCACAAGTCATCGGGGATCGGCGCACCTGCATGCAATGGGAGCATAATGACATGCAAATGGCCCCATGTATGCCTTGCATACATTATGGCCCCATTTGCTTGTCTACTTTTAAATATCATGGTTGCTGCACCTTGCGCAATGGAACTTGTGCTAGCGCATTCCCATGCTCCACTCTGGCCACTGGCACTGGTACAGTGCCATTGCACCATGCGCACTGCGGGTAGCCAAGGTGCGGTATTCACCGATGCTGAGTCATGGCACAGCTCCGTTGAATATCACCCAGTCCATGCCCAGGTGCAGCCTAGTTGCACTGCGCCCAGGCTTGCACCACAGCCTGGCACAGTTTGAATATCTGGGCCTTTGTGTTTCATGCTGAATGAGGAATGTGATGCAAATGCAAAAGTTCAGTGTACTCAGTGCCACGTAATGTAAATTTGTAATTTAGACAACCTGACCTTATGAAATGCTGCACCACATTCACACAACAAGCAGCAAGAAAATTTGTACTATCACTGGCAATTTTACCATGTGTACAGTAACACAGTCAGTTATATAACAAAAATATTACCAAAACGCAAAGAAATCACTAGTTCTCCAACTTAAATCTACCTACACACAGATAACACCCCTCCTTCACACAGCACACTTCATTGTCTTTCACCACACACACTCAATGTTGTAAATTTACATTCAAAATCCACACACAAACAAAAACACAATGATGTGGGCACAGGAGGGTTTCCTACAATCGATGAACTACAGTTGGATCCCCCCCAAAAAAGCAAAAATGCTTTTTGAACAGCTTTTAAAAGATTCCTACAGACAGCTATCAGAGCACACTGTCTCCTACTCCTTCCTACTCATACTACCTCGAACTGAGGCTGTGCAGATCAATTAGAGCACATGTGACCTGAACTCCATGAATCACTGCAAAATCCTCCTTCGGAACTCAAAAACAAGGCGAAATGAGGCGAAGTGAACTGCCACCAATGTACTTCGCCTTAAAAATTGAAAGAGAAAAGACCAGTGGAGGTGGAGTAATGCAAAGTAGCTGCTTTCAATGCACTTTGCATTCCTCATTATAATGCAAAGTACTCTGCTTTGCATTGTGGGGCACTCTACGAAACCGCCTTTTGCTTCAGCGAATCATCATGGAGTGGATTGGAGCCCACTCACCCACCACTAATATCAGATACAGTATGCACGAAGCTTTCAATCAATGATCACGTGCTCTGTGCAGTACATGCTTCTTGACAGCTCAGTGGCCCCCAGCTGTGATGGAGGGAGGAAGGCTGTACCCAGCGCTAGCTCTGGGATGGGATGGGGGAGCAGGGAGGTGGGCACTGCCTGTCTAGGGTGGGGGGTCCACTAGACCACCAGGGACAGATATCTGAAAATTTTATGAGCAGTTTGGGATAGGGAGGGGTCCTCTAGACCACTTGGGACATGTTTTTTTCTATTAAAATGAGGATCATGGCTGGTGGGCCACTAGCCACCAGGGATGGGAATTTTTGGTACATTGGGGTTTGGTGATGGGTGGGGGTACCACAGAACATTGATGCAAGGTTCATAACCCTCCCAGAGGACACATTTCCAAGTAGCTTTTGACCTGCACTGGATGGTCTAATGGTACTTAGAAATTTGCCCTCTGATAGGGTTTTATGAATCCTGAATTGGGGATATGCAACCTATGTCTGCCACAAGCCCCACAGCACTATGCTGCAGCCCATTTTGTGCCTCTTTGGTGCAGGCGGCCTGCATTTGACACAGGTTGCTCTTATGAATTGCTCCAGGGTGCATATTTTGGGTACAAGCCATACCTTGCTCCATTCCATGTGGTGCAATCCCCTTGCATCATTTAGGGGGCTTTGTGAATCAGGCCCAGAGTGTTTGTTTCTGGTGAATGGCACAATACAGTTAACTTTTAATGGTAGGAAATGCAAACAGTTTAGACTAAAGAGATGAGCACAGATATTTCCAAAGAAGAGACTATTTGTTGAGAGTTTAGTATAGGACAGAAAAGAAAATCAATAATGCATTTATGGGATTAGTGAAAGAAATTAATCAAAGGAAATCCACAAAGCCTCTATTCTCTATACTATATCATACTTTAAAAGTGTTATCCAAACCTGACGGGACAGGAATCAAAGTGAAACAGTGAAATGAAGTTAATACATATGAATTTTTGATGTACAGTGGAAACAGATTTTGACTGATGTTCAGCATGTCACAAAGTCAGGAATCTGGACCAAATTTGCTTTAAATGTTGCTAGAACATTTTTCATAATCATTGTTTTTTTTTTCACAACAGTAAACCATCTATACTAATATTATTTATAATAAAATTATATTAAAACAGAGCTTAACTAATTTCTGCATTCCTATCTATTACCAATGCACATTTTTAAATGAGATATCTTACAACCAGATCTTATTTCATGTACCTGAGATCTCAAACAATAGTTTCAAGTCATTATTTGATATATATAGTACAGTAGTTGCCTTCATATTACCATCTGCATAACAATATGAGATAATATGTAACTGAAAAAAATATATAATAAACGGCAAATAGAAAATAACTATTTCACTATGTACAGAGCTGTGATTCCATATACCATCAACACAGCACTGTGTTTACAATGCCGCATCAATACAGTGCCAGATTTTAGTGACTGCCACAGCGACCTCTCTGTGTCCCTCTCCCAGAGATCACCCCCCCAACATGGAGGGGGAGGTGCAGAGAGCACAGTACCCTGCAAACAAAGAGGTCACTGTAAATGACAGTCGCTAGAATAATTTTATCAAGTGGTTCTGATGATGTCATAGACCACGACAGCATAGCATAAGCAGTTTTTGATGTCATCAAAACTCCAAGATAGACTCTTATACTCTGCTGTATTTGAAGAGATAGCTATGATTTTGTTTATAGTATATTTTAACTAATAAAATGAAGGCTTCCTGAAAAGCTGAACTAATCTATATTTTTGTAAAAAGTTTAGAAACCCACCACAGTCTCAGCTGATGCAACAGCTCTCACATGACCCAGTTGTTTCATTCAGTTTTAATACTCCCAGAAACAGCATTCATTTTGCCATTTATTTTAAGTTCAAAAACCTACCCTACTACCATCTGCTCCATAACTCCCACTGTACCTAATGATCCTTTTTTAACTTTTTCTTAAATTTGTTTTACTTGTCTGAACAATCTAAATCTGGGTGATGATGACTTCTCATCTGATGCATGTTTTAGATCAACTTAGCATTACTGATTTATGCTGTGGGAACACTACGTTGGGCTGAAACATGGAAAAGATGTGGAGTCCTAAAGTTAGAATGGATATTTATGATCAAAAAACCCAGTTTCACTAGCCAAGGATAATCAAAATCTAGCACCAAATTGTGAAACACACTGTGGACTGGTATAAAATTGGAGTGTTGTATCACCACTTAAAATTAACAGGGGCATAGCACTATGGAGGAGAGAGGAGTCTCCCTCAACATGAGGGTTATGCAATGAAAACTGTAACACAGATGTCAGTGGGAGACAACATCAAAGGTGATTTGCTTGCAGACATGGCACTATGTAGCAGTATGTGTGTGTGTGTGTGTATAACTTCATAGTCCAAGTCAAGTGGTTCTCCTTAATTTTTACCTCCAGCATACAGTACATGTAGGAATTGTAAAGCACCATACACTTGACTGGTTACTTATGTTGCCATTCTTCAAAGCCTAATTTTAGGGCTGCAGTGGGCAGAGCCCTGCAGACCTCTTGTGATCAAAAAAAGGACTCACTCTGACTGAACAACATGGAGGAGTTACAGTAGTAGCCACAGACATTGCCAGCTATTTTCAGATATTTCGTGAAATTTCTGAAGAGTTTCTCTCTGCTGCCCCTACTGTGGAAATGCAGAAAGCAGGATATATTTCTGGAAATATCACAGAAACTTGGGGACATAGCTGGCAGTGTCTGTGGCTGCTACTGTACATCACAGTCACCTCCATGGTCTGTGAAGCACTCCACTGGATGAGTGCAGTCTTCTCACATGCATTATTTTGCTGCTGCCAAGGGGACTGCAATGCACTATTTTATTTAGTCTACAGTTATGGCAGAACACGGCACAGTCAGCCATATCCAAGATGGCCACAAAACTCTACTCAACTACTTGCACATCCGCAGTATAGTTTGGTGGCCATCTTGGACATGGTAGACTGTGCCATATTCTGCCATGACCACAGCAAATATTTTTATCTCTATATATTTTTCTTCCCCCACCAGATCCTCCACAGAAACATAACAGTAACAATTGGGGTGCCCAGTCCACCAGTGTCATAATAAGGATTTTCCTCCATCCCACTTGACCCTTCCTCTCAGCACCCCCCCAGAATCACAACAGTGACAAAGGGGGTGCCCAATCCCCAGTGCAGAAATTTTTGGTTGTTCTCTTTTTTTTTACCTGTAAAAAAAATGTCAGTCAATTTCATCCAGTGACTCTGGGGGTGCCTAATCCCTCAGTGCAGGACTCCTCGGTCATTGTTTTTTTCTTTTTACCTGAAAAAAATATTGTCCATCTATATCTTTTGTGGGTGTTACAGTCCTCCCACCTGACACTCCCACTCAGCTTCCACCACCCACCAAAGCTTTTACTTACCCATTCAAGGTCCAATACTGTTATCTTCTCTGGGCTGCAGACACATCTTTACTCTTCAAAGCTGGACAGCAAATTGAAGAAACAGGTATGCGGTCAATGTATTTCAATGGTGTTTTGAACTTAGTGACATGACTTGGCCATTTTTGCATATTTGTGGCCCATTGCACTGACATTAGGAAAATCTGTCCTGAAAGGTGATTACATGGTTCCTGTGTGAAATCACATTTTGGAAAGGAATTGAACATTTTCTCTGCCCTTGTTAGTGAGGTGAGGTCATAAGAAAGCTATGCTGAAAATTTGGTGTAAAATCAGCCTACATTGAATTTTGCAAATGCAGGCTCGTAACTTAGGTAATTTTCAATATTTGTGCCCCAAATTTACAACATAGCCATATCTTTACAGCATCTTATGAATGTGATAGCTGTCAATTTTCAAATCCTGCCCAAAATGTTTTTTTTTTGACATCTCAAAAAGTGATCTTGAATTGAAAATTATCTCTGCCATTGTTAATGAGGTAGGGTCATAAGAAGGCTATGCTGAAAATTTGGTGTAAAATGTTATAAAACAACAAAGTTATGAGCTTATGATGAATTTTGCAAATGCAGCCTCATAACTTTGGTAATTTTCAATATTTTTACCTCAAATTTACAACATAGCCATATTTCTATTGCACCTCAAGAATGCGACAGCTGTTATTTTTCAGATCCTGGCCAAAAATGTTTTTTACATCTTGAATGGTGATTTTGCAGTTCCTTTGCAAAATCAACTTTCAGGCAGGAGCTGAACATTTTCTCTGCCATTGTACATGAGGTGGGGTCATAGGAATGCTATGTTGAAAATGTGAGGCAAAATATTAAAAAACAACAAAGTTATGAGCCTATGTTGAATTTTGTGAATGCAGGTTCATAACTTAGGTAATTTTCATTATTTTTACCTCAAATTCCTGAGCTGCAGCCCTATCAGCTCTGGCCAGAGTTCGTTATTTTAGAAAGGTATGAAATCCATTCCTGTTCCTCAGAGCTAGTGAATTACATGGACAGCAAAAATTATCAAGTCTGAACAACAGAAGGTTTCCACTGTTTTAGAAAAGGGAATATGAGAGATAAATGAGCCAGTTTTCTTATGTTTCAGTCATGGATGTGTCTTTATTGGTCACTCAGATATTACTAAGAGAAACTACAGTAGAATCATGAACAATCTTCAAAAACTATCAACTAAACTGTATTTGGATCTAGAGACTGGTTTGAACAAAACAAACAATGGAAAGTCTTCCCTTCCCAAACATCACTTTGAAATTGTGCTGTATGCCAAATATTACTTCAAAGTCTCCATGTCTGAATTAAAATCCCAACTCCCACTGTTAATTCATCATAATTTTCCAGTACATTATGTGACTGCTAGGGTTGGGTGAACCTCTAAAACTTTTGTTTTACAAACTTTGTAGGTTAAACATGAAAAAGTTCTTCCAAGTATGAAGGAGAACTGGTAAAACCAGATGTGACCACTTTCAAGCTGTACGGTACAAAACACATAGGTTCAATGAGGTTCTACCTGGTGTACAAGGTCGAACCAGATTCAGTCTAGTTCAAATCAAACAGTGACAGTACAGCATAAATAACTCTTCCTCTTTCCCCTCAGAATTGCTCTCACTCTGTCTCTCTGGTCCAAATGTGTCTCATAAGGAAATGTTGCTGCCTATGAACTCACTTTAAAGAACACATTCATGATACTCAATAATGCTAAACCATCATTAAACTTGCAAATAAATTGATTTGTTTCCATTGTGCTCTGATCTTTATTTCCATGTTTTTTAATCTGTCTTACATTCTGAGGCCCTGACAGTCAGTGTCCCACATGTTTTGTTCTGTCAATAAGTTCTGACAAACAATTCATTGACATCCCTAACTTGCCCTAAGGTCGGGCCCTACCCTATCTTCATTTTCATCCACACCACTGGACCACAGCAGCAGTGGTGGGCACACCAAAGCAGGACAGTGCTTAAAACAGGCTGCCCAGTGAATGGGACACAGCCAGCAGAAAAAGACTAAGATAGAGACAAACCACACTATTCAGAACTATCAGGATGGAGGAGAGATTATGACCACCTGGCCAAATTTGGCACCTTCTTGCCATGTATCATACAGGTAAACATCATGTCAGGAGGACTCATCTCCATCCTCAGTCTCCACATACTCCATTGGCTGGCTGAACAGCAGGAAGATTCATGGTTTGCAGAAGTGTATGTCAATCACCCAGTTTAGAGGATTGCCTCTCTCTCTCTGTTGCAGTCCTAGTGTGAGTGTTACCAGTCTTCTACCTGGTAGCCCCAAGCCAGTATCAGGTAAAGCAAAACAAAAAAAACACAGTGCAGTCTGCCAACAGATGGGGCACAGCAGAGGCCAAGTATAATTATACTTGGGGCAAGCACCTATTGCCACCCCTGGTTAAAGGAAGCCCAGTTGTGGCTCCAGCAAAAGGAGCTGTCTCCTCCCAGGCTTACTGATGTCATTGGAAGAGCACTAGGCAGTGCCAGTCATTCCTTTCAATAAACAGGGTGGCACAAGTTATTCATTTTAAATTGGGTGAACCAAAATTCACAGAGAAAAACAGGAAGTTCATGGGTGTTCTTATCCATGCGAACTGCTGGGGTTTGATCTTTTTTTGGGTTTAGGTCGAACTGAACATGCAGGCTTAATGATAGCATATATGCCATTACTATAATGCATGTTTTCAGCATTTCTATTATTTTGAAGTAAAGGAAATATTTACGCTTAACCTATGCAGTAAATAGGCCAACTATTTTTTTTTTTAATTTTGCTAACGTATTAATTTATTTTATAGTTGTTCATTAAGGAAGATAGACCAGGGGGCCTAATTCACAAAACCCCCTAAATGGCACAAGTGGCTTGTGCCCCAAGAAATGGTGGAAGGTGTAGTTTGCACTGAGAGATGCACCCTGGAGCAATTCACAAAAGCAACCTGCATCAAACGCAGGCTGTATGCACCAAATGGGGATTTTGCCTCCCTGTGGCACAAAATAGGCTGCAACATGGCACTAGGAGGCTTGCAGTAGATACAAGTTGCCATAGCCCCTAATTCAGGATTCAAGAAACCCTCCCAGAGGCCAAATGTCTAAGTACCATTAGACCAGCCAGGACTAGTCTAAGGGTGTTTAAAAATGTGTCCTCTGGGATGGTTCCGCAGCTTATTTATTTATTTGTACAATTCAGATTTACAACCTTTGAGTCAGAGACTCATTTACAAAGGCACCTCATCACAGAGAGGACCAAACAGTGATACATAGTTCAAGATACAGACAGCGTTACATAGATTATGTACAGTCTATTTACAAAGGTTACATATCATCAATTAGGGGAACATACACCTGTTATACAATTACAACATAGGCAGATAAAACATGACATGCAATGTTGGAGTGACTAAGAAACTACCCTAGGGCCAGACTACAATATACAGCAGACTGGAAACTGCAGGTGCAGCGTATAAGACAGATGTCCAAAAGGGGAGTGGACTATGGAGCTGGTGAGGAGGAAGGGGGGGTGCAGGTGAGCTGTTCGTTGGACATTGTCAAAAACTGGAGTCTACTGGAAGGCATGATTCCATAGAAGCCAAGGGGGAGTTGGAGCAAGCAACAGTTAGCTACATTTACAGCAGTGAGTGTTGAAAAGGTAGTTATGAAGAGCGATTTTAAAAGGACCGATTTTGGGAGTCTTGGTAATGTTGACTGGGAGAGAGCTGAACCAAGAGGGAGCCCTGTGGCAGAAAGACCTCAGAGCTAGGGAGGTCCTGGTTCTAGGCACCAGTAGGGTGGCCTTATCTGAGCAGCGGGTGGAGACAGTGCAGGTGGCACACTGAAGGGAGGCAGACACCGCAGGGGTGGAGAACATGAACAGAGTTTCTTGGCTAGTGGGCAGGTCTGGTAGCGGAGTCTTTCTTCAAGGTGGAGAAAGCTGGCGGTGGACTAGAGTAGGCAAGCATGGCTGAGCCTGGGGTCTTTGGTCAGCAGTCTACAGGCCTTGTTGATGGAGAGTTGGATTTTATTGAGTGCAGTGTTATCAGCAGCTCCATATATGGGCAGGCCATATTCCACTAGGGACGGAACAGAGGAGGCGATGGCCAGCTGGAGTGCATCAGGAGGAAGGCAGTCTCTGTAGCAGTAAAGAAGGCTGATCCAGGAGCTAGTGGTGGTCAAGAGGACATTAATGTGGGCGTAGAAAGTGAGGGCAGAGTTGAAGGTAATCCCTAAGTATTTATAGGTGGACACTTGCTCTAAGGGGTGCAGAGTGCTGGGGAGAATCAGGAGGGGGGTGTTTCTGGCCTTATTTTGGTGGTGGGTGAAGAGCATCAACTTAGTCTTCTTTAGATTAATAACAAGTCTATGATCCTTGAACCACTTTTCAGCTTGGTTGAAGGTGAGTTGGAGAGAGGCCTGGAGTGAGGCAGACTTATGGTGTGAGATATAGAGAACAGCATCATCCGCATATAGAAGAATTTTTCCAGAGCAGGCACCAGGCAGAGTGTTAAGGTAGAGACTGAAAAGTAGGGGTCCGAGGATGGAGCCCCTGGGAACCCTGGAGTGGACAGGTCGGGTGTTGGACAAGGTCCCATTGATTTTTATGCACTGGGATCAAGCTGAGAGGTAGCTAGAGCACCAGGTGAGGGGACCAGTGGAGAAACTAATTTGGTAGAGGGAGTCAAGTAAGAGGGGATGGCAGACAGAGTCAAAGGCCTTGGAGAGGTCAATGAACAGTGCTCCAGCAAGGTTGCCAGAGTCAAGGGAGGAGTGCAGGTAGTTGGAGAACTCTGGGAGAGCTGTGGTGGTGCTATGTCCAGAGTGAAAACCATGCTGCTCAGGGCATAAGATGGAATACTTGATCAGGTACTCGGTGAGCTGAGTGGCCACCACATTTTCAATAGCTTTGGAGAGTGGGGGAGAATGAAAATAGGGTGATAGTTATTGAGGGAGAACCTGTCACCACTTTACGTATGGGCATGATGATAGCTGTTTTCCAGACACTGGGGAATTGACCGAAGCATAGGGATTGGTTAAGTAGGTCTGTCAGTGGGACTAGGACATCATCCAGGACTAGGCATAGGTTCCTGGTGTCCAGAGTGTCACTACTGGTGCTATTGCTGCCTAGGGCTTTTAGTAGGTACTGTCTGGTTTCTTGAGTGAATATTTTGCATAGGTGGAAACAAAGGCATTGTAGGACAGGGGGCTGTGATTTAGGCACCGGTCAAAGAAACTACTGGGGAGGACAGAACTAAGATCAGTGAAGGTGGTATTAAAGCAGTTCACTATGTTGAGGGGGTCCATGGAAACAGAGCCATCAATAGAAAGCTGGGATGGGGGAGCATGATTTCCTATTCAGCTCTTTCATGTTATCCCAGAAGGTCTGGGCTAACCCCTAGGAGGAGGTAAGGGTGGCATGGTAGTGGTCCACTTTGGCCTTGCGGATGGCTCAAGTACACTTATTTTGCACAGGATCATAGGCTTTCCTATCTGTTGTCTTGCTCAATTCCACAGCAATGTGCCAGAGGTTATCCATATCCCTGTGTTTTTGGATCAGGGACGGGGTGACTCATGGCACATTTTGCTTTTTGGTGCGGAGCCTGGCGAGTGGTGCATAGAGATCACCAGCCATGTGAAAAGCCTGTGTGAAGAGGTTAAGTGTTGTGTCAATGCTAGGAGTGTGGTTGATGGGGGACCAGTCAATCTGGGTAAGATATTGCTTAAGTTTTTTTAAGGCCACCTGGGCAGAGGTGCCTGTGAAGACTGGTTTGAGTCACTGGTTTGGGAGTGGAGGAGAACCAGAGGAAGAGGATAGGGGAGTGGTCACTTAAAGAGTTGGGAATGATTTTGATGTCCTGGACTTTTTGGGGGTGGTTGGAGACTATGACATCCAGGAGGGTGCTGGTTCCACTGGAGGGGTTGAGTCTAGTGGGCTGGGAGACTAATTAGGTCATGTCAAGGGCAGCAAAGAAATCCCTTGCTTGGGAAGTGGAGATACCAAGCCAATTGATGTTAAAGTCCCCTAATATGACTTATTCCACTTTGTGTGGGACAGTTGAGAGATAGTCGGTGAGTGACAAGATTGCCAGGTTTTGGATCCTTGGGGAAACGTACAGTAGGAGACCGTGATGTTCAGCAGACTGCTGGTAGAATCAGGAATGATTTTTAGAGTGAGGGCCTGAGCTCCATTCTCAAGCTTGGGAGCGGGAAGCACATGACAAATGATGGTGTCACATATGAAGACAGCACAACCACCCCCGCGTTTGTCTACCCGATCCTCCCGGTAGAGGGTGTACCCAGGGAGTGAGACAAAGGAATCAGGGTGGATTTGGAAAGCCAGGTCTCTACTAGGGCAATAATGTCAGGTCGGTGTTGAATGACCCAACACTGGAGCACAGCAGATTTTTTCAGTAAGCTGCAAATGTTCAGTGAAGCAACACAGAGTCCTGAAGACGAGGACTTAGGTGGGCTGGAGGGAGTAGGGCCCGGGTTGGGGTGGACATTTCCAGAGAGTAGCAGTAACAGTGTTATAATTCTAACCATGGGGAGGTGAAAAATGGCATCCTTAGCTGGACGCTGAGATGAGGATGGAACCGCATGGGTACAGGGAATGGGTAGCGCATGAAGGGTGGGAATAGCGGTGAGGAGGTGGCTCCAAGGGGGACCTGGGTAGGCAGAGGGGGCAGGAGAACTGCCAGGAGGTGGGTGCCGGGGCCCAGGTGAGTCCAATGTTGGGGGAGGTCAAGATACCAATGAGTAGACTGGGGGTGTGGCATCGAGAGTGCCGAGAGTGTGGTCAGGCTGGGGAAAGATCAGCACCAGGAGGGCCAAAATAGGCAGGCATAGTAGTGGGGGGTTGGCACCCATGATGCCTATTGCTGATAGAGTGGTGGATTGGATAAGGGTGTAGGCTGAGCTTCTGAGAGGGTGACAGCCACTATGCAGTAGTGGTAGGGCTGGAGGCCTTTGGTGCAAAGGGTACCAGGTGCAAATACCTGTGGGGGTGCAGGTGTCCTTAAAGCCTGGAAAAGATAGCAATCCAGATGGTTGGGAGGCTGGAATAGGCTGGGTCAGATGCAGGGCAGAGGGGTGAAATAGAGACTTCTAGTGGCCGTAGGGAGAATGGACGATGGCTGAGGATGTGGACAGCTGGGTTGGGGGATGGTTGGATAGGAGAGGGAGGCTAGATAGAAACTGAGTTGTCCAGGCTTGAGACTAGAGGGGAAGTATGGAGCAGTGAGACAGGCTAAGCAGGGAAGGGAGTGAAGGCAGCGGAGTAGAAGAGTTAGAGAGTAGTAAAGAGCAATGATGTTAAGAGTGGGTAGGGATGCTGAGCAAGGAATACCTTCTAGTGGCCAGCGAGTATAAGCTTGAGCCATCCCATGACCTCCATTGTACAAAATAATTCCCATCCCTGGTGGCTAGCTTACCCCAGCCCTGATCCCTATTTTAATAGAAAAAAAATAAATCCCTTGTGGTCTAACAGGCCACCCCAGCTCCAATCCCCTAATATTAGAAAAAATAAAACATGTCCTTGGTGGTCTAGTGGCTCTCCCATCACCAATCTGCCCATAACAAAATAAATAAATAAATAACATTTACAGATATCTTTCCCTGGTGGTCTAGTGGACCCCACCACCCCAGCAGGCAGTGATCCATCACCCCACTCCCTCGTCTCATTCCAGAGCCAGTGCCTGGCACAGCCCTCCTCCCTTCACAACAGCTGGGCACCTACTGAGCTGTCAAGGAGTGTGTACTGTATACAGTACATGTGAGCTGTCAATCAAAGAACATGTACTGTATACAGTAAGTGCTCCTTGACAGCTCTGTCAGCACTCAGCTGTGGTGCAGCATGGAAGACTGTGCCGGGTGCCAGCTGTGGGATGGGATTGGAGAGTGGGCTGTGGTGTACTGCCTGCTAGGGTAGGGGTCCACTAGACCACCAGGGAAAGATATCTGTAAATGTTATGTGCAGATTGTGGATGGAGGGCTGCTAGACCACCAGAGACTTTTTTTTAATAAAAGGAGATTGGGGCTGGAGAGTCTGCTAGACCACCAGGGATGTGTTTTCTTTATTTAAAATAAGGGGATTGGGGCTGGGGGTGTCTGATAAACTACTAGGGACAGTTATATGTTAATGCACCTGGTGATCAGGGATGGGGGAGGTCCATTAGACCACCAGGGAAGTGATTATTGTACATAAATAGGGGATCAGGGCACGGGGGCCACTAGCCACCAGGGACTGCTGTCCATGGTTCTACTCCCACATGGCCACCCCATGGCTTGCAGCAAACCTTCTAGATGCTCTGTCTGATGGGTGTACATCCATGGTTGCTGCAAGCCATGGGACTTTGCCGCTGGGACCCTACCTGATAGTGAATTTGGTGCAGGTCACTGGCACATGATGCTTTTGTGCAAGCTGCCTTTTGCACAGTGTGCCTCAATCTAAGGGCCCTTTGTGAATCATACCCCAAGTCTTTTGACCTGTTCCCAGCTACTATATGTTCTGGGGAAGCTCAAGGGGAAGTAGTATATAAAAAAAAAAGCTTTTTGTAAAGTTACCATTACAAAAAAAGTCATTACAAACATACTGTAGCTGCCCATAAGCAAATGTGAAAATAAGAATGTAAAGAAAAGCAAAACACATTAGTGTGCTCAGTGGTTGCTGTAGTCAAAAATATATACAATTCCCTGGTGTCAGTGCTTAGATGGCAACTATGAAGGAACCATGGTGAAGGAGTTGTCTGGAATGGAGAGGGCATGGTACAATTTCATTCAATCCATGTTGCATAGAAAATACTGTTTACGTGTAACAAACTTCTATAAAATATAATGAAGGATATTCCTTTACAGACATAAAAAAGTTCATTGTAATTCTAATGCTGTTCCAGTACTACTTGAAGTTTATGTGATAGTATTTCAATATCTGTATATTACTACTGAATTACATTTGTTATACAATATAATTATAAAACATTTATTTTTCATATACTTTAACTACAATTCAGTTGCTGTCTTATATGTCTCTACAGTGATAAATGAAGCCGTAAAAGTGTAAACATAGGCTGAAGCATTTTATATGCTAGTTCTTTTTTCTGCAAGTTCATATTTGAGACCTGAAGCAAACAACTGGATTAATTTTTTAACATTTAGCGTTCCAAGGACAAATCCCTCATTAGGTGTTTTCATCTTTTATCTCTTGGTATTAAATTTGTGTGCTACAGAGTTATAGAATGCTTTTTTGACAGAGCCATAAATCAATGACTCTGCTTGTATCATCAGCACTGCTGGATGTTATGCTACTAGATCACTTGTGTTACATCTTTTAAATTCTTCAATGATATATATCAACATACTATATGGGACTGTAGTTGGGTTAATGTTTGGTATCCTATAATATACAAAGAAAGAAATGGTTACTGCAGTTGGGTAAATGCTAAGGTAATAATTCAAATAAGTTAGATAAGCTGCAAATAGTATTTGTTCCGAGTGTGATAAAGAGCACTCTGTTTTGCTGCTATTATATGAGAGGAAAACAAAAAGATATGGTAGTTTGAAAAAACAGTTTTCAATAAATATTTCATGAGGATGCCATTCCTAGCATTTTTTAGGCTCATATAAAAAAGATGGTATACGGATGATAATAATAATAATAAACTTTATTTTTATGGCATCTTTCTATAACCAAGGCACCTAACAAAGTTTAAAAACACATCAAACATCACAGTATCTTAAAAATATGTAAAACAACTGATACAGTTAGGAAGGAGGAATTAACCACCAAATGCTTCACACCACAAATATGTTTTCAGGGCCTGTTTAAATCCCTCCATGGTCGTGAACTCCCATAACTAATGGGGTAGAGAATTCCTGAGGGTAGGGGCTGCATGCATAAATGCCTGGGCTCCAGAAGATTTCAAGCACACTCTCGGGATCTCTAGCAACCCCTCATCAGCCGAGCAGAGCAATTTCCCAGTGCAGTAAGGGACCAGGAGCTCTTTCATGTAGTCCAGGCCTTGTCCATGTAGAGCTCTGAAAGTCAGATGACTGACTTTAAAGGTGATCTGCCACTGTACTGGCAGCTAGTGCAGTCACGCAGCACTGGTGAAATATGACTAGAAAGGGAAGTTCCAGTCAAAGGCCAGGCCACTGCGTTCTGCATCAGCTGCAGGTGATGGATTTCCACCCCAGGTAGCCCTAAGTAAAGGGAATTGCAATAACCCAGACACGAGGACACAAAGGCATGGACAGAACAAGGTGCTTAATCCTGAAGATATTCCTCAGATGATAGAAAGAGGACTGGACGATGGCAGACACCTGTGAATGCAGAGTCAGCCCTTCATCAAAAATTACCCCCAGGTTCCACACCTGTTCAGAGGTTGGGAGTGATAAGCCCCCAAGGTAAAGCCTAGAGGGCGAACCTACTGCCAGGCCCCCTATCTGGCATTCTGGATCCACAACCAGCACTTCAGTCTTTTCTGAGTTCAACTTCAGCCAACTCAAGCCCATCCACTCCTGGATTTCTGTAAGGCAGTTATTAAAGGCCAAAAGAAGCCAGCCCAGTGGCACTGAGGGTTAAGGTGCTGGATGCTACACCTCGTGCCATGCCGGTGACCCAAGTTTGGAAGAGAGCTCAGATGCCAGGGATCGGCAGGGGTGGTTGAGGATTGAGTGCCCACTGGGCTGCTCTCCTCCATGGGGGGGAGGACGAGACATCACTTGGTGTGTCAGCAGCTCCCGGTGGAGACCGGGGGTGCTGCAGCATGCAGAGCAGTACTTACATAGCATGGTTGATGCTTGGCAGGGCTGCCATGTGCCATAGCATCAGGAACAGGCACCATGCACGGGACGGGAGAGCGCACACCAGAACAGGAAAAACACTGGTCTGCAGTGTAGGTGACAGCAGCTGCCCCCATGCCCACTGCTGGGTCTAACCTGCCTGGCCTTCCAGTGTCCTCCACCTGGGATCTCACCCACAAGCTGGAGACTGACTGTAAAGAGCACCCAAGAGGAGAGGCAACCCCACCCCTGAGGGGTTAAGCTGGGGGTGCCAGTTGTGTGGGCCAAAAAGGAGGAGAGGAGGCTATGGTAAGAAGACTTCAGGCAGTTCAGGAACAGGCAGGATGCCTGAGAGAGACTTTGCAGACCACGACCGGAGGGAAATAAATAGGTAACAAAAAAGAAAAAGAAGACCGAGAGAGCTCCGTCTTGGTCAGGTGCAAAAGAAAGGTAGAGCTGGGTATCATCAGCATAGCAGTGAAACCTCAGCCCATACCTTGTTACAATGTCTCTGAGGGGCAGCATGTACACTGCGAACAACATGGGGAACAACACTGAACCCTGAGGAACCCCACAAGCCAGAAAAACTGGGTCTGAGGAATAAACCCCAGAGACCACTCTCTGAGTTCTTCCAGTGAGGTAAGATATAAACCACCTGAAGACTACATCCAATAGTCCACAGATGAACCTCAGATGATCAAGTAGGACCCCATGGTCCACAGTGTCAAATGCTGATGAGAGATCTAGGAGAACCAAGATGGAACTGTTCTTTTGATCCCTAGCCACCAGAAGATCATTGAGCACCCAAACCAGTGCTGTCTCAGTACTATGCCTCTTTCGAAAACTGGACTGGAGGGGTTCATAGATATCATGGATGGTCAAATTTTTCTCCAGCTGTACAACCACTACTTTCTCAATCACCTTCCCCATAAAAGGAAGGTTTGAGATTAGTCTGTAGTTTGCAGGGCAGTAGGGGTCCAAAGAAGCTTTCTTCAAGAGGAGTGTTACCACCCCCTCCTTCAGACAGCTAGGAAACTCACCTGTTTTCAAGGAGCACCAGACTATCCATGCCAGAACTGGACCAATGGAATCAATACAACCGAAAAATCAGGGAGGTTGGTCCTGGGTCCAAATTACAGCTTGTAGGGCATGCACTCTGAACAATCTGTATGCCATCTATGAACTCTGGTCGGTTGAATGTACTCCAGGAAAGCTGAGGAGCAGCGGCCACATGCTGATCCAGAGCAACACCCTTACAGTGTGCTGGATGGAGTGCCGCCCTGATGTCAGCCACCTTAGTTGCATAGAATCAAACATGTTTGTTGCACTTTACTTGCGAAAAGGGTTTTCAAACTTGTAGGCAGGCTGGGTTGCACAGTCTGTCTACAGTGCGAAAGAGCTGAGCTGGTCAATTCTGAGCAGCCACAATCAGCCCGGACAGGAACTCTGTCTTCTTACAGGTGATGGCAGATTGATAGGCTTGATAATGCTTCCATCAATCTAAGGTGATTGGCATCAAGGGAGGATCTCCACCAGCAAAACTCTAACCTTCGTCCTAGTTGCCACATCTTCCCCAAGGTCCCATCAAACCATGGGGACCGAGGATGAAGAGAGAGATGACAAACACGGACAGGAGCAATGACATCCAGGGCCATGGAAATAGCTGTATTATAGGCTACCATGAGGGCCTCTGGGTCACTGTTTGCCTCTGGAAGGATCGATAGGTCAAGTACCGCCACCAGGCCTTCAGAGCTAACATCTCATAAAGGGCGATACCTGACCATCTCCACAGGGGTAGGCCTATGAAAAGGGGTGCTAAAACTAAACCCCATGGTGTAGTGATCAGATCATCCAACTGGTTCCACCCCCAGATCAGAGGCCTCAATTCCCAGGAGGAAGACTAAGTCAAGGAAGTGACCATGTTTATGGGTAGCAGTGGTACCTATCTGTGTAAGGCCCAGGGATGACATCAACTGCTGGAAATGTTGTTCAAACTGTGAGAATTCATTATCGACCGAGGCATTGAAGTCACACAGAACCATCAGTCTGGAAAACTCAAATGCCATGTTGATGACGAAGTTTGCCACTTCCTGAAGGAACCACTTCTCATCTCCGGGAGGATGGTAGATGAGAGAGATTCTGTGAACTTCACCTGCTACCATGGAACACTGAAATGACTCAGTCTCCTCAACTTGTACACTCATGAGGTTAAGTCTGGTCTTAAAACAGACCGCAGCCCCCCCCCCCGCTATCCAATCTTGGGAGATGAATCACAGAGTATCCGGCTGGAGTTAAAGCCTCCAAAATGGGACCAGAGTTCTCATTCAGCCAGGTCTCGGGTGACACAAACCAGAACCATCATTTCTACAAGATCTGCAATAATTGCAGTCTTGTTTTTAATGGACCTTGCATTGCATAGCACCACCTGAGTTGGATGAACCTCCAGGCCCTCCTGAGCAACCTGCCCACCAATATTGGTCGTGCCCTTGGGTATGGAAAGCAGACATCACGAACCATGTTCTTGGTTCCATTTCACCCCAGGACATATCCTGGATCTCACGGCTCTGATGTGGTGGCCCCACACATTCACCCTCCGCTGTTCACACCCCCTGCCCCCTCCTCCCCTTACAAGCAATACTCAGCACCCTACAGTGCTGATATGTTGTAAAATGCAATGGGGGAGGGATAAAGGGATGGAGGGCATGGAGAGCAGAGGGTGAATAGCGCACGACCATGGGGGCAAGCCTCCAACACATTTTGGCCTTCAATTTATCAAACAGCTCTCACTTACCTAACTAACAAAACAAACTAAAAATAAAAAACAAAGCAAAAAAACACAAAACACAACAGAATATAAACCCACAACACATATTTAAGAAAAATAAAAAAAACAAAAAACACTTAGTCCCTGACGTAAAATAAATAACCCTCAATTAACCCTCCCCAAGCATAAAATTCTAAAAAAAATGAAAATGTAAATTGCTCAGAGTGTTGGACTGGGCTAGATCTGCTTGGAACAAATTTTGGTCATGGATGAATAATAAATCTCTGATATTGTAAATGAAATCCAGGTGCAAAAAGCAAATCAAATATGAATAACTTGGTAGAGGAACATGTTTCTGTATTTTAAGCCAATCTGGAGAGAAGAGATATGACAATACTAATAGAGGTACAGTACATTAATAGACATCACCAAGCAAAACACTTGCAGACACAAGGCAAAGTGGAGGGCTATATACACAAGTACAAGAATCATGAACAGAAAAAGGAAAAAGTGCATTAATAAGAAGCCCAGTACTGTATCATCGAGTGACCGTGGAAAAAAAAAAACATGAATGGGATCCTTTCAAGTTATAAACTCATCAGTGAATGCCACAGTAAGAAAACAGAAGTGGAGTGTTGCATTATATATGAAAGACAGCTTTGAATACAGCATTAACAAGTTCATCATGTCAAAGGATCGATTAGTATAATTAAAAATCAAAATTAAGGCAGGTAGGGAAACATAGTGCAGAACTAAAACATCAAGATAGATTTGATGATGAAAGAATGCAGCATTAAGAATACAGTAATTATGGTTTACTTCAAACACCGAAACATAGACCAATAATTGAGGAATGATGATGTCCCAGTTCATACAAAGTTTAGTGCTCTGCTAAATAAACTGTACCAGACAGAGGCCCCCATAGTCACAGCTTTCAGTTTACTCCTTGCAAAGTCCCTATCTGAAGCACAAATTAGTGCATTGCCTTAAAGTTTCTACATTAAAACATTTTTGGAGCAAACTGTGAGTAGCTTAAACATATTTGTTCATAGCCAGAGAGCAAGCCTAAATGAAGACACTAAACTGTGCACCTGAAACAAAGCACAACACACTTTTGTCCACAAAGAGGTACGGTCCTATCTTGAAGATATGATTTCCAAGGAGCAAACTAAGATAGGTATCCCAATCTTTTAGTGCTTTTCCACTAACTTGTTATATTTGAAAAGTTCCATGCAGATGTCCACATTGCCCATGCAAGGTGCTAAGAGTGCACATGCATCTCATTACAATGTGAGAAGCAATTGTTTGCTTCTTGGATTGCATGCTGGTCATGTCATCTTCACTGCAGCCTGTGCTAAGCAGTGGTACTAGATAAAAAAAAATAAAACTCAAAGAAATAAAATGCATAGATCCCCCCCCCACACACACACACAATTGATGTAGGTAATGGAGAATCGCCCTGGTGTCTAGTGGCATTCCCACCCTTTCCCAGTCCCCATATGAATTAATTTTCTGGTGTCCAGTGGTACCTCCTCCCTCTTGGTAGCCTCTTGTACTACCAAATATACTACCCCCTACTGCAACTGAGATGGCATCCAGCCCTTACCCACCTCTCAACTCCTTGGCTGTCCACAGTCTGTAACACACAAGTCCTGTATCACTATATACTGGGCTATAGCAATGCAGATGTCACAGTATGGTAGGAAATCTAAATCCACTTAAAGATGTACTGTGCATGTGTGCATATTTGCTGAAAATTTTTTTCAACAAAATGTGTAATTTATTTACAACTTTGAAATGCATTGACTGTTTTGCACCAAACATGAGTAATAGCTTATGGACCTCCCCCATGTCCACATAGCAATTACCAGTCACCACTAATGTGGTCATGAGAATTGGTGGACCATGAGACATCATTCATGTTTGGTGCAAACATCGTGACAAATGACCATGCTCATGCACTGTACAGCTTTACACACACAGAGTTTTCTTCCTACCACAAGTCCTGCATTGCTATAGCTCAGTATACAGTGATACAGGACTTGCGCGGCTGTCACAAGCTGGCTAGGGAGATGAGAGAATGAAAAGTGCTGGCCATCATCTCAATGCAATGGAGGGAGCAGGTTAGCATTGTGTGTATAGGAGGCTACCCAGTGTGAGAGGGACCACTAGACACCAGCAAATTAATTCACATGGTGATCAGTTGAGGGTGGAAGTACCACTGGACACTAGGGAATTAATGCTTATAGGGACTGGGTGGGCAGGGTGGGTATCACTGAAAACCAGTGAATTAATTATTATGCAGATAGGGTGAGAGTGGGTGTACACCGGACACCAGGAAATTAATTCTTATGGGGATCAGGTGAGGGTGTGGTTACATTTTTTTAAACACTTGACATCAGTGCTGGAGGGGAGGGGTCATGCACCAGTATGTGCATTAACAGAAGGGATTTTGAAGCAGTATATTGCATCACCCAAGCAGCTGTTTGGTGCTTCCAAAACCCTTTCAATATGCCAGTATGCCTCATGTGCATGCACTGTTTGGCATCTGCATTTGCACTTGGCACAAGTTAGTACTTGGTCATTAACAGATTATCACTCTGCTAAGGTTGATTTTAATACAGCAGTGGTCCATGCTAACAGGCTGTTGGTTGCTCTATTCAGATGTAGTGCATATCTAATCCTGTTAGCATGGCACTGTTTAAATATCTCAACCACAGTGTGTTAAAGACGGGACTTGTCAAATGGTCATACCAGACTACTGTACTGGTATCAGCAATAATATAATGCAAAAGTAATAGTAAGGAGATGTGCTGAGCAAAGTGACCACAACTCTGCCAGGTTTGGCATCATCACTGCCAGTAACCAGGATTCCAGCAAATCAGTTAAATGAAAGTTCCAAAGAGAAAATATGTTTAATTAAGTGAATGAGTATAACTAAAGGAATGAGAAGATTAATAACAGGATAACACTGAAAAGTGTTATCACTCATGCATTTGAAGTAGACAGCCAAGGTAAATGGATTAGTGTGTAGCTGAACAAAACAACCAATCAAGGATCTCATCATAGGTAACACTAAGCATTAGAGCCACTAGGGTATAACTGTGGAATTTAAAGTGCCACTGGTGTAGAAGTATTTCTTCTGTTAATTCTATAATAATTTGTGGAATTTTCAAAAAAATTCTGCAAAATATTGCTAGTATGTAAACCACTGCACAGGATTTTTAAAATAAAAGTCTATGTAAAATGCAATTTTAAATTTTTCAGTGCATACTGTGAAAGTATTTTCCATGGATTTGAATGATTTGATAATGTTTTACCCACAGTTTTAGAGCACGTTCTATACATTGTTTCAATGTCTGGATGAACAGAGTATGGGGTTAGTAGTGCTTATGTAACTGTTGTTTACTTTTGGCTTTTCTCTATTCCACCCTCGGTAGGTAAGCTGGAGAGTGAGTAGGGAATAAAAAGCCCAGCACAACGGGTGAGTAGAGTGCTGGAGAAGGAGGAGGCAGGGGTGGATGGTGAGTGTTTCACAATTCGTTAAGCAGAGAACTGCCAAGGGAGGCTAGCCTTTGTAGGAGATGTGGGAGGAACTATTCCCCCACATTGTACCTCTGGCTATAGGCCCCCCCCCATTTGATGTTTGGGTGAATACAGTATGGGATTAGTAGTGCGCATGTAACTGTTGTTTACTTTTGGCTTTTCTCTAGCCCCACTCTTGATAGGTAAGCTGGGTAGTGAGTAGGGAATAGAAAGCCCAAAGGAATTACTAATGCATGCTCAAAAGACTATGATTACCTCCTCCAACTCACAGAGAGTATGACTAGCAGCACGCAGGAGAGGAAAAAAAACCCAGATGGTGGATATCTCTATGGGCCCATGGCTACTGACCTGCCCATCCTCTGGGCAAACTAAGAGGAGATGAACCTAGGTTCTAGCAACCATAAGGTAATTTTTTGAGAATGGTGAATTGCTTGAAGAGATGACGGTCCATCTTCGAATCCATGGATGATGCATTCAGGAAGGACAAGTCTGAGGTTGAAGAGGTTGAAGAGGTAGGTCTATTCTGAAGGAGCATCCGAATCCTGTTAGTGTAGTAGGTCCAGTCAAAAAAGGGTGAATGTAGTCCAGGTTTCCAAGGTGATGATGGATGATGTCCAAAGGGATTACAGAGACTAATGAGCAGGAGAGGATGATTTGATAAATATGCTACCCAACTTTGAATGGTGGAAGATATGATGGGTTATGAAGTCAGAAGGTAAACAATCTAACTTTGTAGAAGGTTTGACATGCAAGTTAGACTCTGAAGGTGAGGCGATAAGTGGTGAATGATAAGTTGCAATGTAAGCATCCATGAAGCAGATGAAGGAGTCTGACAGAGTCTTTATGTCCCAGGTAAGAGTAGTGACGTGAATGATTTTAGTCCAATGAAGGAAGAGTAGTATTTGCAGTAGAGATGGTAACTGAATGTACAAGGAATAATTGAAGTTCAGTACAAGGAATTCAAGAGTTGATTTGGTATTGATGTTGGAATGATACTTGTATAGGCTCTTGCTGGTCCACTGGTAGAAAAGTAGATATTTATTTATTTATTGCATAAGATCGGAATTACAATCCTTTGAGTCATAGACTCTTTTGCAAAGGCTTCATGTCGGTTACAGAGGGTGGAGGGAGTACAAAATGCAGAGGTTACAGAGGGTGGAGGAATTGCAAAACTACAATGAATCATACATAGTTCAGGCAGTAGTCAGGGAGAAACATACAGTTAACAGTAAGCATTCATAAAACAGTACTGGCAGTGCAGTCCAGGCTTTAACTTAGTTTACCAGAGACAGTGGTATGCAGCTGTCAGGATTCCATTAGTTAGAGATAGGAAGGAAGCGGATTCATAGGGTCGGGGAGGACCCTGGAAGATATGTGTATTTCTGTGGCATAATTGCCCATGACATGCATTGAGGTGGCCATGACTGTTTTGCCTTACAGGTAATCCAATGTAAATTTTATGGGAACCCCAGAAGCTGGTAAATGAAAATTTCTACAGAGTGATGTGGCAATGGGAAATTGAGAGTAGTGTAGAATGCCAGGGGTGTATAGCACTGTAGTCAAATATGGATCTGTTGAGAGGCAAGGCTGGATTAGTGAGACAGCCAGATCGGTTGCAGACATTCAGATTGAGAATCAATGGAAGCCTGCTCTTGGTGTAAGTCTTCACTGGAGGGAGTATGGGAGGTGAATCATGAGGGATGAGTTTGAAAGACCACTGGATGGGCAGCTGATATGATTGATGGTAATATGATGAAGGAATATAGATGATTATATGATGTATGGTGACATCCAGGAGCTGGAAAACAGTGGTTTGGATCGAATGACCTTAGTAAGGCAGCTAGACACTGGAGATCCAACAATGGGAGTTCTGGGAATGTAGATATGAAGGTCTTAGGACTTCCAATGGCTATTGAGGAAGTAGGAGTCAAGTAACATGATCAACAGAGTCAGTGCTTGTAAGAGAAGTTACAGAAAGGTAAAACAGATGATGTCAGTACTGATCCTGAGGACATGATTGGGAAGTATAGATAACTCTATGGTGATGTAAGAGTCTATGAGGCATGATGTCCAAGGGATGTTTGCTAGATTTGGTTTTCCTCAGGTGAAATGAATAAGTACTCCATTGAGTAATGGATGAGAGCTGTTAGACTGGCCATGGGAGGAGTATGAGATAGATAAACTGGAGGAGTAGTTGACTGGTTAGGAATACTGGCTAGAGATAGGGAAACATGCCTAAAAAGAGCCACAACAAACAGGACAAAGCCCTGAGCCACTAGGATGGTGAGGAGAAGGCAGCTGTCCAAGAATGGAGGGGAACATGTGGAGGGGATGTCAGCAGGCTGTAGAAAGGAGTCCTAAACGGAAACAGCAGAGGCCAAGCCATACTGACATTGCAGGTGCAGGAAGGAACAGAACTGGGGTCACCACTACAGCAAAATGAAGTAGGATTTAACAAAGCCACTGCAGGCCAAGAGTGGTGGATCCAAGGAAGACTAGACGTGAATCCAGGTACTAAGTGCTACGAAGTTGATGTATGAAAGTCCCATGGTCACAGAAGATGGCAAACAGCAGGTGCAGAGAACAGAAGGCTCTACAGCAATGAGGCATGAGATTCCCATCTCTGAATGAGAAGGTGAACTTGCATGGGAGAGAGGAAGGGGTGACCAGCAGTATGGAAGTCTAGGAGCAGTCAAACCGATTAGAGGTAGAGATTGAACAAGCTGGCAGAGTCCACGTCCAAAGTGCAAGGAGGCCAAAGCAGGGGATGAGCATGATGAGTCCGTGGCAGTGCAGAATGTAGACTGGTGAGGTAGAATGTGGAAGGCAAGTGGGATAAATGGGTTCCATTCATGAAGGGAAGTGGCAACCAGTTATCAGGTAGAGAATACAGAAGGTTGAAACAGTCGAATGCAGACACAGGCTCCCAGTCCTGGTAGATGAGATGAGATGACCTTTACTCAATGCCACCAGGCAGAGGTAGGATGGTGAAGGCAAATGGGGTAAAGTGGTCCCATTCCTGAAGGGAAGTGGCAACTGAGTATTCAGGTAGAGAATGCAGAATGCTGAAACAGTCTACTGCAGACACAGGCTTCCATCCCTGGTAGACGGTACTAGACAACCTTCAGTTGATGCTGCCAGGCAGAGGCACGATGTTGAAGGCAAATGGGGTATAGTCCCATTCCCAAAGGAAAGCGGAAACCAGTGTATTGGGTAGAGAATGCATAAGGTTGAAGCAGACAAATGTAAACTCAGGCTCCCATCCCTGGTAGTCAAGGTGAGATGACCTTGAATCAAGGCTGCCAGGCACAGGTAGGATGCTGAAGGCAAATAGGGTAAAGAGGTCCCTTTCCCAAAGGCAAGCAGCAGCTGGGTATCAGGTAGACAATGCATAACGATGACATAGTAGATTGCAGACATGGTTCCAATCCCTGGTAGTTGTGGCATGCTAACCTTCACTCAATGCTACCAGGCAGAGTTAGGGATGGAGGTTGTCAGGTTTGTAAGTAGTAGGTGGCAGTGATTATAAAGGAATCCCATCCTCTGTAGACAGGGCAAGCTTACCTTCGCTCAGTGCCTTAGAAGGTGCAAGTTAGAGATGGAGTCCAGAAAACTGTTGGTATGGGCAGAGCAAGGAAAGAGCAGCTGGCTGTGTAGTTATAGGTAGGTAAACAGTGAGGCAGTAGAAAGGGGAAGGCAGCAATTCAGAGAGGAAGAATGGGAGGAGGAAGTAATCGGAAATGCCAGTGGGGGAGGGGTTAGATTAATCCATGAAGGAGTATGCTGGCAGCTATGGAATGCAACAAATGACTGATGGCTGAGTAGGCTGAAAAGTTAATGATTCATGTGATGGGGGTGAATGACATGTAGGCAAGATGGCAGGAGGATCACATCTTGGCTGGCAGGAAGAAGGCTTCCACCAATTTGGCTAAGATGCCTTACCGTGCTGCCCCAGTCCCCCACCATGGGAAAAACAGTGGAGCCACAAGCAAAGCATCCCCAAGACCAAACAGGAATGATGGTAGGGTAGAAATCTAAAGGAATTTCTGGGGCAGGCAGGGTTTAAGGGAGGAGAAGCCATAGGTAAAATGGGGAGTGGGCGCAAACAGTGTGATGGCCACAGAGAATGGATAATGCTTGATAAAATGGTTGCATAAGAAGCGCCAATGATGCGGGCCCTAGGGGGTACCGCAAGGGGTGTGGAAGAGGGATCAGGTGTGAATGTTGCAAGTAACTGACATGCTGGAAGGTGAGGACTACCATGGGTAGAAAGAAGAAACATAAATCCTAACGCTGAGCAGGGTATGGTGGCAGGAGCAAAATTGTAAGAGATACAATTGCCAGACTAGGGATAGAGGTAACATAGGTCTAAACGGTAGAAGGGGCATGACTAGAGAAGGGATGCCAGTGTGAGGAATGAAAGGCCCAAAAGTAAAACCGGGGAAGCATGGGAAAAGGGCAGGAAAGAGGAAAGGGGGGAGCAGCTGGGAGTACAGAGGACACCTGCAGGAGTCAAGATCACTGGGTTAACTGCAAGAAAGGCCTGTCCAAGGAGAGGGAACAGACAGAGCAGTAGTGGAATTGAAATGGACGTCTACCAAATGACCACATGCCCACATAGGAGTGGGGGGCAGCCATCAGAGCAGAGAAATGAGTAGGGTGCAGGGTTTGGGGGACAGTAAGTAGCAGAGCAGAGTGGAAGACTAATGCAGACCTGCTGACATGCAGGTGGTAGCTAGGCAAGATTGGTGAGGTGCAGAACTCAGCCACCCAAAGTCAACTGCACCAGAAGGAGAACACAGACAAAAGCAAACATAGGGGCAGAACACACAAGCTCAATGAGTTTGCAGGTAGTTTAAAAATCATACAGAAAACCCCTGTAAACATCAATAGCTGACTAGGAACCAGAGGGGAATCCAAGTAGAACTGCTACTGAAATCGTTCTCTAGGCTGGGGCAGCTGAGATGTGATGTTGAAATGTGGATTAGACAGCTGGGCATATATATGAACTTAAGTCCCTTGACAGGTCAGGGAGACAGAGTTTTAAGTTGCTCAGTACAAATAGCTCCCAAGAACTGAACACAAGTTGGGAGTTTAAATTGGATAGTGTGCAGCACAAACAGCAGATAGCCATGAAAGACAATGCTGGTCATACCTGAACCCTTGCAGCCAAGTACAAAAGGGACACATTGTCAGAGGTAAGTTTCTGGAAATCAGACAAGCATTCCTCCACCATCCAAAGACTTACTGCACACTGCATAATATGAATGGAACCCTGCTGTCCAAATTGGAGACAGAGACAACATCCCCGCAGGTGAAAAACAGAAAGTCACACATAGCTTGCCAATGGCGGGAGCACCTGGGATGATGATGCACCCTGGAAGAGGAGACAAGGAGTGAACAGTAGCCCTGAGCAGAACAAGGCCCAGAATGGAGGGACAGTCCAAGGAGGCCAGAAAAGTGGGAGAGGAGTGGCAGATAAGGTACGGGGGAGGAAGGAGGGAAAATGAGCAAAAAGGGGCTTTGTAGCACACCAGACCACAAACTGTTACAGGAGGGCAGCTCACTCGGGAAAGTACGGACACCAGGCTAGAGGAGGGAGACAAGGGGAACAGAGTGTAAGAGGGGAATGAATAGGACAGGGGGAGTAAGGCAAGGAGGAAAAACAAAAAGGGAGATGAGCAGCAGAAAGCATAGGGGAACAAAAATGGAGGAGAGAGCAGAAGGAGAAAGGAATCAGGCTCAGACCACAAGCCACACAAGAGCCCAGAGCACAGTTCTTACAATGAGCTAAGCGGAGAACTGCCAAGGGAGGCTGGCCTTTGTAGGGGATGTGGGAGGAGCTATTCGGCCACATTGAACCTCGGGTTATAGCCCTCCCAAATGTGTGAGAAATGTGTAAAAAACCTTACTTAACTCCATGGAAGTTTTGAAACTCTGCAGTTAAGGAGGGGGTCACCAAGGAAACCATCGCTTAGCAGAGATAGAGAAGATGCTTCCAAAAATTGAAAAACTAGCCCCTGTCCATCTTTTGTGACCATAACAACAGCTGCCTTTGCAGACATGGCATAAGTTGCTGACCTGATTTAAAACAGCATATAATTCTCCCATATGGAGGCCACTGTATGATGGTGACCTTTGTCATTGCCTTGTTTTGTGGTGAACGCATGCTACATTTAGTAGTGTTGAACATTGTACCCTTAAGAATATCTGCCACAGGTGCAGTTGGGTGTTCTGCAAAAGCTCATTTCACTTCTATGACTATATGAAGATAATAATAATAAATTTATTTAATTAAGCACCTTTCACAATATCAAGGCACTTCACAAGTACACAAATAATTCAATAAATGTAGATAAAATCACAGAAAATCAGGAAATGCCTTGCTCCATAAAAATGCCTTCAGTGCCTGCTTAAAGCTACCCACTGTCCTGCACTACCACAGCTGATGGGCAGAGAATTCCAGAGGGTTGGGGCAGCAAACATAAAAGCGCAAGCCCCAGATGACTTCAAACTAACCCTCGAAATCTCCAGCAACCCCTTGTCAGCCGAGAGGAACTGTCACACAGGAGTGTAAGGAGTCAGAAGCTCTTTCAAGTAGTCAGGACCCAGTCCATGTAGGGCTTTGTAGGTTGACAAACCTACCTTAAAGGGGATTCACCACTGAACCAGCAGCCAGTGGAGATCGCGCAGCACTGGGGTAATATGAGATCTCCTAAATGCCCCAGTCAGTAAGCGTGTAGCAGCATTCTGCACTAGCTGCAAGCGGCAGATATCAACCCCAGGAAGCCCTAAGTAAAGGGAGTAGCAGTAATGAAGGCACAAGGTCACAAAGGCATGGACCAAAATGGGCAAATCACTGGATGGAACAAGGTGCTTGATCCTGGCAATGTTCCTAAGATGGTAAAAGGCTAACTTGATGACTGCCAAAATCTGATGACAAAGGGTCAGCCCATCATCAAGCATCACTCCCAGGTCACGCACCCGTTCAGAGGTAAGAATCTGAGCACACCCCCAAAAAACTGGAGGGCAGATCAGTCCTCAACCCCTCTGTTCTGCGACCCGGGTCCACTACCAAAACCTCAGTCTTTCCTGCGTTCAACTTTAACCTGCTGGAATTCATCCAATCTTGGATTTCAATGAGGCAGCTGTTAAATGCCGAGAGAGCACTAACCTGGTCAGAGGCAAAAGACAGGTAGAGCTGGGTATCATCACCATAGCAGTGAAACCTCAGCCCATACCATCTTACAATGTCTCCGAGGGGCAGCATGTACACTGCAAACAACATGGAGGACAGCACTGAGCCCTGGGGCACCCCACAAAGCATAGAGAAAGACTTGGAAGAAAAAATTCCCGAGACAACTCTCTGAGTTCTACCAGTGAGGAAAGATGAAAACCATATAAGCACTGTACCAGTCAGTCCACAGATGAACCCCAGGCACTCGAGCAGGACCCCATGGTCCACAGTGTCAGAGGTTGAAGAGAGAGATCAAGGAGTACCAGGATGGTGCAGTATCTCTGATCTCTCGCCATCAGAAGATCATTAACACCCAAACCAGAGCAGTCTCAGTACTGTGCCTCTTTCTCAAACCTGATTGGAGAGGTTCGTATATATTATGGACGGTCAAATGGTTCTCCAGTTGAGTTGCCACAACTTTCTTGAGAACCTTTCCCACAAAAGGAAGGTTCGAGATAGGTCTGTAGTTTGCAAGGGTGTCCGGGTCCAAAGAAGCTTTCTTCAGAAGAGGTGTCACCACCGCCTCCTTCAGGGAGCTTGGAAACTCACCCGATTCCAGGGAGCAATGGACAATCTGAGCTAGGACCGGGCCAATGATGTCAATACAACCCAAAATCAAGGAAGTAGGGCCCGGGTCTAAACTACAGCATGTGGGACACATCCCTTGGACAATCCTCATAATATCAACGAACTCCGGCAGGTCGAAGGTACTCCAGGAAACATGGGGCATGATGACAAAGCACCAACCAACAACATCCCCATAGAACGAGTCTGATGGATCTCCAACCTAATGTCGGCCACCTTATTTGCAAAGAATCGAGCGATCTTATCACACTCCATTAGTGAAAAAACTCGATGGAGCTGCAGACAGGCTGGGTTGCATAGCCTGTCCACAGTTCAGAAGAGTTGAGCCAGTTGATTCCAAGTGACAGCGATTTCCCTGGACAGGAATTCTGCCTTCTTACTGGAAATCACTGATTTGTAGAGTTGATAATGTTCTAACAAAATAAGACGGTTGGCATCCAAGGTGGATTTCTACCAACGACATTCTAACCTATGTACCAACCTCCACAGCTCCCTCAGAGACCCATCAAACCAAGGGGCCCAAGGGTGAAGAGGAAGGGTGAACAAGAACTTGAGCAATAAGGTGAAGAGCTGAGAAAATAGCCTTATTATAGGCCACAACCAACGGTTCTGGACCTGCGCTGGTCTCACCAAACTCCGAGACATCAATCACTACCATTAGGTCTTCAGGGACCATGTCGTGCAAAGGGCGGAAGCTGACCATTTCCACAGGAGGGCAGAAAAATTGAACCTCACGATGTAGTGATCGGACTAAGATAGATTTCATTGCAGAATTAGCAGCTATTATTTCTACAGTTAATATTACTGAAAGGTACACATGCTGTTTTTCAGATCTCTAGAATCATCAACCAAAGCAATGATGGTAATGTTTGCAGTCCTTCCTGGTTCCAGTGCTAGTGACCATCATGAGTCTGGTCAGTCTGGTGACTACTTCTTCTGAGTGTTAACTGCAGCAGCAGCTGTATCACTTGGACTTTTTTGACACACTTCGACACAGGTCCACATGCCTTTATATTATCAACCACAAGTCCTCATGATTTTATTTCACAAATCAGCTTGTATGCAGCAATTACAGTATTGTTATCACTACAGAAGCTACATTGTCATCAGTATTCTCATTGCCATCACCATGACTATTTTTCACAGCCAATATATTGTAATACCTCCTATTCTAGTAGCCTGTTTAAATGAAATAAATAAAACAAATAGTTAAAAACATTTCAGACTGTATGCAAATATGAAAATATTGAATGGATGCTACAAGCTTTTTAAGCAATTTTCCTGAAATACTATGTGCATTTTTGAAGGGGGTATTGCAGGGCCATCAGGCTATCCAATTCAAGTCATGATACAAGATGTACTGTTTAGATTATATATTATTATTTAAACTGTTATGTTTACTACTCTATATATCTGTTTTACAGTATGTAAAAATAATTCAAATTGGCATAAGTAAAATTTATTAAAAAAAAACGAATGGATGCTACACTCTTATATAATTGTCTTGTAAGCTCTATGTGCATTTGTTAGCATGTATAACACTTATATATAGCAAGTGGTGGGATGTCCACTTTAACTTATGACACAGGATGTGATGTCTAGTTTAATTATCAGTTCTGCACTATAGCCAATATTAGTGATGTGCAAAGTTGGAAAACTTTGTTCCACTAATTCATTTGTAGATTCACCTCATTTCAGGAATTTAAATCCACCTAGGAAAGTCCAAATTCAAATTAAACTGATAACTTTGTGAAATGTGAAGTTGGTAACTTCATCGGTGAAGTTTGGTACAGAGGCGAAGTTTGCAATGTACTATGGGACTGGAGGTCACATATTGCTGAAACAAGTTGTATGTCACGAGGAGGCTGTCTTCAGTGCAGTCTTCTGAAACAGAGTAGGAGAGAAGTCTGTGCGTGCTAGTCTGAGAAAAAACACTTTTAAAATAAATCTCAAAATCAAGCTTTTTGAAAACAAATTGCTCACAAATTGTTCTAGAGGGCCTTATGCTGCTAGAATTGTGTTTTTTTCCTACTTATTTTTTTCTGATTATTTACTTTAAAGCAGTGATTTCTGTTTTGTCAGTCTGTGAAAAAGTGGGTTGGGGGAAGGTATATGTACTGTAAAACAAGACACCCCAGAAAGATCCAAAGTGTTTTTGTTTAAGCAGGATATATGGGTTATATTTTAGTTTTCTCAATCTTTGTTGTTCATTATTTTTGATTTGCATTGAGTAATTCCTAATTTTTATTTCTGTGGTTTAGTTTGGTGTGTTTAAGTAATGTAGTTTGTCAGAGTCTTTCTGTAGCAGTTTTAGTAATTTTTTTAGTTACATTTTTCTTAAAGTGATAATGTTCTGCACTATGGCCTACTAGTAGTTCAGGCACAAAAATGGGGAACGTAGAGTCTGAGACACATCATGTGACACCCCCCTCTCAAAATACGTGAGGTACTGTGACCTAGGTAGTAGTTCAGGCTCAGAGACGGGGAACACAGAGTCTGAGACGTGACACCCTATCTCCCTAATGTCCAATAGGATAACATTCAAATTTAACAAGCAATAACTCCTGTCTGTGGATTTAAGGAACACTCTATGCATCCAAACAAGGGTCTCAACGTGACCTACAACAATAACACATAATACCCATGGAAAAATTAATGGGGTGTGCACAAAACCCCAATCACCTCCCTAATTGACTATAGTGCCTAATCCATAATTTAAGCATAATTATCTTAAAAAAATGCACCACATATGCACCTCCTCTTGGACTACAAACATGCCATGTTTCAGAAATATGTGATGACATTTGACTGATTCATACCTAAAAAACCTAAAAGGAGGATTATACTAACCACATAAATAAAGTCTCATAAGCACTCATGAAATGTAATCACATCCGCCGAATCAACCTCAAAATAAAAATGATGTAAACACAAAGACCAGACCATATACTAAAACTAATTTAAAAATATTAATAAAATGGCACAGCAAAATACATCATTATAAATATGGAGTAACCAGAAACATTTTATTAAGTCCAGGAGGTTTAAACGATTGCTGAGTGTACAGCCACAAATCCTCTCCCTGCAACAAACTCATCTTTCAAGTCAGTCCCATATATCCCCAGTGATTCTTTTTCAAGTGTCATATCAAGTCTCAAAAATTATGTCCATCTGCACTGTTCATTATGTGGAGTGCCAATGCATTTTCACCATCTCTTCTCTCAATAGCTCTTACATGTTCAACAATACATCTCTTAAATTCCCTTATTGTATTGCCCACATAAAATGCATTTCAATTACAGATGCCTAAATATATGAGACTTTCTGTACTACAGGAGTAAAGTCACGCACCTCAATCCTTCTCCCTGTGGTTGGGTGGGCATAAGCATTACCCTTCTGGATGTTGCCACAAAATTTACAGTTCCCACATTTGAAATTCCCTTTAGAAAGAGAAAGCCTCCCAAAATCCCATAGGGTAGCAGAAGAATGGCTATGCACCACTACATCTTTATTATGTTTTCCTCTTCTGTAAATGAAATGTAGGGGTGCCCTTGTGACATCACTGAATTTGTTATCCTTTTGTAAGATATGCCAGGTTTTTCAATGATTTTATGTAGTTCAAAAACTGCTGGATTATAAATAGTGATAAAATGAATTCCATACCCACGTTCCTTATTCTGATTGCTCTCCGTTTTCTGCAACAAATCTTCTCCATCAACTTTGTCTACTCTAGTTCTAGCTTTAGTTATACAATTATTGTTGTAACACTTTACAAACAATCACACAATATATCACTAGCTTTAACATAATCATCATGAGTACTGGAATTGTGCTTTACTCTCAAAAACTGTCCCATAGGTATGTTCTCTACCAAATGCCTGGGGTGACAGCTTTCAAAATGTAACACTGAATTGATATCACTGGGTTTACGAAATAAGGAAGTCTTAACACCCCCATTGCCATAATTTTCAATGACAAGATTCTAAAAAAAATAACTTTGCCCTGGCTACAATGCATAATGAATTTTATATGTTAATTGGATATTCCAAAAATGAAACAAATCCACTTAATTCAGTTTCTTCATCCATGCAAATAAGCAATAAATCATCAATAAACCTTTTACGCAAGTCAATCCTGTCAAAAAAGGGTTATTTGTTTCTGACAGCACTGACCTTTCTTCTTATCTAATTAAACACAAATTTGTGCAATTGGGTACAAATGATGTACCCATGGCTGTGCCCTTTATCTGTATATAAAAAGTGTCTTTAAAAACAAAAAACATTATTCTTAAGGACCAATTCAGTCAAGGTACCAAAAACCTCATCAATAGGAGCTATTAAATCTGTTTTGGCATACAAAGTTTCGACAATAGCATTAACACTATCCACATGTGGAATATTTGTATACAATGATTGAACATCCAATGTGACCAACCATGAATTTTCATCTATATATACAGTAGTAGCTAAATCTTTCAAAATGTCCAACATATGAGTAGTATCATGTACAGTATATTGGACTTTGACAGTTCCACTATTGATTTAATGAAAGCATCAACATATTGATCCAAAGGCTCAGTAAAAGACCCAATGCTAGCTACAGTAGGTCTTCAAGAAGGATTTTCCAGATTTGAATGAGTTTTCAAAACACCTGAAGTGGCTGGCCTAATGGGATGGTGTACAATCCAAAACTCATAGGATTGTGTAGAAATAACGTATTCATGAAAGCACCATACACAATCATATCAGTTTATTTTTTTACATTCAATCATATGATCACAAGACAAACAGTAATAATATGTTGCATCTTGTAAGTGTGTTAACATGGCAGACTCATACTTATCTTTATTATGGATTAGGATAGAGCTGCCCTTCTCTGCTTGTTTGATAATGATGTCATCATTGTCCCTTAAAGAGATAGTGTGATGTATCGTGGTTTAAAATCATGTAGAAGTGGAGTGGCTGGATATATGACGATGTGCCATCCCTTCGTTTAAAATCTGTGTGGAAATCTGCCCTTCTTTTAACGCTGCACTTTGTTCTGCTTTGAAGTGTAACACTGGAGAGTAGACAATGGGCACCACGCATTGGCATCAGAGACGTGGTGAGAAACAAGCTGTCAATCAACAGATCGTGAATATTTTAAAGCGACAGTGGCTATAGGCAGTGAGGCGAGACATATGTTTGTTCTTCACTGTATGTGTCATGAACATATATTTTCAAATATTTTAGACAAAGTTACCTGTTGTGTCTAGTAGTATTGACATTTTCCTTATTTTCTCTCATTTTGTTTCGTAGGTAGTCATTCAAAGCGCAAGTCTGTCAAGCACGTCTGAAGTGACTCAGAATAAGCGTCTTCAAAACTCAGTCGTGCACACTAGAAAGGAGAGGCAACCTGTTATATTCAAAGTAAAAAAAGAAAAATGTTTGCTGACGCAGTGCCTGTGTTGTACTCAGTTTGCGGTTCTGTTTCTATTTTGAGGTAAATAACTGCCACTCAGAGTGAGGAGAGACAGCCAAACGTATTGTGTTATTTTGTTCTGTCAAGCTGCAGAAAGTGACAGTGCTTGTGAGTGGCAGATGTATCGGCCAGAAATAAGTATGAGCCTGCAGGATACTAAGTAAAACTAAGTAAAATTAGTAATTCCTCCCACCCCAATATCAAAAACACCCATGAATTGTCGCTTACTGAAAATGATGTTGTAAGAATTTTGCACGTATATTTGCTTACTCGCATTTGTGCTAGTTTTGGTATGAAGCTCAGTCGCTGTTAGTCTGGTTCCTCAAAATATGCTATGCAACCTATGTCAAGATCATAGGGTGGTAATGTTTGCATTTGAATATTTATTTTTTTATTTCTGTGTGAGTACAAGCAATTCAGGTAAGAGAACCTTGTGTTGGTCATATAATACTCACTACTGTGTGTGAAGCAAACTTGGCCAGTCACAGTCAGTTCCCAGCATTACAGTACCTGGAGTATGCGACCCTGTCCCTGACCAGTTGACGTACATTACTGTGCCGGATCATGCCGTAGTTTTCATTGTCATTTATCACCCATTGCTATATGGGCGAATGTTAAATAGTGTTTTTTCATTTATCACCCTTTACTGTCCATGGAGCTTGCGTGCATACCTCTCAACCTCCTGCCTCATAAATCAGGGACAAGACTTAAAAAAATCAGGGACAAAGGACCAAAATCAGGGACACATCTTGAAAATTAAGTATATCTACCCAGAAAGCTGGTAGAATATGGGGTTTAGTGCAAAATGCATTTTCTAATGAAGAACAAGTCTGTAACTTTAATGCTTGACATTGTTTTGTGCTTACAGTCCCCATTGTTTAGCCACAAAAACACACATTTTAGGAGGGACAGAGTAAAATTTTGAGGCAAAATCAGGGACGTCCCTGAAAATCAGGGACACTTGAGAGGTATGCTTGCGTGTCTTTTGGTAGTTTGGGTGTTTCACTGTTCCTTGCACGTGTTGGGTTGTAGAAAAGCAGACACTGTATGTTGCTGTATCCAAAGTACATTGGTCAATCAATTTTGAGTTAGTGTGTGTCACTGTTTATGAAGATTTTCTGCTAGTCCGTTCATTTTCTACAATCATATTGTATGCACTGCAGTCTTAGTTGAGAAAATAAGAGAAGTGTGGAAAACAAAAAAATATCACCGAGTGTGCTGAATGCACGCGAAATAATAGTACTGCATGTTTCAGCAGTGTGGTACTGGAGAATTATTTTCTCTTCTTATATGGGAAATGCAGATATGGGCTATGTTCTTATTTTGGTTTGAATTGCAGAGAGTGGCATGCAATATGTGTGTTTGTTGAGATAAGAATGTGAAGTAGAATCGACATTTATATAGTGCTGTCATCCTGCATGTGTCCCAAAGTGGTTCACAATTAATGAGAGAGTACTAGGGAAGTCACTGAATGTGTAAGACAAACATCATAGTGAACTTCCCCTTGCTGATTATCAGTGTCTGTCTTTGATGTAGTGACTCACTTTGTCACTGCGACAAAGTGATATTTCACAGAAATAGTGTTTTAGTTGCAAACTTTATTTTATAAATATATATGCAAACATATATAATCTGGCACATATTACACATTTAAGAGAAGGGTATCAGGACAAAATAATATGTTGGAGGAGCAGCGGGTTATCTCAGTGCTGTAAAAACCCTTAGTTGTCATGTTACAATGATAGGTCACACAGTCTTATATTATGTTCTCATTCTCACATAAAAAAATACACCAATTTCCAAACTGAACACCCAGTAAGATTTGTATTTTTGAAATGTGTCATAATATCAGAATTGTCTGATAGTGTTGTGCCATGGCTCATCACTGAGTGATTTCTGTATACGTCTTGTGTGTCACATTGAGTTAGAATGTGAAATGCTAATGTTATTATAGTTAGGATGCAAGTAAATAGAAATAAGGCACTAACATTGGTTATGTTAATAGTTAGGTAATCATAATCACACTGTAGGGGCATGTAGCACTCGTCTATGCTTTGTGTCAGATTACATCCCTAAATGTGAGTATCATACCATTAACATAACGAATGGGAGTGCCTTATTGCTTAATTACAGTCAAACAGGTTGATGCCTTATAAGTACTACTAGGCCTCAGTTATTGCTGCTAATAATGCTTTGGTTGTGTGTCCAGCTCCTCAACACCTCCACTTCTACCTATCCCTAATTCCTGTATACAGTTGTATGTTTCATACATTGATGGTATTTCAAATTCACAATGTAATTTGTTTTTATGTTGTAAAAGTGATCTATATGTGTCTAACATAATGTAACCACTAATCTTATATGATCACCTCTGGCCACATCGCAATTATTACGTCTTGTCACCAAGGATACCCGGTGGACAAGCAGTCATTCCTAAAATTTCTAGTATGCATTCAGTACATTTATTAATATTTTGCATATTTTGCATGTCAAGCTGATGTATCAGACTCCTGGATTCCAATATCCATCTTTGGTTAGATTTACATATTACCCCTAACCCGTGTTATGTGACTGGTGAACAAGAGACTTTAGTAATCTGCGTCATTTACCAGATGCCATATTATGAAGGAACATGACCTCTGTGTCAAAAAATAAGGGAGCTTCTGCATCAGCACTAGTACTTCATTACAGCAGCAGAAGTATTTGTGTGTAATGCCTCAATTATTATGCTCTCCACCCCCCCACCCCCCGTGTCCATCTAGTATAGAAGCAATGGGATTTGTGGTGGCTTGGTTGCATCTGTCTTGTAGGCATTTGTGATTGAAACAGGTATTTGTCAGTGTTTCCCATAATATAGAAAATACTGGATTAGCAACTATGCACAACCAGTGTGTTCTGCCACAGAGGGATTTTGATTCCCTCTGACCGCGAGAGCGAAGCTCAAGTGGTCCATGGGAATCTAAACCGCGAGGTGACAGAACGCACAGGTTGTGCATAAAGGTTCCCATTCTATATTTTTTTTTTATAGTGGATTGTAGTATTATGTGAAATGTGTGCACTGTGTTTTCATTCTATTTTTCATAATGAAACTGACTTGTTAAGTCTCTAGATCTTCTAGAATACTGTCCTATCACAGAATTAAATAGAGGAATGTCATGATGTGCCAGTATTTCAAGTGGTTCTGCTGCAGTAATGACATCATGATGCCACCAGTGCAACAGAACAAGCATATTATAGGTATGCAATTCTATGCATAACAGCATTCCAATGTACACTATAGCAGTGTTGCCACAGGTGAACCTTTATATTACCCTGCATGGCATATCCTCTGCAGTGTAACAGTGCTTAAGAGGGATTTGACAATTTGCATATGCTGTGTGGACACAGGTCCATCATAGGTGGTGTCCATCACTCATGCTCAGAATAGTTGTCTTGTGTGCTGTTAGGTGACACATCATACACTAGGTCAGCTTTCCTGTTACAGTAATCAATGCTTCAGTACAACCTGATTTACTGTACTCCATCTTGGGGTGGGCATCTTGCTGTATCCACTCAATTTACCCCTGCACTGGACTGAATTAATCTCCAGGGAGGTGGCAACCTGGCAGTCCAGGCCCAGAGGGCCCTGGCCTTCTGCCAAGGGAGGAGGATGAGGGGGAACAGGGCAGGAAAAATGATAGTGCACAAAAGGGGCCTTGTAGGCAGGTGACATGGAGGCCCTAGGAGGGGTCACATTCCAGGGTGGTCTCGATTAATGCCTGATTAATGTGTAGGGAACTGGCTCAGATATGTCAGGATGTGGTGTGCCCGGTCTCCTTCTCAGAGATACTACCGGTACCTAGGGTCACTGTGGAGAACAAATAAATAATATGTGGTGTAAATGTATGGCTCAGAGAATGGTGCAATGCCAATGGGTATAAGTAGGTGGGGGACTGATGTACAAACTGGGAGGACAAGGAATTGTACATTAGTGTCAGGCTCCACCTTAGCTCAGAGGGAAAGGTAGTACTGCAGCTTAGTCTGGAGGAGTTGATGTGCTCCAGGTGGTGTTTAAACTTCTGAGAGGGGAAGGAGGGGCTACCTGGCATGCCGGGCCAAGAAGGCCTTGGCCTTCTCCCACAGGTGGGGGGAGGGAGCTCAGGGCAGGAATACCTGATAGTGCACAAGAATGTCTTGTAGGCAGGTGACAAGGAGGTTCCAAGACAGGGGGGAAGGGGGTACATTGGATGGTGAACTTGATTAACACCAGGATTGTGGCAAACAAGATGCCAGAGCTGCAGGTGCTGTTGGTGGAGGTGGGGTGCGGATGTGGCAGCTGAGTCAACCTTCTGAGCCACTTACAGTGAGATCCTTCTTATGGAATGATCTTCCTCGAAGGTGTCACAAAGGTGATAACAGACAAGAAACCTCAGCACACAAGCATTGAGGCAATCATATGACTGAAGTCAAGGATCCCTGTTTATTACAGTTTTGTGGCCATCGAGACAGCCACTCAATTGAGGACCGTCCATGGAGATTAGGGTTACTCACAGAAGTGTGTGCTGGCCATGGAAGTACTGTACTGCATATTTTAATGGTTGTACATCACTGTAGTGCAGTTTGAAACCGTACCTCTCAAGTGTACCAGTTTATGTATTTGGTAACAGATTCATACCAGATTTGGCCATTGATACCACTGCCCTACATCGTTGTGTATTTTTTAACTTCCTCTCATTGCTTCTGCATGCTTGGTGGCTTTTGACACAGTGACTTTTGTTAGCCAACTTTCAGCTTCGCTGGTGGTAGGCTGCTGTGTTTGCATGCACCACATGTGGCTGTAAAGGAAGCAACAGTCAACTAGCTGCACTTGCAAGCTTCATGCTCCACCACAAAGCACAAAAAAGTGCTGTATATCTGTTCACCCTCAGGTCCATGGCAGTAGGATATATCAGGTGGGACATGGAGGGGGGAATCATAGCACTGATGTGCTTTTTCAGCTAAAAGCCCCAGCTGAAGAATTGTGTTGATGGATATCGCTCTGATCTGAGATCATTACTGTGAGACTTAGGGGATGTCCATGGCAAGCAATACTTAGGTGATTGATAACTATGCATCACTGTACACTGCCAGACTGCTGGGAAAAGGAAGACTGATGTGACACCATGGCCTAGCTGCTGCTTGATTTCACTGCTGAATCTTGGCTGTTTAGTCTGGCCTGGCAGTGATTGGAGATGAGACAAACAAGTGCAGCAGCGAAAGCCATCCAGCACTGAAGCAAATGCCTTTTTGTGGTAGACACCAGATAACCGGTCCAGCACATTCTGCTGAAAGTGCCCAACTGTACTCTGCTGGGAAGCTGAAGTCTGGGAGCTACAGCAGTGTAGTAGGGAGGGACCAATACTATAGTGGGAGAGCAATTATCATTTGTGTTTAACAGATTATGTCAAGCTTTGTGCTCTGTGTAAGACTCCCTGCTGCACCAGTGATGTCTATAATCTGACCCATTTCACAGAAGAGCTGTAATCATCATATCTCACTGGACCTGATACTGACATGAAAGCCTGCTGCATAGCCAAATAGCAATCCTATTCTGACACGTGAGAGCCCATAAAGCCAAGTGACTGTCCATCCACCCTGAAGCCAAGCCAGTTACGTGCCTGCCATCTGTGAAGGGATCCAGCATTCTGCCAGTGCTACCCAGGAAGACCAACATCCTGCCAGTGTCAACCAGAGAAACTGGTAACCTGCCAATGCCATACAGAAGGCCCAGCAGAACCATACTAGACTTACCCAACAAAAGAAGGCCAGAGGAAGAACAGACAAATTCACCCAGAGGTATGTGCTCTCTTTATTGTATTTGAGCTGAAGCATAGAATTTTTTGGCAGGTAAGAACTGCCTGGCATACTCAATCTGCACAGCAACAGGAAAGGCAGAGCAGGGCAAAAATAAAAGAAAGAAAACCCTCTCTCAGCATCAACTGGAACAAAGCAGGAGTTGGGGAAGGACAACAGAGTAGCAGAGTAGCAATAAACAAGAAGGATCAAAGCCAGAAAGTAGGAGAATGGGAATCCCCTCAGGCCCCCCCCCACTCCTAGGTAAAAGGCAACAAGCAGTGGAGGGACACAGTACAGCTGAATGTGAAAAATGCAGGAGAGACACTGAACAGGAGCAGCAGTCACCAGCACACCATCAGCCAGAACCCAAAAGCAGAGTGAGGAACCCAAATTAGGAGAAAACAACAAAAACCAACAATGGACCTACAATGGAAAGGAGGAATGACTGTAAAGCAACCAGAGTTGGGACATATCACAGCAGCGTGTTGGGCTACAGCAAAGAAATGAGCATCCACCGGACATTTGGGGCCTACACACTGTTTAGAGGGTGCGGGTGAAGGGCATGGTGAATGTCACCTGCTGGCTCATTAAACCCCCAAGCATAGACTGATTGTTTGCTCTCTCCTTATAGTGGTATGTTTGTAAATTCAGACATCAAAAGTATCTTTTAACCTGTGCATTTCTGGTTTGTTTGTAATTGCTAGTTCTGCTTTTACTCTAATAAGCTGTATGTATTTTATGTGTCATTTCTGGATGTAAAGATCATTAAGCTGTGAAAATGCGCTTAATACTTATACTATTTATCACTGCCCAAGCTCTAGTGACCCCCATTCCTTTGGGCTCCCTCACGACCAGTCCGGCTTACCTCTGTCATCGTCACTCGAGCACTCTTCTCTAAACTCACATTGCAGCCAGTTCTCTGGGATATCCTGAATGTAACCCTTCGCCGGGCAGGTCCCCCTCCTCCGAGCTGGAAGGCCCCAGGGGCAGGGAATCCCAGCACACTCTCATTAGGGCCCAGGGATGCTGCTGAGGTAGAGAATGCTCCCTGGAGGTTACAGAAGTGTTGCAGCTGATAGAACCATCATCTGGTGGATACTGAGTGGATGTTTTCAGTTTTCTCTACTTCTCTTCTGCTCCCGGCTCCAGTCTCCACTAGGGGCTACTGCTGAGAGATGCCACCCCCCCATGAAAGGAGCACCATCTTCCAGATGGCCATTCCTCTCCTGCCACTGCAGACCCCCCGGCAACCCAAGCTTGTACACAGGTTAGCAGAATCATATGACGTTAATTTCAATTTTGATGGTTAGATCATAGCTATTATGTTGGTTTTCTTGAAATAGGAATATAATCAACATCTGACACATCTAATCTGTCACATTCCTTTCTAGTTTGGAAATAGTAATACAAACACAGTAATAATGATAAGAAAAAAAATTGATACATCATTCACAGTAATGTCTCAGCTACTCGTGAATATCCACTGCGTATGTTTCTTGTTATTCTAAAACAAAGGTATGAGTAGGTGAATGACAGTGTTGGATCATATGGTAGTTTAAGACTGAACTGACAATTAACTCAGTCATCTGTGTCATTAAGTATATTATTTATGCTCTCCTTACCCCGACCCACACGTAACTAAAGAAACCATAGTAACCCCGACCCACACATAACTAAAGAAACCATAGTAACCCTGTATTCATGTAATTCATTTCCTTTGTCTTGTAATGCATTCAAATTACAAGCAAATTTGTTAGAAGATACACTGTACTTTTGCTGCTAATTGTTTTTTGCTTAAATCCATGTAATATTTTTTTATTCTCAACACCTATATAATACCTTCAGAATATTTTGCATACACAGAACGCTGATTTCCAGTAATCATTCATATGCCTTTAAGTCACTTATGTTTAACATTAAATTTTTTAATTGTAGTAAGATGTCTTCAACTGAATTGAATAGTGGTTCCAGTTCCGATAATGAATATAGTCAAGAAAGTGACACGTCAGTTTCTGATGACATGAGCATGATTAGTGAACAGTTGCACTCAGTTCCTGTTGGTTTTGGTATCATGCCATATCAGTTTGAACCTTCTGGGTCAGATTCAGAAGATGAACTGGAGGCTGCCATTTAGCAGAATACAGAGCAACATGTGAGATCTGGCACTGTGGACTGGTAAGGCCATTAGGATTTGTTAGTCTGAAAGGAAAATAGAAACAAAGAATTAGACGACATGTGATGCTCTTCACCTGGTCTAGGTGCCTTATCAACAATTATTGTTCCTCAGTTCTCAAACACCATTCTCTCTAGAATCTCCAAGTAAGCCTCCTTCTCTCTCCTTGACCCTTGTCCACCCTTAGCCTGACGTGTACTCCTATCCTTGTATCTGGTGAATACTGAGTAGATGCACTACATTACTATTTCTGCCTCATTTTCTCACTTGCTGCATCAATCATCTCTCCTTCATATTCTTTTCAATCTAATATGTGAGGAGGCAGGAAGCTTTGCAGCTTACTACAAAGTACTTCAAGTGCTCTTCTTTGCCCTGTCCCACCCTTCTTGAAGCATTCTATCATGGTACATGCCACCACTTCAGACTATGCCTTCCCCATCCACATCTCTCCCCTTATGTCCACTCCCTTAGTAGTTACTTTCCTTCTTACCTTGTTATCATGGGGGTTAACCCAATTTGGTTTCACATCACCAGGCCTCTGAAAACTACTATCCCTCCTGTCCTCCCTCATATTAGTTTGAGTGCTCCTCAATGTGCTTTCCTATCCTTTATCCATATAACAAACATGACATATTTTGTGTTCTGAGTAGGTTCCCATGTGCATGAATGAAATCAGATAGAACTACCTCGATACTTGTGTAATTTGTAGGTTACATGATGGTTACTCTAAGTTATATTATGTTTCTTGGGTAGTAATGATGTGAATTTCTGCAATTTAAGTTTTGGTTCATTTGTTGATTGTCTTATTTTTTTGTTTGTTTGTTTTACCTAGAATTTTACAAAGAAGTACAAATATTATTGACTTACTCTTCAATTGTGCATGTTATGTTTTCTTACAGGAGCTTATGAAATGAGTGTGTGCACCAATGTTAACTGAGGCAGAGAGTAACTGCTGTGCTGAAATTAACATAATACAGCCTGGGAGGCAGAATAGTGCAGTGGTTTAAGGCTCTGAGCTGCAAATCTGGTGACATCCAGCAGACCAGATCTGGATTTGAATCGCACAGCTTCCACTTACATACTGTGTGACCCTGAGCAAGTCATTTAACTTCCCTGTGCTCCCAGGTCGCACCTGTAAAAAAGCTTTTGGCTTAGTGTGCTACTCCTGGTTAAACAACTAAAAAATACAAAAAAACAATACTGAATGAAACTAGTTCACGCTGCCTCACACAACATCCTAGGCTCAATGCTATCTGTATGGATGTTTGGAGTCTGCAACTGGCATGGAGTGAGCTTAGACGTCAATATGACTGACCATATAAGGGGCCAATACACAAGAAATAGAGACACATATCATATTGTCGCTTTGTGAGATGGAGTTGGGGTATATTGGGCAGACACATACATGTTCCAATCCCCTCATGTGTTACACACATTGTTCATCAATAGTTTCCATCAACTCTAGAGGATGGCCCATTTGTTTGATTTCGCTACCCAACTTTGCATTAGAGATGAGTAAATTTAAATAGGAGGTCAAATGCACTACAATTACATGTCTTAAGCAGTACACCAGGCAAACCTCAACATAATGAGTGGTGTACGCCAAAGTTTGATCCAGTAGACATCCCCCCCCCCATAGTGGAACACATGCATTGAAAATTCTATGTTTAATATCTGGAGCCACTGTTAAGTGCTGGAATGTTGTGAACCGACCTCCAATCCCTGGGTATGCATCACAAATTCATTGAGGTATTTAATAGACATGCCAAATAACCTGCCAGTATCTCTGCCATCAACCTCAGCACCCATTGTGTGTGTGCTTTCTGGTCCCATTGCCTTCTCCAACCTCAGCACTGTAGAGCCCCATAAACACAATATTTTCTCAGATCCATCCATCTGTCATTGTCAAACCCTCTCCCACCCTTAATATCCACTACACCCCAATTGGGTACCATTCCCCCTCCTTTTGTTAATACTGAGCAGAAGTAGTCCTTGAGCTCTTTTGCATTTCCGTCCTCCCTCACCACACCCTTTTTAACACATTCCCAGTTCTTTTTGCATGGATACTGTAAAGTGTAGGATTTCATTGTTATAATTATGCCCAGAGACACACACAAGCTCTTGTGTCTCGCATGGTTTGGGAACAGATAATGTTATTATGCTAATTTAGATGAACATATATGGAGCTGATGCTTCTGTATTGTGTTAATGCTGTACTATGTTAGCAATATGCAGTGTTTTTTGGTTTTCAGTTACAATGCTATACAACATATTGGTGTATAAAAAAGGTCATATATATTTAAGGTCCTTTACATAATTTATTTTTATTTCTGTATTTATCTGCTTAGTAGTAGCCTTATATTTATTAGCTTAATATTCAACAATGTTTTAGATAATTATTCAGTGATACTTAAGTTAATTGTCTCATATTTTTAATTTATGGTACCAACTGATGTTCATATTTTGTGAATCTGTAATCAAATAGTTACCTATAGCTCATTAAATCTGGAATAAATCCCTTTAACTGCCTCTTCCTTGGTTGGTCGTTCGAATGCACAGCATAGTGGAGGTGGCGCAGTAACTGGCTGAGCATCTTTTGTAATTAGAACTATTTCCAATTCTTCAAAAAGCTCCTTTACGTAGTCTGTAAGAAAAACAACCATTACAGGTACTGTGACTATAGATAAGAATATATATTTACACAACATATATTTTGAGATACATGGCTGAATACAAAGTTATATCTTTGCCAGGTCATATCACTGAAATCTTCACTTCGTTATACAGGTGGTAAAATGTAAGTTAATCCCATTGTTCCTAAAAGGTAATGCAGCCTGTGTTGTTTTCTTGTTCCTGTAAGGCAAGCTGAGGTGGAGCTTTCCCATTATCACCTGCAAGCAACATCCTACAGCCAACCCTCCACCACTACCCCCCAACCAGGTAGCTCTGATACCTGGTTGATCCTGCTATAATTCTTTAAACAAATATTTGTTGACAAAATTATCTGGTTGATCCTGCCATTTGGTAAATGTTTCCCCTTAGAAGGACTCTCACATTTCATGCTGTCATATATTGTGACTGAGTAGTATCCATTAGGGTAAATTATGAAGTATCAGACACTTTTAATAAGGCACCCTCTATTCTAAAAGTAACTTACATGGGTTTACCAGCTTATCTTCACTTTGGTTTGTGTAAGAACATGCTGGCAATTATTAGGAGGATGATAAGGGCATGAGAGTGAGTCTACAGCTACACTAAAGTAAACGCAAGCTTGAATGTGTTTTGCTGTAGCAATGTGCACTTGGCCTTGTGGTTACTGTAGTGAAGTGACTGACTCAATCGCCTGCCCTTGCTCTCCACTCTCAACAGTAGCCAGCATGTTGGTTCATAAACTAAAGTAAACTTAAGCTGAAAAACTCATTTAATTCACTTTTTAGAAGAAAGTGTGCTCTACCAAAAGTCTGCTACCACGTCATTTACCAGAATGGATCCCACTGCCTAAAACATGTGTTGTATAAACAGAACATGACATGGCCTGACTGAATATATCATATTTATTTTCACTCAAGGCCAATGACAACAAGATATCTCACTTGTGGCTTCACAACTAGTGAGATATCATGATATCATTGGTCTTTCATGAAGATAACTATGATATCTTCAGTCATGACATGTGACATACCCTATATATAAAAAAACAAAAACAAGGCGCTGCGTCAGCATGTGGTCTAAAAACAAAACAAAATGATTATATTAAATGCACACTGAAAACAGAGTTAAAAATCTACATTTCAACCTTAGGTCTTCTTCAGGAAATATCTAAAAGAGAAAAAAAAAACAAAGTTAGTGTAGAGGGGAGGTAAAATGAGGGATATATATGTGGGGAAAGAAAAAAGGGGAGGCTCAGGGAGAAGAAGTGATGAAGGGTAAGATTAAGAGAGAATCTGTGAAACAAAAAGGTGATGATGGGAAAGATAAAGCATAAATAGGAGTGAAAGACCTAGGGAAGTTCCCAGGTGGGGACTAATTAACAGGGCATAGTAAGAAGGCTGAAATGTGACAACTGTGTGGGAAGGAGACAGAGGTGGAGGCTTATGGTGAAATGAAAAAGAAATTAAATGAATACAAAAACAAATAGACTTTAGGGAACAAAGGGGTGGCTGAAAGATGTTAGTGGAAAATAAGTCTATAATTTAAACCAGAGGGCTGCTGGGAACCAAGGCAGATGATCAGCTTGGCTTCCATGTTTTTTTCTATGGTCAGGATCCCAGAAGCCCTGCTGAAGTACACAAACAGAAAGGTCATTGACACTGTGCATCCAGTACGGGAGATAAAGTGGGTTACAATGGGTTTAGCAGTGTCACCATTCCTGACTGCTCTGTAATGTTACCTGAAATGGTCAGCAAGGTGCCTACCAGTCTCTCCGATGTAAACAGCTGTACACTTCCTGCAAAGAATACAATACATAGAAACATAGAAACGTAGAATTTGATGGCAGATAAGGACCACTTGGCCCACCCAGTCTGCCCATTTCCCTACCTGATGGATAAGCTGCAGATCCTAGTTAACCAGCAGCCTACTTCTTCCTACCCCAACCCCCTAGAATTGCCTTATGACTGTCCCATGCATGCTTGAATTCCACCACTGTTTGTGACTCCACAACCTCCTCTGGAAGGCCGTTATAGAAACATAGTGGAGGTGCATGAGAACTCCTTGGTGATGTGAAAAACACCTGTAGGCCCCTGAATTTCAGTCACACTGGAAATACATTTGCAGGTGTAGCAGCGAGTCCTGCTGCAGGGTTTGGTACCTGGGAGGGAGGAACTGTTAGAAATAGGTAGGCTTCTTTTAACCAGGAGATTCCGCAGGTTAGGTGGCCGGCAGTAGGAGGCAATAGGTGGTTCTGTAAAGGAAGCACCAATGTTAGGGTCCGTTTGTAAAATGGGAAAGTTACTGGTGATGATCCTGTGAAGAGAAGGTGTGCTCTGATGGAAAGGAAGCACTAGTGGAATTCGCCGTTGTTCTTCTGTGACAGTATCCTTCCTGTGGGGATCAAGGTTATGGGACATGTTACTGACCCAGGAGAGTGCTCTGTCCACTGTGCTTTTAGGGTATCCCCTGTTGATAAAAAAACTATGCATTATTTGGGTCTGCTCAGCAAAATCATCCTCTTCACTGCATAACATCCGAAGTCTAAGAAACTGTGAATAAGGCAGGCCATTCTTGACATGTTTAGGATGGAAGGAGCTGTGGAGGAGGAAACTGTGGGAGACAATGGGTTTGTAATGAACTGATGTCTTCAGACCAGTGTTCTGTACTGACAGCTGGATATCCAGAAAAGGCAGAGTAGAGGAGGATACTTCAACAGTGTATTGAAGGGAAGGATGGGCCATGGTAAACTTGCCAAGGAAGACATGGAGGGTCTCCCTGGAGCAGGAGGTGGCCCCCACACAGTCATCAATGTAGTGTTTGTAGAGTTCAGGCGCAGTCCCTGTGAATGAGAGAAAAAAGTGTTCCTCCACCCAACCCACAAACAGATTAGCAAAGCTAGGACCCATCTTGGTACCCATGGCAACTCCACTGACCTGCTAAAAAACTGTTATTAAAGGAAAAAGCACTGAGTGTAAGAACCAGTTCTGCCAGACAAGTTAGTGTGTGTGTGTGTGTGGGGGTGGCTACTGGACTGCTTATTCAAGAAATACCTCATATATATATATAACTTTCCAACTTATCTTTTCTTCTGACAATAGTTAGCCCCAGATTCACTCCAATGTAGCATCTTGATATGAACAGTTATGCCATTCCTGATGCCAACCAGAATACATCCTCTTACATGGGTACATCTTTACACCTTGTCCCACAGTCAACAGGCCACCCCACTTTGAGGACCATATGGTTGAAGCACCTACTCCGTTGTTAGTCTATCTATAATCTAATTGATTGCTCAGCAAGAGTTGAATGAAGTGTCAGATCTGGGCTGGAACAGGCAGGCAGTAGGCATGAGAGTCAATCCATGAGCACAAATTGGCCTACAACTTATTGCATCTAGCACTTCAACCCTCAATGACACCAGCCAGAGTCTGATAAATGGTGTGTGACAATCATGTAACATCATTGGTCAATGCATGTCACATGACTGTGCATACGTCCAACATGCCTTACTGCTGAGAACCAGCATATATAAATCACATAATTAAATAGATTTCAATCATAATTTACACTTGTGGATCTGGTCATTAACATTGCAACAAAAAACAACCCACGTTCCACCATCCCCGATCGCCAATCTGCCCACCTGCACTACTGCCACAGTAGGCAGTACTGTGCGACAAATCCCTGGTGTACAGTGGCCCCCCTACCAGCCCAGTCAGACTCCAACCTATAATTTTTGACCAGCACTGCCCTCCATGGCTGGCCACTAGACTGAGATGCAATGAATGTGCACATACCCTCAGCATCTGAGCTCATTCATTACAGCTCAGTCGTTCTGCCAGCTGTGATGAAGACTGGAGGGCAGTGCTGGTCACCCATTAGGGGTCAGGGTGGGGGTGAGAGTGGGGTGAAGGCAGACTACCAGGGGGAATGGGGGTCACCAGACACTAGGGATATGTTGCACTGTACTGACTAATGTGGCAGTGGTGCAGGGGGCAGACCGTCAATCAGGGATGGTGGGTATTGCACGGGATCTTCTTTTGCTGTGACTGGAATGCAGCAGGTGGGATAGGCTGTGATAATATTAACATCTTTGTTCTTGGCCACGATGTTGTTGGTCACGATGTTACTTACTGGATCCACCCATGGTCACATTGTATACTTGCAGTAAGGTACTCCAGGATGTAACTAAATGGGTGATTTACCACCTTCTTGTGTGGCTAAGTCACTAACATGTGCATGCCATGTGTACTTTATGCATAACTTCCACATAACAATACTTGGTCAGTGTAGCGTATAATACAAGGTTTTTTTTTTTTAACTGTTTGTTTATCTACAAATGTATCAATATGACATATTACTTTTTATAAGAAAACATACTGTGGTTACATTACCAAATGTGCAACTTGTGCAAAGTTTCTGCACTGAGTGACCACCATGGTTGAATTTAGGGAACACTACATTGTACACATACTCACCATTTCTATTTATGTACTGATCTCTGGATGAGTTTTTTTGTTGTAGCTCAGTACTGACAAAATTGATCTGAAATTCAGGATGCATAGGTTACTTTATGCAATGAACTGTAACACACAATCAACCTGTTTGTGAATACTGCTGTAAAGCTGTAAGTGCCTAAGCTTTAGATATAATGCACACCATTACACTGGTCCTGTGAGAGGTGGCTGACTGAGCATCTAACATGGGTTTATTCAGTAGGTTCACCACAAAAATCTATATAATGGGTGTGAAAAGTCCTGCATTCAGGTTTTCCAAATGTTATTTTCATTATCTTGTGCTATGCCAGGTATCTCAGACTTGTGACCCGACTAATGGTTTGATTGTAATAGTAATGGTAGCTAACTTTATTTGAGTAAATGTACACTTTTTAAGAAAAAAAAACAATACATAAGCCATGACTGAAGATATATGTAACCGGCAAACCAACACACGTTCTAAAAGTCCAATGCAGTGCATGCATTGTAACTACAGATACAAAGATCTGATCATTTTGTGTATATCTGAGGTTGTAGTTTACACAGCATACTACTATTACTACTACTGATTAGCTGATTAATTATTTTGAATATTGCTATACCTGCTATACATGCCCTGAAAAGACAAGTGGTATAATATTGGTGCAAAATAATTAATAACTGAATGGAAAGCCTCCACCGATGATGTCTGTCCATAAGGTGACAGTTTATGAATGTCGCTCACTAGCCATTTCCTCATCAACATGTCAGTCAATCTGGATGCAGCCTTAGTTCCTTTTGTGATGACAACAACAGTCGTTAATCATATGGCCTAACAATAAGCTCACCTACAGTAAATTTACTTTAGCTACTTGTACATATAATGACACTAAGACCTGCTCCCATTATATGACTGTAGTTCATGGACTTAATATTCAATCAGTTCCACTACTGCTAAACTTGATTATATAACTGAGAAAAAAAAACTTAACCCACTTGGTAATATCCATTTACGACATGCCTCACGTCCTTCTAGGGGGCCATGTGCACAGTTGTTAAATGGATCACCATGGCCTGTGTGTACATTCTGAACATGATTCACAATGCTTCTCCATTTTGCTTCTGCTAAATCACCATTACCTTCTGATGTTCCTGCTGACCATTACACATGATTGTTTATGGATTGCTTCCAAACACCAAAGGATTCACATTCCTTGTAAAGAGTGAATTTTTTGAGTGTTTTAACAATTCCTGTATCCAATAAATAATATTGATACAACATGGTCAGCCTACTAATTTGCATGTAACAGTAATGGTTATTTTGGTTTTAAAATATATATTCGTTTATCATATGTATATATGTATATATTCATGGAAAAAACTCCATTTAATGCATCAGTTAGGGTTGTTCCAGAGTGACAAAAGTGAGGAAACTCAGTGTTAGGGTTCCCACCCCCCTTGCACCCCACCACCACCCCGCCTGCACCAAAAGGCATCAGGATGTTGCGTTGGGTTCTTTGGTCATAACTCTCACCCCATCCCATGTGTAAACAAGCTGAGGTGGTGCAGTACAGGAGAATGGAGTGAGAGTTAAGACCAATGACCCCAGCACACACACACACTCAATGCCTGTTGGTGGGGTGGGAGTGGGGTTCAAGGGGGGTGGGAACCCTAACATATAATTTCCTCACTTTTGTCACTGTGGAACAACCCTAACTGATGCATTGAATGGATTTTTTTTGCCATGAACTTCCCATCTTTTTGAGAATGTGCACTATAAATAGTGAAGTAATGGCAATGCAAATGCAAGTGCAAATGCTAATGTACATGGTGATGAAAACGTAAACGATAACGCAAACGGTAACAGAAACACAAGCGCAATGTTAATGAAAGCAGAAATGCAAATGCAAGCAAGTACAGAAATGCAAACTGTAACATGCACGGTCATGGTAACGTAATTGGAAACACAGACACTTATGGTAACAGTAACAATGACACCAAAGGAAAAACAAATAGAAACGCAAACGCAAATGCAAATGGAAGCGAGTACGCAAACACAAATGGAACTGCACACAGTGACGCAAAAGGAAATGCAAACAAAAACAGTAATGGAAATACAAATGTTAACAGTAACGCAAATGTAAGTAGTGCAAATGAAAACGCACATAGTGGCATAGATAGGAACGCTAATGCAAACGGTAATGGAAACGCAAGTGGAAGCGCTAACAGTAACAGTAACAAAACACATAGGCCCAGATATTCAAAGGGTTGCTTCATGCATGCGAACAGGGTTGGCACGTACAAATCCAAAAATGCCATTCTGCAATATTCAGAAGGGCCAGTTGTTTACCCCAAAACATGCCGGAAGCAACAGTAATGAAATGAAGGCATGCGCAGCGAACGGGGCGGTCCATGCATAAAGTGCGCAATGCGATATCTCGAACACTTGCGCACGCAAGAGTGGCTGAGCCGAAGTTGCGAGCACCGATTTGAGCCAAAATAAAAGGCTCAAGGAAGCGCGAAGAACCCTAGCAGGCCGCAAAACTGGGGAGAGAGACAGAGAGAGAGAGAGAGAGAGAGGAGCAGGAGCGAGGCAGAGAGGACAGTGGGTCCAGGAGGACAGAGAGGCCAGTGGGGGTGCCCGTGCAGTGGAAGCAGCAGTGGGGCAGCGGGGTAACACAGGACAGCAGCCGGGGCAGAAGCCAGGAGATGGACAGTGTCAGCTTCCACATGGAAGCTGTAATGAGGGGGGTGAGACACCATGCTGCAGGGGGACGTGGCCGCGGAGGGGCCCGTCGGTGGTATGCCCCCGACAGGCAGTATCGTGCCCGCATCAGCTTCGAGCTGTACACAGATGTCGAGATTGTGGCCCGGTACCACCTGAACAGGGCAATACTGAGACGGCTCAGCGAGCTGTGCAGTGATGTGATGCAGGCACCCTCACGACGGAGTCATGCTCTGTCCGTGGAGACCAAGGTGACAGCCTGCATGTGCCTGCTCACCACGGGCACCTTCCAGAGGCCAACAGGGGACACCACAGGCATTACACAGTCGGCCATGTCACGCATCCTCACCCAATTCCTCAGCGCACTGCTGCCTCATGCTGCGGAGTACATCCATTTCCCCAGCACTGCGGCAGAGCATACAACAAACATGCAGGAGTTCCACAGGGTAGCACATATGCCTGGCATGCTAGGGGCCATAGACTGCACCCATGTGGCCATTCGCACGCCACCTGGCCCCGACGGCCATGCTTATCGGAACCGAAAGGGCTTTTCCAGTGTCAACTGCCAGGTGGTGTGTGATGCCACTGGGCACATCATCAATGTCTGTGCCACACACCCTGGCTGAGCACATGATGCCTTCATATGGCACCAGTCTGCACTGTGCCATTGATTCGAGAGTGGGAACATCCCCACGGGTCATCTAGTGGGTGAGTACATATGTATGGAATGCAAACTCTGTGCAAGGGTGGGAATGACACAGGTGCCATGGTAGTGGCACACAAGGATATGGGCAATATGGACCTGACATGACACTGATCTCCACTATCTCCACACAGGTGACTGCGGATACCCCCTCCGTCCCTGGCTGCTCACACCATACCGGCGCCCCACGACCCCAGCGCAGCTCGGTTTCAATGAGGCACATGCCGCAACACGTAACATCATAGAGCGGGTGTTTGGGATGCTCAAGGCACACTTCCGATGCCTGGACACCTCCGGCTGAGCCCTACAGTACAGCCCCCAAAAGGCCTGTGGGATATTCCTGGCCTGTTGCATCCTGCACAACATGGCCAAAGACCATGGGATAGCCGTACAGGTCCAAGAGGGGGACAGCGATGGGGATGCCAGTGGCGCCGGTGATGTGGGTGATGAGCAGCCCCCCCTAGGATGGAGGGACCCCCGACTGACCCGGCAGGCCCAGCTGCACCGGGACACCATTGCAGAAGAGCACTATGCCCAACACAGGTAAGTCAAGGGGACATGTGCAGGCAACACTGTCCATGCGCAAACCACAGGCACACAGGGGAACACACCGTGCATGAAGGTCAGGGGAGTTGAAGGGTCCAGGCATACCAACACACCATCAGAGAGGGGTGAGCACTCATATGGACACACACACACACCAGGCAGCATACAGGGGCAGCAGCACAGCACTGCGGAAATGACATTGCCAACACACAGCACCACCAACCACCCCACCACCTGGACTGTCCACGATGTGTCAGGACCTGGGCAACCTTGCACCTTGGTGTACAGTGCAATGCAGGCATCATCATGCACATGCACCTGTGGACAGCAGTTGGGAGAGTGTGCAGGTGGTCCGTGTGTCAGCTTGTGAGCAGAGCACCCAGCAGTGCACTGCCCACCATGACACACATTGCACACAGGGCAGCACCAGACAGGGCCTGCATTGGGAGACAGCTCAGTCAGTAGCACTGTCCCATGGCCACCACGGATGCGTGCGGGCGCCCCACCGCGGCTAGCAGCACTGGCAGGCTGAGCAGGGCCACATCGGGTGGCACCGTGCACCACCAGGGTCCCAGTGCGTGACCGCGACCTTGCCCACACAGGGTCTGCATCCTGCCAAACAAACTTGCACCAGGGGTGCTCGGGATGCCCACAGCAGAACCCCGAGGCCGACAGGCCTGGTGTCGCACGAGCCGGGAACGGGGTGAAGTGCACTGTGGGTGTGTGGGTACAGGGGCACCTGACAGTGTGGCCAATGCGTTCACCACAGAGACCACTGCCTGGGTCAGCCTGTCAATGGCAGCGGTCACATCCATCCGATATGAGACCAGCTCGGCTCGGTCCCGAGCACACTCCCTGCTATGCCGCTCCATGGACACAGACAGTGCCTCCACGGACCTTGCAACCCACCCTGCAGCTGTACCGACTCCTGCAGCAGGTGGTGTGATCGTCAATGGGTACTGTGCCCCAATGGCATCGTCACCCCAGGGTGTGGGCGGTCCTGGTGCACAGCACCCTTGAGGGTGGGCGCTGTTCACCAGGACCAGGTATGAGCAGATAAAAGGGCGGTGGACATGTGCCACTGCTTGACACTGTCCCCAGACCTGGTGTGCAACTGCTGCTGCCGCCTTCCAACTGCTGAGCCCCCAGGTCCACCTGTTCCACCTCCGTGCTGTCAACAGTGCCAGACACCTGCACAGCCACCGATGCTGCCCACCGGTGCTGACAAGGCACAGCCTGGGACTGTGCCAGCATGCTGGTACACAGGTGTGAACCAGGAAGGCCCAGGGCACATGCTGGCCTGCCATGTGTCCGTCGTGGGACACACACCTATCACTGGCCATTGCAGGCCTGCTATCATCAATGGTGCAGGTGCGTGCCACTGCCATAGGCACAGCATGCTGGCATACCTGCATGCCAGACTGCTGTGACACAGGCTGTGCACCCCCTGCACCCGTATCACTGATGCCGGAGTTGTTGGCCCAGCCTGCATGCTGCTGCAGTGCCTGCAGGCTGGTGGCGGAGGTGGATGGTCCCTCCTCCACGTCCAGCAGGTCTGCCTCACTGTCTGGACCCACCACCACCACCGCTCCTGCAGGCGAACAGGATCTGTAACAGAAAGAGTAATGTGAGTGCATGTGAACAACAGCCCCCCAACAACATCACCATGTCATGCCGTGCAGTGATGGGCTTCACCTGTCTGGAATCCTCCGCTTGAACGCCCGCAATGGCACTTCAGCTGCATGGCCGCGACCAGTGTCTCCTCTGTGGGGTCCGCTGCAACACCACTGGTGGGCCCCACCAGTGCCAGCATCAGTCACCCTGAAGGCTGCCACCTTCTCCTTCAGCCTCCTCAGCGGTCAGTCCCCATCTTCTTCGGCATTCCTGCACGGAGCGCTGGTGGCTTCCGGGTGCTGGACGGCCCGAGCTACCCCTCCCATGGAGCTGCACGCTCCTGAGGGTGCCCTCCGCCCACTCAATACTGGCTCATCCTCCAGGTAGGCCTGGAAGATGGCCTCGGTCTCCTGCCGCGGTGAAGTTCAGCCTCCTCACGCCCGCCTGTCCACCCTCAGCCTGGCTCTGGTCAGTCATGGTGATCTGTATGGGTGGAAGTGGACACCTGTCACTGTGCAGTCCACAGCATTTTCCCCATAGAGCATAGCTGCCGGCCTGGGGCAGAAGCCCCTCCGCTCCTTCGCGTGGGGATACTGATAGAAGGGTGTCTTTGTCCCTTTCTAAGTGCCCTTTCATGCTCAGCCCTCAACCTTATCATCCTCCAGCACCCTGCCCATGGCATTGTCCTGAGCATCACACAGCATGTAACTCACCTCTCACCTGCAGCAACCAAATCTGGCTGGCACAACCCACTGTCGCACATTTTATAACGCACATATGCAAATGAGGTGTGGCTAACTTTAATGACATGCTAATCGTGCCACTGCACCTTTGAATGGCTGATCTGAATGATTTTCATATGTCGGCTGAATATCATCGTTTGCGCTTGGCGCCATCGGAAGAGTCCGGCTGAGCCGATGGCGCATGTTGTGGCTCGTGCTACACTGCATTGGCGCGATGCCCAGACGGTTACTGATGCATCGGATTGCACTGCAGACCCGCTGAGCCGATAGGTGATTCAGCCATGGCCACCATTGTGCCAGTGGCGCTACAGCACTGGGCACTATATGGCACTGTGGCACTTCTGCGCGCGATAGTCCACTGTGGCACTGGTGCTCTGTTTGGCAGTCGCGAGGATGCCTATACATCCTATGGCGCCTGTGCGTAGCCTCAAGGCCATTGCCGTGACCTTGTAAGGCCCCCTGACCCTGGCACTGTTGGCATGCCATGTGTACATCCCTATTGCGCTGTTCGTAACAGCGCCATGTAAATTGACGGCGCTGTTCGAACAGCGCCGATTGGAGCCATGTTGCTGGTCTATTGCGCAACAACTCCATGTGGGGTTATGCGCGCCGGGCACCATATTGCCTGCTGTAAAGTTGGTGCCATGGCTAGGAGGAGGGCGGTGTCCTGAGCCAGCTTGAAGTGGCCAACCTGTGGCTCTGGCGGAGCCCCACTGTGAGGCATTGCGGTGAGGCCCCACTCACCATGCCTAGGACCCATGTGTGGCAGCAAGTGGCCACTGAACTGGTGGAGGTCACTGGCCGGCCGGCCTGCTGAGCAGTGCGGCACCGGTACAGTGACCTCCGCGAGGGCGGAACTGTTGTGTGGCTGCGTTCACGTGCCAGGTGGGGCGTGGTGCCTAGGCCAGGTGAGTGTACCATCTATGCACTCCATATTCTCTGTAGGGGTGTGTGTGCTTGGTGGCTGTGCATAGTGTGTCAGTGTGTGCGAGCTGTGCGATGGATGGTTATGGCTGTGGGCAGGCACTCTCACTGGGGCAGGGGGCACTCTGCTTTTGAGTCACACTGATGTTTGTCTCAACATATGTCTCCCACATGCTGGATTGTGAGGACACAGGACCAGGGTGATGTGGGCCATGCCAGGGCCCCCAGTGCCAGGGGATGTTGTGCCACAGCAGCAGCAGCAGCAGCAGCAGCTGCAGACCCAGCTGCTGGAGGGTGTGAGTATCATTATCATGATGCTATTGCATGCTGGGGGCAAGACCACCAGCCATGGGGACACAACCAAAGGGGAGGTCATAGTTCCACTATGCAAAACACTGAGTGAGTCCCTCACACTGAGTACAGTGTTCAGTTCGGAGACCATACCTGCGATGGACATGGACTGGGTGGAGAGGGTTCAGAGGAGGAGCGACATGGATGGTGCATGGATTGCATCACAAGTCCTATGCAGACAGGTTGATGGAACTGAACATGTACTCCTGGAGGAGGAGGGTGTGAAATGATGGGGACATACAAGTATCCTACAGGGGAACAGAGTGCAGAAAACAATATTTGTAGGCGTAAAGGATGTTCCAGGACTAGAGGCATGGATGCAGTTGGAGGGGGGTCGTTTAAGAGAAACATGAGAAAGTATTTCTTCACAGGATGGGTGGTGGACAAGTGAACACCCTGCCAGAGGTGAAGTGGTGGGGCTGACTTGGTCACGGGATTTATGAATGCATGGGTTAGCAAGGAATTCTGGAGGTCAGGGGTGAGGGGAATGGACTTATAGGACAGCAGAGTGAACGTACAAGGTCAAATGGACAGACTGGGTGTCCCATAGGCCCTTATCTGCCGACACTGTCTGTGTACATCCATGTATGCGCGGCCTGAGAGGTGACCTGCATCACAGTGCAGCATCACTGACGCCTGTGTATGCATCACAGGTGGTCCAGGCATGCACTGGGCACATAGCTGTGTGGACTGGCATCGCGACCACGTGCCACATCACTTGCCAGCCTCGTTTGTACTGTGATTGACGCTGGGTGTGTGTGGGTGGTGGTGTGCATAGCTGGTGCCGCCTGTTTGTGATGGCCATGTGCATGTTCACTGTGGGGGTGCATGCCATCACAGGGCGGGATTTGGGTTATATGGCTTGCAGGTTGGGTGGTGTTCAGGGTTGTGGTCAGTCTCAGCCATTGACTGTGTTCCCATTTTCCTAGGGCTCGTGAGGTACTCAGGAGGATTGAGAGGGGTATTCGGCACCTTACCCAGGTGTCACAGGAGAATCAGGTGACACTGCAGGCCACACAGCACCATGGTTCCAGGAGGCGGAGGCACAGGACGGGCCACCAGCAGGGGGAAGACCGGCAGCCAGCTGAGCCATAGGCCACATTCCCCTTCCCCACTTCTCCCATCCCTATCACCCTGCCTTCCTCTCCGGGTTTTTATTCCCTCCCCTTGAACACTCCTGCTTTTACCCATCCCCCACTTGGTACGTTGAAGTTTCACCTGTTTATGTTTATATGTTGATCTTCTTTTAATATACATTTCTATTTTCGATACTGATTGCTGTATTCTGGTCTCTGATTTGCAACTGGCTATGGGTGCTCCGTTGCAGGGGTGTACATGCCATCTGGGCTGGTATGGTGCATGTGTGTGTGTGTGTGTGTGTGTGTCCATGGGGAGGTATCACCAGCATGGCATTGACTTTCTGTTGGTCTTGTTGCCTGCCGCCACCCACTGCTGGGTGCACAGGGTGGGTCTGGCTGGTAGTGCTTCTCTGCAGCATGGGTTGACGTGTGGCAGGGGTGGTTGCATGGTGTTTCCTGCAGTACCAGTCACTGCACATGAGGCTGTGTCTTGGGGTCACGGTGCAGCGGTGTGCTGTGTCATCGGGTGGCTTTGGCTGATGTGCACTGTGGTTGTCAACCCCCCGTGTGTGGCATCTCTCTGCCTGCCAGTGGTTGTGCTGGGGTGTCATGGCTCTGCTAGCATTGTTGGCTTTGTCCCCATGGGCACGTGGATCATCCGCTCCCACCCCAGTGATGCTGTGCTTGGGGTGTGCGGTGGTGGGCTCTGCAGTGTGTTCCTGTGCCCATGTGGCATGGCTGGCGGTGGGTCCCAGCCTGCCTCCCTGGATGTGCAGTTCCATTGTTCTGGGGGCTGTGCTTGCGCTTATGGCAGCTCTGGAATGCTCAGCTGAGCTTCTATGGTTGCACCATACGCAGCATTTTGGCTCAGCTTTCCTTCCTGGTTGCTGTGTATGGCGCAGTATGTGCGATATTGAGATGTTGGTTGCTTGCGCAATTTGCTCTGTTCCATGTTTGAATATCGCACCTGTTGCGCATTTGCGCAACTGGTTTGCGCTTGCTCCTACTGTTGCGCCAGTTTTCAGCGCAGTTTGAATATCCAGGCCATAGCCTTTTTTTCCTCAAAAGCTGCATAGTGAAACACAGTGAATACAAAGAACGTATGCATAATAATGGCCCTCGGAGCAGAAAATTAACACTTGGAATACTAAAATGCTTATATCTCAGGAACCATACAATGTAGAAAAAAAATTAAAATTTCATGTGATTTATGACTTTCCTGGCTAGTTTTGCACTTATCCTCCTGGCACAGGGCTAAGCATTTTTCTGATGAAAAGTCCATATCTTCAAGCATTCTCAAGATAAGCCTCTGAAAGGTGCAGTGGACGCATGTTAGTCTATGGGAAAAATAGTCAACGTCGGAGTGCCATGACTTTGCATCCCTGTAATATTTTGTCACATAACTACCAAAAGGCACATCTGTGAGATGTTGGCTTTCTTCTCTCCAAATTGCAGTCCAAAAGACCAAACCATTCTTTTGCAGCACCGTGGCAAAGAATTCCTGTTATTTGGGCATAGTGTAGCAAAGTAGTATCGCAAATCATGACACTTTCACAAAACAAATCACGAAAATGTTGAATGTGCGACATTACTTTGCTACACTACTGTTTCAAAAAACTTCAAAAACATGTTTCTGGGGTGTTTAAACCCCCAAAAGACATTGCTAGCATCCTCAGGGCTCAACTAGGTGAACACAAAAATAATTGTGTCCCTAGAGGGTCTCAAATTTAAATGGCAAGCATTTCTGTGACCAGTACCTGAAAACAAAATGGCAGATTTGCAACACTACAGTGGTCATTTGCGACACTAAAAACTGCATTTGCGACACTGTCAAACTTTTATTAACTTTACCCATTGACTATAATGGGAAACTTGTTTTTAATAACTTTGAACCGCTTAATATTTTTTCACAAAATCTTTGAAAGGCCGGCAATGTGAGGAAGTATTATTTCACAGAGAGGTGAGTGGATGCATGGAACAGCCTTCCTGAGGAAGTTGTGGGGTCTAAAACTGTGGGAGAATTCAAGAATGCATGTGACAGACATAAGGCAATTCTTGTGGGGGCCAGGAAGATAAAGGCTGTTGGTTAACTAGGATCTGCGGCCTATCCTGTAGGTAGGGAAATGGGCAGACTAGATGGGCCTAGCGGTCCTTATCTGCCGTCAAAGTCTATGTTTCTATGTTCCTATGGTCCCACATTTTATTCCTATACTTTTCCCTTTTTCTTCCAATAACCTTTTATAATCTTTCCTTTTTCATTCAGGTTGGTTTTATTGGTTTTAGTTGGATGTTTATACATTTTTCTAACACATTTATTTAACTCTTTTTTACATTTCCTACATTCTTGATCATACAATTTACTCCCTTTCTTTTTCCTTACTAATTGCGATGTTCATTATTAGGGATGATGTAGTCTTCATAGTTTCACTAAACTTGGAAACATATTCTTTTGCTTTGTTAAGTTGTTCTAAACTAATTAGTTCTTCTCTGATTCCATAATCTGTTACTAATTGTATGGATTTAAATTCTGATAATCAATCCCATCTAATCCCTTTCCTTGCCCTAATGATACCTTCATCCCTTGCTACCTGGTGTTTAGAATTTAACCAAAGATTTATTTTAATTTCTAAAGGACAATGTTCACTTTCTGTTCTTAGCCCAGTCCTAAGATCAACCAGCGATATAATCAATTCAAGAGATATCTAACTTAGATCTATTGTTGAGGACCCCCTGGTTCCTATATAAGCAAATTCTCCTTCAATATCTCCCCTTGTCCTCCTATTAATCATTATCAATACCTTATTTTCCATAGCTTCTATAAGTCTCAATCTTCTTTCACAATGATTTAAGTCTCTACAACTCCTTTCTAATCTAAGGAGATTAGGATCCAGAGCCTCACATACCCAGGCTCATTCCTCAGATATTTTCTGGTTGTGTCCCACCCTGGCATTAAAATTGCCCATTATTATAAACTTACTGCCTGGATCAGTTGCATAGCAGCTTTTATTAACTAACTAATTTGTCTATATCTCAAAATTCAGCATAATTAGAAGATTTTGACAGAAAATATACATTAATGATTATATATTGCAATTTATTACCATTTTAACAGGCAGGATGTGTTCTAAATCTACATCAATTTCAATGTGTTCCACATTATCTATTATTTTACACCATGTGTTTAATCCTCCTGACAATCTGCCAAATTTTTTAGTGCTACTTGTGCATTTAAAAAATCCTTTGTAACCATTTAATTTTAAGTCTTTTCTGGACCAGGTTTCCTGAATACATACTGTATACAGTAAAACTGTGCCATGTATTCTATGAAGGATGGATCTGCTAATTAAGCAATTTATCACTCCAGGGTGTAGGTATACTGGGGGATTTACCATGACTGGTGTGGTTCGGTCACGAGGCGCGGCAGTCACCGTCCACACTAGTAGTGATAAGTCCTCCAATATACCCACACCCTGAGATAAATTATTATACAATGGCAAATGTTCTTCTTTAATGCTTTTTAACTATTTTCTAACTCACTGAGGTCCCTACACTTTGAAAGAGGATGTAATTTTGTAAAATTTACCGTGGTGTTTTAACGAAGGAGACAGGACAAATCGGGCAGTTTCATTTGAAGTGAAAGCGACTGGATTGGCACAATATAAGGTTGACTGGAACTTTTTCCAGTGGGTACACTGGAGGATTTACCATGTTGGAAAAGGTACCAGCCAACCAATCAGGTTGCAGGATTTGAATTCGATTTACCACATTGTATAATCTGTCTTTTATACCTGCTATATTCCATGATAACACACTGTATCTGTTTGAGCTCTCTTTCTTACTTAGATTAGAGTCTTTGTCTAATAAATATCAGTCTTCCATATTCTGCAATATTTGATATTGGTTCACTGTCCTTCTGATACTTCACATTCACCATGCAAATATATTTCCACTTTGTCCAGTAACTCCATTTTGGAGAGAATATGTCTGTAATCTTTCTCATTCTTTACCCAAATTGAAATTTGTCCTCACTTCTCATGTCTTTTCACATATTTAACCATTTTGTTCAACCTGTTACCCTTAGTTAAATTCTGTAACAGATCTATAACCTTAGCATGAAGATTATATTTGGTTTCCGATGAGAAACTATTCAGACCAAAAACTGAAATCACCAAATCCTTCTTTAAATAAGTATTAGCCCTGTTATTCTCATAGAACTCTGGGGGGGGAAATGATTTAATGCCTGCCACCTTGTCTAATTCCATTCCCATTTCCCTCAATCCCATTTTCTGATTTTCAATAGCCTTTAGTGCAAAATATTGATCAGAGAGCAATAAAACCATCTCTGTAGCAATTAAAGGACTTATAATACTAAATTTAGACATAAATGTCTCACTGCAAGTTTACTTTGCAAGACTGATCATATAAATTGCTTTAAATTTTCATTCAGTTTCATTTCAGTTTCTTCCGGCATGATGGGGACCTTATACAAAGGTAGGACAAAGTCAGTCTCCAGTGTTCTATACAGAATACTTCTCAAGTTATTTAGAATTTTCAATTCTGTCTCCCTAACCATCCATCTTGTTTTGTCTGTTTTTGTCTCATCATCCTGTTCATAACTACAAGCTTCAGTACTATTTTCTTTTTCTGTTAATGTTTCCTGCTTATATACTGATATTACCTTTGCCTTTGTTTTTCCTTGCTCTTATCCCTCTTATTATTAAAATGTTGTTTATTCTTCATTTTCCTTCATTTCTTCTTACTTTGTTTCCCTCAGTTTCCTTTTAACCTTAGTTAGAGTATTCCTATTAGATTTTAATTTTCTTACTAGAGGGTTTTATACCTCCTCTCTTTATCTAATCTAATCTCCTTCCATTTCTCCCTTTACTGTTCACACTATCCTCACCATTGTGTACCTTGTATATTTTGCTATTATTCCATTGAGTTACTTCATTAGTACTTTTAGATTACCCATCTTCTCTAAATGGGCAGTTTGTTCCTGAACTTTGTCTTTGTTTCCATTTCTGTTTGTCATAAATTCTCCATATCTTTTCTTTTGTTCAATACCCTTTTTCCATTTCTCAGGGTTCCTTGATCTTAATTCTTCAACATTGTCACTTTGTTCATATCCTCTGGCAGCATTACTAATTCACTCTCTCTATGTATGTTTGTTCCATTCACCATGGCTTCTTAAACTATGTGAGAATTTGTTCCATCCTCCATCTCTAAGGTTAAATCCATCTGTTTGAGATATTTTATTCCTTTACCCACCTCCATACTACACAGATCTGATCCTTTCAGTCTAGTGCTTTTTTATCCCACTGTTCATTAACCATTCTGTTATACATTCAATCAATTTTATTTTTATTCTCCAGACAAACTCCTTTTACAAATGAGAGGTTCTGGAGAATTTTAATCAATTGATCGTATATCATAGCATTAGCCAGTAGTGGATCCCTAAGTGCCCTTACACATCCCTTAGTCAAGGATGCCAAATGTGGTGTGTCTTCTTCAGTAGGGCTCATAAATTGAGTCTTATCATTTGTGGACCATAAGGTTTCAGGTGTTACTACTTCCTGTTTTTGCTGGCAGTCTCTGATACCCTCCTTTTTATTTTGAGACAGTAAAAATGGAGAGCTACAACTATCTATAAGACTCATTTTTATTTTATTAAATTCTTACATTTTTTCTTCCATTCTGTTATTAGATTGAATGGTTTCTGCCATGTTACTCACTTCATTATTTGCCTGTTCAATTAACTCAGACTCTTGTGCAAAGGACAGCAGAGAACCCAAATATTCAGGTTTTTCTATATTATTCTGATTAAATAATATTGGGATCACAGCCTTACTTGTTTTTTGTTCACCTTGTTCATTTTGCATTGTCTTTTGCTCTTTATCTTTCCATAAATTCCAAACAGAAGGCTGTGTCAGCCCAAGAACTGAAATCACCAAATCCTTCTTTAAGTGAGTCTTAGCCCTGTTATTCTCATAGAACTCTGTGGGGGGGGAGGGAGATTTAATGGTTTTAAAGGATTTTAAAGACACAAAAGGTAATAGCAAATGGAGTCCACAGTGAAGAAAGGAGGGTAACTAGCGCAGTGTGTCAGGGTTTGGCACTGGGACCAGTCCTCTTTAATTTCTTTATAAGTGACATTGGAGAACACCTGGAGGGAAAGGTATGCCTCTTTGCAGATGACACAAAGATCTGCAACAGGGTTGATACACAAGGTGGGTGGAGAGAATGAAAAGGGACTTGGCAAGGTTGGAGGAGTGGTCAAATATGTGGCAGCTCAGATTCAATGCAAAGAACTGCAAGGTAATACATCTGGGAAACAAAAACCCAGGGGAAGAGTACACAATGGGGGAGAGTTAATAACAACAACAAAAATCAAAAGAGACCTAGGAGTAATTATATCAGATGACCTAAAGGTGGACAAGCAATGTGAGAAGGCAGTAAGGAGGGCGGGGGGATACTGGGATGCATAGGGAGAGGCATCAACAGTAGAAAACAAGAAGTTGTTATCTCTCTCCACAGACAGTTAGTGAGGTCCCTTCTGGAGTACTGCATGCAATTCTGGAGACCCCATCTCTGCAGAGACATAGACAGAGTGGAGGCTGTTCAGAGAAGGGCAACCAAAATGGTGCAAGGTCTGCACCAGAAGACATTCGAGGAGAGACCTAAAGCAGCTTAATATATCAATCTTGAGGAGAAAGGAGGGAGAGGGGACATGAGAGAAACTTTCAAATATCTGAAGGAATTAACAAGGTACAAGAGGGTAGTATCTTTCAGAAGAAAGAATGTGCAAGAACAAGGGGCACAATTTGAAGCTAGAGGGGACATCTCAGAGGTAATGTTAGAAAGTATTTTTCACAGAGAGAGAGTTGTGGATACATGGAACAGCCTTTCTGAGGAGGTTGTGGAGTCAGGAATAGTGGGAGAATTCAAGAATGCATGGGACAGGCATAAGGCTATTCTAGGGTGTGGGAAGTAAGCTGTTGATTAACTAGAATCTGCAGCTTATCCATCAGGTAGGGAAATGGGCAGACTGGGTGGGCCAAGTGGTCCTTATCTGCCATCAGATTCTATGTTTCTATGTTTCTATGTTTCTATGTGTCATCTTGTTTTTATCCACCTTAATTACCTTAATTTCTCTATCCTTTAATGGAACTTTCGATAGACCCTCATTAACCTTATCAGTAAGCACACTGCTTTCCTTATCCAATTCCTCTTTGTCTAAGACCCCATTCCCCAATACTCCCACAATTCTTATCTGACGTTATTCTAATTGCCTAATTGTTCTTCCTTTCTTGAAAGCTGTTCTTGTTTCTTTACCAATTTTTCTAAGTGGTTCCTTAGTACTTTTATTATTTATCATTCCCCTAGTCAGTACAGGCATATTCACAGTAATAACAACACAATGCAAAGAAAAAAAAAAGAAAATGCAAATGTATGGCCTATATATAAAACTCAAATACCAACACCAGTGAAAATTCCAGTAATAGTGCACTAGTTTAAATAAGTACTTTAAAGTCCAATCCAGCAAAAAAAAAAACCAGCAAAGTCCAGCAAAACTTAAGTAAATATATGTTACTCCGACTTCCTTGTAGCTTCCCTTGTGAATTCTCTTTTCTCCTTTATTTCCCCTCTAAGGTCCAACTTCTTAACACAATAATCAGTTCAAGTCAGTTCTAGAGTCTCTTTCAAATGCTTCGGTAAAATTAGTCCTTTCAATTATTTCAGATCCGTCTTCAGTTCTTACTTCTTCACTTCTTAACACTTTAGTTTCTTATATTTATCTGGCTCTCAGGATTAGTAAAAAAAACTATGCCCCAGATGAATCCTTAGAAGTTTTAGTCCTTCCTTGGATATAATTCCTAAATCATGGAAGCCTCCTCTCAAATCTGTTGGTGCTTAATTCAATTGTTTTCCATCCAATGATATTTACCTTAGCATAGCTCAGCAGTAAGTTATCCTCATTCCTGAGTGCTGTATATTAAAAAATTTCTGTAAAACCAGCAAACAATTTATCACCCTTAAATAGTACTGGGGAATCCTGTACAATACAGAATATATGTAAAAATCGAGTACTATTCATATGCACCGGTTAGTTCGGGTTAAACCTGCAACAACCTTTCACAAACTCAGCAGATTAGTAGGAAAACATGTAACACAGGTTACAATTTATTTTCAAAGTGCAGTTTAAATGAAATATAGATAAATAGGATGGAATGCTATGCCTGACTGCATCAAAGTAGACAAACCACAATGTCATATGCAGTATATTCCTCAGGTCCGTAAAGGCAGGCCTATAGATTGAATCTTTCCTCGGTGTGCTTGGCTTAATCCACCTACAACTCCTCACTCCACAGAGGATATCCAGAGACCTGTCACTTTGCCTGGGAACTCTTGAGCTCGTGAACCCAGAACACAGAATGCTGAACAGTTGCATCTCCTCCTCTTTCCTTCTTTCTCAGGGACACCAAAGATAGTCTTGAAAGGTTAGTAACAATGATTTTCTAGTTAGGCAACAGTGGCATACCTCTTCTAGAAAAGAAACAGACTTTTACAAACTTCTGCTACAATTGTTTCTCCTCAGTGACTCATCATGTGTCCTACCGGAAGAGCTCGATAGACAGTATAGTCACTGACAGTAGAATGGGCCAACCTGAGTAACAGCACCTAGTGTGAGCCAGCCCAGTATATGACAATTGTGTAGCACTCAAGCCAGCTGCTGAAATACTGTAATCAGTTTATATGCACTACACTGTACAGTATATCATGATCACATATTCATTTTATGTGAATTGGCTGTGATGTGCATTCAATCTGTTGGAATAAACATTGGAAGGCAATATGTTTGCATTACACATGTCTCTTTATGGGGCATAGTACCTGGGCTTCCAAACAGAGAGGTGGGTGCACCATTCTTGTTTATTTTTAGTTTTTGATAAAGGTTCTACTGCTGGGAAGGTGTGAAGCCACTATTTTTGTCTGTCTTTTTATCATACGGTATAATGCAACCAGGTTTGCAAGGTAAACTGCAAAGCATTTTAGTATAATAATTCTCAATAATCTAAAAGTTGGGGAAAAGTAGTCAAAACATGTTTTTATTTAATCCTTTTTAAAACAACCATTATTTCTAAATAAGAGACCTATTGTATCAGCAGCTGGTAGCCTGCAAAGTGAACCAGTTTCTAATGTGAACAAAGTCAGGAAGTGATTTGTAGATGCCCAATTAAAATTCATTAGAGGGCTGGAACATATTTTTTATAACTGCCAATGGGTGAGTGGTGGGTGTTTTTATTACTCCTTGCAGCTGTCTATAACCATATGCTAACTTCCTATTATCTACAAGAACAGTGCATGATAGCTAGATGAGCAAGTGTGGAATCTCACAGGATCATGAAGCTGACCAAGGTGATACACTGAAAAATCCTCTGGTTGCTTAGGCTAGCCCCAACCAGTGCTGACAAACATGACAATGAATAGTGCATTGCCAAAAAGCAACTTTCACCAGCAGAATTTGTGTGGAAGTTGGAGTTCCACTTCCAGAACAGTTCAGAAATCTTTTTGGGAACTTTTACAGAAATTCTGACTTACAAAAGTGGAATGAATGTATTAACTGCAGATTAATGTATTAAACTGTAAAAAAACATTCCACAGAACAGATCACTGTCAGAGGTCAGTTCTGCAGAAATTATTTTGGCAATTTAAAACATGAATCCTAAATGCATACATTCATTCAACAGTTCAGTGAGTCATTCACTGAACTGCAGAATGAATGTATGAATTGTGCATCACTGGCCCCATATTAATTTAATGCTTTCCTCCCTGGGGTCTAGTGGCACCCTCTCTATCCTCCCATCCAGCCCCAATATTTATGTAATGATTCCCTGGTGTCTAATGGCACCTCCTACCCTCTGATCATTTGCCCCATATTAACTGAATGCTTCCCTGGTGTCTAATGGCACCCTTCCACCTTCCAATCACCTGCCCCTTATTAAATAAATGCTTCCTGGTGTCTAGTAGAACCCCCCACCCGCTAATCACTCGCTGCCATTTAACTCCCTGGTGTCTAGCAGCCCCCCATACCACCCATACTGGATATAGTACCCAATCTGCCACCTCCTTTTCCATGATCCTCAGTGCTGTAGGGAGCCCATACGGTGACCAGAACAGCCCTCCTCACCACATTCACCAGCTGCCATATGCAATGATAGGGACTGTGGGCACTCCCTGTCATTGTATATGGTGGCCAGCTGAGGCAGTGACCAGAGGTCTGTGTTGGTCACTGTGGGGCTCCCCATGGCACCAAAGATTATGGTAATGGGGACAGGTTGGTGTTCTCAACTTGGTGGGGTGGTGTGGGGGCTGCTATATGCCAAGGCTAATCTGCAATGAGTCATCAGAGGGTGGGGTGGGGCATGCCACTAGATACCAGGGAAACATTTATTTAATAAATGTAATTTAATAGGGGCTGGCAATTGGAGGATGGGTGCTGCCACTAGAAACCAAAGAAACATTTAATAGGGGCTGGCAATCAGAGTGCCAGTAGACACCCAGAAACATTTATGTAATAGCAGGTTGGTGAACAGAGGCTGGATGGTGCCACTAGACAGCAGGAAACATTCATTTAATAGGGGCCAGAGATCAGAGAGTGGGGAGTGCCACTAGGCACCAGGTAATTTTTTTCTATTTTATTTATTTATTTAGTTTTTGTTGACGGGTAAGTGCACTAGACAAATCCTGCCTATTTGCAGGCACGAGAGGGGATACAGATGAATGCCAACTGACCTTGAACCAGATTAAGCTGTTGGTGGTATTCTTAGTGAATGGGGAAATTTGGCCAGGACACGGGAAATTCCCCTACTCTTTTCGATAAGTGCCATGGGATCTTTAACATCCACCTGAACTACCACCAGTCCAAGCAGATGGGACCTCGGTTTAACATCTCATCCGATGGAGGGCACCTCAGAAGTGCAGCACCCCTCTCGTGCTGCACTACAGTGTTAGTACTGGGATATTAACTCAAGTGCCAGATGTGAGAACTGAACTGAACTATTTACTAGGGATGGTGCAGAACTGGTCACTGAACTGAGAAATAATTACATGAATTGCAGATTAATATATTAGTTATGCAGTTCATGGATGTTATTCTTCAGTTCAGTGAGAAAATGTCATGGAACAGGGTGAAACTTCACCAAATACGTTCAGAAGGTTTCCAATTTCACAAAAAGGTGGAAGTTCAGAACATTTTGCAAAGGTTGCAAGATTTCACAAAATTCCACTAGAGTGTCATTCACAACTTTTGCCAGGCTTTAACAATGAATGAATTTAGAGATGAAGTACTAATAAACTTTCAGTCTGCACAGCTTTCTGAACAGAAAACTATGCTTTATTTTTTCTGAAAAGAAAAATTGAATTACCTAGTTAAAACTAAGAGTTGTGCTACTATGTGATTACAATGAAAGAAGGCAAAGAACAGCAGAGCTGATGTACCATTTGATACTTGTAGAAGCTAGGAAGTATCTCTTCCACCCTCTCAATATAATACAAAAACAACTGAGATCCAATTAAAAGAAGTATTCTAGCCAGTGACTGCAAAAACAAAGGGGAGGGGAATCAGATGCTGAAGCAGGAGAGAAAAAATTTGCAAAACAACACTTAGTCAACATAAAAACAGTTTTAGTCTTTCTCATTGAGTGTTGCATAATTTGAGATAGATGCAAAGCATTCATAACTACTGTATATGGAACAAAAAGCCAATGATACTGACCAAACATGGTTAAGCTACTTTTTATGGCTTGTCAGGAACCTGGAAGAAGTGGTTTGTTTGTTTATAGAGCTGGAACACAGGTTGTTCACAGCTCAGTTTAAACAGATGGTAAAAGACCCTTTCCGGAGCTGAGTAACAGTTTTCTAATCCAGTACAGAGTAACAACACACCTGACTCTAAGAGTGAAAATATTTAAAAATGATCTTTTAGGACCTAACATATGGGAAGTATGACCATTGAGTAACCTTAGCTTATTGGCAAAACATTCTTTTTTTGCCATGACAGTTTCTCAAATACATGGGGGCACTACAACAGGCACTAAAGGATCTATTCTATTTCAGGTTAAAACTAAACTTGAAAATAGCAAAATAACAAAGCGTGAAGACTTTAGTAGAAGTTGAGTTTATTGTGATATTCTGCTTTGAGTAAGGCCCTGCTTTAGTATTCTAAATCTATAAAGAAAGTTTATTTTTGCTTTGTGATACTGTACATTTGTTGCATAACAACAAGCAAGGAAAAAAGATTGTGATTTTATGTCATGCTACTTTAGATAAGGTAGAAAGACATGATCCCCACTTTCTTTAAAAGCATTAGCTGAAACATTAGCTACAAACAGCAGAAATCTTGTTCCTTCCCTAAATTACTTCACAGGTCTGATGCCCAGCCTGACCCATCAGAGAATAAAAACATCTAGCCTTCTCCCCAACTACCTGATAGGCAGGGACACTGGTTTTCTGCATGCATGCGATAAGCGGAACTGCCAATGGATTCCTGATTGGCCCTGGTGTTTCAGTCGCGGAAACAAATTAGCATTTGTTTTCGGAGTGTTGTGAACTGCAGCCCTTAAAAGCACAGCAGAGTGTGTTTTCTTTCTTCCTCACTGCTTCTAGCTGGTGTTCTGATTCATTTTGCTGCCTAATTGTGACTAGAGCCTTCTGTATCCTCTGATTCAAGTAGGTGTGCAATTTTAAATGCTAAACTGTGAAAATTATTCTTGTGGAGCTGTGCTGAAATAATTTGTCTCTGCGCTGACATTTCATTGTGTGCTGTCCATGGCTCACGACATTGTTTATTTTCTCCTTATCAGTTTCCCCTAGTGCTTACTGAAATGTGCTCAGTGCTTATTTTATTTCTGTGGTTTATGAGTATAACTATGTTTATAATTATTTGTATGAGGAAGCCGTGGCACAGCGAGGACACACAAGTTTGCTGATAAAATGTTTCTACAGTCGGGCTGCCATGCCTGCTGATGGATCTCACCTAGTTGTCAACTCGTGGTTAGTATGCTCTGATTTAAATAATTTTCTTTTCCCCATCATTTGTGTTCTTAGTTTTTTAAGGCAGGCAGTGTGGCACATACAGTGCCTTTGATGCACCTCGTCGGTACGGGGAGGGGGGACTTGACCGACTTGACTCGCAGTCACTTTGCCACTTATTTAATGTAAAGCCTGCCTTCTCATTTGAAAGTTTTGTAGCCTCGCACATAAATTATCTGTTCCGTAGTGCCAAATTATCCACTCTGTGATGCAATGCTGCTTAGATGATGTGGAAACAAAATGGAGAGAGTCCCTGCTGTTCTAATTCTGTTAAATTAACCTAATGTTTTTGGCAGTGTGTATGTTAGAGTGCTGGCCACATATCTGGGGTGATAGCTGTGTCATGGTAGGGTGCTTTTGGGAGGCGTACTTCTGGCTGTGTATCTGAGGGGTTTAGGAAATTTGCTGGCTGGGTGTCTGGGGATGTGATTTGCTGGCTGGGGTCTGAAGAATCTGCATGTGTTTGGTGGGGTGGGTGGACTGTACATTATTTGGGGCTAGGGATGGACAGTGTTTGGGGCTGGGGATGGTCAGTCTTTGGTTTTGGTGTGGTTTTCTGGCTCTATGAGGGGGACGTTGTTCATGTTTGGAGCTGGGGGGGCTGTCTGTGTTTGGGTCTAAGGGGGCTGTCTGTGTTTGGTGGGGCTGGGAGGGGATGGTGGTTTGTGTTTGGTGTCTTGGGGTGGTTTGCTTGTTGTGTGTCTAGGAGAGGCTGTCCATGTTTGTGGGACGGTGAGGACTCTCCATGTTTGGCTGTGTGTCTGGGGGAGGCTGTTCATGGGGTCTGTCTGTGTTTGGGGCTGGGGTATCTTGCTGGCCGTGTCTCTACTGACAGATTTGTGGCTGGGTTGGAGGCCGTCTGCCCAAATGTGTGCAATGTCTGTGTTTGGGGCTGGGGATGGTCTGTTTGGTGGTCTCGGGGTGATTTGCGGCATTGACTGTTGCCCAGATTTGTGCCCTTAAAATAAATCTGCTCAATTCTCTCTCAGTCCTTTATGTACCACTAAATACTGGCTTCTCCAGGGTGAGGCAGAGTGGCTTGCTGGTCCATTGGATTACAGAGAGGGCTGGGGCTGTTCCTTTGGGGTGGGGAAAGTTGTCTCGCTGGTCTGTTAGGGTGGGGAGAGTGGCTGTGCCGGTTGGTCGGGGTGGGACGAGTGGCCCTGCAGCTTCACTGGGAAGGGTCAAGTAGCCATGCAGGTCTGTTGGGGTGAGACGAGTGGCCATCCAGGTCCATCGGGGTGGAGACAAGTGGCTGTGCATGTCCGTCAGGGTGGGGACGAGTGGCCGTGCAGGTCGGGATGGGGACAAGTGGCCATGCAGGTCTGTTGGGGTGGGGACGAGTGGCGTGCAGGTCCATCGGGTGGGGAAGACTGGCCAAGCTGGTCTGTTGGGATCAGGTGGAACGAGTGGTCATAAGGTCTCAGTGCATCCGGGGAGTGGCTGTACTGAAGTGCTCTGCAAACTTTGCTGCTCATGTGCCCTACTAGCAGCCTTGTGCTACTGACCTGCAGTTTTCTGTCTTCTGCTGTGCCTGACCTGCCTTGCCACCATCTGCTGCCACATGACTACTGCCTTTCTATGTACCTTCAATAGTCTAGTAAGTTCTTATGTTTTGGATAGTCCTGCTGATTTTATTTGAATGGGAAAGCAAGGAAGGGAAGATGCTGCTGGGTGGGGTGGCACTGTTGGTCGGCAGAGGGACGGGCTGGGTGGATTGGTTCACATGCTGGGGAAAAATGGTTCTGGCCTCAGAGGAAGGGGTGGAAGAGCAGAGTGCCACAGAACCATTTTTCCCAACATGCATGCCAGTCTGCAGAGTTTGTGCCATGCTCCAGTGGTTGGCTGTGTTGGTACCTGGAGGAGTTGGCTGTGTTGGTACCTGGAGGAGTTGGCTGTGTTGGTGTCACCACGACATCTGAGGGATGAGGTCATGCTGCAGTCAAACCTGAGGAATAGGGACATAGTGCTGTTGCTACTGCTGTAACACCTGAGGAATTGGAGCTGTAGTCCTTCTGCAGACAATGCAACAGAGGGTGGGGGCTACAGTGCAGTGTCTGAGGGATAGAGTGAGACAAATAGTGCTGTTGACACTGCCATCACACTTGAGGGTTGGGCTACTGTGCTGCTGCTGCCATCACATCTTGTACCTATCAAAATAACAAAATTGGTGCAAGGATGGACGATGTAAAATAGTGGACGTCAAAATTGCTAATATGCAAGGTAAATAAAATACCCAAAACAAACACCGGTAAAACAGATTTTGGATTGGCAGACACGGTGACAATACGGTTTTTCCAATGTGCAAAACGGAATTTGCTCTTCTCAATCACGTAAACCAGTGTCCCTGCTGATAGGTCTGGTGCCCAACCTTCTCCATCAGGGAATTAAAAAATATATATGTCCCTCTCCCTCCAACTACTGAATGTGTCTGATGTACAGCCTGGCCCATCAGAGAATGAAAAATTATTATACTGTATGAGGGGGCTAAAAGTGAGTTTGATGGTGGGAAGAAACTAATTGCCTGGTGATGGATGAACTTCAATCACTGTGTAGAGCTAAGGAAATCTGACTGAAAAGCTGTACCACTGTGTGAAAGCTCACCTTGTGGGTGCTATATACAGAAAGCCTGTAAAACTGACATGGGATGTGGTCCTCATAATTACTATTATAACAATGAGAATGGTGAGACAGTAAGGGGTTGCTACTGTGTAAAAATAAACAAAGATAACATAAAAAAGCAAACCATCCATGTTGGAACCATCCAACTCTTGCTTAACTTTCTACATAGTTGGTCAACATGATAGCTGAAAGGTTAGGAACAGCCAAGCTACATACCAAGATATTTGTCATTGTTAACTACAGTAGTTCCAATTGTTTTCCAAAAGGCTAGTAGAACCAGAAAAGGTTGGATTTCCGTTTGCGATGCCAGAGACCCGGGTTCAGGAAAGGACTCAGGTCACTGGAGGGCCAGCCAGGGGAGAAGGATGAAGCATCCCAAGGACTGCTGTCCTTCTCTGGGGAGGTGGGGAGTGCACCTGGTGCTCAACAAACCCCTGGCGGAGGCTGGGGTGGCACAGCTACCAGCCGACTAGCAAGTCTAGGAGATGAGGCAGATGGAGGACAGCATTACATATCCCCATCCCCACAGAGAAAATCAGGAAAAAGGGGAACAGGTGCAGCCGCCCTTGATGGCGTCTGCCATGGCTAATTAGCCCCCAGGACAGCCTTGGACCTATCTCGACATCTGCGGCATTGTGCCAAAGGTGCTACAGCCCCACCTAGGGGGCAATCCATGGGGTATCGGATGGTCACAGCCATTGTGGGGGGTGGAAGTCTGTGGTCTGTGACCGAGCAGAGGTACCAGGTGGCTGGTGGCTCGAGGGATAAAATGAAAAAAATGGCAGAAAGGAAAATGTTACAAATTTTAAATAGTCAGTAGTAACTGTTTATTTCTGTTGCAGCTTACCTACCTTCTCCCCTTTTCTTCATTCATTTATTGTTGCAATTGCCCAGTTGTTACTTACAGTCATACAAAATACCCAGCAGAAGGTCTTCTAGTCTATTGCGTCTGCTCAGTTGTGGAGCCCCTGATCCAGAACTTACAGTGGGCCCTGCCTGCCTTCCATACAACTCTCTGTCTCTCCTTTCCTCTTCTGTGCTTGTGTCTGTATTGAACTGAGTATGTTGAACCCTACTGAGAGCACTGTGTAACCTACATTGTTTTTGTGATGTTCCTGGTCTACTGTGCATAATCTTACACTTCTTGCCATTGAACCCCAGCTGCCACCTCTCTGACCCTCCTCTAGCTTCGTTGGTCCCCTTGCAGCTGCTTCCATCCCACTCTCCACTCCACCACTGCTCCGATTTTGGTGTCATCAGTGACTGAACTGACCTTGCTGCCACCCAGTGTGCAATGTCTGATATGAAGAACCCAAACAATACTGGCCCCAACACAGAGCCCTGTGCACCCCACTCATCACTGGCCTTGAGTTGAGATCTCCCTCTCACCACCATCTGTTGCAGCCTGCCACTCAGCCAGCTTGTAATCCATTTCATCATTTTGCCCCTACCCCTACACCAGTTAGCTTCTCCCCATGCTGCCCATGAGGCACTGAATCAAAGGTCTTGCTAAAGTCCAAGTACAGCACATCCACCATATGACCCTTATCCAACTCACCCGTCACCCAGTCATAATATTGTATGAGGTTGGTTGACAAGACTTCCCAGAAACAAACCCATGCTGCCTCACATCCTGGAGGCAATTGTCCTCCAGGTATAACACCAGTCTTTTCTTTAGTATCATTTTCATGAGTTTGCACACTATGGAGGTGAGACTTACCGGACGATAATTACCTGGTTCATCCCTTGGCCGGCTCTTGTGTAATGGTACTACATGTGCCATCCTCCAGTCCAATGGCACACATTCAGACTCCAGTGAGGTGCTGTACAGATCCACCACTGGCTCCACCAACACCTCCGCCATCTCCATCAGCACCCTGGGATGGATACCATTCGGCCCTGGTGCCTTGTCTACCTTCAGTGCCCTCAGTCCCTCTAGGACTCTACTTGCCTCATTTCCTCCATCTGTCACCTCCTTCCCTGTTCCACCCTCCCAGCCCATCCTGGTAGCAATCCCCCTTTCTTCCATGAACACTGAGCAAAAGTATTCATTCAGTGCTTCTGCCTGCTCCTCCCTTTTCCGTCCTCCCACCCTTTTTATCCTCACTATTGTCTTCTTGCACTTCCTTTTCTCCTGATGTATCTGAAAAAGTCTCCCCCCATTAATTCCTTGTGCTAATCTCAGCTCCCTCTGGGTCTTGGCTTCTCTCTTTTCTGGTCACCTCCCTGGACCATCTTGCATATTTCTCCCTGTCCACTTCCTTCTCCATCCTCCTAAACCTCTGGTGTGCCACTTGTTATGCCCTCACCACGTCCACAACCTTGCTGTTCAACCAGCATGGTTTTCTTGCTCTTCTCCTTACTCTGTGCCTTGGTGCAGGCTTCTGTTGCCTCTTTAACCCACATTTAATAATATTCCATTTCTGCTCCATGTCCATCTCCTGCCTTATGCCCTCCAGTTTCCCTTTCAGTACTTCCTGCATCCTCTCAATGTCCGCCCCCCTGAAATTTACCACCCGAATGACTGATTTCTCTGGCTCCCCACACATCATGATATTAAACCACACCGTTTGGTGATCAATGTTTGCTAGTGGGTCCACTACCTTTATTTCCCTCACTGCCTCACCATTTGACAATATCAGATCTAAAGTGTTCTTTAGCCTAGTAGGTACAGTAACCAACTGTGTCAGGAGACCCTCCTGGATTGCATCCAGGGGCACTTGCTCCCTAGCGCTGGAGGTGACTGGAATGCTCCAGTCAACCCCCGCAAGTTGAAACTCCCCACAATGACCACCTTCTCTTTCTACATACCTTTTGATTTGTCCTGCTAACTTCCTGTCAAGCTCCTCATACTGGGACGGCAGACTGTGTACAACTCAAACCTCAATTTCCTACCCCTTGAGTCTAGGAACTGCAGCCAGATTGCCTCTGTTCTCCTTTCTTCTCCCTCATCCCTTGTGCATTTGATCCCATCCTCACATGGATTGCCACCCCAGACCCCTCTCCTCCTTATGGTCCTTCCTGTATAATTTGTATCCTGGAATTGCCAGATCCCAGTCCTGGTGCTCAGTTGCCCACATTTCTGTGACAGCTGCAATATCCACCCTCCACACTGCTAAGAGTGACTGTAGCTCAGTGGATTTGTTTTCTAGGCTTCTTGCATTCAATGAGACCACCCTTCATAATGTCCTCTTCCCTTCACTAGCCCCTTCTACTCCCTCCTTTTTTGGCCACCCCAAGTCCTTCCATACTAGCCTGGGGGGCAGACTGTGATTCCACTCTATAGCATCCCTGCCTACCTGCTGTCCACTTGCCACCCCCCCATCTAGTTTAAATCAACCCTTGTCAAAATATACCTCCCCAGTCCTTGCTTTAATACCTCCTTCCCTCCCCACTCAGGTGCAGCCTTCCTGAGAAGCTATGATGTCACAGTCAGTGAGTTCACACACTGATGATGATGTAATGGGAAGAACAGAACTAGATATGTCAGCTGCCTGGCAGAGTGCTGATACATGATACCTGTTAACATTATATAAAAAAAATATTCTAATTAACTCAAGGAAAAATAAAAGTACCTTTTATATAAGAAATAATAGTTGATTATTTTAATAATAGTTTTAAGCAATGCGCTAGCTCTTTAAAGGAGATTGGAAAAGCGTACTATTATTTTTTTATAGATGTTATGATTATCAGCTTTATACAGGATTGCTGTAGCACACTGAATAAACCAATTTACATAGTAATCAAGTGTGTTGTGCGATTTTGTAGTAGTTCTTGTAAACTTCATATTGCCTCCATCTCATAATGTTCAGCACCTCTTTAGTGACATTGATTGCTCATGCAAGTTTCATGATGAAATTGACATGGCTGACTCATCAGTAGCTGGCAACAAAGAGGATTCAAACAGTAGCAGGGAAGAGTCAAAAAATGAGGGGAGTGGGTGACCTTTTGTCTTTCAGGCTACCTCCATATATTGTTGTGTCATACATGTATGAGCCTCTTTCACCAAAAAGAAAGCGGCGGAGTTCTGATAACCTGGAGGATGAATCATCATCCTAAGAAGAAAACAAGCATTTGTCAATGCCAAGTGTTGCTTGTTGTCATTGGCAGTGGAAGTAAAGGAGTTAGACAGATGCAGTATAGGAATGGCAGTGAAGTATTGAACTAATGCCAACTCCACCCTCACTCCACAGAGATGGACAGGCATTGGGGTGTGCCTTTGGGTCATCGCCCATAACGGTCACAACATTTCACCTCACCCTACCCTGCAGACACTTACAAGTGTCAAGGTGTGCTTTGACATGTTCGAGCTTTACACTCACCTCATTCCATAAGGAAATACACTGAAATGGATGCAGTATAGGAGAATGGGGTGAACTCTGGGTCCAAAGGGTCCAAGGCGCACCTTGATGCCTCCACTGGCTGCAGGGGTGGGGTGGAATGGCATGAGCATTAATGCCCGACAGTCCCAAGTCACCCCTGATGCCTGTCAGTCCCTACAGTAGGAGCATTGTGGTCAAAACCCTAACACCCTGGGCGTTTCTTGTATTTTCCTCCAAGTTTTCAACATGGGCTTTTGTGATCCCACCACATGAACAGTGACACTATCAGTTTGTTAGCCGAAAGGTGATATTGCACAGTGACTGTGCCATTTGGCACCACAGGTGCAAAACACATTTTGAACAGGATGTGAAAAATGACAGCTGTACTGTTCATGAGGAGGTGTAAAAATGGCAATGTTGAAAATCTGGAGTGAAAATATAAAAAATGGTGAAGTCAGTGCGCGTAGAAACCGTACAACTAACAACCGCAAAGTAATTAGTTTTGGGATTTTACAGCAGATTTTCAACATAGGCATTTTGGGACCTCTGCTCATGAACAGTGTCACTGTAATTTTCTTAATCTATCCCGAACACTGATTTCCCTCAACGACTGTGCTATTCGGCGCTGGAAGTGTGAAAACACATTTCGGCCTGGGTGTGAAAAATGACAGCTGTACTGTTCATAAGAGGTGTGCAAAATGCCAATGTTGAAAATTGGACTGAAAGATTATGAATTCATGATTATACAATGGCAACTAAAATACCCTGCTCTCATTGGTCAGCTGGCACTATCACCCTGTTGTAAAATTCAGCATCACCAACAGGAACAAGTGCCAGCCAACCGTCTTTCTAAAAATCAATCCAACACCAAATGGCAGGGTGAGAAACTGCGATATTGAATGCCGCCAAACAGCACATAATGTTTTTTTTTTATCTCATGGCTGCTCCACACTTACCGCTTGCCGCTCCAACCCAGCCCAATACATTTCAGTCAATTCAAACATGCAGCCGTTGCCGCTCAGAACCCGGAGAACTTTTTTACCCCGACCCAACCAGCTCAACTCAAACATGCAGCCGCTGTTATTCCGAACCCTCAAAAACACCGCATACTTTCGTTACTGCATCCGAGCAGCAGACAACAGCTAGGGGACAATTTTTCACCACACCACAAATGTAATTTTCATTGTACCTGCGTCTCCTTTGTATGTCTCTCATCACTACTTTCACGATCTCTCACTCCACTCCTACTCGCGCCATTCTCCCGGTCTGTCACTCCTCTCCCGCTTCATTCGTGGTCTGTTCTCTACCTGAACTCCTACTGCCGCTTTCCGAATACTTTAACTTTAAATTTAAAAAAAACGTAAAAAGAAGTGGAAACAAATTTCTCTCGACCTCTACAGTTACTGTTTCCTTCCTGAACAGTTGAACCCGGAAGCACACAGTCTCCGGTGCCACCTGTTACTGCTTTCAGCACTGACGGTTACTTAAATCTCCCATGCTGTCTCTGTAAAAAAAAAATAATAATTAGCCCACAATTGTAGTCCTCTTTTAATGCCAAAAAACAAACTCACCCAAACAAAACAGCACTTCTCTATATAGGGTTGCATTAGGATTAATAGGGAACTATTTTGTGGTGGAATGACAAATGTTATAAAATTATTATAAGTGGAAACAACTCTATTTCTCTTTTCATTTTGTTACAAAAAATCAAGGGAACATTGTATAATTGCAATAACCCACTCCAGGGTGTTGGTGATGCTGGTTTACCACGCCTGATGAGGTTTACTCACTTTCGGCCTGCGGCCTCGTGACCAAACCACGCCAGGCATGGGTAAAACCAGCATCACCAACACCCTGTCGTGGTTTATTGCTTAAACTTATGAGAGTGCGTGGAAATTGCACAATGGACGCTCGTAACGCAGTCATTTTATGGACTTTTGTCACCACATTTTCAACATATCCAATTTAAGACCTCTGCTCATGAATAGTATCACTGTGATTTTCTTAATTTGGCCCGAACATTGATTTCGCACACCGACCACGCCACTGTGTGCTACATGTGTGAAAACACAATTCCGGTGAGATGTGAAAAATGACAGTTGTACTGTTCATAAGGAGGTGTGGTAAATGCAATGCTGAAAATCTGGAGTGAAAATATTAAAAAGTGCCTGAAGTTACAAGCGTGAGTAGGAACTGCGCAATGCATGCTCATAAAACAGTCATTTTGGGGAATTTTTTCACCACATTTTCAACATAGGATTTTTGTGAGCCTACCTAATGAACAGTGTCACTGTGATATTCTTACTCTGTCCTGAACATTGATTTCGCACACTGACCACACCATTGTGTGCTACATGTGCAAAAACACATTTCAGGCAAGATGTGAAAGATGACATCTGTACTGTTCATAAGAAGGTGTGGTAAAATGCCAATGTTGAAAATCTGGAGTGAAAATATGAAAAATGCTCAAAGTTACAAGCGTGCATAGGAACTGTGCAATGCAGCTCATAAAACAGTCATTTATGGGAATTTTTTCACCAATTTTCTACGTAGGATTTTTACGGGCTTACCTCATGAACTGTGATACTGTCATTTAATTAATCAGTCCTGAAAGGTAGTTCCATGCAGTGACTGTAAAAATCACATTTTAGGAGGAAAAACAAAATGACAGTGACTGAGTTCATGAGGTGAGGTTCAAGAACCCCAAGTTGAAAATTTTGTGAAAAAATTCCCAAAATGGCTGAGGTATGCATCAAAGTTGAAAAAAACATTTATGCCATTATACAGCATACCGGCATTTCTTCAGTTCGCAGTCGGCTTTGAAGAGTGCAGACATGTTCCAGTCCACGAAGATCATCGCTCTGGGCTCCGGAGGTAAGTATTGGGTGAGGTGGGGGTCTGGGGAGGTGGGTTACATAGAGGGTGGGCGTGGGTTGGGGGAGAGAGGCTAGAGAATCAACGAGGGACCATTTTTTTCTTCTAGGTCTTTTCTTTTTTTTGTTTTTTAAAGACGACAGAGGACTTTTGTCATGCTTGGGTGGGCTCCCAGCGTGGCACCAGGCAGTTTGTTTGAGGGGGCAGTGGAGCCAATGGGGGATTGGGCACCCCTGTTGGCCAAGAAGACTTTTGCCATGCTGGGGTGGGCTCTCAACCTGGCAGATGGAAGTTTGTTTGGGGGGGAAGTGGAGCCAATGGGGGATTGGGCACCCCTGTTGTCCATACAGTGTGCTGGGGGGAGCGCATGAGCCATCGGGGGTGCATTATGCCGACGGGGATTGGGCACCCCATCAGCTTTTTTTTTCTTTATTATTGAAATGTTTCACCAGGAAGGCATACTGAACAGTGGGCAACGGCTTTCTGTTGGCTTCCTGGGAACTGTGAGAGGCTGACAGATAAGCCATCGCCATGGGGACACCACGCAATCAGCTGTTTTGATAACTTGTAATGCACCAAAACAGCTGATTGCATGATGATGGCTGAAGTTCTTGACACAGTGTGGCATGCTCTAACTGCTGATGCAATGTGCTTCTTGCACATGCATGCAAGCAACACAATGAGTCTGAACCACCAATTACTCAAATTTCGTTGTCATCTTGTGCAGAATGGTAACAGGCAACCCAATAATGCTTTTAGAAACACAGCACTGCTTATTTTTTATTAGTCTGATTGTTTCTGAAATAAGATTTCATGAACTCATGATGAGACTCTTTCCTGTGGGTAATATTATTTATTTATTTATTTATTTCAAATGTTTCACCAGGAAGGCATACCAAGACTATAACAGCTCATTTCAAGATGTGTCCTGTGGGGAAGGGGAGGAGGTTTAAGAATACAATCAGAGCGATAAATTATACAATACATTAAAAGAATCATAACACAAGTTTATGATTTATAGAGCAAGCTGGAATTAAGCAGTCACAATAGGCATTTTATATGAATGGAAATACATTTCTAAGGTGTGGGTGCCATTTAGGGCTTGAATGCTGTAGGATTTAGAAAGAAGCAAAAGGGGGAACAACTGCAGATCAGGGGGAAGGGAAGGGGAAAAGAGGGGAAGAAGGAATTGACAAGTGAAACAGGGACAAGTATCGGGCAGTTGCAGGAGTGAGAGGTGAAGACATGGAGGAGAGAGAGAGCATTTGGAAGAGGAGGAATGAATGGTAAGGGACAGTGAGTTCCAAAGTTTAAGGAAGCGGAAGTGGTACTGTCCATACTCAGCCCCAGACATGATATTTTCTTTAATCCCACCCTTACTTTTTGCAAGTACCATGGGGCATCTGCTTAATAGGAAGATATCAGTCATCACAGTATGTGTATACTGCTTGTTATGTCACTGTCAACATTAAACTGTCAGTATACAGTAGATGCTGGCCCAGTGACTTGGCACTACTCCAGTGACCTGGGTTTGGAAACTGACATGGGTTGCCGGGAGTGGGCTGTGGGGAGATGACTGAACATCTGAGGGACTGCTCTCATCTCCTGCATAGAGGAGACTTTTTGCTCTGCTCATGGACCACCATGAAGTGGAGGCTTGGTGGTGGTACAGCAGCAGTGACAAGAAGGAAGGGGGGCAGCTGGTTTGACACAGGGCACATGTCAATCCACACAGCATGCACTGATGTCCATGCCAAAGTGGTGGGGGGGCAGAAAATGGAAAAAAGAATGGAACCACAGCAGGATGAAGCATTGGACACTGCAGCCCATGCACCACCTATTGTGTTCAGGGCATGTCTGCATTGTGCATTAAGTGGTTGACCCTCCCTCCATGAGCTCACAATGGGTGGAGATTCGTGGGACGATCAGCCCCAATGTTAGTTCCTGGGATGGTGGGTGACAGGAGTAGTTGTCAAGGCAGAGGGGGCATGCTGCACAAGGACAGAACACCTCCATGAAAAAAAATCTTTCCGTATAGTAGTAGAAGTAATGGGCGTCCATGTAAGTAAATTCATGTCCAGTATGAAATCTGTAACAAATGAAAGCCCATAAAATATATAGTTTCATTTTCATTTGTTTATTTCTGTTAATGTTAATCAAGCTACATGTGTACTGTAGTTTAGATACATGAATTTGATGGTGGCTTCTAAAAGATATGCATTCATCTGTTTAGTTCCCTCACAAGTATGTTACCATTCCAAACAGCTGTAGAAAAATATTGAAAATGTATATTTATTATTACAACTACTCTGATGTTACATATTATTTTCTTTAACATTCATCAAGAACCTTTTGGGTATTTTTTTTTGTTTCTTCACCCTTTTTGATTTGTAGGTCTGTGAAGAGATAGCTTTGTTTTCACATGTAATTGCTATGTTATGTATTTTTGCTTACTGGGCAAAAGTGTGTTCACTTGTAGCAGTCAGGAATGTACTGTATTATACTTAAGATTACGGAATCACATTTCCCAACTATGGCTCCCATGTACACTTTTGGAAAAGATGGCACAGGTGTGCGGTTACAGGCATCTCTGTCAGTATTTTCTATGTGGGCTGCAATTGTATAACCATTTGTTAAGGCACTAGGAGGTACAGTATATTGGATTTCATTAGTCAGGAGCCTTTATGTGTGTAACTACAAATAAGTCAACGAAAATCAGGCAATGGGATTTTCCTTTTCTTTTCTATGCAATAATTGACTTCTGAATTTAGGCAAGTAAGATACTTAAAAGATACAACCCTACCAGTGCACTGTAACTTTGGAAAGAAGGTGAAGGAAAACCTGAAACGTGTTGTAAATATTTTCCAGATATACCATTTGAAGCAATATATTTCTTACAGGGTTAATTCACATGAATCACTGGAAAAATAGTTAAATAGACTAATGCTATTTGATTCAGAAAGGAATACTATAAAGGTCATTGGGTTTTTGGGAGCAATAAGGTACATCAAACATTAGATAGGTCTATGTGATGTTCTGCGGTATTCTGTTGGGAAAAGATGTGCTGTAGCAGTATTCTGTCTGAAAGAAGGACATTTAAGATGATGGCTGTTTGAGATATTATGACTGTTTGTCTAGTGTTGAAAGAGATTGGATGTAACAAGTGAAAATTATGATGACAGGGCTGTAGATAGCCAAGCTACGTTCCATGACATCCTGTTTACATTTGGCAAATCAACTAAAATTTGCTTGCTCCATCTGTTACATGCCCTCCTACTCTTTATTGTGCTGTACAATACATTATTGGAACATGTTTTATTGAAAAGTAATGGTAACTGTATCTATTGAATTTATGTTTTTGTATAATGTCAGATTGTTCTAATTGTTTAAGATTTACTGAATGATATTTGTAAAGACTGTGTTAAACAAATAAACTTAACTCTGTGAAACAGTTTTGCCTTGCACATTTGCAAACTGATTCAAAAAGAATCTAAAAAAAGCAATTCTGGCTGCCTTTTATTGGCAACCCTATTTGTCAGCTGATCCCCCAAGGATATAAAACTCGCTCCACAAATGCTATCTTGGGTGCTCGTTGGCAGCAGTTTATTAAAGCACTAATTTATAATTTACATTCCTTCTTTGCATATAACATCACTTGTCAAAACAGTCAAAAACAGGTCCATATAATTTCTCTTGTATTTCCTTAATTCCCGGTCCTCTTCTTCTTGCTTGCTCTTTTTTCGGGGTCCAGAAACTCGGATCCAACTCCCTATACCATCAACAGTACCAGGTACCGACTTACCAGGACCCCAACCCCTTAGGTCCGGACACTATGATCCGACCCCTAATCTCTATCCTTCCCCACCCATTTACTCCATGCCATGGGTGCCTTTGCCTCAGCACATGCTGCCCTACCCACCTCCCCCTTTCTGCCTACCCCCATTACCCCTCTCTCCTCCACCCCTTTCGACTGACCTGTCTCCAGCTTGTGATGGAAGATGGGGCTCCCCCTTGTGGGCTAGTACCTGGGGCCCTTCCTATCCATACCCCCACCAGATCTATCATGGGTCTCAGGAAAAGGCACATCCCAAACTTTGTTAAATGGATCCTGTCTGACCTGTACACCTCAGCCTCTCAAAGATATGTCCCAGTGCTGTATGTGCACCCCACCCATCTCAATTACTACATGGGCCACCTTCCTGTTTAGTCATTTCATCCCCTTTTCCCCTGCTCTGATCTCCTTTTCCCCCCTCCAAACTCTGTGGAATGTGGTCTCAGACCATCCACTGACCACCCCAGGCCGCCAGTCCTTCACCCTTTCTAAATCTGCCATTATGCACTGTACTAGTGATTCCCATGGGACTTCCCCCAGATCATTGCCCTGCAGTGTAAAATGAGCAAATCTGGCCTGTGCCACTGGATTCACAACTCCTCTAATAGTGGAATCAATTGTGCCCATCCCATCCCCCTTATTCCTTTCCATTGCACACTCGTGTGCTCCACATCTGTCCTCAGCTGTGTCCCACCACTCCTTGATGCAGATCTCTGTGGTCCAACAGATAAAGGAATGCCCCACCAACCAGACCTGTCACTTTTCTCCTTTAAGACGAAGAGAAACACCATGGTGAGAAATTAGCAGTCTGCTCTCACCTCACATATTTCTTGTAGCAGTGGGACCTCCACCTCCCCGTGCTTCAGCTCCCTTCTGACCCTCCTTGAGTGGCCACCACCATGCTGCCCTATCCAAAATGAATGAGGACAAATTCGCCGGGATCCTCCTCGATGAATGCCAGCACCTTCTTTAGGACCCACTCACCTGAGAGCCTGTGACAGGGCTCCCATCCCTGTGGTGGAACCAGAAGCCCTCCATTGATCCCTGGGACCTCCTATAGGCTTCCATTTCTGTGACTACACATACCTCTTCCAGTTATTTTTTGACTAAGACTAATCCTTTGCCCCTGCCTCTTTGGTCCATTTTTTACCTTGCCAAATTAATGACTGCCCTGTCTTGCTCCCACTCAATATCCTTGGCCTGTAGGCCCTGGGCTGTCTCTGACTTCTGTGGTGCCACCACCTCTCCAACCCTGAAGGCTCCGTGTGCCATGACTGTGAAAACTGCCCTGAAAAGGCAGGCCTCCTTCACCATGGAGCATACATGCCGTGGGACAGCCATAACTCTCTGGAGAAGCCAGCCAATGATGGGCCTCCTCCTATCCTTCCATGTCTCCTTCCCTGTCTGCCACCCTGCCACCATACACCTCACTTCCCTCTCAGCCATGGCATCTGGCCATCCCCTGTCCTTACACACCTAGCTAATGCCAGCTAGCTGCACTCCCATTGTGGTATGGGACATCCCCTCTTCCCATTTCCCCACCATGTATTGTTTCATTTGATCCTCTGACACCTGTTCCTCTGTGTCCTAACCTGCCTTGACCCATAACTCCTGAAAGATCCCACAAGCCTCTTAATATGCTCTCAGCATGTTGGGCACCTAGGAGTTCTGGTACAACTGTCTGGCTTTCTCTTCCCAACTTCCCACAGATAGTCTGGCATCCTGGTCCTGTGTGCTGCTGCATTCAGTACCAACTCCCGAACCTGTTCAACTGTAAATGGGAAAGACTCTCAGCCACATCATTCTGTACACCTTCAATATGCTGCACTTTGAATGACAGGTTCAGTCTCAACCCCAACAGTACCAGCCGACACATGACCCCTCCCACCAACTCAGTGACCCCCTCTTATCTGTCACCTACATTACCCCTTTATTGTCGCACCAAAACAGTATGCATTTTCCCTTCATCCTTTCACCCCCCATACCTCTAATGACACCAAAATGGGAAATATCTCTAAAAAACATAATGTCCTTCAGGAGACCTGCTTCCATTCATGTGTCCAGCCATGCCCCTGATGAGTTGTACACCCATTCTTCCTGCCAAAATGTCATCCCATTGTGCTCCTTGAGGAAGTCCTCCCACACCCCTATGTCCTCCCTCACCCCCCTCGTGATGTCCATCCAAGAGTAGGGCTTCTTTGCCTTTCCCACAGCCTTTGCTAGATGTCTTGTAAATGCTCTCCCTGGGGTTATGGCCTTGCAAACTAAATTAAGGTGGCCCAGCAGCTGCTGTTACTAATACCAGCGGCACCCTCTCTACCCTTCATGGGCCCAGTAACTCCGGGCTGGGCTGCCTTGTCCCCTGGCGGTGGAAGCATTCCTCTGTGGTGTCTACCTCAATCCCTAAAAATTCCAGCAGGTGATATGGGCCTTCCTATTTTCCCTTGTGCCAGCTGGATGCCCACTATTCCGCACATTTTGTGAAAATTGGGCAACATCTTGACTCTTTCTGCCCTATCTGCCCAATAAAAAGAAAGTTGTCCAGATAATGGACAACCCTCTTGTGCCTATATCTATGCCGAAACACCCATTGCACCCAGGAACTGAAAGCCTCAAAGGTGGAACATGCCACCGAGCAGCCCATTAGCATGGCCTTGTCAAAACAAAAGCTGCCATCAGACTGAAAACACAGCAGGTCCCAATCCTCGGGCCTAACCGGCAACAGCCTAAAGGTAGAATCTATGTCCGTCTTAGCCAGCCTTACCTGTGGCACCACCCTTATCATCACCACCACTTGATCCAAGGATGCATATGATACCACCCGTAGCACTTCCGGAATCCCCTCATTCACCGACACCTCCTCCAGGTATGACAGTATGACAGGTGGTGGATGAGTCTAAACTCACCCTCCTGCTTGTTTGGGACAACCCCAAGGGGTGACACACAGAAAAAGGTGCAGGGAGGCTGTGTGAAAGGGCCATCCACCCTTCCTGTGAGCTCCTCCTTCCTGATATTTGCCCTGATCACTTCCTCCTTCCCCTTCATGGAAACCAAATTTTTTTGCCCTCATGTGTCTGCACATGCCTTCAAAACCCACCTGAAAACCCTCTTTGAAACGTTGCTGCAAGAAAGCTGCTTTAGCTGTGTCTGGGTAATACAGTGCAGCCCACTTAAGTGCACATTGGATAAGTACACATCCCGGATAAGTGCACAGTTTTTCAAAATCCCGATTTTTTCCCTATGTTTCCCATGTTAAATTAACTGCTTAAGTGCACACTGTATAAGTGCACATTTCAGTTAAATGCACATTTTTTTGGGGAAAAGCATATAATATTTACATCCTTCTTCCTCATAAGTGCACATCCATCATATGTCACAGATTCTGTAATCATAAAACACCACAATTCTTCCTTTAACAGTCCACCTTTTTCACACCTAATTGGCTTCAATTAGCTGTAATTGGTTTTGAACGACGTTTACTGTAGCACCTTGTGGTTGGTAGCTCCTCACACCTGACTCGCTCTGCAATGGAACCTGCAAAGAAAGTGAAGCTCACTCTTGAGCAGAAGATAGCAGTGCTGAAGAAATTAACACAGCCTGATGTCAAACTGTGTGATGTTGCTTGAGAGTATGGCAATGATATTTTGACCATGTCCCACATCTACAGTGCGAGGGAGAGCTTGCTTGCTGAATGGGAGGGTGGTGAGAACACTGGCTGAAAAAGAAAGCAGGCGGGTAAGAGCGAGTCCATAGGAACTGCCTTACTCAGCTGGTTCACAGCTAGCAGAGCCATAGATGCCCCGATTAGTGGTCCTATTCTTTTGCAGAAGGCACATCAGCTGGCAGATATGATGTCTATCCCCTTTATAATAACAAATGTGTGGCTCTGCCGGTGGAAGGAGTGGCACGGCATCATCTACCAACAATGTCATGGGGAGAGAAGGGATGCTGATGCCATCTCCACTGAGCACTGGATTAACGATATGTTGCCAGCAATCCCAAATGAGTATGACCCGTCTGATACTTTTAATGAAGATGAGACAAGGCTGTATTTGAGCCACTCCTGAAGGATCACTGACATTCAGGTGCGATGCTGTCGATGGCAAGAAGGCTTGAGAGAGGATTTCTGTCATCCAGTGTGCAAATATGTTGGGGACAGAAAAGCTAAAGCCTGTAGTTATAGGCAAGTCCAGCAAACCACAATGCTTTAATGGCATCACAATAAATACCCTTTCAGTCATCGAAGAAGCAAACAGTAACGCGTGGATGACTGCTGAAATTTTCACCCGCTGGCTTCAGCTGATCAATGGGCAGATGCGGAGAAGATGAAGACAGATTGTTTTAATGTTAGACACTTGCAGTGCCCACCCTAACATCAAATTGACCCACATTAAATTGTTTTTCTGCCACCAAACACCACTTCATTAATCCAGCCCATGGACATGGCATCATAAAAATGTTAAGCACTTCTACAGAAGAAAAGTATGTGTACCCACTAACTCTACACTTCATCATTTCAGCAAAGCATAACTGCTAACTTTATTTTGTGTCCACAGATCATCGACAAGACCCTGTTCCACATTGATTCAGTGGAGACACAGAGATTTGATAATCTAGCAAAACAGTTAAACATCTTAGATGCCATAGAGATGCTTGACTGGGCATGGGCATCTGTAACGCAGGAAGCCATAGCCAATTGCTAACGCAAGGCTGGATTTACAGTAGCCAATCTGAGCGAGGGAGCTGTGAGCCCGGAAGAGGAGAGCAATGAGAGCAATGAGAAGCCACCGCCAATCCCAGTCCTACCAGCTGGAATGACAGCTGCCGATTTCCCCTCCTACACCGAAATTGACAATGCAGTGGCCACAACCGGCCCATTTAGTGAGGAGGAACTATGCTGTGGCATTCGGGGCTGCACTGACACAGACCGGTAACCAGAGGAAGATGAAGACTCCAGCCAGGAGGAGGAGCCGATAACTTTCACAGAAGCACTACACAGTATGGACACAGTAAGAAAGTATGTGCTGTCCAAAGAGAAGCAGGACTTTATAAACTGTTTAATTTTCTGAGTATGTGCTGCAGTTAGGTTTGGTAAACAGCAAACAAAAGAAATTACTGATTTTTTAAATAGAATGTACTGTTGTACTGTATTGCTACATCTTGCCAGCCACAAATGTTTTAATGTTTATGCAGGTGTGCGCCTGTTAAATAAAGTGTTTTAAAGCACCCCAGTGTCTGACAAGGTATTGTTCGGTTAAATGCAGTCCAGTTAAGTGCATCTTTCATATATCCCAAGGTGTGTACTCTAAGCAGGCTACACTGTACTGCATCCATGCCTCAATCATCTGGTTATGATATCGGGTGCAAGCTAGTGGGAAACCCAGCGCCCACTCCATGCTCCCCCATCAATTCCACTCATTGAACTGTAACCCCCTTTGTTGTATCCTTCCCACCCCTGCCATCCCAACCCCATCTTCCGTCCCTGAAAGGGATGATCTTGGTGCTGCCCCCCCTTGTTGCCCACCCTTTTCCCCCCTTGCTGGCAGTTCACTACAGGGTGTGTACCTGCGCAGCATGAACACACATGGTGGAATTTACGGTGTGCCCATGTGCAAGAGGCTCTGTTGTAGCCCCAGCATGTTTTTGCTGCCTGAGTGGGGGTGGCCTTTTACTGTGGTCCCCCCCAAGTACACTGGCAGGGCCTGATAGCGACTGCACCCATAGCTCCGGGTGAGTGCAGTCCCACCTTAGGTTCCCCCTTTGCTGCCATTCGCTTCCTTAATGCCTCATTTTACTTTAACCACACGTACCCAAATTTAGCCTTGTATGCATCTCTAATGATTGCCGTGTACATCAGGAGTGGGATGGCTTACTCTGGCTGTTTCTCCAAAAGCAATGCGCTATATATAACAAAACCTGCCTGCCACCTGTCATATATTTTCCCTTGTACTTAGCCTCCTCCTCCTTGTGCCCCACTACCACTAGCACCACATCTCTGATTCCCCACTGATTCTTCCTACTCGTATTTCTTGGCAGTGTCCTCGTCCACTAACCCAAAAATGTCCACATACTCCCCTTTCCAAATGTTTTCTTTCAGTGAGGACAGTACGTGATCCCCTAGTGTGAAACCTGGGGGTCCATCTTACAGTTTCCTCTTTTATGGTGTGTCTCCCTCACCTCCTTCGTCCTCCTTTCTCCCTTCTCTAAATCGCTTACCGTTCTTGCTCCATCTTTTCTACTCCTTTCTCCCCCATGTCACCTATCAGCCCTTCTAGGTACTCTTCCAAATTGCCCTCATTTGTGACATCCAAATCTCACTTACCCCCGTCTGAGTCTGTTCTGGCTGGTGTAGGTGCAGGCTCGGTGTCGGTGCAGGCAAAGGCACGTCCTGGCCATGCAGCCTTTTTTCATCCCCTGCCCCACCAGCCTGTTCCTCTCTCCTTCCTCTTTCTGGACACTTCTTCCTCCTCTTCCTCCTCCATTTCACCACTTCTACCAACTCCATCATCTTGTGCATGAGCTTGGATGCCTCCTCCATCATCTTTACACTGGAGACCTGGGCCTACTTTGGTACCATCTTCCGTTATTCTGCTGGTTCACTAAACAGGAGAGAATATAGAGGTTAATGATCTGACAACACAGCCAATCCTTCCAGCCACTTTCCAGGCCTGCTCCCTCTGGTGTGCCTTGCCCCCTCATAATAAGGCCTCTTCCCCTCACCTCAGGATGCCCTCTGTGGGCAAATCCCTCGTACTCCCAAGGAGGCTCTCCTCATGTCCTTGGTTCCCCTGCTGTTCCTTTGCTTAGGTAAGCCACATTTTTTATTTGTGTCCCCATTCCCCTAAGTGGGGCAAGGAGCCTAATGGCTTTGCACTTCTAACATACCGCAACTTCTGACCTTAAAACCTTACCTGATGCCTTGACTGGCCAGGACGAAGTGCTTCCCCATGATGCCCCCACCCTCCAACTGGGCTGCCTCACCCAGGGCATGCAGTGGTCTACCAACCTCTGGACTGCTGCTTATGCCCAGATTAAACCACCCAAGTGGTCCCTCATTGATGGTAAACCAGCCCCCTGCCATGGTAGCTAATGCCCCCCCACACATTTCATGCATAATAGCATTCCTGCAACTCCCTTTGATAAGCCCACCCATTCCCCTGGTCTTCTGCATCACCCTGCATGGGCTAGTGCTTCTTCACCCCTGAGGCCCAGCGAAACTTTTTTTGGTTTTTATTAACCAATGGTCTTTAGCTTGTAAGGTCAAGACTCAGCCACTATTCCTCATATGCAAACGGGACTGCCTCAATGTAGGAAGCATACAATCCTTCAGAAACCTCTGGTCCGAACCTGGGACAGATCAAGCAGACTTCAAATGATCACCCATATAAACATACTTCAGCCCCCATTATCACACTGCCAATGCTGAAAATGCCTTTCTGTAAAAGAACAAACTCCTTGAGATTGCCTTGTGCTGCTCTTGGACTCACCCGATCGACACTCATCCTTTCCAAGCCCTGATTTGGGCTAAAATTGTTCACAGACCAAAAAATCCCTGGCGTCCCTGCATACCAAGGAACAGCTCTTCTGCCTAGCTGGAGGGTTGCCTGGCTGCCCCATCATCTGCCCTTGTCCCCTGTATCTGGAAACATGCCATCAGCCTACCAGGCCGTAACTGCACCCACGTGGCCACCTATCTCCCATCTGGAACTCCTTGGCAGCCAGTCCACTCCTCTAGCCCGGATCACAAACCATAACCACTGTCCTGCTGTCCCTTGTCCCCGTCTACCCCAGAAATACCCAGCTAATGCCCATAGGAATGCCATCCCTTGCACTCCTCACTACCTGGCCAGGTCCAGCCAAACAAAATGGTGATTTTGGTTCCAATTATCCAAAACAGGGAAAGATCACCTCTCACGCGGCATCCTCCGAAAATTACCCTGCTTGCTACTGCGACTACTGTGTCAGGCCCAGGAGGCTGCACCACAAGGGGCTCCCCACTCTTACCTGCCCCATGCACCATGCCCCTCCTCACCGACCATGGCCCTCACCACTGAGACCAAGCAGGGAACTTCCATCACACTTGCGCCTGCTACTCTTCCACCAACTTTCACTCGCTGCAGTTGTCTCATATACCAAAGCCACCAAACCAAACTCTACACTCCCAACCAGACCTGCACCACAAGGGCCTGTCTCTTCTGCCTGCCCAATGGTGTCTTGCTCGCCCTGACCACAACCACCATTTTCCTGGGCAAACAATACCAACTGAAAACCTCTCTCTGTGTCCCAATGCTGGTCATGGACCAACCTTTCCTCCGATGGGGAGGCAACCCCACCTCACTCCTTACAGTGCCAGCACCTGCTCCCACTCAACAATTGCCCTCATTCATGAGAGCTATTCTCTAGCCCAACTTCAAACTGTAATACCACAATAAAACACGGAGTCACGTGATGCGGCGCGCTGAGTAAGAATCTTCTCTGCTAGCTCCGACCTCCCGCCTGCTAAATACTCCTAAAATCCCATTTTGTGGCAAACCTTACTGCTGAACAACCGATTTGCAGCTCTCTAAGTGGTTGTACCTTCTTGATAAGCAGTCGATGGAAGAGGAGATGCAGAAAATCACCACCAAACACACGCCTCCTACAATGCCAGAGAAGGCCTCAAAAAAAGCCAGAGCCTCCTCCTTGCAGTCCTCGCAGCCTGCCACTAGCAAGAGCCCTGACTCGGATCTTCTCACCCTCTCAAGTTTTCAGAGGAGTTTCAGCTCTTTAAGGCTGAAATGCAGAGCATGGGGAGAAATAAAAGGCATCTCGAATGTCTTGGAGGAGCTTTCTAAGAAAACAGCTGATAATGAAGCACGCATATGCTCAGTCGAGAGGAAGTAGGGCAAAGCAGAGCTGGATTTGGTAGCCATGATGCAAAGGCTAGTGAAGATGGAAAATAAAGTGGAAGATTTGGAGGTCATAGTTGCCACAATAATGCAGTAATTATAGGCCTGCCTGAAGGAAAAGGGCTCTGACCCTATTAAGTTTGTTAAAGAAGTTCTTGGAAAGGTGTCAGGTCCTTCCCCCTTTGGAGCAGGATGCATTATAGAGAGCTCATCATGCACTACACCACCCTCCCCTGATGGAGCCCACCCCCAGGGCATTTATATTTCGATTTTGAACTTTTAGAGAGCTGCACATTTTCTTCACAAAGCTAAAGATACACAAGATTTGCAATGGGAAGGCAAAGAGCTAAGGGTGGCGCAAGATTTGCCTCTGTCTGTGCATCAGAAATGAGCCACATTTCACAAATTGGTCCTCAAATGAATTGCCGCAGGTATTAAGTTCAGAATGGACTTCCCTGCAAGGCTTCAAGTTTTTCTGAATGGTTCCTGGGTGACCTACAAGGATGTGGAGTTGGCAACTGCAGGGCTTAAAGAAGCACTTCTTGACTTATTCAAGTCTACCTGAATCCCGACCTGGAGTAGTCTGCTATGCTGTGCTGTCCTCTGGTGGAACTGTTTAGCTGCTGTTAACTTACAGATCCCAGTAAAGTCTCTCAGGCTAGCTCTACAACAAGTTGCTTTGTCTGGCTACTCACTCGTATGCTGAAACTATCATGGAGGGTAACCTCCTTGACTTAGAGAGACATTTGTTCCCACCGGCTGTTATCTCCAGGACTGCTCATCATTATGCTGACTTTGCATGCTTTAGTTAATTTTAAGCTCAGCCTTGCCTTCGGGTACAGAAGCGAGGTGCAAGTGGGCACCTGTGGTTATTTAGATTTTGTTTCAACTAATGGATGTTTGGACGGTGTATTAGTGGCCAAGCTATGTCTTATTTTATATAGTTACAGCTGTTTGTTCCTGTAGGGGTGATACATCAATCTTAATGCAGTGGGCAGGGAATGCTCAGGTCTTTTAGAGCTTATAATGAGATCCTGCCTGTAACTGAGGTCCCATCCTGGTTTATATATTAAGCCCATGTCTTCCCACAGTTTCCATTTCTTTTGTTTTAAAATGCCTGTAAGCTCTGGATAGGGTAAGTTTGACTGCTAGGCTGGGACCTTGATACTACAGACTGGATTAGAAAGCAAGGCGTTTGAAAGCTTCAATCAGGCAATTGTAAACATCTCTGTTACAGTCCTGTTTGATTTTTTTCCTTGGAGGGTCCCTTCTTTATATTTCCCTTAAAAGAAGGTTTAAGTTTCAGCTTCTAGAGTTAAAGTAATGTGGACCGGACAGCAACCTGGGAGTGCATAAACTCCCCTTTTATTTTTAGAGAGGGCGGTAGCGGCTCGCTCACTCTTGATCTGTTATGCCCACTGTTCTCAAGTGGTGCCACAAGAGGGCGTCTGAGTTCATTATTTCTACTTGTGTTATCGGTGTTTTTACACACCCCTTGCTCCACGGTACTTGTTACTGAGCGGTTTGTTGGAGTTACAAAGGGAAGGGCAATTTTACCATGATGGGCATGTTTAGATAACTGTCTTGAACTATTAAGGGGTGTAGCTAAGATAAAGGTAATAGGGATACTTCACGGATGTTTCAGAACTCAATTTAACTATTGAAGGAGAAATGTTCCAGATACAACGGGGTACTTTTGTTCTGGTTTTCTTATTTGGGAGGGCGGGGAGGTTGAAGGGAGAGGGACTTTTCGGGTTGCCGATCATCTTGTACAGTGCAAAAGGGGGATGGGAGTGGGAGGAGGGGGGGTTAGGGTTTACAGGGTGTTCTGTGGGGTGGTTCGGGGTGGTGGTTTTGGGGTAGCACTAAGTAATGGTAGGGTAGGGGGAGGGTAGGACCGCCCAACACACATCACATCTGGCGCAATGTGGATGCTACATACGAGCACAAGAGGCATTCTGAAAGGTCTTTGACTGGTGATAAGGGTGATGGCTAGAAACATTCAATTTGTTAGTTGGAACATTAAAGGAGTGAGGCATAAAAGTAAACAATATAAAATTCTGAAGCACTTAAACTATTTGAAGGCAGAAATTATGTTTTTGCAGGAAATGCACCTGCTTAATGGAGAGGCTGGCAAAATGAGATGACAACAGGTTGGGCAGACCTTTGCGGTGGAAGGCACGACCCAGAGTAGAGGGGTTATGATCCTTCTGCACAGATCGGTTCCCTTCAAACCTCTCCAAGTAGTCTCTGACCCTCTGGGCAGGCTTTTGTTTGTAAAAGGAAGATTGCATACCTTGGACATTGTCTTGGGTACTGTTTACGGTCTTAACGTAGATTCCCCTAGCTTTTTTGTCCAGATAATTGAAGCCCTAACTCCATTTTTGGATATCCCTATGGTCATAGAGGGCTACCTTAACCTTGTTTTTGATCAGACTCTAGACAGATCGGGTCAATCCCGTCAAGGTCTCTCCCCAGCCCAAAGGGCCTTCAGGGATCTGTTGGACTCTGTAGGTCTCTGTGATGTGTGGCGTGTGTTGCATCCCAATACAAGAGAGTACACTTTGGTTTCCCAGGTCCATGCAACCTCCTCGCGGATTGATTATATCTTAATCTCCCAAGCTCTTTTACCTGGGGTTATAGGTTCTAGTATTGTGTCAGGGCCCCCGTCAGACCATTCAGTGGTCACCTGCTTAGTATCCTTAGCTTCCTTGCCAAACAAAGGGAGCAGGTGGAAGTTGAATAATCAAATATTGAAGGAGCCAAAGACTGTTCAATATATAGTATCCCAAATAGAGCAGTTCACTGCTACTAACATTAACTCCACAGGGAGGCCCGATATGGAATGGGGGGCTTGTAAAGCATATTTAAGATGGATTATAATTGGCCTAACATTGAGAAGGAAAAGAGAGAGAGGGCATCTTGGGTTTCTGATCTCCTTTGTTGGATTAGGGGCATGGAGACCACTCTCTCTCCATCCTCCTCAGAGATTTTTAAACAAGATCTAACTAAATTGAGAGAAGCCTACCTGGCTATGCTGGTGGAGCAAGTTGAATTTGCAATTTTGAAAACAAAAGCTGCATGTACTGATCAGGAGAAAAGCTGGACGAATGTTAGCATTACACATTAAGCAGCAGGAATCTGCCAGATTTATTCCAGCGGTCCATTCCCCTAAAGATAACTCCCTTAAAATCTTGCCCTCGGAGATAGTGGAGGAGTTTACCAGTTACTTCAGGGATTTATATGGCCCTATGGCTAACCCTCCATCTGAGGAAAGGCTCTATTAATACCTGAGGGAGCTACAACTACCCTCTCTTACAAAGTCCCAACAGAAGGCATTGGAGTCTCCCATTTCCTAGGGCGAGATAGAAAGGGTAATTAACTCCCTTCCATCAGACACATCTCTGGGTCCAGATGGGTTCACCTCCAATTTTTACAAAGTGTTTTCTAAACAACTGATTCCCATCCTTTTACCACTTTTTCAGTCTATCCTCTCTGGTCTGGTATCTGATCCCTCCCTTTCTGAGGCTTTGATTGTTTTGCTGCCCAAGCCGGATAGGCCATCTGACCTGGTCTCAAGTTATAGGCCGATCTCCCTTCTCAACCATGATATTAAAATTCTGGCAAGATTACTAGCCAATCGCTTGGAAGCGGTACTTCCCTCTTTAATTGGGGCAGAACAGGTAGGTTTCATGAAGGGGAGATCCTCGGTGGACCATCTGAGGACTCTGGCTCACGTCTTCTTGGCATCCAGAGATGCTCCTCATCCAGTGGTCTTGATTTCACTGGATGCCGAGAAGGCATTTGACAGAGTCCGTTGGGATTATTTGTTTGCAGCAATGGAGGTATTTGGTTTCCCCACAAAATTCCGGAACTGGGTTAGCTCACTATATAGGTTTCCCTCAGCTAGAATTTCCTACAATGGGATTATCTCTAGTCCCTTCAATTTGCATGTGGGAACTAGACAAGGATGTCCACTGTCCCCCCTCCTCTTTAATATATATTTAGAGCCACTTATTAGAAAGTTACTAGGTGCCCAGGACATATCTGGCATCTCTTTAGGCGAGCAGGTGGTTAAGGTGGCGGCATATGCAGATGACCTCCTGTTACAAATAACACATCCACTTAAATCTATCCCTGCCATTCTTAAAACAATGGATGACTTCAGTAAGGTCTCAAATTATAAACTTAATGTAGGAAAGACTGTGGTTTTCCCTCTTAACTATAGGGTTTATAAACAAGGAATTATCGCTTTCGGGCTTACTTGGAAGTCTGACTGTATTAAATACCTTGGGCTCCTTTTAACTCGGAATGCTGCTTGGCTTAGACAATTAAATATAGATGCCCTGGTACACAAAATAGAGCAAGATCTTCACAGATGGACCCTACTTCCCCTCTTTCTTTCTCTCTGGGTTAGGATCAACTTAATTAAAATGAATGTTTTCCCTCATTTGTTTTACCCCCTCAATATGTTGAACGCCTGGCTCCCTTGTCTTGGGTTAAAAAAGTGCACAGTATGATTTCTACTTTTATATGGGGGGATAAGAAAGCTAGGATGGCATTCCATAAATTAGCGGCTCCGAAAGTTAAAGGAGGATTAAGGCTTCCTCACATTGGGCTGTACTATTGGGCCAGTCAGGCTAACAAGTATCTCCGGTGGCTGACCGTGGATCAGTTGCTTACTCTGGCTCGTACACCCCAATCTGGTTAGCCGTAGAAGTCAGCCTCCATAAAAACATGGTTACTCCCCAGCTGCTATTATATACCAGAGTTAGCTCCTACCTGAATCTCTACATAGATCCCCTATAGCAGTTTCGATTAGGGTTCATACTCAATTGTGTGCATTTCTGAAATATAAGAATCTCAAGGACCTATTTCAACCCTTGAGAGGTAACCCCAATTTTCTATTAGATAACAAGCCCTTTCAGTCAGCTGGCTTCCTCAGATAGAGTCTGTCACCTTGATGAGTTCATAACACCCAACAGACAATGGTGCTTCTTCAGTAGATATCATGCACAAGTTTATGATACCTCATACAAGTTTTTTAAGATTTTTCAGCTTGTTATCTCTTGGTTAAGGTAGTAGGTTTGACTACCCCTCCGCTACCATATCAGCTTTCAAGCTACTTTTGATGGAGCTGGTGGGTTCACCTCATGCAGTATCGAAAATACATAACGCTCTATTTACTTGTGCCTACCCCGATAATTATACTCCCATTACCTTCTGGGCTTCCCTTTTCCCGGGCAAAGAATTGGACTGGTCTCTTCTGTGGCAAAACTGCCATAAATTTCTCCAACAGGACAGACTCAGGTTAATGCAATTCAAAATTTTGCACAACATCTATTATTCTCCACAGAAGTTGGCCAGACTGGGTTTGGTGTCTTCTCCTCTCTGTACAAGATGTCAAATGCAAAGAGGAGACCTTCTTCATATTTTCTAGAGCTGTTCCAAAATTGTCCCACTTTGGACTGCTATTAAACAATGAGTTGACTTTCTTCTAGGGCTGTCAGACTTGTTCACCCCTGAAATATGTCTTCTGGGGGACTTCTCCTCCATTTCGGTGGTGAATAGGAAGTATCATATAGCTTTAATTTCGCTGTCTGTTAAGAAAGTGGTTCTAAGACATTGGAAAGAATCGGATGTACCAACTTTTGTTGAATGGCTCCTGGAACTACTTGCTAATCTCAGAACAGAGAGAACTATTGCAAGTCTTCACAATAAAATTAGGAAGTTTAACAGGATTTGGGGCCCACTACAAACCCTTTACTCACTGCAAGTTTAGGCATTTGAATGCTGCATCCAAAGGTACGGTGTTGAGTGTAAATGTTGTTCTGGGATGTTCGGGGTGGGTGTTGGGAGGTGGGAGGGGTAGGGGAGGGGAGAATGAATCATTACATACTTTGTACCTGTAGTGAGTGGATCATGTTAATATTGTTATGATTAGTTCTCTGTATTGAAAACTTTAATACAATTTGAATAGAAAAAATACCACAATAAAACACACCAGAAAACCCTTCCAAAAACACCCAATTCCACGTGCATTTCTGGCCTCCTCAGTTCCTGCCTCCTACAATACTGTACATTCATGCCTTTGACTTACTCCTTAAAACCATCTAAACAAAAAAAAATTTTTCGACCTGCCATGGCTTCATGCTGCCTAGCCAGACCCCATGAGCCCATACCATGTGCCTTACCTGAAGTTGCCATGAATGTGCTGAAATCTCATGCAGTCCAAATCCCCAGCAAAGAGGCTCCTGAAGAGCTGCACACTCTCTTATACCCCCAGGCCCTCCTCCTTCATCTCCACCCCTGGCCAATGGCATGTTGCCTGGCCCTTACTGTGTCAGATGACACCTGATGACCTCACTATCCTCTCCCTTCCTTCCCCCTCCCTGATCCTTCTATTTTCCTCTGGGAGTCATCTGACAATACTGGCTGCCTTTTATTAGCAACCCTATTTGTTGTGTGCAGGGTGTACCTGGTAGTTCTGGCTGCTCTCAAGGTGTGTGCTTTATTACAATGTTGTTTGTTTATTTGTCTTTTGGAGACATGGTTCTGAACTGAGGTGAAGATCTGCCAAAATATCCCCCCCAACTGCAGGTAGTATTGCCCCTGCACTGTGTATTCATATACATGAAAAGTACACTGCAAGCTGATGTGGACATGCACAAGTAAAGGAGGTGGGGTGTGGGTTGATGGGGTAGTGGATTTGGAGGGAGGCAGTCTAGTCAGTGAGATTATTATGAACTGAGTCACTACTTTAATGTTCCATCAACATTTGACTCATGAAAAAAAGAAGCAAATAGGGTTAGTTGGTGCACAATGCCTGCAGCTGCACAACTCACATCCAAAATGTGTTCACTGCTTCAATATCCAATGAGGTAATTTATTTAAGGAACCAACAGCTACCTAGCAGATATCCTTGGCTTCCATGACAGAAGGCTTACACCAGATTAGAAATAATAATCAATGTCTTCACTTGCTTAACAAAAAAAAAAAAGATTAACTTATGAAAACCAAAACAGAAAAACAATCCTACTCTTGAAAACCTTCTAATCCAACGTCATTTTTTGATCTATAACATGAGTTATGCAGTATAATTCCATGACATTTGTGTACATTAACCAAAAAATAACAATACCATTTGCTTCACCACAGTAATTATGCAACAAAACAAAACAAAAAAAACTTGTGAGCCCTCAATACCATGCTTTGTAAGCACAGCATGTAACAAGGAAATAGTGACATCAGCACTTGAAAACCTGTCCTGTGTAAACGCCAGACAGCAGAGACAAGTGTCTTCAGTGTCTCAATCATTGTGTGTGCATTCAAAGTAGAGGGTAGACAGGCACACATCAAAGAACATATGAACTATGTAAAAAGAGACACACAGAATCATCGATTTCATCAGTATGCTTTATTCCCATTAAACATATCCAATACTATTACCTGTCTCCTTTAAAATGATAGTTATAGTACAGCTGCAGTTTTCCCTGGATTATAAAAACAATGATTGAAAATGGAGTTTTCTAATTGGCTGACAGCATTCCGAAAAGGATAGGTTATTGGCTGAAAACCCACATGTGCAAATGAAAAATAAGGATCTTAACTATAAAACATTCATTTAAAAAAAGAAACATTTTTTACTAATAGAATTAAGGTCATCCAGGAGTTGGATTATCTTTCATAATTTATCCATGAGGCAAAAAGAAGCATGGCTGCACCTTGTATCTCAACTCCAGGGTTTGATTAACTGATTATAAACAAACTCCTGGTCATGGCTTAATGGTTAAGTGAAGTCCAGTCAATGACAGCATGTACTGGCTCAAAAGTGGAAAGTCACTGTCCTCATTCCACTTTAATCCATCAGTCAAGGGTTTTCTATTTGGTACAACTACCAGTTCAACCAGTAACATGTGCACTGGTAATGAAAATTCAGTGCTGCTCTAACTGATTATCAAGTGAGTCAGTGGCATCAAGAATTATTCTGCAGTCTCTCACTGCAGTATTTACAGCCTTGCTTTTTGAGCTACCATATAAACTGTCTGCACTAATATTATCATTATTAAAAATATTGAATTGATGCAAAGGGAAATCACCTGAACTTTTATGTATTTCATGTCTGCTTTGATCAATACATATTTTTGTTTTGCATACAGTATTCCTAGAATGTTATCAGATAGACTGACACAAAGAATGAATTTAATGAACACTAGGCCTACATTTCCCCCACTTGCAGAAATATTCTGACATGTAGAAGATTAATGAGAGTGCTATCTTTCTGTGTACAGTACGTGCTTCACTTTTAGCTTTATCATGCAAACATCCAAAGGAAATCTCTGAACTAGTTTTAGACTACTCACAGTGGTGTCAGTACAGGGCTAACATTTACATTTACTTGCATGAGAACCATAATTACTTAGACACATGCAATAAAGCCAAGCCCACATATGAAATTTCATTTCATTTTGGCTCTCCTGTTCAGTCATGACATCTACTGTAGACAACAGTAATTATGACTTTGTTTTACTCTAATACCTGCTTTTGGGCATGAGTAAACCACCAGGACATGGTATCAATCATGACATCATGGTACTGGGAAAGCAGTCTCTCTATCTAAACCTATTTATTTAATTATCAGGCCGTGTTTAGTAATAGAGATAAATTATATTTTTATATTGTATTATGTAAATAGTTGAAATTGGGGAGCCAGAATTTTTTTAAAGGTGGTTTCCTTATTTTCTTTAATGTAAAACATTCTCTCTAATTTTCCACTATTTATTGGGAGATTTAACCATGCTTCATAGTTTAGAATAGTTGCATCTCTCCAATGTAAGAGAATTACTTTCTTTGCCAATACCATGGCCAATGATATAAATAGGCCTAGCTCTGTACCAATTTCTAGAGTGTGTGTTAAACCAAATAATATAATTCATGGATCAAACAGAACATTTTTAGCTAGGATTTTGGAGATTATGGGCCAGATATTCAAAACTTTGCCCCGGGGCTAAATTAGCAGTGCTCGGTGGGCAAACTTTGCCAACAAAACCATAGCTATATTCAAGGAAATAGCCGGTGCAAAACCAGCTGAATACAGCAAACTAAGGAAGCTGGGCAAACAGGCCGAGGAGTGCAGGGCAAAAATTACCCGGGATTAAGACAGCACTGAATATAGCAGACAAGACAGCACTGAATATAGCAATCAGACAGAGGCAGTGCAAACACCCACAGAAACAAAGTGTTAGAGGTGTAAGCAGCTTTCCAGGAACACAGGAAAGCAAATTAGCCCTGCAAGACACAACTGCAGTACTAGTGAAAGGCATGGAATAACCTAGACCCACAAGTGAAACCAGAATACCACAGAACACTGTCAAATCCCCGAGTCCCCCCGAAAAAAGACACGTGACACAGGAATGTAAGCATAACATAGTATAATTCAAAAAGGGAACAGGTAAGGCACAAAGGCAACAGGAACAAATATACAGAAAACAAAGCAAAACACAGCAGAATACAGTATGCAATAATGGGGTACAATGAAAGGGAAAAGGGCAGGCCTAACAAAGAGACTGAAAACAATGGGGAAAACAACAGTAACAGTGCAAAAAAGGCTATTGTGAAAAATATTTACAGTGCAATGGGGAAAGAATGTGGAAGGGAGAGGGATGTGGACATAGGAAGCAATGGAGGGCAACAGGATGGCAGACATAGGACTAGGGACAGTGGGCCTGGAACAGGAAGCAGGATAACAATAGGAGGTAGGAGTTAGGGGCAGGCAGGTGCTGGCAGACGTTCTTCTAGGATGTCTGCAACCTGTCTCATTTCAGCTATCAAAACAGCCTGCTGTTCAATAAGTGTGCACTGTTGTCACACCACCCTCCTCAACAGCTCATCCCGGCTTTCAGCCTCTTCTGGATGGGTGGCCCACAGTGACACCTGACGTGGACCTACAGGAGAAAGAGGGACCATATCAGGACATGACAATGATACAAAGGCACCATGTACCACCACATGGTGGACAGCATGCTCCAACAACCATGCCCATGTGCCAGTACAGAACAAACCACAATACACACTAACATGTGCCTGCAGGACAAGACAGTATGTAACAGGCAGCATGCAACATCCCAATGTACATGGATATGCATAGAGGTATGCTGAGAAACCTAAAACAGTGGAATCCAGCCAGCACAGCGGCATGCAGACTGTAACAGTGCAAATAGACAGCCACCCCTGAGGATCGCGAGCGACAAGTGGACACTGAATGACATGCACGTGGATGACACATGGTGGGACATGCTGCCCACAATCACACAGCTATGATACACAACATGATTACACCCACTGGAGGAGATGCCACAGCCCCACCCAGGTGTGTAACCAGACATGCCTGTCCCATACCCCCCCAAAAGTGGCCCATCCTTACTGCTGCCCCCCCAACAACTTTAGAGACCCAGCCAAACTGCCACCCACAATGCTATAACACAACAGCCGTACAAATGATGTCAGGAAACCCTGAACAGGTGGGTGACTGACATAAGTGTGGAACAGTGGCAAGTGACACAGATAGAGACTCGACATGGACCACAGAGACTAAATGACCACAGAGGATAACGACACTGGCAACAGTACAGTAGGGACTGCAGGACAGGTAACCAAGCAGTACACAACCAGGAAAAGTGCCAATGCCCACCCACACCCATGGCCACAACAGAAGGATGATGAGCCCACACTGGTGAAGAGCATGGCACGGGGATGTGCCACCACCCAAAGTGGTAGCACCTTGAAGGCGCATATGCAAGAAGACACACACGTGTGAAACAGGGACACAGGCCATGGTCCACCAGTGGCAGGGCAGTGGTAGGCCAATGATATGCACAGGACAGTGTCACCCTGGTGGCCAAGGCATGGCGAGGCACACACCCACACTTGTGGGAGCAGCTTCTGCCATAGGATCTGACACCCAGCACACCATGCTACCACAGAACAACCCCTGCAGCACACCTGCATAACCTATGCACAAACACCATGCACTGCAGGGACTGAGGACAGCACCCTGTAGGGACAATGGCCCCACAACAGAGCTGGAGCCAACAGGCAGGGGTGTAGCCAGGAGGTCACAACTGCACACCATGTGGACACACTGCTACCTCTCTCCCCATCATTAGGGTGAGCTACCCCACCCAGATGTAGCCAGACAATATACAAACATACACAGGACTGTGTATGTCTGCCACCAGGCATAATAAATACAACTTATGAAACACATGACAATGGGTGCTGCCTGCATGGGTAAATACAAAGCCATGCATTGCTCCCAAGACACTCACAGACCAGCCCTAACCTGTGCAGTTGCATTGTCCATGGGAGACAAAGACAGTCACAGTGACCAGTCCTCCTAGAGTGAGCCCCAATGAATGGAAATCACAGAAAGGTACAACATTGTCTTTGTTAGGCTTCATGGAAAAAGGAAGCAGTTCAGAGCCTATTTGCTACCCCCCCAGAAATAAAATAGCACACCATGGAGTGAATGGAGGATGCCTGCCTATGCCCATGCCACAACAGGCACACATGACATGCACAGCCACACAGACCCGTGTGGCACCATAGGCCCAGAGACCCCCCCAACAGCCCCTATGCATGTATGCCATGGAGATCAGACAAGGGCACACAATAACATGCCAGTGTCCACACTTCAATGGCTATACACTGGTAGGGAGATACAGGCATCACATGACACTGTGGCCCCCTGTTCGCCATAGTGTGAATAGCCCTGGCAGGCACTAACAACATGTCCTGCATAGACACTGACACACTATACATGGTACTGTGAATGAGACATACCATGAGAAGTGCAGAACAGTGTTGCCATGGCAGACAGGACAACAGCAGCAGTAGAAACAGCCAGCACAGCAGGTTGACCCCAGTAATCCCCAACCTCCAGGCATAATGACTGGCCGATGGTCATGCACAGACTTGCTGCATCCTGCCACAATGGTGGACATAACAGCAACATGTTGCACATGACAGTACAAGGCAGATAGCAGTGCATATGGCAGTAATGGCAACAGTAGATCAGACATAGAGCCAGCCATGTCACAGGCTTCGCAGCAGAAGGCAAGGCACTGGAGGCACGGAAGACAACACAAATGCACGCAACCAGCATAGCTGACCTCACTGATGTAACAGTCATGGGTGCACTGAATGGTGCCCACTGGTGTCAAGCATCCAGTGCCCCCATCCAACACAAAGTTAGGTGTGAACACTGTAGCCCCAGGTGGCTGTACATATTTAGCCAAAATGGCTAAAGGGTCCCTCTAACTGAGCACCCTGGAATCCAAATGCAACACAGCTAAATCACATCAGGCCTGGATGACCTAGATAACTGTGCCACAACACCAGACACAGCACTCCAATGCCTGCAGTGGCAACTCAGACACATAGTAGAAAAGCACAATGACACAGAGTACTCATGCAACACACTCCCATCCCCATCACTGCTTTCTGCTGCACGCTGCGCCATTGAAGGCACCCTCCGCCTGTCTGTGGATGGCCTCTGGTCGGCCTGCTGCTCGCCCCTCCTGTCTCCGGTGTGGTCTCTGCACTCTGCAGTGGGAAGATGGTACAGCAGCATTACTACAATGTTTGCCACCAAGGTATGCTAAAGACCACCCTGGACCCTGGTGGCATAGCACAACACATGCATAACTGGCACACAGGCCCAGTGCACCACCTAAGCCATGCCAAGCATGACACGGGTCAGTGCAGACTGTACAGTCCATGGCCAATGTGTGCCTGACAATGCCATCCTGTGCACACAAGGTGCAACAGCTCCCCCTCCATCATATGTACACAGCCCCTCTGGATGGTACCCCTCACACGGAGGCAGACTGTAAGCAGAGGGTCCCAACCCATAATGAGGGAACACAAGTATCGAACCCCTCAACAATAGATGTGGACACAAGACATGACCAGTGGCATACAACAACCCAAAGGCTACAGATAGAATGGCAATGATGACAGGAAGGCATACGGGATGTGACTGACATGCACTTAGCATTACTGTACACAACCAGTACAGTACGTATGAGTCTGCAGCACAGCAGAGGCACCAATGCAAAGTACCTGTCGCCCGAGCCACTGGCCAGTGTCATCCAGCACAGACACAACAGTGGTGGTGGAGTGAACCACACCCAGACACATACTTCTCAACAGTACCACATTCTGAGAATGCTCCTCAGTGTCGTCAAAGAAGATCCTGTACCACATTGTGAGGACTGGACCCACATGCAGTGGACACATACGAAAGCACAAAGCCATAGTAAATGATGCGGACCATATACCAGCTATTGAATTAACAGACCCTGGAACATAACTACAAACATGGTGACAGTGTTTGGAGCCACATAGAATGTCAGCTTGTCTCAGTGTTCCACAGTCGTCCACTCATGCTGCATAGTGAGAGCCAGTGTACCACAAATGGGTGTGAGAAATGGTTGGGAGGTTGGCCCAGACAACACACCCAACCACACACTGCGGATGTATAAAGTAGGCACAGCTGCATGCTGCCCCCTGGCAGCATAGCAGAACACAGTGGATGTGGCAGGGGGCCAGGTGTCGTGAGCCCATGCCACCACAGTAGGTGGTATGGGGCAGTGTGCCACCACAGTGCAGGACACTGCAGACAACACTCCCAAGATGCTTCGTCCCCCTGCCCCACACAGTACACACACACCTGATTGGAGGTCCCCATGGCATAAGACCAACATATCGGAGTAGTATTTAAAGTGTACATTTGAATGGTAAAACATCAGTGGGACTTGAACCCATGTCCAAGAGTGACCCGAGTCACATATCATTACACAAGGTGCACAACAGTAAATGCATGGTAGATTCGAGCTGAACCCCACCAGCACAGAAACACAGTCCCCTTGATGGTATGTTAATGGGCCATGGCACACACGCACACAAGCACACCACCCAACACACATCCCCACTAGCCATAACATCACTGTGGTGAGAGGCATCACATACCTGGCACAGGCACAGTCCCCTCGAATCATCTCTGCTGTTTCAGCAGTGAGGCGCTGCCTGCACCTGATGTCCACATATCGGTGGCGGCACTTCTCACCATCATGTGATATACCCGTGAGTGCTGTAAGTTGACAGGCAATTGAAGCCCAGACCTGGCTGCGTGGACAGTCACCCTCCCTGACCTGTCCAAACAGGCACCGATGGCGCTGTTCAGTTAGCTGTACTAGGTTGGCCATCTTCACCTCATCCCAATGCCTGTCACAGCCCACCACTGCCCTTTGCCTACATCTCCCAGACATGGCTGACATGAGGGGAGGAAGGTACTGCTGTACTGGGAACTGATTGGCCACACACACTGACACTCCCAAACAGTTCAGCCTAGTGACATGCAGAACTATGCATTAGCGTCGTGCTACCCGGAGGTAATGTGTAAGTGCATGCGCGACCCTGCCATGACCCCGTACAGACATACCAGCCATGCACAGTGGCAGCGTGCTAACATGGCTAGCGCAGCACTAAGGCACAGTAGCTTGGACAGGTTAGCGCAGACTGCCCCAACCCGCACATGCACCATACCTGTGCTAAGTAACCCTAGCACGGCGCAATTGCAACAGCGCTGTGCTAAGCATAGCCGAGCTAGCCCGGCACTCTGTGGTTTGCCCTACGCTAAACACTTTGCGCGGCGCTATCATCTGCCATATTCAAACAGTATATGCAAATGATGGTCATTGTGTACATGGTGCTAACGGAGAGTTAGCATATCATTAATGGCCGTTAGCATGCTTAACAGGCTTGTTTGCCCAGCTGTGCTATATAAGGGCTAAAAGTGCACCACCTGTGTTGCTTATTGGTAATACATGTTGTGTGATTACTGCTGCAGCACAGGATGTCACTGGAACACTCATAGAGTCAGCCATGTATGTACTGCATGTGGACGGACAGAGGTACAATTCCAGGGACATATCAGTAGGTTTGTGATGTGGTTTATGTTGACTGGGTGCCTAGTACCAGGCAAAATATGGCCATACCTCCCAACCTTATGTCCCTCAAATGTGGAACACTGCATCTCAATATGTGGAACACATGAGCAAAATGTGGAACACATTTACAAACTTCACCTCAAAGGCACAGAACACTGTGAAACTATTTGCATTTATAATCAGGAGGTCAGTTAGTAACCGAGCAATATATGTTCTGCATCAATTACTGTGGAATAGTGCCTTACGGTGTTACCACTTAATGTGGGAGAACTCCTCACAGTGTTGAACAGCGTGCTGTTGTGCCGTACCATGAGGACCATTCCACGTATTGTGGTACAGTTGAGAGGTATGGACCGGGGAAGGGGGATACAGATGACTGCTAACTGACTGTGCCCTGGATGAGGCTGCCATTCATGATTGTTCTGTGTAGTCACCATGCTGACAACAGTTGGGCATCCCCATGTCATGTGTGCATGGCTTGATACCACTGGATGATGGCAGACATCCAGGTCAGGGCTGTAACACATGTCCACTCTGTCTGTTGTATGGTCCGGTCTTCTCAAGCCGTATGCACTGCCAAAGAGGGGTTCTCAGTCCCTGTGACCTTGGGAGCACAGATGCTCGAGGTGACAGAAAACAGGTTGTGTATAACTGTGACATCATGTATGTGATATATTGTATAGCTGTCGTATGTCACACGTGTGCAGTGTGTTACTCTGCACTGTGTTCCATACTGACAATGACATGTGATGTCTCAAGTGGTTCGAGACTACTCACACCACTACGGTACTGTGAGGATGGTAATACTGTGCCAGCAAGCCATGCGCTCCTGCAGCAGTGGTGACATCAGTACTGCAACAGAACATCATAATGACAACACTAATGCAGCAGCACACAGGGGATACTGGATGGGCAACTCTGCAGCACCAGTGTGTTCTGCCACAGAAGGATTCTGAGGCCCAATGACACCTAAAAGCACAGCTTCTGATGTCCATGGGAATCAGAACCCCGACCCGACAGGGCACGCTGGTTGTGCATAGCGCTGCTCTACCTGTCATGTGTATTGCTTATTGTAGTGTTTGCTGAGCGGGTATGTGCTGTAGAAAAATTCTGCCTCTTTCAGTCACAACCTGGGGGGAAGAGGATACAGGTCAATGGCAAATGTCTTTGAAACAGATTACACTGCTTGTGGTATTCTTGTGAATAGGGGGTACATGGTCATGGCACGGTAAATATTCCCCTACACATTTCGGTATGTGCCATGGGGTCATTAATGTCCACCTGACCTACCAACACAGCAGGCAGATGGGACCTCAGTCTAACATCTCATCCGACAGATGGCACCTCAGGAGTGCAGCCCCCCCATGCTGCACTGCAGTGCCACTTATAGGATGTTAACCCAGGAGCCTTGTGTGGGATTAGAATCCATAGCCCCGGCTGATCTCCTGGCCGCATGGTGTCTGTGCTACCTGCTGATCCACTGTCATCACCTGTGTATTGTACTGTATGTGATCTGTGTGATGTAATACAGGAGACTGGCTGGCATACAGGTGATTACCATGGTGTAAATGCCTCGATTGGTTGCTAGGACATCTGTAAACCTCGAGTGCGCAGCTCGAGAGGCTTACAATTGCCCTAGCAACCACAAGAGGTGAGTACACCATGGTTATCACCTGTACATCAGGCATTGTCAGGTTTAGTGGATGGGACTCGTCATGGGAATCCCCCCCATCACATGTAAGTGGGCCTTACCCCAGTAATAACTCTGCGGTACAGCCAAATGTACGTGTAGGTACTGTACATACAGTATTGGGATACATGGACCGAATGACTGTGGGCCAGCATAGTACCATTGTTAACACCTATCAGACATGGAGATCGCTAGCCTCAGTGACAGTACACTGTGACAACTAGAATGTTATAGGACTACTGTACTGAGGCTTTCAAGCTCATTCCAGGTGTGTAGAATACCGACTAACAGTGGCAGTCTGTCTAGTTGACCCACTGCTAAGACATAGCTGAGATGAGTTCATATGGTCCTGACATCACACCACTGGGATGCCAGGACTGTAATCTGTTGGATATCAGCAGGTAATCAGGCCTACACATACTTTAAAGTCCTGTTCTGCATGGTCGATAAGCTGACCCAGACAATGCCAGCCACCTGCCTGTCTGGCAGGACAGGACCTGATTCCAGGTGTAGCAGTACCACATGTGTGGCTGTATCATCCCTGCCACGCACACATTTCTCCTGTATTGACTGTATGTGGCAGGCTATGGTATCTGTGAACCGTCTAACAGTGGAGTACTGTTAATGGTCTTGGGACTGCAGCTGATGCTTGACCGGTGCAGTGTGGCTGGGCATGTATGCAGTGGTGCTGGGGGGAGCTGGGTGGCCCATTGACCCTCCTGACTGCCCCTGTGTGGGTAGTGTTGCCCCACCAGCTTAATGCACTGTCCAGCACCCATTGCGCAGGCCATGCTTGACTGACTGCATGCTGTGGTGCTGCAGATGGCAGTGGGATGTAATCAGCGGTGTGGAGGATGCACTCTGGAGTGGATCAGTAGTCCACTGTGACTGTGGGGTGCATGTACTCCAGTGTGACAACTGCCACAGGTACCCATGCTGTCACCCATGTCACTGACTGGCATCTGCATCACAGACAGCCAACCCCCCACCCCTGTGTTGTGCTGTGTGATGTGTGCATGTGGGCACGGCAGACAGTACTCATGCAATTAATAGTGTTTGTACACTGTGGTCCTGGCTGCTGACTGTCTGTGCACAGCGCTGTGCAGCCAGAGGCAGGAGCATTACCAACGTTGTTGTGGTCCAGGATGTCTATCCCCATGACAGGCCGGTCCATCTGCAGTGTGCACATCCAGGCCATTGTGTGACAGGCTTTGACACACATGCTGGGAGTGCAGTACCCCAGTTTTATTGTTGTACAGTACCCACAACTGCAACACATGGTGGATCACACACAGGCCTTCTGCACAGCTGTGCCAGGATCACCTATACACACACCATGCCTGTATGTGTATACAATGTGGCTGCACTGATACATGCTCTGGCACATGCAATGGTGCCTAGGCTGCACCCCTAGTTGAACATGTGTCTTGCTCAGCCATCTAGACCTGTGGTTGGGAGACACCCATGCTTCCACAGCATGTGTTCCATGGTGCTGGGTGTGCAGAAGCACAGCATGGCACTGGATGTGCTGGGGGGGCACCATGAGTCAGCCATTAACAGCCATGGCTGCACAGTCCCACACATGTGCACATTAGGCACCTTCTGTGGCTGTAGGCCTTGTGATTGCCTTGCAGTGCACCCATGTCCATGCTAACATGTGCAGCCAGGCCACCTCTCACATGCTGCACACACACACAGCTGGCTTCCACATGTGCTGGCCTGCAGGACTCCACACACTGAGGTGCATCGTGCATGTCCTGTTGCTGTTCCTCAGGGGGTGGGGCATGTATAGCAGCTATGTGTTGTATTATGGCCATATGTTACTGTTACAGCCATGCAATGTTTGTTCACAACTCTGTTTAACCCTTTCCCTGCCTTCTGTCCCACACAGGTGAGGCTGCAGGACAGGTGCGGCTCAGGGCCCACAAATTTTCAGGAGATGAGCTACGTGCCCTGGTACATGCAGTGAAGGACAGGGAGATGGTCCTACACAGGAACAAGTTGATGGATGCCACTGTTCAGCTGATGTGGGAGGAGATTGCCACAGCAGTAAACGCCCTAGGTGGTCGTGGCCATAGCATTGATGCCATCCGGAAAAAGTGGAATGACCTGCTGTACAGGGCGAAGGAGGAGGAAGCACAGCAGATCCGGAAGAGGCTGCAGACTGGTGGGGGACCACAACCACTTGAACAGCGGGACTGGGACCCATTGATGGCCATAGTAGCCTCTACCCTGCGGCCAGTGGCAGTCGGTGGGGTTGAAGGCAGTGGGTGTGAGACACCGCTTACACCACCCAGAGCAGGTACGTTTGTGGAATGTATCCACCACTCAGTGGACAGCAACACCATGGGGACAGAGTCACACATCACTACTGTCATTGTGCATGCATAGGGCCCACATGGGTATTTTCCATTGTAAGGGTGGTGTTGGGGCTGCACAGTGGTGGATATCTGCTGGCAGGCACATGTGAGTGCATGTGTACCATGGTGCAGGGGCTCATAGGGCACAGGCTGCAATTGCATGGGATGCACACTGGGGTCTGCATGGGCATGCTGGAGGCACACTTTGCTGGGGTGCATGTGGCATTGTTGGGAGTGGTGTGGGGTGGATGGGCTGGTCACTGTAGCAGAGACTGACATAAGTCTCTTCCATTTCAGCATTACATGCCCAGCAGGCTATGTCCCAGGTGGTTCAGTGGGGGACGGCACCATGCCTGACATGGGGACAAGGGGTACTCAGGCACATGACACCTATCTGCCCACAGCTGCTATTCCCCTGTCAGAACAGTCTTGCCCACTGGACATGTTCCACAGGGCATGGACCGCAGGGCTGGTCCAGCAGCATGCTCAGTCACTTGTGAGGCCACATTTGCAGTGGCCAATGCACCACCAGCCACCACCACAGGTCCCTTCACATCCACAACACACTGCCCAGTGCCAGCCATGACCCTGACACAGGTGCAGGATGCACCGCACAAGATGACCAGGGTGCACTGCCCATGCTCAGGAGGTCTTGGCCTCACAGCATGCAGCCCAGCAGGACCTGCATGATCTCTGTAGGGAGCTGCGGAATGAGCTGTCACAGCTGCGGAGACAGTGAGCACTGGTCTTGCCCATGCTGAACAGAGGTCGGGAGGAGAGGATGACTGTTCTCACTACCATTGGGCGTGGCTTTGGTGGCCTAACTGCTGCTGGCAGAGCCCATGCTGTGGTGCTGCAGAACACTATCACCACAGTACTGCAGGGTGCACCCAGACACCAGCGCAGCCATGCCTCACATGGGCAGCAGCGTGGCAGAGGTTTGCACAGGGTGGGCGCAACCTCCTCAGCCCCTACCTCCTGCGTCACACAGGACACCTGCATCATGGCCACCCTCCCTCCACTTCTGTGCAGGCCTCACAGCCTGCCCTCCCAGTCTCACCGCAATCCACCCCAACAATGTCCTCAGGACATAGCACGCCCAGCAGTTTGCCCTGTCCACTGGGTGTGCATCATGTGCGCGGTGGCAGGCATTACTGATATGCTCCACCACATGCGAGCTGTGGCCCTGACTTCCTCACCTGCATGTCTATACACACAGCCACTTCCCATGTCCCCTGCACAGACACAGTCCTCCATGGCTCTTGTTCAGTCCCATGCCACAGCCCCTGACATCACATATATACAGTGCTGTTTCTTGTGCGCACCTGGGTGGTGGCAATACCCCTCACCCTTGTGTCCCCTGACCATACAACAGTGCCTCTCAGGATGTGATACTACTGAGCAGAATGTGGACCTCATTCTCAATGCATTCCCTCAGCAACTGACTGACCTGTTACATTGTTGGCTTATCTATCCAGGCCGCCTTTTCTTAATTGCCTGTTTTTGTTGGCATCATCTACAATGGGGAATTCTTTACAGTTTTGCCACTGAGTGTGGGACAAGTCCTCACACTCTGGAATAGGTAGCTGCAGTGAGGAAACTGTAGTACTGTTCCTCATACCGTGTTACAGTTGAGGGGTATGGTGGTGGCCCACACACATCACACACACCACACACATCACATGCATTGCACCACTGGCAATGTGTACAGCACCTATCTAACACACAGATTTCACTGTACTGTATATACACTACCATTAAATGTACTGTTGACACCATTTTATTTGTCTGTGTTTTCTGTACTCACCGTCCATCCTGGTTCAGTGTCTCAATGATGCAGCTCCTGTGCTCTATGGCCCGGCGGGCCATGCGTGGATCCGGCCGCTCGAGTTGCTCTACTATTCCCCTTACCCCTGGCTCTGGCTCACTGTTGGAATGTACCTCAGGTTCAGGAGCACGTATATCTCACGGTTCAGGGCCATGTTGTGTAGCATACTACAGGCCAGGAAGAAACGGCATTCCTTCTGAGGACTGTATGGTAAGGCACCGCCTGACTGGTCTGTGCAACGGTACCAAATCTTGAGCATCCCAAAAACCCTTTCTATGATATTCCTTGTAGCGGCATGTGCCTTATTGTACAGTCCGTCAGCCACTGTTGCTGGCCGAGGTACTGGTGTCAGCAGCCAGGGTCATAGGGGATAGGTACTGTCCCCTGTGGAGAAAAATCAGGTGTTAGTGTTGCTGTCCTGCACAGTGCCCACTGCTGCTCTGAACCATTGCTCCCTGCCCCTCCCATGGCTACCCTGGCCTATCCCCCCTCCCCTCTGCTATCACCCTGTTTTAGCTTCCCATACTCACTGACTAGATGCCCACATGGAATCCTGCCCTCCTCAAATGCCCGACACAGCCGGGACTGGTGCCAGATGAAGGCATTGTGGGCATTGCCAGGGCACTGTGCAAAGACATTGCTAATGTGCCCTGTCGCATCACACACCACCTGGCAATTAATGGAGTGGAAGCCCTTCCTGTTCACGTACAGGTCACTGACATCACCAGGTGGTGCACGGATGGGGACATGGGTGCAGTCAATGGCACCAAGTACAGCGGGTATGTGCACAACTCAATGGAATTGCTGCATGGTTACTGTGCGCTCTGCTGCCGTGCTGGGGAATACAATGAACTCACCAGCATGTGGCAGGAGAGCATCAAGGAACTGGGTCAGGAGGCACAATGTGGTGGACTGTGATATCCCAATGGTGTCCCCCATTGGGCACTGAAATGTCCCAGTGGCTAAGATGCACATCGCTGCCATCACCTTTTGCTCAACTGACATGGCGTGGCTGTGCCTGGTGTTTGGCTGCTGCTCCTCATGCAGGAGTTTGCATAGCTGCTTCAACATTCCCATGTCCAACCTGTACCGGCCAATGATGTGTTCATCAGGCAGGGTCTCAAAGGAGACTCTGGGCCAGTACCATCTGTGTGCAGCATATCTCCTCCTTCATCTATGTAATGGGCCTTGTTGGGCCTGCTGTCTTTCATCCTCCTCCACAGCCTGCTCCATCAGGTGCAGCACTACAGCATTGCTAAAGAAAGACATTGTGTTGCACTTCCTGTTTTGGCCACTCCTTCCTCTGTGGATTGCCCTGGGTTTAGGCCTCCCTTTTATAGACGGTAAGTAGCGCTAAGTGCTGCACAATGGTGCATTGCACAGCGCTAGATCTCTGAATATCCTATTGCACTCATATGCAGATTCCCGCCCCTCCACTTTGCCCCTTGCATACATTATGTTTTAGCCCGGCGCTATTGAGTTTAGCATGCGCTATCTCCCTATTTCAATATGACTGTTCCACGCTAATCCTGTGCTAATCCTGCATTAACCCATTAGGCTGCAGCCTATTTTTGAATATTTGGCCCTATATCTCTTATTTTATTCCAGTAATTTTCCAAAACTGGACAAAAGATTAACATATGACTGAGAGTACCTTAGCTTTATTACATTGGGTACAGAGGCTCTACAATGTAGGGTTAATTTTGCTAAGCTACGAGGAGTATAGTACAGCTTATGTATTATGTTGAATTGTATCTGCCTGAGTTTAGAATTCTTTGATACCTTTTCAGGCACCAAAAATAAAGGACACAAGGTCTTTCACTGAGGTCAGCACACAATTTCAGAAAAAAGATTCCGGTACTGGCCTTATGCAAAAGTGCACATCTTTATTAAAGATCACATATAAATGTACAAAAATATAGAAAAGGCATCAACAGTATACAAATCTTCCTATAGGTTCATAAACCTGGTTGTGCAAATTGTACATTATGTGCAAAAACTACTTGAAAATGCACCACGGAAGATAGAAAAACAAGTCAAAAAACACTGTCCCCAAAATGCTGCTTAACCACAGAAAAATTATAGCGGTAGGCTGTCGTTTAACTAATAAGAAATTCCTTACAAGGACTAGAGGCAGGTGTTGTTCCTTCTTACCCACTTTGCTATAATAGACCACCGACTTAGGCTATAAGGTCCACCGCAGAGGAAGAAAATTGGAAACACCACAGACAATCAGTCTCATTTGGAGCACCGCACATTAATTCAAATCAAACACTGAAAAATTGTGTGGTGCAGCAGGGACAGTGAAACATGCTGCAAAGGCAGGGAGACACTCTTTATGTATCAACCGCACTCTCGGTCATCATCTCCAAGTACTGTGCTCCAGTTTTGCTGCCATAATGCTGCATCCCATTTTTTAGCTTCCTGCAGTAACTTATGTATTTTTGAAAATAATTTAGGGCTATTTGAAGGATTTCCCAGTAGCAGCTCCGGAGAGGTTTCTCCAATCCTCTTATCAGATTTATTTTGCAAGAAGAACCTTCTCAATTGCAAATATGCCAGATGGCTCCCTATAGGTAGATTAAACTCAAGTTTTAAAACCTCTGGGGTTTTTAAAGTTTCATCTTTTATACACTGACCCAAATGGGTTAAACCACAACTTTTCAGGTATGAAAATTTTATTCAGCTGAGTAAATTTAAAGTTTGAATTCATATATAAAGGCATAAATAATGAAACTGTAAGGTTTATATCCATATAAGAATGAGCCTCTTTCCATATCCATGAAATGGTTTTTGTTGACTTCAAAATCTTATTTTTATACATTTTATTATCACCATTTACATATAATACCTGATTCAGATTACTAAAAGGTGTAAAATGTTGTTCTTTGAAATATGTTTTTACCTCATTTGTAAGAACAGTATTATGTTGAGTGAACCAGTATAATACTGGTTCCAAATGTGCTACATAGTAGTAAAGTTTCAAATTTGGTAGACCCAGGCCACCTTGATTTAAGGGGGGGGGGATGTAGCTTATCCAAAGCTGCTCTAGGTCTCTTATCTTTCCATATGAACTGTCTAAATAACTTATCAATTTTATTAAAAAGCTTTTACCAAGAATGATTGGTGTAGTCTGGAAGAAAACAGAAATCTTGGAAAATGTCCATTTTGAGTAGCTTCACTCATCCTGTAATTGTTAATGGTAAAATAACCCATCTATCCAAGTCTAGTTTGAGTTTCTGTAGCAGTGGTTCAATATTCCATTGAAACAATTTATTACTGTCCTTAGTTAGGGTAACACATATATATTTAATTTCTGTTCTAACTACAGACTCTGACAAGGTGACTGGATTAGAGATTTCTTGACCATCATAGATACATTCTGATTTTTTCCAGTTGACCTTATAGCCTGAGATTTTTCCAAAATATTTAATCATTTTTACCAGCTCTCCACCCTTTCTGGGGGGATTGTCCAGAAATACTAATATGTCTTCAGCATACAAATATACTTTGTATGAAATATCCTGGACTCTATAACCTTTAATTTGAGTGTTATTATGCTTTAGGAATGATAGAGATTCAATTTCAAATAGTAAGAGTAACAGGGGCAACCTTGCTGAACTCCTTTTAGCTGAAGAAATGATTCTGAAAGATTTGAATGTTTTAATTCTATCCTTGGGGTTTTTATAGATCATACTAATCCACCATATAAACCTCTCCCTGAAGTTCATCCTAATCAAACTTCTTAGAAGAAAAGGCCAGTATACCTGGTTGAATGCTTTTTCAGCATTGAGTGATATAATTGCCATCTCTGAACCTGAGGTTAACTCGATAAAGTTTAAAGCTTTTCTAATGTTTGTGGTTAAACGTCTGCCTGGTACGTAACCCAGTTTGGTCAGGATGTACGATGGACTGGATATGATCCGAGAACCTATTGGCCCAAATTGTTGTTACTATTTTATAATCAACATTCAACAAAGCTGCTGGATAATATGATCCCAATTTTAAAGGATCTTTATTGTTTTTTAATATCAAGGTGATTACTGAATCATTTAAAGAGTCTGCCAATGTTTCTCTGATGTTCATTGCCTTGTATGCTTGAAGTAACAGGGGAGATAGAATATCAGAAAACTCTTTGTAAAATTCTGATGTATTGCCATCAGGACCAGGAGGTTTTCAATTTTTTAAAATGTTGAATCACTAAATTAATTTCTTCCACACTTAGAGGTCTATTTATTATGTTTTGGAGGCGTCTGATAGTGGAGTTACTAAACCATATCAAAGAAGTTATCTATATCTTGTTGTGAGGGTTTCTCCTCTGTGTTTATAGCTTTTATAAGAATCCTGAAAGTCACTATTTATTTGTGATAGTGATGATAATATTATTCCTGAATCTGTTTGGATTTTAAATATTGTGTTTTGATTATGCTCACATTGTCTCTCATAGGCCAAAAGTCTATCTGGTTTCTCCAAGAAGAAATAATATTTTGATCTACAGCACTGAAATTCATTTTATGCTCTATAAGAAATCTGACTACTAAGCACATCCCTTACCTGTAATACTGTATTGAAATCAGATTCCAGGTTAGATAAGTTATAAGTGGCTTCCATGACCAGTAGCTTATGTTCGAATATATTCAAATTTCCCAATTGTTTTTTTCTTTTTAAAACAAGAGTATGCAATAATCCATCCTCTAAAATATAATTTCAAAGATTCCCAAATAGACAGAAATGAGATTTCCTCATTATATTATTTTTTTTTATTCCGTTTCTTCTATGAGTTTTTGTTTGAAAATTGGGTCTTTCAATAAAGAATTATCCAGTCTCCAATCAAAATCTTTACATCTATTTTTTTGGTCTATAAATGTTACCACTAAGTTAACTGGGGCATGGTCAGAGACCTTAATAGTACCATAGTTAATTTTAGAGACTTTGCTTCTTAGTTCTTCTGATAGCAAGTAATAATCAGTTCTAGAAGATGTCTTATGAACACTTGAAAAAAAAAACATTTCTTCCAAGTAGGATATAATTCTCTAAAGATATTGAAAAGCCTTAGATCAGACATATAGTCCTTCACTACTTTAACAGCCTGTTTTTATAGTTTTCTACTCCTTCTTCTGATCTATCTAATAACGACAGCGATAGATTAAAGTCTCCTCCTAATATATATACGGACCTGTAAAGTTGGATAATGTGATGAAGTAATGTATAAAAAAGCTTGGGTTGTCCTAAATTAGGTCCATACAGTGCACTAATAGTAAAATAAGTGTTGCCTCTTTGTAATTTAGCAATGACATATCTACCATGGCTAACTATGGCCTGATCTTTTATAATCTAGTTAAGGTTATTTTTTAATTTGAGAGCAACCCCCCTGGAGTTGTCTGAAAAAGGAGCATGAACTCCAATGCTTTAGAACAGGTTACAGGAGTCTATGTCAATTCACTCCCATAAATTGGTCTCCACGTCACCCGCTGCCTCCCGACCGCCGCCTCTCCTGCCGAAATTCACTCCCCGCATTCACTCCTGCTAATTATACTCCACGGTAATTCACTCCCAGTGCTGCCAATTTAACAATTAAATAATTAATAGCTATGCAATTTAGTAAGTCATTAAATATGATGTCATTGTAGTGACCTCGTTCATTATTCATAGTGCAACCATGGCTGCTCACTTCATCATGTCTGAGCACAACAAAAGAAATTGGTGGATGCTGACAACTATGTATACACTCATCACAAGTGGGGCTACAATGGAAAGTCTATATGGCAGTGTGAGTTGGCAGTAAAGAAGGCCAAAACATGTAATGCAAGGGTACATACAGAGAGTTACGAATTACCCTGCATAATTGCTACCTTTAGCAAACACACTCATGCACCGGACCCAACAGCAGTTGAGAGGGCACAGGCTGTCAATACTGCTAAGGAGAGAGCTGAATGCACACAAGACACAACTGCTCAGGTTGTTCTTTTCTGCAAAGAAAATGTGTCTTTAGCTGCACAGGGGAAAATTGTTGACAAAAATCTTAAGCGCACTATACAGCGCATTCGCTGTCAGGGTGCTCCTCCAAACCCTCGAGACCTGACTGAGATAGTGATACCACAGCAGTACAGGACTTTTAAGTGTGCAGAGGACAGTGAAGTTAATTTTCTTTTGTATGACAGTGGCCCAAGGACTGACAGAATTCTGGTATTTGGCACAGAATCAAACCTTATTTTTTTTGGAGCAATGCAAACATTGGTACACTGATGGAACCTTCAGTGTCCCCCCCCCACTTTTTCATCAATTGTACTGTATATTGGGGGAACATTTAGGAAGAATCCAGCCTGCAGTATTTGCATTACTACCCGGTAAATGCAGGGAAACATATGAAGGGCTACTTAATGCTTTAAAAGTTTTGAACCTCCGTCTGGACCCAGCAGTAATCATGACGGACTTTGAGAAGACAAACATTCAGGCTTTCAGACTAGTGTTCTCAAATGCTAATCACATTGGGTGTTTTTTTCATTTTTCTCAAAGTGTGTACTGAAAAATACAAGCAGAGGGACTAGTACAGAGATATGCCCAAGACAGTGAATTCAGCATTAAGTGCCATTATTTACCTGCATTGGCATTCTATACCCCGAATCAGGTTATTAGTAGATTTGAAGAAATAACAGATGAAACACTAAACATTTTCCCCCCTAAATTAGAGCCCATCATTGACTATTTTGAAGACACATGGTTGGGGCGTAGGAACAGATGGGAGACAGGGCGTAGGCAGCCACAATATACAATTCAATTGTGGAATCACCATGAGACTGTCACTGAAAAATGAGCCCATACAAACAATACTGTGGAGGCATTTCATAGAGGGATGAAGGCAATACTCTGCATGTCACACCCAGCATTATGGAAGTTTATTCATGGCATTAAGTGCATTAAAAAAAAAAGGGATGCAGCGATTGAACAGTTAATTGCTGGCAATCAACCAACCACAGCAAAGAGGGCATACAAGGATAGTGCAACACAACTTGAAACAATACTTGGTAAGTTTGAGGAACGCACCACCGAAGAATTCCTAAGAGGCATTGCACACTGTTTTGAATACTGAATCGACATTAACATTAGACTGTGTTTTAAAATTTTAAATAAAGTTTTTTCTTTATCTTGGGATCTTGGTTGATCTTGGTGGATCTATGGTTGGATATAATGGTTACTATGGCAACGACGTCTACAGCATCACAGCGTGTGATCGGCGGCATGCGTGAATGCATGACTACTGCAAACAGATAAGGTAAAATTAATTTAATGAATCCCTGCTTTGCCTCTTTCAAAAATGTTAATAGTTTTGTGCTTGTTTATCGTAGTGCCCAGCATTTAATTGTCATGCCTCTTTTGAAAATGTTAATCGCACTTACGTAGCCTTGTACTTGTTGCTCATAGTGCCCAGCATTTAATTGCCATGAATCCCTGCATTGCAGTGGACTAACTGCTTTGCCTAGTAGTGACAGCGTGTTTGTTGCCCAGCATTTCTCTTACTGCACATACTGCTTTGCCTGATCGTAGTGCCCAGCATTTAATTGTCAGAGGTACTTACTACATGAATCATTGACATGCTCCCATGATTGTAGAGGCCAGCATTTAATTGTCAGAGGTACTTACTACATGAATCACTTACTGCTTTGCCTGATCATAGCAGGAGTGAATTGATGCGGAGCGAGAAAGAGTGGGAGTGAGTTAGTGGGGAGCGAGTTGTCAGGAATGTATTATCGGGAGGCGGATGGCGTGCTCCGTTACAGATGTACCAGAAATATGAACCTGAGAAGTGAGTTTCTTGTAATAATAAGCAGTTAGCTTGAATTTGATTAGCATACTGTATTACTTTTCAAATGTCTACTCTATCTCTGGCTCCTTTATATTCCAACTTGGACATTTAGATTATCAGTCATGAAATAAATTTAAACCAAGTATGTAATTAGGGTGTAGCAGTATTAAAAAATGGTTTGTTATTTAAACTTTGAGTTAACACTTGTTTAATCCACCTTAAGCCTTAACCAATACCCAGACTTATTGCTGGGTATTTTCTTCCCTCCTTAGACAGTCTGCAAAGATGGTCATGTAACCAAGAAGGTGTGTAGTGAAACTGACTCTGGCGTCAACAACTAAAGTTGATCTACTTATAGTTTTATACTGCTTTCCCATCATATCATTCAGAAATAATATATATATATATATATATATATATATATTCCTTTAGTTTCCTCTCCCCATTTATATTTTACTGTATGCTCTTATCTCCTATTTTTGAGAGATTCTAAATTTGCAGAGAAATATTTTAACCTTTATTATTAAGAGGATTGTAGGGGTCAGGGTCTTCAGTATGAAAATATGTTTTCAAATGCTGATCTGCTTCCATGGGCATTTCAAAGAAATGTTGCCTCCCTTTAAGCAAATTTTTAAGCAGCCAGGTTGAAGTAAATTGTGCAGAATTCCTTATCTTTCAAAATTTTCTGCACACCATCAAAATATTTCTGTTTGCCACAACTGATGGTGGCAGATCTGGATATACTTGAAGGTGTAGCCTCTCTCATGCAGGCCTTTCTCTGTCCTAGCCTTCTTAAAGATTTCTTCTTTTATTCAGAAATGATGAGGCTTATGGAGGTCAACTCTTTTAAGATCTCTTCTTGTTGAAAGGCCTCTGTGGGCTCCATTCAGCTCTACTTTTTCTCCAAGGTATTTTTCCCCAAGTCCTTCTGTCAAAAGTTCTTCAAAATATTATAAAGGATTTGAGCCTTCTGAGCCCTCTGGCAGTCTTCCAGTTTTTAAGTCTCCTTCCAGTGCACGACTCCAAATCTTAAATTTTGTTCTGTAATTCATCCAGCTCTTTTTGATGTTGTGCAACCAGATTTTGTAATGGGTGTAAGTGGTCTTGTGTGGCACCCATTCTAGTTTCTTGCTCTGAGACCCTTTTTGTCAGGGTTTCTATTTTCATAGCTAAAAAGGCTATTGAGGTCTTTATAGAATCAAATGAAATTGTTATGTTCTGGAAGCCTGATCACATTTCTTCTAGCATTGCTTCTTGGGCTGATTGGAGCTTTAACAGGGTGGTAAGCTCTTTAACTTTAACAGAATCTGTGCAGACTGCATGCTTACTGCCCTGGGTTCTTGGCATAGAGCTTGAGCTGCCCTCATCTCCTTTATTTTGGTCTTCCTTATTTGGGTCTATTACAGAGCTAGTGTGAGACTCAAGTGTTTGGGTGCCTTCTGAAGCATCACTCTTGTCAGTTGTGTGTCTTTTGCACTGTCTAATGGTGCAGAATTAGAGCTACTTGTTTCCATCAACTGAGACTGATAGTTTATATCATTCCAATCCTTATTTGGTATGGCGTCCCTGGTTGGGTTTCCATAAATTTGTATCAGGGTTCTCTTCTGATGGTCCTTTGTCTAGGTCTGGAATATCCTGCCTTTGTCTGTGCCAGCCCCATTAGTGGAAACAATAAACTGATCCATAAGACCCTCTGAAGGTAGCTTTGGTAATTTTATACCTGCCACAGAGTTTGTTGTTTTTAGATTGCTAGGTTCTTTCTTTGAATTAAAAGTGTCTGCTATAACAGGTAAATTTATTGTTCCTGATTGATTTAGATTTGTTCTCAAAGCAGAGTATTCACACTGACAAGACAGCCCGTTTGAGGCCTCTAAGCCCTTGTCTGCCTCTTTCAGACATTTTATTCTTTCAGACATTTAGAGAGAAACTGAAAATGCAAACTCAGGGGTCACAAGTTATTTCAGGAGTACCAAACTAAAAGAAAATAATTTTATACCCAGCTATAGGCCTGATTGGCCTCCTAGTTAGCCCCTTATCTCTTCATTATTGCGTGACTGTTGCTTTAAGGAGACAAAGAAGTGCAATATCCACTGGAAAAAAATTTCCTATAATGTCAACAACAATGCTGACACAGTAAAAAAAAAAAATTTTTTGAGAGCAGATAACGATAAGAGACACGATATGGCTAAAGGGATTCCCTCTGATGATCTTTCATACATGTCTTATTTTACGGCCACTTCATTCTTTTTAAATAACAAACAAAAAAAGCCAAACTCAACATCTGTGCATCAAAAGTTCTCTCGGTCCCAGATCTGCAGTTTATAGTCTGCTCTTGTCAAAGACTTATCTCAAAAAGTAAATAAATTAAACAGCCACAAATAAACTCCAATACCACAAACATGATTTAAACATAAAGTCAGGAGGAGAAGGGGGAAACACAGAAGACTCTTACTGGCTTGACCTTTCCTAACAGAAGGTATGTTTATTTCACCTTCTACTCACCACACCATGCACATTATTAGAGTCAGGGATTCAAGCACACTTTCTTAATTTTCTGTAGTGTAGTATCGAGTTGTTGTGGAGTATTTCACTGCTAGGTAGACTCTCGATGAATTATCATCCATTGCCGAGATGCTCACCTGCACATCCTCAGGTCTCCATCTTAGCCAGATGTCTGAACAGTAATTATGTCTCATTAATATGGTGATTATCATTAGCAATTATAATTTATTTTTGCTTCTAAATTTAAATGGGACAAAATTCTGACCCCAGTCTTTGTAAGGAGGGTAGCTATGAATAAGGCTCCAATCCACATACCCCTATACAGACCCCTATGCAGGTGAAATGTGGAGGCCTCACTCTGCAGATGAAGAGGCTTCCATGCATCCCTGACAATAATCCCTCATCTGTGGATGTACTGCACAGTATGTGTATGTGTTTGGTTGGCTTCATGGCTGCTAATGGGGCACTCTACATCCAACTACTGTGGGGTATACATATTGCAGATACTGTTGGGATGGCATGGAGGCTACTCCAGAGGGGGACTCCTGCAGTAAGTCTTTAATAGCCACCAGACTCACAGCTGCAATGTGTTTTATGCCTGAAGAGACACCCAGCATCTGCCCCAGTCCTCTGAATTAGCCTGCATGGCTGGGAGGCAAAGTCATTGCTACTATTTTATTTTATGTTTATATATACTGAAAATGGGATACTGCGGTCTCTGGTGGACTGCTATATCCTACAATCACCTACTCACATGGATCAGGGAATCCAACATACTGCTGCCACCCAGGTCCTACTGGGAACCCACTGTCTTACCCAGCTTTGCTTCAGAATCTCTCTATGTCCTCACATGAAGTTCCCTGCTCACAGATGGGGAGTGTGCATAGTGGCTAATAATGCCATCTGGTATGGAGTAGCACTCAGGAACAGAGCAACACTGTGGGTATGCCAGAGTGGCTGTGGATCATGCCCCATTTAACTATGCATCTTTTTCTTTTCTTTATTTTTTCATTAACTATACTTTATTGATTTTCAATAATACACATCACAAAACATCCAAGAAGAACCAATACAAATAAAACAATGCAGAAAAACAAATCCCATAGCAAAAAAAAATACCTTTCCCCTCAAACAAATGCTGTCCCAAAAGCCCCACACCCAATGAAATAAAGATAATAACAATGATCAGCATCAAACCCACCAAACAATAATCAATGAAAAACCATAGAGAATCTCTTCCTGATCATTCTATATACCTTATTACAGCATTATAAACCAATCATATAATACACCCCATTTTTCAGAAATGAAGAACGCTTATGGTGAACATTTGTAGGTAGCACACTTGCCTCTGAGGCCGGGAGATCAGAGGGCTGTGGGTTCAGTTTCCACATCTGGCACTTGGGTTAATATCCCAGTACTGACACTGTAGTGCAGCATGAGAGGGGTACTGCACTTCTGAGTGCCGTCTTTCGGATGAGATGTTAAGCACAGGTCCTATCTGCCTGGATTGATGGTAGTTCAGGTGGATGTTAAAGATCCCATGGCACTTATTGAAAAGTGTAGGGGAATTTCCCTGGTATCCTGTCCAAATTTCCCTCATTCACTAAAAATACCACCAACAGCTTAATCTGGTTCATGATCAGCTGGCATTCATCTGTATCACCCTCCCCCAGGTTGTGCCTGAAAATAGGCAGGATTTGTCTAGTGCACTTACCCGGTCAACAAAAACTAAATAAATAAAATAAAAATGTGAAGCTCTAAATTAAGGGTGCTTAGGAGTTTCTCATGCCACTCAGACCAAGTAGGAAGTTAGTCATCAAGCCAGTACCACAATATAACAACTTTTGAGGCAGGTGAAATCAAAGCTATATAATTCCTTTGATATGTAAATGAAATAGTCTGGTACCAATCTAAAATACAGCTCTCTGGAGTAAACAAATAATCCAGAACAAAATAAAGTTCCAGCTGTCTATTAAGAGTATCCCAAAATGGCACCATTTTCTGACAATACCATAGCACATGAAGAAGCATGATCTCTTCACATCTCCCTACGAATGGTACAGTTGTCATTCTTCACATCAAGGAGAAGTTGTACAGAGCAAGTAAGTCAGCCACTTCTCAAAAATAGACACAAGCATAAGCATGTGTTGCTATATTGGTTTAAACTATTTAGAATCTTGGCTGTGCTGAGCTGAACTCTACTACGCTGTGGAGGAGCAAGGGGAGCAGGTTCTCTTTCAAAGCTTAATTTCTATCTACAAAAAGGTATGCCATCAATGTTTTGAAAGAGAGCTTACCAGTTTACCTTGTGCAAAGGAGCAGCTGCCTCCCCAGATAAGGCGTTCTCTGCTTCTTTTAGGAGGAAAGTTGATGGTGGCAATTGGACGAAGGAGTTGGAGGAGCCCTTCATAAAGGCTTAAGCCCCCGACTGGGTTTGAAGGCAGGAGCAACAGGAGAGACAGGCAAGACATGAATGAAAAGGAAATTGCGTCTTGCTTTAAACAAAAGCTATTTTAGTAGGAGCCTTAAGGAGCTACCGATGCACTCCTGAGCTTTTGTTTATAAATACATCTTGGAATTTTGAGAACTCTGGATACAAGGTTATACAAACAAATATTTGATTAACTATAGCATTGAAGCTGTTGGTTTTGCTCTTTGTCCTCAGTCATTTACTTTGCTGTGGCTTATAACTACAGATCTCAGAAAACTGTGAATCTGTTATGTTTTATTTGTTTGTACATGATTTGCCTAATTGGGTATTTTAGTTATTTTAAAGTCTATTAGATTGTTTGCTAGAAAACCCAGCCATAATAGGTCAATATAATGGACTAATTAAGATTGACTGACCTTTAGTTACTTGGGTGCTGAGGCGGGGACCATTACAAATAAGCTAATAATTGGATCCTATATTGCCGAACTACCCAATATAATGGATTAACATAACTAATAGAGTATGTTTTGTTAGCTTTGAGCTACTTAGGATGCTAAAGTGGGATTGTCCCATATAAAATTAATAATTGATTTTGATAGTGCCTAATCAACACTCAGCAAGGTGGTGGGAAGGCAATTGACGCTTTAAGGATACTCGTTAATCGGTTCCATGCCTGATAAGCGAACAACCTGATTATTAACAGCATATAACCACAGAGGCAAATAGATAAAAGGCTTTAAGGCCTATAGGGTTTAAAAAGACCCTGAAGCAATTAAGGATTGTTTTAATAGTTAGCAACAGTTTAAATATTTAACAACTTGATGGATGCAGCATATTAGCAAGCACAAGTAGTGTTATTTAACTTTTAGTGTTGGAGCATGGCATAGACGAACGACGCCACTCTCCACTACTTATGTTTGGACAGGTTAACCTGCAAAAAGTTTGTGCTTTTAAAAACCATTAAAGCTAAAAAGATATTGAAACTACCAGCAAGCAAGCTTTTGGAAGCTGGGTTGATATCAGTCTGATTACTTAGTAAATACAGGCGTTAGATCTTTTGGGTTGTTGCTATATTCCACATATGTATTGGCAGTTAGCTTTTTTTTGACTTCTGCCCTAGCTTCTAACTTCTCCTATCTGGGTCCTTAAACAAGTTCATACTAGTGAGTCACTGATTTCTGTTGTTTTATTTACTGAATCTTTATTGTACTATTGTTTTAAGGTTAGATTAACAACATTTTTAACTAACCAAAACTGTCAAGTAGTTCTTGGTAATTTAGAATTAGCAAATACCCAATTTGATTTTATTTATTTGAATTTTCATGGAGACCTATCCTGAACCTCTCTGTAAAATATCTGAATATTGCCTTGGGGATTTTTTAAAAGATGTGGAATAAGCAGATTTTGTTTTTATTACAGATATCTTTTTGAACAGGAGGCTGAAGAAGACTGCCATCCAGTAATACTTTTGTATTAAAAAAGACAGTCGTTTTTGGGGGTCGACATCCAAAGAGCATTGTCGGACTGGTGCAGTTGGACTGTTTGGACTGGAGGGGTATTCTCCCATTTTCTTCCAGAATTTAAGTGCTACAAGGACATTTTTAAAGTTACCATTGAATTCTGATTCTGCAGTTATTGAAATTATTTTTAAAACCGATTGTGAATTACCATTGTCTTATCTGGGTCTAAGCAGTGGTTGGTAAGCTAAGTGCATCTCAATAACTGCATCTGTTTTTTTTTTCACCCAACACTTGATATTTTATAATGGTTTACACATGAAGTGGCAAGACCATAACTTCAATGATAGCCATAAAACAGAAGGCTAAGAAGGCTAAAAAGAACAAAAAAAGGGAAGTTCAGGGAAATGGGGATCAGGCAACTTCAAAGGATCAACTGGTTAATGAAATGCAGGGAACAACATCTCTGGGTTGTTTGGAGGAAACTGATTTATATTTAAATAGTAATAAAAAAAGGAAGTCAAACCAAATGAAAATAACCAATTTTTTGAAGCAACCTTTAGCTACGCCAACTCCCCTTTCTTCTTTTTACCCTAGAAACTCAAGTAAAAGTTACTAGGGAAGATTTGTCTCAAATTAGGCTTTCAGTATCCCCAAATTTAATATTTCAAACAATGGAATCAAGCTCCTCTGAATCTGGGGAAGAGGAAGTGAAGGGGGAAATAGTGTTCTGCTAATGTCAGAAATATCTGTGGAGTCTTTGGACAATACAAAATATTCTGATATAGTTACTATTTCAATGTTATCATCTGTAGAAACAGAGGATGATTCTCTGAATGCCGAGTTTCAGTCCTAGTCAATGTCTAGTAGGGACAATCTAAGTTTGGTTATAAAAGACTTAAACCAAACAATAAAATGCCTCAAGGAATTGGTGGCCAAGCAAACCACTAATAACAATGCCTGTTTAGATCTTCCATCTCAGCTTATATCTATTTCTGGTTCACAATCCCTGTTTTTTTCTCCAGAAATTTTGAGTACTACTATTTCCCGTAAAAATGTGCGACATGATCTGTGGGAGACAGAAATAACTCAAAACCTAGAGCCTCAAGAAAAAGAAAAAGATGTTGCTACTTTTTCTTCACTCTCTATGCAAGTTTTAAAGACTGTTAAGAACCCATATCATGCTAATATCATGTTTCTAGAGAACTTATGGGTTATTAAAGAGGAAATAGCAGATCTTAGAACTGAAGTCTTTTATAACAAAACATTGTTGGGATACATACAAGATGAACTCTATAAGAGCAAACTTGAAACCACTTCAAGTATTGCTCCTAAAGATGAGGTACTCAAAGAAAATAAGGCTTTTCAGGTAAATCTTCCTTCTCTATCCACAAGAGAAGCAGGCCCTCCAGGTCAGCAGAAAGAAATAGGTGACAAGGTTTTCAATAAACTGAAAACTAAGCAGCTATCCAAACAGAAACATCAGAGAAAGAAGAAATCTCCTGGAACGGTTTACTTTGTAAAGAACCAAAGGAAACCAGAGGAAAAATCTCAGAATAGGGGTAACACTAGCGGTCCTGTTAAAACTACTGTGAAAGATAAGGAAGCTAATTTAAGTAGTAAACATGTTGTATTTGAAGATGTTAGAGTGATGCTGGGAAGTGAAGAACTGATAGGAAGGGATGTGACCCATAGTTGCACTGATGGCCTTTCAATATCTCATGATAATTTGGTTAACGGTGGGGAGTCCAGGGTCCCCTGTGGGACCAAAAGAACTTGGCCTTGGGAGTCATGTTGGTAGATCATTTCAACTCTATTGAATATCTAATTGAGGCCTATGGTATTAGGGAAATACCCCTGGAAACACCTGATAAGTTACTAGAATGGGTAGTTAGAGTGTTTCATCTGCCTCACTCAACAGGAGGACTTACAGTTGTTAGAGCCCCAAGCTTAGACTACCAACATTGTATTTTGATCTAGTGTACTAGTCTAAAATTGGCTGAAACACTTTGGCAAAGGGAGAAAGATGTGAGAATGAAAGGTATACATATGTTTTCTCCTTACAAGGTCCCCATTGCTAGTTAAGCAACCTTGTTGTGTCTTGTATGTAACTAATCCCTCTTTACCAATTACTAAACAAGTATTATAGGTAATATCAGGTTATGAAAATTCAAAACAACAAATCTGGGAAACTCGAACATTAACCGTATTTGGTTGGATGCTGCCAGTTAGAGGTTCGGTGGGTAAAACCAAGCAACAACTGGCTGCTTTTTCCAGTCAAATATTGGATTTCCCTTTGTATAGGAATAATATAGAATGGCTCAAAATACATAATTCAGATCTTAGCACCTCACAAATGGATATCACCTTTGCTAATCCTAAATTTGTTAAAGCAATTCAAGGAAAAACATCTATTCTAGATATGTTGGGCCTCTATGTGGTACACCCTAGAATTCTAAATGAGATATATGAAGGAAAAAGCTAACAATTTGTAATTGAGACCAAGAACAGTTTTGAACAGTTGCAGAACCTCTCGCAAAATTGACAACCACCATCTCAGATATAGCTAGAAAATCCAGGAGAGATTTCCCCTCTCCGGATTCTTTCTTGGAATACTAAAGGATTGATACTTAAATTGGCTGATCCAGCATGTAGGATGTTCCTGGAAACTTATTATCTATTATGTCTGCAGGAGACATAGTGTGGACAGCAAATAAACCCACTTATTCCAGGGTTTGCAGGATATTTCAATCCAGCTACTCACTCAGCTAATTATGGTCGATACAAGGCAGGTTTGGCAGTATATGTTAAAATAGCTCTCAACATTAACATTACCCAGATTTCTTGTGAATCAAAAACTGTTCTTCCCATTTTAATGGAGGGAAAGGACAACAAAATTATTTTATTTAATATTAATATTCCACCATATTCTAAAAGAACCTTAACTCTGAAAATTGGGGAGATTTTGTGGATCTCCTTGGTGAACTTACCAATAGATATATAACATATCCATCTGTAGCTGTTGGCAACTTTAATGCAAGAATGACTCTTAAGATTACAGATGTACATGAACACTCACTATGGCCTGTGGTTCAGGCCATTTCAAATAATAATCTGAGATAAGAAAGACACTCAATGGACAGGAAATCAAACAAATAGGGAAGAGATTTAATCCAGGTTATGTCTGACATAAACTATTGTCTTATGAATGGGAGAGTTGAGGGAGATCAAGAAGGAGCCTATACATACACTGGCCCCTTGGGATCATCCACAAAAAATCTCCTCTGGGTAAATGTAATAGCGTTAGAGAAAATAAAATCACTTAACATTATCAGATGCCCTCAATCTGCTCACTTTCTGCTATCCATAGAATATGATATGGTGGCAAGGTCAAAAAACTCTAGAATAGATGTTGCTCTGGCAGCAGGATGTGAAATCAGGAACGACCGAAGGATTAAATGGTCATCTAGATTGAGTAGTTCAGTGACTGTTATCCTGGAATCTGATAGACTTAATGATTTGAGATCTAATATAATGGCATCAGATAGCCATTCTGACCAAAATGTTTTATTTAGCACAATATTCAATCATATAAAGCCTCTATTATATCAAGCAAGAGGATCGACTGGTCAAAGATCCTGGTTTAACGAAGTCTGCAAAAATGCAAAAAAAACAGTTGAATAAAATTGTTTTCCAAACTAGACAAAATCCAAATAAGAGTAATGCTAAGAAATTAAAGAATGCTAGGAAAAATATAAAGAGGTATTACAAAGGAAAAAGTAAGTTTCAGGTCAATAACTGGGAAGAATTAAGACAATCAATTTATGAAAAGGACAGTAAAAATGTTGGCTCCTTGTGAACCAAAGGGTACCAACAATCAACCTTTGGTATAGAGGCCTGTGTAACATCTGATTCATGGACAGTCTATTTTGAATCCTTATTCTACTCACCCATTGAAACATCAGATGTAAGGAAAGAGTTGCTTCAGTTTTACCCAAGGCCAATGTGTGTATCTAAGGAGGAAATATATAATGCAGTGCTACACTTAAGAACAATAAGGCTCGGTCATGACCATATAGTGGCAGAGATATATAAAATAATATTAAATGATGGATTCCACTGTTACATGTCCTTTTCAATAAAATTGTGAAGGGCTCTGATGTCCCACCAGTTGGAGAGGTAGCATTATATGCCCAATATATAAAAGAGGAAATCCAGCTGACCCCTCAATGTATAGACCTATAAGTTTGATTGACACCTTGCAAAACACTTTTTGTTGGGTTCTATTAGATAGACTTCAGATATGGGTTGAGAATCAGGTTTCATGAGTGAATACAAAATGGTTTTAGAAAACAGATTAATGATTCAACACTGTGATGTGCTGTCACATATTGTTTGGAAATATGTAAAATCAGAAATCACATTGATTTTGTTGCCTTGTGGATCTTAAGTCTGCTTTCAAGTTGACTAGCCATACATTGTTATGAGAGAAGCTACAACTGTACAATATAGATCCCATTCTTCTGGATACATTGATTAGACTGCATAAGATACTTGGCAAAAGGTCAAAATTAATAACGTGGAGATTTTACTCCAGATTTTAAAACTAATCTTGGAGTTAGTCAGGGTTGCCTTTGGCCTCCTATTATTTAACATATATATTAATACCATAATAGTACAGATGGAGCAACCTGACTTCCATTCCCCAGCAATTAGGAACCAAAAAGTTCCATTGTTAGCTTTGCCGATGATTTGATAGTGTTATCAACATCATTTTGGGTTTACAGTGGAAGATGACAGTATTCTGTGCTCTTTGTAAAGAAAACAGATTAGTTATTATATATCTAAAACCCAGATGTTGATTTTTGAAACAAACAAAGGAGAACACCCACACTTTTTATTAATTAAACAAAAATTGAAACAGTTAAAACTTACCCATACTTGGGTGTGAACTTTTCCCAATCCACTCAATGGAATATTCACCAAGATTATGTAAATCATAAGGCAATTACAGCCTTTCATGCCTTCAAAAGATTCTCAGTTAAACTGGGAAATGGGTCTGTGAGGGGAATTTTGAGGGCCATGGAGGCTAAAGTGCATTCACGTTTGCCCTACGCCTTGGAGGTGTGGGTCCTGGTAGTTCTCAATCAGCTTGAAATCCAACTAAATAAACTACTAATGTATATTTTCAAAATACCACAATCAGTGCCCACACCAATAGTTAGAGCTGAATTAGGTCAGCTTCCAATTGAAAGCATATATAGTGGAAAGGAAGATTATATTCCTACTTAAATTGTTCCTATATCCAGAGCATATGCTACCAAGGATATGTCTAGAAGAGGAGATTGGTTACATATCTATAGGCTATAAATCTCAAAATATGGATTGTATAGCAACTTGGTTATATCCATTAGGGTTGGGTCATTTATTGCATCAAATGTACTCTCTACCTTTCAGAGAGATAAAATTCCAAGTTAAGGAAAGAATCAGGAATATCTTTAATAGTAAGGATTTGGAGCAGGTTCAGTGTTTTAAGAACTTTATGTGGTATAAAAAACTGAAATTATGCCATATTACTGAACCATATTTATTAATACTGTCCTGCCCTGATCTAAGAAGAATTATAACTAGATTTAGAATGTAGCTCTACTATTCACACTATGTATATTTGGCCCAGAAAAGTAAGGGAGTGGAGAATGATAAATGTAAATACAATTTAAACATGGTAGACGACTTAAAACATGTTACCCTAATATGCCCTCTATACCAGAAACATAGATCTTTTTGGTTGGATTCCACACTAAGGGACCTTAGACTCCCCACCAATCAAATTCTTATAAAATTGTATACATCTAATGATATACAAGTGCTGACTAAACCTGCACATTTTCTAAAATCTGTAACATTGTAGGATGGTGCTTAGATGAAGTTTTGTATATGGATTTCTTGTCTATTTATTTACTGGAATGGAAATTTTCTGTTTTAAAGAATGTATCTGCTACTGTTTTATTCATTGTAATCTTTTTGTAATGGCTTTATGTTGAACAAATAAATGTTTTACTTACTGAAGAAGTGTGCACTCTTCTTTATGACACCTGGAGCAGCAGGGATGATCAGTCCGTCCCATTCTAAGCAACTGTACCAGAGTAAAATACATATTATGCAACATTTGAAACTGAATCTGCCTATAGTGATCCTGCTTAATGATTTTATATAGATCACTCCAGACCTTTAACCATTCTTGTACACCCTAACTCAAAGAAATAGAGTTCTGCCAATAATATGCAATACCAGAAAGCTTAAGTGGCTCTAGGGATTGATAAAAACAATACAGTCAGGCAACAGCATTGCAAGAAATGCCACAGAAATCATATCATTGAAAAGCAAAGAAGCCTGATCAGCCTAAGGAGGTGGATCAAAATTAGCAAGTATTGCATTGGACAGCTGTAAATATTTAAAATAGTACCTGGGCTCCAGTGTAAACCATGTCTGAAAAGTCAGAAAGTCCAATAACCGAACTTTAGAAAGCAAGGCAGAGGCAAGTGTAGTAGAATCAAGGGTAAGGAAAGAAGGTGGAATAGGCTTTTGAGTAATCTTCAAATTAAGGTTACAAAATAGTGATTGCCCCAAGCTAGTTTTACCTGCAAGGCAAAAATATTTACAAAGTTGCACATGCACATGTAAGGACCAATAAATGGTGCCTTTCAATGAGCAAGAAAAGAGCCATGGGAGAAACACTATATAGAAAGCACCCAAGACTGCAAACCAACACTTCTGCACAGCGTCTACTCAACAGTCGACCACTACGGCACATAATTATCTGACAGTTCCTCAGAAGTTACCCCAACTAAAGCATTTGGATCCATGAAGCACCAAATGGTACAAATAAAAATTGACAAGGCAAGGCAATGTTTATTTCTAAGGCACCAATCCCAGAGGCTCTGGAGGCCATTCATAAACAATAAACAGGGTATCAGGTAAATGTCATACATAAAATAAGTAATAAAACAACAGCAATCTCATAATATAATAAAACAGCTGGAGCCAAAACCCTCCCTGAGAGGTGGGAAATGTGAGTTTAAAGTATGTTCTCCTTGCAACCCCATCCTTCCACAAAACTTTTCTTTTCTCTATGATTCCAGATGATCTAAGGTGGAAATAAGGATTCCAACTTTATTTTCTTATTTCAGCAAGAATTTAATAATTCCCCATTTTTTTACATTCTACTATATCAGAATATATCAGGAGGCAGTATAGCACAGTGGGTTAAGGCTCTGAGCTGCAGATCTGGAGACCTGGCTTTGAACCTCACAGCCACCTACTGTAGGTGTATGCTGTGTGATCCTAAGCAAGTCACTTAACTTCCTTGTGCTCCCAGGTCGCATCTCGAAACAAGCTTTGTGCTACTCTTTGTTAAACAATGTTCCCTTCCCTATGTTTCTTTCTCTTATAAACCACTGCCATTAAATCTCTAACATGTTATCTGTTTTCCACTTTGAAGGCAACAGGAAAAGTATTATGACTTGTCAGAATTTCTCAATTTTACTAATAACAAACAAAACTCTTCAAAATTTAGATGGTTCATTTATTACGCTCCAATTAACACACTATTGATGAATTATGCAAAACAGAATATGATTGCATTCAAAATCTGAATATTTAGAAAACACTGCTCTGTAAGTATAAAAGACAATTAGAAAAATGTATAAAAGGAGATTCATTAATTTTCATTTTGCTATTTATATGTATAAAGGCTTTAGAGAAATTTCATTAATAGCACAAAACTGCACCAGGTTTTGAAAGTTGTTAGACTATCTTGTGAATACAAAAAATTCTTTCTGATGTTCAAATATAATTGTCACGGAAAAAGGGGTTAGATACCAAGGGCAAAATTTTTAAACAGTTGTGTCCATTTTCCAAATGCAACTGTGGAAATCTGCCTGAATAGTTAGAGAACAAAAAGGTTGATCTAACTTTCTGGATGGAATTCCACACCTGCACCCAACAAACTCCTGCTTGCATGAGGTGGAATGTTCAGAAGTCATAACTTGGAACTATTTTCAAAAGTCAACTTACTAGCAGAAGTTATTCAATGCCATAATTAGAAAGGAATGTATTGACAATTTGGGTATAAAGCTATGTAATAACTTTCAAGGACCGTATAATGCAATTTTAAGACATTACTTGAGAAAATTAGGGGGTAAATTACAATTGTGGCAAAATATAAAGCTTTTATTATGGGATAAAATAAGCATTTGAAAATAATAATAATTTCATGGATCTCATATACTTTCCAAGCTATTTTAACACCTTTACCTGATTACTTGTTTATAAGCATTACCAAGTGTTTAAAACATTTCATTTGAAACAATAAGACTCATAGGAGTGTATGGTCTAAACTTTGTCTTAGCCGTGAAGCAGGTGGAATGGCATGTCATAAGTGATCATTGCACCATTGCCTGCATTAGACACTCTCCTCAAATAAAGTTAGTTCCTAAAATTAAACTGAAAAGGTGCTTGAAAAGATTCTGCCAGAACACCTTCCTGCATGACCTGGGCAGCATTACATGGCAGGACTTTTACCTAGCCCCATCCCAAATGAGGCTTTTAACAACTTTCATAAACTTCTAAAGGAACTAATAGACAGACCTCCCCCTATGGCTCATCAAGTCTAAAAAGACCATCTGGCTGGTTCTCTCTATTACTGAAGAAAGCCCTCAAGGATCGAGCCCTCCTGTGGAAAAGAGCTAGGAAATCTTGCTCGGAAGCTGACTGGCTTGCTATTCATGCCTCCAGAAATGCCTGCACTAAACTAATTAGATCTTAAAAAGCTAGCTGCTTCCAAACAGCCCTGGAAGATAATAAAAACAACTGTGCCAAGTTCTGGAGCATCCTCAAAGAGGTTGAAGGCCATTCCACTGATGCCTCCCTCCCTACCAAAACAGTGTCTGGGGGCACTACCTTTACTAGCAAAGCTGATATACTAGAACAACAAAGAACATGTTGCTACTGTGGGCTGGCCTTGACACCTCCCCAATCAGTAAGCTCAGCCCACATGGGATATCGCTGTCAACTTTAGCTCTAACGCCAACACTAATCAATGTTATTCCTCCGCCTTCAGCTTCCGACCGGTTACCTTCAAGCAAGTAGAGGACCTCCTATTAGCACTGTATATAAAAAAGAGGGCTGGTGCCAACAATATCGAACCCTTCTTCTTAAATATTGGCTATTACTACCTAACTGCCCCAATTACCCATTTATTCAACTCTTCCCTGATGCAAGGCACATTACCCAATTCATGGAAAATGCACATCATCCCTTGTTCAAGTCTGGGGACCCGGCGACATGAATAACTATCAGCCAATCTCTCTATCTACTTTCAAAATTACTTGAAAATATTGTTAACACCCAAGTCAGAGAGCACCTGGACTTGCAGAATCTCCTAAACGCTGCTCAATCAGGTTTTAGAGTTAAGCACAGCACAGTCTCTGCCCTTGCTAAAGTAACCACAGACTGGAAAATGGTCTTGGACTCCAAGAAGTATGTGTTTGCTCTCTTCCTTGACCTCAGTAAGGCCTTCGACACCGTGGACCATAACATTATGCTTAATGCTGTGAGTAACATCGGTTTCGACAGTTCTGCCATTAAATGGTTCACTAGCTACCTTACTAACAGATTTAAGCAAGTCAAAGCATCAGGAGATTTGCCTCCCCTAAAACCACTACTACGAGGTGTCCCTCAAGGCTTCGTTTTGTGCCCAATTCTATTTGCAATCTATATCAACAATCTTGACTCACAACTGAGCACAGCTAATGTACACCTATTTGTGGATGATACTGTCCTCTATACCTCTAACTCAACTCCGAACTTGGCCTACGAGGACTTACAGCAAGACTTTATTTCCCTCTGGCATTATCTATTTAAACATAAACTCCTACTCAATGACAAAAAGACCAAAGCCATGATTCTTTCGCCAAAGGCAGTCCCTGGTCCATTTTATAACCACAAGATCCTAACTCTACTGGGCAAACCCCTCACAACTGTGGATAACTTTAAATACCTAGGGTTCTGACTGGATAACAAGCTTAACTTTTTATGCCACCTGAATGAGGCCACCAAAAAACTAAGATGACATTTAGGCATATTCTACCACATTAAACACCTCCTCACCAAAGAAGCCAGAAAGAGGCTAGTGTAATCCACATTCATGCCACTTCTGGATTATGCTGACTTCCTTTACAATAACTGTCCTTCCTCAGCACTCAGTAAACTTGACACTCTTTACCACAGGGCTTTGAGGTTCATCCTTAGCTTACCTTCTTACCACATTGCCTGCTATACTGTGAGCTGGGTTGGTCCTCCCTTCCTATAAGGAGGAAAATAATGCTCTCCTCTGGTTCTATAGAGCACTGTCTGATAAGCTTCCTGCATACATCTCAAGCTTCTTTGGAGTGTACCAAGGGTCTTACGGCTTGAGACACTTCTCTATACTCTGCTTTCAGATACCTAGGTAAAAACATCCCATGGTTTGGCTGCAATTAAATTCTCCTTCCCTTCCCTATGGAATACATTGCAAAGTTCTCTAAAACTCTCAACCCTCCCGGTCCATTCACCTTCACAGCACTGATAACTGAATATCTGAAAGAAACCTGCAACTGCTGCTTTAAGTGATCAAGCTCCCTTAATCTCTGACACTTCTTGTGAATACTCTGGCACTTAATTTTGCTCAGCTCCCCGATAGAAAGCACCCAACCTGTTCCTTCCTTCTCTCTCTCTCTACCTCCCCAAGTTCTACAACTGAATATACACCAGCCTACATACAGAAACATATGTAAGGTCTTCACAAGCCAGTAAGTGCTGAGGTTAATCTTTTTACCTCTTCTGCTTCCTCTTTAGTGCTGACTTACCTGCATTTAACTATGCAGTTCTGGAATTTAGTGGCTGGATAATTCTTGCACATGTACAATGGCTTTGTGTATCCTCCTTCGCTCTCTCTCTATCTTCCCCTCTCTCCTTCTCTATTTTGGTCTGATTTATCGCATACACATATAATGTTTTTTGTGTCTGTTTTAACTGTTTGTAATATTATTATTTAGTATATTATGGACTGACTGATCTTTCACATGTACCTTGGTGTTTTTCTCTATCCATGACTGTAACCTGTTTGATGTCCAGGATCACCTTGAAAATGAGCTTGCTCAATGGTGTCTACGCCTGGTTAAATAAAGTTTGATTGATTGATTGATGTCCAGACCCTAAAATTTTATATATTACATACTGCATTAAATTATTATCTACAGGGGTTATAAAGACATTAATTTAGAAGTGGAAAACATTGTTACATTAAACAAGTCCACAGAACAAATTTCTATTGTGAATATTTGGTATGCCCCTAATAGCTATAAACAAATTGCATAATTATGAATAACCTAGCAAACATTACAATATATTGTCAGAAAAAAAATATTAATACAAGGAGCATCAAATCTGTTTGTGGAAAAACTGAATATAAAAATTGTGGTAAACTCAGGTACTGGAGGAGAGGGGTCTTCCGGAGTAAGATAGTCAGGTACAGCTACAGATGATTTGGCTGATTAGCTGCAGCTGCACAGACAGGAGAGCTTTAAAAACAGGAAGGAAAAGCCAGCAGGCAGTTGCTGCAGGGGTAGAGGGCTGACTAGCTGCTTGGATGTGTTCCAGAACAGGAGTCCCTTAAGCAACCCTCAGGAGATTGGTCTCCTGAATTAGGCCAAAAAGAAAAAAGTTATTTCCATTGTGAGTTTTCCATTTTACTGTTTGTGTTCTTCCAGAAGGTCTAGCCTTCTGGAAAAGGGGGGTTTCTAGTTAGGGTCAGGGATTGTTTAGTCAGTGCTCCCACCCAGAGCTAGGCCTCTTTATTTCTGTTTTTGCTTCATTTTCCCCGGTGGGGCTTAAAAAGGAAAAGGGCAGAAGCCCAAAGTTCTGTGTCACCAACCATATTAAGAATATAAAAATATACCTGGTTGATTTGATGTTAACAAACTGGTCTTCCTACGACTCCTTAACCACTGCAAAGCTGATCCTGAATCCCATGGTGAGGTTGCACTTTGTTACACGTGGTGTCAGAGTGGGATCAGGTCAGTGTAGAATTTGGCTAGAATCCAAACCACCCCAGAGTAAAGGAGACCAGGCACGGTTAACGTGGTGAAAGCCTTGATCCAGCCATGGCAGCCCAGCAGGGAAGCTAACAGGCTCAACAAGAAGAACCAGTTGCTGCTCACACAGATGGCCCAGGACCATGCTGTTCTCCTGGAAATGGTAAAGCATCTCACTAAAACAATGCAGGAGAAGGTCACCCAGCAGGTCCTACCCCAGAGGGTTACCAGACGATCCTGGCTTCCCACTGTCTGCAGAAAATGACAGTGGCTGATGACATTGAAGCATATTTGCACATCTTTGAAAGGACAGCTACTCATGAGTTATGGCCTCAGGATCAGTGGGCCAGCATTTTAGCTCCGATTTTGTGTGGTGAGGCCCAGAAGGCATATTATGATCTGGATGAGGGAGTCGCCACTGACTATCCAAGACTGAAGGAAGAGATCTTGGCCTATGCCAGCGTGACTCCAGCCCTTCGAGCCCAGAGGTACCACAGCTGGAGATTCCGGGAGTTGGTGAAGTCTTGGTCGCAGATGTATGACTTCCTCCACTGGGCCGAGAAGTGGTTGCAACCTGAACTCCATAGTGCTGCCAAAATTGTGGAGCTTCTGGTAATGGACTGGTTCCTAAGAGGAGTACCGCCCAGCCTATGACAGTGGGTTGGACAGGCCGACCCCGCTTCCTGTAATAAACTGGTCACCTTGGTGGAGTGACATTATGCCATGAAGGAACATTCCCAGATGTTGGGGTCGGCTAACCCTGGGACTTGGGGCAGACTCAAACCAGAGATAGCGACCCCCTGAGAGGTCGGACCAAACAGGACCAGGGAGAAGGATCACCAAAGTGGTCCAAGGCCACAAAGGGACTTTGGGTTTGAAAATAGAGGGATATGGCCAATCCTAGAAGCCCAAGGATCCAGGGTCACCCAAGAATGCTGCACTGTTATGAGTGTGGGGCGGGCACATGTAATTGCCAACTGTCGAATGGGGTTGAACCAATGCAGTGCAAATGGGGTGGGTCCCCACAGAGTGATTGCCATTTGATTAATGTGGTAGGGGTGGTTGCCACTTCACACCGATTTACCGGGTTGTTAAGGTAAATGGACAGACCGTTATGGTCTTGTCAACTTGGCAGTGAGATCACCCATAGTTCGCAGTTTTGGTGCAACCCTCCCAAATTAATTTCCAAAAATGTGCCGGGATCACCTGTGTCCATGGCACTATGTTTACTACCCCATGGCGCTAGTTACCATGGAAGCACAGGGCAGGACAGGCAGGTCATGGTAGGGGTCCTCCATCTATTGGCGCATTCTGTCCTGGTGGGTCAAGATTTCCTGGGGTTTGAGACATTACTCCATGAGGGGGGAACCAGGGAGGCAAGGGCCTCAGTAACTGAGGCTATGGTGCTAGGAATCCCTGAGGGGTTGGAGGAGTCACCCGATTATTTTCCTTACACACATTGGGACCCCGAGTTTTATGGGGAGGCAGGAAAGTCCCAGAAATTATGAAAGGAATGCAGGGATAATAAAATTTTAGGGACCAAAATACTGGCTGCCAATGGCAGGTCCATGCTGGTGGGAGGTAGAACCCCGCTCCCAGAGGGACAACAGGGTGAGCGGTCTGGTGCCCGAGGGGAGAGTCATAAGGAGGAAGAGGAGGACCCAGAAGTGGAGATAGAGTTGAATCCCCCTGAATTGAGTACCCTCGGGATAGCCTACAGGAACTTTGGTTGGGACCAAATAGATGAGCCTCTCTTTCAGAATATCTGGTCAGAGGTTGTGGAGATTAATTGGGTGCCGGTAGAAGGCACAGCGAAGGAACCGGAACCATATTTCATGTTAAATAATGACTTCCTGTACCGAGTGATACCAGATGAAGAACATGATGTGGAACAGTTGCTGGTCCTCCGCCAGCACAGGAAGGTGGTACTGGATTTGGCACATGCTCACCTTCATAGAGGACACCTTGGGGTTGAATAAACACTGCGCTGCATAGTCCAAAGATTCTACTGGCCTGAAATTTATGCTGAGGTAAGGAGGCACTGTGCTTCGTGCCCAGAATGCCAGCTGGCATCCCCATGGCCGAAGTTAAGAGCCCCGTTGGTGCCCTTGCCAATCATCAATGAACCCTTTGCGAGGATTGCGATGGACCTGGTAGGCCCCATAGACAGGTCAGCCTGGGGTCACCAACACATCCTGATCATCGTAGACTACGCTTCGAAATATCCGAAAGCGATCCTGCTCCATAACATGGCCTTGAAGCTGATTGCCTGAGAGCACATTCAAGTCTTCATGAGGGTCAGATTCCCAAAGGAGATACTGACGGACTAGGGTATTCCCTTTGTCTCATGTTTAATGAAGGAACTTTGCAGACACCTCCAGATCCGAGCCCTGAGGACCTCAGTGTACCACCCCCAGGCAGATGGTCTGGTTGAACAATTTAATCAAACTTTGAAGGGGATGTTGTGGAAAGTCGTGAGCTAAGACAGAAAGGACTGGGACTTACTCCTTCCCTACTTAATGCTCGCTATCCAAGAGGTCCCACAGGCATCCACCGGATTCTCCCCCTTTGAGTTGTTATATGCCCGCCGGCCCAGGGGTATCCTCAATATACTAAAGGAGGACTGGGAAGAGCAACCACCACAAGGAGCCAGTGTGATTGGGTATATCTCTCAAATGCAGGAAAGGTTGGCCCGGGTCACTCCTATTGTCCAGGAACACTTAGAAAAGGCCCAAGAGACCCAACAGACTTATTATGACCTTCAGGCAAGGATCCAGAAGTTCCAGCCGGGGGATCGGGTGATGGTCCTGGTTCCCACAGTAGAAAGCAAACTGCTCACCAGGTGGCAGGGTCCATACAAGGTCATGGAAGCTGTTGGTGATGTGAACTATAAAGTAAGCCAACCCGATCACAGGAAAAAGTTCCAAATATACCATATTAGCCTCCTGAAAGCAAGGCAAGACCAGGAGGCCTGCTGTGTCTCATTGGCCATAACCCCGGCAGAAGGTAAAACAGAGGGGCAAGTTCATATCTCACCCGAGCTGTCTCCTACACAGTACAAAGAAGCAGTGGAAATGGTTCAGCAAAACGGGGATGTGTTCTCTGAATGACCTGGTCAGACGGTCGCAGCCTACCACGACATTGTGACAGCTCCGGGCATAAGGATAAGGGAAAGAGCCTACCGTATCCCAGAGGCCAAGAGGAAAGAAATCTGAGCCAAAGTCGAGAGGATGTTGGAGCTCGACATCATAGAAGAGTCCCATAGTGAATGGTCAAGCCCCATCATCCTCGTGCCAAAACCAGATAATACTTGGAGGTTCTGTAATGATTTCAGGAAACTAAATGAGGTATCACAGTTTGATGCATACCCCCTACCTAGGGTCAATGAAATGATCGACCAGTTGGGGAAGGCCAGATACTCTCCACCTTGGACCTTATGAAGGGATACTGGCAGATCCCACTCACAAGTGCAGCCCAGGAGAAGACCACCTTCATCGCCCCGGGGGGGTTTATACCACTACAAATTCCTCCCATTCAGTCTGCATGGAACACCTGTGATGTTTCAGCACATGATGGACTGACTGCTGCACCCATATTCTCACTATGCTGCTGCCTATATCGATGATGTGTCATCCATAGGATGACTGGGAAACTCATCTTCGGAGGGTCGAGGCTGTACTACGTTATGAGAAGCCGGGTTGACAGCAAACCCCACCAAATGCAAGACTGGCTTATCAGAGGCAAATACTTGCGCTATGTGGTTGGACGGGGATTGGTGAAACCCCAGGTGAAGACGGTAGAAGCAATTCAAAACTGGCCCCAACCAAACAAGAAGAAGAGAGTGAGGAATTTCCTAGGGCTAGTCGGTTACTACCGGAGGTTCATCCCTCACTTTGTCACTCGGGCCGCTCCATTAATGGAGTTAACCAGGGCGAGAGCACCGGACATCGTGAGGTGGTCAGAAGCAGCAGATGAGGCATTCACCAACCTCAAGACAGCCCTCTGTTCTGATCCAGTACTGGTCTCCCTAGATTTCAATAAAGAATTCATTCTGCAAACAGATGCCTTGGATGTTGGATTGGGGGCAGTACTCTCCCAGGTGGTAGCAGGTGAAGAGCGCCCCATCCTGTACCTAAGTAGGAAGTTGTTACCACGGGAACAGTGGTATGCAATAGTGGAAAAGGAGTGCCTTGCAGTGAAGTGGGTGATGGAAACCCTCAGATATTACTTGCTAGGTCGCAAGTTCACTCTGGTGATGGACCATGCTCCACTCAAGTGGATGCAAACAAACAGGGAAAAAAATGCCAGCGTGACGAGATGGTTCCTTGCACTACAACTTTGTGGTCCACCACAGAGTGGGGACACTGAACAGAAATGCGGATGAACTTTCCTGAAGACCCTACCATTCAGCACAGGCCGCCCAACCCTATAGTGTTCAGTGGGGTAGGGGGATGTGTGGTAAACTCAGGTACTGGAGGAGAGGGGGTTTCCCTCAGTAAGATAATCAGGGTCCAGCTGCAGCTGATTTGGCTGATTAGCTGCAGCTGCACAGACAGGAGAGCTTTAAAAACAGGAAGGAAAAGCCAGCAGGCAGTTGCTGCAAGGGTAGAGGGCTAACAAGCTGCTTGGATGTGTTCCAGAACAGGAGTCCCTTAAGCAACCCTCAGGAGATTGGTCTCCTGAATTGGGCCAAAAAGAAAAAGTTATTTCCATTGTGAGTTTTCCGTTTACTGTTTGTGTTCTTCCAGAAAGTCTAGCCTTCTGGAAAAGGGGTTTCTAGTTAGGGTCAGGGTTGTTTAGTCAGCGCCCCACCTGAGCTAGGCCTCTTCATTTGTGTTTTTGTTTCATTTTCCCAGTGGGGCTTAAAGAAAAGGGCAGAAGCCTAAAAGTTCTGTGTCACCAACCATATTAAGAAAATAAAATATACCTGGTTGGTTAGATGTTAACAAACTGGTCTTCCTGAGACCTCTTAACCACCGCAAAGCTGATCCTGAATCCCATGGCAAGGTTGCGCCTTGTCACAATAGGTAGAAACTCATGCAATTTCCCTACTTGGAGAAGCAAAGATATTAATAGATGGTCACATCTACTGCAAGATAATGATTTCATATCATGGGAGACATGAAAGATGAAATACAAATTAGCTATAAAGGATTTCTGGCAATATAAACGATTGCATCATATACTAACATACTAAAATGCCAGCAGAATAGGCCTAACCATCTTTCATGTCTGCTCATTTGGTCAGCCCCCACCCTGGGACCTGACCTTGCTGCCCCCCTCTCCCTCTCAGGCTTCTGCCTTCCCAGTCCTGGATATTCTCACTGCACTGGTTTTTGCTTCCAGAACCCTTCCCCTTTAACTGTCCCACCACCTCTTGAACCCCTCCACCATTTCTGCCTCCACTAGCCCCCTGGGCAGCACATTCCATGGCTCCACCACCCTCTCAGTGAAGTAGCATCTCCTCCTTTCTCCCTTGAATCTCCCCCCTCCAGCTTCCATCCATGCCCTCATTGCCTCCTCCTTCCTTCAGAGCACCCTGACTACTCCTCCCCTATTTACCCCTTCATGTACCTGAAGACCTCTATCATGTCCCCCAGGTCCCTTCTCTCTTCCAATGTGTACATATTTAGCTCTTTGAGCCTCTCCCCATAGGTCCTATCCCCCAAGCCCCAAATCATTTTGGTTGCCCTCCTCTGGAGCCTCTCCAGGAGTTCAATGTCCCTCTTTAAATGTGGCCTCCAAAACTGCATGCAGTACTCGAGGTGTGGCCTCACCAAGCAGTTATACAATGGGAGTATCACTTCCCTCCTTCTGGAGGTGAGCCCCCTAGCGAATGCATCCAAGCATTATGTTGGCCTTTGCCTCTGCCCTCCTACAAGTCTCTGAGTTGTTCATCTTGACATCCACCGCCACCCCCATATATATAATAGAGATTTTAAAATATGGGAAAGGGCTCCAAACAGCAATTTATTTGACCTACAACTTTCAGTCAAAGTTATAAAAATAAGCACTGGCCAGAGCCAATAGTGCTGTAGGTGAGGAGTTTGTGACAATAATATTTCACTGTTTTATTTTGGGGGTGCTGAGAGAGGAGGTTAGGTGGGAAGGAAAAATATAAAAACAAAACAAAAAAAGAGACCATCATGGGGAACACAATCATGACATTGGGTAATTGGGCACCCCAGTGTCTTGTTATGTTTCTGGGGGAGTGCTGAGAGGGGAGGGTCAGGTGGGGGAAATACTTATAATTAAAAAAAATTGTGTTCACAGCAGAACACAGCACACTCCACCTTGTCCAAGATGGCCCCCACATGTTACTGCATATGTGTGACCAGTTGTGCATGTGCAGTAGAGGTTGGGTGGCCATCTTGGACATGGTGTAGTGTGCCTTGTTCCACTGTGCCCCCCTCCCAACTAGTGGTGGGCAAAGTGACCAAAATTCACTCCATGAAGTGATTGGTGGAGTAATGTGGAATCCGCAAAGTAATCCCCAATGCGAAGTGGAGTACTTTGTGTCATAATGAGGGAACGAAGTCCATTGAAACCAATGACTTTATGTTATTCCACCTTCCCCAAACCACTTCCCCACCAATTTTTAAGGTGAATTACATTGAAAGCTTGCTAGCTTCTGCCAGAGAACAGACAGAACACCAGGAGGAAGGAGCTACTGGTATAACTAAAACTTCTTTACTGGGACTAAGAACTAGAAATCTTGTACTGGGACCTTCAATTTAGGGTTAAAAAAAAAGAGTTAGTGTGTTTGTCAGAGGTAGTTGAAGTAAATTGTTATCTGTTATCTGTGTTATCTGTGTACTTATCTAGGTGCTTGTCACAGGTGTCAGAAGGGAATTGTTATCTGTGAAATTAAGTAAGTGTAGAAAGATTTGCGAAGTAGAGGGAGTAGCTTAGCTAGAAGGAGCCAAGTTAAAACCAGATTTAAGCACTGCCCTAGATAGATTCTGCCAGAGAACAGACAGAACACCAGGAGAAAGGAGCTACTGGTATAACTAAAACTTCTCTACTGGGACTATGTTGCCATCCTTCCCCCCTTCACCCCTCCCACCCTAAACCAGTTCTACTTTTATAGGCACAGGATTTAGCTGACAACAGGAACTTCCTGTTTGGGAGCAGGAAGTGAGTGATCACAGAGCCACCGAAGACTCACCATCCTAGAAGGGTAAGAGTAGCTCTCTGTCCCCCCCCCCAGCTGCTGGAGGTCTGACTCTGAGCAAGTAAGGAGACTACTGAGAAATATAGGAACTTCTTGTCTTAGAACAGGAAGATCAGGACCTAAAAGGGCAAAGAGGCAGTAAGTAAGTAGGGGAAGAAAAAAAGAAAAAAAAGAAAATAAACAAACAGAGGAAAGATTAAGTATTCCAAACAACAGTTAGGGGGCCAGAAAAAGACATGATGGGAGTGGTGCATTGCATTGGCTGTGGAGCAGCAGTCTTCCAGAAGATGTTCTGGAGGATGCAGTGTTGTCCCATCTGCGGGCACCTCTCTGGGCTGAGGGAGGAGGTTGCTCATCTCCAGGCTGAGTTGGCCATGATTTGTGGAACCTCCTCTCCCACCCAGGGACCACCAGAGTCACTGCTGTTGCCTCAGAGATTGCCAAGAAAGAGGAGCAGTTGGACCACAGTGGGCTCAGGGAGGGTGAGGGTGGTGGAACAGAGGCGCAACCCTCCAGTTGTACTCTCCACAATTTCTATGCCATTCTGGAAAAGTGTGGTTCCTCTATGGAGGCACCCACAGTGCAGACCAATGAGGATGCTGGAAACCTCCACAAAGGAGACCACAGGAGGGTGGCATGGGACCCCACAGGGGAAGGAAACAACTCCTGGTGGGGGACTCCATTGTTAGGAAGGTAGAACTGGGGGAGGAAGGGGAGAGGGAGGTAAGGTGCCTGCATGGCACCATGGCTTGAAGGTACAGGGAGTGAATCCTCAGGATCACAGGAGCAGCTGCACAGGGGAGAGAGCTGGATGTCATTGTCCACCTAGGGACAAATGACCTGGCTAAGAAAGGGATCAGAGCAGTGCAAGAAGCATTTGTGGAGATGGGGTGGGGCCTTAGACAAATAGCACACACGGTAACCTTCTTGGAGGTGCTGCCTGTCTATGGTACAGATGAGGCTGGGGTGCTCCACACTATGGGATTCAATCAGTGGTTGAAAAACTGGTGCAGAGCTCAGGGATTTGGCTTCATTGGGGACTGGGGGTCCACTTGGAGGGATGCAGGCCTATACTGGCATGATGGTCTGCATCTGTCCAGGAGGGGAACCAGGATCCTAGGTGATAGGTTTAAACACTTCCTTGACAAGCATTTAAACTAGCCAAGGGGGGAGGCACTAGAAAGGAGCAGGGAAATCTTAGCCCCCACAAAAAAATCAGGGTACTAAGTGAGGTAGACATCAACATAGAGATGTCAATAGGGAGAAGCGCAGGGGTAAATGGAGAAAGTGACAAACGCAATAAGGACATGGATGGGGCAAAAAGGGGTAAGGCCATCAAGAAATGGAGGGCAATGAGTACCAATGCCCGTAGTCTGGGCAACAAGCTCCCTGAACTGGTGGCCTTGCTGGAAGAGGGATGCCTGAATATTGTAGCAGTCACAGACACATGATACACAGAGAACCATGACTGGGATGTTAACATACCAGGGCACACAACCTACAGGAGAGACAGGAAGGGCAGAAGCAGGGGGAATAGCTCTCTATGTAAGGGAAGGGATAAAATCAACTGAACAAAAGAGTAAACAGGGAGGACAGGAGGCACTGTTGGTCACCTTAGAGACTGGAAATGGCACCACAATCCGCACAGGGGTTGTATACAGACCCTCATGTCAGGGGAGAGAATGGACAAGGATATGATAGAAGGCATACTTAGGATGGCAGAGAAAGGGAGATACTGTTGATAGAGGACCTATAATGCCAGATGTTAACTGGATCACCTTTGCTGTAGCCTCATCCAGAAGCAGGGCCATTCTTGATGCACTTCAGGTGGCATGCCTCAGACAGCTAGTTTAGGAACCTACTCATGAGAGGAGCAATCTTAGACCTCATACGCTCAAATGGGGACAGTGAGAGGATCTCAGATCTAGAAGTGGGTAGCCATATGGGAACAAGTGACCACCAAACAGTGTGGTTCACGATAGACTCAGCTACATACTGATACTGACAACAGTAAAAATGGAAAGGGACCTGGGGTAATTATATCAGATGACCTAAAGGTGGGCAAGCAATGTGAGAGGCAGTAAGGAAGGCTGGGGGGATACTGGGATGCATAGGAAGAGGCATCAATAGTAGAAAACAGGAAGTTGTTATCCCCCTGCACAGACAGTTTGTGAGACCCCATCTGGAGTACTGTGTGCAGTTCTGGAGACCCCATCTCCTCAAAGACATAGACAGAGTGGAGGCTGTCCAGAGGAGGGCAACCAAAATGGTGCAGGGTCTGCACCAGAAGACATACGAAGAAAGGCTAAAGGAAATTAATATGTATACCCTTAAGGAAAGAAGGGAAAGAGGGGACATGATAGAAACTTTCAAGTACCTCAAGGGAATCAACAAAGTCCAAGAGGGTAGCTCTTTCAGAAAAAGAGATGTGCAAGAACAAGGGGGCACAATTTGAAGATAGAGGGGACAGCTCAGAGGTAATGTGAGGAAGCATTTTTTCACGGACAGAGTTGTGGATGCATGGAACAGCCTCCCTGAGGAGGTCGTGGAGTCAAGAACAGTGGGGGAATTCAAGAATGCATGGGACAGACATAAGGCAGTCCTAGTGGGGGTAGGAGGAAGTACGCTGTTGGTTAACTAGGATCTGCAGCTTATCTGTTAGGTAGGAAAATGGGCAGACTAGGTGGGCCAAGCGGTCCTTATCTGCCATCAAATTCTATGTTTCTATGTTTCTACAGAGTCAAGCTATACAAAAGTGAGGGTTCTGGACTTCAGGAGGGCTGACTTTGGCAAGGTGGCAGAGTGCCTTGGAAAAGCACTAGCAAACAGGTGGAGCAACAATGGCGAAATATCAAAACTGCCATCACAGAGGCAACAAGCCTTTGAGTGAAGCAAAAAAAAAATCAAAACAAAAGAAAAAGCCACTATGGTTCTCAAAAAAGTGGCGGTGACGGTTACGGTGAAAAAGATAGCATTTAGGAAGTATAAGGAAACACAGAAGGAGCAGGACAGAGAACTATACCAGTTAAGGCAGAAGGAAGCAGGGAGGGTAGTCAGAATAGCAAAGGCACAAATTGAGGAAAAGATAGCCAACTCGGTTAAGAAGGGGGATAAAACCTTTTGTAGGTGTATCAGGGAGCGTAGAAAGACAAAGGGGGGGATAGTGAGGCTGAATAGAATGGATGGTGGGTGGGCAGAGGGTGGCAGTGAAAAAGCAGGAATACTGAATGAATACTTCTGTTCAGTATTCACAAAAGAGGAAGTAGGGGAGGTGCCTAATCCAATAAACAGAAGCACTCTGAGAGGGGGAGTTGATCCCAGTCCTTTCACAGAAGAAAGAGTTCTGAAAGAACTCCTAAAACTGAAGGTGGACAAAGCAATGGGGCCAGATGAAATTTATCCCAGAATTCTAAAAGAATTAAGCAGAGAACTAGTGACACCACTGACTACCCTTTATAACAAATCATGGGAGGTTGGTGTGGTAGCTGAGGACTGGAAGAAGGCTGATGTGATTCCCCTTCACAAAAGTGGGAGGTAGACAGAGGCAGAAAACTACAGACCTGTCAGTTTGACCTCTGTGGTAGGGAAAGTGATGGAATCACTTCTGAAGGAAAGAATTGTTGAGTACCTAGAGGCCAGTGGGGCACAGGACCCAAGGCAGCATGGGTTCACAGTGGGAAGGTCATGTCAGATTAATCTAATTGATTTCTTTGACTGGGTGACCAAAGTAGTAGACCAGGGAGGGGCTGTGGACATGGTCTACCTAGACATTAGCAAGGCATTTGACACAGTCCCACACAAAAGATTAGTAGTCAAATTAGCCAGCCTGGAGTGGGTCCCAGGGTGGTAGCCTGGGTAAAACATTGGCTGAACAACAGGACACAGAAGGTAATTGTAAATGGAGTCCACTCTGAAGAAAGAGGGGTTACTAGTGGGGTACCAGAGGGTTCAGTACTGGGTCCAGTCCTTTTTAATGTCTTTATAAGTGACACTGCAGAGGGACTGGAAGGAAAAGCATGCCTCTTTGCAGATGACACAAAGATCTGCAACAGGGTTGATACACAAGGAGTAGTGGAAAGGATGAGAAGGGACTTGGCAAGGTTGGAGGAATAGTCAGAAGTATGGCAGCTTAGATTCAATGCAAAGAAGTGCAAAGTAATGCACCTGGGAAACAAAAACCCAGGGGAAGATTACACAATGGGGGGAGGTAGTAACAACAACAAAATGGAAAGGGACCTGGGGTAATCATATCAGATGACCTTAAGGTTGGCAAGCAATGTGATAAGGCAGTAGGAGGGCTGGGATACTGCGATGTATAGGGAGAGGCATCACCAGTAGAAAACAGGAAGTTGTTATCCCCTGTACAGACAGTTGGTGAGACCCCATCTGGAGTACTGCGTCCAGTTCTGGAGACCCCATCTCCGTAAGGACATAGACAGGATGGAAGCAGTTCAGAGGAGGGCAACTAAAATGGTGCAGGGTCTGCAAGAGAAGCCATACAAGGAGAGACTAAAGGAGCTTAATATGTATACACTTGAGGAAAGGAGGAGAGTGGGGACATGATAGAAATGTTTAAGTACCTCAGTGGAATCAACAAAGTCCAAGAGGGTAGCATCTTTCAGAAAAAGAGAAGTGCAAGAACAAGGGGACACAATTTGAAGATAGAGGGGGGACAGCTCAGGGGCAACGTGAGGAAGTATTTTTTCACAGAGAGGGTGGTGGACGCATGGAACAACCTTTCTGAGGTGCTTGTGGGGTCTAAAACTGTGGGAGAATTCAAGAATGCATGGGACAGACATAAGGCAATTTTTGTAGGGGATAGGAAGAAATAGGCTGTTGGTTAAATAGGATCTGCAGCTTATCCTCTAGGTAGAGAAATGGGCAGACTAGGTGGGCCAAGTGGTCCTTATCTGCCATCAAAGTCTAGGTTTCTATGTTTCTATGAAAGCAATGAATTTGCATCACTTCACCTTGTTATTGAGCTCCAATGTGAATTCTGCAGTGATTCATGGGATTGCAGGTTACATGGGCTCTAAATTGTTATGCACAGCCTCAGTTCTGTGTAGTGTGTGTGTAGTGGAAGATGGAGGCAGTTTCTTCTCAGAGCTCTGCAATTCAAATCTTCTAAAAGCTATTAAAAAAGGTTTTTTTGAGCAATTTTTTTTTTCTCAAAATTTAGTACATCGATTGTAGGAAACCCTCCTGTGCGCATATCATCGCGTGTTTATTGTTTATGTGTGGATTTTGAATGTTAATTTAGAACATTCAGTCTGTGTACTGACAGACACTTGGAAGTGTGCTTTGGGGAGGGGCATATCTGTGGTGGAGTTAGGTTAAAACTGGGAGAAAATTGCAGTCTTTCTGTTTTGGTTATATTTTTCTTGTATAACTGTGTTAATGCACACAGTAATATTTTCAGTAATTCTTGACTTTTTTGCTGATTGTTGTGGTGCAGCAGTACATAATTTCAGTTTGTTTAAAGGTTTGGTTATATTACTGAAGTTTTCAATTTCCTATGCATTACTTGTACTGTAGTATGTGTGTGAGTATATGTGTGACGCATGTCATCAAACCAGACACGCCTTATTGTGGCACAGTGTAATTAAAGCAGTGGGAACCTGCTGTCCACCACACCTGCATGAACTGCTTGTGGTATCTTTACTGGTAGCGGACTGTTACTGCTGCGCACTACCCCCCAACCGCAAAAGGTATTCTTTCCAGATTTGGATTTGTGACTTGTGAGCACTGGTTTGGTGTTATTGTGCCTTTGCATCTGCATCTCTTGAGTGCGCAGTACAATCTTAATCTGTCTGTGTGTTTGCATCTCCTTAGGGCCCAATCTCCATCTGTAACTTAAGTCACAGTTGTTTGTTTGGCTTCCCTTCAGAGTACTGGTGTGATGCATATCTCTACGTGAACATTGTACTCATTGATGTGCATTTTTAAGTCAGGGCGATCATCACGAGTCACTCATGATACAAATCACATTCTTCATCTTCATGGTCACGATTCATGAATCACAAAACTGTAAGTTTTTTGTAGTTAGTTCCATGTAAGCCTGTTTTGTAGTATTTCAGGTCTCAGCTTCAATCATCATTGTACTCATTGATATGAGTTTTCAAATCAGGTAGTTTTGTGTGGTACAGGTCAGAGAAGTACAGCCATAGGTATTCGCATTCCCGTACAGTTTATTATCATTGGTCATGCCACACCAGACACTCATCATGAGATAAATCACGTTCTTCTCGAATCACAGCAGTTAATTTTTTTTTCAGTTCTGATGATATGCTGAAGACCTATAAAGATGACCAAAACATTGATGAATCTTTTTTAACTTTTCTAAATAATGCCCTCAAAAAAAAAAAATCAATCAGTCAAAATCTCTATTTATCTAGGCGAACATCATTGAGCAGAGCTCTTTTACAAGATGAACAGGGTTGGGTAACATCCATCATAAAAACATATAAATACATGTTTTTTTTGTTTTTTTTATTTAGTTGTTTAACCAGGTATAGCACACTAAGCTGGAAGCTTTTTTACAGGAGCGACCTGGGAGCACAAGGAGGTTAAGTGACTTGCTCAGGGCCACACAGTATGCAAGTGGAAGCTGTGGGATTCAAACCCAGGCCTGGTCTCTGGATGTCACCAGATTTGCAGCTCAGAGCCTTAGACCACTGCGCTATACTGCCTCCATGTACATGTAAATAAGTATATAAACACAAACACAATAGTTCAGTAATAGGAGTCAAATAATAAAGGAAGACAAGGCAAGCCATAACAGAGGAGGATTCAAATACAAGGGGTAGGTCCACCATTGAACCATGCAACTGTATATAAACCATGTTCTCTGTATAGAAGTACCAGTTAGTTCATTTACTAGGGCAGTCACTAGTACTAGCCATGAAAATGGCTTGGAGAAACACCAACTAATGGCAGATGGGGTACCAGGAGGGGTATGTAATATGTAAGTGAAGGATAAACATTGTGAGAAGTGAGGTCCCAAGGATAGCTCAGTAGAACTGATGTGGTGTTGGGGGCCTACGGGGAAAGGGAAAGGGGAGTTAGGACTTTTATAGTATGATTGCGTGTAGATTGTGGATGAGTGCAGTATAGAGTTGTGAAAAGAAGGCTGGAGAAAGCGGGAAGATAGACCAGTATCAAAGGGAGGACAGAGGCATCAAGGTGTTACATGAAAGCATGATGACAGACCAGGGCCAAGGAGGAGACAAGCACTAAAGTAATTTGTTCATGGTTAAATGGTACAGGTTAGCATGATGACAATTCATGGTCATGGGTAACAAATTGCACTGATCATTTCTGAGGCGAGATATAAGAGCTTGAAAGATGAGATGCCGATGGGTGACCTCAGTTTCAGTTTTTGTAATTTATTCCACAAGGAGGACGGTGTAAAGCTTATAGCAGCCCTGCCAAAGTGAGAGTTAACTTGGGAACCATCAGTAGAAGAGATTTGCAACTTCTCAGGCGTAATTGCCTATTGGTTTTATAGGAAGACAGCCTGTAATGTATTAGGGCAGTTTTTTGGAGATGGCTCTCAGGGTCCATAAGGCTGCGTTTTTATCATGCCTGAATTGAAGAGAAATCCACCCCACTGATTGATATAGGGAGCAGTGGTGAGTGGAATAAGGCAGGCCTGTGATGAACCTCAAAACTCTATGATATAATGTGTCAAGTTTGATGAGGTAACAAATGGGACAGTGACTGTAGAGGATGTCAGCATAATCTATCAAGGATAGAAAGGTTGATTGTACCAGCTGTAGTTTGGCATTTCTAGTTAAGAAACAGGCTATCCTAAAGAACAGGCCAAGTCTCTGTCGTAATATTTTGAGTAATTCTTCAACGTGCTCTATAAAGGAGAACCTATGGTCCAGCCATACTCCCAGGTATTTGAATTTAGGGACAAATTCCAACTTCTTACCAAGAATTGTAGTAATCTGTGCCACAGGAACTGATAGGGTTGAATTTTACCATTTGGACAGAGGGAGAAAAGAGCACTGCTTTTGTTTTCTTGGCGTTAAGTAATAGTTTTTTGTTTAGGAGTTGGTGTTGCAGCAGGTTGAACTCAGATTGAAGGTCATTATACATGCAGATTGTAATGACAGCAGCTTATGTAAAGAACTGTGTCATCTGCAAACACATGAATGTTGGCCTTAGTTACGCTTTCATCAATATTGTTGATGTATATTGCAAATAAGATCGGTCCTAAGATAGAACCCTGGGGAACACCTGTTAGGAGAAGTTTGAGAGCTGAGAGATCTCCTTCCACTTTCACCTGCTGGAAACGATCAGAGAGGTAGTTGTTGAACCACTGTAAAGATAATGGGTCAGCACCTAGTGAGGTCAGGGAAGAGAGTAGCAGAGAATGGTCGACAGTGTAGAAGACCTTATGGGTCCAGAATATGGCGCGAGGTGTAATTCCTGTTGTCTAGCTCTCTTTTGCCAGTCATTAGTCACTTTGGCAAGTGATGTGATGGTGCTATGTTTGGCTCTAAACCCTGATTGGACTGGATTAAGCAGGTTATTAGCTTCTAGATAATGTCTCAGCTGGTTACTTACTACTTTTCCAGTAATTTTGACAAGACTGGGAGAATCGAAATTGGTCTGTAATTATTTAAATCACAAGGATTTCCGGACTTGAACAGGGGTATGATGTGAGCTGTTTTCCATATTGAAGGAATGGATCCTTGAGTTAATGAAATGTTAAATAAATGGGTTATGGGCACGGCTAACACATGGATGGCCACCTTCAAAAAATATGGGTCGAGGGTATCCACACCAGCACTTTTTTTTACATCCAGTTTTAGCAGTAGGTCATCAACTTCTTTCAGAGTAGTAGGATGCAAGGAGAAGACTGAATCGGTGACGCTAGGATCTGCACCTTGATTATCCACTTGAGAGCGTATCATATTCGCAGGTGAATTGTCGAAGGCTAAGCCTGCACTTGTAAAGTGATTATTGAAGGTATCCAGAACTTCCAGTCTGTCACTAATGGTGTTATTGTTTAAGGAGATTTCATCAGGTAGTGAGCCACTGGATGTGTGACCAGACAAGTCCTTGACAGTTTTCCAAAATTTTGTAGGATTTTTGGAGGCAGAGAGAAATTCAGAATGACAGCATGCAGCTTTTGTATCTCTAACCATTCTAGTACATGAGTTTTGTGCCCTTTTGAACTTGCACCAGTCCGCAGCATACTGGGTTTTGTATGCTTTTATCCATAGGTTATCTATTTCAGTCAATGCAGATTTTAATAATGGTGTGAACCATCTACATGCATTTTTTGCTATTCGCACCTTAACTATAGGGGCATATTTATTTAGGGCATCTAGTATAATTTTGCTGAATATGTCGAATGTTGATTGCGTGTTTTTTGCCAAATAGAACTCTTGCCAATACAAGGAGTGTTTCAGTTCATTTATGTAGGCAGTGAGATCAAAGTTCAGTCTAGATCTCTTGGCAGCAAACTTCGGCAAAGTAGTAGGTTTGTTGTTTGATCTTATGCAAGCAATAAATGAGTGATCACTGTTATCACTGAAGAAGGTGCCGGCAAAGGAGAAGAGATGTGGTTTATTCACTAGGATAACATCTAGCAGGGAGTTGTTATCCAAGTTCTTTTTATTTACTCCTGTTGGTTTGACAATGAGTTGCAATGTTCCATGGGTGTCACAGAAAGCTACAAGAGGAGTGGCGGTTTTAGATAGCCAGTCTAAATTAAGATCCCCAAGAATAATTATTTCTGAGGATTGTTGTTCGATGATATTACTCAGATGAGGTAACAATTGTAGATCGGCAGAAGGAGGTCTATAGCACCCTATGATACATAATGTTGAAGTGTGCGAGATGGTGACTTGAAGAGATAGACATTCATAAGCATTTGCAACAGATAAAGCACTCAGACAGGATGCCGTATACCTATCCTTGACATAGATGACAACCCCTCCACCTCTGGAGTGTCTGTCTGCTCTAAATAGTAATTAGTTATGGATATTGACTTCCTTGTTGGAGGTGGCCGGTCTAAGCCAGGTTTCTGAAACCACTAGGATGTCTGGTTGAGTATGGAGGACCCAGGCCTGGATCATGGAGAACTTTTTTAACAGACTGCATACATTAATGTGAAGGAAACTCATGCCTTTCAGTGTGGCACAGTCAGAGGGCGATATGATTGCAGCTGGTGGCCCTGGATTGAGCTCCACATTTCCTGACCACATAAGAAGAAGGAGTAAAAGTTTTCTTAGAGTGACAATAGTAAGCTTCATACTAGTAACCCCTTTACATCGTTGTGGGCCATCGTCCTGGGGGTTACACCCCAACATTTTTTGCCCTTCCCACTAAGGGTGGCAGAGACAAGTACTCTGACTGCTATCTGTAGAGGTGACGCCTCTATGATGTTGGCGGAAGTCATAAGCTGAGGTGGTAATTCATTTCTGTACCAGCGTTAAGGTAATGTGAAAATAGTGTTGAAGAATTGGGGAGTTGAAAAGGCATTTATCCATGTAGGGACAGGAACTAGTTACAGAGCAGATCAAATTAGTATTCACAGTAATAAAGGCTTGAGGTGGCATATATTGGGCATGAGATATGAGGTGAAGAAGGACCAGAACAAGATCCACGATTTGACACACATAGTGGAATAAGGATGGGGGGAGCTAGAGAGGAGTGAGCTAGAAAGCTGGGGTGTGGTTTATGTGTATTTAATCAGGATTGTGGGGGGTGGGTGGGTGAAAAAATTGGCAGCTAGGGCTCCCTTCCTGGAGGTAATCAGTCCCTGAGGCAAGTCCATACCTGCGTTTCTGTGAGGGACTTTTGGCTTCAGACCTGGACTGCGGATGGCAGTCTGGCAGGTCAGGTTCGTCAGAGGACCACGACTGTGGCTCAGACTACCTGGAAGGAGAAGACAGAGGAGAATTAAATAAAAATTCAGAGGGTGGGGCTGCTCATGGAGCTAAAAGAAATGCAGACTGAAAGCAAACAGGGGCTTAAACTGGGGGAGTGTTGCAGACCAAAATGTTAGGCAAGGTGCCTCCACTTACCTTCACTGGCTTGACAGTACTCCAAAAGCCTCTGCCTCTGAGGCCGGAGATCAGAGGGCTGTGGGTTCAGTTCCCACATCTGGCACTTGGGTTAATATCTAATACTGACACTGTAGTGCAGCATGGGGGGGTGCTGCACTTCTGAGGTGCCGTCTTTGAGATGAGGGCGTTAAACAGAGGTCCCATCTGCTTGAATTGGTGGTAGTTCAGGTGGATGTTAAAGACTCCATGGCACTTATCAAAAGAGTGAGGAATTTTTATTGGACAATACTGCAATAAGACTCACATTTGTACATAACATAACATTTCATCAGAACATTTTCTCCCAAAGAAAAAACACTTAACCCCATATTAAACTTATGCATGTGAAAAGAAAAACATATAGCAATATCATCCCAACACACTTATAATGTGGCACAAACCTTCACCCAGTCCTCTTTCACACCCTATGTGCTCCAGCTGACAACCTTTCTCTTATACATCTTCATCATCTCTGTGTATACTACACTTACTAACTTATCCTAACTATATTCTAACTCCTCATTTTAGTCTCTGGGTATTTCTCACATTTGACATTTTGCTTGCTACTATGCCTTTTCCTTAAGGCCTACATTAAATATCTGTAATAGTTTTAAGAAACATCATATAATATGGATACCTAACAAATGTATGTCATTTACCTAGATACTCCTGTATACTTATTCTTTAGACTATACAATCAGTGTCTACTTACTTATTCTTTCCTGTTTTACACAGTAGGCTGAAGAAAAGGGGCATCTAACCAACTCTTCCACCACACCTTAATCATGGGTTGAGGTAGAGTTGCACGCTCTTTAATATATGGAATGAATCTCCTGTTCTATTCTACTTTTCATACATAACAAAGTTATTTGTTTCTGTTGCAACACGTATTGGCATCTGCTTTGCCATATTACCCATTTACATATAGCCATAATTACTCTAAGTGTACCTTTATGATAATTCCTCCATTCCCTCCCATCATATTGCCCATAGATTAATATGTCATATGTCATATTTTGAAGTTGAGGGATACCCCATGTACTAGCTAGCAGTGGCCAAAAACCCTTCATATATGGACATTCAAAAAATAAATGTGACATGGTTTCAATTGTCATCCCACATCCTCCCATAAACATGATCTATCTTGAAGACTTTTATGGAAATGATTACCTCTTACATTCAGTCTGGAATGGCACCCTAGCCAAAGGGAGTCTCATACCTTTGGCAGAATTCTAGCCTCTATTAATTGTACGGTTACATCAGAGAGCTTGATGTTATCTGGTACTGAGAAACATTCGGGTCCAAAAACACTCTGTCTATAAAATCTTTGATAAAATGTTTTCCTTGTAATATATAAAACAAATGTAGTAGTTTATGCCAACCTTTTAATTTCCTACATATTTCCATTAAATAATTGGACATACTCTCAGATATTGCCTGGAATCTCCCCCATTGTTTATTCTCCCATCTTTGCCAAAAGCAGGAACACCTCTCTTGAAGCAAACGTGTCCATTCCAGCTGTTTGCCAGTCAATATCAGCAAAAAGTTTGTATATACAAACATTGAAAAAAATAATATTACAGGATTCATCATATTTAGCACCCCCTGTTTGATTGGCCAGTATGTACTGTTTTATTGTATGGGGTTCAATGGCTCCCCAAATCAATTGAAAGGCTACACAGTACATTTTGACCTCCAGTTTTACGGTAAGAGAAACACTTGGCTAACTAATAAAAAGAGAAACAGTAAAAGTTTTATACATGTGTACCCACTTTTTTTTTTGTCATAGGATATCCCTTCCATCTACTTACTTTCTCCTCTGCCTGGGCTATGGCTGCTTCTCAATTGATGTTTGCCGCATCTTCGGTCCCAAACAATATACCTAGAATCTTTAATGGTGGATCCACAATTTGTACTGCCCCTAACTCCTGTGTATTCTCCCTAGGAACATGAATTCTCAACACCTTACTTTTTTGTCTATTAACTTTAGACCCTGAGATCTTGGAAAAGAAATCAACCAGCTCCATGGCCCTTTTCCCTGAGGCTCTATCAGCCACTAAAATGTTAATGTCATCCACATAGGCCAAGGCAACTGGAAAGTTCAAATGGCTAGGCCCTGAAATAGAGGATATTCCACCTCTCCCATTCAAACTTCGAAGTAAAGGATCTAAGGAGAAAACATACAACAAGGGGCTCAAAGGGCACCCCTGTTGTACCCCTCTACAAATTTTGACATGTTTCTCCATTCAGCCATTGACCATAGGACTTGAAGAAGCCCCTTTATAGATAATCCTGAGCCATTGTAGAAATGCATCTGGAATTCCATAATGTGACAGTACTTCATACAAATATTCATGCGAACCCCATCAAATGCCTTGGCTTGATCATGGGAGATCAAATATCCCAAAGTATCTGAACAGTCAAAGACTTCTCTTATGGTTTCACTAAATCACCCATGGATCGTTGGGGATGGCACACTTGACAAAATAGATCACACCTGTGCCACCTTTGTGAGTCTGTTACACAAATTTTACACAGTATTTTCCAATCTACATTGATTAGACTTATAGGTCTCCAGTTTCATATGTCTAACCTATCTCCCTTGTTATATAAAAATATCAATAGGCTATCTGCCAATGCTGCTGGAAAAGGAACAGATCCCACTAGGATATCATTAAAAATAACCACCATATATTCACTTACAGTAGTACGTCCATTGTTTTCTTATAAAATTCCCCTGGTAGCCCATCTGGGCCAGGTGACACTCCATTTTTTTAGTTCAATGATGACCTCCTCCACTTCACCCTTAGATATAGGGGATACTAGCTGTTTTTTGTCAGCCTCTAACATGCCTGGAATATTCAATTGCTGCAGAAATTCAGTTACATTTACTGATTGTGATTCCTGTCTACCAAAAGATCTTTCTACATATTCTTGAACTGTCTGCACAATTTCTTGCCCTTTATGTACCACTAGTCCTGTATTTGTTCTAAGTTTGATCATATATTTTGAATCCACCCACTGTGCACAACTATCATATGGGTTTATATTTTGTGCTTTCCAAGGATCCCAAACTTTTGTTTAATGAGCAGTGTTTGTCTGTCATACTGGTAGTTACACATCTCTTTCTTGATATTCTGAATTGATTCAGTAAGATCCTCCCCATTTCTACTGCTTGAGATAATAAAGTCTGAAATTTCTCTCTTAATCTTAAATAATTTAAATATTTGTTATTTAATTCTTTTTAGCTAATAATTGCATAACGCATAATATCTTTTAGTGTCTTGCCTACAAAATAAAGAATTATCATACAGCTCAAATACTGAATGCCTAGCCTCTAACTCAGATTTGATTGCTGGCCACATTTCACATCCTCTAGTGTAGCAACATTGAACCTCCATACCGGGTTGGATTTAGGTTTATTTATTGGTGTTCCCACTGTCATTTTGATTAATCTATGATGAGAATTTTCAAAAGGAGACACATGGAAAGCTACTACTGGTATCCAGTTGGAGGCAAACCAAAGGTCAATTCGTGTTGACAATCTTCCCTTAAAATATGTATGACCTGGTGTGTGGCCATTGGCAACCACACAATCTATAAGCTGTTCTTGTTTGTATAGTCTATTTAAAATGTTTGAGTCAGTATACATTTTTTGTGTCACTCCCATTTTGTCAGATAATGAAAGTATACAATTGAAATCACTCACTAGAAAAACTGATCTAGAGGTGAATAAATATGGATGAACTTTTTTCATAAGTTCAACCCTTTGATATTTTGTTTGATAATTATAGATATTGATTAGGCGAAGACCATGAGCACCTACTCTTGCATCTAGAATACAGGCCCTCTCAGGCACCAGGTCAATCACCTGTGATACTCTAAGGTTGGGTATCAAAATAAGAAACCCCACCCAGAGCATGATTCTTCCCCAGAGGACCAAAGGAGGGCCTCCAAACCACTCTGTAGATGCTCAGTGAGTTTCCCTAAATGTATGAAGCCGTGTGTCCTGCAAAAAGCAAATGTCCAAACTGTGGCTTTCAATAATAGAAAAAGTGGTTTGTCTCCTATTCTGATTCTTTATACTGTTCACATTAATGGACCCAAGTATAAGGTGAAACTCCATAATTATGTAATAGCATTTGAATGACTCTCAGTGCTTTTTAGTTCTGGAGATTTTGCCATAGAGCTTTTTGATTTCTTCTTTTTTTTCTCTACTCTGGTCTCTTTAAGGAACACATCAGAGTCTGTCATTTTCTCTGTTTGGGAAATCAGAGATGATATATCTGAGTCCTCACCATCTTCCTCCATTGTTTCCTCTTAGCCAGTAATGTAAATCTATTTTAATACAAATAGCTTCTTTCTTCTGAGTGAGAAGCTCTCCTGTTTTTTGAGCATGGCTAAGGGTCACTCTTCTGTTTTTTTTGTTGCTCACATTCAGTTGTTTGGGGGTGCATAATTTGTGTGTGCCGTTTTGCTGGCTCTAGCTGAATATCTTCCTCCCCTGCCTCATTACCAGACAATAAATGTTGGGATGGTTGAGAATCCTCTGTCTCAACCAGGGTGTCCCCTTCTGAATTTGTTGTGGCTTATGAGTCTCTCATAACTGGGGCAGAGGAATGAGATTGCTCCCTTTCCATGGGTGTATTCTGTGGGGATATCATATGTTGAGGGGTAATTGAGGAAGTTTGTGTTGGAGTCTGTTGTTTTGTCCCTGGAGTCCTTTTAGGGTCCTGCTGATTCATGGGGGGGTGGATCTTTATCTTCAGATCCAGCATCCATGGCATTATGTGAAACCCAGGAGCAATCTTCAAAATTATGACTCGTTTCTTCACACAAGTTACAGACCACTGGGGTAGAGCAGCTGATTGCAACATGGTCAATCCCTCCACACAGAGAACACTTCATTCTATCACATGTGCTGCTAAGGTGTGTATAATCTCCACAGTGGAAACATGACTTTGGTTGCCCTGAGTAAAAAATAAAACCTCGGTCTCTCCCCAAAGAAAAACAACTAGGCAAATGTTGGATCATTCCTCTTTCATGTGGTAGGCGGACCCGAATACACCATCCCCCTGTCCAAATGTCTTGTGAGTCAATAATACAGTCAGGTATACCAAGCACTGTACATTTGGTGTGTAGCCAGAACAAAATGTCAGATATAGTAACCCCTTCATTTTTAAACAGCACAGTTATTGTGCAATAAGGAGGCTTCGTGACTGGATTGATAATAAAATCACTCCATTCAGGGGTTTTCCTCACGGTTTGGTATCTTTATCAGAAGAGTTCAAGGCTAGCTGCTGTTTTAAAACTTATATCAAAGTTGGGGTTGCCAGAGGTATGAATTAGGGCATAAATGTCTTGAGCAGAAAACTCTAAACATTCTTTGATAAGTGTGCGACCAATTTAAATACAGTCAGGATACATGTCCAGTCCTCCTTTGTACATAATATGGACAGCATTCCATCTTTTGGCAGGTTCTGGAGGTGCATGAAAGAGGCCTGCATATGATTTATTTGTGGCAGGAGGGCCCCTAGTATCTGTTGGCTGAGACTCATTATTAACAAAATGTTGTGCCCAAGTAGATGGCCAAGGCGTTGGAATTGGGTTGCTGATATTAGGAGATACAGGGCCCTAAATGCACCTTTGTCCCTTCAGGGAGGTAATTTTGCTCATTTCTCTGATGACCTTTAGGGAAGATAAAAGTTTCCTCTGTGGTTTAGGAAAAGTACAGGGGATTTATAAGCTCTAACAATGAAGGTAATTCCAATGGGTCCAGATCATCTATACAGGGCCTTTCAGGAGACACCCGTGGTTATCTTTTGAAAACTTCACCCATCCTGCTGATTTTAGAGCTTCTGCCACAGTTACCTGTAATCAATACATTCTCATCATAATCTGGTCGGTTTGAGACTGGTATCACTACATTTCCCCATCCATAGCAGCAGTGTCGCCTAGTATTACACTGTCTACATTTTGCTTATCATGTTTTTCAAGGTCTGCCATCTGAACATGCCATTTTTCAAACCCTTCTGGGCCCATTACATTTTTCCTCCCAATTTGCCTCAGCACAAGTAAATAAGATGTTGCTTTCTTGATTTAAGTGCAGTGTATCCTCCTGCATCATATCCTCATTCAGACTGGACTGCTCCTCGATTATAACCATCTCACTCACAGTTGCATTTTCTTCTCAGTTGGGAACATCACAGCAGCAGAAGGAGCTTCTCCAGCTGCCTCCATCTCCATCACCTCATCCATATCATGTAGGTTACCCACTGTCTTCTCCTGCTCATGGTGTTCTTCTTCTGCCAATAACTCCCTCAGATACTCACTCCTGGATGAAAAGCTTCTTTCAGTCTGCCAAGTTTTCATCGATTCATACTGCATAGGAAATGCAGTTACTGTATCTCACTGTCCTGCCATAATATCCCTTGCTGGCTGAAAAATCTGCAGTGTTTCCACAGGAGCCTTTTTCCCAGTAGTTGTCACATCTAGTTGTGTTAAAGTAGAGGAGGCCATCTCTCTACTTCTCCAGCACACAATAGTCCATCTCCTCCTCCTGGATACAAAGGATCCGCCATCTTGGCTAAGGACCAGGATGTTAGAAGTTCCCCTACAGGTGAGCAGGGGAATTACCCTGTTATCCTGCCAAATTTCCCTCATTCACAAAAAAATACCATCAACAGCTTAATCTGTTTCCAACTCAGTTGCTTACCATCTGTATCTCCCCCCCAGTAGCACCTGAAAAAGGGACTTCTAGGCCCAGTGGGCTTAACGGGTCAACAAAATCTAAACAAACAAACAAACAAATAAATAAAGTCAAAATTCCTCCTCTATCCGAGAAATGCACACCCCAAATTCGACTATATTACCTGTGATACAAAAAAAACAATGATTACTATATGTATATATATATATATGTATATATATATATATATATATATATATATATATATATATATATATATATATATATATATATATATATATATATATATATATATATATATATATATATATATATATATATATATATATATATATATATATACACAGTATATATATGTATGTATGTATGTAATGGATATGAATATTTAAGGTCAACTCAAGTTCTGTGGAAAACCATGATGGTGCCAGGTACATTAATTTACCAAGGGTAGTATTAGTGAACACACAGAGGGCATCCTTCCTTTTGGAGGTCAGTGCAGCAGACATTGGGCAACCAACAGCATTATCACATCATCATGGATGGTTAACTCAATGGTCGGGTCATCCTTCTAACACATCATTTGGCAAGACACTGTGCATCAGCCCAGTCAGGTCAAGAAGCATTACATGAAATTCCCAAAAGCAGCAGCAGGGGATATACTGTAGTTCTTATTGGAATGTGTGCATGCATGACTGAGTGTGGCATGAATTAAATGGAGACTTCTGTTTCCATTTTATGCTGTCATGTCTCTTCTTCTGGAGTAGGGAATTTCCTGGACAAAAGACAGTAGCAGTTTGGGGATGCACATTAATTCTGGTGGCTGTGTGTGACCACTGCGTGCATGACTAAATGTGCCATTAATTCTGGGAGACTTTGCATTTCTTCTTTCACTCTCATTTCACTTTGTCAGCACTGGGGAATTTTCTGGACACAAGACATTAGCATTTTTGGGGATGCACATTAATTCTGGTGAATGTGTGTGACCACTGCATGCATGACTGAGTGTGCCATTAATTCTAGGAGACTTTGCATTTCTTGTTGTGCTCTCATTTCATTCTGATAGCACTGGGGACTTTTCTGGACATAAGACAGTAGCATTTTGGGGATGCACATTAATTCTGGTGACTGTGTGTGTGGGGAGCTGCCAATATTGTTGTCACTTCGCCTTACTTCGCGTTAAGGCGGAATGACAATGCGAAGTAATTATTACAAGACAAAGTGAGCCTTTCATTGGCCACCCATGTAGCATAGAATGACAATGTAAGTGCCCACTTCACGGGCACTTCACTGGCGAATTTAAATTTTCTGCATCTCTATGCCCAACAGAAACAAAATAGTGAAATGCTACTTCCATTACAAAGAACGATTGGAGTGCTTCACAGACATGGAGGCAACTGTGGTGCAACTCTAACATGTTGTTCAGGGTGTGCTTAATTCTTTATATAAATGTGTTATTGATCTTCAATTAAGGAGGAGTTTTACCAGTTTAGACTGCATCAGTGGTCAAAGTGAACAAATAATTACTAGCACTGTGTGGAGACATTTGTAATACACATGCAGTAGCACAACATGAACCTGGGAGACATGCTGAAAGATCTGTGTAGGAGTACCAGGACTCATTTTTTTTCACCAAGCATGTTCTGCATACAGTACTTCACAAACAAAAAATGTCTGATGCCTATGATTGTATGCATTTTTAACCACTGGAGGAGCTCACTGTTAGTTATGTTATTCTAGAAACAGTAATTGCTGTGTATGTGGCAGGCTAAAAATGCCTAGTAATAATAATACATCCTGATTAGCTTTAGAAAGTAGCATTTTATCTTGGTATAGCAGTAGGTAACTTTTACTATCAATAGGTTCTCAACAATTAACACGTCTTTTTCTCTACCTTTATTTTATAACATTTTAAATATTTTATAACTGCAGCAAGTGATAGGTAATCACTCTATAGTGTATGAATGAACATTGTTGGGATGGAAATCCATCCCTCAACAACATTGTTGTGCTGCACTAACTATGTCAGCTGGTTTGTTGTACTGCACTAGCTATATAACTAATGCAGCATAACAACTTGGAACACAGTCATGCATGCACATTCCAGGGACCTTCCAATCTGCAAGGAATGGCCACCATGGTGAGAACTGTCCTGAGAACCAAGTGGTGGAAAAGAAGAATGAAGTAAGGACAGCCACTGTTTTTTTGCGTGATCATACACTTCAAAGGACAGTGTATGATCGCTCTTACACAAAAAGGATATTTTAGAACTCTCGAGGTTTCCATGGTAATGACACCCCTCAAGCTGTGCTCTCAAGGTCTTCAGTTATCACAGAAATGTCTTGAGTGAAAAATATCCTTGTTGTGTATGAGTGATCACATGTTGTCCTCTGTTTTTCATAGTCATGCAACCTTGGGTAGGGCAGCCATCCCATTTTTGCAGAGTGGGGCTGACAGCTGTTTTCTTTAATATCTGAATCAAAATCCTATATATATATATATATATATATATATATATACATACATACATACATACATAGTGGCTATAACTGAACACAGGTATTTTCTTTATATTATTTATTTGAAAGAGTTTCACCAGGAAAGACATACTGAGCTATAATAGCTCATTTCCAGGTGAGTCCTAAGTGATAGGAAAAGGGTGAATATAATTGATAGAAACTGAGATACAGTACATATACAAAGAACAAAGCTAGGACATGCAACCTAATACATTTAAAACTAACCTAGCATTTTGTGGAATAGATAGGCAGCACATGTCAACTAGATAAGGAGTAGTATGTATATGCAGCTATATACAACACACATATAAAGTTACAACACACACATAAAAATAAGATAAAGAAACAAACATACACTACCAAACATACAGATAGACATAAATCATACACATTCACACAAACACAGTACCACTGATGACATTTGATAGATTAACTACTGAGTAGTAAGTGTGGGCATAGCCAGACTAGGGGATAAGGAAGATGGTAGACTGTGGGAGTAAGGAGCACCTGCACGCTTCACCCTTTGGGATGCACACCCCGCAAGGGGATTGACAGTGAACAGGGAAGGTACATTAGTTTTGCTTAGGGGTATATGGAGGAAGGAAAAACTGGCACTAGCATTTAAAAAAACAGGAAAGTAGTCCATAACACATTAGAACAGACAGCCTTGAGATGATAAAGTACACAAAGTAGATGAAGTTAAGAAGAATTGAATAGGAGAGGGGGGATATGGGGGGGGGAGAGAAAGACAAACTACTTTCCTCAGGAACAGATTCCACACTGCTCGATATAAACCCAGCCAGTGCTTAAGGTATAAGGCAAGCCAAGGAGAGGGCAGAAGAGGGGTGAAAATAAAAAGAACAGTAGTAAAGGAAAACAGAGATAATGAAAGTGAGGAGGGACACAAACCAAAAAGGGTTTGGGGGGAGTGGTTAGCCATTAAACCACACTGCTCGATATGGGTATATACTGTATATTAACTGGATTATTAAAATGCAGCAATATTAAAATATATAGCTACCCAATAGGTATCCCATTATGTTTTTATGCTCATATGTGCAACTTTTTAGTCTTTTTTTAGATGGATAAAACAAAAAGCTGCTGGCTATAATATATGTAAGGGTAAAGCTATCTTAGTTAAGATGGGTACTAGATATAATTGGGGGAAGCCCATAGCTGATTAGTCTAGTCTAACTGTAATGTGTCTATGGGTATTACCTCAGATCCTCACATTACCCACAAAAGGCCTCATGGGATGATAATGCACACCTTGTGAGGACCTGTCTTATTGCCAACATGAAACATACAGCTTTTGTGTTATTTAGTAAATATACTCTGCATACCTCTCAATCTTTTGTCACCAAAACAGCAGAAAGTGGCAAAATGTTTAGTAGATGTTGATATCACTCCAGTTCCTGGAGCTCAGATTAACAGCAGAAGCAACAGTAAGGTGGTTATATAAGTCTTGGGGTTGGAATGAATTTCAAGTGAACTAAAAGGACCAGAAAAAAACAGATCTGGAACTAAAGACTATGCCTGCGATTATGCTGTGGATGCTAAGAGATTGAAACAAGCTTCTCCAGTAGGCAGAAGGGTAGTTTTTCTACACAGGCAGTGTGCATGAATACAGTGGTTATAATTAGGGTGGAGAGGAGAGTGCTTTGGATTGTATGGGAGAGTGCATTCTTGTGCAGTGGAGACATTCCTCCACATGCTGACAGCTCGCTCACATCAAAGTCAATTACTGGCACAAATAGATTTAAACAGGCATTTAAAAGCAAGCCTATGTTGCTTTTCCGCTAAGTCACCCTTGTTTGGGACTGAGACTGGGTTGGGTGCCCTTGACAGTGGTTTAACAAGAACTTCCCAGTACCTTGCTCAGCATTTCAAGAACATTAAAAGGAATAGATGGTGAAGGTTCGAGTTGTCCACTTCCACAACATAGCTGCCAGTTGTTCCAGGGGCTTTGTTGTGTGAAGGTATGATGTATAGCTTCTGGCAGCTGCTAACTGATTGAAATGGGAGAATGAGCCGGGGACTAGTTACTGTATTGGATGGTAGAGAGGATCATGATGGCTGGGGTGGGTGGATGAAGGTAGTACTTGCAGTAGAGAGTGCATTATGATCTTGCTGCTGAGGGAGGAAGAGGCAGGGGATATTTGCAATTCTGGAAATAAAGCAGGTTGACTGTACTAGTAAGGTAGGGTAGTGAGAGGTGTACTTGGTAGCAGAAGTGAAAGTGGGACAGAGTAGGAGGGATAAGTGCTTACTAGATTGTGTGCACTGAATGAATGAGTAGGGTGACTGAAGGGAGTTATCTGTAGTGGAAAAGAGAGAATGTCAGTGGTGACCGGGTATGTTAGCATTTGTGGGTGATTACCATGGTGGGTGGTTACTTGCAACAGGTAGAGTAGGAAGGTTGGGTTAACTTGGTGAAAGCTGGTAGTATTGCAGCTCAGGGAAAAGTGGCAAAATCAAGTGTGGTATTACCATTTGCAGCTGGGGAAGAGAGGCTTGGGGTGACTGCCAGATCTTTGGCTAAACTTAGCTATCTTCTGGTGGCAACTCCAGGAACTAAGAATGTTACAGGTGCTGGTGACCAGGCATATAGGCAGAATTTAAATCTGGACTGTATTAAACTGTGTATCACTGCTAGTTCACAGCATAATTTTACCATGGTGTGAAACCTATGTAATCCTGGCCTAGAGCAGCAACGTTTTACCTCTAAGACACACTTGTGATCAAAATGAGTTCTTACTCATTGCTACTTGCCCTGGAGTTGCTACTGTGAGACAACTGTACCTCCTGGAGTGTTATGGTTTTATTTTCTCAGTATGTCATCCAGTGCAGTTAGTTTCTTAAACAGGCTTTCAGCTTGACTGCAGCAGCTACTGGTTCCCCCTTGCTTAAATTGGGTAAGTACCCACAGGACCATGGTCTGGTCTTCTATAAATGTGTACAGAAGTGCTCCTTTCTGACACAGTTTTCCACTGAATACAATAGAACAGTTCTAACTCCTAAACATAACATTTCCTACTCCTGCAGAGCTACAGATGGGAGTACTTCCTAAAGATATCTCTTCTTTTCACCAGGACCACTCCTGGTCTTAATTTTGCTTCTATCCTGCTTAACACAGCAAGTAAATACAATTTCAGTTTAAGTACTGAACTGGAGGGGTGTTCTGATCAGACAGTTATGCTTAGCACAGTGGATGGGACTCTAGGTTCATGAGGTCCACCCTCATGTCTATGTAATAAGCAGGCAGCAATGGTATGTGGCTTATATAGGTACAGTACTAATTTATAGGGATTACATGTATCCTAGGGGCACTCTGTCTAAAACCAGTAAAAGAAAATCAAGGTAAGGGAGAGAACTACTCATTAGTAGTTGTTCTAGCCAAAATAAGTCCACTATCCTCAATGACAAATAGCATTAGTCATGAGTTTATATACAGTATTGTACATTATCAGATAATTGCCTGATATCTGTACTTTAGTGGGGGTTCACCATTGACCTCCTCGGAGCTATAGCTGCATTTTAACACTGTCAAAGTGTGTGTGTGAGAGAGAGAGAGAGATACAGTGAGAGAGTGAGAGAAACTGGAGTAATAATTGATCAAGTGATTGATCTCTTTACTCTAGAGCTGACCATGCAGGATCACCCACTCCCTCCATACAGATTTTGCAGTTGCTTGATCAGTAAAGAACTTACGTTCTTGTTTGATATCTGTACTTTAGTCTTTTTCTTTTTTCACTGCTGACCTCCTCCTATAACTGCACTTTAACACTGCTAAAACTAGAGAGAGAGAGAGAAAGAGAGCACATGCAAGAAAGTGATACAGTGAGAGACAGAGAGAGAGAGAGAGAGAGAGAAAGAAAACTGGAGTAATGAATGGTCCAGTGATCTCTTTACACTAGTGCTGACCATGCTGGATCACCCGGTCTCTCCCTTGCTACAGATATAGCAGTCACTCACGTAGGAAAGAACCTAAGTTCCTCCTGTTATCTGTACTTTAGTCTTTTGTGTTGTTTTCACCACTGACCACCTTGGAGCTATAGCTGCAGTTTAACACTGCCAAACCTAGAGAGGGGAGAAAGAGAGAGAGAGAGAGAGAAATGGGAGTAGCGAATGGTCTGGTGATCTCTTTACACTGCTGACTGTGCTGGATCACCCCCTCCCTCTTTCGCTACAGATCTTGCAGTCACTCGCTCGGTAAAGAACTTACGTTCTTACCTGATATCTGTACTTTAGTCTTTTCTTTTTTTTCACTGCTGACCTCCTCAGAGCTATAGCTGCATTTTAGCACTGCCAAACCTAGACAGAGCATAAGAGAGTGACACAGCAAGAAAGCAAGACAGAGAAACTGGGGTAATGAATGATTCGGTGATCACTTTACACTGCTGACCATGCTGGATCACCCATTCCCTCCCTCACAGACACAGCGCACCAGAGACAGCTGTATCTCTATCTGGATGACACAGACAGGCAGACAGAAAGAGGAGAGAGCACACAAACTGCTCGGTGTGTGTGGGGGGAGGGGGCAACACTAAGTGAGACACACAAAGGGGACTGCTGGCACTTGTTCTCTCTCTCCTTTTCACCCTGGCATTTGGCAGTTTCACAGGTAATTGCTGAAACTGATGATAGAACTAAGAAAGAACATTATTGCTGCAGTAATTTAAACAGCACTTTTCAGATGCCATTGTAATGAGGAGAAAAACAAGGTCTTCGGTTGACAGTTGAACAGGGCAGGGTGATAATGAGTGGAGCTTTGGGCTTGGAGCACTTGTGATCACAGTTGAGTGGGGCACCAGGAAGGGGTAGGCCTTCACGGTATACCTGCGGGGAGGATTTATCTCACTCTAGCGGGGTAGGACAGGGCAGTGGACAGAGCCTGTCGACCGCTTATAGGGTTGAGATGGGCTACCAGGGCTGGGGTCCGCTACCTGCCAGAGTGGGGGGTGCACTAGCCAACAGTGAATTGAAAAAAATTGTCTGTCACTGTGGACCTGCAGGGAGGAGTTTTTCTCACTTAAGTGGGGCAAAGAGGAGCAGACAGGAGCAGGGCTGGACAGAAAGGTGGCTGACATTGAAGGGGATGATTGCAGAAAATAGAGCAGTGCTGAGGTCGGCAGAGACAACATGGGCAGACTTCTTCACAGAGGCAAAGGCCACTGTGATGCAATCCAACATTTTAGTTCAGAAGAAATGTCCCTTTTCTCAGTAATTATGAAAGGACTGCAGGGCTACACCCACTGCAGCCTTAAAAAAAGGCTTTTAGCAAAGATGCAAAAAAATCTTCAGGCAATCAAAATAAAACACTAAAAGAATCCTGGAATAAGGAATTGTCAGTAGATATAACAGAAGCACAATGGAATAACATACTGGTATCACCTCATGATCATAAGACAAGGAATACATCACTTCAAATTAAAATCATAAATAATGCTTATTTTACTCTGTTATGACTCTTCAAAATACACATGAAACAAGAGTCAAGATGCTGGAGATGTGACACTATGCTAGCAGGGGTTCTCCATTCTTCCGGGATTGTAACACAATTCATAACTGGTGCCAAGAATCCTTTCACATAATACAGAGCGTGGGATAAAGATTAATAACCCTAGCTTTATGAATTTCATACTTGAACATCACTATTTTACCCTGCAAACCCCAAAAATATCAAAAATGTTTAAAGCAAATTGTATTGCAGTAAAAGTTCACTTTAAGATCCATGGCACTTATCGAAAAAGTAGGGGAATTTCCGTGTCCTGGCCAAATTTCCTCATTCACTAAAAATACCACCAACAAGCTTAATCTGGTTCAAGGTCAGTTGACATTCATCTGTATCCCCTCCCGGTCGTGGCCTGAAAATAGGCAGGATTTGTCTAGCGCACTTACCCAGTCAACAAAAACTAAATAAAATAAATAAATACTGAAAATCAAAAGATCAACTACAAACACTTCCCAGAAGTGAACAGAAATGTTTAGTTCTAACATACCTTTACGATGTAAACCTTTTTTTGAAATGACAAGTTTTTGGATTATTTATGATACAGATATTACAACTTGGACAAAAGATATATTTGAACTGGAACAGCAATTCCAGTTGTTTGTAATGCTTATACAAACTTTTGTAATAATTCAGTGCTATAATACCTGTGTGTGGTTCTCCTCTACGACTGGCTATAGAACTTGTGTACTGCCTGTTATCTCCCACATTCCCAATAAAAAGAAATGAAAATAAAATATTAGCAGACGTTCTAACTGTTTTATGGTATATATAGTTTTGGATATAAAATGCTAGGCACAGATATAAATGGTAGACCTATTTATACTTGGTCTGAATATGGTGTCCAGGTACACGTTTATCTGAACTTTTCAAACTGGACACAACTAAGAGTTTTAAAAATCGGGCTTACAGTGGTGCCAGTCATGATGCAATGCAGTAACTTGCAGTAAATGACACATCATAAAATACTGCATGACAAAAGGGCTTACTTGCCATTGAATTACTCAATTCCCTGCAGTACTCTGCAGAATTTTATGATATACTGCAGTATTACTACACTGCATTCTGGCTTGTGCTGCTGTAGCTATGTGCCAGTTTTGAAAATTGTACATGGTGCAGTTTTGCTTATGCCAAAAATGTGCACTAGAAAATTGCACCTAGACATAGGCTTTGAAAATCAGCCCCATTTGAAAAAAATATGTATTACTTTGACAAAGAATACCTTGACAAAACTTAATTTAGGGTACCTAATCCTGGATCCATGATGCTGTATCAACAATTTTATGTCGATGCAAAATTACCCCAACACCACTACATCAACTGGCAACTGCGGTCTAGAAGGTGCCGGCATGTGCATTCTTCTTGTTTTGTTGGGGGCTATGCCTTACCCCCATGCAGAAGGCTATATACACACCACCCGTCTCTGTTGGATTCTCAACTCCGAGATGAAGCTGAGTTGGAAATGGGGTGCAGGACCTTGGGAAAGGTGCCAGGGTCCCAGGATGACTTTACAGCAACGTGGTGATGTTGTCGGTATCGACCATGTCACTGTAAAGTTGTCACTGTAGCAATGGTTACCCCTAATCCACAGTGATAGACAATAACAAGTAGAAAAATGCAAATATCCATGTTCTGTATATAAGATGAGGCTATAAATTGCAGTAGAAGTGGAAGTAATTCAGTAGCAGCCTTTACTACCATAGCTTTTGGAAGGCACATCTTTGGAGGGAGTTTGAGTGCTTGTTTTACATTTAACGTTGCATTTTTTCACTGCATTTTTGGCATTTTTATCTTCTGTATTTAGTGAGCGTACTTTACACAGCAGAAGTTCATTCCCACTTTGTCATTGGTATTAATACAGATGTTTAATTTTCTGAACAGAGTTCATGCAGGTAGCCCTTCCTCTCACCTTCCAACACTGTTAATACATTTAACCTATTACTAACATAGTATTGCTTTTTTAAAATAGATGTCAACTCTCCATGCCTTATATTTAGAACAATCTGTCTGAAGAATTTGTGATGCCACCGTGGTCTAACATAGAAACATAGAAATTTGACGGCCGATAAGGACCGCTTGGCCCACTAGTCTGCCCATTTCCTACTTAAGGGATAAGCTGCAGATCTAGTTAACCAACAGTCTACTTCCTCCCTACCCCCACTAGAATTGCCTTATGTCTGTCCCATGCATTCTTGAATTCCCCACTGTTTTTGACTCTATGACCTACTCAGGAAGGCTGTTCCATGTATCCACAACCCTCTCTCTGAAGAAATACTTCCTCACATTACCTTTGAGCCGTCCCTCTCTATCTTCAAATTGTGCCCCCTTGTTTTTGCGCATCTCTTTTCTGAAAGATGCTACCCTCTTGGACTTTGTTGATTCCCTGAGGTATTTGAAAGTTTCTATCTGTCCCCTCTCCTCCTTTCCTCGAGGCTATACATCTTTAGTTCCTTTAGTCTTTCTTCATATGACTTCTGATGCAGACCCTGCATCATTTTGGTTTCCCTCCTCTGGACAGCCTCCACCCTGTCTATGTCTTTGTGGAGACGGGGTCTCCATAACTATACATAGTACTCGGGATGTGGTCTTACCAACTGTCTGTAGAGAGGGCCAACAACTTCCTGTTTTCTACTGGTGATGCCTCTCCCTATGCATCCCAGTATCCCCACAGCCCTCCTTACTGCCTTCTCACATTGCTGGCCCACCTTTAGGTCATCTGATATGACTACCCCCAGGTCCCTTTCCATTTTTGTTGTTGTCAGTATCCCCCCATTGTGTACTCTTCCCCTGGGTTTTTGTTTCCCAGGTGCATTACTTTGCACTTCTTTGCACTGAATCTAAGCTGCCATACATTTGACCATTCCTCCAACCTTACCAAGTCCCTTTTCATCCTTTCCACCCCACCTTGTGTATCAACCCTGTTGCAGATCTTTGTGTCATCTGCAAAGAGACATATTTTCTATTCCAGTCCCTCTGTAATGTCACTTATAAAGACATTAAAAAGGACCATCCCCAGTACTGAACCCTGCAGTACCCCTCTAGTAACCCTCCTTTCTTCACTGTGGACTCCATTTACTATTACCCACGGTGTCCTTTTGTCCAACCAGTGTTTTATCCAGGCTACCACCCTAGGACCCACTCCCAGGCTGGCTAATTTGTTTATTAATCTTTTGTGTGGGACTGTGTCAAATGCCTTGCTAAAGTCTAGGTAGGCCATGTCCACAGCCCCTCCCTGGTCTACTGCTTTGGTCACCCAAAGAAATCAATTAGATTTGTCTGACATGATCTTCCTGCTGTGAATCCATGCTGCCTTGGGTCCTGTGCTCCACTGGCCTCTGGGTACTCAACAATTCTTTCCTTCAGAAGTGATTCCATCATTTTCCCTACCACTGAGGTCAAACTGATGGGTCTGTAGTTTCCTGCATCTGTCTTGCTCTCACTTTTGTAAAGGGAAATCACAGCTGCCCTCCTCCAGTCCTCAGGTACCACCCATCCTCCCATGATTTATTAAAAAGGGTAGTCAGTGGTGTTACTAGTTCTTCCTTTAGTTCTTTTAAAATTCTGAGGTGACTCCCGTCAGGCTCCATTGCTTTATCCACCTTCAGTTTTAAGAGTTTTTTTAGAACCCTTTCTTCTATGAAAGGGCTAATATCAACCCCCTATCCAGAGTGCTTCTATTGACCGGATTAGGTATTTCCCCCTGCTTTTCCATTGTGAATACTGAGCAGAAGTATTCGTTCAGTATACCTGCTTTTTCACTGTTGCTGTCTGACCAACTACCTTCTTCTTTGTTCAGACTCAGTATCCCTGCCTTAGTCTTTCTTTGCTCCCTAATATACCTATCAAAGGTTTTATCCCCCTTCTTAACCGAGTTGGCTATCTTTTCCTCGGTTTGGGCCTTTGCTATTCTGACTGCCTTACCCGCCTCCTTCTGCTTTAACTGGTACAGTTCTCTGTCCTGCTCCTTCTGTGTTTCCTTATACTTCCTGAATGCTATCTTTTTTTCACTTTCCTTCCCCGCCACTTCTTTTGAGAACCATAGTGTTTTTTTCTTTCATTTTGATTTGTTTATTTGCTTCACACAAAGACCTGTTGCCTCTATGATGGCAGTTTGATGTTTCCCATTGTTCTCCACCCACCTTCTTGCCAGTTTGCTAGAGCTTTTCTGAGGCATTCTCCCATTTTGACAAATCAGCCCTCCTGAAGTCCAGTATCTTCACTTTTGTGGCTTGACTCTACAGCTAAGTTTATCGTGAACCACACTGTTTGGTGGTCACTTGTTCCCAGATGACTACTACTTAATGATCAGAGATCTCTCTCCATCCCATTTGAGAGTACCAGGTCTAAGACTGCTGTCTCTCGAGTGGGTTTCAAAACTAGCTGTCTGAGGCATGCCCCTGGAGCATCGAATGGCCCTGCTCTTGGATATGGCTGTAGCAAAGGTGTTCCAGTCTACATCTGGCATATTCAGGTCCCCCATCAGCAGGATCTCCCCTTTCTCTGCCATCCAAAGGATGCCTTCTATTGTTCCTTTTTCTTTTTCCATTTCCTCCCCCTGAGACGGGCATCTGTATACAACCTCTGTGCGGATTGTGGAGCCATTTCCAGTCTCCAGGCTGACCCACAGTGCTTCCTCTCCTCCCTGTTTACCCTTTAGTTCTGTTGCTTTTACCCTTCCCTTACAGAGCTACTCCTCCTCCTCTTCTTCCCTCCCTGTCCCTCCTGTAGATTGTGTACCTTGGTATGTTGACATCCCAGTCATGGTTCTCTGTGTACCATGTTTCTGTGACTGCCACAATATCCAGGCATCCCTCTTCCATCAAGGCCACCATTTCAGGGATCTTTTTACCTAGACTATGGGCATTTGTACTCATTACTCTCCATTTTTTTATGGCTTTATTTCTTTTTGCCCCATCCTTGTCCCTACTGCCTTTGTCTTTTTCTCCATTTACCTGTGCCCTTCTCCCTATCAACTGCTGTATTTTGGTGTTTACCTCACTAATTACCCTTATTGACAGTACCATTTTTAAATCATAGTGGCGTTCCTACTATTTTCAGTGAGTTACTGTTTTACAAAAAGGTGGGCACAATAAACTGGATGCACTGAAGTAACTATGATTTTGCTTGAAAAAGAATGCATTTGGATTTTTCTAATTTTTACGGCTGCAGTGGGTATAGCCCTGCAAGTATTGCTGAGAAAGGACTACCAGCATAATTACCTTCAAACAACATGTTAGAGTATTAAAAGGTGTCCTCCACAGAAACCTCATTACTGCACTGCCTGTGTGTGTATGGCAGCTGAAGAGCAAGATTTTCATCTGGCTTGAAAAGTTAATTAAGCCCTCCTCAGTACTGCCTTTTTGAAGTTGAAACCTCCTGCATTGTGTTTTATGGGCCTTTCCTTTGTTTAAGTTTAGTGTTAGAGAAGCCCTCCCCAATACTGCCTTTATTGGAAAGTTGAAACCTCCTCCACACTGCTTTATGGGGCTTTCTTCTGTCTTGAGAAAGTTAAAGGAAAACTCCACCGAAGTCCAATTTTGTGCCTCTGCAATTTGTCAGAATTTGCTAGAAAACTATCCTGCACATTTTGAGTCCTCCATAGGAGACATCAATAAAGTAACTTAATACTAAGGATATCACAAAACACAAATCATCACAAAGCCTACTTAGCCAATGGATGACGACAGCTGCAAAATGATTAGGTTTGTCTACAAGCAGTCAAGCACTTTCTACACAAAACACAAGCAACTGAATCAAAATTTCACACACACGGCAGACACAACTACAAAATGATTAGTTTTGTCTAAAGCACTATCTTCCATGCAAAACACGAGCAATTAAATCAAACGTACACACACACACACACACACAGAACAGTGGTGAAATTATTAGATTTCTCTACAAGCACTGTTCTATGCAAGACATAAACAATCGAATCAACACACATGCACACACACACATTTATCATGTAGTTTTCCTTTAATTGAGCTATTCCCAGTACTGCCTTTTTTTGCAAGCTGAAACTTCCACTATAGTGATCTTTCTGTGCTAAGTTTCAGTGCTTAATTTACAACCATTTACAAACTGAGAAACTTGTTTTGCTGGTATCCCTTCCCACTCATACAGAGGTGTCAATTCATTGTTTGATAACCATACTGGTTGATCTTACTTGCTTTGGGCAACATATTATCATTGCAATAGTTTACATTAAAAGAATCAAAGAATATAATAACAAATGATGACAAACAAGATGGTTAAATGAGAATGTGAAGAAAATGACTCAACAAACAACACAAAGGCTGAACATGCAATAAAATATCTAAAACCCATTTCAAAAAGAAAATGGAATGCGGATGCAACAAATGCAGATTAAAGCAATAGCAAGCAATTGTGCAGTTACATCAATAGACTAAACAAAAAAAATAAGTATATTAATATTAATATTAAAAGGGATACAGTAAAAAATCCAGTGGCGATAGCAAAGCAATGTAATGAATATTTGTGTTCCTTATTCAAACCTAGTCATAACTCAGTCCCTGCCCTGTACATTACCAGGAATGGCAACATAATTCATATAAATACAGACAGCATTGCAAAAATTCAGAATAAGAAAATCAGATGTAAACTTTCCACTAAAATGCTGAAATTAAATATTGAGATAATCCATAACCAGCTCCCCAAATATATATATATATATATATATATATATATATATATATATATATTTTTTAAATGAATAAATACAGGTTCAGGGTAAATTCTAGAATCACCAAGGTTTCAGTCAGCTACATGTCTAACTGTAAGTCTTCTGTATTATGCAGACTGTGACACAGAGCAGCAGTGATTCACAAAGGGATAATCGGGTACCCTAAATGTAATCTGTCTCTATGAAAATGTGATACAATTCCTGTGCAACATTACCTGATACACATAATTTCTGTTATACCTTTGCAAAACATCTGCCACTGTACTACATTTGGCTGACATTGAAAAATTTTTCCCTAGCTATTCATCCCTGAATTATAAACAGTAGAACCCAAACCAGCCAAACCATATGAAGATTCATCACTGTAAGCCTTGTCTATTATGCAGACTGTGATACTCAACAGTTTTAGGCTAAGTTAGTTCATCTTGACTTATTTGCTGCATATGCATCTCAATTTTTAAGGGGTCCTGACCATGTTCAGCCTTCCTCAAGCCCAGCTAGCTACAGTATGTCTAGCACTAACACTGATGGGAAGATTATGCCATTAGAAAGAATCTCTTTAAACAGCCTTTTTTTGGCAAATTGAAACCTCCTCCATTGTGTTTTATGGGGCTTGCCTTTGGCTTGAGAGAAGTTAAAGGAAAACTCCACCCAATGCCCAAGTCTGATGCCTCTGTGATTTCTCTGAATTTGCTTAAAAAAAAAACTGTCCTGCATATTTTGACTCTCTCAATAGGAAACATCAATAAAGTAAACAAATATTAAGTAAGGACTGGACGACATAAACACAAACAATCACAAAACCTACTTAGCGAGTGGATGTCCACTGCTGCAAAATGATTAGATTTGTCTACAGGCAGCCAAGCACTGCCTTCTACATAAGACACACACAAACATACACACACACACGCGCACACACACACACACACACACACACACACAGCAGAACACAGCTGTAAAATGATTAGATTTGTCTACAAGCACTGTCTTCTATGCAAGACACAAACAATTGAATCAAAAGTCCATAACATGTTGGTCAAAATGGGGGGGGGAGCAGGATTTTAGGCAAAGTGACACAGTTTCTATTTAGATTGCAGGCAGCAGTAACTGCTGCTGAGATAAACTGATGTGTCCCTTGCCATGCAGTTTGGGAGGGGTGGAGTGTAAAGTAGCACTGTTGAGGAACAATCACAGATTTGTTTTTTAAATAGATGTACTCCAAGTTATTTCCAGATCAGTTTATATAAAGCATTCCAGTTCTGCATATATTATTTATTAAGTGGTCTACTGTAACAAACTATAAAGTGCTGCTCTATTTCTCCTACTTAAGTACGGCTAAAAAACTGAAAAGGGACTAAGGGATAACAGCAGGAGTGCAGACAAAACTACTTTAAATAGTGATACACACACACACACACACACACACAGCAGAACACAGCTGGATAAAGTACTAATATTTAGTAAACTTATTAATTATGCTGTACATACCCTAAGATTCAAAGTGTGACTCCTCTGGCTGCCGTGCTCTCTTTTCTGTGGTTAATTTGAAACAAAAGACAATGTAACAAGACACTGCGCCTCCAGCAGGAGCCATTAAAACAATAGAGAAACGTGCACTCTGGGAAGATTGTCTGGGACAAGATGCAATAAAAAAAACCTGAATAGCAGGTTCCAGGGGGCATAAAACTACCAGGAATGTTAGAAAGTCCCCCCCCACTCATTCACAGGTGTCAATCAATGTATTTGCTAACCATGCTGGTTGATCTTTCTTGCTTTCCTCATAGTAAGAATGTGAAACTACATTTGTGTTATTTTAAATGACTGATAAAGTGGCATGGTTCTGGGGGCATAAAACTACCAGGAATGTTAGGAAAAAACTCCCCCTCCCAACTCATTCACAGGTGTCAATCAATGTATTTGCTAATCATGCTGGTTGATCATTCTTGCTTCCCTCATTGTAAGAATGCGAAACTACATGTGTGTTATTTTAAATGACTGATAAAGTGGCATGTCCAGTTTGCATCAATTGGGAATGAAGCTGTATCCCTTTGGCTTTGTGGAGTAATTCTCTTGGCACCATCTGTAAGAGACACCATGCATGTATGAAGGGGTGAAGCCAGGAATTTTAAACGTTTACTATAGATGAGAGGTGATGGAACTGTTGCCTATGGGGTAAAGACTCAGGAAGTTAAGTATGTATTTTCAAGAGGAAAGGAGGGAAAGGGGAGACATGATAGAAGCATTAAAATTCTTCAAAGGTATCAATAAGTTACACGAAGGTTCAATTTGGCTGAGAAAGACATGTTCAAGGACAAGGGGGCATGATGTATAACTAGAAGGGGGAAGACTTAGAGGGGATACAAGGAAATACTTCTTTAGAGGTACTGTGGGGGACATGTTGAACAGCCTGCCAACAGAGGTAATGGGTACCAAAATGGTTACAGATTTCAAACATGCATGGGATACACATAGGAGGACCTTGGTAACAGGGCTGGATCACGGGGGGGGGGGAGGTTAAGGCTGGAGATCAGTTATCATCCATGACATAACGACATGGTCAAAATATTAAACATTTTAAAATAAACATATATGCAAAAGTAACCATTTCAAGAAGACAATGGAACTGTAGACAAAAGCAACAGCAAACACATGCGCAGTTACATCAGAACCCAAACCAGCCAAATCATATAAAGATTCATCACTGTAAGTCTTTTGTATTATGCAGTCTGTGACACTTAGCAGTTGTAGGGTGAGTTATTGCATCTGGACTTATTTGCTGCATGTGTATCTCAATTGTTAGGGGGTCCTGATGACCATGTTCACCCTTCCTCAAGCCAATCTAGCTATAGTATGTCTAGTAATTATATGGATGGAAAGATTATGCCATATTTTCAACAAGAAGGTAACATTATAAAAAGCCAGTGCTGTAGACTGAGATGCAGCTTGTGTAGGTGAATCATCTTGCTAGCCAAGGTATGTTCTGGTGGCGTTCCATAAGGCTAACCAGTGGGAGCAGTAGGGGAAAGGGATAGAAATCTAAAATAGAACCATTTAACCCATTTGTGATTTAAAGTTGCATGACAGAAATGTGGCTTCCCGAACTGGACACCTTATTTCAAATGAGGCCTCACCAGTGATCTACACAGTGGCATCACCACCTCCTTCCTTCAGCTTTGTAATACCTTTCCCTATGCACCACAGCATTCCAATGGCTCTCCTCATAGCTTTGGTACATTGTTTAGCCACCTCTAGATTATCCAATATGATTACCCCAAAATCCCTTTCCACTTTGATGACCATCAGCCCCCTCACCCCCCCCCCCCCGTAATCCTTCCCTGGGTTCCTGCAACCCAGATGCATGATTTTACAATTTTTTGCATCAAACCTCAGCTGTAACATCTTGGACCATTGCTCTAGTTTTCCTAGGTCCCTCCTCATGTTGCCACTCTTCAGAAAGTGTCCATCCTGTTGCAGATCTTAGAGTCATTGACAAACAGGCACACTTTCACCTGTAGCCCCTCTGCAATGTCATTTGTGAAGACATAAAATAGGACTGGGCCCAGGACAGATCCCTGTGGCACCCTGCTGTTCACACTCCTTTCCTTTGACTGAGCACCATTTACCATGACTCTCCATCTTCTATCATTCAACGAGTTCCTAACCCAGTTTACCACCTTGTGACCCACTCCCAGTCTGCCCAGCTTATTTGCAAGTCATAAGTGGAATGGTATCATAGCCCTTACTAAATGCAATTCATGTTTATGTTTAAGTCTATGAAACACCCTTATCAGGTTAATGGCATTTGCAGCCATAATGGCTTGCCAGAACTTGTTCTAGATGCTGCTTATGTAGGAAAACAAGCTATGATTAAAGGATGGTCATGATAAAAGCAGCCAAAACTTGCAAAATAATATCAGTATTTAAAGTTGAATTTCATGAGCTTTTGTGACTTTTGTGATAATTGTTTTGAAGCCATATCCAATATCCATACATAATGTTCAGCCATACACTTGAAATGTCATGGGGGAGGTGGGAAAGGGCTGCGAAGAATGGTAATATGGTTGTATTAATGGCAGGCTCCATAGTAAAAGTACAGTGGTGCCCATCTTTAGGTGCACTCATGTGAATCAATATCTTAAGTGAAGAACCATCAAGAATAGCTAAAACCATCACTTTGAACTTGCCTGTCTTATTGCAATTTGCAAGGTAATCACCAGAGTGCACTGACTAGAGGGCTTATAAAAGCACACATGTGCAGCACTATTTCTGTACAATGCCTTCTGCTAACTGTTTACCATCCCTGCAGATAACAATGCATATTTTTAGCATTTGACAACAGTGACAACAGACATTACAACTATTGTGACTAAGGACATTCTGTCAGAGAAGTATCCAGATATCCTTACAGGAGTCATGATGGAATACTGGGCTGGATACCACTGTAGCAGGAGGGGAACTGCAGGGCCATAATGTTAGAGCAGGTACAGTGATTTGCCTGCCTGCAGTACATGACAAATGAATGTGATCCATAGTCAAATCAAGATAAACTGCAGTTCTGACAAGAGTGAGGGGATATGGTCTTGTCAATGGAAAGGGAAGTCAGGGGGTTAAAATTAAAGGATAGGGTAGACAGCTAGTGCAGTGATCACCAATGACAGGAGTACGATGCATGAGTTCATCATGGGAAGGGTAGCTGAGCTGAGTAGCAAAAGACAGTAGACCACCTTCTGGAACAAAGGAGCATGCAGGGACAGTTCTCACTTGAAAGCAGGACATAGAAGAATCGTATTTTATTTTTTGATTTTAGTCTTTGGTAACCGGGTAAGGCCCTCTAGGCACAAGTGCCTGTTTTCAGGGGCAACCTGGGAGCATTGGGCAGTTAAGTGACTTGCTCAGAGTCACAAAGTATGCAAGTGGAGGCTGTGAGAATCAAACTCAGGTCTGTCCTGCTGGATGTATCACGCTCATTCACAACTCATTCCTCTAACCTCTAGGCTATACTGCCAGCCCATATCTAACACTATTAAATAGTCTGAGAGCCTAATGCACTTAAATGTCCAGGACTTTAAGGCAGTCATAGAGACCTTGGGTCCGATATTTAGAAAATTACACAGTGGAGTGGAAAGGTTTGTGCTGTGCTGTGTAATGGTTCCATGTGATGATAGCGATCAAAACATGATCGCTTCATCGCGTAATAATCACCGAAAAGCATTTCAGCGTCCATACAACTAGCAGAGACCCGACTTCAGATAACACAGAAGTGATTAGTTGGGGAGGCTGTGCCCCCCCTCATGGGATGCTTTGCCCCCCCACACCTCCCTGACTAAAAAGTGTCAACTCCAGTGGGGTGCATGTCAAGGAAGGGGAGAAATATGGAAAAAAAAAAAAACAGAGTCACAACCGGCAGCAAAACAACAGTCCCCAGCAGGACCTGAACCCAGTTTCTGCTGCACCATAGCCAGTCACCCTCACCATCACACCACAGGGATGGCTCAGCTGCAGCATGATCCCACCACCCATAAAAAACCCTCCCTAATATCCCTCCACTCCACCTCCCTATCCCTCCCCTTCCAGTCACTCTGCTTGCTATACGGTCGCTACCTTAGCAGGGTAGCCATTCATGATAGTGATATAAATGAGTTGCTGTTTCTACAGTCGCTCTTTTATTATCACTGTCATCATGAGACTACCCTTTGCAATTATCCAGGGTCCAAGATTGTTATAATCAGTCAGATAGTGCACCAGTGCTATCCAAATGTATACGGTCATGTCAGTGCAGCATTAAGTCAAGTAGCATTGCCCAGACATGGACCCTGAAGTTCGCCTCAAGGTGAATAGCACCAGTGTCATCTGCAGTTTCAAAGGACCCATGCAAATGAGCCAATGGGGTATGCAAGGCACTAAGGGGCCATTTGCCTGCCCATTATGGGCCCATTTTCATGGGTAGTGGAGCAGATTGGTGTGGCACTGCCCCCCTTTCCCTGGTCCCAGTAATGTGTAGAAGTCCCTGATGCCCAGTGGTTCCTGCACCTTATGGTGCGCAGCTCGACAGGTATATGGTATATCCCCAATCCTTGGTGTCTAGTGCCCCCCACCAATCTCTGGGCAGATACACAAAGACAGCCTCCCAAGTGCCCAGCATTCCAAATCTCCCATCCTGTCCTGTGTTGCTACAGGTATTAGATGTCCATGGCATCCAGTGACACCCCTGGTCACTGATCCCTGGCCCTGTACCAGAAACACCATCTGTTTCTGAGCCTATGCTCTATGTAAATTGTAAGGTGCAGGGACAGAACAAACCCAAGTCCACAGTATGCAGTGTTTCCTCCCCAATCACCGGTATCACCTGTGTTACTGCAGCAATCCCTGGTATTTAGCAGGCCCCCCCAACCATGGCACCAAACATCCAATCACCCCTCATCCCCTTATCAGCATTGTTCATGCTGTGGGCGTGTAGATGGTGACCAGCACAGCCCTCTTTACACCTCCTTGGCCAACCGCCATATGTCCACGCAGGGACTGCGCGTCTTATTTATAGGACAGGGTGTATCACCCAGTTGCAGTAACATGGGCAGTACCATCAGTCAGGGGGGACCAGGACACACCAGGGACTCATGTTTGTTCTGTCCATGCAGCTTACAATTTACATACAGCATAGGCTCAGAAATGGATGGTGTTTCTGGTATGGCGCAGGGAATCGGTGACCGGAGTGGGCCACTGGATGCCAGGGACATCTAATACCTGTAGCAAGATGGGACAAGGGGTTTGGGACACTGAGCACATTGGGGCCATTTTGTGTATCTTCCTAGGGAGATGGTGACCACTAGGCACCAGGAATTAGGTATATACCAGTCGGGCTGTGCAACGGAGGGTGAGGGGCCACTAGGCACCAGGGATCATTGATATACTAGTAGGTTCTGCATCAGAGGGTGGGGGGAACCACTATGTACCAGCGATCAGGGATATACTGGTCAAGCTGTGCCTTGGCAGGTGGGGGAACACTGGACACCAGGGATCAGACGTATACTGGGGGGGCTGTGCATTGGACGGTGGGGGGATCACTAGGCACCATGGATCAGGGATATGCTGGTTGGGCTGTGCATCAGAAGGTGGCGGTGACTACTAGGCAGTAGGGATGGAGGATAAACTGACAGGGCTGTGCATCAGAGGGTGGGTGGACACCAGAGTGGCCTTTGATGGGTACAGGGATAGTGACTGGAGGAAGGGGGGATTCTATCCACCAGGGATATGCTCATGCATACCAAGCTTTGTTTGCTGCAGTATATCCAGGAACTCCTAGGACTGTGGGGAGTAAGAGGACTTTCATTTGGCACTATTAGTGCTGCACAAAGGACCATGCTAATCCCTTTTGTGCAGTACAAAGCTGCTGAAATGTGGGGTAGCATGGATATTCATGGCTATGCCTTCCCTTTTCCTACCCGCATGCAGTATGTTTTGAGAAGGTGCTATCCCTGTTTGCACATGCAAAGGCTCCTTTTGAATATTGCAATCTGGTGCAAACCCCATTTGTGCAGGCAAACACCCATTATCACCCACATAGACTTTTGAATATTAGGTCCCTGGTGGGGAACTAACATGACTGAGACAATGAGAAGGAGAAATTCTGGCTATTCCTTTATATATTTGACAGTAAAAAAGTAGTGTTTTTCTCTTTGTAAGAGGGTCTGTGAAAACAAAGGAGGAAATTGGAGTAGGCCCTATCTGTCCAAACTCAGAGAAAAAGGCAAAGAGGAGGAGGACAAAATAGTCACCCAGCAGAGGAACTACAAGACTGCAAACAGCTCTGCAGAGCTAAATGGACTCAGTGGTGATAAATGCTTTACAGAAATTAAATTTCAAATCTGAATTTTGTGGTATTACCTATTATGCTTCAATGATTATCTGAGTATATTTTGCCAATGATTAATTTGAAGTATTTCAAGGTAAATTGCAAACTACTATACCAAATGTACAGCTTTCTTAGATGCAAGAACCCATTGACATGGTAATGCATGCCCGAAATTTCAAGTATATACCAGAAACCTACAGACATCCACATTGGAATATTTCCACAAAATTGCAAATAATTCAATTATGAAACTATAAACCACTGCAACATAAACTTACTTAACCAAATCTATCTGCAGGTAGCAGTTTCTAAGATCCTTCAAGAAGGTCATTCATGTAAATTGTCAGGTATCTAGCTTCAAAGGTGGTCAAATTTAACCGGCCCAGTGGTGCAGAGGGCTGACACATCCATGCCTTACCTCCTGCCTTGCCAGTGACCCGTGTTCACGGTGCAAGTGGGCCACTGGGGGTCAGACGGGAAGAGAGAGGATCAAGCATCTGGAGGACAGTTCTGCTCTCCCAGGGAGGGGTAGGATTAATGTCTGCTGCGTGCCTGGCCCCTAGTGGCAGCTGAGGGCTGGAGCAGCAGATCAATAGCCAGAGGAAGCAAATGCCCAGCGTGCCGCATGGGAAGCGTGCGTGGCTCAACCATTGGTGTTATGGCACATTGCCATGCCACAATCAGGGGTCGGGCCAAAAAAGTGAAAAATACCAACCAGCAGGATGATGCCAGCCCTCGCAGGCGCTGCACCTGGCAAGCTGGCACCTCTAAGAAAAGAGTCAGGAGGTAAGTTCAGTATACACGGGGTGACAGGGCTGGGGATGCTGGAGAAAGGCAGCCAGTCGGGAGGGAGAAACAAATGAAGAAAAAAAAGGTGCTGAGAATGAAAGAGAGAAATATTTTCTAAAAGTTTATAAGACATTGTCAGACTTTGAGCCCCTAGATATACATAACTACTCAGCCAAATATCTAAAACTGGACATCTCCTTAGAGCTCTGTACCCTAGAAGTATGCATGCCAGTTTTCAGGATTCTAATTGAAAGAAAGGCTGAGGTAAAGTATGACCAAATAAAGAATTTCTGAAAATGATGTGAAATGTACAGAATGTCAGGTATTAAAGATGACCTTGTTTCCAACATCAAAATAGGGTAAAAGCCACTCTCTGATCTATGGAGCACATATCTTTATAGTTTTCTGCAACACCGAACCAGTATTATTAAAATAAAAACTACTAAAAGGCTATAGGGATCAAGACACGTAAACCATCCCATGAGGTGGATAAAAAAGTAGTATAAGTGCTAGGAGTATGATGGGACCACAATTGATGATGTTCCCTAAGTACCTCGGGGTCAGGCTCAAATAGCACCTTGACTTTTCTGAACATGTGGATGCCATCCACAAAAAACTTCACTCTAAACTTGCTGCATTATACAGGAATAGAGGTTCATTTCCTCTCCTGGCTCACCGAGCCATTGTCCTAAAATGAATCTCCTCATTTTGACCACAGTGACATTGTCTACAGTGCTCTCCAAGACCTCAGCCAGACTGGACTCCCTCTTTCACTTCTTCTGTCACTTTGCTTTGGACTGTTCACCTCGCACCCACCATTGCTTCCTATGTACCTCACTCTCCCTTTCCTCCCTTAAAGCCAGACATCTCACTCATTGTACCTCCTTTATCTCTAAATACTGGCTGGGCTCTCTCCCCTCTTATCTAACCTCTCTCCTCCCCCCCCATCCCAGCCCACTTTCCTCTTACACCTTTCACAACCTTGGCTATTGTTCCCTTGCATTCCCTTCAAGGAAATCTTCAGTTGGCTATTCTGTCTTCTCCTACCACTAGTGCTGTGCAGAATGTGGAATTCCACTGGCAGAATTAGTGTGGAATAATCATTCTGCTGGTGGAATTTCAACCAGAATTTCACTGGTTCTTCTGAGGAATTCTGCCTAATGTGATCTGTGGAACAGAATAACATTTTTTCATGGAAAATTATTCCACAATTTCCAAGAAAAATATTGAGATCCACAGAATAATATTCTGCAGAACAGCAATTTTCTGTGGAAAATCATTCCACAATTATTTTCTGCTGTGGAATACCACCATTCTGCTTCTAGCAATATTCAGCAGAATTTTGGTGGAATTTTGAATATTCCATAATTTCATTCCACTGGAATTTGAAAATTCTGCACAGCACTACCTACTAGTTCCCTAAACTTTGGAATTCTCTTCCCTAACCATCTGCTCTGCCTCTTCCCAGTGTCTCTCCTCTCTTCTCCACAATTTCATTTTCCTCCTGCAATTTTTTTTTTTTTGTTAGTTATTTAACCAGGACTAGCACACTAAGCTGAAAGCTTTTTTACAGGTGTGACCTGGGAGCACAGGGAAGTTAAGTGACTTGCTCAGGGTCACACATTATGCATGTGGAAGCTGTGGGGTTCAAACCTAGATCTGGTCTGCTGGATGTCACCAGATTTGCAGCTCAGAGCCTTAAACCACTGTGCTATACTGCCTCCAGATTGTACCTGATCCCTGTCCCTGTTCCACTACTCACTACCTTCTACTCCCTCCTTTAACTCTGCTTCTGATCTACACTTGAGTACCCATCTTTTCTACTCCCTCTTGCAACTAGCCCCTGCTTCTACTGTTAATTCCTAATTTATCTCTGCACTTTGAATTTTATTTTCCTTGAAACCCACTGGATAGCTTCTTCCTCACAAAAATTGTACTCTGCACATTAATTGTATCTCCTTGATACCCACTGTACTGCAATCTCTGCCTTATCCTTGCTTAAATTGCTTAAATTGCATAAACTGCCTTTTTGTTGTACCTCAGTACATGATTCTTAATTTTTGTTTTTACCTGCTTTGTAGTTATTGTAATAATTATTCTGATTATTTTCATTACCCTCCTCTATCCCCCCGGTGTATCTAGAAACAAGCTGTGTTAAGCTCAGGATATCTTTGCTGGTGAAACTTTTGAAATTAATAAATGCATTTCTTTTCATGGGACTAAACCAACTACCCCAAAGTAACTTTCAATTTCCTTAATAAAGGATCCAAGCAAAAAATATTCAGTAAAAGTCTTGGTGAACACCATTGTTGGACCTCTTTTTCAAGGTATATATAGTGTTCTGTTAATCAATGGTATAAAAGTAGCCAAGGTAGACAAAAGCTTCAACAATTTTATAAAATGAGGTGGCATGCCATATAAAATTAATATTGAAAACAGATGCTCATATGGTACATAGTCATAGGCTATTTCCCAATTAAGTGCAAGGATATAACTATTACGTTTTCCTTTGAACTGTTTGTCTATAGTGTTTTGGATAATGTTGAGGTTATGTTAAATACTCCTAGCTAGAATTACAGAAGCTTGTGTTTCTGATGTCAGATACCATTATATCTGTACCATCATTTTGTAAGGGATTTTAGAAATGATTGTTATACCCACATTAAGTAAACTTATAGGTCTCCAGTTACATAAATCAGATTCTTTACCATTCTTATATAAAAATATCAGCATAGCCTGAGCCATTGTTTTCAAGTTGTGATGAGACTTTAGGAGAAAATTAAACATCTGAGCCAACTCTGACCTTCCAAAAAATAGTTTATAAAATCTACTGGCAGGCCATTACTTCCTTGGACTGTACCATTTTCAGTGTAGTAATAGCCTGTCTGACTTCCTTTTCAATAATAGGGCAAACAAACAGTGTCCCATTTTTACTGGAAGGGTGGGATTTCTTTGCCTTTTCAAGACATTTTGCACCTACTGTATACTGAAGTAGGCAAGACTGAGCTGAAACTGTGTTGAACATATTTTTCAGTAATCATTAGCATTTCCTGAATTTCTGTACAGTGCTGTTCTGATCCAGTTCTTTATCCAAAAACATGTGATTATGTTCCTGCACACTTTAAAGCCATCATAGCTCTGTTTTCTTTCTTTGATCCCATATCTGAGCTCTGACTGAAATGTGTTGGCTCTATCATATCGATACATTTTAATTTTAATATATAGATCTTTATTTTAGTATTGGAAGTTACATTTGTTTTTGCAATTCATTGAAATAAGGATAATCTATATCCTTCTGGTAACAGGAACTTTTTTACACACATAGATCCACATACAGTATATATGAATGTATGCATATGTGTATATATATATATATATATATATATATATATATATATATAAAATAGGGATGCAGTTGTGCCCATATAGTTGGGGTTGAGTAGGTACTTCAATATTAAGCTCAAAATGTTGCACTCTAATAACTTTGCAACCATTGAACAGATTTACACAAAATTTGGTATGCAACTGTGGGTAGGTCTCTTGATCTGGAAATTTCATTCTGTTCGGATATGTGGTCTCTGAGTTACAGAGAGGTAAATAAAACATGTTTTATTCATTGACTTTGCTTGGATGTTTTTGAACTTGCCTACAGCCCAGAGGGTTTAGCTGTTTGGCATGAAATTTGCAGGGTAAAAAGGGACTAACCCACAGATATGCCTTTTGCTAGTCTGATGTAAAAAGAATAAGTAGTTTTTAAGTTATTGCAATTGAAAAATGTGAAAAAATAATTTCTGAGCATGCTCAGTAGGCACTTGAAGACAGCTGGTTGATGCAAAAAAGGAATCCTACATTGTATGAGAAAATCCCTCTTTTGTATGGCCACCATCTTGTTTTTAGTTTTGCCCAAACAATTGTTTTTGAAACCTCCCAAAATGATATTATTGGTAGGAACCAACATACACAGCTTGCTTATTGGGATCCCTGTTGGTGCATTCACTTTACTGGATGAAATATGCCCTAAAATGTATTTATTTAATCATTTAAATCCCACTTCATACTCACATAATACGACCTAGGATCCTAGTTCATATGCACGAGATACAACCTAGGATCCTAGGTTGTGAAGCTATAAATAAGATAAATGATTAAATAATCACTTTTGTCAACATGGGGTGTCCAATCCCTCATGTCAGCACTGCAGCCCCTTCCCAGTATGTGAGGCTGGGAAGTAATGCAGTCTGATTGGGATGGCCACTCCTGGTGTCAGATGATGCCCCACCTCTTCCTCCGCCAAAGCTGTCATTTATATTTGCCGGCACAGGTTTCCCAATCTCCATGTCTGCATGTCTGCACCCCCCACACTAATATGGCACACTGCGAGCCCACCCCAGTGTGCCCAAATACATATTTTACATGAAAAATGCCTGTAAAAACAGAAAACCATTCCCCGATGTCTTTAATTTTTTTTGAAACCTGCAAAAAAGAAAATGATCCCTCATCATCTCATGAGTCCCCTCCCCATCCTCACCCTCCCACTGAGCACCCACCTCTGCATCCCCAGTTACCCATACTTACCTCCAGATGTCAGGAGCAGTGATCTTCTCAGGACCAGGACATGTCTGCACTCTTAAAGTTGAACCACAAGCTGAATAATCAATGGTAAGCCATATAATGCTACTCAGTGTGGGGGTTTTCAACTTATGTTGCTATCTCTGTCATTTTTGGAGATTTCCGCACTGAATTTTCAACATGGGGTTTTTGGGACCCCACCTCATGAACAATGTCACTGTCATCCCATTACTCGGTCCTGGTATTGGTTACACTTTCTCAAAATGAAGGGAAATTCATTGCAAATGCCCATGTTAATGCATCAGTTAAGGTTTTTATTAAACTGTAAAAGTTGAAAATTTAACATTAGGGTTACCAACCATACCATCCCACCCTGACCCCAGCCCTCCACACACCAACAGGTTTGGGGTGTGCCTTGAGTCATTTGGCCTAACTCTCACCCCATTCTCCTATACTGTACCAGCTCATCTTGTTTTACATGGAATGGGGAGAGAGTTAGGCTGAATGACTCCAAACACACCATAACACCGTTGGTGTGTAGGTAGGTAGGGTTGGTAACCCTAATGTTGAATTTCCCAGCTTTTAAGATTTAATAATAACCCTAACTGATGCATTAATGTAGTTTTGAAATGAATATATATACATATATATATATATATATATATATATATATATAAGAGACAAAAAACTCCATTTAATGCATCAGTTAGGGTTGTTCACAGCAAAAAAAGCTAGGAAATTCAGGGTTAGGGTTGAAGCCCCTTTGACCCCCAGCCCACCTCCCAACTGGCATCAGGGTGTGCGTTGGGGTGTCCCCTAACTCTCACCCCATCATGTGTAAAGAAGCTGAGGTATGGGAGAATGGGGTGAGAGTTGGGACCGAAACAACGCACCTGTCTCAGTTGAGGGTGAGCTGGGGAAGTCAAGGGGAACAGTCCTGACAATGCTAACAACACTAACGATGCATCAAACCAACCTGTCTCTATCTCACTCTTTGAGAATGAGGATAAAATAATGAAGGAATGCAGTGCCCTGCGCTCATGCCACATGATGTCTTGTTACACAGTAACAGGAACTGCAAAGCAAACACAAGTGGCAACAGTAATGCACGTGACAAAACAAACGTAAATGGCAAAGCAAACGTTAATGGAAACACAAGCGTAAAGTGACGCCGAACCAAACAGTTACGTAAACGGAGACATCAAACAGAAGTGCATACAGAACGCAACAGGTAGCACACACATTCATGGTACCACAATTGTAAATGCAAATGGTAACAGTAACACCAACAATAACACCCAAGTAAACAGAAACACAAGCACATATGAAAACACAAACCGTAAAGCACACACTCACAGAACCACAGTTGTAAATGCAAATGGTTATGGTAAGAGCAACAATAAAGCCAATAAAAACAGAAATGCAAGCATACGAAAACACAAACTGTTACACATAAGGTCACGGTACCGCAATAGTAAACGTAAATGGTAACAGTAACAGCAACAGTAAAGACAACAGAAACAGAAATGCAAGCGCATATGAAAACGCAAACCGTTACGCACACGGTGGCATAGACGGGAACGGTGATTCGAATGGTAACAGAAGCGCAACTGGAAACGCTAGCTGTCACAGTAACAAAAGGGCACACCCTTCTTTTCCCCCAAAACTGCATTGAAAAAACTAACTGAAAACAAAGAATGTATGCATTATAATTGACTTCAGAGCAGAAAAGTACAATTTGGAATGCTAAATTGCTTATATCTCAGGAACCATATGACGTAGGAAAAAGTTTAAAATTTTGCATGAATTATTACTTTCCTGGCTATTTTTCTGGGGGCTAAGCATTTTTTTGACATAAAAAAGTCCGTATCTTGCACCGTTTCTGAGATACGGGCCCTGAAAGACGCGACGGAGGCCAAATTGTTATCCTATGGGACAAATCATCAACTTCGGAGTGCTGTCACTTTGCCACCCTGTAATATTTTTTCTCCAAACCACCAAAAGGCACATTTGTAGGATGTTGGCTTTCTTCCTTCCTAATTTCAGCCCAAAAGACCAAACCATTATTTTCCAGCAGAGCGGCAAAGAATTCCTGTAATATGGCGGATGCCATAATGTTATCCTATGGGAAAAAGTGCCAATTTTGTAGTGCCATAACTTTGCCTCTCTGTAATATTTTTTGAGCAATCTACTAAAAGACACATCTGTGGGATGTTGCCTTTCTTCCCTCCAAATTTCAAGTAAAAAGACCAAAGCATTTCTGAGATATTCAATGTCAAAGATTGGCAAAATTTCCCTCTCTATTCCATTATAAGAAATCTGGCCATCTTGTCCCTATTTTACGGCCAAAGGTCACGATCAAAGAATCTCATGATCAAAGAATTTGCAGGGTCATGAACAAAGAATAAAAAGTTTAATTATTCAAAAAATAGAAGCAATTGCAGTAAACCACCACCATGGTTCAACAGAATGAAGCCCCCTGAGTAAAACTCATCCTCATTTGACTTCCTAGGACACCCCTGGGCTAAGAAAATTTAATTTTAAATTGGCCCTTCTTGTCCTCACTCATGATGCAAGATCGTGGTCAAAGAATTTACGATCAAAGAATTTTCAGCCTCACAATCAAAGAATTTGCAAGCTCACAAACAAAGAATAAAAATTTAATAAATCAAAATATTGGAGGAATTGCAGTAAACCACCACCATGGTTTGACAGAACAAGCCCTGTGTAAACCCACCCTCATTTGGCTTCTGGGCACCCTTGGGCAGAAAAATGATTTTTAAATTCAGCCATCTGGTCCTAAACTACGATGCAAGATCGCGATCAAAGATTCTCATGATTAAAGAATTTGCAGCCTCAAGATGAAAGAATTTGCAGGCTCATGATCAAAGAATAAAAAGGGTGAAACATGATTTATTCACCGATTTGAACCAAACCAATGGCATGGTTCAACAGAACGGACCCTCCTGAGCAAAACAAGCCCTCATTTGTGTCTCTAGCCCACCCCGAGCTGAGATATTAGTGTTTTAGGTCACGATGCAAGATCGCGATCAAAGAATCTCACGATCAAAGAATCTGCAGGCTTGCAATCAAAGATCATTAGCGTAGCCACGCAATTAAGATTTTAAAGCTTATAACTCTATTGTTTGACCAATTTTGATGGAACCAAAGCCATGGCTTGATAGATCAGGGTCCCCTGAGTAAAACCCATAGAAGTTTTACTTCAGAAGTGACCCCTGAGCAGAGATATTTGTGTTAGTGTGATTGGAAAACTGAAAACAAGATGGCGGACCTCGTGGTCAAAGAATTTTGAAAATTCCTCAGGAATAAAGATTCTTGGACCGTGAGGCTGCAAATTCTTTGATCACCAGGCGAAACCAGATGGCCGGAACCCCCATTCTTTTATCGCAAGATATACATATAAATGTTCCCATTGACTTATAATGGGAAATTAAAAGTGCCATAACTTTTGAATGCCTGAATATTTTTTCACCAAACAAAAAGCGGCTTATTCAGCCATCAACGCTCTTTCAAACAAGCTATCTTGCAGAGTGGCACACCACACAATGGCCATGCAGGACAACATTAAGAATGCTAAAAGGTGCCTTCAAAAATGGATAATTTTGCATTTTTCAGCACTTTTGTACACATACACCAGCAATCCGACATAAACACAATTTGGCAGATCAAGAGACATCATGCACCCCAATGCATGTACCTAATTTCAGGCAAATCCATTGAACAGGCCCAAAGTTATTAATGTCCAAACTTTTGACTTTAGTATGTAAGTGGCCACTCAACCCTAACTATAGTGGCACAAGCGTGCCACTATAATATGTGTATATATATATATATGTGTAGGGTTGATTCCACAGGAACAAAAATGTGGGAAATGCGATGTTAGGATTGTAGACCCTAACCCCACCAACTCCCCTCCTCCACAAATCAACAGATGCCGAGGTGTGCCACAGGGCTGTGCGCCTAACTCTCACCCCATTCTCCTTTACTGTACCATGTTAACTTGTTTACATATGGAATGGTGTGAGAGTTAGAGCGCATAACTCTGTCGACACCTCGGCATCTGTTGGTCTGTGGAGGAGGGGGTTGGGGGTCAGGGTCTGCTAATCCTAACGCTGCATTTCCACACTTTTGTTGCTGTGGAAACAACCCAGACTGATGCATTGATGGAGATTTTGCAATGAATTTCCTTCTTTTGAGAAAGTATAATCTAAGTAGTAAATGGTATATGTTAGTGGAGAACGGGCCTCCAGGCCCCGCGCCCTTTCACATTGTCCATTTTTGGATAATGAGACATATGTGTGATCACGGAACTCTGGGCCCTGCACTCCTCCTGACACTTCACAACGGAGTCATTCAACAGCCAAATAGGGCAAAGAATCCTTGTAACACAAAGTTGCCAATATCTCAAGAACCATATGAGCTACCAAAAAAATTCAAATGTCCCTGTAATTGTGACAACCAGCACTTCTCACAAGAATAATTGAATGAACCCATATCTTGCATCATTTATGAGCTGGGGCACCAGAAACACTGGACAGCCACCCTTGGAACATGTTTTTGCCAATATCTCTGTAACCGTAGCAAGTAGGAAAAAATTCCACTGTGGGTGTCATCTACTATTTCCAATCTTGTTTCAGCAGGTTGGTTTGAAAACTCCATATCTCGCTTTGTTTTTGAGACAACGGTGCCGAAAGGCATGATCGGCACCACAATGTTACCTCTATGGAAATTGCTCAACTTCAGAACACTGTAACTTTGGGCCTTTGAATGTTTTGGAAGCAAACCACCAAAAGGCACATCTGTGGGACCAGGGCTTGCTATCCTGCAAATTGCAGCTCAAAAGACTGAACTGTTTGGTTGCCGGAGGCTGGCAATGATTTGTAGTTATTTGGAGCTTACTTTCCAAAATACTTTCGCAAATCACGAATGTTTCAGTAAAATAAATCACAAAACGCTTTGCATTTGTGATAGTATTTTGCAAAAGTGTTTTTCAGAAAAGGTTTAAAAACGTATTGCTTGGGATTTACCCCCCAAAAAAAAAAAGATATGACTAATATCCTCAAAACTGACTAGGTAAACACAACAAGCAGTGTGTTCCTAGAAGGTCCCAATTTTAATGCCAGGCATTTTTCTGTGCAGTAACAGAAAAAATGGCAGACTCATGAAAGTAAAAGGGCCATTTGTGACAGTAAAAATGGCCATTTGTGAAAGTTTAGTGAGTTTTGTTAACTTTTCCCATTGACTATAATGGGAAATTTGTTTTTTGAATAATTTTTGAACAGTTTAATATCTTTTCATCAAATCATACAAAGGCACACCGTGACCAAGGCTGCATCTTTTTTGAAGTTTTTGACCCAACGGACAAATCATGCGGCTGTAGGCATGAGCAAAGAAACATGCAAAAGTCCATTGTGGGTATTATTTACATTCTGTAGTTCGCAACTGTACATCCGACTGTAACGCAACATGGCAGATCCAGAGATCTGTAGTACCAGACTGTGCATGCAAACCTTCAGACAAATCTGTTGTATGGTAACAAAGTTATTAAGGTGCAACATTTGAGGATTTACATTATATATATATATATGTATAAAATACAAAATCACACATGTCCACACAATGCAAAGCATCATGGGCTGTATATGCAAATCACCAAAGAATGTTATGTTGGTTCAACTTTAAGCAGAATTATATATATATATATATATATATATATATATATATATATACACACACACACACACATATACATACACACACACACACAGTATATTGTGTGTATCTATATATATATGTATATATATATATACTTATATAGCTTGTTCCTGAAACAGATGTTTAAAACCCAAATTCCAATCCTCCCAATAATCTAAAAGAGTCATAGAAACATAGACAATGATGGCTGAAAAAGACCAAAAGTCCATCTATTCTGCACAGAGATCTGTATCTGCCCTGGACCCTGTTGTCCACTTGGGGGTTTTATCCCTCCCAGTCCACCCTCCTTCTCCTCTCCCTACTGCTACAGACCAAAGGAATCACCAAACCCTTCAATATGTTCTTGAAACAATTTAAGGTCCTGGCAAACTCTACCCTTTGCTAGCAGACTGTTCCACAGCTCCACCACCTTTTCCATAAAAGAGAACATTCTCATGGTCCTCTTAAAGCTTCCCCACTGACAGTTTCCACTTATGACCTTAGGTTCTTAACTCTGTACTCCTGCCAAATAGTTCCCCACAGTTCATCTTGTTTATTCTCTTCAGGAACTTGAAGGTCTCTATCGTGACCCCCCCCCCCATCCGTTCATTTCCAGTGAGTACACATTCGGTGCTTTTCGACAATCTTCATAAGATCTGTCCTGTTTTCCCTGATTCATCTTGGTCACCCTGAACTGCATAATCTTTAGCCTGTCCCTGTCCTTCCTCAGGTAAGGACTCTGGGACTGAGCACAGTATTCCACATGCAAGCTCATTCCAGGTGAGCCATGCATGGTTACTCTTGATCTCCAAGTGGAAGAAAGATTGAGTAATTCTAATTATAAATGGTCATTAGCTAACGTGAAGCTGTTCAGTCACCAAAGACCTTTTTTGAGGTGTATTTCACCTTCCATTTAACAAAGTCAGGGTAGATGATCTGATATTTCTGTAGTTCAGAGTTCTGATTTTGTTTTTAAACCATATCTAGAAACAAGAAAACAATTAATCGTTGAAAGATTGATCCTTTAAAATAAGTATTACCACCTTGCTGGTATAATCAGCAACAAGCATCTGCTAGTTCAGTGTTGTACAATGGAACTTGCTAGGATGCAATGCAGTGTCAAAGATTTCTGCATATCAAAATGGGTAAACTGTCATTACCCTGTTTCCTGCAGTAACTTTGCAGATTTTTTCAGTATTATGAGTTGCATCTTGGCAGACTCCACTGTATTGTTCTAGTTTTAAAAATGTTACAGCACAGTATCATTTAATAGTCTTTGATTCTTTATCTGACTTCAATAGACTACAATAAAAAATCATCTCCAGAGATTGCCTGGTCATGATCAAAAAGATTGTACTTGTTTAAATAACTCTACCTTAGTAGCCATGGTTTGGGGGCATTATGGCATATTAACCTGTCTTGTAAGTTGCTCATTGTTATGTCAGACATAAGTGCCGTTCAAGGATGTTTCTGCATTAATTTGGTTACTGATCACAATACCTATGCCTAAATGTAGACCTTCCCCAGTGGACCAAAAAGAAGATCCCTAAGACCAGGTTTTGGGGGATTGATTAATATAAGTGGATTACAATCAGGTATCTTACACAAAAATAATGCTCTGATTTAAAGACTGAAAGAGAAGGAGAGTATGTAATATCCTTTCTATATTCTTAATGCTGTTAGCCTTAAGTGAAGCTGCCTTGAGTGGCTGAGGCTTATTAGTGGACATGTGTAAGAAACAAATGCTAAGAGACCAAGCAGTTTGTACAGAGAGTAAGAATTTCCCTCCTTTCAGTCCAGATCTTTCTTTCCATATTTTTTGGGGGCCCATGGTTTCAATGTGGATCCCTTTGTATGAGATTATAGGTATTTTGGGGAAGAAGTGACAGAGGATGTTTTCTCAATCCTATTTGTCTCTCTCCCTAGTCTCCCAATTTTTGTCTCTTTGTAGAGGTTGAAAACATTATTGCAAATCCAAAATGTCTTTTTCTTAGAACCTTGCTTTAGGCTGCTGGATTTTTTATTTTCTTTGTCTTGTAAGGTTCCTTTAGTGGGGAAAAACATATTACCCAAGTCACATGCATCTGTTTCAGCCAGTTAAGTGTCTATATTTTCAGGAGTGCGTGTTGTAGATCTAACATATAGTGAGTTTTTGTTTTATGTCAACTGCCTCCATTACTACTTTGGGGGAGGTGAGGGGGTACAAGATGTTCAGTCTGATTTTCCACTGTACCTTCTGCTGATGGCTGTGCCTCATCATCCTGTGTTGTATTACACATTTTGCTTGCAGAGAAATATTCGTACACCCTTGTTCCATTTGTGAGCCATGCTTTTGGCCTGGATTACCAGATGGTCATGGTCCAATTGTGGGGCATTGGTGATATCTCTTAAAAACTGTCCACTACTCAGCTTCAGCCTAAGTTGGAGCCACTGCATATAAGAAAAGAGGAACTTCACCTTCTACTACCTAAGGCCCCTTCACTGAGTTGTGGCTCTGTCTTTGACTGATTATTACTGTTATGGCAGTTCTTTAATTTAAACACAAAGGCCCAGCTATCTCAGTGGAGTTCCCCTCCCTAGGGTGAAATTCACTAGGGTCATATATCTGTTTAGACACTTGCAAATGAGGATCATATATATATATATATATAATATATATATATATATATATATATATATATATATACACACACACACACACATATATATTTGTATGTATATATTTATTTTAGGGTGCTGGTCGGCCCCTATAGTTAGGGTTGAGTAGGCACTTTAATGTTAAACCTCAAATTTGCATGTTAATAACTTTGCAACCATTCAACGGATTTGCACGCAATTTGGAATGCATGGTCTGGTATGGTAGATCTCTTGATTAACTAAGTTGTGTTTTGGTCGGACCTATGGTTTCTGAGCAGTGAAACACCAATAAATGTACTTTTCACCAGTTTTGATGCGTTTTGTGACAATGGCGCTATGACCACACCGTGTGGTCTTTTGGTCTAAAATTTAAAATTCTTCTTTCTATGTTCCATCCCACCTCCGCCCCCCACCCTCCACACATCAACAGGTGTTGGGGTGTGCCTTAGAGTCATTCAACCTAACTCTCACCCATTCCACATGTAAACAAGATGAGAGATGGTACAGTATAGGAGCACAGGGGTGAGAGTTAGGCTGGACGACTCAAGAATCGCAACACCTGACAAACATAGGAGGTGGGGTGGTGGGGAGGGATGGTGAGGTTAGTAACCCTAATGTTAATTTCCCAGCTTTTTATGGTTTAATAAAACCCTAACTAATGCATTAATGTAGTTTTTGCAATGAATTTCCTTGTTTTGAGAAAGTGTAATGTAACTGGTATATGGTTGTGGTAGTGGGCACTTTGTGCCCTGTGCTCCCCCACACTACCCATTGTTGCATAATGATATGCATAAGTGGGAGTGCAGGCCTTCTGGGCTCTGTGCCATGTACACATAAGTACGGACATATAGCAGCCCTATATTCATGAAATGTAACCCTTGTAACACTAATTTGGCATTATCTCAGTAATCATAGCAACTATGAGAAAAATTCCACTGCAGTTGCAATCATGAGTTCAAAATCCCCATTGGTGCTGAAGGTGGGCTAAGCTGCAAAGAGCAAAAAATCTGTATCTCGAATAGTTTTCAAGATACAGGCACTGAAAGGTGCCACTGGTGCCATTATTCAATGGATGCATGTAACTCGGGCATTTTCAGGATGTTTCTCACCCAGTTTTCAACATGGCATTTTGGGGACCCCACCTCATGAACAATGTCACTGTGATTTTGTAAATCTGTCCCGAAAGTTCAGTTTGCACAGCAAATGCGCCATTCTGCACCACTTGGTGCTAAATTATGTTTTGGGCAGGATGTGAAAATGACAGCTGTATACTGTTCATGAGGAGGTGTGGAAAAGGGTAATGTTGAAAATCAGGAATGAAATATATGAAAATTGGTGAAGTTACGAGTTGAGATACTGCAACGACCCTCATAATGTAGTCATTTATGGAATAGTTTTATCAAATTTTCAACATGAGCTTTTTGGGAAATCCCCTCATGAACACTGGCATTGTGATTTTGTCAGTCCACCCAGAAAGTTGATTTCACACAAGGACCATGCCACTATGCACCAGGGGTGTGAAAACACATTTCAGGAAGGATGAGAGAAATAACTATACTGTTCATGAGGAGGTATGACAAAATGGCAATGTTGAAAATCTGGAGAGAAAATATTCAAAATTTGGAAAGTTATGAGTGTCCATAGAAACTGCACAGCGTACGCTTGTAACACGACCATTTTTTTAATTTTTTGCACCAAATTTTCAACATGAGCTTTTTGGGACCTCCTCTCATGATCATTGGTACTGTCATTTTATTAATTGGTCCTGAAAGGTGATCCTGTGCAGTGAATGCAAAATCACCTTTTGGGACCAAGTAATGAGATGATAGTGACATTATTCATGAGGTGGGGTCCAAAAAACCTCATGTTGAAAATTTGGTGCAAAAATCTCCAAAAATGGAAGATATATTAACATAGGTTGGAAACCCCACATTGAGTAGCATTATACAGTTTACCTTGATTCTTCAGTTTGCAGTTCGGCTTTGAAGATTGCAGAAGTGTCCCTGTCCTGAGAAGATCACTGCTCTGATCTCTGGAGGTAAGTATGAGTAGGGGGGTGTGTGGGAGGTGGGTACTCAGTGGGAGGTGGGGATGGGAGTGAGACTCTTGAGATGATATGGGGCCATTTTCATTTTTGCAGAAAAATTAAAGACATCGGGGGATGGTTTTCTGTATTTACAGGTATTTTGTATGTAAAATATTATTTGGGCACACTGGGGTGAGCTCCCAGTGTGCCATATTAGTGTGGGGGTGCATACATGCTGACACGGGGATTGGGCAACCTGTGACGGCATTTATAAATGACAGCTTTGGTGGAGGAAGAGGTGGGGCATCATCTGACACCGGGAGTGGTCAGACCACATTAACCTAGAAACATAGAATTTGACGGCAGATAAGGACCGCTTGGCCCACTCAGTCTGCCCATTTCCTACCTAATGGATAAGCTGCAGATCCTAGTTAACCAGCAGCCTACCTCTTTACCCCCACCCTAGAATTGCCTTATGACTGTCCCATGCATGCTTGAATTCAACCACTGTTTTGACTCCACAACCTCCTCCAGAAGGCCGTTCCATGCATCCACAACCCTCTCTGTGAAAAATACTTCCTTACATTACCTCTGAGCTGCCCCATCTTCAAATTGTGCCCCCTTGTTCTTGCACACCTCTTTTTTTGAAAGATGCTACCCTCTTGGACTTTGTTGATTCCCTTGAGGTACTTGAAAGTTTCTATCATGTCCCCTCCTCCTCCTTTCCTCGAGGTTATACATATTAAACTCCTTTAGTCTCTCTTCATATGTCTTCTGGTGCAGACCCTGCACCATTTTAGTTGTCCTCCTCTGGACAGCTTCCATCTTATCTATGTCCTTGCGGAGATTGGGTCTCCAGAACTGCACACAGTACTCCAGATGGGGTCTCACCAGCTGTCAGTACAGAGGGATAACAACTTCCTGTTTTCTATTGGTGATGCCTCTCCCTATGCATCCCAGTATCCCCAGCCCTCCTTACTGCCCTCTCACATTGCTTGCCCACCTTTAAGTCATCTGATATGACTACCTCCAGGTCCTTTCCATTTTGTTGTTGTTAGTATCTCACCCCCATTGTACTCTACCCTGGGTTTTTGTTCCCAGGTGCATTACCTTGCACTTCTTAGCATTAAATCTAAGCTACCATACATTTGACCATTCCTCTAACCTTGCCAAGTCCTTCTCATCCTTTCCACCCCACCTTGTGCATCAACTCTGTTGCAGATGTTTGTGTCATCTGCAAAGAGACATACTTTCCTTCAGTCCCTCTGCAATGTCGCTATAGAGACATTGAAGAGGACCGTCTAATACTGAACCCTGTGGCACCCCACTAGTAACCCCCTTTCTTCAGAGTGGACTCCATTTACTATTACCCTGTGTCCTATTCTCCAGCCAATGCTTTACCCAGGCTATCATCTTGGGACCCACTCCCAGGATGGCTAACTTGTATATTAATCTTTTGTGTGGACTGAGTCAAATGCCTTGCTAAAGTCTAGGTAGGCCATGTCCACAGCCTCCTGATCTACTACTTTTGGTCACCCAGTCAAAGAAGTCTGTAGATTCATCTAGCATGACCTCTCCTGCTGTGAATCCATGCTGCCTGGGTCCTGTGCCCTCTAGCCTCTAGGTACTCGACAATTCTTTCCTTCAGAGTGATTCCATCAATTTCCCTATCACTGAGGTTAAACTAACAGGTCTGTAGTTTCCTGCTTCTGCCCTGCTCCCAATTTTGTGAAGGGAATCACATCTGCCCTCCTCAGTCCTCAGGTACCACCCCATCCTCCCATGATTTGTTAAAGAGGGTAGTCAGTGGTGTCACTAGTTCTACCCTTAGTTCTTTAGAATTCTGGGATGAATCCATCAGGACCCATTGCTTTGTCCACCTTCAGTTTTAAGAGTTCTTTCAGAACCCTTTCTTCTGTAAATCAGCTGGTATCAACTTCTGTATCCAGAGTGTTTCTATTGTTTGTTTTAGGTACCTCCCCTCTTCGTTAAATACTGAGCAAAAATATTTGTTTAATATCTCTGCCTTTTCACCATCACCCTCTGCCTTTTCACCATCACCCTCTGCCCACCCCCTCCACTTTATTAAGCCTCACTATCCCTCCCTTAGTCTTTCTTCACTCCCTGATGTACTTAAAAAAGGTTTAATCCCCCCTCTTAACTGAGTTGGCTATCTTTTCCTCAGTTCAGGCCTTTGCTGTTCTGACTGCTTTCCCAGCTTCCTTTTGCTTTAACTGATACAATTCTCTGTCCTGCTCCTTCTCCGATTCCTTGTACTTTCTGAATGCTTTCTTTTTCTCTTGAACCTTCACCTTCACTGCCACCTCCTTTGAGAACTATAGTGGTTTCTTACATCATTTTGTTTTGTTTATTTGCTTCACACAAAGGCTTGTTATTCCCCATTTTTCTTCCACCCCTCCTTCCTGCCCATTTGCTAGTGCATTCCTTAGGCACTCACCCATTTTGGCAAAGTCAGCCCTCCTGAAGTCCAGTACTTTTGCCTTTGTATGGCTTGACTCTATTGCTGTGTTTATTGTGAACCATACTGTTTGATGGTCGCTAGTTCCCAAATGGCTACCCACTTCTACATCTGTGATCCTCTCTCCATCTCCATTTGAGAGGACCAGGTCTAAGATTGCTCCTTCTTAAGTGGGTTCCAATACTAGTTGTCTAAGGCATGCCCCCTGTAGGGCATCTAGAATAACCCCACTCTTAGAAGTGGCTGCTACAACTGCACTCCAGTTAACATCTGGCATATTCAGATCACCCATCAGCAATATCTCCCCTTTATCTGCCATTCTAAGTATACTTTCTATCATTTATTTGTCCATTTCCTCCCCCTGAGAGGGGGGTCTGTATACAACCCCTGTGCGGATTGTGGTGCCATTGCCTGCCTCCAAATTGACCCACAGTGCTTCTTCTCCTCCCTGTTTACCCTTTTGTTCTGTTGCTTTGATTCCTTCTCTTATGTAGAGAGCTACTCCTCCTCCTCTTTTACCCTCCCTGTCCCTCCTGTAGATAGTGTATCCTGGCATGTTTACATCCCAGTCATGGTTCTGTGTGTACCATGTTTCTGTGACTGCCACCATATACAGATGTTACTCCTCCATCAAGGCCACTAATTCAGGAAGCTTGTCACCCAGACTACAGGCATTGGTACTCATTGCTCTCTGTTTTTTGATGGCTTTACCTTCTGTAGCAGCATCCCCCACTGACCTTTCTACCTTGGTCTTTTTCTCATTTAGTACCCTGTTTTGTAGGGGGGAGGCTGGGATTTTCCTGCTGCTTATCAGTGCCTCCCCCTTGACTAGTTTAAAAGCTTGCCAATGAAGCATTTAAACTGATCGCCCAAAAGACTTGTTGCCTTCCTGGACAGATGCAGACCATCCTGCCAGTATAGGCTGGTGTCCCTCCAGGTGGAACCCCAGTCCCCAATGAAGCCAAACCCCTGTGATCCGCACCATTTTTTCAACAATTCATTAAACTGCATGGTGAAAAGTACCCTTGCCTCACCCATGCCACTGACAGGCAGCACCTCTGAGAAGGATACTGTGTGTGATACTTGTCTTAGGCCCCTCCCCAACTCTACAAAGTCCTTTCTGCACTGCTCTAATCTCATGATGAGCCAAGTCATTTGTCCCTAGGTGGACAATGACATCCAGCTCAGACTCCCGTGCAACTGTTCTCGTGATCCTAAGGATGCGCTTCCTGTCCCTCCAAGCCATGGCACCAGGCAGGTACCTTAATTCAGTTTTCCCTGCTCCCCCCAGTTCTATCCCTCTAATAACTGAGTCCCCCACCAGGAGTTGCTTCCTTTCCCTGTGGTGCCCTCTGCCTCCTTCCTGAGGGCCTCCCTTGTGACAGTTGCCTGCACCCTCCTTAGTCTCCTCTGTGGGTGCATCCATAGAGGAACCATGCTCCTCCAGAATGGTGTATGGATTGTGGAGTGGAACAACTGACTGGGTGTGCCTCTGTTCCACCATCCTTACCCTCTCTGATCCCACTGTGGTCCAACTGCTGTGCTTTCTTCGCAACCTCTGAGGTAGTGGTGGTGGCTCTGGTGCTCCCTGGATGGGGGGAGGTTTCCTTACTACTGTCCAGTGTGGCCTGAAGATGGGCAACTTCCTTCCTCAGGGCAGATAGTTGTCTGCAAACAGGGAAGCATCTCAGCCTCCAGGCTCACATACTTAGGGAGGGCTCCAGTGCTGACATGGGGATTGGGCACCCCATGTCATCAAAAAGTGATAATTTAATCATTTATCATATTTTCGGCTCACTACCTAGGATCCTAGGTCATATCTCATGCATACGAACTAGGATCCTAGGTTGTATTATGCAAATACAAAGTAGGATTTAAATGAATAAATAAACACATTTTATGGGCATATTTCATCCAGTAAAGTGCAGAATGTACCAAAGGGGGGGTCCCAATAAGCAAACTGTATGTTTTGGTTTCTCCCAATAATATCATTTTGGGAGGTTTCAAAAACAATTGTTTGGGCAAAACTAAAAACAAGATGGCAGCCATATGAAAGAAGAATTTTTTCATATAATGCAGGATTCCTCTTTTGCATCAACCAACTATCTTGAAGTACCTACTGAGCATGACTCAGAAAATACTTTTTCAAATGTTTCAATTGCAATAACTTAAATTACTTATTCTTTTTACACCGCACTAGCAAAAGGCACATCTGTGGGTTAGTCCCATTCTACCCTGCAAATTTCATGCCAAACAGCCAAACCCTCTGGCCTGTAGGCAAGCTCTAAGAAAAATCCAAGCAAAGTCAATGAATAAAAACATGTTTTTTCACTTCTGTGTAACTCAGGGAATACACATCCAACCAGAATGAAACTTGCCAGGTCAAGAGACCTACCCCACAAGAAGGGGCATACCAAATGTCGTGTAAATCCATTCAACAGTTGCAAAGTTATTAAAGTGTAAAATTTTGAGTTTAACACTGAAGTGCCTACTCAGCCCTAACTATAGTGGCACAACCACATCAGGCAGCGGCCCCAAAACTTGGGCACACCCATAGCCAAAAGCCACAGCAAGGAAGCAGGAAGGCTTTGCCCTCTCCCATAGACTCAGCTCACACCAGCATCCCAGAAGCAAGCACCAGGCAGTGGCCCCAAACTTGGGCACACCTGTAGCCAAAATCCACAGCAAGGCAGTGGGAAGGCTGTGCCCTCTTCCACTGACTCTACCCATGCCAGCATCCCAAAAGCAAGCAACCAGGTGGTGACCCCAAACTTGGGCACACCCATAGCCAAAAGCTGCACTAAGGAAGCTGAAGGCTGCACCATCTACCACCGACTCTACCCACTCCATCATCCCAGAAGCAAGTGCCCAGGCAGCAGCCCCAAACATGAGCACACCCATAGCCGAAAGCCACAGCAAGGAAGTGGGAGACTGCACCTCTCCCACAGACTCTACCCACTCCAGTATCCCAGGAGGTGCCCAGGTATGGCTCCCAAACTTGGGCACACCCATAGCCAAAAGCCACAACAAGGAAGTGAAGGCTTTGTAATTCTGATACTTTCAAACAAATAAAAGACTGTGCCCTCTCCTACCAACTCTACCCATGCCAGCATCTCAGAAGCAAGCACCCAGGTGGTGGCCCCAAACTTGGGCACACCCATAGCCAAAAGCAGCAACAAGGAAGCAGGAAGTCTGCACCCTCTCCCACCGACTCTACCCATGCCAGCATCCCAGAAGCAAGTGCCCAGGTATGGCTTTCACTGACTCTTTGCTCTGCTGGGTTTGGTTTTTCTGCTTGGTGCTCTGATTGAACATCAGAGACAGTGCTAAGGCACTGATTGGCCAGCTACCAAACCCAGCTAGACTGCTGTTTCTGACTGCAGCTGGCTCTTCAGCACTCACAGTAATTGAAACTTTAACTTTTTAAACCTGTATTTTCTCCTGCCCACCCTCTCCAACCCTGGTCTCTAGTAAAATACTCATTAGTTCCACCTCTTCCTCCTAGCTCCCTCCTACAATTGGGCACCTATTCGACTGTGGATCCTTAAAGTGGTACAGCCACCCTTTCAATCCACCACCTCCAGCTATTGCTAACAGTTCTCACAGTGCTAGCTGAATCTCCCCTAAAATGGACTTGACCCTATTTTTGCTTTATTTAACCTATCTCATTGCTGTTGGCCCTTGTGACCGACTAGGACCCCTGCCCCCTCTACCAGAACCATACCTAGAAACCACTGGTCAGTTATTGATGACCACAGCAACTGCCCCATTAGTTAATAAACCAAATTCCCTATTCCACCAACAAGCCAGGGTCCACCCACGGACACCCTAAATATGGCACCTAAGAATTATGAACCCAGTAATGGCACTGTCATCAGCCACCCAGCTCTTGCCTGGTAAAATCAGAAGGTGAAAGACCTGAACAACAATAAGCATAGGCCTCTCAGCCAGGAAGGTGATGTTCATGCTACTGCTCTTACCTGGATACAAACATGCCAACCCAGGATCCCCAACTGTGTCAGGCACTAGGGTTGTAGGTGTCAAAGGCCTGAGAATAGCAGCAATGAATATCTGCAGTATTACTGTAAATTTGAACAGCACCAGGCATGGATGACCCACCATGACTTTGATATTCTCTGCCTCACTGAGACCTGGTTGTCAAGCAAGATAAAAAGCTCAAGAAATAGCCCTAGATCACTACCAAGCCTTCAGGATCACTGGAAAGGGGATGACAGGTGGCAGATGGCTCCTTTATGCCAGGGATACCCTACACTGTACTGTCCTCCTAATCACTGATATGGCAGGCAACTATGAGTTATTAGCAGTGAAATCACAGGTTGGACAGAATGGCGAAACTATAATCATTGCCTCGGTCTATCTTCCTCCCAAAAAAGCCAGAGAGGGCTTCCCCAAAGTCCTGGAAGCAATGGCCACTCTCCCTAAGGGACCTGAGCTCATCATCACAGGAGATTTTAATATTAACTGGTCTGGCATTGAATCAACCCCCATCAAGAACATGGCTGCCAGTTACCACATAACCCAACTGGTTGCCAGTCCCACCAGATGGAACCACAAGTCAGGCAATGACACCCTACTTGACTGGATTCTCTCAAACTCACCATCAAAGATCTCTGAAGTCAAGATGCTGCCTGACACCTTAAGTGACCACTCTCCTATCACCCTCTTGTGGTTCTACAAATTCAGTAAACTCCCTCCCATCCTAATATAGAAAGCAGTGTCCTGAGGAAAGGCAATCTTGGGCCACTCATCTCAGCCTCTCTAGAGCATGACTGGTCCTCTATTGACCTGGCACCAAACCTCGACTAAGCCCTTAGATACTTTACAGACAGATTCAATAGCGTATGCAGCCTATTTGCCCCCGAAGAAAAGGGAAAGTCTGGGGGTTAAAAATGGCTGGATCACATGGGAACTTCTAACTTGATGCAAGAAAGGGACAGCATCTGTTCAAAAGCCAGGTTCTCCAGTAGCTTACATGATTACCAGCGCCCAGAGCCACAATAAACCACTGCACCAACCTTATCCAGCAGGCTAAAGCCAACTACCATAAGAAACAACTCAGCAACACATGGGGTGATGGTAAGAGGTTCTGGGAGAATGTCAAAAGCCTCCTCAGAAAGGAGACCTTAAAATACATAAAAAAACTGCTAGGCAGGACCAGAATGGGCAGTGATGGGGTAGACATGAAACTCCTCTCCCTCACAATTGACGCTATCATTGTGCCAACAACAAAACTATTTAATAAGTATCTGGCACTTGCTGAATTCCCCAGAATCTGGAACCAAGCCCTAGTGACACCTGTGTACAAGAACAGAGACCGGACATGCGTATCCAACTACAGACCAATCTCCATCCTCTCCCCCTTATCCAAGGCACTGAAAAAGACTGTGGCACAGCAACTCACCGAATACCTCAACAAATACCAACTACCTTGCCCGAACCAGCATGGCTTCGGGCAGAATCATAGTATTACTACTGCCTTGGTTGAGTACACGGATTCCGTGCACAAAGCACTGAATGAAGGTAAAAGAGTGGGATCAGTTTTTATTGATCTCACCAAAGCCTTCGACACTGTTAACCACTCCTTACTCCTGGCACAGCTACAAAACCTGGGGGTGGCAGAAAATACTGCCGTCTGGTTCAAGGACTACCTAACCCACAGAACCCAACATGTCAAAGTTGGACAAACTGTGTCCAGCTCTAGAGAAGTGTCACTGGGGATCCCCAAGGGTCCATTCTGGGGCCCCTACTCTTCAGCCTTTTCCTGAACAACCTCTCTAAGGCATGTGATGCCAAATTTATCCTTTATGCCAACAATGCGGTAGTCATAAACAGCAACTCACACCATGACACTCTCCAAACTGAACTACATCGCTCTTTCCACTATCTAGAGGACTGGATCTACAAGCAGAAACTACTGCTAAATTACAAAAAGACCAAGACCATGCTAATATTCAGTTCTCACTATAAAAAGAAACTCCCCCCTCGTCATTTCCAACAAAGTCAGTGCACCGCTGGAACAAGTGAACACATTCAAGTATCTGGGGGTCACCCTTGATGACACACTCTCCTTCACCCAACAAGTTGACTCGGTAGTTACTGTAAGACAGTTAATGATAAGCTAGGTGTCCTCTACACGTATAGGAATTATCTCACTACTGAGGCACTCCACCTCTCAGTCGCCATCCTATCATCCATTGATTATGGCCTGATTGTCTATGGTGTGGCCACGGATATGGCACTCAAGAGGATTCATACTTTCCTTAATAAAGCCTGCAGGCTCACCTTGACTGCTGACCAACTTTAATACATCTGCTCTCTATACAAACTGACAAAGTGGATGCCACTAGGGAGTAGGATCAAGTTCCAAACCTGCCTCCTCAGTAAGAAGGCACTTATGGGGAAAACACACCCCTGTGAATCTAGCATCTTATCTCCAGCTGCCTCCATATATGATACCCGAGGTAGTACGCAATGAGCTCAAGCCACACCATTTCACTGAACTGCTCTTGGACAACATGCATTCACCTATAGGGTCCCCCTATGGCTGAATGAAATCCCTGGGCCCCATGTATGTCCACATGCATCTCTCACTTCAAAATGGGTCTGAGGCAACACCTTAATTCAAGCTCAAAATGTAACTGCTTCTGACCACTCCCCTCCTTTGACTACCAAGCCTTCCATCTGGTTGCCTGTTACACCCCCTTCCCCTACAAAGCAAGAGACTTCTCCCAGTAGGGATGACTTTTCTCCCCACCCTCAAGCCCTACAGTGGCCTCCTCTCCTCCATTTATCACTCCTGCCTTGCCCTTGCTCTCCCATCCCATTCCACACTCTCACCCTCCCTCCCACTCACCCCTGCAATCCAACTCCTCCTCCCCACTCGACAAAGCCTCACAGGAGTCTGCTCAACCATCTCTTTACTTACCCCATGAGGGTATCCTCCCCTTCCCTTCCTCCTCCCCATAGTGCTTCCACACCTCTCAAATCCTTATCTATACTGATGCTGTATTAAGCCATGGTACTAGTAATGACTCTGTAACACTGTAACCTGTTGTAAGCTATGTACCTAGTCTGTCCATATGATGTTAATTCTGTCTAATGTCTGTTAACCTGATGGGAAACCTTTGTAAAAGAGCCTGTGCTCAAAGGTACTTTCCAAACTTCTAAATAAAAAAAATAAATGTATACATATATATATATATATAGATATAGATATGTAATAGATATACCACTCTGAGGTGTGCGGTCGTGCTCTGATATACGCATGCCTTGGTGTGCGTTGTGCGCATGAGGCTGCAGGCTGAGTACGTCAACCGCACAAGGCGTGCAGTGATATCAGAGCCACCGCACACCTCAGAGTGGTATATCTATCTTATAAAATGGCTATAGATTTTTTTTGGGGGAGTAGTCCTTCTGTGTAGTTAGTAATTAAATGATATGTTACAGAGGTGACACTTTTTGGTGTGAAAAACTGTATTTGTAAATGATTTTAACTTTATGTAGCCATTTTGGTGTGAAAAAAGTATTTCTGAGAAGCAGTGTCACTTTAATCGCCCAAGGTGATCGAAGGAAATATGTAAAGTGAGAAGTCATTAGTCAGTAAGATGGAGGTAAGTTTAAAAATCGAGGTGTGACGCCTTTTGTCGTCTTCCGATTGTCTTCTATGCGCGTAAGGCCAGCGGATAGATCGGCGAGTCGGGACGAACGACGGAAGCTAGAGCCACGTTGCCATGGCAACACCGCCCGCCCGCCTACACGCTTCAAATGACCAGTCACCGATTTATCCCGCTGCTTCCTCACTTCATATGGAGCTAATATATTAGGAAAACCGCACAAAATAATAAAAGGCAGTCACTTTTCTGATTTTAAACACACCATCGCCTTCATTTTGACTTCGAATAGCTTCTCACTTTAAATGAGCACCGCCGTCACGCTATATTTCCATTGAAAGTGAAAGTACTGCAGGATCACGGTATTGTGAGTGGAAAGGCATCTTTTTAAATAAATGAAGAAGAAGAATACAAAGGAATGTATGTTATAGTTTTTATATAGAGTTAGGTTTCTGTTAGTCAGAGTGGTCACAGTGGTTACAGTAATAAAAGTGGTTGTACAGTGTGACACTGTAAACATGGCAGGCAGGATTTTATTTTAAATTAAATTTTCAGTAAACATTAATGGTAGGATGAACAGATCTGTTTCTACAGTGTGGTGCTACTACTGGTATATTTATTTATGGGTGTGGGTGTCAGTTGCACATGTGTTAGTGTGGGTGTCTAGCTGCACCAGGTGTGGAGTGGTCTTGCTGCTGGTGAAGAGGTTTTGAGGAGTGGAAAGTAGTTCAGGCGCGTGATAGTGGAAGGTGTAGCGGTCATTGGGAATAAATGCAGTCATGTGATGTGTTTTGGCCAATTGTATCACTGGAGTTTTATGATTTTACCACACCATTTTATAAATATAGATATATATATATATATATATATATATATATATATATATATATATATCTATATTTATACAATGGGGTGAGCATGTAACACTACAATAAAAACACGTATTCTCACTGCAGTGGAATAACTCTGTGATGACACAGACACTGTGGGTTCATTTCCTGATAAACCCACAGTGTCTGCATCACCAGCAAATATACTCACAATAGTGATATCACCAGAGTGAGACTATCTACACTGCAGCCTACATTTAATAGCTTCACAGTTTCTCTTTCTCACTGAATCCTGCAACTAACTCAATTAGCATTGTAAAGACAATCACCTGTGTCCCATAGTTATTCTGACAATCCTAGCACACTGCTGTGTTGCTTTAATCTTCAAACCAGCCTCCTTCATAAACCAGTTTCTCTTTCTGAGTGCTGACTGCAACAGTTTGTATGTCTCAGTGAAGCCTGCAACTTACTGAATAAACAGCCTGTTTCTCACTCCTAGCTGCAGGTAACACAATTATCATTGCAAATCACATGCACCTGTTTCTCACAGTGTCTAACAGTCTCAGCCCATTCAGAAACACTTACACACACTCAGACCACACACAAACAGTGCTGTTAATATAGCCCAGAGTTTAGAGTAACAAGCAATGAACAAACTGTCTACATCCAGCAGCCTAGACCAGTGTTTGATTCTCACAACTTCCATTTCAATACTGTTTGACTCTAAACAAATCACTTAACTGCCCAGTGCTCACCGGTCTCCCCTAAAAAAGTACCCAATTACCAAAATAAAGTAAACAGGGAGAGAACACAGAAAAAATGTTTCCTAAAGGGTACTAGCCCTATTGTATAAATCGCACAGATGATGTGCGACTTGTGGAATATAGCAAACATTTGCCTTTGGCACTCATGATATTATCACAGTTCACGCTGCACTCCTGCAATATTTTCCATATTCCACAGTCGCCCATCATGTATCCCCTATATATGTGTATATATATATATATATATATATATACACACACACACACACACACACACACATAGGATACATGATTCGCAGGAGTGTGATATGGAAAATATTTTCATGCCTTTAGAGTGTGACCTCTGGATACTCAGGAGTGGCAAAGCCATGAGTGATAGTATCCAGAGATCACTCTACAGGCATGAAAATATTTTCCATATTACACGACTGCATATAATGTGTGTGATTTATACAATATGAGTGGGAGCTTTTCATTTATCTGTTATGTTATTTTTGTCTTCTTTGTTGCTTTCTGCCATTGTGACTGAATGGGTATCAATGGGATTTTTATGAGGTCTCTGATTGGTGGTTTTCTTTGTGTGTGACTACTGATTGGTTGCTGTTTGCTTTACTGTGCTCTATGACTTGTATTCTGTGAGAGGGTTGGACTTCATCAGGAGCTCCAAGACAGCGGGTCTGTAATGTTGCATTTTGAGGTATATTTTCACATGTATTAGGGTTTATTTTGTTTTTCTTTGTGTATTTTTCAGGGCTTTGGCTTATGCTTAGTGTACTGTACTTTTATTTTATCAAAGTATGCTTCGGTTAATGTCACCGTTGTGGACACAGGATCGGTTTTGTTTGTTGTAACTAGTTTCGCTTTTATACTCCCTTTATGCCATATTAAGTATATTTCATAGTTTGCTAACAGAACAATACAAGTTTCATGAAGTTTTTCTGCACTAATATTTGTGAAAGGAAACCAAATAAATGTGAATTGCATGGTGCTTGTATCTTCTGTGGCAGTTCTCAAGTGTGGTGTATTGCTTTCTCTGTCTCCGGACAGGTTAACGCCATGAAGGTTCACACACCATCGCTGGAACACATCTGATGAACAGCATGAGAAAGAAGATGCTTTCCACATAGAAAACATTGTTTCAGGTGAGTTCAAGTTACTTATGTAAAACAGAGATTCCTAACTATGACTGGCACTGACAATACAGGGTGTTATGTGAAAGCAGTGGGCACAGAAAGAGAAAGTAAGCTCATGTCAGCACAGTATGAATAAATGTAATTTATTATCACTGTGTTGATGGCTAGGTTTATCACACTACAGTGAATATACCAGAGGTATCACACTCCAGTTCCCACCCTATTGTAAGAATATATAATTTTTTTTTGCAGCTGTGTGATTTATCCGTTCTGAATTTACCTCCCCCTAGTTATATTAGTTGAGATGTTTTGAGTAGTTACCTGCATGTCAGCACAGTTTGTAATATCAGCTGTCTTTCACAAAATTAAAGCTTGTGGGAAGCTGTAATAAAAGCTTAGTACCTGTAATTTTTCCTCGCAGTAAGAAGCCATTCATTACACTTTGAAAGCATGCAGAGGTTATTTGTTAAACATTATTTCATGCTGTGTCTATCTCACCATGTATGTTGTCAGGTGGAGAGGTCAGTTACAATAGAACAGCCCTCTGATGTTTGACACTCAGTTGATTGCATGAAACATGAAGTTGTGCAGTCAGTAGCTCCTGACAGTGACAGTCTCTTGGCCAGCCATTATTGATCATATTTTGGAGTGTGACCAATCCAGCAGCAAGTAATGCTCTCCCAGCATCCAAGGATTAGCTTTTGCTGAGACAGTTCTTTATCAATTCCTCACTGGCCCTTTCTTAAACATAATTTGTGACAAGTTCCATGAGAGATCATTTTGTGCATTCTGGTTCCAAAGGAGCAGCTGCCATGGCTCCAACTCCATCAGGGTGTCACTCGGGTGTATCTGAAGTGTACTGTATAACTTTGACAACTTTATTTCTCAGCTATGAGCAGGTCTCTTTTCTGCATACAGGTATATGTAACCTACTTTTCCTGCATTAAAGCTATCAAAACTTTCTGACATAATACTCTTCATAGAAAGTAACCATGGGCCTCGCTCCGCCGGGAGTCCAAGCACTGCTTAGTTCTAGACGAAAGCCATGTAACACCAGGGGCTCTGAATACCAGCACCTTCAGGTTCCCCACCTTCACACCTCTCAGGGCCAAAGATCCTTTGCCTTCAGAGTGCCTAGCTGATTAAATGCGCTCAATCCTGACATCTCCTCCACTACCACCCTTGGCTCATTCAAACATAAACTCCACCTCCACCTTATTAACTCTAGCTCCTTTGAATGCTACCTATAATCTCCTCAGCCCTCTCATTTTTGTTCCCTCCAACTATTACCTACCACATCTCCACCCCCTCCTTTTCCTGTATGTTACTTTTTTATTTCTTCTTTCTTTTCACCACTCCTGAATCTCCCCTTCACCCCCACCTCTTCTGAGCCCTCAATGATCTTTCCCTTTTTGTTGACTAGTTTCAGCCTGCTCCCAGTTGATGACCATGCCCTTTGGCTGCAATTCCTGCTCTCACCAACTTCACGCCTCACATTTATCTTCATCTTTCACCCTCCCTCCTACTTATCCCTCTGTTACTCTGTGTTCCCACGTATACATTCTACTTATTCTAGCTATTGTATTGATCTACCATTGTAACCTAATATGCCAGCCTTTTTATTGTTTTGTTCCTATTTCTGTAACTTGTATCGTATTTGTTCTCTGATGCGGAACCTTTGTAAAAGAGCCTGGCTCAAAGGTACTTGTAATCCTAGTTGTAATAAAATAAAAAAAAAAAAATGCAAATTGCCATGTTACATCACTGATCTCTTTTACAGGTCCCAGAGTAGCTGCACCCTTAGAAAAAATTAACACATCCCCTTGGACATCCCAAGACATGCCACGTCACCTGGTAAATCTGCAATTAGCTGTATTATTCCCACAACATGGAACTCTGCAAAACTCATTAAACCTGAGCTCCCTAGTCAGTAAGTATTTTTAAAATCTGAATCAAAGTTTTTTTCTCTGAGGTCTGGTTATGTGGCTAATGGAGTTTGCCCTTTAAGGGGCAGACCAAGTTGTCCTGGTGCACCCCTTACCTTTACCTGAAGATGGTGTGCTCAGAGGGGAAGGGGGAAGGTAAGGGGAGGAACAGGGGGAGACAGAACAATAGGCAGGCAACAGGAAGGGGAGAGGCTAAAGGAGGTTCATAAGGAGCAGCACAGTTGTGGTTCTGCCACTTTTTGATGAAGTTTTGATCTATCTAAACTGCAGCATGTCAGATTGGCACGAATGAAGCAGAGGTTTGTGCAAAAAATCAGGTAAGAAGTAAATAACTATAATAACCAAGGATGACGTGAAAGATATATATATTGTTTAAAAAACATTGGTTTTAAACAAATTTGTTTAATGGAACCAGAAGATTAGTAGAAACTTTAAAAAAAAAAGAGGCTGGATGATAATTCGATGATAGGTAGACAAGTATGACTGTTTTTCATGTGTAACAATGACCAAGAGGCAGTATGTGGGAAAGTTGGCCAGTGGCGCTTAGAATCAGGCTGGAAGAGCAGCTGTGTGAAAGGGTGAGAGCATCACATGGTTTGGTTTGTTTGGTCAGTGGGGCTCGTGCACAGATTGTTTAAGAGGCCTTGTAACTGTAAAAGAAGCGTGAATCCTTGCCTCAAGCTGTGTTTAGTTACTGTGGCAGTGGGGACAGGCAATTATGCATCTGCGGTTTTGTTGGTTGGGCAGTGGGGCCTAGTGCATGGATTGTAAGGGTCTTGCAGCTGTGGGAGGCAAATGATTGAAAAAGGAGTAGCTGTTAATCCTGGGCATAAGCTATGCTTAGCCAGCGTTGAGTGTAGGGACAGAGCGTTACTGTTGCAATGACCTGGGGGGGTGGATAGCATGGGGTTGACAGCAGATGGCCACACAGCATGACGGCACACACTGTTACCAGGGTTTGGAAGTGAAGGAAAGGTTTTTGGTAGCCCAGAGAGAATCATGATAGGAGCACAGATGGCTACCCTTGAATGTCAGACAGGGTGAAGGTTTTTGGAAGGCAGGATGAAAGATCCTAGCTGGTAGGTCGGAGGAGATGGCCACATGGTGTGACATCGCATGCCAGTGGCCCAAGGAATCGGGAATAAAAAGGGGGCTTGGGCAGGGGAAGAATATGAGTTGGGCCATGCAGTTTACATGGGGAATGTAGGACAAAGCAGTGGGTGGAAGGCCGAGACAGAGACAGCCGCGTGGCATGACGTCACATGCCATGTGTTGGCCACGCTGCGCACTGACCTGGGGAAACATTGGGGCCTACGCATGGCCAGCTGTGCATAAATATTTTGAATTATTGGCTTTTTTAGGCATTAAGTGTTTTTTTTGTCCAGATCACTGGCAGATGACTCTAAAAAACAGAGCGCTAAGCCATGTGGGGGGGGGCCAAGGGTGAATATGGTGGAAAGGAACTGGAAGGAAAGGAAGGGCGAGTAGAGGCCTAGTCAAAAGGATTAGGGACTAAATAAGTGGTGGCCATGAAGTGGGACATCGCATGCCCGAAGATTTTGGGCAAGGGAACAGGAGTTGGAGGGTTGGGGCAGGCAGGCCAGGCAGATATCCCGCATGCATGAAGTGATGGGGCTGAGAGGCCATGCAGTGGAAACCGGGCTAGATGAACCAGGCGGGGGGGCACACCGGTTGCCGCCAGTGGGGCACAGGCTGGGTGAATGAGAGGCACAGGGCCAGAGCTACAAAAAAAAAAAAACAAGGGGGGGGAGCCATAACAATACAAGACCTGTTTTTTGACAGATAATTAATTAAGATGTTTCTTTTCCTGTTTGGTCAGTGTCTCCACAGCTTTTGCAGGTGAACAAGAGGAAATGGCACCAAAAAAGAACAAGCCATCTAAAGAAGACACCTACAAGGCCATTGAGGAGCTCGCAGAGAAGGCCAACAGAATGTGGCAGTTGGTGGAAGGAGAGGAGCCAGGGAGATCTGGGGAGAAGTGGAAAGCAGGGAAGGGTAAAGGGGGTGGGGGAAAATGGCCGGCAGGGAGGCCACGCAGTCCTACCAGGGCACAGCCACCTTTGGTGGTACCTCCCTGAGCAGCCAGTCCAGTATTGCCACAGCCCTATGTCCCAGTCCTCTCAGTACCCCCCCTGGACCGGGTGGTGGTTCCACCAGTGGAACCCAGACCAGATCCCCTGAACACAATGGCTCCTCTGCAGCCAATAGTGCAACCGGCCATTCCACCACAGGGTGATGGTTCAGGCAGCCCAAAGACAGCAGGCCGCAAGGAGCAGACAAAGCCCCAGGTAATGTATCCGGGGTGGTAGGAGAAAGTATAAAAGAATACATAGGGCAAATTATTTCAGCACTCGGGACAGGGGGGTTGAGGCAGATGGAGTCAGTGCTGGCAGAGATTAAGGCTGATTCAGCGGTGACAAAGGGTGGGGAAAAGGGTTGAGAACATAGGAAAAGGAACAAGGAGATAGGAACCCCAGAAATGAGAATAGGGGAGCACTTACCACTGGATACAAAAGAAAAAATATGGAAAGGTGAGTACATGGATATATTTGCGTTAGTGATCCAGGAAGTGTCGGCAAAATATGAGGAAACGGAGAACATTGGGAAGAGTGAAATAGCAGCAGCAGTGGTTTTGTTAGGCAAGAAAGAAGAGGACAAACTTACTAAGAAAAGACTTGGGTTGGGTGGTTTGTAGATTTCGTCACATACTCAGCTATAGTGCTGGAGAAAAAAACGGAGTTGGGCATCCTACTGATCACTTACTCATTGATAATAAGGCGGGCGAAGGCGAAAGGGGGAGTGGGTTGGATATACTACAACGAATTCTTCCGGCAAAGGATGGTGACTTATGGGGATGTAAGATGGGATATGAAACAACCAGATCTGTGGACAGATTATGTAACCAACCAGTCCACGCCGGAAGGTGAAATGGGAAAACGGGGTGGGGCACCTCAGAGATGTTGCTGGGTTTGCAATAGGGCATTTTGCTCCTGGCCACAATGCTATTTTTGGCACGCTTGCTCAAAACATTGGGGAACACACCCGTGAGTAAAAGCAGAATGACATGGGCACAAGGGACCCAAGGACTGGGGGCAAGGAGCAGGCCAGCAGTTTTTTTGGGGAAGGGCAAGGATATAGGGGTCAGCCATGGAATATAGGGGGGTGATGCAGAGGGCCTGTGAGTAGGGGGGGTCAGACTTATTAAATGCAGCAAACAAGAAAGGGACAGGGAGGGGTAGTATAGAAGAGAGGAAGGGGGCATGACATCAGTTCCATGCAGCAAGAATGCCCATCAAGATAAAAATATGGAATAAGTGGCGAGAAAGATACCCAGATAGGGAGGTGGCAGAGTCAATTAAAAGGAGGTTTAAGAGTGGTTTCCCATTGCAATGTGAAGGCCCGAGGTGAGCTAGAGAGGCGAACAACCTGGGCTCAGTTAAAGGGAAGGAGGACATTTTAAGACAAAAAGTAGAAAAGGAAAAGGCAGTGGGTAGAGTTGAAGGTCCATACACTAACCCATCATTGCAGAGCATGAGAATCTCTCCTTTGGGCTTGGTCCCCAAAAAACAGCAGGGAGAATACAGGATAATCCACCACTTGTCATTTCCAGAATGGGACTCAGTGAACGATTTCATAAGCATGGAGTATAGCAAAGTGACTTATGCCACATTAGAAGGGGTGGTTCAGATTATACGAGTGACTGCCAATGCAAGGATGGCCAAGACAGACATAGAGTCCACTTTCAGGTTATTTCCAGTTAGGAGGGAAGATTGGAACTTGTTGGGTTTTAAGATAGGGGGCAAGTACTATTTCGACAAAGCAATGCCCATGGGATGCTCCACTCCATAGCCTGTGCAACATTCGAGGCATTCAGCACCTGCTTACAGTGGATATTTCAAGAGAAATCTGGATACAGGACGCTCATGCACTACCTGGATGATTTCCTGTTAATAGGCAGCGGGAGGGGGGAGAGACAGAAAGAATGTTAGCCAGTTTTTCAGGAACTGTGCAGAGAGTTAGGGGTTCCATTAGCACTGGGAAAAACAGAGGGCCCCAGTAATGTTTTAGAATTCCTGGGCATTGAAATAGACACACAGGGAAAGGTATTTAGGTTGCCAGATAACAAAGTGAGGAAACTGAAAGAGCTGATCCAGCTACATACGGGTAAGAAGAGAGTGTAATTAAAACAGGTACAGCAGGTTTTGGGAAATTTGAACTTCACGTGCAGGGCGATTGAACCAGGAAGAGCTTTCACAAAGAGGTTAGCAAGGGCCACAGCAAGGGTAACCAGACCACACCACTGGGTGGACATGATAAAGGGAGTTAAGAATGACTGCAGGGTGTGGGAAGAGTTCCTCAACACGTATAATGGCTGCTCCTTTTGGCAGGAATACTGGGTGTACAACACAGATCTCGAACTCTACACATATGCAGCAGAGGGCTTAGGCATGGGGGTTACATGAGGGGAAAGTGGTTCATGGAACCATGGCCGACAAATTGGGTGAGGGATGGAAAGTAAAGGACATCACACTGTAGGAGATCATGCTCATTTGGGCTCAAGGCCCTGGTATGGGGGAGGAGCTACGGAATCTGAGGTTACATTTGGTGTGACAACAAGGCAGTGGTAGAAGTTTTAAACAACACGGGGCCAGATCAGAAACAGTCATGCAGGTTTTGAGGCAATTTGTGTTAAGGGCCTTGCAATTGAATATGTCATTCAGGGCCAAGCACATAGAAGAGGTAAAAAATATCCTAGCTGACAGCCTTTCCCATCTGCAACTGGACCATTTCCAGATGCTGGCACCATCAGCAGAGGATCGGAAAACACCCATCCAATGAACTTCTGGGACATTGGCAAGAGGGACCAGAACTGCTGTTTCCCAGCTCATGGGCACCACGGACTCTGAGGGCCTACAAAGGGGCCTGGCAGGTGTTCCAAACATTCAGAGCAGCACACAACATGGAGGAAAGTAGGCCACTCATGGAAGAGCAGCTGGTGAAGTTCAAAGTAGATCAATGGAAGAAAGGGACAGCCCACACCATGATGGGGGTATACCTAGCGGGGACTAATTTAATGTGCAACCTTAAACACTGGAAGGACCCAATTAAATTAATGTTGATCAGGAAGATGATGCAAGGATGAAATAGGTTGAAATAGAGACCTACGGATAGTAGACAACCAGTAGGGGAGCAGTGGCTTGCAAAATTAAAGGAAGTACTGCCGGCAATTTGCAGATCGAAAGATGAGGCACAGTTGTTTCACACGCTTTATTTAGTAATGTTTGCAGGGGCCCCGAGAGTGAGCGAGGCTATGGGACATGGCAGGAAGGAAGAAGGGGGGGTTGGAGTGGGAGGATATAAACTAGGACATGGAGGAGATGCAAATCATAAGTAAGAAATCAAAAACGGATCAAGGGGGAAAAGTTTGTATGGTAATCTTGAAGGCTCATGAAAAAGACACAGTGTGCCCAGTAAAGGCTTTGTGGGCTTACGCTGCAGAGCTTGGGCACAAGACAGGGAGATTATTTGTGTATGGGGATGGGAAAAAGGTTACCAGTTATCAAGTCACGCCCATACTCAAAAAAGGCATGCAATTCCTGGGACAGGACCCGGGCAATTACTCATCTCATTCTTTTTGAATAGGGGCTGCATCACAGTGGGCAGCTGCTGGGAAGACGGTGACTAATATGTTGGAAAAAGGGAACTGGTAGTCTGCCAGTTACAAGAGGTACATTCGGGCACTAAAGTATGGAGACTAACATATCACCTGTGTTTGTTTTTCAGGTACAGAACCACAGTGGGGGGTAGGGGAGGGGGAGGGCCAAGAGAGGGGGCTATGAATAGGAGCAAGAACATGTGTTAAGATATATATTCTACTTAAATCCTATAGGAAGAGGGAGGATCACAGAAATATAGATCTGCGGTCACTCCTACATTTATTAGGTGGAAAAGAGAGCTGAGAAAAAGGCTGGGGGAAAACAGCTGTACCGGGATGTGAGGAAATGTAGATTGGCCTGGCGTGGCATATGAGGGATGAGATGGGCACAGCTGCTTCCTACCCTGAAAGAGATGAAGGAGCAGTGACCCATTCCAGATTTAATCATTTTACACTTAGGGGGTAATGATATTGGGGGAAAGCCATGGGTGGACACATATATGCAGGTAAAAAGGGATTTAGATAAAATACAGCAATGGTGGCCAGAAGTAAGCCTTGCTTGGTCAGACATGATTCCAAGGAGGGTGTGGAGACATGAACATAGTCACATAGCTTTAGACAGGGTCAGAAGGAAGATGAATAGGAGGGTGGGAACACTGATAAAAAAGGATGGGGGACACGTAATACTGCAAGATGTGGAGGAATGGGTAGCAGAGTTCTACAGGTCAGATGGGGTACATCTTTCAGACTTAGCTATTGATGTGTTTAATACAGAAATGATGGGTTTCATAGAAGCATGGAGGAGACAGGCAGGAAAATAAAAAAAGGGGGATGTAACCTAGGAAAAGGTTGAGGAAGACCCTAAAATGGGGGAAGAAATCCAGTCATCCAACTGAAAGCTGGAGACTGGCTAATGGAAAAAAAGAGGGGGGAAGGAGGGGAGGGGGGAAGGAAAAAGGAAAATGATGAGAGGAAGAATAAGCTGAAGGAGGAAAAGCAGTCTCGATTCTCACCATTACCTACAAGAAAAGAGAAGAAGAAGAAGGCACCCAGGTTTTCACCTAGGGGGGAGTGAGAAGAGGATGAAAGACGAATGATAAGAAGTGATATATGGATGCAATAAAAAATACAATTGTGACAGAGACTATAATAAATGATGATGGGATTGTAAATGGAATTATGATATAATAAATTAATTGCCAATCTGAGCACAGCAACATACAAGTGGTTTGTCTTTTGTGAGGGAAAAGGGGGAATCCAGGACAATGGAGTTTGCCCTTAAGGGTAGACCAAGTTGTCCTGGTGCACCCCTTCCCTTTACCTGAAGATAGTGTGCTCAGAGAGGAAGGAGAGGTAAGGGGGGAGGACGGGGACAGAACAATAGGCAGGCAACAGGAAGGGGAGTGGCTAAAGGAGGTTCATAAGGAGCAGCACAGTGGTGGTTCTGCCACTTTTGCTGAAGTTTAGATCCCTCCCACCACCCAAAAAGCTATTACAGCAAGAGGAAAAGGACAAATGAGGAATGCTGGTCTGTCAAAGGTGGATGACAGTATTGGTCCGTAGGATGGGCAATGGCTGCCAAAGGTGGATGGCAGAGAGGAGGGGAAAGGGGAGGGAGAGGGGAAGGAAAAAGGAATATGATGAGAGGAAGAATAAACTGAAGGAGGAAAAGTGGTCTCAGTTCTCACCATTACCTACCAGAAAAGAGAAGAAGAAGGCACCCAGGTTTTCACCTGGGGGAGCTAGAAGAGGAAGAAAGAGGAATGATAAAAAGTGATATATGGATGCAATAAAAATACAATCGTGACAAAGACTATAATAAATGATGATGGGATTGCAAATGGAATTATGATATAATAAATTGCCAATCTGAGCACAACAATATACAAGTGGTTTGTCTTTTGTGAGGGAAAAAGGGGGGATCCAGGACAAATAACTGTGTCTACATTTTTGTTAAAGTTTGGCATCATGTTACTATCCTCTACAATGGTTTTTATATCATTATGTTGCTTATGTTGAGTATAATGTATAGTTGTATTGTCCCTTGAGTTTTTCCACCTATGTATTATATGTCTCTGACTATCTCTGTATTGGCAGACTAGATGGGCCAAGCGGTCCTTATCTGCCGTCAAAGCCTATGTTTCTATGTTTCTATGTATGTAATCATTTTCTAGTTTTGAATCTAAGTGTATCCTGTTGCATATCATTGCTATTTGACTTTTACGCTGTCCCAGGACTACAGAGTAATGAGATTGCTTAATGAAGTCATTTCTGGTGAAACAAATAAATACAGCTACAAATACACAACTACCAGTAGAACAAAATAACTGGGAAATAAGACAAACAACACCATGCAATAATACAAGATGTAAGACCTGCACCCACATATGCAATCAGACCACCAACAAAAGAGGACAGAAAAGCACAATAAAAATAAATGGATCCTACACATGTCAATCAAGCAACGTGGTTTACCTAGTTCAGTGCAAGTATTCAAATGGATGATATTTAGGAGAAACAAGGCAGCCACTGTAAACTAGAATGAACCATCACCAACATACTAGTAAACTAAATTATCAGCTTGCCAATGGGACAGCATTTTTCCCATCCAGACTAATCCCTCTCACACTTGTCAGTTCTAAAATTAAGAGGCAACTTCAAAACATGCAGGAAGGAAGAGCCTACAAATTAAAATATGTCAGACAATTTAAATTGGACTGTAACAGGCTTAGTCCAAACACTGGATTTATGACATACTATGGAAATCTGTAATACTGTATGTTATTTAATTTTTTCCTGTGACCACCCCCCCACCTTGCACTTTGTGTATTTCAAAGTCATTACTATCCTGTGTTCCAGTCAGGGTACCTTTCAAATTAACACTTCAAGTTATCCATACAGCCTCACTTATGAATATCTTAGCACTTCTAGCTAAATAGCCCCTCATAGTTATAGATCTGTTCCTATTCATTGCCCACCACCTTTCTTTTAAGAATTCTTACTATCCTGTCATAAATTATTTTCAACCAGTACATCACAGTGCATAGAACTTACTTCTTTACTAGTTTTCTGTTCACCTGAAGAAGGAACTGCGATGCCCCAAAGCTTATGGGCAATACCATCTTTGTACAAGGCATATGTTGGTCCAATAAAAGGTACCAAAGTATCCAGCGACTCCTGTTAAAGCTATTAAAATGTTTCTTTTCTTCCAGCTGTGAAGGCAATCATTCATTCTTATTCTTATTCCCACTTCTGCTCTAACACAAATTCCTCATCAGGTATGTTTTCAGTTGCATTTTCCTCTGATTGCTTGGATTCACTTACAGTGACATACATTTCAAATTCTTGCAATTGAAATCATTGAGGGAGGCTGACTCTTCTCCCTAGCTTCTCATCCAGCACTTCAGCCAGTATCTGCCGTATTGGCAGTATGGTGGTACCCTCTACCTCTCACAAGATGCAAGAGTGAGGGAGTTTTTCCAGGTGTTATGGTCATCATTACCCCATCAATAAAACTGGTCCATGTAAGCCATCCCCCAGTATGCAACTGGTAACAAGCCATCAAAGCTCAGTGGCCCAGATATTCAAAAGGGTTGTGCCATGCGCAACAGGGTTGAGCATGCGCAAGTCCAAAACTGCGCCATTTAGCGATATTCAGAAGGAGGCAGTTGCGCCCCGGAAAACATGCTGAGCAACAGCGCAATGAAAATGAAGGCATGCGCAACCGAAGGGGGTGAATCCATGCATAAAGACCGCAATGCGATGTTCAAGACTTGCGTGATCGTCAAAGCACAGCCGGAGTGCGCACCAGCGGAAATGAAGTTTTCAAAAATAAAAAGGTCAAGGAAGCGCAAGAACGCTACCAGGCTGCCAAGGGGGGAGAGAAAGAGAGAGAGACAGAGACAGACAGACAGACAGCAAAGGGCAGGCAAGGAAAGTGTGGCCCATAGTCTGTAGAGGCCAGCGGGGGTGCCCGGTGCAGTGGAAGTAGCAGTCAGGACAGTGGGGGTAACACAGCAACACCAGCCGGGGGGGTCAGAAGCCAGGGAGATGGACAGTGCCAGTTTCCACATGGAAGCTGTAATGAGGGGGGTGAGAATGCATGCTGCAGGGGGACGTGGCCGTGGAAGGGCCCGTCGGTGGTATGCCCCCGACAGGCGGTACCGTGCCCGCATCAGCTCTGAGCTGTACATAGATGTAGAGATCGTGAGCCAGTGCCGCCTGAACAGGGCAATACTGAGACGGCTCTGTGAGCTGTGCAGTGATGTGATGCAGGCACCCTCGCGAAAGAGTCACGCTCTGTTGGTGGAGACCAAGGTGACAGCCTTCTTGCCACGGGCACCTTCCAGAGGCCGACAGGGGACACCACAGGCATCATACAGTTGGCCACGTCATGCATCCTCACCCAATTCCTCAATGCACTGCTGCCACATGCTGCGGAGTACATCCATTTCCCCAGCACCGCGGCAGAGCGTACAGCAAACATGCAGGAGTTCCACAGGGTAGCATGTATGCCTGGTGTGCTAGGGGAGATAGACTGCACCCATGTGGCCATCCGCACGCCACCTGGCCCTGATGGCCACGCATATCGGAACAGAAAGGGATTCCCTAGTGTCAACTGCCAGGTGGTGTGTGATGCCACTGGGTGCATAATCAATGTCTGTGCCACACACCCTGGCGGAGCACATGATGCCTTCATATGGTATCAGTCTGCACTGTGCCATCGATTCGAGTGGGGACATCCCCACAGGACATCTAGTGGGTGAGTACACATGTATGGAATGCAAACTCTGGGCAAGGGTGGGAATGCCACAGGTGCCATGGTAGTGGCACACAGGGAGATGGCCAATATGGACCTGAACATGACACTGATCTCCACTATCTCCACACAGGTGACTGCGGATACCCACTCCGTCCCTGTCTGCTCACACCGTACCGGCGCCTCATGGCCCCAGCGCAGCTATGCTATAATGAGGCACATGCCGCAACACGCAACATCATAGAGTGGGTGTTTGGGATGCTCAAGGCACGCTTCTGATGCCTAGACACCTCCGGCAGTGCCCTACAGTACAGCCCCCAAAAGGCCTGTGGGATATTCCTGGCCTGTTGCATCCTGCACAACATGGCCAAAGACCATGGGATAGCCATACAGGTCGAAGAGGGGGACAGCGATGGGGATGCCAGTGGCGCCGGTGATGATGGTGATGAGCAGCCCCCCCTAGGACGGAGGGACCCCCGACTGATCCAGCAGGCCCAGCTGCACCGGGACACCATCACAGAGGAGCACTACGCACAACACAGGTAAGTCAAGGGGACATGTGCAACCAACACTGTCCATCTGCAAACCACAGGCACACAGGGGAACACACCAGGGGTGCATGACGGTCAGGGGAGTGGAACGGTCCAGGCATACAGACACACCATCAGGGAGGGGTGAACACTCATATGGACACACACACCAGGCAAAGAGCGTACATGGGCAGATGCACAGCACTCAGAACCGACATTGCTAACACACAGCACCACCGACCACCCCAACCGCCCGTACTGTCCAAGTAAGTGTGTCAGATGCTGGGCACCCTTGCACCTTGGTGTACAGTGCAACGCAGGCATCATCATGCACACGCACCTGTGTACAGCAGTTGGGAGGGTGTGCAGGTGGTCCGTGTGTCAGCGTGGTGAGCAAAGCACCCAGCAGTGCACTGCCCACCATGACACACATTGCACACATGGCAGCACCAGACAGAGCCCGCACTGGGAGACAGCTTATTCATGTAGCATTGTCCCACGGCCACCGCGGATGCGTGGGCGGCCCCGCCGTGACCCAACAGCATGGGCAGGCTGAGCAGGGGCCACATGGGGTGGCACTGTTGCACCACCAGGGGTCCCACTGCGCGAACATGACCTTGCCCACACAGGGGTCTGCAGCATCCCAAACCTGCACCAGGGGTGCTCAGGATGCCCACAGCAGAACCGGCATTGACAGGCCTGGTGTCGCATGACACCGGGAACGGGGAGTGGAGAGTGCACTGTGTGGGGTGTGCGGTACAGGGGCACCTGACTGTGTGCCCAATGCGTCCATGACAGAGACCACTGCCTGGGTCAGCCTGTCAATGGCGGCGGTCACATCCGTTATCATACGGACCAGCTTGGCTCGGTCCCGAGCACACTCCCTGCTGTGCCACTCCACGGACACAGACAGTGCCTCCACGGACCTTGCAACCCGCCTCTGCAGCTGTACTGATTCCTGCAGCAGGCGGGTGTGCTCATCCAATGGGTACTGTGCCCCAACGGCATCCTGAACCCCAGGGTGTGGACGGTCCTGATGCACAACACCCCTTGAGGGTGGGCGCTGTTCGCCAGGACCAGGAATGGGCGGATCAAAGGGCGGCGGACATGTGCCACTGCTTGACACTGTACCCCCAGACCTGGTGGGCAACTGCTGCTGCTGCCCCTCCAACCGCTGTGCCCCTGGGTCCACTCATTCCACCGCTGTGCTGGCAACAGTGCCAGACACCTGCACAGCCACGGTGCTGCCCACGGTGCTGACAGGCACAGCCTGGGACCGTGCCAGCATGCTGGTACACAGTTGGAGACCAGACAGGCTCAGGGCACATGCTGGCCTGCCGTGTGTCCGTCATGGGACACACAACCATCACTGCCCATTGCAGGCCTTCTATCATCAATGGTGCAGGTACATGCTACTGCCATGGTCACAGCGTGCTGGCATGCTTGCATGCCAGACTGCTGAGACACAGGCTGTGCACCCCCCGCACCCGTATCACTGACACCAGAGTTTGCGGCCCAGCGTGCATGCTGCTGCAGTGCCTGCTGGCTGGTGGTGGAGGTGGATGGACCCTCCTCCATGTCCAGCAGGTCAGCATCACTGTCTGGACCCACCACCACCGTCTTCTGAAGACGAACAGGATCTGCAACAGAAAGAGAGTACATGTGAGTGCATGAACAACGCCCCCAAACACCACCACCACGTCATACCCGTGCAGTGATGGGCTTCCACCTGTCTGGAATCCTCCGCCTGAGTCGCCTCAATGGTGCTCGGCTGCATGGCTGCAACCAGTGTCTCCTCAGTTGGGGTCAGCTCCAACACCACTGGCGGGCCTCCGCCAGTGCCAGCACGTGCGCCCTGAAAGCTGCCACCTTCTCCTTTAACCTCCTGCGGTCTGTCCCCATCTTTTCTTGCATTCCTGCATGGGCGCTGGTGGCTTCCATGCAGGTTAGCTGAGACTACCCCCTCCCATGCAGCCCGCCCGCGGGACTGAGGGGTGCCCTCCATCCACTCAGCACTGGCTCCTCATCCAGGTAGGCCTGGAAGAGAGCCTCCGCTCTACTGCTGTAAAGTTGGGCCTCCTCCTCGCCCACCGACCTCACCCTCACCTTGGCTCTGCTCGGTCATGGCGATCTGTATGGGGGGAAGTGGACACCTGTCACTGTGCAGTCTACAGCATTTTCCCATGACCATCGTCCTGAACATCACACAGCATGCAACTCACCTCTCACCTGCAGTAACCGAATCTGGCCAGCGAGCCCAATTCGCACATTTATAGCGCAATACATGCAAATTAGGAGTGGAGCAACTATAATGATATGCAAATAGCACCACTGCACCTTGAATGGCTGATCAGATGATTTGCATGTATGTCGGCTGAATATCGCGAATCTGCGCTTTGCATCATCTGGAAAATTAAAGCTGAGCCAATGGCGCAGGTCTGTGCCTGTGTGGTACACTGCATTGTGCATGCCCAGATAGCTTACACAGGCGTCTGTCACGCTGCTGACGTGCTGAGCGCGATCAGCAATTCAGGCCATGGCCACCATTGTGCCAGTGGCGCTACAGCAATGGGCACTATATGGCGCTGTGGCACTACTGCGCAATACTCCCACTGTGGCACTGGTACGCAGCTGGTCAGTCGCACAGGATGTCTATACATCAGATGGCGCTGTGCGTAGCCTTGCGTCATTGCCCATGACCTTGTGTATGACCTTTGCTCCCTGGCACTGTTCGCCTGCCATGTGTATGTCCCTATTGCGCTGTCTGGTGACAGCGCTATGTGAAGTGACGGCGCTGTTCGAACAGCGCGATTGGAGCCCATGGTGGTCTATTGCACAACATCTCCACGTGGGGTTATGGCGCAGCTGGGTGCCATATTGCCTGCTGTAAAGTTGGTGCCATGGCTAGGAGGAGGGCAGTGTCCTGGAGACAGCTTGAAGTGGCCAACCTGGTGGCCCTAGTTGAGCCACACTATGATGGCCTTTATGATGAGGTGCCCCTCACCAGTGCAAGGACTGAGGTGTGGCAGCAAGTGGCCACTGACCTGGTGGGGGTCACTGGACAGTGCCGGTCTGCTGAGCAGTACCGGCACCGGTACAGTGACCTCCACCGGAAGGAACCAGAGCTTTTAACGCGGCTGCATTCACGTGCCAGGCGGGGCATGGTGCCTAGGCCAGGTGGGTGTGCCATCTATGCACCTGTATTATCTGTAGGGGTGTGTGTGTGTTTTGGTGGCTGTGCATAGGTGATGGCTCGGCCATGGTTGGCTGTGTCAGTGTGTGCAGCTGTGATATGAATGGGTATGGCTGTGTGGGCAGGCACTGTCACTGGGGCAGGGGCAGTCTACTTTTGAGTCACACTAATGTTTGTCTCAACATATGTCTCCCACAGGCCGGGATGTGAGGATGCGGGCAACATTGATGAGGGCCGTGCCGAGGATCCGGTGCCAGCAGGGTTGCACCCCACCAGCAGCAGCAGCGCCAGCAACAGTGCCAGTCAGAGCTGCTTGAGCAGTGTGAGTATCATGACTTCATGGATGCTATTGCATGCTGGGGGGGGGCCAGAAGCCCTGCACAATACAAACATGCAGGAAAGGGGAGGTCATAATTCCACTATACAAGACACTAGTGAGGCCCCACCTGCAGTACAATGTACATTTCTGGAGACCATACCTACGTAAGGACGTAGAGTGGGCAGAGAAGGTTCAGAGGAGGGCAACAAAGATGGTGCATGGCTTGCATCACAACTCCTATGGAGACAGGTTGAAGGAACTGAACCTGTACTCCCTGGAGGAGAGGAGGGAGAGAGGGGATATGATAGAGACATACAAGTATCTTACAGGGTGGAACAGGGTGCAGGGAAACACTATTTTGAAGTGCAAAAGATGTTCCAGGACTACAGGGCATGGGATGCAGTTGGAGGGAGGACGATTCAGAGGAAACATGAGCAAGACTTTCTTCACAGAACGGGTGGTGTACAAGTGAAACACCCTGCCAGAGGGAGTGGTGGGGGCTGACACACTCAGGATTTCAGACTGCAGGATAGACATAGCGAATTCTTGAGGTCAGGGGTAGGGGCAACAGACTTCTAGGTAAACAAAGTAACTTACAGGCTGAAATGGACAGACTGTGTGGGCCATAGGCCCTTATCTGCTGACACTGGCTATGTATCTATGTCTGTAGGCACGACACAGGTGACATGCATCACTGTCCAGTTTCACAGCACGTCTGTGTATGCATCACTGGTGGTCCATGCATGCACTGGGCACATAGCTGTGTAACTGGCATCGCACCACATTGCCACATCACTTGCCAGCCTTGTTTGTGCTGTGATGGACATGGGCAGTGTGTGTGTGCAGTGGTGCGCATAGCTGGTGCCACCTGTTTGTGATGGCCATGTGCATGTTCACTGTGGGTGGGTGCATGCCATCACAGGTGCGGGACATTGGGCTATATGGCTTGCAGGTTGGGTGGTGTTCAGGGTTGTGATCAGTCACAGCCATTGACTGTGTTCCCATTTTCCTAGGCCTCGAGGTTCTCCATCGGCTGGCGAGGGATGTCAGGGCCATCCGACAGCCTGTGCCCCAGAACACCAACATCTTGCAGTCAATACACCGCCATGACCTGCGGAGGAGGCAGCAGGGAACTGCAAGACACCAGCAGGAGGATGGCCTGCCGGCTGGCCCATGACCTATCTTCCCTTCCCACTTCTCCCATCCCTACCACCCTGCCTTCCCTCTCCAAGTTTGTCATCCCTACCCCTTGACCAACCCTACCTTGTACCCGTCCCCCCCCTTGTAAATAGTTGTAATTGTTCTTGTTAATGTTTGTTGTGTTAAAATACATTTATATTTTTATCACGAATAATGTGTTGGTCTCTGATTTGCAGCTGCCTATGGGTGCTCAGTTGCAGGGTGTACATGCCATCTGGGCTGGTATGGTCCTGGGTATGTGTGTGTGTGTGTGCGTGTGTGCTTGGGAGGTATCTCCAGCATGGCAGTGACTTTCGTTGGTCTTGCGTCTGCTGCCACCCACTGCTGGGTGCACAGGGTGTGTCTGGCTTGTAGGCTTCTGTGCTGCACGGGGTTGACGTGTGCTGGGGGGATGCATGGTTTCCTGCAGTGCCAGTCACTGCACATAGGTGCTGTCTTGGGGTCACAGTGCAGGGTGTGCTGTGCGTATGGGGTGCTGATGTGCACTGTGGTTAGCTCACCCCTGTGTGTGGCACTCTCAGCCTGCCAGTGGTTGTGCTGGGGTGTCATGGCTCTGCTATGCTTTGTTGGCTTGTCCCCATGGGCAAGTAGATCATCCGTCCCACCCCAGTGATGCTGTGCTTGGGATGTGCAGGTGTGGTGTGGGTTCTGCAGTGTGTTCCTGTGCCTGTGTGGCATGGCTGGCGGTGGGCCCCAGCCTGCCTCCCTGGATGTGCAGTTCCATTGCTCTGGGGGCTCTGCTTGCGCTATGGCACCTCTGGAATGCTCAGCTGGGCTGCCCTGGGGTTGCGCCATGGCGCAACATTTTGTAATCCTTCTCCTTCCTGGTTGCGCTATGGTGCAGTATGTGTGATATTCAGGCGTTGGTTGCTTGCGAATTTGTTCTGCTCCATGTTTGAATATCACACCTGTTGCGCATTCGCGCAACTGGTTTGTGCCTGCCCGCTGCTGCGCCTACTTTGAGCGCAGTTTGAATATCTGGGCCAGTGTGTTTTCCTTGTCAGAAAGTACAAATAAATATTTTTTTTTTAAATTGATGCATGTGGAATCATGTGATTGCATGGGGAGTACCAGTATGTGTGTCTGATGCATAAGTGTTAAAACTAACCAGTTATAATGACAAATTATACACAGGTTTCCTATGGCAAAAAAAAAAATGCCCCGTTATAATACAGTAATTCCAATTACTGTACATTCCCATTTATAAACTCCAGGCTGGATAATATTGTACCATACAGCCACTAAGGAAATTCCATCCCTAGTTAAATAAACTGCCACAGGGAATGTCCCTCTCTGACTTCCACAAACTGCCACTGGGGAGAATTCCTTCCCCATCTTATGAAGTGGTACATCTGAGTTTGGAGATTTAGGGATTTTTTTCTTGTTTTGTAATAACAGAACAGCACAGCAGGATAGCATTGCACAAATATGGGTCTTAACCTGAGGAAAAGCCTTGAGGCAGGAGAGGGATTGCAGAGCATGCACACCCAGCTGAAAACAAAATGGCTGATGTTGTGTACCTGAAGCAGCTGGTTATGCAAGATAAGGAGAGGGCACTATGCTGCAAACAGACCGTACCATCCACAAGTCACATTCAAGTCCTTATTGATGGGCATAATGTGGGCTGGTACAGGTTCAACAGGACCATTATCATGCATCTGTGTAAGCTGCTGCATGACCAGCTCTGGACAGACACCCAGCAATGCCATACATTTGTAGAGCTCAAGTTGACAACAGTACTATATTTCCTGGCCCCTGAAACCTTCCAGACACCAGTGTGGTCACCACCAATACCTCCCAGTGTGTCACCACATGCTTGTTGGGCCACTTCCTTGATGCCCCAATGGCCCATGCTGGAAGGTCATTGTATCCCCACCACACCAGCAGAATGAACAGCAACCATGCAGCAGTTCTACTGAGCTGAGCACCTACCACTTACCAGCCTCACTTTAACCTGATAGCAGCAGTGAGAAAAATGCTGGGGGATAAACCTTTGTACTTTGAACATGGACTTGCTCTGGTGAGAGCACAGCCTGAGACTGCACTTTAAAAGCCATAACCTGGCCTTTTAAAGAGGGACTCCTGCCAAAGGTGCTATATTGCAGAATTAGAATTATCATGCCCCCAATAAATCTCATACCAACAATTAGGTTTCTGCATTACTTTCTTTAAAAGTTATGTGCTATTTCGTAATCCTGATTTCACTACCTATTCAAAAAATGCCAGTTTCAATGAAGCACTGCTAATTATGTCATCTCCTGAACTCACACTCTAGTCTTCCCTGTCAACAACCTTATAGAACCTGCTTCTCCAAAGTTTAAGAAACTGTAGCTATAGCAATCCTTTTAAAAGACTGACATAGGGTTGTCTGCAGTGCTCGCATTTCCAGAATGTGCAGATGCATGGCACTGTACTTTAGAACATGTCAGAAGGTGGATTTGGAATGCAGCACTGAACCAAGTCATAGAATGTAAAGGTGGTGCAACATTTTAAAATGTTGGGGTGGGGGTGAGAAAAGCAATCTCAGAATGCGACAGGGATGTGCCATCTCAAAATGTGGTAGGGCAGTCAGTCTTGGAATGCAACAGGGACACACATTGAGGAAATGTGGGGACTGGAAATCTCAGAATATAGCGGGGATGCATGCTGTCAGAATGTGATAGGACACACCATTTATTCTGAAATTGCTTGTCCCTGCCACATTCCACAATTGTAAGCACCCACCAAATTTCGAAATTGTACATCACATCCCCACCACATTCCAACACTATGTGTCCCAGCCACATTCTAAAAGTATGCGTCCCTGCTACATTCTGAAATTGTACATTCCTTCCTCATTCCCAAATTGTGCATCCCTGCCACATTTTGAAATGGTGCATCCACACCAAATTCCATAATTGCACATCCCCACCAAATTGTGGTTCAATGCCACATTCCCAAATTGTGCATCATGCCACATTCTGAAATTATGCGTCACCACCACATTCTGAAACTGTGCATTACCACCGCATTCATAAATTGTGCATCACTGCCACATTCTGAACCTGGGTATCACTACTGCATTCCGAAATTGTGCTTCACTACTGCATTCCAAAATTGTGCATCACTGCTGCTTTCTGAAATTGTGTGTTCCCGCTGCACTCTGAAAGTGTGCATCACTGCCGCATTCTAAAATTGTATATCACTGCCACATTCTGCAATTGCACATCACCATCACATTCCAAAATTATGCATCACTGCCACATTCTGAAACACTGTTACCACAGCATTCCCAAACTGTGTGCCACCACCACATTCCTAACTGTGTGTCACCACTGCATTCCTAATTGAGCATCACTGCCACATTCTGAACCAGTGTGTCAACACTGCATTCAGAATTTCCAAAATTGTGCATCACTGCAGCATTCTAAAATTGTCCATCACTGCTGGATTCTGAAATTGTGCATCACTGCTGTATTCCAAAATTGCATGTCACTGCCTTATTCGAGTATGCATCACCACCATATTCTGAAACTGTGTGTCACCGCCACATTCTGAAAACTGTGCATCACTGCCGCAGTCCTAAATTGTACATCACTGCCACATTCTGAACCTGTGTCACCATCACATTTCAAAATTGTGCATCACCACCACATTCCAAAAATGTGCTTCACTGCCAAATTCTGAACCTATGCATCTCTGCTGCATTCAGATATTATGCGTCACCATCACATTCTGAAACTGTCACTGCTGCATTCTGAATTTGTTCATCACCACCACATTCCAAAACAGTGCATCACCAGCACATTCTGAAATTGTGTGTCACAGCCACATTCTGAAATTGTGCATTATCGCTGCATTCAGAAATTGTGCATCACTGCTGCATTCCAAACCTGTATGTCACTGCTACATTCCAAACTGGTACATCATCACTGCATTCCAAAATTGTGCATCACTGCTGCATTCCAAAATTGCTCATCACCTCCACATTCAGAAATTATGCGTCACTGCCACATTCTGAAACTGTGCATCACTATCGCATTCAAATTGTGCATCACTTGCATTCTGAAATATATGTTCCAGCTACTTTCTGATGCTGTGTTATTGCTGCATTCCACAATTGCAACCTGGTGACATTTTGAAGTCTCATATCTGCAGTATTTTAAAAAATGCACACAACTTTGTCATTCTAAAGCCATGTTTGCCACTTCATTCTATCCCCATCACATTCTGAAGTACTGTACCTTGCATCTACATGTAATGGGAGTACATGTGCTATCCCCATGTCAGTTTTCATTTTTCAGATGTTTACTACACCTGCAGTTTTAAGTAACATAGGAGAAATAAGCCATATAAGGTAGCTTGCAGGGAGGACTAGGTTGTGAGTTCAGGAGATGACATCATCAGCAGCTGTTCACTGAAACTGGCTTCTTGGAACAGGCAGTGAATTAAGGGTTACAAAATGACTTGTAACTTTTAAATAAAGTAACTTACAGATCTGATTTTTGGCACAAGGCTGATTGAGGATATGTTGATCCAAATTCTGAATTTATTGATGCCAAAAATGTTGGCTTCAGTCCTTCTTTAAAAAACATTTGCTACTACGTGAAGTTTGCACAGTGGACTAACCATACTATTTGGATTTTTCTATTTTTTATCTTTATTTGTTATTTATGTGAGTGTGTGTGGGACTGGAAGTTGGAGTACAACAGGGAATGTATGGAGTGATTTGAGTTGCTGAATTTGAGTGGTAGCAGTGTGTGTGGATGTATAATGGATTTGAGGTAGGGAGTTTTTTGTGAAGGTGGTGGGTTTTGAAAACTGGTTTGGGAAATAATTGGGAGTGGGAGTTGTATTTAGTTATATAAATATATATATATATATATATATTTTTGAGCTGGGATGTGTCACCTACAGCAGATCCCTAAGCTCAGCTACTGCCAATCCCTGCTCAGGGATGTATGCCACTTCCATGACTCCCTATGCCAAGTGCTGCATATCAGCAGTAGAGGGAAGTGGGGATTAAGAGGAGGCATGAAGAGGGAGTGGGAAACTTGGGGAGGACTGATGGGGAAGGTGCTATTAAGGTTGTGAGGACAGGAGATGCTCTGGAGTGAAATGGTGGTTTGAGAGAAGACAGATGTGTTTGGTACCCATACCCAGGGATCTCTCCGGACTGAATGGGTAGACACACCTGAACTGAAACTGCACCACATGCTATTTAGCTTAGGCAAGAAATGAGCATTGTAATTCTAGAAATCTGAGTGAAAGGAAGTTTGGAATGGTTCCCCTGGGTGGTCTGAAATGAAACTAAGCACAGACTCCAAGTGGTTGTAACTTGTTTCAGATAGAAAGTTATAATCTGAAGCTAGAAACAAGCTGGAAACTGAATCCTAGTTGTTCTAAAGCCAATAATGAAAGACTCTATTTAGGAACACAAGATCCTAAGCCCTGAGGAAGCCGGTGTTGGGTGAAACGTTGGGAGTACCTAGGGGATCATGGTGTTCCAGAAAATATCAAAATAAACTACATTTCTTATGATGAACTGAGTGGCTGGTCTCCAGAAACTTTTTTCACTACAGGTGATGAGCCAGCTGCCACCATTCATCCACTTTGAACAGTGCTGCATAATTAGATCAATGAGTAATAAGTCTACAATTATTGTAGCCTTTATTTCTTCTTTCAATTGGCTTGCATTACAGAGACCTGGTTGGATGATCATTTGGGCTAATCAATTTGAGTGACATCATTTGGGTGAATCAATTTGGGTGACTGCAATTTTAGAGACCGGCACATTACAGCACCTGCACAATTTGTGATACATCACATATTCAGTGATCATGACTGACAAGGTGTGGCATGGTGTTAGAATATTAGAAATGTGGGGGGTCAGGGGGGCAAAGCCTCCCTGCATAAGCACACATGTGAACTGTTTCTTTCAGCTACAGGTTTGATGTGATACTGTAGCTGAAATGTGCCATGCTGTAGTGTGCTGTTGCCCAAATGGCACTCACTGTAATTGTATTTGCCCAAATTGTCTTCGGTCAAATAGATTAGCTCAAATCACATGGAACCTGCTGGCCAGGTCCTGGAGTCATCAGTGACAGATGTGTTTTCTGTAGTGCACTGCCTGAAGAAGGACCATGGTGGGGTGGCCATCTGTTTTAAATCTGAGTTGAGCCTGCTGGTGCACCAGTGGGAGATGCCTCATTGTTTAAATGCATGGCTGTGCCTGGGGCTACAGGTGCAGGTAGTATAATCTTCCTTGTGTACCTACCCCTGGCACATAGAGGGGAATTTTTTCAGGAAATTGCAGACTTTGTCACTAACAGTGTGCTGGAATTGATGAAGATGGCTTATACTTGGTGACTTCATGCTTGGATTGAAGACAGACTCTTGCATTTTGCTCAATAATTCCTCCAGGTATGGAATCCCTGGGCATCATACTAGTGATTATTTCTGTGATCCATTGACTTGGTATTCTCTTTGAGGCTTGAGATTGGGAACCTTGAGACTTACCTAGTCAATTGGTTGGATCATTGCACCATAAGGTTCACTTTCAAGGTTCCACTTGTAGTCAATCCCCTGTGGAGGTTTTCCAGTTCCATCCTTTGCAAGGGCTTCAGCCAGAGGGTCTCCTGATGGTTCTGATCACCTCAGATGTGCTGAAAGCATATGCTGAGGAACCAGAAGAAACTGTGGTAGCCTATAATAGGGCTGTCATGGTAGCTTTTGATCTATGTACCCTGGTTTCACACCTTGGCTCGCTGTGGTTTTAATGGCAAACTGAGGAAGATGAATACAAAGAAGTGGAGGCTGGTGCATTGTTGGAGGAGGTCCAGGGCCCAGGAGCACAGACTGGCTTTGATGTCTTATTAGGGTGAGTATCAAGGGCAGTCACTCAGAAAAAGGCACATTTTCTTGCAAGGGACATTGCTGCTGCAGAAACTGACCAGCTCACCTTTTTCGGACTGTGGATAGGCTACTTCAATTGGCCTGTCTAGAGTCTATGACAGCATTTGCACCCACAAAATGTGAAGAGTTTGCTTGGTTCTTCTCGAACAGGGTGTCCACTTTTAAGACTTAGATATCACAGAGTGCTCCATCAGATCCCAGCAGGATTAAGCTTATGAATCTTAGATGTATTCTGTTGTCCTGGTGAGAGTTTCATCCAGTGATGATAGATGAGGTGAGTGGGGTGGTTTCTGAGCAGCTGCCAACATTTGGTAATCTGGACCCAGGTCATGCACATCTACTCTTGAGCTGTATAGGGCTGCTGGGGCCAGTATTCATTTAGATTGTCAGAGGGGTGTTCACAGTGTTGCTGAGAAGTGCATTGGTGAAACCACTTCTAAAGAAGTCGTCTTTGGACCTGAATGTCTAGGGCAAATTACTGACCTGTCTCTAACCTTCCCTTTGTGCTAGGGTTATTGAGAAGGTAGTCATGCTACAGCCAGAGGCAGACCTCACTGCTTTTGACATCTATGAGCCTCTCAGTATGGTTTTAGGTCTTGGCATTGTACAGAGACTGCATTAGTAAGGCTGAAAATGACCTGCTCAGGAAAGAGAGAGTAGACCAGTCAGTTCTCATTCTGCCTGATTTCTTTTCAACATTTGATGCCATGGACCATGGACTGTTCTTAGACCAGCTCAAGCAGTATGTGGGACTCACTGGTAAAGTCATCTGCTGATTTGACTCCTATCTCAGTGACTGGACCGGAGGTAGTGTTGGATAGGTTTTCTTCACTCCCAAAGATTCTGTCCTGTGACATACCCAAAGGCTTGGTTTTCTGTGATGTATATACTAACCCTGGTAGGATCATTAAGCAGTACAGACTGAGGTTTCACTGCTATGCAGATTAAACCTAGCTGTACATGTCTTTGGAACCTGGGACACTGGGTGCAGTTGATGTGCTTTTCAGGTGCCTGGCCAAGATCCAAGACTGGATTTCATCTAGCTAGCTGAGGCTTAACCCAGAGAATACTGAAGTACTAGTAGTAGAGCTGGGACATTGGGAGGGAGTGACAGCTACTGAGAGGGAGATTGAGCTTTGGCCCAACTCCTCTGGTCTCATGGTTGCCACAAGGATGTAAAATCTGGGAGTCATGCTGGATGAGGGGCTGACTTTTAAGGCTTAGGTGTCAGAAATAGTCTGGATGGCTTTTACCATCTGCAGAATATTGGCTGGATAAAATTCCTTATTCCCCCCTTGAGATCAGACCACACTGGTAAATGCATTTGGGTTATTTTTTTCTAATGCTCATTATTTTGGCCTTTGGATGCTGCTGGGAGGAAATCCACTCCATATCAGCCAGCTCCCAGCATATGCCAGATCATGGCATCACAGTGTCAGCACTAAGGGTCATTTCCTTGTGCAACCCCTTCCCACCTGTCCATGGTGGGGCCAGTAATCAAATGACCTAGGCACATGACTGGGTGCGCTCCAATACCTGACATGCAGAGGTCTGCCAGTCCCCACCCCGACAGGCTTCCAGTATGGTCTTGAACTACCACACCCCCCTGATAATACTAGGGGTCAGTAGGTGCCAGGTACCAAATTCTATCCCTCCCCAGAGAGGGCAATCAGTCCCTTAGATGCTCAACCTCCTCTGCCCCAGCCAAACCTCTGACATCCGAGGTCCATCCCTAAACCCCGGTCATCAGCATCACAGATGGAAATGCTTCCACTGCACTAGCGGGCCAGCCAATGTATGCACATTTGTGATTTGTGAGGCTTGACTACTGCCATGCTCTGTACTTTGGGTCAATAGTAGTATGCTGCAATGCTTGCGGTTGGAGCAGAAGAATGCAGCTGCTAGGTGGTTGACTGGTCTTCCAAGAATGTGTCATGTCTTCCGGTACAGCTTGATCTACACTGGCTGCTGCTTAAATGGTGTACCTCCTTCAATGGTAGTCTTCTAACTTATATGACCCTCCATGGGCTGGGCCTGGGCTTCCTGCCTGAGCTCTTGCACCCTCACTCACCCTTACAATCTCTCCACTCTGTGAAGGAGTGCTTCTTTGTAGTTCCTAGGCTAAGGCTAGAAACTTCTGGGTAATAGGCCTTTGAGATATCTGGCCCTGTCTTTTGGAATTCCTTGCCAAGAGTTTTGTGGGAGGCCTCCTCGGTGAAGGATTTTAAGTGGCGTCTCTAAACCTGTCTGTCTATCCATGTGTTTGGGGACTAATTTCCTTCAAGTAGTTACTGTCCCTGCTTAATGTGTAAAATAATTTATTTAGGAACTTATTTATTTTGGACTGCTTTTACTGAGATCAATGCTCTTTAAGTTTGGGTACATTCTTGTAATAACTATTGTGACTGATTTTATTTAATTTGCTTTTACTGTGCTACGCTGTAATGGTACCATGAACTTCTAGAGCAAGGCGCCAGACAAAAATAAAGATGACTACTACTACTACCATCAGCTGTACTTGCTGCTATTGACTGCACCTATGTTGCCATCCAGTCACCCACGAGTGCTAGAGTGGAGGCCAATGTAAATAGGAAGGTGTACCATACCATCTAATGTAAGGTGATATGTTATGCAACAGGCGTATCATCAGTGTCATGGCAGGGTTCCCCAGTAGTGTCCACAATGCCTTCATCTGGCATAGTACCATCTTGTGCCAGAGGTTCAAAGGTGTGGATATCCCTAGCAGTCATCTCATAAGATAGTTTATCCCAAAGATGTCTCCCCATCGCCATGTTGCAGATGATGGTGTCACATGATACAGCTGATCTGAGAGAAGCTTGGCTCTCAAGCTCTGCCTTCTTGTGACACAATCTCCAGCAATCCTCCTTGCTCCTGCAATCCCACTGGGAAATGTTGTACTGTCCCCTCCCGGAGGTTTGGAAGCCAGATTTGAATATATCAGTGGATTCCAACTGCCTAAAAGCCTAAAACTGAAGTTTGGGTAGAAGGCTCCACAATGCCCAAGGCCAAGATGGTGTCCGCCATATCTGATCGAACTCATTCCATAATGCAGGACCTGGCTGAAATCAATCCTTTATGGGAAATATTACTGTGCAGCTTTCCTGATTGAACATTGTACTAAAGGCAGTAAAAACTGCTGTGGACACGATGGAGGCTCGTATGTCAGAGGTAGAGTACAGAGATGGTGATCTGGAGGACTGTGACCATCTGACTGATTGCTGGCTTGCTGCTGCAGAGAGAGACATTCAATTACTGTACTGTGGGACAAATTGGATGACCAGAAGACTAGGAGCCATTGGGATTATTTACAGCTCATAGGGGTACTGGAGACAGGTGAAGGGACCAACGCTATTGATTTTTTCTTTTTTTCTTATTTAAATGTTATTGAAATAAGGTCAACATGTACAAAATAAGACACATGTATTCAACAGAATAGACAGTACATTGTCTGATCAGCATACTTTAAAAAAGTAAAACAAATTAGTACCTTTTGCACTCAGACAAGAGTCTGCTAACCTCTCTTGAGATATAAAGGATTAATTAGACTAAGGAGATGAGCCCGTAGGGTTTCACACTCACCACAACACTTTTAGCCAAAGATCAATACTCCAAGCTTTCTTCTCTTGCAGGCTTAGCATATATTTATGGAGGAGAAGTACCTTAGCAAAGAGGCCATTAAACAGTATTACAGATTGCCTGAGCTTGGTTAAGTAAATATCATGTTTACACATATAGGCCTCACCAGGGAGACCGTGTAGGAGGAACAATTTCCAGCAGGAAATTGCTAAGTCCACAAACTAAGCAGTACACTAAAATTCACCTAAAACAAAAAACTGTCCTGTTGCAATTAAAATATAGGCTAGCAGGCAGGAAAACTATTCAAGAAACTAACAGGAGGAAATTTTAAACACCAGATCCTGCCTGCTCATAACAATAATCTTGGAGCATTTAAATATTAGTCTCGGAGACAAGCTATAGTGCCTATCTGACCATCTTCAGAAAAGGGTAGAGGAAACAGCTGTAGTCCTGCTGCAATTATTCTGGTTCCTCCTCAGATTTGTTATTCAGGGTCTTAGAATCCAGTCCAGACAGTAGTTTATCAGTGAAACTGACCACAGCATTGGGATCAGTGAAGATATGCTGTTTTCTGCTGGTGCGAGATTTGTAGACATGCCTGGAAGAGCATCTGAGCCTTCACCCCTTTGGCAAGTAAAGATTTTTTAAGGCTCTGTAGTTTTTTCTTATAGTCCTGGGTTTGCAATGACAGGTCAGGAAAACACCCAAATGACTTCCCTCGCACACAATGTCTCTTTTGTTCTGCGCCACTTGCATTAGTGGTATTCTGGTCTCCAAGGTGGACAGAGACACTATAGCAGTTCATGGTCAGGGAGACCAACCTTCCCAGGACCTAGGGCATAACAGAATAGTAAAAGCTTGTGTAATTTTAACTCCCATGTCCCAAGGCAGAAGATCCAAATCCTCAAAGATTAATCTGTCCAAGGCAGCCAACAGTTCTGTTCGGGCTGCAAATCGTGGATAGAATCTGACAATCCACACATTACTCTGTCTAAGGCCATTTTCAAGATTTTCAGCTTTAGCCCTGAACATAGAAACATAGAATTTGACGGCAGATAAGGACCACTTGGCCCACCTAGTCTGCCCATTTCCTACCTGATGGACAAGCTGCAGAGTCTAGTTAACTAACAGCTTACTTCCTCCTACCTCCTCTAGAATTGCTTTATGTCTGTCCCATGCCTTCTGAATTCTCCCACTGTTCTTGACTCCACAACCTCCTCAGGAAGGCTACTCCATGCATCCACAACCCTCTCCATGAAAAAATACTTTCTAACATTACTTCTGAGCCATCCCCCCTCTATCTTCAAATTGTGTCTCCTTGTTCTTGCCATCTCTTTTTCTGAAAGATGCTACCCTCTTTGACTTGTTAATCCCCTTGAGGTACTTGAAAGTTTCTATCATGTCCCCCCTCTCCCTCCTTTCCTTGAGGGTATACATATTAAGCTGCTTTAATCTCTCTTCATATGATTTCTGGTGCAGACACTGCACCATTTTGGTTGCCCTCCTCTGAACATCCTCCATTCTGTCTATGTCTTTGCAGAGATGGGGTCTCTAGAACTGCATGCAGTACTCCAGATGGGGTCTCACCAACTGACTGTACAGAGGGATAACAACTTCTTGTTTTCTACTGTTGATGCCTCTCCCTATGCATCCCAGTATCCCCCCAGCCCTCCTTACTGCCTTCTCACATTGCTTGCCCACCTTTAGGTCATGTAATATAATTACTCCCAGGTCCCTTTCGATTTTTATTGTTGTTAGCATCTCACCCCCCATTGTGTACTCTTCCCTTGGGTGTTTGTTTCCCGGGTGCATTACCTTGCAATACTTTGCATTGAATCTGAGCTGCCATATATTTGACCATTCTGCCAATCTTGCCAAGTCCCTTTTCATCCTTTCCACTCCACCTTGTGTATCAACCCTGTTGCAGATCTTTGTGTCATCTGCAAAAATACATATTTTTCCTTCCAGGTGCTCTCCAATGTCACTTATAAAGACATTAAAGAGGACCAGTACTGAACCCTGCAGTATCCCACTAGTTGCCCTCCTTTCTTCACTGTGGACTCTGTTTACTATTACTCCCTGTGTCCCATTGTCCAGCCAATTTTTTATCCAGGCTACCACCTTGGGACCCGCTCCAAGGCTGGCTAACTTGTATATTAATCTTTTGTGTGGGATTATGTCAAATACCTTGCTAAATTCTAGGTAGGTCATATCCACAGCCCCTGCCTGGTCTACTACTTTGGTCACCCAGTCAAAGAAATCTATTAGATTTGTCTGACACGACCTTCCCACTGTGAATCCATGCTGCCTTGGGTTCTGTGCCCCACTAGCCTCTAGAGACTCAACAGTTCTTTCCTTCAGAAGTGATTTCATCATTTTCCCTACTGCTGAGGTCAAACTAATGGGTCTGTAGTTTCCTGCCTCTGCCCTGTTCCCACTTTTGTGAAGTGGAATCACATCCACCCTCCTCCAGTCCTCAGGTACCACCCTATCCTCCCATGATTTGTAAAGACAGTAGTCAGTAGTTTCACTAGTTCTACCCTTAGTTCTTTTATAATTCTGGGGTGAATCCCATCAGGCCCCATTGCTTTGTTCACTCTCAGTCTCAAGAGTTCTTTCAAAACCTTTTCTTCTGTGAATGGACTGGTATCGCCCCCCCCATCCAGAGTGTTTCACTTGTTTGTTCTAGGTACCTTCCCCTCCTCTTCCATTGTGAATACTGCAAATAAATATTTGTTTAGTATCTGTGCTTTTTCACTATCACCCTCTGCTCACATTCCCTCCACTTTATTAAGTCTCTGTATCTCTCCCTTGGTCTTTCTTCGTTCCCTAATGTACCTATAAAAGGTTTTATCCCCCTTCATAACAGAACTGGCAATCTTTTCCTTGGTTTTGGGCCTTTGCTATTCTGACTGCCTTCCCTGCCTCCTTCTGCTTTAACTGATAAAGTTCTCTGTCCTGCTCCTTCTGTGTTTCCTTATATTTCCTGAATGCTATCCTTTTCTCCTTAACCTTTCCTGCCACCTCTTTTAAGAACCATAGTAGTTTTTTCCTTCATTTTGTTTTATTGATTCACTTCACACAAAGGTTTGTTGCCCCTGTGATGGCTGTTTTGATTATTCCCCATTGTTCCTCCACCCCTCCCTCTTGCCAATTTGTTAGTGCTTTTCTGGGGCACTCTTTCTTTTTCCCAAAGTCAGCCCTCCTAAAGTCCAGTACGCTTGCTTGTGTATGGCTTGACTGTATGGCTGTGTTTATTGTGAACCACAGTGTTTGGTGGTCGCTTGTTCCCAGATGGCTACCCACTTCTAAATGTGAGATCCTTTCTCTGTCCAGGTTTGAGAGTATCAGGTCTAAGATTGCTCCCTCCCGAGTGGGTTCCAAAACTAGCTGTCTGAGGCATCTCCTTGTAGGACATCAAGAATGACCCTGCTCCTGAATGTGCCTGCAGCAAAGGTGCTCCAGTTAACATCTGGCAGATTCGGATCCCCATCAACAATATCTCCCTTTTTCTGCCATTTTAAGGATGCCTTCTATCATTTCCTTGTACATTCCCTCCCCCTGAGATGGGGGGGTCTGTACACAACTCCCACACAGGTTGTGGTGCCATTTCCTGTCTCCAGGGTGGCCCATAGTGATTCATCTACTTCATGTTTACTCTTTTGTTCTGTTGCTTTAATCCCTTCCTTTACATAGACAGCTACTCCTCTTTTACCCTCCCTGTCCCTCCTGTAGATTGTGTATCTTGGTATGTTGACATCCCAGTCATGGTTCTCTGTATACCATGTTTCAGTGACTGCCACAATATCCAGGCATCCTCTTCCATTAAGGTCACTGGTTCAGGGAGCTTGTTACACAGACTATGGGCATTGGAACTCATTACCCTCCATTTTTCTGATAGCCTTACCCCTTTTAGCCCCATCTCTGTCCTTACTGCCTTTGCCTTTTTTTGCATTTACCCCATCCTGCTCCCAAATGGCTTCTCTACCTTGGTGTTTACGTTGCTAATTACTGTGTTTTGTGGGGGGGGGACTGGGAATTCTGTGCTCCTTTTCACTGCCTCCCCCTTGGCTAGTTTAAATGCTTGCCAATGAAGCAATTAAACCTATCACCTAGGATCCTGTTTCCCCCCAGACAGATGAAAACCATTGGGCCAGTATAGGCCTGCATCCCTCCAGGTGGTTCCCCAGTCCCCAATGAAGTCAAAACCCTGAGCTCCACACCAGCTTTTCAACCATTCATTCAATCCCATGGTGCTTAGTACCCTACCATCATCCCTGCCATAAACAGGCAGCACCTCCGAGAAGGTTACCGTACGTGCTACATGTCTAAGGCCCTTCCCTAACTCTACAAACTCCACTTGCACTGCTCTGATCCCATTCCCAGCCAGGTCATTTGTCCCTAGGTGGACAATGACATCCATCTCCCTCATTTGTGCAGCTGCTCCCACGATCCTGAGGATTTGCTTCCTGTCCCTCCAAGCTGTGGCACCAGGCATGCACCTAATCTCCCTCTCCCCTTCCTCCCCCACTTCTATCCCCCTAATGATTGAGTCCCCCACCAGGAGATATTCAGACCATGCCAGACTGTGGTACAAGCCTGGGTGCAGTGCAACTGGGATGCGCCAGGGCATTGACAGGGTATTATGCATAGGTACTGTGCCATGGCTCAGCACCATTGAATATCGCCAGTGGCTACCCAAGTTGCACATGGTGCAGTGACACCCGCCAGTGCAAGTGGCCAGGGAGGAGCAGGGGATGCCCAGCACAAGTGCCATTGCGCTAGGTGCAGCAACTGCAATATTCAGAGGTGGACATGCAAATGGGGCCACAATGCATGAAAGGCCCAAATGGGCCTTTTGCATGTCATTATAGCCCCTTTTGCATTCAGGTGTGCTAATCCTGGTGACTTGTGCCTAGCGCCCTGCCAGGCAGCAGGCGTCCTGGACCAACACCCCTGCCCCTCACCGGCAATGCACCCACCCCAGCCCAATTGTAGGCTGTGTATGTATTTATATCCCTGGTTGTCCAGTGGACCCAATCCCCAGCCTGATCACAGGCTGTAAATGTATTAATATCCCTGGTGGTCCAGTAGACCCGATCCCCAGCCTGATCATGGGTTTTCATTATTCTAATCATCCCTGGTGGACCCGCCTCCCAGCCAATCACAGGCTGTACATGATGTAATATCCCTGGTGGTCCAGTGGTCGATTCCACAACCCAATCACAGGCTTTTTGGTATTGAAATATCCTCAGTGGGTCCAGCTGCAGGCTCCCAACTCACCCACTCAGTCACGACACCCCACCCCCAGTCAGCAGCGGGCAGCATCCCACCTGCAAGCCACCCGGCCACCCACTGACTGACAGCGCATGTGCAGCTATAGTCACATTGGTCCACAGCGAGCTAATGGGTGCAAAACTGTACTGATACACAGTCCCGACGGTATCGGATCCATTCACATATCGGGACTGTGTAGTACAGTACACTTGAGACATCCATTGGCCCACGCTATGGACCAATGGGTGTACAGCTGTACTGTACGCTGTCAGTCGGCGGGTGGCTGGGCAGCTTGTGGGTGGGGTGCTGCTGCCCACCACTGACCGGGGGGGAGCGGGGTGGCGGGACTGAGTTGGTGGGTTGGGAGGGAGGTAACGCTGGACCACCAGGGAAATTTCAATTACCGAAAGTCCTCAATCGGGCTGGTGGCTCAGGTCCACTGGACCACCAGAGATATTAGAATAATGAAAGCCCATGATCGGGCTGGGGGAGCGGATCCACCAGAGATATTAGAATAATGAAAACCCGCGATCAGGCTGGGGAATTGGGTCCACTGGACCACCATGGATATTTACATACTGGAAGCCCGCGATCGGGCATCGAGGGGTGACCACGACGGTTGGTGCCCCGGAGCTCAGGTAGCCACCCACAGCTGGCAGCTGCCGTGGTTGCGCCCTGCAATATGGCAGCTCACTTGTGGGTGTCCAGCTGTTGCTCTTTTTGGCACAGCTGTGTGCAGCCACGTAAGGGTTGTGCATGCCTATGCTCAGCACATCCCGGGCTGAATAACGGGATGTGCAGGGTATGCATGGGCACACCCCCCCACATGTACTGCATACATTACTGATGCATCCCAGTGCATCCGAATTTGTGCCCTGCACTTACCCATTTGAATATTGCTCCATGGCGCATCAGTGGGTTGCACATGGCTCACCCCTGTTGCGCCATATGCAACCCTTTTGACTATCCCAGCCCCTGTAGCTTTTTTAGTCAGCTTCCACTTGCTCTGAAAGCAAGATTCCTTCTGCCAGAAACTAGCAGCGGGAAGCTGTAACTGGAGACAACTGCTTTTCAACTGCTCATGCCACACCCCCAATTAACTTCTGTCCGCTAATCCTGATTTAGCAAACTAAGTTGATTCAGCGATTCAGCCCCTTCCCCAAACAGAGAAACACACAGTGACTTCCCTCTTTTTTTTTACTTAAATGAGACCCTCTGCTTCTAATAAAGTATCTGTTTGCTTAATCCCAACAGGCACTGACTCCTGCTGAGATAGAAGTGATTTATCAAGTAAGGAACTCTGTAGCTTTTTTAGTCAGCTTCTACTTGCTCTGAAAGCAAGATTCCTTCTGCCAGAAACCAGCAGCAGGAAGCTGTAATTGGAGATAGCTGCTTTTCTACTGCTCAAGCCACACCCACAATTAACTTCTCTCCTCTAATCCTGATTTAGCAAACTAAGTTGATACAGCCCCTTCCCCAAACACACAGTGACTTCCCTCTTTTTCTTTTTACTTAAATGAGACCCCCTGCTTCTAATAAATTATCTGTTTGCTTAATCCCAACAGGCACTGACTTCTGCTGAGATAGAAGTGATTTATCAGTAAGAAACGCTACAGGTTTTTTAGTCAGCTTCTACTTGCTCTGAAAGCAAGATTTCTTCTGCCAGAAATTAGCAGCAGGAAGCTGTAATTGGAGATAGCTGCTTTTCTTCTGCTCAAGCCACACCCCCAATTAACTTCTCTCTCTAATCCTGATTTAGCAAACTAAGTTGATTCAGCCCCCTTCCCCAAACAGAGAAACACACAGTGACTTCCTTCTTTTTTTTGCTTAAATGAGACCCCGTGCTTCTATTAAAGTATCTGTTTGCTTAATCTCAACAGGTACTGACTCCTGCTGAGATAGAAGTGATTTTTCAGTAAGAAACTCTGTAGCTTTTTAGTCAGCTTCTTCTTGCTCTGAAAGCAAGATTCTTTCCTGAGGAAACTAACATTGTGGATCAGGCCTGCACTAACCTCCGACTGATGCTCAATTGCACTATTAAGATCAGCAATAACTTCAGTATTAATTGAGATTTTAGCATCTAGGTCAGTTAGCTTTTTTGTCCATTGTTGCCAATCTCTGGTGAGTCTCATCTCCGGAGTCTTGAAGTTTTGTAAGTAGTGATTGAATTGTTCCAGCTCTGGAGCAGGCATAGAGATCGGGCCTCCAGGTTTGGATGAAGCACTGGTCCCCAAGTGTGGAAATAGGAGTCAAGCCCTGATGATGAGGATTGATGTTGTTTTCTTGGTCCTAATATTATTTCAGAGCAAACTGCTAATGAATAAAATCTGAGTTATTTATTTCACTTCCTGAAATCGGTCAGAAAAAGGTATTTTTATTTAGTTTTAAATGGAGCTCTGTCAGAATGCGACTTCACTGCTCGATGCTCCACAGCACCCCCCCGCTATTGATTTTTTACAGAGGTTGCTACCTAAACTGCTGGACCACTTCTGGGATCTCCTGATAGAGACTGATCAAGCTCACAGGGTCCCATCAGGCCCACCTCCCATTCCAGCACCTCCATGGCCCCAACCGATCATTTTTCACTTCTTATGTTACCAAGACAGAAAGCTTATTTTGAGCAAACCCAGGCAGAAGAAGAAGTTACATGGCAGGACTCTCAGCTTTCTCTCCAACTGGACTACCTCAAGTGAGTATTAGAGCACCAGAAATCCTTTGACCCCATCCATGACATGGCGAGGCAGTGGAGATACAAATGTTTTTGAAACCCTCCAGCAAACTTGAGGGTTCAAATTGGCAACCCTTCTTTGGTATTTACCTCACCTGCTGAAGCCCAACGATTCCTCTTACATCAGGATAATGATGGCCATCCTGCTTGGATTCAGCATTCTGCATCGAGGAAGAATCCTACACCGCACACAAATTCTTAAGAACGCTCTTCTACCTCGAATGAGAAATGCTCATAGCAACAGGTGCCTAAGCAGCAGCACTCTATGTGACAGTCCGGTCCCTCTCGGAGTTCCCTACAGCAGGGTCAGAGTTGCCAGACACAGAAGGTTCTCAAAATCAATGTCCAGAATCGTGGTGCAGTGTGGTCCTCATCAGGTAGCTGAGATGAACATCACACCAGCTCAGATATGAACTGTGGAGCACCTTGGTCATGCTTTTAGAGTGTTTGATGCTTGATAAGAAAATCTTTTATTACCTCATGGGAGGACTTGTGCTTTATCTCTTGGAAGGAGAAGTGCCAATGGGGAGGTGGGGGATCTGGATGTTTTCTGATGTTATTTGAACATTTGTTTTTAGTGCACATATGGGACTGTGGGACTACTATCACTTAGTGGTTTACAGGGACAAATCTGCTTAATTAGTTGGCCAAACCTACATGGTCAGGGTGCTTTCATGGAGGGGGAGTGCCTTTCTTCTGTATTTCCCTTCCTAAGCTATAGCTCTGACATGCTATGCTCCAGGCACTACATGCCCTGGCATGTATGTCTGAAGATGTGGATTTATGTACGAGGCCCATTGTTTTTTTTTATATTTGCTTCTATTTTAATTACTGTTACTTGGGGATTGAATGAATTGTAGGTTATACCAGGGCTGTATTTACCTGCTGAGGCATGGGTCGATTCATGGGGCTGCTCATGCGCCCCTTTCTTGTTCTCGGTGCCAGCCATTTGCCCTGAATGTGGATGGAGGCAGGGTAGGCTGAAATAGCTTAACCCTCAATGGGATGGGCCTCCTGTGACTAAAATATGCTGTATGTCATCATTATGGGAGTGGCCTGGGATAACAGGGGTATTATGACCTGATATGCTTTATAAAGTTTAGATATCAAGGCTTCTGTTTTTTTTTTTGTTTGCATTTGGAGGACAACCCCCTCAGAGTAGAGGGGGAAATGTGGCAAATTTGGGAGTGGGGGAAGGGGAATATGCCTTTCAATAAGGTTGCTCTATGAGGCAAGGGCTCAGAGGCCACCACGCTATCTTCTGTCCATCATGAGAAGATTTTTCTCTAAACCCTATGTACATAGTTTGTTGACCATGGGTTCAATGTTCAGATGCTTGTTCATGCTCTTTTTGTATGTTTATCTGGTTTGATCTCTAAGGTAAGACAGATGTGGTTGGTACAGGGTGTGGAATCTAGGGAGGAAGGGAGGGATGTGATGTGGGATGGATCATCTTGTTTTTTGTAATAGTATATAAGGTGATCATGTGGAATGTCAGGGGGTTGAACAACCCAATTAAGAGGAGAAGGGTGTTAACTCATATCAGGGGGCTGGGTGGTCAGCTAGTCTTTTTACAAGAAACCCATTCAGTGAAAAAAGAGGTAGACAAGTTTAAAAAGTTATGGGGTGGCCGTATATGAATCCTTCTCCTCAAAAAAGAGGGGGGTTATTATTCTCTGCCATAAGGCAGTCAACTGGGTGGTAGACCAAATTAAGCATGATAAGGAGGGACATTGGGTGCTGGTTCAGGGTTGGCTGGATGGACAACCAATAATTTTGTGCTCATTATATGGCCCCAGTGCAGACAACCCACATTTCTTTCACACTATATCCCAGGTTTTGTTAGACTTTGGCCCTGCGTCTATACTTTTGGGTGGGAACATGAATCAGGTTTTAGATCCTCTTTGTGATAAAAGTGGATCCCCAAATTCCCTTTTATCTGTGAGCAGTCTGGCCCTGAAGCGTTCAATACAGGACCATGATCTATCTGATGTGTGGAGGTTGAAGCATCCAACTGGACATGATTATACTTTTTATTCTGCTCCACATGGGACTTATAGCAGAATATACATGATTCTGGCTTCTGGCTTTCCTGTCCATGGGGCAATAAAATCAATGATAGAGCCAATTTTGATCTCAGACCACTCCCCAGTAACTCACCGTTTGACCCTGGTTTTTCCGAACAACCTGTTAAATGGTGGAGATTCAATGTAAGTCTCTGTAATGATGCAGCTTTTGTTGAGTGACTGAGAGAGAGACTTAAACCTATCTGCAGATAAATTTCCTAGGGACTCTGCAGCAAGGTGAACTGGAAGCCTTCAAAGCATATGTGTGGGTCGGATTATTGCTTACGCTCGCAAACAATAAGAGGAAAACAGAATTGTCAGTCCCTTGAAGAACAATTGGCTGACCTACAAAAGTGCCATAAGGAGGGTGTCTGCTCCCTGGGATGACTACAACTGATGAGGAGTATTCAGTACTGCCTAAATATCTTGAACTCGTAAAAGGCAGAGTTTGCCCTAACTAGAGTATGACATACCTACTGGGAAGGTGGAGAGAAGACAGGCTATATTTTTGCTTATAATGTAGGTTAAAGAAACTTTCTGAAGAGATAAAGATCCCCGGAATTCTCAAGGGTGCCACCTTCTCCACCACCTCAGTGGCAATAAATGAAGGCTTTGTGACTACTACCAGGGCTGTACTCATCTAAGTTAGATTCACAGAGCCGGTCAGAAGAAGCCATTACTTCCTTTTTGCCTCTATCATGCTTTCCAGGCTTTCTGAAAACCAAAGGAGATAGCTGGTGACCCTTGTGATGGAGCAGAAAGTAGCCCTGGAGACCTGGCAGATATCTAGTGGTAAGGCACCAGGCCTCTGACGACCTCCCCATAGAGTTATATGAGCTCTTTCAGGACTTTTTATGCCCATTATTTGTTTCCACTTTCTAAGAAGCTTGGGAGTCATTGTCTTTACCAGACACCATGACATAAGCTGCAGTTTTGGTGCTTCAAATGAAGGGGAAGGACCCTTATTAATGCATTAGTTACCACCCCATCTCTCTCCTGCATGTTGAGTACAAGATTCTGGCTAAGGTGCTGGAGTTGAGATTGCAAGTCTTGTTATCTTGCTTGGTGCATGCCAATCAAGTATGCTTCCTTTTAGGAAGAGATGGTGTGGACCATATCAGGCAGCTGATTGATGAATTATGGGTGGCTGAGTCTTCTACGGAACCAGTAACACACATTGCATTGGACACAGAGAAGGTGTTTGATTCTCTCAAATACTTACTTATTTGCTTCCCTCCATTCTTTTGAGATGGGGATGGTTTTATTAATTGGGTACAGACTCTATATTCAGCCCCGAAAGCCTTGGCGATGACCAATGGGCTGGCTTCTGTTATGTTTCCTTTAGGGAGGGCACGAGGCAAAGATGCCCTATCCCTGGCCCTCTTCATTTTAGCTTATAGAACCTTTGGCGCAGAAACTGGAAGAGCCAGGACATAGAGGTGGGGAGAAACTTTCAAACCTATATTGTTTGCTGATTCTCACCCTGCAGAACCCAGCTCAATCTCTTCTGAGGCTGGTGAAACTTTTGGGTCAATTAGTGGCCTTATCAGGCCTTAGGAACATTTGGAGAAAAACTGAAGTGTTACCTTTAAACTCAAAACGTCTTTCTATTTCTTTAGAGGGTCTGTGACTTGAGTGGGCAAAACATCCGATTAAATATTTAGGTATTCTTAGCTCCCACAATTGGAAGGAATGGGTAAATATTAACTTCTACCCTTTGTTAAAGTCATTGTGGAAAGATTTTGACCAGTGGAAACATCTCCACTTGTCTGTTTGGGAAAAATCACACATTATACAAATGATGGTCCTCCCTAGAATATTATATCTCCTTCCATATTTGCTCTGCCTGATCTGGAAACAGTTTGGATGTCTCTTGACAAACTTCTCAGACATTTTCTTTGGGACAGAGGCAAACCTAGAATTTCATTGGCTCGACTGTCAGCCCCTGTGGGTAAGGGCAGACTTCGGGTACCCTGGTTTCGGAGGTACTACCTAGCTTCTGGCCTGTGGAAAATTTGGATGTGGCTACATACTGAGAAGTGTCAAGACTCTGCTATGTGGCTGGCACTGGAGGAACAGCTGTTTCCTGGTATGGCCCCTGAAGTCATTTTATGGCACCATCCTGCGGATTGCCCAACTAACCCTATACAGGACTACACTTTAGCTATCTGGAAAGGGGTAACTAAAATCCCAGCTTTACAATGGTAACCTCCCCTTGTGCACTGTAATTTATGGAACAACCCTACATTTTTGATTAGTGGGAAACCCTTTCATTGGCCACTGTGAGCCACGGGAGGTATTCAAAGAGTAGCATACCTCTTCCTTCTGCAGACAGGTCTGTTTAAGAGTTTGCAGCCCTTAAGGCCCAAGCATCACTGCCACAGTCACACCTTTGGAAATACTTTCAAATGAGGTGCCTGATGTCTTCGTATGTTGGGCCCCAGCTCCACCTCCAGTTAAAAGGATCCTGGGATGACATCTTGGGATTGGCAGGTGGGGGACAATCCACTTCTTGCCCCCCAAAGATTGGCCAGGTTTACAATGGGCTACTGCAAGTATATACTCCCCAACCCTCACTCTAAAATCAAGACTGGAAAAGCAGTTAGGCACTCCTTTAACAGAAGCTGACTGGGAGTGTTGCTGGCTGAACCTTTCAGAGGCCTGTTGGGACCTGAAAGGGAGGCTTATGCAGTGGAAAACCTTACACCTTTGGTATAGGACCCTGGAGTTACTAAACAAGATGAACCAAGCTGATGAATTGGACTCTTGGAGATGTCACCGACAGACTGGTATTTTACTGCATATCTTGTGCCTTGTCCAAGGCTAACCCATTGGTAGAATCTGATGTAGGAGAAGCTATCCAAAGTGCTTGGTTGTTGAATTCCTGCAGATCCCTCCCTTCTCATACTAGGCAACACAAATTGACTCCCTATATAAAACAAGCCTGGCTCCTTGTGTGGTTCATGGCCACCATCACTGAAGTTAAACATCTTATTCTCCAGAGATGGCATTCTGAATCGATTCCAACTGTGGATGATGGGGAAGCAGGCCTTTATAAACTAGCTAGCTATGAATACCTTTCTTATAGGTGAGCAGGGAAAGCCTCTCTGTTTGCCCAAGTTTGGGACCCTTATTTCAAAGTGGGCCACACACATTAGGCCTAGAAGTACTTGCAAGGATTGGGCTTAATCTCAGTTCCCCTGTTGCATTCCTTTTTGGTTTATGGATTTACAATAGTTGTTTAATGTAAGGTATTGCACCTCACTGAGCCTTTCCTTTCTAAAGTTGGCTGACCCTTCGTTGCTCGACTGCCTTTCCATTGTTAGTGTTTTTGACCTGTTTGGTATTATGTTTCTTGTTGTAGCTCAACAGATTAAGTGTTGCTATTCTTATTTTAAATGTGCCGGTTGACCAGCAGGATGATTTAATGTTTAATGTGCAATGCATTGATACTTTGTTTCTTTCTTTTCAACCTGCAGTTATGGATTTGGGGGGGGGCAGTTTTACTTATGTTAAAAAAATGCTACTGAACTTTTCTTTTTAGAGGGGGCAATTAGATACTATGGGGTGGATTATTTGGGTTTTGTTTGTATTTCTTAGTACATGCAATATCCCTTAACTCTGTTGCATATAATTATAATCCCCCCAATTGTTTCTGATGTTTTTTTGTGGTTCTTACTAGGGCTGTGCATGGTCCGAATAGTATTTCCCAAATACCACGAATAGTAGGCTTGCCAAATATTCAGATGGACATTCCGAATAGTTCACTATTTGGGACGTACTATTCGGTGGGTGAGATTTCAAAATCTCACAGAGCTTCACTGGCCAATCAGAGGCTGTTTTTGGAGCTCAGAGCCAGGAACACCATGTGATCTCCTCACTCTGAGTGTGTAGATGAGAGGAGACAGTTGTTTCTCAGAGAGCTAGCTCTGTTTAGTTTACCACTTGTAACTTTTATAACTGTTTAAAAAATGTTTTGTGTGTGATCTAGTTTTTACAGCTGATCACCTTGTGTCTGCATCTGACTGCAGTTTTGTTTTTCATCCTTGAAACTGGGCTCAGTTTTAAGGAAAAGGAGAGTCTGTGCGAGTGAATCTGTGTGTGTGTTGCTGCATGCTGACTCCCCTCCCCCACTGCTTACAGTTTCACAGCTCAGCTGAAGCAGTGTGGTTTGATATTTTGCTTAAGAACCAATTAGTTCTTATCAAGGTTTTTTTTTGTCAACAAAGTCCAGTTTGGCTTTTGCATGTAGTGGGTAACTGTTACTGGGCTCAGTAACAGTGGAGTGGCTCAAGCTTTGCTGACTGCCCCATCCCACTGCTGTGCTTGCTTAGCTTTTGTTCAAATCCACACACAGCCCCTGTGGTGTTTTCTATTTCTTTTGTGAAGGAAATTAGTATTTTGCTGTAATCAGGTTCCGGGCTCGGTTCCCTGCATAAGTGAGGTGTGATTGTCATCTGACTCCCTCTTATCTGCGTTGCAGCTTACCATGGCACATACTTCATCCGTGCATGTGTTGTATTGTTGTTCTTGTAATCTGTGTCCTGCAAGTGCATGCATAGTTGTCTGAACGCATTTTTTTTTTTGTGATATATAAAGCAGCCTATTTTTTTCTCACTGGGTCAGGCATGGCCCATTGAATTTGTTGCTGACTGTAGTCTGGTTCTTGGCTTAGTTCCCTGTATAACTGAGTAAGCAGGGTGTATCAGGTGACTCCTCCCTCCACAGCTCACTGCACCTGAGTGGCCTCCTGTTCATGTGAGTTTTTTCTTTTTTGTGTGTCTTCGCCCCCTGTGTGTGCACTACTGTGTTTGTGTACACATAAATTTTCTATGAACTGCTTTAGTATTTCTGTGTGTGTCAGGCGTGACTCACTGGGTTCTGTGTGTTGTAAGTTGTTTGGTGCACCTTCAAAGCTTGAATTGTTGTACTGTATGACTGCACAACTAACACCGTACAAGTAAAAAGTTGTTTGCTGACTCCATCTCTTTCTAGTATCAGCTTGACTTTATTAGCTGCTACATATGCGGTGTTGCTATTGTTGTTTTCTGCAAGAAGCACCAACATAAACAAAGACACTAATCACAAATAATATACACAGTAAGTTACAGAACATGTCTCATCTATCCCGTAAATGTGCATGGTCCAGCCCAAGCAAGTCATCTTCACCACTAGTCATAAGTGGTGAGGAACAGGGTGAGAGAAGGTCTGTTCATATTCGCCGCTCTAAAATAGTTTTCTCCCCTGATAAGCCTTCAGGTTTTGGTGTCAGTAAGATTGGGAATAATACTACTACTACTATAACTTCAACTGCTGCCACTACTATTACTAGTACTGCATTTTCAGCACCATCATTTTATAAAAGTAGGAGGGCTTTACAGCTGACATCTCCAGTTATACAAGAACAAGAACCCACCCCCACTACCAGTGGAAGTGCTATTCACACAACCGCCCCCACAGAGGCAACATCGCCTATCAGTGTGCTCCTCCCCACCACCACCACCATCAGTGCTGTGAAATCAGCAACCAGAGCAAATCCTTTGTGTACTATTGACACCACCACTGCCATAACAGTGTGCACTGTTATTTGTGCTCCTTGCACAGCACTGTCACCACAACCTTTGCTTCCATTAGTAGTCCTGAGTGTTCTGCTGTCACCATGACTACTGCTGCCAGTATTACAACTAGCTGTACTATGATGCCAATTTCTTTTACTGTAACTCCTGACTGTAATTCTGACACTAGGACTACTGCCAACAGTGCTACTACCTTGCCAACTGTGCCCATGACCATAGGTACTGTGACTAGTACTGACCATGAGACTCTTACAGTGACTGCACCAATTGTGTTGCCAAAATGCACTGTTGCTCAGCCTTGCAAGTTTCTTCTCACCACATTTCCCTTTGCTGATGTGGAGGATTCCGAAGAAGAGCATTCATCTGGTTCTGAATATTTACCAGAGCCTCAAGACTTGCTAAGTACGTCATCAACAGTGATACCCACCTAAGCAAATTTGGTGATGAGGCCGAATATGCGGTATATCTGTGTGAGTAGCATGAATGTGCAGTTGCCAAAAAATGCAGTACTTCTTGTCATGGCAAGCAGGCCAGTCAGGGTCACCCTCCTCCTAAAAAAAACAAACAGTCAACCCTGTCCTTTCAAAGAGTTGTGTTAAGTTCAGCTCCATCTGATACACTAAGTAGTTTTACAACTACATCTGTTGAGGAGAAAGAAAGGGGTAGAACAACTGCATCCACTGCACCCAGGTCTGATAAGGGGAAAGGGGCAAAACATGCCCATGGTCGCCCTATTGGGGTCTGTACTTCCACTGTCAGTGCAAGGAAAAGTGTGGTGTGGCTGTACTTTAGTGTTGTAAAAGATGATCCAACAAAGGCAGTATGCTGTGTGTGTGACTGTACTATAAGTCATGGTAAAAACCTTTCAAATCTCACAACAACATCAATGATGAACCATCTCTGAATGAAACATCCCAGTGCACTTCAACAATTCGCAGCTGTTCCTCCCCTCCACAACATGTGCCTGTCAGCCCCTCTTCTGGTACTGGTCCAGTAGATGCACAAAGCATTGTTAGTGATTCTATTACTGAAACAGACAGTGTGCCCTCAACTCCTCCTACACCACTTATAGCACATCCCCATACAGAAGCATCACCCATTCTGCCTTCTTCTGCTCAATCGTCAATTATTGTAACACCCTCCACCATGGGTTCAAAGTCAAAATCAATGTGATGTGGTACCACTTTGACTACACCCATCATGCAAGTCTTCCATGCCTGCACCAAATACCAGGCGTCACACCCTACAGCACAGCAGATCACCAATTTAATTGATGAGATGATGGCTTGGATCTGCAGCCATTTTCCATTGTGGAAAACACAGGTTTCCGTAGGCTGCTGCAGCATTTGCACCCTAGGTATAATATAAAACCACAGACCACATTTTCACATACTGTAGTACCCAACATTTACCATGATTTGAGAATAGAAGTTGCAAGACTACTAGCACAGGCTGTTGGTGGAGTTTTCCACTGCACAACTGACATATGGACCACCATGAATTCAAATCATGCATATATGTCACTGACAGCACACTGGTGTGTTGCATATGTGGTAGTCACTGGTGGTGATGGTGGTACTGGTGCTGGTTCTGTCTCTTCCCCCTCTCCCTGCAGGTCTGCTTTGCTAAATGTCAGTGTTATGGAAAAGGATCACTGGGCTATAAACATATTGTCAATCCTGCAAGAGATGTTGAGCCCATGGATTGATGCCAACAATTTGCGGGTAGGGTTTGTGGTCACAGGCAATGCCACAAATATGATAAAAGCACTTAGAGATGGCAATTTTGATGGGATATGCTGCTTTGCTCATACACTAAATTTGGTGATGACAAAGGCTTTGGCAAACACAGCAGAGGCAGATCACACAAAGTAGCCAGAAGCATATTCAGCCACATCCATCACTCTGTGAAAGCCACAAACCGTCTGCATCAGCTACAAGAGCATCTTCAAATGCCGCAGCATCATCTCATCCAGGATGTACAGACCCGGTGGAATTCCACCTACTACATGTTGCAAAGGCTTCTGGAGGAAAAGCGGGCCCTTTATGAGATGAGCATGGAAACTGATATGGGGGAGTCCTTGGACATCAGGACTGGGCTGTGATTGAGGGCTTGGTAAAGGTTTTAGTCCCATTTCAAAGGAGCACTCATGACCTTAGTTCTGATTCTGCACAGTTAATTTAGGTAATTCCTGCTGTACAGATTCTGAAAAAAGCCATGAGGAGATTCAGTGAAAATGCTGAGAAAGATCCAAACCAGACACCAGGAACAGTGATATCCCTTATGGAAAACCTCACCACAGAACTAGAAGTTCGGTTTTCTGATCTCTGTTCCAATAAAAAGCACATATTTGCCACTATGTTGGATCCATGTTTCAAGTGTGAGATACTACGCCTTATAATGCCCACTCACAGGGTTACAGACATTCAGAAGCAGATGTGCTCAGAACTTAGTTTCTGCATCCCTGGGTCAATGAAACCAGCAGGTAACCCTATTGATGAGCCAGTCTCAGAATCACAAACTGAAAGCAGTATGGAAAACCTTGAGAAGGAGGATGACTGTTGGGCTGAATTTAACTCATCACTACAGGCTTAGCAGCGGAAGAGAACAGAACAGCAGCCATAGTCAGCACCCAATCTGCTGAACAATTATTCCAATGAGCCTCTGGAGTCATTCTCCATAAATCCAGTGGAGTACTGGATCAAAAGGATGAAAACATCTCCACACTTGGCACAGTTGGCCCTTAAATATATCTGTTGCCCCCCTACCAGCGTACCATCTGAACGAATGTTCAGCACTGCTGGGGATGTGGTGGAATCTCACCGATCCTCACTTGACCCAGCACATGTGAAACGACTTGTGTTTATAAAAATAAATCTACCTCACCATAGGTACACATATGACCACTAACAATTGCATTAAATAATTGTCTTGTACTTGATACAACATTTGTGTGTTATAGCATTGACCCATACACAAGCCATTCTGCGTTAACCATCATTGTTCTGTTAGCAAATAAGCACATGTTAACATTCATATTAAAAGTCATACTAACACAAATCTGTGACCAGCACCCTTTTCCTTTATTACTTCCACTGTCATGGTGTATTCTTTTGAACGAGCATGCCCTGCAGTTCCCAGTGACTAAAACTGCCACCCACCTATTGATTGCTGTTCCCAATATAAAATCCTCAACTGGTGTTGCTACATCTCTCATCCCCTGTGTTGCTCATGCCCATATTCCATCTATCCCTTTAACAGCTTTCCAGGTGCCAGTAATCAGTGTGGCATCACCAGTCTCAGGTATTTCACGTGCATAAAATATGGCAGCTAATAGTGTGTCATCTCCAGTCTCAGTGTTTCCCATGCCTGAAATATGGCAGTTACAAGTGTGGCATCACCAGTCTCAAGTATTTCAAGCACTTAAAATATGGCAGTTAGTGTGGCATCTCCAGTCTCAGTATTTCCCATGCCTGAAATATGGCTGTTAACAGTGTGACATCTCCAGTCTCAAGTATTTCACATGGCTGAAATATTATGGTTACGAGTATGGTATCACTTGTCTCAAGTATTTCACATGCCTGCAATATTCTAGTTACCAGTATGGCATCTCCAGTCTCCAGTATTTCACATGACCGAAATATTCTAGTTACCAGTATGGAATCACACATCTCAAGTATTTCCCATGCCTGAAATATTCCGGTTACAAGTGTGGCATCACCAGTCTCAATTATTTTCCATGCCTGCAAAATTATTGCAAAGTGCTGCCGTATGCTGCAAGGAACAGAGTAATTCAATGGCAGTTAATCTCTAGTCATCCAATATTTTGTGACAGCATTTACTGCAAAGTATTGAATTGCATCTTGTCTTGCTTCACTGTATACTATTGATACATGATACAATTCCAGAGAAGGTGGTGAGATAGACTACATGGACAGTGACAGACAGATGTCTCTTTATTAGATGGTCTCAAATGTTCTTCTCCCCAAGCAAGCCTTTTAGTTCTTGTAGCTTTGGGAATGGTACTACTACTACTAATACCACCGGCAGAACTATTACTACTACTGGTGTCACCACATGTTCCATCTATACATTCACTGTCACATCCATTTGTGCAGTAGTAGGAGGGCATTAGTGCATACATGCTTTGTGCAGGAAGCAGCAGACACCACCACCAGTGTCCCCACTGCTATCACTATGGCTGCTACATCTACAGTCAGTGTGCTTCCCACCACCACGGTGCCATTCATGCAGCAGCCACCCTTTCAGCTGTCACCACTATGGCAGCCACTGTTACCACTATTCCTATGCCCATGGCCAAAGCACCGTCTACCCCACGTCTGTGGATTTATGTGACAACCACGAAAGAGCAATCACAATTGGTGGCAGGGCAAGTATATATCACCGAAAATCTATTTCATTGATGTACACCCACAAAGCACAGGAAAACAGTGCCAGGGACTTAAATTTTTATTGTTCATGCTGTGGGCTGTGCACCTTGCATTGCCCCACACCCCCCTGCTAAAGAATTCTTAACTCCAGGGGGGTGCATGTCGGGGGGGTGCAAAATCTGGTGAAAAAAAAATTGGGGGCTGGACACACAAAAATGTAGGCGTGCCCGGACCTGAACCTGGAACCCTTGCACCTTTAGGCTGACAACCACCAACCACGCTATGGGGCCAGCTTGGCAGCTCCACACCAACCACACCAGGCCAACCCTCCTCCTCCCTTCTGTCACACTGGACCTCACCCACCCACACATGCACATATAGTGATGTCCTGTGCTATATGTGCCCACCTCCCCCATCCGGTCACCCTTCCTCAGCAGTAGCCCCTTCAACATGTACCAGGATTGAGTTGCCATTATTGCAAGCACTCAATAGCTGATGCCCATGTTATGGGCTACCATGTCTGTGACCAAGAACACCCTCCAGTGCTGACTCAATGCAATGCTTGATATCATTTTTGGAGTGCTATATGTGTGGTGTGCTGAATCAAGTGTGCCGCATGTAGCTTGTGTTGCATTAATGAGAGCTCTGCATTGGTGGTTGAAGTCTAATTGAGGTGTATATGCAACACCATGTTTAGTGGGTGATTAATGGTGTTGCTAAAGTGCTTTTTTAAAGTTTCCTTAAAAAACACCTTTTCTGGCCGAATACCGAATACCTGGGACCCAAATACTGAATATTCGGCCGAATATTCGGGAAAAGGTATTCGCACAGCCCTAGTTCTTACAGCTTATGCAAGGATGTGATATTATTAGCACCACATGTCTAGAAGGAGTATGTAAGATGCATGCTGGCCAAATGTTGTATTGTGTCAGTGTTATGTTTCTGTAAATAAAAATTCAATAAAATATGAATTTAAAAAAAATGTTGCAGATGATGACACCCATGTTCTTTACCAACACAGGGGACAGTGCATATCCCCTGCATATCTAGCTCTTCACAACTGTCCTGCAACCCACATCCAAGGCAGAATACAGATACAATGTGGCAGATTGCTAAACACAACATTATTGAGTTTGTCTTTGGCATGCTCAAGATGCCATTCAGGTGCCTTGATTGTTCCAGTGGTTCCCTTCAATACACCCTTCATAAGGCCTGTGGCATATTACTTGCCTGTTGCATACTACACAACATGGCACTCAACCATGGGGTATGGCTGCTAGCCTCAGAAGAATACCTGCAGCAGATGCCAAGCCAGAGGACCAGAGCATGCAGGAGAAGCTCAACAGGCATGACCCCAGGATGTCCAGAATGTCACAAGAATACAGAGTCTGCCTCATCGCAGACCTCTTTAAACACAGACAGTGATTATTGACCACACAGGAGACTGTAATGTGTTCTGAAAATGTATTATGCAAATAATACTAATGTTCATGAACTAATGAACTAATGAACAACAGCTTTATCTGGTTTAATTTCAGTTGGTTACCATCTGTATTCCCTTCCCCCCGGTCACTCCTAAAAAAGGGACTTCTAGTCTCAGTGGGCTTACTGGGTCAACAAAATTCAATAAATAAACAAATAAATAAATAAAAAGTCATACAGGTGGGGGGAGGGGTTAAAGGGGGATGGAAATAAAGAGTATACCATCCCAGCAAGGAGAGGGATAAGGGGCTGAAAATAAATAATGTGACATCCCAGCAAGTGTGTGTGAGTGTGTGGGGGGGGGGTTAAAGAAAGCTGAAAATAAATAGTGTGCCATTCTGGCAAGGGTGGGTTGAAGGGGACTGAAAATAAACTGCCATCCCTGCAAGAGGGGGATGAACAGAAATGTTAAGCCATTCAGGGAGGGTGTGTGGAAACATAGGTAATGTGAGGGCTGGGGGTCCAATATCCGCCCAAGGTGCATTCCATACTGCCTTCCTGGATATGGACAGTGCATGTGCACTGTAATAAGGAGGGTAGTGGGGTCATCATCTACACAATGTGGGATGACCATGGGGATGGTGTTATCCACCTACAGCCACAGCCTTGCTGGGTTCTGACACACCGAACAGCAAGCTATGATTAGGGGTGTGTGGTGTGCTGGGCATCCTGGATGTTCTGGGAATCTAGATGCCTGCACAGTGTGAGGTGTTGGTATGCTGAAGCATCCACCAAAGACTGGACAGTACGCTCACTGGAATGTCTAGGACTCTGGCCGTCCCCCAACAATGCCTGACACTGTGGCTGCAGCCTCCAGTAAAGTGGCACACAATCTATCAAACCCAGCAGACATAATAGTGAAAATGTCCAGCTGCAGTTCCGTTATGGTGGCCATGTGCTATGCATGGCATGCCTCTGCACACTGATATGTACAGTGCATGTTTTCCTTCAGCATGTGGCATATGCATTCCAGTTCTGCCTGCATGCTGTCCTCTACCCCCATGACTGTCTGTGACAGCTGCCTGTTGGGTGCTGCCTCTTGTTGTCTCTGCCAACTCTCCATTTGGACTGGGTCAGGCTGCACTCTTGGCCATCATGTGACCTGGGTTTACACCACAGTCAGTGATGCATGTTGGTGTGGCTGGGGCAGCACAGCAGTGGCTGGGTATGTGGGATTGGTATGGGGTAGTGCATTGGCAGTGCTGGAGGTAGGGTCCTTGGGTGGCACAGCATTGGCTGGCCAGTGCAAATGGCATGGGGTGGCAGGGTGGTGGCCATGTATTAGTGGTGGGGTTATAGTGTAGTACAACAGTGGCCATGCCAAGAGCAATGGGTGGACACACCTTGGCAATGTCCGAGTACTGAATGACATCCTAATAGCGAGAGATCAAAAGGCACATACTATCTTGGTCCTTCTTGATCTCTCTATAGCGTTTGACACTGTGGACCATGGTGTGCTTTTGGAGTGCCTGCAGCTTCTTTGTGGGCTGTCAGGTACAGTTCTCGAATGGTTTTGATCTTTCCTCATGGACAGGTCTCAGAGGGTGGTCACTGGAATTTATTCCTCTGATGCTCTTTCCCTGTCCTGCAGGGTTCCACAGGGCTCCATATTGGCACCCATGTTGTTTGCAGTGTATATGCTGCCATTAGGAGATATCAGGTGATATGGTTTGAGTTTGCAGATAATACTCAACTGTATATGTCCTGTCTTCCCAGGCAGGTTGATGCAGTCTCTGTGTTGAACAACGGTCTCGCTGAGATGAAGGACTGGATGACCACCGGCAGGCTGAGACTAAATCTGGACAAGACAGAGGTGTTGGAAGTGGACTCAAGCCATCCTGGGGCAGGTTTGGGGACTGGGCAGGTAACAGACTTATGGCTTGATGGTGTTCAGCTCACTACCTCAGACCAGGTGCATAACATGTGTGTTATTTTTGATGATGACTTGACCCTGAAATCTCAAGTGTCGGCCATTGTCAAATCCTCATTTTACCATCTGAGGAATATCACCCGGGTGAAACACCTGGTCCCTCCAGATGACCTGCCAACATTGGTCCACGCCTTCATCACCACCTGCCTTGACTACTGCAATACCCTCTACCTGGGGCTTCCTGGTGTTGATATCTGCCACTTGCAGCTAGTGCAGAATGCGGTGGCCAGGCTTTTGACTGGTACATCTAGGGCCAGTAATATTATGCCTGTGCTGCGCGGACTGCAGTGGCTGCCTGTTCAGTGGTGGATCACCTTTAAGGTTGGCTTGCTGACCTTTAAAGCCCTACACAAACAGGGACCCAGCTACCTGCAAGATCTCCTTACTTCCTACTGCCCCCTCCATCCTCTCTGATCCACCGACGAGGAATTGCTAGAGAGTCACAGTGTCCATTTAAAAACATCTAGCGCTTTCTCTTTTGAGGCCCCTACCCTTTGGAATTCTCTGCCTCATCAGTTAAGAGAATGCCTGACTGTCAAAATATTTAAATCTGAGCTCAAAACATGTCTTTAATTTAGCCTTCCCAGATGAATTTTAAGTTAACTGATGTATTTATTGCTTACTGTAATTTTATATTTGTATGTTGTATTTTAATTGTAAAGTGCCTTGGTTTTGGAAAAACACTATATAAATAAAGATTTACTTTACTTTACAATGGCATTGCCAGATGGGGTGGAGGCTGGGCCCCATTTGTAGGAGAGCTGGCAGGGGCATAGAACCATTCCTGGTCCAAGGTGGACCCCTTTCTTCCCCACTTTTTCAGGAAGGTATCTTCATCATCTTCGTCATCATCTTCCTCTTTCTCTCCTTCCTTCTCACTGAAGTCTATATCCTCCCGAGAATTGGCAAGCAGCAGGGTCAACAATGCCTTAATGGACTCAAGACATCAGGATAATGTCTACTATTATGGACTGAGCTGTCAAGAGAAGAAAGATATATAACAAAATAATGTACATACAGGACCTGTGTGCTGACCATAGCAGCATGCATGCTTAGCATACTGTGTCTCAACAATCCTGCTGCCTGTGTAGTGTAGTGCTCATATACCCCCGGGCCGTACACACGACACACACCTTCACCAGTGATCACACAGATGATGACACACATGTGGCACAGTAAGGTATTGCCTCAAAGACAGCCAACACACCAGGACACCTGGATATCAGCTCACAACTTACAACCAATGTGTCACACATTCAACAGTCACGGTGTTTCAGGGGTACTGGTGGCTGACAGCCAAGCCAATGCAGCAGAAAACATGGGATACCAGTAGGGGAGACTAGGGTGACACACACATGTGAATATTAGATGTAACTATGATACACTAGCTTTGTGGGTTCCCCCTAACTATACCATGGAATGACCATGGCTTCCTGGTGGCCCTGTCCAACCCTGCAAACACTTACACCATTGCAAACATGCTTGCAGCAGTTGTGATCCATGTGTGTTTTGTACCATGGACCATTCAGGATGCATGACTATGCCTATGGTTCGATGAGCACACATACCACATATATATGCATTGCATCCTCTGCCTCCACCCTGTATCTATCCATCCAGGACCAACAGAACCCTCCACTTACACACACCAACACAACCGGTACACACACACACACACACACACACACACGCAGTGAAATTATTCAGATGCGGTCACTCAAATTGCTGTGCTGGTCCCACTTAATTCTTGAAGCCACCTCCTGGCTCACCCATCACAGTGGCCAGGAGGATTGAGACTAACACCTCCTCTGCAGGAGGTGGGTCAGCTACTCAGAGCTGACTACGTGTGACATGGATGTTCTGGCATACCTTGGTCAGGACCTGCTTGGCATGGTGCTTCAGGTCATCTGCTCTCTTCCTCACATCCTGTACTGTGGGTTTGCCCCCACACCATTCACCATCTCAGTGATTTTGTCCCAGCCTTTCTTTATTTCACCTTTGGTGCCCCTCTTCTGAGATATGAGGCCCTCACATGCAATATAGGCATGAGCCAGGGTCTGAACCTCCTCATCAGAGAATTTATAATTCCTCTGCTTCTTCAAGTTTCCCATGGTCCCTGTTGGAAATGGAGAGAAAGAACAGAATTGAGCACTGTATACACACAGCAGAGCCCAGAACAAAGGTACATTGGTGTGAAGGCCTCACTGCCCCATGGTACAGATAAAAAAAAGTGTTCCAGCATTGCTGGACCCAACACACAGCCAACCACCTGCCTAACACATGCCTTGGTCATGTGCAGATACAGCCATAGTCTAGTCCTGGTACAGCATAAACACAGTGCTATAATCATCCATGTCCCTTTGTAGGCCATTCCACAACACACTTACCGCTAGCCACCTGTAGTTCTGTTATGGAATCCTGGTGGTGTACTTTTCTCCTTTTATATGCTCCAGGCATAATTAGGGATGACAATGAATAAATACAGTCCAGAAATAACATGGTAATGTGCATTTTGATCTCAGAATGTGAAATTAGCTAATTTACATACACTGTTTGAATATTACAGTCTTGCTCCAAGTCCTATCATAATTGTGCTACCACTGAATTGGACTAGCACAATGTCTGTATGCAACACTGACATGATGTTACATGTCATGTACAATGTCATCATATAGTGCAGGCATGTGTGCTGTGATGTGCAACTTCATTGTTTATGCATCACTTCTTTGTGCATGTGCACCAAGCACACATGCCAGACCATAACTGTTCCATGCAGACATGCCCAGCTCCCCAGAAGCACACATAGTATTGTGCTAATCAACATTAGTGCAGCTCTAATGCAGAAACATGTTGCACACATGGAAAGACCACACTGAGACAGCCCTGAAACTTTCAATAGCTTGGTGTGAGGTCAGACAGAGCAGAATTGTACTGTAGCAGGCTCAAAGGTGATCTGTAGCAGAGATGGCCAACCTGGTGGCCCTGGTGGTGGACAGGGAGGACCAGTTACTTGGTGAGAGGGTTGAGTTTAACAGGCCAAGGTGCAAGCTGTGGGCATCTGTGGGAGGCACCTCACAAAAAGAACAGGGATCACACATACCGGCTATCAATGTCCCAACAGGTATAATGACCTGCAATGGAGGGAGGCACGCCACGTGCGACAAGTTCGGGCAATGGTGGAGATTGGCACTGTGCCAAGGTCAGGTGTGTTCAGAAGGCTGTATGTATGGTTTGGGTAGTGCCCTGTGGGCAAAACTGTTTTTATAATAATATACCTCTGTAGTACTGTCCCTGAGGGAATGTGCACTGTACCTGTGTATCCCTACTGTGTTACCTCTGTCCTATGGGTCCTGCTCCACTATAAGGCCTGATCTTACCAATGCAGGTCAATGGGACCACTGTCCCAATAGATGTACCTGGTGCCCTGTACATTATTATAGGACCCATTGTGGATCTCAAAGGCATGCACCTGCCAAGAACTACAAAAGTCCAAGAGGTAGCACTTGAAAGAACAGAACTATGCAGCTGAATGGAATACAGCAATTAATCCATTTATTTATTCATTTATTTATTTGTAATATCGGAAGACCTTTGAGCGTGAGCTCTTTTACAAAGGTTCCATGTCAGAGTGGACAAATAATACAGGAGACAAATACAGTAGTAACAGATTCATAACAAATACAGTTGTTACAAGGGTTCAGCACATTTGACAATTAAAGAGTAGTACAGAGAAGTTAGACAAACACTGGAAAACAAAGTGATTGTAAGAGGATATAGGTTATGTCATGGATGAATCACTGGGTGGCTCAGCCCTGGAGAATGAAAAGTCCATTGATAGACTATGGTTGGGAAAGTGGGAGAAGGGGGGTTTGGGGGGGCAGTACGCAGTGCGGTAAGGAGGATTAATAGCTTACTAGTGCATTTATTTTAAGCCCAGGAAAACAAAGCAATTGCTGAGCAGGACTGGCCCTGGCACTTCACCTATGTAGGTCTTCATAGGGAGCATGGCTATGGGAGACAAACATAGTCATTATTAAGGGCATTCTTAAAGGAGAATTGCCTCGATTTAAATGCCAAGGTAAACTTATACTTAAAATTTAAATTTTAAGAAACAAGCACTACAAATTCATGTGAGAGGCAAGAACAATGAACACTATATACAGTACTCTCAATCAAATATAAAAAGCTAAATGGCAGACAATGTCGAAACAAAAAAGCACCAACCCATTTCATGCACCTGTCATGGTGACAAGGATATGTGCTAATGCAGTGACATGGTTGCAGTATCAGGGTGGATTACTATGTAATGTAACATGTGGTCTACATGTAGCTATAGTGGCAGGAGTACCCAACAACACTTTGCAAAGGCCACCATCTGTTCCATGTACACCATCCATGTTAGGTAGGATGGGTGCTGGTACTCACATTCCATATAATATATGGTACAATATTATATTGCAGATGGTGTACCACTCTTGGCCTGTCAATGTGTTGGGCTACACCTTTAGTAAAATATCCTCCACTACTGTTGCACAGGTATGCATTTCATGCCCCTGTTGTATGAGATCTGGTACTATGTGCATTCAACTGCATACTATGAGGTGTACATCAGGGGTGGTGGGTATGGCTGGATATAGGCACTACACAGGCTGGTGTACACTGTGCTAGGCCATAGCTACAATAGTGGGATGTGGCATTCCAGCTTTGCATGTGCCATGGCACACCTGTCTGTGTAAGCTGCCAGGACTTTTTGCAGTGGTAAGACGTGACCTTCCATAGTCCTGTACATCCACACCATAAACATATAGCTGCTGGTGCACAGTACCAGTAGATGGGTATGTATACTGTTTATAGTTTATGGTACTGTGCCATGTGTTGCACTGCATGCTATTGATCATGTCTCCTTTGTCCTCCTCCATAGACACTAGGGCCTGGCAGGGCCAAGCCAAGGCCAGGGAGCAGCAGTGGCACTGCACAGACCTGTGGCAGTGAGAGGAGACACCAGGCCACGATGGGGAGCAGCATGGCCAGTCTGTGGAGGATGGTCTGCAGGCATGCATCCATTGTGTGTTTTGCTTTCTGGGTTGCATGTCTACACTATGCTGCATGCTCTGTGGCTGGAGACAGTTGTCCATGTGTGCCTCACCATACTGCATGCATGCCTGTGGGGGCTGCATCTATACAGTTGTGGGTGGGGATACTCACCCAGCCCTTAGGGCATTGTTACACCACTGACCCTGTGGTGTGTCAGGGTCTGTGCAGTCTACTGCTGTGCATGTCAGTGTGTCAGGTGCAGCTGCATGTCAATATGGCAAGCATGCTGCCCTGTGTGTGTATGTGTGTGTGTGTGTGTGTGTACGTGTGCATGTGTATGTACATGCCTTAGCATGCATGACACCATGCAGTAGCATGTCCCAGGGTGCACCAGTTAGTTATCAGTAATGCTAAAAACTCCAGTTGGTATGCCCATCACTGTTTGTCAATTCTGTTGTGCCACACGGTCAGGACTATGTATGCATACCTGTTTGGCGGAGGTAGGCACGGGCCAATGTTTTACCAGTACACCACTGTGTCATGCTGTGTGTATCATACAGCACCCATGGCAGTCTGACTGCAGACTCTGCCTGCCATACACACTTGGTGTCATGCCATTGCATCTCAACAGAGCTGGGCTTATGTGGCATGGGGTCAGCGGCAGGGAGGTGGACGTTGCATGTAATCAACATTGTGATGCATGGTTGGTGGTGTCTAACCAACACAGTTATGATTATTCCATTGTACATGAGCAGGACCTTGCATACAGTACATTTGGACACAACTTGGACTTCACAGGGCCACTGCCCTACACTGGTTCTGTAAGAGTGACAACCCTGTGCATAGAGTGGGGACAGCATCTGCTGGGATTGGGGGTGTCTCCAGGTGGCTCTGCATCTCACACATGTGCTGTGCTGACAAGGTAAAGTGTGTGAGGTGCCCACAAGCATACAACACTGCTGCACTCGTGTGTTACCCTAGTTGCTGCACACAGTGCTGTATGACGGTGCCATCAGTATACAGATGTGCTGTGGGTGACAAGTCTGTGCTGGGCTTGCCCATGGCTGATAAGGGTGGCTCATGGATGTCTGTTACCCTGCACACCTGTGTTGTCCTGTGTGCTGAATGGCTGGTATGCTGGACACTGGGTGTGTGGGTGCCAATTCAAGCCCATTGGGCCATTACATGGCCTATCACATTGTGGCTTGTGGCTGCCATTGTTTGAACTGTGTTTCCACATCTGGCATACCTGCCAGTGTTGTGTGCCCCTGGCATGGCTTGTTCATGCTCCATTGCATTACAGCACACTCATTGTATGTGCAGTCATCTATTGTTCAGGTACATGGTGCTGCCACTGGTATGCCATGCACATTCCATTGTGGTCGTGTGACTCTGTCAACCAGTGTGTGGCAAGTTGGATTACATGTCATCTGGTTGTACATCTGTTATGCACATTCTGTCACTCCTGTGTCACTCATCCAGTGTGCATAACTGGCTGAGGTCTGTGTATTTCTTTCCATAGGTGCCTAGAGAGATGCAGGAGGCAGAAGAGATGCCATGCTGAGGAAGGGTCGGGTTGATCTGCTGTACAGGCAAATCCTCCTGTAGTGCATCTTGATTTGGCAGGTGGAAAAGAATATGGAGGCCATGCAAGATCTTGCCGCAGTGCTGCAGGAGCAGCATCCACCACCACCTGCTGCAGTCCCTTTAGAGATGGACTGTGTTGTACTGGGCTGTTGGCCTCTTGTTTTAGTAGTTTCCCTCCTTTTATATTGGTGGTTTGCCCCTTTGTTTCAGTTGTTTCCCTTTTATACTGGCAGTTGACTCTTTTGTTTGAATTGACCCCCATTTTTATATGGGCTGTTGGCCCCTTTGTTTTAGTTGTATCCTCCTTTTATATGGTGGTTTACTCCTTTGTTTTTGTTGTCCCCCCCTTTTATATGGGTGGTTTCCAATGTCTTTTATGCTGACTGGAGGGTGCCCATTTTCTTTTGTCCCCCTCCCCATTTTCTCCTGAGAGACAGGCACCAATTTTCATTTTTTCCCTGCCCCATTTTCTCCTAATGGGTGGGTGTCCATTTTATTTTTTTCCCCCTTTTCTCCCAATGGGCAGGTGCCTTTGTTTTTTTTTTCCCACCATCATCATCACAATTTTTCTACAAGTAGTTGCCCTTGTTTTGTCCATATGTTTCTTTTTCTTTTGTTTATGTGCCATTGGCCAAAGTTTATGTTTGATGCCTATGTTGCTGTGCCATGTGTCTTTAACTGGTGCCCTCCTCTTACACCCCATGCCACTTCCTGAATTCAGTGCTATACGAAGTGCTGCATAAGTGCATTGCACTGTGCTGGTGCTTTTCATGCTGTGCCTGAGCAATGCATTTATGCAGCATGTGTGCTGCACTATATTCAAAGGTATGAGCACTGGTGCAATTCCTTTGAATATACCAGTGGTATGGTACTGGCACTAACACTAGCTCAATGCTATCACAAGTGACGTGCAAGCCCAGATGGCTGAATATGGGGGACAAAGTCTCTTTATGAAGAATTAGATGCCAAATCAAAACTATCCATAAAATGTGTAGTCAAGTGGTAACCCCAAATAATTTCTATCCCGTGTGCTTTTGGGGTGATAAAATGTGCCAAATGGTACTGTGGCAGCAACTTTATGATTGCTGGGGCCTGAAAAGGTAACTGTCACCCATGTTTTACTGCAGCATCTTCTGAACATAAAATTTCCTCTGGAGGCTTTCAGAATAAAAGTCCATCTCAGATCAAAATTAAGGATAATAGAGTGCAAAGGATGCCTGAAGACTATTACTCATTCTTTTTCTTCTCTGCCTACTGGGAGTTTACTCAGCCGGAGTGTGTAATGAAGAATTAGTTTGACTCCTCTTTTTTTATCACTTTCTGAGATCACTTTCTGAAATCTGCACTAGTTTACAGCTAGTCATATTGATGTTATAGAGAGAGACTTCCCCGTACAGAAATAATTTAATTGCCCTGCACAGCAGATCAGAAATATAGTTCACAAACAAGTAATTTACATTAAGCTTGGCACATACAGTAACTGTATTCCAAACCAATAAAGCTGTGGGAAATGTTGCAGATGTTGGAATACTGCAAGCTGCAAAAGTTTTGTATATATATATATATATATATATATATATATATATATATTTTATGTAAGAGGCAGAAGTTGCTTAAATTTTGTAAGTCTCCACCCAATACAGGATATTGTTTAACACATTAACAATTTCATGGTGAAACATGATCAACACCAACAGACTACACAGCTGGGAGGCAGTGCAGTGCAGTGCAGTGGAAAGAGCACTGATCTGGAGAACTGGGTTTGAATGCCACAGCCACCACCTGTATACTGTGTGAACATCAGCAAGTTGCTTAAGTTTCCTATGCTCCCACGGTATACCTGATAACAAGCCTTAGCTTACTGTGTCTTTCCTGGCCAAAAGTTGAAAAATAAAATAAATAAAAGTATGACTTTTAGGGGAGGATTTTAAGAAGGCATGGCTCAAGTACAGCATACAATAGCTAATGCATCACAATCTTTGAATCCCACTTCCAAAGGTTTTGACGAATTTTCAGCAGTTATCTCAATTACAGCAGAAAAGAGACACATACTAGATCACTAGAAGAAGCCAGAAGGGGAAGGAAACATATTCAATTCAATGCTTTACAGTAACTGGTAATTGCTATTTTTCTTTTAAATTTAGATTGTGGGCTTTTAGTGACACTGTACTTTCTTTGTTGTCTTTACTTAGAATTGTTTTGGGGCTGTTGAAAATTTAAAACGTAGTGGTGGTGTATTCCTTTGCTGTCTTTAATTGCTACAAATTTAGTCTTGGCTTGTCTGACTTGCCCTGTAGTTTGGGTGAGGGGTGTTAATTGTCTGGCCTCTGACCTCAGCTATGTGATAACTGGAGGTGGGGCTTAGTCAGAGTTAAGGTAGCAAGTGAGTTTTATTTTCTCAGAAGAAGCCAGAAGGGGAAGGAAACATATTCAATTCAGTGCTTTACAGTAACTGGTAATTGCTATTTTTCTTTTAAACTTAAATTGTGGGCTTTTAGTGACACTGTACTTTCTTTGTTGTCTTTACTTAGAATTGTTTTTGGGCTGTTGAAAATGTAAAACGTAGTGGTAGTGTATTTCTTTGCTGTCTTTAATTGCTGCAAATTTTCACCCTCCCTTCCCCCAACTCTTAATTATATGCCCTGTTAAATCTGATTGACAGGAGCTAAACACAGGGTATAGTAAGGGGCATGGAGTAGGAGGGGCATAAGAGTGAAGAAGCCCACCCTCAGCACGACAAGTGTTTTGATTCATTTATTTATTTCTTGGTTTATTTTCTTTTTTTTTTTAAAGAAAAGTATCTGAGGATCAGTGGCAGGATTTTTAGGACAGTAAATTAATAAAAAGGGAGCTAGGAGAGCTTCAGTAGCAGACAAATAGTGGAATAGCAGTATAATGTGGGGAGTGGTGCAATGCAGTGGCTCTGGGGCAGCCATATTCAGGCAGACCTTCTGGACACTGAGGTGTTGCCTTATCTGCATGCATCTCTCTGGACTGCGGGATAAGGTAGCCAGACTCAGAGCGGAAGTAAACTGGGTCAGGAGTACCATCACCCCTATCCAGAGACCACCCAGTCCAATGCAACTGCCTCAAAGATGCCGAGAATGAGGAGCACTTGGATGACAGTGGGCTCAGGGAGGGTTAGAGTGGTCAGGCAGAGGCACATCCCAGATCCTATTCCACTCCAAGAACTCATATGCCACACTGGCAAGCAGGGGACAACAAATAGAGGTATCCAGAGAAGTGGAAGGAAAGGATGTGGAGGTTAGCCAAGGAGGTGACTTCAGCGGGAAAGCAGTGGACCCCAGAGGAAGAGGAAGTGAATCCTGGTGGGGGACTCCATCATAAGAGGGATCCAGCTAGGAACACAGGAGGGGGAGGAGAGGGAGGTGAGGTGCCTACCAGGTGCCACGGCATGGAGGGATGGAAGGAAGATCCTGGGGATCACTGGGAAGACAAGATGGTAGGGTGAGCTGGATGTCATTATCCACCTAGGTACTAATGACCTGGCAAATGGGGAGCCAAAGGAAGTTCAGGAAGAGTTTAGGAAACTGGGGAGGGTCTCAAGACAAGTAGCTGCTTCTGTCACTTCTCTCAGAAGTATTACCTGTGAGAGGCAAGGGAGAGCATAGGGTGCATGCACAGGAACTTTAACTCATGGTTGAAGAACTGGTGCTGTGAGGAAGGGTTTGGATTCATTGGTGACTGGGGACCCACCTGGAAGGATGGAGGTTTGTTCAAGCCTGATGGCCTGCATCCATCCTGGAGGAATCCAAGCACTAATGATAGTTTAAATGCTACTTTGACAAGCATTTAAACTAGCAAAGGGGTGGGTGGCAGGCCAGCAAGGAGGGTACCTACTTGCTCACCCCCAGCTAGCAGTGGAACCAGTGAACCAGAGGGTGGCTATCTCTACAAAGCAATGTGCAAAAGCTGGAGATTAGCACCCACGAGGTGGATAGGCAGAAAAGGGGCAAAATTCAGCAGAAGGGCAGACAACAAGGAGAACCAGGGATAAAAAACAACCAAGAAAGGGGCTGGAGTAGAACAGCAAAACAGTCTAGGGAGGTCAAATCATGGAAAGCCATGTGTGGAAATGCCAGGAGCCTTAGCAACAAGATGGAAGATGTGGAGGCTGTCATGGTGCAGTCAGACCTGGACATTGTGGCCATCACTGAAACCTGGTGTAATGATAACCATGACTGGGAGATGGCCATACCTGGCTACAACATATTCAGAAGAGACAGGGCAGGCAGGAAGGGAGGAGGAGTGGCACTGTATGTGAAAAATGACAAAAGGGCCACAGAGATCCATGAGGAACAAAATGGGGGAGAGATACTGTGGGTTAAGCTGGAAAGGAAAATGGGGCCAGCCATCCACACAGGTGTGGTCTATAGACCACCAGCCCAGGAGGAAGAAACAGATAGGGAGCTGATGCTAGCCATCAAAGGATGGCAGACAAAGGAATGAGGTAGTACTGGTTGGAGACTCCAATATTCCAGACGTGGACTGGAGCATCCCAGCAGCAGCATCAACTAGGAGCAGATTTATCCTGGACTCCCTTCAGGTGCCTTCCTCAAGCAACTGGTCATGGAACCAACTCGGCACAAGGCAATACTGGACCTTGTGTTCAGAAACAGGGACAGTGTGATGGGGGTAAGAGTGGGGGAGCACCTGGGGAACAGTGACCACCAGTCATTGTGGTTTGAAATCACAGAAAGAGCAGAACCAAACCACAAAAAACATGTATCCTGGATTTTAGGGGGGCAGACTTTGGGAAAATGGGGAGATACTTGAAAGAGGCATTAAGGGGAATGGGGCAGGAATCAGGGGTTGAGGAACAGTGGGCAGTATTTAAAATGGGGATTACAAGAGCAACAGAATTATGCATTAAGCAGGTTAGCAAGAGGAAAATGAAGAGGAGACCATTATGGTTTCCAAAAGGTAGCAAAGAAAGTGAAAGCCAAAAAGATTGCATTCAGGCAATACAAAAAGACACAGGCAGAATGAGATAGGGAGAAGTACCAGGAGAAGCAAAGGGAGGCAGGGAGGTCAGTAAGGGAAGCCAAAGCTCAGACAGAAGAACACATTGCAAAATCAGTGGGTAGAGGGGACAAAACCTTTTACAGGTACATAAGTGAAAAAAAAAGGCAAAGGGAGGGATAGTGAGACTGAAGGGGGAGGATGGGGGCGTGGAGGATGACAACAGTAAAGCTGACATATTGAACAGGTATTTCTGCTCAGTCTTTACTGAGGAAGAGGAGGGTAATGGGTCTGGAAGGGTACAAAGGGTGAGAATGGTGCAGAAATGGACACAAGTCCCTTTACACAAGAAAGGGTCCTGAAGGAACTGGAAGTAATAGAGTTGATAAAAGCAATGGGGCCAGATGGGGTGCACCCATGGTCATAAAGAACTAAGAGGTGGTGGCTGAACCTCTGGCTATCCTGTTAAGCCAATCACTGGAAACAGGGAGGTACCCAAAGACTGGAGGATAGCAGATGTAGTCCTCTTATACAAAGTGGGAACAAAGAGGAAGGGAACTACATACCAGTCAGCCTCACCTCAGTAGTGGGGAAGATCATGCAAGCACTACTGAAGGAGATATTAGTGGAACATCTGGTTGTCAATGGACTACAGGACCCAAGGCAGCATGGTTTCACCAGGGGGAGGTCATGTCAGACCAACCTAGTTGAATTTTTTGACTGGGTGACTAGCGAGGTGGATCAAGGGAGGGCAGTGGACATGGCCTATCTGGATTTCAGCAAGGCCTTTGACACTGTGCCACATAGAAGACTATTACACAAACTGGGGAATATGAGTGTGGGCAGGACAGTAGTGTGGTGGGTGGGTAACTGGCTGGGCGGCAGAACACAGAGGGTGGTGGTAAATGGCTGTCACTCCACAGAGGGAAAAGTGACCAGTGGGGTACCACAGGGATCAGTGCTGGGACTGGTCCTATTCAACATCTTCATCAGTGACATTGTGTAGGACCTAGAAGGCAGAATTTCACTGTTCACTGATGACACAAAGCTCTGTAACAGAGTACACACACCAGAGGGTGTAGACAGAATGAGAAGGGACCTGCAGAAACTTGAAGAATGGTCAGGGGTTTGGCAGTTGAAATTCAATGCAAAGAGTGCAAGATAATGCATATGGGGCACAAAAGCCCTGGCACAATATATCAGTTGGGGGGTGAGGATATAGCATGCACCAAGCAGGAAAGGGATCTTGGGGTTATCATCTCTGATTACCTCAAGGTAGGGAAACAGTGTGACAAGGCAGCAGGTAAAGCAAATAGGATGCTGGGATGCATAGGCAGGGGCATCACCAGCAGGAAAAGGAGGTCATAATTCCACTATACAAGACACTAGTGAGGCCCACCTGGAGTACATTGTACAGTTCTGGAGACCTTACCTATGTAAGGACATAGACAGGGTAGAAGGTTCAGAGGAGGGCAACAAGATGGTGCATGGATTGCATCACAAGTCCTATGAGGACAGGTTGAAGGAACTGAACATGTACTCCCTGGAGGAGAGGAGGGAGAGAGGGGATATGATAGAGACATACAAGTATCTTACAGGGACAAACAGGGTGAAGGAATACACTATTTTTAAGTGAAAAAGATGTTCCAGGACTAAAGGGCATGGGATGAAGTTGGAGGGAGGACGATTCAGAGGAAACATGAGGAAGAATTTCTTCACAGAACGGGTGGTGAACAAGTGGAACACCCTGCCAGAGGAAGTGGTGGGGCTGAAACAATCACAGGATTTAAGAATGCATGAGATAGACATAAAGGAATTCTGGAGGTCAGGGGTAAGGGGCAACAGACTTCTGGGAAAACATAAACTGAACTTACAAGCTCAAATGGGCAGACTGGGTGGGCCATAGGCCCTTATCTGCCGACACTGTCTATGTATCTATGTATCACTTTTCCTCATACATACATCATTTTTGGAGCACAGTTTGCATAAATTCCAGATGGATGCTAGGCAACATTAATGGTGGCCTAACGTTCAAGCATAAATCATGCTACTGAATCTGAATGATAACACAGGACCCTAGCTACAAACTTATCCTCTCCTGCAGTGTTTTTTGTTCACTGTTGTTAAGTTCTTGTCTCTGAAAAGAATATTCTTAACCACTGACTATATTCCAAAACACACATGTTCATGGCTTTGAACAAATGTGATGCTTTTTTAACAGAGAAAAAAAGGATATATTCAATAACCAATAGTTTGTACTGCAGTACTTGACTTGGATCTATTATTATAGGATACCCACACTTCTTGATTGCCCCTAATTAAAAGATATATCACTGATTAAAAGATTACATCTATTTATTCTCAATAGATTTATTTCAGTTCGAGTCACTTATTTGTAAACATGTTTATATGGACTCTCTTCTGTTGAATTCTCTGTGGTGACATGGGATCTGTAAGCTGGTAGTGAAGATAAGTGGAAGATCAGTTAATGCCTGATAAAATAATTAGTTAGATGTCGTATTTGTCCTTGTAAGAACAGATCAAGAAATAAATAGTTTTATACCTTTTATTGGACCAACATAGATGTAACAAAAGAAAAGAGTGCTTAAGCTTTCGGACCAACCAAGTCCTTCCTCAGAAGCTTATGGCAGTTGTTTGGTAAACCACACAGAAGATAATGCCAGGGATTTGGGTGATAACCACACTGTAATCAATCAATCAATCAATCAATCAAATCTTTATTTATCCAGGCGAACATCGTTGAGCACAGCTCAAGATGGACCTGGTAAGGTCAAGGTTCAATTTACATAGATACATAAAAAATATTCAATATACACACACTCTAGGATACTACATAGAGTATTCAGTATACACACAGTCTAAGGATACATTCTAATCAGACTATACATTAAATTCAGGTGTAGTGGTAATAAGGGTGAGGGGAAGAGGAGCAGGAAGTGGTGTGCCTGGCTGGTGGGGAGGAGGAAGATGGTGGGGGCCTATACTGTGGAACAGATAAACTGTGGGCCTTATGAAGAGGGCAGGAGGACGGCACTGGGGGGGTTTGTATAACAGGGGTATAGGGCTGTGATATATGACAATGGATTAAGGGGAAGCGGATGGAAAGGAGGAGTGCATGGAGTGTGAGGGGGTGGTGACTCTTAGTAAAGGTGGTTACCTTCCATGAGTTGGCTATCTGGGGAGGGAGATGGATAAGATTAGAAATACTCTAGTGTTTGTGGAAACAATAACATTTTTCTTTGATAAGCCACAAATACAGATATTTAAAGGATGTAAATGAGATGTATCTGTCCACTTTCAGGGTCTTCTGCATCGTATTCCGTAAGGCAGATAAGGCATAGCTGATAGCAGATCTACCATATCGAGAATTGAATTTGGGCACTTTAAGCATGATGAAGTTTAGACTTCTTAGGGCATATTTACTTGATGTGATTTGTGTGAAGCAGTCTGAGATGTAATTTGGTAGCATCTTTGATATCGCTCTGTAAGTCCATAGTGTGGCATTCCTGTCTCTTCTAAATTGGAGTGAGGTCAATCCAACTGCAGCATAAAGCGAGCAGTGGTGAGTGCTGAAAGGAAGATCTGTAATAAACCTCAAGGCTCTATGGTAAAGTGTGTCCAGTTTGCTCAGATATGAGTTGGGGGACCATATAGGAAATCTGCATAATCTAATACTGATAGAAATGTGGCCTGGACCAGCTTCTTTTTAGAATCACTTGTGAGAAAGTGCTTTATTCTATAATAGAGCCCAAGCCTCTGATGGAGTTTTTTTAGCAGATCTTCCAGATGATCTAAGTAGTCGAGTCTACTGTCTACCCAGACCCCCAGATATTTGAATTTTGTAACATATTCAAGATTTTCACCAAGAACAGTGGATATGTGGGGGAGATTGTTTGGGAAGGAGTGTCCGGCTTGTGTCTGGGAGGAGAAAAACATTACCTTTGTTTTTTTTGCATTTAGCAGGAGTTTTTTTTCCAGTAGTTGGTGTTGTAATAGGTTGAATTCTACTTGTAGCTCTATGCATGCTGTTACGGAAGGGGGTGACTGACATACAATACTGTATCATCTGCAAACAGGTGTACAGTGGCTTTGGTGAGGTTATTGCCATTGCTATTGATATAGATGGCAAATAGGACTGGGCCGAGGATGGATCCTTGGGGAACTCCTCTTTGGAGAGATTTGAGTGGTAATTGGTCTCTTTCAGCCTTCACCTGCTGGGTCCTTCCTGTGAGATAGTTATTAAACCATCTAATGGAGGTTGAGTCGAGTCCTATGGATTTCAGGGAGGAGAGGAGCAGTTCGTGGTCGACTGTATCGAATGCCTTACTCAGGTCTAAAAATACAGCACAGACACGATTTTTTTTGTCCAGTTTGAGTTGCCAATCATTGGTTACTTTAGCCAGGGCTGTGATGGTGCTGTGGCTGGTTCTAAACCCAGATTGCACTGGATTTAAAAGATTAGCCTCTTCAAGATATGCTCTTAGTTGGGTGCTTACAAATTTTTTCTAGCAGCTTGGATAGCACAGGGAGGATAGAGATTGGCCTGTAGTTGTTGAGGTCCATGGGGTCCCCTGCTTTCAGTAGCTGGATAACTTGGGCTGTTTTCCAGATCGATGGAATAGATCCTAGTTGTAGTGAGAGGTTAAATAGGTGTGTTATTGGCACTGCTAATACTTGTATGGCAATTTTAAAAAAATAGGGATCAAGGGAGTCTGCACCTGCACTTTTTTTGGTGTCCAGCTGTGATATTAATTCTTCCACCTGCTTCAGGGTGGCTGGTATGAAGGAGAAGGTGGACTCCGTTACCCGTGCTTCAGTGTTCTTGATAACTAACTGGTAACGCATTTGGTTAGCTGGAGAGGTGTCGAATGCTAGACCAGCAGTTGTAAAGTGATTGTTGAATGATTCCAGGACTTCCAGTCTATCAGAGATGGTTCCCTTGCCATTGTGTATTTTGGCTGGGAGTGTGTTACTTGGATCATATCCTGTTATGTCTTTTATGGTGTTCCATAACTTAGCAGGGTTGTGGCAGGAGGAGTCTAGTTCAGACATATAATAAGCAGCCTTAGCATCTCGTACTTTCCTGGTACAGATATTCCTGGCTTTTTTGAACAGCTCCCAATCAGTTGATATCTTAGTTTTTTGTGCCTTTTTCCATAACTTGTCTCTGTCAAGGAGGGTGGCTTTAAGGTCAGGAGTGAACCAGCGGTAGGTTTATTTTTGATCGTACCTTAGAAATTGGAGCATGGATATTAAGGGCACCTGTAATAATGTCATTTAGCACCTCATACGCTATCTCCACTGTGTTTGCTAAGTAAAACTCTTGCCATCATGTGGAGTGGTTTATCTCTTCCAGATATGCCTCAATGTTTAATTTTTGCTTTGATCTCCTCATTGTGAACTTGGTGGGGGATGACGGCTTGCATACTGATCTTATTCCCGCAATAAGGCAGTGGTCACTGATGTCATTGAATAGTACTCCAACATGAGAGAAAAGGTGAGGTTTATTCATTAGTATAACATCTAATAGTGTGCTGTTGCTTGTATTCTTTTTGTTGATTCTGGTGGGTTCATTTATGAGCTGTAAACCCATGTGTATCATAGAATGATATTAAGGTGCAGCTACCATTGAAAACCAATTTAGGTTTAGGGTCTCCTATGATTATAGTTTCTTCTGTTCCCTTTTTGATTAGGTCACCCAGGTGGGATAATAGCTTGAGGTCAGCTGAGGGGGGCCTATAGCAGCCGATTAACTGCAGCGATGTGGTGTGGGAGAGATCCACTTTGAGGGATAGGCATTCAAATTCCTTTACCATGGATAATGAGCTGAGGCAGGTTACAGATAGGCTGTCCTTCACATATATCGCTATGCCCCCACCCCTAGTTTGGTGGTCAGCTCTGAATACTTGATAATTAGGTAAGTTTATGTCTTTGTCGGCTGTGACAGGCCTGAGCCATGTCTCAGACACTACTAATATATCTGGTAGGGTATGGTTAACCCAGGCTTGGATCATTGTGATCTTCTTTAACAGACTGCATACATTAATATGGAGAAAGCTTAGCCCTTTGATCTTGGCTAAGTCTGTTGGTGCAGTGATGACCTCTGGGGGTCCTGGGTTAAGTTCTACATTTCCTGAGCATATTAATAATAGTATCAATAGTTTCATAGTTGCCACAAGAGATAGGTTAAAGATTCTTGCCGTTGCCCATTTTTTTTTATTCTGATACCACTTTGTTTACCATCCGGATATGAAGCTTTGGCCTCTTGTTAGAGTGCTGATTAGTAGTCTTGCAGACAGGCGCATTGAATAATTTTCTGTACAGAGTTGAAGCAAGGTCCCATAAGATAGTAAATCCGCTGAGTCCCTCCATGGCAACTGCTCCATGGGTTATGTTGTAGGATTGGGAGGTCATATATACATACCCAGTCCCTTGTGACTGTTGCAGTAATGCAGTAAGTCGAGTAATGTAATACATCTCCCTGTGTGGCATCCTCTGAGAGATACCCTTTTTCACTGTGCTCAGGGTACAGTAATAGAGCTAGCAGAATCCAGAGAAATCCCCCCATTATGAAAAGTATAACTGGTATGCAGAAGGTACTATATCAAATGTCTTTCGTGGTGCCCTCAGTAGATTGCTAATCACCTTGAGTGTTTGCCAGAACAACATAAAAAAAGACGAGAGTGCAGCTCAAGAGATTTACTGTTGCCCTGGAAACCACAAGAGGTGATTTCAGTTCAATTATCACCCAAATTACCAAGCATTATAAAATGAGCTAAAGAAATCCACTTCTCTGATTGGATACTACATCATCTGAGCCATGTCCTTATCAGATGATATAGTAGCCAACCAGGACTACTGGCCATCAAGATGCCCCATGACAACAAGAAATCAGTGAGCTCTGCCAAGCAAAAACAGAAACGTTCACTAGCAGAGCTCACTGAAGCACCAGCAATCCACCACCAGCACTCATGGCAGCACACCATATCTCAATCAAGTACACAACATCCCCCTTCCAACACAACTTTAAATGTCAAATTTTGTTTCACTAACGGAGCCATTCTTCACCAAATTTCCCTCACCTATCCTCTGTCATCCTCAAATTTTGTTTCACTCACGGAGCCTTTCTTTACCATATTTCCACCACCAATCCTGTGCATCCTCACTCGGCTTTCCCTAGTTCAAACTCAACCCCCCCTGCCACCGCCCCAAACTTTACCATGTCCTACAGCATAAACAATTCACAAATAATGTGAGGAGGACAATCGTTGTCGCTGTATAGCCAAACATTTATTTTTCAACACTGCCCATCGCGATTTCAAAAAAGCAGGAAGCAGTCATCTATGGCACCCACTAATGGACACACTCACTCCCATTGACCAACAAAGAACACATTTGCTGCTGACACTGTTATCAGTTTGGCATTCAGCGACTTCACTACCTATTTTAAAACAAAATAAAAATAAATGTCATTCATTTGCCAATCTTTATTTTTCACTGTGACTATTGGGACTGGGGTACAGTGATGCAACAACATAGACTGACACATTGTCATCTATGAGTAAAAACGCATGCTGCCTCTCATGAAAACAACACCTCTCCATTTAAACATTCTAAAAACAAAATGTGAAAGAGGACTCTATACTACTAAAAACAATGAACTATACCCTGAGAAATCCATAGAAACCCAGTACTGCCAATTAAACACTTTTTTACAGTAACTTTTTAGAGGGACTATTTTTTCTATTTCAATTATTAAACCCTCTTTTTTATATTTTTGGCTTCTTCATCTTTTTTTTTGTTTTACTCATTAAATAATTACTACAGGAGCCCATTTTATAAGTGCAATAACACACTCCGAGGTGTGGGTTATGTGCTGATAAGTGCATGCCAAGGGGCATAAGGCACTTGGCGCAAGAGCCTCGTGCTTTAGTGCACCCCTGGGTATGCTCTTATCAGCACGTAACCCACACTTCATTGTGTGTTATTGCTTGCTTATATTTTATAGTATATGGGAAAACAATCTATTGAGCAACAGAAGAAACTCCTTACTTTTAATTTGTTTGCCTGTAGCACTGCTCTCCCTTAGCGCCAGCTCTCACCTAGGTGGCTGTTCATTCTGCCCTGCTATTTCAAAATGCGCACATGTGCAGAACAGCTCCAGTTATAATCCCATTGCTATGGCATACTCAAGAGGGGTTTACAACTCCTGCCGTCATAGGGATGGGATAACAAAGAAATAAACTTGCTGCTTTTAAGCAGCAATCAAGCACTCCTATACATTATGCAAGCAATAACACATGACGAGCAAGGCACTTGCCCCAAGTGCCTTATGCTCCATGGCGTGCTCTTATCAGCACGTAACCCACACCTCGGAGTGTGTTATTGCACTTATAAAATGGGCCCCTGTAGTAATTATTTAATGAGCAAAACAAAAAAAAAAAGACAAAGAAGCAAAAAATATAAAAAAGAGGGTTTAATAATTGAAATAGAAAAAATAGTCCCTATATAAAGTTACAGTAAAAAAAGTGTTTAATTGGTAGTACTGGGTTTCTATGGATTTTTCAGGGTATTGTTCACTGTTATTAGTAGTATAGAGTCCTCTTTCAAATTTTGTTTTTAGTATGTTTAAATGGAGAGGTGTCATTTTCCTGAGAAGCAGCATGCATTTTTACTCATAGATAGCAATGTGTCTGTCTATGTTGTTGCATCACTGTACCCCAGTCCCCATAGTCAGAGTGAAAAATAAAGATTGGCACAAATAAAGGACATTTATTTTATTTTGTTTTAAAATAGGTAGTGAAGTCGCTGAATGCCGAACTGATAGCAGTGTCAGCAGCGAGCGCGGTCTTTGTTGGCCGATGGGAACGAGTGTGTCCGCTAACGGGTGCCGTAGATGACCGCTTCCTGCTTTTTTGAAATCATGATGGACAGTGTTGAAAAGTAAATGTTTGGCTGTACAGTGACAACTATTGTCCTCCTCACATTATTTGTAAATTGTTTATGCTGTAGGACATGGTAAAGTTTGGATGGAGAAAAGGCCCAATCAAGACTGAAATTTAGTTAGCTGATTCAGTCTCACAATACAATCTTTGTATGTATAATCATTAGCTTGTCATATATGTAAATGTGTAAGAATAATAACAACTGTATTATATGAATTGAGTAAGTTCTGTGATATTATAGAAACTAATCAGATGTTGTGTGTTTCTAGTGACATTCACTACTACCTCTTTATGTGGGGAAGTACTTTCTGACATTCCACCTGAATTTAATACTCAAGTTGAAGTTGTATGTCATTATATATTTACTATTGAACGTGAAGAGACTTTTGTTAAAATGTAAAGTTTTATTAAAATGGTTGTATATTGTAATTATGTGTAGTGCATTTCTGTGGTATGATAATAAGGCAATGTCAGTAGGTTGTAAACTGTGATTATACATGATACACAAGTGTTTGTTGTTATTGTGTGACTGCTAATGGATGTTCTTGGTGGCTAACACCATATACAACGTTAAAGTAATACAATATTGGGGATAATGTTACTTCCAGTGACACTGATTACTGTTATTTAATTATATGTCACTGACTAGGCGCGAATGGAAAATTCTAACCCGAATTCTCAATTGAGGGCGTCATAAATATTGTCAGAATAGGTATAGTGTATTGTGATCAGTAACAGTGTCTGATTTACAATTGTTAATATTTTTTATTATTACCGCGAATTACTTATGTGACAAGTTGAAAAAACTAAATATTCTTACATGAACACAGAAATTTTTTTCAATTCTTACATCAGCTTCGTACCTAACTTTTTAAATACAAAACTGTGCATGGTATGCATTTTTTACAAACTTTGGTTAATTAGATATAGTTAGTATAGTGCTGTAATATGTTAAACATTCAGTTGTAGTCTTAGTGTTAGACTAATACTTTAGTACAAGTATTAAAGTAGTTATTAATAATGTAAAGGTGAATACAAATTTTATATTCTGTACAAGTAATTACAATCAAATGTAAAAGTCAGTTAATTATTTCTGCAATTGGTTGGTATTACAGTTGTGTAATTCAGCTTGTTGCATTATCAATAAAGCTAGTTATTTTACATATGTGCAGTATTAGTATTACACATGAAGGTGAGTAGTTTCTACACTGTTGCATGGTGAGCAAATGATGTTGTTGACATGTCAAGAGTCAATAGACAAATACAAGTGTTGATAGACAACTTGTGATGAGTGCAATGTTTGAAGAATGATAGAAGTGTTGCTCAGTTATTTATGATGATAACTGGAGAACTTATCTTTATTTGCAAAGAGTAACACTTCAAAACTTATAGCAATTTGTTGTTATGTATGAGTTGATACATTAATAATTAAAGATATGTACAGAGGAGGACAGCAGTAAGGCCTCAGTTTTAGATGCACAACTTTGATAGACATGTAATCATGGTTTCTCTAGTGATCTGAATATTGTTGGTGCGACTGAAGCCACTACAACAATTTCATGCAGTCACTGATCCACACAAGATGTTACATGTTATAATGTATGGAATGTTCTGTCAGAATAGCATTTTTGAAATGCTATGGTTTATTCAAGTCGCATCTACAGAAAATTGTACTGACCTATGAATGTTTAGGGACAAAGTAGTCATTTTAAAAATGCAACATGTTTTGTCCTATTCTTCTGAAATGCGAAGGTCATCATAATTCTTCAATATTAGAAGATATGTATTTTTAAGTGTCATGGCAGTCTCTGTTTAAAACTGCTTGTAGAGTCGTCACACTCTACCCATCCACTTCTGCACCTTAGTAAACAGGTGTAATGGCCAGAATGCATGGATTGGCCATGGTGATATATATACTGTGAGTGTCAAACACTGATTGGTTGAAGACTATTCTACCAGCTGTAATCTGTGATAGGAGTATCAACTTGAGCCCATGGGAGTCAAATCTGTGCAACATAAGCAACAGATATTGAGATGAACTCCTGAGACGTATGGACTGAGTGCATCTGCCTACATACCTTCCACAGGCATGCCCACATTCAGCATTGTGAATAGCTGCTGAAATTTTGACACTTTTGGTTTGAGGGACAGAGAATAATCTACAGCATGTCTTCTGGTTTCATGCTGTGAATGGCCATATGAAACATACATATTTTGTCAACATATGTTACTGTGAAGCAGTGCCGCATTGGGTGCCGTCTTTCATCCAGGTTGTTTATGACAGCCATCATAAACTCAGTAGTGTTCTGCTGTATGTCTGCAGCAAATGTACTACATCCATTATATGTAGCTAACACCCGTCATAGTGGTGTTAGTGATGTACATTGTTAGACTGGTCAGAAGTCATGTTGACAATCTGCTTCCAAACGCTTTGATAGGGGATTGTCTTGTGGCAGATATTGCCTTGCACAAAGTGTGTGGCATGTAGAAAACTTGCATAGCTGAGTTAGCATAGCAGTTTACTCTAGTGCTGTTGTCAAAGACTGGTACAACAGCTACACCAACTGATTTCTGATGAATTGGCTGTGAATGTTTACTGAAGTTTTGACCTTTGTTGAACTCTTTTTAGTTGAATCACTTGGAAGCTTGTCGCTGTTTGTTGATACCTGTAGCTGTGACTGAATTGTGTGAGACGTGAGATATGTAGGCGTGGTAACAAAAGAAATCGGTGGCTGATGGTATACATAACTTGTTGTACTCAGAATAGCATCTAGTCAGCTCATATTTTCTGAGGTGCTATGGCAATAATACTGTGCAACCCAGAAAGGCTGCATACACGTGAAAGTGCCACGTAGCTCATGCCATCCTTGAAAATGTCTGTACTATGTTCACCATTGCTGAATCCAAACTCAGTCCCTGAGATTTGAATGAAACAGCATAAGCGCAAACACATACCGGAAAACTGTTTCCTGCTCATAGATATCCCAAACCCGGAATTTACGCAGGTTCTGCTCATGTACATATTGTTCCATGTTGTCAAAGTGAACTACAAGCGCCTCAAGAGTGTCTTCTGGACATTGTAGACAACGCCAGTGATGTTTCGATGGCACCTGCCATCATGCCCTCGCTCTACATCTAGATTACGCTTAGCATGATACGCAGATCTTACAAACTGTGAGAACAGCTTCTAGGTCAGCTGTATGAACATCTGACTTGAGTTCACTTAGTCATTCAGTCATCTTTGCTACTAGGTTTCGACTACAATAACGCCATCAATGGCTTGAACAGCATGCAGAGTTAGCAATCACTTGGTTTTCTCTCTGCAGCATTAGATTGTTGAATTCAGTATTTCTTTAGTTATGGCATAAGACACACTATGTGTGTCCCGTAGAGTATATATCGCTGAAGACATTACATGCTGTTTTATGCATGCAGTATCTACTGTGATTCTCTGATCGCTTTTACATACAAACATGTTCTGGTGACAGAGAACCTATACGAGCTTCATCTAAAAGTGATTTGTAAGCTAGATCACCTTACTTATGTTCTCTGACACCAACATAGGTAAATAATTCCCATATGTTGTAGCTCGTAATGCAACTGAGGATATTCTTAGCTTGTTTGGCAGTTAGATAAAATACTGCATTGACTGGCAAGCTGTAAGAGGTCTCCACAAGTATACTTTTTTGCTACCAAATGGCACCGTCAGTACCTAAGATCTGCTGTAGACGTAGATGAATACAGGCAAGCATGACATTGGAGACCATGCTGATTTCTGTCAATGATGAGTAACTTCATCTTTTTGAATATGGAATGGAGCTGAGATGCAACCTCGAATGACAGTTTACAATACTTGCAGTTCTCCCATGTTCCACTGTCAACATAAAGACAGTGTAATGTAACTCCACTTAGTGTTGTATGCTGCTAGTCCTGTGAGAGCAGTTACAGCAATAGCTATTGAAGAGCCTGTCAGGCTCTGTACTTAGCAGTGATGGCTTCAATAAGGAAATCTTTCCTGTGCCAGCTGAACCACTGAACAAACATTAGTAGTGGCTTGTAGTCAGTACAGTCACATTCTTTTGTTTCATGTAGTAGGCCATGTTGGACAGCTTCAACTACTTGAGAGTGAACTGCATGCTGCAGCTGATTTAGTCTTTCTCTCAAGTCAGCTGGGCTGGACATGGAGTGTGCCATGTTCATGGCTGTCTCAATTTCTGACATTCACTTCTTGGGGCATTTATAGGCAGAGGTCACCTAGAACACCTTGTCCTTCTGGATCAAGGTTTTCTTGTGAACTAACTGGAGTGTCTTCACAATGCTTCTCTGCCTTCTCAAGCTGTTCTTTCTCGGCTTCTAGTCTCTGTATGTATGTCTGTGAGTATTCAGTTTGGAAAGTCTCATAGGTGAGATTGAACTGTTCTTCGGAATGTTCACAGTCACCTTTTAATTCAGACCACCCTCAAGGGTCTCAATAGGAATATGAGAGCAAAGTGGTATTGTCTCTGTTCTCGATGTGCCTAGATGCAGTTTACAGTGGTCTATGAGCCATGACTTGTGTCTCTTTATGAGACAGCCATCTACTCCATTGACCTTGCAATCTGGCATGTTGAGTCAGGTTATCATCTTGTAGTCATACCACTTAGCCACCTGAAAGAGACATATCATTCATGTCTTTGTGTCTACGGGGTAGTATGTGTCTATCAGGTTATTCTTCAAGATATGTTTTGAAGAAGGCGTATTAGCAGCGAGCTCCTCAATTTTGGCATGAGGAATCAGTACATTTTCATTTCTCTTTGGTTTACACTGAGAAACCGTATAGCATCAGACTTCTGCACAGATGTGTACCCATTAAATGTTACTGTTTCGTAAGCTCCACATTCTCTGTGTGAAAGAGTCTTCAAACCCAATGACCAGATCTGAGATGTCAGCTTTGCTTGAACTGGCAATATCTTCCCAAAGATCTTGCAAGGTAGTCTGTTCATGTTTGGTTATGTACGAAGTGACATACCAACCAGGGCCAGTGAGTTATCAGCTACAAACTGAACATCTATGTTTGCTTGCCCATTAGGAGAATAGTTGGGCTGTAGTCATTGATGTACATCTTTTTTCACTCTGGGTAACTCGTATACCTTCTTGGTTGATTTGCTAGTGGTGTCGCATTGTTGAGAATAGGTCTTCATGGCACCATCCTGACAAACTCGTCTTAGAAATCCAAAGCGACATCTGTGTACCAATTAGTTTGTTCTTTAATACTACGCTTGGCAGGTTTGTGTAAATATGTCGCTGGGAACTTTTGTACCAACTCTCCATAGTGTAGAACTGTCATACTTGTCTGGAATGTGACAAGTGATATATTTTGATGAATGCTAGCACTTGTTGCTTCATGTTCACCAATGCGTGGAGCATCCTGATCCTCACATATATGGATATGAAGGCACCCCATGCTTGATAGTCTGTCCTCCAAAAGTAATGTTCCACAATACCTAGAGGAGTATTGTCCTTTGCAAGATGAAAGTCAGAATGTCATGGAACCGCTTTGAAAATGTCTTGTGACAGACATGGGATCAAGTGAACACATTTCTTTCTGACAGTCATTGATGAAATACCATCAACATCAGAATTCCGCCCCTTCAACAGTTCAATGAGCTGTCCCAGGCATATTCAGCACAACTTTGTGCTGACCATGTGGCTGCACTATACTCTGCAGCATTGTCATCACTTCAGAGTGTCTGCAATACTAATTTCTTTGGTGCCACGAAGACTTGAAAGTATGGAAGACAGATTGACTTGCACATTTTCATCTTTCTGTTTTAATTTCTTTAGAAATTGAGCAGCTGTTATTCCATCTAGTGGACTTGTTAGATGAATGGTATGTGCTATAAACGCAGACCGAATGCTAAGTTCACTTCCCAGAGGAGATGGAAGAGGTACTGTATGTTACACCTGATTTACATCTTTGCTGAGCACACGACTAGGCGGCACTCAGCACCCTGTACATCGTATTCTCTTTCATCTTGGGTGTCTGCCTGACCCTTTTGGAAATAGGTCTGGGAACAGCGTGTTTCTAGTGTTGCCTCCCAAATGCTGACGGGCTCACCTTCCACCTGCTTCATTTGATGAGATCATGTTGTCTCCTAATGGAGCTCTGCTATGTAGTGGGTGAATTATGTACTGTTCATACATTCTCCTTGTCTGTCACTGACCTTCTCAATGATTGGTTTACTTTTTCTAATAGATCAAGTTGACAGAGAGATCATTGTGATCTATGTCAAGGTCTGTATATAAGGATTGTTACTCTTTAAATAAGTAAGAGCAAGCTTTACCTTTTGCACATTGACAACATCTTGCCAGATGACCTTGACCTTGTCGAACACCATTACAATAAGAATCACCAAACTATTTTCTGTTGGAGATTGCTTGAACATTTCATAGAGGAAGTGGTAGATACAACACGGAACCTTTAGCGATCTAACAAGCTCTTTCTGTGGAATGCTTGTGTCTTTGTGTTCAGGTCGTAGAATAGTTTGGAATGGTTTCGTTTCCCGAATTAGAATGTGTTCAAAGATATTTAGTGTTGAAATCTCACTTGGTGTGACATCTGTTCCATATTATTCAGCATTGACCTTGCTGGCAAAGTGTTAGACTTAGCTTGGAAAACAGTGTTTGCATAGCACAATGGTGTCTTGTAAGTGAAAGTCAGTTTCAGCAGCAAGAATGCTGACAGACTGGAACCACATGTCATTGTGTGGTGACAGGTTTCTAGGTTGACTGTGACTGTTTGTTTTGTGTAGCATAAACGGTTGCATGACACACATACAGTGTCAAACTTGAGACTTTGCTACCTCAAACTTAGCAATTTCTTTCATACTGTCTCAGAATGTCGCTTCCAACACTGAAACAGATGTTTCTGCAGAAGTGTTACACTGAAAATTGTTGTTTCGGTGGCTGGTAGTAATGTGCTGCAGTTTTTTTGAGAATGTGATGGCACCTGCATGTCACCTGGATTGCATAAGTCATTTAAACAAGTGTACTGATGTACAGCTCGTCTACTTCATATACCGGTAGTTAAAGTTTCGCTTTTGCCTGTTTGATGCCGCACTGCAAGCATCTGTGTTGAAAAAATACTATCACAAAATACCACTATCGAGACATGCGATGGAGTGACCCATGAGTCCAGTATGTGGACTGATTTCACAATGGTCAATTTTGGTAAACAGTTTATGTCTGTCTTTATATCTGTTATTACAAATAGGGTTGACAAACTCTTCTACTTTTCAAATGATCACCATTGCCTACGGGTTGCAGGTATCATCACATGCCCATGCCAGACAGTGTTGTTTATTGAAGACTGTGGTTGGATCACAGCTGTCATCAGTATCCAATGCATTGTCATCAGAGATACTGAGGACATTTACATAGTTTGCCATTCATCAATGGTAGAACTTGTGTTCTTTTTTGGAATGATAAGACTCTTCCCAAAAATATGCCTCTGAGTGCTGTGTGTGCATCCTCTGTCCTTGAGAAATGGCACAGAAGCTGTCGACAGTCAAACAAGGATACTGTTGTAGCCTTTTTATGGCATATACAACTTTCCTGAATTGTCTGCTAACATGATACACCTTATGCCACAAGCGCTGTAGTACAAACACTGCTCTGTTGATGAAAGTGCACACTTTGAGATGCAAACTTCATCAGAGACAGGTGACTCTTACTCTTTTTGTGGGTCTGTCTCAGCATTGCAGCGAGAAGTCTTTCGATCTTTAGCTTTACTTGCTAGCGATCGGAAATATTTTTTTTTCTTCTGAGTTGCAAATCAGCAGTTGTGAGTTTATGTTGTTTTGGATGTTTCTTGATGGTTACATCTCAAAATAGTTGTGTTTCATCTGAGAGATTCTACACAACATTTGTAACGGTATACCTTTTTCTCTTGCTGTTAAAGCATTTCATTTGGGTGTGCAGTGACTTGCTGTAGGGGGTCACTGTTGCAGTAAAGGTCTGTCCATGTTCATTTTGTGGTGTGACTTTACTGTTTTGTTTGTCGCCCTTTATACAACAGTGTAGTACTATTATACCTCTCTCTGCTTTCTACACATCTCACATCTTTGTATTTGATTGATATGTTTTGCTATTATGGTTCACAGTGGCAGTGAAGCAATCTTACAGAAGTATTTGCGCACTTGTATGAGAGACAGAGAAAAAACAGTGTTGGTAACATGCTTCAGTACATTTTATAACAGGTGTATTGGGAGAATTGTAACTGGCGGATGTTTACAATTTGGTCAACAAATTCTAAACAGTAGTTTTTAGAATGTGCATTAAGTAGTTGCTACGTATGATCATACGCTTGTGCATTCTCAATATTTCTAGTCCACATTTTAACATTTTCTTTTTACCAGACCTACTTCTGAGTAGTATAGCTGTCATTGTTCACATCTTGATGACAAACGGTTTTCGAGGCATGTAGCGTCTTACAGCACAGTCAGTATGTGAAATCACTATATGGTAGACAAAAACTTGGGAGTGACACTGTTCATCACTAAAGTTTTAAAATTACTACATGTTAGCAATTAGATCGAAAAACATGGTCAGAATTACTGTTGTGTGAGTGCATAATGCAGTGTACTATACATGCATATATGTTTGCGACTTTCAATATTGTTACTGCAGATTCTCAACATTGTGTTTTTTAGTACACCTGTTTATGAGCATTGCATCGTTATTTTTTACATCTTGCTCAAAATGTGTTTTCTGCATATGTAGCATGTAATGCTGCAGTTGGTTTATGAAATCACTCTATGGGGCACAGTAAGAAAATGACCAGTGACACTGTTCTATGAGCAGACAACTTAAAATGAGTATGTTGAAAATTTGGTGTAGAAATTTCAAAAATGACTGATTTACAAGCTTGTGCAGTGCAATTTATATGTACACTTGTAAGTTGTGTATTTTCATAGTTTTCAGTTCAGATTGTCAAAATTTTGTTTTAACACACAACCTTATGAGTAGTACAGATTTCATTTTCACATATTGCCAAAATGTCTTTTTCGCTATGTACTGCATTTTGGCTCAGTCTATGTGTGAAATGACTATATGGTACAAATGTTGAAAATGACAGTGACACTGTTCATGAGCAGTGTTTTAATATGGCCATGTTTAAATTTTGGTGAAAAATTACTACAAATAACTGTTTTACAGCTCTGCATTGCACAGTTGTTATGCACGCTTGAAGTTTGAAATGTTCAATATCTGAAGTCCACTGAGATTGAAGCACTACACAGCACATAATGTGTTTATTATTGAAAATTGTGCTATTTTGCCATAAAACCTGAAATTGTGGCAATAAATAGACACTTTGAAAATTAATAGGAATGCATGAAAGTGTCACAAAAAGTACATCAGGTGCATTCAAACTGTCGTGAATTTTGCTGTCGTGCATTCGACAGTATGGCTAGTAGCATGTCGAACTTCAAACTTTCACAAATTTTACTTTTTTGTATGTAAAAGTGTCGTAAATTTATTTCCCGCATTTGACAGGTAAAGCAAATGTAACACTTGGGAGTAGCAACATTCATTATCAAATCAGAATTCAGTGTGTTTGACTGACAGCTGGCTCTACTAATGTAATTTAAGATTTGTCAGTCCATGTCAGACAACCAATCAGAGACAGACAACACTGAAGAAGAAGTCAACAGGAGCCATTTTAGGTATTACTGAGAGAGAGCAGTTTCAGAACTGTAGTACAGTCTATTTTTAAATAATTTTCTAGTATGAAAAAATAACAACATGTAAATACTATTAATCAAAATGTTTTTCAATGCTGAATCTCTATTATATTACTTGTTATTATCTAACATGCTGTATTATTTAGAGAAAAGAGTTTAAAGTCAGATAGCATTTTAGTAGTAACTTATTCAGATACAGCTGCAAATAGAGGGAGATAGGAAGGTGACATGGAGGCCTATGAGAAAATGGAACCAATCAGATATGTTTCTGCTGTTGTAATTGTTTAAATCTGCCTAAAAAGGATGCATTTTCCCACTTCTCAATGTTTGCAGATTTTAGCTGGAACAGAAGTTCAGTAATAGTGACTGCATCACTAGATTGGTTAATGAACCACAGCAGCAGGCAATGTTTATTTTTGATTTGTGTGTTATGTCTCAGCCCACTGAAGCTGTCTTGAAATAAGGAGGGAAAATATCAGTTTTATTTTCAGTACTGCCTGGTCACTGCAGGTGAACACTAACTTTGTTGTAGCCTGTCATAGTTCTGAAAACTTAGAATGGCAGAAAATTGCAAAAGGACTTTGTTGATAGTTGAAGCAGTTTCATGGAGACGATTGCAGCTGAGTTTGCTGTTCATAGTAATTTGGGGAGGACCTGCAGCTCCCAGATTGCTATGTAGATGGTTTAGTCATGGTGGCATGAGATGGGGACATCTTATCCCAACCATGTGCACAGACTTTTGAGAACTCACTCTCCTCCTGACATACTGCTAATACATCTTGGAGGCAATGATTTGGGCAAAAACGCTGGGTAGATTTAGTTACAGAGGCAAAATCGGCCCTTGCTTCTATCAATGAGTATGTTGCCTGCCTGTATTATCATGTTTTCAGATATTACAGAGCGTGCAAGGTCTGGCAAGCAACATCATATGGTCTGATTGACAGAGCTCACAGAAAAGTAAGTATATGTACAACTATCGCTTTTCTATTTATGCATGGAATGTATATCGTATGTCACCCAGAAATTAAGTCCTATCACGATTGGCTCTTCCTGCCTGAGATGGTGTAGTATTTCACATGCTGGCATTGCCATTTTTTGGGAGACCTTCAGATGGAATCCCCAAAGTCCTTTAAGATTGTCAGACTGTTTGAGCAAATATTACAGTATACACAAAGGTTCTTCTCAGAACCATATAAATGTGGTCAAAATAGATCAACTGCATGCATCACTTACACATATGGGACATATATGGGTTTTGGAATATTAATATTGTGGGGATGCTGTGTAACAATAGTGGGAGACAAGCACTAGCAATGTACCATGTTGCTATTAGTACACAATTGTATGATGTTGTTATGTGTTCACATTTTATATAGTTTGATTCTGTTAGTGAATGTAACATTCACTGTGGTCTTCAGTGATTTACTTGTAACAGGATGGTATGGGTGCAACAGTGAAACACAGTGGTGCAGTTTATGTATAGGTTTCTTTAGTGTTATGTCTGGAATAGAGCTATGTTGAATGGAACACATATGTGGAGTAATTTTATGAGTGCTAGCATGAATGTACAACACAAATATGATATCATTTAACTTTTAATCAGGTTTGTTAGCCCTCTTCAAATTATTCAGTGTATTTGCAGGTGCGTGTACAGTTCTGCAATGTGTGGGTCTAGCTGTGTTTACATCACTTTACAATGCTGTGTGTTTGAAGGCTGTAGTCATGGTTTGATGGACAGTGGTAGGGATATCAATGTTCAAGATTGGTACTCTCACTCTGCACACACACACACACATGGATGCAGCATAGTATGTGATGGACTTGTAATACACTGTGTAGGTGAGGTGGTGTGCAACAGTTCAATAGCTGTGGTGCAAGACCACAAAAGAGAGTTGTACAACTCATGTGTGACCACTTCAGTGTAGTAGACATGCATAGGTGATGGTGGGCAATCTGATGTTGGGTGCAGTATCTCCCCGAGAGTACTGGTGGCATGCTGGTGGACACCACAGCTGCAAGCAGATTGTTGTGCTAAGGAGGATGCGAATCCCTTGTTGGGGCTGTAATGCTGGTGAGATGTCTTTCTGCCATGCTGAAGCAGATGTGCTCTTAATTTCATAAGTATTACGATGGAAATAGTTGAACTAAATCATTTATATTGTTAGATGATAGTATTGTGGATTTTTTTTCTGTTTGTATTTCAGAACTGAATAAAAACAAAAAAATGAGGCAGTGGACCTTGCGAGGTTTTGTGCACTGCTTGAGGCAATCCATGCCAGAGGAATGCCAGAGTTCTTATGAGGAGTACCAACAGGAAACTGGATTTGATGTGGAGGCAGATAGTTGCTTCCTGCACATTGTTTTTGAAAGTCAAAACAAAACAATCTGCAGCTGAAGAGTGGGAAGCTGTTGCACCAGCATTTTTATGTTTAAAAACAGCATGAGGGGATACGGACAATGACACGTGCTGGTCCTACTCTGTGTATGAGCTTATGAGCTGCTGGCAAGCCAGCTGGGGAGCGCCTTACTCACCACAAGTAAATCAGCAGAACTTTTATAATGGATGTGCATTTATTCAGAATTTGTTACAATTATGGCAGACAGCATGATACTTAATACTATACGTAAGGATGTACTATGAAACATGTAGATAAATTGTTGTCTTTATTAACTGTGGTGTTGTTGAGTCACAAGGCACAGCTTAGTGACATAGCCGTACCAGAAATAGTGACATCCATCCATATACTGAGTTCCTATCATAGTATGTTGGTAGAGAACAATATGTTACTCTTTATTTATTGTAATGTAGTGGTATGAAAGTTGTAACTCTGTAATACTGTGTATGTATAAAAGTTAGTTTGCAGACATGTGCAACAAAACATAGTGCCATCATACCACACTTCAGAGTTGTTCCAGACCTGTTCCAATTCAGGTATTGTATTTGCAGGTGTGTTTGCAGTTTTCCTATGTGTGCTGCAGCTGTCTATCACAAGTCCAAAAATGCAATTATGTACAGTTAAAGGGGGGAAGTATGTTTCAATGAGCAGTAATACCATATTGACTGTTGATGTCCTCTGTCCACACACACACACACAGACACAGACACATAGGCACGCACGTGTCAATACTGTGTGCTGCACCACCAACCACACACTATGTAGAAATGGTGGTGGTGGCCTCCACACAAAAATCCACATGCTACAGTGTGGTGCCTACCTCAGCATGGCAAGTTATTGTATAGCTGGTGGGAGGTGGCCATATGCCCTGTTGATTCCACTGTCTTACGTGTTCCCATCCACACACAGCACAGAGTGCCTATTTACATGTTCTCATCAAAAGGTCCCATCAAAAATAGCTCAGGTTCGAGCTGCCTCAGGCCATTACCAATTAGAAGCAATGCCCTCGGCTATCATGCCTGCTCCATGTGTGTGTTCACAAATGGCTGGCAGCAGTAGTTGCTTCCTTAGAATGCAAACGATTGCCATCTTCCCATACCTAGATCACTGGGTCATAGATTCTGATTCTCCAGACTGGGACAGACATCACTGCTACCCTCTCTCGTTGTCCTTAGCAGTCCACCTTCCTTGTCTCTTCCCAGGAATTACCCCCATGCCATAGTTACATCTGAATTTTGGCATGATGATCTTTACTGGAACAGGAACACATTTGTTCTTTTGAAAAGTAACCATGAACTGAGGAAATGTTGATTATCTGTATAATGGATAGATACTTATTTTGTAGTTTTATGCATATCTCTTATGAGTGAACATTGCGCACTTCTACGCAGGGTTCTAAGTTCAGTACTTTGTAATGTTTTCAGTAGAGTACCACTACTGAAATGTTTTCACATCTTTATGAACAGTACAGCTGTCATTGTTCAGAACTTAGGTAAATGTGTTTTACAGTTTCACTGCAAAGATACATGCTTTCGATGTGCAAAAGTATTGTTGGGACGGATAAATTAAATAACAGCGACATGGTTGTGTAGAAACCACCAATCTTCATTTAGAGCACTGCTGTAGTGGTCTTGAAACATTATATTTTAGATCAATTGTAATTGTTATTGTAATATGTACACAATGCTTGTGCTGTGTATAATGAGAAGCAACGTTGTCTATGTGATGAATATTTTACTGTTGTTTGCAAGTATTTGAAAAATTTAATGTTATTCACATCAACCACTCTATATATGCTTTTTGTTTTTCTGTTTCATGGCAGAACAACAGAGGTCTCCCCGCTTCCTGCGTAGGTAGTACCGCACAGTGTGAAGCTGTGGAGGGTGGTCAGTCGGACACAGAAAGTGTCATTGTCATTGAGTCTGATGGTAAGAGTGTGATATAAATAATTGTAGTATGTCATTGGTCTGTATCAGGAAATAATGTTATGTGTTAGCTGCAGAAGTTAAGGCTGCATATTTTAAAATGTCTTTATTGATTAAGTATTATTTGAATCATGTATGTATTCTTTTGTAGTTGTTGAGTGGGTTGAAAACATTGTTTTAAATCATTCAGTACAAGAAAGAAAGAGCCAGTCTCCATCTGGCAAGAGACAACACTTAAGAATGAGTATGTATCTCTGCAGTGTGATTAGGTATCACATCCTTGGTAACAGAATCTGTTTCTTTAATGCAGTGATGTTTATCTTCATATATCTGCTTCTCTTCCATTGCACAACAAGCTGCATGATGATATGATAAATAAATATTACATTGCCTACTGAGTGTCTTGCAACAGTGGAGATGTATGACTGCTAGCGATCACAGATAACATTGGATATAGCTATTGCCAGGTTGCTGGACTTTCAGGTGTGGTACTTTGAAACAATACACCAATTTCAGTAACCTGCTAGCATATTATTTAAGTGTAATACAGTGGTTGGTAGTGAAATAATAACTGCTGTTATGCTTCAAGTATATTTCTGATGTGTGATTGTGTGATACTAGTACTTCAGCACACACTTGATTGTCTGCTGTGTGTTTACTGACACCAGTGGGACAGATGTCTGTCTATTTATAACATACTGTAAACGTATGCTGATGTAGCATTATATTATCCAAAAAATGGAAAGATATAATTTGATACATGAAAAATAGTGTCATGTATACTTAACATATGAGTAGGATACCATTTTTCATGTATGTGACAATGGATGGGCGTCCATAGGACTACTTGTCAGTCCATGTGGTCTGCTGGGGGATCGTTGTCCTCTGCTACTTTTGGTGGTGGAGTTTCATGTTCAAGGAATCATTCATTACCAATTGGAATGTTGATGGTGTCTCACTGATATTCACTAGTGTGGTGTATAATTATCTGTTGCTGATTACCACATGCCTAGATGGTTATTAACTGATCATTTCTATATCTGCTGGCAATGTTTCATTTCTATTATTAAAATATATGTAAATGGACAGTATGGAGACTGTCTACTGTTTGTTAATAAACGAATAATGTAAGTTTTGCCAATGTTTGTACTTGAGAATATATCTGGGAATGGTGACAGCCTTGGCTTTATTAAGGCCTAAGACATTAACTAGGGTTATTTAATGCTGTGTTAATAGCCCTGTAGGGGTAATATGTTTAATAACACAAACAACTGCCATATTTAGGTAGAGGGTGATTAAGTGAATAGTAACATGATGTATTTTGCATTCTGCTATTATAATTACACATTTTGTCAAACTGTTTAAAAAGCAGGTCATCATATGGTTATGTCTACATGTATGTAAATTAAAGATACACATAAGGTTGTTAGGATGTTTATGTGAAAGAAATATGCATTATCACAGTATTTTAGTATTGGCATCAATGGTAGGCACTGCTTGTTGTGCACTGTATACTCAATAATAGATTTCTGTGTTTTCTCTGTGAAAATGTAATTGACAAACATTGTTAGGTAAGCACCAGAAAAATTGGATTTTGTATTAAGTCTGTTCAGGATTGGATTGACATTTGTCTTGGAAGAACAGAGACACAGGGTTTCATTATTTCAATTTTGTGTGCCTTTGTGCTGTGCACCGTAATGTGCCGTACATGGTTTAGTATAAGGGTTACTGACTGTAACTACGGCAGTGGCAGGTAACATGTTATGTTGTTCCTGGCATAGTAACAGTCAATGGGGTGGATATCAGTGAATAAGTATATGCAGATCTACAGTATTGTACACTCATGGTGTGACAAACGTAATACATTGTAAAATTATGTTGTGTCACATTTATTAGTAATAATGTTTTGTATTTTCATACTCTTCTTGTAAGGTGCTTGATCTCTCTGCAGATGAGAAGAGTTGCTGATGACATGTAATACTGACTTAAGAACATAACTCTACCTGAACGGAGAGCTGTTTTAGTAAAGAGACATGTGTACATATGTTAGCTGTACACAATGATGCAGTATTAGTAATGAACGCTTTAAAGAAAAAGACTTGTAGCTTGATATTTCATCTATTTATGTGATCATTTTTCACTTGTTTGCTTCTATAGAGCCCAGGGAAGCTGACAATGCGAACCAGTGGAGGTGAAGCAGAAGGCCAGCACCAGCCCTGCGTGAGTGAAATCTGAAAATATTTCCAACAAGATGTAGTCCCACAGTGCTGTGAACTTAGAATGTATGTTATTATTATTGTGTCTCAGTTGAGCAGTTGTGTAATTAATCATGTTATTTTATGGTAGTGTAAAATTTTTTTTTTATATTGCCTTGCTGCGGCTACTGAGCAACATGGGAGGAGAGTGCTGATTTGGGGGCGTGATGCTCTTGGGTGAATGCAGGTTACACATGAGGCAGGTGCGTGCTGATTACGTAATCACCCCGCATATGTAAGCGAAGGTCTACTTCAATCTGAGCAAAGCTTATCATACCTGTGCGCACACCATTTGGTTGTGTGCTTGTTATTGCATGCTTGGCAAGTAGTTTGATGGTTCTCAACATTGGTGGTGCTCAACTCCCCTGTTGGTAACCACACCTTGCTGTTTTACTGTGATGACAGGGGGCCCACTGCCCGTTGGCATACCGGCTCCAAACGTTGAACTGTGAGGATGTGCCAATACCCCTGGGTTAGCTACTCCACCACCACTGTCTTTGTTTGCTGGGGGCAATCTTGTTGCCATTATTGACTTTACTTGTGCTGTGAACTGACAAAGGTGGCAATGGATCGATGACTACAGATATCCAAGCCAAAAAAACAGGTGCCATGCTGGAGGATATCCCAGTGAGCTAAATGGTCTGGAACACAAAAAGTATTCAATGATGCTTTTGCTTTTTCCCACTGTTAAAGTTAAAATATGCCTCATAGTCTTGATGACCCTCTTCCAGTTGAACCCGACTGCTGTGCAGCGTGTCTCTTCACCCTTCCCAACCTCATACTTACCTCTACAGTGCAGGTGATGATCTTCAGTGCACTGTGACATGTGTGATTTTTCAAAGGAGATAATGAAGTGAGGAATGTTCATAAACTGTATAATGGAGTGAATTATGGGACTGTTTGCATGTCACCTATGAATATCGCACATTTTGTACATGGCACAATGGAAGTTGTGCCATCACATGTTTAATGTAGTCTGACCACTTGCAGTGGTGCAGTTCCACTACAGCATACACTGGTTGTGACTGGGAGGGTGCTATTCAAAGGAGTTGTTGAATAGCTAAACTCTGCTGAATATTGCCCCAGACACATCACATTGCCAAATTTTTCAACACCGCGATGGCATTGTGCCACAGAGTGGCACACTTTGAATGTCCACCCATACTGTCCAAACTGTGTTTTCACGCTTTCACTGTATGATGGCGTGGGTGCTGTGTGAAATCACTTCTTGTGATACAGTGTGAGGAAATAACAGTGAGACTGTACATGAGCAAAGGTGCTAATATGCCTATTTAAAACATTTGGTATCAGATGAGCATTACATTCCATCATCGCAATCATGTATTGGATATTTCCCACGCACTGCAGTAGGTTTGAAAATTTTGTCTATTTATATGCCAAATTTTAAACACTGTCATTATTTTCACCTCCTAATGTACTGTACAGCTTTTTATCACAGCGTGACCAACATGTTTTCCTGCCCTGCAATATCTAACAGCCAGAGGACACGCTTAATGCCTGTCACCCTCTCCAGGTGGGGATGGGTTGGCATCAGTTAAAAATGTTATGACTCTTACACTATCAATGCCAATGATAGCAAAGCAACAATCGGCATTGACAGCTGTTTGTTTCATAATGTGAGATAGTACATTTTAGAAGCTTATTACTGCTATGCCACATTGTCTTGAACACTTTCACCCTGTGTCCATGCAACAGTTATGTGATCAGCATATTACAGGCATCCAACATTGCACTAATGAATTTAATCTGCTTATTTTGCCTAGATTTTCCTATACTCTAGTTTCAGTTTTAGGTTAGTCATCTGAATTTCTTGTAGTTATGCTACCTGCAAATCTGTTATTTATCTTCTTCATGTACTTCAAGATCTCTGGCATGTTTGGTGAGTACATTTCTGTTGATATGTAAATATGTAGGTTACTGAGTGGACATATAGGGTGTGTTCTGCAAGACAGAATTGTTTAGTTTTCCTGTTGTAGGCAATTCCAGAATGTAAGTCTATGATTATTCTAAATGACAGCTTGTTAATGGTGTTTTGCTGAATGAATGTAATGTCAGTAACTTAATTATTTAAAACATTTATTTGTGCAAGGGGCTGAAATAGGACTCAAAGCTGTTTCTTTTCGAACAATCATGAAAGTGATCATGATGATGTACACATTAAAAGTATCTTATGATAGTGTTCGTGTGAAGGTAGTTTCATTTTCTATGCAGAGATGACTAGACATTATAGGCAGACATGGTGAAGTTAAAATTTCTCACATGATGAGGATCTATTTCAACTGTATGGTACTGTACTGTTGATTATGCAAAGTATATACATACTGAATATTTATGTCTAGTCAATAAAATAGAAGAATAGCATGGAAACCACATGTTAGTATAAGTTTTTGATGCTGTCAGCTCATTAGATAATATAGTTAATAAAGTATAATAGAGAGACAAATAAGACAACAAAATAGTTTTGCATCAGACTTCTAAATATTATCATAAGTGCCAAGTTAATGTATTAATGATACTGCAGTAGCTAGGAAATCTTTAAAGTTAAATAATTGAAAGTCATAACTGTTTTCTTAGTCTTGTGTATTGATTTATTTATTTCGACTTTGTAGCGGCAATTAAGAAGATGTACTGGCCACTGCTGTTGTTATAGACTGTTTGAGCGGAGGTTGCCAGTCTGAGAAAAGATATCGTTGTGTTTCTCGGCGACAGCATAAATGCTGTCCTTCTTTGAGGTGCAACAGCAGACTGTCAACCTCGTGCTCGAGCCTGTCGAGCAGCGGCTGACGGCACTGTGGCCAATCACTATGCTTCACCTCCACCAGCACCACCTGTTCCCTCAGCTTCCTGGGCCAAACTGACCACCCTTCACAGTAGTCTGGTATCCTTTGGAGGGCGTAACAGCTTCCACTTCCTTTGCGCCCATATCGAATCCAGTTTCCACTTTGGATTGCCTCAAGCAGTGCATACACCTCTCATGTAGTCTTGGCTAAAGACTTTCATTTTCTTCAAAATGACTTTTAGTATTGAATTATTTTTTTATTTATGAAAAAGACTTTATTTTCATAAAATATTTATTTGTGTATGAAACAAATACACAGTTTTACAAGTATTTTATTATTATTTCTTTTCTAGTAATATTTGTAAATATATATTTTGTATGGTTTTATAAAAAGAAATGTATTTTTGTTTGCCTTTGGTTTTAAAAATCTTTCATATTTTTATAGTAAAAATAGTTAATTTATACTCTCTTGTGTTTGGTGTGTTATTGTGTACTGGGGATGTTTATTTCCAATACTTGAAAAAAAAGATTTACACAACTGTTATTTTATCATTTTCTAAAAGATCATACCACTATTATTGTTGTATTACACTTGTGGTTCTCCATAGAAGTTACTGAGATATGTGACAATGGTACCATACACTATTTGTGGCACACTGCTGTTGTTTCATAGACCTAGTGCTACTATGTGTGTATGTGGATCGTGATGAAGATGAGTATGTCCCGCTAGTACATCAGTGACATTTCGTGTTGTTGCACCACAGCAATCACTGTGTGATTGTATTGATTAGTATGTAATTGAATGATGTTACACAGTGGTGTTTTTGTGTACTACACCAAAGCCATCTACTTAGTCCCAGCAAGCCTCTCCCACCTTCTTCACATGATTGGTGCCACCATCTCAGTTGGTTTTTAACCCAATGTTTATCAAATGACAAGTTACTACAGTAATATATCCATTTGTTTACAAGATGAACTAATGGTATCCATCTCATGTCATATACTATTTTACTGATGTACATCTTTTTCTTTACATATCTGTTGTGAGTAGCAGGGCATGGGCTGCATACCCATTGGTTGATGTTGATAAACAATGGTTGTTCAAGTGTACTGACCTGTTAGTTTGTCAGTTGCATGGTGGAAGCCGTCTGCACTACATCCATCTGTTAGTGTCATACAGTAAATAATGGAGTTAGGATTTACTGTCAATGTGCTCTAGTGTACGATTCACCATCAGGTTTTAGGTTTTTAATAAGGTTCAGATGTTCTTGATCAATCATGAACTGTCTCTGTGTATCATAAACAATATTGTAGTTTGTAGTAATGTGTTAATGATGACTGCGATTGGGCTCACTGCACCACACTACCAGGAAGGTTATTGCAGTTTTGGGGATGCATTTAATGATGCATGTTATTGGGTCAGAACAATACACTGAACTATTTGTAATATTGCATCTTTTGGTGGGTGTTAATGAATCTGTCTGACTGGCGTGCATGCAGTGTTGTTCTTTATGACTGCTGACTGTGACTGCACCTCCCACTACTTCTGAGAGAATAGTAATTGTGTATAGTAGTCACATGCAAATTGGGCTGTAATAAGAGTCAAATGTTTCTCTGTGTGTCTTGTAGAGATAATGAACCTGTTTGGATGTCACATTCTGAATATGTGAGAAGCACTGCATGGTGCAATGACAACTCCACTAGTGGTTCTGCATGACACACTCTAGACAGTTGTGTTGTAGCAGTAGTACTACAACATGCACAGTTAGGGTACCAAGGCTGTGATATTAAAAATACTACACCATAGTGCAGTTCTGTCGAATGTAACCACGACACACCACTGCACAAGCAACTCTGGTGTGCCAAGGGTTGTGTCATACCTGCATACTTTAAATATTCACCCATACATTGCTACATTCATCATGTGCCTGAAGAGTACTTACATTGAATGCACAAAGAAAAAGAGTAAGACACTGTAACATAAAAAAATGGAATAACAGTGAAAACTTACAATGAATAGAGTTATATAAAAACAATATGATTCACAGTGAAGTACTGTTACTGTAAACAACAGAAAATAGTACTACAAGACTTGAAATATTCCTGTATATTGGAACATTTTTGGTATGTATGTGCAGTATTCTTAGAACAATAAATCATGTACTATAGTGAGTAATACTTCTGAAAAGACAGGATATTCATGGCAAAAACTCCTTTTAATGCATCAGTTAGGGTTGTTACAAGTGACAAAAGTGAGAGATTCGCTGTTAGGGTTGAAAACCCTAACTCCAAATCTCCCCCAGCACCACACACACACAGACACACACACACACATGCAAGTATGGGCGAGGACTAAGGCAACACAGCCAATGACAGACATCCAGCAGCAGGTGACAGAAATAACAAACAATTGTCTAAATGTACTCACGAGACATCCCCACCCACCTGACCAGGTACTGCATGCTCAGTGGAGATCAACAGCAAAACTGAGGCCATGTACACCAAATGTACACATCCCTGATTGCAGCTGCACACACCGACACACTTAGTAGTTGCATGGCCTTACCTACTGATGCCCCACACCAGACAAGACCATGTGGCAGGCCACGTGAGTAATAGAGTTGAGCAAACCAAGGAGTTGTACAGGTATAATATCTCAGATTATAACAAGGGTTTGAGAAATGCAGCTTTCTAATTGACTGTAAACATTCTAACAGCCTTATGTTTAGTTTTTATTAACATACATGTAGAGCCCAACCATATGATGAACATGGTTTAATGTTGTTTCAAAAACAGTTTTATTGTGATAGTAGGACTGCATCCTTGTCTGACTGTGCCTCTCCACCTTGCTGCCCCATCTGATCTCCTCGAGTACTGAGTCCCCAACACCAATACATCATACTCCTCTTTCCTTGTGCCCAATGCAACCAACCAGCCCAGGTTCTCATTCCAGGGCCCCTCAAGATGGTGTTTTTATCATTTGACCCAATTTCTTCTATGCTGCACCTCTCAATTAAGACCTCTCCCCTCCTCCTGTTTGACTTCCAACCTTCCTCTCCTCCTCATCTATTCGAGAATGATCTCTCCACTGCCATGCCATGCCCAATCTATCCATTAGTAAAGTTCCTCACTCCCTCCTCTTTATGAGTATTATCCCTTGTGCAATCTCCTCCTGTGTCCTCTTCCCGTGTCATTAGTACAGAAAACATGTTCCCTACCCTCTTGCCTTACAATGTGTTTTCACCTACAATCTCCCAATATAGGAGAAAAATCACATTATACAATGGTGCGTGAAAATTCTGTAACCTCATTGGTCAAAACATGTCACATGTCCATGGGTAAATCCTGTATTACCATGACTGAGAATTGCATTTATAAAAACATAATTAAACACATTTTACATTTATTTTATGCATGGGTCTATTGTATAATCACAATAAAGCACTCCAGGGTGTGAGTTGTGGGGATTTCCACTTCTTGTGAGGCTAAGTCACTCAGCTGCACCTTGTGACACACCACACAAGCATGGGTAAACCCCAATAACCCATACCCTGTTGTGCCTATTGCTAAAACAGCCACCACCTCCATGATGTATGTCCTCTGCTCTACTCACTCCAGGCCTGCTCCTGACCTATTATGGTGTTCTCAGCACTATGAGGACCAGTGCTGTGACCCCAACCTAGGGGCAAGCCAGGGGTATCCAGGAGCAATGGCTAATGTGGGACTTGAGAATAGGAGGGTTCATGACCGGACAGAGGTTCGACAAGGTGCAAGCTGAACCAAAAACAACAAAAAAACTATAAGATATGGATAGGTGTTTGTAGTACCTACGGTCTCGTGCCTAACTACTCATCTGGGTGTGTAGGTGTCTCAGTACTACTAACACCCAACCATGTCTTATTGCTTATGTATAATATTTTTATTTAGATATGCAACCAATATGACACAAAGTGTTGAGCACTATGTATATCTAATGCATGCCTGCAAGGAGAAGTGAGGCACATTACTTAGACACTTCTAATAAATGGACATAAACCATTCTGATTACTTATAAACTTTTGTCCATTTTGCAAAATCATTGCAAAAACAACTAAGATTATGGCTACAATTAAAGAAACAGTACTGAAAAATATGTGACTCTCAAATATTACCTTCTTCTGTCTAAGCTCCATAACTGTTCTAGCTTTCTTATATTGAGGTTCATCACTCAGAGAATAAATTGTCTGTATTGCTCCCTTCTTTAATCGGCACTCTACAATAACAAATGTGCAGACACAAATAATCAGTGACACTCAGCAAGTAACTTTGTTAGTTCAGTTAAACAGTACATGTTTTATTGACAGAAATAACTATAAATGATGTATTACATCAAGACTCTATATGTCCCTAGCCAATCCCTAACATCCAAATAACATAAATTGCCAAATAACGAAAAAAAAACACTCATTGCCTGACATTCCTGTGCAGTATCAAAACACTGTCAATTATGTCAGCAGATTACCACACATGGAATATGAGGACCACTTATTGAGACCATACCAACAAGTGATCAAGGACCGGCTGTAAAGTATCCAGAGATGAATGTCCACAATTGCACAGGGATGCACAGGAGAACAACTTAGGAGACCACGGGAGAACTTAGCCTGTACTCACAGGAGAAGAAGAGGCAGAGGGGATATATGATTGAGACATTACAGTACATAAAGGGCATAAACAGGATGAGAGCGGACGTCATCTAAAAATTCTGTGAGAACAATACCAGTAGGGGACATACCATCAAAATGGAGAAGAGAAAGTTCAGAGGGTGATCTGGGAGGGAGGTTTGTTCACCAAGAGGGTAGTATGTCAGTGGAACAGGATACCCAGTGGTTGATGTTGGTGGATACAGTTGACAATTTGCAAGGTCACACACTGTGAAAAAGACTGTATGTAGTACAGTATGCTAAATTGGAAAACTATGCATTGTGTGACACATAACAGTTTTCTGGTTTCACATGCACATGCAGTAAGACAAACATATCAGCCTGAGAACTGGGGATGAGGGACAGTCATGCTGAAAGTCCATAATTAAAATCCAAAATCACCATGTTTTTTTCTTTACTTATGGTGGAATTCTTGGAAGTGCCATTTCTCTAACATTTCAGCTGACAATCTCATGTAGGTAATTTGAACAATCAGATGCAAATAAAACATGCATGATTAGAACATGAAAAAAACACACTGTAAGACAATTGTAACCTAAACTGGAGTATTTTTGTTTTTATTGAACTAGGTTGAAAAGATAGACAACCACAATATTTTTTTTTTACACTATACAATGCTTTTTTTCTTTTATAATGTTCGGTCTGTGTTAAATTTGTCTTACAGCATGTCTGCACTACATAGACTATCCAATTTATAGTTTCAGTACAATCTTTTTTTTCCTCCGTAACATGCACATCTGTAGCTCTGGTCAAAAATTGCAATATACCCTGCAGAAACAGAAGGAGTCCAGAACCCAAACACTGCTAGTTTTCATTTTGGGATGACACCGACCAGACCATATGGCCATTGAAACACCAGAATCTCCCCAAAACACTTGCTGGAATACCCACCTTGACCTGCAGGGATTGCTGCTGACCCACCAGAACTGCACAACCTTAGTGTCACCAGAAGATACACCTTACCAATCAAAACCCACTTGACAACCATGACACTCCCTAGTAGCCATAAACTTTTTACATATTCAGACTGGAAAGCAAGAGTTGCCATCACACACTACATTTACATGTTGGTATCAATCCAATTATTATCATTTTGTAAAGTTTTCAGATAAATAAAACTATCAGAGGCACATGTAAACTGTCAACAACTGTTACTTTGCTGTCTGAAATAATAATGATAAGGAAAATCTCACACGGTATCTGAATCCCAATACTTTTATTGTCAGGTTACATACCTTCTGTGACCTCTAATATTGTCCAACACTGTACTGCTACAATCTCCCTGCCCTGCTCCTATGATATAGAGCTTTGCACATTGACTCTGCTGACTCACAGTTTACACAGCACATCCTCGGGTGGGGGGCTCAGGGGAATGTAAGGAGGCAGTATAGGCTAATGGATTAAGATCTGAGCTGCAGATCTGAAGACCTGAGTTTGAATCCGAGCACCTAGCCTATGGTGCATGCTGTGTGATCCTAAGCAAGTCACTTACCTTCTCTTCTGCTTCCAGGTTGCATCTGAAACAAGCTTCAACTTAATGTGCTACTCCTGATTAAACAATGTTCCTTTCCCTTTCTGTTGGGGTTTAAAAAATAAAATACACACACAATCATACAAATATTTACAGGATTTTAAGAACTGTGGAAGCAATGCAGAACAAATAGCCTTTCCTACACCCACTTAAACTGAACCAAGGGTGTTAATATTTTTTTTCTGTCAGTCCTACTGTACCAGGACTTCAAAGGAAATTATGATTCAGTATCACAGGTGCACTATGCATGTCTTTCATCTGGCTACAGTTGTATGATACAACCTTTTTTTTTTAAATCTGCACATCTCGAATATGATTTTATAAACTTTAACAAAAACATTGTGTCTACATTGCATTTACTAGCATTACAGACAGATAACACAATGCAACATTTCAAATCAGGCAACACTCAAAAGAAGCTATATTATCATTAACCCTTTTCACAGATTAATCTCAGCATTTTCATTCACTACAAGGAGACCCATTCTTTATGCAGTACTTACACTAATTGGTCCTTTCTTCTCTGAAGAACATATGAGGTCATGCATATTGAATGTGAAAAAGATTAAAGCATTTTTCCTCACTGTTCCAGCTTCTGCAGTGTGAACCTGAAACCTGTAGTGCTGCCATTTCTGTTTTCAGACCAGAGACACTGTCACACTGACAGCTGTCAGTGAAGGTAGATTGTGCTTATCTTCAATTCATTATTTATTGGTAAGATAACAATTATCTTTTTTGTGACAATGCATGATAATAGTTATCTAATTTCACTGGCAACTTAATGCAACAGATACATTCTGAATACATAAATGGCAGACTCAGAGTGAAGTGTTCCTTTATCTGCCCTTGTTGACATAGGACATCATGCCTTAAGTGGACCTCCTCGGCATAGACCTCCTAACCTGGCCCCCACCACAGTCTACTCCTGAACTCTGATATCATGTTTTACTTCTGAAGCAGAGCAGAATCAGAGGTGTCTAAAACATGAGTTACTGCTGAGGTGCTTAAACAAAACCCACATCACAGTTACTTGCTAAAAATGTTTTTTATTTCTGCCTGGCATCTCAGCATTGCTAAGGTTTCTGTAAATGGCTGGTCTTGTCAGGATTAGAAACAGAGGGTGATCTGCTCAGCATGCTGTCTCACATCTGCTTTTGTTCGACAGGATCTCTTTCCTCAAACTGTACTGCTCTACAGTTCTGCACTGCCACTGAGTACTGCTGCCAACCACAATGGGGGGGACGCAGAAACACATTTAGACAATGCAGGACTGTAGTGGAGTGCCCTGAGGGACCAACACAGATCCAGCCTGAACAACCCCAACTAGGGGACTTCTCTGCACCAACACAACAATCCCACTCTGTTGCCTCACACTGTCTCACTGTACATCGTATGGATCCCAAGGACTGCTCAAACACTACAAGGACCACTCCGTGGTCCACAACTGTACAAATGGCAGACAAGTAGGGTGCTCACAATCTCTGAACTATCTAGGCTACACTGTCAGTAACAGCAAACTGGATATCTGGGGATTTTGCATGAACCATACCAATGTACATTAGGGAGAAGACAGCCATTCTACACAATGTACAATGCTTGAGTGTGGAACCACATATTTTCTCACATGCCAACAGGCAGAAAATAATATAACATTGGACTAGAACCACGGTCAACCATGTCACAGACTGTTACTGCTTTACAATGACACTCTGATCATGCAGAAAACAAATACTTTAAAACTTTTTAGTTTCAACCAATGTTAAAAAATGTGTGCTCAGTTACAGGGCACACCAATAAAGAACATCCACTTGTTAAAAAAACAACAAAGTACTTAAAAAAAACAGAATCAGACAGTCTATTATGCTTCTCATTTAAGAATGCAAAATGAATACAGTGCAGTGAATAATGTCATAACACTGAATAATGGTCGATTGAGGGACACACCAGAAGGAAAAATATCACACAAAGATTTAAATATCCGTAGTGGATGCTCTGTGAACTACTCTGCAACTTTGGAAAAACACAATGGGATGCATCTCACACACAAAAATTTTGGCTGCATTTCTACCATAAAACCAACTCTAGAAACACGTTAAAAAAATTTATTTTAATGATGGTAGCACCCCGTCAGTGTATGGTTCATTGCACAGATGCTTTTCAAGACTTGAAAGCATCTGTCTATGTGAAACATACGTTGACGAGGGGCTGCTACGCATCATTTAAATAAATAATTTTAATGTGCCCCTCAGTTGGGTTTTATGGTAGAGGTACAGTCAAAATTTTTTGTGTGTGAGATGCTCTGTAGTTACTTATGGCTCCTCTTTGGGTCCCTTAGCCACCGTGTTTTTGCTTTACAATGGATGCAATTCAGCAGTCACACCTCCATACCCAGCAAGTAAATATCTAATAATCATATTTGAATTTGGGCAATATAGTAGCCACCAAAATGCTTGATGGCTATCACAATCTACCCTCCCCAAAAATGAAAGGTTTCTTTGCAATTACTGTGTACTTGATTAATGAATTGGCATAAGCGCCCCTGAAAGAAAACAAAGGTGTGGACATCAGCCTTCACTTTCATATCAAGCAAAACATTAGCTACAGACAGCATAGCAACTCACCCGAAGTGCACCGCATGCCAGTCAATACTCTAACTCGGAGGTGATATCAAGTCCTCATTACTGAAATGAACACTACATACAACCGAATGATTAGATGGAGCAAAGTTTCCTGTATGATGTCTAAGAAAAGAAACCCATAGTTTATAGACAGAATCCTCTTTGGGATACAAGTGTACAGACACATTAGTAGATGTTATATTGTCACAAGCATACACCACACAACTTTTACGGCATTGATGCAGCTTAAACAAAACAGGACAAAAATTACAATATAAACTATGTTTGCACAGGTTACATATGCCGCTAGACAGGTCTGCCTACAATTTCATGTGATTACTCACAAAGCCACAACACAAAGAAACATTGATGGCAAATTATACAATGGCAAAGAAAATCCTTGGGCTTCCATTATCACTGGCATTGGACCCATGATGTTATCCTAGCACAACATCACGGCTCTAGTCCCAGCACACAGATGACCACATGAACCTATTTGAAATCACTACACACTGCCCACAATGAGTGATCCCTCTTTCTGTAGGCACCCACTTCCCCCACTAGCAACCTGCCTGCCTTACTCCCAAGCGTCTTCATCATAAAAGTAAAATCTCCAAAACAGAAAAGATTTCTAATCCTGAAATGTACCATTTTATATTGGTACAGCTGTTTACAAGTGGCTTAAGTGCTGTTCAAATTCTGCCTTCATCATGTTCTCCAGCTCACAATGCAAACAGCCTCGTGCAGGAACTGCGAGACCTGAGCTTCACAGCAAACAGTTTTCTGCGGAATCTCTGGCTCCCGTACACAAACTAAAACAGTTACAGAAGCCCTCAGTTCAATCTGCTACCCCCAGTCTAACCTCATTCACTCACAACATTCCTCGCTGACAACCCTACACACACACAGTAATGTTAAGTGTGAGAACATGCCCCAGTGTGTCTTACCTGATCATTGCCACTTGCTGTTTTTAACATCGCAGGACCAACAGATGGGAAAGACTTAAAATAAAAATGAAAGCTGAAAAAAAAAAACACTGGACTTAACAGTACACCTGAGCAAAGTAGTGGCACAAAAGAAACAAACAACACATAAAGATTGATCTGCAGACTCAGGACTACAGATCCACAGATAAACAGGGCAGCTCCACCTACTGCCAAGAAATCAGCACTATTTTTTAAACAGTACACCTCCTCATAAAAAACAGCAAACAAACTAGTTTTAAACATATTTCTTCATCTTTTTTTTTTTGAGTCATGAGCCATTGTATAATGCAAAAATGCACTCCAGGGTGAGTGTTGTGCTGGGATAATGTCCCTTCTGGGGTGATTGGTCACACTCGGCCTGCGGCCTCATGCCCAATCACCCTGGCATGATGTTATCCCAGCACAACACACACCCTGTCATGCATTATTGCTTATTTCATTTATTTTTTATTGAAGTGGTGAAGTATACTCTGTAAACAGCTATAGGATTCACTATTGAGACACGGATGTTGCCAACAGAAACAGCATGGCTCATGACATCTGTGTGAATCCAACATCTGTGAGTTGCACACCCAATTGCTTCCGCCTCCCGCTACTTGATTGGCAACTGTCCCCACAAAAACTCAGCACAACTGCTGGTGATATCACAGTGGGACCAAGAAAACAAGTTTTGTTGACATAGCAAAGATACTGATACAAAAACAGGAAGCCACACAGTAAAAAAAAAAAAAAAACTTTGTTCTAAACCACCAATATAATTAAATGCTCTGGCAATACTACCTCTTTAATTTTGCAAGTGCCTCTGTTACTTGTTTTTACAATTATCAAATTGGGGATGTTGTATCATCTGCATCATCTAATGTACATCCCTCTCACATGCTTTCTCAAAAATCATATCCACAAAATTTTGACGTGGTTGGAGCAATGATTGTTTCTTAAGTATAGCAACTCCGGCTGACACTTGATTCTCCTCTGTTGGGCTATCCACCAAACTGTCTGCAGCTCCGTCATCTACCGTTTGATCCTTTGGTCTCAAATGCTTTTGAAAAAGTTTTCAAGTTAAAATTACGCGTGAACATGTAGAAATCAACCACACAGTCAAACTCATTTAGTATATTTGTCAGTTCTTTTTCCAGAACTGATTTCTCAGTAGGTGTTAACTCATAGTCTGATATATTCACTATTACATATTGTGTTATTCTGAACAGTATTAGTGACATTAGCGCTGGCATTGTCTATTAAAACACCATCCAAGGTGATAACATTATTCAAATCATTTGATATCTGACACCTCCTGTTGTTGATTTTTAATCCCTATCCAATTGTCCTTCTGCAGGTATCCCCTTCTCATTTGAGGTTAACGTTTCCTCCATCTGGGCTTTTTGGAGTATATTCTTTTTGTCAGGCCCTCCTCCTACCCTTGTTCCAGTTCTAGTGTTTCCTCCTTCACCTTGCTACCCAGAAGCTTCTCTGCAAAGGGCTTTGCAGCAGAGGCATTTCTGCAACAGTCTGAGCATTCTGTAGAGCTATATTTTGTATTGTAGTCACTGAAGCTTGTTGTGCTAAAGCCAGCTGGTTTTGTGGTGGGGATGGGGATCGTCCTGAGATTCTAAAAAATATGTTGTTGTTGTGTTTCTGACCTGGAGCCACCTGTATAGGTATCTCTAAGAGTGGATCTATTATTTACAATTTTCAGAATAGTCTTTGGTTTCTATTTTTGTTTTGCCTCTTTTCCCCAATAAAAGATCCTCCCTCCAGATAGTCTAAAAATCATGTTAGCATTTGTTTCTTTTATTCTCTTAATACTGCTGTCATACACTTTTATTGTATCTTCCAGCTGAGTTCTGAGTGTACTATATTCTGGCTGTGCTTGAAACATAGAGACATAGAATCTGATGACAGATAAGGACCGCTTGGTCCACCCAGTCTGCCCATTCCTCTACCTAATGGATAAGCTGCAGATCCTAGTTGACCAGCAACCTACCTTTTCCTACCTCCACCCACTCGAATTGCCTTATGACTGTCCCATGCATTCTTGAAATCCACCACTGTTTTGACTCCACTACCTCCTCCTGTAGTTGTTTGCACTTTCCCTGTTTCCACTTTTGTACAGAGGAATAACTGTTGCATTCTTCCATTCTTGGGGACCTCCCCAGCTTGAATGATAGGTTGAAAGATCAGCCGGGTGCTGCCAGCTCATCCCTTGGTTCTTTTAGTAATCTATGGTGAATTTCATCTGGTCTCATGGCCTTGTTTGTATTGAGTTTCTCTAGTCCCTTTAGGGCCCTTTCTTTTGTAAAGGGACCTGGTGCATCTTCGACTCCTTCCTTGTTGTGTGTTGCATTGCTGGGTCTGCATCCTTTCTCCTCCTTGACTAATATAGAGCAGAAGTAACTGCTAAGGATTTCAGCCTTGTCCTTGTCATTTCTGTGATCTCCCCATCCACCTTTGTGAGTCTAACAATACTTCCTGATGTCTTTCTCTTCTCACTGACATATCTATAGAATGTCTTGTCTCCTTTTGACCTCCTTGGCTATCCTCTCCTCAGTGTCTGCCTTTGTTGTCCTGATCACTGTGCTTGCTTCCTTCTGTATCTCCTTGTACTTTTCTCTGTCTTGCTGGATCTGGTTTGTTTGTACTTCCTGAAAGCCATTGTTTTCTCCTGATGTTAGTGGTTACTTTAGAAAACCAGAGTGGTTTTCTTTAGCTTTGTTTCACCCTTCTTATGCAATGGTTTGCAGTATTTAGTATAGCCCTTTGAGCTGCATCCAGTAGTCTTCAACATCTATCACCCACATATTAGCCAGAATCAGCTTAAGACTTTGCTTCATTTTGTGAAGTCTGTTAGTCTAAAGTCCATGACTTTTGTTTTGGAGTGCTTTGTGTCTGTTTTGTCTTGACCTGGAACAACATCATAAAGTGGTCACTGGTCCCCAGGTGGCTTCCTATCTCTACCTCTGTGATATTGTCCCCATTTGTTAGTAGCAAGTCAAGGACACTTGCCTCTTGTTTTGTCCTTTCAAGCTGTTTCAGGCCCAATACATGCAGGGCCTCTAGAAAGTCCTTGCTTCTGGTTGAACTCACTGTATGTATCCCAGTTTACGCAGGTAAATTGAAGTCACCCAGTACAATCATCACCCTTGTCACTATTTTGTATATGTTTTCCAGTATTTCCTTGTCCTCCACTTTGTTGCTGGGGCCAGCACTCCACCAAGAAGCTGCTCCATTGTTTGCCTCTAGAGTGACCCAAAGTTACTCTGTTTTGGTATTGTCATTTTGAGTCATAGTAGCTTTTATTCCCTCTCTTATATACATAGCTACACCCCCCTTTTACCAGTTCTGTCTTTCCAAAATAGACAGTATCCTGGTATAGTCAAGCCCCAGTCATGGTTATTGTTGAACCATGTTTCTGTGATCATGAACCAGTCCAGATCAGCTTTGGCGATGATGGCGGTGAGGTCCGCATTTATTTGTCAAACTCCTTGAGTTTGTGAACATAGCTTTCCATCCATGATTGCCCCTTTTTGTGGCCTGGTGTATGTTCAAATGATTTATTGTCTTGACCTCATCTGACAGGTTGATATCCTCCTTTTCATTTGTACCCCGACTGTCGAAGGTGGATAACAGCAGGAAAATAGGGGAGGGGAGGATAGTTGGGGAGGGAGGGGGAATAAGAAAGATTGCAGAACAATACAGGACAGAAGAAGGGTACAGGTGTACACTCGTACCTGGTCAGAGAGAGGAAGAAGAAAATACCCTGGATGTACATTGGAGGGAGAAGACAAGACAAAACATGAAATTTGATAAACTGTAAATAATAAGGAAATTGATATGAATCTGTATATACTGTACATATGGAAATATTTTGCAATATGGAAGTGGATTGTGGATGATAAGAAACAAGTAAATTAATTGCCAAACTGAGCACCCACATTCAGTTGCTTGTGTCTTTATTGGTGGTGATCTGGACACAATAACATTATTATTAGATGATACAGGCTTCCCTGCTAATGTACTAATAAATGTACATAGCAATATAACCAATTCTAACAATTGGGAGTTGTCAAACTGTATTTATTTTTGTATTTCCTTTAAACTGCTTAAGACAGACTTAGTATCATTTTCATAAATGATATTATCATCATTAGTACCTTCTTTCCTCATTGTGGTTTTTAAATGAGCCATCCTGAGACCACAGATGAGGGATGCCTGAGGGTGGTTTGTGGTGAGGCCCAAGCTTAGTTTATTTATCTTTTGTAATATATATGGGGAGTTAAGAAAGATTCAATGTCCTTTAAATAGGACTTCTCACAATGTTTTCTAACTACAGATGGTTTCATAATAGTACCATATCCTTCCATAATTTCTACTGGGTGAAGTACAATATTGGTACATTTTGCATTTTCCACATTTTTATAGTTACCAGGTTGTTTTGAACTGGATCTAGCTTTTTCTGGGCCAGTTAATACTGACATGTGCAAATGTGGACCAGCTGCATCATGTAAATTGACTAATAGTTCTTCATTCACACTTACATCTTGCTCAATATTGACAGTTTTTTATTTATTTTAATAATGTAATAAAAGATGAGTGTACAAGCTATTATTAATTGGAGAGGAGGTTGCAATGGAATTAAAAATCTTCTTCACAACCTGTTTATTCCCTATTTATTCCATGTGAATTCCAAGAGATTATAAGCAATGTATTGTGTTGTGTTTTGAGCTTTAGTAACTACTGAATAGCAGCTTTATTACGTCTTCATATCTTTTCTTGGACTTTGCATTTTATGTCTTACTTATAGTACTTTTCTTCTGTAATGTCATTTTAAAAGCAATGAAGTATCTTTAAAGTAAACACAAAATAATCAATTTAAAGACTATTTTTAGAGGTTTTTGTCACTCCTATTTCTAAGCTCTGTATTGCACTGTGTAGTCTTCACAATCCACATTCCATTTTCTTTTTCAGAGTGCTTTAATGAAATTGCAACCATTTTGCCAGAAAAGCATTGCATTAAGGACATGTGGAGTAAGAAAGATTCCCTTGAGGTAAGGCACCCATATATTGGGTGCAATACCATAATAACTATGTAACTTGGTGAATTCTTAAAGCAGCAGTGCAACAATCTGTTGAAAATTTTGACCTATACTTTTCTAATGTTATTTTACATTGCCACTTTACTTACATCCTGACTTGTATTATACTATTGTTTCTAGTATTTGAGTCTGCTTTACTACTTTGTTTCATGTCTGAAATAATAAAAGGAGCATTCCTTTAATACGGTGCAGACCAGGTCTTTGTCAATATTTTCCACTGCTTTTCTCCATCAATTGTTATATATCACTTCTGTTGTAAAATTAACAGTTATGCAGCAGGCAGTGTTTTATGACCTCACGAACAATATTTATTCAAAAACAGCTGCAAATAGTGATAAAAACCTGGTCAGAACAATATTAAAAAGCATGCTCCTTTTTTTTCAGACATGAGAAAAGTAGTAAAGCAGACAGAAATTGAGAAAAGAAGGGTATCATACAAGTCAGAGGTAACTAGTGGCTTGCAGTGTAAAATAGCATAAAAAGTATAGGTCAAAATTGTCACCACATTGTTGCAATGCTGCTTTAATTTATAATCTAAGTATGACATTATGTGCTGACAATCACAACACACAAAATGCATCTGTCTTGTGTGCAGAAAATTGACAAGTGCCAATGAAGTGAAATGGGAGCATTACACCACATGCAAAGCCCCCAGAATTTATTGTGCAGTCTCTCATGTGTGCAGTGGTCACACAGAGTCCCCAGATATTTTCTGCATCCTCAAATGCATCTGTCTAGTGTCCAGAAAATTGACACTTGGAACAAAGTGAAATGGGAGCATTACACCACATACAAAGTCCCATCAGAAATGATGACCGTGAATGAACTGTTCGTGGTCCAATGTGTGCTGCGATTCCTTCAAATGCAAAGCGATCATCTCAACCAGATGCAAGGTGACCTTTGTCTGTACACTAATAGTAGCCTTGGTGAGTTGATATATATATTTGTATTTTGTAGGTGGAGGGTTGACATATAAACATGTACTCATTGTACTGTTTTGCATCACAGGTCACAGATACTGTTGGTATGCATATTCCAGTGCTTGATGAGAACTTTTGCATTGAAACTGGAAATGGATAACTCTCAAGCCAATTTAAGGTAAGTATTTTTTTTGGGGAAGCATATTTGCAGGTAGGTCTCATTAATGATTTCTTATTTGTTACTTCTTCACAGATTTCATCTGCATCCTTCTCGAATCTGGTTGGTAATGGTGGTCATGGTCATCGAATGAAATGACTTCTGCATGTTGCATGTGTGCCCCAGCCCAGGGGTGGGTGCCTGATGTTGAAGAACTTTTGGATAAGGCAACTATGCCACAACAAAGCATCTGGAAGTTTCCTAAAAAGAAATGATGTATTTATTAAGTACTTGATTGCAGCAGTAACACATTATGTAAGCTGTGGATCGTTCCATGGGTATCTGGATTATTAACACAGATAGTAAGCTGTTACACTGTAATCAGAAGATCAATCACAACTTAATTTAGTACCAGGCTATGTAACAAATAAACTGTGCCAATGTCGCTGGTTCTCAGTCTCAACTCAAGTTACATTTCAAAACCACATCTTTCCAAGTAACATAACCTGTGTGCAACTTTTCAACACTGCCATAGCTGCACAGCTGCAAGTTCTGAATACAGTGCATGATATCTCGTAGAAATAGTTTTTGTGATGTTCACGTCACCTTGTTTATGAATCCTCCTCAGTTGGATTTGCTGCACTCTTTAAAAAAATTGAACAGATGAAATAATATATATATACTTACCAGTATGGATTTGAAATGGATATTCCATCGATTCCTGTGTACGGTACTGCTGCAGTACCATTGATACTGACTTTCAATGAAGAAGAGTCATTTTTGTTAACCTGCAAAAACAAAATAAGTTTACTATATGAGTTTGACCATTGCAGCTCAGAAAAGCAACAGAAAAACATACAGCTAAAGGAAGTTGAATAACAAAAAAAAAAACATTAGTAGACATACTCACTTTATAGTTTTAATATTAGAAGCCTTGTGCCTGTGGCTGATGGATGTGGTCTCCTGTTCAACTCCTCTGCCTTGTCATGGTCAATGTAATGGGAAAACATTGTCAGAATGACACTGGTGGTGGGTGCTGGTGGTGATAGCTGTGGCACATGATGACATTCCTGTGACATCTTCCTGGATCTGTTGGTGGTAATGGTGGCAGTGGCTAATAGCAATGGTGGAGGTGATCTAGGGGACACACAAAGTCATCTCTTTGTGGCAGTGGCTAACAGCGGTGGTGGTGGTGGTGGTGGTGGTCCGGGGCACACAAAGTCATTCTCTGTGGTGGCAGTGGCTACCATTGGTCCTGTGGTGGTGGTCCATTGAGGCACACAAGTCATTCTTTGTGGTGGCAGTGGATAACATCGGTTCTGGTCTTGGTGGTCCAGGGGGCACACAAGGTCATTCTCTGTGGTGGCAGTGGCTAACATCAGCCCTGTGGTGGTGGTCAGAGGGGCAGAGAAAGTCATTCTCTGTGGTGGCAGTGGCTAACATCGGTACTGGCGGTGGTGGTCCAAGGGGCACACAAAGTCATTCTCTGTGGTGGCAGTCGCTAACATCGGTCCTGGTGGTGGTGGTCCGGGGCTCACAAAGTCATTCTCTGTGGTGGCAGTGGCTAACATCGGTCCTCTGTGGTTGTGGTCCAGGAGGCCACAAAGTCATGAAAAGAAAACATGTATTACAGCAAATGTCACCTTTTAACAACTTCAGTTAAAACCTGCCAACATTAACCACATCATCATCCTCATAAAGAAAGCTGCCTCACAGTAATCTATGTCTGAAGTCTGACCAGTGGGAAATTCTTTCTCCATTGTGTCATCATCTATATCAATGGTAGGCTGTTTCATGCTGCATGACTGTGCCACCAGGATGGTCAATTTCACATCAGCAAAACCACCATGACTAGGGCAGGGTACTAATGCTGAGGTTGCAGTCTGTGCTGGTATGTGCCTCTCATTCATTTTATGAATGTTAGCAAACCAACATTTGCAGAGAGAGGTTTGTCTGATGATCCCTAACTACTGCACCGGCTGAGCTGAATACCCTCTCAACACTTACACTGGAGGGTGGGCAGTGAGGTACTTCAGTGCCACTGCAATCAGCTCTGGCCATTCACTGACCTTTCTGTTCCAGTAGAAAAGAGGATCATCAGTTATTGACAGATGCCTGTTTTCAGACAAATATGACTCAACAATTTTCTGTGCTGCACTAAGTCCAGTGGTTGATGCATCATCCTGTTCTCCAGAATCATTTATTTCATCAAATTTCCACTTGGGACATAGCCTCCCAAAGTGGGTTGATGCCAACTGCTTTGGATGACAGACAACCTGGAACTGCAGTCCCTTCCCTCACAGGATATGCTTGATACTCCTCCAGGTACACCTTCAGCCTGATTATGCTGCTGAGGTTTGCTGACCTTGGCATGTGACTTCTGATCCCAAGAACCAAGCACAACAGTTGCCCACTGACATTTTTATCTGTTCAGACCTTCCTCCAGTACTGAGGCAATTCCATGTTTGTATTGTGGGTCCAGCATTGTTGTTATGGCAAAGTTGTCTCTACGCTGAATGCTCAAAATGTGACAATTTGGTTGAATACTGTCAGCATGTGTTTCTGCAACATACTGATAGCACGGTATGCATCATCAAGACCATGCTGTACATTCACCAATGTCTGCCTCAGCACCCGCAGTCTAACCTCTCTGCCATGTATAAAGTGGAGTTCCACCAGGTGACAACTTCCAGCTTTAAGCGGTTCTGAGGGAAGATGTTTTGCATCTGCAACTGCCGGGTTGGTCACGAGCTTTTGCAGATCATGAAAAGTGAGAACAGATATGGTGTGCAACTGTCAGCATTTCTTTTCATCAGGTGCTGCAGAAACTCCTGCACCACAAGATTTAAACAATGGGCTATGCATGGAACACAAAAAAAGCTACCATTCGTGATGCATTTCACCACATTTGACCCATTGTCACTTGCCAAGAATCCAGCTCTCGGGACAGGGGTTCAGCCACTTGTCAATTTCAGTCTGTACCTCATCCAACATGTTTTCACCAGTGTGTGAACAGGTCACATTGCACATAGCAATCATTGCATGCTGTTGAATTCCTGGAAGATTGCTACCACAAAACTCCACCTTACTGCACTGATTATTCACACTACCAACATCACAAACAACCCCTGGCACCTGCGTCCCAGTGTGCAGTTATACACAAATATGAACTCCCTGCTGTTTTGCCACTTGTCCACATACCCATACTTAAATGGATGAATGGAGAACAGGAATGTTGAAGGGCAAGTCTTATTGAGTCGGACACAGTACAGTACAACTCAGGGGCAGCACGGGTCAAAAGTATGTCCTGGATGGCACTTTCAATTTTGGACAGGCACGTGCAGCAAACAACTGGAACCTGAAATTCTCCACAAAGGAGAAGGGCAAAAGATCAATTCACAGCATTTCAGCTACAGCAGCATTAAGTTCACATGGCACTGTATGACTGGGTGGGTACTTCAGCTTATGTGCAAAAACACTCTGTAATGTGGGGTGACTTAACAGGATGTGATGACAAATGTTTCTGCTCTGCGAATGGCGGTGGTGGAGTGTGGATGTTTGATGAGGACGGTTGACAGGTGATGATGAGAACCCACACATGCAGTTATTTTACCACATTTACCAACTGGGGTTGATGTACTACTTGGACTAGACATACTGCATTCATCACCACCACCACCAAAACTGCTACTCTCACCAGCACTGGACAACATTTCAAAGTCATTATGCTCCTCCACCTCATCATACCTGTAGTAATCCTCTGCTCTTATTTCCTTACTACTGCACACATTTAATTTCCTACTGGATTTAACAGTCATGGAAGGGATAAAATGCTTGTTATGGTTGATGACAAGGGTGAATGCCCCACTGTGGTATTAGCTACCATCTTATGCTGGGTCCATAGTGCCATGTGCCTATTCTTAAGATGGGTATGCTGTCTTCCTGTGCCCAGATGGCTCCTTTTACCTTGACTCATATGCACATGGCAAACCTGACTGATTGCAACTGATTCATCATTTGCATCTTGCACAAAAAATCCCAAACAAGGGATTGTGATGCTCTACTTTAACATTTCCCTGAGCTGCTTATTGGACTCCGTTCTTTTAAGCCATGAAGTGGGGGTGTGCTATGTGATTTTTGGGCAGAATACACTTGGACTGTGGCTGACCACCATGACTACCTATCATTATTACTGGGTCATCATCATCACCATCAGCTGAAACTGGTAAATCACAAGTTTTACAGGGTGGGATTAATGCAAACAGACCCAGACACAGCCACCAGGATTTTCTATTTCTCTGGTTCCCAACTGGGGTCAATTACATCATCATCATATTCATCAATGTCACTCACATCCACATCTCCTGCTTGATGCTGGCATGTGGACTGAATGTTGCAAACACAGCAACATAATCATCATCAGATTCATCATCATCATCATCAACACCACCATCACCTGATATTTTTTACCACACTGTGAATCACTGCATGGAAAATGCATGACATGAACCATGGTGGAAGAAATGTCGCATTGTATGCTATCGTTGACATGATTATCAGAATGGGATGTTACTGGGAAGTATGACATCATCTACACTGCCACTCATTCACACTGCTTCACACTCCACTATATTTTTGGACATGATACACTGGTCAGAAGTGGAACTTGAGACAGCAATACTCATACCACCACCAGCAACTACATTAACAGCACTGACTGGGACAACATCATCTCTTCCAACTATGAGTGAAATTACTGATTGGGCTGTAAAAACATTGCAGGAGAAATATCTTTCTCACATCAGCATTGCATTTCTGCATCTGCATAGTTAACAGACAATCTTACCACTGGCAGCAGTGCCATGGCAGAAACAGCTTTGCTTGCACATCTCTTTGCGGGCATTTTGGGAATCAACAACAATATTCTAAACAAACTTAGATTTTGGAACGTTCACTCTGGATGGGGGACGCTGGATATGAAGCCAAAAGACAATTGTAGCTTCAACAACAGATACAGATGCAAATTCACAAAAGAAAACAACACCTTAACTAACCAGTGGTGCTGAAGTCACAAACAATCCATTCTGGAAAACAATTCCTTTTGTCGGTGGGGTAGGAGGAGCACAGACTGCAGATTTTTATGGCAGTGCAAGCAACAAAACAAAGAAAAGATACCACAATGGCAGTATAAATCACGCAGCTGCAGTGAATAGCAGGTTCACACTGCTGTGCCTACAAATACACTGTGGCACAATCAAAGATGTATTATTTGATGTCACACACTGCACACACATTCAACACACACACACACACACACACACACAATTTGTCTACAAGAAATGTGTAGCAAACTGAAAAGTTCAGTAATATAGCACGTATTGTAAACAACCTGAAATTATGAACTGCTGCACCAGATCCACAAAACACACAATCAGCGAAAAATTTAACAATTACTGACAATATCACTGTGTTTACATTAACACAGACAGTTATATAACAAAATATAACCAAAAACAAAGAACTTCCTATTTCTCCAACTTAAATCTACCTACACCACAGAAACACCCCTCCCAAAGCACACTTTCACTGTATCTTACTACACAGACTCAATGTTGTACATTAACATTCAAAATCCACACACAAACCAAAATGCTACATGATATGAGCACTGGAGGGTTTCTATAATTGATAAACCAAAGTTTGAGCAAAGTAAATTACTCAAAAAGACTTTTTAGCAGCTTTTAGAAGGTTTTATTCACAGACAGCTCACAGAGTACACTGTCTCCTACAGCTTCCTACACACACTACCCGAAGTGAGGCTGTGCAGATCAATATAGAGCCTGTGTGACCTGAAATCCAATGAATCACTGCAAAATTCTCCTTCAGAGCTTAAAACAAGCAAAGTGAGGTGAAGTACATTGTTCTCAGTGCACTTCACCTTAATATTGGTGGAATAGCGGTCTGCAAAGGTGGAGTAACGCAGTTATTGTTTTCAATGGACTTTGTGCTACACATCATAATGCAAATTACTCCACTGCATTGTGGAGTACTCCGTGAATTCACCTTGGCTTCAGGAATCACTTTGTTGAGCAAATTGAGGCTACTTCACCCACTACTACTAAGAACTCATAATGTAAAAGTCCAGAAAGCGAGCTTAAGCATATATAAAAACTTGAAATAAAACCACAATGTTATAAAATCACTAACTCTCTCTAACCCTAAAAGTCAGAAAAGTCATACATTTGTTTAAGCAGGCATTGCTGTATTAGAGCAACAGGGCACACAATTTCCACCATCTCTCTCTGCTGACAAGACCCTGCCAGATACTTCTTCCTCTCTTCCATTCACTCTGTTAATCCCTTTAGTTACAGAAATTCTTTGTCAGAGGGCAACTTAAAAAACTTAGAGTAAGTGAGATGGGGACTAAAACTAGCAACCTAGAAACATAGAAACATAGAATTTGACAGCAGATAAGGACCGCTTGGCCCACCCAGTCTGCCCATTTCCTATTTAATGCATAAATTGCAAATCCTAGCTATCCAACAGCCTACTTCTCCCAACCTCCACCCCTGAGAATTGCCTCCTGTCTGTCCCATGCATTCTTGAATTCCACCACTGTTTTTGACTCCACAACCTCCTCAGGAAGGCTGTTTCATGCATCCACAACCCTCTCCGTGAAAAATACTTCCTCACATTACCTCTGATCCGTCCTCCTCTAGCTTCAGATTGTGTCCCTTTGTTCTTGCACACCTCTTTTTCCGAAAGATGCTACCTCTTGGACTCTGCTAATTCCTTCAGGTTTTTGAAAGTTTCAATCATGTCCCTTCTCTCCCTCCTCTCCTCGAGGCTATACATATTAAGATCCTTAAGTCTCTCTGATACGTCTTCTGGTGCAGACCCTGCACCATTTTATTTGCCCTCCTCTGGACTTTCTCCAGCCTGTCTATGTCTTTTGGAGATTGGGGCTCCAGAACTGCATGCAGAACTCCAGATGGGGTCTCACCAACTGTCTGTAGAGAGGGATAACAACTTCCTATTTTCTACTGGTGATGCCTCCCTATGCATCCCAGTATCCCACCAGCCCTGCTTACTGTCCTCTCACATTGCTTGCTCACCTTTAGGTCATCTGATATGACTACCCAGGTCCCTTTCCATTTTGTTATTGTTAGTATCTCAGCCCCCATTGTGTACTCTTCCCTGGGTTTTTGTTTCCCAGGTGCATTACTTTGCACTTCTTAGCATTGAATCTAAGCTGCCATATATTTGACCAGTCCTCCAACCTTGCCAAGTCCCTTTTCATCTTTCCATCCTACCTTGTGTATCAACTCTGTTGCAGATCTTTGTGTCATCTGCAAAGAGATACTTATTCTTCTAGTCCCTCTGCAATGTCACTTATAAAGACATTGAAGAGACCAGTCCTAGTACTGAACCCTGTCAGACCCACTAGTAACTCTCCTTTCTTCATAGTGGACTCTGTTTAGTATTACCCTCTGTGTCCTATTCTCCAGCCAATTTTTACCCAGGCTATCATCTTGGGACCCACTCCCAAGCTGCCCAACTTGTATATTAATCTTTGTGTGGGACTGTGTCAAATGCCTTGCTAAATCTAAGTAGGCCATGTCTACAGCCCTCCATGATCTACTACTTTGGTCATGCAGTCAAAGAAATCTATTAGATTCGTCTGACATGACCTTCCCACTGTTAATCCATGCTGCCTTGCGTCCTGTGCTCCTCTGGCCTCTAGGTACTCAACAATTCTTTCCTTCAGAAGCGATTCCATCATTTTCCAATCACTGAGGTTAAACTAACAGGTCTGTAGTTTCTCTTCTGCCCTGGTCCCACTTTTTGTGAAGTGCAATCACATCTGCCTCCTCCAGTCTTCAGGTACCACCCCATCCTCCCATGATTTATTAAAGAGGGCAGTCAGTGGTGTCACTAGTTCTACCCTTAGTTTTTTAGAATTCTTGGATGAATCCTATTAGCCCCACTGCTTTGTCCACCTTCAGTTTTAAGAGTTTTCAGAACCCTATCTTTTGTGAATGGGCTGGTATCAACCCCCATGTCTAGAGTGTTTCTGTTGTTTGGTTTAGGTACCTCCCATTTTCATTTGTGAATAATGAGCAAAAGTATTTGTTTAGTATCTCTGCCTTCACAGTCACCCTCTGCCCACCCCTCCCTCTTTATTAAGCCTCTCTGTCCCTCCCTTGGTCTTCCTTTGCTCCCTGATGTACCTATAAAGGTTTTATCCCCTTCTTAACTGAGTTGGCTATCTTTTTCTCGGTTTGGGCCTTTGCTGTTCTGACTGCCTTTCCTGCTTCCTTTTGCTTTAACTGACACAATTCATTGTCCTGCTCCTTCTGTGGTTCCTTGTACTTCCTGAATGCTCTCTTTTTCCGTAACCTCCCTGCCACCTCATTTGAGAACCATAGTGGTTTCTTACATTGTTTTGTTTTGTTTATTTGCTCCACACAAAGGCTTGTTGCCTCTGTGATAGCAGTTTGATTATTCCCCATTGTTCTTCCACCCCTTCTTCCTGCCCATTTGTAGGTACATTCCTTTGGCACTCACCGATTTTGGCAAATTCACCCTCCTGAAGTCCAATACTTTTGCCTTTGTATGGTTTGACTCTACTACTGTGTTTATCATAAACCATACCATTCGATGGTCACTAGTTCCCAGATGGCTACCCACTTCTAAATATATGATCCTCTCGCCTCTTCATTTGAAAGTACCAGGTCTAAGATTGCTCCCTCCTGAGTGCGTTCTGATACTAGTTGTCTAAGACATGCCCCATAGGTCATCTCAAATTACCCCACTCTTAGAAGTGGCTGCTGCAAATGCACTCCAGTTAACATCTGACATAACCTGCTGTCTATTCCTTGCTTGTCTTCCAAGCAGTACCCATGCTCCAACACTGCTATCCTGGCTCCGCTGCTCTGATACAGTAAAACTCTGCTTTTCCAGAGCTCTATTGCTTTGTTGCTCTGCTGCTGTGGTGTTCCAGTGCCCAAACATCCATAAATGCTCACTGTAAATAAACAGTAAGAAAAAACACTCTGGAGCAAATTGTCATCTGTGACTTCAAATAAAATATATCTTAGTTCATTGAAGATGAGGGCAACAATGGCATACAGTTAAAAAATTCAGTAGGGCACAATTTTGAATGTGGCTCTGCCGGCAACTCCTCAGCATGCAGTCCTCCTGCAGCCCTTGCCTAGAGTCTCAGTGTAGTTTAAATTGAGAAAACATTACACCATTGGTAATCTTCAATGTTTTACCACTTGTATAAAGTACAGATATCCATGTACAAAATATCTGGCCAATCCCATATGCTTTAAGAGTTTCTTTAAGAAAGTTCACTATAGTGAATCAATGGCCTTGCTTATGTCAAAAGGTAAAGCCATGACTTTAAATTTAAGTTGTTTTGTACCCAAGATGGTAGAGACTAATCTTCTTATATTATTGGCTTCCAATTTTCCTGATAAGAAACCTCCTTGTTCTTTTCCTGTTAGGTTGTGTATGGGGAAGAATCTTCTTTTCTAAAATTTTGGCTAAGATTTTTAATCAGTATTTAATAGTGAGATGAGCATATAATTTTCTCATGACAGAAATGATATTAGCACATGTCACTGAAGGGGGAAGAATATGTTTTAAAAGGATTAATTAAATGTATTAGATAAACGTTCATTAAAAACAGGGCTTTGTAATCTATAGATTTCTTTGGGAAGTCTATGAGGCCCTGGTTTTCAACCCACTGGTAGCTTTGTAAAACCACAAACAAGAGGCTCAACAGAGGGTTTGTAGTGCACAATACCCAGGGGGGTAATCTGAGAAACAACCTGTAGCCTGTAGGCAACATAAATGGGTCAGCACCTTCACAACAATAAGTGTTCAAAGGAGCTCATAAACAGTCTGTCCCCATACAAGATTCATGTTTGCTTTTATTGAAAATTATTCAAACATACTGCTACATTTAGCAACTTCATACAGTCAACAACAGGTAGGTCCAGAGGCCAAATAGTACATGAAGTTGAAAAAATCTCCTCAACGGGGAAAAAAGCTGTCATAATATTTCAGCTCCTAAGTTCAGTTCTGTGGCTCCACTTGCAAACATTGGCAGAATTTCACCTTACCAACCTCACGGACCCAGCCACCTGTGCATAGTCACATCCTTAATGTTTCAGTATCATACTGATGAAGACATCTGCATATACTGTTTAGACTCTGGACCTGCCCATTGACTGTGTGACATTGTTAATGAGAGTGGTATGTTTAAATGATTTTCAGTGGCCCGATGCACAAATGGGTGGAAATATGCGCTGGAGGCATGTACCCACCTGCATAGGTCTATGCCTGTGGACAGGTGTGCACTGGCCATATGCATCAACAGCCACCATCTGTCTATGGCACTACCCCTCAGGTGTTCAGGACTCTGCAGGGTGGCCAGGGGCAGAGTCTTGGACCCAGCCAGGTATCCAATGGGATATCAGGCATGGGTCCCACAGCAGATCACCAGCACACCTTGGCACAGGTCTGGGTAAATGAATAGTGCCTGTGTGCACCAGGAGCCATGCAGCCATGCCCCATTGGCCTGTGGTCCACCCAGCATGGGACCCACCACAATCGGTATGCCTGCCCAGCACACGGAGGACCCTGCTGGCAGCACACTCACCTCAGTCCTGAATGCCTGCTCCCCACTCCATCTGTAGTCCCTGATGCTGATGACTGGTATGCAACCCCACACACACAGGTGACCCAGCAGTAGTTGCCAATTCCTCAACCCCAGTACCTCCTCCCCACTGGTGTGCAGTTACAACCCCCGGCACTGGCCAGTACCAGTCTCCAGTCCCTGTAGCCACATGTGTGTGTGTGGAGACCTGGATAATTCAGTGGCACAGTTCTTCATCACTTCTTCAGCCACTGGCCATCTAAATGATGTATAGGCAGCATGATCCCAGCATCATGTGGATGGCCAGTGGCTGAGGAGGTGTGGAGGGCTGTGCCAGTGGTCATCTGGGGCTAGGCACACACATGCAGCTATGGGGACTGGTACTGTTGGTGCTGGGGCCACCACTGCACACCAATGGGGTGGAGGTACCATGGTCAGGGAAAAGGCTACCACTGCTGGGTCACCTGTGTGTGCAGGAGGTAGGGGAGTTTGAGCACCATGTGAATGGGGCACCTGTATGTGGCAGGGGGCTTGTGCATCGAGGGGGGTTGGGAGACAGTGCAGGGGAGGCAGGTGCACTGTTGGCACATTACCGGTGGCAGAGAGCTGTGTATGGGGCAGTGGTGCAGCTGCACTACCAGGGATGGAGCAGCACTGTGTGGTGGTGGTGGTGGGGTGGTGACATGTTGAGATTTTGTGGATGGCCCCACAGCTGGGGATCAGATCCTCACATCAGGACCCATGTTGTGGTCAGATAGGCACTCACCCTGTTGGCTGCCCCAGCCCTCTTCATGCTGTCTAGTGGCTCAGGGCAGCATGGGAGACTGTAGCAAGTTCACACCATGACCGGCGGGTGATGTCCATGGGGTCATGCAGTTGGTTACAGCAGGATCTCAGCAGCCATAACCTGCTCCACCCTCCACCCCACTGCGGAGAGCACTATGTGCCTTAGTGCATGGTGCCTAGTGCCAGCCCTCCCTGCACACCCCTGCCCACCTCCAACACATTGCTTTCCCTGTGGCCAGGGATAGGTGTGTATCTATTGTGCACCTTTGATGAATGCTGCACAAGCACCATTCAGCAGCATTCGCGCGTAGCAAATGCCAGTGTGCCAGTTTACGTGGCGCATTGGCATTGTGCATTGAGCCCAATAAATGCAAATGTGAGTCTTCAAAAACATAAAAGTTAGCAGCTGATCATACTTAAGAATGTGCACATATCCAGAGTTATTACAAAGTCAAAACACTGTGAAATACTAATGTATGTCAGGTGAGTAGCACAGTTTAGTCACTCACATAAAATGCAGATTGAGTTGCAAACAAATGCTTCTTTAGTGGTTTTATATTACTTTAAAATGTTACTTTTAATGGACATACCACTACCATTTGCACAGCAGAAAAGTGACACCTGAATGAGTCAATAGTTCACAAGCCACAAAATTCCCACGTAACAGCTGTCAATCTGAATCTTCAGTCAGGTAAAGACAACCATTTGTTAAGCAGCACATTGATTTTGTGGTTTAAAAGAAACCTACTAGATGGCTTGAGCAAGCTCCAACAAAGCTCTCTCCGAGCTGCTCATGCAACTTCCATCTGCTGAGGCCATGCCCTAACATTATTCAAGTGTTACTTTTGTTCTGTGCAAACAGTGGTGGTGTGCCCATTAAAAGCAATATTTCAAAAGTAATATAAAACAATTAAAGAAGCATGTGTTTGCAACCCAATCTGCTTTATATGCCAAGTGACAGAAATGGGTTGACCCACCCAAAGTACATCATTATTTCACAGTGTTTGACAAACGCGAGTCTTGTATGGAAAAAGACTGTGTATGAGTTTCTTTAAATTTTTATTGTTATTGTGAAGATGTTGACCCTTTTCTGTTGTCTACAGCCATTGGTAGCTTTGCCATAACAGTTTGTAATTCTAATTTAGATACTGGTGTATCCATATTGACAATGTCCTCCTTTACCAATTGAGGGAGGTTAATATTGATAAATACTGGTTAATCTGTTGCACTGAAGTTGAAGAAGCAGATGAATATAGGTTTTCATAACATTCTTGAAGTATCTTGTTGATTTCTTTACTTTTCACCTTAATTTCTTTGACAAGTCCCTTATACCTGTAATGATATTTGAGTTATGTCTCTGTTTAGGTCTGCTTGCAATTAATTTTCTGTTTTCTCAGCAGACTCCCAATATCTTAGTTTTACCTTAAAAGTGCATATTCATTTTTTCATTATATACTGTATAGAGTTAATTTTGTATTTCAATAAAATAATTTGGTGCAATAAATTGGTTGTGTTGCTTGGGAGGCTTTTATGTTTCTTCTCTTGTCTTCTGAGCAGTTCTTTTTCTAACAAGTTTTTTGTTTCTCTTTTTGTCTTTCTCAGAAAAGCCAATTATCAGTCCTCTCATTGCAGCTTTAAAGGCCTTCCATACTCCATTGTTATCAACCTCACCATTCTGCTTAGTTTTAAAATATGTTGAGCTTCTTTCTTAAGCCAAGTAGCAAACCTTTGTCCCTAAGCAAATACATGTTGAGATGTCAGTGTGTCCTTGATGGAATATTAGGCTCTAAATCAAGTGATATCTTATATAAAGCATGGCCAGATACATTAAAGTTATCAATGTGTGTTGAAATAATATTATTACAAAGAGTGGGAGAGCAAATAAGTAATCTAATTGGCTGTATGAAACATGCTGTGGAGAGAAAAGTAAAATCCCCACCCTTAGGATTTATGATCCTCCATGTGTTATTAAGATTGAAGTTCTTAGCAATTAAATTTAGGTAGAGGAACTTATGACAGAAGTATTACACATAGATTGGTTACACCTTTTTCTGTTACCAGTTGGCTATTGGGTGCACCCTGGCTTGCCGCCAGGGCAGAACAATCAGGGAGAGGGATCTATTCTCTGATAGGAGACTGAATGGTGATCTGAGGACAGAGTACCTTGGTCTACTTTGTGAAGTTTCAGTGGGCAGACATCCTCCTGCTCACCCGGTAATTTATTCTGTGTTTTTTTCAGTTAAAGGGTGGCATGAAAAGACATATGGTGCACATGTGCTAATGTCTGGCATGCCACCCCAGCTATGCAAGCTCCAGTTGCAGCCACCTGGTTTCCACCAGGGGTAGTAAAGAGCTGACCACTTTCACATCCATCCCTGGAGGATGAGAGCAGCCTGATGGATGCTCAATCCCCCCTCTCCCCAGCTGGCTCTCTGACTCCCAGATTTGCTTCCAAACCTGTGCTGTTGGTATCACAAGTGGAAACACAATCACTCTTCTGGTGGGCCAGCTCAAAATTAGTTACTTCTATTTACGTATGGGTCCATAATAGTATTGAAATTTACACCTATGATAACCTTATAATCTGAGAAGGGCATGTTTCTAGCAGCTAAATATATAAACAATCGAGACTGTGTGAGAGTTAGTTGTGTACAGATTAAAACATGCAATTTTCTTCCCTTCCAAGGAGCATAGGAAAAGTTGCCATCTCCCTTCATCATCACTCATTTGAACTATTTTATTAAAATGAATACCTTTCCTTATTAAAATCATCACCTCTCTTTGTTTGGAGTTATAACAACTGTAAAATATATGTTCTAACCAATCTCTTTGCCATTTCCTAGCATCTACAAATGCAAGTTGTGTTTCATATCTAAACACAACATCCACTCTTTGGATTTTAGGTGGGATAAAACCTATTTTCTTTTAACTGGAGAAGCAAGTCCCTTAACATTCTAAGTAATGATATTTAAGGGAGCAATGCAGTAGGTGATAAAAATAGAGTGAAACTCATGTTGACAACTGTAAGGTGGGATGAGAATGATTGAGCCCTTACAATTCTATTCACTTTTAAAAACATTCTTAAGTAAGTGAAACCTATAAAAAAATTTAGAAAATCATTAGTGTACATGAATAATTAATTGTACATCAATTATTTTAAAGTTAACTATTACAGAATCAATATTCCATATAAATTGCAGTAAAACATTCATAGTACAAGCAATGGTAATATCCTAGCTCTAGAACTATACCTGCATAACCTATTAATATATATTATTATAGAGTCTCAGAAATGCTGCAATCTCATTATCTGTCAGTATTCTGAGAGCTTTATGTTAACCTACATGTTAACATACTTGTGCTGCCTGATTACATGAGAACTGATTTAAAATGAAGTTCCTAGTTTGTTTTCCATTCTACCTGTGGAACCTATATAAATGTGGGCATTTGCTGTTTTGAAATTAAGTGACCAACATACTTCTGATGCAGTACCTCAATTCAACACATCCTCTCCTTCCTGCCTGTATGTGTTTCAAAAGTTTCTCAATGTAAGCCTGTATTATGCCAGTCAGGTTTCTGCCCATGTTTACATTAGCAAGAGCTGCATCAGATGAATTTTAACCAATAAGGCAGGCAAAGTCCCAAACTGAGGAAACACTAGTATGAACAGTAAAAGAAGGTTACAAGACTTTCTATAGATAAATTAGTGAAAGGAGAAAGTCCAGAGTGGGTATTGCTAAGCTCAAAGGAGAAAAGGGGCATGTGAGGAGGAGGACCCTGTAAAACATCTATCCTAAACAGATACTTTTGCTCAGTATTTACTGAAGAGAGTAGGGCAGGGCCCACAGCTCAGCACAATGGACACGGGGAGGTGAGCGCTACTCCCTTCACAAAGAAAGGGTCCTACAAGAGCTCACTAAGCTCAGGCTCCAGGGTGAACAAGGCAATGGGACCTGATGGCCTACATCCCAGGGTACTTAAGGAGCTAAGGGTAGAACTACCAGAGCCATTAGCAGAACTGTTTAGTGAGTTTCTGAGCACAGGAGAGGTCCCAGAAGACTGGAGAAGGGCTCATGTGAACCCGCTCCACAAGAGTGGTAGCAGGGAGGAGGCAGGGAACTACAGACCAGTCATTCTTACCTCAGTAGTGGGCAAGATTATGAGGCACTCCTTAAGGAAAGTATAGTGCAACACATGGAATCCATAGGGCACAGGATCCAAGACAGCATGGGTTTACAAAGGAAGGTCCTGTCAAACTAATCTCATAGATTTCTTTGACTGGGTAACCAGAGTGGTAGACCAAGGGGAGCAGTTGATGTCGCTACTTTGACTACAAGCAAAGCTTTCAAAACTGTTCCATACAGAAGACTGATAAATAAGCTGGGTAGGCTCAGGGTGGGTCAGTAGTTGGTCAACTGGGTGGCAAACTGGTTGACGGGCAGAAACAGAGAGTGGTGGTAAAGCGGTATACAGTCAGAAGAGATGCAAGTCACAAGTAGGGTACCTAAGGATCAGTCCTGGGGCCAGTCCTCTTCATTATCTTCATTAGTGACATTGCAGATGGACTAGTGTGTCAGTCTTGTCTGTTTGTAGATGACACCAAGATCTGCAACAGAGTAGATGATCCAGATGGGGTGGGCAGAATGATAAAAGATCTGGATAAACTAGCAAAATGGTCAGAAGAGTAGCAACTGGATTTATTGCAAAGAAGTGCAAGATCATGCACATAGGGAAGAGAAACCCTGAAGCCACCTATAGGCTGGGAGGGAGTTGCTGGCAGTCACAAAGGAAAAGAGACTTGGGCATCATCAACACTGATGACCTGAAATCATCCAAGCAGACCCTAAAGCAGTAGGTAAGGCTAGGGGATGTTAGGGTGTATTAGTAGGGTATCACAAGTCGTAAGAGGGAGGTAATAATCCCCTTTACAACACTCTGGTTAGGCCCGTTTGGAGTACTGAGTGCAGTACTGGAGGCCACACCTTCACAAGGACATTAACCAAATTGAGGCAGTCAGAGAAGAGCAACCAAAATGGTGCAGGGACTGCATCAGAAGACATATGAGGACAGATTAATGGAGCTCAATATGTATACCCTTGAGCAAAGGAGGAGAGAGGTGACATGATCGAAACATTCAAACACTTTAAGGGCATTAACAAGGTGAAGAGTCTAACATGTTTAAATATAATAGCAGGACAAGAGGACACAGCATGAGATTAGAGGAGGCCGATTAAGGAGAATGTGAGGGAATTCTTTTTCACAGAAAGAGTGGTGGATGCATGGAATGGCCTACCTCCAGGAAGTGGTGGCTATGAATACAGTGCAGGGCTTCAAATAGGCATGGGATAGGCATAAGGGAGCAATACAGATGAGTATGAATAGATAGGCCACTGACAGAGCAAAGGCCAATGGCATATTTATAAGGTAGAAAAGAAATGGGCAGACTGGATGGGCCTTGTGGTCCTTATCTGCCTTCAACCGCTATGTTTCTATGTTTCAATAGGAAAATGAAAGAGATAGGAAATTTTTTTAGCAATGCGTGTTGGCCCTGATCCAATTTTATTTGCAATTTTTTTTAAATCACGTGTACTCTGCCTACCAGTTTACCATTTTTATGCTTCCAGTAGTAATTACTGACTGAGGCTGATTTCCTGTGTTTGCATGGTTCATATTTTACCTCGCGGGGGAGTAAGTAAAAGAGTTCAACATCATACAGATGTTCTGTAATAGGGGCTGCCTGTGTGAAAAAGAAGAAAGGAGTGAGGTATTCCCTTTTGCTTTTTCCTGCAGTTCAACAGTATCACCAGTGTGTTGCCCATTATTAAAAGATTGAGGGGTGAGGAGCTTCACAAAAAGCCATGCAGTGAAAGTACACTAAACTGACAATAATAAAATGGACTTTCATAGATAACAGCCTGCAGCACAACTTTCCATGAAGATCCTCACCCTTTAGATCTTTGTAATAATGGCAGCAGGCTGTTGATACTCTTTGGCTGCAGGAAAAAAACTCACCTCTGCATTTATAAAATAAATCTGCATGAGCATGTATATCTGTGTAGCCCACATTTGATCAAGAAAGTGAGACCACAGCAATTTAGCATGGCAGAGGACTATTTTATGTTAATTACATACACAATAAAAAAAATACTAAAAATTATTTAAACTAAAGTAACTCATAGCAATTATAATAATAGCAATAATGAACTCCTGGGGTTACATTAATGTTTCAGTTAATCACCCTGGGGCAATATGGCACTCAGCTGCACCTCATGCCTCATTACACCCCCAGGGGTTGATTAACTAGAACTGTCTTCATGACCCTGTCATTCACAGATAAACCCTTTGGCCCAGATATTCTGGCGCATGGCATAGCAGTGTTGCGCCATGCTCAACCCACTGATGCACCCCGGCATGATATTCGAAAGGAAAGTGCACAGCACAAATTCCAATGCGCTGGAGTGCATCAGTAATGTATGCAGTGCAGGTGCAGGTAGAGGGTGTGCCCATGCATACCCTGCACAGCCCGATATTCAGCCCTGGATGTGCAGAGCCATGCATGCGCAACCTCACCTGTGCCAGCACAAAGTTGATCTCAAAAAGAGGAACAACTGATGACCACCCACAGGTGAGCTGCTGCATTACAGGGCACAACACGGCAGCTGCCACCTGTTGGTGGCAACCCGAGCTCGGCTGCACCTGGCACCTCACCATGCCCGATCATGGGCATTTGTAAAAAATAATAAAACTGTCCAATATCCTGGTGGTCCAGTGGACCACTGTCTCCCGATCGCGGGAATTTGGAATAAAATAAATCAAACACCTGTCCAATATCCCTGGAGGACCAGTTGACCAGCTATCTGCCTGATCGCGGGCATTTGTTAAAAACAGATCGTGCTTTGAATATCCCTGGTGGTCCAGTGGACCAGCTATCTACTTGATCGCGGGCATTTGTAAAAAAAAATATGTCCACTATCCTTGGTGGTCTGGGGGTACCCTCCCCACCTGCCCACTGAGCCCCATCGCCCGCTCCCCGGTCCAGCAGGTGGGTGGTAGCATCCTCCCACCTGCCACCCAGCCACCACCGACTGACACCATTGGTAGGACTGCACACTCACTGGCTCATGCTGCAGAACCAATGGGTGTGCAGCCCACCGACGAGCGTCAGTCGGGCAGGGAGTGGCAGGCGGGTGGTGCTGCTGCCCACCAGCTGACTGGGGAGTGGGGCAGTGGGCTCAGTGGGTGGTGGGGTACCCCTAGACCACCAGAGATAGTGGACATTGTTTTTTACAAAATGCCTGTGATCGGCAGATAGCTGGCCCACTGACCACCAGGGATATTGGAAGCAAGATCTGTTTTTAACAAATGGCCACAATCGGGTGATAGCAGTCCACCGGACCACTAGGGATATTGGATTTATTTATTTCTACAGATGCCCGCGATCAGGGCAGACAGCGTCCACTGACCACAAGGGATATTGGACAGAATAGTTATTTTTACTACAAATGCCCACAATCAGGCTGCAGGGGCACCAGTCCCCGCAGCTGCTGCCTGCAGGGCAGGAGTGCAAGTCATCAGGGATTGGCGACCTGCATACAAATAGAGCTATAATGACATGAAAATGGCCCCATATGTGCCTTGCATACATTATGGCCCCATTTGCTGTCAACTTTGAATATCGCGCATGGCGCATCGGAACTTGTGCTAGCGCATCCCCATGCTCCACTCTGGCCACTTGCACTGGCACAGTGCCAATGCGCCATGCACACTGAGGGTGCGCGTGCGATATTCAATGTTACTGAGCCATGACGCAGCTCTGTTGAATATCGCCCAGTCCACATCCCCGCGTAGCTAAGTTGAGCTGCACCCAAGCTTGTGCCACAGCCTGGCGCAGTTTGAATATCTGGGCCCTTGAATCTAAAATAAAACTGTCATTAAACTAAGATGTCCATATTCTGAAATGAAAAAGGTTAAAATGAGAAAAATCAGGAAGAATGACATACAAAGGCCCAGATATTCAAACTGCGCCCAAAAATGTCTGCAACAGCAGGAGCAAGAGCAAGTCCATTCGCCCATGCATAAAAGCACGATATTCAAAACTGCGCAGGCCAAGATGCGCCTAATGCTGGCGACTGAATATCGCACCACCCATGCCATAGCACAACTAAGGAGGTGAAGCTGAGCATATCTGATGCACCATAGCGCAACAAGGGATGTTCAGCTGAGCAGTCCAGGTGTGCCATAGTGCAACCAGGGATGCCCCCAGCAGCAAGGCAGCAATGCAACAGCACAACCAGGAATGCAGGGGCCCACCACCCATGCCACAGATGGGCAGAGGAACACACAGCAGAACAGACATCGTTCCCCACACCCCATGCACTGCACAACTGGGGAGGGCTGGAATAACCACTGGCCCATGGAGACCAGCAACCAACCCACAGACGGGTCATGGTGCCCCATCACACCCCTGGCAAGCTGTGACTGGCACACAAGGGTGGCCGACTACCCCATACCACACCATCCCACAAATGCAGAGCACACCCTGCACCATGATCCCCATACACCCTGCCCAGGAGTAGCACCCAACAGTGCAGGACACCCCATGCATGCCACCACCCCACTGTGACAATGCAACCCTGTGCACCATGGAGCCATGCAAGGCAGCCCACCATGGACACCCTGCAGTAGGCAGCAGCAGACAGTGATGCAACAGCTGCATACACAGTGCCACCCTGCACGTCCCCCTGAGGTACAGCTGAGAGACCAACCATGTGTCAGCACATGAGGTACCCTACATGCAACAGGGCATGCCCCAGACCCCACCTCCAGTGGTACAGCACCCTGCACACCTTCCCAAGGACAAATCCCATCCCAGCACTGGCCACAGCAGCCACCACCAACATGCCAGTAGACTGTGCATATCACAGACATGCAAGGGTGTCAGCTGCACAGGCCATGGATGGTCTGACAGGGTGCCATGCACACAGTGCAGGCCCCATGGACCACTGCACACAGGCATCCAGTGCACAGGGTACAACACACAAACCACAGACAGTGACTGATCCCCTGCCCACACCATAGGCGGTTCACCCCCACACACACACACACACACATGCCCATGCATACACCACCCCTGACTCCATGCACACCACTGCAGTTGAGCACCTGTAGCCCGCCATAAATCAGAGACCACCACAGTTGTTATAACAAAATGTATGTATTATAATATAACAACTATGTAACATATTTACAAATATATACAAGGGGAAGGTCACAAGCCAGGTGGGGACAGGCATGGGGCAGAGTGTAGAAATGGGAGAAGGAAGAAGGGGTGGAAGATGGGTGCAGGGAGTATGGTTGTCAGGGGGTCATGGAGGCCTATTCCCTGCCATGCTCTGCACTCCTGTGGCACCTCAGGTTCTCCTCCTCTGGACCCCATGTCTCCAACCTCTCCAAGGCTGCCAGGGATGCCCATGCCAGCTGCAGGATTTCCTGTATTGCCCATTTCAGGGCCATCCAGCATTGTCCACCCAGGGACAAGGGAGCAGAGTCAATACGTGTGACTGTCCAGTCCCCTGCAGCAAACCCATTGTGCATGGCATACAGCCATGTGCCATGCCCTGTGATGGTGTGACCACCCACAGTGACTGTGTATACAAGACCTGCCTACCCAGGCTGCCACAGCCATGTGGACCACTGCACAGCCACCGCCCATGTCCTGCACAGCACCACCATGGCCGTACAGTGACTTGGCTATACAGTGTGAAGGCAGTGGCACAGCCATGTGTCCGTACGCATGGACCACCATTGATGCACTCCCAGACATGCAGTGCCACTGACAGTGCTGATTGTAACAAGTTGCGTGCATGGCAGTGGTGTCAGTGGATGGTGGCCATGCCCCGCTGCCTGCCCTGTTACACAGCATGCAATAGTAATCATGGATATAAGGCACTCACCATCATCAGGCTGGTCCCTGCACCTCTGCAGACTTTCACCCTCCCAGACTGATGGTTCCTCCTGCTGGTGCCTCCTCTTCCTCACCAGCCTGTGCTCGTCTGGGCCTAAGGTGCAAACATGGAATGAAGAACATCAGTACAATCCTGGAGCAAAGCCCCCACCTCCATGTGTGTGCAATCCCACACAGCCCGACCCACCCACCCCACCCGGATAACACCACCACAGCCAACACCAGATGGCCCCCATGTGCTGGACACATGCAACTGTGATACCCATATGGAAGATAAAAGTGTATGGATGTTGCACCTACCTGGCCATGGCATTGTGCCTCTCCTGGCACATGCCTGCAGGTGGGCAAGCAGGTCCGGTCCCTCTGCCTCAGGTCCCCATATCTGTGGTGGCACTGCTCCACTGTCCACCCCATACCGGTGGCCTCCTCCAGGGCATCGCCACCTCCTGCCACACCTGACTCCTGGCCCTGCCCAGGGTGCCTCACCAAATAGTGGGCCAACATGTGGTCCACAATGGCAACCAAGTTTGCCATCTCCACCTGCTCCACTGTACAGCTGTCCTCCGTGCCATCTCTACTGCTCAGTTAAGTCAAAATGGCACTCTGCAATGAGGGTTCCACCACGTGCAGATGCTGCACGCAAGCTGCCATTCCCTCATCGTGCTGTCACCAAACAGCACGATAGTGGAGCACCCATGCCTGATGCATGGCACCTAAGGGCAAGGTTGGGCACGGGTCAAGGGTCTCTGCACACTGACAGCCACAGTGTGATTGGAACCCAATGCGTGTAGCACAATTTGGTACCTGTGTCACCTCCTGTAGCAGCTCACCGTGACTGTTGCCCCAGTGTGCCTACAACGCCCCAGTGCCACAGCGCCATATAGGTGAACCAGTGCAGTAGCGCCACTGGCACAGTGGTGGCCATGCCCGCATTGCCTCCCATGTACAGCACATCAGCAGCATGGCAGGTGCCTGTGTCATCAACCCGAGCATGCGCAGTTAGGTGTGTACTCGCATGTCACAGAACCGCGCCTTGGATCAGCATGTTCAACACAATTGCGCAAAGCACAACAGCACGATATCCAGCCCTCATATGCAAATCAGCTAATCAGCCATTCAATGGTGCACTCACTGCATTTGCATCCACTTAAAGATGCGCCTCACCTCATTTGCATAGGGTTGCACTATAAAAGTGCGACATTGGGCTGCACTGGCACGTAGTCAGTTACTGCAGTCTATTGGTGAATTGCATGCTGTTTGGGAGTGTGGACTGTGAATTTTGGGACATGCATGGGACTGCACAGTCACAGGTAACACCTGTCATTCTCACAGGCTGAATCATGACCAAGCAAGTTGTGGAGGAAGAGGAACAGAGTTTTGGGAGGAGGAGGAGGCCAAATTTCACTAAGGCCGAGATGGATGCCCTGTTCGAGGCCCACCTAGACCAGGAGCCGCTTCTCAGCGGATGCCAGGGAAACACAGGCCCATGCTGCTGCATGGGAGGAGTTGGCACGTGCTGTTAATCTGCATGGCAGCCACCAGCACTCCATGCAGGAGTGCAAGAAGAAGATGGGCACAGACAGAAGGAGGATTAAGGAGAAGGTGGCTGCCATCAGGGCAGCACGGTCTGTGACAGGTGGGGGACAGTCAGAGGTGCTACACCTGACCCAACAGGAGGAGAGGGTTGCTGGCAGCTGCAGCGTTGCACCATTGAGGGTGTTCTGGGTGGTGGATTCCAGACAGGTGGTAGCCCGTCACTGCATGGTAGGTCACGGTCTGTCTATTGGGGGACAGGGTAGGTCACATGCAGTAATGCAACTTTGTTTTCCTTACAGCTCCTGATCATCTGCATGGGTCAGCGGTGGTGGGCTTCTCCACTGAGGCCAGTCAGATGGAGATGGAGGAGGCCCATCCATCTCCACAGGAATATGCAGCTCAGGGCAACAGTGGGCCTGCCTGGACATCCAGACTGATGTTGTTGGAGCAGGTGCGGAGGAGGCCCTGCCCATGTCCCAGTGTGCCAGTGTCCATGGATGCCAGCATGCTGGGACTTGACTGGTGCTGGGTCCGTCACCTATGATGATGTCGCTAACGCCATGGGCAGTGACACGTGTGTGCCACAGGATGGCCACACAGCAGGTAACATCGTGGCCATGGCTGTGGGTGGAGCAGCCATGGAGGCCTGCGGTCATCACAGTCCCAGCCTGTGCCTGTCAGCACTGGTGGGGCAGCACTGCTGTGTGTACAGGACAGTGGGACTGTTGTGGCCACTGTGGCAGCACCATTGAGCTTTGGGGAGTGGCAGCCAGAGGGCAGCATCAGCAATCAGCCAATGGGCTTGGGATACAGTGTCAGGTGTTGGCATCAGTGCACCACCTGTGGACATGCCCAGGCCTGGCCCTGGTGTGCAGTGCCCATCCTTAAGGGTGATGAGTATCAGGGCCGTGAACACCCTGAGGGACAGCATGTCGATCAGGCAGATGACCTCTTGATGAGCACACCACTACTGCAAGCATCAGTCAATCAGCAGATGCGACTTGTGATGGCGGTGGATGCACTGAGTGCAGCTCTGCAGCAGACAGAGGGCGTTGTAGCAGAGAAACCGCTCTGCTCTTGGCAGGATGGACCGGATGTGGGAGGATGTGACCTGCCATTGACAGGCGGCACATCATACACAGCTGCCATGGCCACAGGGGGCACACAGTTATCTGCCTATGTGTCACGACACCATGCAGTGCAATGTCCACCCCCCATTCCTGGTGTTGTACAACACCATCCTAGTCGACACTGGTTCAGCTGTGGGCATCCTGAGCACACCTGGCACAGGCATGTTCAGTTTGCTGCAGACACCTGTATGAGCACGGTCATTCATGAAGTGGAACCCCTGGGGACCATTGGTGCCACCCATGAGGCCAGTGGTCAGCCTTTCACTGCTGGTGGGTCTCAGCGGGCCGCCCAGCATCCGTGGTGGCCAGGGCACTGTGGTGCATGACTGACCTGTCTTCCACCATGGCTACTGTCTGATGCTGCCTGTGTGCATTGTGTCATTCAGCCGGGCGTGTGTGTGTGTGTGTCTGTCCATGTGCATGTTAGACCACACCCATCCCTTGGTGGTGTGTGTGGTTCCATACCTGGCCACTTCTCTTGATGGCATGCACCCCTGGTGTGTGTCCATGCATGTTTGTGGGTTACGCTGTGCCACTGGTGGCTGCACATGGCCCCATGACTTACCTGGGTTGGCTGAAGTGCTCCTCCATGATGTGTGTCCCGTGCAGCTGTGCCAGCCAGAGCAGTCAGGGGTCCCATCACCAAAGGGGCTGCCCATCACCATTGTCACTGGCATCCTCCATCGTCCCCATCGCTGTCCCCCTCTTCGACCTGTATGGCCTATCCCACATTCATTGGCCATGTTGTGCAGGATGCAACAGGCCAGGAATAGCCCACAGGCCTTTGAGGGGCTGTACTATATGGCACCGCCGAGGTGTCCAGGCAACAAAAACATGCCTTCAGTATACCGAACACCCGCCGATGACATTACATGTGGTGGCATGTGCCTCATTGTAGCGTTGCTGCGATGGGATCGTGGGCTGCCGGTATGGTGTGAGCAGCCAGGGATGGAGTGGGTATCCACTGTCACCTGTGTGTAGAGGGTGGAGGTTAGTTTGGTGATCAGCATCGCCCTGCCCTGGGCCATGTAGGCCACTATCCATGTCACCTCTGACCATGCCCTCTCAAGCCCTATGTTTGTCTGTGTGGTTTGCATACTCATCCACTATGGCCAGTGGGGATGTCCCCATCTCAAATCTGTGGCACAGTGCTGACTGGTGCCAGATGAAGGCATTGTGTGCTCCCTCAGAGTAAGTGGCACAGACATTTATTATGTGCCCCTGGCATCGCACACCACCTGGCAGTTGATGCTAGCATAATCCTTGCGATTAATGTATATGGCCCCCTCAGGGCCAGGTGGTGTGTGGATGGCCACATGGTGCAGTCTATTGCCCCTAGCATGCCAGGCATATGTGCTACCTGTGGAACTCCTGTATGTTTGCTGTGCACTCTGCCAGTGTGCTAGGAAATGGATGTACCGCGCAGCATGTGGGCAGCAGCGCTGAGGAATTGGTGAGGTGATATGACCCAGCCAACTGGGTTGTACCTGTGGTGTCCCCAGTTGGTCTCTGGAAGGTACCCGTGGTGAGCAAGCACATGCAAGCTGTCACTGGTCTCCACTGACAGAGCATGGCTCTGTCATGTGGGTGCCTGCATCACATCACTGCACAGCTCACAGAGCCACCTCAGAATTCCTAATTCAGGTGGTACTGGCCTGATCTCAGTATCACTGTACAGCTCGATGCTGGTGTGGGCTCAGTACTGCCTGTTGGGGGCATACCACCGACGGGCCTTCCATGGCCGTGCTCCCCTGCTGCCTGCCTTCTCACCCCTCCACTACTGCCTTCATCTGGATGGTGGCACTGGCCATGTCCCTGGCTTGTGTTCACCCCAGCAGCTGTTTCTGTGTTCCCCACTGTCCTGGCTGCTACTTCCTGCACTGGGAACACCTAACTGTGCTGGCTTCAGTGTGTGTGGCACTTCCTTCTGCACTGTGGCTGTGGCTCCCAACACCTTCCCTGAGCCTGTGGGTTCCAGGTGCCTCTCTCTGTCCTACCCTTGTGTGTGTGTGTGTGTGTGTGTTGCCTGTGTGGCTGGCTATAGTTCAGCAACATGTGCCTTCCTGTAGCGTTCTTGCACCTCTCCCTTGTGCCTTTTTATTTTGCTCATTTCCTATTGCACAACCTCTGCTTGCTCCCCTATTGCGCATGGCACATGTTGTTGAATATCGACTGCGCCATTTATCCATGGTTCCTCCCCTTGAGTTGCACATACATTCATTATCATTGCGCTCTTGCTCCAGCGTGATTTAGGGGCGCAACTGCCTCCCGCTGAATATTGCAGAATGGCGCACTTTCAGACTTGGCGCAACCTTATTGCATGGCGCAACCTTTTGAATATCTGGGCCATAGTCTTAAAGGCATCTGTGCCACTGCCTGAAAACATGAGCATTATGCATACAGGAGCACACAATCCATTGTTTCACTGAGATGTTGCTGGTACCTGAAGAGGACCTTTAATTTAAAAATGTAATTTCTTCTTTTCTCATATCCTAAAATCAAAAGGCACATTATACATTTCTAATAATGCCAGAGATTTTGAATTTGGCAGGTAGGACACTGCCTCAATAAATCACTTAGGTCTCAACTCCATGGATTAAATTTGCCAGCATTGTTCTAAATTTTGTTATCAATACATGGTATGGTTTTAATGTATACCAATGGAGTGTTAAAGCTGTGTAACCTTGTATTTTCTCAATAAAGATGAGTTTAAAAAGGAAATTGCTAATAAAGCTTTGTATAGTCACTGGCTCACTGGCTAAGTAGATTACTAAGCAGTTATTTAGATATGCAAGATTGTATTATAAATCAATGCCTCTATGTGGACTTCTGGTGATGTCACTGCAGGGTTAGCAGCCTGAGGAGGGAGATCCTTCCATCTCAGTCAATAAAATCATCTGTTTTTGCAAAATTGTCAACCAAATATGAGAAGCATTTGTCAATGCCAAATATTGGCCACTTGTATTGCTGATGCACTGGGTCCTTCTTGTATACATTTTACCATATATTAACTCAAGACAGACCAAAAATGCTACCTTGCTGTTCTTTAATGAAATATACCTCACTGTGTGATAATTTTAAACTGTGACTGTGTATTCTGTGTTTACTTGTCAAAAGCAAGTTCCTGGAGCCCTGTTACTAAGGAAACAAGCCCAAACAGGAAGAGGGTCAGACCTTCGTGGACTACCCGTTACTTTGGGCAGTTTTAACTGTTTATTTTCTATAGCCTGGGCTTACAAGGGCTACTTTGCCCATTTGTTACCAGTTGTGAACTGTAAAAGGTGTTTTTATTCACTGAAGGGTTTAGTGCTTGGTAACCCCTGGGAACACTTCCGGGTCAATCTAGAACAAGAACAGAACCCTAAAGCGAGCAGGGTGGCGTAGCGTCAGTGCGCATGAAGACGCATGCAAAGACACGATGTCTGCAATGTTAGGCATGTTTGAGGGTTAAGAGGGACATTGAAAAATAAAGACAAGCATCTGAAAGAAGGTAATCTGAGCTATAATACTCTTATCCCTACTACTAGGCATCTGACTAATTATAAAAGGTCGCTAATTAAACTTAGTAGAGTCCAGGTAGTATCGGGGACATCATATTGCACAATGGCAAATGTACTAACTGTGAATGAAGATGAAAATCTTATACAATGTACTAGCTGCTTAATGTACCTGTTAACTAGACAAAACCTGACAGAAGTCTTTAAATGTGTAAAATGTATCCATAACGATGACTTAATAAAATAACTTAACTCTTTCACAGATAGATTACTACAACTTGAATCCAGTCAAAGAAATATGGCACATAGACTTGGAACAAAACTGGATACTAGGCATAAAGGGACTTCCCTGCCCTTCATTTACTGGCCCCCACCCCAAATACAACTATACTGTCATAAATCCAAAACACCCTGACATCTGTGGTAAAGGAGAACTAGAACTAAACAATAAAAAAATAGTAAAAGAACCAGAGAAGAAGAAAATACACATGATGAGGATGAAGAATGGTACAATATTCAATACACTAAACCTGCAAAAAGGAAGGCATGCCACAACATTTGAAATCCCTTTAGCAAATAGATATTCTATATTAGAAAGCCTAGAAACTATTCCTGAAACACTCAACTATCCACTAAAACAGTTCAAGAGACTTCTGACCTCATAACTATAATTGATACTAATACCAATAATAAGTGTATTAGATCAACTGATTGGAAAATAACAACAACATTGCCGACATGGAATCCAACTGCACTAGTCAGTCGAACCATAGAAATGTTTTGGTAATAGGAGATTCTATGATCAACAGAATGGACAGGAATATATGTGACCCAAATAAATCACACAGGACTCTATCAGCCTTTAATGGGGCAAAATTTCTGATTTAACTAAGATGTATAAAAGAAATAGTTAATGATTTAGGGCATAATCCTAGTACTTACATGTGGGAACCAACAACATGTTAACGATTCCTTGAAGAAATTAAACAGGATATGGTGGCACTAACCAATAGGTTAAGAAATATTGGCTGTGAAACTATAATCTCTGAAGTACTTCCCATTCCAAAAGCCTCTCTCCATATCAATCAAAAATACATAATTTTAATAACTGGTTAAGAAAATGGACCCTTAAACAGAAATCCACTGCTTGACCCATTGGAAGAATTCTATCTAAATGAAGAGTTTTTTCATTTGACGGATTACATAAACAAAAAAGGAGTGACTTACTAAGCAAAACTTTCCTTTCCTCACTTGATAAATATTTAAAACTAGATCTGGGGGCACTCTTGAAGGAAAAGCGAAGCATGCATCACAGTACGAGTTATAAATACTGATTCCATAAATAACATGGTTACAACTGAAAACCATGCTTATGTACAACACCAGAAAGGAGAAATAAAAATATTACTTTTAAATGCTAGAAGTCTGACAAATAAAATAGACGAATTAAGATATAAAATACATAAAGAAAAAATTTCTATTTGTGGGGTCACAGAAACATGGTTCCAAGATGACAGTTGGAATACAGATATAACAGTTTAACAAAATAATAAAAACAGAAAAGATAAACAAGGGAGGTATTGTATTATACATATCTGAAAAATACCAATTTCACTGTTATACAGACTTAAACCATGAAGCTGAAATATTGTGGACAGATATTAATCTATCATCCCTAAAAATATATATTGGATTAGCCTCCCAGCTTAAATAAAGACCAGAATATTGAATTTCTAAATCTAATCAATAACTTTCAGCCAAAACTAATTACATCTTAATGGGTGACTTTAACTTTCCCAGTATCAATTGGGAAACTCATACCTGGAAGAGAAACATTGAAAAAGAATTCTCGACATAACTATAAATCAAAACTTGGACCAAATAATCAATGATGGTACAAGAAATAATAACATCATAGACCTTGTATTAACAAATATGGGGGCTCTAGTAAGTAACATCCAAATTTTAGAACCACTAGCAAACAGTGACCATAACAATCCTGTTTCATATCTATCAAGAGTCATGGATACAAAAGGAAACACCTTAAACAAAGATTTTACCAGAGCAGACTATACACAAATTAAACAACATTTGAATTTATGGGATTGGAGGTCCAAATGGACAGGACTCAATGTACACCAAGCTTGGGACAGTTTACTAGCCAAACTTAAATATTGCATTAATAATTGGGTTCCAACTAGAAAGAAATACAACAAGGGATATAGAAATCCAGTCTGGTGGAACAACAAAATAAAAAGATTGATTGCAAAAAACAGAAATTTTATAAAAGTATAAAGACCAACCAACAAATGAAAAATGGGAACAGTATAAAAATATGGAAACAAAGTAAAATTAGAAATCAAAAATGCCAAAAATACAGAAAATAAATTAGCCAGTGACACACTGGATAATAAGAAAAGATTTTACAACTACATTGGTTCACTGAGAGGTTCCAAAAGCAACCATAGGTCCTCTAGTTACAAACTCTGGAATAATAAGTAACAAAATACAAATAGCTTAGGAACTTATTGTGTATTTTCATAAAACTTCTCTAATAAAGAACTTTTCTTAATAACTCAAACATAGACTTTAATTATACAGTTGTTAAACCAATCACTGAAGATGAAACTATGAAATAATTATTAAAATTAAAAATCACTTCCTCAGCATGACCGATGGGATACATCCGTTCTTCCCAAAAGAAACTTCCTCTTGTTTATCTGGCCCTCTGAGTAAACTATTCAATCTATCTCTTGAGGAAGGAGAAAGCATATTAGATTGGAAAGAAGCAGTAGTTATCCCAATATATAAAATGGAAACAAATCTGAAGTTTCTAATTATCGGCCTATAAGTCTGACCTCAGTTATGGGAAAATCCTTGAAAGATTAATATTTACAGAATGGAAGAACACATTAATTACTATAACTTACATGATACAACACAGCATGGCTTTAGAAAGGAAGATCATGTCTAACTAATCAACTGAACTTCTTTGAAAATGGAGTGCTGCTCTTGATAAAGGACTTCCAGTGGATGTTGTGTTCCTGGACTTAGCCAAGGCTTTCGATAAAGTATCCCATAGAATTCTTTTGGAATATTTGGTAAAGCAAAATTCCCATAGATCTTAATCAAGTGGATTAACTCATGGTTATACCACCGTAAACAATGAACATCTGTTAAGAGTGCATTATCCTCTTACGTGAGATGTTACTAGCAGGGTTCCACAGGGTTCTATCCTGGGCCCTGTTCTTTTAATAACCTAATAACATCAATGCAGCCAACTGATAATGTGTGGATATCTAAATATGCAGATGATTGTAAAATTGGAACTATTGTTAATGCACAGGAAGCAACAGAAATCCTTCAAAAAGAACTAGATGCATTAGAAACCTGGGCAATAGAAACTAAAATGAAATTTAATGAACAAAAGTGCAAGGTAATGCATTTGGGACAAAACAACAAAAAAAGGTACCTTTTTAAATAATGTAATTCTACAGGTAACAGACAATGAAAAGATCTTGGCATAAATATAGACAATAAGTTAACCTTTGAAAATAACACCATACTCAAAGTAAAGAAATGTCAACAAATTATGGGTAGTATATGGAAAAACATTAAAGTAGACAACCATAGGTCATTCTTCCATTATATACCAGTCTAGTAAGATCACATCTGGATTACTGTGCCTTTGTGCACCTACTACTATATATGGAATGAAACATATAGAGAGTTCAAAGAAAATGGCCAAAAACTTAATGGCATGTCCGAAAAACATATGGTGAAAGACTGAAAACACTTGGTTTATACTCAATTAAATACAGACATCTTAGAGGAGATTTATGTATGATATATAAAGCACTTAACGAACCAGGACTAATCGAAATATTAGGCATTGAAAGAAAATACTGCATATCAAATACTAGATCACATAACTTGAAATTGAAAGGAACTAAGTATCAGACAAAAAAGATTAAAATGGTTCACTCAGAGAATGGTTAACCTATGGAACACACTACCAGGTCCAATAGTAGAAAGTAAATCTATGAACATCTTTAAAAATACACTGACAAATACATGGGTAATAAAAATTTGAGTACATAGACAATTAAAACCACCTTTTGGTGGCAAGTTCAATAATAGGCTTTGCCTCCCAAACTTGTAAACAACTATGAAACTATGAAACTATGAGGAGATGTTATATGTCATTTGCAATGGGGTCCTCATTTTTGTTTTCTGCCAAGATCCTTTGTAGTCCCCTTTGATGAACACTATGGGTGTTAATTATCAAATCACCATGAAATAAGTGTTTGCAGAGTACTCTGTTCTCCCACAAACACACATTTCTGGTGGATTTGAACGTTGGACCCAACAGTGTTCATCAGATTACTCTAAAAAAGACCTTGACAGAAAAAAATAGGTACAAATATTTAAAAACTAAAAGGAAAACGAATCAACAAAAGAAAACAAAAACATTGAAGAGAATTGGAAGTGTGAGCCCATTTATTTCAATGGAGTTTATTCTTCAGTTCATAACTTTTTATAGTGCACGGTAGTGTATGGAACTCCATGCCTAGAACAGCACTGTTCTGCTGCAGTAGTTATGTCAGCTTCTTTGTTGTGTGCACTAGCTCAATAGCTACAGTACTGCAGCACAACAACTTGGAATGTGTTTACACATACGCATTCTGGTGACCTCACTCTACAGGAAATGGCTGTGGCAGTGACAGCTGACCCAGGAAGTGAGTGGAGATGAAAAAACACAAATGTAAGGACACTAATGTTAATTTATGAGGGTCCATACACTACTGAAAGACAATGTATGACGCTCATACACAGCAGGATATTTTAACTCTCAAGGTTTCCATAGTAATAAAATCTGAGGAGTGCATGGGAAGCGTCTCGAGTGAAAAAATATCCTTGTTATGTATGAAGCTCATATCTCTCTATGTTTTTTAATGTTTTTATCTACTTTTTCCCAGGTCTTTTTCAGTCTTTTCAGTACCTCTCTGAATAACACTGTGGGTGTCAATGTTCAAATCTACGTTGAAATGGATGTTTGCAGTACACTGGGTGTGCTGCATACACCAGAGTGGAAGTTTGTAGGACACCATAGTGTTCATCAGAGTGGGACTAAATAAGACCTCAATAGAAAAAGTAGTTAAAATATTTTAAAAATTGAAATTGAGCCAGTTCAATTCAGTGTTTTTTCTTTAGTTCATAACCTTTTTTAATATTTGCACCTACTTTCTTCTGTTGATTACCTATTGACCTCTGTATAGCAGCAATTACCATCATCACCATTAGAATTCCGTCCTTCCTTCAGCAACCTGCTGCCAAAGAATTACTACAGATGAAACTTTATGGATAATTAGGAGGACAGCACCCATGCAATGACTACCTGCCACAGGTCTGTTGTAGAGCAACAGCCTAACTAGGAAAGTCATTTTGAGCTCCATTTCACCAACTGCAGGGTCTGGGACTTCACAAAGGGACAGGTGCATGAGCTGAGACCCTAGACAGGTGTAGGAGGAAAGTGACAGACATTGTGGGCAGCAAAATGTGAGTGGCAAGGAACTGGTTGGAGGCCTATTTGGTATTTCAGTGGTCATCATCACAATACACAACTCATGCAGATCTCATCAGAGGTTTGGCCAGTTAAATACAGTGTCTTGGTAGCAATGGGCAACTTTTGCAGTAAGTAGATTCTAGACATTTTAAACTTTGTACTGTGGGTCCTGGGCTTATGCAACAGAGGTGTGACTTGGTTAAATGTTTACAGCTGCAGTGAGTGTAGCCTACAGAAGTCTTGTGAGCATAGTAGAGTAAAGGGAGCTTACTGGATACCAGTTGGACTTTTACATAAGAGGAATGAACGGCAATCACTGTATGCTCACCTCACTATTTTGTATGCTGGTCATTGGTGGAACATGGCACTGTTAGTCGTGTCCCAGATGACCACCGGCATTGTCTGTGCATGCTGCGACAACTCGCACATGTGCACTGAATACCAGCTGCCATCTTGGACATGGCAGAGAGTGCCATGGTCTGCTGTATTGGCTCTGGCCAAAGCTTAATGTTTAAGGCCGCACTGCTTTGATGCTTTAGGGTCAGTTGACTGCATCTTTTCTAATTACACTATTACAAAACATGAGTACTAAACAGCCTATAAATGTGACAAAGAAGTTTTATCATTGGCCACATACTGACATTAAAACTATCCACTCAGACATAGACGAGTAAGGGAAGATTCTACAAGCAAAAAAGAGCAGTTGACCATTAGACACCTCATTTTGGAGCAGCCACGCAGTCTAATTTAAAGACCAATAGGAAACCCTCCTACTATGATGCTATCTGTTAAACGAATAACAAGCTGAACCTGTAGTGTCAGTGGTAGAGGCTGAGAGCAGAAAGAGTTCCAGTGATGTTTTTTGAGATGGTGGTTAAAGACCAGGATATAAACACTCACTAGGTGATTGATTTGTTTGATAATGAATTGTAAACATACTGTAAATATCAATGTGCTAATACAGTGCAGTTACAATTACAGTTTATACACTGCTTTTCCACTGCAGGAAGTCCCAAATCTGTGTTAAAAAATACTGCAGCTCCTAACTAGAACAGCAAAGGCAGTTCTATTGATCATAGTGTCAATAAGGGAGGAGAATCACTCCACCACTTAAGGCCACCCCTCATACCACCGTTGACAAGCCAGAATTTGTTATAAAAAAAAACTACAATGATGGGTAACCTGCACAACCTGCCCACCTCTACAGCTAGCTGCCAAGTTCCATGACTGTCGGGATGATATCTGGGACCCCCTGGTTGGCTAGCAGCAGCCCCCAGAACACAAAGTAAAAAAAAGAAGGCAACCAACACAACCTGCTCTCCTCCATGGCTGGCTGCCTTCTTCTGAATGAAACATTCACATGCAATGCTTGCTCACAGAGTAAAACCAGTTGATCATGTAATCAACTGGTTTTACTATATGATAAGCGCATGTCGGCGCTCATTCAGAGGAAGGCAGCCGCACGTGGAAGAGGGCACCTGTGTTGGTTGGCTTCTTTGTTGATTTACACTTGGGTGCGTGGGGGCTGCTGCCAGCTACTGGGGAAGGGGTGACAGTCATGAAACTTGGTGGCAGGACATGGAGGCAAGCAGGTTGTGGCAGTCACCTATTGTAGTGTGTTTTTTTAATAAATTTGGCTTGTCAAATTGTGGTGTGCTGGGGTGGAGATGAGGGATTGGTACTAACTGAGGATGGGGAATGGGGACTTCTGTATGTAACTCTATCTGAGCTAGGGAGGAGGACGTGGGGCTTTTGGCTTTTTCTTTTTTTTTTTATTTTTAGTTTAGAACCGGATACGAATATTGCCCAATTAAAAAATACCTGGGCACGAATACCAAATATTCAGCTGAATGTTTGGTAAAAAGTATTCTCACAGCTTAGTTCACAAAAGCATGCTAATCACAAACTTATGGGACATATTGCTTGGTCACAATACACTGACTCTGAGTTTACTACTTCTGCCGTAGTATAAACATTTCCATGGAAAATCAAGCTAAGTGCTGCCACTGAAGTAATAATGAAAGATTACTGCAATGTCACCTACTGTGTCTATTCATTTCTCTCTCTCTCTCTCTCTCTCTCTGTCTCTAGAAATAGATATATCGTGTGTGTGTATATGTGTTTGTAGTATGGTAGCAGGTAGTGCTACTGAATTAAGGGATTGAGGAGCCATTTCTATGTTAAACCCAAAATTTTGCACCTTAATAACTTTGAAACCATTTTACATATTTGCCTGAAATTTGGAATACATGATCAAGAACCACAGGCCTTGGCATCTGCCAAGCTTTGTACCATCAGATATATGGCTGTGGAGTTATTAAGCGTGATCTGCACGTGTGTTTATGCTTTTCTGGAATTCTACTGGTTGAGCCTACAGGTCGCATGGTTTATGCGACCAGCCCAAAATCTTCAGGGAACATGTGGCTGGGGTCCCTGATGCCTTTCGAAGATTTGGTGAAAAAATATTAAATGGTTCAAAGTTATTCAAAAACAATTTCCCATTATAAGTCAATGGGAAAGTTAACAAAAAGTTCGACAGTGTCGCAAATGCATTTTACTTTCTAAATGGCCTGTTACTTTCACAAATCTGCCATTTTGTTTTCAGTTAGTGATCAGAAAAATACATGGCATTTAAATTTGGGACCTTCTAGCAACCTAATTCTTTGTATTCACCTAGTCGGACCCTGAGGATGCTAGCCATGTCTTTATTTTGGGTAAAACACCCCAGAAATATGTTTTTCAAATTTCTGGAAAAGTGCTTTCAGCACAGTACTTTCGTGCTCACGAAAGTGTCACAAATTTCCAAAAGCTTTATGAAATTGCGACAGTAGTTTTCTAGTCTGTGAGAAAATGACAGCAATTCTTTGGCACTGCGCTGCAAAAGAACGGTTGGGAGTTTTGGGCTGAAATTTCGAGGGAACGAGTCGACATCTCACAAATGTGCCTTTCAGTGCAGTGTTGAAAAATATTACATGGTGGAAAAGTTACGGCACTCCAAAATTGATGGTTTTTCCATAGGATAACATTATGGAGCCCGACGCATTACAGGAATCCTTTGGCACCCTGCTGCAAAATAACGGTTTGGTCTTTTTTCCTGAAATTTGGAGGAAGACAGCCAACAGCCCACAGATGTGCCTTTCAGTAGTTTGGTGAAAAATATTACAGGGAGGCAAAGTTATGGTGCTCTGAACTTCTCTTTTTCCCCATAGGATAACATTACGGCGTTCGCGTGCCTTTCAGGGCCCGTATCTGGAAATGGTGCAAGATACGGACGTTTCATCGGGAAAACACTTAGCCCCTACTGGATGCTAAGTACAAAACTAGCCAGGACAGTCAGTAAATCATTTGACTTTTAAATTTTTTCTCATAATGCGGTTCCTGAGATATAACCTATTTAGTATTCCAAGTCCTCATTTTCTGCTCCGATACCCATTATTATGCATGCATTCTTTGTACTCACTGTCTTTCTCTATACAGGTTTTGGGAAAACCAGCCTGTCGCTTACATTACTGTTACATTGCCCTTTCCGCTTGCAGTTCCATTTTCCCGTTCACTTACCGTTAGCGTCACGCCACCATGTGCATTATCCTTTGCGTTTTCATTTGCGCTATGCTTTCTGTTATTTTTGCCATTTGTGTCTACAGTACTGTTTCTCTTTCTGTTTCACTTTGCGTCACCATGCCCATTGACATTTCCGTTTGCAGGCACCATGTTACTATGTGACAACACATCACGTGGCAGACCGTTCCCCATGTGCATTACCCTTTCTGTTCTCATTCACGCTTGCATTACTATATGCGCCACTGTTAGTGCTTCTGTTTGTGTTGCTGTTCCTGTTACTATGCCACAAGACATCACGTTGTGGGAGCGTGGGGCCGGAGGCATCATGCTCCCCGCTGCATTACATTCACTCTTTCTCGTTATCATTCTCAAAAGAAGGAAATTAGAGGCAAAAACTCTGTTTAATGCATTAGTTAGGGTTGTTCCACAGCGACAAAAGTGAGGAAATTTGGTGTTAGGGTTGAAACCCCCTTGGACCCCCAAGCCCACCCCCCAACGGCATTGGGATGCGCGCCGGGGTCTTAGGTCTACTCACCCCATTCTCCTATACTTCTGCTGCTTTACACATGTGATGGGTGAGAGTTAGGGCTGACTACCCCAATCGCACCCCAATGCCGGTTGGGGGTGGGCTGGGGTCCAAGGGTTTTCAACCCTAACACCGAATTTCCTCACTTTTGTCAGCTGTGGAACAACCCTAACTAATGCATTAAACAGAGTTTTTGCCTCTAATATGTATATATATATATATATAGAGAGAGAGAGAGAGAGAGTGTCGATGTAGTAGATCTGCAATTCCATAAAGCACTGTTCACTGTCTCACTTTATATCAGCAGAGAATCAATGAACATTACAGCACCCTCAAACATTTTTGAACTTCATTCAAAATAAACTATGGACAATTTTAAACACTTCAAAAGAAAAATCTGCCCTACCCTCAATAATTTTTCCTGGTAGGTAAAATCATAAGGAAAAGTCTCTGTATATCCTGACTAAAAGCAAACTGGGACAGCCCAGTCTGTTGGTGAGTCCCTATGACAGACTGTAGTGTCATCAAGAATGACTTACCTGTCTCATATTATGATGTCACAACACTTCAGTGTGAAAACAGAGCCTTGCAAACATGAAATATCTATGTTTAAAAAAATAAATAAAACCTTCAAACATTTTATTTACCTTTCCTTTTTATGCCACATTGGCCCTCTACTACAACACTAGTCAGTATAGAATTAGTAGTCCAAAGCTTAAGCAGTGTATTCATTTAATACATGGATATAGTTCTTGCTGGGCTATTTTCATCTCCAGAACCACAATTTATTAAGACTGGATTTTTTTTTACATGTCATAAATATAGATGCGTGGCAAATTAATCCATATATCACTGAGTACATTTAAATTTTAAGACCTGCCTATAAATTCTGACATTTTTATGTGTAGTCATGATTCATCCAATTAAAAAAACTAATTAATAAGTTGTGCAAAGGACCTGCAGACACAGGAAGAAAAAATACAATGTATAGAAAATGATAATACACTTGTTCCAATAACTAGTGCAGCTACATTTTGACTTGATGGCAGAGGTATACCGTATATCAACTGAACAAAATCAGACACAACCCACATATTTCACATTGTTCCCAGTCACTCACATGTGGGTCAGTCAATGTTAGCAAATCTAAATTTGTGCTCATAGACCATTATCGCTTTTGTATGATATTCATATGACATAGCCTTTTCATTTATTTACTTTTGTTGACATTTCATATTTTATGAGAAAAACTTTTTTACTGCAGTTTGAAAGCTCAGCCCCCAGCCCCAGATAAATGTGCTAGAAATGAAGTTCCACGACATGATGGCACCACAGTCCCTGACAGGTAGGTTTATACTGTATACTTTAAGAACAAGTAGCACCAAAAATAGCAGGCAGAAAATGATATTAATTTATAAAAGTAGCCAGTTGCTACTTTACAGCTGCAGTTGGTGCAGCCCTGCAGATGTCCTGCGATCACAGTAGAGTAAAAGGAGCTTCGGAATACCTGACAGACTTGTAAACAGTGGAGGTGAATGGCAATCACTGTGTGTCCAACACACTATTTTGTCTTCTGGTCACTGGTGGAACATGGCACTGGCTACCATGTCCAAGATGGCCACTGGAGTTCTCTACACATGCTCAAAGACTACTTGCACATGCACACTGAACTCTGGTGGTGTGATGGCACAGTCCACCATGTCCAAGATGGCCACTGTAGGCCAGTACATGTGTGTGTCATTGCACATGTGCAGGGAGCTCCTGTGGCCATCTTGGACATGGCGGACTATGCTGCTGTGCTGCTGGAGTTAAGTGCGCATGTACAAGTCATCATGCGGTGCAGAGAACTCCAGTGGCCATCTTGGACATGGCAGACAGTGTCGTGTTCCGCCAGTAATCTCAGCTGCAGTCATACCGGCTCTGACCAGAATTTGATTTTGGTTGGCAAGCACACTGAGCAGAAACTCATTTTCTGGTTTGTCTGAAGTTTAAATTACTTTTCAAGGTCACACAGTACATCTTTATTGACGCACTTAATTCTAAAGGCAGTAATTACAATTTCCATAAAATTACATAAACATAGGAAATACAGTTCCCAATAAAACATTTATAACATTTCAGAAAGTTTAATGCAAAAAGTTCACAGATCTCAGCTAGAAGATGACCCAGGGCAGACTGGATGGACTACCAAGACAGGATTCTTAAATGAATCCAACACAGAGACAAATGCATGCTGGGCTTGCATCTGCCTCATTGCATCCAGGCAGCCCTGCTGCTACAGTATTTTTAAAGGCCATGCTCCTTTGTGGAAAAAGGTCACATTTAGCAGTAAGGACTATGATTTGCATCCAGTTTTAACACACATGCATCTTTTGTGGTGGGGAAATGGACACTGGATACTGTTAGAAGATGGTCTAACAGTTTGGACTCATTTCTGTTTAGGAAATTGCCTACCAGAGCAATATAGCACATAAAGACAGCGTGATGAATACCGCACTGTCTACTGAGTGCTTGTAGGTTCAGCAACAGGGGTAAAGAGTACTAGTGAAGGCGCTACTCCTGTCATTCTACACTCTTCATGGTGTCATCAAGTTGCCATGTGCTGGGGGATTGGTCGAGCTGCTCCCTGGTGGAGTGGCTGGGGCACCAGAACAAGCAAAATGGAGACCTGGGACTGTGGTTCAGTTCCCCAGGTCTTCCCATGCAGTAACTTTTGCATCCTTTTTCTTTCTAAAAAACAACTCCCCCAACAGTGTTTTTCCCCATCCCCAACATCTTCACCCCTCCCAGAATTTGTTATTTAAATTCCGGAGGGTGTGGGACAAAACCCCTCCCGCTTTGGGGTGTCACACCACAAAAACAAAGAGGCCCATAGATTGTCAGGGCATGTGTTGCTTGTGTTTATCAGTGTTTTCCGATGATATTGGAGCACACACTCTTATGGTTGTGGCATTAAGTGTTGTGCTGTGTTTCTTTGTGTGGTTATGACCCCATGCCAGAAAATTGCAGTGGGGGCATCTTGAATAGATTCTTTTGAAATCCTATGCCAAATCTTTTCTGCCCTTACCTTTCTATGTTTCTGTGTTTCACATGTGATTCATAAACAGAGGATTATGACATCACATTTAGTGGGCATAAGGGACAGGTGAAGTCGGAGGCAGAAGAATAGAAACATAGACTTTGACGGCAGATAAGGACCCTTGGCCAACCAGTCTGCCCATTTCCCTTCCTATTGGATAAGCTGCAGATTCTAGTTAACTAATAGTCTACTTCATCAACCCACTACAATTGCCTCATGTCTGTCCCATGCATGTTTGAATTCCTCCACTGTTTTAGACCCAACAACCTCCCCAGGAAGGCGGTTCCATGCATCCACCACTCTATCCATGAAAAAAAATGTCCTCACATTACCCCTGAGCCGTCCTCCCTCTATCTTTAAATTGTGCCCCTTTTTATTCACAGCTCTTTTTCTGAAAGATGCTACCCTCCTGGACTTTGTTGATTCCCTTGAGGTACTTGAAAGTTTCTATCATGTCCCCTGTCCCTCCTTTCATCAAGAGTATACATAGTAAGCTCTCTCAGTCTCTCTTCATATGGTTTCTGATGCAGACTCTTCACCATTTTAGTTGCCCTCCTCTGGACTGCTTCCATCCTGTCTATCTCCATGCATAGATGGGGTCTCCAAAACTGCTCACAGTATTCCAGATGGGGTCTCACCAACTGTCTGTACAGAGGGATAACCACTTCCCTTTTCTACTTGTGATGCCCTTCCTGTGCATCCCAGTATCCCCTGGCTCTCCTCCTGACTTCTCACATTGCTTACCCACCTTTAAGTCATTTGATATGACTAACCCCAACTCCTTTCCATTTGTTGTTGTTAGTACCTCCCCTACTATTGTGTACTCTTCTCCTGGGTTTTGTTTCTCAGGTGCATTACTTTTGCATTTCTTTGCATTGAATGTAAGTTGCCATATGTCTGACCATTCCTCCAACCTTGACAAGTCCCTTCTCATCCTTTCTATCCCCTTGTGTATCAACTCTGTTACAGATCTTTGTGACATCTGCAAAGAGGCATACCTTTCCTCCGGACCCTCTGCAATGTCACCTATAAAGATGTTAAAGAGACTGGACCCAGTACTGAGCCCTGAGGGTACTCCACTAGTAACCCGTCTTTCTTTGGAATGTGTTCCATTCACTATTAACTTCTGTGTCCTGTTGTGCAGCCAGTTTGTTACGAGGCTACCACCTGGAACCCACCCCCAGGCTGGCTAACTTGATTATTAGTCTCTTGTGTGGGACTGTGTCACATGCCTTGCTAGATCTAGGTAAGCCATATCCACAGCCCTTCCCTGGTCTATTACTTTGGTCACCCAGTCAAAGAAATCAATTAGATTCATCTGACATGACCTTCCTGCTGTAAATCCATTCTGCTTTGGGTCCTGTGCCCTACTGGCCTCTAGGTACTCAACAATTCTTTCTTTCAGAAGTGATTCCATCATTTCCCTACCACTGAGGTCAAACTTACAGGTCTGTAGTTTCCTGCTTCTGCCTTGCTCCCACTTTTGTGAAGGAAATCACATCTGCCCTCCTCCAGTCCTCAGGTACCACCCCATCCTCCCATGATTTGTTAAAAAGTGTGGTCAGTGGTGTCATTAGGTCCTCCCTTAGTTTTTAGGATTCTGGGGTGAATCCCATCAGGCCCCATTGCTTTGTCCACCTTGAGTTTTAGGAGTTTTTCAGGACTCTTTGTTCTGTAAGTGGACTGGTGTCAACCCCCTACCCAGAGTGCTGCTATTGTCTAGTTTAGGTAACTCCTCCTCATCTTCTTTTGTGAATACTGAGCAAAAGCATTCATTCAGTATCTCTGCCTTTCACTGTCTCCTCTGCCCACCTCCCCTCTCTTTTATTAATCTTCACTATTCCTCCCTTAACCTTTCTATGCTCCCTAATTGGTGGAATAAGGGATGGATTCTATGAATCTCTTTATTCCACCAATTTCTTAACATACACAAGGAGAAACATAGAAACATAGAAGTTGACAGATAAGGACATAAGGCCCATCCAGTCTGCCATTTCTTTTTCTACCTTATGAATGTGCCATAGGCCTTTTCTCTGTCAATGGCCTATCTATTCATACTCATCTGTATTGCTCCTTATGCCTATCCCATGCCTGTTTGAAGCCCTGCACTGTATTCATATCCATCACATCCTGAGGTAGGCTGTTCTGCATCCACCACCCTTTCTGTGAAAAGCACTTCCTCACATTACCCTTAATCAGCCTCCTTTAATCTCATGCTGTGTCCTCTTGTACTGCTATTTTCTTATATTTAAACATGTTAGAACTCTTTCACCTTGTTAATGCCCTTAAGATGTTTGAATGTTTCAATCATATCACCTCTCTCCCTCCTTTACTCTAGGGTATACATATTGAGCTCAGTTAATCTGTCCTCATATGTTTTCTGATGCAGTCCTGCACCATTTTGGTTGCCCTTCTCTGGACTTCCTTAGTTTGGTTAATGTCCTCCAGTACTGCCAGTACTCCAGATGAGACCCTAACCAGTGTCTTGTAAAGAGGGGTTATTACCTCCCTCTTCTGATTTGTGATACCCCTACTAATACACCCCAACATCCCTCTTGCCTTACTGCTTTAGAGGTCTGCTTGGGTGATTTCAGGTAATCGGTGATGATGACGCCCAAGTCTCTTTCTTCCCTTGTGACTGCCAGCAACTCCTCCCAGCCTATAGGTGGCTTCAGAGTTTTCTTCCCTATGCGCATGATCTTGCACTTCTTTTGCATTAAATCTCAGTTGCCACTCTTCTGATCATTTTGCTAGTTTATCCGGATGTCTTCTCATAAGCATGCTAAGTCTGATCAGATCTGAGAAAGATCCCTGAATGGTTCTCTCCTCTTTTGAAGAAAGCACCAAGGACAGGGACCATTTGTGGAAGAGAGCAAGGAAATCTCATCTGGAAGCAGATTGGTTAGCTTTCCATATCTCTAGAAATGTCTGCACTAAGCAAATTAGGTATGAAAAAACTAGATACTGCCAAGTGGAACTAGGAGCCAATAAAATAACTCAATAAATTCTGGAACATCCTCAGAAGTTGAATGACACCCTGCAGAATCATCACTACCAGCCAAAACCTTGTCCAATGGGCATACCTATACAGACAGAACTGATATACTTGTACAATCAAATTATCATTTTGCCACTACAGGGCTAGTTTTGACACCTCACCTATTAGTAGAAATTATCCTCAGAAGTCTATGCTGTTGACCTTATTAACACTCTAATCCAAGCCTACCTTATCCTCCTGTATTTAGCTTTGATACAGTCACTTTTAAGCAAGTTGAGGACTTACTACTCTCCTTGGATACCAAACAGAGTGCAGGTGCAGACAACATAGAACCATACTTCTTCAAACTTGGATACCCCTACTTGACTGCCCCGTACACACTTACTTAACTTGTTATTAATGCAAGGAGAACTCCCCAGCCATGGAAAACTGCCCATATCCTACCTTTATTCAAGTCGGGTGACCCATGTGATCTGAATAACTCCATCCTATATCTATACTCCTGGCATTGTCGAAACTACTCAAAAAATTGTTAATGCCCAAATAGGAGAACATTTGGATATGCATGATTTATTAAACCCTGTACAATCTGGCTTCAGTGCCACACACAGCACAATATCAGTACTGGTGAAAGTAACTACAGATTGGCAAACTGCACTAGATTCTAAGAAATATGTGATCACCCTTTTCCTGGATCTGAGCAAAGCTTTCGATACTGTTGAGCACAATATATTGATTGCAGCTCTGAGAAGTATAGGACTTGACAGCCCTGCAATCAAATGGTTTTCCAACTACCTTTCCAACAGACTGCAACAAGTCAGCTGCAGGTGACCTGTCTACACAAAAACTCCTTCGAGGTGTTCATCAAGGCTCCATATTAGGCCCAATCCTATTTACCATTTATATCAATAACATCGACACACATCTACAAACAGCTAATATACACTTATTCACAGATTATACTGTACTATATACCATAAACTCCTCCTTAGAAGTGACACAGGAGAAGTTACAGCAAGACTTTAATAAGCTCCAATAAAATCTGATTAAACACAAACTTCTCCTCAATGCCAAAAGGCAAAAGTCATGGTCCTCTCACCAAAAGTTGGCCTTGGATCTACACTCACTCCCAGATTTTAACTCTTCTAGATGAACCTCTCAAAATAGTCGAAACCTTTAAATACCTAGGATTCTGATTGGACAATAAGCTGAACTTCCATTGCCATCTGAATGAAATCTCGAAGAAATTAAGACAGCTGGCTAGGCATATTCTACCAGATTAGACGTCTCTAACCTTAGATGCTAGAAAGAGGATAGTACAAGCTACATTTCTACCCATACTGGACTACACTGACTTTATGTACTCTCACTGTCCTCTAAAGTTGCTCAGCAAACTTGACATCCTATACCACCGGCCCTAAAATTTATCCTTAATCTACCCTTACATACCCATCATTGTCTACTTTACCAGGAATGGGATAGGCTTCCCTATCAGCTAGGAGGAAAAGAAATGCTCTTCTCTGGCTCCACAGAGCTCTCTCAAATAAGCTCCAAGCATACATCTGTAACTTATTCATGTGTGTCAAGGGTTTCTATGGACTGAGATGTTTCTCAATACTCTGCTTTCAGACCCCTAGAGTAAACACAACCTTTAGCTTAGCCACAATTAACTTCTCTCTGCCATTCCTATGGAACTCCATGCAAAGCATACTAAAACTGTCATCACTCCCAAGCCTATCCACATTCAAAAGATGCTAGCTGATTTCTTGAGGAAAATTGCAATTGTTTCAGACAAAGATGATCTTCCTTATATGCTTTCACTTATCCTGCAATCAGGACACATACCAAGTCCCTTCCTCATAGGTGACCTCCAGCTCCCTGTATACTTTTCATTACCATGGCCCTTCACATCCTCTCCCTCCTCTCCTTCATGCAGCTGTGTCTTTCCTTCCTTTTCTGATTACTACCAACAGTGGAGGTTGATTAGGACTGATGACCTTCCACACCTTTGTATAATATTATTATCCTTATTGGAATTGCTTGAAATTTCTGACAGGTCAACTAATCGCTGGTCATTTGCTCATATCCTGTAAAATACTGCTTTCATCTGTGCCACATACTTTTTGTATTGTTTGTTTTGTTTTGTTATCTGTCCAGGACCACCTTGAAAATGAACTTGCTCAATGGTGTTTATGCCTGGTAAAATAAAGTGAGTGATTGATTGATTGATTCTGCCCACCCCATCTGGATCATCTACTCTGTTGCAGATCTTGATGTCATCTGCAAACAGACAAACCTTACCCTCCAGTCAGTCTGCAATGTCATTGATGAAGATATTGAAGAGGACTGGCCCCAGGACTGATCCCTGAGGTACCCACTTGTGATTTGCATCTCTTCTGACTGTATACCATTTACCACCACTCTCTGTTTTCTGCCCATCAACCAGTTTGCCACCCAGTTGACCAATGTCTGACCCACCCCTAGCCTACCCAGCTTATTAATCAATCTTCTATGGGAACCATATCAAAGCTTTGCTGAAGTCAAGGTAGGCAACATCAGCTGCTCCCCTTGGTCCACCACTCTGGTTACCCATTCAAATAAATCTATGAGATTAGTTTGACAGGACCTTCCTTTGTAAACCCATGCTGTCTTGGATCCTGTGCTCCTACGGATTCCAGGTGTTGCACTATCCTTTCCTTAAGGAGTGTCTCCTTAATCTTGCCCACTACTGAGGTAAGACTGACTGGTCTGTAGTTCCCTGCCTCCTCCCTGCTACCACTCTTGTGGAGCGGGATTACATGAGCCCTACTCCAGTCTTCTGGGACCTCTCCAGTGCTCAAAGACTCACTAAACAGTTCTGATAATGGCTCTGCTAGTTCCACCCTTAGCTCCTTAAGTACCCTGGGATGTATGCCATCAGGTCCCATTGCCTTGTCCACCCTGAGCTTATTGAGCTCTTGTAGGACCCTTTCTTTTGTGAAGAGACTAGTGCACACCTCCCTCCTCCCTCCATGTCCATGGTGCAGAGCTATGGACCCTACTCTACCTCTCTTCAGTAAATACTGAGCAGAAGTATCTATTTAGGATAGATGATTTTACATGGTCCTCCTCCTTACATGCCCCCTTATCCCTTTGATCTTAGCAATACCCCTCTGGACTTTCCCCTTTCACTAATGTATCTATAGAAAGTCTTGTCACCTTCTTTTACTGTTTGTGTTAGTGTTTCCTTAGTTTGGGCCTTTCCTGCCTTACTGCCTTCCCTGCTTCCCTTAGGGAAGTTTGGTATCCTCCTATCTTCATCCGCTGCATTCCTTATATTTTCTGAAGGACAGCCTTTTAGCTCTGACCTTTTCTGCTACTAGAGGAAGTTACTCTACACAGATAGTAGGTGCACTGTAAGCAGTAGTTTTCAGAGGTGTCACAGGTTCTTTAGGATGTCACATGTTAGCAACTGAACTTTGTTCAGCACAGAACCTTTTCTTAAGGTACCCCCATACCCCCATCTGCGGTACTGTGATTCTGGACAAACCAATTAGAATGTTTGCCAGCTGGGTTAGGGGTTATTAAATTGTTTCCTAGGGTGGCCAAAAAAAAATCTTGGTCCAGTTCTCAGTGTCCACTTACAGCTTGTCTGCCTTTTTAGAACTGCAGAAAAACACTAACTCAAAGTACAGTCTCCATATGATCAGAGCAAAATTTATCACACTTTTCTGGCAAAGTCATGAAAACTTACCATGACTGAATGCAAAATGATGAGGAAAGACATGAGAAAATATTACATTCTCTTGGGCATACAATTCAGGACTGCATGGTCAGAGCCAGAGGTAATGTGGTCTAGTTAGAGCACTGGTGTGGGAACTGGGCGATCACAGGTTCAAACTCCACTAAAGCCTAACACATGACCTTGTTTAAGTTATTTAGCCTCTCATTGCTCCACTCACCCAGCTGTGGAAATGTATACAAGCAGGACCCACTGGAATGAGAAAGTTAAATTTCAGCTGGGCTGTCTTGGATAAATAAAATGTTAAAAGTCATTGTTTGTCAAATGTTTTCTAGTGCATGCAAGAAAAGACTGGGTTAGCCTACGTTACACATATTTATACTGCACCTCACTACGGTCTCAGATTTTGAGGATGTTACTAATTTTCAACCAAACCACACACTGACTAAAACATATCAGATAAGTCGAAGTATTAAAGGGTACCTAAACAAGCAGTTTTTTAAACTGCAAACTCCATAATCTGGCTTCATGGTGAGGTAAGTAAAGGCTGCTGTTTACATTTATGCTAAAACTGCACATGTAAACAACATAAATGCAGTTTCATAGCTTTTGAAAATGTAAACATCAGCCTTTCACTTTCAAAAACAGCCTTGCTTTCCCTAAGATGTCTGCCAAGTGTGTTAAGTGATGAGTCATGATGACGTCATTAGAGTCAGAGGCAGAGACTCACATGGCTCCTTTTAGTGCTAACTAGTTCTTCTTTCCCCTTTGTTCTGAATTGTTTCACCAGAATGATCAACACCATGTGTTAACATGTGGCTTATTTTGATCAGTACACGTTAGGCTATGGTTTTGTTAATTTATTTTTTTACTTTAACTTGCTGAAAATGTTTTGTAATCCAGCTGACATTCTCTTTGGCAAACCACAGTACAGTACAACACTTCAAATACCTGATGATCTAGTGGTTATGTGATGCCCTGAAATTTGTAGCGAAGTACTGGTCTGATCCAATTCCTAAGCTCATGCTTTCTTGGTAATCCACAAATAAGCTTCTCTTGTAGTCTTTTCCACGGAACCTCCTGCACCTAGCATGCTTTCTGTTGAACAGCCCACCATCCATACTCTGTGCTTAGTACCACCTGGGGCTGCAAATGAGCTTGTGGTCTCATGAAGAAATAGATCACCTCAGATTGTAATCTTGTACCTCAGAAAGTTGTGCACACCTATACCGATACACTTCATCAGCTGGCACTGTTAAAAATGCCTCCTAAATCACTCTCCAGTCTACTTTCTCAATGTTTGACTTCTGCTTCCACGGAAACACTGAGTGGATCATTGCCCTTCTGCATAGTGAAGGCAGTATGTACAGTCCCCCTGTTGTGTTTTTCCACCTCATTAACCAACAGCTAGGCCTTCCTGGATGGCCAAGCAATATGCATCAGGACACACCAGAACAACTGCTGTTCATGCCCTCATAAGGGCTGCACTTACTATGGATAACAATAGTATTAGCAGGGAGGCATACTAATGCCTTGAATGAATCCACCCAACTTCCAGTGTTGGTCTACTCCTTTACCTGTGATCTGCAGAACCCCACAGGACAGTTCCCAGCAATTCTTCTCCAGTACATACTCCACAATTTGAGTTGGCTGCTTCCACCCTTCAAATCTTGAATGAGCTATACACAGCTCCCTTGATACTGTCTAATAAATGTCAACATCCACCCCTCCAGGGTAATTTCCTACACTGAATTCAAGTAACATTTTAGGTGTAGTCCTGCCACTCTGAGTATTTGCAATCATTGGCTGCTCATCCACAGTCATGTAGTGATCACGGTGCTGGCAGCCCACATCTCAAATTTCACAATGATCTGCTCAACATCCCCTTCCTGTCTCCCTTAACCTGAATATAGCTGTACCCTGCTGGAATATAGCTGCAGTCCCTCTCTGGCATTCATTCTTCTCACCAGCTCCCACACCAAACCAGTGAGCTGCCCTTCCACATCATGAATGCAGTTAATACAGTCTCCTTGTTATTTTTACATATTAATAATAAATGTGGATCTTCTGGTAAGCCAGGCTGATAGCAGGGCACAAAGGGAAAATTAGGCTTTCCTACCCATTTTAAGATCTATGCCACCTACGATTAGACACTACTAAATGACATGCATAATGATGCACACACCCATCATTTAATTGTGCCTAATCAAAGGTAGCCTAGATCTTTTATGATAGGAAAACCCATCTTTCCCCTTGTACCCTGCTGCTATTAGTCTGACTTACTGGAAAGATTTATTTTGATATGTCAAAAACCTGGGGACAATACTACCTGCATTCATGATGTGGAAATGATGAGCTCACCAGTTTTGGTGTGGGAGAAGTAGTGAAGAATGAATACTGGAGGGGACTGAGAAGATCACTCCTAAGGTACTGTTATATGCAGGAAGGGGAAGACAGAAGGGAGAAATATGAGCAGATCACTGTGAGATATGATGTGGGGCTGCCAACACCATGATGACTACCTGACCCCATTGTCTTGGTCAACATTCCTCATGTAAAATCAGTTCATACAATTGTCCAAGGCTGTGTGTGGGTATTAATGATTGAAATGGCTGCTGCTACACATTCCATCAGTTCACTGCCAGTCTAGCATTGCTTGTAAAGCACTTTGGGATACAATGTATTTAAAAGCACTATATAAATGCTGATTCTTATTATTTCCCATGGAAAAGAAGACAAGCATATTTCTAATTTCAGAAAGTATGAAATCTGATATTGGACTACACAAGAACTATGCTACAAACAAGGGTAGATCTAGGGATGGTGAAGGGTGTGGCTACCCCCCATTGTAACTTGCTTGCTGCTGCTGCATTTCACTTTGTTGGAGAAATCTCATTTATGATTGTACAAATGTTTACATTCAAAACTATGGATCACATTTGTAGGTTCTGTCAAAATAGTACTAAAAAGAATAATAGACAACATAACGGTTTAATAAAATGTTAAAAAGTACATATCAAGTATTTACACCACCTCAGCACCCCCACTGTAACATTCTAGATCCGCCATAACCACTAGACCACCAGGTTAATTAAGATTTGTACTGCATTGTAGTTTGCCAAAAGAAAGTCGGATGGATTAAAAACAATTTCAGCATGTTAAAGTAAACAAAATGAACAGAACCATAGCCTGACATATGTATTGATAAAAATAATGCACATGGTTTTGACCATTTTGGTGCAACAATTCTATACAAAGGGAAAAAGAACTAGTTAGCACTATAGAGAGCCATATAGGTCTCTGACTCTGGCTCTAATGATGTCATCACTTAACACATTGGACATCCATTTTAGGAAGCAGGTTGGCAGTTTTTTGTTAAATTGGAAGGCTGATTTCACATTTTTCAAATGCTTTGGAACCATGTTTAGGTAAACTATATAAATGTTGTTTTAGCATTAATGAATACAGCAGCCTTTCCTTTAGTCCCCTATGAAGTCAGATTTTGAATAGTTTGTTGTCAAAATGTTGTTTATGTACCCTTTAAAGTTCGGTACATTATTCTGTTCAATATGGATGTATTTCTAGGTAATTTATTTTAAAAGACTTTTGTGTTAATTTTGGTATTTTCAAGACATCATTGATTTTTGTTTCTCATCTGATTGTTTGCAAATGCTTTCTGATCTGTATGTGAAGGCTCATCATCATATAATGCCATGTCCTGTATCATCATAACCTTCTTTTAATGGGGCTGAGAACATGAATTAGGCCCCCTCCAGCACTAGCACTTACTTGATTTACAAGTGTCACAATCTGCACAATTGGCACTGTGACTGGATTTCTGTTTGTAACTGGGAATGCACTAGTACTATGTACTCATGCAGTGACTAGTAGAGTACATTCTATCTGAAATGGCATGGCACAAAACCTTCCTCTACTGCCCATCTTAAAGTAAAGACAGAGTTTGATCTCTGGGAGGACTGGAGCATAGTGCAATCGAAAAGTCCTGGAGGAAGATCCGGACATATACAGACCCTTTGCAAGGCTATCCGTAGACTGATGTGGTAACGCTTTTGGTGGTGGTGATGGTAGTGAATAGTGTTGTGCAAAATTGAAAATTTTAGGATAAAATTTCACAATTTTCAGGTGAAATTTCAAAATTTCCAGGCAAAAGTTCACATTTTGCACATGAGAAATATTTTGCAAAATGCAAATTTTATGAATATTTTGATGGCAAACTGCATTTTGCTGCAGTTTTGCTGGTGACATTTTATTTTGCAACATCTCTAGTACTGAGGGATGGAGTGGACAGCTTTCAATCAGTGGTCTCTCACACTGTGATCAGGGCTGTTATTCACCAACCCAGAGAGTGGCTATCTTTCCCCATCATTGCATCTATAGACACCACTCTGCTTTCACTTAGTTTAGAGCCACTCCAGTCTCAGAAGGAGTTCCAGTGAGATTTGACCACCTGCTGATCCCTGCATAGCCACGACTTCTATTAGCACTCATTCCTTCCTTCAGCAGCCTGCTGCAGGAGAATCAGTACAGATGAAACCGCAAGGATAATGAGGACAGCACCCATGCAAGGTATACCTGACATGGATCTGTAGCAGAGCAACAGCCAAACTGGGGTTGTAATTTTGAGCTGCATTTCACCAACTTGCAGGCACTGCTGCAGGGGCTGAGACTACATAAAGGGACAGGTGCAGGGTCTGGAACCCAGACATGTGCAGCAGGAAGCTGCTGGACACCCTCATGGATCTTGGCTTTCAGTCTTCATCAGCTCTTCCATGTCTATACTTATCACTGTGATCCCTGTTGCCTCATCTGAAACCAGGCTCACTCCCAAACTTAAGGTTCATCTCTCTCCCACTCTGTGCCTAGCAGCCCTCTGTGCCTGTCTGGACTGCTTTCCCTCCATGGGTTTGCTCCCCATGGTGTTCACATCTGCTGCCTTCCGCTACATTCTCTCCCTGGTCCTCTGTGTGGCCCTCATCTTCTTTGCCTTCTGGGATGTGAGAATAATTTTTATCAACAGGGTAAAGTGGAGGAGGAAAATCTGTCCCAGACTTGTGGGCAACTAGAAAGTGAGAAGCAGTGAACTGGTTGAGGTCTGATTTGGTATTTCAGAGGTCATCAATACAATACGTAAGACATGCAGATAGGTAGCAAAATTAGAAACATTTCTAGAAGTGGATTCTAGAACTTCTAAATTTTGGGCTGTTGGTTCTGGCTTATGCATCAGAGGTGTGTGTTCAGAGTGTGTGTGTTTACTTTTTATTTTTTTATTTTGGCTGCCAAAGGCACACCAAGCCACAGCTAATTTCCTGGTCTGTCTGGAGAGCACAGGGAGCTTAAATGAATCTGTCAGAGTCACACAGTACATCTTTACTGATAAAATTCAGTACAATAATTACAGTTACAATAACATTACATAAAAGAGGAAACATAGTTCTCAATAAAGCATTTATTTCCAGAAAGTAATTTGAAACATTTGAGAAAATGTATTTGATTTAGGCTATCTTTGAAATCAGCTTTTCACTTGATCCTGTCACTAAGCTGGTTGTTGGCGGGTGGAGTCATGCAGGTGAAGGAAGGCTGCTGCTGTCTGATCGATGTGGCTACCTCTTTTTAACTGCATGGCCGTTTCCGCCCATCCACCGGCAGAGCAGCATGATGATCAGCCATGCTGATCATTGGACTGTCCAGTTAGGCCCATTGCAGCTGGAGCTGCATTGGGCCCAACGCTGACACACATCTGAAAGCCAGTATAAAGCTGTATGTTCACTTTGCGCAAGCATATGGGTAAACATAAAAATATGCCTGAAGGGACTGAAGCTGGAGACAGACAGATGAGATCTAGGGCCCAAAGACAAACTGCATTGGGATGCAGAGAGATCTCAAGAGTCAATTCCAACCAAAGCCACAGCATGTCTCCAGCAAATAATAAAGGCCGAACTATGATCCCAATGGAGAGTCAGAAAACTAACTAGAAACTGATATGAGCTTTACTATGGGAAATAATAGCTCCCAGAAATGAAAATAGACCAGAATTCAGTAAGCTGAATGATCGCTTGACTGGAGTAGAACAAGGATCGATGAAGTAGAGGAGAGAATAACGGTCCTCAAGGAGGGACACTGCAGTTGGGGAAAGCCATAAATTTAGTGATCCACTACATGAAGGCACTCCAAAAGAAATATATAGATCTTGAAGCAAGATTGAGACAGCTCAATTTACATCTCACTGGCATACCTGAGGGGTCAGAAATGGGTCAAATGTGCCACTTTTTGACTGATCTTTGAAAGATGTGCTTACATTGCCTTGCATACTAGACTTTTGTAGCAAATGAGCCAATAGGGCCATCATCCCAAAGGTGACAGATCCTAAGGCCTGTCCTTGCCTGATCTTAAAGAAATGTTCATCCTATCAAGATAAGGAGGAGATTTTGTAGTGGGCCTTGCAACAAAAAGAGGTGTGTGCTAAATGGTGTGTACTGCACTTTGACAAAGACTACTTCCCCTGTTGTGCAGCACAAATGACTCCTATACCTCGATGTAATTAAGGCACTTACAGTGAAGAGGATTAAATTTCAAACCCCTACCCTGCCAGTATGTGGATCTTCTGGGAAGATTGAGTACAACTGTACCATATCCCTGTTGACGCTGCTGAACTCCAGGATCACGAAATAAATGTAGACACCTGTTGCCTTCCCAACCTACAGAACAGCAGCCTACTGTGCTGGGGAGGCTAGATTAGATGGAGCCACTGTAACATAAAAAGTTGGGTCTACAAGTGGTACAGAATACCATGAGGGACCTCCGTAATCTATTTCAACAGTTTCAACCCACCACTTCGAGAGTAACTGCCAGAAATGATGCTTGAACTTTAGCCCCACTACAGACTGCCTATGAGTCTCTTCTGGCAAGTTACTTCTTCTCTGGGACTTGTCTGTCACCCAGTTCCCTTATTTCCACCAACACCCTTTTGGCAGCCTACAACATCTCACAAATCACCACCCTTGAAGTTTCTTTATTGCTGCCGGGGAAATCACCTTGTAGCTCCCGACTGTCTTTCCTCTCGAATGGAGAAATTCACTGAATCTAGAACTATCTGCTGCAGGGGCTGCTGTATGGTAGGAGGTGTGCTGGCCATTTTGTTGCATTTCCTGAGTCATGTGTTTGGACACTCCCAAACCCTGACTGTACCATTGGGGTTGGACTCCTGGTGGGGTGGAATATTTCATAGAGCTGGGGAGTTATGGAAATGAAGCATTGCCGGGGCAACAGCTACTTAATTTTAGGCACCTGATCTGCACCTACAGTGTGGACACCAGCAGGTGATGATGCTTTGTCACAATTTTTCTTTTTAAATTTTGTAGCACAGTGCAGTGAATATACTGTATGTTGATTTATGGAGGAAACCATGGCTCTATCAGTTGATTTAAACTGCTGGGAGACCCATTCTAAATATCTGCACCAGGTAGCCACCCCCAGGAGAGGCTTCAGATGAGGGCCTTCCCAGGCCTGAGGGCTGGGTACAGGTCTTAGGGGGGCCAGTTAGGTGCTTGCACTTTGCCTCCTTATCTGAGGATGGGTGAGTGCTTTGGGCTTTCCACCATCCTCAGGCCAGACCACAGGCATTCACTCTAATGTTACTACAGTATATGTCACCACACAAGTACACTTCTTTAAATACTGGCTACAGACAGTCCCATATTGCTCTAAAACCTATTCATGTGCAAGATGATGCATGCTGTGAGAGCTGGGAACAGCCTATGATAAACCCAGAGGATGGGCCGAGCCCTTTGACTAATCATTTACTCTAACAGATTCCCCTGCCCAGTAGGATATTGTGGGGTTGGGCAGCAATGGGATTCATAGTCTGACATGAGGTGCTCTGGGCAAGGGGTCTTCTATTTCAGCCTCTCAACTTATTTTATACTATTCTGGTGAGATGCTCCCACTGTTAGAGGCTTTGGGTCCAGTTTGGGAAAGTGGAGGGATTGAGTTATGAATTCTCCATCCCAAAACATTAGGCACCCTTTGCTAGGAGTTTCAGGACCTTGAAGTTGATTACTTCTACCTGGCACTCAGGTGTGAAGGGAGAGAGATTCCCATTGTTTAACCAGCAGATTTTGCAGCGCCTTCTTTTCTTTTCTTTTCACATTCCAGTTTCCTGTTTTAATGGATTCTTCTATCATTGAAGTAGTACAAGTAGTGGCCCCAGAATTCTGGGATATAGCATTACTACCAGACCTCACCAGAGGCCCCCAGTGTATACTGGCAGGTCTAGGGTGACGTACAGGAGTATTTTGTTCTCCTCTACTTGGAAGCACATACAGAAGTTATCACAGTTTGTTGTATTCCCTGTTGGTAATATTATCTGTTACCTGTTTATGGAGAGATTTTACCAAGTAGTGGCTGGTGGTGGACAGGGGGAAAGGAGCCCAACCTCAAGGGAAATATTGGAGATTTTGGGCTGATGGTATCATGACTACATTAACAACAATGGTGCTCATAAAATGTAAATGGCCTGTCACATCCCATAAAATAAATAAATCTAGACATATGTGAAACAGGCAAAACCAGATTTTATTCTGCTGCTAGGAACACACCTTACTGATGCAGAACATTTGAAGTTAACTCGATTTGGGTTTCTGGAGGTTCAGTTCCTCCTACAGGACTGGGCAAAGGAGGGTGTAGCTGTGTGATTCTGAAAGGAGTCCCATTTGCAGAGTCCAAGTGCACAATGTTGCAGAGGGGCGATATGGTCTGCTCAAGGGTCTGTATAATGGGCAGCCACTCACACTTGTCTTGGTGTATGCCCCCGGCAGTGGATTTTATATTTTCCAGGAACTTCTTACTGTACCTTAAGCAGAGGGTGTTTTAAACTGTGGGGAAGACTTTAAATTAATGCTCCACAGAAGTTAGATAGCACTTCTCAGATACCCTTCAGGGGCAGGTAGTCACTAAGAAAGTTAAGATATTCTTAATTCAGTTATGATTAGTAGACATCTGGACATCCTCCTTGCCACGGTGGCAGGAACTCATGTTGAAACTTAAAATACAATACTTTATTACCCTAATCTGAAGGCAAGTGGATGAGACCAGCACATTGATGTGCTGGAGGAATTGTTTGGAACAGTAGCTTCACTATCCATATACATTACACCTTTCCAGTACTGGACAGCTTAAAAGCAAAGGTATTAAATAAGTTATATGCCCTCTTTCAGCTTTCCATTCTATTACGGTTTTATGATTTAATCCTGGGACTACCCCCACCATTGGTGCAAGGGCAGGCATTCATTATCTGTGGTATATATGTTCATTTGCAGCTGGAAAGCTATTACCCATAAATGGTTTAACCCTGAACATCTACAGTGACAGAGTGGTGTAAGATAATTAATGAGATTCAGGAAATGGAGAGATTGACATGTCTAACACAAGATAGAATGGATAAATGTATGGAGTGTTGGGCAGGTGGACAATCAAAGAGGAATAAAATGTCAGTTTTAAAGGAAATGGGGATTTTGCTCACTGTTACAACTATGTGTGGAGGGCAGGCTATCAGAGCAGGAAATGAAGTAATGTAACCTCATTACAGAAGTATTAGATGGGACACTCCACTCGTCCTTTCAGCCCTGTGGAGATCTACGTGGGAGTCATTCAATCTATGAGTTTTAGCATTGGGCAATGTATCATGCCCTATTTAGTTCAGATCTGAATGTTATGAAGTTTTGTTGCATGTTATAAGATACTGAACTGCACTACACAAACATTAAGCTTACTGGACTTGAGTGAACAGAATATTTAACAGCCGTTGTACCAGAGTCCACTCTATAAGCTGTACTTCCGTGAAAAATTCTAATAAAGCAAGAATAAAAAAAAAAGGATTAGTAGAGGTCTGGAGGCACTTACAAGGGTCCACCCCAGATTTTACATATTACCTCAAACACATCAGATGTATTCTAGGTTAGATATTTTCCTGTTAGCAAACTGAATCTTTGAAGAGGTTATGGAGAATGCTCTATTTAGACTCAAATTAGACCTTCAGATCCTTATTTTGGAGACTGAGCACTTCCTTACTCCAAGATAAGGAATGCAGGAACAAATCCCTGTGCTTTTGAACAAGCACTGCAAGACAATGCTGGGTCTAATCCAACCCCAGGATTCAATGGGACATCACAAAGGCGATAATTCAGGTAAATTAATTACTATAGCGGCCCATAAAAAAAAAAAAAAAAAAGACGCCAGAGTGCCAACAACACTTAGAAGCTAAAATAAAGGAGTTAGAGGTACTACAACAGGTTAAGGTGGATAGTAATGGGGAGACAGTCGCAGGATGTTTGTAAAGAGCTAAACCATTTCTTAGATTATAAAGCAGAACATAATCTGAAATATCTCTGGCAGTGATATTACAAAGGAAGACTGAGGGCATTAAAACTTCTCACCTGCAGGCTAAGAGCATTGAATCCCAGGGCACACATCACAAAGATAGTGCACCTAGAACTAGGCATAAGGTAACTAAGGTCGCCGACGAGCAGAGGTCTTTATTCCTATTCTAAAATATTATAGCAGGCTAAGGATAGTCAACCAGAAGAACAAACTGACTCTTATTTAAAGAGGCCAAAACCCCTAAAATCTTGCAGAAACAAAAGATAAGCTTTTTGCCCCAATCACAACAGCAGAAATCTTACAAGTGATTGCGGACAGTTAAACAAGTAAATGCCCTGGGTCTGATGGATTTTCTTTAGAATTTTATAAACATTACAGAGAAGCTACTGTACCCCTGCTGAGAGCAGCTACAATGCAGCTCTTGGCATGGGAGGGCTCATTTGCCCTTCTTGAAATTACAGTTATCTCTGTGCTCCCAAAGCCTGGCAAGGACTCAACACTCTGTTCCATATCACCTGATCTCCATTCTAAATGTTGACTAAAATATTTGACGGCCATCCTGGCTAAGAGGGTGGAGGTACTCCTTCCACAATTACTAAATTTGGATCAAACAGGTTTGTGAGAGGCAGACAGGCTGCAGACAACATCAGAAGAACATTACACATTATAGATCATCTTAACCGTACTGAAACTGCAATGGTAATAATGAGTATGGATGCCCATCAGACATTTGACCAGGTTAACTGGATAGTCCTATACAGGGTCCTTGCTGGGTTTGGCTTCTCTCCCACCTTTGTCCAGCTTGTTTAAACATTATATCAAGCACTCCAGGCATTTATTGGAGCCAATGGAAGTTTGCCTTAGAGATTCAGCCTGGCCCAAGGTACTAGACAAGGTTCCACCTACATACAGGGCACCGGCTGGCAGTGTGCCCAGTCATTAGGGTGCCACGCTCGATGTCGCCATCCCCTTTTGTGGGGCTGTACCTCATGCTCCACATACCCCCCCTTTCAAGTATTCTAACTCTGGGGAGGGCGGACCTCAGCCAAGGGGTGGCAAATCCATTGTGTGGCACCTTAATGATGGGAGCACTGCCACTAGTGCCAGATGGCCAGAAGGGACAAGACAGGTCCCCTTCTCCCATCCTGTTTGCCATATATATATATATATATATATATATATATATATATATATATATATATAAGAGTCCCTGGCTCAGAAGGTGTGGCAGGTTAGAGATATCAAAGGGATTTAGTTGGGCAGACAGGAGGGCAAGACTACCTATATGCAGACAATGTGATTCTGCACCTGCAAGACCCACAGACCTCTCTCCTCTGGCTAATGGCAGAATTTTCCTCTAGCTCTGGAAACACATTTTATTTATTTTATTTAAAAGTTGATAACCTGGAAAACACCATGAGCCGAGTCTTGTTTCCAGGAGCAACACATTATACATCCAAAACCTAAATACTAAACATTAATTATGTCCCCCAAGAGATCTTCAGCATAGGTTTCCCATAAGATCGGGAGTAGTTAAAATGAAATACCTAGGTATTCGGTTGAGACATAATGTATGTATTGTTAAAAGAATTGTTCTGTATACTGTATTTTTTAACTACTATGTGTTTGCTTGCTCTGCTCTTGTACCATTGTTCTGTAACTTCCCGGTCATGCCTGAAAATAGGCAATATTTTGTCTAGTGCACTTACCCAAAAAAAGTTTAATAAATAAATAAAATAATCTGGCCCACCTTTACAAAACAACTATGCCTCATTGGCACATCAATTGAAACTTGATAATGCCAGGTCATCCACTTTCCATCTTCCTCTTACGCCAGAATCCAGTCTATAAAATGAATGCTATCTGCTACATGTGTTTATTTCAGTGCACCGGAGTACCTTACTAAAACATGACTGGTATCAGTGCAAAAGTAGCTTTATAAATTTTTGGAGCAGATGCTAAACCTACAGTATAGAGTGTATTATTATTGATGAGGAAGGAGTGTGGTGGATTTTCCCAGACCTAGCAGCATACTGGTTAGCAGGTCAGATCAAATTAGACTTATTATGGAATGATCCAGCTTACCTTGCCCACTGCAAATAGATATAAGAGGACTTAATCAGAGAAAATTCCCTTATGACTTTTCTTCATGATACAGTACTTAACAAATCACGTGTTCCCTCTCCATATCAAATCTTAGAAGTCACATTTAGGCATGGAAGAAGTTTACTAAACATCATGACATATGGACCCAGTTGTGGTGCTCTGGTAGCTGGCTTTGGGTAAAGTATCCGTCCACACACCCCTGCCCCACCCCTCACAGTAGCCCCTTGGTATGCCAAGAGAGTTTAGAACCCCTGACCAGATCTTAGTAAACAATACATTTAAAATGTTCAAATAATTCAAAATGCAATTTGGATGGCAAAATAGTGCTTGGTTTAAGGACTTCAGATTCAAACCTATGTCCAGACTTTTCTCTCTAACCCAAGACAACAGATATAGATGGAACAACATACCCTTTGCTTCGCTCAAATTGTTACCACACTGGAAAAAACAGGGGCAATCACTAAGTTTACCAATTCCTTCTTTCATTGAAGCAGCACACCACTCACTATCTTACAACCAAATGGCAAAGGGAGGCAAGGGACATCTGTCAGCTAGAGAGGGCAAATATATGATGTGGCTCTTTCATACTTTATTCTCACCCAAATGGCATGAATATTTGTGGAAAGTGAAGGTGGGATTCTTTATCACACCTTCTATAAAAGCACATTGGGACTCCTGCCTCTAATTCAGTGTGTTGGTGACAATGTGAGCTACACACTGACCATATGCAAATATTTGTGACATGCAGAACATTCAAAGCTTTTTGAGTGCAATAAAAGTGAAATTGCAACAGATGCTTAGAAATTAATCCTTTTATAGTTTCAACACCTCATACTGGTCTCCCACCAGTGGGACTAAAAGTCAGGTTACCCTTTACATGTGGTATATCTGTATAATTGCAACAAGTAAAGCCATTACTCGAGGTGGCTTCAGACAGACCTCTAATTATTACAGAATGCCATTCTATCATTGAAGAAACAGCAGAAATGGAAAGACATTTCAGGTTCAGGATATGATAGAGGCATACATGAAGTGGTGGACGAGATGGAGGATGATGTGGGAGGGGTGTATACTCATTGCAGGGAGAGGAGGTTGCAGATTTGCATGGGAACAGGATCAACTCAGATTTGATGGAATAGATCCCTGAAGAGAGGGCAATAGACATGCAGTCCAAAGGGGGAATGCCCCCAAACCAATTTTCATTTTGTGGTCAAGACAGATAACTCTGATTTCCTCATGTCACCCATCTTCCCTTGGATACCCAACAGTAGAATGCAGTTAAACAGGGTTGATGGAACAATGTGTCTCTAAAGGTCTTGTTCACTTTCTGTTTAACTGGTTGTTTTCATAAAGTTCATGTTTTTACCTTTCTTAAAATGGATGGGCTACATGTTACCGTATACTATAATTTGCCATTCATTGTAACAGGCTGGGAATGATAATTTGCTTACAAGATTGTATAGTAACAGCACAGAATACTGATAAAGTATAAAAATGCATCTGCAATTTCTTAATATTTCTGTCTGGGTTCCATTTCAGAAAGTTGACCAAAATGAGATAAACATTGCTTAAGCAATTGTAGTTCCTTTTGTCAGTCAGTCAACTCTTGTTGTTAGAGTATTTACATTTGCTGGCACTCTTTATGCCATGCTGATGGTTTCCAGCTGGTGCAGCTAATCTGGTGGAGGTATTGGTGTGGAGGAGTATCAAGGTAGCAAATGCTTTAAAATATAAGTGCCAATTATACTAGTCCTGGCTATGTCCTGTTGCTATAACACAAGAATACTTGATGACAGGGATCAGAAATTCATGCAACTGTTACTGACTCTAAAAAGGCTTAAGCTTTCAGCAGTGTTGTTCTTTTAAGTGGTCTGTCAAGGCTGATGCAATTACTACTCCCCAATGGAAGTGCACCCAAAGTACAATGGATAAAAGATTTAGCTTCTATGAAGTGCAAGTTTATAGAGCCTATATTGTTCATAGGTGTCCAAGTGCTGTACCTATAACATGCTTCTGATTCCCCTATAAAAATTGTGCTTAGCACCACTACAAGAACAGAATGGAAAGATAAGCCAACTGCTTTAATTTTAACAAATGTCTTTTCCCTTTAATGTCTTCATGCCCCTTCCCCAACTCACCAAAATGTGGCTAAAATCTACTCACTGAATTAAAGCAGGACATAGGTTTGGTGTTTCATTTTACTCCTAATGCTTTGAATAGGCAAAGCTGCAGTTTGTTTTTGTTCAGCAGTGTCCATCCTGTTGTTCGATCTACTTCATCTCATTAGGTTTGTCTCAGATGTGGTAAAAGGGCAAATCATTTACCACACTTCTGGCTCCCTGCAACTCAGATCCATTGCAGTGATTTGTATCCCTTTCTGAATATCTGATATGCCCATTCTGAGTAAACTTGCTTTTTCTCTTGACTTTATGTTCATCTTTGAAAGGGTCCACCCTCTTTTGGCTTCTGGTTAGCCCATCTCCCTTCCTTTTACTCCTTCTGGGTGGGGATGAATGTTGTTTTTCTGGAGAGGGATCTATTGATTAAACTATTTAGCCTGTGTGTGGTTGTGTGTGTGTGCGCTGTGTGTGTGTGTGGGGGGTATGTCTGATCTTAGTGCTGCATGGATTTAGCTGCCAGTTCTCAGTGAGAAGCTGCTTCAAATGCCTGTTTTGGATTGTTAAAAATTGAATATAATCCTCCATGGAAAGCTAAGTTGAATTCTTATGTTTGTTTACCAGATCAGCTGAAAAGTCTTGGAATTTAAAATTCCTTATTCCTTGTCATTTTAAAAATATTTTTTCTTGCTATTCTGAGAACCAGTTCTCTTTGAGAGAACCTCAGAAGTTGACTAAAATAGCTATAGGGCACTCATTTTGTTTTCTGGGGAACCAGGAGTCATATGTGCTCTTTCAATCATAAATACAGTAGGAAGACAAGAGAAATAATTGGCACACCCAAAGAATTATTACCACATGGAATACACTATCTAACTATATAGTGGAAACGGATGACATGAATATGTTTAAAATAGGTTAGATGTACAGATGGGTGACATAAAACAGCATTTCCCCGATAGAATAAAGGTGGTGAGTTCATAAAAGGCCACAGCCTCCTGGATTCATACTGACCTATGAAAGTTATGAAATCTCTAACCCTCTATAAATCATATCATGAAAACCTTTATCAAAACTATACTCTAACACAAATCCTCCATCTACTTCACAAATTCCACAGTTCCTTAAATCGTTACATCTTCCTCATCTTTCCTCTTGAAACAAATTCTTTTAGATGAACCCTTCTCACTCCGGAATCCAGAAAGCTCTGTCTTCCTTGAAACCGACAAATTGCCTGGGGGTGATGGATTCCCTGTCGATTTCTCTAAAATGTTTACCGACACCTTATGTCCCTTCTTCTTAATGTTTATCAGGAAGCTTCAATACTGGCAAGCTTCCCATCTGCACCGAAGCAATCATAACCCTAATCCCTAAGAAAGAAAAAGACCCTACTCACCCCGCAGTTACAGGCCCATCTCTTTATTAAACACGGATGGGAAGGCATTTGTTAAACCACTAACTTCTCGACTTGAACTTTGATTCCAAGCTAACTCATTGCTCACAAGCTGGTTCTATTAAACATAGATCCGGTTCTGATCACCTACATTCCTTATTTAATTTAATTCACAAAGCCAAATCCTCAAGACACCCGCAGCAGCCATAGCTATTGATTTTGAGAAGGCTTTTGATTCCTTAAACTGGGACTACCTTCATCGAGTTTTATCTTATTTCGGTCTTTCTCATACTTTTGCCCCTGGATCAAGTTATTATAGAACTCCCTGTTGCTAAAGTACTTACTAATTCCACCCTTTCCTCTTTCTTTCATCTAGCAAGGGAACAAGCATGTCACCTTCCTGTTTATTTTAGCTATGGAACCCTGACTGCTTGTTTACGTCAATCTTCTGGCATTATGGGCATACCTGTGAGCAATTCAAGATATGTTTTCTCTCCTGCGAGATGACCTCTTAATCTTACTCAAAACCTGAATGAAGCTGGGCCCCTGTTGGTTGATTTGCTTAATAATTTTACTAAAACTTGGCCTTCCTCTGAATTATGGCAAATCACAAACTATGCCCCATAACAACCACTGTAAAGCCTTTATGAACATACCTCTTGGATTCTGCTGGTCACACAGGATATAACATATCTAGGAATCAAAATTACTAGTAACTTAGGGAAGATATGGGACATCAACTTTAACCCCTTATTTGATAACATCAGAACTATTCTGGACAGGTGGAAGCTTCTTAACCTCTCTTTCATGTGGAAAATTGCAGCCATTAAGATGTCCATTTCTCCCAAGATTCTTTACCTTTTGCCAATATTCCTTTAGTCTTACCATCCTCCTTTTTGCTAAAATTGATAAATTAATATGTAACTTTATCTGGGATGGGAAACCACCGAGATTTAACCACAACAAACTTCAATCACATTGGAAAAAGGGGGTTTAGACTCCCTGGTTCAAAGGGTACCTCTGGGCTTTCGAATAGCCCAAACCATTAAATGGTTTCAGAAACCCTCCCTTACTCACCACTATGGATTGCAATGGAATCCGCATTGTGCCCAGGAGGAGTTCCTACTTCCTTCATTTCTAATCCAATTTCTCTAAACTAAAATCTCACCCAAATATATCATCCTCTGTTCTTTGTTGGAAACTAACCCACATTCCTGAAATCCAATCCAGCACCCTGGTTTTATGCCCCTTATGGGACAATCCACTGCTCACTGCAGAAGATCACCCAATTTTCTGTTGTACATGGAGGAACAAAGGCATTTTCTTTTTTCGGTGATATCTTGGACCAGAATTCACTCACTCTTCGACCATTCTCAGACTTGCAGGTCACGTGGAAACAGGACTTGGAAGTTTTTACAAATTCGGGCAGCTTATAACCTCTCTCTCTCTCTCTCTCTAGTTTTAGTGTATAGGCATACTCTTCTATACCCATACATCTCACACTGGACTAATGTATCAGTAAAATTAAATAGCCCTTTATAAAGACATTCTTGATAATCTACCTGATCAGTCTATACAGGCCAAAATAAATGGAGCACTCTTCTTAACTACAATATTTCAGACTACAATGGAGTAATTGTTGGTATTGCACATAATACCTTTAAAGATGCTCATAGTTCTTTAATACAAACTAAAATCCTACATCTTTGGTATAGAACCCGCTGTGATTCAAAAAATGGGCATATTAAATAATAATAATTACTGAGACTGCAATTTGGCCAATGGGGATCTACTTCATATCTTGTGGTCTTGCACTGCCATTAATAAGCTGTGGCATAAAGTCTGTTTACTTGCCTCCAGAGTAACAGGACAAAACTACCTTTTGACCCCAAGCTATTCCTTCTAGGCATCCTTATCCCCAGTAGCTCTCTCCTCTCACATGCACATTTTAGGTGGCTAAACATACTTTCTCTTCTAGTCAAATGTCTGATTCTTATGAAATGGAAATCAACTCTGGTGCCTTTCTTTCAGATGTTCCTCAAAGCCTCTCTCAGTATGCCTCCCTAGACCGATTATCTCATGTTACTCATAACTGACTCACTGTATATGTACAGATGTTGGCAGGATTACTTTAAGTACATTGAACCTAGTTCTTCTAGACCCTAATTCTTAGGGATATTTAGCCTGCTTCTTATTTGGCTCTCAGACTAGGTTTTCTCAAAACTTTAGTGGACAGATTTCTTCTCTTTCTTCCCTTCTTCCCTGATTTCTCACTCTCTCCTTCCCTTCCTCCTTGCTTTTTCTTCTTCTTCTTCCTTACACACTTTTCTCTTATCTTCACCTCTCCATTACTGAACATTGTTCATATTACCACATTTATCACTTTTGCAATTTACTGAATGCCTTGCCATAACCTGCCCTAGCATGTATTTCGTACATGGTTGCTATTTCTGATCCTATAATACCCTATTGATTCTAACCCTTCTGCTGTCCACTTACATCCTGTCTAGGTTTGTATTTTATTATCAATACATGTATATAAGGCTTCTCAATATGCTTACCCTAAATACTGTGTTTTGTTAAGTGATATTTTATACCTTACATGGAGGATAGTCTTCTGTTGTATTAGATGTGTGCTTTCTTATATACTTGAATTTCAATAAAAGATAAAATGAAAAAAAGTTATGAAATCTCTGTTGGGCAGTGAAATTATGCTGGAGAATATCAGGAGCAAATCATTGCAGAAATGAGTAAATAATCAACTTTTCTATCCCTCTTGTGCCTCTGCAATTCTGGGACCAAATATTCAAAACTTAGCCCCAGGGCTAAATTAGCACTGCTAAAATATCCCTGAACCATTAATAAGCAATATTCAAAGGAATAGCCCTGGTGCAAACCTGCTGAAAATTGCATGCAAAGAAGCAGTGCAAACAGGGCTGGGAGTGCAGTGTTAAAATAGCCGGAAATAAAAGAGCTCTGAATATAGTGACAGGGAAGTGAAAAGCAACAGCAGCTCAGTGGACACAGAGGTGAAGTAGGGCAGAGTTGAGGTTGGTGGACAATGTGTGTGACACCAATGAAGTGTTTTACAACAACTGCAAACAACTATGCAGGCCACACACTGCAGAACTGTGCTATGCTTTGAGAGATTTGCCTGGGCTAGCCCAATTGCACAGTGCTTAACACATTAGCCCTGTGCAAAGTTTGCAATATTCAAAGCTGCTATACAAATGAGTCTACTTAGGTAATCCATGGGCAAACAGTCACATTTGTATCTCATTATGGCCTGCTTTACATGTATTACCATGTAGTTTGCTGGTGCTGTTTTGTGGTGCAAACAGTTTCATCTATAGGTCAGACTGGAACTACAAGTTAGGAGCTGCAGGCTGGGAGTTTCACACAGGTCCACCTGTAGGTCAGACTGGAATTACAGATCAGAAGCCACAGGCTGGGGTGAGCAAACAGCTCCACCTGTCACGCCAGCCTGAGCAAGTTTGGTAGCGCGTGGCAATGATTGTCGGCAGGCTTACACAGTGCATACCACATAACCCATCATCACTGATATGAGGGACACAGATGCTCAGATTGAGGGACACTGATCCCCAAACTGAGGGAGACATATGCAAACATGGGGATACAGGCTCAGAACATAATGAAAAGCATTATGTGTACCTGAGAAAGGACCTGAGTATGTCAGAGTCACAGAAAATTGTACATGTATGTATGACAGTTTGAGGGAACAGCACAGTCTCTGTGTGAACAGTACCATGTCCCCAAGGGATGACTGAGGGACAGAGCATTTGTGAATGGTGCAATGAGGGATGACCTGCATAATCAGGGACAGTCAAGAGGTATGGCTCAGTGTACCCTGCTGAGGAGAGGAAAGCCTGGAAGATACAGGGCAGCATGAGCCCCAGGCCAGGGGAACAAACAGAAGCAGAGCTGATGGAGATGAAGAGCTGTTGTCCCTCCTTAGATGCTCTACTGTGGGTTCATAGATGGTCTCGGAAGATGTGTGGATGCTACATGTAGAGACCATGACAGCATGAGTGTCCTAATCCAGCATGCATGCACTAATGCTGGTGTACATGGATTTCTGTAGGGTGGTCCAGTGCCCTCCAACCCTGATCCTACACATGTGTTGATATATATATATATATATATACACACACACATATACATGAGTACATAAATACATATCCATGTCTATATATATGCAGTTTACCTAGTCATCCAGTGGCCTGCCCCACAGATCTCCAGCAGGAAATATGTTACCCCTGGTGGTTACCTGCACAGTATCAGCCCTGATTGCAATAAAATATTTGTAAATATCCCCATTGCTCCCCTGCACAACTCCAGCCTGATCTCAGTACATACGCATTATCGCATGACCGGTGTGCTGATAATGTGGATTAACACACACCGGGCATTGTATGACACATTATCAGAACATCCTGGATTGTGTCAATGCACTTATAACATAGGTCATCTTTAAACATAACAAAATATATCAGTAAACATGTTGTTTTGTTGTTTACACAGTGAAAAGGTACTGTATCCTGCCACTTTGTGCAATAATCCCTAACAAATAATGTAGCCTGCATTGCTGTTATGCACATAGAAATGTCACAGATACACTACTGATAGGATCTGTGACATCTCTTGTGCAGTACATTCACTACTACATGCTCTGCTGCATGCAGAAAGATCCCCCAACACAGAGTCAGAGAGAGCAACTGTGCCCCCATTGCATGGGACCATGCTGCAGCTCTCTCACATATACAAGGTCACAAACAGAGGGAGGCAGAGATTTACAAGCTCAGACAACTGTCTCACCCTGCTGCTTGCACCCCCCAACCACCACCACACAGACATACAACAACCTTTCCTTGGCACCCAGCCATGCATGTCTCACTCTCCCATGAGGTACTGCACAACAACACTGACTGGCTGACTGATCCCAATGTCACCTCCATAAAGAGACAGGCACACAGTGCTGCATGTTTTAATTAAGTACTGTGTCATTTTCTCTCTCTTTCTCCACAACATGTTCTCTTTCAGAACACTGGCACACAGACACTGTTGCAATTGTGTGCCCCAAAAAGGAAAAGAAACAATGGTCCTTGGATCACATACCTCTGTTGTCACTGTCATCCAGCACTGCCTCGGGCCATGTCACCGACAATGGAGGGATATAGTGTCTCAGTGTCTTGGTTGGCTGCTACTGTTGCCAGGAGTGAAGACACAGACAGACAACACTTGGTGCATTGGATGTGTTTGATGGCTCTCAGTCTCACTACATGGAGGACCGGAGCAAGAACCAGGGTGCGGTGTGGGGGGACCCTCTCATGGAATGATTCCCGGCGAAGTGCACAATAGAGACACAGAGGAGAGGACAAGCCACACACAGCAGGTCCAATTTTGTCCCGGGCACCTCATACTCTCTGTGTCTCTCACCGAGTGTCTCACTCATGCAGCCGAACTACAGGAGTACACAGTACAAAGTCTGTGTGCAGAAAGGGAAACCGAGGGTACGATAATATTTAGCTGCGTTGTTGCTCAATCACTGAACTGGCTAGTCTGCACAGCAATGATCGCTGCAGCCCATTGTGTGTTTCTCTGTCCATCGAACATGGTTCAGGAAGATATGGGATGGCACAGGATGGGACAGGCTATAGCAACAGCCACTTTCCTTTTCACTTTTGCTGCATGGCAAAATGGCTTCCTCAGTCGGTCCTCTCTCTCTCTCTCTCTCTCTCATGCAGGGGTGACTGGGTTCATACTGTCTCTGGTTGGGGGAGCGCCAAGAAACACATACACAGCTGTGCAGGATTGTGCCAGTATGTTGTGGAACAGGCACCACGGCACTCTCTCAACCACAGAAACAAGGTTTGACAAACGCATAGGCTGTCACCATTCCAGATGTTCACTCCATCTGTTAGAGGGTACCGATGCCTCTCCTTGGGAGACTGTGATGCTTGCATCTGCTGGTCCTGGTGTCTCTACTCCCAGTGACTGCTGCTAGGGGGACCAGGCACTTTCAGCCCAGGCTACGGTGGGTGGCTGCTCCCACTGTGCTGTGAGGGGGCCTTACAGGATGGGGTGGGAGTGGATGATGGGCACTTCAGGGTGGGGTCCACTACACCACCAGGTATTCAGGATGTGGATTGTATAGGAGATTGGGGCTAGAACTGTGCAGGGAGCAACGGGGATACACATTTGTTTACTGAGATGGGGCGATACTGTGCAGGACACCACCAGGGATGCTCACATGTTACTTTACTTAATGGAGATGAGGATGGGCATGGGGTGGCTCTTGACATTGTCTGCAATGGTTACCACATGCTTTTCAGAGGTAGTATTTGCGAGCACTAAAGGTCATACTAAGGACCATAGTGCCACGCTATCAGTATGTGATTGCCCCTAAATCTGACCCTTCATTTTCTGCCACCTCCCATCTCCCATGTCTACGGACCTAATTCTGGTCTGCCACCCCTGAGCATGCCTATACCATGACAATGGACATCTCTGTCCAGCCTTGGCCTATTAATGAATATATGGGTATGGCGAAAGCTATCGCCTGAAATGCTATGCATATACCTGCAACCTTTATTCCTATGTGCCATTTTGTATTCTTTGTATTTTCTGTAATCATCTGCAAACATTCTGTAACCGCTGTGTTTAACTACTATGTTACTTGTTACTCTGTACACTGTTGTCTCTTCTTTTGTATGACGTGGAACCTTTGTAAGAGTCTTTGACTCGAAGGTGTTATCCAATATTTATCAATAAGTAAACAAAATAAAATTCTTTTCAATATCCCAGTGTGCTGGTATTCAGCCTGGCTCCTCCCTTGATCCACTGAGTACATTATTTCTGCACCAGCACTATCACGTTGTGCTGGTGCTGTCTGTTGTTTTGAATATTGTAGCTGGGCCTAACTGCATCTCAAATTCAGCGCAACAGTTTGTGCCCAGTACAATGCTTTGAATATCTGGCCCTGATGTTATTTTTGTGGCAAGGTTTTCTAAATCATCAATGTTATTAAGCAAGAAAGAAATATGCCTGCCATGTTTTTCACGGTTTGCTCCCGCCTGAATAATGTGTCTTCAGATCTAGAAATTCTTGTTTCAGCTGCCTCTGTCCTAGTGCTGCTCTCACTTACACTGTTAGGCAATTTACTGAAGGACTAATTCAGCTCTGTCATGTCATTTTTAATAAGTTTAGGCCCAGCTAAGTCCTCACTTATTTCTTTCTTATTTCAGACAGGATAGTTTTACAGTCAATCTCACTTTTTGCATTTTGGGTTTATCTGTATTAGGTGCACCAGCCATGACAGTTACTTTTGAATTGCACCTGAGTTCTAAACCAGTTAAAATAGTAAAAAGCACTTCCAGCTACGAATATACACTTTTCTTGAAGTTTTATATGTAAACACTCCAAATTTGATGACTAATAATTTAGATGGTTAAGGATGTTTACGGATTGCACTGGATAGAATCATCAATGGCAGATGTCGTTTTTGCTGATTAAAATGATAAAACTGCACATCTGAACACAAATATACACTTTTTCTCTAGCTATATATGTGACAGGTAATCCACACTAGGGTGCAGTTGTGCTCTGATATACACATGTGCATTGGGAGGCACAAGGCCACAGGCCAAGTGCATTCAAACAGTTATGTGGTGTGTTTCGTCCAATCAGGAGACAGCATTTTATCGATTTATTTCTCACCCATTATAAATAGAGGCTATGACATAGCCTGGCTGAAGATATCATATTTGTCTTCTTGAGAGAGTATGGTATACTGGAACGCATAGCTTATAGGAGTACCGCCAAGACCATCACAGTGGCATTTTCGGCAGTTCGCTGTGATGGTCTCCACTTTCCTGACACTGGTGCTGGTGGGGTGTTTGCTCCTTTTCCTAACTAACTCCTACTGGAGTTAGTAATCTAAAGCAAGGGTATGTGTGGGAGGCAAGCCCCACAGAAAACACTTGTTCCTTTCTAAGCACACAGCACAACACCAGTTGGCAGTGTTGTGCTGTCTCTGTGCCAACGGGTCGACAAATTTCTTGTCACTGCAGCATAGTGGAACTGAGGGTATGATATCTCATGAGTGGTGAAGCTACAAGTGAGATAGCTTAATATCATTAGCCTCAAATGAAGATAAATATATCTTCAGTCAGGCCATGTCATCCTCTATTTATTCAGGTATACTGTATGTTTTGGGATAAACACAATTGGGAATGTATTTGTGACTTATACTGCGTAACTTACTTTCACGTCTTTTACAGATACAGTGCTTGTTTGGGAGTGGTTTTCAAGATTTACTACTACTTCTATTTATCTCACTGAGCTCAACAGCTTTACATTATGGCCAGTACATAGTGAAAAGTTTGTGTACAATTCTTTTGTTTTTCCATTTCGGGGGCATTTCTTCATCAAAAGGGAAAACTATTGAATTTCTTGCTGATTATAGAAAAATCTAAAAGGCATCTATAAATGAAACACCACTCATTTTGTAGATATTTTTCTGCTGAACAACTTTCATCCCCAGAAACATAGAAATATACAAACTGTTGGCAGATAAGGACCACTTTGCCGACATAGTCTGCCCTGTTTTTTCTGTCTATAGTACCTCTTCTGCACCCATTAAGTCCTCAGATTCCCCCACGTTTGCTTTGGTACTAAGATTCCTTTATACCTATCCCATTCGCCTAAAGCAAATGACCATTTTAGCCCAGACCACTTCTGCTGGGAGTCTGTTCCTGGCCTCCACCACTCTCTCTCTCTGTGTGAAGTAATGCTTCCTAGCATTCCCCAGCCCCCTTATCCAAATTCATGGTGTAACCGATAGTTCTCAAGCATCCTTTTCTCTTGAAAATTCATACTCACACTACCTTGCTATCATTTTCATTTTAAAGTTATTCCCATTTGTTCATCAAAAAATTTTAAATATTTGAACTTTCTTCCAGTTTTTGATGATTATAAAAACATCTAAAAGTGTGTATAAATGAAACGCCATTCATTTTGTACAAATGTTTGTGCTGAACAACTTTCATTCTTACAGTACCACGTTATTGTTTTTCATTTTAAGTTATTCACATTTGCTCATCGAAAAGTAAAAAAATAGATTTTCTGCCATTTTTGATTATTACAAAAACTTAACATTATCTATGAAAGAAACACCATAGATTTTCTAGATATGTCTGTGCTGAGCAAGGTGCGCTCTCACATTGCCATGCTAACATTTTATGAGTTTAAAGTTATTTGCATTTAAATATGGTTAGTATGGCTACTGAGGCTGAGCAACAATGGAGTCTCAAGGTCCTTGTGTCCAAGAAATATGACACAAGGGCTAACTGTTCAGCACCTAGCATCATTCCCAATTCAGGAACATAGCCTGCACCATTTAGGGACTATCTGTGCCAGTCAGGCTTATGCCATCCTTTTGACAGATGCACTGGTGCACCCTGGTGGGAGGGGCTTGCACCAAGGCAGAGCTACAGTATTCCCATGAAAGTGGAATTCTGCAAGCCCACCAAGGTCACAGGGTCTACCTGAATTAAATCTGGTCAAACAGTTCCTATGCCACCACCGCTCCACAGAAATTCCTCTTGTGGGGTGAGCGAGTGTTGACCCCTGGTATCGGGACCTTGGGAATTGAGTTCTGCAGTAGCTGTGCACTGGTAAACCCCAGTTGTTGCTAATGTTGCCACAGTTTGACAATTCCTGGTGTACCCTGCAGCAACCCCTGCCAGAACAAGACTGGCTCCTTGTCCTGCCAGAGGTAGGCACAGCTGTTGTGCTCCTGCTCGGTAAACCCCACCAACACCTGGCACACTGTTGTTCCCTCATGTTCCTCTACCCTCAGTTCACACTGAGACAAGCAACTTGTTGCTCAGTGTGCCTTCCTGGTGAAACATTTCAATAAATAAATAAACACTATGGCCTGCCCCTCCTGGACTATCTCTGCAGCTGGAAACAGCACTGCACTGACCCTGGCCTGCTCAGTGGCACCCCACCTCAAAACAGTGCTGCCTGTGCTTGTCAGTCCCCACCAACCTCCAGGACACATGGTTGGTGGGTCCCTTGCACCAGTCCAGGTGCTGCAGTGCCATCCTGCAGCTTGCACCAAACCCATTCCATGTACCTGGCTTTAGCCATATGGTTCCAGTTGCTACACACCGCAGGTGTGTTGCAGTATGTATATATCTCCCAAATCTGGTATCAACTTATTTGGATGATTAAGGATGATCACAGATGCACTATACAGAAATTGTTATGGCAGTTGCCATTTTGCCTATTTTGAAATGTGCCAGCATTTTAACTTAAAAAATATAAATAAATAACACAATTGTTTATCTGACTGAAAATAAAGACTTGCACATGTAGCTGGATGTGAGTACCATCCAAATCAAGAAAGATTGTCTCTAAAAAGACTAGCCCTGTTGTTGTAGGCCTGGAAGCCTAGAAGGAGGAACAGAGAATGGGAGCGGGATAGGGGAACTCGAACCAAGGGGCGGGTTTGGGAAAGTGGTCATAGGGGAGGTCCAAGGAAAGAAGGGGGCCTGCTCCAGAGAGCATGACCTCACAATATGGGGTGGGGCATTAAGAAGAGAGATCTGGGGATAAGTTGAAGGGAGAGAGAGAGAGAGAGAAAGAGAGCAAAGGGTGGGTACAAAAGAGGATATTATGGTTGCATAAGGAAGCTCTCCTCACTTTTGCTAGGCAAATTTTGATTTGTTTAGCATATAAGTCGGAGAGTTCCTGAAACAAGTAGGTATTTGTAAATTAAACCTTTATAATGAAACAGTTTAAAAAAAGGGGGATCTTTATGTAATGAATATAGCAGGGAGGAAAGTTCAGGGGTTTAAACTGCTGCATGATGTAGGTTTGCAGTTTATTTTCAAAATGAAGCACTGGTGGTAGCATTTGGTAGAAGTAGCCTGGTTAATCTGGAGGTAGTAATTTCTGGTAAGGCACTAGTGAGGAGGATTTTTGGTTTAGGGCAAGGTGTTTTGGTTGGAAACAGCTAAGAGGGTCAAGCAGGTGGAGGACTACCAGAAGTTTGCTAGCAGCAATTGTCATGGGCGAGGAATGGTTAAGTATAGCCAGGCTTCTGGATTGCTGAGCCACCTGTTATAGTTTTAATTGTCAGAGGTTTGAATCCCATGGAGTCCAGTAGTGCAGACGCTGCTAAGCGTGAGAGAGGCAGACACACTGGTCACTATGAAGCCTTCTGTGTGTGGGCAGTGGTAGTGTTTGGTGTCCCTGCAGAAGACTGGTGATTCTAAGCCCTGAGAAGCAAAATGGCCATCACTGTTAATGAGGAACAAAGGGATTGTATGGAAAGAAAGGTGGACAGAGCGTTAAAGGGAAGGTGTGTACTGAGAGAGGTTGTGTATCAAAGAGAAAAAGGAGGGCCCAACAGTGACTCATGGCCCAAACATGGCAGATACCTGGGGTTTATGGCAAAACCCGCACAAGCAGACAGGGAATTGATTCAGGTGATAAGGGAAAGGTGTGGAGAATGCAGTTATATGCACAGAATTGCCAGGAAGAGGCATGGGTTGAAGGGCCAGGAGCCCGTGGGGAGCGTGATGGGAAAGCAGCACAGAGGGGTTGTTGGTGAGCCACAAGGTGGTTTGGATTGATTCTAGGCCCTGGGAGACCACAATGCAGCCCCGATCACGGGGGGCCTTCTATCAAAAACCAAAGCTCAGAAAATCAAGGGAGGAGCGAGCGACTGCTTGATGGGAAGAGAAAGTCAAAGACTGCTAGCGGTTTAAGAAGAGCATCTTTTGTTCAACTTCAGTCAAATGGTGCAGGAAAGAAAAGACTAAAATGGGGGAGTTATTCTGTCTGTGGGAAAAGTCTGTGGATGTAGAATGTACGCCAGGGCGACTGCATTGGGGGACCGATTAAACAGCAGGGAGTTGGAGCAAAGGCTATGAAGCTGTACGCTGGAGGTGCCAAGGAAAAGGTTGGGATGGAAAGTTGTTGGGGGGAGGGCTGGCTCCATTTCCTTCTCGGTCTGTGATTTTGTGATGAGAGGCTTTCCTAGGTTTGGGCAATGGAGGGCTAGCATGGAAATTTATCTGACTTGCCATGCTGGTGCCATCCTGAAGCAGAGCTAATGAGAGGTGTACTAAGGCCCAGAATATTCAAACCATTACAAGAGTAACAGAAAAGTATTCCAGTGTTTTGTTTGTTTTACTAGAATAAAATGTGACCGGTGGAATTTGAAGGAAACATTTAGAATAATGGGGGTTTAAACTGAGTACACCATTGCTCAGGATGCAAAGTGGATGGAAATATATTTAACAAAGTGAATGTGGTGTATGACATCCTGAGAATGTATTAAAGTTTTGCAAAGGCAGTGCAATGGTTTATATTTTAGGAACCTGGTTAGAAGAGTAAGGTTCTTTTAATTAATGATTCTGTAAGCAACCGGGTTAGGTACATGGAAGCCATGTTCACTACTACATTAAGTAAAAACAGACTGCAGATAAGTCAATAACCTTACATTAGTCCACTAATAACCAATAAGTTACAGTAAGAACTGGTGCTGTGGAAAGCAATTCATTTGCTCTATGCTTTCAAAGCTGCTGCTCAATTTAAGTAGGAAACAAAAGATGGTACAGGCAGGCTCGTTAGCAATCATTTGTTTGGAAAATGGAAATAATTTTAGATGAGACAGTGAAGAACTAAGACAGGTGCATATAATGAAAGTAGTTATATCAGTCACAGACACAGTATGATGGGGGTCGAATGTTAAAAGGCTGGCTAAGTATTTTGAGTTAAAAATAACCCCAAAAAACGGAGGGCGCATGGCCTCGGCCACCATTTTGACTCAGGCCACATGGAGGCAGCCATTTTGGGTGAGGTTGCAGGGGTAGAGAAAACCATATAAAAAAAAAAAAAGATGGGGATGGAAAGCAGATATTGCATGGGGCCCAGCAGAAAGGACTCAAAAGGGGAACCGCTGTGGCTATAAGGTGGGGGAGTCAGTTGTTTACATATAAAAGGGTATATATAAAAAATGGGATAGCAGCAATCAAGAAATGCTAGTCAAGGGCTCTACAAGGACAACAGATACCAAGCATGGCATGAACACACAGGGTAATTGGGGCATGGGGGGAGGGGCTGCAAATAGGCAGGGGCTTGGGGAGGGCAGTGGATATCGATTGGGTGAGTTCCCAAGTGTGTCTTTCAGATGTGCAGGTTTAATAAACAAAGTTTGGCTTTAACCTTATCTGTTTCTCTTAGCACTGGGACTTCTTTAATATGAAAAAAAGGACAAGTCCTGCTTGCCAGTGCTATGCCCAGCACTTGTACCAATACTGGTGTCATGACCAGGCCCGCTGCCATGTACGCCACAGGACCAATGCTGTGAAGTGTATGAGGTTTGCCAGCATCGGTTGGGTAATTTTGCATTTCCATATAGATCACTTTCCTTGGACCATTGCAGTGTATGGGAATTTATACTCAGCCTAAAAGGCTGGCATCCAGGTGGATCATTTATTGAGAATTATTGGGCTGCAGCTGTGACTATTCAAGGTTGCTGCTGGGAGTGTGACAGATCAGGCACTTTATAGCGAGAAGGAGCAAATAGTCTTTATAGGTGAATTGGTTAACATGAGACCAATTTGGAAAAGGAACAATTTAGAAGTAGTCAGTGCCAGCCGGACCAGCAGTAGAGGTCAATGAAGGGGTCATGAGTCCAGCTGCATTTCAGGCCAGATGGTTTATGGTCTCTGGCATAGGTTTAGTTGCCATTGCCTGTTTAACTTAGGGAGGTGATGGTTTTATTAATTTAGGTATCTTTTGGGTAACCAGGTAAGGCACTAACCCAATGTTCCATTTTACAGCATGGCCTGGGCCACAATGGGCGGTGTACTAGCCCAACAATATAGTAAAGTTTCCATAGTCTGGTCCCCAGTCCCGCTGTACTGTGATAGTTGTCCGGTGCTCTTAGGGGTGCTGATCACAATGATGCTGGGGAGAGGTCCTTTAGCATCCAATCAGCCAGACACAGGAGGATACATTCCCCCTCCCATTCACAGGTTAGTTGGCAATGCTGCCAGGTACTTGCGAAGGCCTTGGGGCTGATGTGGGCTGGAGGGGTAACAGGGATACAGGAAGTGTATTGGCAAGATGCAGTACCTTGGATCTTTGGTAGCTGATTTGAGAGGGAAGTCAGGGACAATCATCTGGGAGAGCCAGTGGGATAGAGAATCTTTATTTCCAATGGCTGCTTATAGGAGCACTGCTGCACCAACTAGAGCGTTATGTGGATACAGGGTGGGGTTATGAAATTGAAATCTGGAGGGGCATAGGATGTCCCGATCGTTAACTGAACATTACAAGCAGGTGTGTGGCAGGTGGAGGCAGTGTATACCTCTGGTATGGAAGGTCCTGGGTTTAATACTGAGTTGGTGCGCTATTGTTTTACAGCCTGGTCTGTTGTCAGACAGAAGTGGAGTAAAGCTTTACTTCCACATCAGGATAACATGCAGGTGTTAGAGTACCAGCTAGCAAAGATGATTCAGCAGCACTCTTAGGGAGGATGGAGGGAGCTGGTTGAAGCAACAAAAGACCAAACAGACTGGTTTGTTCAAGTTATTGATCTGAAGGTTGCGGGTGACTGGGGAAGATGGCTAGTACCACTTGCTGTGGCTGCTGAGGCTCAGGGTGTAGAGCAGAACTGTAATCTTGCTCCCACTGCATCTATGGAATCCAGGGATCTTGGATTTTCCTCATTTCTAGAGTGGAAGCTGCCAATTGATGGGCCAGAATCATACAGTGTAATGGCAAAGAGGGCCATGACGGGATGGCATCTGGGGACAGAGGAGAGCAGGGGCAGATAGCCCACATGGGAATAGTTGTTGGGTAATTGAAGAGGTGCTGCCACTGGTTTGCTACTTGGACATGTAAGATGAGCAGTTTCAAGGTAGGTGCAGGGGCAGCGGGGTACAATTTGGGGGCTATAGAACCCAACAGCAGGGTGCCTCAGTATCAGTGTTGCAGGCAGGGGTAGTCTACTGGAACATAGAAAGGATCATGAAATTCTGGTATATCAAAAAATGGATCAGTAAAAAAAAAGGGGACCCATGTTCCACTACAGCAACACAGGAGAGTGGCTCATTGCCCAGTTCATGGAAAGTAGAACAGGGAATGATAGTCAGGGTGCAAAAAGAAGGGAGAAGGGCCCCATGAGGAAAACCCTCAAAAATTTATTAGCACATGCAATAAGATGGGAGCAGCCTCTGAGGCCGCAGCCCAATGGGTTGAAGGACGGCTTGAGAAAATTGAGCGGGAACACCCAGCTGCAAAAAACATCAGTAGTGGAAATCACTAAGGAAGTGTTTCATCTATCCACAGAAAACTGGAGCAGGTGTGGGGGCAATATGCATATAAAATAAATGGTTCACATGATTTGTTTATGTGTTGTAGAGACTGGCTGCAGGACAGAAGTGCTGGAGCAGCAGGAGACATTTCCAATATGGCGTCAAGAGACAGGCTGAACAGAAGGCTGGGGGTGAACAATTGATTTTGAGCAACAAAAGGTATGGATCCAGTGGAAGGGCATGGAAGGGTGCATTGAGGGCCCTGTTATTGCCATTGATGGATGGAAGCTGCCAGACCAATTCAGAACCTAACTGCATTACGGTACACCTTGGTGACAAGCGATTTAGGTGCACTTTGTGGTTACTCATATTTAAGCAGATGCGGATGACCAGAGAGTGCATGAAGGAGGGGCCTAGAGTCAGGGTGGGTAGTGGAAGATGGCAGTAAGAAAGGGATGGGGGCATACTCAAAGAACACAAAGCCACAGAGAGGGGCCAGAAAGAGAAAGAACTAAAAAAAAAAAAAAAAGGATTGTCAAGATTTGACTGGTGAAAGTTATGGTGGCAGGATGACACAAGTAAAATAATAGATGGGTGGTCTAGAACAGAGAGACCCAGCTGGTAGAGAGGATAAACAAATTGTCCTCACAATAATCAAAAGGGACATGGATGCAGGTTTGAGGATTTCGCAGGAAGGAAGGAGTTTGGGAAGCCCGCCTCCAACGCAAGCTGGAGCCAGGCTAGTGGAAGAATGAGAAAGAAAATATTTTCTGGAGGGAGGGGGAATTCTGGAGTTACACCAAGGTGGGGTGTAGGAGAAAAAAAGGTATGGACGCCCAGGAATAAAAAATGAGGGACAGGAATTGGACTTGGCCCAGACAAAAGGAAAGGGTGGGGTCACCCAGGAAGGAAATGGGGGAGCAAGAATTGGACCTGGCCCAGACATTAAGAGATAACCCTCAGGTTTACATCGGGGGATGAAAGAGAAAAGGACAGGAAAGAATTACCCTTTGGGTTTATATCTGAGGTGGAGAGGGAAGAAAAATATGATATAAAATGTGATGTGAAATGGGGTGAAAATATTATATAAATTGTGATAGTTCAATAAAGAGAATATGAAAATAAATGTTTTAAATATGGCATGTAAAGGAACTCAGTATTGTTGATGAAAAATATGAATGACAAAGTTTTAATAAATGCTATGCTGACTGAGGAACCAAAAGCAATACTGAGTGTGGTGTTTTCTTTGGGTGAAAGGCTCTAAAACAAGTGATAAGTGTTGAATACAGGAGGTTTGCGGATTGCAGCGGATTAGATGTCCTCTCTGGGAGTAATGATTCTACTCAACCATCTTGGTGTGCATGTGTCCTGAATCCAAGGATACTATTTGTTAATATTTATAAAAAGGAAGACTGTCCTAGATATCCTGGTCAGTCTTCAGTGTTCTACACAGAAGGAATGAAAGATGGTATACTCCTAAAGTATCATCTGATTGGATGCTTATCAGCTAAGCAGGTGTTACTGTTGGAATGTGTTATCATTCATCCATTAATTCTCTGTAGAATGCTGAAGACAGAACGAAATAACACCCTGTAGAAATGATTTGTCTTTTTATAGGGTTAATAAACAGTAGTGTTATACTTTGGGGGCTTGAAAGGTAGAGAGGATTTGGAGATTACGGGTATGTAGGGTGGAGGGTTAACAGTTGAATTTGGGTATTATTGATGGGGTGGGGAAGTAATTGGTTAAGTTAATTGAGCTGGTGCAGGTAGGAAAGCGATTATTACTATATTTATGCTCTATAATATGCTTTTATTAGGAAACTTTGCCATCACTGGGGACACGGTGGGAGCTTAACGGTGGCAGTGTGGGGGTAATACAAAGGTATGTGTGGTTTGAGTGGGTGTGAGTGCTTTGCACAGTGGCTGGGGGTATTAAATAAAAACAAAATGTTTTGTTTTGTTTGAGAAAATCTGTGCCATGCAAAGTTGGGTGCAGTCAGGATAACTTTGCCCAGCTATGAATAACATGAAGTTCCAGACTCAGCACCAGCTTTGCTGACAGAGTAAGTGAACTCTGGCCAGAGCCGATAGGGCTGTGAAGTGCTACCAAGTGATGAAAGTTACACATTGCGTAGAAATTATTCAATGCCCAGGTGTAACTTGGCCATATGTTAGAGGTGGTGCACCTGATTTTCAACATGGCCTTTTTGGACCCTCCTCATGAACAGTGCCAGTGTCATTTTGTTCAATTGTCTCAAAAGGTGATTGTTCAGACTAAACATGCTATTCTGCACCACAGGTGCAAAACACATTTCAGGCAGGTTGTGGAAAAGGACAACTGTACTGTTGTGAAGAGGTGTGCAAAAATGGCAATGTTAAAAATGTGGAGTGAAAATATAAAAATTAGCGACTTTAGGAGCGTGCGTAGAAAACACAATGCACACTTGTATTACAGTCTTTTTGGAATTTTTTCACCACCCAACATGGGTGTTTGGTCCTCACCTCATGAACAGTGGCACTGTTATTTTGTGAATCAGTCTTGAAGGTGATTCCGCACAGTGACTGCGAAATCACCTTTCAGGACAGAGTAACAAAATGACAGTGGCAGAATCTATTACGAAGGGTCCCAAGAAGCCCATGCTGAAAATGTGGGTCAAAAATTCCAAAAAAATGGCTGAGCATGAGTTGAAACCCTGTTGAATGGCTGTATAGCAGGCTTACCTTTAATTCTTCAGTTCACAGTTGGGCTTTGAAGAATGCAGACATGTCTCAGTCCAGAGAAGATGACAGCGTCGACCTCTGGAGGCAAGTATAGGGTAAGGGGAGTGTGGAGGTGGTGTACAGTGGGAGGGTGAGGAGGGTAGGTAGACCACATTGATGATGAGGGACCATTTTACTTCATAGAGAAACAAAACCAACAGCGAGGGCCATTTTAAATTTTGCAGCAAAGAAGAAAGAAAAAAGGACAAAATATTTTGGCACACTGGGGTTGGCTCCCAGTGTGGCACATGAATCCCGCCATGGAGATTGGGCACCTCATGTTGGGTATAACTTGGTCAGGGGCACTACAAAAATGAAACTGACGAGGACCCGTTTTCAAATTTATAGATACAAAACAATTCTGCACACTGGGATGGGATCCCAGTGTGTGACCTCAGATAGCCATGTCTTGGGAGGTGGCACAAACTTTGAGAGGGCACAAACTGTGAATGGCATAGTGCCATACACAACATGGTGGCACTGCATCCTGCACATGTCATGAAGCTCCGTGCATGCACCTGACTCATGTGCTTGTGCAGTGTACATTGAATGTGGGCACAGCCAAACAGTGTGGCTGTTATTCCGCATGCTGATCTTGGTGGAGGGCTTTCAGCTCCATTGGGCTTTCAGAAGGATACTTCAAATGTCCAGTGGAAGAGGTTGTGAGATCGGCCATTTTCAAAGCTAAAAGTTTCAAAATGGCTGTAGGTTTGCCCACAGCCCTACAAATGGCTGCATATCTGAACTATTGCCTTCCAAATTACAATATTTAGGCAGTACTGTTTAATAACAGATTTAATTAATGATCGAAGTTCTAAATGTAACCGTAATATTAATCAGTTACACAAAACTAATAGGAACATTAATAAAAGCAATATTTAGTATTAGAATGGAAAGCTTAGTAGAGTTAAAAGAATTTGATCAAAACATATGGTTAAGATAAATGAAACAGAGGACTATTTGCAGGTTTTGCTAAAACAGCAGTACTGACCTCTATGTATGCCCAGACATTTTTCCAGATTTTATGGCATTGTAAGTTTTGTATTTGTCACCGTGATTGACACATTGCTGAAGACATTTCAATGCAGTAATCCAGCCCTAGAAGCAGTAGACATCCTTCATGTGAACAACCTAGAATGATTTATGGAGAACAGTTTTGACATTTGTTGAAAAGCTCTTCAAAATCTGTGTTATGAGGATTTGGATGGGCTCATTGATGAATGCCAGGACATGTAGCCTTGGATTAGTTATGAACAATACATGAAAAGGCAGGCACTCAAGCAATAATAATCAGCAAGCACAAATATTTATTAAGACCAGCAACTGCCAAACCTCCAGTGCTTTGAAGTACACTACATCTTCAATAGGGGACCTGAATATTATTTCTTGTGTGCACTGTTCATTCCTGTGTTGCTCCTGTTTTATGCCTTTTCCAGCAGCAGCATTTCCTGAGTGATAGTGCACAGTTTGTATGTTTAGCCTTGAATGTTTCAGCCTTTGTGGTCAGAATGAGAGTTTAGGCTGGTAATGGGACAACGTTATGAAGATGTTCAACCGTACAGGGTAGCTGGGATTTCAGAATCTAGGAAGCTATTGAAGACCCTACATTATGGACAAACTAACACTAAAAAATTATCAGTATGGTCAACAAAACTGACATGCAGATCAGACCATCAGTGACCAACAGCTGCACTGCAAGATTAAAGAGGGTTGCCTCCTTTAAAGAGCAGACCTCATTTTTTATTTAAATTTTATTGATGATTAAAGAATACAGACAACCTCAAACAGATGACAAACCAGAAGTAATACAATACAGAAGAACAAGACAGAGAGTCTAAAAACAAACTCACAGAGCCAAAAGAAAAGAAAAATCCCTAAACCCCTCGCCCCAACCACCACCCTCCACCCTCAGAGCACCCACACCTATGAGGTATCAGCACCAAGGCAAGGATATAGGCCCAATCCGCAGAAAAAGGTCACAACCCACTGACCCAACTTAATCAGGCAATGTCTAAGTAGATAGTAGGGAATGCAATTGCTCCCATCTATCCCGTAAAGATCCATTTGGTAGTGTAGTCTGGCAATCTGCTTCTCCACCTTGAAGGCCTGCATAATTTCACCATACCACTCTCTGTATGGAGGGATACAGTCATCTCGACAATGCCAGAGGATAATCCTTTACCACCAAGCAATCATTGTAGTATGAACTTTAGATGACCAAACAGACCAGGCAAATCTCAGGAGTGAAGGCATGCTCAAGGCTCAACAGTGGATCAAGTGAGTTTATAATCTTAAGACCAGAAAAGGGCAACTTTCTCAGTGTCAGTGGCCCAGTAGGTAGCACACTCACATCCGAGGCTGGGAGATCAGAGGGCTGTAGGTTCAGTTCCCACATCTGGCACTTGGGTTAATATCTCAGTACTGACACTGTAGTGCAGCATGAGAGGGTGCTACATTTCTGAGGTGCCATCTTCGGATGAGATGTTAAACCGAGGTCCCATCTGCCTGGATTGGTGGTAGTTCAGGTGGATGTTAAAGACCCATGGCACTTATTGAAAAGAGTAGGGAATTTTCCGGTGTCCTGGCCAAATTTCCTCATTCACTAAAAATATCACTAACAGCTTAATCTGGTTCAAGGTCAGTTGGCATTCATCTGTATCCTCTCCCGGTCGTGCCTGAAAATAGGCAGGATTTGTCTAGTGCACATACCCGTCAACAAAACTAATAATAATAATAACTTTAGGGCAGTTCCACAACATTTGATATAAATGACCTTCTGCATTCCCACACTGAGAACAAATTGGAAAGCTTAACCTACCCATCCTGAACAATTTGAGAGGGTGTAGTAGTGATCATGCAAACTGTGGAACTGAGTCCAGCGACATCAATCTCTCTTCTAAATTTGTAAAACTGCTCTAAATACGTTGCTGGTGCTTGTGGTCATACTGCCAATTAAAGACTTGCTGCCAATAGAAGCAGACACCTCCAGGGTAGAGAGATCTGCTGTTAGTAGGAAGGCATACAAGCTAGCTACTGAGTGGGGCTGGGATGCCAGAGAGACCAACCGAGGGATATAAATGTTGACAACCAAGACCATGGGAGCGTGACCAAAACAAAAGTCAGGGCAGTGACTAACTGCAGGAACTTGAAGGTGTGTAAAGTAGGGATAGAAAACAGTCCTGTAGCTGCTGATGGGGCAAAATCTTCCTATGTACCACAATAGAGAAGACAGAGGCATCACCGAGGTGGGGCAAAGGGCACTGGGATCTGACACCCACTAATCTCAATGTTGGGATTAGCCAAAACTGGCTGGGACAGAGAGCTGGACCAGTCCACCCTGAGAAAGTGTTCCAGCTGAATTCTGGCCTTGATAGACCAAGAAATAAGTGAAATTTTCAGGGAGACTGGAAAATTTAGCATGTAATAAACTGAAACACAGAATACCCGCTCTCTGACATAAGGCAGATTCTATATGGAGCCAGAGAGGGAGTAACCGTATCTCTCGTAGCCACTGGAGTGGACCCCACCATAGAGATTTAGCAGCATGCAAAGCCAAATAATAAATATAAAGTGGGAAGACAGTGCCCCACCTTCTCAAGGGGCAATGTAAGTTTGGAGTAAGCTCGATGAACTACCCACTCTTCCAGAGAAAGTGGTTCAGGAGCCTTGTAAAGAAGTAAACCATGCCTTCGGAGATACACCTCAGCATGCCCAGTAGATAAAGCTGTTGGGGAGGATATTCATCTTGAGAATATGGATGTGATCCCAGAGAAACATAGGAAGGGAGGCCCATCTAACTAAAATGCACCTTAATGGTCTGAAAAAGCGGTGGGAAGTTCAGGGCATGAGGTCCAAAGGATGGTGAGGCAAAAAACTTCCCAAGTATTTGAGCACCTTGGGCTCCCAAGTGAGCTCTAAGTAGTTATGTCCTGCTTGAGGACATAGGCATTAAGGGGCATAACCTGAGTTTTTCCAGATTTAATTTGTAACCTGCTATTTTAGAGAAGGCCTCAATCTCAGACAGAGCAGTGGAACTGGAGGATAGTGAGTCAGACACATGAAGGAGCAGATCATCAGCGTACACCGAGTTTATATCTCTCACCTCCGGCCAAGATGTCTTGGCTAGCCAGGAAAGTTGTAAACGCTGGAAAGAGGGGTTCCAGATACAAATTAAAAAGAAGAGATGAAAGGGGCAGCCCTGTCTTGTGCCATGGCTCAACTTGAAAGAGGCAAAGAAAGGCCACTATAGTGAATTTTCTCAGAAGGCCTCATATATGACAATCAAAGCTAAGAGCAGAAATTTGGAGGAATGCCAAATTTACTCAATACCGCATACAAGAAAGGCCATGAAACACAATTGAAGGCCTTTTCTGTAGCAAGGGGACCAGAGCTGCAGGGGTCTTGCTCTCCCCTGACACAGTGATTAGATAGATCAGCTTCCTCACATTATCGCTAGAATGATGGCCTGCCATTAAGCCTCCTGCACTGGTAAGATGAGATCATCCCAAACCAATTTCAACCTATTAGCTAGAATCTTGGCCAGAATTTTATATCGGAGTTTAGAAGGAGATCAGATGGTAATTGGCAGGCAAACTCATCCTTACCTGGCTTCCGAAGGAGATTTATCTAGGCCTGCATAAATGAATAATCCTGCAAGCCATCAGTTAAGAAGAAATTAAATAAACGGGTTATAAAAGGAAGCCAGCACTTTGAAAAACCTTATAAAAATTATTATAAAACCATCAGGCCTGGTGCTTTGTCAAGGGACAGTTGAGTTATCACTGCCTGCACCTCTAATAACTGTATTGGACCTCCTAGCTAATTTTGTTGGGAAGATGAGAGACAACGGAGGGAACCTGATTTAAATAGGCCACTAACAAGTCTGTGTCCATCGAAGATGAGGTTGAGCCTCATAAAGGATCTTATAAAAGCTCCACAATATCACAAGGCTTAGTCAACACTCAGCCACTGGGTCGGGTCTGTGGCACGGGACAGCCCTTGGCTTATTGAGCTGTTTTAACCTCCAGGTCAAGAGCCTTCCAGCCCTCTCCCCAGATTACAGGTAACATGACTTGGTGCTCAGAATGGCCAGTTCTGCCCTTTCTGCTAAAAGGTCAGAATCTTTTAGGCAAGCTGACTCAAGCTGCTGTCAGACTGCAGGTGATGAAGATGACAACAGGTCACACTCCAAATACCTGATGTCTGCCAAAGCCTATCCTACTGCTGGGTGCAGCATTTCTGGCACTCATAAGCCAACTTAATACACTCCCATGCATAGCAGCTTTAATGGTCCCCATAACCAATCTAACCTAGACACCGCCCCTCATTAATGGAAAGGGTATTGTGGAAAAATTCTCTAAGCATTCAACTAGGGTGGAGTTCCTAAGAAGCTGTATATTTAGACGCCAGACACTATCTCCCTGCCCATTCAGCATCTGGATAAGCCTCCACTGGGGCATGGTCTGAAAGAACTTTGGAAGTATCAAAGAGGAAACCAGCCTCCCAGGAGCCCCCACTCATCAGGAAGAAATTGATCCCGGAGGATGTGCCATGTATTACTGAGAAAACATATATTACCAGTCCTGGAGGTTTAACACCTCCATGGGTCAAACAGGCCAGCATGGTCCAAAAGTCCCAGAAGCCCCATTGATCAGGAGATAGATCACACTGGATGGAGCCTGATCTATCCAGGTCAGACTGATAAACAAGATTCTAGTCGCCACCCAAAATTACTGTTAAATGAGGGAAGGTGGCCAGATGACAAATCAAGATCAATAAAAAGGAGCGGGAATCTACTGTCCATAAACCGAACCCAAGACTATGTCACTAAGACCCAGACAGACATGTAGAAAAATAAAACTACCCTCAGGGTCCCAATACTCCTGGATAAGTTGGGACTGTGTACCTCATGATCAGGATGGCCACACCTCCTTTAGAGTGGGTATCAGCCCCATAGACATATGCCAAACCAGTGTCTGCAAAAAACTGTACCTTCTACCTCTTCGTGAGTTTTCTGTAGCATAACATTCTGGTGGTGTTTGTGAAGGTGACACAAAATCATGTATCTCTTTTTCTTGTTATTAGCCCCTTTAATATTCCATGACACAAACTTTTATGAAGTGCCCATTAAACAAAACAAATGGGCATCTGAACATCAACCAAGAGATTAAAAGAAAAATAACATCCCAAAACGGTGCTCCAAGAGGAACCTGCCCCCAACCCCCAACCACCCAACCCCCACACTCCCACACCCAACCAATAAACCATGAAAGCAATCATAAATCACCTCCCTCCTCAGAAAACAACAGAAGGAAAGGATAAAAAGCAGAATGGGAATACAAGATAATATGCTACACCCAAACACCAGTAGCCCACCAGTTGAAAATACATAGCCTCCAATTATAACACAATAGGAACAGGAGGAAACCCAGAACAACCTCCCACCTACCCCTAACACCTCAATACTCAAGAAAAAGAAAATAACAAAGGCCTTCTAAACCCTGGTCTTGTGACCTACCACCAAACATACACCGCCCATGATGGATGAGAGCATGCCTCCCCTTCCAGCCCTTTGAAATGAAACAATGACCAGCCTGATTAATCTAGAACAATAAAAGAAACAGTGAAAGGTCAACTACAATGAAAGTGAAGACTTAACACAACCGACATTTCTTACCACAACTGAAAAATAATAACAGTGATGAACATTGAAACAAATGAAACCCCAGTAGAGACCCCCACCGGGTCCCAGAAAAATAGAAAAATGTAGGATGTCCAGACAGTCATAACTTATAAAGTCCAGCATATGCCCAAGAGTCTAAAAGTCCTCTGATGGTCAGACTTCACTCTGAAAAAAAACAGCAGTGTCCACTGAATCACTCCAAGAAGAAGGGAAAACTTTCTGGCCTCCGATTCAGTGCTCCACCCTGGCAAAACATCCAAAAGTGACCTCAGCCAAGAAAGATCTCAATCAGATCAGGGATCTGCCTCCACAGAGAGGCCAGGCTGCAACTTATGGACTAAGAGTAAACCAGATCCTGGTAACCCCAGAAAAACATAACTCAATTGGCCCTTACAAAAGTCCTACAAATAAAAAAGTCAGAGACCCCAAGAAGCAAAACTGAAGACACCCAGTCCATGGCTCATAACTGCAGGGTGTAGGTGAGCCACATGCCCACCAGTACCTAGGAGCTATGGATCGTTAGTAAGAACAGGAAGAAGGACGTAGAGTAAATGAAAGCCAACAAAAGCCACTCACAAAATCTGGCAGAAGAGCAGGGAAGCTGAAGGCATACCTCTTTACTTAAACAAATCTGAAGCCTCTTGAGTAAATCCAACAAAGCCACATGAGAAGTCTTGTAGCTATGCCAGTCCTCTCGAGCAGGACTTATAACTTGGCAGGATAGTGCACCCTGAATTTGATGCTGGTGGCTATCAACTTGGATGTAGTAGAGTGAAGTGCCTCCACGTCTGGTGCACAGAGAAAGGGAGGTCTTGTGCAATCCTGAGCTTCTACCCTCACAAAGAACATCCTTGAGATCACAGCACTTGGCAAGTATGTGCTGTTTATCAAAATAACTTAACAGCCAGCAAATCATGGGTGGGAGGAGAACCAGTCGGCGGCATTGGACTCAAGGACTGGTGTGCCCTTTCCACAACATACAGCAGTCCATTAGGTGAGACAACAGCTACTTTTCAGAAAACTTCTGCATGAAGAGCACTGCATATGAGCCTCTGTCCCTCTGGTAGACCAATCACCAGCAGGATATTCCTCTGGGACTGGTCTTCCAGATCTTGTAGCCGGTCCTTGGTCTTATGGAGGTGCTGTCACAGGGGAACCAGCTCGGGGTCCTGATGATATCTCCAGTCCTCCAGGAAGGAGATGCAGGTCTCTTGCCCCTTACCCACCGGTGATGGAATCCATTGAAGAACATAGTTTTTGTATCTCCTCCATCAGAAAGAGCATGGAGCTTGGAGGGGGAGCAATCTCTGCCTGCATTTGTCCTCCAAAAGAGCCACAGGAGCCACTTGGGATCATGAAGCCCCATGGCATGCAGTTTGTTTCTTTTGGTGGCCTTCTCCGATTTGGGTGTAGGTGGGGGAGTGTGCCGAGGAAGTGGTGTTTTGATATCCGCATCCATACTTCAGCCGTGGCTCAAAACACACTGGTAGATGCACTGGATAATCAGAAGTTGCAGAAGTCTCCTTGCAAAGGTAAGAAATGCAAAAGTATAGCTTAGAATTGCAGTAATTCCCTGAAGAGGGAAGAGCAGAAAGCAGACAAGTCTTTCCCTCAAGCTGCCATCACATGACCCCCCGGCACACCCCATTGTCCACAGGCCCAGAACAAGTGTGTGGGTGGCCAAAAACAGGTTGAATGGTAGGGAAGGGAAGAAAAGGAGGGAGGGGCAGGAGAAGACATAGTGAGGTCACAAAAGTTCTATGAGGTAGGAGCAGGAGACAGGTGGGAAACAGGGACTGGTTAGGAGAGAGAGAGGAATGTAACAGGGTATTTAATGCCCAGCACAGGCCCAGAGAGCTCACCATTTTACTCTAACAAGCAGAGGTTTTACTGCAAGGGACTGGGGACTACCTAGTGGCGGCATCTCTCAGTCCTTCCACCTATACACCCCAAAGGGATTGGTCGCTAGGCAGATACCAGACCTCATGAGGGGTACCCCAGCACAAGTGTTTTGATAGCTAATGGTTTGTTGTGTATTTGCAGGTTGTTCAAAGGTGGTTATGGCTCCCAGGAAGAACAGACCCAGCAAGGAGGAGTGCTACCATGCAGTGATGGAGCTGGTGTCCAAAGCAAACCAGTTGTTGGTGGCTGTAGATCCACCCAGCCCATGCAACGGCAATAAGTGGAGGGTAACAAGCAGCAGGAGGGAAGAATAACAAATGGGCACCTAGGGACCCAGTGACACCAAGGCACACAGAGCCAATTCTAGCAATCCTGAGCCGTCAACCTGGTACCTCCTGCTCCAGTGCCTGCCCTGCTCCTGCTCCAATGCCCGAACCTCCAGTCCTAGTGGGGCTAGTTCCTCCTGCCACGCTAGCACCCCAGCCTCCAGCACCAGACAACACCCAGCCAGTTCCTCCAACAGGACCCAGCTCCCAGCCAGATGCACAGCAAGGTAATAAGGAGGTCACACTGGAAAGCAGTGTAAAGGAATATGTGGAGCAGATGCTCAAAGCTATGGGGGACAATGGTTTGGGCCAATTAGAAAAGCAGTTGGGGAGGTGAGGAGCAAGGAAAGGAGGGAGGCACAAGGCAGTAGGGGGCAGTAGGGGAGAATTGATTTGGTGCTTAGATTGAGCACCCAGTGTTAGGAATGGGGACCACGTCCCGTTAGCCACTAAAGAAAAATTTGGAAAGGGAATTTGTGAACCTATTCACCCTGGTCAATGTGGACAATATGGACAAGCACGTGGAAAAGGAGCTTTGAGAAAAAGACATGGCCGCAGCCTTAGTCTTGTTGGGGAAGGGTGAGGAAGAGAAGTCGATGAAGGAATAACATGGACAACTAGTCCACAAGGTTTGTGTATTACATGGCCATAGTCATAGAGAAGAAGCCAGAGTTGGCCACTCCCCTGTTGACATACTCACTCATTATAAGGAATGTCTATAAAAAATGGGGATAAGCTGGTTGAAGTATGATGAGAAGTTCAGGAATAGAATGGTGCACTTTGGACATGAATTGGATGCCCAGCAGATTGACCTTTAGTTAGAGATTTGTACAGGGTCAGCTAGTAATGATAGCAAGGGGGACAAAAAGGTGGGGCAACCACAAAACGCTGCTGGGGTACAACCAGGCATTTTTCTCCTGGTCAAACTGCCATTTCAGGCATACCTGTTCAAGGTGCAGAGGCAACCACCCGGCCTCTAGGTGCAAAATTAACTGGAACAAAGGTAATGCCAACCAGGATAACTCATATAATCAGTCCTTTCGGGATAACCATGCAGATTTTAGGGGCAGCAGTGGGGGGGGGAGCAGGTGCAGGTAGATGGGGAGTAGAGGCTGGGCCACTACAACCAACATCAAGATAATAAAAGAGGTGTGGCAGGGACTTTTCGCCTGGCACACACTGCCATAAACATTGAGGTGCTGTAGGAGTGTCTGAGGTCTGACCCGGACAGGGAGGCAGCCTCCCACTATTGGCAGGTTTGTGGGAAGGTTTCAGCCTGCACTTTAAGGGGGCCTGAAAAGAGATAAAGCAAAGAACCTAAGGTCAGTTAGGGAGGGAGACTTTATTAGAGTAGAATATTCTGAAGGAAATAGTGGCAGGCATGGTGGAGGCCCATTTGGGCATCCACCACTGCCACAGCTAAGGTATCACCCTTGGGGCTGGTGCCAAAGAATCAATTGGGGAGTTTCAGGTGATACAACACCTGTCTTACATGGACAGAGATTTGGTCAATGACCACATCAGTGAAGAGGACAGCAGCAGGACATACGCCACCTTGGAGGAGGCAGTCAGGTTGATTAGGTATCGCAGGTGCATGGCTGGCAAAAATGGACATCAAAGTGGCTTTCTGCTGCTCAGTCCAGCCAGAACATTGGGACCTGTTAGGCTTCTGGATAGGGAGGACTACTACTTTGATAAAGCCATGCCTATGGGCTCTATTGCCTGTGCTACATTCAAGATGTTTAGCACTTGACTGCAGTGGGCATTTCAGGCCAAGAATGGGTACTGGATAGTGGTTCATTACTTGGATGACGTTCTGTTAATAGGGAAGTATGACAAGAGATAAGATAGGATGTTGTGGGATTTCGAGGCCATGTGCAGGGAGCTAGGGTGCCCTTGGCCCCAGAAAAAATGAGAGGCCTAGCCTAAAATTGAGTTTTGGGCATTGAAATGGATGTGGTAGGGGAACTATTTAGCTGCCCAAGGCTAAGGTATGAAAACTAAAATCACTACTAGAGGTTGTTAGGAAAGACAGAGGGTACAGCTACAGCAGGTGCAGCAACTCATGGGGCATTTAAACTTTACCTGTAGAGCCATAGTATTGGGCTGCACATTTACATGGAACCAAGCTAGGGCAACTCAGTGAACCTCAAAGCCACACCATTGGGTGGATATTAGCAAAGGAACAGGAGGATTTAGATGTATGGAGACTTTTAAGACACTACAACATAATTTCTGGTTGGAGGAATGGGTATTCAACATGGACCTGCAGCTATACACTGCACAGCAGGGGGCATAGGTATGATGGCATACTTTGAGGAAAATGGTTTGCCATGGCATGGCCCAGCACTTGTTTTGAACGACGTGACACGGGATGTCACTTTCTTAGAAATATTTCCAATCTGGGTAGCCCTGGAAGTATGGGGAGGTGCTCAGGAACCAGAAGGTCATGTTCTGGAGTGATAATAGGGCAGTGGTGGATGTCTTGAACAAAAGGCGCGATGTCAGAAAGGGTCATGAGGGTCCTAAGGCAATTGGTATTAAAGGGCTTAACACTGATAATGTCATTTAATGCTGAACACATAGATGGTGTGGACAACGTGATAGCTGACTGCCCTCCTGCCTGCAGATGGACAAGTTACGTGCCATCACCCCAGCAGTGGAGCCTAGACAGACGACAATTTGAATTACGCCTGGAAGATTGGATTGGGGAACCAGTTGTTTCACAGCTCCTTTTCCCATGACCCTAAAAGCATAAGAAACCTCTTGGAGGACCTTTCATGTGTTTCTGTGCACAAAATGGCTGCGAGATAAGTGGGATGGTGATGGGGAATCAGGTAGCACAATTTATAGTGACAGGATGGAGGAATAATTTAGCACACATGACAATGGGGTACATTTGGCAGTGATAGGACAAATGTGTATACTGAAGGGGTGGTAGGATCCCATGAAGAGTAACCTCATTAGGTGCATGATGCAGGGTTGACTGCGGCAGGCTGGTAGGGCTCAGGATAATCAGAGGCCAGTGACAGAAGAACTGCTTGAGAGGCTATTATGGTCTTGCACCAAGTATGCAGGAGTAGTAGCGAAGCAGTTTTGTTTAAGGCAATTTCACCACTAAGTAAGGCGGAGCCTTCAGAGTCAGCGAGATGGGAGGACATGGAAAGATGAACATGTCCACAGGGTTGCTATGGATGACATGGTGTGGACAGTGGATGGTATCTCAGTACTGGTAAGAAGGTTCAAGATTGACACCCCCACATGAAGTCAATCTGGGGAGAAGAAGACCAGAAATAAAGGAAAAGAAATTAAGAATAAATGGAGAATTTTATGTGATAAAGTGGATTTAGGAAGTATGATTTTATTTGGAACTGCCACTAAGAGATATATGTATACCTATGGATTTGTGTATAATGAGATCATTGAAATGGAAAGAATAAGTAAATTAATTGCCAAATCTGAGCACCCACACATACTTGTCTGTGTCTTTATTGGTGGGGATCTGGGGACAATGAATACTGTCACAGCTACCAGTTAACTATATCACAAATGCCACAGATGGCTGCAAAGAAAGCAAAACACAGGTAGCATAAGAAGCAGCATATGAAGGAAAAACAACACAATTGACGTGACAATTAAATATATGGTGGGCTATCTGCCACATTTAATTAAAATTGTTATGTTTGTGGTGCAAACTTGATTCAGGGAAGCATTTGAAAACTGAGAGTGAATTTTCTGCTGTTTGAAGGTTCATCATTTTTATCAGCACTGTCATTTTTGCATAGAAAGGAACAAGGTTTGGATTGTCAGGCACAATACATTGTAAATACTATGTATTTCAAAATATGTGACCTGAATATAAATGTTTTCCTAGCTACAGTTCACAGTGCTGTACAACTTTGGTAACATTCCACCTCTCAGTAACACATTTAAAGTAATTCATGTTTGAGTATCAACATAAAATAAAATGCAATAAGTAAGCAATAAGACATGACAGGGTGGGATTTATGCTGAGGTTACCACACACCCAGGGAAAGCTCAAGCCTAACACCATTGATGGAAGGTTTAAAGCCCTGGAACTAGGGTAATGTCACCATACCTTTGTCCCAGTGGTGTCTTTTGCACGATAAATTGGGTTTTGTACCACATTGTTAAAAAAAATCAGAAACATTTTTGTATATGTTTCAATGTGTTTTTTCAGTGAAATAATTCTTCAACTGGAAGACTGTCACTAGAGGGCACTTAGAACATTTTCTGCTTTCTGGTTCTGTGTGTCTTCTTTAGTTTCCTGCTGTTGGTTTTAATTTTTCTTCTTTTAATTTATTCACATTTTTATTTTCCTTTACAGAAAAGATGCGGAGAGCAGGGTGTAGCCAGGAATTTCAGAACTGCACACCAGGTTGGAGTTACTGCTACCCACCTGCCCCTCGTTGGGGTGAGCTACCCTTCCCCATCCATGTCCCCTCACCCAATGCGTCAATATTGCACTATGACCAGCCTATGTACTCATCATCAAGGTAGCCAGTCCCACAGAGGTCCATTCACACACACCACTAGCCAAACCACACCACAGGTGTACACACACACACACACACACACACACACACACACACACGAGCACCCATAATAAATAAGACATCAACTCATTTACAGTGCAAATACAGAATCAGACTACAGTGGAGGCGGAACATTCTCAGCATTCTTTTGCTTATTCAAACTACTATTATCACTGTTTCTTCTGTTGTGTTCTATGTACACAATCATTTCTAAATATTTTGTTGCTTCTGTTTTCTGTGGGGCGCCCACTTCACATCCCTCGGGTCCATGGTGGTTATTATGCACACAACAATTTCTAAATAACCACCGAGGACCCGGGGTCGGAGGGGTGCACGGAGCAACCTCACAGAAGATAGATAAAATCATCATTATTCTGACTCGAGCATGTCTATATGGATGAGATAAGGCATTGCTATGGCGCCACTTAAGATGCAAGCAGGTTACCATAAACCTTTCTACGTTTGCTTACGCAACTGGCTGTAATCATTTACGATCACCCAAAGTTTCACCCAAATTGGGCAGATTAAAAGTTCCTTCGCCAGAATACAAGTTTAAAAAAAAATCATGAGACTGTCGAGGAACAGCTACTGTGCAAGCAATACAATTGACCATTCAACTGCCTACCCAGCTCTACCTATAATGGGGCAGACAGAAACAAATAGTCAGAGTAACTGAGTGAAAAGTTATTTAGGAAACATTCTCCCACATGCAAATTATTACAACAGGAGTATATGGTGTTGAAGCTTGAGCTGGGGAATCTAAGAAATACCATCAGCTTGTCCTGCTCTAAGGCTGCTTTGTGTTTCACCTTCTGCTGCATTACCTATTGTACCTTCTTTATCAGCCCTACATATTGCAGTGTTTACAGATTTGATTCCTCCATTGAAATCAATTAATTTGCATCTGTTACTATTTTGTAACAGGCTCTCCTTACAACTAAAAGAAAGAGTAACATGCATTATTTTACTCAAAGACTCCTCTGTCTGTGCTATCTTCACTGTACAGAGGAGGTCATGTGTTCATCATGCACAGCAGACACTAGTCACAACTTGAAGTACAATGTGACAAATGTACAAATCAGAAATCCCGGAAAACAAACACAGTAACCAATTGCCAAGTTAGGACAATCCAAGGGTGACATACTAGAAGTACTTTAGGTGCTTAAATTATTTTGATTATAAAATACAATAAAAATATGGGTTATAAAATATAAAGAGTACTACGAGTCCCATTTTAATGGCATTAAAGGGAGTGCAATACATTAAGACAGTGTGTGTGCTATAAAGGCTTGACAGACTGTCCTGAACTGTCCTTAAAGCGAGCAATCTACCAGCCCTCTGCAGGGCTGCCCTCACCATCAGGACTCTGAGCACTACTAGGGCAGAGATTTAGGTGCAACAGCAAATCGCTGGTGTATCCTGCACTTTTCAGTATTGCCTTGCTAACTTGCTTGACTGTACTTTGCAGCACAAAGCTCTGATCCAAGGAGTGTGAGGTGAGCAGATACAGATCCAAGTCCTCTACAAAAAAAAAAAAATACTCACACTGCAATATTTAATTCCATTTTAAAACGAGTGCATTGACTCTGACTGCACTGCACACCATGGCACTGACTCAAACCTCTCATGATCTAACTGACTGCTGCTATAAATTTGAATCACCTAGTGTCTAGTGTCCACATCCCCAACTGACCCCTGATTTTACAACACCGCCAACGTCCCGGCTGGGGGGACTTGGAGAAACGACAAACCCCTGACATGCCTGCCCACCACAAGTCCCTTCCACAACAACTAGTCTGTCTCTGGCTCTTACCTCATCTGAGTTGCTGAAGATTTGGAACTCTCTCCTGCATCAGTGCAGTTCAGTCTCAGGACAGTGAGTCTCCTCCTAGTCTCGCCACTGACTGGCTGACCACTCCAAAATTGTTAAGCATATCGTGGTTGCAACTAAGACTCGACGGCTCTCATTTTACAAGTTACAGACACTTGTCTCCTCCTCACCCGCCTCATAGCTCGTGCTCTCCAATCCAAAATTCAGACGCTCACAGTGGTGGTCGACCACAGATTAGGCAGCAAGCACTAACAGCAGCAAGAACACCTTCACAACAGAATTTAGAAACTTCGCCCATGACACAACCCACTACAGTCTCCTGACAGACCTGACTCATCTCTGCTGTGCTGGTGGTCTCTTGTCCTGTCCTGTTGTCTCTTGATCTCTCTCTCTCTCTCTCTCATCCAAGTTTCAACAGACCACACTGCGCTACAACAGGACATTTAAAGAGCCTGCCAGACCCTGGCCCACCCATTATTAATGACTGGCATGCCTCCTTTGTTGACAAGAGGACCTGATTGAGAGACCACAACATATTTCTCAATCAGGTCCTTCTGGAGCTAGTATGCAACCGCATCATTCATAGGCAGGCAGCTTAAGTTTTAGAGACCCCCCCTCCAAAACCTCACAAAGGAGAAAGAGCGTCCGGGAAAAAAAAACACAAACAAAGGAATGCGGAGAGAGTGAGAGCCCAGCTGGCTCCTGCTACCCCAGCTGATAGCTGCAGCATGCCATGGCATGTCTGGGACAGGCAGCCCACCTTTGGTGGAAAGAGTAAGCGGAAACAGCAAGCTAAGCAGCTAGACAAAATGTAGTAGTAATAGCAAATCATTTTTATTCATAATGAATAAAAGGGTACATTCAATTGAGCAAAGCTCATTTTCAATGAAGTTCCATATCACAAATAAAATAAAATAAGGTTCCACATGAAAAAGACATGACATCAAATCACTAAAACAACATATAATTAACAACAATCACAATACAACAATAAATAAAAAATTAATATAAAAAATCACATTGCACAATAACATACCTAAGACACTAACAGTTAATGCACCTAGTAGTATTATATAGTACAGTAGTACACCGATTCCTTAATTCACTTTTATTATATCTAGTTCTATTTTTTCTCAATTCTAGTGGAGAATTATTCCATAATCTTATTCCTCTAGCAGGTACAGAAGATCTTCCAATACTCAGATTATATTTAGTTGAGACAAATTGAATATCATCAGAGGCTCTCAAACATTCCTTTGTTTTCCTAACTTCAAAGAGGTCAACTACATATTTAGGTACTTCCCCATACCAAACCTTAATCATGAATTGTAACAAGTGTAAGTCTCTTCTCACAGCAGGTTTATGCCAATTTAATTCCTTAAAAAGTGTGCACCTATGGGTTCTATAATGGGGCATCCAGTATAAAACAAGCTAGCCTACAAAAGACTAAATCCACTTTATCTGTATACTTTCCAATAGCCCCTCCATAGAGCAGATCGCCATAATCAATCACCGGAGTAAAAGAGAATTTACCACATTCAAATGGATCTCTCTAGTCATAAACATTTTATACTTATAAAGGGGCCCAATCTCCTATTTATATTTTTATAAGGAGTCAATATAAACATCCCAACTCAAGCATGGATCTAGCCAAACTCCCAAATACTTATATGAATCCACCTGCTTAATAGCTATCCTTCCTTGGTATTAATTTCTAAATATAGATTTTGTTTTTATTATTATTTTTAAACAAGAGTGACTGTGTTTTATTAGCATTTAAGATAAGATGGTTCAACTTTAAGAATTCCTGTACTTCATCAAAAGCCAATTGTAGCCTCATATTAATCAATTCTAAAGTATCTCCTCTACATATAATATGGTGTCATCTGCGTACATATGGCACGGGCAACCGATTGATGTAATTTTAAGTTCATTCATATAAATATTAAATAACAGAGGCCCCAATATCGAACCCTGTGGTACACCGCTTTTCACCTCTAATACCCTAATAATCTAAAATGTAACACTCCATTTGTTTTTTCAACCGTGCTGTGAGGGGAGTGGAAATTCTGAAGGCACGGGAGTCTGTTTACTCTAAAAGGCAGACTGGCACTGGTACTTTTTAACGGCAATTTTTGCTGAAATTAGGAGATAGGTGATAGCCTGCTGCAGCCAATCAGGATTCAGAATTAAACATTCCCATTTTGTAAAGTTCCCTTATTGCACTGACTTCATGTTCTGCTCAGTTTCTGGCATAAATAATGGCCACATAAAATCTCCTGATACTAGCTGAGGAAACAAGATCTCCTTCATTTGAGAATTGAGTACCTTTTCTACTTATTGGATTGCCTTGCTAGATTATCATCTCACTTTTATTGTTATCCACATGCTTCTTAGTTTCCATTATGTTTCCTATTTTTAAACAGTATGGTATGCAAATTCTACTGTCCATTTGTCTATCCAACTAGAAGTGGCTGACAAATGCACTGAACAAGGTTGGCTGCAACACTGCTTCCTGTGGTGCCCCATGGGTTACAACTCCCTAGCCCAAGCTAGGTTTTACAATCGACCAGGTAGAATGTTTGCCAAATGTGTATTGCCCTGTCTGATCTGTTGGGCCAGATGTGGGTCAACAAAATGTAATCCAGTGTTGGTCCAATATTTTAATGACAACAAAACCTTCCACCTTCCCTTTTCATAAACCAGCTCCCACCCTAAACTTCTTTTGCCCTGCCACACCCTACCAGCTAAACAACACCTCCCTGTCATGCAGTAGGCCAACTGTAAGGAAAAGAAGAAGGTGATGAAGCTGGCTGAATATGGATGATGGTTTTGGAAGTATGGCTCAAGAAAGAACATCCCATTGCCAAGAATGCTGTTACATGGGTCCCTCCACCAAACTGCATCATTCATACGAGCTGCCTTATAAGTTGCCTTACTCTCTCTCTCTCTCACCCTGCTGCTTCCTCATATAGCTAGGTTTCGGGAGCTAACATGAAAGGATGGGTAATGGAAGATGAGGGAACACATAGCTGTGCCCTCAAAATTGGGACCCAGTTTTTTATTTGTAAAAATGCAGGGGCTGTCTGTCAGATTGTATTAGGGTCAATGACCTCACCCCCATTATGGTTGCAAGGTGTAGAGGATGGTGCACACATTGCTGCGGTGCTCTAAAAACATATAATAAGATGCAAGGAAATAGCTGATTAAGGTGGGACTTGAGTTACAAACAGGAAAGTAGAGACAGGTTTGTTTTACACTGTACTCTATTTATCAAGGACAACTCAGTTGAGATGCAATATCTCATGTTCAGCCACATTTACATTTTGTGGAAGAAGCCTTCTGCAGTAATGGTCCCCAAGAACTGCCTCAAATTGTAACTTCCTACATTGACAGGTAATGTGAGCACAGATCCTATGCAACTGACATGCTTTACCCCATTCCAAAGCAGCCTGCCAAAGGACATCTTGCAGGGTAGGAGGGCCTCATCTTGTACTAGCATTTGTTTTGCCTAATGGAATTATGGGATGCAGGACAATCAATCATGCAAGAACCAGGTCTCATATTAAACAAATTAGGGCAAGCAGGATGGACAGTGCTGTAGACCATTAGAAAATCCCCAAATTAACTTAACAATGGATAACTCAGGGGTAGCTCAGAACTGTGGGGTATGGGGCACTGGAAGCTCCCCACTGAAATATCAGTGGTGGGATTCAAACATGGATCTCCAGGTTCATCAAACCCCTTCCTTAGGGACTCCAAATAGTTTGGTTGGGAGCACAACAAGCACAAATGGATGAAAAGTATCAAATATGAGCAGATTAGACATGTAAGTGCAGCAGGCAAGAATTTACAGGTTTTAAACATATTTTGCAGGTACTGTATTGTATTCCTAAGGCGGTTTATATGCATCCTCTCCCCATTACAATGGTTGGTGTTGATACCTAAAACTTGCAGAGACATCTCAGAAGAATAATAATCTAGAAAGAAATTATACCTTGCTGCATGACATACAGTATTTATAGTACTGGTTTCTCCAACACCTGTTGGTAAAATCCTCCTGCAACCCCATATGAGTTACTGCAAGTGGAATTCAGGTTGAAGGAAGCTACATGTTGCCTTCATGAATGGTAACCAGTCCCATGATGCTCAAATATCAATTTCACACTAGACCCCCTTACTAGTGGATCCAAGGGGTAGATAAAGAAGGAGGCCCCCCGTAGTTCTAGAAGGTGAGTGGAATACACACCAGAATTCCTCACAAGCTATTCATGAGGAATGATGACCCTAAATTTACACACACACAAATGTAGCTCCCCACAATCTCCCTTCCAATGGCCCTACGACCCCAAACTGGTAAATGTCTGGTTTCTCAAGGCAGACTACAGCAATTCATTTTACAATCCATGGTTAAGAGTCAGGACAAGGAGACTGCACAATCCACATGGTCATAGCCCCATGCAGTCCATAACCATCCAATGTGACTGCAACAGGCCCTTTCATCATGCAGAAAACAACCATAGTGCCTTATCTAGATGTACATGCACAATGGTTTGGTGGTCATCTTGGAAAGTTATGCATTAGCAAACTGCACCAACAACCATTTTGGTACAGCCAGAAATGCTGCTCATGTGTACAATAACAGAGATAGACATGTTAGGAATAGTGACTCCTCTGCACATGCTTGGTAGATATTCAGCCATCTTGGAAACCAATGCACTTCTACCCCACCTAAAGCCTTTGAAACCCAAACCAGACATAAAGGGAGGCATATTAGGTCAGCAAACAACAGCAGCATCAGTCAGTGGCCTACTCATGGAATCTAAATCTGAGTGAAACCCAGAAGCACACAGATCTCCCTTGACAGCCATCTTAGGAGGAAATACCAGATTCAGCAATCTTAAGGTGGGCATCAGCATCCTTTGGCTCTAAACAATTGGCAGTCATCTTAGAAGGTGGTACTGAGGCAGCCATCTTATGTGTAGCACATGCATTCAATGAATACCACTTGGAGCGAAATAGGGACCATCTTGGGTGTCTAACTTACCAGACACAAACTAAAGGACAACAATGGGGACATGTCCCTCTCTGATCTCTGAGGAAGCCAGATTGGTCTGGCAAATGTAAGATGTCCTGATTTTGTTGTCACTAAGCTTTGAGAAGTAAAATACTGTATATACACATCCTTGTGTAATTGCTCTTTTGGGTTGCTTGGTAGGGTGAGTGCTCTCCATCAAAGCTGAGTAAACTAGGGAAATACTTTCATTATACCTCTAGCACATATCTTGCAAAACACATGGCAACATTCTTTAAAAGCTCTTACATATTTCTCTTGCCTAAACAGGTACATATACAACAACAAAATTCTGGCCTGCTTGAGCAAAGAATGTTACTATACACAAAGTCTTTTAAAGTTCATTATTACTTTTATTCATAAGGTCCCAACATTTTCCTAGTATTAGGCTCCTTCTGGGGAACTGTAAAAGATTTGAAACAAATATTTAATATATTTAAACCTAACAGTTACATAAATCTTATAATAACTTTCAATATGTGACTATGCTAGTCAAAAACTGGGTGTATCGTCTTTCTACTTTAGTTGTTATAGCAGTATTGAAACAAAAATCAATATAAGCAAATGTAATCTATTGCAGTCATAAATTTCTATGAATATTATGCCCAACCTATGCCACCACAATAAATGCATGAAAATGTCATTGCCTTACTTTTAAACAATGCCAGCAATGGTCAAACATCCATCAAGACTCCTTAAGAATTTTCTCCTGAATATCATTGCTTTAAAATAAATAAACAAAACACCTTGATCAATTACTCCATTCTCCAAATCATACATTTAGTACTTCTTTAACATTTATGCACTCAATTTTGATATTCACCTTTTGTTTGTACTTCTACTTTTACAGGTTTCAGATATTTTCTCTTCAACCACTTAACTAATAAACTGTGAGGAAGCAGAAAAGGAGAGAAAGGAAAGAGGTATGAAAAAAAATTAATTGTTCGTTTAAATTCTCCTTGAAAGTTATTAACTTGCAGTATGCAGTATTTCTAATACATTCATAATATTCAGTTCCAAATATTCACCTTTTTATATATGTTGCTTTTCTTTACTTATATTCACATGAATTTTTCTTCCCGGCATTGGGGTGCACATTGGGGTCATCACATGTGTAAAGAAGCAGAGATATAGGAGAATGAGGTGAGAGTTAGGAACGAAGACCTAATGTGCACCCTAATGCTGGTTGGGGGGTGGGCTGGGGGGTCAAGGGGGTTTTCAACCTAACACCAAATTTCCTCATTTTGTCGCTGTGGAACAACACTAACTGATGCATTAAACAGATTTTTTGCCTCTAATTTCCCTTCTTTTGAGAATGAAGAAATAGTAGATGTAATGCAGTGGCAGGAGCGTGGGGCCTTGTGACATACTAACAGGAACAGCAAGCATGACAGAAGCACTAACAGTGGCACACATGGTAATGCAAGCATGAATGAGAACAGAAAGGGAATGCAACTTGCTACGGTGGCGTAAGACGGAGCAGTCCGCCATGTGATGTCTTGTGACATGGTAACATGGTGCCTGCAAATGGTAAAGGGCATGGTGATGCAAAGCAAAACAGAAACAGAAACAGTACTTGAGACACAAATGGTAAAAACAACAGAAAGCATAAGCACAAATGAAAATGCAAAGGATAACGCACATGATGAAATAGACATGAAGCGTAAGTGAAACGGGTACAGAACCTAAGCAGAAAGGGTAAGGTAACAGTAATGTAAGCGCACAGGCTGGTTTTCCCCAAAAGCTTCATAGAAAGACAGTGAGTACAAAGAATGTATGCATAATAATGGGTCTTGGAGTAGAAAATGAGTTGGAATAGTAAATTGCTTATATCTCAGAACCATACGATGTACAAAAATTTAAAAGTCATATATTTATGACTTTCCTGGCTAATTTTGTAGGGCTAAGTATTTTTCTGACAAAAGTCCGTATCTCACACCATTTCGAGATCACGGGCCCTGAAGGCGCTATGAACTCTGTAATGTTATCTTATGGGAAAAAAGAGTAGCTTGGAGTGCCATAACTTTGGCTCCCTGTAATATTTTTTCACTAAGCTACTAAAGGCACATCTGTGGTATGTTGGCTGTCTTCTCTCCAAATTTTAGGCCAAAAGACCGAATGGTTATTTTGCAGCAGGGCGTAAAGAAGTGCTGCAATCGTCGGACGCCGTAATGTTATCCTATGGGAAAAAGTGTCAAATTTGGAGTGCCGTAACTTTGCCGCTGCATAATATTTTTCAACAAAACATGGAAGAGCACATCTGTGAGATGTCAGCTGCGTTCCCTCAAATTTAAGCCCAAAACACCAAAGCGTTCTTTTGCTGCTGGGTGCCAAAATTGCTGTAATTTTCCACAGCCTAGAAAAGTACTGTCACAATTTGCGAAAGCTTTCACAAATTCATTTGACAGTGTCACAAGTGTGAAAGCACTTTGCTTAAAGTACTTTTTCCAGAAATGTGAAAACATATTTCTGGGGTGTTTTACCCAAAATAAAGACATGACTAGCATCCTCAGGATCCGACTAGGTGAATACAAAAAGAATTAGGTAGCTAGAGGGTCCTAAATTTAAATGCCAAGCATTTTTCTGATCACCAACTGAAAACAAAATGGCAGATTTGCGACAGTAAAGGGCCATTTGCAAAAAGTAAAACTGCATTTGCGACACTGTTAAACTTTTGTTAATTTTCCCATTGACTTATAATGGGAACTTGTTTTTGAATAACGTTCGAACCGTTTAATATTTTTCATGAAATCTTTGAAAGGCAAATCAGGGACCCTGGCGCACTATTCCCTGAATTTTGGACTGGTCATGCAAAGCGTGCAATCTGTAGGTGCGACCGTAGAATTCCAAAAACGTAACGCATGCACAGATCACGCCTAATAACTCCACAGCTATATCCAACCGTACAAAACTTGGTAGATCCCAAGGCATATGGGTCTTAATTGCATATTCAAAATTTCAGGCAAATCGGTCAAATGGCTGCAAAGTTATTAAGGTGCACAATTTCAGGTTTAACATGCAAATGGCTCCTCAACCTAACTATGGTAGCACTACGTTACTACCATAATATATATATATATATATATATATATATATATATATATATATATATATATATATATATATATATATACACACACACACACACACACACACACACACACACACACACACACACACACACACACACACACACACACACACAGATAATAGCTAAACACAGACACACTGCCCATGGTCACTGTGGCCATGCATGCCCTGGAGGATGCTCCCCAACAACATAGGTACCCCACTGCAGTAGTGGGTGAAATACAGTGGGGGGGCTCAATGCATGGACAAGCATAGGGTGAACCTGGTGGAGGCAGGAGGCCATAGGCCATAGGTTCACTAGGATATGCAGCATATTCATTAGATAGGAACATTGCAGACTGGCTGGGTGGGGCAGTTCCTTCCTGCCATCATGGTCCCTGTTCCCATGTGTGCCTGTTACACACCCTGGCATACCCCTCAGCTCTTGTGTCACTGAAAAGAGGGACATGGACATATTTGGACACTCAAGATGAGGGACAGATGAAGGACAGGGCAGTTTAAAGGGGTAAAATGAGGATGTCCCTCATAAACAGGGACAGTTGAGAGGTATGCACTCTGGTAGGCCAGTGTCTTCCCTCAGCACTGTCCCCGACCCTGGCAGCCCCACAATCAATGAAATACCTGGTGATCTAGTGGTCTCCTCACCCCAGCACAATCCCTGACCCCAGATCAAGTAAACATTAGATCTTTACCCTGGTAGCCTAGTGGTCCCCCCACCCCCAGCATGTATCATGACCCCCGTTTCAAATAAAAAAATCATTTGTTTCCTGGTAGTCTACTGGTCTCCCACCCCAGCATGTATCCGACCCCCATATCAAATAAAATGAATAATTTCCAGTCGTCTAGTGGCCCCACCAACAAGTAAACCCCACCCATCCAAATAGCATCCCAGAACAGAGCCAGTGACCGGCTTAGCCCTCCTCTCACCACCCTGGTGTGTCTGGCCTCTGTTCTAGGATGCTATTTGATGGGCGGGGTGTCACTGCCAGGTGGGAGGGCACTAGACTACCAGGGAAATTATTATTTTGATTTGAAATGGGGGTCAGTATATGTGCTTGGGGGGTGGGGGAACCACTAGACTACCAGGGGAAACAAATTAATATTTATTTAAAACGGGGTTGGACATACATGTTGAGGGCTGGGGACCACTAGACTACCAAGGAAATGACATCATGGGGAGGATACTGGGATTGGGAATTGTGCTGTGGGAGGGGGCACCACTGCCACATTACTGCAGGCACATTATCTTGGCCTTTTCTGGGCGGTATTCAGCAATGCGCTACAGGTTGTGCTAATGCCTGTAGTGCAGCACTATAATTTTGAATATGCCAGTGCACCAGCATTCAGGGCCCCTCCCTCAGTCCCTCCCTTGCATACATTATAATTTAGCATTGGTGTTAACACCTAGCGCTGGCACTAAATGTCCTTTTAAATATAGCAGTTAGGCACAAATTTGGCACTAGTCCAGTGTAGCAGATTTGTGCCTCATACTAAACTTTTGCATATCTGGCCCTAGGTGTTTTATTTATTTATTTTAAAGTGAACATATTCAGGAGGCAATTCATAAAGAGTCTTGGTGGATGTTTGACCATAGCTGGCATTGTTTAAAAGTAAGGCAATGACATTTTCATGCATTTATTGTGGTGGCATAGGTTGGGCATAATATTTATATAAATTTGCTTATACTGATTTTTTGTTACAATACTGCTATAATAACTAAAGTAGAAAGATGGTACACCCAGTTTTTGACTAGCATAGTCATATATTGAAAGTTATTATAAGATAAATGTAACTCTTGGGTTTGAAATATATTAAATATTTATTTAAAATCTTTTATAGTTCCCCAGAAGAAGCCTAATATTAGGTGAAATGTTGGACCTTATGAATAAAAGTAATAATGAACTTCAAAAGACTTTGTGTGTAGTAACATTCATTACTAGAGCAGGCCAGAATTTTGTTGTTGGATTTGCTTGGACCAGAAACTGGGCAAGCTCTACCAGATCATTCACTGAATCATTTTAAATAATATAGATGATTTCCCTGGGCACACAAACTTTCTGCATTTGACAGGTACATAAACATGAGTAAGGCAAGAAAAAGCTAATTTTGCAACACCCTCTACTAGCTTCACAAATGGGCCTCACATGTGAGGAGAGACTGAGGAGCTGGGCATGTACTGCCTGGAAGAGATGAGAATAAGTGGGGGCATGGTTGAGATTAGAACTGTAAGTCCTTCATGTGGTGGGAACAAAGTGCAGGGGAGCCTCTTTCAAGGGAAGAGGAACACCTGTACACAAGGGCATACTATGATACTTTGGAGGTGAGTAAGAGGACTGTGAGGAAATGACTTCTTCACAGAAAGGGTGGTAGACAACCTGCCAGAAGAGGTGGTGGGAGGAAGACAGTGGGAGCTTCAAGCATGCATGGAATAGGCACATGCATATTATAAATGAATTGAACATTACAGGTATGTGTGAAAAGTAAACATACACTAAAACATGAGTGTCTGATCTTTTCTGATTATGGTACATATATTGATGTCTTTTTGTGCGTTTGAGCTGTTTAAGGAATGTATTGAAGCAACATTTATCTATCAAAACAAAGATGTACGTATTGGACAGACCCCACAGAAATGTTTTGAAATTCTAACTGTATGTTCACTGCAAACCAAATTTGATATTCTTGCAGTTGCTGTATGTACTAATTTAAAATAGGAAACACGTATCTATACTGTGTTTAAGTATAAAGTGAGTCTGTGCAAGAATAGTTTGCTGTATAGATTAATATTGTTGAAACTGAATTTTATGTTTAAACAGGACCACCTTGTAAACAGGACCTTTTGTCCTAATGGTGTAAATCTCCTATGATGTTCCTGTATAAAAATAAAGATTTTACTAACTGACTTATAAAGAGAGGTAATGGAGGAGGAAGGACACCTATTGGCAAGTAAGGTCCAGGGTATAGCATTATGCAGGAAAACAAGTGCAGAATAGGTGAACATCCTGGTCCTTTCAGACAACACTCCCCTTGTTTCTATGCACCCTACGTTCCTTAATAGAGCAATATAGGGAAGACATTGATATCCAGGACCTACAGGAAGGAACAATGAAATCTACATGGCAAGTAGTGATGTTGTCCCTCATGCAAACTCAATAGACAATGCATATCAGAATGCAGATGGTACTGAAGCAACAGCAGCAGGCTGTATTGCAAACCCAAAGCACTGCTGTACATGGAGGCAGTGCTACCACCCAAGAGTCTGAACCGTTATGGCATACAGAATGCAGACTTGAACCATGAAGGAGTCTGACCAGAAGGATAACAGCAAAGAAGAACACATATTCTTGGGCAAATCATGTCCCTGGTGCCATTACCAAACTGGTGTGAACATTCGGTGAAACCATGAAGTCAAGAACCCATTTATGAAGCCAGTATCCAGATTGTACCCATTGATTAAGCCCAAGCAAAAGTGTTAGGTTTCTTGCCAGCATGCACATCCATGGACAAACTGGCTGCCAAGGATTAGAAAGCTCTTTATCCAGCCTGAGTCCCAGAGAAGAGAATCTTAGAATTGTTTTACCCATACAGAAGGACAAGGCAAAGCTACAATAGAGCATATCAGGATGGAAGGCATTACTGTAACATTCTACAGCAGACATACTGCAGGAAAACAAGGCAATTTCAATGACAGTTAATCTTTTGTCATGCAGAAAGTTATTACACTGCACTGTATCCTGGGTGAGCTTCACTATATGGTATAGTTAGGTGACTATCTCCAATAGTGGACTCCCAGCTAGTGGCATTCAGCCAGAAAATGGTTCTTCTGGCTAAAAGCTCCACCAAACAGAAGAAGCCATGGATGAGAATTCAGATGATGTCCTCAAGAAGAACTCTGAGTTGGCTTGAATGTGAAACAGCATAGCTGCAACCATCATTTACATGAGCTGTGCTCAAATCCTCAGGTGGCTTGAAGAACATTCAAGAACATCAAAGTTGATTTCAGAACAGAAAAGTCTTTTGGAATACACCATCTAAGCAGCAAAATACAAAGTGGATGCAGCAGTAGAAACATTTAAGACAAATGCCAGAGCAGCGGCAGTAGCCAGTAGGGCCAGTAGAGCCCTTTGGCTTATGTTATGGGAGTTGGACGTGGAATCCAGATCCTTCAAAACAACTATCTCTACCATTTAAAGGTAGAGCTGTGGTGAAATTAAATTTCACCAGCAAAATTCCTGTGAAACTGACAAATTTGCCATGTAAAATATTTCGTGAAATTCCGCCATTCTGCAAAATATTTAGTGGAAGTTTAAGCTGTAAAATTTTGCCCACAAAATGTAAAATTTAACCTGAAAATGGTGACATTTCACCTGTGAGCAGCAAATTTTGCTGTTTCACTTACAAAATTCCAACACTCCCAGCCTTTTGGAATGAATTCCAAAATACAGATTCTCTGAATACCACTGCTGGATCCAGAACAAAATGTACAGCTTTATCCAGTTTTCCTCAGCCAAAGAGGCTAGAACCACTTCACTGACAAGTTGCCCAAATGAAAGACTGGTGTAATTGCAATTCCTTTAAGAAGAAAACACACAGCACATGAAAAATCAGATGCCAGACACCTCCATAGATTCAAGGCTAAGAAACGTGTGATAAGGCCACGCGAGTGTAATTCTCTGACAAACTAAGACTCATCAGCTTCATTCTGTCAACAGTGTCACATTGCCAACCAAAAATTCAGGTAGTGAGGATAACCATAAACAAGCTCATGCTCAACAGAGCAATAGCACCAGTCTTGAAACAGTAGGAGGTCAAGAAGTGTGCTCCATATTTTTCATGGCACAAAAAAAAAAACAGGAGACCGTAGGCTAGTACTTGTATCTTAAGTACATCAAACCAATTTATACAGCCCAGAAGGTTCACAAGCCTGAATTCAGTACATTGGTATTTGTTTCTTATAATGGGGTAGTTTCCAGATTAAGAAACTTTTATCATTTTTACTTGGTTTGTTTCTTGTTTTGGTTCTTCTGTTTCTGTATCTTTGAATGCTTCATCTCATTATTTTTCTTTTTCCTCCCTTTTGTTGGGGTGTAGCTTTTGTTTCTTCCGCTCCTACTCTTTGTGTTTCTGAAACCATCCTCATTCTTTCAATCTCTTGAAGCTGATATCTATGGTTGTTGAGGAAGTTTTCCATTGTTGAAATCTATTCCTTATCTCTCATATAGTAGATATATTTTCCTTAATTGTAGACTCTACCACCATGATTATCAATTGAATCTGTCGTGAAAGACTAATTTGTGCACTTTAATGTTCTTATCATACTCTGCTAAACTACTTTTATGCCCTTCTAAAAACATTTTATGTTCAATATTATCTACTATCCTTTTGAGTTGCTATAAGGCATAGAAACATATACTGAAACATAGACACTGTTTGCAGAAAAAGACTAAGAGGTCCATCAGTCTGCCATTTCCTGCCTAGCTCCATGCTTGGCCTAAATCTGGACTGGATTTAAAGATCCAATAGCCCTGGTGGCTTGATCTTCATTAACATGCTTGGTACCCTTCCTCTTCTGTTTATGGGTCCCACTGTTTCCTTCTCTAATAGCTCTTCCACACAAGTTTAAACCTCATCACATTCTTGACTTCACCACCCCACTATGTAAACAAAGAAAAGGCTGCACTGGGTTGGTAGTGCTCTGCAACACCTAAATGTAATAGATATACTGAAACTTGGCACTCACCATCACTTGTAGGAATGGATACAACTCACAGCTTTAGCGTGCAAATGTAAACATAATTCTTTCTAAAAAGTGCCAAATACAGACGCCACAGATTCCTGGTGCATTTCAAATCCTCAGAAGATCCTTTCTCAAAGGTAGCTTTCATGTTGTTCAAATGAAAGACTGTAATTTCAGACTTTTTAAAATAGAGGCAGATATTACTGAAGAGACTACAGAGTTTCAGTATTTAGGTGTTGCAATAAATATGAACTTGAGCTGGAATTCACATGTAAAGAAAGTAATAAATAGTGTTACAAAAACAATGTTGTGAGTGACAAGATTTGCAAATACTTTTGCAAATAATTCTTTATAGCACAAGAAAATATGTAATGTAGCTAACATAAATGTGCAAATACTATATGGTGCAGAAGTGGGGTCCTGGTACTAATCTTAAATCCTTAGAGATTGTGTAAACTCCTATTTAAAGAAACTATTAGGGGTACCAAGGTCTACCCTAAATGTTCTATAAGGGCAGAAACAGGAGTTCTGTCATTATCAACAATAATAAAAAAGGAGTATAAATAAAAAAAAATGCAAGCACCTGAAGATAGTATACTTAACCATTGCAGGGTGGAGGAAAAATCTGAGAATATTGATAACTATCAAAACAAGAAAGGGTGGTTTAAAATATTGAATGACAAACTTAAAAAGAATGGAATATAACATAATTATATGTACTCTGAATTGTGTGAGTCAAATAAATTTAGAGATATTGCCATTCAGAGACTTGAAGATGTAGCTAAACAACAGGACATGAGTAGTATAAGGGACTCTTGGCAATATATAATTTATAAAAATAAAATATACCTTTGAAGAGGAAAAGTATTTAAGGGTATGCCAGAATGTGAAACAGGAAAAGCCCTGACAAAACTAAGATTAAGATTTCTAGCAGGAATAGGAATTTTAATTCCAGGTACATGAATATTTCTGTATTTGTAAAGATATGGCTAATCTTATGACTAAACATGTCATATTAGAGTGTTCAGCATTTAATAGTGAAAGCGAGCAGTTACTATCTACAAGTCTGAACAGGTTAAAGAGAATGGAAACTAGTGAGAAATTAGAAAGGATTTTATCTCCATCTGAAACAGTAGATATCTCTGCACTAGCTAGTTTTGCACAAAAGTACTGAGTAAGTTGGAAAATTTAGCAAAAGTTTAAGATGAACATGTAAACCTCTTACTTTATATGTACAATTCTGATGACTATGTTATTACTGACCAATAACACAAATAATAATTTTAACTATATTTATGGATACTGTGTGTAACAAACATTGTTTTATACATGCTGTTAATAAACTTTAATCTGAATCTGAATCTGAAACTTTGTATTTATTACCTCTCACCAAGAATACAGTTTGTTGGAGGACTCTTTGTGGAACCGTTACAGTTTAAGTTTTAACCACATCAGACATAGGTTATGTAGGAAAACTGGATCAGGTTTTTCCTTTATAGTTTCTTGTTTAAATGATTCAAAAACACTTTGTAAATAAATGTTGCTTGTGCTGCCCAAGAAGTGCCAAAATATATATTAATTTTAGTCTATAACAGTGAAAAGTCCATAAATAGTTGTGCTTTAGATAAGTATACACTAAATAAAGCATATGTTTTGAGGTAGAACAAGTATACCAAAGTAACAAAACAAAAACATAGAAACATAGAAGCTGATGGCAGAAAAGGACAACATGACTCACCCAGTCAACCCTATTTTCTCCCTACATTGCCTTTAATGACCCTATTTGGCCTGTGATTATCCCTCCCTTAACTTCTTTCTACAATTCCCTTCTGCCTATCCCTTGCATTCTTAAACCCCTCAACTGTCTTTTCCCACAACCTCCTCTGCAAGTCTGTTCCAAGCATCCACCATCCTCTCAGAGAAGAACTTCTTCACATTTCCCTAAACCTCCCCCTTCCAGCATCACAAAATGAACCCTTGTCCTGAGCATCTTTTTCAATGGAATATGCTCCCTCCAGCACTTTGTTTATACCTGTGAAATATTTGAAAGTCTCTATCATGTCACTTTTCTCCCTCTCCTCCAGTGAGTACATGTTTAATTCCCTCAGCCTTTCCTCATAGTCTCTGATGCAGGCCCAGCACCATTTTGGATGTCCTCCTTTGCAATACCTCTACCCAACCTATGTCCTTTCTAGGTGGGGCCTCCAGAACTGGACACAGTACTGCAGGTGAGGTCTCAGCAATGATTTATACAGTGGTATAATAACCTCCCTCTTCCTGCTGGTGTTATCCCTGCATATGCATCCAAGCATCCTGTTTGCTTTTCCCACTGCCTTGTCACACTGCCCAACCACCTTCAGGTCATTGGATATGATCATCCCCAAGTCCTTTTCCTGTTTTGTTACTACGAGCTCTTCCCCACCCAGTTGGTAAGTTACCATTGGTTCATGTGATCCAGGTGCATGATTTTGCACTTTTGCACTGAAATTCAGTTGCCATATTCTCAACCAGTCCTCCAACTTCTTAAGTTTTTATACTTTCCACCCCACTTGGCATGTCCACTCACTTGCAGATTTTTGCTTCATCTACAAACAGGTATACCTTCAATTCCAGCCTCTCTGTAATGTCACTAATATTACTGAAGAAGTAACAAATACAAAAAATGTCAGTGTATTTTTGTGCAAGAGAACCACAATAACTACATTGTTCTAAACCATTAATATTTAGACATAATAAATAGCAAAGACCCAAACTGAGCAAAAGATAGCCAACTCGGTTAAGAAGGGGATAAAACCTTTTATAGGTACATGAGGAGAGTAGAAAGACAAATGAAGGGATAGTGAGGCTGAATAGAATGGACTGTGGGTGGGCAGAGAAGGACAGTGAAAAAGCAGGAACTGAACAGATACTTCTGCTCAGTATTCACAAAGAGGAGGAGGGAGGTGCCTCATCCAATTAACAGAAGCACTCTGGATAGGGGGTCGATCCCAGTCCTTTCACAGAAGCAAGGGTTCTGAAAGAACTCCTAAAACTGAAGGTGGAAAAAGCAATGGGGCCTGACAGAATTCACCCCAGAATTCTAAAAGAATTAAAGGGAGAACCAGAGATACCACTGACTACCTTTTAACAAATCATGGGAGGATGGTGTGATGCCTGAGGACTGGAGGAAGGTTGATGTGATTCCCCTTCACAAAAGTGGGAGCAAGACAGAGGCAGAAAACTACTGACCTATAAGTTTGACCTCTGTGGTAGGGAAAGTGATGGAATCACTTCTGAAGGAAACAATTGTTGAGTGCCTAGAGGCCAGTGGGGCACAGGACCCAAGGCAGCATGGGTTCACAGTGGGAAGGTCATATCAAATGAATCTAATTGATTTCTTTGACTGGTGGCCAAAGTAGTAGACCAGGTAGGGCTGTAGATATGGCCTACCTAGACTTTAGCAAGGCATTTGACACAGTCCCACACAAAGGTTAATAATCAAATTAGCCAGCCTGGGAGCGGGTCCCAAGGTGGTAGACTGGGTAAAACATTGGCTGGACAACAGGACACAGAAGGTAATTATAAATGGAGTCCACTCTGAAGAAGGGGTGTTACTAGTGAGGTACCACAGGGTTCAGTACTGGGTTCAGTCCTTGTTAATGTCTTTATAAGTGACATTGCAGAGGGACTGGAAGGAAAAGTATGCCTCTTTGCAGATGACACAAACATCCGCATTAGAGTTGAAACACAAGGAAGTGTGGAAAGAATAAGAAAGGACTTGGCAAGGTTGGAGAAATAGTCAGAAGTCTGGCAGCTTGGATTCAATGCAAAGAAGTGCAAAATAATGCACCTGGGAAACAAAAACCCAAGGGAAGATTACACAATGGGGGAGGGACAACAACAAAATGGAAAGGTTCCTGGGGTAATCATATCAGATGACCATAAGTTTGGCAAGCAATGTGAAAAGGCAATAGGGAGGGCTGTGGGATACTGGGATGTATAGGGAGAGGCATCACCAGCAGAAAACAGGAGTTGTTATTCCTCTGTACAGACAGTTGGTGAGACCCCCTCTGGAGCACTACGTCAAGTTCTGGAACCCCATCTCCACATGGACATAGATGGGATGGAGGCAGTCCAGAGGAGGCAACTAAAATGGTGCAGGGTCTGCAGAGAAGGCATGTGAGGAGAGCTAAAGGAGCTTAATATGTATACCCTTGAGGAAAGGAGGGCATGATAGAATCTTTTAAATACCTTAGTGGAATCAACAAAGTCCAAGAGGGTAGCATCTTTCAGAAAAGAGATGTGCAAGAACAATGGGACATGATTTGAAGATAGAGGGGACAGCTCTGGGGCAATGTGAGGAAGTATTTTTCATGGAGAAGGTGGTGGACTCATGGAACAGCCTTACTGAGGAGGTTGTGGGTCTAAAACAGTGGGAGAATTCAAAAATGCATGGGACAGTCATAAGGCAATTCTTGTGGTGGGTAGGAAGAAATAGGCTGCAGGTTAACTAGCATCTGCAGCTTATCTATAGGTAAGGAAATGGCAGACTAGGTGGGCAAGCGGTCCTTATCTGCCATCAAAGTCTATGTTTCTATGTTTCTATTATTTTGCATACCCATGCTACTGTGACATTCAACAACCTTTAAAAACAAAAAGAAATGGGAATGAATTAAAATAACATTTAGCAATAATTAATTAATGACTCAAATAATCAATTAATTAGAGTGCTTTACCACCAGTACAACTCAGTAAAGGACCCAGCACTAGTGCTTGTGCATAATGTGGAATTCTGCTGGCAAAATTAAGAGGGATGACAATTCCACCAGCAGAATTTCTGCTAGAATTTCTCAGGTTCTTCATGAATTCTGCTTTCTGTGATCTGTGGAATACCATGGAAAATTATTCCACAACATTTTCTACTGTAGAACTCCACCATTCCGTTTCTGGCAGCATTTTGATGGAATTTCTGTGGAATTTCAAAATTCGGTGAAATTCGTTCGCTGGAATTTGAAAATTCTGCACAGCACTACTCGACGCTCAATGGACACAAAAGCTTTCATGACACTATGGCTAAGTGTGCATAATACATCTTTAATTGCAGTTCTCATGTCACAGGAGTTGTGGCTATGCTGGTGTAGCCATGGAGGTTTCCCAACAGACCAGTGTTTTGCACCCATTACACAGCTGCTTTGTCAAATTAAAATGGCCCCCAATGCAAACTTATATACATAACCAATAAATGCTACCAGTGGTTAAAAAGTGACTGTGGCCATTTCCTGTCAAAACAACAAAGTATAAACTGATAAGCACACTATTGGTTTTCTAATTGATTGCATGAATGTAGAAACACAGTGACCAATTGCAGTGGTTGTGGACATTATGTGTCAGAATGGCGATATATAAATGGATAAGCACATTATCAGTTTTTCACTTGGTTTCCTGTAGGTACAAACATTGTGACCATTTGCTGTTTTAGCATTCAAACTGCAAGGTGCTTCTTAACATTATGCAAATTAGTGTGCAACCCCCTGCTAATGGGGTTCCCAAAAATCTTCTAGGAGCTGGCTAAGTGCTCCAGCATGAATGGTGTTCGGCATTTAAGTCGCTTATCTGTGAGTGCTTTTAGAGCCTCTGGTGCTGTCTCTTTAAGAGCTGCCTGCTCACAGGCTAAATTAGCTTGAAGGGGGACTGTGTAGTTAATGCTTGAATCGTGCCCTGAGCTGCCGCTGATCGCTCTGAGGCAGCCCATCTGAAAGATGCAACTGTTTTCCTGAAATCCTTTAGAGCATTTGTAAGATTGCAGTTTGTCTAACGGCCTTTATTGCAGCTGGGACTCTATGTGTGTTGCCCTCCATTTTGGACCTAAACTGCTAATGTGGGCCAATTGGTTTAGAGGAGCCTAAATGGAGACTGCCTGAGCCAACAGAACTTGGACTCTCACCTGGAGCCTGCTTAAAGGAGAATTTATGGCAGGTGCTGCTGGGAGCTGTAGTTTGGACCTTGGCACCTTTTGCACCAACAGAGGGAGCCCTGCAGTGATTGACAGTTGAATTCAACAACCAAACCTTGTGTGGAGCCTAAGGAAAAGCCCTGAACTGTTCCTGGAGGGCGAGATGCGAGTTGACTGTGAAGGAGTAGGAACTCTGTTCTGTTGCTGCATGCAGTTCACGTGGGAAGCTCGTGTAAAGTCCTGAAGCTGGCCTGTAGCCATTAGCGAGTGCTCAATCGGACTGATTCCGAGTTGTGGAAAAGAAGGAGGAAGTGTGCAGAACCAGGCTTGCCCGTAGAAGACCAAAGATTTGCAGAAGTGCGATCGGCCTGTCGGGGACTCTATTGCTGTGTGTGTTCTCGGGTCTTGCAGTATTTGCGATCAGGATCGAGAAGCAGCTGCCTGGTATAGTAATTTCCTTTACATATAAATGTGCCTAGTGTTTGTAGGGATCGCAATTCCTTTTCCCTTGTTCTGTGAGTTGTGAGCTGAAGCTGGAAGCTGGACTCCAAGCTAATTGGACTGAACTGCCTGCTTTCCAGATTAGTTAGACCCTGTCACAGGGTCTCATCTCCATGCCCTGCTCATCCTGGCCATCCAGAGCCACCTCTTCAATTCAGCTCTCAGTTTGGGGTTTGTGAGTACAAATAGAGGTACCTCCCTCACCTTCATTTAATCAAAGTGTGTCAGCTGATTGTTTTGTGTGCTTCCATTTGTGGACTGAGCCATCCAGCTCCAGATTACAATTTGTTTTTGCATATATTTTCTTTCTGAGAACCCCATCCAGCTGCACCAGCTGGCCAACCCGAGCAATGGACCTAGCTATCCCCTACCATCCTGGGTACCCAGAGGCTGACTTTGTGGACCCTTTTATGTCTGTACAGTACTGTGATTTCAATATTACCAATCAACCTGATTTCCCTCCCGTGTTCTAGTCCCTGAATAAACCAGATTTGTTATTGTTGAACTTTATACTTTCTGAGGTGTCAGTACATATAGAACCAGCATTGCAATCTGTGTTTGTATATATGTTGCTAACCTTTGTTTTAGGGGGTCCTCAGAGACATGCTGCAGAATCCGTCACGAGTGCGTGGAATCTATATGTGTAGACCACATTCATATGTGGGTTATTGGAAGGTAACTCCTGTGAACTGTGTGGGCCACTAGTGGGAACAAAAGTGGGTCACAGTGGCTCTGAGGGCTGTGTCCAAGTTAGTTTAATCACTACCAACCCAGACCTTTGGGTGAAGGCACCAGTTATAGAACCTAGGCCCCTCAACCTGTCACTATACAAACAGGCAGGGTAACAGCCCTTGGGATAGCACCACCTAGGGGTTACATCTTGGAGGCACTGCTAGGATTAGCGTTCTGTACTGGCCACATGGGAGAATTACCCCTTATGTTTAGTTTAGGGGAGAAAATGGAGGCGTACTACATCCAAACTGAAGATTGCCCCCACAAGCTAATGGTCACAAATTGATGGAGTGGAGGAGGCTGAGGAGATGGATCTCCAAAAAGCTATTCTGTTGCTGGATGTCCCTTGGGGACTAACAATGCTGACATTGTGGCCACTGTAGAACATGTTAAATGTATGGGCAAAGTTGAAGTAAGGGGATGATTTGCTGACTTATTTGAGAAACGCTAAAGTGCTGCTCTCCTGCAGTACCCTGATGGACCCTGAAAGGTATTCCCTATGATTTTACCTGAAGGTGCCCAGAATGGATGGATGGTCATTCACCTACATAGTGGTCTGGCCACCCCAGGTGGATCCTTTAGTACTGATGGTTTTAAGAGAAGTTACTTAAGCTGTTAGCATCAGAAGGGAAACTGCCCAAGAATTGGCAAGAGTGTTAGATCTATTATAGGACCACATGCCAGTCCACTCCCCAACCACATCCCTGTGTCCCCAAGAGCTCCCCTGTAGCTGCCTCCCCATCATAATTCCCCGATACAGTTGGACTCCTATAGGATGCTTAGACTTTTCTCGGTACTGTCCCAGTGCCTTGGGGAAGATGATTTGGAAACCTGGATGGACTATGCCTCCCCTTTAGTACAAGAATGGCAATGCTCAGAGGGAAAGTGGAAGCACTTGATGGAGAGCTTGAGAGGCCCTGCCCTGGAAGCCATTTGGTTCCTACGTGCTACTAGTCTGGAGGCCACTGCAGCAGTACATCTGTCTGCCTTGGAGGAGTGTTTGGTAGCACAGAATCAGAGATGATTTATTGTGGAAATTCAAGTCAGCCAAACAGTGGAAAAAGAGAAATTGTCTGCCTTCGTCACTAGGATAGAGAGGGCTTTGCAGAGGGCCCATCGAAAAGGGTGAGTGCCTCCCAAAGAGTTAAACTGGGTCAGATTAGACCACATATTGAAATCAGCTAGATTTTCAAGTGTAATGATATTAAAGCTCAAGCTGCAAGACAGGAGGGCAAGCCCTCCAGAGTATTGTAATTTTATGAAAGAATCTGTGAGATTCAGACTGAAGAGGAGGGCTGGGAGCCCTGTGCTGGGGCCGTGAACACTTGCTAGACCCCGAAAAGAGTGAGTTAGATGAGGCTCAACAGTTGAGAGACTTGATTAAGGAACTGACTGAGGCATTCAGAGAACCAGATTTATATCAGGCTTCCCTGAGCCCAAGAGTGGAGTGGGAGTAAATGTTGTTTCCCGGAGGCTCAGATTGAGGGCAACCTGCTCACAGAGCTGAGAGAATTGGAGAGATGGTGGGGAGCTGCAGAGGTGGCCTCACCTCCAACCATGGTGGAGAATCAGGAGCCAAAGGATGTAGGCCCCAGTCCTAGAGGAGCTCTGCAGGGCCTCAAGAGGTGCCAACAGAAAAGGGACCCCAACCCTTCCAGGACACTAGAGACATTAAGTTCTGCTACCATTGTGGAGGATGGGCATTTTCAGTCAGCTTGTCACCTTGCCAAAACTTGAGAAAAGTTACCAATAGATTAGTGGCCTGGCAACGCAGAATCTACACTCGGCCATTAGGGAGCTACTCAGAAAAGTTATGCAACCAGGGCCAATGCCCTATTGACATCTAGGTTAGTGCCACCAGAATGCTCTTAGTGATGGGTCCCTCCATGGAGACCACTGTAAAAGTGAATGGAGTGCCTACGAGAGCTGAATTAGACAGTGGCTCCCAAGTGACAATTATGTTCCAGGATTGGTATCAGAAGCATTTGTCTGATGTGCCCCTGCAACCATTGGAAGGACTGCATGTCTGGGGTTTAAGTGAGAAGGCCTACCCCTACTCTGGCTATATCCGAATTTGATTGTCTTTCCCCACCTCTGCGGCTGGAGTGGTGGAGCAAGTGGAGTCTCTGGCCCTAGTGTGTCCCTTACTGGACTGTATGATGGGGTTCTCTACTAATTGGGACAAATGCATATGTTTGGGCAACTGGCGCAGTTGTGTTATGAAAAACAGGGCCAAGGACTGGTAGAGCTTTAAGAATTCCAGTCTTGATCAAGAAGGCCTATGAGGCACAGAGAGATGCTGAAAATTGGAACCAGAGGAACCGGTTGGAATTGTCTGGAAGAAGGATCCTGAGTCTCTGATCCTGGTGCCAAATCCCAGTGTACCCTACAGGGAGAGGTCCATATCAGAACGGATGTCAAGAATAAAATACTAATGCTGGATACACCAGGTGATGGAAAATTGCCAGAAGGACTGCTGGTCAAGCCAAGTATTTTGCCTGCCAGAGCCCATGCTTATGCCAGAAGGATAATGGTTGAAGTTCATAATATGTCTGATACAGAGATTCGAGTGAACTGAGGTTGCACCCTGGCTAATGTACATTGTGCAGACTCTGCAGTGCTACCCAGTAACAAGAGTTCAGGAAGAATGATGGAGTGACCAACTTGTTTGATTTCGGTGACTCCCGCTGCCAGCTGAATGGAAAGTGAGGATCAGTGAGAAGCTTGCCAAGAGGGACAAGGTGTTTTCTTTAAAGGAATGGGATGTAGGATGTGTGCAAGGCTGAGCACCATATCCAGCTGCATGATGAAAGACCCTTTCATGAGAGGTCTCGATGCCTGGCCCTGCTGACATAGACGATGTGAGACGACATCTGCAAGAGATGCTTGCTGCTGTTGTAATCCAAGAATCCAGAAGTCCATATGCTTCCCCTGTCATGGTAGTGAAAAAAGAATGGGACAGTAAGGATGTGCGTGGATTATCGTACTTGAACAGCAGACTATCCTGATCAGTATACAATGCCACGCATTCAGGATGCTCTAGACTGCCTGAATGGTAGCAAGTGGTTCTCTGTGCTGGATCTTCACAGCGGGTACTACCAGATCCTGATGGCCCTAGAAGACCATGAGAGGCAGCTTTCATCTGCCTGCTTGGTTTTATGAGTTCATGAGGATGCCCAAAAGGATTTCAGGGGCCCCAGCAACTTTTCAAAGACTGATGGAGTGTGCAGTGGGGACATGAACTTATTAGACTGCCAGATATACTTGGAGTATGTTATTGTGTTTGGCAGCTCACTGGAGGAACATGAGAATAGGTTGTTCAAGGTGTAGGGCCGACTGGAAGACTTTGGCCTAAAAATGTCCATCGATAAATGTCAGTTCTTCAAACCTCTGTAAAGTATGTGGGACATATAGTCTCCACCTAGGAATAGAGACCGATCCATAAAGTTGAGGCCTTGGCCCCTGGCCACAGCCCCACAACCTAAAAAGAACTGCAAAGATTCCGGATTCTGTGACTACTATCACTGTTTCATCAAGGACTATTCAAGAGTGTCCGTCCTTTACTTAATCTTACTCAAGGTTACCTTTCTACCCACAAGAAATACAAGAGGTCAACTTCCCTGAGACTGAGAGGATGTAATTCTGTCCTAATGAAGTTTTTGGGTCACGATGGACACCTGATTGTGAAGCTGCTTTCATGAGATTATATATCAGCCTACCCACGCTCCTGTCCTGCCCTATGCAGATCCAGCAAAACCCTATGTCCCACACACTGATGCTAGCTTGCAAGGTTTGGGGGCTGTGTTGTACCAGGAGCACGAGAATGGCCTGAGACCAGTGGCCTTTCTCAAGAAGCCTGACCCCATCCGAAAAGAACTATCCTGTACATAAGTTAGAGTTCCTAGCTTTGAAGTGGGCCATTGTTGACCAATTCCACGAGTACTTGTATGGGGCTAAGATATTAGTAAAAATGACAATAATCCTTTGACCTATGTGCAGACTTCAGCTAAGTTGGATGCTACTGGCCATAGGTGACTTTCTGCATTATCTACATATGACTATGCTGTGGAATACAGAGCAGGCCTGAACCACATAGATGCTGATGCTGTCTCCTGAGGCCTGCTTCCCGAAATGACTGGGTCAGACTGTCAGAACCTGATATTAGAGCACTCTGCCAGAAGTTTGACAGAGAGGAACAAGTGGCCCTGGACACAGTGGACTATCTGGTGGATTGTTTGAGGCCCTCTGAGAATTGCATACCTGCTGCTTATTGCCACTTCTCTGCATTAGACATTGGTGCTTTGCCTCAGCTAGACAATGACAGTCTTCAGCGGCTCAATCCTGAAATGCTATGATTAAACCAGCTTTAGAAGCCCTCTATGCAGGAAAAGATGTATCCATGTTATGTTCCACTGATCTAAGAACTGCATTATTATACAAGGAAGGTCCTAAGTTGAAACTGATTAATCGACTGTTATACAGGAAACTGTAGACAGAGGGGACAAATAGACAAACAACAGCTAGCTTTGCCCACTGCCTTTCGAGACTTGGTGCTGAGGTCCCTACACAACCACATGGGGAACCATGGCATAGACAGAACACTTGACTTGGTGAGATCCAGATTCTATTGGCTAAGATTGGGCTGATACTGAACAACACATTAGAACTTGTTGTCATTGCTTACAGAGGAGAGTTTTGCCCCATACGGCTGTCCCGCTTGTTAACGTCACCACTAGCCCCCCATGGAACTGGTCTGTATTGACTTTATGAGTTTGGAGCCAGATCAAAGAAATATTAGTAATGTGCCGATGATCACTGACCATGTCACGAGATATGCCCAAGCTTTCCCCACCAAGAACCAGAAGACATCTACTGTGGCAAAAGTACTTGTAGAAAACGTTTTTGTTCACTATGGGGCTCCATAAAGAATCCATTCGGATCAAGGGAGGGACTTTGAGAGTCATTTGATCAAAGAGATGCTTTCTCTGTGGGGCTATAAAGTCCAGAACCACCCTTACCACCCCCAGGGAAACCCACAGCCTCAACACTTCAACTACACTCTGCCAGATATGCTGGGCACCTCCACCCCAAGGACAAGCCTCAGATGGAGCCAACAAATCAGCACCTTGGTACATGCCTACAACTGCACCAAAGTGATGCCACGTTCTCCCCTATCGCCTGATGTTTGAAGAAATACCCAACTAGCTGTAGATGTATGTTTTGGAGTTTCCCAATGGGGTTCGAGCTGACAACTATTTACAGTACGTGCAAAGAGTTAAAGGCCCAACTGAATCATGCATACCAACTGACTCAAACCATGGCTGCCAAAATAAATCTGAGCAACAAAGAAAGGTATGACAAAAGGTGAAAGCACAGGAACTCCAGGAGGGAGATATGGTATTGCTAAGAAATCTGGGACTGAATGCAAACACAAGATTGCTGACAGGTGGCACCATCTCCCTCACATTGTAGTAGGCAAACTAGCTGATCTGCCTGTGTACAAAGTAAGGCCTGAGAATAATTCAAAAGATGTTAAAACAATGCATAGAAATCATTTACTGACCATTGGACAAATCTTGATTGAGTCTGAGCCCCCAGAAAGTGCTCCTCTGGACCAGTGACCCAAGGTGCAGCAAAGCAAAAGCAAAGAAAGTCTGCACCTACAGATGCTGAGTTAAAGTGTTCACCACAGCAAGTCCCAGTTGAAAATGACTGTCAGTCCATGTCAGAGGAAAGTGAGAGTGCAACTTTGGGTACTTGCCCTCTTATGAACTGAGCCAATTGCTTCAAGGAAACCCTCTAGTCAATCATGGAGATGAAGCTGGGCCTTCTGACTGCTCTAAGCCCCAGCTTTGTCCTTGGAGCCAATGATCCCAGAAAGTGAGGTGCAGAGTATTAAGTCGGATGACGTGGAATCACTGTGCATGGTGGAACTGTGTGAGCTTTTGGAGGAGGAAATGATGAACTGAGACAGACTGTTGACTTACCAGAACAAGAAGAGTATTTTGAGTGTCCTGATGGTTCACTGCCAGTGTCAGAAAACTCCCACGTCAGCCAAGTACTGTGACTGCAGAGACTGCAACTCCTGGAACTGAAAGTGCCCCAACTTCTAGACCTCTCTAGCACAAAGGCTATTCCCATAGTACAATCACTGCAGAAAGTGAGACTAAAAGCGCAGAGACTGTGGCAGTTCCCCTAGAAGGACTGGTCGAGCTGTAAAGCCTGTAGTGTGCTTAAGCTATGATTCCCTGGGAGGCCTGTAGATCTGCCTCTCAATGTGGTCCATAAGGGAGTATATGTGTCCCTGAGCTCATTGCCCAAAGTGAGCATAAGTGCTAACTCCAGATTACTTGTCTTACCCTCTAAGTATGGTGCCCTGCCCCATCCAGCCCTGAGGTAGCTGATAGGAAGGGCCCTCTATCCAGCTTTCATGTCAGGAAGTAATGACCTGATTAAAAATGTTTGTATGTGTAATGTTGTGTAACCAGTAGTAGACTGTGTAATACAGTATAAGTGTATATAGCAAAGGTTTAATATGCTGATTGTTGTTTAAAAGGGATGCAAGTTTAAACTGTTCTGCCTTAAACACTTACCAACTCCCCTGATATCATGTTTGCAGACCACCTTCCTTCATTGAGTGATGCAAAGCTCAGCTGCCCTGAATTTAAGTATTAAATATATTCAGATGCTTAGTTTTTAACATTTTTGTGCTACAGTTGTCGCTGCATGTTTTTTTTCTTTATTTGAAGTTCGCCATTGAGCAGTGCATCCACATGCATAAGTGACATCAGCACTGGGAAGGTGTTCCCACTGCACCTTTCTCACTGCTTGTTCATTCATCTTTCCTGGACCCAGCCTCAGTGAGTGCAGATCCAAAATTGAACTGGCAACAATTACAGCACTGATGGCTGAAACTGTTTGTTATTTTGGCAGCTGAGGCGGATACTTGCTTTTGGGATTGCAGAAGTGGTAATTTCTCCTGATTTTCAATTTTACTCATCTGACTAAGCTCTGTGTCCTAGGTCCATCAATTCTAGGAACATCACAATCTACATTGCTTGAGTACAGTGTTACAGTTTAGTAAGTGCTGCAAGTACATAATTATAACAACAAGTCTGTATAAAAAATATTTTTTTTAACTGAGTGGAGCTGTAATCTGTAGTGTATTGGGACACAAAAGGACAACTTTGAACTGGGCAGATCTATAAATTGCAGTAAGCTTTTCAGTATTGGTACATAGAGGTCTGTGTTAAATGGATGACTTTTTCAAAGTTCAGAATTGTAATATGCAGTAAGAGATAAGCACTGAGCTGCACAGTCCAATCCCATGAGAACAGTGCAATAAACTGTATTTTTGGCAAGTGCTGCTTCCAGTGTGATTATCTTGAAAACTGCCTTTGCTATTACATTTCTGATTGTCACCATCATTATAGACAGTTTATATTTTTTCCTGTGCTCCTGTGTTTTCTTGGGCTCATTTGGTGTTCTCATGCAAGCACCATAACACTGATCACCAAAGTATGCTTAGATGTGCATGAATAAAGGACATGGTGCACTGAATTGTTTCTCCAGTTTGCCAGCTCCTCACTAATTTATAAATGAATGCAATAAAATCTGTTATATACTGTGCATAGTTATACTTTACATAGTTTACAGTGTATCTCAAAATTAAACACTTAGGCCCAGAATTCAAACTTCGCCCAAAATGTGCTAACAGCAGGAGCAAGCACAAGTCAATTGTGCATATGCGCAACAGATGCGATATTCAAACATGGAGCAAAACAAATTGTGCAAGCAGCCAACGCCTGAATATCGCACAAACTGCACCATAGCGCAACCAGGAAGGGGAAGCTGAGCAGAAAGATTGCGCCATAGCGCAACCAGGAAGGAAGCTGAGCAGAAAGGTTGTGCCATAGCGCAACAAGTCTAGCCCAGCTGAGCAGTCCAGACTTGCCATAGCACAAGCAGAGCCCCCCACCCTGTGCAGCAGAGCAATGGAACTGCATAACCAGGTGAGGCAGGCTGGGGCCCACCGCCAGCCATGCTACACATGGGCACAGGAACACACTGCAGAACCAACAAGACACCTGCACACCCCAAGCACAGCATCACTGGGGTGGGATGGATGATCCACTGGGCCCATGGGGACAAGCCAACAAGCACAGCAGGGTCATGACGCCCAGCACAACCACTGGCAGGCTGAGACTGCCACACACAGGGGTTGACAACCACAGTGCACATCAGCCCCTGGATGCACAGCACACCCTGCACCATGACCCCAAGACACTACTCCATGTGCAGTGACTGGCACTGCAGGAAACACCATGCATCCCCTCAGCACACGCCAACCTTGTGTAGCAGGGAACCATAAGCCAGACCCACCCTGTGCACCCAGCAGTGGCAGCAGCAGATGGCAAGATCAACAGAAAGTCACTGCCACACTGGAGACAGTCCCCATGCACACACACGCACACACACACACACACACACACACACACATATACCCAGGACCATACCACCCCAGATGGCATGCACACCACTGCAACTGAGCAACCATAGCGCAGCTGCAAATCAGAGACCACCACAGTATTCATATCAAAATATATATGTATTTAAAAATGTAAAGTACAACATGAACAACAACAAAACTATTTACAAGAGGGGGTAGGGGTACAAGGTAGGGGTGGGCAAGGAGTAGGGATGAACAACTTGGAGAGGGAAGGCAGGGTGGGAGGGATGGGTGAAGTGGGAAGGGAAGCCAGCCTAAGGCCAGCAGGCTGGTCCTCCTCTGCCTGGTGCCGCCTCACTTGGCTCAGTGCCTTCTCCGTAGCCCATGGCGCTGGATATCTTGGAGGATGTTCCAGTTCTCCAGGGACACCCGGTCACTGTGCAGTGCCCACTCAATCCTGCAGAGCACAATGAGGCCTAGGAAAAGGGAACACAGTCAATGGCTGTGACCGACCACAACCCTGAACACCACCCAACCTGCAAGGCATATAGCCCAATGTCCTGCACCTGTGATGGTATGCACCACCACAGTGACCATGCACATGACAAGCCCAACCAGGCGGCACCAGCTAATGTGCACCACTGCACACACACACTGCCCATGTCCATCACAGCACAAACAAGGCTGTCAGGTGACATGGCAATATGGTGGGATGCCAGTTCCACAGCCATGTGCCCAGTGCATGCATGGACCACCAGTGACGCACCACAGATGTGCAGTGACACTGGACAGTGATGAATGTCACCTGTGTCATGCATGATTGTGTTGTCCATGGCTGGTGGTCATGCCCACCCCTCCAGCATGCAATAGCATCCATGATGTAATGATACTCACATCCAGATGCAGTTGTGGCTGCTGCTGCTGCTGCTGTGGCCCACCCTCGCAGCACCACCTGCCCACCACCGGGCCCTGCTATGGCCCTCCCTCATCCCGTGCCTGCATCCCTCTGCCCGGCCTGTGGGAGACAAATGTTAGAGAAAACATCAGTGTGACTCCAAAGCAGACTGTCCCCTGCCCCAGTGAGTGTGCCTGCCCACAGCCAGACCCATGCATCTCACACCTGCACACATGACACAGCCAACCATGGCAGAGCCATCACCCATGCACAGCCACCAAAACACACTCACACCCCTACGGAGAATACAGGTGCATAGATGGTACACCCACCTGGCCCAGGCACTACGCCCTCCTGGCACGTGACCGTAGTCTGTAGCAACCGCCCCTTCCCGCGGAGGTCACTGTACCTGTGCCGCACTGCTCAGCAGACCGGTGCTGGCCCCTGTGACCCTCACCAGGTCATTGGCCACCCGCAGCCAGACCTGGTTCGAGCCATGGTGCAGGGGATCCTCCCCATACAGTGCCCCATAGTGGGGGCTCTCTATCAGGGCCACTAGGTTGGCCACCTCCACCGGCTCCATTGAGTGCCCTCCCGCGTGCTATTGTTGTATCTTTACAGCAGGCAATATGGCACTCGCAGCGCGTAACCCCATGTGGAAATGTTGCACAATAGACCATCATAGGTCCCAATCGGCTGTTCGTACAGCGGTTGACCACATAGCGCTGTCACCAGACAGCACAATAGGCCATACATGGGAGCCGAACTGCGCTGGGGCAAAGGTCAGACACCAGGTCAGGGGGTCTATGACGGCCACGCGACAGCCATATGACGCCCACGCATCCTGCGCGATTGACCACCTGCATGCCAATGCCACAGTGGACTATTTCGCAGTAGTGCCACAGCCATATGGTGCCCATTGCTGTAGTGCCACTGGCACAATGGTGGCCATGGCCTGAATTGCCGATCTCACACAGCACGTCATCAGCATGGCAGACACCCTGCATAAGGTACATGGGCATGCGTAATGCAGTGTACCACACAGTCACAGATCTGCGCCATTGGCTCAGCCGGCCCAACCGTGACAGAAAAGTGCAATAGCTGCCATATTCAGCCCGACATGCAAAATCATCTGATCAGCCATTCAAAGGCGCAGTGGCATGATTTGCATCTCGTATAGTTGCTCCTCTAATTTGCATGCATTGCGCGCCATATGCGACATTGGGCTGCGCTGGCCAGATCGGTTACTGCAGGTGAGAGGTGGGGTTGCATGTGGTGGGATGTTCTGGACAATGGGCATGGGATAGCGCTGTAGACTGCACAGTGACAGATGATCACTTCCACCCATACAGATCGCCATGACCGAGCAGAGCCAAGGTGAGGTGAGGATGGTGGTGTAAGGAGGAGGATGCCCAACTTCACCACGGCAGAGACAGAGGCCCTCTTCCAGGCCTACCTGGAGGAGGAGTCACTACTGAGTGGGGGCGGGCACCCTCAGGTCGTGCGGCTGCATGGGAGGGGTAGCTCAGGCAGTGAACCTGCACGAAGCCACCAGCGCTCCGTGCATGGAATGCAAAAAGAAGATTGGGATAGACACAGGAGGGTGAAGGAGAAGGTGGCAGCCTCAGGGGGCACGTGCTGGCACTGGCGGGGCCAGCCAGTGGTGGTGGAGCTGACCCCGGCTGAGGACCGACTGGCTGCATCAATGCAGTGCAGTGCTATTGAGGGCATACCAGGAGGTGGATTCCAGACAGGTGGAAGCCCATCACTGCACGGTATGACATGGTGGTGGTGTTGGGGGGAAGGTTGTTCATGCACTCACATGTCCTTCTTTCTGTTACAGATCCAGTTCATCTTCAGGGGATGGTGGTGGTGGGTCCAGGCAGTGAGGATGACCTGCTGGACATGGAGGAGGTCCATCCACCTCTGTTGCCAGCCAGCATGCACTGCACCAGCATGCACACTGGGCTGCCAACTCTGGTGTCAGTGAGTCAGGTGTGGGGGTGCAGCCTGTGTCTCAGCAGTCTGGCATGCAAGCATGTCAGCATGCTGTGACTGTGGCTGTATGCATGCCTGCACCATTGATGATGCAAAGACTGCAATGGGCAGTGACATGTGTGTACCTATGAAGGACACACAGCAGGCAGCACATGCCCCTGGGCCTCAGCTGGTTCCAACATGTGTGCCAGCATGTCGGCACAGTCCCAGGCTGTGCCTGTCACCAGCGGCGGGCAGCACCAGTGGCTGTGCAGGTATCTGGCACTGTTGCGCCACAGCAGTGGGAACGAGTGGTCCCTGGGGTACAGCGGGTTGGAGAGGCAGCAGCATCAGTCACCCACCAGGTCTGGGGTTACAGTGTCCAGTGGTGGCACATGCCCGCTGCCCTTGATATGCCCATTCCTGGTCCTGGTGAACAGCGCCACCCTCAAGGGGTGTTGAGCATCAGGACCTTCCACACCCTGGTGGACAGAATGCTGTTGTGGCAGAGTACCCACTTGAACAGCACACCCGCCTGCTGCGGAATCAGTACAGCAGCAAGGTGAGTTGCAACGTCTGTGGAGGCACTGTGTGCGGCTGTGGAGCGCACAGGGGGAATGTGCTCTGGACTGTGCGAGATGGTCCACATGCGGATGGATGTGACCGCTGCCATTGACAGGCAGACCCAGGCATTGGTCGCTGTCATGGCTACATTGAGCACACATGCGGTGCTCCTGTACTGTGCACCCACACGGTACCTCTCCACTCCCGTTCCCAGCGTCATGCAGCGCCAAGCCTGTCGACCCGGGGTTCTGCTGTAGGCATCCCAAGCACCCTGGTGCAGGTATGTTTGGCATCCTACAGATCCCAGTGCAGACAAGGTTGCGATCATGCAGTGGGACCCTGGTGGTCCATTGGTGCCACCCATGGCCCCTGCTCAGCCTGCCAGTGCTGTTGGTCATGGCGGGCCGCCTACGCATCCGCGTGGCTGTGGAACGTGCAACATGACTGACCTGCTCCCAGTGCGGGCACTGTCTGGTGCTGCCCTGTGTGCACTGTGCGGCATGGTGGGCAGTGCACTGGTGGGTGCCCTGCCCATCACGCTGACATACGGACCACCTGCACACCATCCCACTGCTGTCAACAGGTGCGTGTGCATGATGATGCCTGCATTGTACTGTACACCAAGGTGCAAGGGTGCCCAGCATCTGACACACGTGTTGACAAGTACAGGTGGTGGTGTGGTCTGTGGATCTGTGTGTTTGCCATGTCAGTTCCTGCTCTGCTGTGCTCCTGCCCATGTATGCTTTGTGCCTGGTGTGTTTGTGTGTGTGTGTCTCCATTTGACTGTTCGCCCTCCTTGATGGTGTGTTGTGTGCCTGGTCCCTTCAACCCCCTTGCTGTCAGGCACCCCTGGTGTGTTACTCTGTGTGCCTGTGGGTTGCGCCAGGACAGTGTTGTTCGCACATGGCCCCTTGACTTACCTGTGTTGTGCAAAATACTCCTCCGTGATGGTGTCCGGTGCAGCTGGGCCTGCCGGATCAGTCTGGGGTCCCGCCTGTCAAGGGGCTGCTCATCACCATCAACACCGGCGCCACTGGCGTCCCCATCGTCCCCTCTTCAACCTATATGGCTATCCTGACAGTCATTGGCCATGTTGTGCAGGATACAACAGGCCAGGAATATCCCACAAGCCTTTGAGGGCTGTACTGTAGGGCACCGCTGGAGGTGTCTAGGCATCGGAAGCATGCCTTGAGCATCCCAAACACCCACTCGATGATGTTGCGGTTGTGGCATGTGCCTCATTATAGCGTTGCTGCGATGGGTGATGGGGCCTGTACAGTGTGAGCAGCCAGGGACGGAGGGGTATCCGCTGTCACCTGTGTGAGATAGTGGAGATCAGTCTCATGTTCGGTCCATATTGCCATATCCCTGTGTGCCACTACCATGGCACCTGTGGCATTCCCACCCTTGCCCCGAGTTTGTATTTTCTACATGCGTACTTACCCACTAGATGGCCTGTGGGGATGTCCCCACCTCAAATCGATGGCACAGTGTGGACTGATGCCATATGAAGGCATCATGTGCTCCACCAGGGTGTGTGGCACAGACATTGATTATACACCCGGCTTCACACACCACCTGGCAGTTGACACTGGGGAAACCCTTTCTATTCCTATATGTGGCCCCATCAGGCCAGGTGGCTTTGCGAATGGTCCACATGGCAGTCTATGGCCCCTGGGGCATGTCAGGCATACGTGCTACCCTGTGGAAGCCTGCATGTTTGCTGTACGCCTGCCGCAGTGCTGGGGAAATGGATGTGCTCCTCAGCATGTGGCAGCAGTGCACTGAGGAATTGGGTGAGGATGCGGACGTGGCCGACTGTGTGATGCCTGTGGTGTCCCCTGTTGGCCTCTGGAAGGTGCCCGTGGTGAGCAAGCACATGCAGGCTGTCACCTTGGTCTCCACTGACAGAGCATGACTCCGTCGTGAGGGTGCCTGCATCACATCACTGCACAGCTCACAGAGCCGCCTCAGTATTGCCCTGTTCAGGTGGTGCCGCCCACCATCTCAACATCTGTGTACAGCTCAAAGCTGATGTGGGCACGTACTGCCTGTTGGGGCGCATCACTGACGGGCCCATCCACGGCCACGTCCCCTGCACCTTGCATTCTCACCCTCATTACAGCTCCCATGTGGAAGCTGCCACTGTCCATCTCCCTGGCTTGACCCCTGGCTGATGTTGCTCTGTTACCCCACTGTCCTGACTGCTACTTCCACTGCACCAGGCACCCTCGCTGGCCTCTGCAGCCTATGGCCCACACTGCTTCCCTTGCCTGCCCTGGCCTGTCACTGACTGTCTTTCTCTCTCTCTTCCCACTTGGCATCCCTGTGGCTTTCTTGCACCTGTTCCTTGAGCCTTTTTATTTTGGCTCATTTCCGCTGAGCTGCAACTTCCGCTGTTCCGCTGGCTGCGCATTAGCGCAATCTTTGGATATCGCATTGCGCTCTTTATGCATGGATCCACCCCTTTGGTTGCATATGCCGTCATTTGCATTGCGCTGTTGCTCAGCATGTTTTCGGTGGTGCAACTGCCTCCTGCTGAATATCGCAGAATGGCGACTTTTGGACTTGCACAGGCGAACCCTATTGTGCATGGCGCAACCCTTTCAATATCTGGGCCTTAGTTTTTTAACATTTTAACATACAGTCTTTATTTATAATTAGGATTATAGCATCATTGTATGTGCTCGGGACATCAGCAAAACAAGAGACTGCAGTTGCCATCCTCTCCCGACTCTGTGGTACCAATGTACAGCTTCTATGGTGTTATATTGCAAAGTGTGCTAGTCAGTTCGGCATACTTGGAATAATGTCTGAATCAAAATATGGGCTACACAGCTATGAATGCAGGAGTCTACACAATGCACCATGACATCGGTAAGCATGGGAGACACTATAGTGCAGCATCTGTTGTATTTGCTGTACACTTTATGCATGTGCATCAGAGATCTACAGTAATGGAAAAATAGGAAAACACAAATGGCTTGATGCAGACCAAGTGGTCATGAAGTATGGTGACATAAGTGAGGAAGGGTGGTTCAAATACAATCTAACACTTGAGTACCTACAGCAAGGATATGTCCCTGTTTGTAGTGGACCAATCAAATGGTACTTAGGCTATCTAAACATAAATGCAGTCTCTTTCTCCATGAGAAGGGTATTGGCAGTGTCATTTTTAACCTTTGATGGTGGGGCGATCACCCGACTGTACTGTGTATTTTTGTTCAATTCATAATGCACCTGGAGGCTCACATGTAGCGCAATAAGCCAATGCCAGGATGGTATTACAGATGCTTATGCAGACACTAATGACAGCTGCAGTCTGTATAGGTCCTGAGTGCTTAGAGGCAACACAAAGCTGGTGCAATAATTTGTAGTTTTAAATTTATAACATGCTGTAAACAGGGGAACCGTGCCTTCAACACATTACGCAATCACTGATACCTCTAAAGGGAAAGTACAAGCAGGACCCCACCCTCAAACACACATACAGAGAGAAGAAAGCTATAGCGTAGACCAGTTGGCACTAGGGCAAAGACAGACCCAAACAGTATAAATAATTTACAGATAATAAAAGTTCTTTGCTGCAGCATTTTCTAAGTGTATGTGTGCAGCTGTGGGGTTGGAGTAGTTGGGGTACAAGGTGCCTGCTTGTAATTTCCACCTGTGCTCCATCAGAGTGAGTGACTGATAAATCAATTGGTGGGAGGTCACTACTAACTAGTACCAGATGAGAATTTGGACAAATGGGATTTGGACAAATTGTGAGCCATTTATCCTCGCTCAAGCTATGCCACCAGATCAAGCCATGCTCTTAGTGTCAAGCTGGAGTGGCCAACAACTCATTCAAGATAGGGAAAGCAATCCCCACTCCAAAAAGAAATATAAACCCAGGGTACTATCACTAGCATTTGTGTGGGCAGATCGATGCTGGGAGTAACAGAACAACACCATACTTTTATTTTGCACAGTAAATCAACAGCAATGATGGTAACAAACCATAGCACTAAGTTGCAAAATATAATATTAACAGTCCGTGTTGCTAAGTCTGCTGTCTCTGCTGTACTGGAATGGATCAGGACTACTGCTGTGACTGCCTGAGCTACTGCCCACATCATTCTCGCTGCTGTCATAGGGTCATCCCTATGGGATCTCCTATGCAGAGGCTGTCAAATTGTGGAACTATGTCAGTGTCTGAAAGATCACTAGTTAGTGCAGGACAACATAATGCTTTCATCATCGGACCCTGAAAATGAACTGTTTGACATTGCCATTGCCATGCTGCATGCTGCACCAAGAACTCTGTTATCAATACAGAATTGCTGTGACCAAGAACTAATTTTAATTGCAGAGCACAGATCTCCTGTGGTGACATTGCAAAGGTAATGAGTGTCAAAGAACACCAAACACAGGCTCCAATACAAAAAATGGCACTTCCTGGTTTGTGAGGGTGAACACCTGATTTAATTTGCTAAAACAGGCTATGCCTCTATCAAAATACATTGCAAATCAGTTCTATATGCAGTCACCTTGCAGTATATGTGTTCATATATCCAAACTTGGTAAATTGCTTTAAGGTGATTTAAGGGTATCTACTGGACGCAGATGCCAGGTTTTCAGGCCAGGAGGTGTAACCCCCTGCAAATGGGGGTTCCAAAAGTATTCTAGGAGCTGGCTAATGCTCCCAGCATGAAAGGTGTTCGCATTTAAGCCATTTATCTATGAGTGCTTTTAGAGCCTCTGGTACTGTCTCTTTAAGAGCTGCCTGCTCACAGGTTAAATTAGCTTGAATGGGGGACTGTGTAGTTAATGCTCAAATCCCACCCTGAGCTGCTGTCTGATCGCTCCATTTCTACACTCGCTAAGAGCACAGGAGCCCATCTGAAAGATGCAACTGTTTTCCTGAAATCATTTAGAGCATTTGTAAGATTGCAGTTTGTCTAACCTGCCTTTACTGCAGCAGGGACTCTGTGTGTGTGTTGCCCCTCCATTTTGGACCTAAACCAAGCATTATGGGCCACCTGGGTTAGGGGAGCCTAAATGGAGACTGCATGAGCTAACCAGAACTTGGACTCACCTGGAGCCTACTTATGGGGAATGTATGGCAGGGGCTGCTGAGCTGTAGTTTGACCTTGGCACCTTTGCACCAACAGAGAGAGCCCTGCAGTGACTGACTGTTGAATCTACCAACCGATCCCGTGGTGGAGGCTAAGGGAAAATGTCCTGAACTCTTCCTGAGAGTGAGATGCGAGCTGACCATGAAGGAGTAGGAGCTCTGTTCTGCTGCAGCGGCAGTTCATGCGGGAAGAGCGTGTGAGGTCCTGAAGTCAGCCTATAGCCATTAGCAAGTGCTCAATCGGACTGAATCTGAGTTGTGAAAGAGAAGGAGGAAGTGTGCAGAACCAGGCTTGCCCATAAAGAGCAAAGATTTGCAGAAGTGCACAATCGACCTGTCGGGGATTCTATTGCTGCGTGTGTTCTTGGTCTTGCATTTGCGATCGGGACAGGAAGTTGCCGTTTGGTATAGTAATTTCCCTTTACATATAAATGTGCCTAGTGTTTGTAGGGGATCGCATTCCTTTTCCCCTTGTTCTGTGAGTTGTGAGCTGAAGCTGGAAGCTGGACTCAAAGCTAATCGGACTGAATCCGTCTGCTTTCCAGATCAGCTAGGCCCTGTCACGAGGTTTCATCTCCATGCCCTGCTCTCCTGGCCATCCAGAACCACCTCTTCAATTCAGCTCTCAGTTTGTGGTTTGTGAGTACAAATAGGGTACCTCCCTCACCTTCATTTAATCAAAGTGTGTCAACTGATTGTTTTGTGTGCTTCTGCTAGGAGTGAGCCATCCGGCTCTGGATTACAGTTTGTTTGTGCATATATTTTCTTTCTACAGGGCCCCATCCAGCTGCAATTAGCTGGCCAACCCGGCAGCGGACCTTGGCTATCCCTACCATCCTAGGTACCCAGAGTGTGACTTTGTGGACCCTTTTATGTCTGTACAGTACTGTGATTTGAATATTACCAATAACCTGATTTCCCTCCCATGTTCTAGTCCCTAAATAAACCAGATTTGTTATTGTTGAACTTTATACTGTCTGAGGTGTCAGTACATATAGAACCAAGCATTGCAATCTGTGTTTGTATATGTTGCTTAAAGCAGCAGTACTACAAATCAGGAAGTGAGTTATCAAAATTCTGTATTTTGGCTGTTAGCATGCAGCCAAAGTTCCAGTTTCCATACCTGTGAATATTTTTCCAGTCACTTTTAGTTTTTAGATACTTGCACTTTATTTGAATAGTTGTGAGCGCTACAACAAATATGACGGTTTACTAATTTTCCGTGGCGCTTTTTCTACAGGTCACATCACGCCTTTTAACAGCACAGGGACCCTCTGCTGACCATTCCTGATGTCCCTGCAAGTCATTCACATGTGCAGTTGGCAGCAGATGGGGTTCCAGTGCAACATGCTTAGTGGCAGAAATGTAAACAAAAGCAGAGAATAACACAAATTACTCGGCGATAGTACAATGCGTGAGAAAGAGTACCAAGTATATGATTAGCAGAGCACAGGAAATAAACTGTCAAAAAGTGCAGGTTTTTCCATAGTACTGCTGCTTTAACCTTTGTTTTACAGGGGGTCCTCAGAGGACGTGCTGCAGAATCCGCCTCAAGGGTAAGTGGTATCTATACGTGTAGACCGTGTTCATATATGGGGTATTGGAAAGGTAACTCCCGTGAACTGTGGGCCTAGTAGGAACAAAGGGGATCACAGTGGCCCAGAAGGGCTGTGTCCATGTTAGTTTAACCACTACCAACCCCTGACCTCTGGTGGAGGCACCCGTCATAGAACTAGGCCCCTCAAACTGTCAGTAGACACATGGCAGGGGTAGCTCGGGATAGTGCCACCTAGGGTTACAAATGGATCAATTAACTTTTGAATGTCCATATTTTTTGGCACAGGAAACATTTACTGGTTATGTATATAAGTTTACACTAGGTGGGGTACTTCTCTTGATAAAGCACCTGTTTAATAGGTGCAAAACTTTAGTCTGTTGGGAAACGCCCCTTGGGTTACACCAGCATAGCCACAACTCTGTGACATAAGAACTGCAATTAAAAGATATGTCATGTGTACTTAGCCATAGTGTCATGACAGCTTTTGTGTCCATTATGTGCTGAGTGCTTTTCTTATTGAGTGCTAAGTCCTTTACTTATGTTGTGCTCCAGGTATTTGTGCGGACTTGTGACCACTGATGCCAGGATAGTGACCTCATAGGTGTTTGTATTTACCACCCAGTGCTTTACTATAAAATGTAAATGTCAGAAAAAGATACTTCATGCGCAGGACAGCAGGTGTGCTCTTTAAAAGTACTGGAAACATAATGAAGACTCTTGTGACAGGGATTACACAGCCAAATTATGAGCATCTTCCTTGTTTCCAACTACTTTTTCTTAAAATCTGTTCTTTTGACTCTGCTCTTCTGGCAGATTCTTCAGAGGACTGCTAACTTCTTTGTTTGATGCTCTTGGGGAAACATTTTCTTGATCAACATGATCTGTCCCTAACAGTCGACTTGGAGAGTCTGAATATTTCCCAAGAATGGGTGACTTTTTGTGATAGTGATGTCTTTGGCTTTATGACATCATGTTTAACAAATTCATTGACTCGGATTATGCATTTGCAGGTCTTATAAATATCACTCCTCCTTTCATGCTCCCTCCTTGAGGATGGTGTCGAACTTTGTTTACTTAAAGTAAAAATCATAATTCATACATAACATTAGATGTAATAGTGATACATCTGAACAAATGACAGTGCTGGATCAGTTATAATACAGGGAACAATTTGCAATACCTCTCATTTCTATGTCTAGTGTACTGTAGTTTTCACACAAATTTTGTAATAACTGTTTGCATGCACAGCTGAAGTCTTGAAATATGTGTTATAATTTCTGATAATTTTTGCAATATATGAGATATTATGCTTACATGGTATGTATCACTTGCATTTTGCTTACAATTTAAAGCTAAAAAACACTGACAGCATTGGAGCACAAAATCACTTGTCTTAGCTTAAGGTATCTGTCTGCTGAAATGTAAACTCCCATAAGTCAATTCAAGTTTTAAACAGTGAAACAAGCTATAGTTTCAGAAACATTTTACAACGCCTTAGTGCAATCTGATTTTTAAACAAAAGTTACAGTTTCAGATTCCTGATGAATTACCGCTAAGAAAAGTGCAAGAAAAGCTTGTTTAACAATACAGAACAGGTATTAATATTTTTCATTTGTAGTTTCATAATCCATCATTATTGGAAGAAATTGCTTAACAAAACATAATATTCAGACACAGTCCAGCTTGTGTTACCCATAAGTTCTGAATTTCTCCTCCCATTATTTATTACTGAGGTAATTGGTATAAAAACAGGATTTGCTCCTGAAGAGTTCATCTATTCTGCTGCTTTCTCCCTACCTGAAGTCATGGAGCACTGCTTGTGACCTCACAGTTACTCCCATGGCAACAGACTGTGGTGTCAAAACAGAGGAATATGACTTGGAGTAGGGAGTAAGCTACAGAGGCAAATAAACTCAAACTGCAAGGACAACAGTCATCTATTCATACATATTTCCTAAGTAATAAATTAATGAGGAGGAGAAATATATAAAATATAAATGGAATCCAAGTAGAATTTTACCTAATTATTGTTTTTAAAGTTTTTGAGGCATCAGTATCTCTTTAAATCTGCTTATAAAATGGGCACAACAAATCCTCTAATCTGATTGGCTGAAAGGACTCCTCAGCCATGTCCTTATCAGCAGTAACAATGCCAAGCAGCTTTAAACTTCCCAAAGCAACCAACAACAGCAAAATATCAATGAGCAATTTACCTATAGTCCTCTGGCGGGCAACAATTCCATCCCAAGAACCCAACCAATCTCTCAAGGTTGACCAGTAAAACTAGAAGTCAGTTCCTCAATGGTCATCTTACCTCTCTCAGCTCAAATGTAAAAACATATCTGTAGTTTCCTTTCGTAAAAAGAGAGCATACCAAAATCATCACATCACAAAACCTCATCATAGTGCTGGACCGCCATTTTTGAAGTTCACCGGAGAACCAGAAGTAACTCTGTAATGGTCATCACCTTCCCGACCTTCCTGTGGTCAGTAAATCTGACTATCAAATCTATCCCCTTTCAAAGCAGACACAAAAATAAAAACGATAAAATGCAAAAGAAAATCACACACACAAAAGTAAATAAAATCTTGAGGGACTGGGGCAGGGTTGAACAGCAGCCAGTATGGGGCACGATCACTCCCGATACTTCCGTGCCGCTGTTAAAAAAACAACACTCCATATCAAAACGTGAAGAAAATAAGCACTCTTCTTTGACACTGTTTATTTCTGATTCTGGCTATGGGAGGAGGGTGGGACTCAGAGGCAGCAACATCAGCAGACAAGGTCACATCTGTTAGTGAAACTCCATGCTCAGTGTCAAAGAAATGCTGCTCACCATTTAAACAACAAACAAAAACAAAAAAAATGTGAGGCACACCTAAAATAGTAAAGCAACCACGATAGACAGATAACCTCAGGAACACAAAGGGACCCTGTACTGCCAATGAAACACTTTAATAGAGACTTAATAGGTGGACTACTTTTACTATTTAAGGTACTTGAGGTACTGAAACCTCCTTTTTATGTATTTTTATTTTTTTTTACCCATTAAATAACTAATTGGGGCCCATTTTATAAACACAATAACACTCTCCAAGGTGTTGGTTATCACCTGATAACCTTGCGCCCAGATGCATAAGGCTTTCGACAGCGCCTCATGCCTCATAATACACCTGGGCATTCTTTTATTAGGCGACAACCCACATCTCTCATGTGTTATTGCTTGCATATTCTTTGTAACATCTTCTTCAAAATGGGGTTTGTCTTTTTCTGACCACATGTTTCATTTTTAAACCACACAAGCAAACCCTTGGTTCTTCAGTGTTCTTATTGCCTGAAGTTTTAACAGTTTCTTGCTGAAACACGCACCACTTCTTTCAACCTCGTATGGGCTGTTACAGAAAAATAGGCTGGAAGCATTGTTTTTCTTTTATTGATCAAGTTATTTAAAAATATGATTTTTCTTGCTCAGTTATTAAGAATGTCAGTTTTATATCTGTAGCACATATACATCTTGATCCACTGCACACAATGGGCTCAATTCTTAAAAGACCCCTTGAGACTGATGCAAGCTGCACAAAAGACAGCTTGCCTCAAAGCCCAGTGTGCCAGGGATTCTGCACGATTCTCTATTGGACAGGTCCCAGTGGAAAAGTCCCACAGCTTGCAACATGCAACAACTGTAGCCATGCAACAAACAGAGGGTGCACTGGAAGGATTTGCTGCAATCTGCAGGGTGGCTGTGCACCACTCTAGACCCTGGTGGTCTAGTAGTCCCTCTGACATGCCCATATACACAAAACATTATTACAATCCACACCTGGGAGTCTTGCAGCCCCTCCCAACATATCCGTATATGTAAAACATTATTAAAAGCCATACCTGGTGGTCTAGCATATCCCCTCCCCAATCCCACTCCTAATATAACCATTTTCATACCCTTTTCTGGTGGTCTAGTGGACCCCTCCCAATTCCACTCCTAATAACCATTTGCATACCCCTTTCCTGTTTGGCTAGTGGACCCCTCTCCCAATCCTCAATTCTTGTTCCTTAATATAACCATTTGCATATGTCTTTCTTGGTGGCCCAGTTGCCCTCCACACCCCCAACCCAGCAGATACTGCCCACCACCCTGCTCCCCATCCTGAAACAGAATTGGTGACCAGCACAGCCACCTCTCACCTCTGTGGCCAGCCAACAACTGAACTGTCACTGAGCACATACTTACAGTGTACGTGTTCATTGATTGACTGTCCCTAGTGCCATGTCGCAGTCCATTTTTGGGTACAAGGGCAGCAAGAGCAGCACAAGCCATGCTTAGGCCGATAGCCTTGGTTGATGCAAGCTGCCATTGAGAATCACTCTAGGTGCATTGTTTGGCACAAGAGTTTACTTTGCACCATTCTTTGTGGTCAAGCCCTTGTGCTTTCAGGGCTTTAATCAAACGTGCCCAATGATTTTCATAGAACAAAATTAAAGCAACCATAAAATCATGAACTGTAGAAACCTTTGTCTATAACATAGAAACATGAAAATAAGCCACTTTGCTGCAACAGTCTCAATCATATATCCCATTTCTGCAGGCCTCAAGAGTAAACTATATTAAGCTCTGCCAATCTTTCTTCATATGACCTCCCATGATGCCACCTCCCATCATTTCTGTGGTCCTCTTTTATACAATCTTTCTGCAGTTCCTGTCTTTTGTGAGGTGTGGGCTCCAGAACAGAAGCTGTACATCAGTGAAGCCATAACATGGACCTGCATGGGGGTATACTACCTCCTAACAAATCCCATCAATACCTCACAAGCATCTTGTTTGCCATGCCACACTCTTTGTTGCACTGAACAGTGGATTTGAGGCTGAAGCTAATGATGAAACCCCAATCTCTCTCCTCAGTTCTTTGCACCTCCCATATTGCTCCCGTACAGGATCCTATTTTAGGGTTCTTCCTACAGTGTATATTACTTTGCACTATTTGCATTAGATTTCAGCTGCCATAATCTTGACCACTATTCAAATTTTTCATGTCATTTTCATATATCTCACTCCCTCTTTAGTGTCAACTCTGCCATAGGTCTCGGTGTTATTAGGAAAGAGTTTCACCTTATTCTAGATTTCCACTACTATATTGCAAATGAAGATATTGAAAAGTGTTAATCCTGGAACAACTTATTCAGAATCTTACTCATAACCCTCCACAACACACATATACACCTTGTCACCTGCACTCAGCAAACCTATAGTGGCACCATCCTTTATAGTAATACTGAACAAAATTAATCATGCAGTATAGTGTCAGCTTTTACCCATTCTCTTCCACTATTGCCATTCCTTCTTTAATCTGATGACACTGCCATTAGTTTCTTTTTCCTAATGTACATAAGAAGGATTTTCTCCCTCTACTATTCCCAGCCCTATGTCTGTTTTACTCATTTATACCATTATTCTTGTTTCTCTTAGGGTTTTCAGATAATACTTATGTTTGGTCATACTCTGCCTCTTCATATTTTTGGAATGCTACCTTTTCCCTTACTGCCTCTCTCATTCCTAGTAAAGCAGATCAGCTTTTTCTGCTTTTGTCCTGACTGGTCTCAGGCATCATGCTGTCCCTCCATTATGCTCCATTTCATAGCATCCCGTGTAAGCTTCTGCCCTTCCACTCACTCCTAACCCTAACAGCTTATCATTCAACGTTTCCCTCATCTTACCAAGGTATGCCTTATGAAGTTCAGAACCACTGTTTTTGAACTGAGTGATGCACTGTTGTGGTTAGTTGAATGCCACTGTATTGTGGTCATGAAAACACAATGGTTCCTCACCCTGCCTCTCAGACTGTCTCAGTGTATGACAGAATCTGATCAAGAGCAATCCTCTATAGCCAGTTCCTGACTCACTGCATAAAAAGAGTCTTGCATCACATCCACCAGCACCTGACTTTTGCACTGCTGGCTGATGATATTTCCCAGTCAACATCCAGCATATTTAGGTCATCTACCAGAAACACCTGCCCTTTGGCTGATGCCTTCATGATTTTCTCTTTCAGCAACATTTGTTCTGTTAGGCTATCAAGCCTACCACCACTATCAACCTTGATTTGCTGACTTGCTGTGGAAGATCATAAATAATGGAATGTGGGACATTCAAGGAGGTAGGTAGGAAATAATTTATTGCTTGTCAGAAAGACATTGCAATCTGTACATGACATTAAATTATTTTACATACAAAATGCATAAATCCTGTACCAATATATACTACATATACAACAGTACTGTACATTATCCATACAGTATATTGGGGAATAAAACAGTTCCTGTTCTTTTAAAATGTATATACATATCTCCTCTTACACCTGAGGGTGCCTTTCAGGAGATATCCCACTCTTAATAAAATATCCTTATTATTTGTAGTAAATAGGGAAACTACCATAGATATTATACCCTTTGTTTGATTCTCCAATAGTTTTCATATCCACTTAATATTTTGTTTCTTATAAATGGGCATTATGAGCCTAATTAATAATTCATGAACTAAAGAACGTCAGTGATTGGCTGCCATGCTGGTCTGAAGTCATCTAGAAGTGCCCGTCAAGGCAGCCATACAGCTGTTCGTGATCATGGTGGCATTTCTGTTACTGCCAGAATCTGAGTAATAAAATGTAAACAAAACTACAGTGACACATTTCTCAGCATTTTACCCAAACACCTACTAAAGCATCACCTGCATGACACCTCTCGAACACCAAAAAAGTAAACAAGCACAAGAGATACCACATGGTGGAGCTCCTATTAAACATAAGAAAGAGATACCGCACAGCACTTTCACCATGCACCCAAAGAAACAAAACAATAATGATAAAAAAGTCCAAAAAGGTCAGTACTGTGATTAGACTTTATTTGCAATAATGACCTCAAAGCGGTCGCTTCCTGTTGATTAACAACCAGATAGGTGTTATTGGCCCTAGGCTGCACCCACAGGCCACCCCCCAGCCAATCATTAGTCTCCAGGAATGACCCTGCTGTTCGGTCATTATTGCTTAATACTAAGACTATATCAGATAAGTCTTCAAGATGGTCATAACCACAGCTACATGGCCAGTACACTTTTATTAAGGTCATTGTTATAGCTGTTATCAAGAATAAGCACTTGAAAAGGTCACAAATGAAAGACAGTAAGAATGTTTCTGTTTTGAGTGCTTGTTACAATTTTTAAATATGACTCTAAATAAGGGTCTTTAATTAATTTGTTCAATATGGATGAACACAATTTTGACTTAATTCATCCATTAAGTCCTGTCTGTCTATGTCTAGTCTGAACTTTAATATAGGACTATATCTCTTACAGAAATATAAGTGTGCTGCTTACATGCAGAATGCATGCCACATGTTAATTGTACAATGTTTGTATGCGTTCATACACAAAATGAACCTATAGGAACCAGGTCTAAAAAGCACATCAGGTTTGCATGCTGGAAGCTTGACATGTGTGCAGCAGGTAAGCTGGTGTGAACATTTCTAAAACTCACATAAGGTTAATGTGTTGCATGCTTGACATGGTGCAGCAGTTAAGGTGGTGTGAACATCATTTAAAAATCACACAGGTTCACATATTGCACGCTTACATGTGTGCACAGCTAACCTGCTGCAAATCTCATCTAAAAGCACATCAGTTTATATTTCTTATAATACTGCTACCAAATAAAGCCAATGAAATACCCTTTCATTGAACTCCCATTAAAATTAGGTAAACTCATAAATTCTGATTTTATGCAAGTTGTTTAATGGCTTTGATTTTTGCCATTAAATTGCCATTAATTTGTAAAGTATTGTTTGCTTACTGCATTAAATGGCTCATAAGGAAGACCTGTTGGTTGAGCACAGGGGTTTCTGTAACAACCTAAGCAGTATTTGGCTATTAGTTTGGCACAATAAATTACAAACCTCTTTTACCTGCAAACTTGTTGTCTGTGCCATAGTTGGTGATTTCTGGTGAGTGCAGCCTTTTACCTTCTTACATATCACTTTCAGTCACAACAAATATGTTTTACCTTTTAGAGACTTTCCAGAGATACCAGACCTTGCTGCCTAGGGGCTAACTAGGACATGCCCTCCATCTGCTTTTTGGCTCCACCTTGCTGAAATCTGAAATGGCACCCCAGACATAAAGTCTAAATTTACAGGACATCCTCTTTGTGAGCAGCATGTTTTCATGAGGAATGGATGAAGGGCAGAGCAGTTTTCAGGGCTTAAATGAGGGCTGTCCCTTGCATTCAGAGACAGTTGAGCAGTATGGTATGCACAGACAATTGGAGCCCCGCTATAGTCAGACTTATCCCTCCCCCAGTGAAGCTGACCTCAACATCCCTGCACTCAGGCACATTATGACATAGGACAAGGAGAATGCAGGAGCCAGCCCCATTGAAATGAACGGGGTATTTTTATTACTATTTTATATATCATGATGGCCAGTCAGAGTCTCAGTTCTAACTCCAAGCCTCTCTAATGGCACAGAATTGAGTAATAGATACAATAAAGTACTTAGGCATCACATTAGACCAGAATTACACTTACAAGATGCATATCGAACTACTGACTAAGACATTGAATCTGAAACTGGGGCTACTATACTGCCTTAGCCTTTTTCTCACTCAGGACTCCTGGCTAAGGATTGTAGCTGATACCCTACTGCCAACCCTACTGTATGGGTCACCAGTAATACTCACAGTAAAAGGTGGGGAAATGGAAAAACTTACTACACTGTATCACAGGGTGTGGCAGTTCACCATGGGAGCTCAGCTAAGGGAGCACCACTGCCAGGTGCTCCAAACCCTGGACTGGCCACCATTGAAAGGGCATTTGAGTACCCTTGCTTATGCCTAGTGCCTACAAGCTCAGGTCAGACAATGCACCACCAAGCCTTGCCAAAACATTATCTGCTAAACATAACAGCAGGCCCTATAGATCCTTTTAGCTGTCAGCTCCTCACTGTGCATATTGTTAGATCTTCCCAGGGACAGAGGTCATTCTCGTCAAGCATCCCACCCTCTGGAAAGCTCTTCCAGAAAATGTACAGACATGTATTTCCTGGGATTCAAAATGGAATTTAAGGCTCATCTGACAGAGCTTAACCAATGCACTTGCAACTGTTGAGAACCAGATCCTCTCCGATCATCTGTATTTCTCTACTGCTATTTTATCTGTAACTACAAATGTCACCTAGTTATCAACCTGTGCTGAGTGCTGAAAGTGAGTGTTGAAATTTTGAAATTGCCTAAATGTTAACTATAATTTGAATGATAAACATTGCAATGCTTGATGTACACCAATCTATGTTGCTGTACTATTGTCTGTTGAAGACTGTGTACTAGCTAACTCACGAAATGTCACTCTGTAATTGTATTGCAACTTTATGAAATGTTTTAACTGTGATTAATCCTGGGTAACCCTTAAAAGGGACTGTCATGGTCTCAGTGAGTTTACCTAGTTACCAACATTTAAATAAATAATAAATAAATGATGGTGAGTTGAGATTAATGAAGACCACTGCTCGACTAACAAGGGCATTCATAGTAGAACAGTGGCCTTCATTAATCTCCAACTCACCATCATAATGTAAAACAGTAATAAAAATAACTTCATTCATTTCAAGGGGTATGCCCCTGTACCCATGGACATCATCTCTTAAAGACTCCTACCTCTGTCTCCTAGTACTCAGGTAAGAGACTCTCAACTTATATCTATACTTATTGGGTTGTCTGTAGCAGCGTGGCTGCACCCACTACAGAGTGTGTGAATGGTGATGGTGGGGGGAGGACTGGCCATGTGGGTGGGTGTTGAGTTATTGCTACTTTTGTGTTTGCCCTTAAGTCTGTTTGTGTGGAAGCATTCAAAACTATGAAGAGAAAATAGTAGGATTACAGGCCAGATAGAAGTATTTAAGTAGTTTTGTGGGTAAGTGTGTGTATTTTATTTAGCTTTTGTTAACCGGTAAGTGCACTAGCCAAAATGGCTATTTTCAGGCACGACCGGGAGAGTAAACATGCAGAAACTTAACAGGATAACAAATTACAAGTGCTTTACATGCAATGAGTTAGAGGATACAATATATCAGAACATACAAAGTAAAGTGCTTTACATACAATGAGTTAAAATGGATACAATATATCAGAGACATACAGAGTAGACCATTTATAAGTTCATAGGTGCCTACCTATGCAATGAATAGAGAGGACCTTGGACAATAAATTATCAAGTGACATATCATATGAACAGAACAAGGTACACAAAATCAAAACAGGCAATACAAAGGAAGAAATAACCATTGAAAGCAGGGGTGTCATTAAGGAAAAGGTCCATAAGTGAGAAAGAGGAGAGCAAGTCATGAAATTAGATTATATGAGTGTATGTAAGTGTAAGGGAGATGCCTGCAGTGCAAGATTGTATATGGGCAGGGAAAGGAGCAGGACAGGCTGAGGCAGTAGAGAGGTTATATAGAGGTGAGGAAATACTATTGTATGGCCAGAGACTTTGGTCATTAGGTAGGGTGAAAGCAGGAACAGGTATCAGCAATCGGCAGATTCGAGCGCAGTTTTCTCTTAAAGCATGTGTGGAGCTAGAAAGTCTAATGTTGAGGGAAGGGAATTCCATAGCTGTGGAGCCGCATGCTCAAATGCAACAGTTCCTTTCCGAGTGTGGCACCCGACAAATTCAGAAAGGATTTATCAGCTGTTCATAGACCATTGAGTGTGTCTTGAGGAACAAGCATAGTTGCAAAATGCCAAGGGTTTGATTTCAAATTATCGAATCAATAAGAGAGCTAAGGTAGTATTTCCTACTAGCAAATGGAGACAGCCAACCAAGATCATTATAAAGCTGACAGTGGTGTTTAAGCCAAAGAGCAGAAGAGGCATAACGACATATGTTGTTATACGTGATATCCCATCTGAGTAGGTAGTTTTATGAGCAGCCCCAAATAAGGGAGCCCTATAGGTTAAGGTGAGGAGCAGAATCTCCTCACAATGGCCATTTTAGCCGATGGCATGAGCATATAACTAGTCTTATATGGAACACCCAGTTTGGAGTTGACAGCTCTGCAAATAGACTGTACATGAAGATTTAGATCAAGAGATTGATCTAGTAGGATGCCCAGGTACTTGAAAGAGGTCACACATTCCAGTAATTGACCTTCTAAGTCCTGCACCATCAGTGCGCATGTGTGCAAGCCGGAGCTTAGGGGTGATTGAAGCAGCATGGCTTTAGTTTTGCTAGTGTTTACAGCCAGTTTGTGGTCGATAGCCAGTTTTGGATATTGTTAAAGTCAGAGAAAGGTTTATGTTGATAGTGTCTATATTAGATATTAGATGTATAGATGACAAGATCATCAGCATATAGAATAGCAGAGCAGGATTTTAGAGCAGCTCCAATGTTATTTATATAAAGAGAGAATAGGAGGGCCCTAGGATGGAGCCTGAGGTACACCAATGTTAATGGTGGTACTGTTCAATAGAGAGGAATTAAATTTCACCACTTGAATTCTATTTGTCAGGTAGCTTTCATACCGCCAACAACAAAGGAGGAGAAATGCAGGTGTCGAAGCAGGAGAGAAGCAAAGTGTGATCAACAAGGTCAAAAGCCTTTATGAGGTCAATAAAGACAGCCCCAGTCAGACTGCCAGTATCCATTTTTGAAAGAGTGTCTGTGGTGAATTTAAGGAGTGCAATCATGCTATGTCCTTTCCTGAAGCCATGTTGGGTATCCGAGAGCAGGCTGTGCTTAAGTAGATAGTCAGTTGTCTGAGTTGTGACAATTTTCTCAGGATTTTGCTCAGTATTGAGAGTATGGCAATTGGTCTGTAGTTCGTGACAACCTTAGGATCCCCATTTTAAGTACAGGTGTGATCCGAGCAGCTTTCCAGAGGTCAGGGACCACTCCACCTGAAAGTGATAATGTATACATTTTGGCCAGTGGTAATGCAATAAGGGAGCTGCAAGTTTCAAGAAGTGGGGTTCAAGAGAGTCTGAGCCAGAGCTGGTATGATCAGAGGTGGACCTCAGGAGCTTCAGGACTTCCTTTCTAGATGCAGCCATAAAATAGAATGGAGGAGTATAAGGAGGCACAGGGACAACACTTCCAACTTATCCAGACAGGTTCCTGATGAGGAGTGGGAGGACACTGCAGTGGGATCAAAGGAAAAGGTTTATTGGGAGAGATCAGAGAAATGTAGGTTGAAAGAATTAGCTATGGTTTGTGAGTCATTGCAATGAAATGTATTGAGGGTGGGAAGAACCACATGTATTTCCATTGGTATTGTGCTACATTTCAGCTGTGCAGCTGAAATGAGGGGACAAAGAAAACTAAAAAGTATATCACTGGCTATAACCATGCCACATGCATGCAGATGCAAATGTACGAGATTTGTATTGAAGTACAAATCAGCCATATGTATGCAGGCAGTATAGCTTAGTGGTTAAAGGCTCTGAACTGCAAACCAGGAGACCTGAAGACCTGGGTCTGAATCTCATCAACTCACACTTGTAAACTGTGTGATCCTGAGCAAGTCATTTAAGTTTTATGTGTAGTTATCAGTGACCACTTGCTTTTTGCATGCATGCCACACACATGCAGTCTGTTCCAATTTAACATAAGACGTATGCTTTCCACACTTGCTTGCTGCACATGCCACATGCATGCAATCAGTTCCATTTAACATTTAACTCATGTGTCAGCACACATATCAAGTGGGTAGTTTTATGTGTGCAGTATGAAAACATTTGATATGATTAATTACTTAGTGCATCAGTTAGAATTGCCATGTTAAAAGTAGGAAATGAGGTGTTAGGGTTTTACCTAACATACCACCCTTGCCCAGCAGAGACCAGGAGGCATCAGGGTGACATTAGGGCCTCAACCCTAACACTCACCACATTCTCCTATAGTGTAGCCACTCAGCTTATTTTCAGTGGAATGGGGTGAGTGCTAAAGCATAAGTGGTGATTTGCATAAGCAGCCCATGATGCTTTGCCTTCTGTGGCATGTGTGATTTTGTATTTCCTTGAAACTTGGCTTCCCAGCCAAATGCCCTTTGGGGTAACCATTGCCTCAGTGTTTGCGCACAGAGGTTCTTTGTCTTTTAAATAGTTTTTGTTTTAATGGGTTCACCATAACATAACCCAGACAGACTGACTTAGGGTAGCTGGTTCATTCCACTGAGGTGTCAAGCAGACGAGGCATACTGATGAGTTCTGGTAGGATGAAACATATGTCTATGCCATCTGTTAGCACCCTTTGCAAACTGTGTGAGAGCATTTTGACACCAAGCAATTCTACTTAAAGTTGAACCAGCATAATATTCTGTGGTGATTTGCAAATGCAGCCCATGATGCTTTGCATTGTGTGTGGGCATGTGTGATTTTGTATTTCTTGAAACTTGGCTTCCCAGCCAAATGCCCTTTAGGGTAACTATTGCCTCAGTGCTTGTGCACAGAGGTTCTTTTTGTCATATATATATATATATATATATATATGAAGGACGAGTTGCACCCTATAGTTAGGGTTGAGTAGGCACTTTAAAGTTAAACCTCACTTTTGCACATTAAAACTTTGCAACTGCTCCACAGATTTGCATGAAATTTGGAATGTGCAATCTGGTATGGTAGTTCTCTTCATTTACCAAGTTGTGTTTTGGTCAGACTTACAGTTTCTGCACAGCAAAATGCTAAAAACATGTTTTCACCACTTTTGACACTGTTTTTGCCCATGGTGCTGCACCCACACCATGTGTTCTTTAAGTCTAACATCTGGAATGTAGAAAGAGTGAGTCCAGGAACAATCCAGCTTTGGTTTGGTAAAAAATATTAATCTGTTCCAAAGTTATTAAAGTTTTATTTTTTGGGTTTTGAGCATGCTCAGTTCACTCCAAGATTTATATGGTTATTTTTCAGACAAAGATTGGGCTCCTGGTCAAGGATTTTGTAGCTTGGGGACATGGATCCTGGTCTGGCAGAAAATTCCTTGTCCATGAGCCGCCATCTTGTTTTTCAGTTTTCCCAAAACAAAATGTTGTAGCTTTCTCCACATGTGACTTTTGGCTAAGTGAGGCATGGGTTTTGTTCAGGGTGACCCTTATACAAAGCCATGCATTTGGTTTGGCCTATTTTGGTCAAAAATTGCTTTTAAAATTGTTTAATCTTTGACCATGACTCGTTAATCCATCCCAGTCCACAGCTGTCAAAATCCTAGTGTGTAAGATCACGGTCAAGGATTTTGCTACTTCGCTGACTAGGATTTTAAAACATTTTACCATTGAATTGTTAATGAATGGTTTGGTCTTTTCACATGAAATGTTCAGGGTATTGAGGAATGCCCTACAGGTGTGATTTATGCTGCTTAGGTGTTGGGGAATTGAACTGTTCCATAGATATGCCATCACGAAGTTGAGATTTTCCCCATAGGATAACATTGTGGCTTCCATTGCGCTTTTCGGCACCCATATCTCATAAACAATGCAAGATATGGATTCAGTTGATACATGTTGCAAGCAGTGCTCATTGGCATGATTACAATGACACTTGAATTTGTTTTCTAGCTGCTACGGTTCCTGAGACATCGGCAAATTAGTGTTACAAGGGTTCCTTGCCCTATAGGGATGCTGTATGGCTCTGTAGCTATGTGTGTAAGTGAGAGTGCAGGGTCCCAAGATCCCAGCTCTCCCATAGATGCATATTGTTATGTGAGTGGGCAATTTGGTGGTGCCTTACGCTCCCACCAACACATATTATTTACTAGTTATATTACACTTTTTCAAAAAGTAGAGCAATTCATATCAAAAAACTGCATTTATTGCATCAGTTAGGGTTAAGCAATAAAAGTGGGAAATTAAATGTTAAGGTTGAGCTCCTAACCTCCCACCCCACCCACTCATCCTCCACAGACTGACAGATGCCGGGGTGTGACATGGGGTTGTGAGGCCTAACTCTCACCCCATTCTCCTTACTGTAGCATGCCAACCTACTTATACATGGAATGGGGTGAGAGTTGGGCCACACAACCCCAAGGCATGACCCAGCATCTGTCAGTCTGTGGAGGATGGGGTGTGGGGTGTGGGGGTTAGGGCTCAATCATAATGTTTCATTTCCTCACTTTTGTTGCTTTAACCCTAACTGATGCATTAAATGCAGTTTTTTAATATATATATATATATATATATATATATATATAATGAAATACAAATCACACATGCCCCCACAATGCAAAGCATCATAGGCTGCATATGCAGATCACCACAGAATATTATGCTGGTTCAACTTTAAGCAGAAATGCATGGTGCCAAAGGCCTCTCACACAGTTTTCAAAGGGTGCCAACAGAAGACATAGACACGTGTTTCGTCCTACCAAGACTCATCAGTATGCCTTGTCCATTTGACACCCCAGTGAAATGAACCAGCTACCCTAAGATAGTCTGTCTGGGTTATGTTGTGGTGAACCCAATTAAAACAAAAACAATTTATAAGACAGAGAACCTCTGTGTGCAAGCACTGAGGCAATGGTTACCCCAAAGGTAAGGTATCTATATATAAAACACATCACAAGGCATGTGTATATCAGAGTGCGACCACACACCTCCACTTTTACACCCTCCAGAACAATTTTGGCAATTTTAAGAATTAATTTGAGGTGGGTGTGGTCATGCTCTGATATATGCACGCCTTTGGGTGGTTGATGCACACCAAGGCATGCATATATCAGAGCACGACCTCACACCTCAGAGTGGTTTATCTATTACATATATCACGCAACATGTATGTAGGATTGGGGTTGGGGGGCACTGGTCTACTCCACAGATATCCATGAACACCAGCATTAGTACAGACATGACCAGGTCACTCATGCAGTCATAGCCTCTACTTGTACCACCGCACATCTTCCAGAGACCATACATGAACCCACACTAATGCATCCAAATTTGTGATAACAATTCTACAAGTACATCAGGCTAGCCAGCCCAGTAGTGCAGAAGGCTGAGGCACTGGACAGCTTACCTTGCACCATGCTGGCAACCTGGTTAAGGGAAAATACTTGGGTTGTTGGGAGCTGGCACAGGCAAGAGGGTGGGAGCAGGATTGAGCAGCTGGAAGGCAGCTCTCCACTCCCAGGGTGGTTCCTGCCCTCCCCGTAGTCCCGCTGCCACCAGGTGGAGTCTGGTGGTCAGCGTAGAGTGAAGGGGTGACACATAGTGGGAGGGTACCTCAAAACATGGCATGAGCATGCCTCCACATGTGCACATGCGTCCAAGGTAGGGGATGGTTTATGGGGAGAAAATGGAAAAACGCTACAAAAAATACATCAGGCTCTGCTTCTGTTTGTTTCCTAGGCCTTGGGCTCATGTTGCCCCTGGACTACCAGAGTTTATTGTTCCCAGCAGGGTATCCTGAGTCATACCTCTCATCTGTCCCTGATTATGAGGGACATCCCTCATTGTACAAGTCACAATTGCTCTGTCCCTCATTCATCCCTCGAGGGCAAGGTACTATTCACACAGAGAATGTGCCACACATTCAGAGTTTAATGCATAAATGTATAATATTCTACGATTCATACTCAAATATACACCCAATACAGGTTAACATAATGCTTTCCACTGTGTTCTGAGCTTGTATCTCCATGGTTGATTATGTGTCCTCATTATGAGGATCAGTTTCTCATTGTCCTCATTTTGAGTGTCTGTGTCCTCAGTTCAGTGATTCACAATTGTGTGGTCTGCACTGAGTAAGCCTACTGACACCCATGACCTGCAGCTGCCGAACTGTTGCTCAGTCTGGCACATACAGGTGAAGCTGTGTGCACACCCCAGGCTGCAGCTTCCAACCTGTAGTTCCAGTCTGATATGCAGGTGGAGCTGTGCACTGTGCAATAGTGCCAGGCAATCTACATGATAATGTATGCAAAGCAAGCCATGATAAGATGCTAATGTGCTGTTTGCCCAGGGATTACATAAGTAGGCTTTATTTGCATAGGAGATTTGAATGTAACAAAATTTAGCCCAGGTTAATGTGTTAGCCTGAGCTAACGTGTTAGCACCAGGCTAATGTGTTTGCACCAGAGCTAACCTGGCAGACCATAGTATAGTTCTGCTATGTTTGGCCTGTGATGTTGTTTGCAACTGTTGTGCAACACTTCATTGTACACACATTAGCCACCTATTGCAATTCTGCCTTACTCCACCTCTGTGTGCACTGGTTTGCTGTTGCAGTTTGGCCTTCTCAGTTGCTATATTCAGAACAGTCTTATTTGCTGGGCTATTTTTGCACTGCACCTCAGCACTGTTTGCACTGTTTCATTTGGATGCTATATTCAACTGATTTATCCCCTGAGCTATTCCTTTGAATATACCATGCAAATGGTTCTGGGCTATTTTTGCAAACCAGGCAGTGCTAATTTGCTCGGGGCTGAGTTTTGAATATTGAGCCCGTGTCTAACAAAAGCATTCAATTCTTCAGTGGTGTACGCCAAATTAAAAAAAAATCATCAATAAATCTCTAAAATACCAACTTTTTCAAGAAAGGATTTATTTCTGGAATGAGGACAGCATTTGCCGCCATGTAACCAAATAAATGTTCATGAAGGTGATGCAAACAGAAGTGAAGGGGCTCAGAATCACCAACAGAGCCAGAATATGAAGTCAAAATGCTACAAAACAAAAAACTGGGCTACTGAACATCTTACAAATTAGGAACTTCTTTCAACACCTTGAGTTTATTGGCTAAGCAGCCCACCTTATAATTACCTGACGCTTACACCATATACACTTAGTGCTTTCAAACTCATTATGTGTAAAGCAACAACCTGTTTTATAGTGTGCATAATGCAAATGTAATCAATTAATTTAAAGAGCTGATGAATATTAAGTGACTTGTGCTGTCCAGTTCCTATAGTACAAAATCAGCTGTTGCTGATTACAGAGTTAAAGTAACATACAGTGTGTCAGATGTTCAAAGCCCCTGAATTGCCACAGCTGCAGTGGAAAAAATGGTTTTCCACTTGTGGCGCTGCAGTTTCTCCTGCAGCTGCAGTATTCTCAAAGGTGAAACTGGTTTATAACTGGCTCCATGACTGATGACAGCTTGTGGCTGTTTTTTATGGCTGCAGTAGACGGAGCCTGCAGATGTTTTGCATGTACAAAAGGAGTGATGTCATGTTTTCTGTCCATGGAACTGACTGAAGGTGTAAATAGTCTCCTCCACCATACCCTCCTCAAGAAATGTGTTCCGCTCTCAAATAAATATGCTTTCATTTTAGTCAATGGTTGGAGGCACTATTTTCTTTCTTAAATGGGCGATACAAAAGTGGAACCTGAGTAGTGGGAAGCAGCATTGTTTTTGGGGGTAAGATCCACCCCCACCTCCACTAGAAGCTCCTAAAGATCTACCCCACCTTTTTTTGATTCATGTGGGAGTGGCATGAGATGGATTTATCATGTTGAAACAAGACACGCTTAGTTTGGGATGTGGTCCAAGGAACAGAACAAGTCTGTGGAGTGATCGAGTTGTGGAGCAACTTCATTTATTAAGGACTAGGAGAACAGAAGCTACTTAATGCCTTCAAATTGATTTAAAAACCCTTGGAACAATGAATGTCAGAGCCACCTGGTGTCTCAAAAGGAAAGAGTAATTAATAAGTGTTTGAAACTACAGCTCCAAAGGAAAACAATAGACACAGAGTTCTGGTTGAGAGTCACAAGTTTTCTTAAACATTTATATACTAAAAACATAAAGTTCAGCTTTTGGGATTAACAATATTTGTTTACCATATTCAATATATACATATAGTTAGTTTGTCTTTTTAGTAGTTCCAAACTTTGAAAGCATTGGTGTTAGTAATGCATAAATTTTGTAATTGTCTTACAGCTAATCATGCAGTTTCATGTGAGGACATTGTTTTGGGGAAGGGGTTCAAATTATTTTAATCATGGCACAGTACTTGGTAAATATAGACCTTGAAGATGAAGTGTATTTTTCTTTAAGTTTGAGAGTGGAGGAGAGTGAGTGATGTGTAGAAGCCAGATTCATGCAAATGAGTGTTGCTATAGCACATTCACACTTGAATCTCACCTTCTGAAGCCACTGAGTCACTCTGCCTCCTCAGTCTACACTTGGCAGCTTGGTTTTCAAAACTGAGACAAAAATTAGCTGAGCACCCACAGGTTACATTTTTTTATACAAGGCACTTCTCTCTTTGTGGATTTGGGGGCATGTAATTTATCAAATGAACACCGCCGCCATGCTACTGTATCAGAGAAAGTGAAAGTGATTGTCATGGACAGTGTAAGTGAGCAGTGACTTAGAGCTACTCAAATGCCGAATAACCCGATTTCAGGTTATTACGGCATTTGAAGGTATCTGAAATCAGGTTGATAAAGTGGGTCACCAGTAGTTATATAGGTACAATCTTTCATTTCATGCTATTGCTAGACATACTGCAGCTAGCTTGGCTTGAGGAAGGGTGAATATGGTCAGGACCCCTTAGCAATTGAGATGCATATGCAGTAAATAAGTTCAGATGTGCTAACTGCCTGCTGAATAAGGAAGGGTTACAGGAACCCAGGGAATGATTATGGTGGGGATGATGGTCATCAAAATGAAAGAGATTTTGTGGCAATCAGATTGGATGACCTAAAGGTGACTAAATGTACCAAAGCTGTGAGGAGAGCATTGGAATGCTGTGCTGCATAGGGAGCAGTATTACCAGCAGAAGGAAGGAGGTGGTGATGCCACTGTGTTGATCACTGGTGAGGACTCATTTGGAATATGGTGTCCAGTTCTGGAAGCTGCATTTCTGTCATGCAACTTTAAATCACAAATGGGTTAAATGGTTCTATTTTAGATTTCTATTCATTTCCCTACTTCTCCACTGGTTATGCATAATCTTTCCAATCATGTTATTGCTAGACATACTGCAGCTAGCTTGGCTTGAGAAGGGTGAACATGGTCAGGAATCCTTAGCAATTGAGATGCATATGCAGGAAATAAGTCCAGATGTGCTAACTGCAAGCTGAATAAGGAAAGTTTGAGGAACCCAGGAATGATTACAGGGAAGGGGGGACTGATGGTCATCAAAATGGAAAGAGATTTGGGGTAATCATATTGGATGACCTAAAGGTGGCTAAACAATGTACCAAAGCTGTGAGGAGAGCCATTGGAATGCTGTGGTGCATAGGAAGAGGTATTACCAGCAGAAGGAAGGAGGTGGTGATGCCACAGTGTAGATCATTGGTGAGGCCTCATTTGGACTATGGTGTCCAGTTCTGGAAGCCATTTCTGTCATGCAATTTTAAATCACAAATGGGTTAAATGGTTCTATTTTAGATTTCTGTCCTTCCCTACTTCTCCCACTGGTTAGCCTTCACGAATGCAACCAGAACATATATTGGCTAGCATGATGAATGCACCTGTACAAGCTGCTTCTCACTCTACAGCACTGTCTTTTTAAAATGCTAACTTCTTGTTGAAAATATCCATAATGCCCACTCAACCACATTCTCCTTACCCTTCCTTTAACTCCCACTCTTCCCTCTGCCCTATCCCTCTGTCTTCCTCTCCCTCCTGTGCCTTTTCTCCCACTGGATCAACCTTAAAACCAACCTACTACCACTACCTCCCAACCTCCTAGACAAAGCCAGTTCTTTGGCCACCCATCTCCCGTCAGTCACCCTCCCCTCACCTTGACTCCTTCTTGGACTCTCACACTAGGTGTCACACCTCTTTATCTCCTTCGCTACATATAAACACTGTCCTTTACCCTAGTTGAATGCTCTTGATGCTGTACTATCACCATTGGTAGTATAAATGACATTGTAACCTTATTGTATACTAGCTACCTACTATTTGAGTATTGTATGTAAACTGTTTGTTGCTGCTGTCATTGTCACTGTTTGACATGGAACCTTTGTAAAAGAGCTTTGAGCTCAACGGTATGATCCGAATCCTAAATAAATTTAAAAAAAAAATATGGTATAATTTTGCATCCATGTTATTGCTAGACATACTGCAGCTAGCTTGCTTGAGGAAGGGTGAACATGGTCAGGACCCCTTAGCAATTGAGATGCATAAGCAGCAAAATAAGTCCAGATGTGCTAACTTACCCTATAACTGTTAAAGGATACCTAAACAACATTTTGACAACAAACTATTCAAAATTCTGACCTCAAACAGGACTAAAGGAAAGGCTGCTGAATTTGTTAATGCTAAAACTACATTTATATACATTACCTAAATATGGTTCCAAAGCATTTGAAAATGTAAATCAGTCTTCCAATTTCAAAAACTGCCTTTACCAGCTTTCTTAAAATGGCTGCCAAATGTGTTATGATGACGCCATCGAGGCAAAAGGCAGAGAGCTATAATGGCTCTTATATAGTGTTAACTAGTCCTTTTTCCCTTTGTATAGAATTGTTTCTCCCAAATTGTCAAAACCATGCATTATTTAGATCAATGCACATGTTGAGGCTATGGTTCTGTTCATTTTGTTTACTTTAACATGTTGAAATTGTGTTTTAATCCAACCAACTTTCTCTTTGGCAAATCACAGTGCATTACAAATCTTGAATAACCTGGTGGTCTAGTGGTTATGGTGGATCCAGGATGCTACAATGGGGTGGGGGTGTTGGAGTGTGTGCATACTTGATATGCACTTTTAACATTTTTATGAAGCCTTTATATTTTCTGCTATTATGCTCTTCTAGTAAGTTTTTGACTGAAACTACAAATGTAATCCACATTTTGAATGTAAACATTTGTACAATCAATACATCAGACTTCTTCAGCAAAGTGAAATGCAGCAGCAGTAGTGAGTACTTTACAATGGGGTGGGCGTTACACTCTTCACCACCCCATAGATCCACCACTTGTTTGTAGCAAAGTCCTTCTGTAGTCCAATGCCAGAGTTCTACTTTCTTGGAAATCAAAAATATGCTTGTCTTGTCTTCTCTTCTTTATCCTTGGAAATAATAAGAATCAGTATTTATATAGTGCTTTCATGAAGTGACTGAATTTGTAGTGGCAGCCAATCCACATTAATACCACACACAGCCTGGACAATTGCATGAACTGGTTTTATGGGAGGGGAATGGAGGCCAGGACAATAGGGTCAGGTAGTTATCATGGTGCTGGCAGACCCACATCTTATTTCTCACAGTGATCTGCTCATATTTCTCACCTTCTATCTTCCCCTTCCCTGTATAAAGCAGTACCCTGCAGGAGTGGGCTTCTCAGTCCCCTCTGGTATTTGTTCTCACTACTTCTCCTCACACCAAAAACTGGTGAGCTCATCACCCTTGTGCATCATGAATGTAGGTAGTGCAGTCCCAGGTTTTTTGACATATCAGAAATAAACAAAATATTTCCAGTAAGTCGGGCTGATAGCAGTAGGGAACAAGAGGGATTATAGGCTTTTCTATCTGTAAAAGATCTAGGCTACCTTTGATTATTCATTATTATGATGGGTGTGCATCATTATGCATGTCATTTAATAGTGCCTAATCATAGGTGGATTAGATCTTATATGGGTAAGAATGCCTATGTTTCCCTTTGTGCCCTGCTGCTATCAGCATGGCTTACCAGAAGATCATGTTCATTATTAATATGTAAAATGACACAGGCAACAGTACTAACCTCATTCATGATACAGAAGTAGTGAGATCACCAGTTTTGGTGTGGGAGCAGAAGAGCAGAATGAATGCCAGAGAGGGACTGAAGAGGTCATTCCAGCAGGGTACAGCTATATTCAGGTTAGGGGAAGACAGGAAGGGGGATGTTTAGCAGATCATTGTAAGATCTGAAATATAGGGCTGCCAGCACCATGATCACTACCTGACTGTGAATGACAGAAGCCAGCAATGACAAATACTCAATGGCAGGCTGCACTTAAAGTGTTACTTGAATTCAGTGTAGGGATATTACCCTCAGGTGGGGGGTTGACATTTGTTAGGACAGTATTGAGGTAGCTGTGTATAGATCATTCAAGATTTAGAAGGGTGGTAGCCAACCAGCTCGCATTGTGGAGTAGGGCACTAAAAGTACTGGAGAAGATTTGCTGGGAACTGTCCTGCTGGGTTCTGCAGATCACAGGTAAAGAAGAAGACTGACACTGGAAATCTGATGGTTTCACTTAAGGCATTAGTATGCCTCTCCTGCTAATAATATTGTTATCCACAGTAAGTACAGCCATTATGAGGCATGAACAGCAGTTTTTGGGTGAGTCCTGAGGCTTATTGCTTGGCCTCCATTAACACCCAATTGTTGGTTAATGAGGCGGGATAAAAACACAACAGGGGAACTGTACATCCTGCCTTCACTGTACAGAAGAGTAGTGATCACTCAATGTTGATTGTGGGAACAGAATCAAACACTGAAAAAGTGGACTTAAGTGCGATTTGGAAGGCATTTTTACCACTGCTGGCTGATGATCCACATCAGTGTAGGTGTGCACAACTCTCTGAGGTATCGATTACAGTTTGAGGTGTGATAATTCTCTTCATGAGACCACAAGCTCATATGTAGCCCCAGGCAGTACTAAGGCCACGTTATGGATGGTTTGGTGTTCAACAGAAGCCAGGCTAGGTGCAGGGGTTCACTTGGAAAAGAATACAAGAGAAGCTTTTTTTGTGGATTAACAAGAATGCATGAGCTTTGGAATTGGACCAGACCGGTACTTCACTGTATGACCCTAAGCAAGTCACTTAACTTCCTTGTACTGCCAGGCCACATCTGTAAACAAGGTTTCAGCATAGTGTGTCTCTCAGGTTAACAAAAAATTCAGGGCATCACATAACCACTAGATAATCAGATATTTGAAGTGTTGTACTGCTCTGTAGTTTGCCAAAGAGAAAGTCAGCTAGATTGCAAAACATATTCAGCAAGTTAAAGTAAATATAATAAACAAAATCATAGCGCAACATGTACTGATCAAAATAATCCACATGTTAACACATGGTGTTAATCAATCTGGTAAAACAATTCAAAGCAAAGAGGAAAGAAGAACTAGTTAGCCTATAGGAATCTATATTGATCTCTGGCTCTGGCTCTGGCTCTGATGATGTCATTATGACTCGTCACTTAGCACAGTTGACAGCCATCTTAAGGAGAAGGCAAGGCTGGTTATTGTAAGTGACAGGCTGATGTTTACATTTTTCAAAAGCTGTGAAACTGCATTTCTGTTATTTACATAAATGCTGTTTTAACATAAATGTAAACAGTAGCATTTACTTTACCTAGCAATGAAGCCAGATTTTGGAGTTTGCAGTTTTAAAACTGCTTGTTTAGGTATCCTTTAAGTGTCACAGTTTGCATTTTCTTCTTGAAATGGTTACTTTTGCATTTATGTTTATTTTAAAATATTTAATATTCTGACCATGTGGTTATGTCATGGACCATACTGTAACTGATCTCCAGCCTTAACTCCCCCAACCCTGTGCTCCAACGTGCATAGAAGATAGTGTTTGTAGACAAATCTAGTCATTTTGCCGATGTGTTTTGGCATGTTCTGGTGAGTTCATGTGTATGTGTGTGTGTGTGTTTGTGTGCTTTTGATTCAAGTGCTTGTGTTTTGCATGGAAAACAGTGCTTGCAGACAATCTAATCATGTCACAGCAGTGTTCTGCTGTGTGTGTGTCTGTGTGTGTAGTGTGTGAGTGTGTGTGTGGTGTGTGTGTGTGTGTGTGTGTGTGTGTGTGTGTGTGTGTGTTACTTTCAGGCTGTTCTTGTAACCTAGGAAAGATACTTCCCCAGACATAGCAGCAGCACATTGCATAGCAGATATAAAATGTCAATAAGCAGGTCATGCAACAGATGTGCTGAGCAGTTACTGAAGCAAGAAATGTACAGCTGTCATTTTTCATCCTGTTCATAATGTGTTTCTGCACCTGTGGTGCCAAATGGCATAGTCGCTGTGCAAAATCTCCTTCTGGCTAATGAACTCATAGTGTCACTGTTCATGCGTGGGGTCACAAAAGCCCTTGCTGAAAACTTGGAGTGAAAATACCAAGAAATGCCCAGGGCATTAGGTTTTCTGACCATAACACCCTGCACTGTAGGGAGTGACAGGCATCAGGGGTATGACTTACGATTGTCAACAGTAATGCTCATGCCATTCCACCCCATCCCCACCCTGCAGCCATGACAGGTATCGAGGTGTGCCTTTGACTCTTCAGCCCCAAAGTTCATTCCATTTCTCTTATACTATACCCATTTCAGCATATTTCCTTATGGAATGGGGTGAGTGTAAAGTTTGAAAACCCCAAGGCACACCTCGACTCTTGTCTGTGTCTGCAGAGTGAAGTGAGGTGAAATGCTGTGAGCATTATGGGCAATAACTCAAATGCACACCCAATGCCTGTCCATGTCTGCAGGATGGGATGGGGTTGGCATCACTTCAATACTTCACTGCCATTCCTATTCTGCCTGCCTGTCTGTGTGTCTCTCTCTCTCTCTCTCTCTCTCTATATGTCTATGTAATTATCTATCTTTCTATTGATTGCAGGTATCGTTATTTTTACCTATTTCTAAAACAAACTTGCATATCACATTTGCCTACACTCTGAGCACATACTTATGAAACTGTGCATATTTGTACTCCACTTCTCGTAGACCTCATACTTTCCTAATATTGTCATTATCACAAGCATAACTACCATGCCCTTATCAAAAGTGACCTCTCTGAAAGTTAATATCACATTTGCTCTAACACTCCATCATCATTACACCTGACTTCCTGACATTAACACATTGCTTAAATATAACTTACATCACCTCATGAGCAAAACCCTGTTTCTTTAAAATAAATAAATAAAACTGTAAATAATCCCAAGGCTGAACAAATGCCAGCCATTACTTTTACCATGTACTGCCACCTTCTTTACCATCATGGATTTACATGTTTCCTTTGAAGCTTTGCATTATTGGGATATGTGTAATTATGTTTCCTTTAAAATGTGGCTGTCTGGCCAATATTATCTGGGATAACACATTCATCTGTGACATTTGCTCTGGGGTTCTTTTGTAAGCCTCCTATTCCTTCCATTAAAATGTACACTTCCATATATTTTCCTAATAATGTGTATGCCTTCCTTAGACCAGAAACTAAAACAAATCTTACTACTTACAAATCATTGTGTTGTTTCTCCATACTTCTTAACAATTACACACAACTTCACTAACTTCATTATGCAGCTGTGGTGGATCTGACTAGAATTTGTTTGGCACAGCTGTGACAAAATACTATGCCTGCTGGGACCAGGTGTAATATCTCCTGCAGCTGTGCTGGCTATAACAATATGAAACTCCACAGGTGCAAAGGTTTTGTCCTGTATCTGTAGCATTCTGTAAGACTTAGTCACATGTATTTTGAGAATCTAGCCCAATATTTCCAGATTTTAATGAGGCTGCCAGCCTGTCGAACAACTGGCCATTTGCCTGCCCCTTCTTGGACCCAGTTTGTGATGGGGGCTGCCTCTTTGGGGAACATTGGGCCTAGCAATGCTCAGAGGAAGTCCCCAATAGGCTGCACTTAGGGAGAGATGGCATAGCTGAAGGGAGGAGACAGGAAAGATATTTAGTCCTGTTCCTTAGTGAATCTCCGTCTCTCTCTCCTCCTGCCAGTGGATCAGGCACATCTCCAAGGAATAAGAACATCTCCAGTCATGACTTGTTGTTTCAGGATATGGCTTCCCGTCAGAAGAAGCCTATGGCCAAGCAGCGAGGCCATTGAGAACCGTGCAGCAGCTACAGGAAGAAAATGGTGGCCTGGCAGAGGCATGTTTGAATGGGTTAGATGGCTCATCGATGTCAGGAGACATGGCTCAGAAGAAGCGGACAGTGAGAAGGGATAACTTGCCTCCCACAAAGATCTCCAGGACTGCAGGTAAAGATGGACTGGAGGGGCTTCAGGTAAGGGCTGAGTTAGTCAGGGAGGTGTTGGAGCACAGTCAGGAGGAAAGCACTGATAGTTAGGCAGAGGCCATCGAGGAGGAGTCAGGGCCTAATTGAGGGTGCCACCCTAGTGGGCCATCAGGCGAGATCAGAACTGGAAGAACCTGCATGGCACTGGGACCTGTGTGAAAGCCTGGTGAAGCTGGCTGTCATGTTGGTGGTGCTAGTGGCAAGGTGAACACTTTGACCCCTGAGGCACCGCGTGACCCATGCTACTCCTCCCTCTGCTGCCAGCCAACCCCTTCATTGGTCTGGATATGCTGGTAGGGATGCACGTGTTGGACAAAGTCCACCAGGAGATTCAAAAGCAGGAGAACATAGACATGTTCTCCCTGCTGAACCATGAAATGGAGCCAGAGGACAGTAAGAAGAAAAGGGAGAGAGAGAGTCAAGGTCCATCAGAGCTTCAACAATTGGATTGCGGTGTTCCCAGTGTATGCCACGGCGATCGTTCAGGGACTGTGTCCCAAGGCATAGAACTGTTTGGTAGCATGCATCGTATTACCATGATGTATCAGTGAAAAGAGGATTGGTGTGGCTGGAGTATGATGAAGAATTTCGGTGATAGTGAGTGGATTCTTCCTGGGGTGGGGTTGCCTCAACATGCACCTGATGGTGGATGTCATGCAAAGAGGTGGGTGCTTCATTCAGATAGTGGCTTGGCCCTGTGGATGTCTTCTCCCAGCGGGTGGAGGTGGGTCTGGACAATTGTGTTATGCCTTCAATCAAGGGAACTGCACCAGGGCATCTTGTTGGTTTTGTCATGCATATAAGTATGCATGGCATCCAGCCAACAACACCCATTCATGCAGCATTCGGGACCCTGGCCCTCCTGGGGAGGATTTCAGGCAGGAAGGGTAGAATGCCCAAGCCACAAAAGACAAACCTTCCCCCTGGTGCAGGTGGAGGCTTAAGCCTTGGTTGGACCAGTACCCGAACAGACCAGCCACTGTCTTGCTTGAGGAGGATTTTATGGTGGGCTTCAGATTGTGTTACTCTGGCCCCAGACAGGGTTATGAGGTGGATAATCTGAAGTCTGCATGTGATCACCCAGAGGTGGTCCAGGAGAAACTGAAAAGAAAGGCAGCTGGGGTGGGTCAGTGGTCCATTTAAGTCTCCTCCTTGGCCCAATTTGAGGATGTCACCCATTGGCTTGGTATCTAAGAAGGCGCTGGGTGAATACCGCATGATCACTCATCTTTCCTACCCAAAATGGGATTCAGTGAATGCCCACATTGATCTGACTTTCACCTTGGTGCATTACGATTCAGGGCTGTGGAGGCAGCACGAGTGGCAGGCCTGGGAGCAATGATGGCAAAAGGCTGACACTGAGTCGGTGTTCTGGCTGCTGCCGGTGCATCTGGATGAAAAGGTTCCGTTGGGTATGAAGTTTGTGGGAGAATTTTATGTCAATAGCTGCATGCCAATGAGGTGAGCAGTGGCCTGTGCAATCTTTGAGTAATTCAGCCATACCTCTCATCTGTACCACACACGAGGAACGTTCCCTCATTTTACTTCACAAAGCTCCCTGTTCCACATTGTGAGGGCATGTCCCACATTCAGTATCAACATTTTAAAGCAAAATCTATAGTAAATGATACAACAATTATATTATTCAAGTAATAACAGACTTTCTGAACATAAATGTAAACATTTTAACAGTGTTCTGAGCTTCCTAGGTAAATATTTGATTAAGTGTTCCACATTTTGCTCATTTGTTCCACATTTGAGAGGCAATGTTCCACATTTGGGGTACAAAGGTTGAGAGGTATGAATTCAGCACATTCCTGCACTGGGTGATTATGCAGAGATTGGGGAAAGTGGCGGTCATTCACTACCTTGATGATTTCCTGTTTGTGGGTCCGGCTGGAACCCTGGTGTGCGGAGCAATCCTGGAGGCCTTTGGGCACATGTGCTGGGATACTGGGGTCCCTCACTCCAAGGATGGTGGAAGATTACATTGTGGGAGTTACAGCAGCTGGTGGGGCACCTTAATTTTGCATGTCAGGTCATTCTGAGTGGTAGATCCTTTGTGGGATGCTTGGTAAAATGAGGGAAGGGTTGCAGAAGCAGCATCACTGGTTTTAAGTGATAGCTGAGTTCTGGGAGGACCTCCAGGTTTGGAAGGCCTTCTTGGATCACTTCAATGGGAGCTGGTTGATGGTCCATCTTTAGACTTGTTCATGACATGGACATGGGGCTTGGTTTTGGGGCATATTTCCAGGGTGAGTGGTGTGCCAGTCAGTGGCCTCAACAGTGGCTGGAGGCAGGGTTGGGCCATTGGATCACTCACTAAGAATTATTTCTGGTAGTAGTGGCGCTGTGCATTTGGGCCCTAGGCTATGGGACAAGAAGATCCCATTTCAGTCAGACAACATAGGGCGGTGCACACCATAAATAGACAGCTTGGTCCAAAGGGACCTATGAGGGATCTTATGTGGGTTTTTGTGTAAAATGCTTACTATTCAATATTCAGTTTCAGGCAGTGCATGTACCCAGGGTGAATAATGGCATTGTGGATGCTTTATCTCATTCACAGTGGCAAAGATTCCGGAAGCTGGCTCCTCTGTGGAATATCAGTCACGGAGGTCCTCCATTCCTCTGGGAGATGGTGATCACAAAGCCTGGAGATGCATAGGTAATTCAATCCCACTGAGGACAAGGGCAGCTTACTGCTGGGGGAGAACAGCACTACTTACAGGTACAGAAGGTGGCTGGGTGGCCAGATGCTTGCCTATCCCAATGGATCGGCTCTGTGATTACATGGTGTGAGCTAAGGACAGTGGTCTGTCACCAGTGTCAGTGAGCTGACACTTGGCAGGCTATCTTGGCTGACCAGGGTGATGAGCATGACTGACAACACCATGGCCTTTAAGGTACTAAGTTGTTGGAAGGGTGGATAAGGTCTCTGGGAACCAAGACTGATGACAAGTGACTCTGATTCAGACTTGGGAGGTGTTACCTTTTGTATGTTGGAACACTTATGAGATGAGATTGTTTGACACCATGTTTTTGGTGGCCTATTGCGAGCCTTCAGGGTGCTGGAATTGACTCAGCTGGAACAGACTCAGGAGTCACCAGGTTTTCTGGCGGGGATGTGGTGATTCTGGTAGAAGGTGTCTATATCTGTCTCTGGAAGCTCAGATGGAGCAGACAGGATCTGGTTGCTGGTACAGGTTAGTGTCTCCCTGGAGTGTCATGGCTAGTGAAAACAAGGTTCAAACATATGACGGCCTGCCTGCATGGAGGGAGGCATTCTTCTGTCATGTGGATGGGAGGCGGTGTCGACTTATCAATTCTGATACATTCTGAAGTGAGTCGTGAAGCAAATTGGCTTGGAGACATGGGAGTTTAGCACCCATTCATTTTGGATTGGGCAGCAGAAAATGCTCAGGGTAAGGGTTGTCAGATCAAGATATCCAGTCATTTGGGTGCTGGAGGTCTCAGGCATTCTTGCATTATGTACATCCTGACTTGCAATAATTTCCTTTTTGTTTCTCTTGCAGGTCCCTTGGAAGGTCCCAGGAACATATGGGTGTGTGGGCATTCCTTCACCTACTAAGTGGCACAGCAAGTGGCCTGCCAGCTGGAGTGGACAGACCTGGGCATTTCACCACAGACAGCTAAATTGTTTGGCTTGGCAGGAAAGCATGCACTTGGGGGTTGCTTCTATTGTTGTGAGAGAAGGTTGGCTGGCAAGACATTCCAGATATCTTGTTGATCCACTTGGGAGGGAAGACTCGGCCTACAGAAGACAGTGAACCTCCTGCTAGCGATGAAGGAAGATCTGGTATACTGATGCTTCCTTGACAATTTTACCATGACCGACACTACAGCAACAACAGTGCCAGGTCACTGTAGTGTCGGCAGGCCACAGCACTGCTGTCTGGGGATATTGCATCCCTCCCTGAAGCAACTCCAACTCAGACTTGAGTATTTAAGTAGTGGGGTGCAGGGGACACAGCCCCCAAAGAAAACAAAGTTGGATGTGACTCCTTTATGCCAACAGAAATGCGGCTCATATAAAGGGAAAGTTAGATTGTCAGTCAACAATGAAATTGTTGACTGTCTGTCATAGAGCCAGAAGATTTGAGTGCCATTAGAGACTGGTGGCCCTTACACGGCTTCTCAACTGGTCACACTGGTTGAAAATATTGTGTTGGAAGCATGCCAGGGATCAGGGGCTCAAATTTGGGCATGCATTAGGGTGAACAGGGGATGAGAGCCGTTATGGATTCTGTGGGGGTGCAGTTTTGAGACATAGGGACATTTATGTCTCCTGCCAGGCAGTTATAGTGAAGGAGGATGGACAAGTGAAGGCAGTAGATTTGGATAGATACTGATAGCTTTTAGGGAAGTCTTGGAGGAACATCTTGCATGAGGGGCTTGGGGGTCAGACAGGGTCCTGTCTGTGTTGCTGGGAGGAGCACAGACCAAAGGTATATGGGGAACATAGGGGACAAGGCCAGTTCTCCCGAAGACTTGTTTTCACCATCAGCATGAGAGGCCAGGGGACCAGTAAATTATGATCCAGGTGGGATTGCAGTCCAGCCTCCTTGGTTGACACCACAAGAATAGCAGGTGGTGCTAGATGGGTGGTGGCTGCCAAAGCCTTAGCCATATGACCTCCCAGAAATTAGGCACATCCTCCCAGCTGCATCCATGCTCAAGATGATGTACTGTATATCAATAATCACATGGTGTAGACTCATTTCTCCAAGATTTGGTGTACATGTCTTCTTAGGGAAAGGGAGAATTGGGGGTAATAGGCAATAGAGAGGTTGCCAGCCTACTGCAGAAGCTGGCCATTTGCCTGGGGCCCTCCTCCCTTGACCTGGCTAGTGATCATGGGACAACCTCTTGGGGAGAACCTTTTATTTTTTTATTTTAGTCTTTGGTAACTGGGTAAGGCCCACTAGGCACAAGTACCTGTTTCTGGGGTGACCTGTAAGCACTGGGTGGTCAAGTGACTTGCTCAGAGTCACACAGTATGCAAGTGGAGGTTGTGAGAATCAAACTCAGGTCTGGTCTACTGGATGTACCAAGCTCATTCACACCTTGTTCCTCTAACCTCTAGACTATACTGCCAGCCCAAACATTGGTCCTGGCAACACCCAGGAGGAGGTCCCCAAAAGGCCGCCCCTTAGGGAGGGATGTCATAGCTGGAGGAGGAGACAGAGGATATATTTAGTCCTGTTCTTTAGCACATCTCCTCTCTGTCCTCTTTCCAGTGGATCTCCACCACCCACTCTCGTAAAAGCAAAGTAGGGGCCGGGAGGTGGGGCCCCTTTGACCCACTATGGGTGACTGCAATAAGGGTTGGGGAGTGACTTTTCCCATTTTTCCCATTTAACATCAGGATTTTCTGAATTTTTGCCTCCTACAAAGGGATGTTAAATTAGGTAGTCAATGACAGGCATTGATAATATTGTTCTGTAGATTAGGTTGTTGATTTCATACATAGGACTGCTGCAGCCATGTAAGGCAGCTTGGGAGGAGAGCGCAGACTGAAGGTATCAGGGAACATGGGGACAAGGCCAGTTCTCCTGAAGGACTCCTCATCCACAGTCGGCATGAGGCTGGGGACTGCTAGAGTATGACCAAGATGGGAGTCGTGGTCCACCCTCATTGGGTGACACCACAAGAATAGTAGGTGGCACTGGATGAGGTGGCCTACAACAACTTTGGTTATATGACCTCCTCAGGAATTAGGGCACATCCTCTGAGGAGTCCATGCTCATGATGCTATACTGTATATCAATAAACACATGGCTGTGGCCATTTCCTCCAAGATTTGGTGTACATGTCTTCTTGGGGAAAGAAAGACTTGGGGGATACCAGGCAATGCTTCCCACTTCACTCTGCATTCACAATACATGGTGACCACTCCACTATGTGTAACAAAAAGGAGTCGGAGGGGAACGGGAGATGGAAATCCTGAGTGAATTGTTGTACAAATAAAGAACTACTTACACACATGACTTTATAGAGTTTTTGGTAGCATTAACTGAAAAGTATTGACAAACTGTGTGTTCTTGTTCATATGTAAATTTTACCATCAAATCAGGTTTGCAGCAATAGGGCAGCACTAGGCCCAAATTACATGAATATTTATTTGACAAGATGAGAGGAAAATGCTGTCCACTACCCAGAAATAAATCTTTTCTTGATAAAGTGGTGTTTTACAAGTGATTTATTGACAATTTATTTTAATTCGGTGGAACCCCTGAAGAATTATATGCTTGTGTAAGACATTTAGAGAGTTCTATGAACAAACTTAAGTCTACAGTGGAGAGTGATCTGTACAGTGTGCATTGTTTAGATCTTTCAGTTTGAAAGGATGCAAATAGTCATTTGCCTATAGACTTGTACAAAGAGATAAATACAAATTCAATCTTACATTTCACCAGTTCTCATCCAAGACATATGGTTGAAAATGTTCTGATCGAACACATTTTTGAATTAAGCGCAATTGCAGTGAACCTTCTAACTACAGAACATGCTCTGTATATTGTAACTAAGAGTGAAGTTTGAAAAGAAAAGGTACTATCAGGAAAGTATCAAGACAACAGAAGAGGAGCTGATCATACAGCCAGGGACGACTTGCTGAGACATTGGGAACACAGGAATAACACAGTAACTAATCCAGTCTTTATTACAATATTTAGTGCAAGGTATATGCAATTCATCAGATCCTGCAGCAACATTGGCAAGTTCTGCTGATGAAGCCTAAACTGAGGAATGTTATTTCTGAAACTCCAAAGATGGTATACAGAAGAGGGCACAACCTTTCTCCTCCCTGAACCGACTACACCAAGCATGCACCTACCAGAAACATACAAAGAATCTGTTGGCAGATAAGGACCATAGAGCCCACCTAGTCTGCCCATTTCCTACTTGGTTTGTCAATCCCTACTCTTATCTGGGCTGCTCTTCCTCTCTGCTGTACAGCAGGGTGTCTTTATGCTTATCCCATGCACTTTGAATCCCTGTACTGTTTTTGCTTCCACCACCTCCACTGGTAGGATATTCCATGGATCCACCACCTCTTTGTGAAAATATACTTCCTAGCATTCCCCTAAGCCTCCCTCCTCCAGCCTCATGTTATGTCCCCTTGTCCTTTGCACTTTCATCTCTGAAATATGCTTTCTTCCTGTACCCTGTTTATTCCTCTAAGGTATTTGAAAGTCTATCATATCACCTCTCTCCTTCTCTCTTCCAGTGAACAGATGTTTAGTTCCTTGAGTCTTTCCTCATAAGGTTTGTGGTGCAGTCCATGAATCATTTTTGTTGCTTTCTCTGGACTGCTTCCATTCTGTCTATATCCTTCCTGAGGTGCAGTCTCCAGAATTGGACATAGTATTCCAGATGAGGCCTCACCAGTGATCTATACAGTAGCATCACTACTCACCTCCTACTGGTTATGCCCTTCCTATGCACCCCAGTATTCTGTTTGCCTTCCCACTTCTTTTCACATTGTTTGGATGACTTCAGGATATCTGATATGATAACCCCAGGTCTCTCTCCTGACTTGTGGTGTCTAGGACCTGCCCTCCCCATCCTTTATTCTTATCTTGGGTTTCTGTGTCCCTGGTGCATTATCTTGCACTTCTTAGCATTGAAACCCAACTGCCAAAACCCTTGACCATTCCTCAAATAGTCTTAGGTCATTTCTCATTTTATCTAGCCCTCCTGTGTGTCGACTCTGTTACAGATCTTGGTGTCATCTGGAACAAGCATACATTTCCTCCAGTCCCTCTGCAATGTTGCTAATGAAGACGTTGAATAGAACTGAACCCAGCACTCATCCCTGTGGAACCCCACTGGTCACCTCCCTTCTGATTTTATGTCATTTACTACCATCCTATGAGTCCTGCCTTTTAGACAGTTACCAACCCATTTTACCACTTTTACAGCCCACCCCAAATTCCCCAATTTGTTGAGCAACCTTTCTGAGGAACGGTGTCAAAGGCCTTACTGAATCCAGGAAGGCCATATCCACCGCCTCTCGATCCACCACCCTGGTCACCCAGTCAAAGAAATCGATCAGATTAATCTGACAGGGCCTACCCTCAGTGAATCCATGCTGCCTTGGGTCTTTTGCACCATTTAACCCAGGAACTTCACTATCCTCTCCTTGCCAGGGACTCCATCAGTTTCCCCACCACTGAGGTCAAGCTTACAGGTCTGTAATTGTCTGCCTCCTCCCTACTTCCAGTCTTGTGGAAGGGGACCACCTCTGCCCTCCTCCAGTCCCAAGTACCTCCCCATCTCTAGTGATTGGTTGAATAGGGTTGTCAGCGGACCTGCTAGGACTTCCCTAGTTCCTTCAATACTCTAGGGCTAATTCCATCTGGCCCCATTGCCTTGTCTGGCTTTACTTTTCCTATCCTTCAAGACTCTATCCATTGTAAGTGGACTGATGCCCACCTCTTCCCCTGTACATCTTTCCTCATGAGCCTTGGCCCCTCCCCTGCCTCTTGCTTGGTAAATACTGAGCAACAATATTTGCTCAGTACCTCAGATTTTCAAGGTCATCCTCCACCACTCACTGTCTCCCTTCTTTAGCCTAACAATACCATTTCTGGTCTTCCTCTCATTAATATGACAGAAGAAGGTATTGCCCTCTTAATAGCCTGTGCTATTCCTTCCTACATTCTTGCCTTAGCCCTCTGACAGCTTTCCCAGCTTCTGTCTGCTTCTCCAGATATTTCTGCCTGTCTTCTTCTTTCTGTGTCTCTTTGTATTTCCTGAATGCCTTACTTTGCTGTGGAACTGCACCTATTGTAAAAGTTTCAAGTGGTAAAATCATTTGTTCATCCTATAACAGAAGAAGAATTCCTGGTACATTCATTTATTTCTTGTAACACTACCTTGGTTATATATATGGAAACATATGCCTGCAATTCATTCTATGTGGGTAAACTGTACAGAAGTTTAAAACCCATGTAGAGGAAACATGTAAGAAGTATTGACAAAAGACACATGAAAAAAACACTAGCAGAAGATACTGGGGAAAAAATTGTGTGGGACATAAATTCTCTTTTCTAGGAATTGAGATGGTGCAACTTGGGTGCAAGGTGATCTGAACCAAAAACTCTTAAACAGAGAAACTTTCTGGCAGTGCAGATGGAGAGTTATGACACTCGTGCTCTGAATGGACATTTTCAATTGAGCCTTTTCTGACTTAGTGAGCTATATTATATACAATGTTGCCATCTTTTAGAAGCAGGATTTAGTGTATTACTTATTTATACTGTGTCAAAAGTTACAGCGAGACTCATATTGGGTTAAAAGTTATAATGAGTATTGTAATATGAATTTACCTTATAGTGTTAACAGTTACTATTTTTAACCTTGTATCTCATTCTAATTACTCCCTTCCCCTCCTTTTTCTGCCGTGTTACACTGAGTGGTGAGTCACCATGTACTGTGAACACAGAGTGAATTGGGAAGAAGTACCTGGAAACTTTATATGTCACTTTAACTCCATAATAATCAACAGCTGAGTTGCGTATAGGATTGCACAGCATGAGTCACTTTATATTCATGAGCACTTTATTTGGTTCAGTTTGCATTTCGCACTATAGAAAGAGATGGCTGCTTTTCCCTTAATGCCTTTGATAAAGTGTTAAGTGTAGTTATTAAATGTCAAACAGCTGTAAAGGAGGTGCTACTCTTTAATCTTGTTTGACTTAAAGAGCCCTGACATCAGAAAAACTTGAAAAAATGAGATTTAGACACAATTCAGTTTATATTTCATATATTTTCTATAATTCTTTTGTTTCTCACTATTACCAACAACAATTGTATGAAAGAGGACTGATGCCCTTAGACTTTATTTGTTGTTTCTGCTTGTCTCACACCTGACATCATAATCCCTATTTATAGCATCATAATTATCTCCACAACAACAGATTGTGATAACATAAGCAGAACTGTGATGTAAGTGTAGGCAACCAGCCAGAGCAGATAAGGCAGTGATCCCATTTATATGGAAATGACCTTAGTGATAAGGAAGAAGGGGTGAACATTACAGAAAAAATAATTAATGTAAGATGAATTGTGTCTAAATATTACATTTTCTCAAAGTTTTCACAATAGTGTCTGGTGCTCTTTAAGAATGCAGTTAAAACACTGAGGTGTTAAAGAAGTTCCTGATTTGTAAGACATTCAGTATCACTGCTTTTTTTGTTTTGTAGCATTAGACTCCAAACTTGGATTCCATTGGTGTTCCTGAGCCACCTTCACTTCTCTTTGCAGGAAATAATTTTGTCCAATGTGTACAATACTGTTTATGCATTGCAAAAATAACAGGGTGATTGCACAGATACACGGAACTAAATTCTCTAAAGAATACTATAATTCTTAATAAATTCATAGTGTGAAAACATATTTTCCTGCTAAATAAACAACAGCAAACTGTAATTAACTAAAAGCCAAAGTAAGCAGGATGAACAAGCACAGGTATTACTGCTGTTTGTTGGGCAAACCAAGGCCAATGTCAGACTTACAGTGATTAATGTTGAAATCATCAATGTTCACAGGGTGAACTCCACACAAGATAGTGACTGGCATGTATGCCACTGTTTTCTCAGGGTGAATGCAGAAGAACAGACAATAAGATGTTACAATAATTAACACAGGTGGCACAACTGTTCACCAGGTGAACTCTGAACCAAGGACAGTGAGACATAACAGTGATTGATATAGGTATGCTGTTGTTCACAGGATAAATACAGACACATGAACAATAAAATATTACAGGGCTTGCATAGCACCATTTCTAATTGAACCAAGATTGATATAGAGTGGAAAATTACACTGGTTAACAAAAGCATCACTGAGTAAACTCAGGGTCATTGATACTAGTTATTTATGTAGAAGTTAAACATGTCTGTATGGTGAAGGTGGAGTGAAGAATGAAATATGAATCAACACTGTACTGTGTATTTGGTTAGTTCAGAACTAAAGACTGTGAAATCATACACTAATTGTCATTGGCATTTCAGATGACATTTGTTCTTTCATGAATTGACTATACTGAAGTTGATGTATATTAGGAATGTTGCAAAACTGGTGCAGAGCACAAGGCTTTGGCTTCATTGGGGACTGGGGTCCACCTGGAGATAAGTCTATACTGGTATGACGGTCTGCATTTGTCCACAAGGGACCAAGCTCCTAGGTGACAGGTTTAAATGCTTCCTCTAGCTTTTAAACTAGATAAGGGGAGGTACTGATAAAAGGCAGGAAAGTCAAGTCTCCCCACAAAACAGGGCAGGTAGTAGGGTAAACACTGAGGTACAGAGCTCAACACAGGGCAGGATGGGGTAAATGGTAAAATAGATAAGAGCAATAAGAGCAGGGATGGGGAAAGGGATCAAGCCAACATTAAATGGAGGCAATGACTACTAATGCCCGTAGTCTGGGAAACAAGCTTTCTGAGCTAGTAGCTTTGATGGAAGATGAACAATTGGATATTGTGGCAGTCATAGAAACATGGTACACCAAGAACCATGAATGGGATGTCAACATACCAGGGTACACAATCTACAGAAGGGACAGGGAAGGCAAAAGAGGAGGTGGAGTAGCTCTTATACATAAGGGAAGGGATCAAAGCTACAGAACTAAAAAGTAAAGGGGAGGACAAGAGGCACTTTGGGTTACCTTGGAGATGGGAATGGCATCGCAATCTGCACAGGGTTGTATACAGACCGCCATCTCAAGGGGAGGAAATGGACAAGAAAATGATAGAGGACATTCTCAAAATGGCTGGAAAAAGGGAGATACTGTTGATGGGGACCTGAATATGCCAGATGTTAAATGGAGGACATGCACGCCACATCCAAGAGCAGGGTCATTCTTGATGCCCTGCAGGGCAGACATTAGACAGCTGGTGCTGGAACCCATTCAGGAGGGAGCAATACTAGACCTGGTACTCTCAAATGGAGAGAGGATCACAAATTTAGAAGTCAGTAGACATCTGGGAACAAGCGACCACTGCACAGTGTGCTTCACAGTGAGCACAACCATGGAGATAAGCCATACAAAAACAAGGATACTGGACTTTAGAAGGGCTGACTTTGGCAAATTGGTGAACACCTGAAGAATGCACTAGCAAATGGCCAAATAGGAGGGTGGAAGAACAATAGAGAAAAGCAAAACTGCCATCATAGAGGCAACAAGTCTTTGTGTAAAACAAATAAAGAAAACAAAGCGGAGTAAAACCCACTATGGTTCTCAAAAGAGGTGGCAGGAAAGGTTAAGGAGCAAAGGCTGCATTCAAAAAGTATAAGGAATCACAGAGGAGCACGACAGGAACTGTATCAATTAAAGCAGAAAGAAGTAGGAAAGGCAGTCAGAATAGCAAAGGCACAAACCGAGAAAAAATAGCCAACTCAGTCAAAAGGGAGATAAAACCTTTAAAGGTACATTAGGGAGCATAGAAAGGTTAAGGGAGGGATAGTGAAGATTAATAAAGGAGAAGGGAGGTGGGCAGAGGAGACAGTGAAAAGGCAGAGATACTGAATGAATACTTTGCTCAGTATTCACAAAGAAGATGAAACAGTTACCTAAACCAGACAATAGAAGCACTCTGGGTAGGGGTTGATATCAGTCCATTCACAGAAGAAAGAGTCCTGAAAGAACTCTAAAACTCAAGGTGGACAAAGCAATGGGGCCTGATGGGATTCACCCCAGAATCCTAAAAGAACTAAGGGGACCTAGTGACACCACTGACCACACTTTTAACAAATCATGGCAGGATGGGGTGGTACCTGAGGTCTGAGGAGGGCAGATGTGATTCCCTTTACAAAAGTGGGAGCAAGGCAGAAGCAGGAAACTACAGACCTGTAAGTTTGACCTCAGTGGTAGGGAAAATGATGGAATCACTCTGAAAGAAAGAATTGTTGAGCACCTAGAGGCCAGTGGGACAGGACCCAAAGCACATGGATTTACAGCAGGAAGGTCATGTCAGACTAATCTAATTGATTTCTTTGACTGGGTGACCAAAGTAATAGACCAGGAGGGGCTGTGGATATGGCCTACCCTAGACTTTAGCAAGGTATTTGACACAGTCCGCACAAAGATTAATAATCAAGTTAGCCAGCCTGGGTGGGTCCCAGGGTGGTAGCCTGGGTAGTGAACTGGCTGCACAACAGGACACAGAAGGTAATAGTGAATGGAACACATTCTGAAGAAAGGGGTTACTAGTGGAGTACCTCAGGCTCAGTACTGGGTCCATCTTTATAAGTGACATTGCAGAGGGTCTGAGGGAAAGGTATGCCTCTTTGCAGATGACACAAAGATCTGTAACAGAGTTGATACACAAGAGGGGTAGAAAAGATGAGATGGGACTTGGCAAGGTTGGAGGAATGGTCAGACATATGGCAACTTAGATTCAATGCAAAGAAGTGCAAGTAATGCACCTGGGAAACAAAAACCCAGGAGAAGAGTACACAATAGCAGGGAGGTACTAACAACAACAAAATGGAAAGGGACCTGGGAGAAGTCATATCAGATGACCTAAAGGTGGGTAAGCAATGTGAGAAGTCAGTAAGAGAGCCAGGGGATACTGGGATGCATAGGAAGGCATCACAAGTAGAAAAGGGAAGTGATTATCCTCTATACAGACAGTTGGTGAGACCCCATCTGAGTACTGTGTGCAGTTTGGAGACCTCATCTATGCAAGGACATAGACAGGATGGAAGCAGTCCAGAGGAGGCAACTAAAATGGTGCAGGTCTACATCAGAAACCATATGAAGAGAGACTGAGAGAGCTTAATATGTATACCTTTGATGAAAGGAGGGACGGGGACATGATAGAAGCGTTCAAGTACCTCAAGGAATCAACAAAGTCCAGGAGGTAGCATCTTTCAGAAAAGAGATGTGTAAGAACAAGGGGCACAGTTTAAAAGATAGAGGGAGGACGGTTCAGGGTAATGTGAGGAAATTCTTTTCACGGAGAGAGTGGTGGATACGTGAGAACAGCCTTCCTGAGGAGGTCGTTGGGTCTAAAACAGTGGGGAATTCAAACATGTTGGGACAGACACAAAGCAATTATAGTGCGGTTGCAGGAAGCAGGCTGTTGGTTAACTAGAATCTGCAGCTTATCCAGTAGGTAGGGAAATGGGCAGACTGGTGGGCCCAGTGGTCCTTTTCTGCCGTCAAAGTCTATGTTTCTATGTTAATGTTGGATCTCATTTCATCTGCTCTGACTGACTACTCTTGGATATGTAATCTCACAGAAAAGACCTTGATATATTCAACAAATTAAATCTTCACAATTCTTAAAGTATAGTAATATGCAGGGAAACAAAAAATATTTTCTTTACTTTTACTCCTATGTTTTGTTTGCAAAACCCTTTCACTGTCAGGGTATTTTAAACTCTTGTACCCATTTTTTTTTTTTTCAATTTTGATATTATAAAATGGGTAAGGAATGTCTTTCCTACTGATTTGTGGAAAGGATTCTCATTCTGTGTGTTTATGAAACAACAACAGATATTTTGGTCATCTTTTACAAACAAAAACAACATTGACGTATCACTGACTCCTAGACCAATTTTTGATTGCCACTATGAATTTGGCCACCACCATTACTCAATAAAAAACTTCAGCTAGGCCCACAAAAATAAAACTCTTAAAATTAAAAGAGGAAACAACTTGATCAAATGTTTGTTATTTTCCTTCATAATTCCCTCGTTACACACAAACATAAATAAAAAAAACAGTGCTACTCTTTAGTTTCTTGTGCTGCTTTGCTGATGTGACAAATCCCCACTTCTCTTTACCTGCTTTCAAGGAACTCAAGGGGCACAATTTGAGGATAGAAGGGGAGGCTCAGAGGTAATTTAAAAGTATTTTTTCACAGAGGGTTGTGGATGTATGGAGCGGCCTTCCAGAGGAGGTTGTGGAGTCAAAAACAGCGGTGGAATTCAAGCATGCATGGGACAGTCATAAGGCAATTCTAGGGGGTGGGGTAGGAAGAAGTAGGCTGCTGGTTAACTAGGATCTGCAGCTTATCCATCAGGTAGGAAATGGGCAGACTGGGTGGGCCAAGCGGTCATATCTGCCGTCAAATTCTATGTTTCTATGTTACTGCTTCCCAACCACAAGTAACACTGAGTGGTTTCTTTTGTGTATGTGTGGTGGAGGTGGGGTAGAGATGAACATTCTTATAGTAGAATTCTACAGAAATTTGAATTCTGACTAAAAGAAACTGGATTATTTGATCTAAGAAGCAGGAGACAGAGAAGGGATTTACTATTGTTATTTAAAGTGCTCCAGTTACCTAATTTATTGTCTCAGGGCAGGATTCACAAAGAGATGCACCCAGCGTAACCCAGATGTGCCAGTACAAGTCAGAAATGTGCCATAGAATGATTTTCAAACAGGGTGAATGTGCCAACTCAACGAGATGTCCTGCACCCAACGACAAGTGCCATAGGTGCAACATAATGACATGCAGTGCATATACAGGGAGGCGTACCCATGCATACACAGTGTAACCCAATTCACAGTGCAAATCCACGGTGCAATCATGGGGCATATCCAGTGCAACAGCAAGATGCACAATAGAAAGATAAGTACAAAAGGAGACTTAAGTCTAGCCCGCCTGCAGGTCATAGACTGAATTGCTGCAACAGCACACTGCCTGATCAGGGGAAGTGGAAGACAGAGTGGAAGACAGAGAAGACACATAGACAGCCAGCCAGCACAGCCAGCCAGAGAGACTGGGCATGAGGGCCGGACCGAGTGCCCACAGCAGAATGAACCCAGCAGCAGTGGCCATTGCAGGTGCACTAATGAGGGAAGGAGGCAGGGCTGTGGAAGGCACCGTGGGCCGGCCCCTTGGCGGTAACATGCCAGGCTGTCCTTCAAGCAGCTGACCAAGGTGGAGACAGTAGGCTGATACCGCCTGAACAGGACCATGCTGAGGCAGCTCTGTGAGCTATGCCATGATGTGATGCAGGCACCACTGCGAGGTCGCCCATTCTCATGGAGACCAAGGTGACAATGGTCATGTGCCTGCTCGCCACAGGAACCTTCCAGAGGCCTACTGAGGACACCACTGGCATCTCAGAGGCCTCTATGTCCCACCTCCTCACACAGTTTCTCACCGCACTCCTACCGAAAGCTTCAGAATACATCCATTTCTCCAGCATGCAGGCAGAGCAGACAGAAGCCATGCAGGGGTTCTACAGGGTATTACACATGCCAGGCATCATAGGGGCCATAGACTGCACCCATGTGTCAATCTGCACCACCTGGTGAGGATGCCACCGCTTACATAAACTGGAAGGGATACCACTCTTTGAATTGCCAGGTGGTGTGCGATGCCACAGGGTGCATCACCAATGTCTGCACCACACACCCTGGGAGAGCACATGATTCATTCTTATGGCACCATTTGGCACTGTGCATGAGGTTCGGGATGGGGACATACTAAGTGGCCACCTGATAGGTGCATGTGACAGGGCCCAACAGCACAGGAGGCACCAAAGCCAGGACAAAGGGTGGGTCATGGCCTCCCGCACAGTGTGATGCATAGGCATGGGCCATGGGAAGGCAGGGCTATGCATGGGTACACAGGCAGACACAGGGAGACATGCAGCCACTGTGCACCACACGATGGACAGGGCATGCAGATGCAGCCAGGGTAGGGATGCAGGACTGCCTGCAATGGGGATACATGGGCAGTAGAGCAGAACAGGTGCACACACCGCTGAGGTCAGGGATGAGAATAGGGTGCATGGCAAGGTGTAACACAATGTACTAATGGACAAACATCTACCCCCACAGGTGATGCCATATATCGACTGAGGCCTTGGCTCCTCACTCCCTTCTGACAACCCGGAACAGAGCAGAGGAGTGCTACAATGAGGCACACATTGCGACATCGCCATCATAGAGTATTTCTTGGCATGCTGAAGATGCACTTCTGGTGCCTGTGTCAGACAGGTGATGCCCTACAGTATAGCCCTGAGAAGGCTTGGGCATATTCCTGGTCTGTTGTATGCTACACAACATGGCCCTAGACCATGGAATAACTGTCGAGACAGGTGAGGGTGACAATTCTGGAGAGGGAGAAGGTGGGGAGGGAGGGGTCAGAGCACCACCAGAGGGCCAGGGCTGTGACTCTGGGCTGGGATGGAGGGACCCAAGGCTGATGGCCAGAGCTAGGGACCACTGCAGGTGTGTGGTGGAGGAACACTTTGGGCCACGAGGTGAGTATGCAGGATGTTATGCATGTGTGAAGGGTGTGCACCAAGATGTGGAGAATGCATGCCATAGGCACAGTGGACAATGGACAAACACATAGGTACACACAGCACACACATGGTGAGGGAGACATAGACACAGACACATACACACACACACACACACACACACACACACACACAGGCATGCATCAGCCGTGACCACCTGGGCCATGCCGAGACATCAGTGTGCTGGCAGTCTCTGCAAGGGCAGCAGACACCAGAATGTACTCATCATTCCCATGACACATGACACAGCAGTGGCGCACACAGACACATGGGTGGGCCTGCACAGGTAGCATTAGTGGTGCCAGGGCTGCCATGGGGTGGGTACCTGCCACACACATCGCCACTGGCACCACCTGCAGGGCATCTGGTGTACACAGGTGTCTCAGCCTTCAACTGCAGGCCCGGAGTCATAGGCATCACAGGGTGGCACCGAGGTCTCCATGGACATGGGGCATCCTCTGCCAAGGCTGGTGGTGGTGGGCATCCCACCACCGGCCAGAGGGTGTCGCCTGAGGCCCTGCAGGAGTGCTGCACTGAAACCGTTTATGGGTCCCAGTGGAGTGGCCAACCCATGGCCACCACCCTAGCCATGGACAGTGGGCATGGAGTCCAGGGCAATGGAGCCAGCAGCAGAGGGCTCACCTGGCTCCACCACTGGGGTGGGCAGGACATGCTCCATGGGATCTGACTGGATGCACGATATCCACGGCATGTTGCAGTGGCAGCCACCACCTCCGCGGTAGCTGCAATCTGCTACAGAGCTGCAGTCATACCCACCCGCATGATACGTGCTTCTGCCAGCATCTCTGCACACCACACAGATGTGGATTCATGCTCCTGGACCATCACAGTCCTGTGGCTATGGAACTCCTCATGGACGGCCTCCTGCCCCTCCACAGTCACCCACAGGAGGGTGAGGTAGGCCCCATGTCATGGAGGTGATGCTTCATGGTGGCGTTGCCGATGTTCAGGATGGAACAGCCTGTCCTGGTGCATCCATGGGCGGTGGATGCACCCTGGCAGGCTGGGACATGGGTAGGTCTGGTGGACAGTGCCACTGTATGCCCATGGGTGGTATCCTCCGGGCCAATGGGGATGGTGCATGCACATGGCACCCTGCCCGGATGCCACCAAATTTGCCAGCACTGCACATGACAGTGGTACAGAGGCCACAGCATTCATCGCCGTGGGCAGCTGTGCCATGTCTGCAGCCTCACCATGCACAGTGTGGCCATCAGTGGCAACCAGGTCCATGTGCACAGGAATCCCTGTGTGGGTGCACTCCATCCGCCAAGCCTGTGCTGGTGGTGACGATGCTGACCGTGGTGGCACCCAGGCATCCCACTGCAAGCCACTGGTGAGCACAAGGAGGGCATCAGCAATGTTCACGCATCATCCTGGTCATCATCAGACAACCTGGACAGGCTCCCCAGCCATGTGATGTACCTGCCGTCTGTCCTGCCAATGCCGGCTGAGAGCCTGTGGGGCCCGTCTGCACTGGAGCCATGATGGGTGTTGCCGGGATATGGATGGTACAGCTGCAGGATCATCCATGGTGGTGTTGACGGCCCCATGAGACAGGCCCACATCATTACCTAAATGTGCAGCTGTGGCCATGGCTGCACCTGGAGTCATGATGGTTCTGTGGAGGGAAGAAGGGTACATGGTCAATGCACAGTACACATACGTCACATTGGTGATGCACAACAGTAAATGGCTATCCACATGGCACCAAGGCCGCAGGCATGACCACAGTGAAGCACGCGCGGACATGGCTAACCATGCCATGGCACAGTCGCGCCTATCACCATCCCATCATGCACACTGCACAGCAGTGGTGGCGCATGCAACATGGATGCACAGCAGCACGGGCCCCCAGTGCAGTGGCATGGTGGCAGTGGCACCACAGGGCATGTCACAGCTGGCCAGGGGCCACCAACCCTATGTTGCTGTGCCTGGGATTACAGGGGCAGGTGTGGCAGCCTTGGCACATGGGTGTTGGCCATGTCCATGACACACAGCTACTCACAATGCTGCGACGGGCTGCCACCAGTCTGGAAACCACCACCAGGGATGCCTTGCATGGCTGTCTGGGACACACTGGTGGCCAGGAGGGCCTCATTAGGGCTCAGCTGTTCATCCATGCTTGGGCCACCCCTGTCCACCACAGGAGGCCTGGATGTTGGCCATCTTCTCCTTGGCCCTCCTGCTCACGTCATTCCAGTGCTTTCTGCACTCTGTGACCGTGCAGTTATACAGTGTCATGGCATTCACTTGCCGGGCCACCTCCTCCAGCCCACTGCCTGCACAGTCTGGCTGCCTCCCTGCAGGTGAGGATGGCCAGGCATAGATGGCATGCCTCAATGAGTGCCCTTTCCTCATCATAGAGTGAAGTTCGGTCATCGCCTTGTGGTGGTGCTCGCATTCTCAGACATTATGTCTACTGTGGGGGCAAGCATCTGGGTGTTAGGCATGCCTGTGGCTACCATGTTCCCCATCACCCGTCTCAGTCTGTCGACCCCACCTGGACCCCTGCAGCAGGTGGTCTGAGTGGTGGTCTGCGTGTGGGTGTCCTGGTATGGTGTGCGGTTCACCACGGTACAGGGACCATTGAGACAGTTCACCTGCCATGCTCATCCACTGGTCCACAGGTAGGGTGTCTGTGTTGCCGCCCAAGGGGCATGCGTGCTGTCCACCATGGACATGTCCTGGTGCCTCAGCAGCATGTGTGGTGGTAGTGTTACACGCCTGACCAGTGTCCCATCTGTGCTGTGCAGGGGGCACAGCCAGTGGACCACATCCATGGGGCAGCTGACCACAGTGTGTGTGGCCTGGTGACACTATCATGTTGCCTTCACAGGTGCTGCCGTGTGCCCCGGACTGACTGGTAGCACATTGCTGCCTCACCACACATGGCCAGTAACACCAGACACATATACCTCTCCACAGTATCACTATGCAGGACACAGTACCACTGTGTGGGCAGCAGGACCACCGCGTGCCACAGTGCATGGCCATGTCCCACTGCAAACTGTACCTGTGTACAGCAGTGCCCTATCCCATATGCTGCCACAGGTCCATCATGGTACTGTGACAGGTGGTCTGGACATGGCAGTGACCTGTCTACCAGTGTCCTGTCATCCTGTGTACTGCACTGGTTCGATGTTCGACATTATGGGCACTCAAACCACATTCTGTGCATGTTGGGTGGCACTGTTCCCTATGTGGTGGCCATGGACATTCAGAGGCTTGCATGCATGTGCATTCACCCAGTGTGTTCAGTAGACCATATCAATATAGCCATGTACTCACCTTCAAAACTGTTTCCTCTCAGCCTGCAGCTTTGGGAGCATTTATGGCTCAGGGCCTGCAAATGAGGCCTGGGCCACTAGTAATGAGAGGCTAATCAGCTGAGATGCCCATGCATGTGGAATGAGGCGGTTTAGGTCATTGTCTGTGAATTGCATAATTGCCCCAGTTCATCTCACTTTACAAGGAGCATCTCGAGATGCACCTATGATGTTATAGTGCATCTGTTGCACATGCGCACTCAGGATGTGCAATGGCGCATCTTCTGATATGCACCACTACACTGCTTCGTGATGCACCACTGCAGGCAGCGTGGCCATTACACTGTCTCCTGTATCGTGCTCCATATACCACATGCGGGGCGTGTCACTGGGTGGTTGTAATGGCCATAGATCATGCATTGTGTGCTGAAGGTGGGCGTGGCGCATGATGTGTACAACATAGTGGCCGTATCGCATCATGCATGAATGACCGGATGTGAACCTGCCACGCTTTAGCGGTTGGCATTGTACATGCTGTGCTTCCTTTAACCTATCGTACTTCATGCACTGTGCATATTGTACTGCATGTGGCTCTGTGTTGTAATGTGGTGCATATCGGGTCCTTGATCATACTTCACTCGGTTGCACTGGGTGACAGTTACTGTCAGTGGAGAAATGCCTAGAGCTGGTAAACAGTTGCCTAGGACCATTGAACTCATCCAGGTGGAGCTGCTGCATCTGGTGGCACTTGTTATGCCGGTGGAGGGCTGCTGTTTGTGCTGGAGGACCTCCATGTACCCAGGGCAGAGGTGTGGGCCTCTATTGCCAGGAGGCTGGTATAGCACACTGGGCTGCCATGCACTGGGGGCAGTGCAGGCATCATTTGAGTGACCTCCAGAGGTGGGACCCGGAGAGACTGGGGCTGCTGTGTTACCGTGCATGCTGGGGTGTACTGCCAAGGCCAGGTAGGTGTCACTTATCTGGCTCCTTTTGTGGTGCATGCTAGGTGTGTGTGTGTTGAAGCCTCATGGGGTACCCACTTGGGTCACTGGCATCCTGCACACATGGCAGTGGCGGCACTGCCCAGGGGTGCTATGGCAGGGCTGTGGTTGCATGCAGGCTGCTGTGGCTGCACAGCTGGTCACCACTGTGTGCTGCATGCACACATGCCTGGGGGTGGCACTGCGTGGTGCAGCCTGCACAGTGGCGCTGTTTGGCTGTCCCTGCCCCATTGTGCATGTCGGTATTGCTGTGTGTTACTGGCACTGGGGTGTTGTCTTATGGTGCTCTCTGTCAGTTGTGTTTGCAGGCCGGAGGACAGGTGGAGGGCCGTGGCTGTCATTGAGTCGCAGAGAAGGAGGCTCCTAGGTGCCAGGCCTGGTGCCCTTGCAAGGTCAGGTAGGTGGCACATTCAGCTGTTGCTGTGGTCTGCTACTGTGGGATACAGCTGGGTGGGGATGTTGTCTCAGTTCAGGCCCTCAGTGTGTGTTCTCTCTGTCATTGCTGTCGGTCTCCAGGGATGACATTCCATGGCGGGGGTGGTGCCCAGCCTGATGTGGAGGGTGGATCCATGTGGCCATCCAGGCAGCCTTACAGCCTATTTCCAGGATGGTTCAGTGCCTGTCAGCTGCCCTGCAGAGTGTTCTTCGGTGATTGACCTTACGTGGCTGTGCAGGGTGTGGCGTGGCAGGCCATGGCGGTGCTAGTGGCCCCTGCCTCTTCATGGGGCCTTGCTCAGTTTACTGTTTCTGTTTATGGCCCCATTTCCTTGTTGTTCTGTGGTTTCTGTTGTACAGTTTTATTTCTGGTTTTACTGTTTTATAAACATGTTGCTATCAGCACCTGTGTCTGTGGGTTTAATTTTCCAACATCATGGTTATTCCCTATTGCCCTGCTAGTTGCTCACTTGCTCTGACTTGCTCTCTTGTGTGGATCAGGGCATCCAGGATGCCCTAGCATATCTCCTGTTGTGCGGTGCATCTCCAGTTGCACTGTCTTGTGTCTGGGCAATTCACAGAGGGGATGTGCTTGGCATCCCATTGTGCATGCCTCTGTGGATCACTCTGTCTGTGCTCGCACATCTGACTTAGCGCTGGCACATCTGGGCTGCGCTGGATGAATCTTCTTTGTGTATCCTGCCCTCAGCGTGGTTCAAGTATTGTAACAGATTTACAAACTTAAGATCTCAATAAACAGCTTATGATCCCTAGAGCTAATACCAACAAAAGAAAAGGTTACTTTAAAGGCAGCAAAAGCATGGAATAAACGACCTTATGAGCTTGTTAACCTGACTACCATACAGTGGTTCAATAAAGGACCTGACAAATATTATTACTCAAAACATATTTTGATACAATTTACCCACCTTTTGGGTGGGAGACAGTCTTGATGGGCAAACTGACAACTTTTGTCTTTTTAACCTAGTAAACCTATATTCTATGATATATAAATATTCCATCGATGAATACAGTAAGTTGAATGACAGATTATTGAGAGTTGGGAAGGACCTTCTTTTACTAGTTATGTTTATAAAAAGAAAATGCTTTTTAATGAAAAATGCTATCATTTTACATGTTCCTTAATTTGTTGATTTTATTGTACAAGAATGACATAGCATTTGAGGGTGTGGGTTGTTATGTGATAACCTCATTAACAGGTTTTGAAGGCACTCAGTATAAATGCTTAATGCTGCATGATGAACCTGGGTATTCTGTTATCATATAATAATAATAACAATATTTTATTTTAAGGCACCTTTCAAAAGCCAAGGTGCTGTACAAAATAAAATCAAACAGTCAGATAAATAATCATTAAAATCAGACAATACCATAAATATAATAACATATAATGATCAGTCACCATAAGCCTGGTGCCACAAATGAGTTTTAAAGGCTGATTTAAAGCCCTCCACAGTCGTGCACTCCGTAACTGACGAGGTAGAGAATTTCATAGTGTGGGGGCCACGAAATAAAAGATCTGGCCCCAAAATTCAAATGTACCTTAGAAATCTCTAACAACCCCTTGCCAGCTGAGTGAAGTAATCCCCAGGGCAATAGGAATCAGGAGCTCTTTCAGGTAGTCCTGGCCCTGTCTGTGCAGAGCTTTGAAATCAGCAAACCAACTTTAAAGGTGATCCGCCACTGAACGGCATCCAATGCAGTTAATGGCACTAGGCGTAATATGACAGGACCAGAAGATCCTGTCAAAGCCGGGCTGCAGCGTTCTGCACCAGCTGCAGGCAGCAGATTTCTACCCAGAAAGCCCTAGGTATAGGGAATTTCAGTAATCTAAGCATGAGGACACAAAGGCGTGGACCAAGGTGGGAAGGTCGCTGGATGGTACCAGATGTTTAATCCTGGAGATATCCCTTAGATGGTAAAAGGAAGATTTGATGACAGCTGACATCTGTAAATGCAGGGTCAACCCTTTGTCAAAATAACCCCAGGTTTCACACCTGGTTAGAGGTCTGAAGGGGACACCCCAAAAACAAGTCCAGAGGGAGACCCACTTCTCAAACCTCTTGTCCAATGACCAGGTTCCACAACCATCTCCTCAGTCTTACCAGAGTTTAACTTCAGCAAGCTTGAATCCATCCACTACTGGATTTCTTTGAGACAGTTATTAAAGATCGAGAGCTCTATCCTGGTTGGATGCAAAAGAAAGGTAGAGCTGGGTATCATCAACATAACAATGAATCCTCAGCCCATACTCTTACAATGTCTCTGAGGGGTAGCATATACACCACAAACAACATGGGTGACAGAACCAAACCCTGAGGAACCCCATGAGACAGAGAAACTGGATCTGATGAAAATACTCCAGATACTACTCTCTGAGTTCTTCCAGTGAGGAAAGATGTAAACCATCTAAGGACAGTCCATGTTATTCCACAGATGTACTTCAGGAGGCTAAGTAACAGCCTATGGTCCATAGTGTCAAACACTGATGATAGATCCAGAAGAACCAAGATGGAACGGAATGGAATGGAATATAACGACTCCCACCATGTTGTGTCATATTGCTTGCTTATATTATTTGAAATTAAAATGTATATTTATTCCCTTCAAGAAAACTTAGGAAAACCATTCATATACAGTATATTTAGTAACTGGATCCGAGTTTTTCATTGGTAGCAAAGATTTGTTTCTAATTGGTCACATGACCATATATGCAGACTGAAACAAAAACAATATAGCATTTTTACAATAAAGTTTCGTAATTTGTCCCTGAATATCGAACAATTTAAAATGGAACACAGAACATTTTATATTGTTCAACTTATCTATGATTACACTATACGAACAACAAAAACGTGCCAAAACTCAACAAGCATGCCAAAATTGAAACACAGTACATTAAGTTCTATAGCTAGCTTCTAACTAGTAAAAGACTAAGAAAACAAAATGTGTTCCATTGATTTCTTGGTAGTTTTCTATACAATAACAAGTTATGTAGCCAGATTTAAATTTTAAGACTTGCTTGCATAATGCTAACTAACTATGTACATGTCCAGCATTTTCTAAAATACATATATTAGTAAGAAAATACTATTATTGATCAAGTTTGTGTGGAGGTTACAAAAAAATGGCGTGTCTTTAGCTAAAAATAAAACAAAAACATTAAAATAACCATGAAACACTATGGGCCCAATATTCAAAGTTTTGCATGGGTGATAACAGGTCTTTGACTTCACAAACCGGGCTTTGCACCAGATCCCCATATTCAAAAGGGGCTGTTGCATGGGCAAGAGGGTTAGTGCCATGCAAAAACGTAATGTAAGGGTAAGCAAGGGGAGAAGGGTGGCCAAGAATAGCTATGCTGTCCCATATTCAGTGGCTTTGACCACGCTGATAGCTTTGCACAGCACAAATACCACCAATCAAAACACCAACTACTACAGGCAACCTAATGGTAGCTGGAAGTAATGCAAGCCACCTAAATGGTTGGCTGCTGGGGCTACATTCACCCTCTGTGGTCAGTGGCACTCCCTCACTTATTGCCAACCCATAATACCAGTACAACTGTCCTTTGTTAGTGGTCCCCTCCTCTGATCACCAGTTGATAATGTAAATCTAAAACTCTCTAGTGCTAGCTGTCCCACCCTTCCCTCTAATTACCAGCCCCATAGTATAAAAATATATTCCACAGTGCTACTGGTCCCCCCCTCCTCTAATCGAGGCCCATAATGTAATTAAAAGAGGGATCCACGAGCATCAGAATTTCCTTTCAGTATGGGCCAGTGATTGGAGAGGGAACACTAGCACCAGGGTTTTTAATTACATTATGGGCCAGCGACCAGAGGGAAGGGGTACCACTTGCACCAGGAGTGTGTTATTATATTATGGGCTGGCGATCAGAGGGATGGGGACCACTAGCACCAATGGGATTTATATTTACATTACAGGCTGGTGATCAGAGGAAGTGAAACCATTAGCCTCAGGAGTTTGATCAGAGGAGGTGGGGCCACTAGTACCATGGAGTTTAGCTTTACATTATGAGTTGGTGGTCAGAGGGGGACCACTAGCACCAGAATAGCTACACATGTCTGGGAACTAGCAATTGGGGAAGGGGTGGCACACTAGCCTGCCTCACTACTCATGCAAATAAGCCCATAATGGGCATGCAAATGGCCCCATTGTGCCTGCATACCAAATGGGCTCATTTACATGGGTCCCTCTGAATATTGCAGCTAGTGCTCAGCACTATTTGTTCTAGTGGTGTACTTCAGGATCCATGTTGGGGCAGTGCTACTTGATTTACTGCTGCACTGACATGCTCTCTGATCAAAGAGTGCCAGTGCACTATTCAAATCAATATAGTATCCTCAGGCTCTCTGGCAATTGAAAGGTGCAGCACAAAGTTTTGCACCCACTTGCTATTTTGAATATGGAGCCCCATATATTTTTAGGCATAACACAGCTAAACATTTATAGAAATACCACAACATGTATATATATATATATATATATATATATATATATATATATATAGTTTATGTATATATATACATATATATGTGTGTGTTTGTGAATATAAACATACATACAATATTTACTGTGTATATTTAAATGCATGTATTTATCTTCATAAAATGTCAAGAAAAACTGACAGAGATGTCACCCTGCCATGCATTAATTCTTAGCACTGCTAGATCAGGTACTGGATTTCATTAACAAGGCAAAAGTCTAATTAACTATAACATCTGGCACTATTTCATACTTTTAAACACATGATTTATGTAAAAAACCTTTAAACATTTTTCAATTTACAAGTAATACAAATGAGCAGCAAGCCATTTTATAAGCACTATAAGACATTAATGATTTGAATTCACTTCCCAAAGATGTACTGTAAGTACACTCTGCCTCAAGCCTCACTCCCTTAGGGCAGGCATTAAATTCTTCAATACACAACCTGTGGTAGCTTATTGCTTACATATAAAGACATACTGTATAGGCACACACACACACACATATACACACACACACACACACACACGCACATATACACACACAAAGGACAAGATCACACAAGCAACCACAGTCAGACATCTTCAGGTAAGGCAAATAACATATAACTGTTTTCAGATGACACAAATGCAGTAGCACTGATGTGCTGCCTCTGTGGTTGAATCTGCAGCTGCAGAAGTCCAGGCCCTGCAGGTCCCTGGACTTCTGCAGCCAATAGTGTATTGTGCATTTGTATGTCTTGCAGCATGCATACATGTGGCTGCAGAAGCACTGGTTCATTAGGGTTACTCTTCTGCAGACAGAAGTAGTGTTGTAATTTGGATATCATGGATTTCTGCATGCAGTAGCAGTACTTGGTGTGTATGTCTTGCTCCTCTGGCTATACAAGCAAAGTCCTCTTAGAGGCATGCACTTCTACAGACAAAAGTAGTGTTGCAGTATGTGTATCGTAGTTTCTATCTTCATCCAGAAGTCAGTGTGTAAGTCTTACAGTATGCCTGAGCACCTGTGGCTAAGAAGAACTGTTCCCAGAGGGCCTGTCTTTCTGATGATAGAAGTAATGTTGCAATTTGGGTATCATGGACTTTGTGGGGCCTGCATGTCTGCAGTCACCTACACAGGTGTGTTTCTTACACCTGCAGCTGCAGAGTAGCGCCCCAATGGGGCCTGTATTTCTTCAGCCAGAAACTCTATATTTCTTACAGTGTGCATGAGTCCTTCTGGATGTAAAAATCCTGGCCCCATGAGACCTGCACTTCAGCATACAAAAGAATTCTTGTTGTTCGGTTTTGTGGATTTGTATCTTTGGCTACCAGGGCCCATGCTACTGCAAAAGAAGTAGTACTGTAATTTGAGAATAGTCAATATCTATTTGCAGCAAGAAGTGAAAGTGCATGTTTTGCAATATGCATGGCACAGACACAAATTCACATAGGTAGCACATGGTGCTACTGCATTTGTATGTCATCTAGGAACAGATTTTATGTTGTTTGTCTTACCTAATGATGACTGTCTGTTGTTACTTGAGTGGTCTTGTCCTTTTGCTGCATGATAAGGTGAGGAGTTAGGGTTGGAACCCTAACACCTGATTCCTACTTTGTGATGTTCTGTTAAAACCTAACTGGTGCATTAATGCCATTTTTTTGCAATGAATTTCCTTTCTTTATGAGTTAGTGAACCGTATCCTTATTCAGGCAGGTCAAAAGACTTCACGAGTAGATCCAGATGAGAATACTGTTTGTCTGGCTGTAGAACTGTAGATACCTCCTGGCCCTGCACATCCATGCAGCTACGGATGCAAAGAATTCATGGGATGTCTGGGGACTACAAAGCATAGGGCCCTCTGGGCAACATGCATTCATGTTTCAACAGAAGCAGATATGCAGGGGCTAAAATTCCACTTGACTGCATAAGCACAGGGCCCTCAGGGCCCTGCACTACTTTGTAGCTATGGCTACAGAGCAGCTTGGACCCTCTCTGCCTATATGTCAAGAGAAGTTGTCTCTTCACTATATAGTAACATATTGCCTGTGCGGCCAACACTGCAATATCCATCTCCAGGCTGGGTGTGCTACTGCATGGTAATGCCGTGTTCCCAGACTCCACCAATCCAGCTGCCTCTCTGGTTTGCCCCAGACTCAACCGACCAGCACAAGATCACAATGCACTACCTGCTGGGCCAAAGGACAGCCTTGCACACAACTTTTCTTCACAAGTTTTAGTTTGCATTTTGGCCCCACATAATGAACATAGTGGCTAGAATGTGTTAAATCTTGCCTGAAAGGTGGCCTCACAGAGCAACTGTGAAATTACCTTTCTGCCTACACTTGAAAATTCTCACCATACTAGTTCAGGAGGTAGGGACATACAAACAGCAAATTGAAAATCTGAGACTAAATATTGTAAAACAGCCAAGTTATGAGTAAGCATATGTAAAACTAAAATTAAGCACGTTTTATATCACAAGTCAGTATCACACTACTGTACTTAATGTGAAACCTAAATATTCTTAGATAGCACATAAAATCTTCAGCCATTCAAAACAAAAATGTTAAGTTCACAAAAAAAATGTTACGGTTGCCAGCAAATAATTTGTTGTCTGCATATCAAAGTCTCAGCTGGTCCCAAACTTCTTTTGTCTGCATAAAAATTCTGGTTTGGACTTAAATATGTGACAAAAGAAGTAATCCAGCAGGAAAACAAACATTTTTGATGCACACAAAAATTCTTGGTTGCACTTAAATACAAGCCAGGAATTTCATTTTGGTTTCATGAAAATTATTGGGTTGTACTTAAATTTTGACCCATAGATTACATCTTCAGTAAACACAAAAATTATTGTGTTGCACTTAAATGTGCAACCTAGGAATTCATGGCTGATGACAAAAAGTCAGTCATATTGCAACCCAGAATTCATGTAACCAAGAATCAGCAATCTTGCTAAGCTGATGGCCAAATAACTTTTTACATTTTGACCACACGTCATGAGCTTGGTCAGTGGTCATTAAAATCAAGGACCTGGCAATTGAAATTCAATGCCAAAAATGTGAGGTCATACACCTGGGAAAACATAACCCAGGAAACTGTACTGATGGAGGGAGCAACTGGTGGATACAAGGCTAGAGTAAGACCTGGGGGTGATCATATCAGATAACCTCAAGATCAGCAAACAATGCAAGAAGGAAGCACTAAAAACTAGTGGCATCCTGGGATACATAGTAGAGGCATCACAAGCAGGAGGCATGAAGTGATCATGCCTCTCTATCAATCCTGATAAGACTCCACCTGGAATACTGCATCCAGTTCTGGAGGCCACACCTCAGGAGGGACATAGATAGGCTGGAGACAGTGCAGAGAAAGCAACAAAGATGGTGCAGGGCTTGCACCAGAAACCTATGAAGCCAGACTCAGTGAACTCAATCTATACTCCCTACAGCAGTGCAGGAACTGGGGGGGATCATGATAGAAACATATAAATACCTTAAAGGAACAACAAGGTAGAGGTGCAGAACCTCTTTCAGGTAAAAGACCATAGCAGGACAAGAGGGCATGAACTTCGCCTCATGGGAGGTAGGTTCAGGAGCAATATGAAATTCTTCTTCATGGAGTATGTTGTTGAACTGTGGAATGGCCTGCCAGGAAGGGGTGAGGTGAAGATGGTGAGGAAAATCAAGCAGACATGGGACAAGCATTGTGGGATACTCAAGCAGGCAGCTAGGTAGGGGTAGGAAAACAAGGGCAGACGATGGATCATAAGGTCCCCATCTGCCAACTTCCATGTTTCTATGTATGTTTTAAAATGTGTTAAATTCACCTGAAGTGGCTTCACAGAATGACTACCAAATCACGTTTCGACTTGTACTTGAAAATTACCACCATCCTTATTCAGGAGGTAGGGTCATGTAAACAGTAAATATTTAAAATTTGGGTCTAAATATTGTAAATGGCCAAGTTATAGGTAAAGTGTGTGAGGCAAAAAATGGAATTCTTGTGTTACACATTTAAGTGCTACACAAGAATTTTCCATGCACATCAAAAATATAATTCTTGAATCACACATTTAAGTGAGACCAAAGAGTTCCATTTTTGATGTGCACAGAACATTTTTGTATCTCAAATTTTAGTGCCGGACTTTAGTGTTACATTTAAATGTGCAACATGAAAATTCTTGGCTCCTATTCTAACCTGTACTTGAAAATTCATACCATTTTATTTATTTAAAAGTTGATAAACAGGAAAGGTATCATGAACCAAAGCTCATTTCAGATGCGACCAGGGGAGGTGTACAGGAGTCAAAGCAACAAATGGTGATACAGTAAGCAGAAAAGTATAACATGGACATTATGTACAAATGGTGAGGGTACAAAGAAAAAGTGCAAAAGATTTACAGAGGTTCAAAATACATACAAAACAGGTAAAAGTGATAAGTATTTACAGCGGTACACAATAGTTTACAAAATGTTGTATTTATAGTGGTACTCAGCAATGAGGGAGAAATGAGCATGCAGTAGTAAGGGGACAAAAAGGGAGCAGGTGCAGGAGGTAAGAAGGGTGGGTCTGAACAAGCATTTAAGAGCAGGGAAGGAGGGAGAGAGAGAGGTAAGTTAAGTGGGAGGCTATTTTTCTCATGAACTAGCTATCTCATGAACTCATTTTGGTTCATGAGATAGGGCCAAATCAATTTACATTTAAAATCTGGGACTAAAATATTGTAAAATGGTGTAAGTATGTATGGTGAAAGTATGTGAGACAAAAAAATGGAATTCTTGTATGCTTTTAAGTGTGATAAAAGATGTTTGTGTGCACCAGCAATGGAATTCTTAGGTCACCATTAATGACCCACAGATTCCATCTTTGGTGTGCACTGAAAATTTGAGTCTCAAATTTTAGTATCGCAAACTTAAATTTGTGACATGAAAATTTGTGGCTTGCAACACGTGAATCAGACATTTAGGTAAACTGAGACGAAAGTAACAAAGGTATTTTAACTCATTTTTGGAAAAAAATCAAACAGAATCTTAATCGGTCTTGTTTAGCAAGATTTGTGTGCTTGTTTCTTTAAAATAAGTTGTTTACATATTTTCAAATTATACTTTTATTCAGCAGCAGATTGAGGGATAGGTTTGCCTTTGTCCCAACTAAGTACTCCTCTTCCTAGCAATCCACCGCTCCAGAGGAGAAAGGATATGGCAGCAATCAATCAGCCACACAGGAGAGAACCAGTGGCTCCAATCAGCAGCAGAAGAAGGCCAATGAGTGCGGCCAATCAGGGCTGGCCTTGGCAAGTTCATAAGCAAGGTGGCCCATGAAAAAGTACGACCAGCAATTTTGGACAAGCAGCAGCAGCAGATCGGAGAGAGATTTGCCTTTGTCCCAACAAGGGTCTCCCTCATCCCCTCACAAACCACTGGTGGCCAAAGGAGAAAGGATTTGGTGGCAGCCAATTGGCTGCACAGGAAAGAATCAGCAGCTTCAATCAACTGCAGAAGAAGGCCAGTGAGTGGGGTCCATATTGCAAGTTAAGTAGCTGGGCGGCCCTTGAAAAAGTGCAACCAGCACTTTTGGGATGAGAAGCAGCAGCAGATCGGAGGGGAGAGGTTTGCCTTGTCCTGACTAGGGTCTCCTCTCCCTCGCAATCCACCAGTGGCCAGAGGAGTAAAAAGCCACCCTGCCACCCACCACCTTGACTTTTAAATACTCAAAATCCCCAACAGGGATTGGGCAGTGAAGGAGGGATGGAGCACTGAAGCAAAGTAGAGTGGCAGGAGGGTGTGAAGCAGAGAACAGGAAAAACATTCGCTGTGCAAATGAAATGAAGCATAATAGAGTGACTTTTATTCTTAAAAGGGACATTGATTGCATGAGTGCTGATAAAAGGAAACAGAAGGGTACAGTAACTATCGTAATTGTGTCAGAGGTAGGGCTAAAGCCAGGTATTAGCATACACAGCAAGAAAGAGGAAACAGAGTGGATTTGAACCATCAGTATATTGTGATATATATTGGCTACACTCCCCAAAATTTAGCTACTGGACACTTTCTATCATCTTTTTCTTCACTACCCTATGTCAAAACTACTGTTGCCACAGTACCTCTGAATTCTACAAATTTCTTTTCTGTTATTCTAGGTAGGCCACAAGGATGATACTATCTATCTCCTATAAACTCCGACTATACCTGATACTATATTTATTCCTCTTACTTTCCATTCTGTTAGCCCTAAGAATCTACATAGAAAGATGGCACCTTAAGAAGGTGTGCCTAATGAGTAAACTGGGTACAGGATTTATGCCTTCAGGCATAGAAATTCATGAAGATAAGTCCCTTAAAGCTAAATGGGACTTGGAAGATAATATATAAATGCAGTAAAGAATAAAACTGATCCTTAGACACTACGTTTGATTATAAAATGTTGTATAGGGTGCATTAAGAAAAAACTCTGCTTTGAAAATAGTACTGTTAAAATGGTTGAAAGGAATTAAGAAATATTCCCTTTTGAGTAATATTATTATTTAAAATGTTTACACTCTAGTTTGCTTTTAGTAGCTAATTCAGGGCAGGTACAGATGATGAAAACCCTGTCCCTATGTGCAAATACTATATGGTCTCAGGGCATGGTGATTTAGGAAGCAAGCACCGAGACAAAAAGAGAAAGAAAGAAATCCTTTTCGCACTCAGTTCACATTGCTAAAGTGAACCGAGCAGAATCCCAAAGGGGCACCTTCTCCTGTGCCTAAAGAAAGTTTTTCCCAGAGCATAAGTGAGTGCTCAGCTCAAAGAGAGGGAGGTGGGGTGGCTTTTATTGATTTCAAGAGCCCACCAGGAAAGTGAAAGTTGTTTTGCATTCACCCAGTTCGCACTGCAGGTGAACTGGGCATCAGAAAAAAAGGCTTTCCTTTTAAAATGCACATTACAAGCTAAGAGACCAGGGTTGTTAAAAGGAGAAAGCCTGAAACCTCTCAAAGCAGCAAATAATCTTAGGTGTCGGCAGCTGCACTTCAGCTTTGACAAATTTAAGCCACCGCTCCTGACTGTACTGTGTTGCCAGAGGATTGTCTACCTTGTAGAAATACAGAGTTTCCTCCTGAAAATGGTCTCACAGGAATGAAATGTGCCTTTCAGATTAAAATAAATATATAACTTTTGCAGATAAAGAAAATACCCCAAGACTTCAGTAAAATCCATTAAAGTGTTGCATGGCTACAAGTGCTCCCCAAAGTAGTATGCACCTATAATAATAACAGTATCACGGGTTGCTAGAGTATTTCTTTATTCATATAAATTCATATAAATTGCTGAGAGGTGCAGACACCTAGACATGAATTTAGCCAGGTAAAAACTAAGATAGGACTTTCTCCTTACCTGGCTGCTGACTTCTAAAACAGGTTTCTTTAGGAAACAGTGCCCTCTGAAGCGCCTGTTTAATAGCGTAACCCCTGTTACTCATGGCGTAACTAGGAAACACCATGTCTGTTATCAAGTAATTAGCCCTGTAATTAATACATAAATGGGAATAACAACCCATTTTACTGTTCAGTGGTTATTAATTACTAAGGTGGCAAGCTAAACTTCCTGAGCACCACTGGTGGGTCACCAATGTTAAATAGACTAACCAAGAACTTTTATATTCTATATTTTAGGATAAGGGCTTAGTCAGGTGACCTCACCTAGATGGTGCATAAGCTCCCTGCACAGATCTTTAGGCAGATCAGCTTTGGTTGGGAGAGGAAGGCCGACAGTGCAGGTAAACTGGTATTACAGAAGGTGAAGACTGCAGTGATTCTACATATCTGAGACTGTATATCTAAGTTGTGCAAGAAACCACTGAAGGAGAAGTGGTTATTTATATTGCAGTATTTATTTTGTTATTTTTATTATTTTGTAAATTTTGTAAATAAATATCACAAAGTGTGTTTTAAATCCAAACAACACTGCCTCGTTTGTGATTATTTCCCACACACTGTGGCAGTTAGTGTTAGAAGTGGGATCTGGTACTGGTTGTCCAGAGAAATGAGGAAGACCAGTACTAGACACCAGCTCTGATGTCTGGACCTAGGAGGCAAAAGGCAGGATGGCATACAAGTTGGAGCCCTTGGATGTCCAAGGTTTGAAGGGAGAAGATGGACCAACGGGCAAGCATACCTGCACCCAGACATTGAGGACAGGAGAGAAATGTCTGCCAGATTGGAGTACAGAGGGACAAGAGGAAGACCCCAAAGAAGGAAGGACCAAAGAGGACATGGAGGAGGACCCAACTTTTGAAGAACCACCACCTGAGGATCCACCACCAGAAGATATCAGTGGATTACTGAGATGGTTGGCAATCCATAGTGGAGATGGAGAGGCAGTGGGAGTGAGATACCAGAGACAGAGAGAGAGGTAGAATGATATGACAGGACTGGAGATGGGCAGAAACCCTAAGGGCTTTACAGGTGATCGGGCTAGAATTACAGGGGCAGAAAATTCAGGTAACAACCCTAAGGACATAACATTAATGAAAATGGCACCCAAAATGATATAGAAGCCTACCTTATGACATTTGAAAAGGTAGCAAGAGCTTGTGGGTGGAATCAAGGCAGTGGGTGGTAAGGTTAGCTCCATACCTTACTGGAAGGCACAACTGGCCTACAGCAATATCAATAGTTGGTATGCTGAAGATTATGAGAGGTTAAAAGGACATACTTAAGCAATATGATATTAATTCTGAAACATATCAGCAGAGGTTATGGTCACTGAAGCATTACCCTAATGATATACCAAGAGAAACATTTACCAGACTTAGAGAGTTACGCTTAAAATGGTTGCAGCCAGAGGGAAAACTGTGATGGACATTGTGGACATTATGGTGGTAGAACAATATCTACAAGTCTTACCCCAAAAGTGCAAATGTGGTAAGAGAACACAACCCTGAGAGGGATGAATTGGCTATCACATTAGTCGAAGATTTTTAGCAGCCAGGCAACCCACAAGAAAAGGGTATAGAACAGACCCCACAGCACCTGCCCCCAGATTGTAAAACACCTGTTGACCCAAGGGCCCCTATGGAATACTAAGGAGGAATGAACAGAGACAAAACCAGCAGCTCAACCATACTATCCTGATATCATTTGTAGGAATTGTCAGGGCAAGGGACATATTGCCAGATTTTGCAATCGTCCAAGAGCTGATGCTTCCCATGTGTCCCTATTATCAGAAGGGTATTTTCACAGGAAACTGTGGTAAATCAAAAGAAAATGTTTGGGCTAGTAGATACTGGCAAAAACACATTGATTTGTCCAGAGTTTGTATTGGATGTAGCAGATGTACCAATGGGGAGCAGAGACGAGTATTGTCTGTGTGCATGGAGACACCCACCAATACCCCACGGCTACCATAAAAGTGAATATTAATGGCCAAGAGCAACTAGTTACAGCAGGGATGGTACTTAACCTACCTGTTTCAATGGTGATAGGACATAACTTCCCAGACTTCTCTTCTTTAATAGCTGGACAAGGGGTAATAGCTGCAGTAGCCTCCAGAGCCCAGATGAAGAAGGAACAGTTATTAGGGGACACTTTCCCTTTGATAATGAGATTTTAGAACCCCTTGTGGACAGGTGGACAAACTCACAGAAAAAGGAACAGCAAAGGAAATGGACAAAGTTACCTATGGACTACTGTACCTGATGTACAAATAGCAAATGTTTTCTCTAATGTGGATATTGCTGTGGAACAAAAGTGATGTTACTCTGCAAAGTTTTATTCACAGGTTGGACAAACAGCAGAAAAGATGCCCCTATAATGATGTTAAAAAAGGGTATTCTATGTAGATTATGCATCAATCCTAGTACAGGTGAAAATGAGGAGCAATTATTGGTACTCAAAATATAGGGACTCCATTTGTATTTGGGACATGATCTCCATGGGCTGGCCAAGCAGGGAAAGAACACACCTTAAGCAGGTACTATTAAGATTTTACTGGCCAAGAGTGCATGAACAGGTAGCCTAATATTGCTAGAGTTGTCCAAAGTGTCAGCAGGTTGCCCAAATTGGTAAAAGGATATGGTGCCCCTCATGCCCTCCTCCCTTTAGTGACAAACCCCTTAGAGAAGATTGGGATTGATGTTGTGGGGCCTGTTATAAAAGTTCCAAGGGGAAATCAGCTCATGTTGGTTATAATGGATTATGCTACTAAATATCCTGAGGCTATACTAATGCAGACTGTTACAACCCCAGAATTGCAGAAGAACTGGTGAAGGTATTCAGTTGGCTGGGTATACCCAAAGATTGTTACAGACCAGAGTACCAATTTTAACACTTCCCTGCTGAAAAACTATATAAACTGTTGGGAACAGTGGCGTTGCTACATCCCTTATCATCAACAGACTGATGGATTAACAGAACGTTTCAATCAAACATTAAGGTGGATGTTACACAGATTTGTACATGATGAGGGTAAGAATTGGGACTCCTACTTTCCGTTTCTGTTATTAGCCTATAGGGAGGTACCACAGGCCACTACAGGGTACTCCCCTTTTTCAATGTTATATGGTTGAAATCCAAGAGGACCACTGGATATAGTTAAAGAGTGCTGGGAGAGGGACAGAACTAAAGTAGGGTACCATTGCTGAGTACATGAGATAGTTAAGTAGAAGGCTGCTGAAGTATGCCCAGGTAGCTCACTCCAGAATTGTGCAGAAGCCCAGGTCCAGCAAAGAGGCACTATGACAGCAGGGTGGAGAGAAAACCTTTAACCCTGGTGAGAAAGTTTTATTATTACTACCTTCCTCCCAACAGAAGATCCTTATGAAATGGCAGGGCCCCTACACAGTAATAAGCCAAATGGGACTGGTAATATATGAAATTGAGACCCCAGACAAACGGGTAGGTCAAAACATTTACCATGCCAACCTCTTGAAGCGATGGTATGAGAAACCCAAAGAGAAACAGTAGCAACTTTGGGCATGATGATAATGCCTGAGAGGGAGTCTGAACTTGATGTGGCCTGTGGAAGGCTGAAGAATGTTGAAGGAAACAAGAGATCAAGATTAATGATAAACTGACAGACTACCAGAAAAGAGAGGTAAAGGGTCTGATCAACTCCTTTACTAGTACATTTATTAGTATCCCTGGATGAGCAAGAGGGTAAAACTCAGCATATGCACTCACTCCAGGTCCCATTAGACAAAAACCCTACAGACTGCCTGTGAGAATAAGGGTAGAGGTAAAGGAAGAGCTAGAGAAACTGCAATGGTTGAAAATAATTCAACCATCGACTAGTCCTTGAGGGTCCCCAATTGTAGTGGTACCCGAAGAAGGAAGGGAATTCGTCTCTGTCTGTATTTTCAGAGACTGAATAATGTATCGCAGTTTGATGCATATCCAATGCTCCACATTGATGATATTATTGAGTATAACATAGAAACATAGAAACATCGAAGTTAATGGCAGATAAGGACTGCAAGGCCCATCTAGTCTGCCCATTTTTTCTATCGTATGAATGTGCCATAGGCCTGTTCTCTGACAATGGCCTATCTATTCATACTCATTTTATTGCTCCCTTATGCCTGTCCCATGCCTGTTTGAAGCCCTGCACTGTATTCATACCGCCCACTTCCTGAGGTAGGCTGTTTCATGCATCCACCACCCTTTCAAGTAAAAGAACTCCTCACATTCCCCTTAATCGGCCTCCCTCTAATCTCATACTGTGTCCTCTTGTCCTGCTATTTTCTTATATTGAAACATGTTAGACTCTTTCACCTTGTTAATGCCCTTAACATAGAAACATAGAAGTTGATGGCAGATAAGGACTGCAAGGCCCATCCAGTCTGCCCATTTCTTTTCTACCTTATAAATGTGCCATCGGCCTATGCTCTGTCAATGGCCTATCTATTCATACTCATCTGTATTGCTCCCTTATGTCTATCCCATGCCTGTTTGAAGCCCTGCACTGTATTCATATCCAGCACTTCCTGAGGTAGGCCATTCCATGCATCCGCCACCCTTTCTGTGAAAATATCTTCTCACATTACCCCTTAATCGGCCTCCTCTAATCTCATGCTGTGTCCTCTTGTCCTGCTATTTATCTTATATTGAAACATTTAAGACTCTTTCACCTTGTTAATGCCCTGAAGGTGTTTGAATGTTTCGATCACATCACCTCTCTCCCTCCGTTGCTCTAGGGTATACATATTGAGCTCCTTTAATCTGTCCTCATATGTTTTCTGATTCAGCCTCTGCACTATTTTGGTTGCCCTTCTCTGGACTGCTTCCATTTTGTTAATGTCCTTGTGCAGGTGCAGCCTCCAGTACTGCATGCAGTACTCTAGGTGGTAACTAGTGTCTTGTAAGAGGAATATAACCTCCTCTTTCGACTTGTGATACCCTACTAATACACCCAATATCCCTCTAGCCTTACCTACTGCTTTATTGGTCCGCTTGGATGATTTCAGGTCATCTGTGCTGATGATGCCTAAGTCTCTTTCTTCCCTTGTGATTGCCAGCAACTCTCCTCACAACCTATAGGTGGCTTTTAGGGTTTCTCTTCCCTATGTGCATGATCTTGCACTTCTTTCGTTAAACTCCAGTTGCCACTCTTCCAACGATTTTGCCAGTTTATCCAGATCTCTTCTCATTCTGCCCATCCCATCTGTATCATCTACTCTGTTGCAGATCTTGGTGTCATCTGCAAACAGACAAACCTTACCCTTCAGTCCATCTGCAATGTCACTGATGAAGATATTGAAGAGACGGTCCTCAGGACTGATCCCTGATGTACCCACTTGTGACTTGTATCTCTTCTGACTGTATCCCATTTATCACTACTCTGTTTCTGCCTGCCAACCAGTTTGCCCAGTTGACCAACTTCTGACCCAGCCTGACCCTACCCAGTTTATTAATCAATCTTCTATGTGGAACACTATCAAAGCTTTGCTGAAGTCAAGGTAGGTGACATCAACTGCTCCCCTTGGTCCACCACTCTGGTTGCCCAGTCAAAGAAGTCTATGAGATTAGTTTGACAGGACCTTCCTGTCGTAAACTCATGCTGTCTTGGATCTTGTGCTCCTATGGATTCCAGGTGTTGCACTATCCTTTCCTTAAGGAGTGCCTCCATAATCTTGCCCACTACTGAGGTAAGACTGACTGGCCTGTAGCTCCTGTCTCCTCCTGCTACCACTCTTGTGGAGTGGGATCACATGAGCCTTCTCCAGTCTTCTGGGACCTCTCCTGTGCTCAGAGACTCACTAAATAGTTCTGATAATGGATCTGCTAGTTCCACCCTTAGCTCCTTTAATACCCTGGGATGTATTCCATCAGGCCCCATTTCATGTCCACCCTGACTTAGCGAGGCTCTTGTAGGACCCTTTCTTTTGTGAAGGGACTAGTGTACACCTCCCTCCCTTGTGTCCATGGTGCTGAGCTGTGGGGCCCTGCCCTACCTTTTCCTCAGTATGTACCGAGCAGAAGTATCTATTTAGGATAGAAGCTTTTCCTTGGTCCTCCTCCTCACACACACACCCTTATCCCTTTGATCTTAGCAATACCCCCTTTGGATTTTGTCCTTTCACCAATGAATCTATAGAAAGTATTGTCCCCTTCTTTACTGTTTGTGCTAGTGTTTTCTCAGTTTGGGCCTTTGTCTGTCTTTACTTCCTTCCCTGCTTCACTTAGGTAAGTTTGGTATGCCTCCCCATCTTCGTCCCACTGCATTTCCTTATATTTCCTGAAGACCAGCCTTTGGCTCTGACCTTTCTGCTACTATTCTTGAGAATCAATGGTTTCCTTCTTCTTTGCTCTTGCTTTTCTCTCTAACACAATGGGATGTTGCTTCAAGTATTGCACCCTTATTAACGCCCTTTGACTATGCCCCCTGTGTATTTCTTTTCTCCACAGGGCTAACTCTGTTGGCCATCTTATCAAAGTCAGCTCCTCTAAAGTCCCCTATTTTGCCTTGGAATAGGATGATTTAGTTCTAGTTGACAAACTGAACCATACCATGTCATGGTCACTGGCCCCAGGTGACCTTCTACCTGGAGATCTGTGATCCTTTCCTGTTAGTCAGTACTAGATCTAGGATAGCCATGTCTCTTGTGGGTTGTTCTACCAGTTGTTTGAGGCCCTCCCCAGCAGGGAATCCACTATGTGTCATATTGAGAATGCGGTGTATATAACAACATTGGACCTAACTAAAGGCTATTGGCAGATCCCTAGACCAGCAAGCAATAAAACTGACTGCCTTTAGTACCCCAGTAGGAATATTTGAGTTTTTAACAATGCCCTTTGGCCTACACAGAGCCCCGTGATGTTCCAGAAATACATGGACTTCATATTGGCATCACATGCAGGATACTGTTCAGCATACCTGGATGACATGGTGGTGTACAACCAGAACTGGGAAACCCATATGAAACATTTAAATGAAGTAGTAAGATCTATTCAGGAGCAGGATTTACCATCACCCCCAGAAATGTGCCATAGCTATGAATAAGACCCACTAATTAGGCTTTTTACTGGGTAATGGGCAGAGTCAAACCAGAAGTAGAAAAGCTAGATGCAGTTGACAAGGTCCCGTCCCCTCATGAGAAAGCATGTCAGATCATTTTTAGAAATTGTGGGATACTATAGACTTTTATTCAAATTTCTCCTCTATTCCTCCTCACTGACAGATCTAACTAAGAAAAGATGTAAAAACAGGTACAATGGGATGAAAAGTGTGAGGAGGCCTTTCAGACCAAAGGGCAGCCCTATGTTCCTCACCTATGTTCCTCACCAGAGTTAAAAGCCCAAACTTTGAAATACCTTTGAGGTGCACACGATGCCTCCGAGACTGGTATATGGGGAAGAACATCTCGTGCTGTATATATTGTGAAAATTGCATGAAAGGGAACAGAAGTACTCCACGATAGAAAAAGAGGCTCTAACCACCAAATGGACTATTGAGGACCTGAAATTCTATTTATAGGGTGCTAAGTTTACTCTCATAACAGACCACAATCCCTTGTGTTGGATTAATTCTATGAAGGACAAAATAGCCACATAATAAGGTGGTACTTGGCTTTGCAGCCATATAGCTTTGAGGTTTAACATTGAGGAGGCACTTCTCACAAAAATGCAGACTTCTTTTCTAGACATGGAGCCATGGATGATAAAGATGCACAAATTATACCTGGCATAAAAATGTTTTGTTTAAAATATTAATAAATGACTAGTATATCAAGCCCGGGCATGTTTTAAAGAAGGATGTATGTCTGTATGATGGTTTGTATTGTAAAACATCCATCTATTGTTTTGTATTAAGGGACCCTGGGGTGGAGCTTTCATAGTGGGTGGGAGAAAGCTCCAACCAACCCCCTTCCTACTATTAAGTAGGGGAATGGGTAGGGTTTGTCAAACCAATCTTTGAGAAAACTGGTTTGTTCTTAAAGAGGGAAGTGTGTGATAGATATTGGCTACACCCTCCTGAATTTAGGCTACTGGACACTTTTCTATAGTCTTTCACTTCACTATCCTATGTCAAAACATCTGTCAACAGTACCTCTGAATTCTACAAATTCCTTTTTACTATTCTAGGCAGGCCACCTAGGATAGTACTTTACTATCTCCTATAAACTCCAACTATACCTGATACTATACTTATTCCTCTTACTTTCCTGTCATGTTAGCCCTTAAGAATCTGCTAGAAAGATGGCACCTTAAGAAGGTGTGTCTAGTAATGGTACAGTGAACTAGGTATAAAGGTTTTATGCCTTCAGGCATTGAAATTCATGAAGATAAGTCTCTTAAAGCTAAATGGGACTTAGGAAGAGAATGTATATAAATGCCCGGTAAAAGGAAAAAAAGGATCCCTAGACACTTATATTTGATTATAAAATGTTGTATGGGGTGCATTAAGAAAAAAAACCCTGCTTTGAAAACAGTACAGTTAAAATGGTTGAAAGAAATCAAGAAATATCCCCTTTGAGTAATATTATTATTTAATAATCACTCATCGCTCATCGCAGGACACCAGGGAGAGGAGAGAGTGGCTGGGCTGCTTGACTCCCCCTACACCGGAACTGTCAGTTTTCAACCGTCCTTGACCTACTGCAGTGTTTCTCCTCGGGGTCGAGGCACTGGTAAGCATCATGAACCGGTGGACCTCCTCTGGCGTGCAGGACTCCCCTGGCGGCATTCCTGCTCCACCAACCTATCGCAGGGACCAGAAGGGATTTTCGCCAGGAACATTCACCTCACGAACTTTCCTTTGCCCCCGGACTCCAACGACAACAGACCCATGCCTTGCTAACAACAGGAGGTGATGCGCAGACTTTTTGAATATCAGCAACTTGCTGATTGGATCCAGAGCCAGTGACGACGCTCTCCCAGCCTGGCCTTAAGGCTGAGAGCTGCCGACCGCTGGCTCCACGCTCATCGCAGGACATCAGGGGAGAGAGTGGCTGGGGCTGCTTGACTACCCCCTACACCCAGAACTGCCAGTTTTCAACTGTCGTGACCTACCAGTGTTTCTCCTCGGGGTCAAGGCACCGGCAAAGCGCTCAGCGAACCGGTGGACCTCCCCGACTTGCAGGACTCCCCTGGCGGCGTTTTCCTTGCTCCACCAACTACCGCGGGGACCAGAAGGATTTTTTCACCCTCCCACCCACCCTGTTCCCTTGTCCCATTAAATACTCTGTTGCCCCACCCACTGATGGAACTATCATAAACTGGGCAGACACAACTCTTCCTCCGGGATGCCTCCATAACCCCACTATATGGGGATAGCAGCTGGACTGAACTGATCCAACAGACCTCTTCCTATCAATATCTATCTTATACTTGCTAACTGCCTAAACAAATGCCTTTGATTACAATACCACCTTACTGAAATGTTCCTATGTTACCTTACCCCCAGTGAGCTAATAACCTCTCTGCAAACTTGCACTTCTAGATCTTACTCAGCATTCTTATCTGATTAATTATGTCTGAGGGACTTTGAATAACTGAGCCTGTTAGACTTACTGCTCTTAGTCTGTATTTTTATGCTTGCCTGCCCCTCACTAGACAGCCCCCTTCCAATTGGGACTTTGCTTATAAGTGTCCCAAATGGCCTATAAGTAAAAGTGGTACCTGATAAACGTTCTGCCACTTAACTGGATAGCAGGCTAATCATCTCCCCACCATAAATCCTCCAATAATTAAGGAAATTCGACCCAGCCTCAGTACCTCTTCTCACTAGACCATAGACTGACCCTGCCTGGAAGAGGCAGAATGAGCCCTCCCACATCTGATCACCCTGCTCCCAGCAGACCTAATAGAGGGCTCCTTCTGGCTGTCCTGTCGACATATAACCCTCCTGTGGACCGACCCGATCCATGATCTTAGGTGAACAGACCCACAGACCTCACCCCCCTCGGGACCCCCACTCACTCCTGGGAGCCATCCCCCAACAACCCGAAGGACTCATGTTTCAGGTGCAAGCAGAAAACTCCTCTCCCTCTACCACCAAGCGGATACTCAGACGGGCCCACACGGAAGGATCCCCACACGTAGCTCCTAGCAACCATTCGCGGCAGTGCTCAAACAACCCAGAACCCCACTCGCCCTCGAGGTCTCCTCCCGTCGACCCCTGGGCATCCTCAAGGATCTCATTATGGTGCATATGACACATATGGCATGTAGACCAAGGTTCACGAACTACAATCATGGCAGATCGGTACAACCCAGACATCCTGGCTGTATCCGAAACCTGGCTCAAACCTCACATTCTACCACATGAGGTAGCTGCCACAGGATATACCTGTCATAGAAGGGATAGGCAGGGCAAAGGGGAGGGTGCTAATCTGCAGAAGACTCCCTTAACGCTGTACAGATAAACCGAAACAAACCACCTGTGAGGAGCGAATCAACCTTCGTGCGCATCACCCTTGGCCCTTGTAAGCACCTTAACATAGGATGTTATACAATCCCCAATGAATGCACGGACCTCCTGGAAGCAGTCCTAAAGGATATATCCAAGGAAGTTTCCACAGAACTACTCATACTGGGGACTTCAATTTAAATTGGGCCCCCAAAGCAACCACTCCTTAACAGGACTGGTCCAGGATGCCAACCTAGAACAGATTATCACGGGACAACCCGAATGAACTATAAGACAGGTAACCATACCACTCTTGATTGGATTCTCACAAGTAATCCCTCCTATGTACAGGGGGTGGCACCCTAGCGGATGCTCTAAGTGACCACTCCCTATCTTCTACATTGGAAAAAATCATCTAGAGTCTGCCCAAGAATCCTGGCGTCTAGGATTTCTCTCATCTACTGCCAGAAAATCTGTTAGGTTGCCTTAACAGTATAGACTGGAGTCCATCAAGCTTCTCCCCTCACTGGGACGAGGCTGTTGCCTTCTTCCAAGGAGAAATCACCAAGGTGGTTGACCAGCTGGTCCCCATGAAGAGATTCTGCACCAAGGGAGCTGCTATAAGTGGATCACCCCAATGTGAAATATCTCATGAAACACGGGACTCAGCCTGGAAGAAATATAAACTGTCCTCATCACCAGCTGATCTCACAATCTATAAAGGCGCTCCGAAACAGATGCAAACTGGCTATAAAAGTGGCAAAACGAGAGTATGTCACTAACCTACAAAAAGAAGAACCTAGGCAACCCCAGACTCTTCTGGGCCCATATAACAGGCTACAAAGGGCAGAGGGAAGACTGTGAATGGCCACATAGAGGTGAACGACCATCCAACAAATGATGACTCAGTCATCGCTATGGCATTCAACTGACAGTTCACCAATCTGGAACAGATCAAAGCAGGTCTGCCCACCCACCCCCAGGCCCCTCAACCCCCTCCCACCATAAGAGACCATCCCTCCTTCCACCTCAGGCTAGTTAGACCTAGGAAGTCCTCCCTCTACTAAAAACCCTCAAAGCATCAGGATCTGCTGGACCCGATGGTATACCCCCAAATTCTCAAGGAAGGGGCCTCAGCACTTGCTGGGCCCCTAACAACTCCTCAACCGTTCCATCCTTGAAGGGTCATTCCAGGTACTTGGAAAATGGCCCATATGGTCCCTGTCCACAAGGGTGGAACAGGAATCACCAACAACTATAGGCCAATCTCCATACTCTGCAGCCTTGGTAAGATCCAAGAGATTGATATACAATCAACTCCGAGACTACCTAGAGATCCACCAACTACTAGCCCCCTCACAGCATGGCTTCAGAACTAACCATGGGACTGACCTGCTCTCATCAATTTCACTACTGATGTACTCAGAGAAATGGACAAGGGGACCCCTACTGGAGCAGTCTTTATAGACCTATCCAAAGCATTCGATCTCATCAACCACAACCTGCTGCTCTCTAAACTGAGGGAGGTTGGACTGGACAGTCACTCCTGTCATGGTTCTCCAGCTACCTAACTGGAAGGTCACAGAAGGTAAAATGGAATGACTCCCTGTCTGAGCCTTCCTCTTACTGAGGTGCCTCAAGGGTCTACTCTTGGACCCCTTCTCTTCTCGCTCTTCACCAATGACCTCTGCAACCACTGTGGCTGGAGTTCAGTGGTACAGTGTCTGCAATGGCGCAGTCTCACCGGCCCTCCACCAACATGGGAGAACTATGTTCAGGGCTCCAAGATGACTTGGAATCCCTTGAGGAATGGCTAATCACCAATACAATGGTCATCAATCCGAGCAAGACCAAGGCCATGCTGTTTGGCCCCAGATCCCTCAATCGGGATAGATGCCAACTCTCCTCCAACTTCGACCACACTCGGGCAAGAGGCTCGAGTGGTCCCTTCTATAAATACCTTGGTCTCACCTTGGACCAGGGCTTCACCCTCAAGGAGCATGTAGACCAAGTAACCAAAAATATCCACTCCAAACTCAGGACCCTTTACAGGCTGAAAGACCAGCTGATACCAGCTGCCTGGGTCTCCATCGCCACGGCGTTCTGCTCCCACCATCACCTATGCTGCCCTGTCATCAGGGGCAGCTGAGCAAACTAAACAAGCTACGGGTTCTCTACACAAAAGGTGGCCCGCTCACCACATTAAAGGCCTGATGACTCACCACTGTGACACGCTGTCTTTATTAAACTGTCCCGCCTGGGAAGATAGACTTCATTACCCCTCGCTCTGCCTCACCCACAAATTACTCCCTCCTCCCCACCCAGCCTGCGGGCTCATCTCCATCAAGAGCAACCCAAGGCAACTCCGTACGACCGACGGGGACTCTCCCCCTCAGTGCCCAGGGGTGAGAACTAAGCCGGGCAGGAAGTCATTCACCTTTACGCCCCACCCTATGGAACTCCCTGCCACAAGGTATTCAGGAAACCTGCTCCTCCTACAACTTCCACACTAGGCTTAAGGCACACCCGACTACCGCCACATACTGCAACTGCTAAGTTAAAGGCTCCCCAAGCTTTAGCCAATACTCCATTAGTCCAACTCCTGTACCGTTGTAACTATATTTACCCTGTAATGTATCTATGTGATACATGTTATGTATTTTGTTGCACTCAATCCTATGTAATAATCTATGTAATCCTCGGTCGCCCCTGAAGAAGGGACCCTCAGGGCCCAGTGGGCTCACCCGATTATCAAAATTTAATAAATAAATAAATTTAAAATGTTTTCACTCTAGTTTGCTTGTAGTAGCTAATTCAGGGCAGGTACAGATGATGACACACCCTGTCCCTCTGTGTAAACACTGTATGGTCTCAGGGCATGGTGATTTAGGAAGCAAGCAGCCACCCGAGACAAAAAGTGAAAATAAATCCTTTTAAAGCACTTGGTTCATGTTGTTAAAGTGAACAGAGCAGAATCCCAAAAGACACCTTCTCCTGTGCCTAAATAAAAAGCCTTTTCCCAGGCGTGAGCAAGTGTTCCAGCTCAAAAAGCAGGAGGGCAGCTTTTGACAATTTCAGCCGCCCACCAGGAAAGTGAAAGTTGTTTTGCCTTTTGCCCAGTTTACACTGCAGATGAACTGGGCATCAGGAAAAAAGGCTTTGCCTTTTAACATACACATTACAGGCTAAGAGACCAGGGTTTTAAAAGGGGAAAGGCTGAAACTTTGCAAAGCAGCATATAATTCTGGAGTCGGTAGCTTCCTTCAGTTTTGACAAATTTCAGCCCTTCGCTCCTGACTGTACTCCAAACTGCCAAGAGGATTCTCTACCTTGTAGAAATATATAGAGTTTCCTCCTGAAAATGGTCTCCACATGAATAAAATGTGCCTTTCAGATTAAAATAAATATATGACTTTTGCAGATATAGAAATACCCCAAGACTTCAGTAAAATCCATTAAAGTGTTGCATGGCTACAGGTACTCCCCAAAAGTAGTATGCATCCTATAATAACTGTATCACGGGATTGCTAGAGTATTTCTATATTCATATAAATTCATATAAATTGCTGAGGGTGCAGGCACATAGACATGAATTTAGCCAGGTAAAAACTAACATAGGACCTTCTCCTTACCTGGCTGCTGACTTCTAAAATAGGTTTTCTTTAGGAAACAGTGCCCTCTGAAGCCCTGTTTTATAGTGCACCACCTGTCACTCATGGCATAACTAGGAAACACCATGTGTGTTACCAAGTAATTAGCCCTGTAATTAATACTTAAATGGGAATAACAACCCATTATTTACTGTTTAGTGGTTATTAATTACTAAGGTGGCAAGCTAAACTTCCTGAGCACCTCTGGTGGGTCACCAATGTTAAACAGACTAACCAAGAACTTTTATATTCTGTATTTTAGGATAAGGGCTTAGTCCAAGTGACCTAATGTAGAGGTACATAAGCTCCCTGCACAGCTCTTCAGGCAAATCTGCCTTGGTTGGAGAGAAGGAATGTCTACAGTGCAGGTAAACTGGTATTACAGAAGGTGAAGACTGTAGTGATTCTACATATCTGAGACTGTATATCTGAGTTGTGCAAGAAACCACTGAAGGAGAAGTGGTCATTTATATTGCAGTATTTATTTTGTAATTTTTGTTATTTTGTAAATCTTGTAAATAAATATCACAGAGTGTGTTTTAAATCCTGACAACTTGCCTCGTCTGTGATTATTTCCCATACGCTGGATATCTGTACATGCTCTAGGTGATCATTGTGGCTTATAGGAGTGGGTGACAAGAAATACTGAGTCATGGTGTCTTAAGGCTTGTTGTGGCTTAAAGTAGTGGGTGACAAGGAATACTGAGTCACGGTGTCTTCAGAGGAGAGAGGCAAGGAATACTGAGAACTGCACTATGAAGGCAGAGGGAAGAGTGTAAGCATTAGAAATTAATTATTATTACAGGAATTTGGGAAGGGCAGGGTAAGGGTCTCTAAGGATGGGGATGGGAGCTCCCAGGGTAAACAGGAGAACAGGCAGAATAGTGGGATGCAATAAGTGTGTGGCAGTGGTGTTCATGGAAACACTAGAGGGAGGAGGTTGTCTGATGTGTAACAGACTGGGGCAAACAGAAACAGAGATAAACAATCTAAGGAAAACTGGTGAGGAAGTAGGAGGGTAGAGGGTGGGGCAACTACAGTGGCAGCTGGGGGATATGGGAGGCTGCAGAAATGAAAAAGTGGGAGGAGACCAGCTGGGTACATGGGTAAAGGCAAGGTGGGAGGGATTATGGAGGACTGGGTCCCAGACCAAGCTGTGGGAGAAGCAACGGATGGCAGGAGGTGAGGAGAAAGGAAGGAGACTCCAGAGGCACAGGAAGGTCACACACCTCATCATCAGGAAGAAGGAGCATCCTTTGGGGGGTGATTACGGTGCCATAGTTCATAAATTTGACTTACAGGATGGTGAAAGCTGTTCTGGAAGGTGGTGGGAGAAGCATGTATGGGCCAGGTATCTGGGATGGGCAGATGGGAAGGGAGGGAGGGAGGAGAGTGGCATCATTAGGAAGGTAGCCAGTGAAAAGGGCTGGAGGGAGGGATGGGAGAAGGGCTAGAAGAACAGTGGAGGGATGCAGGGAAGAATGAACAAGGAAGGGTGCAGAATGTGCGGGGTGCAGGGAGGCAAGGAAGGGGAGCAAAGGAGGAACAGAGGTGGGGGTAGCACAGGAGGAAATAGGAGGCAATAAAGGAAACAGAAATACAGGGGAGGCCATGGAGGTACAACTAGGGAGCAGAAGGGAAGAGGAGGTTTGTAAGTTAAAGGTTGGAATCTTTCAACTACTGGGGAACTAGGAGGAAACCGTGGGGGACAAGTAGGCAGTTCAGGACAGGGGTGCAACTGGGAAGAAAGGGACCAGGAGGAGTGCCCACCAGAAACAGGATCAGATCTGTTAGCTGCAGAGGTGGAGAAAGCCATAGTATTCAGGGCTCCATCATTAAGGGATACATTTGATAAGGGGGCCTACATACAGGCAGCAGTCAGTCTTTTGTGAACAGGGATGGAGACTGGGAGAGCAATGCAAAAAATCAAGGAGTATGCAAGGGTGGTGGGAAACCACACCTAATCATTCGTTTAGAGACAAATGATCTAGTGAGTAATGAAGTGGAGGAGGTCCAGAGGAGGTTTAAGGCACTGGCAAAGGGATGTATGGAGGAGGCAAGATCCTTGGCATTCTCAGAAGTCTTGCCAGTCACTTGTGCCAGCATTGCTAGGCAGAAAATAATTAGAAAGTTCAATGGATGGCTCAGGAATGGTGCAGGAAGGAGTTGGACAGACCCCACAGAAATGTTTTGAAATTCTAACTGTATGTTCACTGCAAACCAAATTTGATATTTTGCAGTTGCTGTATGTACTAATTTAAAATAGGAAACACGTATCTATACTGTGTTTAAGTATAAAGTGAGTCTGTGCAAGAATAGTTTGCTGTATAGATTAATATTGTTGAAACTGAATTTTATGTTTAAACAGGACCACCTTGTAAACAGGACCTTTTGTCCTAATGGTGTAAATCTCCTATGATGTTCCTGTATAAAAATAAAGATTTTACTAACTGACTTATAAAGAGAGGTAATGGAGGAGGGAAGGACACCTATTGGCAAGTAAGGTCCAGGGTATAGCATTATGCAGGAAAAAGTGAAGAATAGGTGAACATCCTGGTCCTTCAGACAACACTCCCCTTTGTTTCTATGCACCCTACGTTCCTTAATAGAGCAATATAGGAAGACATTGATATCCAGGACCTACAGGAAGGAACAATGAAATCTACATGGCAAGTAGTGATGTTGTCCCTCATGCAAACTCAATAGACAATGCATATCAGAATGCAGATGGTACTGAAGCAACAGCAGCAGGCTGTATTGCAAAACCCAAAGCACTGCTGTACATGGAGGCAGTGCTACCACCCAAGAGTCTGAACCGTTATGGCATACAGAATGCAGACTTGAACCATGAAGGGGAGTCTGACCAGAAGGATAACAGCAAAGAAGAACACATATTCTTGGGCAAATCATGTCCCTATGGTGCCATTACCAAACTGGTGTGAACATTCGGTGAAACCATGGAAGTCAAGAACCCATTTATGAAGCCAGTATCCAGATTGTACCCATTGATTAAGCCCAAGCAAAAAGTGTTAGGTTTCTTGCCAGCATGCACATCCATGGACAAACTGGCTGCCAAGGATTAGAAAGCTCTTTATCCAGCCTGAGTCCCAGAGAAGAGAATCTTAGAATTGTTTTACCCATACAGAAGGACAAGGCAAAGCTACAATAGAGCATATCAGGATGGAAGGCATTACTGTAACATTCTTACAGCAGACATACTGCAGGAAAACAAGGCAATTTCAATGACAGTTAACTTTTGTCATGCAGAAAGTTATTACACTCGCACTGTATCCTGGTGAGCTTCACTATATGGTATAGTTAGGTGACTATCTCCAATAGTGGACTCCCAGCTAGTGGCATTCAGCCAGAAAATGGTTCTTCTGGCTAAAAGCTCCACCAAACAGAAGAAGCCATGGATGAGAATTCAGATGATGTCCTCAAGAAGAACTCTGAGTTGGCTTGAATGTGAAACAGCATAGCTGCAACCATCATTTACATGAGCTGTGCTCAAATCCTCAGGTGGCTTGAAGAACATTCAAGAACATCAAAGTTGATTTCAGAACAGAAAAGTCTTTTGGAATACACCATCTAAGCAGCAAAATACAAAGTGGATGCAGCAGTAGAAACATTTAAGACAAATGCCAGAGCAGCGGCAGTAGCCAGTAGGGCCAGTAGAGCCCTTTGGCTTATGTTATGGGAGTTGGACGTGGAATCCAGAATCCTTCAAAACAACTATCTCTACCATTTAAAGGTAGAGCTGTGGTGAAATTAAATTTCACCAGCAAAATTCCTGTGAAACTGACAAATTTGCTATGTAAAATATTTCGTGAAATTCCGCCATTCTGCAAAATATTTAGTGGAAGTTTAAGCTGTAAAATTTTGCCCACAAAATGTAAAATTTAACCTGAAAATGGTGACATTTCACCTGTGAGCAGCAAATTTGCTGTTTCACTTACAAAATTCCAACATTCCCAGCCTTTTGGAATGAATTCCAAAATACAGATTCTCTGAATACCACTGCTGGATCCAGAACAAAATGTACAGCTTTATCCAGTTTTCCTCAGCCAAAGAGGCTAGAACCACTTCACTGACAAGTTGCCCAAATGAAAGACTGGTGTAATTGCAATTCCTTTAAGAAGAAAACACACAGCACATGAAAATCAGATGCCAGACACCTCCATAGATTCAAGGCTAAGAAACGGTGTGATAAGGCCACGCAGTGTAATTCTCTGACAAACTAAGACTCATCAGCTTCATTCTGTCAACAGTGTCACATTGCCAACCAAAAATTCAGGTAGTGAGGATAACCATAAACAAGCTCATGCTCAACAGAGCAATAGCACCAGTCTTGAAACAGTAGGAGGTCAAGAAGTGTGCTCCATATTTTTCATGGCACAAAAAAAAAACAGGAGACCGTAGGTGTACTGTATCTTAAGTACATCAAACCAATTTATACAGCCCAGAAGGTTCACAAGCCTGAATTCAGTACATTGGTATTTGTTTCTTATAATGGGGTAGTTTCCAGATTAAGAAACTTTTATCATTTTTACTTGGTTTGTTTCTTGTTTTTGGTTCTTCTGTTTCTGTATCTTTGAATGCTTCATCTCATTATTTTTCTTTTTCCTCCCTTTTGTTGGGGTGTAGCTTTTGTTTCTTCCGCTCCTACTCTTTGTGTTTCTGAAACCATCCTCATTCTTTCAATCTCTTGAAGCTGATATCTATGGTTGTTGAGGAAGTTTTCCATTGTTGAAATCTATTCCCTTATCTCTCATATAGTAGATATATTTTTCCTTAATTGTAGACTCTACCACCATGATTATCAATTGAATCTGTCGTGAAAGACTAATTTGTGCACTTTAATGTTCTTATCATACTCTGCTAAACTACTTTTATGCCCTTCTAAAAACATTTTATGTTCAATATTATCTACTATCCTTTTGAGTTGCTATAAGGCATAGAAACATATACTGAAACATAGACACTGTTTGCAGAAAAGACTAAGAGGTCCATCAGTCTGCCATTTCCTGCCTAGCTCCATGCTTGGCCTAAATCTGGACTGGATTTAAAGATCCAATAGCCCTGGTGGCTTGATCTTCATTAACATGTGGTACCTTCCTCTTCTGTTTATGGGTCCCACTGTTTCTCTAATAGCTCTTCCACACAAGTTTAAACCTCATCACATTCTTGACTTCACCACCCACTATGTAAACAAAGAAAAGGCTGCACTGGGTTGGTAGTGCTCTGCAACACTTAAATGTAATAGATATACTGAAACTTGGCACTCACCATCACTTGTAGGAATGGATACAACTCACAGCTTTAGCGCAAATGTAAACATAATTCTTTCTAAAAAGTGCCAAATACAGACGCCACAGATTCCTGGTGCATTTCAAATCCTCAGAAGATCCTTTCTCAAAGGTAGCTTTCATGTTGTTCAAATGAAAGACTGTAATTTCAGACTTTTTAAAATAGAGGCAGATATTACTGAAGAGACTACAGAGTTTCAGTATTTAGGTGTTGCAATAAATATGAACTTGAGCTGGAATTCACATGTAAAGAAAGTAATAAATAGTGTTACAAAACAATGTTGTGAGTGACAAGATTTGCAAATACTTTTTCAAATAATTCTTTATAGCATAGAAAATATATATGTATAGCCAACATAAATGTGCAAATACTATATGGTGCAGAAGTGGGGTCCTGGTACTAATCTTAAATCCTTAGAGATTGTGTAAACTCCTATTTAAAGAAACTATTAGGGGTACTAAGGTTCATACCCTAAATGTTATATAAGGGCAGAAACAGGAGTTCTGTCATTATCAACAATAATAAAAAGGAGTATAAATAAAAAAAATGCAAGCACCTGAAGATAGTATACTTAACCATTGCAGGGTGGAGGAAAATCTGAGAATATTGATAACTATCAAAACAAGAAAGGGTGGTTTAAAATATTGAATGACAAACTTAAAAGAATGGAATATAACATAATTATATGTACTCTGAATTGTGTGAGTCAAATAAATTTAGAGATATTGCCATTCAGAGACTTGAAGATGAAGCTAAACAACAGGACATGAGTAGTATAAGGGACTCTTGGCAATATATAATTTATAAAAAAATAAAATATACCTTTGAAGAGGAAAAGTATTTAAGGGTATGCCAGAATGTGAAACAGGGAAAAGCCCTGACAAAACTAAGATTAGGATTTCTAGCAGGAATGGGAATTTTAATTCCGGGTACACTTGAATATTTCTGTATTTGTAAAGATATGGCTAATCTTATGACTAAACATGTCATATTAGAGTGTTCAGCATTTAATAGTGAAAGCGAGCAGTTACTATCTACAAGTCTGAACAGGTTAAAGAGAATGGAAACTAGTGAGAAATTAGAAAGGATTTTATCTCCATCTGAAACAGTAGATATCTCTGCACTAGCTAGTTTTGCACAAAGAGTACTGAGTAAGTTGGAAAATTTAGCAAAAGTTTAAGTGCAGCGGTAAACCTCTTACTTTATATGTACGAATTCTGATGACTATGTTATTACTGACCAATAACACAAATAATAATTTTAACTATATTTATGGATACTGTGTGTAACAAACATTGTTTTATACATGCTGTTAATAAACTTTAATCTGAATCTGAATCTGAAACTTTGTATTTATTACCTCTCACCAAGAATACAGTTTGTTGGAGGACTCTTTGTGGAACCGTTACAGTTTAAGTTTTTAACCACATCAGACATAGGTTATGTAGGAAAACTGGATCAGGTTTTTTCCTTTATAGTTTCTTGTTTAAATGATTCAAAAACACTTTGTAAATAAATGTTGCTTGTGCTGCCCAAGAAGTGCCAAAATATATATTAATTTTAGTCTATAACAGTGAAAAGGTCCATAAATAGTTGTGCTTTAGATAAGTATACACTAAATAAAGCATATGTTTTGAGGTAGAACAAGTATACCAAAGTAACAAAAACAAAAACATAGAAACATAGAAGCTGATGGCAGAAAAGGACAACATGACTCACCCAGTCAGCCCTATTTTCTCTCCCTACATTGCCTTTAATGACCCTATTTGGCCTGTGATTATCCCCCTCCCTTAACTTCTTTCTACAATTCCCTTCTGCCTATCCCTTGCATTCTTAAACCCCTCAACTGTCTTTTCCCCCACAACCTCCTCTGCAAGTCTGTTCCAAGCATCCACCATCCTCTCAGAGAAGAACTTCTTCACATTTTCCTAAACCCCCCCTTCCAGCATCACAAAATGAACCCTTGTCCTCGAGCATCTTTTTCAATGGAATATGCCCTCCAGCACTTTGTTTATACCTCAGAAATATTTGAAAGTCTCTATCATGTCACTTTTCTCCTCCCTCCTCCAGTGAGTACATGTTTAATTCCCTCAGCCTTTCCTCATAGTCTCTGATGCAGGCCCAGCACCATTTTGATGTCCTCCTTGCAATACCTCTACCCAACCTATGTCCTTTCTATGTGGGGCCTCCAGAACTGGACACAGTACTGCAGGTGAGGTCTCAGCAATGATTTATACAGTGGTATAATAACCTCCTCTTCCTGCTGGTGTTATCCTGCATATGCATCCAAGCATCCTGTTTGCTTTTCCACTGCCTTGTCACACTGCCTAGCCACCTTCAGGTCATTGGATATGATCATCCCCAAGTCCTTTTCCTGTTTTGTTACTGCGAGCTCTTCCCCACCCAGTTGGTAAGTTACCATTGGGTTCATGTGATCCAGGTGCATGATTTTGCACTTTTTTGCACTGAAATTCAGTTGCCATATTCTCAACCAGTCCTCCAACTTCTTTAAGTTTTTTTTATACTTTCCACCCCACTTGGCATGTCCACTCACTTGCAGATTTTTGCTTCATCTACAAACAGGTATACCTTCAATTCCAGCCTCTCTGTAATGTCACTAATATTACTGAAGAAGTAACAAATGCAAAAATGTCAGTGTATTTTGTGCAAGAGAACCACAATAACTTACATTGTTCTAAACCATTAATATTTAGACATAATAAATAGCAAAGACCCAAACTGAGCAAAAGATAGCCAACTCGGTTAAGAAGGGGGATAAAACCTTTTATAGGTACATGAGGGAGAGTAGAAAGACAAATGAAGGGATAGTGAGGCTGAATAGAATGGACTGTGGGTGGGCAGAGAAGGACAGTGAAAAAGCAGGGATACTGAACAGATACTTCTGCTCAGTATTCACAAAAGAGGAGGAGGGGAGGTGCCTCATCCAATTAACAGAAGCACTCTGGATAGGGGGGTCGATCCCAGTCCTTTCACAGAAGCAAGGGTTCTGAAAGAACTCCTAAAACTGAAGGTGGAAAAAGCAATGGGGCCTGACAGAATTCACCCCAGAATTCTAAAAGAATTAAGGGGAGAACCAGAGATACCACTGACTACCTTTTTTAACAAATCATGGGAGGATGGTGTGATACCTGAGGACTGGAGGAAGGTTGATGTGATTCCCCTTCACAAAAGTGGGGAGCAAGACAGAGGCAGAAAACTACTGACCTATAAGTTTGACCTCTGTGGTAGGAAAGTGATGGAATCACTTCTGAAGGAAACAATTGTTGAGTGCCTAGAGGCCAGTGGGGCACAGGACCCAAGGCAGCATGGGTTCACAGTGGGAAGGTCATATCAAATGAATCTAATTGATTTCTTTGACTGGGTGGCCAAAGTAGTAGACCAGGTAGGGGCTGTAGATATGGCCTACCTAGACTTTAGCAAGGCATTTGACACAGTCCCACACAAAAGGTTAATAATCAAATTAGCCAGCCTGGGAGCGGGTCCCAAGGTGGTAGACTGGGTAAAACATTGGCTGGACAACAGGACACAGAAGGTAATTATAAATGGAGTCCACTCTGAAGAAAGGGGTGTTACTAGTGAGGTACCACAGGGTTCAGTACTGGGTTCAGTCCTTGTTAATGTCTTTATAAGTGACATTGCAGAGGGACTGGAAGGAAAAGTATGCCTCTTTGCAGATGACACAAACATCCGCATTAGAGTTGAAACACAAGGAAGTGTGGAAAGAATGAGAAGGGACTTGGCAAGGTTGGAGAAATAGTCAGAAGTCTGGCAGCTTGATTCAATGCAAAGAAGTGCAAATAATGCACCTGGGAAACAAAACCCAGGGAAGATTACACAATGGGGGAGGGACAACAACAAAATGGAAAGGTTCCTGGGGTAATCATATCAGATGACCATAAGTTTGGCAAGCAATGTGAAAAGGCAATAGGGAGGGCTGTGGGGATACTGGGATGTATAGGGAGAGGCATCACCAGCAGAAAACAGGAGTTGTTATTCCTCTGTACAGACAGTTGGTGAGACCCCCCTCTGGAGCACTGCGTCAAGTTCTGGAGACCCCATCTCCACATGGACATAGATGGGATGGAGGCAGTCCAGAGGAGGGCAACTAAAATGGTGCAGGGTCTGCAAGAGAAGGCATGTGAGGAGAGACTAAAGGAGCTTAATATGTATACCCTTGAGGAAAGGAGGGGGGGGCATGATAGAATCTTTTAAATACCTTAGTGGAATCAACAAAGTCCAAGAGGGTAGCATCTTTCAGAAAAAGAGATGTGCAAGAACAATGGGACATGATTTGAAGATAGAGGGGGGACAGCTCTGGGGCAATGTGAGGAAGTATTTTTTCATGGAGAAGGTGGTGGACTCATGGAACAGCCTTACTGAGGAGGTTGTGGGGTCTAAAACAGTGGGAGAATTCAAAAATGCATGGGACAGTCATAAGGCAATTCTTGTGGTGGGTAGGAAGAAATAGGCTGCAGGTTAACTAGCATCTGCAGCTTATCCTGTAGGTAGGGAAATGGCAGACTAGGTGGGCAAGCGTCCTTATCTGCCATCAAAGTCTATGTTTCTATGTTTCTATTATTTTGCATACCCATGCTACTGTGACATTCAACAACCTTTAAAACCAAAAAGAAATGGGAATGAATTAAAATAACATTTAGCAATAATTAATTAATGACTCAAATAATCAATTAATTAGAGTGCTTTACCACCCAGTACAACTCCAGTAAAGGACCCAGCACTAGTGCTGTGCATAATGTGGAATTCTGCTGGCAAAATTAAGAGTGGGATGACAATTCCACCAGCAGAATTTCTGCTAGAATTTCTCAGGTTCTTCTGCGGAATTCTGCTTTCTGTGATCTGTGGAATACCATGGAAAATTATTCCACAACATTTTCTACTGTAGAACTCCACCATTCCGTTTCTGGCAGCATTTTGATGGAATTTCTGTGGAATTTCAAAAATTCGGTGAAATTTCGTTCCGCTGGAATTTGAAAATTCTGCACAGCACTACTCGACGCTCAATGGACACAAAAGCTTTCATGACACTATGGCTAAGTGTGCATAATACATCTTTTAATTGCAGTTCTCATGTCACAGGAGTTGTGGCTATGCTGGTGTAGCCCATGGAGGTTTCCCAACAGACCAGTGTTTTGCACCCATTACACAGCTGCTTTGTCAAATTAAAATGGCCCCCAATGCAAACTTATATACATAACCAATAAATGCTACCAGTGGTTAAAAAAGTGACTGTGGCCATTTCCTGTCAAAACAACAAAGTATAAACTGATAAGCACACTATTGGTTTTTCTAATTGATTGCATGAATGTAGAAACACAGTGACCAATTGCAGTGGTTGTGGACATTATGTGTCAGAATGGCGATATATAAATGGATAAGCACATTATCAGTTTTTCACTTGGTTTCCTGTAGGTACAAACATTGTGACCATTTGCTGTTTTAGCATTCAAACTGCAAGGTGCTTCTTAACATTATGCAAATTAGTGTGCAACCCCTGCTGTTTGGGGTTCCAAAAGTCTTCTAGGAGCTGGCTAAGTGCTCCAGCATGAATGGTGTTCGGCATTTAAGTCGCTTATCTGTGAGTGCTTTTAGAGCCTCTGGTGCTGTCTTTAAGAGCCTGCCTGCTCACAGGCTAAATTAGCTTGAATGGGGGACTGTGTAGTTAATGCTTGAATCGTGCCCTGAGCTGCCGCTCTGATCGCTCTGAGGCAGCCCATCTGAAAGATGCAACTGTTTTCCTGAAATCCTTTAGAGCATTTGTAAGATTGCAGTTTGTCTAACTGCCTTTATTGCAGCTGGGACTCTATGTGTGTTGCCCCTCCATTTTGGACCTAAACTGCTAATGTGGGCCAATTGGTTTAGAGGAGCCTTAAAATGGAGACTGCCTGAGCCAACCAGAACTTGGACTCTCACCTGGAGCCTGCTTAAAGGGAGAATTTATGGCAGGTGCTGCTGGGAGCTGTAGTTTGGACCTTGGCACCTTTTCGCACCAACAGAGGGAGCCCTGCAGTGATTGACAGTTGAATTCAACAACCAAATCTGTGTGGAGCCTAAGGGAAAAGCACTGAACTGTTCCTGGAGGGCGAGATGCGAGTTGACTGTGAAGGGAGTAGGAACTCTGTTCTGTTGCTGCATGCAGTTCACGTGGGAAGCTCGTGTAAAGTCCTGAAGCTGGCCTGTAGCCATTAGCGAGTGCTCAATCGGACTGATTCCGAGTTGTGGAAAGAGAAGGAGGAAGTGTGCAGAACCAGGCTTGCCCGTAGAAGACCAAAGATTTGCAGAAGTGCGATCGGCCTGTCGGGGACTCTATTGCTGTGTGTGTTCTCGGGTCTTGCAGTATTTGTGATCAGGATCGAGAAGCAGCTGCCTGGTATAGTAATTTCCTTTACATATGAATGTGCCTAGTGTTTGTAGGGGATCGCAATTCCTTTTCCCCTTGTTCTGTGAGTTGTGAGCTGAAGCTGGAAGCTGGACTCCAAGCTAATTGGACTGAATCCGTCTGCTTTCCAGATTAGTTAGACCCTGTCACAGGGGTCTCATCTCCATGCCCTGCTCATCCTGGCCATCCAGAGCCACCTCTTCAATTCAGCTCTCAGTTTGGGGTTTGTGAGTACAAATAGGGGTACCTCCCCTCACCTTCATTTAATCAAAGTGTGTCAGCTGATTGTTTTGTGTGCTTCCATTTGTGGACTGAGCCATCCAGCTCCAGATTACAATTTGTTTTTGCATATATTTTCTTTCTAAAGGGGCCCCATCCAGCTGCACCAGCTGGCCAACCCCGAGCAATGGACCTGGCTATCCCCCTACCATCCTGGGTACCCAGAGGCTGACTTTGTGGACCCTTTTATGTCTGTACAGTACTGTGATTTCAATATTACCAATCAACCTGATTTCCCCCTCCCGTGTTCTAGTCCCCTGAATAAACCAGATTTGTTATTGTTGAACTTTATACTTTCTGAGGTGTCAGTACATATAGAACCAGCATTGCAATCTGTGTTTGTATATGTTGCTTAACCTTTGTTTTACAGGGGGTCCTCAGAGACATGCTGCAGAATCCGTCACGAGGGTACGTGGAATCTATATGTGTAGACCACATTCATATGTGGGTTATTGGGAAGGTAACTCCTGTGAACTGTGTGGGCCACTAGTGGGAACAAAAGTGGGTCACAGTGGCTCTGAGGGCTGTGTCCAAGTTAGTTTAATCACTACCAACCCAGACCTTTGGGTGAAGGCACCAGTTATAGAACCTAGGCCCCTCAACCTGTCACTATACAAACAGGCAGGGTAACAGCCCTTGGGATAGCACCACCTAGGGGTTACATCTTGGAGGCACTGCTAGGATTAGCGTTCTGTACTGGCACATGGGAGAATTACCCCTTATGTTTAGTTTAGGGAGAGAAAATGGAGGGCGTACTACATCCAAACTGAAGATTGCCCCCACAAGCTAATGGTGCACAAATTGATGGAGTGGAGTGAGGTTGAGGAGATGGATCTCCAAAGCTATTCTGTTGCTGGATGTCCCTTGAGGGACTAACAATGCTGACATTGTGGCCACTGTAGAACATGTTAAATGTATGGGCAAAGTTGAAGTAAGGGGATGATTTGCTGACTTATTTGAGCAAACGCTACAAGTGCTGCTCTCCTGCAGTACCCTGATGGACCCTGAAAAGGTATTCCCTATGATTTTACCTGAAGGTGCCCAGAATGGATGGATGGTCATTCACCTACATAGTGGTCTGGCCACCCCAGGTGGATCCCTTAGTACTGATGGTTTTAAAGAGAAGTTACTTAAGCTGTTAGCATCAGAAGGGAAAACTGCCCAAGAATTGGCAAGAGTGTTAGATCTATTATAGGACCACGTGCCAGTCCACTCCCCAACCACATCCCCTGCGTCCCCCAAGAGCTCCCCTGTAGCTGCCTCCCCCATCATAATTCCCCCGATACAGTTGGACTCCTATAGGATGCTTAGACTTTTCTCCGGTACTGTCCCAGTGCCTTCGGGGGAAGATGATTTGGAAACCTGGATGGACTATGCCTCCCCTTTAGTACAAGAATGGCAATGCTCAGAGGGGGGAAAGTGGAAGCACTTGATGGAGAGCTTGAGAGGCCCTGCCCTGGAAGCCATTTGGTTCCTACGTGCTACTAGTCTGGAGGCCACTGCAGCAGTACATCTGTCTGCCTTGGAGGGAGTGTTTGGTAGCACAGAATCAGGGGATGATTTATTGTGGAAATTCAAGTCAGCCAAACAGTGGAAAATGAGAAATTGTCTGCCTTCGTCACTAGGATAGAGAGGGCTTTGCAGAGGCCCTATCGAAAAGGTGAGTGCCTCCCAAAGAGTTAAACTGGGTCAGATTAGACCACATATTGAAATCAGCTAGATTTTCAAGTGTAATGATATTAAAGCTCAAGCTGTAAGACAGGAGGGCAAGCCCTCCAGAGTATTGTAATTTATGAAAGAAACTGTGAGATTCAGACTGAAGAGGAGGGCTGGGAGCCCTGTGCTGGGGCCGTGAACACTTGCTAGACCCCTGAAAAGAGTGAGTTAGATGAGGCTCAACAGTTGAGAGACTTGATTAAGGAACTGACTGAGGCATTCAGAGAACCAGATTTATATCAGGCTTCCCCTGAGCCCAAGAGTGGAGTGGGAGTAAATGTTGTTTCCCCGGAGGCTCAGATTGAGGGCAACCTGCTCACAGAGCTGAGAGAATTGAGAGAGATGGTGGGGGAGCTGCAGAGGGTGGCCCTCACCTCCAACCATGGTGGAGAATCAGGAGCCAAAGGATGTAGGCCCCAGTCCTAGAGGAGCCCTGCAGGGCTCAAGAGGTGCCCAACAGAAAAGGGACCCCCAACCCTTCCAGGACACTAGAGACATTAAGTTCTGCTACCATTGTGGGGAGGATGGGCATTTTCAGTCAGCTTGTCACCTGCCAGAAAACTTGAGAAAAGTTACCAATAGATTAGTGGCCTGGCATCGCAGAATCTACACTCGGCCATTAGGGGGAGCTACTCAGAAAAGTTATGCAACCAGGGCCAATGCCCATTGACATCTAGGTTAGTGCCACCGAATGCTCTTAAGTGATGGGTCCCTCCATGGAGACCACTGTAAAAGTGAATGGAGTGCCTACGAGCTGAATTAGACAGTGGCTCCCAAGTGACAATTATGTTCCAGGATTGGTATCAGAAGCATTTGTCTGATGCCCCTGCAACCATTGGAAGGACTGCATGTCTGGGGTTTAAGTGAGAAGGCCTACCCCTACTCTGGCTATATCCGAATTTGATTGTCTTTCCCCACCTCTGCGGCTGGAGTGGTGGAGCAAGTGGAGCCTCTGGCCCTAGTGTGTCCCCTACTGGACTGTATGATGGGGTTCCTCTACTAATTGGGACAAATGCATATGTTTGGGCAATCATGAGCAGTTGGTTATGAAAAACAGGCCAAGGACTGGTAGAGCTTTAAGAATTCCAGTCTTGATCAAGAAGGCCTATGAGGCACAGAGAGATGCTGAAAAATTGGAACCAGAGGAACCGGTTGGAATTGTCTGGAAGAAGGATCCTGAGTCTCTGATCCTGGTGCCAAATTCCCAGTGTACCCTACAGGGAGAGGTTCATATCAGAACGGATGTCAAGAATAAAATACTAATGCTGGATACACCAGGTGATGGAAAATTGCCAGAAGGACTGCTGGTCAAGCCAAGTATTTTGCCTGCCAGAGCCCATGCTTATGCCAGAAGGATAATGGTTGAAGTTCATAATATGTCTGATACAGAGATTCGAGTGAACTGAGGTTGCACCCTGGCTAATGTACATTGTGCAGACTCTGCAGTGCTACCTAGTAACAAGAGTTCAGGAAGAATGATGGAGTGACGCCAACTTGTTTGATTTCGGTGACTCCTGCTACAGCTGAATGGAAAGTGAGGATCAGTGAGAAGCTTGCCAAGAGGGACAAGGTGTTTTCTTTAAAGGAATGGGATGTAGGATGTGTGCAAGAAGCTGAGCACCATATCCAGCTGCATGATGAAAGACCCTTTCATGAGAGGTCTCGATGCCTGGCCCCTGCTGACATAGACGATGTGAGACGACATCTGCAAGAGATGCTTGCTGCTGTTGTAATCCAAGAATCCAGAAGTCCATATGCTTCCCCTGTCATGGTAGTGAAAAAAAAGAATGGGACAGTAAGGATGTGCGTGGATTATCGTACCTTGAACCAGCAGACTATCCCTGATCAGTATACAATGCCACGCATTCAGGATGCTCTAGACTGCCTGAATGGTAGCAAGTGGTTCTCTGTGCTGGATCTTCACAGCGGGTACTACCAGATCCTGATGGCCCTAGAAGACCATGAGAAGGCAGCTTTCATCTGCCTGCTTGGTTTTATAGGAGTTCATGAGGATGCCCTAAGGATTTCAGGGGCCCCAGCAACTTTTCAAAGACTGATGGAGTGTGCAGTGGGGACATGAACTTATTAGACTGCCAGATATACTTGGAGTATGTTATTGTGTTTGGCAGCTCACTGGAGGAACATGAGAATAGGTTGTTCAAGGTGTAGGGCCGACTGGAAGACTTTGGCCTAAAAATGTCCATCGATAAATGTCAGTTCTTCCAAACCTCTGTAAAGTATGTGGGACATATAGTCTCCACCTAGGGAATAGAGACCGATCCAAGTAAAGTTGAGGCCTTGGCCCCCTGGCCACAGCCCCACAACCTAAAAGAACTGCAAAGATTCCGGGATTCTGTGACTACTATCACCGTTTCATCAAGGACTATTCAAGAGTGATCCGTCCTTTACTTAATCTTACTCAAGGTTACCTTTCTACCCACAAGAAATACAAGAGGTCAACTTCCCCTGAGACTGAGAGGATGTAATTCTGTCCTAATGAAGTTTTTGGGTCACGATGGACACCTGATTGTGAAGCTGCTTTTCATGAGATTATATATCAGCTTACCCACGCTCCTGTCCTGCCCTATGCAGATCCAGCAAAACCCTATGTCCTACACACTGATGCTAGCTTGCAAGGTTTGGGGGCTGTGTTGTACCAGGAGCACGAGAATGGCCTGAGACCAGTGGCCTTTCTCAGCAGAAGCCTGACCCCATCCGAAAAGAACTATCCTGTACATAAGTTAGAGTTCCTAGCTTTGAAGTGGGCCATTGTTGACCAATTCCATGAGTACTTGTATGGGGCTAAGATATTAGTAAAAAATGACAATAATCCTTTGACCTATGTGCAGACTTCAGCTAAGTTGGATGCTACTGGCCATAGGTGACTTTCTGCATTATCTACATACGACTATGCTGTGGAATACAGAGCAGGCCTGAACCACATAGATGCTGATGCTGTCTCCTGAGGCCTGCTTCCCGAAATGACTGGGTCAGACTGTCAGAACCTGATATTAGAGCACTCTGCCAGAAGTTTGACAGAGAGGAACAAGTGGCCCTGGACACAGTGGACTATCTGGTGGATTGTTTGAGGCCCTCTGAGAATTGCATACCTGCTGCTTATTGCCACTTCTCTGCATTAGACATTGGTGCTTTGCCTCAGCTAGACAATGACAGTCTTCAGCGGGCTCAATCCTGAAATGCTATGATTAAACCAGCTTTAGAAGCCCTCTATGCAGGAAAAGATGTATCCATGTTATGTTCCACTGATCTAAGAACTGCATTATTATACAAGGAAGGTCCTAAGTTGAAACTGATTAATCGACTGTTATACAGGGAAACTGTAGACAGAGGGGGACAAATAGACAAATAACAGCTAGCTTTGCCCACTGCCTTTCGAGACTTGGTGCTGAGGTCCCTACACAACCACATGGGGAACCATGGCATAGACAGAACACTTGACTTGGTGAGATCCAGATTCTATTGGCCTAAGATTGGGCTGATACTGAACAACACATTAGAACTTGTTGTCATTGCTTACAGAGGAAAGTTTTGCCCCATACGGCTGTCCCGCTTGTTAACGTCACCACTAGCGCCCCCATGGAACTGGTCTGTATTGACTTTATGAGTTTGGAGCCAGATCAAAGAAATATTAGTAATGTGCCGATGATCACTGACCATGTCACGAGATATGCCCAAGCTTTCCCCACCAAGAACCAGAAGACATCTACTGTGGCAAAAGTACTTAGAAAACGTTTTTGTTCACTATGGGGCTCCATAAAGAATCCATTCGGATCAAGGGAGGGACTTTGAGAGTCATTTGATCAAAGAGATGCTTTCTCTGTGGGGGTTGCGAAAGTCCAGAACCACCCCTTACCACCCCCAGGGGAACCCACAGCCTCAACACTTCAACTACACTCTGCCAGATATGCTGGGCACCCTCCACCCCAAGGACAAGCCTAGATGGAGCCAACAAATCAGCACCTTGGTACATGCCTACAACTGCACCAAAAGTGATGCCACTGGGTTCTCCCCCTATCGCCTGATGTTTGAAGAGAAACCCAACTAGCTGTAGATGTATGTTTTGGAGTTTCCCCAATGGGGTTCGAGCTGACAACTATTTACAGTACGTGCAAAAGTTAAAGGCCCAACTGAATCATGCATACCAACTGACTCAAACCATGGCTGCCAAAATAAATCTGAGCAACAAAGAAAGGTATGACAAAAAGGTGAAAGCACAGGAACTCCAGGAGGGAGATATGGTATTGCTAAGAAATCTGGGACTGAATGCAAACACAAGATTGCTGACAGGTGGCACCATCTCCCTCACATTGTAGTAGGCAAACTAGCTGATCTGCCTGTGTACAAAGTAAGGCCTGAGAATAATTCAAAAGATGTTAAAACAATGCATAGAAATCATTTACTGACCATTGGACAAATCTTGATTGAGTCTGAGCCCCCAGAAAGTGCTCCCTCTGGACCAGTGACCCAAGGTGCAGCAAAGCAAAAGCAAAGAAAGTCTGCACCTACAGATGCTGAGTTAAAGTGTTCACCACAGCAAGTCCCAGTTGAAAATGACTGTCAGTCCATGTCAGAGGAAAGTGAGTGCAACTTTGGGTACTTGCCCTCTTATGAACTGAGCCAATTGCTTCAAGGAAACCCTCTAGTCAATCATGGAGATGAAGCTGGGCCTTCTGGACTGCCTAAGCCCCCAGCTTTGTCCTTGGAGCCAATGATCCCAGAAAGTGAGGTGCAGAGTATTAAGTCGGATGACGTGGAATCACTGTGCATGGTGGAACTGTGTGAGCTTTTGGAGGAGGAAAATGATGAACTGAGACAGACTGTTGACTTACCAGAACAAGAAGAGTATTTTGAGTGTCCTGATGGTTCACTGCCAGTGTCAGAAAACTCCCCACGTCAGCCAAGTACTGTGACTGCAGAGACTGCAACTCCTGGAACTGAAAGTGCCCCAACTTCTAGCCTCTCTAGCACAAAGGCTATTCCCATGGCCAGTACAATCACTGCAGAAAGTGAGACTAAAAGCGCAGAGACTGTGGCAGTTCCCCCTAGAAGGACTGGTCGAGCTGTAAAGCCTGTAGTGTGCTTAAGCTATGATTCCCCTGGGAGGCCTGTAGATCTGCCTCTCAATGTGGTCCATAAGGGAGTATATGTGTCCCTGAGCTCATTGCCCAAAGTGAGCATAAGTGCTAACTCCAGATTACTTGTCTTACCCTCTAAGTATGGTGCCCCTGCCCCATCCAGCCCTGAGGTAGCTGATAGGGAAGGGCCCCCTCTATCCAGCTTTCATGTGCAGGAAGTAATGACCTGATTAAAAATGTTTGTATGTGTAATGTTGTGTAACCAGTAGTAGACTGTGTAATACAGTATAAGTGTATATAGCAAAGGTTTAATATGCTGATTGTTGTTTAAAAGGGATGCAAGTTTAAACTGTTCTGCCTTAAACACTTACCAACTCCCCCTGATATCATGTTTGCAGACCACCTTCCCTTCATTGAGTGATGCAAAGCTCAGCTGCCCTGAATTTAAGTATTAAATATATTCAGATGCTTAGTTTTTAACATTTTTGTGCTACAGTTGTCGCTGCATGTTTTTTTCTTTATTTGAAGTTCGCCTTGAGCAGTGCATTCCACATGCATAAGTGACATCAGCACTGGGAAGGTGTTCCACTGCACCTTTCTCACTGCTTGTTCATTCATCTTTCCTGGACCCAGCCTCAGTGAGTGCAGATCCAAAATTGAACTGGCAACAATTACAGCACTGATGGCTGAAACTGTTTGTTATTTTGGCAGCTGAGGCGGATACTTGCTTTTGGGATTGCAGAAGTGGTAATTTCTCCTGATTTTCAATTTTACTCATCTGACTAAGCTCTGTGTCCTAGGTCCATCAATTCTAGGAACATCACAATCTACATTGCTTGAGTACAGTGTTACAGTTTTAGTAAGTGCTGCAAGTACATAATTATAACAACAAGTCTGTATAAAAAATATTTTTTTTTAACTGAGTGGAGCTGTAATCTGTAGTGTATTGGGACACAAAAGGACAACTTTTGAACTGGGCAGTCTATAAATTGCAGTAAGCTTTTCAGTATTGGTACATAGAGGTCTGTGTTAAATGGATGACTTTTTCAAAAGTTCAGAATTGTAATATGCAGTAAGAGCATAAGCACTGAGCTGCACAGTCCAATCCCATGAGAACAGTGCAATAAACTGTATTTTTGGCAAGTGCTGCTTCCAGTGTGATTACTTCAGAAAACTGCCTTTGCTATTACATTTCTGATTGTCACCATCATTATAGACAGTTTATATTTTTTCCTGTGCTCCTGTGTTTTCTTGGGCTCATTTGGTGTTCTCATGCAAGCACCATAACACTGATCACCAAAGTATGCTTAGATGTGCATGAATAAAGGGACATGGTGCACTGAATTGTTTCTCCAGTTTGCCAGCTCCTCACTAATTTATAAATGAATGCAATAAAATCTGTTATATACTGTGCATAGTTATACTTTACATAGTTTACAGTGTATCTCAAAATTAAACACTTAGGCCCAGATATTCAAACTGCGCCCAAAATGTGCTCAACAGCAGGAGCAAGCACAAGTCAATTGCGCATATGCGCAACAGATGCGATATTCAAACATGGAGCAAAACAAATTGTGCAAGCAGCCAACGTCTGAATATCGCACAAACTGCACCATAGCGCAACCAGGAAGGGGAAGCTGAGCAGAAAGATTGCGCCATAGCGCAACCAGGAAGGGGAAGCTGAGCAGAAAGGTTGTGCCATAGCGCAACAAGTCTAGCCCAGCTGAGCAGTCCAGACTTGCCATAGCACAAGCAGAGCCCCCCCCACCCCCAGCAGAGCAATGGAACTGCATAACCAGGTAGGCAGGCTGGGGCCCACCGCCAGCCATGCTACACATGGGCACAGGAACACACTGCAGAACCAACAAGACACCTGCACACCCCAAGCACAGCATCACTGGGGGTGGGATGGATGATCCACTGGCCCATGGGGACAAGCCAACAAACACAGCAGGGTCATGACGCCCAGCACACACCACTGGCAGGCTGAGACTGCCACACAGGGGTTGACAACCACAGTGCACATCAGCCCCTGGATGCACAGCACACCCTGCACCATGACCCCAAGACACTCACTCCATGTGCAGTGACTGGCACTGCAGGAAACACCATGCATCCCCTCAGCACACGCCAACCTTGTGTAGCAGGGAACCATAAGCCAGACCCACCCTGTGCACCCAGCAGTGGCAGCAGCAGATGGCAAGACTCAACAGAAAGTCACTGCCACACTGGAGACAGTCCCCATGCACACACACGCACACACACACACACACACACACACACACACATATACCCAGGACCATACCACCCCAGATGGCATGCACACCACTGCAACTGAGCAACCATAGCCAGCTGCAAATCAGAGACCACCACAGTATTCATATCAAAATATATATGTATTTAAAAATGTAAAGTACAACATGAACAACAACAAAACTATTTACAAGAGGGGGTAGGGGTACAAGGTAGGGGTGGGCAAGGAGTAGGGATGAACAACTTGGAGAGGGAAGGCAGGGTGGAGGATGGGTGAAGTGGGAAGGGAAGCCAGCCTAAGGCCCAGCAGGCTGGTCCTCCTCGCCTGGTGCCGCCTCACTTGGCTGTGCCTTCTCCTGAGCCCATGGCGCTGGATATCTTGGAGGATGTTCCGTCCCCAGGACACCCGGTCATTGGTGCAGTGCCCACTCAATCCTGCAGAGCACAATGAGGCCTAGGAAAAGGGAACACAGTCAATGGCTGTGACCGACCACAACCCTGAACACCACCCAACCTGCAAGGCATATAGCCCAATGTCCTGCACCTGTGATGGTATGCACCCCACAGTGACCATGCACATGACAAGCCCAACCAGGCGGCACCAGCAATGTGCACCACTGCACACACACACTGCCCATGTCCATCACAGCACAAACAAGGCTGTCAGTGACATGGCAATATGGTGGGATGCCAGTTCCACAGCCATGTGCCCAGTGCATGCATGGACCACCAGTGACTCACACAGATGTGCAGTGACACTGGACAGTGATGAATGTCACCTGTGTCATGCATGATTGTGTTGTCCATGGCTGGTGGTCATGCCCACCCCTCCAGCATGCAATAGCATCCATGATGTAATGATACTCACATCCGTGCAGTTGTGGCTGCTGCTGCTGCTGCTGTGGCCTACCCTCGCAGCACCACTGCCCACCACCGGGGCCCTGCTATGGCCCTCCCTCATCCCGTGCCTGCATCCCTCTGCCCGCCTGTGGAGACAAATGTTGAGAAAACATCAGTGTGACTCCAAAGCAGACTGTCCCCTGCCCCAGTGAGTGTGCCTGCCCACAGCCAGACCCATGCATCTCACACCTGCACACTGACACAGCCAACCATGGCAGAGCCATCACCCATGCACAGCCACCAAAACACACTCACACCCCTACGGAGAATACAGGTGTATAGATGGTACACCCACCTGGCCCAGGGCACTACGCCTCCTCGGCACGTGACCGTAGTCTGTAGCAACCGCCCCTTCCCGCGGAGGTCACTGTACCTGTGCCGCACTGCTCAGCAGACCGGCGCCGCCCTGTGACCCTCACCAGGTCATTGGCCACCTGCAGCCAGACCTGGGTTCGAGCCATGGTGAGGGGATCCTCCCCATACAGTGCCCCATAGTGGGGCTCTATCAGGGCCACCAGGTTGGCCACCTCCACCGGGCTCCATTGGAGTGCCCTCCTGCGTGCCATTGTTGTATCTTTACAGCAGGCAATATGGCACCCCGCAGCGCGGTAACCCCATGTGGAAATGTTGCACAATAGACCATCATAGGTCCCAATCGTGCTGTTCGTACAGCGCGGTTGGTTCACATAGCGCTGTCACCAGACAGCACAATAGGGCCATACACATGGGAGCCGAACTGCGCTGGGGGCAAAGGTCAGACACCAGGTCAGGGGTCTATGACGCAAGGCCACGCACAGCGCCATATGACGTCTACGCATCCTGCGCGATTGACCACCTGCATGCCAATGCCACAGTGGACTATTTCGCAGTAGTGCCACAGCGCCATATGGTGCCCATTGCTGTAGTGCCACTGGCACAATGGTGGCCATGGCCTGAATTGCCGATCTCACACAGCACGTCATCAGCATGGCAGACACCTGCATAAGGTACATGGGCATGCGCAATGCAGTGTACCACACAGTCACAGATCTGCGCCATTGGCTCAGCCGGCTCAACCGTATTGTGAAAAGTGCAATAGCGCGATATTCAGCCGACACGTGCAAATCATCTGATCAGCCATTCAAAGGCGCAGTGGCATGATTTGCATCTCATTAGTTGCTCCTCTAATTTGCATGCATTGCGCGACATGTGCGATATTGGGCTGCGCTGGCCAGATTCGGTTACTGCAGGTGAGAGGTGGGTTGCACGCGGTGGGATGTTCTGGACAATGGGCATGGGATAGCGCTGTAGACTGCACAGTGACAGATGATCACTTCCACCCATACAGATCGCCATGACCGAGCAGAGCCAAGGTGAGGGTGAGGATGGTGGGTGAAGGAGGAGGATGCCCAACTTCACCACGGCAGAGACAGAGGCCCTCTTCCAGGCCTACCTGGAGGAGGAGTCACTACTGAGTGGACGGCGGGGCACCCCTCAGGGCCGTGCGGCTGCATGGGAGGGGGTAGCTCAGGCAGTGAACCTGCACGGAAGCCACCAGCGCTCCGTGCAGGAATGCAAAAAGAAGATTGGGATAGACCACAGGAGGGTGAAGGAGAAGGTGGCAGCCCTCAGGGCGGCACGTGCTGGCACTGGCGGGGGCCAGCCAGTGGTGGTGGAGCTGACCCCGGCTGAGGACCGACTGGCTGCATCAATGCAGTGCAGTGCTATTGAGGGCATACCAGGAGGTGGATTCCAGACAGGTGGAAGCCCATCACTGCACGGTATGACATGGTGGTGGTGTTGGGGGGAAGGTTGTTCACATGCACTCACATGTCCTCTCTTTCTGTTACAGATCCAGTTCATCTTCAGGGGATGGTGGTGGTGGGTCCAGGCAGTGAGGATGACCTGCTGGACATGGAGGAGGTCCATCCACCTCTGTTGCCAGCCAGCATGCACTGCACCAGCATGCACACTGGGCTGCCAACTCTGGTGTCAGTGAGTCAGGTGGGGGGTAACAGCCTGTGTCTCAGCAGTCTGGCATGCAAGCATGTCAGCATGCTGTGACTGTGGCTGTGCACGCACCTGCACCATTGATGATGCAAAGACTGCAATGGGCAGTGACATGTGTGTGTCCTATGTTAGCGACACACAGCAGGCTGCACATGCCCCTGGGCCTCAGCTGGTTCCAACATGTGCCAGCATGCCGGCACAGTCCCAGGCTGTGCCTGTCACCAGCGGCGGGCAGCACCAGTGGCTGTGCAGGTATCTGGCACTGTTGCGGCCACAGCAGTGGAACGAGTGGTCCCTGGGGTACAGCGGTTGGAGAGGCAGCAGCATCAGTCACCCACCAGGTCTGGGGGTACAGTGTCCAGTGGTGGCACATGCCCGCTGCCCTTTGATATGCCCATTCCTGGTCCTGGTGAACAGCGCCCACCCTCAAGGGGTGTTGAGCATCAGGACCTTCCACACCCTGGTGGACAGAATGCTGTTGTGGCAGAGTACCCACTTGAACAGCACACCCGCCTGCTGCGGAATCAGTACAGCAGCAAAGGTGAGTTGCAACGTCTGTGGAGGCACTGTGTGCGGCTGTGGAGCGCACAGGGGAATGTGCCTGACTGTGCAGAGATGGTCCACATGCGGATGGATGTGACCGCTGCCATTGACAGGCAGACCCAGGCATTGGTCGCTGTCATGGCTACATTGGGCACACATGCGGGTGCTCCTGTACTGTGCACCCCACACAGTACCCTCTCCACTCCCCGTTCCCAGCGTCATGCAACGCCAAGCCCGTCGACGCCGGGTTCTGCTGTGGGCATCCCAAGCACCCCTGGTGCAGGTATGTTTGGCATCCTACAGATCCCAGTGCAGACAAGGTTGCGATCATGCAGTGGGACCCCTGGTGGTCCATTGGTGCCACCCAATGTGGCCCCTGCTCAGCCTGCCAGTGCTGTTGGTCATGGCGGGCCGCCACGCATCCGCCGTGGCTGTGGAACGGTGCAACATGACTGACCTGTCTCCCTGCGGGCACTGTCTGGTGCTGCCCTGTGTGCACTGTGCGGCATGGTGGGCAGTGCACTGGTGGGTGCCCTGCCCATCACGCTGACATACGGACCACCTGCACACCATCCCACTGCTGTCAACAGGTGCGTGTGCATGATGATGCCTGCATTGTACTGTCCACCAAGGTGCAAGGGTGCCCAGCATCTGACACACGTGCTTGACAAGTACAGGTGGTGGTGTGGTCTGTGGATCTGTGTGTTTGCCATGTTCCGTTCCTGCTCTGCTGGCTCCTGCCCATGTATGCTTTGTGCCTGGTGTGTTTGTGTGTGTGTGTCTCATTTGACTGTTCGCCCCTCCTTGATGGTGTGTGTGTGTGCCTGGTCCCTTCAACCCCTTGCTGTCAGGCACCCTGGTGTGTTACTCTGTGGCCTGTGGCTGCGCCAGGACAGTGTTGTTCGCACATGGCCCCTGACTTACCTGTGTTGTGCAAAATACTCCTCCCGTGATGGTGTCCGTGCAGCTGGGCCTGCCGGATCAGTCTGGGGTCCCGCTGCTCAAGGGGGCTGCTCATCACCATCAACACCGGCGCCACTGGCGTCCCCATGCTGTCCCCTCTTCAACCTATATGGCTATCCTGACAGTCATTGGCCATGTTGTGCAGGATACAACAGGCTGGAATATCCCACAAGCCTTTGAGGGCTGTACTGTAGGGCACCGCTGGAGGTTCAGGCATCGGAAGCATGCCTTGAGCATCCCAAACACCCACTCGATGATGTTGCGGTTGTGGCATGTGCCTCATTATAGCGTTGCTGCGATGGGTGATGGGGCCGTACAGTGTGAGCAGCCAGGGACGGAGGGGTATCCGCTGTCACCTGTGTGGAGATAGTGGAGATCAGTCTCATGTTCCGTCCATATTGCCCATATCCCTGTGTGTGCCACTACCATGGCACCTGTGGCATTCCCACCCTTTGCCCCGAGTTTGTATTTTCTACATGCATTTACCCACTAGATGGCCTGTGGGGATGTCCCCACCTCAAATCGATGGCACAGTGTGGACTGATGCCATATGAAGGCATCATGTGCTCCACCAGGTGTGTGGCACAGACATTGATTATACACCCGGCTTCACACACCACCTGGCAGTTGACACTGGGAACCCTTTCTATTCCTATATGTGGCCCCACCAGCTGGTGGTTTATGAATGGCCACATGGCAGTCTATGGCCCCTGGCATGTCAGGCATACGTGCTACCCTGTGGAACTCCTGCATGTTTGCTGCACGCCTGCCGCAGTGCTGGGGAAATGGATGTGCTCCTCAGCATGTGGCAGCAGTGCACTGAGGAATTGGGTGAGGATGTGACGGGCCGACTGTGTGATGCCTGTGGTGTCCCCTGTTGGCCTCTGGAAGGTGCCTGGTAGAGCAAGCACATGCAGGCTGTCACCTTGTCTCCACTGACAGAGCATGACTCCGCTGTGAGGTGCCTGCATCACATCACTGCACAGCTCACAGAGCCGCCTCAGTATTGCCCTGTTCAGGTGGTGCCGCCCACATCTCAACATCTGTGTACAGCTCAAAGCTGATGTGGGCACGTACTGCCTGTTGGGGCGCATCACTGACGGCCCATCCACGGCCACGCCCCTGCACCTTGCATTCTCCCTCATTACAGCTCCCATGTGAAGCTGCCACTGTCCATCTCCCTGGCTTGTGACCCCTGGCTGATGTTGCTCTGTTACCCCACTGTCCTGACTGCTACTTCCACTGCACCAGGCACCCCCGCTGGCCTCTGCAGCCTATGGCCCACACTGCTTCCCTTGCCTGCCCTGGCCTGTCACTGACTGTCTTTCTCTCTCTCTCTTCCCCACTTGGCATCCCTGTGTGGTTCTTGCACCTGTTCCTTGAGCCTTTTTATTTTGGCTCATTTCCGCTGATGCGCAACTTCCGGCTGTTCCGCTGTTGCGCATTGCGCAAGTCTTTGGATATCGCATTGCGCTCTTTATGCATGGATCCACCCCCTTTGGTTGCACATGCCGTCATTTGCATTGCGCTGTTGCTCAGCATGTTTTCGGTGGTGCAACTGCCTCCTGCTGAATATCGCAGAATGGCGCACTTTTGGACTTGCACAGGCGCAACCCTATTGTGCATGGCGCAACCCTTTCGAATATCTGGGCCTTAGTTTTTTAACATTTTAACATACAGTCTTTATTTATAATTGGATTATAGCATCATTGTATGTGCTCGGACATCAGCAAAACAAGAGACTGCAGTTGCCATCCTCTCCCGACTCTGTGGTACCAATGTACAGCTTCTATGGTGTTATATTGCAAAGTGTGCTAGTCAGTTCGGCATACTTAGGGAATAATGTCTGAATCAAAATATGGGCTACACAGCTATGAATGCAGGGAGTCTACACAATGCACCATGACATCGGTAAGGCATGGGAGACACTATAGTGCAGCATCTGTTGTATTTGCTGTACACTTTATGCATGTGCATCAGAGATCTACAGTAATGGAAAAAATAGGAAAACACAAATGGCTTGATGCAGACCGAAGTGGTCATGAAGTATGGTGACATAAGTGAGGAAGGGTGGTTCAAATACAATCTAACACTTGAGTACCTACAGCAAGGATATGTCCCTGTTTGTAGTGGACCAATCAAATGGTACTTAGGCTATCTAAACATAAATGCAGTCTCTTTCTCCATGAGAAGGGTATTGGCAGTGTCATTTTTAACCTTTGATGGTGGGGACGATCACCGACTGTACTGTGTATTTTTTGTTCAATTCATAATGCACCTGGAGGCTCACATGTAGCGGCAATAAGCCAATGCCAGGATGGTATTACAGATGCTTATGCAGACACTAATGACAGCTGCAGTCTGTATAGGTCCTGAGTGCTTAGAGGCAACACAAAGCTGGTGCAATAATTTGTAGTTTTAAATTTATAACATGCTGTAAACAGGGGAACCGTGCCTTCAACACATTACGCAATCACTGATACCTCTAAAGGGAAAGTAAGCAGGACCCCACCCTCAAACACACATACAGAGAGAAGAAAGCTATAGCGTAGACCAGTTGGCACTAGGGCAAAGACAGACCCAAACAGTATAAATAATTTACAGATAATAAAAGTTCTTTGCTGCAGCATTTTCTAAGTGTATGTGTGCAGCTGTGGGGTTGGAGTAGTTGGGGTACAAGGTGCCTGCTTGTAATTTCCACCTGTGCTCCATCAGAGTGAGTGACTGATAAATCAATTGGTGGGAGGTCACTACTAACTAGTACCAGATGAGGAATTTGGACAAATGGGATTTGGACAAATTGTGAGCCATTTATCCTGCTCAAGCTATGCCACCAGATCAAGCCATGCTCTTAGTGTCAAGCTGGAGTGGCCAACAACTCATTCGCATAGGGAAAGCAATCCCCCACTCCAAAAAAAGAAATATAAAACCCAGGGTACTATCACTAGCATTTGTGTGGGCAGATCGATGCTGGGAGTAACAGAACACACACCATACTTTTATTTTGCACAGTAAATCAACAGCAATGATGGTAACCCAAACCATAGCACTAAGTTGCAAAATATAATATTAACAGTCCGTGTTGCTAAGTCTGCTGTCTCTGCTGTACTGGAATGGATCAGGACTACTGCTGTGACTGCCTGAGCTACTGCCCACATCATTCTCGCTGCTGTCATAGGGTCATCCCTATGGGGATCTCCTATGCAGAGGCTGTCAAATTGTGGAACTATGTCAGTGTCTGAAAGATCACTAGTTAGTGCAGGACAACATAATGCTTTCATCATCGGACCCTGAAAATGAACTGTTTGACATTGCCATTGCCATGCTGCATGCTGCGACCAAGAACTCTGTTATCAATACAGAATTGCTGTGACCAAGAACTAATTTTAATTGCAGAGCACAGATCTCCCCTGTGGTGACATTGCAAAGGTAATGAGTGTCAAAGAACACCAAACACAGGCTCCAATACAAAAAAATGGCACTTCCTGGTTTGTGAGGGTGAACACCTGATTTAATTTGCTAAAACAGGCTATGCCTCTGTCAAAATACATTGCAAATCAGTTCTATATGCAGTCACCTTGCAGTATATGTGTTCATATATCCAAACTTGGTAAATTGCTTTAAGGTGATTTAAGGGTATCTACTGGACGAGATGCCAGGTTTCTCAGGCCAGGAAGGTGTAACCCCCTGCAAATGGGGGTTCCCAAAGTATTCTAGGAGCTGGCTAATGCTCCCAGCATGAAAGGTGTTCGCATTTAAGCCATTTATCTATGAGTGCTTTTAGAGCCTCTGGTACTGTCTCTTTAAGAGCTGCCTGCTCACAGGTTAAATTAGCTTGAATGGGGGACTGTGTAGTTAATGCTCAAATCCCACCCTGAGCTGCTGTCTGATCGCCTCCATTTCTACACTCGCTAAGAGCACACAGGAGCCCATCTGAAAGATGCAACTGTTTTCTGAAATCATTTAGAGCATTTGTAAGATTGCAGTTTGTCTAACCTGCCTTTACTGCAGCAGGGACTCTGTGTGTGTGTTGCCCCTCCATTTTGGACCTAAACCAAGCATTATGGGCCACCTGGGTTAGGGGAGCCTAAATGGAGACTGCATGAGCTAACCAGAACTTGGACTCACCTGGAGCCTACTTACGGGGGAAATGTATGGCAGGGGCTGCTGAGCTGTAGTTTGGACCTTGGCACCTTTTTGCACCAACAGAGAGAGCCCTGCAGTGACTGACTGTTGAATTCACCAACCGATCCCGTGTGGAGGCTAAGGGAAAAATGTCCTGAACTCTTCCTGGAGAGTGAGATGCGAGTTGACCATGAAGGGAGTAGGAGCTCTGTTCTGCTGCAGCGGGCAGTTCATGCGGGAAGAGCGTGTGAGGTCCTGAAGTCAGCCTATAGCCATTAGCAAGTGCTCAATCGGACTGAATCTGAGCTGTGAAAAGAGAAGGAGGAAGTGTGCAGAACCAGGCTTGCCCATAAAAGAGCAAAGATTTGCAGAAGTGCAATCGGCCTGTCGGGGATTCTATTGCTGCGTGTGTTCTTGGGTCTTGCAGTATTTGCGATCGGGATCAAGAAGCAGTTGCCTGGTATAGTAATTTCCTTTACATATAAATGTGCCTAGTGTTTGTAGGGGATCGCAATTCCTTTTCCCCTTGTTCTGTGAGTTGTGAGCTGAAGCTGGAAGCTGGACTCAAAGCTAATCGGACTGAATCCGTCTGCTTTCCAGATCAGCTAGGCCCTGTCACAGGGGTTTCATCTCCATGCCCTGCTCATCCTGGCCATCCAGAGCCACCTCTTCAATTCAGCTCTCAGTTTGTGGTTTGTGAGTACAAATAGGGGTACCTCCCCTCACCTTCATTTAATCAAAGTGTGTCAACTGATTGTTTTGTGTGCTTCCGTTTGTGGAGTGAGCCATCCGGCTCTGGATTACAGTTTGTTTGTGCATATATTTTCTTTCTACAGGGCCCCATCCAGCTGCACCAGCTGGCCAACCCCGGGCAGCGGACCTGGCTATCCCCCTACCATCCTAGGTACCCAGAGTGTGACTTTGTGGACCCTTTTATGTCTGTACAGTACTGTGATTTGAATATTACCAATAACCTGATTTCCCCCTCCCATGTTCTAGTCCCCTAAATAAACCAGATTTGTTATTGTTGAACTTTATACTGTCTGAGGTGTCAGTACATATAGAACCAAGCATTGCAATCTGTGTTTGTATATGTTGCTTAAAGCAGCAGTACTACGAAATCAGGAAGTGAGTTATCAAAATTCTGTATTTTGGCTGTTAGCATGCAGCCAAAGTTCCAGTTTCCATACCTGTGAATATTTTTTTCCAGTCACTTTTAGTTTTTTAGATACTTGCACTTTATTTGAATAGTTGTAGCGCTACAACAAATATGACGGTTTACTAATTTTCCGTGCGCTTTTTCTACAGGTCACATCACGTCTTTTAACAACAGCACAGGGACCCTCTGCTGACCATTCCTGATGTCCCTGCAAGTCATTCACATGTGCAGTTGGCAGCAGATGGGGTTCCAGTGCAACATGCTTAGTGGCAGAAATGTAAACAAAAGCAGAGAATAACGACAAATTACTCGGCGATAGTACAATGCCGTGAGAAAGAGTACCAAGTATATGATTAGCAGCACAGGAAATAAACTGTCAAAAAGTGCGGTTTTTCCATAGTACTGCTGCTTTAACCTTTGTTTTTACAGGGGGTCCTCAGAGACGTGCTGCAGAATCCGTCTCAAGGGTAAGTGGTATCTATACGTGTAGACCGTGTTCATATATGGGGTATTGGAAAGGTAACTCCCGTGAACTGTGTGGGCCTAGTGGGAACAAAAGGGGATCACAGTGGCCCAGAGGGCTGTGTCCATGTTAGTTTAACCACTACCAACCCTGACCTCTGGGTGGAGGCACCCGTCATAGAACCTAGGCCCCTCAAACTGTCAGTAGACACACAGGCAGGGGTAACAGCCCTTGGGATAGTGCCACCTAGGGGTTACAAATGGATCAATTAACTTTTTGGAATGTCCATATTTTTTGGCACAGGAAACATTTACTGGTTATGTATATAAGTTTACACTAGGTGGGGTACTTCTCTTTGATAAAGCACCTGTTTAATAGGTGCAAAACTTTAGTCTGTTGGGAAACGTCCCTGGGTTACACCAGCATAGCCACAACTCCTGTGACATAAGAACTGCAATTAAAAGATATGTCATGTGTACTTAGCCATAGTGTCATGACAGCTTTTGTGTCCATTATGTGCTGAGTGCTTTTCTTATTGAGTGCTAAGTCCTTTACTTATGTTGTGCTCCAGGTATTTGTGCGGACTTGTGACCACTGATGCCAGGATAGTGACCCTCATAGGTGTTTGTATTTACCACCCAGTGCTTTACTATAAAATGTAAATGTCAGAAAAAGATACTTCATGCTGTAGGACAGCAGGGTGTGCTCTTTAAAAGTACTGGAAACATAATGAAGACTCTTGTGACAGGGATTACACAGCCAAATTATGAGCATCTTCCTTGTTTCAACTACTTTTTCTTAAAATCTGTTCTTTTGACTCTGCTCTTCTGGCAGATTCTTCAGAGGACTGCTAACTTCTTTGTTTGATGCTCTTGGGGAAACATTTTCTTGATCAACATGATCTGTCCCTAACAGTCGACTTGGAGAGTCTGAATATTTCCCAAGAATGGGTGACTTTTTTGTGATAGTGATGTCTTTGGCTTTATGACATCATGTTTAACAAATTCATTGACTCGGATTATGCATTTGCAGGTCTTATAAATATCACCCTCCTCCTTTCATGCTCCCCTCCTTGAGGATGGGTGTCGCAACTTTGTTTACTTAAAGTAAAAAAATCATAATTCATACATAACATTAGATGTAATAGTGATACATCTGAACAAATGACAGTGCTGGATCAGTTATAATACAGGGAACAATTTGCAATACCTCTCATTTCTATGTCTAGTGTACTGTAGTTTTCACACAAATTTTTGTAATAACTGTTTGCATGCACAGCTGAAGTCTTGAAATATGTGTTATAATTTCTGATAATTTTTGCAATATATGAGATATTATGCTTACATGGTATGTATCACTTGCATTTTCTTACAATTTAAAGCTAAAAAACACTGACAGCATTGGAGCACAAAATCACTTGTCTTAGCTTAAGGTATCTGTCTGCTGAAATGTAAACTCCCATAAGTCAATTCAAGTTTTAAACAGTGAAACAAGCTATAGTTTCAGAAACATTTTCACACGCCTTAGTGCAATCTGATTTTTAAACAGAAGTTACAGTTTCAGATTCCTGATGAATTACCGCTAAGAAAAGTGCAAGAAAAGCTTGTTTAACAATACAGAACAGGTATTAATATTTTTCATTTGTAGTTTCATAATCCATCATTATTGGAAGAAATTGCTTAACAAAACATAATATTCAGACACAGTCCAGCTTGTGTTACCATAAGTTCTGAATTTCTCCTCCCATTATTTATTACTGAGGTAATTGGTATAAAAACAGGATTTGCTCCTGAAGAGTTCATCTATTCTGCTGCTTTCTCCCTACCTGAAGTCATGGAGCACTGCTTGTGACCTCACAGTTACTCCCATGGCAACAGACTGTGGTGTCAAAACAGAGGAATATGACTTGGAGTAGGGAGTAAGCTACAGAGGCAAATAAACTCAAACTGCAAGGGACAACAGTCATCTATTCATACATATTTCCTAAGTAATAAATTAATGAGGAGGAGAAATATATAAAATATAAATGGAATCCAAGTAGAATTTTACCTAATTATTGTTTTTTAAAGTTTTTTTGAGGCATCAGTATCTCTTTAAATCTGCTTATAAAATGGGCACAACAAATCCTCTAATCTGATTGGCTGAAAGGACTCCTCAGCCATGTCCTTATCAGCCAGTAACAATGCCAAGCAGCTTTAAACTTCCCAAAGCAACCCAACAACAGCAAAATATCAATGAGCAATTTACCTATAGTCCTCTGGCGGGCAACAATTCCATCCCAAGAACCCAACCAATCTCTCAAGGTTGACCAGTAAAACTAGAAGTCAGTTCTCAATGGTCATCTTACCTCTCTCAGCTCAAAATGTAAAACATATCTGTAGTTTCCTTTCCTGTAAAAAGAGAGCATACCAAAATCACTCACATCACAAAACCTCATCACAGTGCTGACCGCGATTTTTGAAGTTCACCGGAGAACCAGAAGTAACTCTGTAATGGTCATCACCTTCCCGACCTTCCTGTGGTCAGTAAATCTGACTATAAATCTATCCCTTTCAAAGCAGACACAAAAATAAAACGTATAAAATGCAAAAGAAAATCACACACACAAAAGTAAATAAAATCTTGAGGGGACTGGGGCAGGTTGAACAGCAGCCAGTATGGGGCGTCACTCTCCGATGCTTCCGTGCCGCTGTTAAAAAAAAAACAACACTCCATATCAAAAGCGTGAAGAAAATAAGCACTCTCTTCTGACACTGTTTATTTCTGATTCTGGCTATAGGAGGAGGTGGGACTCAGAGGCAGCAACATCAGCAGACAAGGTCACATCTGTTAGTGAAACTCCATGCTCAGTGTCAAAGAAATGCTGCTCTCACCATTTAAACCAACAAAACAAAACAAAAATGTGAGAGGCACACCTAAAATAGTAAAGCAACCACGTATAGACAGATAACCTCAGGAACACAAAGGGACCCTGTACTGCCAATGAAACACTTTAATAGAGACTTAATAGGTGGACTACTTTTACTATTTAAGGTACTTGAGGTACTGAAACCCCCTTTTTTTATGTATTTTTATTTTTTTATTTTTACCCATTAAATAACTAATTGGGGGCCCATTTTATAAACACAATAACACTCTCCAAGGTGTTGGTTATCACCTGATAACAGCACGCCCAGATGCATAAGGCACTCGGCGCAAGCGCCTCATGCCTCATAATACACCTGGGCATTCTTTTATTAGGCGATAACCCACATCTCGTCATGTGTTATTGCTTGCATATTCTTTGTAACATCTTCTTCAAAATGGGGTTTGTCTTTTTCTGACCACATGTTTCATTTTTAAACCACACAAGCAAACCCTTGGTTCTTCAGTGTTCTTATTGCCTGAAGTTTTAACAGTTTCTTGCTGAAACACGCACCACTTCTTTCAACTCGTATGGGCTGTTACAGAAAAATAGGCTGGAAGCATTGTTTTTTTCTTTTATTGATCAAGTTATTTAAAAATATGATTTTTCTTGCTCAGTTATTAAGAATGTGAGTTTTTATATCTGTGCACATATACATCTTGATCCACTGCACACAATGGGCTCAATTCTTAAAGACCCCTTAGACTGATGCAAGCTGCCACAAAAGACAGCTTGCCTCAAAGCCCAGTGTGCCAGGGATTCTGCACGGATTCTCTATTGGACAGGTCCCATGTGAAAAGTCCCACAGCTTGCAACATGCAACAACTGTAGCCATGCAACAAACAGAGGGTGCACTGGAAGGATTTGCTGCAATCTGCAGGGTGGCTGTGCACCTCTAGACCCTGGTGGTCTAGTAGTCCCTCTGACATGCCCATATACACAAAACATTATTACAATCCACACCTGGGAGTCTTGCAGCCCCCTCCCAACATATCCGTATATGTAAAACATTATTAAAAGCCATACCTGGTGGTCTAGCATATCCCCCTCCCCAATCCCACTCCCTAATATAACCATTTTCATACCCCTTTTCTGGTGGTCTAGTGGACCCCTTCCCCAATTCCACTCCCTAATATAACCATTTGCATACCCCTTTCCTGTTTGGCTAGTGGACCCCTCTCCCCAATCCTCAATTCTGTTCCTTAATATAACCATTTGCATATGTCTTTCTTGGTGGCCTAGTTGCCCTCCACACCCCCAACCCAGCAGATACTGCCCACCACCCTGCTCCCCCCCATCCTGAAACAGAATTGGTGACCAGCACAGCCCACCTCTCACCTCTGTGGCCAGCCAACAACTGAACTGTCACTGAGCACATACTTTACAGTGTACGTGTTCATTGATTGACTGTCCCTAGTGCCATGTCGCAGTCCATTTTTGGGTACAAGGGCAGCAAGACAGCTAAGCCAACATGCTTAGGGCAGATAGCCTGTGGTTGATGCAAGCTGCCATTGAGAATCCACTCAGGTGCATTGTTTGGCACAAGGTTTACTTTGCACATTCTTTTGTGGTGCAAGCCCTTGTGCTACTCAGGGCTTTAAGAATCCCAATGAATTTTTCATAGAACAAAATTCAAAGCAACCATAAAATCATGAACTGTAGAAACCCTTTGTCTATAACATAGAAACATGAAAATAAGCCACTTTGCTGCAACAGTCTCAATCATATATCCCATTTCCTGCAGGCCTCAAGAGTAAACATATTAAGCTCTGCCAATCTTTCTTCATATGACCTCCCATGATGCCACCTCCCCATCATTTCTGTGGTCCTCTTTTATACAATCTTTCTGCAGTTCCTGTCTTTTGTGAGGTGTGGGCTCCAGAACCGCAAGCTGTACATCAAGTGAAGCCATAACATGGACCTGCATGGGGGTATACTACCTCCTAACAAATCCCCATCCAATACCTCACAGCATCTTGTTTGCCATGCCACACTCTTTGTTGCACTGAACAGTGGATTTGAGGCTGAAGCTAATGATGAAACCCCAATCTCTCTCCTCAGTTCTTTGCACCTCCCATATTGCTCCCGTACAGGATCCTATTTTAGGGTTCTTCCTACAGTGTATATTACTTTGCACTATTTGCATTAGATTTCAGCTGCCATAATCTTGACCACTATTCAAATTTTTTCATGTCATTTTTCATATATCTCACTCCCTCTTTAGTGTCAACTCTGCCATAGGTCTCGGTGTTATTAGGAAAGAGTTTCACCTTATTCTAGATTTCCACTACTATATTGCAAATGAAGATATTGAAAGGTATTAATCCTGGAACAACTTATTCAGAATCTTACTCATAACCCCTCCACAACACACATATACACCCCTTGTCCTGCACTCAGCAAACCTATAGTGGCACCATCCTTTATAGTAATACTGAACAAAATTAATCATGCAGTATAGTGTCAGCTTTTACCCATTCTCTTCCACTCGTGCCATTCCTTCTTTAATCTGATGACACTGCCATTAGTTTTCTTTTTTCCCTAATGTACATAAGAAGGATTTTTCTCCCCTCTACTATTCCCAGCCCTATGTCTGTTTTACTCATTTATACCATTATTCTTGTTTCTCTTAGGGTTTTCAGATAATACTTATGTTTGGTCATACTCTGCCTCTTCATATTTTTGGAATGCTACCCTTTTCCCTTACTGCCTCTCATTCCTAGTAAAGCAGATCAGCTTTTTCTGCTTTTGTCCTGACTGGTCTCAGGCATCATGCTGTCCCCTCCATTATGCTCCATTTCATAGCATCCCGTATGGCTTCTGCCCCTTCCACTCACTCTAACCCTAACAGCTTATCATTCAACGTTTCCCTCATCTTACCAAGGTATGCCCTTATGAAGTTCAGAACCACTGTTTTTGAACTGAGTGATGCACTGTTGTGGTTAAGTTGAATGCCACTGTATTGTGGTCATGAAAACACAATGGTTCCCTCACCCCTGCCTCTCAGACTGTCTCAGTGTATGACAGAATCTGATCAAGAGCAATCCTCTATAGCCAGTTCCCTGACTCACTGCATAAAAGGAGTCTTGCATCACATCCACCAGCACCTGACTTTTGCACTGCTGGCTGATGATATTTCCAGTCAACATCCAGCATATTTGGTCATCTACCAGAAACACCTGCCCTTTGGCTGATGCCTTCATGATTTTCTTTCAGCAACATTTGTTCTGTTAGGCTATCAAGCCTACCACCACTATCAACCTTGATTTGCTGACTTGCTGTGGAAGATCATAAATAATGGAATGTGGGACATTCAAGGAGGTAGGTAGGAAATAATTTATTGCTTGTCAGAAAGACATTTACAATCTGTACATGACATTAATTATTTTACATACAAAATGCATAAATCCTGTACCAATATATACTACATATACAACAGTACTGTACATTATCCATACAGTATATTGGGGAATAAAACAGTTCCTGTTCTTTTAAAATGTATACATATATCTCCTCTTACACCTGAGGGTGCCTTTCAGGAGATATCCCACTCTTAATAAAATATCCTTATTATTTGTAGTAAATAGGGAAACTACCATAGATATTATACCCTTTGTTTGATTCTCCAATAGTTTTCATATCCACTTAATATTTTGTTTCTTATAAAATGGGCATTATGAGCCTAATTAATAATTCATGAACTAAAGAACGTCAGTGATTGGCTGCCATGCTGGTCTGAAGTCATCTAGAAGTGCCCGTCAAGGCAGCCATACAGCTGTTCGTGATCATGGTGGCATTTCTGTTACTGCCAGAATCTGAGTAATAAAATGTAAACAAAAACTACAGTGACACATTTCTCAGCATTTTTACCCAAACACCTACTAAAAGCATCACCTGCATGACACCTCTCGAACACCAAAAAACAGTAAACAAGCACAAGAGATACCACATGGTGGAGGCTCTGTTAAACATAAGAAAGAGATACCGCACAGCACTTTCACCATGCACCAAAGAAACAAAACAATAATGATAAAAAAGTCCAAAAAGGTCAGTACTGTGATTAGACTTTTTTAGCTGTAATGACCTCAAAGCGGTCGCTTCCGTTGATTAACAACCAGATGGGTGTTATTGGCCCTAGGCTGCACCACAGGCCACCCCCCCCAGCCAATCATTAGTCTCCAGGAATGACCTGCTGTTCGGTCATTATTGCTTAATACTAAGACTATATCAGATAAGTCTTCAAGATGGTCATAACCACAGCTACATGGGCCAGTACACTTTTTATTAAGGTCATTGTTATAGCTGTTATCAAGAATAGCACTTGAAAAGGTCACAAATGAAAGACAGTAAGAATGTTTCTGTTTTGAGTGCTTGTTACAATTTTTAAATATGACTCTAAATAAGGGTCTTTAATTAATTTGTTCAATATGGGATGAACACAATTTTGACTTAATTCATCCATTAAGTCTGTCTGTCTATGTCTAGTCTGAACTTTAATATAGGACTATATCTCTTACAGAAATATAAGTGTGCTGCTTACATGCAGAATGCATGCCACATGCTTAATTGTACAATGTTTGTATGCGGTTCTCATACACAAAATGAACCTATGCGAACCAGGTCTAAAAAGCACATCAGGTTTGCATGCTGGAAGCTTGACATGTGTGCAGCAGGTAAGCTGGTGTGAACATTTTCTAAAACTCACATAAGGTTAATGTGTTGCATGCTTGACATGAGTGCAGCAGTTAAGGTGGTGTGAACATCATTTAAAAATCACACCAGGTTCACATATTGCACGCTTGCCATGTGTGCAACAGCTAACCTGCTGCAAATCTCATCTAAAAGCACATCAGTTTATATTTCTTATAATACTGCTACCAAATAAAGCCAATGAAATACCCTTTTCATTGAACTCCCATTAAAATTAGGTAAACTCATAAATTCTGATTTTATGCAAGTTGTTTAATGGCTTTTGATTTTTGCCATTAAATTGCCATTAATTTGTAAAGTATTGTTTGCTTACTGCATTAAATGGCTCCTTAAGGAAGACCTGTTGGTTGAAGCACAGGGGTTTCTGTAACAACCTAAGCAGTATTTGGCTATTAGTTTGGCACAATAAATTACAAACCTCTTTTACCTGCAAACTTGTTGTCTGTGCCATAGTTGGTGATTTCTGGTGAGTGCAGCCTTTTTACCTTCTTACATATCACTTTCAGTCACAACAAATATGTTTTACCTTTTAGAGACTTTCCAGAGATACCAGACCTTGCTGCCTAGGGGCTAACTAGGACATGCCCTCCATTCGTTTTTGGCTCCACCTTGCTGAAATCTGAAATGGCACCCCAGACATAAAGTCTAAATTTACAGGACATCCTCTTTGTGAGCAGCATGTTTTTCATGAGGAATGGATGAAGGGCAGAGCAGTTTTCAGGGCTTAAATGAGGGCTGTCCCTTGCATTCAGAGACAGTTGAGCAGTATGGTATGCACAGACAATTGGAGCCCCGCTATAGTCAGACTTATCCCTCCCCCCCAGTGAAGCTGACCTCAACATCCCTGCACTCAGGCACATTATGACATAGGACAAGGGAGAATGCAGGAGCGAGCCCCATTGAAATGAACGGGGGTATTTTTTATTACTATTTTATATATCATGATGGCCAGTCAGAGTCTCAGTTCTAACTCCAAGCCTCTCTAATGGCACAAGAATTGAGGTAATAGATACAATAAAGTACTTAGGCATCACATTAGACCAGAATTACACTTACAAGATGCATATCGAACTACTGACTAAGACATTGAATCTGAAACTGGGGCTACTATACTGCCTTAGCCTTTTTCTCACTCAGGACTCCTGGCTAAGGATTGTAGCTGATACCCTACTGCCAACCCTACTGTATGGGTCACCAGTAATACTCACAGTAAAGGTGGGGAAATGGAAAAACTTACTACACTGTATCACAGGTGTGGCAGTTCACCATGGGAGCTCAGCTAAGGGAGCACCACTGCCAGGTGCTCCAAACCCTGGACTGGCCACCATTGAAAGGGCATTTGAGTACCCTTGCTTATGCCTAGTGCCTACAAGCTCAGGTCAGACAATGCACCACCAAGCCTTGCCAAAACATTATCTGCTAAACATAACAGCAGGCCCTATAGATCCTTTAGCTGTCAGCTCCTCACTGTGCATATTGTTAGATCTTCCCAGGGACAGAGGTCATTCTCGTCCAGCATCCCACCCCTCTGGAAAGCTCTTCCAGAAAATGTACAGACATGTATTTCCCTCGGGGGATTCAAAATGGAATTTAAGGCTCATCTGACAGAGCTTAACCAATGCACTTGCAACTGTTGAGAACCAGATCCTCTCCGATCATCTGTATTTCTCTACTGCTATTTTATCTGTAACTACAAATGTCACCTAGTTATCAACCTGTGCTGAGTGCTGAAAGTGAGTGTTGAAATTTTGGAAATTGCCTAAATGTTAACTATAATTTGAATGATAAACATTGCAATGCTTGATGTACACCAATCTATGTTGCTGTACTATTGTCTGTTGAAGACTGTGTACTGTGCTAACTCACGAAATGTCACTCTGTAATTGTATTGCAACTTTATGAAATGTTTTTAACTGTGATTAATCCTGGGTAACCCTTAAAAAGGGACTGTCATGGTCTCAGTGAGTTTACCTAGTTACCAACATTTAAATAAATAATAAATAAATGATGGTGAGTTGGAGATTAATGAAGACCACTGCTCGACTAACAAGGGCATTCATAGTAGAACAGTGGCCTTCATTAATCTCCAACTCACCATCATAATGTAAAACAGTAATAAAAAAATAACTTCATTCATTTCAAGGGGGTATGCCCCTGTACCCATGGACATCATCTCTTAAAGACTCCTACCTCTGTCTCCCTAGTACTCAGGTAAGAGACTCTCAACTTATATCTATACTTATTGGGTTGTCTGTAGCAGCGTGGCTGCACCCACTACGAGTGTGAATGGTGATGGTGGGGGAGGACTGGCCATGTGGGTGGGTGTTGAGTTATTGCTACTTTTGTGTTTGCCCCTTAAAGTCTGTTTTGTGTGGAAGCATTCAAAACTATGAAGAGAAAATAGTAGGATTACAGGCCAGATAGAAGTATTTAAGTAGTTTTGTGGGTAAGTGTGTGTATTTTATTTAGCTTTTGTTAACCGGGTAAGTGCACTAGCCATAAAATGGCTATTTTCAGGCACGACCCGGGAGAGTACAGACATGCAGAAACTTAACAGGATAACAAATTACAAGTGCTTTACATGCAATGAGTTAGAGGATACAATATATCAGAACATACAAAGTAAAGTGCTTTACATACAATGAGTTAAAATGGATACAATATATCAGAGACATACAGAGTAGACCATTTATAAGTTCATAGGTGCCTACCTATGCAATGAATAGAGAGGACCTTGGACAATAAATTATCAAGTGACATATCATATGAACAGAACAAGGTACACAAAATCAAAAACAGGCAATACAAAAGGAAGAAATAACCATTGAAAGCAGGGGGTGTCATTAAGGAAAAGGTCCGTAAGTGAGAAAGAGGAGAGCAAGTCATGAAATTAGATTATATGAGTGTATGTAAGTGTAAGGGAGATGCCTGCAGTGCAAGATTGTATATGGGCAGGGAAAGGGAGCCGGGACAGGCTGAGGCAGTAAGAGGGTTATATAGAGGTGAGGAAATACTATTGTATGGCCAGAGACTTTGGTCATTAGGTAGGGTGAAAGCAGGAACAGGTATCAGCAATCGGCAGATTCGAGCGCAGTTTTCTCTTAAAGCATGTGTGGGAGCTAGAAAGTCTAATGTTGAGGGGAAGGGAATTCCATAGCTGTGGAGCCGCATGCTCAAATGCAACAGTTCCTTTCCGAGTGTGGCACCTCGACAAATTCAGAAAGGATTTATCAGCTGTTCATAGACCATTGAGTGTGTCTTGAGGAACAAGCATAGTTGCAAAATGCCAAGGGGTTTGATTTCAAATTATCGAATCAATAAGAGAGCTAAGGTAGTATTTCCTACTAGCAAATGGAGACAGCCAACCAAGATCATTATAAAGCTGACAGTGGTGTTTAAGCCAAGGAGCAGAAGAGGCATAGCGACATATGTTGTTATACGTGATATCCCATCTGAGTAGGTCAGTTTTATGAGCAGCCCCAAATAAGGGAGCCCCATAGGTTAAGGTGAGGAGCAGAATCTCCCTCACAATGGCCATTTTAGCCGATGGCATGAGCATATAACTAGTCTTATATGGAACACCCAGTTTGGAGTTGACAGCTCTGCAAATAGACTGTACATGAAGATTTAGATCAAGAGATTGATCTAGTAGGATGCCCAGGTACTTGAAAGAGGTCACACATTCCAGTAATTGACCTTCTAAGTCCTGCACCATCAGTGCTGTTGTGCAAGCCCGGAGCTTAGGGGGGTGATTGAAGCAGCATGGCTTTAGTTTTGCTAGTGTTTACAGCCAGTTTGTGGTCGTATAGCCAGTTTTGGATATTGTTAAAGTCAGAGGAAAGGTTTATGTTGATAGTGTCTATATTAGATATTAGATGTATAGATGACAAGATCATCAGCATATAGAATAGCAGAGCAGGATTTTAGAGCAGCTCCAATGTTATTTATATAAAGAGAGAATAGGAGGGGCCCTAGGATGGAGCCCTGAGGTACACCAATGTTAATGGTGGTACTGTTCAATAGAGAGGAATTAAATTTCACCACTTGAATTCTATTTGTCAGGTAGCTTTCATACCCCCGTCAACAACAAAGGAGGAGAAATGCAGGTGTCGAAGCGAGGAGAGAAGCAAAGTGTGATCAACAAGGTCAAAAGCCTTTATGAGGTCAATAAAGACAGCCCCAGTCAGACTGCCAGTATCCATTTTTTGAAAGAGTGTCTGTGGTGAATTTAAGGAGTGCAATCATGCTATGTCCTTTCCTGAAGCCATGTTGGGTATCCGAGAGCAGGCTGTGCTTAAGTAGATAGTCAGTTGTCTGAGTTGTGACAATTTTCTCCAGGATTTTGCTCAGTATTGAGAGTATGGCAATTGGTCTGTAGTTCGTGACAACCTTAGGATCCCCATTTTTAAGTACAGGTGTGATCCGAGCAGCTTTCCAGAGGTCAGGGACCACTCCACCTGAAAGTGATAATGTATACATTTTGGCCAGTGGTAATGCAATAAGGGAGCTGCAAGTTTCAAGAAGTGGGGTTCAAGAGAGTCTGAGCCAGAGCTGGTATGATCAGAGGTGGACCTCAGGAGCTTCAGGACTTCCTTTCTAGATGCAGCCATAAAATAGAATGGAGGAGTATAAGGAGGCACAGGGACAACACTCAACTTATCCAGACAGGTTCCTGATGAGGAGTGGAGGACACTGCAGTGGGATCAAAGGAAAAGGTTTATTGGGAGAGATCAGAGAAATGTAGGTTGAAAGAATTAGCTATGGTTTGTGAGTCATTGCAATGAAATGTATTGAGGGTGGGAAGAACCACATGTATTTCCATTGGTATAGTGATACATTTCAGCTGTGCAGCTGAAATGAGGGGGGGGGACAAGAAAACTAAAAAGTATATCACTGGCTATAACCATGCCACATGCATGCAGATGCAAATGTACGCAGATTTGTATTGAAGTACAAATCAGCCATATGTATGCAGGCAGTATAGCTTAGTGGTTAAAGGCTCTGAACTGCAAACCAGGAGACCTGAAGACCTGGGTCTGAATCTCATCAACTCACACTTGTAAACTGTGTGATCCTGAGCAAGTCATTTAAGTTTTATGTGTGTAGTTATCAGTGACCACTTGCTTTTTGCATGCATGCCACACACATGCAGTCTGTTCCAATTTAACATAAGACGTATGCTTTCCACACTTGCTTGCTGCACACATGCCACATGCATGCAATCAGTTCCATTTTAACATTTAACTCATGTGTGCAGCACACATATCAAGTGGGTAGTTTTATGTGTGCAGTATGAAAACATTTGATATGATTAATTACTTAGTGCATCAGTTAGAATTGCCATGTTAAAAGTAGGGAAATGAGGTGTTAGGGTTTTACCCTAACATACCACCCTTGCCCAGCAGAGACCAGGAGGCATCAGGGGTGACATTAGGGCCACCAACCCTAACACTCACCACATTCTCCTATAGTGTAGCCACTCAGCTTATTTTCAGTGGAATGGGGTGAGTGCTAAAGCATAAGTGGTGATTTGCATAAGCAGCCCATGATGCTTTGCCTTCTGTGGGCATGTGTGATTTTGTATTTCCTTGAAACTTGGCTTCCCAGCCAAATGCCCTTTGGGTAACCATTGCCTCAGTGTTTGCGCACAGAGGTTCTTTTGTCTTTAAATAGTTTTTGTTTTAATGGGTTCACCATAACATAACCCAGACAGACTGACTTAGGGTAGCTGGTTCATTCCACTGAGGTGTCAAGCAGACGAGGCATACTGATGAGTTCTGGTAGGATGAAACATATGTCTATGCCATCTGTTAGCACCCTTTGCAAACTGTGTGAGAGGCATTTTGACACCAAGCAATTCTACTTAAAGTTGAACCAGCATAATATTCTGTGGTGATTTGCAAATGCAGCCCATGATGCTTTGCATTGTGTGGGCATGTGTGATTTTGTATTTCCTTGAAACTTGGCTTCCCAGCCAAATGCCCTTTAGGGTAACCATTGCCTCAGTGCTTGTGCACAGAGGTTCTTTGTCTATATATATATATATATATATATATATATGAAGGACGAGGTTGCACCCCTATAGTTAGGGTTGAGTAGGCACTTTAAAGTTAAACCTCACTTTTTGCACATTAAAAACTTTGCAACCGTTCCACAGATTTGCATGAAATTTGGAATGTGCAATCTGGTATGGTAGTTCTCTTCATTTACCAAGTTGTGTTTTGGTCAGACTTAGTTTCTGCACAGCAAAATGCTAAAAACATGTTTTCACCACTTTTGACACTGTTTTTGCCCATGGTGCTGCACCCACACCATGTGTTCTTTAAGTCTAACATCTGGAATGTAGAAAGAGTGAGTCCAGGAACAATCCAGCTTTGGTTTGGTAAAAAAAATATTAATCTGTTCCAAAGTTATTAAAGTTTTATTTTTTGGGTTTTGAGCATGCTCAGTTCACTCCAAGATTTATATGGTTATTTTTCAGACAAAGATTGGGCTCCTGGTCAAGGATTTTGTAGCTTGGGGACATGGATCCTGGTCTGGCAGAAAATTCCTTGTCCATGAGCCGCCATCTTGTTTTTCAGTTTTTCCCAAAACAAAATGTTGTAGCTTTCTCCACATGTGACTTTTGGGCCAAGTGAGGCATGGGTTTTGTTCAGGGTGACCCCTTATACAAAGCCATGCATTTGGTTTGGCTCATTTTGGTCAAAAAATTGCTTTTTAAAATTGTTTAATTCTTTGACCATGACTCGTTAACGATCCCAGTCCACGAGCTGTCAAAATCCTAGTGTGTAAGATCACGGTCAAGGATTTTGCTACTTCGCTGACTAGGATTTTAAAACATTTTACCATTGAATTGTTAATGAATGGTTTGGTCTTTTCACATGAAATGTTCAGGGTATTGAGGAATGCCCTACAGGTGTGATTTATGCTGCTTAGGTGTTGGGAATTGAACTGTTCCATAGATATGCCATCACGAGTTGAGATTTTCCCCATAGGATAACATTGTGGCTTCCATTGCGCTTCGGCACCCATATCTCATAAACAATGCAAGATATGGATTCAGTTGATACATGTTGCAAGCAGTGCTCATTGGCATGATTACAATGACACTTGAATTTGTTTTCTAGCTGCTACGGTTCCTGAGACATCGGCAAATTAGTGTTACAAGGGTTCCTTGCCCTATAGGGATGCTGTATGGCTCTGTAGCTATGTGTAAGTGAGAGTGCAGGGTCCCAAGATCCCATGCTCCCATAGATGCATATTGTTATGTAGGAGTGGGCAATTTGGTGGTGCCCCACGCTCCCACCAACACATGTTATTTACTAGTTATATTACACTTTTTCAAAAAGTAAGGCAATTCATATCAAAAAAACTGCATTTATTGCATCAGTTAGGGTTAAGCAATAAAAGTGAGGAAATTAAATGTTAAGGTTGAGCTCCTAACCTCCACACCCCACCACTCATCCTCCACAGACTGACAGATGCCGGGGTGTGACATGGGTTGTGAGGGCTAACTCTCACCCCATTCTCCTTACTGTAGCATGCCAACCTACTTATACATGGAATGGGGTGAGAGTTGGGCCACACAACCCCAAGGCATGACCCAGCATCTGTCAGTCTGTGGAGGATGGGGTGTGGGGTGTGGGGTTAGGGCTCAATCATAATGTTTCATTTCCTCACTTTTGTTGCTTTAACCCTAACTGATGCATTAAATGCAGTTTTTTATATATATATATATATATATATATATATATATATATATATAATATAAATCACACATGCCCCCACAATGCAAAGCATCATAGGCTGCATATGCAGATCACCACAGAATATTATGCTGGTTCAACTTTAAGCAGAAATGCATGGTGCCAAAAGGCCTCTCACACAGTTTTCAAAGGGTGCCAACAGAAGACATAGACACGTGTTTCGTCCTACCAAGACTCATCAGTATGCCTTGTCCATTTGACACCCCAGTGAAATGAACCAGCTACCCTAAGATAGTCTGTCTGGGTTATGTTGTGGTGAACCCAATTAAAACAAAAAACAATTTATAAGACAGAGAACCTCTGTGTGCAAGCACTGAGGCAATGGTTACCCCAAAGGTAAGGTATCTATATATAAAACACATCACAAGGCATGTGTATATCAGAGTGCACCACACACCTCCACTTTTACACCCTCCAGAACAATTTTGGTAATTTTAAGATATTAATTTGAGGTGTGTGGTCGAGCAGCCTGAATATGCACGCCTTTGGGTGGTTGATGCACACCAAGGCATGCATATATCAGAGCACAACTCACACCTCAGAGTGGTTTATCTATTACATATATCACGCAACATGTATGTAGGATTGGGGTTGGGGGCACTGGTCTACTCTACAGATATCCATGAACACCAGCATTAGTACAGACATGACCAGGTCACTCATGCAGTCATAGCCTCTACTTGTACCACCCGCACATCTTCCAGAGACCATACATGAACCCACACTAATGCATCCAAATTTGTGATAACAATTACAAGTACATCAGGCTAGCCAGCCCAGTAGTGCAGAAGGCTGAGGCACTGGACAGCTTACCTTGCACCATGCTGGCAACCTGGTTAAGGGAAAATACTTGGGTTGTTGGGGAGCTGGCACAGGCAAGAGGGTGGGAGCAGGATTGAGCAGCTGGAAGGCAGCCTCCACTCCCAGGGTGGTTCCTGCCCTCCCCGTGAGTCCCGCTGCCACCAGGTGGAGGTCTGGTGGTCAGCGTGAGTGAAGGGGTGACACATAGTGGGAGGGTACCTCAAACATGGCATGAGCATGCCTCCCATGTGCACATGCGTCCAAGGTAGGGGATGGTTTATGGGAGAAAATGGAAAACGCTACAAAAAATACATCAGGCTCTGCTTCTGTTTGTTTCCAGGCCTTGGGCTCATGTTGCCCCTGGACGCACAGAGTTTATTGTTCCAGCAGGGTATCCTGAGTCATACCTCTCATCTGTCCCTGATTATGAGGGACATCCCTCATTGTACAAGTCACAATTGCTCTGTCCCTCATTCATCCCTCGAGGGCAAGGTACTATTCACACAGAGAATGTGCCACACATTCAGAGTTTAATGCATAAATGTATAATATTCTACGATTCATACTCAAATATACACCCAATACAGGTTAACATAATGCTTTCCACTGTGTTCTGAGCTTGTATCTCCATGGTTGATTATGTGTCCCTCATTATGAGGATCAGTTTCCCCCTCATTGTCCCTCATTTTGAGTGTCTGTGTCCCTCAGTTCAGTGATTCACAATTGTGTGGTCTGCACTGAGTAAGCCTACTGACACCCATGACCTGCAGCTGCCGAACTGTTGCTCAGTCTGGCATACAGGTGAAGCTGTGTGCACACCCCAGGCTGCAGCTTCCAACCTGTAGTTCCAGTCTGATATGCAGGTGGAGCTGTGTGCACTGTGCAATAGTGCCAGGCAATCTACATGATAATGTATGCAAAGCAAGCCATGATAAGATGCTAATGTGGCTGTTTGCCCAGGGATTGCATAAGTAGGCTTATTTGCATAGGAGATTTGAATGTAACAAAATTTAGCCCAGGGTTAATGTGTTAGCCTGGAGCTAACGTGTTAGCACCAGGCTAATGTGTTTGCACCAGGCTAACCTGGCAGAACCATAGTATAGTTCTGCTATGTTTGGCCTGTGATGTTGTTTGCAACTGTTGTGCAACACTTCATTGTACACACATTTAGCCACCTATTGCAATTCTGCCTTACTCCACCTCTGTGTGCACTGGTTTGCTGTTGCAGTTTGGCCTTCTCAGTTGCTATATTCAGAACAGTCTTATTTGCTGGGCTATTTTTGCACTGCACTCTCAGCACTGTTTGCACTGCTTCATTTGGATGCTATATTCAACTGATTTATCCCCTGAGCTATTCCTTTGAATATACCATGCAAATGGTTCTGGGCTATTTTTGCAAACCAGGCAGTGCTAATTTTGCTCCGGGGCTGAGTTTTGAATATTGAGCCCCGTGTCTAACAAAAGCATTCAATTCTTCAGTGGTGTACGCCAAATTAAAAAAAAAATCATCAATAAATCTCTAAAATACCAACTTTTTCAAGAAAGGATTTATTTCTGGAATGAGGACAGCATTTGCCGCCATGTAACCAAATAAATGTTCATGAAGTGATGCAAACAGAAGTGAAGGGGCTCAGAATCACCAACAGAGCCAGAATATGAAGTCAAAATGCTACAAAACAAAAACTGGGCCACTGAACATCTTACAAATTAGGAACTTCTTCAACACCTTGAGTTTATTGGCTACAGCCCACCTTATAATTACCTGACGTCTTACAATTACACTTAGTGCTTTCTCAAACTCATTATGTGTAAAGCAACAACCTGTTTTATAGTGTGCATAATGCAAATGTAATCAATTAATTTAAAGAGCTGATGAATATTAAGTGACTTGTGCTGTCCAGTTCCTATGTACAAAATCAGCTGTTGCTGATTACAGAGTTAAAGTAACATACAGTGTGTCAGATGTTCAAAGCCCCTGGAATTGCCACAGCTGCAGTGGGAAAAAATGGTTTTCCACTTGTGGCGCTGCAGTTTCTCCTGCAGCTGCAGTATTCTCAAAGGTGAAACTGGTTTATAACTGGCTCCATGACTGATGACAGCTTGTGGCTGTTTTTTTATGGCTGCAGTAGACGGAGCCTGCAGATGTTTTGCATGTACAAAAGGAGTGATGTCATGTTTTCTGTCCATGGAACTGACTGAAGGTGTAAATAGTCTCCTCCACCATACCCTCCTCCAAGAAATGTGTTCCGCTCTCAAATAAATATGCTTTCATTTTAGTCAATGGTTGGAGGGCACTATTTTCTTTCTTAAATGGGCGATACAAGAAGTGGAACCTGAGTAGTGGGAAGCAGCATTGTTTTTTTGGGGGGAGTAAGATCCACCCCCACCTCCACTCGAGAAGCTCCTAAAGATCTACCCCCACCTTTTTTTTTGATTCATGTGGGAGTGGCATGAGATGGATTTATCATGTTGAAACAAGACACGCTAGTTTGGGATGTGGTCCAAGGAACAGAACAAGTCTGTGGAGTGATCGAGTTGTGGAGCAACTTCATTTTATTAAGGACTAGGAGAACAGAAGCTACTTAATGCCTTCAAATTGATTTAAAAAACCCTTGGAACAAATGAATGTCAGAGCCACCTGGTGTCTCAAAAGGAAAGAGTAATTAATAAGTGTTTGAAACTACAGCTCCAAAGGAAAACAATAGACACAGAGTTCTGGTTGAGAGTCACAAGTTTTTCTTAAACATTTATATACTAAAAACATAAAGTTCAGCTTTTGGGATTAACAATATTTGTTTACCATATTCAATATATACATATAGTTAGTTTGTCTTTTTAGTAGTTCCAAACTTTGAAAGCATTGGTGTTAGTAATGCATAAATTTTGTAATTGTCTTTACAGCTAATCATGCAGTTTCATGTGAGGCACATTGTTTTGGGGAAGGGGGTTCAAATTATTTTAATCATGGCACAGTACTTGGTAAATATAGACCTTTGAAGATGAAGTGTATTTTTTCTTTTAAGTTTGAGAAGTGGAGGAGAGTGAGTGACTCGGTGGCTTCAGAAGGCGAGATTCAAGTGCAAATGAGTGTTGCTATAGCACATATTCACACTTGAATCTCACCTTCTGAAGCCACTGAGTCACTCGCTCTCCTCAGTCTACACTTGGCAGCTTCGGTTTTTCAAAACTGAGACAAAAATTAGCTGAGCACCCACAGGTTACAATTTTTTTTATACAAGGCACTTCTCTCTTTGTGATTTGGGGGCATGTAATTTCATAAATGAACACCGCCGCCATGCTACTGTATCAGAGAAAGTGAAAGTGATTGTCATGGACAGTGTAAGTGAGCAGTGACTTAGAGCTACTCAATGTCAGAATAACCCGATTTCAGGTTATTACGGCATTTGAAGGTATCTGAAATCAGGTTGATAAAGTGGGTCACCAGTAGTTATATAGGTACAATCTTTCATTTCATGCTATTGCTAGACATACTGCAGCTAGCTTGGCTTGAGGAAGGGTGAATATGGTCAGGACCCCTTAGCAATTGAGATGCATATGCAGTAAATAAGTTCAGATGTGCTAACTGCCTGTTGAATAAGGAAGGGTTACAGGAACCCAGGGAATGATTATGGTGGGGATGATGGTCATCAATATGAAAGAGATTTTGTGGCAATCAGATTGGATGACCTAAAGGTGACTAAATGTACCAAAGCTGTGAGGAGAGCCATTGAATGCTGTGCTGCATAGGGAGCAGTATTACCAGCAGAAGGAAGGAGGTGGTGATGCCACTGTGTTGATCACTGGTGAGGACTCATTTGGAATATGGTGTCCAGTTCTGGAAGCTGCATTTCTGTCATGCAACTTTAAATCACAAATGGGTTAAATGGTTCTATTTTAGATTTCTATTCATTTCCCCTACTTCTCCCACTGGTTATGCATAATCTTTCCAATCATGTTATTGCTAGACATACTGCAGCTAGCTTGGCTTGAGGAAGGGTGAACATGGTCAGGAATCCTTAGCAATTGAGATGCATATGCAGGAAATAAGTCCAGATGTGCTAACTGCAAGCTGAATAAGGAAAGTTTGTAGGAACCCAGGGAATGATTACAGGGAAGGGGGGGGGACTGATGGTCATCAAAATGGAAAGAGATTTGGGGGTAATCATATTGGATGACCTAAAGGTGGCTAAACAATGTACCAAAGCTGTGAGGAGAGCCATTGGAATGCTGTGGTGCATAGGAAGAGGTATTACCAGCAGAAGGAAGGAGGTGGTGATGCCACAGTGTAGATCATTGGTGAGGCCTCATTTGGACTATGGTGTCCAGTTCTGGAAGCCGCATTTCTGTCATGCAATTTTAAATCACAAATGGGTTAAATGGTTCTATTTTAGATTTCTGTCCCTTCCCCTACTTCTCCCACTGGTTAGCCTTACGGAATGCAACCAGAACATATATTGGCTAGCATGATGAATGCACCTGTACAAGCTGCTTCTCACTCTACAGCACTGTCTTTTTAAAATGCTAACTTCTTGTTGAAAATATCCATAATGCCCACTCAACCACATTCTCCTTACCCTTCCTTTAACTCCCACTCTTCCCTCTTGCCCTATCCCTCTGTCTTCCTCTCCTCCTGTGCCTTTTCTCCCACTGATCAACCTTAAAACCAACCTACTACCACTACCTCCCAACCTCCTAGACAAAGCCAGTTCTTTGGCCACCCACCTCCCGTCAGTCACCCCTCCCCTCACCTTGACTCTTCTTGACTCTCACACTAGGTGTCACACCTCTTTATCTCCTTCGCTACATATAAACACTGTCCTTTACCCTAGTTGAATGCTCTTGATGCTGTACTATCACCATTGGTAGTATAAATGACATTGTAACCTTATTGTATACTAGCTACCTACTATTTGAGTATTGTATGTAAACTGTTTGTTGCTGCTGTCATTGTCACTGTTTGACATGGAACCTTTGTAAAAGAGCTTTGAGCTCAACGGTATGATCCGAATCCCTAAATAAATTTAAAAAAAAAATATGGTATAATTTTTGCATCCATGTTATTGCTAGACATACTGCAGCTAGCTTGGCTTGAGGAAGGGTGAACATGGTCAGGACCCCTTAGCAATTGAGATGCATAAGCAGCAAATAAGTCCAGATGTGCTAACTTACCCTATAACTGTTAAAGGATACCTAAACAACATTTTGACAACAAACTATTCAAAATTCTGACCTCAAACAGGACTAAAGGAAAGGCTGCTGAATTTGTTAATGCTAAAACTACATTTATATACATTACCTAAATATGGTTCCAAAGCATTTGAAAAAATGTAAAATCAGTCTTCCAATTTCAAAAAAAAACTGCCTTACCAGCTTCTTAAAATGGCTGCCAAATGTGTTAAGTGATGACGCCATCGGAGGCAAAGGCAGAGAGCTATATGGCTCTCTATAGTGTTAACTAGTCCTTTTTTCCCCTTTGTATAGAATTGTTTCTCCCAAATTGTCAAAACCATGTGCATTATTTAGATCAATGCACATGTTAGGCTATGGTTCTGTTCATTTTGTTTACTTTAACATGTTGAAATTGTGTTTTAATCCAACCAACTTTCTCTTTGGCAAATCACAGTGCATTACAAATCTTGAATAACCTGGTGGTCTAGTGGTTATGGTGGATCCAGGATGCTACAATGGGGTGGGGGTGCTGCTGGGAGTGTGTGCATACTTGATATGCACTTTTTAACATTTTTATGAAGCCTTTATATTTTCTGCTATTATGCTCTTCTAGTAAGTTTTTGACTGAAACTACAAATGTAATCCACATTTTTGAATGTAAACATTTGTACAATCAATACATCAGACTTCTTCAGCAAAGTGAAATGCAGCAGCAGCAAGTGAGTACTTTACAATGGGGGGGGGTTACAGCTGCACTCTTCACCACCCCATAGATCCACCACTTGTTTGTAGCAAAGTCCTTCTGTAGTCCAATGCCAGAGTTCGTACTTTCTTGGAAATCAAAAATATGCTTGTCTTGTCTTCTCTTCTTTATCCTTGGAAATAATAAGAATCAGTATTTATATAGTGCTTTCATGAAGTGACTGAATTTGTAGTGGCAGCCAATCCACACATTAATACCCACACACAGCCTTGGACAATTGCATGAACTGGTTTTATGGGAAGGGGAATGGAGGCCAGGACAATAGGGTCAGGTAGTTATCATGGTGCTGGCAGACCCACATCTTATTTCTCACAGTGATCTGCTCATATTTCTCACCTTCTATCTTCCCCCTTCCCTGTATAAAGCAGTACCCTGCAGGAGTGGGCTTCTCAGTCCCCCTCTGGTATTTGTTCTCACTACTTCTCCTCACACCAAAAACTGGTGAGCTCATCACCCTTGTGCATCATGAATGTAGGTAGTGCAGTCCCCAGGTTTTTTGACATATCAGAAATAAACAAATATTTCCAGTAAGTCGGGCTGATAGCAGTAGGGAACAAGAGGGATTATAGGCTTTTCTATCTGTAAAAGATCTAGGCTACCTTTGATTATTCATTATTAAATGATGGGTGTGCACATCATTATGCATGTCATTTAATAGTGCCTAATCATAGGTGGATTAGATCTTATATGGGTAAGAATGCCTATGTTTCCCCTTGTGCCCTGCTGCTATCAGCATGGCTTACCAGAAGATCATGTTCATTATTAATATGTAAAAATGACACAGGCAACAGTACTAACCTCATTCATGATACAGAAGGGTAGTGAGATCACCAGTTTTTGGTGTGGGGAGCAGAAGAGCAGAATGAATGCCAGAGAGGGACTGAAGAGGTCATTCCAGCAGGGTACAGCTATATTCAGGTTAGGGGAAGACAGGAAGGGGGGATGTTTAGCAGATCATTGTAAGATCTGAAATATAGGGCTGCCAGCACCATGATCACTACCTGACTGTGAATGACAGAAGCCAGCAATGACAAATACTCAATGGCAGGGCTGCACTTAAAGTGTTACTTGAATTCAGTGTAGGGATATTACCCTCAGGTGGGGGGGGTTGACATTTGTTAGGACAGTATTGAGGTAGCTGTGTATAGATCATTCAAGATTTAGAAGGGTGGTAGCCAACCAGCTCGCATTGTGGAGTAGGGCACTAAAAAGTACTGGAGAAGATTTGCTGGGAACTGTCCTGCTGGGTTCTGCAGATCACAGGTAAAGAAGAAGACTGACACTGGAAATCTGATGGTTTCACTTAAGGCATTAGTATGCCTCTCCTGCTAATAATATTGTTATCCACAGTAAGTACAGCCATTATGAGGGCATGAACAGCAGTTTTTGGTGAGTCCTGAGGCTTATTGCTTGGCCTCCATTAACACCCAATTGTTGGTTAATGAGGCGGATAAAAACACAACAGGGGAACTGTACATCCTGCCTTCACTGTACAGAAGAGTAGTGATCACTCAATGTTGATTGTGGGAACAGAAATCAAACACTGAAAAGTGGACTTAAGTGCGATTTGGAAGGCATTTTTACCACTGCTGGCTGATGATCCACATCAGTGTAGGTGTGCACAACCTCTGAGGTATACGATTACAGTTTGAGGTGTGATAATTCTCTTCATGAGACCACAAGCTCATATGTAGCCCCAGGCAGTACTAAGGCCACGTTATGGATGGTTTGGTGTTCAACAGAAGCCAGGCTAGGTGCAGGGGTTCACTTGGAAAGAATACAAGAGAAGCTTTTTTTGTGGATTAACAAGAATGCATGAGCTTTGGAATTGGACCAGACCGGACTTCACTGTATGACCCTAAGCAAGTCACTTAACTTCCTTGTACTGCCAGGCCACATCTGTAAACAAGGTTTCAGCATAGTGTGTCTCTCCAGGTTAACAAAAAAAAAATTCAGGGCATCACATAACCACTAGATAATCAGATATTTGAAGTGTTGTACTGCTCTGTAGTTTGCCAAAGAGAAAGTCAGCTAGATTGCAAAACATATTCAGCAAGTTAAAGTAAATATAATAAACAAAATCATAGCGCAACATGTGTACTGATCAAAATAATCCACATGTTAACACATGGTGTTAATCAATCTGGTAAAACAATTCAAAGCAAAGAGGGAAAGAAGAACTAGTTAGCCTATAGGAATCTATATTGATCTCTGGCTCTGGCTCTGGCTCTGATGATGTCATTATGACTCGTCACTTAGCACAGTTGACAGCCATCTTAAGGAGAAGGCAAGGCTGGTTATTGTAAGTGACAGGCTGATGTTTACATTTTCAAAAGCTGTGAAACTGCATTTCTGTTATTTACATAAATGCTGTTTTAACATAAATGTAAACAGTAGCATTTACTTTACCTAGCAATGAAGCCAGATTTTGAGTTTGCAGTTTTAAAAACTGCTTGTTTAGGTATCCTTTAAGTGTCACAGTTTGCATTTTCTTCTTGAAATGGTTACTTTTGCATTTATGTTTATTTTAAAATATTTAATATTCTGACCATGTGGTTATGTCATGGACCATACTGTAACTGATCTCCAGCCCTGAACTCCCCAACCCTGTGCTCCAACGTGTATAGAAGATAGTGTTTGTAGACAAATCTAGTCATTTTGCCGATGTGTTTTGGCATGTTCTGGTGAGTTCATGTATGTGTGTGTGTGTGTGTGTGTGTGCTTTTGATTCAAGTGCTTGTGTTTTGCATGGAAAACAGTGCTTGCAGACATCTAATCATGTCACAGCAGTGTTCTGCTGTGTGTGTGTCTGTGTGTGTGAGTGTGAGTGTGTGTGTGTGTGTGTGTGTGTGTGTGTGTGTGTGTGTGTGTGTGTTACTTTCAGGCTGTTCTTGTAACCTAGGAAGATACTTCCCAGACATAGCAGCAGCACATTGCATAGCAGATATAAAATGTCAATAAGCAGGTCATGCAACAGATGTGCTGAGCAGTTACTGAAGCAAGAAATGTACAGCTGTCATTTTTTCATCCTGTTCATAATGTGTTTCTGCACCTGTGGTGCCAAATGGCATAGTCGCTGTGCAAAATCTCCTTCTGGCTAATGAACTCATAGTGTCACTGTTCATGCGGTGGGGTCACAAAAAGCCCTTGCTGAAAACTTGGAGTGAAAATACTAAGAAATGCCCAGGCATTAGGTTTTCTGACCATAACACCCTGCACTGTAGGGAGTGACAGGCATCAGGGGTATGACTTACGATTGTCAACAGTAATGCTTTATGCCATTCCACCCTCATCCCACCCTGCAGCCAGTGACAGGTATCGAGGTGTGCCTTTGACTCTTCAGCCCCAAAGTTCATTCCATTCTCTTATACTATACCCATTTCAGCATATTTCCTTATGGAATGGGGTGAGTGTAAAGTTTGAAAACCCCAAGGCACACCTCGACTCTTGTCTGTGTCTGCAGAGTAGGGTGAGGTGAAATGCTGTGAGCATTATGGGCAATAACTCAAATGCACACCCCAATGCCTGTCCATGTCTGCAGGATGGGATGGGGTTGGCATCACTTCAATACTTCACTGCCATTCCTATTCTGCCTGCCTGTCTGTGTGTGTCTCTCTCTCTCTCTCTCTCTCTCTCTCTCTATCTATATGTCTATGTAATTATCTATCTTTCTATTGATTGCAGGTATCGTTATTTTTACCTATTTCTAAAACAAACTTGCATATCACATTTGCCTACACTCTGAGCACATACTTATGAAACTGTGCATATTTGTACTCCACTTCTACGTAGACCTCATACTTTCCTAATATTGTCATTATCACAAGCATAACTACCATGCCCTTATCAAAAGTGACCCTCTCTGAAAGTTAATATCACATTTGCTCTAACACTCCATCATCATTACACCTGACTTCCTGACATTAACACATTGCTTAAATATAACTTACATCACCTCATGAGCAAAAACCCTGTTTCTCTTAAAATAAATAAATAAAAACTGTAAATAATCCCAAGGCTGAACAAATGCCAGCCATTACTTTACCATGTACTGCCACCTTCTTTACCATCATGGGATTTACATGTTTCCTTTGAAGCTTTGCATTATTGGGATATGTGTAATTATGTTTCCTTTAAAATGTGGCTGTCTGGCCAATATTATCTGGGATAACACATTCATCTGTGACATTTGCTCTGGGGTTCTTTTGTAAGCCTCCTATTCCTTCCATTAAAATGTACACTTCCATATATTTTCCTAATAATGTGTATGCCTTCCTTAGACCAGAAACTAAAACAAATCTTACTACTTACAAATCATTGTGTTGTTTCTCCATACTTCTTAACAATTACACACAACTTCACTAACTTCATTATGCAGCTGTGGTGGATCTGACTAGAATTTGTTTGGCACAGCTGTGACAAAATACATATACCTGCTGGGACCAGGTGTAATATCTCCTGCAGCTGTGCTGGCTATAACAATATGAAACTCCACAGGTGCAAAGGTTTTGTCCTGTATCTGTAGCATTCGTGTAAGACTTAGTCACATGTATTTTGAGAATCTAGCCCAATATTTCCAGATTTTAATGAGGCTGCCAGCCTGTCGCAGCAACTGGCCATTTGCCTGCCCCCTTCTTGGACCCAGTTTGTGATGGGGGGGCTGCCTCTTTGGGGGAACATTGGGCCTAGCAATGCTCAGGAGGAAGTCCCCAATAGGCTGCACTTAGGGAGAGATGGCATAGCTGAAGGGAGGAGACAGGAAAGATATTTAGTCCTGTTCCTTAGTGAATCTCCGTCTCTCTCTCTCCTCCTGCCAGTGGATCAGGCACATCTCCAAGGAATAAGAACATCTCCAGTCATGACTTGTTGTTTCAGGAATATGGCTTCCCGTCAGAAGAAGCCTATGGCCAAGAAGCAGGAGGCCATTGAGGAACACGTGCAGCAGCTATACAGGAAGAAAATGGTGGCCTGGCTTGAGGCATGTTTGAATGGGTTAGATGGCTCATCGATGTCAGGAGACATGGCTCAGAAGAAGCGGACAGTGAGAAGGGATAACTTGCCTCCCACAAATATCTCCAGGACTGCAGGTAAAGATGGACTGGAGGGGCTTCAGGTAAGGGCTGAGTTAGTCAGGGAGGTGTTGGAGCACAGTCAGGAGGAAAGCACTGATAGTTAGGCAGAGGCCATCGAGGAGGGAGTCAGGGCCTAATTGAGGGTGCCACCCTAGTGGGCCATCAGGCGAGATCAGAACTGGAAGAACCTGCATGGCACTGGGACCTGTGTGAAAGCCTGGTGAAGCTGGTTGTCATGTTGCGGGTGCTAGTGGCTAAGGTGACACTTTGACCCCTGGAGGCACCGCATTTCCCATGCTACTCCTCCCTCTGCTGCCAGCCAACCCCTTCATTGGTCTGGATATGCTGGTAGGGATGCACGTGTTGGACAAAGTCCACCAGGAGATTCAAAAGCAGGAGAACATAGACATGTTCTCCTGCTGAACCATGAAATGGAGCCAGAGGACAGTAAGAAGGAAAAGGGAGAGAGAGAGTCAAGGTCCATCAGAGCTTCAACAATTGGATTGCATGTGTTCCCAGTGTATGCCACGGCGTCGCTCAGGGACTGTGTCCCAAGGCATAGAACTGTTTGGTAGCATGCATCGTATTACCATGATGTATCGGTGAAAAGAGGGATTGGTGTGGCTGGAGTATGATGAAGAATTTCGGTGATAGTGAGTGGATTCTTCCTGGGGGTGGGGTTGCCTCAACATGCACCTGATGGTGGATGTCATGCAAAGAGGTGGGGTGCTTCATTCAGATAGTGGCTTGGCCCTGTGGATGTCTTCTCCCCAGTGGGTGGAGGGTGGGTCTGGACAATTGTGTTATGCCTTCAATCAAGGGAACTGCACCAGGGCATCTTGTTGGTTTTGTCATGCATATAAGTATGCATGGCATCCAGCCAGCAACACCCATTCATGCAGCATTCGGACCCTGGCCTCCTGGGGAGGATTTCAGGCAGGAAGGGTAGAATGCCCAAGCCACAAAAGACAAACCTTCCCCTGGTGCAGGTGAGGAGGCTTAAGCCTTGGTTGGACCAGTACCCGAACAGACCAGCCACTGTCTTGCTTGAGGAGGATTTTATGGTGGGCTTCAGATTGTGTTACTCTGCCCCAGACAGGGTTATGAGGTGGATAATCTGAAGTCTGCATGTGATCACCCAGAGGTGGTCCAGGAGAAACTGAAAAGAAAGGCAGCTGGGGTGGGTCAGTGGTCCATTTAAGTCTCCTCCTTGGCCCAATTTGAGGATGTCACCCATTGGCTTGGTATCTAAGAAGGCGCTGAATACCGATGATCACTCATCTTTCCTACCCAAAATGGGATTCAGTGAATGCCCACATTGATCTGACTTTCACCTTGGTGCATTACGATTCAGGGCTGTGGAGGCAGCACGAGTGGCAGGCCTGGGAGCAATGATGGCAAAAGGCTGACACTGAGTCGGTGTTCTGGCTGCTGCCGGTGCATCTGGATGAAAAGGTTCCATTGGGTATGAAGTTTGTGGGAGAATTTTATGTCAATAGCTGCATGCCAATGAGGTGAGCAGTGGCCTGTGCAATCTTTGAGTAATTCAGCCATACCTCTCATCTGTACCACACTACGAGGAACGTTCCTCATTTTACTTCACAAAAGCTCCCTGTTCCACATTGTGAGGGCATGTCCCACATTCAGTATCAACATTTTAAAGCAAAAATCTATAGTAAATGATACAACAATTATATTATTCAAGTAATAACAGACTTTCTGAACATAAATGTAAACATTTTAACAGTGTTCTGAGCTTCCTAGGTAAATATTTGATTAAGTGTTCCACATTTTGCTCATTTGTTCCACATTTTGAGAGGCAATGTTCCACATTTGGGGTACAAAAGGTTGAGAGGTATGAATTCAGCACATTCCTGCACTGGGTGATTATGCAGAGATTGGGGAAAGTGGCGGTCATTCACTACCTTGATGATTTCTGTTTGTGGTCCGGCTGGAACCCTGGTGCGGAGTAATCCTGGAGGCCTTTGGGCACATGTGCTGGGATACTGGGGTCCCACTCACTCCAAGGATGGTGGAAGATTACATTGTGGGAGTTACAGCAGCTGGTGGGGCACCTTAATTTTGCATGTCAGGTCATTCTGAGTGGTAGATCCTTTGTGGGATGCTTGGTAAAATGAGGGAAGGGTTGCAAGAAGCAGCATCACTGGTTTTAAGTGATAGCTGAGTTCTGGGAGGACCTCCAGGTTTGGAAGGCCTTCTTGGATCACTTCAATGGGAGCTGGTTGATGGTCCATCTTTAGACTTGTTCATGACATGGACATGGGGCTTGGTTTTGGGGCATATTTCCAGGGTGAGTGGTGTGCCAGTCAGTGGCCTCAACAGTGGCTGGAGGCAGGGTTGGGCCGTTGGATCACTCACTAAGAATTATTTCTGGTAGTAGTGGCGCTGTGCATTTAGGGCCCTAGGCTATGGGACAAGAAGATCCCATTTCAGTCAGACAACATAGGGGCGGTGCACACCATAAATAGACAGCTTGGTCCAAAGGGACCTATGAGGGATCTTATGTGGGTTTTTGTGTTAAAATGCTTACTATTCAATATTCAGTTTCAGGCAGTGCATGTACCCAGGGTGAATAATGGCATTGTGGATGCTTTATCTCATTCACAGTGGCAAAGATTCCGGAAGCTGGCTCCCTCTGTGGAATATCAGTCACGGGAGGTCCCTCCATTCCTCTGGGAGATGGTGATCACAAAGCCTGGAGATGCATAGGTAATTCAATCCCACTGAGGACAAGGGCAGCTTACTGCTGGGGAGAACAGCACTACTTACAGGTACAGAAGGTGGCTGGGTGGCCAGATGCTTGGCCTATCCCAATGGATCGGCTCTGTGATTACATGGTGTGAGCTAAGGACAGTGGTCTGTCACCAGTGTCAGTGAGCTGACACTTGGCAGGGCTATCTTGGCTGACCAGGGTGATGGGCATGACTGACAACACCATGGCCTTTAAGGTACTTAAGTTGTTGGAAGGGTGGATAAGGTCTCTGGGAACCAAGACTGATGACAAGTGACTCTGATTCAGACTTGGGAGGTGTTACCTTTTGTATGTTGGAACACTTATGAGATGAGATTGTTTGACACCATGTTTTTGGTGGCCTATTGCGAGGCCTTCAGGGTGCTGGAATTGACTCAGCTGGAACAGACTCAGGAGTCACCAGGTTTTCTGGCGGGGATGTGGTGATTCTGGTAGAAGGTGTCTATATCTGTCTCTGGAAGCTCAGATGGAGCAGACAGGATCTGGTTGCTGGTACAGGTTAGTGTCTCCCCCTGGAGTGTCATGGCTAGTGAAAAACAAGGTTCAAACATATGTGCGGGCCTGCCCGGCATGGAGGGAGGCATTCTTCTGTCATGTGGATGGGAGGCCGGTGTCGACTTATCAATTCTGATACATTCTGAAGTGAGTCGTGAAGCAAATTGGCTTGGAGACATGGGAGTTTAGCACCCATTCATTTTGGATTGGGGCAGCAGAAAATGCTCAGGGGTAAGGGTTGTCAGATCAAGATATCCAGTCATTTGGGTGCTGGAGGTCTCAGGCATTCTTGCATTATGTACATCCTGACTTGCAATAATTTCCCTTTTTGTTTCTCTTGCAGGTCCCTTGGAAGGTCCCAGGAACATATGGGTGTGTGGGCATTCCTTCACCTACTAAGTGGCACAGCAAGTGGCCTGCCAGCTGGAGTGGACAGACCTGGGCATTTCACCACAGACAGCGCAAATTGTTTGGCTTGGCAGGGAAAGCATGCACTTGGGGGGTTGCTTCTATTGTTGTGAGAGAAGGTTGGCTGGCAAGACATTCCAGATATCTTGTTGATCCACTTGGGAGGGGAAGACTCGGGCCTACAGAAGACAGTGAACCTCCTGCTAGCGATGAAGGAAGATCTGGTATACTGATGCTTCCTTGACAATTTTACCATGACCGACACTACAGCAACAACAGTGCCAGGTCACTGTAGTGTCGGCGCGGGCCCACAGCACTGCTGTCTGGGGATATTGCATCCCCTCCCTGAAGCAACTCCAACTCAGACTTGAGTATTTAAGTAGTGGGGGTAGGGACACAGCCCCCAAAGAAAACAAGTTGATGACTTTATGCCAACCGTAAATGCGGTCGACATAAAGGAGTCACTGTAATGTCAGTCAACAATGAAATTGTTGACTGTCTGTCATAGAGCCAGAAGATTTGAGTGCCATTAGAGACTGGTGGCCCCATACGGCTCTCAACTGGTCACACTGGTTGAAAATATTGTGTTGGAAGCATGCCAGGGATCAGGGGCTCAAATTTGGGCATGCATTAGGGTGAACAGGGGGATGAGAGCCGTTATGGATTCTGTGGGGGGGGGGTGCAGTTTTGAGACATAGGGACATTTATGTCTCCTGCCAGGCAGTTATAGTGAAGGAGGATGGACAAGTGAAGGCAGTAGATTTGGATAGATACTGATAGCTTTTAGGGAAGTCTTGAGGAACATCTTGCATGAGGGGCTTGGGGGGGGTCAGACAGGGTCCTGTCTGTGTTGCTTGGGAGGAGCACAGACCAAAGGTATATGGGGAACATAGGGGACAAGGCTAGTTCTCCCGAAAGACTTGTTTTCACCATCAGCATGAGGCCAGGGGACCAGTAGATTATGATCCAGGTGGGGATTGCAGTCCAGCCTCCTTGGTTGACACCACAAGAATAGCAGGTGGTGCTAGATGGGTGGTGGCTGCCAAAGCCTTGGCCATATGACCTCCCCAGAAATTAGGGGCACATCCTCCCAGCTGCATCCATGCTCAAGATGATGTACTGTATATCAATAATCACATGGCTGCGACCATTTCCTCCAAGATTTGGTGTACATGTCTTCTTAGGGAAAGGGAGAATTGGGGGGGTACCAGGCAATAGAGAGGTTGCCAGCCTACTGCAGAAGCTGGCCATTTGCCTGGGGCCCTCCTCCCTTGACCTGGCTAGTGATCATGGGACAACCTCTTGGGGAGAACCTTTTTTTATTTTTTTTATTTTAGTCTTTGGTAACTGGGTAAGGCCCACTAGGCACAAGTACCTGTTTTCTGGGGTGACCTGTAAGCACTGGGTGGTCAAGTGACTTGCTCAGAGTCACACAGTATGCAAGTGGAGGTTGTGAGAATCAAACTCAGGTCTGGTCTACTGGATGTACCAAGCTCATTCACACCTTGTTCCTCTAACCTCTAGACTATACTGCCAGCCCAAACATTGGTCCTGGCAACACCCAGGAGGAGGTCCCCAAAAGGCCGCCCTTAGGGAGGGATGTCATAGCTGGAGGGAGGAGACAGAGGATATATTTAGTCCTGTTCTTTAGCACATCTCCCTCTCTGTCCTCTTTCCAGTGGATCTCCACCACCCACTCGTAAAAGCAAAGTAGGGGCCGGGAGGTAGGGGCCCTTTGACCCACTATGGGTGACTGCAATAAGGGTTGGGGAGTGACTTTTCCATTTTTTCCCATTTAACATCAGGATTTTCTGAATTTTTTGCCTCCTACAAAGGGATGTTAAATTAGGTAGTCAATGACAGGCATTGATAATATTGTTCTGTAGATTAGGTTGTTGATTTCATACATAGGACTGCTGCAGCCATGTAAGGCAGCTTGGGAGGAGCGCAGACTGAAGGTATCAGGGAACATGGGGGACAAGGCCAGTTCTCCTGAAGGACTCCTCATCCACAGTCGGCATGAGGCTGGGGGACTGCTAGAGTATGACCAAGATGGGAGTCGTGGTCCACCCTCATTGGGTGACACCACAAGAATAGTAGGTGGCACTGGATGAGGGGTGGCCACAACAGCCTTGGTTATATGACCTCCTCAGGAATTAGGGGCACATCCTCTGAGGAGTGTCCATGCTCATGATGCTATACTGTATATCAATAAACACATGGCTGTGGCCATTTCCTCCAAGATTTGGTGTACATGTCTTCTTGGGGAAAGAAAGACTTGGGGGGATACCAGGCAATGCTTCCCACTTCACTCTGCATTCACAATACATGGTGACCACTCCACTATGTGTAACAAAAAGGAGTCGGGAGGGGAACGGGAGATGGAAATCCTGAGTGAATTGTTGTACAAATAAAGAACTACTTACACACATGACTTTATAGAGTTTTTGGTAGCATTAACTGAAAAAGTATTGACAAACTGTGTGTTCTTGTTCATATGTAAATTTTACCATCAAATCAGGTTTGCAGCAATAGGGGCAGCACTAGGCCCAAATTACATGAATATTTATTTGACAAGATGAGAGGAAAATGCTGTCCACTACCCAGAAATAAATCTTTTTCTTGATAAAGTGGTGTTTTACAAGTGATTTATTGACAATTTATTTTAATTCGGTGAACCCTGAAGAATTATATGCTTGTGTAAGACATTTAGAGAGTTCTATGAACAAACTTAAGTCTACAGTGGAGAGTGATCTGTACAGTGTGCATTGTTTAGATCTTTCAGTTTGAAAGGATGCAAATAGTCATTTGCCTATAGACTTGTACCAAAGAGATAAATACAAATTCAATCTTACATTTCACCAGTTCTCATCCAAGACATATGGTTGAAAATGTTCTGATCGAACACATTTTTTGAATTAAGCGCAATTGCAGTGAACCTTCTAACTACAGAACATGCTCTGTATATTGTAACTAAGAGTGAAGTTTGAAAAGAAAAGGTACTATCAGGAAAGTATCAAGACAACAGAAGAGGGAGCTGATCATACAGCCAGGGACGACTTGCTGAGACATTGGGAACACAGGAATAACACAGTAACTAATCCAGTCTTTATTACAATATTTAGTGCAAGGTATATGCAATTCATCAGATCCTGCAGCAACATTGGCAAGTTCTGCTGATGAAGCCTAAACTGAGGAATGTTATTTCTGAAACTCCAAAGATGGTATACAGAAGAGGGCACAACCTTTCTCCTCCCCTGAACCGACTACACCAAGCATGCACCTACCAGAAACATACAAAGAATCTGTTGGCAGATAAGGACCATAGAGCCCACCTAGTCTGCCCATTTCCCTACTTGGTTTGTCAATCCCTACTCTTATCTGGGCTGCCTTTCCCCCTCTCTGCTGTACAGCAGGGTGTCTTTATGCTTATCCCATGCACTTTTGAATCCCTGTACTGTTTTTGCTTCCACCACCTCCACTGGTAGGATATTCCATGGATCCACCACCCTCTTTGTGAAAATATACTTCCTAGCATTCCCCCTAAGCCTCCCTCCCTCCAGCCTCATGTTATGTCCCCCTTGTCCTTGTGCACTTTCATCTCTGAAATATGCTTTCTTCCTGTACCCTGTTTATTCCTCTAAGGTATTTGAAAGTCTATCATATCACCTCTCTCCCTTCTCTCTTCCAGTGAACAGATGTTTAGTTCCTTGAGTCTTTCCTCATAAGGTTTGTGGTGCAGTCCATGAATCATTTTTGTTGCTTTTCTCTGGACTGCTTCCATTCTGTCTATATCCTTCCTGAGGTGCAGTCTCCAGAATTGGACATAGTATTCCAGATGAGGCCTCACCAGTGATCTATACAGTAGCATCACTACTTCACTCCTCCTACTGGTTATGCCCCTTCCTATGCACCCCAGTATTCTGTTTGCCTTCCCCACTTCTTTTTTACATTGTTTGGATGACTTCAGGATATCTGATATGATAACCCCCAGGTCTCTCTCCTGACTTGTGGTGTCTAGGACCTGCCCTCCCCCATCCTTTATTCTTATCTTGGGTTTCTGTGTCCCTGGTGCATTATCTTGCACTTCTTAGCATTGAAACCCAACTGCCAAACCCTTGACCATTCCTCAAATAGTCTTAGGTCATTTCTCATTTTATCTAGCCCCTCCTGTGTGTCGACTCTGTTACAGATCTTGGTGTCATCTGTGAACAAGCATACATTTCCCTCCAGTCCCTCTGCAATGTTGCTAATGAAGACGTTGAATAGAACTGAACCCAGCACTCATCCCTGTGGAACCCCACTGGTCACCTCCCCCTTCTGATTTTATGCCATTTACTACCATCCTATGAGTCCTGCCTTTTAGACAGTTACCAACCCATTTTACCACTTTACAGCCCACCCCCAAATTCCCCAATTTGTTGAGCAACCTTTTCTGAGGAACGGTGTCAAAGGCCTTACTGAAATCCAGGAAGGCCATATCCACCGCCCCTCCCTGATCCACCACCCTGGTCACCCAGTCAAAGAAATCGATCAGATTAATCTGACAGGGCCTACCCTCAGTGAATCCATGCTGCCTTGGGTCTTTTGCACCATTTAACTCCAGGAACTTCACTATCCTCTCCTTAAGCAGGGACTCCATCAGTTTCCCCACCACTGAGGTCAAGCTTACAGGTCTGTAATTGTCTGCCTCCTCCCTACTTCCAGTCTTGTGGAAGGGGACCACCTCTGCCCTCCTCCAGTCCCCAGGTACCTCCCCCATCTCTAGTGATTGGTTGAATAGGGTTGTCAGCGGACCTGCTAGGACTTCCCTGAGTTCCTTCAATACTCTAGGGCGAATTCCATCTGGCCCCATTGCCTTGTCTGGCTTTACTTTTTCCTATCCTTCAAGACTCTATCCATTGTAAGTGGACTGATGCCCACCTCTTCCCCTGTACATCTTTCCTCATGAGCCTTGGCCCCTCCCCTGCCTCTTGCTTGGTAAATACTGAGCAACAATATTTGCTCAGTACCTCAGATTTTTCAAGGTCATCCTCCACCCACTCACTGTCTCCCTTCTTTAGCCTAACAATACCATTTCTGGTCTTCTTCCTCTCATTAATATGACAGAAGAAGGTATTGCCCCCTTCTTAATAGCCTGTGCTATTCCTTCCTACATTCTTGCCTTAGCCCCTCTGACAGCTTTCCCAGCTTCTGTCTGCTTCTCCAGATATTTCTGCCTGTCTTCTTCTTTCTGTGTCTCTTTGTATTTCCTGAATGCCTTACTTTGCTGTGGGAACTGCACCTATTGTAAAAGTTTCAAGTGGTAAAATCATTTGTTCATCCTATAACAGAAGAAGACCTGGTACATTCATTTATTTCTTGTAACACTACCTTGGTTATATATATGGAAACATATGCCTGCAATTCATTCTATGTGGGTAAACTGTACAGAAGTTTAAAACCCATGTAGAGGAACATGTAAGAAGTATTGACAAAAGACACATGAAAAACACTAGCAGAAGATACTGGGGAAAAATTGTGTGGGACATAAATTCTCTTTCTAGGAATTGAGATGGTGCAACTTGGGTGCAAGGTGATCTGAACCAAAAACTCTTAAACAGAGAAACTTTCTGGCAGTGCAGATGGAGAGTTATGACACTAGTGCTCTGAATGGACATTTTCAATTGAGCCCTTTTCTGACTTAGTGAGCTATATTATATACAATGTTGCCATCTTTAGAAGCAGGATTTAGTGTATTACTTATTTATACTGTGTCAAAAGTTACAGCAGACTCATATTGGGTTGAAGTTATAATGAGTATTGTAATATGAATTTACCTTATAGTGTTAACAGTTACTATTTTTAACCTTGTATCTCATTCTAATTACTCCTTCCTCCCTTTTTTCTGCCGTGTTACACTGAGTGGTGAGTCACCATGTACTGTGAACACAGAGTGAATTGGGAAGAAGTACCTGGAAACTTTATATGTCACTTTAACTCCATAATAATCAACAGCTGAGTTGCGTATAGGAATTGCACAGCATGAGTCACTTTATATTCATGAGCACTTTATTTGGTTCAGTTTGCATTTTACGCACTATGAAAGAGATGGCTGCTTTTCCCTTAATGCCTTTGATAAAGTGTTAAGTGTAGTTATTAAATGTCAAACAGCTGTAAAGGAGGTGCTACTCTTTTAACTTGTTTGACTTAAAGAGCCCCTGACATCAGAAAAACTTGAAAAAAAAATGTGAGATTTAGACACAATTCAGTTTATATTTCATATATTTTTCTATAATTTTTTTGTTTCTCACTATTACCAACAACAATTGTATGAAAGAGGACTGATGCCCTTAGACTTTATTTGTTGTTTCTGCTTGTCTCACACCTGACATCATAATCCCCTATTTATAGCATCATAATTATCTCCACAACAACAGATTGTGATAACATAAGCAGAACTGTGATGTAAGTGTAGGCAACCAGCCAGAGCAGATAAGGCAGTGATCCCATTTATATGGAAATGACCTTAGTGATAAGGAAGAAGGGGTGAACATTACAGAAAAAAATAATTAATGTAAGATGAATTGTGTCTAAATATTACATTTTCTCAAAGTTTTCACAATAGTGTCTGGTGCTCTTTAAGAATGCAGTTAAAAACACTGAGGTGTTAAAGAAGTTCCTGATTTGTAAGACATTCAGTATCACTGCTTTTTTGTTTTGTAGCATTAGACTCAAACTTGGATTCCATTGGTGTTCCTGAGCCACCTTCACTTCTCTTTGCAGGAAATAATTTTGTCCAATGTGTACAATACTGTTTATGCATTGCAAAAATAACAGGGTGATTGCACAGATACACGGAACTAAATTTCTAAAGAATACTATAATTCTTAATAAATTCATAGTGTGAAAACATATTTTCCTGCTAAATAAACAACAGCAAACTGTAATTAACTAAAAGCCAAAGTAAGCAGGATGAACAAGCACAGGTATTACTGCTGTTTGTTGGGCAAACCAAGGCCAATGTCAGACTTACAGTGATTAATGTTGAAATCATCAATGTTCACAGGGTGAACTCCCACAAGATAGTGACTGGCATGTATGCCACTGTTTTCTCAGGGTGAATGCAGAAGAACAGACAATAAGATGTTACAATACTAACACAGGTGGTACAACTGTTCACCAGGTGAACTCTGAACCAAGGACAGTGAGACATAACAGTGATTGATATAGGTATGCTGTTGTTCACAGGATAAATACAGACACATGGACAATAAAATATTACAGGGCTTGCATAGCACCATTTCTAATTGAACCAAGATTGATATAGAGTGGAAAATTACACTGGTTAACAAAGCATCACTGAGTAAACTCAGGGTCATTGATACTAGTTATTTATGAGAAGTTAAACATGTCTGTATGGTGAAGGTGGAGTGAAGAATGAAATATGAATCAACACTGTACTGTGTATTTGGTTAGTTCAGAACTAAAGACTGTGAAATCATACACTAATTGTCATTGGCATTTCAGATGACATTTGTTCTTTCATGAATTGACTATACTGAAGTTGATGTATATTAGGAATGTTGCAAACTGGTGCAGAGCACAAGGCTTTGGCTTCATTGGGACTGGGGTCCACCTGAGAGATAAGTCTATACTGGTATGACGGTCTGCATTTGTCCCAAAGGGACCAAGCTCTAGGTGACAGGTTTAAATGCTTCCTTGGCAAGCTTTTAAACTAGATAAGGGGAGGTACTGATAAAGGCAGGAAAGTCAAGTCTCCCCACAAAACAGGGCAGGTAGTAGGGTAAACACTGAGGTACAGAGCTCAACACAGGGCAGGATGGGGTAAATGGTAAAATAGATAAGAGCAATAAGAGCAGGGTGGGGGAAAGGATCAAGCCAACATTAAATGGAGGGCAATGACTACTAATGCCTGTAGTCTGGGAAACAAGCTTCTGAGCTAGTAGCTTTGATGGAAGATGAACAATTGGATATTGTGGCAGTCATAGAAACATGGTACACCAAGAACCATGAATGGGATGTCAACATACCAGGGTACACAATCTACAGAAGGGACAGGGAAGGCAAAAGAGAGGTGGAGTAGCTCTATACATAAGGAAGGGATCAAAGCTACAGAACTAAAAAGTAAAGGGGGAGGACAAGAGGCACTTTGGGTTACCTTGGAGATGGGGAATGGCATCGCAATCTGCACAGGGGTTGTATACAGACCGCCATCTCAAGGGGAGGAAATGGACAAGAAAATGATAGAGGACATTCTCAAAATGGCTGAAAAAGGGGAGATACTGTTGATGGGGGACCTGAATATGCCAGATGTTAAATGGAGGACATGTACTGCAGCCACATCCAAGAGCAGGGTCATTCTTGATGCCCTGCAGGGGGCAGACCTTAGACAGCTAGTGCTGGAACCCATTCAGGAGGGAGCAATACTAGACCTGGTACTCTCAAATGGAGAGAGGATCACAAATTTAGAAGTCAGTAGACATCTGGGAACAAGCGACCACTGCACAGTGTGCTTCACAGTGAGCACAACCATGGAGATAAGCCATACAAAAACAAGGATACTGGACTTTAGAAGGGCTGACTTTGGCAAAATTGGTGAACACCTGAAGAATGCACTAGCAAATGGCCAAATAGGAGGGGTGGAAGAACAATAGAGAAAAAGCAAAACTGCCATCATAGAGGCAACAAGTCTTTGTGTAAAACAAATAAAGAAAACAAAGCGGAGTAAAAACCCACTATGGTTCTCAAAAGAGGTGGCAGGAAAGGTTAAGGAGCAAAGGCTGCATTCAAAAAGTATAAGGAATCACAGAGGAGCACTGACAGGAACTGTATCAATTAAAGCAGAAAGAAGTAGGAAAGGCAGTCAGAATAGCAAAGGCACAAACCGAGGAAAAATAGCCAACTCGTCAAAAGGGAGATAAAACCTTTAAAGGTACATTAGGGAGCATAGAAAGGTTAAGGGAGGGATAGTGAAGATTAATAAAGGAGAAGGAGGTGGGCAGGAGGAGACAGTGAAAAGGCAGAGATACTGAATGAATACTTTTGCTCAGTATTCACAAAGAAGATGAGAAGCAGTTACCTAAACCAGACAATAGAAGCACTCTGGTAGGGGGTGATATCAGTCCATTCACAGAAGAAAGAGTCCTGAAAGAACTCCTAAAACTCAAGGTGGACAAAGCAATGGGGCCTGATGGGATTCACCCCAGAATCCTAAAAGAACTAAGGGGGACCTAGTGACACCACTGACCACACTTTTAACAAATCATGGCAGGATGGGGTGGTACCTGAGGTCTGGAGGAGGGCAGATGTGATTCCTTTACAAAAGTGGGAGCAAGGCAGAAGCAGGAAACTACAGACCTGTAAGTTTGACCTCAGTGGTAGGGAAAATGATGGAATCACTTGAAAGAAAGAATTGTTGAGCACCTAGAGGCCAGTGGGCACAGGACCCAAAGCAACATGGATTTACAGCAGGAAGGTCATGTCAGACTAATCTAATTGATTTCTTTGACTGGGTGACCAAAGTAATAGACCAGGAGGGGCTGTGGATATGGCCTACCTAGACTTTTAGCAAGGTATTTGACACAGTCCCAATAAAAGATTAATAATCAAGTTAGCCAGCCTGGGAGTGGTCCCAGGGTGGTAGCCTGGGTAGTGAACTGGCTGCACAACAGGACACAGAAGGTAATAGTGAATGGAACACATTCTGAAGAAAGGGGGGTTACTAGTGGAGTACCTCAGGGCTCAGTACTGGGTCCATCTTTATAAGTGACATTGCAGAGGGTCTGGAGGGAAAGGTATGCCTCTTTGCAGATGACACAAAGATCTGTAACAGAGTTGATACACAAGAGGGGGTAGAAAAGATGAGATGGGACTTGGCAAGGTTGGAGGAATGGTCAGACATATGGCAACTTAGATTCAATGCAAAGAAGTGCAAAGTAATGCACCTGGGAACAAAAACCCAGGAGAAGAGTACACAATAGCAGGGGAGGTACTAACAACAACAAAAATGGAAAGGGACCTGGGAGAAGTCATATCAGATGACCTAAAGGTGGGTAAGCAATGTGAGAAGTCAGTAAGGAGAGCCAGGGGATACTGGGATGCATAGGAAGGCATCACAAGCAGAAAAAGGGAAGTGATTATCCTCTATACAGACAGTTGGTGAGACCCCATCTGAGTACTGTGCAGTTTTGAGACCTCATCTATGCAAGGACATAGACAGGATGGAAGCAGTCCAGAGGAGGCAACTAAAATGGTGCAGGGTCTACATCAGAAACCATATGAAGAGAGACTGAGAGAGCTTAATATGTATACCTTGATGAAAGGAGGGACGGGGGACATGATAGAAACGTTCAAGTACCTCAAGGAATCAACAAAGTCCAGGAGGGTAGCATCTTTCAGAAAAGAGATGTGTAAGAACAAGGGGCACAGTTTAAAGATAGAGGGAGACGGTTCAGGGTAATGAGGAAATTCTTTTCACGGAGAGAGTGGTGGATACGAGAACAGCCTTCCTGAGGAGGTCGTTGGGTCTAAAACAGTGGGGAATTCAAACATGTTGGGACAGACACAAAGCAATTATAGTGCGGTTGCAGGAAGCAGGCTGTTGGTTAACTAGAATCTGCAGCTTATCCAGTAGGTAGGGAAATGGGCAGACTGGGTGGGCCCAGTGGTCCTTTTCTGCCGTCAAAGTCTATGTTTCTATGTTAATGTTGGATCTCATTTCATCTGCTCTGACTGACTACTCTTGGATATGTAATCTCACAGAAAAGACCTTGATATATTCAACAAATTAAATCTTTCACAATTCTTAAAGTATAGTAATATGCAGGGAAACAAAAAAAAATATTTTCTTTACTTTTACTCCTATGTTTTGTTTGCAAAACCCTTTCACTGTCAGGGGTATTTTTAATACTCTTGTACCCATTTCTTTTTTTTTTCAATTTTGATATTATAAAATGGGTAAGGAATGTCTTTCCTACTGATTTGTGGAAAGGATTCTCATTCTGTGTGTTTATGAAACAACAACAGATATTTTGGTCATCTTTTTACAAACAAAAAACAACACATTGACGTATCACTGACTCCTAGACCAATTTTTGATTGCCACTATGAATTTGGCCACCACCATTACTCAATAAAAAAACTTCAGCTAGGCCCACAAAAAATAAAACTCTCTTAAAAATTAAAAGAGGAAACAACTTGATCAAATGTTTGTTATTTTCCTTCATAATTCCCCTCGTTACACACAAACATAAATAAAAAAAAACAGTGCTACTCTTTAGTTTCTTGTGCTGCTTTGCTGACTGTGACAAATCCCCCACTTCTCTTTACCTGCTTTCCAAGGAACTCAAGGGGGCACAATTTGAGGATAGAAGGGGGGAGGCTCAGAGGTAATTTAAGGAAGTATTTTTTCACAGAGAGGGTTGTGGATGTATGGAACGGCCTTCCAGAGGAGGTTGTGGAGTCAAAAACAGCGGTGGAATTCAAGCATGCATGGGACAGTCATAAGGCAATTCTAGGGGGTGGGGGTAGGAAGAAGTAGGCTGCTGGTTAACTAGGATCTGCAGCTTATCCATCAGGTAGGAAATGGGCAGACTGGTGGCCAAGCGGTCCTTATCTGCCGTCAAATTCTATGTTTCTATACATGCTTTCCCAACCACAAGTAACACTGAGTGGTTTCTTTTGTGTATGTGTGGTGGAGGTGGGGTAGAGATGAACATTCTTATAGTAGAATTCTACAGAAATTTGAATTCCTGACTAAAAGAAACTGGATTATTTGATCTAAGAAGCAGGAGACAGAGAAGGGATTTACTATTGTTATTTAAAGTGCTCCAGTTACCTAATTTATTGTCTCAGGGCAGGATTCACAAAAGAGATGCACCCAGCGTAACCCAGATGTGCCAGTACAAGTCAGAAATGTGCCATAGAATGATTTTCAAACAGGGTGAATGTGCCAACTCAACCGAGATGTCCTGCACCCAACGACAAGTGCCATAGGTGCAACATAATGACATGCAGTGCATATACAGGGAGCGTACCCATGCATACACAGTGTAACCCAATTCACAGTGCAAATCCACGGTGCAATCATGGGGCATATCCAGTGCAACAGCAAGATGCACAATAGAAAGATAAGTACAAAAGGAGACTTAAGTCTAGCCCGCCTGCAGGTCATAGACTGAATTGCTGCAACAGCACACTGCCTGATCCAGGGGGAGAGTGGAAGACAGAGTGGAAGACAGAGAAAGACACATAGACAGCCAGCCAGCACAGCCAGCCAGAGAGACTGGGCATGAGGGCCGGACCGAGTGCCCCACAGCAGAATGAACCCAGCAGCAGTGGCCATTGCAGGTGCACTAATGAGGGGAAGGAGGCAGGGCTGTGGAAGGCACCGTAGGCGGCCGGCCCCTTGGCGGTAACATGCCAGGCTGTCCTTCAAGCAGCTGACCAAGGTGGAGACAGTAGGCTGATACCGCCTGAACAGGACCATGCTGAGGCAGCTCTGTGAGCTATGCCATGATGTGATGCAGGCACCCACTGCACGAGGTCATGCCATTCTCATGGAGACCAAGGTGACAATGGTCATGTGCCTGCTCGCCACAGGAACCTTCCAGAGGCCTACTGAGGACACCACTGGCATCTCAGAGGCCTCTATGTCCCACCTCCTCACACAGTTTCTCACCGCACTCCTACCGAAAGCTTCAGAATACATCCATTTCTCCAGCATGCAGGCAGAGCAGACAGAAGCCATGCAGGGGTTCTACAGGGTATTACACATGCCAGGCATCATAGGGTATAGACTGCACCCATGTGTCAATCCGTACACCACCTGGTGAGGATGCCACCGCTTACACAAACTGGAAGGGATACCACTCTTTGAATTGCCAGGTGGTGTGCGATGCCACAGGTGCATCACCAATGTCTGCACCACACACCCTGGGAGAGCACATGATTCATTCTTATGGCACCATTTGGCACTGTGCATGAGGTTCGAGGATGGGGACATACTAAGTGGCCACCTGATAGGTGCATGTGACAGGGGCCCAACAGCACAGGAGGGCACCAAAGCCAGGACAAAGGGGGTGGGTCATGGCCTCCCGCACAGTGTGATGCATAGGCATGGGCCATGGGAAGGCAGGGCTATGCATGGGTACACAGGCAGACACAGGGAGACATGCAGCCACTGTGCACCACACGATGGACAGGGGCATGCAGATGCAGCCAGGGTAGGGATGCAGGACTGCCTGCAATGGGGATACATGGGCAGTAGAGCAGAACAGGTGCACACCGCTGAGGTCAGGGATGAGAATAGGGTGCATGGCAAGGTGTAACACAATGTACTAATGGACAAACATCTACCCCCACAGGTGATGCCATATATCGACTGAGGCCTTGGCTCCTCACTCCCTTCTGACAACCCGGAACAGACGCAGAGGAGTGCTACAATGAGGCACACATTGCGACATGCGCCATCATAGAGTATTTCTTTGGCATGCTGAAGATGCACTTCTGGTGCCTGTGTCAGACAGGTGATGCCCTACAGTATAGCCCTGAGAAGGCTTGTGGCATATTCCTGGTCTGTTGTATGCTACACAACATGGCCCTAGACCATGGAATAACTGTCGAGACAGGTGAGGGTGACAATTCTGGAGAGGAGGAAAGGTGGGGGAGGGAGGGGTCAGAGCACCACCAGAGGGCCAGGGCTGTGACTCTGGGCTGGGATGGAGGGACCCAAGGCTGATGGCCAGAGCTAGGGACCACTGCAGGTGTGTGGTGGAGGAACACTTTGGGCCACGCAGGTGAGTATGCAGGATGTTATGCATGTGTGAAGGGTGTGCACCAAGATGTGGAGAATGCATGCCATAGGCACAGTGGACAATGGACAATACACATAGGTACACACAGGCACACACATGGTGAGGGAGACATAGACACAGACACATACACACACACACACACACACACACACACACACCAGGCATGCATCAGCCGTGCACCACCTGGGCCATGCCGCAGACATCAGTGTGCACAGCGGTCTACGCAAGGGCCCAGCAGACACCAGAATGTACTCATCATTCCCATGACACATGACACAGCAGTGGCGCACACAGACACATGGGTGGGCCTGCACAGGTAGCATTGAGTGGTGCCAGGGCTGCCATGGGGTGGGTACCTGCCACACACATCGCCACTGGCACCACCCGCAGGGCATCTGGTGTACACAGGTGTCTCAGCCTTCAACTGCAGGCCCGGAGTCATAGGCATCACAGGGTGGCACCGAGGTCTCCATGGACATGGGGCATCCCTGCCAAGGCTGGTGGTGGTGGGCATCCCACCACCGCCAGAGGGGTGTCGCCTGAGGCCCTGCAGGAGTGCTGCACTGAAACCGCTTATGGGTCCCAGTGGAGTGGCCAACCCATGGCCACCACCTAGCCATGGACAGTGGGCATGGAGTCCAGGGCAATGGAGCCAGCAGCAGAGGGCTCACCTGGCTCCACCACTGGGGTGGGCAGGACATGCTCCATGGGATCTGACTGGATGCACGATATCCACGCATGTTGCAGTGGCAGCCACCACCTCTGGTAGCTGCAATCTGCTACAGAGCTGCAGTCATACCCACCCGCATGATACGTGCTTCTGCCAGCATCTCTGCACACCACACAGATGTGGATTCATGCTCCTGGACCATCACAGTCCTGTGGCTATGGAACTCCTCATGGACGGCCTCCTGCCCCTCCACAGTCACCCACAGGAGGGTGAGGTAGGCCCCCATGTCATTGGAGGGTGATGCTTCATGGTGGCGTTGCCGATGTTCAGGGGATGGAACAGCCTGTCCTGGTGCATCCATGGGCGGTGGATGCACCCTGGCAGGCTGGGACATGGGTAGGTCTTGGGTGGACAGTGCCACTGTATGCCCATGGGTGGTATCCTCCCGGGCCAATGGGGATGGTGCATGCACCATGGCACCCTGCCCGGATGCCACCAAATTTGCCAGCACTGCACATGACAGTGGTACAGAGGCCACAGCATTCATCGCCGTGGGCAGCTGTGCCATGTCTGCAGCCTCACCATGCACAGTGTGGCCATCAGTGGCAACCAGGTCCATGTGCACAGGAATCCCTGTGTGGGGTGCACCTCCATCCGCCAAGCCTGTGCTGGTGGTGACGATGCTGACCGTGGTGGCACCCAGGCATCCCACTGCAAGCCACTGGTGAGCACAAGGAGGGCATCAGCAATGTTCACCGCATCATCCTGGTCATCATCAGACAACCCGGACAGGCTCCCCAGCCATGTGATGTACCTGCCGTCTGTCCTGCCAATGCCGGCTGAGGAGCCTGTGGGGCCCGTCTGCACTGGAGCCATGATGGGTGTTGCCCGGGATATGGATGGTACAGCTGCAGGATCATCCATGGTGGTGTTGACGGCCCCATGAGACAGGCCCACATCATTACCTAAATGTGCAGCTGTGGCCATGGCTGCACCCTGGAGTCATGATGGTTCTGTGGAGGGAAGAAGGGGGTACATGGTCAATGCACAGTACACATACGTCACATTGGTGATGCACAACAGTAAATGGCTATCCACATGGCACCAAGGCCGCAGGCATGACCACAGTGGTGCCACGGCGTGACATGGCTAACCATGCCATGGCACAGTCGCGCCTATCACCATCCCATCATGCACACTGCACAGCAGTGGTGGCGCATGCAACATGGATGCACAGCACGGGCCCCAGTGCAGTGGCATGGTGGCAGTGGCACCACAGGGCATGTCACAGCTGGCCAGGGGCCACCAACCCCATGTTGCTGTGCCTGGGATTACAGGGGCAGTGTGGCAGCTCTGGCACATGGGTGTTGGCCATGTCCATGACACACAGCTACTCACAATGCTGCGACGGGCTGCCACCAGTCTGGAACCACCACCAGGGATGCCTTGCATGGCTGTCTGGGACACACTGGTGGCCAGGAGGGCCTCATTAGGGCTCAGCTGTTCATCCATGCTTGGGCCACCCCTGTCCACCACAGGAGGCCTGGATGTTGGCCATCTTCTCCTTGGCCCTCCTGCTCACGTCATTCCAGTGCTTTCTGCACTCTGTGACCGTGCAGTTATACAGTGTCATGGCATTCACTTGCCGGGCCACCTCCTCCCAGCCCACTGCCTGCACAGTCTGGCTGCCTCCCCTGCCGGTGAGGATGGCCAGGCATAGATGGCATGCCTCAATGAGTGCCCTTTCCTCATCATGAGTGAAGTTCGGTCATCGCCTTGTGGTGGTGCTCGCATTCTCAGACATTATGTCTACTGTGGGGGGCAAGCATCTGGGTGTTAGGCATGCCTGTGGCTACACATGTTCCCCCATCACCCGTCTCAGTCTGTCGACCCCACCTGGACCCCTGCAGCAGGTGGTCTGAGTGGTGGTCTGCGTGTGGGTGTCCTGGTATGGTGTGCGGTTCACCACGGTACAGGGACCATTGAGACAGTTCACCTGCCATGCTCATCCACTGGTCCACAGGTGAGGTGTCTGTGTTGCCGCCCAAAGGGGGCATGCGGTGCTGTCCACCATGGACATGTCCTGGTGCCTCAGCAGCATGTGTGTGGTGGTAGTGTTACCACGCCTGACCAGTGTCCCATCTGTGCTGTGCAGGGGGGGCACAGCCCGGTGGACCACATCCATGGGGCAGCTGACCACAGTGTGTGTGGCCTGGTGACACTATCATGTTGCCTTCACAGGTGCTGCCGTGTGCCCCGGACTGACTGGTAGCACATTGCTGCACTCACCACACATGGCCAGTAACACCCAGACACATATACCTCTCCACAGTATCACTATGCAGGACACAGTACCACTGTGTGGGCAGCAGGACCACCGCGTGCCACAGTGCATGGCCATGTCCCACTGCAAACTGTACCTGTGTACAGCAGTGCCCTATCCCATATGCTGCCACAGGTCCATCATGGTACTGTGACAGGTGGTCTGGACATGGCAGTGACCTGTCTACCAGTGTCCTGTGCATCCTGTGTACTGCACTGGTTCGATGTTCGACATTATGGGCACTCAAACCACATTCTGTGCATGTTGGGTGGCACTGTTCCCTATGTGGTGGCCATGGACATTCAGAGGCTTGCATGCACATGTGCATTCACCCAGTGTGTTCAGTAGACCATATCAATATAGCCATGTACTCACCTTCAAAACTGTTTCCTCTCAGCCTGCAGCTTTGGGAGCATTTATGGCTCAGGGCCTGCAAATGAGGCCTGGGCCACTGGTAATGAGAGGCTAATCAGCTGAGATGCCCATGCATGTGGAATGAGGCGGTTTAGGGTCATTGTCTGTGAATTGCATAATTGCCCCCAGTTCATCTCACTTTACAAGGAGCATCTCCGAGATGCACCTATGATGTTATGGTGCATCTGTTGCACATGCGCACTCAGGATGTGCAATGGCGCATCTTCTGATATGCACCACTACACTGCTTCCGTGATGCACCACTGCAGGAACGCTGGCCATTGCACTGTGTCCTGTATCGTGCTCCATATACCCACATGCACGGGACGTGTGCACTGGGTGGTTGTAATGGCCATAGATCATGCATTGTGTGCTGAAGGTGGGCGTAGCGCATGATGTGTACAACATAGTGGCCGTATGCGCATCATGCATGAATGACCCGGATGTGAACTTGCCACGCCTTAGCGGTTGGCATTGTACATGCTGTGCTTCCTTTAACCTATCGTACTTCATGCACTGTGCATATTGTACTGCATGTGGCTCTGTGTTGCACGTGGTGCATATCGGGTCCTTGATCATACTTCACTGCGTTGCACTGGGTGACAGTTACTGTCAGTGGAGAAATGCCTAGAGCTGGTAAACAGTTGCCTAGGACCATTGAACTCATCCCAGGTGGAGCTGCTGCATCTGGTGGCACTTGTTATGCCGGTGGAGGGGCTGCTGTTTGTGCTGGAGGACCTCCATGTACCCAGGGCAGAGGTGTGGGCCTCTATTGCCAGGAGGCTGGTATAGCACACTGGGCTGCCATGCACTGGGGAGCAGTGCAGGCATCATTTTGGTGACCTCCAGAGGTGGGACCCGGAGAGACTGGGGCTGCTGTGTTACCGTGCATGCTGGGGTGTACTGCCAAGGCCAGGTAGGTGTCACTTATCTGGCTCCTTTTGTGGTGCATGCTAGGTGTGTGTGTGTTGAAGCCCTCATGGGGTACCCACTTGGGTCACTGGCATCCTGCACACATGGCAGTGGCGGCACCTGCCCAGGGGTGCTATGGCAGGGCTGTGGTTGCATGCAGGCTGCTGTGGCTGCACAGCTGGTCACCACTGTGTGCTGCATGCACACATGCCTGGGGGTGGCACTGCGGTAGTGCAGCCTGCACAGTGGCGCTGTTTGGCTGTCCCTGCCCCCCATTGTGCATGTCGGTATTGCTGTGTGTTACTGGCACTGGGGTGTTGTCTTATGGTGCTCTCTGTCAGTTGTGTTTCGCAGGCCCGGAGGACAGGTGGAGGGCCGTGGCTGTCATTGAGTCGCAGAGAAGGAGGCTCCTAGGTGCCAGGCCTGGTGCCCTTGCAAGGTCAGGTAGGTGGCACATTCAGCTGTTGCTGTGGTCTGCTACTGTGGGATACAGCTGGGTGGGGATGTTGTCTACGTTCAGGCCCTCAGTGTGTGTTCTCTCTGTCATTGCTGTCGGTCTCCAGGGATGACATTCCATGGCAGGGGGTGGTGCCCAGCCTGATGTGGAGGGGTGGATCCATGTGGCCATCCAGGCAGCCTTACAGCCTATTTCCAGGATGGTTCAGTGCCTGTCAGCTGCCCTGCAGAGTGTTCTTCGGTGATTGACCTTACGTGGCTGTGCACGGGTGTGGCGTGGCAGGCCATGGCGGTGCTAGTGGCCCCCTGCCTCTTCATGGGGCCTTGCTCAGTTTACTGTTTCTGTTTATGGCCCCATTTCCTTGTTGTTCTGTGGTTTCTGTTGTACAGTTTTATTTCTGGTTTTACTGTTTTATAAACATGTTGCTATCAGCACCTGTGTCTGTGGGTTTAATTTTTCCAACATCATGGTTATTCCCTATTGCCCTGCTGGCTTGCTCCACTTGCTCTGACTTGCTCTCTTGTGTGGATCAGGGCATCCAGGATGCCCTGGCATATCTCCTGTTGTGCCGGTGCATCTCCAGTTGCACTGTCTTGTGTCTGGGCAATTCACAGAGGGGATGTGCTTGGCGCATCCCATTGTGCATGCCTCTGTGGATCACTCTGTCTGTGCTCGGCACATCTGACTTGCGCTGGCACATCTGGGCTGCGCTGGATGAATCTTCTTTGTGTATCCTGCCCTCAGCGTGGGTTCAAGTATTGTAACAGATTTACAAACTTAAGATCTCACAATAAACAGCTTATGATCCCTAGAGCTAATACCAACAAAAGAAAAGGTTACTTTAAAGGCAGCAAAAGCATGGAATAAACGACCTTATGAGCTTGTTAACCTGACTACCATACAGTGGTTCAATAAAGGACCTGACAAATATTATTACTCAAAACATATTTTGATACAATTTACCCACCTTTTGGGTGGGAGACAGTCTTGATGGGCAAACTGACAACTTTTGTCTTTTTAACCTAGTAAACCTATATTCTATGATATATAAATATTCCATCGATGAATACAGTAAGTTGAATGACAGATTATTGAGAGTTGGGAAGGACCTTCTTTTTACTAGTTATGTTTATAAAAAAGAAAATGCTTTTTAATGAAAAATGCTATCATTTTTACATGTTCCTTAATTTGTTGATTTTATTGTACAAGAATGACATAGCATTTGAGGGTGTGGGTTGTTATGTGATAACCTCATTAACAGGTTTTGAAGGCACTCAGTATAAATGCTTAATGCTGCATGATGAACCTGGGTATTCTGTTATCATATAATAATAATAACAATATTTTAATTTTTAAGGCACCTTTCAAAAAGCCAAGGTGCTGTACAAAATAAAATCAAACAGTCCAGATAAATAATCATTAAAATCAGACAATACCATAAATATAATAACATATAATGATCAGTCACCATAAGCCTGGTGCCACAAATGAGTTTTAAAGGCTGATTTAAAGCCCTCCACAGTCGTGCACCTCAACTGACGAGGTAGAGAATTCCATAGTGTGGGGGCCACGAACATAAAAGATCTGGCCCCCCAAAAATTCAAATGTACCTTAGAAATCTCTAACAACCCCTTGCCAGCTGAGTGAAGTAATCCCCCAGGGCAATAGGGAATCAGGAGCTCTTTCAGGTAGTCCTGGCCCTGTCTGTGCAGGGCTTTGAAAGTCAGCAAACCAACTTTAAAGGTGATCCGCCACTGAACTGGCATCCAATGCAGTTCGCGCAGCACTGGCGTAATATGACAGGACCCAGAAGATCCTGTCAAAAGCCGGGCTGCCGCGTTCTGCACCAGCTGCAGGCAGCAGATTTCTACCCCAGAAAGCCCTAGGTATAGGGAATTTCAGTAATCTAAGCATGAGGACACAAAGGCGTGGACCAAGGTGGGAAGGTCGCTGGATGGTACCAGATGTTTAATCCTGGAGATATCCCTTAGATGGTAAAAGGAAGATTTGATGACAGCTGACATCTGTAAATGCAGGGTCAACCCTTTGTCAAAAATAACCCCCAGGTTTCACACCTGGTTAGAGGTCTGAAGGGGGACACCCCCAAAAACAAGTCCAGAGGGAGACCCACTTCTCAAACCTCTTGTCCAATGACCAGGTTCCACAACCATCTCCTCAGTCTTACCAGAGTTTAACTTCAGCAAGCTTGAATCCATCCACTACTGGATTTCTTTGAGACAGTTATTAAAGATCGAGAGAGCTCTATCCTGGTTGGATGCAAAAGAAAGGTAGAGCTGGGTATCATCAGCATAACAATGAATCCTCAGCCCATACCGTCTTACAATGTCTCTGAGGGGTAGCATATACACCACAAACAACATGGGTGACAGAACCAAACCCTGAGGAACCCCATGAGACAGAGAAACTGGATCTGATGAAAATACTCCAGATACTACTCTCTGAGTTCTTCCAGTGAGGAAAGATGTAAACCATCTAAGGACAGTCCATGTTATTCCACAGATGTACTTCAGGAGGCTAAGTAACAGCCTATGGTCCATGGTGTCAAACACTGATGATAGATCCAGAAGAACCAAGATGGAACGGAATGGAATGGAATATAAGACTCCACCATGTTGTGTCATATTGCTTGCTTATATTATTTGAAATTAAAATGTATATTTATTCCTTCAAGAAAACTTAGGAAAACCATTCATATACAGTATATTTAGTAACTGGATCCGAGTTTTTCATTGGTAGCAAAGATTTGTTTCTAATTGGTCACATGACCATATATGCAGACTGAAACAAAAACAATATAGCATTTTACAATAAAAGTTTCGTAATTTGTCCCTGAATATCGAACAATTTAAAATGAAACACAGAACATTTTATATTGTTCAACTTGTCTATGATTACACTATACGAACAACAAAAACGTGCCAAAACTCAACAAGCATGCCAAAATTGAAACACAGTACATTAAGTTCTATAGCTAGCTTCTAACTAGTAAAAGACTAAGAAAACAAAAATGTGTTCCATTGATTTCTTGGTAGTTTTCTATACAATAACAAGTTATGTAGCCAGATTTAAATTTTTAAGACTTGCTTGCATAATGCTAACTAACTATGCACATGTCCAGCATTTTCTAAAATACATATATTAGTAAGAAAATACTATTATTGATCAAGTTTGTGTGGAGGGTTACAAAAAAAATGACGTGTCTTTAGCTAAAAATTAAAAACAAAAAAAACATTAAAATAACCATGAAACACTATGGGCCCAATATTCAAAGTTTTGCATGGGTGATAACAGGTCTTTGACTTCACAAACCGGGCTTTTGCACCAGATCCCCATATTCAAAAGGGGCTGTTGCATGGGCAAAGAGGGTTAGTGCCCATGCAAAAACGTAATGTATATGGGTGGGCAAGGGGAGAAGGGTGGCCAAGAATAGCCATGCTGTCCCATATTCAGTGGCTTTGACCACGCTGATAGCTTTTGCACAGCACAAATACCACCAATCAAAACACCAACTTACTACAGGCAACCCTAATGGTAGCTGGAAGTAATGCAGCCACCTAAATGGTTGGCTGCTGGGAGAGCACATTCACCCTCTGTGGTCAGTGGCACTCCCTCACTTATTGCCAGCCCATAATACCAGTACAACTGTCCTTTGTGCTAGTGGTCCCCTCCCTCTGATCACCAGTTGATAATGTAAATCTAAAACTCTCTAGTGCTAGCTGTCCCACCCTTCCCTCTAATTGCCAGCCCCATAGTATAAAAATATATTCCCTGGTGCTACTGGTCCCCCCTCCTCTAATCGAGGGCCCATAATGTAATTAAAAAGAGGGGATCACGAGCATCAGGGAATTTGCTTTTTTACAGTATGGGCCAGTGATTGGAGAGAGAGGGGAACACTAGCACCAGGGTTTTTTTAATTACATTATGGGCCAGCGACCAGAGGGAAGGGGGTACCACTTGCACCAGGGAGTGTGTTATTATATTATGGGCTGGCGATCAGAGGGATGGGGGACCACTAGCACCAATGGGATTTATATTTACATTACAGGCTGGTGATCAGAGGGAAGTGAAACCATTAGCCTCAGGGAGTTTGATCAGAGGGAGGTGGGGCCACTAGTACCATGGAGTTTTAGCTTTACATTATGAGTTGGTGGTCAGAGGGGGGACCACTAGCACCAGAATAGCTACACATGTCTGGGAACTAGCAATTGGGGAAGGGGGTGGCACACTAGCCTGCCTCACTACTCATGCAAATAAGCCCATAATGGGCATGCAAATGGCCCCATTGTGCCTTGCATACCAAATGGGCTCATTTACATGGGTCCCTCTGAATATTGCAGCTAGTGCTCAGCACTATTTGTTCTAGTGGTGTACTTCAGGATCCATGTTGGGGCAGTGCTACTTGATTTACTGCTGCACTGACATGGCCCTATATACAGTCAAAGAGTGCCAGTGCACTATTCAAATCAATATAGTATCCTCAGGCTCTCTGGCAATTGAAAGGTGCAGCACAAAGTTTTGCACCCCACTTTGTGCTATTTTGAATATGGAGCCCCATATATTTTTGAGCTAACACAGCTAAACATTTATAGAAATACCACAACATGTATATATATATATATATATATATATATATATATATATATATATATATAGTTTATGTATATATATACACATATATATTGTGTGTTTGTGAATATAAACATACATACAATATTTACTGTGTATATTTAAATGCATGTATTTATCTTCATAAAATGTCAAGAAAAAACTGACAGAGAGATGTCACCCTGCCATGCATTAATTCTTAGCACTGCTAGATCAGGTACTGGATTTCATTAACAAGGCAAAAAGTCTAATTAACTATAACATCTGGCACTATTTCATACTTTTAAACACATGATTTATGTAAAAAAACCTTTAAACATTTTTCAATTTACAAGTAATACAAATGAGCAGCAAGCCATTTTATAAGCACTATAAGACATTAATGATTTGAATTCACTTCCCAAAGATGTACTGTAAGTACACTCTGCCTCAAGCCTCACTCCCTTAGGGCAGGCATTAAATTCTTCAATACACAACCTGTGGTAGCTTATTGCTTACATATAAAGACATACTGTATAGGCACACACACACACATATACACACACACACACACACACACACACACACACACATATACACACAAAAGGACAAGATCACACAAGCAACCACAGTCAGACATCTTCAGGTAAGGCAAATAACATATAACTGTTTTCAGATGACACAAATGCAGTAGCACTGATGTGCTGCCTCTGTGGATTTGAATCTGCAGCTGCAGAAGTCCAGGCCCTGCAGGTCCCTGGACTTCTGCAGCCAATAGTGTATTTGTGCATTTGTATGTCTTGCAGCATGCATGCATGCATACATGTGGCTGCAGAAGCACTGGTTCCACAGGGGTTACTCTTCTGCAGACAGAAGTAGTGTTGTAATTTGGATATCATGGATTTCTGCATGCAGTAGCAGTACTTGGTGTGTATGTCTTGCTCCTCTGGCTATACAAGCAAAGTCCTCTTAGAGGCATGCACTTCTACAGACAAAAGTAGTGTTGCAGTATGTGTATCGTGGATTTCTATCTTCATCCAGAAGTCAGTGTGTAAGTCTTACAGTATGCCTGAGCACCTGTGGCTAAGAAGAACTGTTCCCAGAGGGGCCTGTCTTTCTGATGATAGAAGTAATGTTGCAATTTGGGTATCATGGACTTTGTGGGGCCTGCATGTCTGCAGTCACCTACACAGGTGTGTATTTCTTACACCTGCAGCTGCAGAAATGCAGGCCCCAATGGGGCCTGTATTTCTTCAGCCAGAAATCTGTATATTTCTTACAGTGTGCATGAGTCCTTCTGGATGTAAAAATCCTGGCCCCATGAGACCTGCACTTCAGCATACAAAAGAATTCTTGTTGTTCGGGTTTTGTGGATTTGTATCTTTGGCTACCAGGGCCCATGCTACTGCAAAAAGAAGTAGTACTGTAATTTGAGAATAGTCAATATCTATTTGCAGCAAGAAGTGAAAGTGCATGTTTTGCAATATGCATGGCACAGACACAAATTCACATAGGTAGCACATGAGTGCTACTGCATTTGTGTCATCTGGGAGCAGTTTTATGTTGTTTGTCTTACCTAATGATGACTGTCTGTTGTTACTTGAGTGGTCTTGTCCTTTTGCTGCATGATAAGGTGAGGAGTTAGGGTTGGAAACCCTAACACCACAGTTCCCTACTTTTGTGATGTTCTGTTAAAACCTAACTGGTGCATTAATGCCATTTTTTTGCAATGAATTTCCTTTCTTTATGAGTTAGTAGAACCGTATCCTTATTCAGGCAGGTCAAAAAGACTTCCACGAGTAGATCCAGATGAGAATACTGTTTGTCTGGCTGTAGAACTGTAGATACCTCCTGGCCCTGCACATCCATGCAGCTACGGATGCAAAGAATTCATGGGATGTCTGGGGGGACTACAAAAGCATAGGGCCCTCTGGGCAACATGCATTCATGTTTCAACAGAAGCAGATATGCAGGGCTAAAATTCCACTTGACTGCATAAGCACAGGGCCCTCAGGGCCCTGCACTACTTTGTAGCTATGGCTACAGAGCTGCTTGACCCTCTCTGCCATATGTCAAGAGAAGTTGTCTCTTCACTATATAGTAACATATTGCCTGTGCGGCCAACACTGCAATATCCATCTCCAGGCTGGGTGTGCTACTGCATGGTAATGCCATGTTCCCAGACTCCACCAATCCAGCTGCCTCTCTGGGTTTGCCCCCAGACTCAGCCGACCAGCACAAGATCACAATGCACTACCTGCTGGGCCAAAGGACAGCCTTGCACACAACTTTTCTTCAAAGTTTTAGTTTGCATTTTGGCTCCACATAATGAACATAGTGGCTAGAATGTGTTAAATCTTGCCTGAAAGGTGGCCTCACAGAGCAACTGTGAAATTACCTTTCTGCCTACACTTGAAAATTCTCACCATACTAGTTCAGGAGGTAGGGACATACAAACAGCAAATTGAAAATCTGAGACTAAATATTGTAAAACAGCCAAGTTATGAGTAAACGTATGTAAAACTAAAAATTAAGCACGTTTTATATCACAAGTCAGTATCACACTACTGTACTTAATGTGAAACCTAAATATTCTTAGATAGCACATAAAAATCTTCAGCCATTCAAAAAACAAAAATGTTAAGTTCACACAAAAAAATGTTCGGCTTGCCAGCAAATAATTTGTTGTCTGCATATCAAAGTCTCAGCTGGTCCCCAAACTTCTTTTTGTCTGCATAAAAAATTCTTGGTTTGGACTTAAATATGTGACAAAAGAAGTAATCCAGCAGGAAAACAAACATTTTTGATGCACACAAAAAATTCTTCGGTTGCACTTAAATGCAAGCCAGGAATTTCATTTTTGGTTTGCATGAAAAATTATTGGGTTGTACTTAAATTTTGACCCATGAATTACATCTTCAGTAAACACAAAAAATTATTGTGTTGCACTTAAATGTGCAACCTAGGAATTCATGGCTGATGACAAAAGAATCAGTCATATTGCAACCCAGGAATTCATGGCTCATAACCCAAGAATCAGCAATCTTGCTAAGCTGATGGCCAAATAACTTTTTTTACATTTTGACCACACGTCATGAGCTTGGTCAGTGGTCATTAAAATCAAGGACCTGGCAATTGAAATTCAATGCCAAAAAATGTGAGGTCATACACCTGGGAAAACATAACCCAGGGAAACTGTACTCGATGGAAGGGGAGCAACTGGTGGATACAAGGCTAGAGTAAGACCTGGGGGTGATCATATCAGATAACCTCAAGATCAGCAAACAATGCAAGAAGGAAGCACTAAAAACTAGTGGCATCCTGGGATACATAGTAAGAGGCATCACAAGCAGGAGGCATGAAGTGATCATGCCTCTCTATCAATCCCTGATAAGACTCCACCTGGAATACTGCATCCAGTTCTGGAGGCCACACCTCAGGAGGGACATAGATAGGCTGGAGACAGTGCAGAGGAAAGCAACAAAGATGGTGCAGGGCTTGCACCAGAAACCTTATGAAGCCAGACTCAGTGAACTCAATCTATACTCCCTACAGCAGTGCAGGAACTGGGGGGATCATGATAGAAACATGTAAATACCTTAAAGGGAACAACAAGGTAGAGGTGCAGAACCTCTTTCAGGTAAAAGACCATAGCAGGACAAGAGGGCATGAACTTCGCCTCATGGGAGGTAGGTTCAGGAGCAATATGAGGAAATTCTTCTTCATGGAGTATGTTGTTGAACTGTGGAATGGCCTGCCAGGAAGGGGTGGGGGTGAAGATGGTGAGGAAAATCAAGCAGACATGGGACAAGCATTGTGGGATACTCAAGCAGGCAGCTAGGTAGGGGGTAGGAAAACAAGGGCAGACTTGATGGATCATAAGGTCCCCATCTGCCAACTTCCATGTTTCTATGTATGTTTTAAAATGTGTTAAATTCACCTGAAGTGGCTTCACAGAATGACTACCAAATCACGTTTCGACTTGTACTTGAAAATTACCACCATCCTTATTCAGGAGGTAGGGTCATGTAAACAGTAAATATTTAAAATTTGGGTCTAAAATATTGTAAATGGCCAAGTTATAGGTAAAGTGTGTGAGGCAAAAATGGAATTCTTGTGTTTACACATTTAAGTGCTACACAAGAGATTTCCATGCACATCAAAATATAATTCTTGAATCACACATTTAAGTGAGACCAAAGAGTTCCATTTTTGATGTGCACAGAACATTTTTGTATCTCAAATTTTAGTGCCGTACTTAAGTGTTACATTTAAATGTGCAACATGAAAATTCTTGGCTCCTATTCTAACCTGTACTTGAAAATTCATACCATTTTATTTATTTAAAAGTTGATAAACAGGAAAGGTATCATGAACCAAAGCTCATTTCCAGATGCGACCAGGGGGGTGTACAGGAGTCAAAGCAACAAATGGTGATACAGTAAGCAGAAAAGTATAACATGGACATTATGTACAAATGGTGAGGGTACAAAGAAAAAAGTGCAAAAGAGATTTACAGAGGTTCAAAATACATACAAAACAGGTAAAAAGTGATAAGTATTTACAGCGGTACACAATAGTTTACAAAATGTTGTATTTATAGTGGTACTCAGCAATGAGGGAGAAATGAGCATGCAGTAGTAAGGGGACAAAAAGGGGAGCAGGTGCAGGAGGTAAGAAGGGTGGGTCTGAACAAGCATTTAAGAGCAGGGAAGGAGGGAGAGAGGTAAGTTAGAGTGGGGAGGCTATTTTTCTCATGAACTAGCTATCTCATGAACTCATTTTAGTTCATGAGATAGGAGCCAAATCAATTATACATTTAAAATCTGGGACTAAAATATTGTAAAATGGTGTAAGTATGTATGGTGAAAGTATGTGAGACAAAAAATGGAATTCTTGTATGCTTTTAAGTGTGATAAAAGATGTTTGTGTGCACCAGCAATGGAATTCTTAGGTCACCAGTGTGACCCACAGATTCCATCTTTGGTGTGCACTGAAAATTTTGGAGTCTCAAATTTTAGTATCGCAAACTTAAATTTGTGACATGAAAATTTGTGGCTTGCAACACGTGAATCAGACATTTAGGTAAACTGAGAGCGAAAGTAACAAAAAGGTATTTTTAACTCATTTTTGGAAAAAAATCAAACAGAATCTTAATCGGTCTTGTTTAGCAAGATTTGTGTGCTTGTTTCTTTAAAATAAGTTGTTTTTACATATTTTCAAATTATACTTTTTATTCAGCAGCAGATTGAGGGGATAGGTTTGCCTTTGTCCCAACTAAGTACTCCCTCTTCTCCTAGCAATCCACCGGCGGCCAGAGGAGAAAGGATATGGCAGCAATCAATCAGCCACACAGGAGAGGAACCAGTGGCTCCAATCAGCAGCAGAAGAAGGCCAATGAGTGCGGCCAATCAGGGCTGGCCTTGGCAAGTTCATAAGCAAGGTGGCCCATGAAAAAGTGCGACCAGCAATTTTGGGACAAGCAGCAGCAGCAGATCGGAGGGGAGAGATTTGCCTTTGTCCCAACAAGGGTCTCCCTCATCCCCTCACAAACCACTGGTGGCCAAAGGAGAAAGGATTTGGTGGCAGCCAATTGGCTGCACAGGAAAGGAATCAGCAGCTTCAATCAACTGCAGAAGAAGGCCAGTGAGTGGGGTCCATATTGCAAGTTCGTAAGCTGGGCGGCCCTTGAAAAAGTGCAACCAGCACTTTTGGGATGAGAAGCAGCAGCAGATCGGAGGGGAGAGGTTTGCCTTTGTCCTGACTAGGGTCTCCCTCTTCTCCTCGCAATCCACCAGTGGCCAGAGGAGTAAAAAGCCCACCCTGCCACCCCCACCACCTTGACTTTTTAAATACTCAAAATCCCCAACAGGGATTGGGCAGTGAAGGAGGGATGGAGCACTGAAGCAAAGTAGAGTGACGGGAGGGTGTGAAGCAGAGAACAGGAAAAAACATTCGCTGTGCAAATGAAATGAAGCATAATAGAGTGACTTTTTTATTCTTAAAAGGGACATTGATTGCATGAGTGCTGATAAAAGGGGAAACAGAAGGGTACAGTAACTATCGTAATTGTGTCAGAGGTAGGGGCTAAAGCCAGGTATTAGCATACACAGCAAGAAAGAGGGAAACAGAAGTGGATTTGAACCATCAGTATATTGTGATATATATTGGCTACACTCCCCCCCCCCCCAAGAATTTAGGCTACTGGACACTTTCTATCATCTTTTTCTTCACTACCCTATGTCAAAACTACTGTTGCCACAGTACCTCTGAATTCTACAAATTTCTTTTCTGTTATTCTAGGTAGGCCACCAAGGATAGTACTTTACTATCTCCTATAAACTCCGACTATACCTGATACTATATTTATTCCTCTTACTTTCCATTCTGTTAGCCCTTAAGAATCTACATAGAAAGATGGCACCTTAAGAAGGTGTGCCTAGTAATGGTAAACTGGGTACACAGATTTTATGCCTTCAGGCATAGAAATTCATGAAGATAAGTCCCTTAAAGCTAAATGGGACTTAGGAAGATAATATATAAATGCATGAGTAAAAGAATAAAACTGATCCTTAGACACTTACGTTTGATTATAAAATGTTGTATAGGGGTGCATTAAGAAAAAAACTCTGCTTTGAAAATAGTACTGTTAAAATGGTTGAAAGGAATTAAGAAATATTCCCTTTTTGAGTAATATTATTATTTAAAATGTTTACACTCTAGTTTGCTTTTAGTAGCTAATTCAGGGCAGGTACAGATGATGAAAACCCTGTCCCTATGTGCAAATACTATATGGTCTCAGGGCATGGTGATTTAGGAAGCAAGCAGCCGCCCCGAGACAAAAAGAGAAAAGAGAAAAGAAATCCTTTTTACGCACTCAGTTCACATTGCTAAAGTGAACCGAGCAGAATCCCAAAGGAGGCACCTTCTCCTGTGCCTAAAGAAAGTTTTTTCCCAGAGCATAAGTGAGTGCTCAGCTCAAAGAGAGGAGGTGGGGTGGCTTTTGACAATTTCAGCCGCCCACCAGGAAAGTGAAAGTTGTTTATGTTTCCCCAGTTCGCACTGCAGACAACTGGGCATCAGGAAGGAAAGGTTTTGCCTTTTAAAATGCACATTGCAGGCTAAGAGACCAAGGTTGTTAAAAGAGGAAAGCCTGAAACCTTCCAAAAGCAGCAATAATCTTAGGTGTCGGCAGCTGCACTTCAGCTTTGACAAATTTAAGCCACCGCCTCCTGACTGTACTGTTGCCAGAGGATTGTCTACCTGTAGAAATACAGAGAGTTTCCTCCTGAAAATGGTCTCCACAGGAATGAAATGTGCCTTTCAGATTAAAATAAATATATAACTTTTGCAGATAAAGAAAATACCCCAAGACTTCAGTAAAATCCATTAAAGTGTTGCATGGCTACAAGTGCTCCCCAAAGTAGTATGCACCCTATAATAACAGTATCACGGGGTTGCTAGAGTATTTCTTTATTCATATAAATTCATATAAATTGCTGAGAGGGTGCAGACACCTAGACATGAATTTAGCCAGGTAAAAACTAAGATAGGACTTTCTCCTTACCTGGCTGCTGACTTCTAAAACAGGTTTTCTTTAGGAAACAGTGCCCTCTGAAGCGCCTATTTAATAGCGTAACCCCTGTTACTCATGGCGTAACTAGGAAACACCATGTCTGTTATCAAGTAATTAGCCCTGTAATTAATACATAAATGGGAATAACAACCCATTTTTTACTGTTCAGTGGTTATTAATTACTAAGGTGGCAAGCTAAACTTCCTGAGCACCACTGGTGGGTCACCAATGTTAAATAGACTAACCAAGAACTTTTATATTCTATATTTTAGGATAAGGGCTTAGTCAGGTGACCTCACCTAGATGGTGCATAAGCTCCCTGCACAGATCTTTAGGCAGATCAGCTTTGGTTGGAGAGAAGGAAGGCCGACAGTGCAGGTAAACTGGTATTACAGAAGGTGAAGACTGCAGTGATTCTACATATCTGAGACTGTATATCTAAGTTGTGCAAGAAACCACTGAAGGAGAAGTGGTTATTTATATTGCAGTATTTATTTTGTTATTTTTATTATTTTTGTAAATTTTGTAAATAAATATCACAAAGTGTGTTTTAAATCCAAACAACTTGCCTCGTTTGTGATTATTTCCCACACACTGTGGCAGTTGGTGTTAGAAGTGGGATCTGGTACTGGTTGTCCAGAGAAATGAGGGAAGACCAGTACTAGACACCAGCTCTGATGTCTGGACCTAGGAGGCAAAAGGCAGGATGGCATAAGTTGGAGCCCTTGGATGTCCAAGGTTTGAAGGGAGAAGATGGACCAACGGGCAAGCATACCTGCACCCAGACATTGAGGACAGGAGAGAAATGTCTGCCAGGATTGGAGTACAGAGGGACAAAGAGGAAGACCCCCAAAGAAGGAAGGACCAAAGAGGACATGGAGGAGGACCCAACTTTTGAAGAACCACCACCTGAGGATCCACCACCAGAAGATATCAGTGGATTACTGAGATGGTTGGCAATCACGCAAGTGGAGATGGAGAGGCAGTGGGAGTGAGATACCAGAGACAGAGAGAGAGAGAGAGGTAGAATGAATATGACAGGACTGGAGATGGGCAGAAACCCTAAGGGCTTTACAGGTGATCGGGCTAGAATTACAGGGGGCAGAAAATTCAGGTAACAACCCTAAGGACATAACATTAATGAAAATGGCACCCAAAAATGATATAGAAGCCTACCTTATGACATTTGAAAAGGTAGCAAGAGCTTGTGGGTGGAATCAAAGGCAGTGGGTGGTAAGGTTAGCTCCATACCTTACTGGGAAGGCACAACTGGCCTACAGCAATATCAATAGTTGGTATGCTGAAGATTATGAGAGGGTTAAAAAGGACATACTTAAGCAATATGATATTAATTCTGAAACATATCAGCAGAGGTTATGGTCACTGAAGCATTACCCTAATGATATACCAAGAGAAACATTTACCAGACTTAGAGAGTTACGCTTAAAATGGTTGCAGCCAGAGGGGAAAACTGTGATGGACATTGTGGACATTATGGTGGTAGAACAATATCTACAAGTCTTACCCCAAAAAGTGCAAATGTGGGTAAGAGAACACAACCCTGAGAGGGATGAATTGGCTATCACATTAGCCGAAGATTTTTTAGCAGCCAGGCAACCCACAAGAAAAGGGTATAGAACAGACCCCACAGCACCTGCCCCCCAGATTGTAAAAACACCTGTTGACCCAAGGGCCCCTATGGAATACCAAAGGAGGAATGAACAGAGACAAAAACCAGCAGCTCAACCATACTATCCTGATATCATTTGTAGGAATTGTCAGGGCAAGGGACATATTGCCAGATTTTGCAATCGTCCAAGAGCTGATGCTTCCCATGTGTCCCTATTATCAGAAGGGTATTTTCTACAGGAAACTGTGGTAAATCAAAAGAAAATGTTTGGGCTAGTAGATACTGGCAGCAAAAACACATTGATTTGTCCAGAGTTTGTATTGGATGTAGCAGATGTACCAATGGGGGAGCAGAGACGAGTATTGTCTGTGTGCATGGAGACACCCACCAATACCCCACGGCTACCATAAAAGTGAATATTAATGGCCAAGAGCAACTAGTTACAGCAGGGATGGTACTTAACCTACCTGTTTCAATGGTGATAGGACATAACTTCCCAGACTTCTCTTCTTTAATAGCTGGACAAGGGGTAATAGCTGCAGTAGCCTCCAGAGCCCAGATGAAGAAGGAACAGTTATTAGGGGACACTTTCCCCTTTGATAATGAGATTTTAGAACCCCCTGGTGTGGACAGGTGGACAAACTCACAGAAAAAGGAACAGCAAAGGAAATGGACAAAAGTTACCTATGGACTACTGTACCTGATGTACAAATAGCAAATGTTTTCTCTAATGTGGATATTGCTGTGGAACAAAAAAGTGATGTTACTCTGCAAAAGTTTTATTCACAGGTTGGACAAACAGCAGAAAAAGATGCCCCTATAATGATGTTAAAAAAGGGTATTCTATGTAGATTATGCATCAATCCTAGTACAGGTGAAAATGAGGAGCAATTATTGGTACTCAAAAATATAGGGACTCCATTTTGTATTTGGGACATGATCTCCATGGGCTGGCCAAGCAGGAAAGAACACACCTTAAGCAGGTACTATTAAGATTTTACTGGCCAAGAGTGCATGAACAGGTAGCCTAATATTGCTAGAGTTGTCCAAAGTGTCAGCAGGTTGCCCAAATTGGTAAAAGGATATGTGCCCCTCATGCCCTCCCTTTAGTGACAAACCCCTTAGAGAAGATTGGGATTGATGTTGTGGGGCCTGTTATAAAAGTTCCAAGGAAATCAGCTCATGTTGGTTATAATGGATTATGCTACTAAATATCCTGAGGCTATACTAATGCAGACTGTTACAACCCCCAGAATTGCAGAAGAACTGGTGAAGGTATTCAGTTGGCTGGGTATACCCAAAGAGATTGTTACAGACCAGAGTACCAATTTTAACACTTCCCTGCTGAAAAAACTATATAAACTGTTGGGAACAGTGGCGTTGCGTACATCCCCTTATCATCAACAGACTGATGGATTAACAGAACGTTTCAATCAAACATTAAGGTGGATGTTACACAGATTTGTACATGATGAGGGTAAGAATTGGGACCCTACTTCTCCGCTTCTGTTATTCTGCCTATAGGGAGGTACCATACAGGCCACTACAGGGTACTCCCTTTTCAATGTTATATGGTTGAAACCAAGAGGACCACTGGATATAGTTAAAGAGTGCTGGGAAGAGGGGACAGAACTAAAGTAGGGTACCATTGCTGAGTACATGAGATAGTTAAGTAGAAGGCTGCTGAAGTATGCCCAGGTAGCTCACCAGAATTGTGCAGAAGCCCAGGTCCAGCAAAAGAGGCACTATGACAGCAGGGTGGGAGAGAAAACCTTTAACCCTGGTGAGAAAGTTTTATTATTACTACCTTCCTCCCAACAGAAGATCCTTATGAAATGGCAGGGCCCCTACACAGTAATAAGCCAAATGGGACTGGTAATATATGAAATTGAGACCCCAGACAAACGGGTAGGTCAAAACATTTACCATGCCAACCTCTTGAAGCGATGGTATGAGAAACCCAAAGAGGAAACAGTAGCAACTTTGGGCATGATGATAATGCCTGAGAGGGAGTCTGAACTTGATGTGGCCTGTGGAAGGCTGAAGAATGTTGAAGGGAAACAAGAGATCAAGATTAATGATAAACTGACAGACTACCAGAAAAGAGAGGTAAAGGGTCTGATCAACTCCTTTACTAGTACATTTATTAGTATCCCTGGATGAGCAAGAGGGGTAAAACTCAGCATATGCACTCACTCAGGTCCCATTAGACAAAAACCCTACAGACTGCCTGTGAGAATAAGGGTAGAGGTAAAGGAAGAGCTAGAGAAACTGCAATGGTTGAAAATAATTCAACCATCGACTAGTCCTTGAGGGTCCCCAATTGTAGTGGTACCGAAGGAAGAAGGGGGAATTCGTCTCTGTCTGTATTTTCAGAGACTGAATAATGTATCGCAGTTTGATGCATATCCAATGCTCCACATTGATGATATTATTGAGTATAACATAGAAACATAGAAACATCGAAGTTAATGGCAGATAAGGACTGCAAGGCCCATCTAGTCTGCCCATTTTTTCTATCGTATGAATGTGCCATAGGCCTGTTCTCTGACAATGGCCTATCTATTCATACTCATTTTATTGCTCCCTTATGCCTGTCCCATGCCTGTTTGAAGCCCTGCACTGTATTCATACTCGCCCACTTCCTGAGGTAGGCTGTTTCATGCATCCACCACCCTTTCAAGTAAAAGAACTCCTCACATTCCCTTAATCGGCCTCCTCTAATCTCATACTGTGTCCTCTTGTCCTGCTATTTTTCTTATATTGAAACATGTTAGACTCTTTCACCTTGTTAATGCCCTTAACATAGAAACATAGAAGTTGATGGCAGATAAGGACTGCAAGGCCCATCCAGTCTGCCCATTTCTTTTTCTACCTTATAAATGTGCCATCGGCCTATGCTCTGTCAATGGCCTATCTATTCATACTCATCTGTATTGCTCCCTTATGTCTATCCCATGCCTGTTTGAAGCCCTGCACTGTATTCATATCCAGCACTTCCTGAGGTAGGCCATTCCATGCATCCGCCACCCTTTCTGTGAAAAATATCTTCCTCACATTACCCCTTAATCGGCCTCCCTCTAATCTCATGCTGTGTCCTCTTGTCCTGCTATTTATCTTATATTGAAACATTTAAGACTCTTTCACCTTGTTAATGCCCTGAAGGTGTTTGAATGTTTCGATCACATCACCTCTCTCCCTCCGTTGCTCTAGGGTATACATATTGAGCTCCTTTAATCTGTCCTCATATGTTTTCTGATTCAGCCTCTGCACTATTTTGGTTGCCCTTCTCTGGACTGCTTCCATTTTGTTAATGTCCTTGTGCAGGTGCAGCCTCCAGTACTGCATGCAGTACTCTAGGTGGGCCGTAACTAGTGTCTTGTAAAGAGGGAATATAACCTCCCTCTTTCGACTTGTGATACCCCTACTAATACACCCCAATATCCCTCTAGCCTTACCTACTGCTTTATTGGTCCGCTTGGATGATTTCAGGTCATCTGTGCTGATGATGCCTAAGTCTCTTTCTTCCCTTGTGATTGCCAGCAACTCTCCTCACAACCTATAGGTGGCTTTAGGTTTCTCTTCCTATGTGCATGATCTTGCACTTCTTTAGCTAAACCCAGTTGCCACTCTTCCAACGATTTTGCCAGTTTATCCAGATCTCTTCTCATTCTGCCCATCCCATCTGTATCATCTACTCTGTTGCAGATCTTGGTGTCATCTGCAAACAGACAAACCTTACCCTTCAGTCCATCTGCAATGTCACTGATGAAGATATTGAAGAGAACGGTCCTCAGGACTGATCCCTGATGTACCCCACTTGTGACTTGTATCTCTTCTGACTGTATCCCATTTATCACTACTCTGTTTTCTGCCTGCCAACCAGTTTGCCACCCAGTTGACCAACTTCTGACCCAGCCTGACCCTACCCAGTTTATTAATCAATCTTCTATGTGGAACACTATCAAAAGCTTTGCTGAAGTCAAGGTAGGTGACATCAACTGCTCCCCCTTGGTCCACCACTCTGGTTGCCCAGTCAAAGAAGTCTATGAGATTAGTTTGACAGGACCTTCCTGTCGTAAACTCATGCTGTCTTGGATCTTGTGCTCCTATGGATTCCAGGTGTTGCACTATCCTTTCCTTAAGGAGTGCCTCCATAATCTTGCCCACTACTGAGGTAAGACTGACTGGCCTGTAGCTCCCTGTCTCCTCCCTGCTACCACTCTTGTGGAGTGGGATCACATGAGCCCTTCTCCAGTCTTCTGGGACCTCTCCTGTGCTCAGAGACTCACTAAATAGTTCTGATAATGGATCTGCTAGTTCCACCCTTAGCTCCTTTAATACCCTGGGATGTATTCCATCAGGCCCCATTTCCTTGTCCACCCTGAGCTTAGCGAGCTCTTGTAGGACCCTTTCTTTTGTGAAGGGACTAGTGTACACCTCCTTCCCCCTTGTGTCCATGGTGCTGAGCTGTGGGCCCTGCCCTACCTTTTCCTCAGTATGTACCGAGCAGAAGTATCTATTTAGGATAGAAGCTTTTCCTTGGTCCTCCTCCTCACACACACACCCTTATCCCTTTGATCTTAGCAATACCCCCTTTGGATTTTGTCCTTTCACCAATGAATCTATAGAAAGTATTGTCCTCTTTTTACTGTTTGTGTAGTGTTTTCTCAGTTTGGGCCTTTGTCTGCCTTACTTCCTTCCCTGCTTCACTTAGGGAAGTTTGGTATGCCTCCCTATCTTCGTCCCACTGCATTTCCTTATATTTCCTGAAGACCAGCCTTTTGGCTCTGACCTTTTCTGCTACTATTCTTGAGAATCAATGGTTTCCTTCTTCTTTTGCTCTTGCTTTTCTCTCTAACACAATGGGATGTTGCTTCAAGTATTGCACCCTTAATGCTTGCCCACTTTGACTGTACCCCCTCGCCTGTATTTCTTCTCACCAGGGCTAGCTTAACTCTGTTGGCCATCTTATCAAAGTCAGCTCCTCTAAAGTCCCCTATTTTTGCCTTGGAATAGGATGATTTAGTTCTAGTTGACAAACTGAACCATACCATGTCATGGTCACTGGCCCCCAGGTGACCTTCTACCTGGAGATCTGTGATCCTTTCCCTGTTAGTCAGTACTAGATCTAGGATAGCCATGTCTCTTGTGGGTTGTTCTACCAGTTGTTTGAGGCCCTCCCCCAGCAGGGAATCCACTATGTGTCATATTGGGAATGCGGTGTATATAACAACATTGGACCTAACTAAAGGCTATTGGCAGATCCCCCTAGACCAGCAAGCAATAAAACTGACTGCCTTTAGTACCCCAGTAGGAATATTTGAGTTTTTAACAATGCCCTTTGGCCTACACAGAGCCCCCGTGATGTTCCAGAAATACATGGACTTCATATTGGCATCACATGCAGGATACTGTTCAGCATACCTGGATGACATGGTGGTGTACAACCCGAACTGGGAAACCCATATGAAACATTTAAATGAAGTAGTAAGATCTATTCAGGGAGCAGGATTTACCATCAACCCCCAGAAATGTGCCATAGCTATGAATAAGACCCACTAATTAGGCTTTTTACTGGGTAATGGGCAAGTCAAACCAGAAGTAGAAAAGCTAGATGCAGTTGACAAAGGTCCCGTCCCCCTCATGAGAAAGCATGTCAGATCATTTTTAGAAATTGTGGGATACTATAGACGTTTTATTCCAAATTTCTCCTCTATTGCCACTCCCCTGACAGATCTAACTAAGAAAAGATGTAAAAAACAGGTACAATGGGATGAAAAGTGTGAGGAGGCCTTTCAGACCAAAAGGGCAGCCCTATGTTCCTCACCTATGTTCCTCACCAGAGTTAAGAAGCCCAAACTTTGAAATACCCTTTGAGGTGCACACCGATGCCTCCGAGACTGGTATATGGGGAAGAACATCTCGTGCTGTATATATTGTGAAAATTGCATGAAAGGGAACAGAAGTACTCCACGATAGAAAAAGAGGCTCTAACCACCAAATGGACTATTGAGGACCTGAAATTCTATTTATAGGGTGCTAAGTTTACTCTCATAACAGACCACAATCCCTTGTGTTGGATTAATTCTATGAAGGACAAAAATAGCCACATAATAAGGTGGTACTTGGCTTTGCAGCCATATAGCTTTGAGGTTTAACATTGAGGAGGCACTTCTCACAAAAATGCAGACTTCTTTTCTAGACATGGAGCCATGGATGATAAAGATGCACAAAATTATACCTGGCATAAAAATGTTTTGTTTAAAATATTAATAAATGACTAGTATATCGAAGCCCCGGGGCATGTTTTAAAGAAGGATGTATGTCTGTATGATGGTTTGTATTGTAAAACATCCATCTATTGTTTTGTATTAAGGGACCCTGGGGTGGAGCTTTCATAGTGGGTGGGAGAAAGCTCCAACCAACCCCCCCTTCCTACTATTAAGTAGGGGAATTGGGTAAGGGGTTTGTCAAACCAATCTTTGAGAAAACTGGTTTGTTCTTAAAGAGGGAAGTGTGTGATAGATATTGGCTACACCCTCCTGAATTTAGGCTACTGGACACTTTTCTATAGTCTTTCACTTCACTATCCTATGTCAAAACATCTGTGCAACAGTACCTCTGAATTCTACAAATTCCTTTTTTACTATTCTAGGCAGGCCACCTAGGATAGTACTTTACTATCTCCTATAAACTCCAACTATACCTGATACTATACTTATTCCTCTTACTTTCCGTCATGTTAGCCCTTAAGAATCTGCTAGAAAGATGGCACCTTAAGAAGGTGTGCCTAGTAATGGTACAGTGAACTAGGTATAAAGGTTTTATGCCTTCAGGCATTGAAATTCATGAAGATAAGTCTCTTAAAGCTAAATGGGACTTAGGAAGAGAATGTATAAATGCCCGGGTAAAAGGAAAAAAAAGGATCCCTAGACACTTATATTTGATTATAAAATGTTGTATGGGGTGCATTAAGAAAAAAAAAACCCTGCTTTGAAAACAGTACAGTTAAAATGGTTGAAAGAAATCAAGAAATATCCCCCTTTTGAGTAATATTATTATTTAATAATCACTCTATCGCTACTCGCAGGACACCAGGGAGAGGAGAGAGTGGCTGGGCCGTTGACTCCCCCTACACCGGAACTGCTTCGTTTTCAACCGTCCTTGACCTACTGCAGTGTTTCTCCTCGGGTCGAGGCACTGGTAAGCGCATCATGAACCGGTGGACCTCCTCTGACGTGCAGGACTCCCCTGGCGGCATTTTCCTCACTCCACCAACTATCGCAGGGACCAGAAGGGATTTTTCGCCAGGAACATTCACCTACGCAGACTTTCCTTTGCCCCCCGGACTCCAACGGCAACAGACCCATGCCTTGCTAACAACAGGAGGTGGTGCGCAGACTTTTTGAATATCAGCAACTTGCTGATTGGATCCAGAGCCAGTGACGACGCTCTCCCAGCCTGGCCTTAAGGCTGAGAGCGCGACCGCTGGCTCCACGCTCATCGCAGGACATCAGGGGGAGGAGAGAGTGGCTGGGGCTGCTTGACTACCCCCCTACACCAGAACTGCCAGTTTTCAACTGTCCGTGACCTACCAGTGTTTCTCCTCGGGGTCAAGGCACCGGCAAGCGCTCCGCGAACCGGTGGACCTCCCCCGACTTGCAGGACTCCCCTGGCGGCGTTTTCCTTGCTCCACCAACTACCGCAGGGACCAGAAGGAATTTTTTTCACCCCTCCCACCCACCCTGTTCCCTTGTCCCATTAAATACTCTGTTGCCCCACCCACTGATGGAACTATCATAAACTGGGCAGACACAACTCTTCCTCCGGATGCCTCCCATAACCCCACTATATGGGGATAGCAGCTGGACTGAACTGATCCAACAGACCTCTTCCTATCAATATCTATCTTATACTTGCTAACTGCCTAAACAAATGCCTTTGATTACAATACCACCTTACTGAAATGTTCCTATGTTACCTTACCCCCCAGTGAGCTAATAACCTCTCTGCAAACTTGCACTTCTAGATCTTACTCAGCATTCTTATCTGATTAATTATGTCTGAGGGACTTTGAATAACTGAGCCTGTTAGACTTACTGCTCTTAGTCTGTATTTTTATGCTTGCCTGCCCCTCACTAGACAGCCCCCTTCCAATTGGGACTTTGCTTATAAGTGTCCCAAATGGCCTATAAGTAAAAGTGGTACCTGATAAACGTTCTGCCACTTAACTGGATAGCAGGCTAATCATCTCCCCACCATAAATCCTCCAATAATTAAGGGAAATTCGACCCAGCCTCAGTACCTCTTCTCACTAGACCATAGACTGACCCTGCCTGGAAGAGGCAGAATGAGCCCTCCCACATCTGATCACCCTGCTCCCAGCAGACCTAATAGAGGGCTCCTTCTGGCTGTCCTGTACATACTAACCCTCCTGTGGACCGACACGATCATGATCTTAGGTGAACAGACCCCAGACCTCACCCCCCCCCCTCGGGACCTCCCCCCACTCACTCCTGGGGGGCGCCATCCCCCCTCCCCCCAGCAACCCGGAAGGACTCCTGTTTGCACATGAATTTTGCAAACGAAGAATCCTATACTCCACTCTACCTACCACCAAGCGGATACTCAGGGCTAAGACCCCACCCCTGGGAAGGATCCCCATGCGTGGCCTCCTCGTAACCCTTCTGCTCATGGCCGGTGACATCCAGCCCAACCCAGGACCCCCTCACATAACCTCTTGGTCTCCTCCCCGCTTGACCTCCACTGGGCATCCTCCAAGGGTCTACGTATAGTGCATATGAACATATGCAGCCTTAGGCCAAAGGTTCACGAACTACAATCATGGCTAGATCGGTACAACCCAGACATCCTGGCTGTATCCGAAACCTGGCTCAAACCTCACATTCTACCACATGAGGTAGCTGCCACAGGATATACCTGTCATAGAAGGGATAGGCAGGGCAAAAGGGGGGGAGGGGTGCTAATCTACATGAAAGACTCCCTTAACGCTGTACAGATAAACCGAAACAAACCACCTGTACGGAAGGCGAATCAACCTTTGTGCGCATCACCCTTGGCCCTTGTAAGCACCTTAACATAGGATGTGTATACAATCCCCCAATGAATGCACGGACCTCCCTGGAAGCAGTCCTAAAGGATATATCCAAGGAAGTTTCCACGGAACTACTCATACTGGGGGACTTCAATTTAAATTGGGCCCCCCAAGGCAACCACTCCTTAACAGGACTGGTCCAGGATGCCAACCTAGAACAGATTATCACCGGGACAACCCGAATGAACTATAAGACAGGTAACCATACCACTCTTGATTGGATTCTCACAAGTAATCCCTCCTATGTACAGGGGGGTGGCACCCTAGCGGATGCTCTAAGTGACCACTCCCCTATCTTCTACATTTGGAAAAAATCGGCCCCCAGAGTCTGCCCAAGAATCCTGACGTCACTGGATTTCTCTCATCTACTGCCAGAAAATCTGTTAGGTTGCCTTAACAGTATAGACTGGAGTCCCATCAAGCTTCTCCCCTCACTGGACGAGGCTGTTGCCTTCTTCCAAGGAGAAATCACCAAGGTGGTTGACCAGCTGGTCCCCATGAAGAGATTCTGCACCAAGGGGAGCTGCTATAAGTGGATCACCCCCAATGTGAAATATCTCATGAAACACCGGGACTCAGCCTGGAAGAAATATAAACTGTCCTCATCACCAGCTGATCTCACAATCTATAAGGCGCTCCGAAACAGATGCAAACTGGCTATAAAAGTGGCAAAACGAGAGTATGTCACTAACCTACAAAAGAAGAACCTAGGCAACCCCAGACTCTTCTGGGCCCATATAACAGGCTACTAAAGGGCAGAGGAAGACTGTGAATGGCCACAGAGGTAGAACGCCATCCAACAAATGATGACTCAGTCATCGCTATGGCATTCAACTGACAGTTCACCAATCTGGAACAGATCAAAGCAGGTCTGCCCACCCACCCCCAGGCCCCTACAACCCCCCTCCCACCATAAGAGACCATCCCTCCTTCCACCTCAGGCTAGTTAGACCTAAGGAAGTCCTCCCTCTACTAAAAACCCTCAAAGCATCAGGATCTGCTGGACCCGATGGTATACCCCCCAAATTCTCAAGGAAGGGGCCTCAGCACTTGCTAGGCCCCTAACTTGGCTCCTCAACCGTTCCATCCTTGAAGGGGTCATTCCAGGTACTTGGAAAATGGCCCATATGGTCCCTGTCCACAAGGGTGGAACGAGGGAATCACCCAACAACTATAGGCCAATCTCCATACTCTGCAGCCTTGGTAAGATCCAAGAGAGATTGATATACAATCAACTCCGAGACTACCTAGAGATCCACCAACTACTAGCCCCCTCACAGCATGGCTTCAGAACTAACCATGGGACTGACACTGCTCTCATCAATTTCACTACTGATGTACTCAGAGAAATGGACAAGGGGACCCCTACTGGAGCAGTCTTTATAGACCTATCCAAAGCATTCGATCTCGTCAACCACAACCTGCTGCTCTCTAAACTGAGGGAGGTTGGACTGGACAGTCACTCCCTGTCATGGTTCTCCAGCTACCTAACTGGAAGGTCACAGAAGGTAAAATGGAATGACTCCCTGTCTGAGCCCCTTCCTCTTACTGAGGGGGTGCCTCAAGGGTCTATACTTGGACCCCTTCTCTTCTCGCTCTTCACCAATGACCTCTGCAACCACTGTGGCTGGAGTTCAGTGGTACAGTATGCAGATGACGAGTCCCTCACCGCCCTCCACCAACATGGAGAACTATGTTCAGGGCTCCAAGATGACTTGGAATCCTTGAGGAATGGCTAATCACCAATACAATGGTCATCAATCCGAGCAAGACCAAGGCCATGCTGTTTGGCCCCAGATCCCTCAATCGGGATAGATGCCAACTCTCCTCCAACTTCGACCACAGCTCGGGCAAGAGGCCGAGTGGTCCCTTCTAAATACCTTGGTCTCACCTTGGACCAGGGCTTCACCTCAAGGAGCATGTAGACCAAGTAACCAAAAATATCCACTCCAAACTCAGGACCCTTTACAGGCTGAAAGACCAGCTGATACCAGCTGCCTGGGTCTCCATCGCCACGAGCGTTCTGCTCCCCACCATCACCTATGCTGCCCCTGTCATCCAGGGAGCAGCTAGGCAAGAGCTAAACAAGCTACGGGTTCTCTACCATAAGGTGGCCCGCTTCACCACATTAAAGGGCCTGATGACTCACCACTGTGACACGCTGTCTTTATTAAACTGTCCCGCCTGGGAAGATAGACTTCATTACCCCTCGCTCTGCCTCACCCACAAATTACTCCACTCCTCCCCCCCACCCAGCCTCGCCGGGCTCATCTCCATCAAGAGCAACCCAAGGCAACTCCGTACGACCGACAGGACTCTCCCCTCAGTGCCCAGGGTGAGAACTAAGGCGGGCAGGAAGTCATTCACCTTTACCGCCCCCACCCTATGGAACTCCCTGCCACAAGGTATTCAGGAAACCTGCTCCTCCTACAACTTCCACACTAGGCTTAAGGCACACCCGACTACCGCCACATACTGCAACTGCTAAGTTAAGGGACTCCCAAGCTTTAGCCAATACTCCGTGGTCCAACTCCTGTACCGTTGTAACTATGTTTACCCTGTAATGTATCTATGTGATACATGTTATGTATTTTGTTGCACTCAATCCTATGTAATAATCTATGTAATCCTCGGGTCGCCCCTGAAGAAGGGACCCTCAGGGCCCAGTGGGCTCACCCGATTATCAAAATTTAATAAATAAATAAATTTAAAATGTTTTCACTCTAGTTTGCTTGTAGTAGCTAATTCAGGGCAGGTACAGATGATGACACACCCTGTCCCTCTGTGTAAACACTGTATGGTCTCAGGGCATGGTGATTTAGGAAGCAAGCAGCCACCCCGAGACAAAAAGTGAAAATAAATCCTTTTAAAGCACTTGGTTCATGTTGTTAAAGTGAACAGAGCAGAATCCCAAAGAAGACACCTTCTCCTGTGCCTAAATAAAGAAAGCCTTTTCCCAGAGCGTGAGCAAGTGTTCAGCTCAAAGAAAGCAGGAGGGGCAGCTTTTTGACAATTTCAGCCGCCCACCAGGAAAGTGAAAGTTGTTTTGCCTTTTGCCCAGTTTACACTGCAGATGAACTGGGCATCAGGAAAGAAAGGCTTTGCCTTTTAACATGCACATTACAGGCTAAGAGACCAGGGTTGTTAAAAAGGGGAAAGGCTGAAACTTTGCAAAGCAGCATATAATTCTGGGAGTCGGCGGCTTCACTTCAGTTTTGACAAATTTCAGCTGCCGCTCCTAACTGTACTCACGCTGCCAGAGGATTCTCTACCTTGTAGAAATATATAGAGAGTTTCCTCCTGAAAATGGTCTCCACATGAATAAAATGTGCCTTTCAGATTAAAATAAATATATGACTTTTGCAGATATAGAAATACCCCAAGACTTCAGTAAAATCCATTAAAGTGTTGCATGGCTACAGGTACTCCCCAAAGTAGTATGCATCCTATAATAACTGTATCACGGGATTGCTAGAGTATTTCTATATTCATATAAATTCATATAAATTGCTGAGGGGTGCAGGCACATAGACATAAGATTTAGCCAGGTAAAAACTAACATAGGACCTTCTCATACCTGGCTGCTGACTTCTAAAATAGGTTTTCTTTAGGAAACAGTGCCCTCTGAAGCCCTGTTTTATAGTGCACCACCTGTCACTCATGGCATAAACTAGGAAACACCATGTGTGTTACCAAGTAATTAGCCCTGTAATTAATATTAAATGGGAATAACAACCCATTATTTACTGTTTAGTGGTTATTAATTACTAAGGTGGCAAGCTAAACTTCCTGAGCACCTCTGGTGGGTCACCAATGTTAAACAGACTAACCAAGAACTTTTATATTCTGTATTTTAGGATAAGGGCTTAGTCAAGTGACCTAATGTAGAGGGTACATAAGCTCCCTGCACAGCTCTTCAGGCAAATCTGCCTTGGTTGGAGAGAAGGAATGTCTACAGTGCAGGTAAACTGGTATTACAGAAGGTGAAGACTGTAGTGATTCTACATATCTGAGACTGTATATCTGAGTTGTGCAAGAAACCACTGAAGGAGAAGTGGTCATTTATATTGCAGTATTTATTTTGTAATTTTTGTTATTTTTGTAAATCTTGTAAATAAATATCACAGAGTGTGTTTTAAATCCTGACAACTTGCCTCGTCTGTGATTATTTCCCATACGCTGTGATATCTGTACATGCTCTAGGTGATCATTGTGGCTTATAGGAGTGGGTGACAAGAAATACTGAGTCATGGTGTCTTAAGGCTTGTTGTGGCTTAAAGTAGTGGGTGACAAGGAATACTGAGTCACGGTGTCTTCAGGGAGAGGGAGGCAAGGAATACTGAGAACTGCACTATGAAGGCAGAGGGGGAAGAGTGTAAGCATTAGAAATTAATTATTATTACAGGAATTTGGGAAGGGCAGGGGTAAGGGTCTCTAAGGATGGGGATGGGAGCTCCCAGGGTAAACAGGAGAACAGGCAGAATAGTGGGATGCAATAAGTGTGTGGCAGTGGTGTTCATGGAAACACTGAGGAGGAGAGGGAGTTGTCTGATGTGTAACAGACTGGGGCAAACAGAAACAGAGATAAACAATCTAAGGGGGAAACTGGTGAGGAAGTAGGAGGGTAGAGGGGGGGGGCAACTACAGTGGCAGCTGGGGGATATGGGAGGCTGCAGAAATGAAAAAGTGGGAGGAGACCAGCTGGGTACATGGAGTAAAAGGGCAAGGTGGGAGGGGGATTATGGAGGACTGGGTCCCAGACCAAGCTGTGGGAGAAGCAACGGATGGCAGGAGGTGAGGAGAAAGAGGAAGGAGACTCCAGAGGCACAGGGAAGGTCACACACCTCATCATCAGGAAGAAGAGGAGCATCCTTTGGGGGGTATTACGGTGGCCAACGGATTCATAAATTTGACTTACAGGATGGTGAAAGCTGTTCTGGAAGGAGTGGTGGGAGAAGCATGTATGGGCCAGGTATCTGGGATGGGCAGATGGGAAGGGAGGAGGGAGGAGAGTGGCATCATTAGGAAGGTAGCCAGTGAAAAAGGGCTGGAGGGGGAGGGATAGGGAGAAGGGCTAGAAGAACAGTGGAAGGGGATGCAGGGGGAAGAATGAACAAGGAAGGGGTGCAGAATGTACGGGGGTGCAGGGAGGCAAGGAAGGGGAGCAAAAGGAGGAACAGAGGTGGGGGTAGCACAGGAGGAAATAGGAGGCAATAAAGGGAAACAGAAATACAGGGGAGGCCATGGAGGTACAACTAGGGGAGCAGAAGGGGAAGAGGGAGGTTGTAAGTTAAAGGTTGGAATCTTTCAACTACTGGGGAACTAGGAGGAAACCGTGGGGGACAAGTAGGCAGTTCAGGACAGGGGTGCAACTGGGAAGAAAGGGACCAGGAGGGAGTGCCCACCAGAAACAGGATCAGATCTGTTAGCTGCAGAGGTGGAGAAAGCCATAGTATTCAGGGGCTCCATCATTAAGGGGATACATTTGATAAGGGGGAGGCCTACATACAGGCAGCAGTCAGTCTTTTGTGAACAGGGATGGAGACTGGGAGAGCAATGCAAAAAATCAAGGAGTATGCAAGGGTGGTGGGAAACTACACCTAATCATTCGTTTAGAGACAAATGATCTAGTGGAGTAATGAAGTGGAGGAGGTCCAGAGGAGGTTTAAGGCACTGGCAAAGGGATGTATGGAGGAGGCAAGATCCTTGGCATTCTCAGAAGTCTTGCCAGTCACTTGTGCCAGCATTGCTAGGCAGAAAATAATTAGAAAGTTCAATGGATGGCTCAGGGAATGGTGCAGGAAGGAAGGGTTCACATGTATTGGGGGAGTGGGGTGACACATGGGAGGATGAGGACTTATATTGGAAGGATAGACTTCACCTAAGTGAGAGAAGGGCAAGAGTGCTAAAGGGGGACTTCAAAGATATATTGATAAAGTCTTAAGGAGGGGCTTAAACTGGTGGGGGGGAGTACAAGGCTAGAAAGGTGGAGAATTTGACAGGAAGAGAGAATGGACTAGCTAGCCATCCTCAGCAAAAGGCAGCAAGGAAGAGAACAAACAGAGAAGGGAGGGATTGCAGAGGGGTGGTAAATGGTGGAAAGGACTTTCCACAAATGCCAGAAGCTTAGGGAACAAAATGGTGGACTTAGAGGCTATGATAGTGGGAGAGGGCCTGTATATTGCAGCCGTAATAGAGACCTGGTGGTCTGAGCATCCATCTTGGGAAGTACTGTACAGTAGGTATCCCAGTGTACAGGCTTTTCTAGAATGACAGGGCTGGCAGAAAGGGGGGGGAGTTGCACTGTACATCAGAGAGGACATTAAGGCTACAGAAGGGCAGGAGAAGCAAGGGGAGGCAGAAATCTTGTGGGTCACACTAGAAAAATGGTCTGGGGCATCATTATGTCTGGGGATGGCTTACAGACCTCCAATGAAGGGGGAGGAAATGGATAGGCAGATGTTGCAGGAGGTTCAGTAGATAGCGTTCAAGAGGGAGATTCTGCTGGTGGGTGACCTTAACCTCCCAGATGTGGACTGGGATATCCCCTCAGCTAGGTCAGCCAGAAGCAGAGAGATCCTCAAATCCCTCCAGGGAGCTTTCCTGTAACAGCAGGTTAGGGAGCCCACTAGAGGTGGCAGCATACTCGATGTGGTCCTCACCAATGGGAATAGTGTGGAAGAAGTGGGGGTTGGGGTCAACCTAGGTGCAATCGACCATAATACAGTGAACCTCAAGGTTAGGACAGGGAACGAAGTGAGTCAAATCATCACAGAGGTCCTAGTCTTCAAGTAGGCAGATTTTGCCAGAGTGAGGGAGATTATCAGGAAAGAAAGGGAGCAAAACGAAGAAATAGGGGAAGTGGAGGAATTATGCAATTCAGTTAAGGGGGTTTACTAAAAGCCATGGAAATATGCATAAGGAAGGTGAGGAAGAATAGAAGAAGAAAGAGGCCGCTTTGGTTCACCAGGGAAGTGAGGGGGGCAATTCGGGAGATGAAAAGGGTGTTTAAAGCATACAGTATAAGAGGACACAGAGGAATGAAGACAGGGAAATTCACAGGGAGAAGTTGAGGGTGGCGAGGCAGAAGATTAGGAAGGTAAAAGCAGAAACAGAGGAGAGAATTGTTAAGCAGGCCAAAAGGGTGATAATATTTTTTTTTAGGTATATAGGGGGAAAAGAAGAGCAAGGCAGGGGATAGTAAGGGTAAAGGGGGATGGGGCAGTACAAGTGGAAGGGGACATTAAGAAGACAGAGAAACTAAATAGGTACTTCTGCTTGGACTTCACGGTTGAAGGGGAGGGAAGGGGGCTGGTGTTAAGGGACAGGGGAATGGATGACATAAGGGAGGATCCTAGCCTGATCAGTGAGGACAGAGTCAGAGAGGAATTAGGCAGGTTAAGGGTGGTAGACAAGGGTATGGGTCCGGACGCACTGCATCCTAAGGTACTCAGGAAATAAGGAAGGAGCTGGCTGCACCCCTAACGAGGTTGTTTAACTTGTCCACGGATACAGGGTGGATGCCAAAAGACTGGAAGAGGGGAGACATGGTGCCACTTCATAAGAGTGGCAGCAGGGAGGAGGAGGGCAATTATCATCCAGTCAGCCTCACCTTGGTGGTGAGGAAGGTGAAGGAGGTGATATCAAAGGAAAGGGTAGTCAGCTACTTGTTGGAAAGTGGGCTTCAGGACATCAGTCAGTATGGCTTCACACAAGGGAGATCATGCCATATGAACCCGATTGAGTTCTTCAGTTGGATGGAGAGGGTGGTTGATCAGGGGAAGGCAATGGACATGACCTATCTGGACTTCAGGAAGGCCTTTGACACTGTCCCCCACAGAAGGCTGGTAAATAAGCTGGAAAGTCTGTGGGTGGGACAGAAAATAACAAGGTGGGTGGAGAACTGGCTGACGGGTAGAAGCGAGAGGGTGGTGGTAAATAGGGTACATCCCAGGGAGGTAGGGGTGATGAGTGGGGTCCCCCGGGGGTCAGTGCTGGTGCCCATCCTGTTTAACATCTATATCAGCAACATAGTGGAGGGGCAGCAGGGGAAGGTCTTCCTATTTTCAGATGATATGAAGATCTGCAATAGGGTGGACACTCCAGAGGGAGTGGAGGTTATGAGGGAAGATCTAAGGTTGCTGGAGGGGTGGTCAGAAACATGGCAGCTGAAGTTCAGTGTCAAAACATGCCCAGTAATGCATATGGGGTGGAATAACCAGAAAGCTGATTACACACTGGGGGGGGGGAGGAAATGAAGGCAACTGAACATTAGAGGGATCTGGGTATCTTAGTTTCAGGTAACATTAAGGTAGGGATCCAAGGAAGCAAGGCAGTGGGAAAAGTGAATAGAATGCTGGCGTGCATAGGGAGAGGTATAACAAGCAGGAAGAGGGAGGTGCTGATTCCACTTTACAAATCCATGATGAGGCCTCACCCAGAGAACGAGGTTCAGTTCTGAAGACCTCACCTACACAAGGACATAGATGGGATTGAAAGGGTATAGAGAAGGGCCACTAAGATGGTGCATGGGATAAAAGGGAAGCCATACCAGTAGAGGCTGAGGGAATTGGACTTCTACCTGCTACAGACTAGACAGGAGAGGAGGGACATGATAGAAATGTTTAAGTACATGAAGGGATTAATAAGGCAAGGCAAGATAAGGCAAGTTTTATTTATCTGGCCCCCAATCCCGGAGGATCTGGGTGCAGTACAAAAAAAAAAAATCAAAACATAATAAACTTACAACACCTCATAAAATGATACAAAATATAAATTAAGATCAGCAGCATTAAATGCAAAATAAAATAGGTTCAGGAATAAAAGAAGAAGGGCAGTTAAGCGGGAGAGATTCCCATACTCCACCCATATGGTCAGGGAAAGCCTGACTGAATCAGTGAGCCTTGAGGCGGGCTTTAAACACTTCAATCGAAGGGGCCTCCCAAACTGCTGGAAGGAGCGAATTCCACAGGATGGGGCCAGCAACACTGAAAGCTCTGTCACCAGCAGTTTTCAGCCACATCCCGGGAATCGCCAGGAGGCCCCTTGAAGAGGAATGGAGGGAGCAGACCGATGTAGCAGGTGTCAAGAGGTCTAACAGAGAACCAGGGCCCAACCCATGTAGGGCCTTGAAGGTAAGAAGACCCACCTTAAAGAGGATCCTCCATCTAACCAGCAGCCAGTGTAGCTTCCATAGCACTGGGATGATATAGCAGAATATAGAGTGCCCCACCAACAACCTGGTCTCTGCGTTCTGCAATAGCTGCAGCCGGCAGAGGCACCCCCTGAGACCTCGAGGTAAAGTGCATTATAATGGTCAAGCTTAGATGACATGAAGGCATGTACCAAGGTGGGAAGGTCCATAGATGGTATAAGGGGTTTAACCCTGGCAATGTTCCTTAGATGCTAGAAGCTGGTATGGACCATGGATGACACCTGTGCTTCGAATGTCAATCCACTGTTAAAGGTTATGCCAAGGTTGCACTCCCTAGAGGAGGCCTTCAATGACACAGATCCCAGAAATAAACTGGTTTCTGCACCAGAAGCCATACTGTTACACCCTCTGTTCCACTCCACCACCAGTACCTCCATCTTGTTGGGTCTCCTACTTTTGTGATTCCCCTTCACAAGAGTGGGAGCAAGACAGAGGCAGAAAACTACAGACCTGTCAGTTTGACCTTAGTGGTAGGGAAAATGATGGAATCACTTCTGAAGGAAAGAATTGTTGAGTACCTAGAGGCCAGTGTGGCACAGGATGCAAGGCAACATGGATTCACAGCGGGAAGGTCATGTCAGACAAATCTAATTGATTTCTTTGACTGGGTGACCAAAGCAGTAGACCAGGGAGGGGCTATGGACATGGCCTACCTAAACTTTAGCAAGGCATTTGACACAGTCCTGCACAAAAGATTAATAAACAAATTAGCCATCCTGGGAGTGGGTCCCAGGGTGGTAGCCTGGGTAAAACACTGGTTGGACAACAGGACACAGTGGGTAATAGTAAATGGAGTCCACAGTGAAGAAGGGGGTTACTAGTGGGGTACCACAGGGTTCAGTACTGGGGCCGGTCCTTTTTAATGTCTTTATAAGTGACATTGCAGAGGGACTGGAAGGAAAGTATGTCTCTTTGCAGATGACACAAAGATCTGCAACAGGGTTGATACACAAGGTGGGGTGGAAAGGATGAAAAGGGACTTGGCAAGGTTGGAGGAATGGTCAAATGTATGGCAGCTTAGATTCAATGTAAAAATTGCAAAGTAATGCTCCTTGAAACAAAACCCAGGGAATAGTACACAATGGGGGTGGGATACTGACAACAACAAAATGGAAAGGGAACTGGGGTAGTCATATCAGATGACCTAAGGTGGGCCAGCAATGTGAGAAGGCAGTGAGGAGGGTGGGGGATACTGGGATGCATAGGGAGAGGCATCACCAGTAGAAAACGGGAAGTTGTTGGCCCTCTGTACAGACAGTTGGTAGACACATCTGAGTATTGTGTACAGTTCTGGAGACCCCATCTCCGCAAACACATAGACAGGGTTGAGGCTGTCCAGAGGAGGGCAAGCAAAATGATGCAGGGTCTGCATCAGAAGACATATGAAGAAAGACTAAAGGAACTAAAGCTGTATAGCCTTGAGGAAAGGAGGGAGAGGGGGTACATGATAGAAACTTTCAAATACCTCAAAGGGATCAACAAAGTCCAAGAGGGTAGCATCTTTCAGAAAAAGAGATGTGAAAAAATAAGGGGACACAATTTGAAGATGGGGGGGAGATGGCTCAGAAGTGATGTGAGGAAGTATTTCTTCAGGGAAAGGGTTGTGGATACATGGAACAGCCTTCCTGAGGAGGTCATAGAGTCAAAAACAGTGGTGGAATTCAAGAATGCATGGGACAGACATAAGGCAATTCTAGTGGGGTAGGAGGAAGTAGGCTGTTGGTTAACTAGGATCTGCAGCTTATCCATTAGGTAGGGAACTGGGCAGACTAGGTGGGCCAAGTGGTCCTTTTCTGCCATCAAATTCTGTGTTTCTATGTTTCTATGTCAGTAGCAGCCAACTGGAGGCCATCCAGTCATTGATCTCAGCTAGGCAGTTATTGAGTACTTTCAACACATTGGATGTCCCTGGTGCAAAGGAGAGGTACAGCTGGGTATCATCGGCATAGCAATGAAAGTCCAGACTATACTTCCTAATGATCCCCAAGGGGCAGCACATACACAGCAGACAGCATCGGGGACAGGACTGAACCCTGAGGTACTCCACAGAACAGGCTAGAGGAGGAGGAGAAATTCTCCATCACTAACCATTACCTCTTGTTCGTGAGATAGGACTCAAACCAGCAGATGACCGTGCTGGTGAGCCCACAGAATATCCTCAGGTGATCAAGCAGCACCCAATGTTCTACCATGTCAAATGCTGAAGAGAGAGATGAAGGAGAATGAGAATTGTCACTTCTATTCAATCTCTTGCCCTGAGGTGATCATAATGCACCCTAACAAGTGCGGTTTCCATACTATGTCATGCACAAAGTTCAGACTGGAAAGGCTCGTAAAGATCAAAGGCCAAGAGGTGCTCTTCCAGCTGGAGCACCACCACTTTCTCAATAATCTTCCCTAAGAATGGGAGATTGGAGATAGGATGGTAATTTGCCTTGACGTCAGGGTCTAAAGATGTTTTTTTTCAGGAGAGGTTACACCAATGCCTCCCTCAAGGCATCAGCAAAGATCCCCTCAGATAAAGAACACCGGACAACCAAGGTGAACACCGGGCCAATGGTGTCTACACATTCCATTAGGAAATGTGTAGGCACGTGGTCCAGTTCACAATAGATGCGCTTTACTTTGGATGCAACTCCAATGACCTCTGATGTCTCCACAGGCTTGAACTCCCCCCAACAAGATGGAGTGCACTCCAGCCATCCACGGCGACCGTTGTCGGCCTCAGACAGACCCAATGGCAGAATGCCCTGCAGATGGTGGACACTGTCTGAGAAGAATTGAGCAAACTCCTCACATAAATTGTTGGAAAACATCTGGCTCAGCTGGAGACAGGCTGGATTTAAAAGCCTGTCCACAGTTCGAAACAGAACTGTTGGTCGATTCTTCCTGGCCGCAATCTCCCTTGACAGGAACTCTGCCTTCTTCAGGGTAATTGCCCCCTGGTTCTCACCACAGTGAGTGTGCAGGGTCAGCTTGTCCACCTCCAGACCAGACTTCCACTAGCAGTGCTCTAACCTGTGACCCTTAATCTTCATAATCTTCAGATCCCTATCAAACAACAGGGACCTCAAGTGAGAGGATTTGGGTCATACATGGATTGGTGCGAGAGAGTCCAGGGCAGCAGACAGCACCCTATTATAGGTGGTGACTGCCTCACCCAGACCCTCCATGCATGCACTGCCCTCTCTAGATTGATCAGCCATTGTCAAGAGTCCCTCCGGGGACAAATCCCTCAAACGGCGATAGCATACCATCTCTGAAGGAGGAGGAGGGCTTCTGGGGGGTGGTCCCGAGCAAAAATTGCATTGTGCAATGATTGGACTAAATGACCAGGACAGTCTTAAGGTTAGAGATCTCAAGCCCCCAGTGAGAAGACTAGATCCAACATGTGACCGCCCTGGTGTGTCATGGAGTAAACTTCCGGCATCAGGCCCAGAGAAGACATAGTCTGAAGGAGATTGGAACTCATCCTGGATGACTCGTGCTTGGCCCAAACATTGAACTCCACCAAAACTAAACAGTTGGGGATGCCAAAGTTTCATCGGTGATGAAATTGACCACCTCCTGTAGGAAAATCTTCTGCAGTCCTAGGGGACTGATACAACAGGAGAATCCTACAGCCTGCACCTGGGCCACCACAAACAGCCACACATTCAAATGAATCAGGTCTTCCCACTGAGTGCATGGAGAATTTCAGATCGTATCTAAAGCAAATGGCCACTTCCCCATCCTTGCAGTCCACTCTGGGACAATGCACTATCGAGTACCTGGGTGGGACGGCGGCCTCTAAAACTGGACCAGCATCATCCCCCATCCAGGTTTCAGTGATGCAAACCAGATCTACCATGGAAATAAAATCCTCAATAATGGTGATCTCGTTCTGGATCAATCTGGCATTGCACAGCATTGCCCTCAGGGGCTTGGTGGCCAGTGTAGCCCCACTGATTGTCTGCCCACTCAGTCTGGTGGGAACCCTGGGCACAGAGACCAAGCATGTCTTGCCTCTCTCCAATGGTCATCTGTGCCAAGGAAGCCTCTTGCACCTAACTACCTCGATCTTACTCCATTCTTCCGTGCATGGGGGGCCTCACCACTGCTGGTCAATGCAGCACCTCACAATCCCGACCTCCCTACAGCACCGCGCCATAGTAGTGGAAACAGGGAGGTCAGTGAAGAGTCACAAATCATGCAGCAGGGCTGCTCCATAGATGATCCTGGCCCACCCCAAGCCACCTCGTTCCCCAAGACACACAGTGTCCTGGGACCAGGCACCCACTGAATAAAAACACATTTCTTATAAAACACAAAAGCACACCACAGTAAATATCTGGATGACAATTATACATTATAGCATATAACAGAGAGGACACTCCTCCCCCTCCCCTGCAGCCCCACAACAATCCCAGATTAATGAGTGTAGTGATAAACTTAGCTGAACATACCCACCCAACTCAAACTATACAAACTAACCCCCAATACAAAACTAACCGCCCGTAAAACACACACCTCATACATTCAATCCATACAAACACAATATTTAAATGCACACACACCCCAATCAAATCACCCATGAATTCCATCCCATAAACAACATCCCCCCACCACTCACCAACATTAGATAGTAAATAAAAAAATCAAACGGGAAAAAAACAGCAATAAATATGAGCTGCAGCAGTTCCAGGCTGATGACAGAATGTCCAGAAGAGTTGAATTTACTGTCCAGATCTAACACCAAGCACTAGACTAGTAACTAAACAGAGTGCAGTTCAGAACAATTTGGAGCTCTCACCACCAAAGTTCAAAAGATCTTTGTTGCAGCACAGCTACTAAGCAGGTGAATTTTGGCATTACATGGAGTCACCCTTCAAAGAACACCCAGTTGAGAAGATGCTCCAACTCTCACTTGGGCAAACCCAACCAAAGTTTCCAAAAGTAAAGGCACTCACCCCTGGTAGCACCCAGCAGTTCAGGAAAACATGAATATTAGCTCTCACCCGGTCAGATGATAATCCTTCTCCCCCAGGCCAATAAAGTTCGAGAAGGACTGGAGGGCAGGCCAGAATATGTTGTTAAACAAACCTGAAGTGTTCTGGGGCAACAGTCCTCTTCCCCTACAGGATTGATTGAATGGGCTGCCTCTCTAAGGCCCTAGGATCTGACATCCTAGCCACTCAGACAGATGGGAGACAGATAGGGTTCTCCTGGCAGGCAGTGGAGCTCTCACCTCCTACCCTACCAGTTATCCCCATTGCTCAACCATCATCTACCCCAGTAGGATCCTGTGAATCACCTCAAATGTGGCTGACCAGCACCAAATACCTTTAGTTCAAGCAGCAGTCCACACAGCAGACTGGCCAGCGATTCTGACTCACAGCAATGCCATTCCATCATCTCCAAAGCTTCAGGAGAGTGCCAAAACTCCCCGATCTTCAGGTGAGTGCCAAGACTCCTTGAAATGCTGAAAACAAATTTACAGCTGCAGCTCAAATTCATGGATTGTCTCCGAGAAACACCCTGCCTGTAAAGGAAAACCTACACTCCTAAACCTTATTCACTTAAAAGCCCTGCCTGGCATTAAAAGCTCTAATGCTAAAACTATCTAAAAAAAAAAAGAACAAGAAATAAAATAACAGCTACTCCCCAACAGCTACAGAGTCCAGATGGAATTCTGCTCTGGTACACAAATCAGGCACATCAGGCAGCCATCTTGTCTGGATGAAAAAACTAACAAAATAAAGTAGAGAGAGGAGCTTATTCACAGGAAAGGTAGGTGCTAGAACTAGGGGTTATAGTCTAAGGGTGCAGGGAGGAAGGTTTAGGGGAAATGTGAGGTGGCATTACTTCACTGAGAGGGTGGTGGAGCCCTGGAACAGTCTTCCAGAGGAGGTGGTGGAGGTTGAAATGGTGGAGGGATTAAAAAGGGCATGGGACAGATACACGGTGTTGACCAGGGGGTGGGGGGATCTCTGGGCAAGATAGGCAAGTAGAGAGGTGGGTAAGGGACAGACTCTATGGGCCATGAGTGTCCTTTTCTGTCATCACATTTCTATGATTCTATGATTCAGATAAACAAGATGGTGGCAGTCGTGACAACAAAATGTTTTGTCGCAACATGAAAAACATACATTTTTGTGAAAGTAAAATGGCTCATGAATGGTACAATTATGTGTTGTATCTGAGGGTTTTCTTGAAAACTTACTGAGAATGCTCAGAAGCCAAATTTCAAAACCTTACAACTCTGGAACCAATTAATAATTGTTTTCACAAAATGTTTGAAAAGCACACCCTTGGCACAAGCTCCTTCATTCAGGAAAGTTTTGGAACAAAATTCCATATTGTCTAGATTGTAGTTGAGAACAAATAAAACAGTCTAATAAGGCCAAAAGTGATGCTTTTGGGGTATTTACAATGTATCTGGATCTCAGAATCCAGATAAGCAGCTGCAACAAACTTCCAATTTCTCAGGAACACACCACCCGGACCATACATACCAAATCTGTAGCAATTTTGAAAAATGCCGGTAAATTTATTAATGTTCAAAAAGTGAAGTTTGACATTGAGACCTCTGTTCAGCCCTAACTATACTTGCACTATTGGCCAAGTTATAAAGATTTATGCAATGGGTGTTGTGTCCAAATCCATGACATAAAGCCATTTATTTCCACAAATGTGGGATAAATCTTACCAGCTAAAATTTATCCCACATATGTATGATAAAAACAAACTGTCAATCAAATGAACTATGCCAGACCTACATACTGCCAACCCCACAGATGGCACAATGCACTACAATCAACACTGGCACGAGCTAAGCCACCGCCTGCAACCCATATCATACTTTTACAAAACATAGCACACACCAGTCTGCCTCATGACAGCATGGACACATCAATGCCACTACAAAAAAGTCTTCCAATAAAACATTCAACTATATAAAAACAATACCGCTTTCATTACTTACAGCAACCGCTTACTACTGGAATGATTCTGACTCAAGAATAAACCAAAAAAATGTCTCAGCAAGAACACAACACCGACTTTGACATTAAGCTCTCCCAGATAATAACACAGTTTGACCAGGACACAGAACCACTACTTGAACCATAACTGCAAACAGACCATCCAGAGAACCAGCAGAAAGCTCCCCAACCCAGCACAAGTGGAACCTACTACACTGACGAAGCTGCCATTCAGAACTACATGATATGGGGAAAAACCCAAATACAGTCAAGAAAACCAATATCGACATAAGCAACTTCCAAAAGCACATTAAAGACTACTTGTAAATAGAAACCCCCATAGAAAACCTGCAACCCACAGAAGTGAACAAACTGCTTGCAGCCTACTTCATGAGCTACAAATAAAAAGATGAGGCCCTCTACGAACCTCTAACTCTAGAGCCATTTTCCAAAGCCTAGAGAGACATCTCAGGGCAAAAAGGTACCCAGAATCCATGTCTACCTCTGCAGCATTCCTCACAATAGGAAAAGTCCTCCAATGTAAACAGAAACAGCTGAAAGGTCACGGTAAAGGAAACAAGCCTAAAGCAGCAGATGAGCTCAATGACAGTCTTATCATTAAACTTTATGACTTCCGACAAGTCAGTCCTCACACACCAGAAAGCCTACTGAACACCATGTGGCTAAAAATAATTCTCAATTTTGGGGTCAGAAGAGTGACAGAAATGCAAGCACTAAAATGGGCAGATATTACCATCAAAAAAGATGAAAATGACAAACTATACCTTCAGTATGCCCGTGAGAGATAGACAAAAACAAGACAAGGCTCAAACCCAAAAGACACCAGAAAACTAAAGCCAAGAGTCTATGATCTAAGCAATGACCCCATAAAGTGTCCTGTTAAAAACTATGAGCTATAGAAGCCACAGACCAGAACAATGCAATGACCCCGAATTACCTTTTTTCCTCACTGTCACTACTAATAAACAAAAAACAGCATAATCAAAATGGTACAAAAACCAACCTATAGGAATCAATAAACCCTCTTCAATTGTGAAAAACATGGTGGCCAATGCAGGAATAGAAACAACGAAAAGGCTTACCACCCACTCATTTAGGAAACACCTTGTTCAAAAACTGGTGGACAGTGGCATTCCCCCTACTGAAATAATTCAGATATCAGGCCACAAACAATTACAGAGCCTGAATGAATATTCTAAGTTAAGCGAAGACAAGCAGGAAAAAATCAACACACTGCTAAGTGGCCAAAACCACCAAAAGAAAGGCCCAGAGCACCAAAACTAAGAACTAGCAACAATACTATCAAACTACATGGAACTACTGGGAACTTGCATATGCAGTCCCACAATAAACACCAAGCAAGTAATCTTCGACATAATACAAGGTAACACTCATAACCCACCCCAAACCCACAAGCACTCCCACCCACAGCAACCCCTCTCAAAAAAAAGAATACATGTATAAACAAAAACCAAGATGAATCACTCTTTTTTCTCTTCATTCTCCACCCCCAACCCCCGCTTTACAGGAAACAAGTATGATAACTACATAAGGAAAAGATCCATGATTCTCTCTGACAGCGACTCCGACTAGCTTTACAACCCAAGGAAACAAAAGATCCGAATGGAAAAATAGACCTGAGATGGAAAAAAAAATTTAAAGATAATACTGCAACTCCAGCCTTCACAAGAATCAAATCAAAAAAATGGTTCAGCAGAGAAAAGACCTGTATTTCTGCAAAAATCAAAGGACATTCCTGTAACAAATAAAATTATACTATGCTTTGAACTCTAATGCATATGTGAACAACAAAGCCTGCTAATCACATAAAATAACTCTTTACAGTTCAAACAGCATTTCTTCTATTTTTCATTGCACTGTTCTACATTCCCATTTCTTTCCCTTATCTCCCTAACCTACCCCCTTACCTGTCTCCAACACAGTTAAGAAAGAAATTTGGAAATAAAAAGTACACATTTGTTCACTGTTCCTCACTTCTGAAACCTGCAACTATCACTAGTTCCTGTTGAAATTCAAAACAAAATAAAAACTTTGCAAACCACTTACCATGTTTTCTTTGCCTCCATATAGTAACCCAAAGCAAGATGAAGATGACCCTTTTTTTATAAAAAGCCCTTAAAATAAAAAAAAAAGAATCTTCAAAGTCATAATCCAAAGAGGGAAGCAAATCCATGCCAGGAACCCAGAAAAGAATACAAAGAAAATATCTCAGATCCACAGAAGAAATCCACAATGGAGCGAAGAGCCCAGCAGAACATCCAAAGTAATCCATCGACCCAAAACAAGGAAACACCCAGAAGAAAAATAAATAAATCCACCGACTAAAGAAAAAAATCCCAAAATAAATATCCTCCAGCACATCCTCCATGAAAAATCTTCCGCCCGCCACCACCAAGACTGCCAAATCCACCTCCATCATGAACTCCATCCACATCCAGCAACCAGTATTCCAGTTTAACTCCACTGAAGACAACGCTCCATCCTCCAACAACAGACTCCAAGAACTGACGCTCTCCTGTAGGCCCAAAAGAAGCAACCAGGTCCATGGCATTCTCCTCCACAAGAAGTTCAAAACAAACTGTGTCACAACTCCAAGCCACGCCACACACCACACAACCAATCACAACACAGCAAACAACTGTCACTCACAACTCTCCCATCCCCCTAGCCACACTGACAACCAATCAGCATCACTTTCCCACACTACATGGATCAATCAGAAATGATGACATAGCCCCATTCACCCCAACAGCCAATTAACACACACACACACACACACACACACACCTTTCACAGAAAGACACTTAGTCACACACAAAACTGGCGCAAGAACACCGCTCAAATGAAAATGTCCCCACAAGAAAAATGCAAATAAGGCAAAATAAAATCATCCCCACCCATTGCTTAAATTGGAAATGTGATGGAGGGCCATGGGATAGATGATTTATCCTCACTCACCTCCTGGTGACCTTGGGTAAATCACTCATGACTCCACTATGCTATTCCAATCATGAGGTTACTTGAGGTCACCAGGGCACTCGTCAGGATAAATCATTTATCGCATGGCCCCCCTTCACAAATTCCCTATATATACTTTGAAAAAAACTTTGTTAATGCACCAGTTAGGGTAATTTAACATGATAAAAGTAGGGAAATCTGGTGTTAGGGTTTTCAGTCCTAACTCCCCACCCCCACCCAAGCAGCAAATGAGAAAAGATTAGGGTTTTAGTTCTTCGGAGTCCTGGAAAATCAGTTGTAGGGTCTTCTTTGAGGTTGTCAACCCTAATACCCACCCCATTCCCTGAGCAAACAATGTCACACATGATCGCCTTTCTTCAGAGCTGGATGGGGTGAGGGTGGTGGGATGTCGCTGTTATGTGACACCTCCCCCCAGCCAGGGAATACAAGCTGCAGGATTGTCCACATGTGCTAGGGTACCATATAGTGAAGACAACTGTCCTCATTAACTCTTTCCAGATTCACTTTTTACACATTCACTCTTCACGCATTCACTTTTTATCCTTTCAGATCTCTTCACCTCTGAAAACACAAGGAGTGAATGAGTGGCAGTGTAGCGCAGTGGATTAAGGCTCTGAGCTGCAAATCTGGAGACCTAGGTTTGAATCCTACAGCCACCACTTGCATTCTGTGTGACCCTAAGCAAGTCACTTAACTTCCTTGTGCTCCTAGGTCATACTTTTAAAAATGCTTTCAGCTTAGTATGTCTCTCCTGTTTAAAAAAAAAAAAGAGTGAAGAGTGAATGTGTAAGGAGTGAATACATATAGAGTGAATGTGTGAAGAGTGAAAGTGCTGGGCCCTGTACTTCTGTAGTCAGAAGGAATCTTTGGCCATTGCATATCTGCACCTGTTAATGTACTTCCCAAAGGGACCTTCATGAATGAGGATATGATTACACTATCTCAAAATGAAAGAAGATTCTTTGCAAAAAACTTCATTAGTGTGCCAATTAGGGTAACTCAATGCTACAAAAGTAGGGAAATGTGGTGTTAGGGTTTCCAGCATTATAAAAGTCTTTCCTTTATTTTTGGGATAGTGGAATTATATCCTTATTCATGGAAGTCCCAAATGCAGATGCCATGCACCATGGGAAGACTCTGTCCACCTACAGATGTGCAACAATGGATGTAAAGAATTAATGGGGTTGTCTGGTGGGTCGCTGAAGTCCCTGAGCTTCCATGAGGCTGTAGACACAGATGCACAGGGCAAAGAGTGCATCTGTCAGCCAAAGCAAACAGCCCTTTGCCACCCATAGGCAGAGGGGGGCAGAGCCATATGCCATATGCCAAAAGGAGAGTTATCTATACTCTGTGGTACCCAGACCCATAGGGACAACCCTAGACCTTTAATTCCCTGTCTGGGGGCTGTTGCATAAAAGTGCCATGCCTCCACCATCACCACATCCAGCTGGGTGACTGAGCTCAACACCAAACTCAGCTCATCAGCAAAGCATCTCAAAGCATACCCACTGGAGTAAAGACTGGCATTACACACAATTAGTAGTAGTAAAGATTTTATTGTTTGACAAATAGTCTTTACAAAAAAGAAAACATATCAGTATTACATAAATATACAAATAAGATTAAAATGGTTGCACATCAGAATAATAAATATAATTATAAAAAATTTATTCACCACTATGCTTAGTCAACCTTCTTGATTTCTGTAGAACAAAAGTTGTGAAAAAGTATAATAATGCCCACCCAGTGGTGCTGAGGGCTGAGGCGCTGGGCGCCTTACCTCATGCCATGCCGGTGACCCATATTCGGGAATGTGCATGGGCCACTGGGGGTCAGTGGGGAGGAGAAAGTTTGAGCATCCACTGGACTGCTCTCCTTCTCCAGGGAGGGGGGACACCAGCACACGGTGCACTGCTGGCTCCTAGTGGAGTCTAGGGGCTGGTGCACTGAGGCTACAGCAGGGGAAGGTGAGGCAGATGCTTGAAGGAACTCATACGGGAGTGTGCACATTTGCTCCTTGTGGTGTCATTGCATGTCCTCGGCTTAGGGGAAAAACAAACCGGAGGAAAGAGATCCTGGCATGCTCCATGGTAGCCAATCCCCGCAGGCACCACCCCCATGACTGGCAGCAACACTCCTCCAGCACCGAATCCTTAAGTGAGATGGGTTGAGAGATCCAAGCCTCCCCACCATGGCGGTAATCCATGGGGCAGCTGGAGGATGAACTGTGAGCAGGGGACAGGGCTGGGGGATCTGGCAGGAAGTACTGCCATCAGGCACTGGGAGGATAAACAAATCAACTAAAAAAAAGAAAAAGTACAATAAATATAATAAGAAAATATTAACTTGCAAGACTAGAAAATGCATTTTAATTGAATCATCAGTAATGCTGTTTAAACATTGCTAACAGTGCCGATCCCAGATGTGATGTGAAGCCCATTAAATAAAGTCAATTAGATAGGGCAATGTAGTTACCCTTAGGCCAGATAATGTGAAGGTAAAAATTATGCAAAACAGTAATGTAGGGGTACCACAGGTTTATATATAAGGGCAATTTCTCCATTACAATCTCCCAGTTATAAAAATTTTAGGTTGGGCATCAGTCAGACCTGGGATACATCAATCAAAAAAAAGAAAAAGAAGACATTCATCATAAAACGGGGAGACTTAGCTGAAATCATCTTCAAGAGTCAGCAACATATCTTTGGAGTTATTCTATCATTGTTTTCCTTACATTATTGATTGTAATGAAATATGTTGCTAACTCCCAATAGTCACTTCATCTTCAGTAAGCTTAAAGATAAAAGTAAGCTCAGATTTATCCATAGCATTTCCTATATCACAACTGGAGATGTGTGAAATCTGCAAAATTTGCTCCGCAGAGTAATTTGCAAATTTTGCAGAATTTTTGGAGTGCAATTTGCAGAATTTGTGGACTGCAGGTTAAATGAAATTCACCACAGAGCACGAACTTTCACCAGTGAATTTCACACTTTGTGGCCCAATATTTATTCCACGGTGAAATTCACACAATCTGAATGAAGCAGAATTTTGCCATGCCAGGGCAAACTTCACAGATTAGGTGAAGTGCAGATTTTCGGTGATTCCCACGGACTTCGCCCATGAATTTTAAATTTGCTGATTCTCTAATTACAATAAGATGACAGTAGGGATTTTCTCACTCTAGTGTACCATAGGCAATCCCTCAAAATGTGCATAAGATCTTATTTGCCCACTAAGCAGAAGCATTTGGGACTGTTCATTACAGATTTATTGTATCTTGCAGTTAACATGTTACTTTTGAATGCTTCAAATTTATAACTAATAAACATTCTCCTGAGTTTTGGGTCAGTAAGTGTATCCAAATAAAATTTTAAACCAAAGTCTATATTAGTTGATGCAGACCATTTTGGATAGTGTGAGTTTGCAATGCTCATAAGGTCATTTTTGGCCCAGTAATTACAGATTTTCCTCTTAATATATGTCTTGTATTTAAGGTTGAGAGTAGTATTATTCTCATGATATTTGTTTTAGAATGTTAAATTATATTTATTTGTATTGTTTAAAAAGGTTTTATACCACTCAGATTCTTTACACCCCAATTTAGTCCATGCCTTTTTCTCAGCCAGATAAATGTAAAGTGATCTGTTATTTTTCATTCTAGACAGCTTTATCAAGTAGTTATGTCTGCGGATATTTAAGATGGCATTGATGTTTTCTAGTCCAAGTTCTGATTTTATATAGGCAAATGGGCATGAATGCCCCAAAACTAGAAGTCCTCTCAACAGATTAAAAATAGTAACCAGTAGGGTGTCTCTTTTTTATTTCACACACCTCCGTGCAATAAGGCAGTTGGACTATAGTCTTTGTCCTGAGGTCACTGATAAGTGGTTTCAGTGAAAATCCCCTCTATGCAGTATTATATTTTTGAAAACCACCCAGTTTTTTTTAGCATTCATCATGGAGTTATTAGCATGTTTTGATCATCACCCATTTGCTGCAAAAATCACACCTAAGTAGACATAACTAGAGGTCACAGTTAATTTTTGATTACCCAAGTAATAATTTCCTAACACTTTCTCTGCCCAAAAATCATTACTTGGATTTTGTTAAAATTAATTTACAGTTTGAGTTCTTTAGATTTTGTCTCTGATAAATAATTTTTTGTTTTGCAAACTTTTTTTGTCAAGGCCATAAGAATCAGATCATCTGCATATTCCAGAGTGAGGCATTTGTGGGAACTTATTTTTGGTAAATCTGAATACAATGCTTCCATTTCTCTAATGAGTAGATCTACACATAAACAGGACAGAGTGTGCACCAGGACACACCCTTATCTAACGCCATTGTTTGTGAAGAATACTTTGGTCACTTGTACCTTTTGGCCATATTTTACTTTCACCTAGGTATTTGAATAAAGATTAGAAATAATTTGAACCAGTACTGGGTCCATTACTCTTTGTAGGAGGAGACCCCAAAGAACAGATCTGGAGACTGAGTCAAATGCAGCAGAATAATCAACAAATACAGCAAACAATCTTTGCTTCCTTAATTGCATGTATTTTCTACTAGATGGACTAGTACAGAACAATTATCTATAGTGGAATATCCTCTTCTGAACCTTGCTTGCAAGTCAATCTGTCCTCTTGTATGGTGTTTCTGTGTTTGCAACCTTTCTAAAATTATAATCCCTCATTGCAAAGGTAGGTGAACATACTCAGTAGTAAGGGCTATAATAATTCTTTAAATACTTTGTAAAACTGAGGTGGGAAGCCATCTGGTCCTCGTGCTTTATCATCCGGCAATGAATCAATAGTTTTCCATAAATCTTGCTGGGTTATAAGCTCCTCCAGGGAGGTCAATTGCGATTGCTAGAGGGAAGGGAGTGGAATATCTTTGAGATAAGCTTGAATTTCCTCTATAGAGGGGGTAGGTATCTGTGGGGAGTATAAGGATCTGTAGTATGCCTCAAACTCACCAACTATTTCTTTAGAAGTAGTAAGGAGAGGATCACCTTTAATAGAGTTAAGGGATACTACAATCCTGGATTCTTCTTATTTCCTCAGTCTAAGGGCTAGTAAATGACTAGCTTTATCACCCTGCTCTATATATTTAATGTGGGTCTTAAAAAGTATATATTGAGCTTTTTGTTGTAGAAGTTCCAAATACTGATTCTTTAATTTAATTAAACGTTTCTGCATCGCTTCGGTTTGGTGGTTAATTTTCTGGTTTTCTAGGGCTTGAATTTTTGACAAGAGCGAAAGTGATAATTTCTCTTTCTTCCTCTTCCTAAGAGTGGATAAGCAGATACGTTCCCCTCTAACCACACATTTTAGGGCACACCAAAGCTTATAAATATCCTGTATTGATCCCTGACTTTGTGCAAGGAAATGGGTAATTGTTTCCTTGAGGGACTGCACTGTTGCTCATCTTGAAGAAGTCTTGTGTTTAGTTTCCAAATACTATTTTTAACTATTTGATGTGATAATGTACCTTCTATCTAAATGGGTGCATGATCAGAAATAACCCTCGGGGACATACCACTGCCTATTAAGCCTTCAAGTACTGAGTTGTTTACCAGGAAGTAATCAATGTGAGACAAGGTTTTATGGACAGGAGAGTAGAAAGTAAATCCCCTAGTAGTAGGGTTTAACATTCTCCAGGGGTCACTAAGATTATAACTTTTAATAAATTCCATTAGCGCTTTTTGTGCTGGTGAATGACTACTGCCTCTACCAGTTGACCTATCTACTATGGGTGAAAGGACTAGATTCCAATATCCCATGACTATTGTGGGCAACTTAGGGAAAAGGTTCAGTATCTGTATTAGATTTACAAAAAATTCTGGTGAATCAGTGTTAGGACCATATATAGAGCCCAGAATGACTTCAGTATGGTTTAGAAGCCCCTGAAGAAATATATATCTCCCTTACTTGTCTAAATGGGATTGTTTTAGTTTAAATGGCATTCCCCTGTTGATTAAGATGGCTACCCCCCTTGTGCCTTTGCATTACCTGCTGTATATATCTGTCCTATTTGTCATCTTCTGAAAGAGTTACCTTCTGTCACTAACGTGTCTTTCTTGTAAAAAGGCTATATGGCACTGCAAGGTTTCCCAATGTCTCAGGATTTGGTGACATTTAATTCAGGATTGGGCCCCTTTAACATTCCAAGATATAACCCTCAGTGCCATTGAGAATCAGAGTTGCACCCTGGTTCAAAAATTGCCCAGCCCCAGAGAATCGAGTAGCCATGACTTTTGGAGCAAGGAATAGTGGTATAAGTGGAACTATATGGTAAACTACTTATGGTTAGATCAGAGCCATTACACTGCTTCATTCTAATCAATCCAAAAAAATTAACTAGCACATATCCTCTAACATCCTCATACATTGTTAAGTTAAATTCACTAATCCTAAACAGAACTAAACTACCCCAACAAAATTATCTTAATCTACCCCAGCAAAATTATCGTAATCCCCCAGTCCACGTGACTGCCCTCCTTCCAAATATTCGGTTGCAAACTTATTTACCCCAACAGACAGACATCCCTCCTGCCCCCCCTTCTGGTTTAAATAGAAACTCAGATGTTTGGATTTACTTCTTCCTTTAAATCCTTTTCTCTAAGTGAACACCTGGCATTTACCCAGCCAGAATTACCCCTACTATAGTTAACAAAACATATGGTTATTAACCCCAAACATTATAGAAATAACAAGTGAAAATAGGGTAAAAGGAAGTGAAGTGCCATCTGGAACTGGAAAGTTCAGTTAACAGCCTTTTTGTTCATATAAGTACCTGTGCCCACGTATACACATCCGAACCAGAATATTTCTCTCTAGAGCTGGTCAAAAATTTATTTGGGCAACCATCGCTTCACAACACATAATCTCAGTTGGGGCATATTCTTAAAAAAATAAGTTTCAACGGTATTGTACTTTATTTTTCTTCCCCATCAACTCTATGTGACCTAAAAAAGGTCAAACGTTTATTCAGGAATTTAAGTAGCCAATACCATACCCCTTTTTGCTTCACAGAGCTCAGCTACTCTCAAGTTGGGACCTCAAAGAAAGGCGTAGCCAGAGCTAGTGGATATATTTAACAATAGGATGCCGCATTCTTGCTCAGTGAAACAGGTCTGGATAAAGCTTCTTGAGCTCCATAGTAGCCTTGTTCACGTCTTCAAAAGCAAGCCATTGCCCATCTTTATTCACTTGTAGTATTGTCAGGTATCACATTCAAAATGTAATCCCTGCAGCAATGAGCTTAACTACAATGGGATGCATTGCAGTATGTTTCTGTCTCACTGTCAATGGTAGATCTTGGGCTATCTGTATTCTGGAACTTTCCCATTGAATATCTTTTTTTTCTTTTAATTTGTCCAGTGTTGTTTGCTTATCTAAGTAGTTTAAAAGATGAAATATCATTGTCGAGGGGGAGAGCTGGCTGGAGGAGTGGGCCTCAGTGCCCTATGTGCCCTTTCAATAATATAAGTCTGTCCATTTGGTGAAGGACCCGCTAGCTTAGTACAGAGTTTTTGTATGAAGGAGATAGGGTTAATTCCTTCCTCACCTTCAGGGAGTCTGAGTATTACTAGGTTATTTCGTCTGGATCTTCCCTCAAGATCCTCCAGCTTGTCTTCAGGTTTTCTGATTCATTGACATAGGGAGACAATCTCAGGCTCCACCTGGGCCCTCCAATCATCTAAAGAAGAGATACATACCTCATTATCAGAGGTACGAATTGTTAATTAATCCATGGATTTCTGTAGCTTCTGCAGGTCTCCGGCTATGGCTTGGAGAGACTCTTTGATGGTGACAGCCCCTTGAAAAAAGTATCGACTGTAAAAAGCTGTGGTGCAGCGACATCATCAGTGCCGCCCGCTTTGGTACGTTTCACCGGGAGGTCTTTTTCTGGAGATGGTGGAGGTGTATGTTTAGGCCTCTGTGATTTCAACATACTTCTAAAATGAGCCGTTTGGTTTTACTTACTGGATCAGTGACTGTTTCTTTTGTAAATACCTTAGGAGAGATTCCTCCAGTATTTATGCTGTTTGTCGATAGGAAAGAGAGTATTTTTTGTTCAGAGGAGCAGAGGAGCGATGCAGATCATGCCTATCAGGCGGCTATCACAACCGGAAGTCTGTCTTTTCTTTATTTCTTAAAAAGTTATAATTTTTCCTTTCTAAATGTATTTGTTTAAAAGCTGCTCTATTTTTACTGTCTTTCGCTTTCCTAAATAATCTGCTTAGAACATTTGTATATTTCCTACACTCATTATCAAACCAGCCATGAAACTGTGTTCTTCTTTGTTCTGGGGTGGGGTATGGGGCAGAATAGATGAGCCGGTGTGGTCCTTTTCTGCTGTCAAGCTTCAATGATTCTATGATATGATTCAGAATACAATCCATGTACAGTTTTTCAGAAATGTTGTTATATATTATTGAGATATATGTCCACATACTCTCTGAATTAGCAGATAGAAAGTGCTCCCAATTCACTGAGAGAGAGTTTTCAATAATGATACTTATCTGTGATTCTAAATTGAGATCTCTAAAATAATTATTGTTTTAGTCTTATTTCTGTGAATGTGACCAGGAGGGGGGGAGGCTTATCACTTTACTCACAGGAGCTAAATCTTCTAAATGAAGAGGGAGATAATCACTCTCAGACCTAGTAACCACATGAAGGTTGTGCCAGGCCTAAACATTTCTGGACCAAATAATAAGGTCCTGGGGAGACATACTGGTAGTTCTTAAAAATGTACATCTGCCATCAAGATCACCCTGAATTCATCCATTTAAGAGATATAAGTTGTATTCCTTTAAGAAATCAATAACTATTAATCCTGCTTTGCTAGTTTTTAATTCTTTAGTTTTTCTTATGGGCGTTGTCTAGAGATAATTAGTATAACCAAACACTGAATCATCCACGTATCCATCATAATTCCCTATCCTAGTATGTAAGTCTCTCATAAACAATATTTTCCAGGATGGGTAATTGGATGATAAATCATACACAATGTTTTTAAAGGTATCCCACATATCTGAGTCAAAACATTTAAAAACAGTGAGAGGGCTGTAACCGTTCACCACTGCTATCTTGAATCCATGAATTTCAACAAGTACAACAAGAAAATGAGTTGATTTGTAGTAAAGTAAAGTATTGTTGAAAGCTTCAATTTTGATATATGATACAAGGCCACCTGATAAGCTACCAGATTTACTCTCCCTGATTCCTGGTTGATGGAACAACTCAAAGTCATTTAGAGCAATGTTACTATTGGCTTCATGCCATGTCTGTTGGAGACAAATGACATTGGCACTTGAAACAAAACTTATTCAACCTGCATCTAGGCATTTTTTGTTCAAAACTAGCAATATTCCAAGTAAAAAAAATTGAACCTTTGTTATTTTCCATTCTATCCTCAGAGTCCTGAGAACCTGGACTAACATCAGCTAAGCTGTTCGGTTTATTACTGCTATTGTCATTGAGTCAGTCCTGATATATATATATATATATATATATATATATATATATATATATATATATATATATATATATGTTTGTAAGTAGCAGGGCTAAGTTTCATTGAGGTGAGACTCATAGATGTTATTGATAACCTGAATCTCTGTGCATCTGAGGCTAGTATTTTTTTTTAAGACAGGATCATCAAAGACCAAATGTACAGACCCATATTATCCATGATGTCTGATGGGTATAGAATTCTTTCAGCCACATCCTTATTCTTGACCAGTATGTCTATCTGGCTGCTAGCACAACTATGGCATGTTTTTAGAATCCCATACTTGTCTAACTGTACGTTTAGAAATTTGCTAAAATATTACGCAGTGTGCCAAGTAATTCATAATTATTTTTCCTGTGCATCCTTTGCAAACCAAACATAGCCAAGAGACTGGCACGTCTTGATCATTCTTGCTAAAATTCAATATTCTGTTGAAATCTTCTCTGTTCAGAAATGCTATGGATATACCCTTTTCTTGTAACACAGCATTACTGATCTATACATAATTTGCAACACCAGGAAAAAGAAAACATACATCTAAAACTAAAATAGATTCCCTAAGAATGACCTTAACTCCCTTTATATAGGCACGATGAACCTCCACATCTAGTTTTTTTTTTATTTATGAACTCAGTCACATACTCTATTATGTTATCCCTGGAGCTGTCTAACAATTTACCTAAACCTATTAACCTCAACTGGATTAATACAGTAGGGACTTCCATTGCACTCTGTTCTGTATCCCTTTTGGTATTTGCCTTGTGTGCAAATTAATATTAGCATGTTTTGCATCACATTTATTTGCTGGAGCTGTCTGATAACATCCCAAAAATTCATTTTCCTGTGAACTCTCTTATGTGGTTGTGTAGTATCAAGAAGAATATAGATACACTGTTCCCATAAGCAATAATACCAGACAGGGTGGATGGTATTGGGCAATACCAGACTGCTCAGGGGCATAATGAGGCCTGATGCCACAGGCAGAGGGCCTTATAGCCCCTGGAAGGTCCAGTATTGCCCATATTGTCCACCCTGGAGGGTATTATTGCACTTAGAAAATGGGCACTGTAAAAAAATTAGTTTAATAAAAAAAAGTTAATAAAAAATATTTAAATAGCAATAATAGATTAAAATAACTTTTGAAATAAAGTAGTTCTTCTGCCTGTATTATATTGATGTGTTTTTGTCCTAAAGGATCCTTCATATTTATGTGAGCTGGTTGTCATGGTTATTTTCTCCCACACAGAGGTACACACACAGGCAGAGATATGTGTGGGGATATGTGTGTCACACTTGCATAGTCTGAGAAAGTTGACTGCCTCCCCAAAACAACACAACACAACACAACACAACACAACACAACACACTTAAGACATACAGGCGGTAATCCTTTTTTTTTATACTGGTACTGATCTGTTCCCACACCCCCACCACTCATTCATTGCCAACAACCAAGGAAATGATGAGGACAAGACAGAGAAAAGTTACCTTTCCATCTTTTAATAAAAAAGGTGAAGCCAGTATTTTTTTTTCCCTTTCATTTTCTTTACGAGCAGGGAAAGCAGCAAGAGAAAGGTGGTAATAGTGCAAGGCAAGGGCTGTGAGAAACAGCTGAGAATGTGGCTCAGGCAGGAAAATGGAGGTGATGAGCAGTAGGCATTTTTCCTAGTTTTCTGCAGTGAGCCTGGAGGAAGTAGGGCAAGCCTGAAAGTAAATCATGTGAAGCTGTATAATAGCCCTGAGCATGCGAATGTACCAGCATTATTAATTTAAAGATTAAAACTGGCTTTGCTTTTCTAGTTACTGCAGAGAGGAGAGTGAGCTTACACTTTGCTTTTTTTAGGAGAGACAGGACTGGCTTTGCTTTTTTAGGAGGAATAGGAATGGCACAGTGGGCACTGAGAATCACTTTGCTTGTTTCAGTGCCAAGCTATGTGCATGGGAGGTAGGTGAAGGTTTGCGGCTCATAATGGGGGAACAGATCGCCATGCAGAGGGAACTTTGGCAGTAGGGAGACTATGTATGTGGACAGAAATATGAAGGTGAACTTTACTCTTGATTTTTTTTATACTTGTAGTGTGAAACATTTAACTTGCTGTGCTTATGATGTTGTTGGGGGTCTCTCACTAAGGGACATCGTTCAAGATGGCAGTGCTAGCCAGTTGAATGTTCTAGTAGCCTCCTAATACTTAGAATTGTATGAGGCAACACTGACTGCACACGTTATTTGCCAGTCTCCATTGTCTCATTCCAGACTGGGTAACTGGTGTGATTAGACAATCACAGATCAATATTTAGTTTACCCATTTTCTAATGAGCAATACACATTCCTTTTCTAGTTTAGCTAATTGTCCTTCTAAATCAGCTGTTTTTTATGGACTGTCTGACTCACTATTTGTTTTTAGCACATTAATATTATTCTCAGTCATGACTTTCTGAGGGGATGGGACAATTACATTTTCTAACTCTGCCATATGCGCAGGTTTCTCCTGTTTGCTATTTTCACACAGAACATCACTCTTCACCTCTGTTTTTTTTTTTTGATTACTTTGATTTATGCTACCAGTATTAATCTTCTATTATTAGACTGCTAAGCTCCGGTCTTACATTTTGTGTTATTTGTGCTGATTCATTTGTAGCTAAGGAGGCTCTAGTTGAGGATTCCTTTAAAGGAGTTAAGTCATTTAATCTGCCAAGAATATTATCCGCTTTGGCTCTATTAAATGCAGTGCCTTCTCTTGCTATTTCCACATTGCTATTAATAATAATCATTTGTTCCATTAATAATAAATTAACATTCTGTTGATTTTAATAATCCAATTAAATCTTCACTAAGTAACAAGGGAGTATAGTAGTATTCTGTTCCCCCTTTCTTTACAATGATTTACAATACAACCATCCTCTCCTAAACTGACTTTTTAAATTCTTGTAATATTTTGTTTGTGTATTCCTTTCTATATCTCTTAGCCCAACTATCATTTGCTGTAATTCTTGCAGCACTTCTCTCATGTCCTTTTTTTGATATTATAATGTTATACCTTTGAAGGCTTTTGTTTGACTTTAGTGCCACATACTCATGAAGGAAAGCTTTCCTCCCAATAGTCTCTCATTATTATAATGTTTTTCTTCATTTCCAGTACAATTTGTAAAATTAATCACAATATCATCAGAAGAGTTGTAAGGAGATAAAAGCACAGGAGTTGTTTCTAATGAGTTAACTGATTCCAGCTCTATATTATTAGGTACTGACAAAGATCTATGTGTTCTAGTCTTAGAAGTAGACTTTTTTCTGACTCAAAGGACTTGAACAAAATAAAGTGACTAGTCATTTTAGTTTGCTCTGTCTGTTTGGCCTTATACTGTATGTGCTTTTTTTCTGTTTTGCAACAATTCACCAAATAATGGGAAAAAACTATCTAGTTCTTTTCTCTGTCCCCTAACGTAGACCATAACATCAATTAATCATATCAATTTTAAAAAATGCAGTATTTTAGCTTAATATACATTAACACACCAGGCAAATGTTGTCAATAATTTATGGAAAATTTCAGATTAAAGCTGTAACTAATGGCTTAAAACATTTGTAAGACATAATTTGATGCTGAGTTGAAGCCAGTGAAGACAGCAGAGCTAGGTTTTTCAAGGAATTTATTCAGTTGCCACGGATAAGTAAATTTAGGTAAATGAATAGGGTATAGCATCCCTTCCGGATTAACTACTTGCTGGAAGAGTGATTAGCTTTAATATATACTAACTAATTAGTCATGACAGTAATATATATTCAAAAGTAATCAATATCAATAATGTAGTAGAAAAGTAAGGAAAATTATCACTGCAGATTATGTGAGGTAGTACACTGTCATAAGGATTTGGAATTAGCCAGCCTTCCAGAAGATCAAACTCAAGTTAAACAAATGAACTGGAATCCTTGATAGTGGAGGTTGCCTCATGAAAGGGCAACCTGGGTTGTCAGGGGATCCCTGGAAGAAGAAAAGGGGGAAGAGTTAAAAAGCAGGAAGGAGAAAAGGGAGGGGGAGGAGAGGGGAATGAGGTCAGAGGGGCCAGGGCTAGCATGGTTGACAGACAGGTAACAGCACTGGACAGCTGCAGGACAGGGGAGGGGTTGCAAGGGGTAGATAAGGGGCTGCAGAGAACAGGGGAGCCTCTTTTCTCTGGTGTTCAACTGGAATTGTTCACTGGCCCAGCAACAAGTGTCTTTTTGGAAAGGTTTGAGCAGAATTTCCAGCAGGTAAGGCAAGGTAGGCCAGAGGGCCTAGCATATGGGAAAATTATCAGAAGGTGTAAGTTATCTGAGCTAAAGTTTATGGTGGTCTTTCTGTGCAGATTCCTAAAGTTATTGGTATGGATGGTTTGCAGATTTGGGAGATTTCTGGAAAATGTGATTATGAGGTCAGCACAATGGGAGAGTGCAGGAGATAAGAGCATGGCTGTGTCCTACAGTTACCCAGGATAATTATCAGGCTGTATGGGAAGGCAGGTTTCAGATCCATGTTGGGCCACATGTGGACCAAAAGAAAATTGGGCATTTGAGGGCGGTATCCCATCGAGTGCAAGCTAAAAAAAAAAAGATAATAATCAAGTGTTGGAATTGTTTGGCTATATTTTTGAGTGGGGGGCCTGATTCCAGTGGGGGTTTGCAGTTCAAGGGCACAGGAGAAAGCAAAGGAGCCAGATGGGCTAAAAGGGGCATTCCTGGAATGCAGTCATGGGCATACAGGTCAGGCAGATGAGCCAAGTGGAGGCAACATTCTACAGCGGTGGCCCAGCCAGAGGAAGTCCTTCCTGGTTATCGATGGGAAGGGCAGCTGAGGAAGAAGGGTGGCTAGGGAGCTGTGTGTAAGCTCCATTTTTTCAGTAAGAGGGATTGAGCAAGTCTGGAAACCAGGACAAAGGTGAGGGCCACCTGGTTTTGAGGAAGGGCTGAGGGGAGCAAAAATGGATGCCAGAAGTGTAATTAGGGGAAAATGGGGGCAGAAGTCAAAAAAGAGGGAGGCAAGATTTCAGGAAGGCAATTGCTGAGAAGGGACTAGAAGGAGCACAGGGCCAATGCAACATGGAAGCAAAGAAGGTGGATGGTGGCAGCTGAATTTGCTAGGCCTGGCATATGACATCATCAAGGGTCCATGTGGCAGGGTGCAGGTGGCCATCCTGGGGGACAGATTGAGCAGGCATCAGTTGGAGAACAAGGTTTTAAAAAAAATAGACATATATATGTATATATATTATAGGGGTGCAGTTGTGCACCTGTAGTTAGTCTTGAGTAGGCATTTCAATGTTAAACTCAAAATTTTGCACTTTAATAACTTTGCAACCATTGAACAGACGTGCATGAAAGTTGGTATGCGCTGACCTGTGGTGTAGATCACTTGATCTGGCAAGTTTCAGACACTGGGGTGTGATAGTATGTCATGAGGCCTAACTCTCACCCCATATTGCTTTACTGTAGCATGTCAACCTGTTTACCCATGGAATGGGGTGCGAGTTGGGACTTGCGACCCCATGTCATACTCTGGCATCTGTCGGTCTGTGGAGGATGGGGGTAGGGATGGTGGTGGGGTTAGGGGCTCAACCCTAATGTCTCATTTGCCCACTTTTGTTGCTTTAACCCTAACTGATGCAGTAATGAAGTGTTTTTTGCAATGTATGTATGTGTATATCTATATATATATATATATATATATATAAATATATATATATATTTATTTGGCACGGTAGTGCCACTATAGTTAGGGTTGAGTACTCCATTTAAGGTTAAATCTGAAATTTGGCAGCTTAATAACTTTGCCACCATATGACGGATTTGCCTGAAATTTAGAATGCATGGTTTGGTATCATAAATCTCTGGATTTTCCAAGTTTTGTAAAGGTCAGATATATGGTTGCGGAGGTACAGAGTGCCAAAAAACGAACAAATTATGCATTTTTGCACATTCTTTGCTCGTGCCTACAGATCACACAGTCTGTGCGACCAGTCCAAAACCTTCTGGGAACATGTAGCCACGGTCCCCGATGTGCCTTCCGAAGATTTAGTGGAAAAATAATAAGTGGTTCAAAAGTTATTCAAAAAAGCAAGTTTCCCATTATAGTCAATGAGAAAAGTTAACAAAAAGTTTGAAAGTGTCACGAATTCAGTTTTTAGTGTTGCAAATGACCCTTGTAGTGTCGCAAATCTTCCATCTTGTTTTTATTTGGTGGTCACAGAAATGCTTGGCATTTAAATGTGGGACCCTCTAGTGACACAATTCTTGCTGTGCTCACCTAATCGTGTCCTGAAGATGCTAGCCATGTCTTTTTTGGGGGGTTAAACACCCCAGAAATACGTTTTTAAAATTTTTGTAAACAGTATTGTCACAAAAAAGTGTCGCACCTGCGATACTTCCGTGATTTTTTCTGCGAAAGTGTGCAAATCACAACACTACTTTGTGACACTATGCCCAAAACAAAAGGAAAACTTTGCCACCCTGCTGCAAAAGAACGGTTTGGTCTTTTTGGCTGAAATTTGGAGGGAAGACAGCCAAGACCCCACAGATTTGCCTTTTGGTGGGTTGGTGAGGGATGCAAAGTTATGGCACTCCAAAGTTAACGATTTTCCCCATAGGCTAATATTACAGCGTCTGCCACGCCTTTTGGGGCCCGTATCTTGAAAACACTTTGAGATATGGAATTTTCGTTAGAAAAATGCTTGGTCTCCCACTAGGGGGCTAAGTGCAAAACTAGCCAAGAAAGTCATAAATAATATGAGAGTTTAAATTTTTTTCAACTTGTGCAGTTCCTGATATATAAGCAATTTAGCATTCCAAGTGTTCATTTTCTGCTCTGAGGGCCTTTATTATTTATACATTCTTTGTATTCACTGTGCTTCTGAATGCACCTTTTTGGGAAAAAAAAAGGTGTGCGACTGCGTTACTGTTACAGTTAGTGTTTACACTTGTGTTTCTGTAACCGTTTGTGCTCGTGTTTCAGTTTACATCACCATGTGTGTTACCCTTTGTGTTTGTGGGTGCACTTGCATTTGTGTTACTGTTGCCCTTTGCATTTATGTTACTGTTTTTGTTTGCGTTTCCTTTTGCATCTCTGTGTGCATTACCATTTGTATTTGCATACGCGCTTCCGTTTGCATTTGTGTTTCCTTTGTTATCATCATTGGTGTTACCGTAAGCATTTGCATTTCCAATTGCATTGCCAAGACCGTGAACATTACCATTTGCGTACATGCTTGCATTTTTTGGGTTTCCGTCTGTGACACAGTTCCCTTTGGCATCATCGTTGGTGTTACCGTAACAGTTTGTGTTTCCAGTTGCGTTATCTTTGCTGTTTGCGTGTTCATCACCATTTGCATTTGTGTTTCTGTTGGCCTTAACATTTGCATTTTCGGTAGGATTTTCATTGTCAATTGCATTACTGTTTCCTTCTGTGTCACCGTTGCCTTTACCATTTGCATTTCTGTTTGCATTTGTGTTACCGTTTGCATTTTTGTTACCGTTTGCTTTTCCATTGGTGTTAGCATTTGTGTTATTGTTTTCATTAACGTTTGCATTTCATTGCCATTAGCATTTGCATTACCATTTCTGTTTCCATTAACATTTGTGCTTGTGTTTCTCTTACCGTTTGAGTTATCATTTAAGTTTGCATCACTATGTGTATTACCGTTTGCACTTGCATTTGCGATACCATTAGTGTTACTATGTGACAAAAAATCATGCACTTCCACCACCACATTCCGTCCATTATTTATAGTGCACATTCTCAAAAAGAAGGGAAATTCATGCCAAAAAACTCTGTTTAATGCTTCAGTTAGGGTTGTTCCACAGTGACAAAAGCAAAGAAATTTGGTGTTAGGATTGCCACCCCTTGCACCCCACACCGGCCCCATCCCCATCAACAGGCATCAGGGTGTGCATTGGGGTCATTGGTCCTAACTCTAACCCCATTCTCCTATACTGCACTGCCTCAGTTTATTTACACATGGAATTGGGTGAGAGTTAGGGATGATGACTCCAATGCACACCCCAATGCCTGTTGGTGGGGATGGGGTGGGCATGGGGTGCAAGGGGTGGCAACCCTAACACCGAAATTCCTCGCTTTGTTGCTGTTGAACAACCCTAACTGATGCATTAAACTGAGTTGTTTGCCATGACTATATATATATATATATATATATATATATATATATATATGTGTGTATATATATTAGCTGCACAGTGCAGCTATAGTAAGGGTTTCTGGGCCACTTCTATGTTAAACCCAAATGTTTGCACTTTAAAAACTTTGCCACTGTAGAATGGATTTGCCTGAAATTTTGTATTCATGGTGTGGTACCATAGATCTCTGGATCTGCAAAGTTGTGTTATGGTCAGATGAGTGCTTGCAGAACTGCAGAGCACCAAAAAAACACGCTAAAACAGGTTTTGTTGCTTGTTTCTTTGCTTGGGGTTAAAGCCCATGCAATTTGTCCATCTGGTCTCAAATCTTCTGGGAAGCTGCAGTCTGGGTCACTGATGTGCCTTTTGAAAATTTGGTGAAAAAATATTAAACCATTCAAAAGTTATTCAATTGTTAAGTTTTAACATTGAAATGAATGGTAAAAAATATACGTGCCTCACAAAACTGTCACAAAACTACATTTTACTGTCACAAATCCACTTTTTACTGTTGTGCTGACACCATCCTGTTTCAGTTAGTGGTGAAGAAAAATGCCTGCAGTTCAAATTCTAGTGCCACTCGGTAAACACTGAAAGTTGTGTTTACCAAGACGGTGGCTGAGGTACACAGTTTATCCTTTTTAAATCAGATCCCCTGTAGTGTTGCGAATCATAACAGTGCATTTGCTACATTTTCGCAAATCATGACACTGTCACATCTGTGCTGTCGCAATTTGCGACATTACTGCACCAAAAAAATACCATTTCTTTGCCACACCACTGCACTTAAACAGTTGGGTCTTTTTGGCTGAAATTTGCAGGGTGGCAAGCTCTAGCCCCACAGATGTGCCTTTTGATGGTTTGGAAAATAAATTTAAAATGGTTACAAAGTTACAGCACTCTGACATTGAGAAATTTCCCATAGGATAACATTGCGGTGGCTGTGGCACTTTTTGGCACCTGTGTCTCAAAAATGGTGCAAGTTACGGATTTTTCATTCTCCACAGCTGGACTAAGCCTGCGTGGAGGTTTCAAAGTCATGATTTCAACTGCAGTGGATTTTCTTCCATAGTTGCTATGGATACTAAGATATTGCTAAATTAGAGTCACAAGGGTTCCTTTTCAGTACTATACAGCTGTTGTATGGTTCCGTACTTATGTGTAAGTGGGATCGCATGGCCCAGAAGGCCCATCTCCCACATACACATGCCATTATGCAAAAATGGCAGTGTGAGGTGAGCAAAGGGCCCATCTTCCACAACCACATAACAGTTACTGGTACATTATACTTTCTCAAAAAAAAGGGAAATTCATTGCAAAAAACTTTGTTAATGAATCAGTTAAGTTGATAGCACAGTGACAAAAGTATGGTAGACGTTGGGGTGTGCCATGATGTGATGCAGACACTATGAGTTTATCAGGAAATAAACCCACAGTGGTGATGTCATCACAGAGTTATTCCACTGCAGTGTGAATACATCTTTTTATTCTCAATGTTACATGCTTACCCCTATTGTGTGTGTATATATATATATATATATATATATATATATATATATATATATATATATATCAGGGGCGCGGTCGCTCCCCTATAGTTAGGGTTGAGTAGGCACTTTAATGTTAAGACTGAATTTTTGCATGTTAATTATTTTACAACCGTTCAACAGATTTGCACAAAATTTGGAATGCGCAGTCTGGTATGGTAGATCTCTTCATTTACCAAGTTGCATTTCTGTCAGACTTGAAGTTTCTGCATAGCAAAACACTAAAAAAAGCATTCTTCTCCACTTTTGACACATTTTTGCCCATGGAGCTGTGACCACAGCATGTGGTCTTCTGGTCTAAAATGTGGAACATAGAAAGAGGTTGGGTTAAGGAACAATCCACTGTTAGTTTGGTAAAAAAAATATTAAGCCATTCTAAAGTTATTACATTTTTAATTTTCGGGTTTTGAGCATGCTCAGTTCACTTCAACTTTTATATGGTTATTTTTCAGACAAAGATTGGGCTCATGGTCAAGGATTTTGTAGCTCATGGACTAGGATCCTGGTCCACCAGAAAATGAGCTGCCATCTTGTTTTTTTTCAGTTTTTCCCCAAACAAAATGTTATAGCTTTCTCCACGGGTGACTTTTGAGCCAAATGAGGCATGGCTTTTGTTCAGGGTGGCCCCAGCTACAAAGCCATGCCTTTGATTTGTCTAGTTTTGGTAAAATAATAGCTTTTTAAAATTTAAAATTTCTTTGACCGTGACTCGCTAATGATCCTAGTCCATGAGCTGTCAAAATCCTAGTCTGCGACCTCGCGGTCAAGGATTTTGCTACTTCGCGAACTAGGATTTTAAAAACTTTACCATTGCATTGCTAATGAATGGTGTTGTCTTTTTACTTGAAATTTTCCTGGTATTGAGGGGATGTCCTACAGGTGTGAATTATGTTGTTTATGTATTGGGGAATAAAGCAGCTTCATAGATATGCCATCACAAAGTTGAGATTTTCCCCATAAGATAACATTGTGGTGCCCATTGCACTTTTTCAGTACCCCTAGACTGTAAATGATGTGAGATATGGATTCAGCCAATTGGTGCTTGTTGCCACCATTAGAATGACACTTGAATTTCTTTTCTAGCTGCTACAGTTACTGAAATATCAGCAAATTAGTGTTACAAGGGTTCCTTGCCCTATAGAGCTGCTGTATGGCTCTGTAACTATGCATAATAAGTGGGAGTGCAGGGCCAGGAGGGCCTGCACTCTCACAGATGCATATCATTATGTAGAAATGGGCAGTTTGGTGGGAGCACGGGGCCTTCCCACCAACACATGCTTTTTGGCACTTATATTACACTTTTCCAAAAAGAAAGGAAATTCATTGCAAAAAACTTCATTTAATGCATTAGTTAAGGTTAAAGCAACAAAACTGAGGAAATGAGACATTAGGGTTCTGCTCATAACCCCCCAACACCCCACCCCTCTCCTCCACAGACTGACAGATGCCAAGGGTGCCATGGGGTTGTGTGGCCAACTTTAATGCCATTCTATGTGTAAACATGCTAAAGTAAAGGAGAAGGGGGTGAGAATTAGCCCTCGGTCTGTGGAGTAGGGGGTGTGGTGTTGGGGGGTTATGGACTCAACCCTAACATCTCATTTCCTCACTTTTGTTGCTTTAACCCTAACTGATGCATTAAACAAAGTTTTTTTGCAATGAACTTATCTATATGTGTGTGTGTGTATATATATATATATATATTATGGTAGCACGGTAGTGCTACCATAGTTAGGGTTGAGGAGCCATTTCTAAGTTAAACCCCAAAACTTTGCACCTTAATAACTTTGCAACTGTTTGATGGATTTGCCTGAAATTTGGAATTTGTAATCAAGAACCACAAGCCTCAGGATCTGCCAAGATTCGTACTGGTCGGATATACGGCTGCGGAGTTATTAAGTGTGATCTGTGTGCACATTTACGCTTTTCTGAAATTCTGTGGTCGCGCCTACAGGTCGTACGGTTTGCGTGACCGGCCCAAAATCTTCAGGGAACGTGCAGCCAGGGTCCCCAATGTGCCTTTCAAAGATTTTGTGAAAAAATATTAAACGGTTCAAAAGTTATTCAAAAAACAGTTTCCCATTATAAGTCAATGGGAAAAGTTAACAAAAAGTTCAACACTTTCGCAAATGCATTTTTACTTTCACAAATGGGCCTGTTACTTTCGCAAATCGGCCATTTTTTTCAGTTGGTGATCAGAAAAATGGTTGGCATTTAAATTTGGGACCCTCTAGCAACCTAATTTATTTTGTATTCACCTAGTCGGGCCCTGATGATGCTTGCCATGTCTTTATTTTGTGGTAAAACACCCCAGAAATATGTTTTTCAAATTTCTGGAAAAAGTACTTTCGCAAATTACTTTCGTGCTCATGAAAGTGTCGCAAATTTTTGTGAAAGCTTTCGCAAATTGCGACAGTAATTTTCTAGTCTGTGGGAAAATGACAGCAATTCTTTGGCACTGCACTGCAAAATAACCGTTGGGAGTTTTGGGCTGAAATTTGGAGAGCGCAGCCGACATCTCACAGATGTGCCTTTCAGTGTTGTATTGAAAAAATATTACATGGCGGCAATGTTATGGCACTCCAAAGTTGACAGTTTTTCCCATAGGATAACATTACGGCGCTCGAAGCATTACAGGAATCCTTTGGCACCCTGCTACAAAATAACGGTTTGGTCTTTTTTCCTGAAATTTGGAGGGAAGACAGCCAACAGCCCACAGATGTGCCTTTCAGTAGTTTGGTGAAAAAACATTACAGGGAGGCAAAGTTATGGCGCTCCGAACTTTTCTTTTTTTCCCATAGGATAACATTACGGCATTGGCCGCGCCTTTCAGGGCCCGTATCTCGGAAACGGTGCGAGATACGGACTTTTCGTCAGAAAACTTCAAATTAGCCAGGACAGTTGTAAATAATATGACTTTTAAATTTGTTTTCTACGTCATACGGTTCCTGAGATATAATGGCCCAGATATTCAAAAGGGTTGCTCCATGCGCAACAGGGTTGCGCATGCGCAAGTCCTACATTGCGCCATTCTGCGATATTCAGCAGGAGGCAGTTGCTCCACTGGCAACAGGTTGCACAAAAGAGCAATGCAAATGAATGCATGCTCAACAGGAGGGGGAGGAACCATGCATAACCTGCGCAACCTGATATTCAGTCGGGTTGTGCAGAGTTGTGCATGCGCAACCCCCAACCTGCGCCTGCACAACCTTGAGCCAAAAAAAAAAGGATCAAGTTGAGGGCCACCCACAGGTGAGCTGCTGTATTGCAGGGTGCAACACAGCAGCTGCCACCCTGGCTGGCCCCAACTTGGTCCCTGTGCCCCCACCAGCCCGATCGCGGGCATCACAGTTACATGAAACCTCCCCACACATCTCCCACAGCCCGATCGCGGGCAGTACAAATACATGAACCCCCACACATATCCCACAGCCCGATCGCCGGGCAGAACAAATACATGACCCCCACACATCTCCCACAGCCCGATCGCGGGCAGAACACGTATGTCACCCCCCACACATCTCCCACAGCCCGTGTGGGGCAGAACCTGTGAGCCCCAGTGCCTGATGGCGGGCAGAACCTGTATGACCCCCGTGCCCGATCGTGGGCAGAATGTAACCCTCCCCCAACCCGAATAACTCCCTGGTGGTCCAGTGGACCGTAAAGCCCGATCGCGGGCAGAATGTCACAACACACCCCCCATACATCTCCTGGTGTCTAGTTCCCCCCCACACCCACAAGCCCCTCACCCCACTCCCCGCGGCCGGCGGAGCAACAGCATCCACCCGCCTGTCGCCCGCGCCCGCCCGACTGACTGTCCAGTAGGGCTGCGCCCGTGGTGCAGGCTCATCAATGAGCATGCAGCCATACCGACATGACAGTCAGATTTGTGGATCGTTCCACAAATCTGGACTGTCATATGACATACCACATTCCGATCAGACAAGTGGCACCACCTTCTCACACCAACACAGCTACCCAGCCAAAATAGCTGTCAAACCACTAACTGTATACAGGATAGATATTTGTGATGTAAGTGGTTGCCACTATCTTCTGTTGTGGGGTGCTTTTGTTTCCTAGACAATGAGTGCTATTTCTTATTCTCAAATTTACTACCTCTTGTCTGACTGTGGCTGTCAGTGTACCAGTAAAGGACCATGGGTGTTTAGTGTTTGTGCATAACTGCATGGTCGGGTGTGATAAGACAGTAGCACACAGTTTCTAACCCTCCCTGAGTGTCTCTAAGTACTGTTCTACCTGCTTTTTGATAGTCCAGTGGTACTTTTAACATAACAAGACCCTTTTTCTGGGTCAACATCCTTTGCCGCTAGCAGCCAGTTTTTGATGCCATCTGCTGGCCTGAACTTCTCTTGTTACACAGGGTGTCTACTGCATGTAAGACAGGAGGTCATTTTGTAATCCGGCTCATTCATGCAACATGGCCTATGGAAACCTTTGCATACAGTGAGTTTCCACCCCAAAACAAATTTATTTCTGCATGCACCACAGACACTCATCAATGCTATCTCTGCCTGTGTAGACTTGGTAATTACTTCTGAACCAGACCACGTGGATACTTGTTGCTAATACAAAGATTGAATGACTGGGTGTGATAAAAGGTGACAACTGGGCAACTCAGCATAATGAACTATAAACTGCTATAATTGCTTTGGAAAGCACAGTTAGGATTTTCATTTTAATCTGAATTGGACTGAATGTTCATCTAAATTGATTCCAATTAAAAGGTGTGACAAGGCTTGATGGGATTAAAATTGAGGATAGTCTTGATGGGCATGCTGAATATAACAGGTTATGTGCTTCTTAGCTGTGGTTGGGCCACTGACCCCCTCTGTTTATATACTGTCTCCAAGACAGACCCATAGAAAAAGCATGTAGAGAAGAAAAGAATTACTCAGTTTTCAGTCAGATTAACCAGAGAAGGGTAAACAAACCTACATGGCTATAACGACATTTGAAATCAAGAAGATGACAACAGCTGGCAAACCCCCTCCAGCTGACTAGTCAGTCAATGCTGAAGAGGCCTTTTTGATTCTAGCAAGGGATGTAAGGGTGGCAAAGTAATAATATTAGTGTATCCCATTGGAAGAAACAAGATTAGTACAGGTACATACAAAAGTAAGAATGTGCCAGCAGAAACAGACCACCCAGTCAATCTATGTCTGCTTGAGTGTGCAACTAGCACCCCTAGTTTGCAGCTGTCCCATGCCACCCACCCTTTATCAACCCTCTCAAGCCCCCCACCTATCCCACCCTCACTCTCCACCACTCCCTGTGCCATGCAGATTTACATGATACCACCCATTTTGTTAGTGCATTCCATTTTGCTAACACTCTCTCCATGAAATAGTGTTTCTTCATTTTACTCCTAAATCTTTGCTTCTCTATTTTTAGCCTGTGCCACTTGGTGTTCCTCACCCTCCTTTGCATAAAGACCCTATCTGCCCCATCCTTATTGATTCCCCTCAGATACCTGCATATCTCTGTCATGTCCCACCTGTCCCTATTATCCTCCAGGCTGTACATATTCAGGTCTCACAGCCTGCTGTCATAGTCTCACCGCTCCATTCCACATATCATCTTTGTTGCCCTCCTCTGCACCCCCTGGGTTGGATGCCATCCAGACCTGGTGCCTTGTCTACCCTCAGTGCTCTCAGACCATCTAGGACTCTACATCCCTCAGTCCTTCCATCTGTCGCCTCCTTTTCCCAGGTCCACACCCTCCCAGCCCATGGTGATAGCGGTCACACCTTTCCTTCAGTGAACACTGAGCCAAAGTATTCATTCTGCCTGTTCCTCCCAGTTTTCTGTCAACCACTACCCTTTTTAATCCTCTACTGTTGTCTCCTGGAGTCTTGGCAGAAGACACCAGGAGAAAGGACTGCTGTGTGACTGGACTTCTCTGCTGGGACTAAAGTAGAAGAACTTTTGTACTTGGACCTTTAATTTAGGGTAAAAAAAACTAACATACAAAACAAAACAAAAAAAAGCATGTGTGTGTCTGGGTTAACTGAACTGAATGGGTATCTGAACAGTTAAAGGTGTAAATATCAGGTGATTGAAAGGACTTAACTGCTGTGAGGTTTAAATTACTGGTAGAAAGATCTAGTAAGTAGGGGGAGACTAGCTAGAAGGAAGCTACATTTAAACACTGCCTTGAAAGATTCTGCTAATATCTTGGCAGAAGACACCAGGAGAAAGGACTGCTGTGTGACTGGACTTCTCTGCTGGGACTATATGCCCTCCTTCCTCCTCCACCCCCCACCCAAAGCTAGTTCTATTTTTATAGGCACAGGATTTGACTGACAACAGAACTTCCTGTTTGGGAGCAGGAAGTAGTGATTACAGAACCACCAAGGACCCACCATCCTAGAAGGGCAGGAGTAGCTCTCCCCCTCTAGCTGCTGGAGGTCTGCCTCTGAGCAAGTAAGTGGTCCACTGACAAATGTAGGATATTCTTGTCTCAGAACAGGACAATCAGGAGCTTAAAGGGCACACAGGCAGAAAGTAAGGAGAGAGAGAGAAAAAACAGAGGAAAGAATAAGGATTGAAAACAGTTAAGGGGCCAGAAATAAGACATGATTGGAGTGGTGCAGTGCAGTGGCTGTGGAGCAGCAGTCTTCCGGGAGACATTCTGGAGGATGCAGTGTTGTCCCATCTGCAGGCACCTCTCTGGGCTGAGGGAGGAGGTTGCTCATCTCAGGCTGAGTTGACCAAGTTTGTGGGACCTCCTCTTCCATCCAGGGACCACCAGTGCCACTGCCGTTGCCTCAGAGGTTGCCAAGAAAGAGGAGCAGTTGGACCACAGTGGGCTCAGGAGGGTGAGGGTGGTGGAACAGGGTGCATCCCTCCTGTTGTACCTCTCCACAATTCCTATGCCATTCTGGCAAAGTGTGGTTCCTCTATGGAGGCACCCACAGTGGAGACCAAGGAGGATGCTGGGAACCTCCACAAAGGAGACCCACAGGAGGGTGGCAGGGGACCCTGCAGGGGAAGGAAACAACTCCTGGTGGGGGGACTCCATTGTTAGGAAGGTAGAACTGGGGGAGGAAGGGGAGAGGGAGGTAAGGTGCCTGCCTGGCGCCATGGCTTGGAGGGACAGGGAGTGAATCCTCAGGATTGCCAGAGCAGCTGCACAGGGGAGGGAGCTGGATGTCATTGTCCACCTAGGGACAAATGACCTGGCTAAAAGGGATTAGAAAGTGCAGGAAGAGTTTGTTGAATTGGGAGGGGCCTAGTCAAGTGCAGCATGCACGGTAACCTCCTCGGAGGTGCTGCCCATCTATGGCATAGGAGAGCTTAGGTGCTCCACACCATGGGATTGCAATCAGTGGTTGAAAAACTGGTGTGGAGCTCAGGATTGGCTTCATTGGGACTGGGGGTCACCTGGAGTGATGCAAGCCTATACTGGCATGATGGGCTGCATCTGTCCGGGAGGGAATCATGATCCTAGGTGATAGGTTTAAATGCTTCATTGGCAAGCTTTTAAACTAGCCAAGGGGGGAGGCACTGGAAAGGAGCATGGAAATCCTAGCCCCCCCAAATAATCACAGTAGTAACTGCGGCAGACACCAACATAGAGGTGTTGATAGGGAGAAGAGCTGGGGTAAATGGATAAAGTCACAAAGGCAAGAAGGACAGGGATGGGGCAAAAGGGAGTAAGGCCATCAGGAAATGGAGGGTAATGAGTACCAATGCCCGTAGTCTGGGCAACAAGCTCCCTGAGCTGGTGGCCTTGATGGAAGAGGGATGCCTGGATATTGTAGCAGTCACAGAAACATGGTACACAGAGAACCATGACTGGGATGTTAACATACCAGGGTACATAACCTACAGGAGAGACAGGCAGGGGAGAAGAGGGGAGGTAGCTCTCTATGTAAAGGAAGGGATAAAGCAACTGAACAAAAGAGTAAACAGGGAGGAGAGAAGGCACTGTGGGTCACATTGGAGACTGGAAGGGCACCACAATCCGCACAGGGGTTGTGTACAGACCCCATGTCAGGGAGGAATGGACAAGGATATTAGAAGGCATTCTTAGAATGGTAGAAAAGGGAGATACTATTGATGGGAGACCTGAATATGCCAGATGTTAACTGGAGCACATTGCTGCAGCCAAATCCAAAACAGGGCCATTCATGATGCCCTAAAGTGGCAGACATTAGACAGCTAGTTTCAGAACCCACTCATGAGGGAGCAATCTTAGACCTCGTACTCTCAAGCGGTGACAGTGAGAGGATCTCAGATCTAGAAGTGGGTTGCCATCTGAGGACAAGTGACCATCAAACAGTGTGGTTCACTTTAAACTCAGCTCAAGTCAAGCCATACAAAAGTGAGGGTACTGGACTTTAGGAGAGCTGACTTTGGCAAGATGGGAGAGTGCCTCAGAAAAGCACTAGCAAACAGGCTAGAAGGAGGTGTGGAGCAACAATGGGGAATCATCAAAACTGCCATCACAGAGGTAACAAGCCTTTGTGTGAAGCAAATAAACAAATCAAAATGAAAGAAAAAGCCACTATGGTTCTCAAAGAGGTGGCTGTGAAAGTCATGAAGAAAAGATAGCATTCCGAGTATAAGGAAACACAGAAGGAGCAGGACAGAGATCTGTACCAGTTAAGGCAGAAGGAAGCAGGGAGGGAAGTCAGAATAGCAAAGGCCCAAACTGAGAAAAGATAGCCAACTCAGTTAAGAAGGGGGATAAAACCTTTATAGGTACATCAGCGAGCGTAGAAAGACAAAAGGAGGGATAGTGAGGCTGAATAGAATGAACAGTGGGTGGGCAGAGGGGGACAGTGAAAAAGCAGGGATACTGAATGAATATTTCTGCTCAGTATTCACAAAAGAGGAGGGGGAAGTGCCTAATCCAATTAACAGAAGCACTCTTGATAGGGGGGTCGATCCCATTCCTTTCACAGAAGAAAGGGTTCTGCAAGAACTCCTAAAACTGAAGGTGGACAAAGCAATGGGTCCTGATGGAATTCACCCCAGAATTCTAAAAGAATTAAGGGAGGAACTAGTGAAACCACTGGCTACTCTTTTTAATAAATCATGGGAGGATGGTGTGGTACCCGAGGACTGGAGGAAGGTGGATGTGATTCCCCTTCACAAAAGTGGGACCAAGACAGAGGCAGGAAACTACAGACCTGTCAGTCTGACCTCTGTGGTAGGGAAAGTGATGGAGTCACTTCTGAAGGAAAAATAGTTGAGTACCTAGAGGCCAGTGGAGCACAGGACCCAAGGCAGCATGGATTCACAGTGGGAAGGTCATGTCAGATGAATCTAATAGATTTCTTTGACTGGGTGACCAAAGTAGTAGACCAGGGAGGGCTGTGGACATGGCCTACCTAGACTTTAACAAGGCATTTGACACAGTCCCACACAAAAGATTAATAGTCAAATTAACCAGCCTGGGAGTGGGTCCCAGGGTGGTAGCCTGAGTAAAACATTAGCTGCACAACAGGACACAGAAGGTAATTGTAAATGGAGTCCACTCTGAAGAAAGAGGGGTTACTAGTGGGGTACCGCAGAGGTTCAGTATTGGGTCCAGTCCTTTTAATGTCTTCATCAGTGACATTGCAGAGGGACTGGAAGGAAAAGTATGCCTTTTACAGATGACACAAAGATCTGCAACAGGATTGATACACAGGAGGCGTGGAAAGGATGAAAAGGGACTTGGCAAGGTTGGAGGAATGGTCAGAAGTATGGCAGCTAGGATTCAATGCAAGAAGTGCAAAATAATGCACCTGGAAACAAGAACCCAGGAAGAATACACAATGGGTGGGAGGTAGTAACAACAACAAAAAGGAAAGAGACCTGGGGTAATCATATCAGATGACCTTAAGGTTAGCAAGCAATGTGAGAAGGCAGTAGGGAGGCTGGGGTATACTGGGATGTATGGGAGAGGCATCAGCAGCAGAAAACAGGAAGTTGTTATCCCTCTGTACAGACAGTTGGTGAGACCCCATCTGGAGTACTGTGTCCAGTTCTGGAGACCCCATCTCATAAAGGACATAGAGCGGATAGAGGTAGTCCAGAGGAGGGCAACTAAATGGTGCAGGGTCTGCAGGAGAAGCCGTATGAGGAGAGACTAAAGGAGCTTAATATGTATACCCTTGAGGAAAGAAGGGAGAGGGGACATGATAGAAACTTTTAAGTACCTCAGTGGAATCAACAAAGTCCAAGAGGGTAGCATCTTTCAGAAAAAGAGACGTGCAAGAACAAGGGGACACAATTTAAAGATAGAGGGAGAGCAGTTCAGGGGCAATGTGAGGAAGTATTATTTCACAGAGAGGGTAGTGGATGCATGGAACAGCCTTCCTGAGGAGGTTGTGGGGTCTAAAACTGTGGGAGAATTCAAGAATGCATGGGACAGACATAAGGCAATTCTTGTGGGGGGTAGGAAGAAATAGGCTGTTGGTTAACTAGGATCTACGGCCTATCCTGTAAGTAGGGAAATGGGCAGACTAGATGGGCCAAGCGGTCCTTATCTGCCGTCAAAGTCTATGTTGCTATGTTTCTATGTTTTCTTGCACTCCCCTTTCTCCCTGATGTATCTGAAAAAGTCTCCCCCCCCCGCTTAATTTGCTGCAATAATCTCAGTTCCCTCTTGACCTTGGCTTCTTTCACTTTTCTGGTCACTTCCCAGGAGCATATTGCATACCCCACCTTGTCCCCTTTCTTCCACCGTCCTCATATTCCTCTGGTGCAGCTATAGTTTTGCCTTCACCACCTCCACTACCTAGCTGTTCAGCCAGCATGGTTTCCTTGCTTTGCTCCTCTAACTCTGTGTCTTGGTGCAGGCTTCTGTTGCTTCTGTAAGCCTCCATTTAATAATATCCCATTTCTGCTCAGTGCCCATCTCCTGCCTTATGCCCTCCAGTTTCCCTTTCATTGCTTTCCATATCCTCACAAAGTCTGTGCCACCCTGAAGTTTACCACCTGGGTAACTGAGTTCTCTGGATCCCTGCACATAATGATATTAAACCCCACTGTTTGGTGATCACTGTCGACTAGTGGATCTTCCACCCTTATTTCCCTTAATGTCTCCCTACCTGAAAATACCAGATCTAAAGTGCAGTTTAGCCTAGTAGGTCCACTGATCAACTGCATCAGTAGACCCTTGATCCCTAGCACTGGAGCTCACCAGAATGCTCCAGTCAACCCCCAGCAAGTTGAAATCCCAATGATGACCATCCCTGGGCACATCGTGATCCAACTACTCCTCCTCCTTACCATCCATTGAGGTTTAAACTGTGCAGTCATTGGTCTCTGTCTGGATGGGAGCATCTGGTGACCCATCTAGCTCTGCTTTGAGGCCAATTGTTGGATGACATTACAACAAATGTCTCCGTCACAAGAGCCATTACCAAAGTTTGATCTCTCATCCCTTCTCTGTGCTCTTATTTCAGATCTATGGACTTCGCGCACTAGCTACTCCAACTTCCATCATAGAAGCCATGGAAAGGAAAAGATGTCAATGGATGCACACTGAATGTCTGATGAGGTCTGCACTATCTGCCATGACCAACACTGACACATGGAGCAGTCTGCCTTTGTCTTTAGACCTCCCACATTCCACCCACCCCAGTGTCTCGCTTCACAGACTGCCTTGTACTTGGCCTTCACATTTTCCGGTGATGATGGGCTCCCTTGAACATGCATCACTGCCATGTCTCAATGCTTTTGTTTTATAAATCACTTGTGTGGAACAGAATAGTCTTGTACACAGGAAACAATATATTTTTTTTACTGCACAATGGTTATTGATTACAGCAAAACAATATAGAATAAAGTCACTTCACTAGTAAGCACATTTTGAGTATGTCTAGCTAATTTCAGCCTTGCTGACATGCATCTTGCCTACATGCAGACGTTATATCTATTTTCACTGTTGTGTATTTGATTGTTTTCTTTTGGCATGGGTCCTTGGTTCATTGCTCATGCAATATGTGACCACACAGCTTTAGTCTTTAGAAACCTCTAAAAGTTACCATATGATGGGTTCTTTTTTTTGCCACTGAATTAATCTAACATTTGTTAAATCTGCAGAAGTGATCAGCAACCAGCCTTTCTTTATTAGGTTTTTCAAACTTGGATGCAATAGGAGGTGGCTGTGAATGAACAGTCTGGGCTCACCTTGCAGTTCGATAACTTGGTAACTCTGCAAGCACTTGGACTAGAACCCCACAAAAAGTTACATGTTGTGGGAGGGGAAATACACAAAATGGGGAGAAGGTGGTAGTATTGATACTGCTCAGGACATAAAAAGACACAGGTTCAGGAAACGAGCCACGTGGAATAGGATGGTCCATCCAGGTATAGGATGCTGAATGTCCCAGGGACTATTTGCCTTCACCAGGGAGAGAGGGAGCCCTAGGCATGGCCCTGGAATGGCACCAGGCCAAAGCAGAAGTAACTGTAGGAGCAGTGAACTCCTCTGGCCCCTGTACTGATCCCTTTTGTGGCTGCACCGGGGGTACTGCATGCAGCGCTGGTATTTCAAGGTATGTTTTCCTTTTTGCAATTTATTATACTTTATTAACTGGTACCTCAAGTTGAAAAGGGGCACAGTGCTATTGCAGGAGGGTACAGCAAGAAAATGATCATGGGATGGGGAGGTAAACAGTATGATTAGAGAGTAAGAGAGATACCTCAATGTATATTCCCTGGAAAATTGAATGTAGAGATGGGTTATGATTCAGTGAGAGACAAAACAATTTTAAAATCAAAAGGTGGAAGGTAAACCAGGGACCACATTCTGATTTGTGGAGAAGATTGACACACATGAGGGAAGTAGAAAGGCAGTATTTCACCAAGAGGTGGTTGGCAGGCTGGCACGTGGTACTTTGGGAGGAGATATCAACGTTTAGAGTAGTCACCTTGAAAGTAAAGGTGAAAAAAAGGTTGCTACCAGGAGAATGGTACTTGTAAAGTCCCAAAAAGATTCAACCAAAGCAGAAAGGACTCAACACTAATTGTCAAACACAAAGCAACACCAGTTACAGATTGTGTCAATGCTCCATCTGCTGCTGGAACATCAGGGGATCCCCCATTAGCTTTTTTTTCAGCACACCTCTCCCCCACTGCTGTAGCATTTTGTCTTTTGTTTATGTTTAATAACAGACAGAGGGAAGGCCATAGTATTAGTTTAAAGGGAAGCAGTCAGCAACAGGAGGTCCCACCCCCTGCAAGCCCTAACCTGCGGTTAAGCCTTTTAGGTATGTTGCAGCATTTTTCTCACGCCGCAACATACTTTGATTTAATAAAGAAAAGTCAGTGTCCTGGAAGTATGGTGGATGCTATGGGGACTCCATTATTTGTAAAGGTGCAACCGTGACACACCATGCGCTTCAATACAAAAACACTACAACATACTTAAAAGGCTTAACCGGAGGGTAAGCAGTGCAGGGGGCAGGACCTCCTGTTGCTGACTGCTTCCCTTTAAATATATACATACACATATAGACATACATGCTCCTTATTGCCCTGTTATTATAATCCAGTGCTTCAGTAGTGTTTACTTTCTGTTGTGGAGTGGTTGTGGAAAAGCAGGTGTGAGAAGTGCAAGTGTGATGTGCTAAATTGCATGTGTGCAGTCAATGTTGTTTCCTGTGTGTGTGATGTCAGACATTGTCAAGCTTCTTGCAAACATATATGTGCTGACTTGCTGCAGTGTTTGTGGTATAAAGAATAGAGATAAGAAAAACTTATATTTTATTGTCACCATCATCATCAGCAGACTAAGTGATATGATATTTTTTCAGAGGTGTCTGGTCAGAGTGCACCTTAGTCTCATACTGCACACACGACTTTTAGGAGAGCATGTGTTTTTTGTCCTATGATCTCCACAAAATCATGTATGCACTGCGAGTGACTGAGATGCACAGTGACCCGATACCTCTGAAAAAATATACCACTTACTCCGCTGGTGCTGATGGTACAAATAAAATACATGCCATATATTCTTTCTTATCTTTATTCTTTACATACTGCAACAATTCACTCCATGTATATGTTTGCACAAAGCTGGATAATGTCTGCACACACAGGAAAGAACACTGACCGCACACATGCAGTTTAGCATGACATACTTGCACTGCTCAGTCCTGCTTTTTGTGTAACACTTCATGAGTCCCGACACAAAGTAAACATTACTGAGACTCCAGAAATGTTTCTTTTTTGCAACAGACATTAAAGCAGCAGTGCAACAATCTGGTGAAAATTTTGACCTATACTTTTTTTATGCTATTTTATATTGCCACAATGCCACTTTACGTACCTCCTGACTTGTGTAATACCATTCTTTTCAGTATTTGAGTCTGTTTTAGTACTTTTTTTCATGTCTGAAATAATAAAAAGAACACTCCTTTTAACATGGTGCAGACAAGGTCTTCGTCAGTATTTTCCACTGTTTTTCTCCATCAGTTGTTTCTATATTACTTCTGTTGTAAAATGAACAATTCTACAGCAGGCAGTGTTTTATGACCTTACAGAACAATATTTCTTCAAAAACAGCTGCAAATAGTGATGAAAACCTGGTCAGAGCCATATTAAAAGGTGTGTTCCTTTTATTTTTTCAGACATGAGAAAAAATAGTAAAGCAGACGCAAATTGTGTAAAGAAGGGTGTCACACAAGTCAGGAGGTAACTAGTGGCTGGCAATCTAAAAAAGCATAAAAAGTATAGGTCAACATTTTCACCACATTGTTGCACTGCTGCTTTAATGTATAATTTAAGTATGACATTATGTACTCACAATCACAACACACAAAATTCAACGCTCTTGTATCTAGAAAATTCCCAAGTGCTGATGAAGTGAAATGGAAACATTACACCACATACAAAGTCCCCCAGAATTTATTGCACATTCACTCACGCATACAGTGGTCACACAGAGTCCCCAGAATGTTTCTGCATCCCAAAATGCAACTGTCTTGTGTACAGAAAATTTATATACTCTGTGATGTTGATCTCATGCTGCACAGTGTCTTACCAAACCATTTAAAGGAGGGATAACATGAAATGAATTCATTCAGTGTTTCATCAAAAATGATGACCATGAGAGAATTGCTGCTGGTCCAAAGTGTGCCGTGATTCCTATGAATGTGATGTGATCACCTCAACAGGATGGAAGGGTGCCCTTTGTGTGTACACTAATAGTAGCCTTGGTGAGTTGATATATATATATATAGACATGGAGGCCCCTGAACTGTCACGGCTAGTGTGCATGACAAGATATTCTGAGATGGCTTTGTACTTTTCATACAACCTCTCTGCCATGTATAAAGTGGAGTTCCACTGAGTGACAACTTCCAGCTTCAAGCAGTACTGCGGGAGGCTGTTTTGGATCTGCAACTGCGGAAGCTGGCCACGGGCCTTTGCAGAGCGTGAAAAGTGAGAACAGATACGGCGTGCAACTATCAGCATTTCCTTTATATCAGGGTTCTGCAGAAACTCCTGCACCACAAGATTTAAGCAGTGGGCCATGCATGGAACCGGAAAAAAGCTACCATTCGCCATACATTTCACCACATTTGACCCATTGTCACTTGCTATGAACCCAGCTCTCAGGGACAGGAGGTTCAGCCACTTGTCAATTTTAGTCAGTACCAGGTCCAACATGTTTTCATCAGTGTATGAACAGGTAGCATTGTGCATAGCAATCGTTGTATGCTGTCAAATTCCAGGACGATTGCTACAATGACACTCCACCTTACTACACTGATTACTCATACTACCAACAACACAAACAACCCTCTGCACCTGCACCCAGTGTGCAGTTATACACAAATATGAACTCCCCACTGTTTTGCCACTTGTCCACATATCCACACCTAAATGGATGAATGGAGAGGAGGAATGTTGTACAGCATGTCTTTTCTGAGTCGGACACAGTACGGTACAACTCGGGGACAGCACAGGCCAAAAAGTATGTCCCAGATGGGATTTCCATTTTGGATAGGCATGTGCAGCAAACCACAGGAACCCAGAATTCTCCACAAAGGAGAAGAGCAAAAGATCAGATGCCAGCATTTCAGCTACAGCAGCATTAAGTTCACGTGACACTGTATGATTGGGTGGGTACTTCAGCTTATGCGCAAAAACACTCTGTAACATGGGGTGACTTCAGTGTTTTACATGGGGTGTGATGACAAATGGTTCTGCTCTGTGAGTTGCAGGTTGTTGTGGAGTGTGGACGTGTGAGTTGCATAGGTGATGACAAACCCAGAAATGAAGTTATTTTCCCAGATTTCTCAACATGGGTTGATGTACCACTTGCACTAGACATACTGCATTGACCACCAACACCACCAAAACTGCTACTCTCACCACCACTGGACAAGACTTTAAAATCATTCTGCTCTTCCACCTCAACATGCCTGTAGTAATCCTCTGCTGTTATTTCATCATTACTGCACACAATTTTCTACATGATGTTACAGTCATGGAAGGGGATAACATACTCATTATGGTTGTTGACGAGGATGAACTCTCCAATGTGGTACTGGGAATTAGCTGTCATTTGTGCTGAGTTCACACTGCCATTTGCCTATTCTTAAGATGTGTACGCTGTCCCCCTGTGCCCAGATGTCTCCCCTTTTTGCCTCAACTCGCACACACCTGGCAAACCTGGTAAATTGCTACTGACTCATCATTTGCATCTTCCACAAAAAAATCCCAAACAAGGGATTTTGATGCTCTAGTTTTAACATGTCCCCCCAATGCTGCTTATTTGGACTCCATTTTTTTTAAGCCATGAATTGGGGGGTGTGCCTCATGATTTTTCAGGCAGGACACACTTGGACTGCAACTGAACACCATGAGTCCGACTACCTATCATTATTACTGTGTCATCATCGTTAACTGAAACTGGTATATCACAGCTTTTTATGGGGGGAGGAAATGCAAACAGATCCAGACACAGCCAACTTGAGTTTCTTTTTCTCCGGTTCCCAGCTGGGGTCACTGATATCATCATCATATTCATCAACATCATTCACATCTTCTGCTTTGATGTGAGCATAAGAACTGCATGTTGCAACCACAGCAACATCATCATCAGCACCACCATCACCTGAAATGTTTTCACCACACTGTGAGTCACTGCATGGCAAATGCATGACCTGACCTGTTGTGGAAGAAATGTCACTTTGTGTGCTATCATTGACATGATGATCAGAATCCTCATGTTCAGTTACTGGGATATTACTGGGAATATGACATCATCTACACTGTCACCACTGGCACTGCTTCCCATTCCACTATATTTCTGGACATGGTAAACTGGTCAGAAGTCGAAATTGAGGCAGCAATACTCATACCACCACCAGAAACTTCACTAACACCACTAGCTGGGACAACATCATCTCCACCAACAATGAGTGAAGCTACTAATTGCACTGTAGAAAACATTGAAGAAGAAGTACCTTTCCTCACATCAGCAATGCACTTCTGTGACTGCGTTACTACTACCACATCCACAGACAATCTTACCACTGGCAGCAGTACCATGGAGAAACAGCTTTTCTTGCATGTCTCTTTGTGGGCATTTTGGGGATCAACAGCAATATTCTAAACAAATTTAGATTTTGGAATGTTCACTCTGGTAGGGGCTGGGGCTGACACTGGATGTGAAGCCCAAAATCAACTGTGGCTTCAACAACAGATAAGGATGCAAAGTCACAACAAGTTCAACAACACCATAACTAACCAGTGGTGTTCTCAAGTCACAAACAATCCAATCTGAAAAAGAATATATTTTGCCAGTTGGGGGGGAGCACTGGCTACAGATTACGGCAGTGCAAAACCAAGAAAAGATACCACAATGGCAGTACAAAATCACACAGCTTCAGTGGATAGCAGGTTCACACTGCTGTGCCTGCAATTACACTGTGGCACAATAGAAGGTGTATTATTTGATGTCACGTCACGCACAGCACACACACTCTCACACACACAAGTTGTCTACAAGTAATGCGTAGCAAATTTAAAACTTCAGTAATATACAACGTATTTTAAACAATCTCACTGCTGCTGCACCAGGTCCAGACCACACCACAACACGCAATCAGCAAAATAATTTCAACAATTACTGAAACTGTTACTGTGTGTACATTAACACAGTCAGTTATACAAGAAAAATATAACCAAAAAACAAAGAACTCCTTATTTCTCCAACTTTAATCTACCTACACCAGATATGCCCCTCCCAAAAAGTACACTTCCACTGTCTCTCAGTGCACAGATGGAGTGTTATATATTAACATTCAAAATCCACACACACAAACAATAAATGCTCGATGATATGAGCACATGAGGGCTTCCTACAATCAATAAACTAAAGTTTCATCAAAATAAATGTCTCTAAAAGGCTTTTTTAACAGCTTTTAGAAGGTTTGAATTACAGAGAGCTCTCAGAGCAGACTGTCTCCTACAGGTTCCTACACACACTACCCTGAACTGAGGCTGTGTAGAACATTCTAGAGCCCATGTGACCTGCAATCCCATTAATCACTGTAAAATTCACCTTTGGAGCTTAAAAACAAGGTGAAGTGAGGTGAAGTACATTGTTTTCAATGTGCTTCACTTTAAAATTTGGTGAAGTAGTGGTTTGGGAAGGTGGAGTAATGCGAAGTCATTGTCTTCAATGGACTTTGCGTTACCAATTATAATGTGAAGTACTTCACTTTGCATTGCAGATACTCCCGGAATTCGCCTTTACTCCACGAATCACTCTGTGGAGCGATTTGAGGCCACTTTACCCATCTCTAATCCTGGTGTAGCCTGAGGAGACTACCAGAGACCAATGTTTCACACTCAAACCGAGTGCTTTGTCAAGGTGTAGAGCTCACCCCTCTGACCATATTTATACATTACATTTAATTAACTTTCAGCACAAAAAAGCATGAGGAATGCACACTAATCAATTTTGCTTAATCCACCACAACAGTGCTTCATTTTCCAGTCCTAAATCAAAATATATATGTATGGCTTATTGTGGCATGACATTTATGTCCACTATAATCTATATATGTGCCAATAGGATTGGACGTGTTTACAGCAATATAAATATTTTTCCACCACATTCCTAGAAACTGTATACAATGTTAGTAATACTAACTACATCCTGAACACTGCATGAAGCTATGAGACAATATAATTATAGATATATGAGAACTGGGGGAGGTAACAAAAGGAAAAATTCAAAAAATACATTTTAGGGTCAGATGAAGTGAAGAACATTTCCATCATTAATACAATAGCCTTGCTAATTCTATCTGATCATTAATGCCTGGCCATTCCATAGCACCAAGTTTATAGATTCAAACAGCCTCCCTTCTGGCCAATTTGGACTCTGTATCACCACCCCTGTTACCTGTCATTACTTTATCAACACCCATAAACTTGGTGCATGTAATAATGCTTCTCTAGCATTATTAATGTGTATTACAAGTGCATAGTTCTCATTTTATATAAGATTGCACACGGTTCCCTAATCCTTTCTTTTTAGCTTACATTTTGTTCTCCTACATAAACTACTCCCACAACCATATTAAGCCAAATAAATCACATTTTGTGTGTCACACATAATCAGGCTGCATATCTTATAGTTTTGCCATCCTTAGGGCCAAAAAGAAAGAGGTCATTTCTAGAACATTACAGTACTTGCAACATCCACATCTGACACATCCAGGATTTGGTGGGCAAAATCCAGATTTTCTCTCAAATGACTGCATAGTATGTACAATTTGATCTCTAATGCTATGAGCCTCCTGTATGTAATTCTGTGTGTGTGGGGAGGGGGGTCAAATACTTCTTTAAGTTTAGTTTCAGTTTAAGTGAGAGTGCCCTGACTTCCATTACTCCCAGGCTGTGAGAATGACATGTTTAGAATAATTCAGACAAAAGATAATCAGAGATTTTGGAATTTGGTGGCAAAGACACTAACTCATATTACTCTTCGCCTACAGGTGCATATATCCAAGGATGTCTGGGTGTCATACTTTCAAACAATATTTAATGGGAAGATGCTATGGTGCTCTTCGATCTAGATAAAGGTCTTGTGAATTGTCACTATGAACCACTGGTGGTATCTGAGCAAGATCTAGAATTTGCAATGGTTAGATTAAAAAACAATAATGCTCCAGGTCATGACTTAATCCTGCCTGAAATGTATAAAAAAATACAGTAATTTTTGGATACCGATACATTATTTTTTAACTTATGTTTTCGTTATAAACCCATACCAAAATAATGGACAATTAACATTATTGTACCAATACACAACAAGCATTTATCAATGGCAAATGTTTGCTTGCAGATATTAGCATTGGAAGTGCAGGAGTTACACAGATGCAGAATAGGAATGGCAGTGAAGTATCGAACTTCACGCCAACCCCACCTCCACCCTGCAGAGATGGACAGACAATGGGATATGCCTTTGTGTCATCATGCATAACACGCATGCCTCACGCTATCCTGCTGACACTGACAAGTGCTGAGGTGTGCCTTTGGATGTTCGGCTTTACAGTCACTCCATTCCATAAGGAAATATGCTGAAATGGGTGCAGTATAGGGGAAAGGGGTGAACTCTGGGGTCGCAGAGTCCAAGGGACAACCCACTGCAGGATGGGGGTAGAATGGCCTGAGCATTACAGCAGGCAATCCAGAAGCACACCCCAGATGCCTGTCAGTCAGTACAGGGTGGGATGTTATGGTTAGAAACCAAAATGCCCCAGGCATTTGTTGGTATTTGCACTACAAATTTTCAACATGGCCTTTTTCTGACCCCACCTCATGAAAGCATTTGGTACCTCTTCTCATGAACAGTGGCACTGTGATTTTGTTAATCTGTCTCGAATGTTGATTCGCTATAGTGACTGCACCATTCTCGCCAGATGTGTGAAAACACAGTTCAGGATGTCAAAAAATGGCAGCTGTCCTGTTCATAAGGAGGTGTGAAAATGATAATGTTGAAAATCTGGAGTGAAAATATTATAAAGTCTTGAAGTTATGAGTGTGGAAACTGCAAAATGCACACTTGTAATACAGTCATTTTGTGAAATGTTCTCACCTAATTTTTAACATAGGCATTTTGGAACCTTCACTCATGAACAGTGTCACTGTGATTTTGTTAATCTGCCTTGAATGCTGATTTCCCACAGCGACCACACCAATGTGCTCCACATGTGAAACCATATTTTGGTTGATGTGAAAATGACAGCTGTACTGTTCATAAGATGTGTAAAAATGGCAATGCTAAAAATCTGGAGTGAAAATATTAAAAATTCTCGGAGTTACAAGCATGCATGATAGATTTCTTTGACTGGGTGACCAAAGTAGTAGATCAGGGAGGAGCTGTGGACATGGCCTACCTAGACTTTAGCAAGGCATTTGACACAGTCCCACACAAAAGATTAATATACAAGTTAGCCAGCCTGGGAGTGAGTCCCAAGATGACAGCCTGGGTAAAGAATTGGCTGGAGAATAGGACACAGAGAGTAATAGTAAATGGAGTCCACTCTGAAGAAAGGGGGGTTACTAGTGGGGCACTGCAGGGTCAGTACTGGGACCAGTCCTTTTTAATGTCTTTATAAGGGACATTGCAGAGGGACTGGAAGGAAAGTATGTTTCTTCACAGATGACACAAAGATCTGCAACACAGTTGATGCACAAGGTGGGGTGGAAAGGATGAGAAGGACTTGGCAAGGTTAGACAATGGTCAAAAGTATGGCAGCTTAGATTCAGTGCTAAGAAGTGCAGGTAATGCACCTGGGAAACAAAACCCAGGGAAGAGTACACAATGGGGTGAGATACTAACAACAACAAAAATGGAAAGGGACCTGGGGAAGTCATATCAGATGACCTAAAGGTGGGCAAGCAATGTGAGAGGGCAGCAAGGAGGGTTGGGGGGATACTGGGATGCATAGGGAGAGGCATCACCAGTAGAAAACAGGAAGTTATTATCCCTCTGTACAGACAGCTGGTGAGACCCCATCTGGAGTACTGCGTACAGTTCTGGAGACCCAATCTCTGCAAAGACATAGACAGGATGGAAGCTGTCCAGAGGAGGGCAACTAAAATGGTTCAGGGTCTGCACCAGAAGACATATGAAGAGAGACTTAAGGAGCTTAATATGTATCGCCTCAGATAGGAGGGAGAGGGGGGACATGATAGAAACTTTCAAGTACCTCAAGGGAATCAACAAAGTTCAAGAGGGTAGCATCTTTCAAAAAAAGAGGTGTGCAAGAACAAGGGGGCACAATTTGAAGATAGAGGGGGGCATCTCAGAGATAATTTAAGGAAGTATTTTTTCACAGAGAGGGTTGTGGATGCATGGAACGGCCTTCCGGAGGAGGTTGTGGAGTCAAAAACAGTGGTGGAATTCAAGCATGCATGGGACAGTCATAAGGCAATTCTAGGGGAAGGGGGTAGGAAGAAGTAGGCTGCTGGTTAACTAGGATCCTCAGCTTATCCATCAGGTAGCAAAATGGGCAGACTGGGTGGGCCAAGTGGTCCTTATCTTACGTCAAATTCTATGTTTCTATGTTTCATGCATAGAAACTGCAACGCACGCTCATAACACAGTCATTTTTGGAATCTTTCACCAAATTTGCAACATAGGCTTTTGGGAGCCCATCCTAAACAGTTATGCTCTCATTTCATTAATCAGTCCCAAATCAGATTCTGTGGCAGTGACATGAAGTCACCTTTCGGAATGAATAACGACATGACAGTGACTGAATTCTTGAGGTGAGGTTACAAGAACCCCATGTTGAAATTTTGATGCCAAAATTCACAAAAATGACTGAGATATCCACGTAAGTTGAAAAAAAACCAACATGTATGCCATTATACAGCTTACTGGCATTTATTCAGGTCATGATTGGCTTTTGAAGAGTGCAGATGTGTTCCCGGTCCACCGAAGATCGTCGCACTGGCTCTGGAGGTAAGCATGGGGTGAAAGGGGGGTGTGGGGTTGTGGGGTGCACAGTGGGTAGGTGTGGTTTATGGGAGAGGGCTTGGACACAACGAGGGACTGTTTTCATCTTTTAGGTTTAAAAAAAATTTAAATCATCGCCGGAAGGCTTTCCTTTTCTTCAGGTAGATTTGGTATTCTGGGGTGGGCTCCCAGCATGCAACATGTGTGTTTTGGGGGGAGACTGAAGCAGATGGGGATTGGGTCCCCCATCGACAAAGGAACATGGATCTGAGTTTGGGGGTGAGACATAATGCTGAGGGGGGATTGGAAACCCCTTGGCAAACAAAATGTATGGGGAGTATTATGCTGACAGGGAGTGGGCTCCCCCGTCAGCACATGATCTGGGGAAAAGACATGCTGACAGGGGGATTAGCCACCCCTGTTGGCTTTTATGGGGACTCTGAAGTCAACAGTGACAGCCTACATGTAACTTGAAATGTTACACCGGGCAAGGCTACCCTGCATTGACAGGCCGCTCCTCATTGCAGTGGTGAATTTGTTTTCAACGGTGGCACACTTGCCAAGCTAGTATCAGCAGCAGCATGCCACCACATTTGGGAAACACAGCTAGCCTCAAATGCAGTGGGGCCATTGGCCACAAACTATACCACCTCTCAAAACCCTGCTTCTTAGTTGTCACATAATGTTTCTAGCGTATGCACAAGAAAATATAAAACGATTCTGTATATGATCCTAGTAATTTTAATCCCATTAGTTTATTGAATATATCCTCTAAAATTTTGCACGGATTATTTTGGACAAACTTACATGTTGGATAAAACAAATTCAATATTATCACCATTTCAAGTTGTATTCAGAGAAAATTTCTACATAATAGATAATGTATTCTGTTTTGCACACTTAATTGTACTATATATATATATATATATATATATATATATATATATATATATATACACACATAAGATGAAATTGTGTACTATGTAGACTTCTCACATGCCTTTAATTTGAGTAATAGAAATACCCTGTAGGAGATCCTTCTAAAAGCAGTTATCCCCTTACTTCTGTTTCCTGTTTATTTACTTTATACAGGTATGCAAACAGCAGTTAGATATAGCAGTAAAGGGGATTTGACATAATTTTTTCCTTCTAGAAGAGGGGTTAAACAGGGATGCCTATTAGCATCATCCCTGTTTAATATGTACAGTAACTCACTTTTAGAATATGAGGTAGGAGATAATTTAGATGCCCCTAATATAAATAATCAAATAGTGCATTATTTGGCTTATGCAGATAATATTGTTCTACTGTCCTTATCCAGAATAGGTTTACAAAAAAAAATGATTGTTTTATGTAAAAATGTAAATATTTGGAATTAAAGATAAATGTAAATAAAATGAAAGTAATGGTGTTGGGGCCTAAACCCACAAACCACTACAAGACTAGGATTTATATAAATAAATAATGGGTTGAAGCCATTAACGAATATGTATATCTAGGAATTAAAATTATGTCTGCTGCCAAAGGGACAAAACATTTAAAGGAACAAAGTATTAAAGCCAAAATAATCACAAAAGCTTTACTAAAGTTTAATAGTCAGTTTGGAGGGACTACTATAGTGCCTGCCCTAAAAACAGGAGATGCAAAAATAAACCCAATCTTATTGTATGGAGCAGAAATATGGAGGTCTGAAGATAATAAAGGTATAATTCAGGAAACCCTCTTACTGTATTATTATAAGACTTTGTTAAATGTCCCAAGTTCAACAGCTAATGCTATGACCAGGGGAGCAGAATTGGGGAAAATAAAAATAAATAACATAAAAGAAATATGTCTATTAAACTACTGGATAAAGATAATTAATAATTCTGATAATATTCTTCCAAAATTTGCTTGGAAGAAAAAAACATTTGGACTGGCAAAGGATTAAATCAAATTGGTTACCATGTTTACATAAGATATTAAATAAGCTTAAACTTCAACATTTATGGACAGATATAGATAAGAAAATCATAATAGCCCCACAAAACAAAGAATTAGTGAAACAAAAGCTACTTTTGTTTCACAGGAAGATGATATGCTGGATATAAAATTCAGAAATGTGCATGCTGGTATAAACACAACAAGATGGGCCATTTTTAGAGGAATATTTGATTCTCCCAATTACAAGGGAACAAAGAAAAACATTACATGGGCAAGACCTGAGCTTGGTTACAGCTAAGTATATTTATTTTAATATAAATATTATACCTGGTACACAATCAAAGGATAAACATGATTGCCCCTGTAAAAAGGGTTTTCATGAAGACTTAGGGAACATAATTATCAACTGTCCATTTTATACAAAAACAAGCAATCTATATCTTGCTCAGACACTAATGACTTATGCAAATATATTATATGAAATGTTTTTTATAATATTACATCCAAAAACCTACGAAGAAACTGGTGCAATGGCCAATGTTTTTACATCAGTAATAAAGTATAAAAAATGACATATAGAAAGTACATTAGATTATTGAATCAATTAGTTTACAAAGAGCAGAATGTAAATCAAGTGCTGTACTTACTGATATTAGGTTTTAAATGTGTGTGGAAATAATGGTAGAGATATTTTTTTTTTCTTTTACTTTTGTATAGTATTGAATGATTTTTTATCTGAATGTTTATGTGATGTATTTATGTCTTATTTGTAAAAGTCACGTATTCAACTGCATGACTGATCAGTAAAACTGATTTGATTTGATTTGAGATATGGGTCTATAGTTTTCGATAAGGTTGGTCGGATCTCATTTATGTACTGGGAAAACAACTGCAGTTTTCCATTTGTCTGGGATGGTTTGTGTGATGAAGGATTTATTGATTAGGCAGGAGATCAGATAGGCAAGTACAAGTGCATCTATTTTAAGAAATTTGGGTGGTAGGAAGTCAAACCCAGGTGAGCTGTCAGACTCCCCTTAGGAATTTAAAGATCTCTTTTCTGGACATAGTTTTTAAGCGGAATAGTTGGTTTGGATAATTCCAGATGGCTAGCTGGTGGCGCAGGACAATTAACAGGAAGGTCGGTTTTGTAGGCATCAAGGTCCGTAAAGAAGTGGATCAGCCCTGACACTATCTCCATGGGTGAGGATAGTGTGGAGCCTTTTGCCATCATTGATTGGAGGAAGATCCTTCCATTACCCTTTAGAAGTGTGTTGATTTCCTTCCAGAAACATTTGGGTTTGGAGAGGTGTTGTTCCTGTAGTGACAGGAGATGCTCCTTTTTGGTTTTGCCTATCTTAGATTTACAAATATTACATAGCTGGTGGTAAGTGTTCCAGTCAAAGTGGAGTCTAGAGATTTTGAAGGCATGCCATGCTTTGTCATGAGAGTGTATGAGGTGCCTCAGTTCCTGTGTGAACCAGGGAGATTGGGTGTCTTGTGATCTTTTTAGTCTGTGGGAGCATGGTGGTCAAGGATGGAGGTGACAGTATTGATCAGATATTCTAATACTAGGTTTATGTCAGGAAGGAAGGTTATTGGTGACCAGTCAGCTTGCGAGTATACTTGAGCAGAAGGCTTGCAACAAAGTTGGTTAGGTTCCTAGTATTATGGATTTTGGAGAGGGATGTAGAGAATTATTCTTCCAGATGCAAATGTCAGAGAATGGTCTGATACTACCAGACCTGGATAATGTTTTGAATCTGCTAAAACAATAGAATGGATCACCTGCAAAAGTAGAAATGTGTGGCAGAAATCACTGATTAATGGCCTCAGCCCAAGAAAATGCTATTCTTTTACAATATGACAACTTTTTAACAGTTTCAATTGTTTGTACTAGCTCCCATTCACCACTGATCACACATCCTTCCATATTGCCGAAAGTTGCTGTATTTCTGTTAGCAGCTGCAAAGTTTTCCTTTACAAGAGTCTCAGGAGACAAGCAGCAGTTCACAGCAACCTGTGCCCAAGAAACTGGAAGTCCCAATCTTGCAGCACCATTGTGTCTACTTTTATAAAGCTAGACCTCCTGTTGTTTCAGATGTCAGTATAATATTCCATCCATCACTCCCTCCCCATCTTTGCAGGATGTTTTAAGGTTTTACATTGTGTGTAACACCATAAAGTAGGTTTTCAAAAGTTTGAATGTATATACAGAAATAAAGGCTATGCAATAGGCTGACTCAAAGTATGCAATTTATCATCAGGTGTGAGGAGGAAGGACCATAACTCACGAGCCACGGGTGAGATACAAAAGTCCTTTCTCTTTTCAAATGATGATAAACTTCATAATTTGAGTCAGACCATTCCATGTTACATTTGTACATCATCAGTTTAATTTCATTTTCATTTTTCTTCTGCATAAAATCATTCTGGTAAGAACCTATTGTCATGGGATCTAGAGTCATACATTTCTTATGCAGTATAAGGAATACATTGTCCAAAAGTAACAAAACTAAAAACAATTACAGGGGTTACGGGGGAGGGAGGGAATAACACCTGTGCTGTGTTTCTGGATCTAAGCGAAGCCTTCGACACTGTGGACCATGAACTACTAATCTCCTCTCTGAACTCCATAGGCCTTGACTCACTCTCTCTTAAATGGTTCAGATGCTATCTCTCTGGAAGATTACAACTGGTAAAAAATGAAGGTGACCTATCTACCTCTAAACCGCTCCTAAGAGGTGTACGCAAGGCTCCATCCTGGGCCCCATCCTCTTTGCCATTTACATCAACAATATTGACTCCAATCTCTCACAATCTAATATTCACCTTTTGCAGATGATACTGTACTATATGTCAGTAATCCTCACCATCAAAAGCCTGTGAGCTTTTACAGTCTGAGTTCTCCTCCTACAGCATAACTTATTAGAAAAGAAATTACTACTAAATGCTAAGAAACGAAAGCTATGTTCTTTGCCACCAGGAACTGCTCTTCCACTGTCCCATCACTCACCCTCCCACAATTATCTACCATCCTTGGTGAAAACCTGGAATATGTGGACAAATTCAAATATCTTGGAGTCTGGATTGACAATAAACTTGATTACACTAGCCACATTGAAGAGCTACTGAAAAAGCTTAGACAAAGACGGCCTATTTTATAGGATCAAACACTACCTGACCAGAGGTTCCTAACAAAGGCTAATCCTGGCATCATTCCTATCCCTCATTGACTATGCTGACTTCCTCTATGGCCACTGCTCCCTCTCCCATTTAAATAAATTAGACACCTTTTATCATAGAGCTATTAGATTCATTACAGATCTTCCCTCCAGCACCCATCATTGCTCTCTCTACAATGCAGTCAGTTGGACATCCCTGCAACACAGAAGAAGCAAAAATGCTGCTGTCTGGATCTACAAAGCTCTGACAAACAAACTCCCTTCCTACATCTCAGACTGTTTCAACCGGATCACATCCAGGCCTTACACCCTAAGGATCAATAAACTCATCATGCTGAAGATTCCTATCACCTGCACCCGGTATGGAAGGGCTGCAATCAGCTATTCCCTAGCACTTATCTGGAATTCTCTTCAAAAGACCTTGAAATTGGATACCCTCATTTCTTTAACATCCTTCAAAAAACTGTACATTACTCTATTCCCAGAATCATGCAACTGCTTCCATAAGGCCTAGTCCTCCACACCCCTCTTTCCCCACCCCCTTTTATACTACCCTATTTCTCTATCGTTCTTCTAGCTTGTTCTCCAACCAACTTCATACAAAATGCCCACCCAAGTCCAACTATCCGAGCTTTATCCCTACTATACTGTTTGTTTCTTTCCTTTTAATATGATTTAGGTTTACTGTCATTTGCCTTGTATATATGCAAATATTTGTATATCTGTCTCATTCATAAATCATTGTATCTGTGTTTATTCAGTACCATGTTTTTGTGTAAAACTTGTAACCTTATATTGTTATGACCACTCAGGTCCATCTTGTAAGTGAGCTATGCTCAATGATGTTTGCCTGAATAAATAAAGATTTTGATTGATTGATTGATTGATTGGAGGCATGGCCAGTAGCCATTAAAGAAAGACATTCCAGGCTTGAGCTCCTTCACAGTGAATGAACTCTAACAGCATCTGTCATTGATGAACTTTGAAAGGGTCCGACATGGGAAGCCCAAAGAAAATGGCAGATGGAAGTGGAAGGCAAGGCCAGAAAATGTGGCCCAACATGGGCAGTAAGGCAGTGGTAACAATGGAGGATGGGGCTAAGGAACCAACTAATAAAAACATCATGAATGAATGTGTTTTTGCGCTTGATCAGAGTATGGAAGATTTTAGTACCCAGTACACAATCTTGAATCTTGGGCTTCCACAGCACTTTCAGAAGCAAAAGAAGCTGCAGTGTCAGCACGTAAGGCCATGACTGCCACTACAAGCTTTTTAAAAGAAGATAAAATGTTATGCTACAGATCTGACGTTCTAGAAAATCAAACCAGAGCTTCTAACCTTCACATCCTTGGACTTCCTGAAGTGGCTGAGGGGGGTGACCCCATAGGTTTCATAGGGTCTTGGCTAGGTGAGCAACTGTGACTGGCACTGGCCCCATGGGCCACAAAGCCTTCTGCATTACACCCAGAGAGAGAACATAACAGGATAGTATGCCCAGGACATTTTTGGCCACCCTCTGAAGACCACATGAGAGGGATCATTTGTTTGATGCCCACAGGTGCTTGGGACAGCTAACATTCACAAAAGAGGAGAACATTTCCTTCTACCCTGACTTAAGCTTTGCAATGAGAGATTGTCACAAAGCCTTTGATGGCACCCAGGCTATCTATAGGTCGTTCAGTATACTGCACAGCCTGCGGTCCCCAGCAAAACTTAAAAAAATGTTTACACCAGAGAGTAATACCTGTACAGCAACACCAATGATGCCTGAGCACTAGTGCAGATGATCCAAGTGGACTTTGGAAGTAAGAATCTGGTGGAGGGGGGAGAGAGCTGTGATTGATGCTGTAAAATGATGTCTGCCCCATGGTATGCACCCTGAACCTTCCTTGGATAACTTGCAGCATGACTGAGTTGTTAACCATTTTTTTTTCATCCTGGACTCAAATGACTTTCTTTTTATGAGTTACTGCAGTCAGGCATATAATTGTTCTTAACAAATTGGATTTCTCACCTTTAGCTGTAAATTTGATGTTTAATCTGCAGCTTTCAATACTGGGTGGTTAATTACTGAGCATTCATGTTTACTGAAACCATAAACTGTAGGTCACTGAAATGTTTTACATTTATTGATCAGTGCTATTCTGTGCATTTATTACTGATGAAATAGTTGAGAGAGGATAAATAAGTTCCTATAGTGATTTTTTATGACCACCTTGATAAATAATTTCACCTACTGCAGTTTTTATTGTTCCTGTGTATGTGTGTGGCGGATGTGTGTGGCGGTAGTTTCTGAGCATCAAACTAAATGTTGCTGAAAATATTTATTCTTTAAGTGATCCTCCAGGCAGGAATATAGCCTTGGCTGTTACTGTATGTGGTAACCAATTAGTTGTAATGGGCCCTTGTCTACTGTGGCACTGGCTGGTTATGTGTTAAAACATATTGGTATATAAAGAATAATGGCTAGGTAAGTGTGTGTTATGATGGCTTTTTACACACCCAAGGTGAATGATGAGCCATACACCTCGAGAGCGAAGCTTGAGAGGTTTATGAGCTCATCACTTAGCAAGGGTGTGTAAAGAAAACATCATGAATACACATCTGCCTAGACTTTATTTTTTTATAATTGCTGATGCGAGAAGTTAGTGCAGGAGGCTGTTTCACCAGACAGTCACTGTCATTCCTGCTGCTCAGTCTCACACCCACACCACACACACACACACACACACACATATACACACACACACACACACACACACACACACACACACACACACTCTCTCCCCCTGTGCAATAAGGACATTTTTTTTCTATTTTTCATAAGAAAAATGGTACTGCTGACGGGGAGGAAACCATCACCTTTGAGATCGAGCTGGGTCGGACAGAAGCCCTGACTGAAACATGACAACAGCAGGATCAACCAGATAGCGTTCTTTTTTATTGTTTACCCAAAAGGCAGGATTAACTAGAGAATTTTAAAAAATAATAACTTACTGCAGACAGGCTACAGTTACTTTGGGGAGTAGTCTGGTCATTGCTAACAGGAAATTGTAGCCACCATGTTTTTTGATGTGACTGGCCTGCCCACAGAGAGAGTAAAGACCAATAATGTGGCGCTCTACAAATGAGTGACACTGCTAGTGAGAGAAAGTTTTAAGAAATGCCATAATAACCCAATTTTGGGTTATTGTGACATTTGAAAGATACTGTAATCTGTTTGATAAATGGGGTCACCAGTAATTATATATTGCTTAGTATCATGGTATGCCCACTTCTTTGGTACAAAACTGGGAAGCCTAACAAAGTTCCTTACATTACGTATGCTGATTACTATGTAACCAATCAGTTCAAATCTATGTCTTGGATTAAACATTGCAAGATTTTCTACTTAACTAATAAAAATAAATGAATTATTAAATCAAACAATTAAAAGTTTTCAAACTAGTTACTTCAGTCAGTAATTGATTTTGAAAAAAGGAGATTGAATCGCAGTCATACAAAAAACAGATAAGGCATTCCAGAATTTTTCAACCCTATAGGTAAATGAATTCTGACCTAAATTGGACTTTCTAAGTGGCAACAATAAAAGGTTACATGACTTAGCCCTTCTAGAATATTTATTTTCAATTAAACTAAGTTTGAACTGCAGACCTAGAGTACACAAGTAAAGCAAAGCTTTTTTGTCAGTAACCATAGTTTGAAGTTGCCCATGTAAGTTAAAAGTTGGTCGTTCTGTACTATCGTGAGCAGCAATTCTCCATGGCTCAGGATGTACATGCTGCAGGTCCGTATTCTGCCCATCGAGATCCGCACCTGGGGACCACTATGTGGTGGCTGTATTCTCAGCCTCTGGAACTGTGTGGCCCCCTTCCATGGCCCCACCCCCATGGCATGTAGGTGCGCAAGGGCACATCTGAGGCATGGACAGGCATCCAATGAGATGCCTAGACCCGGTTCGCCACTGGATCACCTGTGCACTGGGGGTGCAACGTATGTCAGGTGGCTGCGGTGTGGCCATGACATTGGGGCAGATGGGTGCCTGTCACAGCGTATGGGAATAAACGTCAGGTGAGGTGAATTTACAGGTTTAGAACACCCCTTGGTGTGATATTTATTTTTTCAAAAGTTCAAAAAATAATAAATTAAAACAAAAAAAATTGCAAAGAAAATCACTACTTAACATCAGCAGTATCTCCCATAATATAGTCCTGGATCTTAGAGCTCTTACGACGCTTCTCATCTTCATTCAACAGCTTGTCTACAGTAGCAGTGAACTTCTCTCCTCTGTCTCTCAAGGCAGAGCCCCACTGGGCTGAATGGAAGTAAACTCACTGAAGAGGTATTTATATCTTTTCGTGGGATCACCTGACTGTGCCCTCTTCTAGTTACAAGTCTGGACATGTTGCTTCATGTCTGAACATGTTGTTTCAAAACCAAGGGGGAGGGTTACAGGGACTTCCTGGTTCAGTTAAGGGTACAGTGTATATATCCACAGATATTGACTTTCTATATCTCTGATCCACAGTGACTAAACTCTTTATACAAAGAACCTTATACAGTAACAAGTTTAGGATGTGAATTTATGAAAATACCATTAGGATTTCTTATAACTGTACTAATCATGACATTATTATTGTTTTATATGACTTTTGACTCCTTTTTCTTTAAAAATGCTTTACTAACATTATTCATTCCTATTTAAGATAGCCTTCATGTTTTTTGTACACAAAATGCACTTATGCACTTTACATAACACCTCTTCAGGTGTTTGGCATAATTTTATGGACTGGATGGATGGAAATGGAAAAAGAATGAAAAGAGAGAACTAGTAGGAAGTTTAGTAGAGATAGTAAAGAGCTATGATAGGTGGTCAACCTATGGTATGGGGGGGAAGGAAGAAAATGGAGGTGTCTATTCATAAGGTAGAAAAATGGGCAGACTGGATGGGCCTTGCGGTCTTTATCTGCCATCAACTTCTATGTTTCTATGTTTCTATGTTAAAACAAAGAGAAAAGTGTTAACTTTTGCAGACATATGTTTTGGTAGCTAGGAAATAAGGAGATAGAAAAATGGTCCATCAGTCACAGCCGAGTGTGTAGCCTAACTCCACACAGACCTCCCTCCTTAAGAAAAAAGTTCTCAAAACTATACTGTTTTTCAAGAACCTCCTCTCAGTCATAAATATTCTACCAAAACAGTAGAATGGGGGATGGTTGAGACTTTCTCTCTCCCACTATGACAGCTTCACCCAGGATCTCTTACTTCAGCTATTTTTAATATTGTCCACCATACCAAGTTTCACTAATCGACAATACTTTCACAACATTACCCTGGGGCTGTCGTACAGTTCAGCACAGTACCCATCTATGCTGTCAGAGGATTTCAGTCTGTAGTGACTGTCTATCCACAACTATTTCACTCTAGTTACTACAACTCAGACACTTCACATGTAATATCAGGCACCCATCAGTAGGCATCGTTTCAGCACCCCTTACTTAACATCATTTCAGAATCCATCACTTGGCATCGTTTCAGCATCCATCACTTGGTATCTTTTTAGAACCATCACTTGGCATTGTTTCAAAACCCTGTGCACCAACTATCATACCTTCATCAGTACATTAAAAAAGAGGAAGTAATACACAGCAGATTTATGCTGACTTTGAGCTTCCTCCATGCCCTTTACTTGGTATCATTTCAGCCCTGTCTATCATACCTTCATCATTACATTAAAAAAGAGGAAGTGTAATACACAGCAGTGTTATGCTGACTAAGCTTCCTCCATACCCATCACTTGTCATTGTTTCAGTCCTGTGCACCCACTATCATACATTCATCAGTACATTAAAAAAAAAGAGGAAGCAATACACAGCAGTTTTATGCTGACTTTGAGCTTCCTCCATACCCATCTAGTTATCAGGGCAGCAATACAGGCCTATACCACAACTTTCTCTGGGGTGAGTTGTACCCAACTCTAACCCCATCCTAGCATATTGTTTCCACTCAGGTGCTCAATCATACCCCACACCTAGATCCTCCATAATCCTAGGTTCCTCATTTTATATTGTACAGTATAAACATTTCTTTTATGTTATACATTTCTTGTAATCATTTCATACATTTCATTTATCCATACATTTCTTGTAATCATTTCATACATTTCATTTATACATTTCCCTTCATATAGTTTATGGTAGACAAGGAACATTCTCATGCTGAATATCAACCAGCCAGTTCTAACTACAAAACCTTTGGGATTTCCTTGTAACCCTTATTTTTACCATATCGGGATTCCTTTCAACCCTTACACCATTCTACTACCCTCAAGTGATTGTACTCAGCATCAGCCTGAATGCTGTATTAATTTTAAACATTACATGTTTCATACATTTCATACCATATCACGGGGTTAAAACATGGAAAGTCCATTCAACCACCATGGTGTCTTCCCTATTGCTTGTAGTCTTTACCTCAGTACACAAATGTCCTGAAACAGTCTTATCTGGGGCCTTTATCTCATCATGCTCCAAGTAGCAGCAGCCCGGAATAATGGGCAACAATGGAATTTCAAAAGTGACTGGCAACAAAGGTTCCATTAGGGTTCTTCCACCTGTAGAACCCATGGATCCATGTCCTCTGCCTCTGCCACAAAATTCTCTGGTTGGGAACCCTCCATCAACAACTGGCAGTGGTGCTCCACCTCTCTCCAGTGCTGGTTCACCTCCGTGTTCCATCAAGCTCCAATTCAGGCAACAGCTCCTCTCCAGTTCTCCTCACCTGGGCTCTGGTAGGCACACTGGTAAGCCCCTCCTCCTTCAGAACCTTGTCCTCCATAGAATCCTGTAGGTACTCCATCCTGCTCTTTGCTCCCTATGTTTGTATACCAGGGCTGGTATCCGGGTACTGGCCTCCCATTTGTTTCTCTGTCCCATTTCTGACCACCAAGTTTGTCAAAGCATGTGGGAATAAATTTCAGATGAGGCAAATTTACAGGTTTAGAACACACCTTGATGTGATATTTATTTTTTCAAAAGTTGGAAAATAATAAATGAAAACAAAAAAAAAATGCAAAGAAAATCACTGCTTAACATAAGTAGTTTCTCCCATAATAAAGTCCTGGATCTTAGAGCTCCTAAGACCCTTTTCATCTGCATTCAACAGCTTGTCTACAGTAGCAGTAGAACCTCTATCCTCTCTCTCTCTCTCTCTCTCTCTCTCTCTCTCTCTCTCAGGGCAGAGCCCCACTGGGCTGAACTGAAGTAAACTCACTGAAGAGGTATTTATATATTTTAAGTGGGATCACCTGACTGTGCCCTCTTCTAGCTACAAGTCTGGACATGTTGCTTCATGTCTGAGCATGTTGTTTCAAAACCAAGGGGGTAGGGGTTATTACAGGGACTTCCTGTTTCAGTTAAGGGTACAGTGTATATATCACAGATATTGACATTCTATATATCTGATCCACAGTGACAAAACTCTTTTATACATAGAACCTTATACAGTAAGAAGTTTATGATGTGAATTTATGAAAATACCTTTAGGATTGCTTATAACTTTACTAGTTATGACATTATTATTGTTTTATATGACTTCTGACTCTTTTTCTTTAAAACGTTTTACTAACTGTATTCATTCCTATTAAAATATCCTTCATGTTTTTGTACACAAAATGCACTCACTCACTTTACACAACATCTCTCCAGGTGTTTGGCATCATTTTGGGACTGGATGGATGGAAATGGAAAAGAATGAAAAGAGAGAACTAGCAGGAAGTTTAGTAAGGATAGTAAAGAGCTACAATAGGTGGCCAACCTAGGGTACAGGGAAAAGAAGATATGGTAAGCAAAGAGAAAAGCATTAGCTGTTGTGCTCAGACATTTTGGTAGCTAGGAAATAAGGAGATAGAAAAGTGGTCCATCAGGTCACAGACAAGGGTGTAGCCTAACTCTGCCACAGTGCCAGTCGGCTGTTCCTGGCCCTCCATGTGCAACCCATGGGCTGGGGCAGCATGTTGGGGGCCTGTCTGTGCCCCTGACATCCAGCTGCTTTTGGTGGTGGCTTTCTGGTGGGGCACATATGGGCTACGTCTGCCCCAGGATGTGTAACCAGCCCCCTCACCAGCACTCTGTGCATTTTAGAATAGCATGGGCAAGCCCCCGGTCCGCCCCTTTGTGGATCTCAGTGTGCGGTTGGGGGATCAGATGCATGCCAGCCCAGTGCCCCCTTGGAGAATCAGGAGCAGGGGCCACAGTGGTGGCAGAGTGTCTGAGCTAGATATGTGGTGCGTAGACACTGCGATTTGGAGAATAGCTGCCATAGAGAGTACAGGTGTTAGCATCAAGCTTAAAATCCACTGTGAATTGACACACCCTATTCAAAAGATTTTTAACCCTGACACACCCTGTCATTTGCTGAAGTATAGGCCACAGTGCCACAATCAGTGATGCTATGAATGAACCTCTGCACCAACATTTTAAAAATTTCTGGTAGGAAGTTTCTTTTGTTTCTGTATAGTGAACCTTTCCCAAGTAGTCCATCCACATGGTCAATGTACAACTGTGTGCTGTCAAGGAACACCTACATGTATTGAAATATGGTAACCTGTTCAAGAGCAGAACTAAATATATACAAATTCTCAGAGCAGGTAAGGAATCCAGTTTACTATGGATTCCAAAAAGCATACAATTTGTTTTCTTTACATTCATTATTAACAGATTTTGTGAAAACCATTCCTGTATTAAAGGGACACTGTTAACCCCATAGACCTCAAACTCTATTTCAAAAACACAATTTGTGATTGGTCACATTCTGTAGCAATTTCTTATATAGCTGGTAGCTTGATTCTGATTCTTTTTTTCTTTTTAAAAGTGAAAAGCAGATTGCCCACCATACTGGTGTTACCGCATGAAAAAAATGTGTTCAAATTCTTTCATCAACTTCCCTGATGAAGAACCATAAGGTTCAAAGCTCTCGGGTAGTTCAATTTGCAGCTTCACTTGACGTGACTTTTTGTTGTTTAAATAAATCATTGTTGCCACTGTACTACTTAGTTCCATCCCTCAGTTATTTTAAGGCAGTTTATTTGCTCACCTTGATCAACTCCCAGTACATCTTTCCTGGACTTGGGAACGCCCCCAACACAGTCTCATAATGCAAAGAAAGGAGAGGTGACTATTTCATCATGAGTGGCTGCACTATTCAGGGGTGTTTCTAATGCTCAGGAAGTACACAATAAGAGTAGATCGAGGATTTTAACTGTAACAATGTTGAGTATAACTATGCAAATAGCATGCATTTCAGTACTATGTACTGAGGAAGAAGATAAATCAATCAGCAACATCAATGCATTATAGAGAAGAAAGCAGTAATAAAATGTGGGTTTTCAACAAGAAATGTAATATGACACAAAAAGGTTGACAGTGTCCCTTTATGTTAAAGTCAAGTTGGAGATTCTGCCTCAAAAGATCAATATTTTTATCAATTGTGAAGACAACTGCATCATCTACATGTGAAATAATATTTGTTGATTGACAGACTGAAGGTAAATGATTCGGGAACAAGTTAAATAGCAATTGTCCAAGAATGGATCCCTGTGGAATACCTACTGATGTTTCTGATTATAAAATGTTATGTAGTGCTGCAGAGTCAAGGGGCACCATGACAAGAAAATGGGGAACCCTTATCCCAAGTCTGGAAAGTTAACATTTTTCTTTTGGGCTCCATTCACCCATGCCCCCACTTCCCTGCAGTCACACTGACCCCCTCCCAGTTTCTTTGTCTAATTTCATGATGTTTGGCACTGAGGAGGGGGGACCATGGCAGAAGACCCTCCCTCCTGAGTAACGGAGACCCAATCCCTGGGGCTGCCAGTAAGACCTCCCCTGCCCTTTAAATGAGCCAGAGAGTGGCTTTAAAGAGTAGCTGATGGCCAAGTGAGAAGCATGGAGTATGTGGGGAGCACTGCCATACTGGCTTACCTTAGGGTGGGTCAGTGATTCCTCCAGCCTCACTCCCCTCTAGCTTTGGTTCTTGGCATAGTGGCAGCAGCAAACAGGGTTGGTCAGGTGGAATTCAATTCCCCACTGTGACCTTTTTTCCCTGGCCAGAGCCATGATTGGGAATGGGGCAAGTAAGCATCGTCGGATTGACTTGGGCCGCAAGGAAATAAGTTGAGGCAGAAAATGTTCCCAAACCTTTAGTTCAGCCCAGTAGTTGCAGTGGCCTTGTAGAGGAACTGGATGGAAGCATGGCTCCCAGGCCAGGTTTTTTGCCTCCCTCCAGCAGCACTGAAGTTCTGGGCCATGGTGGTGAGTGGGCCAAGTGCCCGATTTTAAATTACATTCTTGCCACAGGTGCAGGGGAGTGGGGAGGGGACAGAAAGAAGAATTAAAAGGGCAGGGTGCCCAAGAAAAAATACTTAAGAGGCCAGTGCCTAATAGTAAGAAAAAAAAGAGGGGAATGCAGTGGGCTTCTGAGGTGAGTTGCCAGCCCTAAGGGGAAGGGAAATTAAAATGCAGAGGGCCAAGTGCCCCATGAGGGAAAGAGGAGGCCTCTGGTGTGGCCAGAGGCTACAAAATGACTTTTTGTTATTTTTGGTTAAAGTGTCTCCAGGGGACGGACCATTTGTGTAAAATAGCATCCCAGCCAAAAACTAAAAGGACAGGGGCACCAGGATATAACATCCCAGGGGGGGCACGGGGACAAAGAGTATAAAGGAACAGAGGTCTTTATAATTACAAATAAAGAGGATAGACTGTGGTAGTAGGTCCTACATAATATCATGCAGAAGTCCCATAGACTCAGACATAGGGGCTAGCAGTGAGGGCTCAATGTCCAGGCCCTCAAGCATAGTAATTATAGGACAGGCTGGATGAGACCCTAACTAAGGCCCAGTGGTGGCTATTAATATTGATAAAGTTGGTCGGATCTGCAAAAATAGCCAGAAAAGAGGAAGACTCTTAAAGGTGTAGCACCTTTGGGAGGGGGGTGGATTGTCCCATGGCTTAAGTTGCCCGCAGAGTAACGTGTAAATGTTCTGGGCCCCACCTGACCTGAACTGTGTTTTCGCTTGCATGGCACCCCCTAAAGACGACACCCTTTTCATTATCTAAATTGTTGGGAAAAATAAAATCAAAAGACAAACTGTTTGCTTGTTACTAAATGGTGTCATCAGAGTGCGACCTTGTGTACTTGACGTCCAGCTTTGCCTTGGTTGCCCTGACCAGCTTCTTCAGAGTCCAGTGCTGACCCAGGGAGATCCCCGGCCCATCCTCCATCTACAACAGAACTGTTTCCAGTGATGTCAACCTGTCTTGAAGCTCCACCACAGTGTTCCAGCAGCAGCCCTGCAATGGTAGGTATAAAGAGCCTCTAGTCAGGTATCCAGTAGTGAGTCAGCTTAGGAGCCTCCCTGACTCAAATGTAAGGGACCGCAGTTAACATTGTGCATGCCCTTTTATTATTTTGTTGGCTGTCCTTAAGTGTGCATGTACCCATGTCACTCCACAGAAGCCACTGGAGGGTTGCATTGCCAGCAGTCTTCTCAATGGGAGGTGGTCTGGGTGCCAGAGACCTGCCAGTGGTCATTGCTGCAGATCTTCCAGAGAAGCATTTGCTGACCAGAAGTCTTCAACTTCTTGCCCAGTGCTGTAGAAGATCACCAAGATCTTCATTGCCCAGCCAGCAGTGTTCCTCTTTGTGTTCTGTTCATCTGGGGATGCCCCATTATGGCCTGTTTGTAAAAAGTGCTTGTGAAGTCAATGCCCACCTGCTGATCAGCCAACTCATCACAAAGCCCAAGCTTGGTTCATCCACCATTTGTCATCTTGGCCAAGTGCAGGCAGGACTTGAACTAAAAGGAGCTAACCCCCCTGTTCTTGGTTTGGCCAGTTGTTGGTCCTGATCATATTGTTCTGTTGTTTATTCTGTTATCCTGTAGTGTTTTAGAAAACAGTCATTTTGTTATTCCCCTTGTCCCTTGTAAATAAACTTTTGTGCATCTTGGTCCCTGACTAAGCTTCCTGCCTCTCCTTCTAGATTTCTCTGGCCTATCCTGAAATAGTTAAGGAGTCACAAACTGCTATTCTACTGGGAACCTCTGGCTTGCTACAGTTACCGTTCTACATTTTGCAGCTTGAGTTCTATGACTTAGATAATTGCTGAACTAATTGACTATGTCTGGTGATAAACTCAGAGAGAACAATTTATTTCAAAGTAAACCATGATCTACTAGGTCCATGTTCTTCATAAGATTTATATAAACTGAACCTACAAGTTTACCTCTGTCCAAGTTCTTTCAAGGAACTCGGTATGTTCAAGCAAAGCAGTACAAGTACTAATTTGTTTTCTCTGACACCATGGAATTTACTTACTAAAAGCTTATTTTTGTTCAGATGTCCCACATGCTAGTCATTCAGGGCCTTGGACGGGGAAAGAAAATAGGGCAATAGTTTGTAGAAATATTATCATTGTCCCTAAAGACAGGAACTACATATTTTCCTCCAGATTTTAAGATTTTACCAAATATCAAAGATAAGTTAAAAAGTATTGAATTGGACAGGCAATTTACTAAGAAAAGTTTCAGAAGTTTCAAATCAATGTTGTCAGTACTCAGTCTAGACTATAGTAGCTATAAACTTCTGACCAGTAAGTTGCCTAAAATAACATTTAAGGACATGGTTTTACAGAGTATGTTACCAGGTACAGCAAGGCTTTTGTCAGATATATAAGATGACAAATTACTAAAAGCATTATTGAGCCCATAAACAATATCCTTAGCCCCATAGATCTCAACCTCTCTATTTTAATGGCATAGGACATTAATTTCTTTGAATTACTCAGGAGTTCATTGATGTTATCACAGAGCTTTCTAGGATATTGTAGTTTAACAGTTCCTCTTGCTGTGTCAGAAACATAGAAACATAGAATTTGACGGCAGATAAGGACCGCTTGGCCCACCTAGTCTGCCCATTTCCATACCTAATGGATAAGCTGCAGATCCTAGTTAACCAACTGTCTACTTCCTCCTACCCCCCACTAGAATTGTCTTATGTCTGTCCCATGCATTCTTGAATTCCTCCACTGTTTTTGACTCTACAACCTCCTCAGGAAGGCTGTTCCATGTATCCACAACCCTCTCTGTGAAGAAATACTTTCTCACATTACCTCTGAGCTGTCTCACCTCTATCTTCAAATAGTGCCCCTTTGTTTTTTCGCATCTCTTTTTCTGAAAGATGCTACTCTCTTGGACTTTGTTGATTCCCTTGAGGTATTTGAAAGTTTCTATCATGTCCCCCTTTCCCTCCTTTCCTCGAGGGTATACATCTTTAGTTCCTTTAGTCTTTCTTCATATGTCTTCTGATGCAGACCCTGCATCAGTTTGGTTGCCCTCCTCTGGACAGTCTCCACCCTGTCTATGTCTTTGCAGAGATGGGGTCTCCAGAACTGTACTCAGTACTCCAGATGTGGTCTTACCAACTGTCTGTACAGAGGGCCAACAGCTTCCTGTTTTCTACTGGTTATGTCTCTCCCTATGCATCCCAGTATCCCCCAGCCCTCCTTACTGCCTTCTCACATTGCTAGCCCACCTTTAGGTCATTTGATATGACTACAACAGGTCCCTGTCCATTTTTGTTGTTGTCAGTATCTCACCCTCCATTGTGTACTCTTCCATTGCTTTTTTTTTCCCAGGTGCATTACTTTGCACTTCTTTGCATTGAATCTAAGCTGCCATACATTTGACCATTCCTCCAACCTTGCCAAGTCCCTTTTCATCCTTTCCACCCCACCTTGTGTATCAATCCTGTTGCAGATCTTTGTGTCATCTGCAAAGAGACATACTTTCCCTTCCAGTCCCTCTGCAATGTCACTTATAAAGACATTAAAAGGGCCATCCCAGTACTGAACCTTGCTGTATCCCACTAGTAACCCTCCTTTCTTCACTGTGGACTCCATTTACTATTACCCACTGTGTCCTGTTGTCCAACCAGTGTTTTATCCAGGCTACCACCCTGGGACCCACTCCCAGGCTGGCTAATTTGTTTATTAATCTTTTGTGTGGGACTGTGTCAAATGCCTTGCTATAGTCTAGGTAAGCCATGTCTACAGCCCCTCTCTGGTCTACTGCTTTGGTCACCCAGTCAAAGAAGTCAATTAGATTTGTCTGACATGATCTTCCCACTGTGAATCCATGCTGCCTTGGGTCCTGTGCCCGACTGGCTTCTAGGTACTCAACAATTCTTTCCTTCAGAAGTGATTCCATCAGTTTGCCTACCACTGAGGTCAAACTGACAGGTCTGTAGTTTCCTGCCTCTGTCTTGCTTCCACTTTTGTGAAGGGGAATCATATCCGCCCTCCTCCAGTCCTATGGTACCATACCATTCTCCCATAATTTATTAAAAAGGGTAGTCAGTGGTGTTACTAGTTCTTCCCTTAGTTCTTTTAGAATTCTGGGGTGAATCCCATCAGGCCCCATCGCTTTATCCACCTTCTTTCAGAACTCTTTCTTCTGTGAAAGGACTAATATCCACCCCCCTTTCCAGAGTGCTTCTATTGACTGGATTAGGTATTTACCCCTGCTTTTCCATTGTGAATACTGAGAAGAAGTATTAATTCAGTATCCCTGCTTTTTCACTGTCGCTCTCTCGCCCAACTACTTCCTCTTTGTTCAGCCTCAGTATCCTTGCCTTAGTCTTTCTTTTCTCCCAATGTACCTATAAAAGGTTTTATCCCACTTCTTAACTGAGTTGGCTATCTTTTCCTCGGTTTGGGCCTTTGCTTTTCTGACTGCCTTAACTGCTTCCTTCTTTTAACTGGTACAGTTCTCTGTTCTGCTCCTTCTGTGTTTCCTTATACTTCCTGAATGCTATCTTTTCTCCCTTACCTTCCCTGCCACTTCTTTTGAGAACCATAGTGTTTTTTTCTTCATTTTGATTTGTTTATTTGCTTCACACAAAGGTTTGTTGCTCTGTGATGGCGGTTTTGATGTTTCCCATTGTTGCTCCACCCCACCTTCTTGCCTGTTTGCTAGTGCTTTTTAAGGTACTCTCTCTTTGACAAACTCAGCCCTCCTGAAGTCCAGTATCTTCACTTTTGTGTGGCTTGACTCTACAGCTAAGTTTATCGTGAACCACACTGTTTGGTGGTCGCTTGTTCTCCAGATGGTTACCCACTTCAAGATCAGAAATCCTTCTTCATCCCCATTTGAGAGTATCAGGTCTAAGATTGCTTTCTCCTGAGTGAGTTCCAAACTAGCTGTCTAAGGCATGCCCCCTGTAGGGCATCAAGAATGGCCCTGCTCTTGTATGTCGCTGCAGCAAAGGTGCTCCAGTTAACATCTGGCATATTCAGGTCCCCCATCAGCAATATCTCCCCTTTCTCTGCCATCCCAAGTATGCTTTCTATCATTTCCTTGTCCATTTCCTCCCCCTGAGACAGGGGTCTGTATACAACCCCTGTGCAGATTGTGGAGCCATTTCCAGTCTCCAGGGTGACCCACAGTGCTTCCTCTCCTCCCTGTTTACCCTTTAGTTCTGTTGCTTTGATCCCTTCCCTTACATAGACAGCTACTCCTCCTCCTCCTTTTCTTCCCTCCCTGTCCCTCCTGTAGATTGTGTTCCTGGAATGTTTACATCCCAGTCATGGTTCTCTGTAGAATGTTTCTGTGACTGCCACAATATCCAGGCATCCTCTTCCATCAAGGCCACCATTTCAGGGAGTTTTTACCTAGACTACAGGCATTGGTACTCTTTACCCTCCATTTCTTTATGGCTTTATTTCTTTTTGCCCCATTCCTGTCCCTACTGCCTTTGTCTTTTTCTCCATTTGCCCCTGACCTTCTCCCTGTTGACTGTTCTATCTTGGTGTTTACCTCACTAATTACCCTGATTTTTTGGGGGGGCTAGGATTTCCCTTCTCCTCTTCAGTGCCTCCCCCTTAGCTAGTTTAAATGCTTGTCATTGAAGTATTTAAACTTATCACCTAGGATCCTGGTTCCCCTCCAGGATAGATGCAGACCATCACGCCTGTACAGGCCTGCATCCCTCCAGGTGGAGCCCCAGTCCCCAATGAAGCCAAATCCCTGAGCTCTGCACCAGCTTTTCAACCAGTGTGTGCTACTTTTCTAAGGCCCCTCCCCAACTCCACACACTCCTGTTGCACTGTTTTGATCCCATTCCCAGCCAGGTCATTCATCCTTAGGTGGATAATGACATCCAGCTCACTCCCCCTTGCAGCTGCTCCCACAATCCTGAGGATTCATTTCCTGTCCATCCAAGGCATGGCGCTGGGCAGGCACCTTACCTCCCTTTCCCCTCCCTCCCCCAGTTCTACCCTCCTAATAACTGAGTCACCCACCAGGAGTTGTAAACCTGTGCCCTTCAGAAATAATCAACTATGACTCTGACCCTCCACCCCAGAGAGTGCATTCCTTCCTTCCTTTCAGGCACCTATTTCTCAGAAGTTAAGTAACAGGTCTAGTCACAAATGACTGCAAATATCTCCGAGTATATGCCTTTTTTCTTTAGGTACTTTTACAATGCTAGAAATACACTTGTCTGTTATCTCAGGTCTTTTCGTTTTCTCTACAGCATTGCCTTCAGGTTGTTAGCATACTGCAAAAGTACATTTCTCTGCTATCTCAGATCTTTTTCTTTTCTGAACAAGCTTGCTAGGCACTTTTGATTTTACAGTCTTTGCATCGTTAAAAGTGTCAACATACCTAGTAATTCCAGGAACTCCACATACGCATGTGACTGTGTAGTCATAGATTGTATTTGCAAGATAAATGAATGGTCACTGGGCAGGTGGGTGGTATACAGCATTTGGTTCTTATTTCAATGTGCTTAAATTAAAGAATATGCATCAATTAAAATACTGCTTTTAGTTGGTGTGGTTTGACTTAGTTCTACATCAGCAACCATGGTCTTCTATGGTATTAGACCATGGTTGCTGATGTACCACATGATATATTTACACCAATCGGAATGCTTAATTTCCTTTTGCTTTTTTATGCCATGTTACAATAGAGTTCAATAGACTTTATGACATTGTTTCTCCTGTTAGGCTAATTGTTAAGAAAGGCACTGTGCAGTGTTGGTTTACCCCTAACATTAACAGTAACATTCTGGACAAGTATTGATTAAAGTATGCCACGTAATGCAGCTCGATTGTGTTTGGAGACAGATAAATGATTTTTGATAGACTCATTAAAGGAGACTGATATGTATTCTCTGCCACAGTCATCTTTTTTAAGAACAAATTGTACTTAAGCTTTGTGAGACCTTCTCTCCCTTGTCTGGCAGATCCTAACTGTAACTCGAACCACAGTCTGAGAACTAGTCTGTACGCCGACTGTGGATTCAGTTTGGGGCAAGTTCATATTTTTATTATATCTGCATCTATTATTCTGGGATGGTGGGCAGCCACATCCTGCCCTGCTCGACTATACTCTTTCAGAACAGCTAGAAAAACATTGTTAGCTGCTCTAAATTCTGAGTCCATGCTGATGTTAACTTTCCCATTAATTTCTATGCTGTTTAAATGACTGTTAATACCAATGTGAATGCTAATAAACGAACTGATGCTATATTGCTTCCCATCAGTTGTTCGAACAGATCCATAGAACCGACAGAGCAATATACCTAAGTAATCAATCTGTATTGATTTCAAATCTTTCTTTTCTTCTACATATTTCATCCAGATGAGAAAAACATTTACTGACTATGAGGTATTTTTATGAGTATTTCTCTAATTTTTTTTTTGGTCTACAGTAGCTTGGGTATTCATGGTACAGCCATGCATTTGTTATTGAAGGCTGGGTTAACATCAAGGGAAATAATGACAATCACTGGCCACAGATGCGAAACCAGCTTAAAAAGTTACTGGTCTCCATTCGTTAATAACTGGGAGAAGGGGTCAACTATACTGTCTAACCAATGCACCACAACCAGCACTCTAAACAAAGTTAATAACAGCAACACTGAAAATGTGCCCCAAAAACCCAAAAGAAAGGAACCATGTTACTCAAACACCTTCAAGCATGACATCAATCCATTTCTTCACACAACTACTCCTGAAGCAAATGAGCCATCTTGCTCGTACACATGAAGCCTTAACAAAAAAGCCAAACCTGACACATCTTCCTCACACACTTTGAATTCTGAAAGAGTTCCTGATAAAGCAGCAGAACTGCAAGAACCCAACCCATCTTTATCGCCTACCTGGAATTTGAATCATTCTCCTTAGGATCCAAACTGTCCATGGACTCCATTTAATCTAATTAAATTTACCATCAATGGGCGAGTAAATTTTAATTACTTTAGTAGCCCACAAAATATCGAAAGCAGTGATCGCAAGTGAAAATGTTTTGTTGTATGAAGCATACCTGTAGTACTCAATTCCTAGGCAAACAGTTTGTTGAAGTTAAAAAATAAAGTTGTTAACAGTTTAATAATGTTGTAACAGCTGAGTACTGCAATCCATAGGAATCTACCCCGACAGCAATTGTAGTGTAATGTAATGCCATGCATCGGTCACACAATCAATCCCACAATCCACCATTCCAGTAATTGGAATTACAACATAGCAAATACTTTTTCTTGAAATCTTTAAGTTTTCTATGTGTTTAAAAATATGTATGATCATTAGAACAATGAATGCAATCAAACACATAAATCTGTTAGTGGGACATGTTGGTTACCAGTGATATATGTGATTGAGGTGTTACAATTTTTTCTTAGAAAATGGCAAGCGTGTTTTGCTTGCACAGATAAAGATTTTACAATGAAAAGAACTATGTCTGTCTTCATTTTCATAGAAATTGTAACATGGCATTACTCCTAATATAATGACATGTTAAAAGCAATTAAGTCACTCGAAAGGATGGGTCTACTGTGGAATTTATCCATGGTTGGGTTGTTGGAGGCACTTGGCCTTTGGCCTCATACTCCAACACCCATAACCTTGGACTAATTCCACAGTAAACCCATCCTTTCTTGTGGCTTAATCCTTACATAGCAGTTGTCTACTTTATTCATCAGTTCAACATAGTTTGTGACAACTAAGTTAGCATCCTGAATTTCTGTGAGAAAATGTCAGTCTAGGTGCTGCAGAAGTTCTTCAAAATAAGGATGTTTCTGCAAACCATACACATGGGAGGTTTCACTTGTTAACTCTTCTGTACTTGTTAGACCATCTTCAAGTAACTCGGAAATAGTCACTTGAAAGGTCTGTTATGCATCTGTAGCAACGATTTTATCTCTATGACTAACCAAGATCCAATCTAGCAAAGTTGCACTGCCAGGTTTATATTTTACATAGTGTAGGATTAGTGATACTTTGACTAAGATAAATATTTGCTAATTGATTCTTAAACTCCATGGGCCAGATTTTCAAAGTCCACTGAACTTCCGTAGTTGCTGGTAAAAACTGGTGCAAGTGGGTCTTTGTTTACAGAGACTCAGTTTTTTCCCATAGCTATAGTATTTTCAAAAGAGGAGTTGGTTTAGGAGGGGCTCCATGATTTTGTAGCAGATTGTTGCCATTTTTTCTTTGCACAGCTGTGGGGAAACATTATGCCTGGTGGGGCCAGTTGCAACATTCCCCTTAGCTGCACTGATTGAAAATACATATCCCTGCAAGTGTCAAGATTTCATCTTGCAGTTGAGCTGTGGGTTGGGACTTAGTCCCAGACCCATTTTAAAAAAATCCAGCCCTTTTTTCTTACTAGCTAAGCAGTTACAACTGAAATCATCTACTGCAATTTATTCATGAGGAACATTCAAACAATTACTAACATTAATAAAACAACCAAAATACTGTAGGAAATTTTTAAGTGGTATATAAATAACCAGAACATGTTATTTTGTTTTTCCATTTCATCCAAGCTTTAAATTATGGGCAAGCCATTCACAAGAGCAACTTTCCTTCTTAATGTCTAGTTTACCATCTTTTAAGAAGGACTTAATGTACTGTACACTAAATAACAGTTACCCTTTCTTAAAGTTCTATACTGTCTACATAAATGGTAAGAGTCAATTTCAATCTCACTGTCATTAATCCTACTGTAAAGACTTGAAATATAGAATCTGTCAGCAGAAAATGGCCTCTTGGCCGACCCAGTATGTCCAGGTATTCCCTCCTTAGTTTGTCTCTGCAGACCCTAACTGGTCTGCAGTGACTCAACCACCTCCTTGCCTCATTTAGCAATATTCCCCAAGTATATCCCACACATGCTTAAAGCCCTCCACTCTTTTCACCTCCACCACTTCTGCTGGCAGTCTATTCTAGGCATCTACCACCCTTTCTCTGAAGTAGTACTTCCTCACATCCCTCTTAAACTCCTCCCTTCCAGCTTCATTGAATGTCCTCTGGTCCTTGCACTCTTTCTGATATGAAAGAGGCTCCCCTCCTACACTCAGTTTACCCTGGTTAGGTACTGGTAGGTCTCTATCAGATCCCCTCTCACTCTCCTCTTTTCCAGATTGACTACGTTAACATCCTGTACAAATCAAAAAGTCACACTTGGCTGGTGGTACTTAAAAATATAACATACTAAAACATCAAGAAAATTATGCACTCACCACCTTCTTGACATAGGATGCCACTAGTAGAAAGCTTAGTAGAAATACATGTTTATTTGAATCCATGGTGCAAACAAATGAGTAACTGACATGTTTCAGACGTCCTGCTAGATCCTTTATCAAAGGCCTTTGGTAAAGGATCTAACCAAAGGTTCAAAATGTATCAAGCATTAATTTGTTTACACCAGGGATTCAAATAAAGATGAATTTCTACTAAGCTTTCTATAAGTTATATCCTATGTCAAGAAGATGATGCATGCCAAATTTTCTTGCTGTTTTAGTGTGTTACGATTCCTCAGTCTATCCTTGTAGTGCTTTTGGTGGAACCCCTGCACCATTTTAGTTGCCCTGCTCTGGACTGCCTCCAACCTGTTTATATCCTTTCTGAGCTGTGACCTCCAGAACTGGACACAATACTCTAGGAGGGGTCCCGCCAGCGAGCAAAACACTGGCAACACCACAATCATCCTCTTGCTGGAGATACAGTGCCCCTCCATAAACCACAGCATTCCAAAATACCTACCCAGTACAATGTCACACTGTTTCGCCACTATGAGGGCACGACTCTGCTACAGTCACAACATCATACTGAGAGTCAAGTACCAACAACTTAAAGAGCAGCTGATGCCTTCAGGAGAACTTTAACAAAACATGACATTCAGATACAGTTTGACTTGTATTTCACATTAGTTTTGTATTTCTCCCTCCCATTATTTATTACTGAGGCAATCTGCATAAAAACAGGATCTTTGCTCCTGAAAAGTTAATCTATTCCTGTTGCTTTCTCCCTATCTGAAGTCATAAAACAGCACTTCTTGTGACATCATAGTTACTCTCATGGCAACAGATTGTGATGTCACAACAGAGGATTATGACATAAAGTAAGGAGTAATCTATAAAGGCAGATGATCTCTGAAGTATAGAGATCATTTATTCATGCACATTCCCTCAGTAATACATAATGTGTAGGAAAAATCTATAGAATATATATGGAATGTAAGCTAAATTGTACTTAAATATTATGTTTCAATGTTTCTTTTCAGGTGATAGCAACTCTTGAAATTTGTCACATTTTGGTAACTGACCACCAATGTTAACATAAGCTACAGTATGTGAACAAACCCCTCTAGAATGTTGTAGCTGCAGCACAGCCAGGGTTTGGATGTACATTTCCAGCACAAATAATCAACAAAAACAACACTTGCCCCTTCACCTTATTAGCCTTGAAAGAGTTCAGTTTATATTTACTTAAGAATTTGACCTTCTTAGTAATGGTAACTCTTCCAATAAATTACAGCAAAGTATCCCAGGCAGTATCATTAAAATGGTAATTAATTATTATAAATTCCTTTATAATAATAGGTAATGAATGGGACCCTGTAGTCACAGTTAAAAATGTGCACATTAGCAGGCACCAAAAGGTTGATCCAGATGATTTAAAATGTAAAAGTTAAATTAAATACTGAAAATTTAGAATGGTGTCTTCATAAAGATTCATGAAGGCATAAAGGGGTGGTTATCTTTATGCAGGAGAGTGATGTAGATATTATATATTACATGAATTTAATTTGTTTAAATAAAAATAAAATGCCTGTTTACTTGGTAGGGATATTTTCAGGTTTGTTGAAGTTTATGTTTTCACTAATGGAAATGAGTTATAAAAAAGGCTGTTAATATATTTTAGATGCTGATGAAGTTGTGAGTGATACTATGAAACATTGATCTGAGTGTGATGTATTTAGGAACAGTGTTTGAAAATAAAAAGGTCTTAACAAATACACTGGTGAATGGGTCTATTTGTCTCCATATGTGTGGGTTTGGCCTGGACACTGCCCCTGTGATGACAAAAGCCCCAGAGTCTGTCTTCAGGGTGGCCCACAGCACTTTGAGATGTTCTTTTTCCTCATGGTGTCTCTGTACTTCCAGGGCCTTGATCCCCTCCCTCACATATAAACGGTATCCTGTGATATTGGTGCTGGAGAAAGGGCACCTATAATAATGGCAACCCCTTCCCCAGCACATTACAGGGATGGCCACAGGATGGTAGGGTGGCTTGTTAGGTTGAGGTGAGTATAGCGATAGGATGTCGCTATACATATGCATGTGGGTGGGTGGGAGAGGGCATGTACAGTGAGGGGCGGGAGGGGATGTGAGGGGTGGTGCCATGTTGGGCTGCTGAGCTGACCCTGTGGTGTGGTGGATGGGTTGCTGACATCGGTCCACAGGGTACTGAGATTGGGTCCAGGCACTCGTACATTTCTGTTGCACCCGGCCCAAACCTTTTTTGCTGTTTTCACCTCCCCGACATGCACCTCCCTGGAGTTGAGAATCCTTTAGTAGGGAGGTGCGGGGGGTACAGCCCTTCAGAGAAAACATTAAAAAATAAGTCCCCGGCACCATTTTGCTGTGCACCAGGGTGTCAGAGTGCTGAAAAAAATGTTCACCACTTTGACTTTGCGATAATGGCAATTGCCTTTAGGCTTTCACTATTATCACATAGAACCATATAAGCAACCCTGCCTCCCTGCCAGGTATCTCCTGAACATAGAGTAGCCCAGTATGGCCATGTCCCAGTCATAATGCTTAATGCATTACAACTCCATAATGGCCACTAAATCAAGATCACCCTCCACCATGATTGCTTTCAGGCCTAGAATTTTGTTTCCAAGACTCCATGCATTGGTGCACATGGGTCTCCACACCTTTCTTCCCCCGTGCCCACTGCCCTGCTTCCCCTTCCCATTTCTGGCTGTGGTTTTCCCTAATGTTCCCCCTGAATTTCCTCATACTTTTCAAATTTCCTCATTCTTTGTCTCCTTCAATCATCTACCATAGAGACTCATTCATGAAGTGGAACACTGGGATATAACTAGTGCTGTAAAGTAATGGATTAAAAAATGGTTGTGGGACAGAAACCAAAGTTTATAATTAATGGAAAACTATCCACATAGAAGCAAGTGACTAGTGATGTCCCACAGTATTCTGTGCTGGGGCTTGCATTGTTCAATATGTTAATAAGCGATCTGGATGCACCAGTTGCTGGGTTGCCACATATGCTGATGGCACCAACATTTGAAGTGTAGCTGTATCTCAGCAGGATGTTAATGAGATGCAGAGGCACCTGTACATGCTTCAGGATTGGGCAAAAAAAGTACATATGAACTTCACCATTGGAAAATGTAAAGTGATTCATCTCGGTAAGAAAAGTATTAAAGTAGTACAATACTAAAACAACACAGAGACTGGTGAAATTCAGCAGAAAAAGGACCTGGGAGTAATGATGATGAGCACATTTAAACTGAGACACCAGTGTGACATAGCAGCTAACAAGGCAAATAAATCCCTGCAAGCCTGAAGGCAAACTTCATTAGTGGATTAAGAAAAATTTTAATACCCCTTTGCAGATCACTGGACAGACCCTGTCTTGAGTATGGTGCACAGTTTTGATTCCCATGTCTAAGGCAATATAGTGACTAACTGAGATGATGCAAAAGAGATCAACCAAGATTGTTCAGGGATTGGATAATATATATTTTTTTATTGATTAATTGATCTTTTTTTGGTAATGAGGTAAGGCCCAAGGCCCACTGGACACAATTCTGTTTATGGACACTACCCATAACAGCAGGAAAATATCACAAGTATAATAAATAACAGACATGTAAGGTAAACAAAGTTAAAATACACACAGTTATCTGAATTTTATATTTAATGTTTGCAAAATGGTTAACTTTTGTTAACCTATTGTTCCTAGTTTTACAGTTACTGTTCTCCCTTCCCCCCTCTCCACTCCCTACTGCTTGACAGATTGAGAGGCCTGGGTATAACTGATGGACCTAGGACTGGATAAAATCATACTTACTGGGTTGAACCCAGAGGGTGTTGGTTGACCAGTGCCTCTTAACAAGTCAAAACTTAATTCAAAGTGTGCATCAGGTGTTTGTCCTGGGACTGCTCCTGTTTGTATTATTTAACAATGCCCTACCACAAGTAGTACAGCATTAAGCATTAAGATTGTATGCTGATGACATTACAATAGTTGCCTCAGGAGGTAACTTAACAGAACTCCGAAACAAACTTCAGGCTGATTTTGATAGGGTGGGAGAGTGGTTCACCAAGTCGGGGCTGAAGATGAACTCAAAAAATACCAAAATACTTTATTTTTCAACAAAAAAGGTTACAACCAATATCTATATAAAGACAAACACAAATGAACAAATCGAGCAGGTTAATAATACAGTTACAGTTTAGAGCACACACCACCCCATAAGAGGGACGCTGGAGACAACATAAGTTTTTACTCACGGAACATTTATTTCATGCAGATGCAAACACATGTCTTTGCAGAGACATGTGTCTGCATTTGCACGAAATAAATGTTGTGTGAGTAAAAAACTTGTTTTGTCTCCAGCATCCCTCTTATGGGGTGGTGTGTGCTCTAAACTGTCACCATTTGGACTTTTCTTTTTGTTTATGGAAGCATCATGTTCCCTAGTGCATGCTCTGTAGATTTGAGTTAATAATATAGTTACTTGGGAGTAACATTTGAGAACCAATTAACCTTTATTGATCACATCACAATGCTTGTGGGGAAGAACAACAAATAGGACCACTTAGATGTACTACAAAATGTCTAAATATGGGAGTTAGAAAGAAAACAGTGGAACTGTTGATAATGCCTGGGTCGCCCCGAATAAGGGACTGCATTGTCTCAGTAGGTTTACCTGGTTACCAAAAATCAAATAACTAAATAAATAAATAATGCCAACACTGGAATGTGATAATTTAATATATTGTACAGCAAGTACAAATGTACTAATTAAGCCTGACAGAATACAACACAAAAATGCTTGTCATATACTAAGATGCAACTTTAACACCCATCACTGTACCATACTTTCTTGCTTAAACTGGCAGACCTTAACTGTTAGAAATACAAAAATGTGGTTAAAATTATTACATGAATATCAAACTCATAATCCCACCCATTATATTACACATACAGTAGTTGGGAAAGATACTAACCCAGCCTGAGAACTGAAGATATCAGTACATAATGATAAAATGAATTTAGTAAAAACAAAAACAAAATATGGAGATACAACTTTGCAATCTCAAGCTGCTCTTTTATGGAAAGATTTGCCATTTATAATACAAACATTATCTTCCTACTGTGCTTTCACTAATGCTTTAGATGAATGCTTTTTACTTACTTGTAATTGTACATAGTTATATGTTTGGAGATTTTTGTGTCATTGTTGATTGTAGTGTCAACTGTTTTGTCTAAATTTGTAACGCAATATGTTCAATTTAATGTATTCTTTTAGAGTAACTGATGAGATGTAAATACAGGACTGTCTTGTAAGCAGGGTAGAATATCCCTAATGACATGTTTCTTCTGTATAAAAATAAAAATGTAACCTACCTATCTAACTACCTACCCCCAGAATCTATGTGGAAATGAGCTGTTACCAGCTCAGTATGTCATTCCTGGTAAAATGTTTAAAATAATAATGAAACAATCTGCGCCAATGGTAGGTACTCTAGGGAACATTCTAGTAGAAGTGCAGAGTAAAAAATAATTACATCTGCATTGTTCACCTAGGTGTTGTTTTAGTCTGGTCATTTAGGAAACATGCTAATAGAGATAGAGAAATTCAAATAGGTGCTGTTTAAAACCATTTCTTAAGGACAAGATCATTTTATTTTCTCCACCAGAAAATGCAATGGTAGTGCATCCCAAATCCTTGGGACTATGTAAAGAAGTGTTGTTGCATCTGGGTTTTACTGGAGGGTATAGTTATTTGAATATTTGCAGATGATCTAAGAGTCAGAGGTTTGGCCATGTGGCTTTAGCAAAGCAGCTAAGTTGTGTGGTGAACCTGTAGCCAAGATTTAAAAGATGGAGCAACCCAGCCAAAATGTAAACCTGGCACAAAAACCAGTTTAGGTCCCCATAAATCTGACAGTGGTAAATGCTTTGCTTCTGTCAGTCTAGACAGTTCTTTCTCAGCACATGAAACAAACAGTACAGCGCCACAGTACATGAAGGAAAGAAGATTATAATTGGCTATGGCATAATGAGCCTCATCTGATAACCATTCCTTAAACCTAAAGAGTGAGCCAATCTTTTTATATGGTCTAAGGCAGTGGTTGTCAACTGGGGGTCCGCAACCCAAAGGGGGTCCATGAATGCATGCTCAGGGGTCTGTGGAACAAGGAATTGAAAGTTAAATTGTGGTACTGCTTTTTTTATTAAGATTAGTGCAACCGCAAGTTGACATCAACAAGCTGCTAGATTCTAACAACTAAAACACCCTCTTTGCACTGTTCCTGGGCAGATTATCAAAGCACGAGCAGCACAAGCTGCATGAGTCCTGCTGATATGAAATTAGCCCCAGACTACTGTCCTGATAGCTCTCCTCATTGTTTTTATCTGTTGCCATAGTAGCTGTGTGGTGGTCTGTGTGCTCTGTCTGCTTTCAGTCTCTCCTTGTAGCTACCAGTCATTCGCTTCTCACACCTTGCTTAAACTAATCTCTTCTCATAGCTCTCACAGCTCTAACAAAAAAAGAAAAATAAAAGTTGTCATCTGCTCTTGTGCTCCCACTCGCTTCCTTTCTGTTCTCTCATGGACTAATGCAATCACGGACATTCTTATTCATGAATTGAGTGGGTAAGCTAGAGTGTCTCTATTAAAATTTTATAAAAAACAGCAGCATTGAAAAACATATTAGAAAATAACAGCAGTACTTTGTGCCAGCTTGTGTTGGATGCCCCACCCCAGTAACATGAAAGCAGGGAAAGAATAAAGACATATAAAGAAGCAACAGCATGTCATATAGTCAAGCATACTTAGGGAAAGCAATAACTACTGTAAGGTGGTTTTATTTATTTTTTGTTAGCTATGCCAGTTGACTGCACATTAAAGCTTTGACAGAATAAGTTTTTTTCCCAGTCAGTTGAATGCTTACCCCCCACCCCCACATATGAAGCAATGGAAGACAGTGGCATACAATGGTGCTCGGTTAATGCTCATTTTAATGTCCACTATATTAAGTCCTTTTTGTACTATATATTTTTAATTTTTTTATTATTATTTTCATATGTTTTAATAAAACAAAATGTTTATATAACAATTGCTTGTTGTTGTTTTTGTGTTTACACTGGGGCAGTATAAATGCTGTAAAACACTAAGCTGGTACAATATCTACAGACATTTTTTTGGTAGGGAAACCCCAACATGGCTGACAGGTGTCCAGGGGGTCCCCGAACCAAAAAAGGTTGATGACTACTGGTCTAAGGGATCCTGATAAGATAGGCTGTGGTCTCAGTTGATTCCCATGTATCTAAAAGATGTAATGACCTCCAGCAAAGATCCATCAGTAGACTTTATTTCAAGTGCATTGTTTAGGGGGCTTCTTCTGGGTATGGTGCAAAAAATCATAACCTTTGGCAGTTTTGAAGCAGTTTACTGCTAAAAACATTTTCTCAAGTAGGATAAAGTATGGCCCAGGTCTTGGTTTATGTCCATAATACTATGCACACTCCTATAAATGACAGTATACTAAGTATATACTGTAGTAGCAGTTGATTTGGCAAGTTATTTTCGAAACTATTTGGATATCTCTAAGGAGATTTATACAAGATTGCCTTAGGCCCATCAGTCTCAAGCATTTTTTCTTTCAGCAGGTATCTCCAGATAGTATCATGAGATAACTTGCTGAATCAATTGCTACATCTGTAACAGGAGGTTTGATGAACCGCAGTGGGAATGTAGGGGACTGACAAATTGAACAGAGGGGCTCACCCTGGAACACCACTTAGAATCACTTAGAACCTCAAATGGGGAGTACTAGGACTCATTTAAATACATGTAATATTTCTGAAAAACAACTGGCAGAACTGCGGTTGTTTGTTTTAATCGTTATTCATATCTAAATGTGAACAATTATGAACTCGATGATTGAGCCAAAGCTCATTTTCAGCAAGGTACCACAGCATTTTTGTTGTGCTGTGGCTGTTCTCTATGGAAAATAGACTATGGTGTGACATCACTACAATATTTAAATATTTGAAAGGGATAATACCATCAGACCAAATGCAGCCCTTTAGGATGCACAAAGATGAGATAGTAATAGAATACTCAATATCATCAAAAGGAGGAATTCTCAAAGGGAATAGCAGGTAGAGCTGCTTTACAGAATGAGTAGTGGAAGCTTGGAACAGATTTCCAGAACAAGTGGTGTCAGTTGACACTGTTTCTGCTTTCGAGATTTCACTAAATTAGTACCTTGAATAAAATGAGGCAACAGGGTACTCCTACTGAGTTGGTGGGGCAAAGAAGTCAATAGTCCAGTGGCCTTCTTTCTTTTCTAAATTGTTGGTCAGAATGTTGCAATATTATTATTACAGTTATAGTAGGACAACACCTGGAAGTCAGGCCCCTTGACATCTAAAGAAAATTTGTTTTTTTGAGAAATTTAAAACAAATCCCACTCACACGCAGTTGCACAATATCCAGTCCTGAAAAAAAAAATAACAAAACCTCATGCAGGATATGCCCAAGGTGCTTTTCACAATGCAACAGTGAGTCAGGAGAAACATAGAATGGAAGTGCATACTCATCTTCAAAAAATTGACAACAGGCAATTCTGATGAAGAAACAGCATTTTTAATCACTATGTGCTGGGTGGTTTTGTCTGCACCAGGCTGACTTTTGGTTGCCGATATATGGCATTTTGAGGACAATTGATGCTGACTGTTGTCAGTTTTTTGAAACCTAGAGTGCACCTCCTTTATTTGATTGTCTTGACTTGCTAGATCACCCACAAGCTGCTACAATATTCCTATTAAGTGCTCCAACGTACCTCCTCCACCTCAAAACAAACAAATCTACAGTTTTATGGGAAAATTTAAAAGCTGTTATCTACAGTAGTCACTCAATGTCATACCCACCTGTTGCCCTGACAAAGCCAGGTAAGTTTAGTTTTGCTTTTGTCTTAATTAGGTGTGAACAGGTGCAACACAGAGTGATAACTCTTCAATGTGGTGTCGTTACAGCCAGTCTGAAATTTTCTTCAGGATACAACAGTGAGGATTTGGCACTTGGTGTTGGACCAATTTATAAGTAATTAAAACAAAAATAAAATGTTCCTGGCTTACTCGGGGTTACAGGTGGCTAGGATATTGAGTAGTTAGATGTGGACAGTTTTTTTTAAATGTTCAAATAAAACATTAGATTTATTTTTGCTTTTCGGGTGTGAGGTGGAGACTGAGGCACACTTAACTGGAATATTTAGGCAACAGATGGTCTATTGTACCATTGGATGCAGGTAGCACATTTAAAACACTTTTGGGAAAGCCCTTTTAAAAACTATTCAATGAATCAAAAGTCATAGCACTCACCGTCAGGTAATGAAAGAGGGTCCAGATAAAATAATATGTCCAGCTTCCCTCTTTATTCCAGCACTGCAAGATGTGCACACAAAGTAGCCACAGCAGCAAGGACCACAAATTCCTGATGTTTCACTGTGAAGAAGGCTTTTTCAAAGGACCATATTACTACTACTACATGCTATCATATTTATGCAAGGCATATCCATTTAGTATTTGGGCCCTTTTATGACAGTAATGGTGACTGGTCAGTGACACAAAAAAAACAGTATCCCACCCTTTGCTGGTCCTCCATGGATAACCTTTCACAGAAACAAAAGTGGTGCTTTTCACTCAGGTCGTACATGTTCTTAAAGTTGCCAGGACAAATCCTGCAGGGCTACATTTCATTAAGTGTATTTAATAACGTAGTACATTACTTAGGTTTCTCGGTCCCAGAAAGAAAGTCAGATGGCTCTGTACCCTGCATGCTAGGTATAGTTGCTGGGTTTAGCAGGTGGCTGCTTGACTGAGTCTGAGAATTAATGTTATGGCTATAAATGACCATGCCATAAACTGGCTGGTAGGTCAGTGAGTAAAATGAGTTGAACTTCCTTGAAGAAACTGCCCCCCAGAGATCCATGACTGCTCTGGGCAATCCTAGCAGTTCCACAGTGACTGTGTCAATTGCAGACAGGTGATGACCACCCTCTCAATGAAGGTGAATGCCTCCTTCCTCTTACTCCGTTCCTTTCTTCATTCACTGGTACTCCTTGCCATCATTTGAAGGGATGGACTAACAATAAGTCCTAAACCTGGTGCCCCAAGCCTTTTATACACTGGGGTGGGGCTGCCATTTTCTGTGCCCGTAAAAGTTGGCATGGCCAGAAACATGACCTTAAGATGGCTCCACAACTTAACGTGACTTACCTTAATATAGACTGATTTGAAGCAGAATAATGCTATTGGGGCCTGTTCACAAAAGTGCATAATGCTACACACGTAGCATATGCATGGCTAGTAGCCCGATAGGCACATGAAGCACATATGGCCTGTGCATGTAGCATGCACCAGTTGTGCACAAGGACATGTGCAGACCCCGACTGTGAACATGTGCACAGGGAGAGATCCACATGTGCAAAGTGGCGTGGCCATGTAGGAAAACTGCACAGCCCACCACACACACACACTTATGAACTAAAAATATGGTGGAACACCGTGGAGGGATGCAGATGCCTGCTTATGTGGTGCCGAAGAAGGCATAACGCCTGTATGTAACCATGGCACCAAAAGTCAGCAGCTGTTCGCAGAGCACTGGGGCCAGTAGCACAAGGCCACAGCCACAGTGGACATGAGTACTGCAGGGGCCATGATGCCATGGTGTAAACCATGGATGACCGGCACAACGGACAGCAGTTAGGGCCACAACACATGCATGACATGTGAAGTACGGCCTTGGGATCACACAGGACAGTAGCCCAGCAGCACAAGCAAGCCACAGCTCTCCCTCCACAATAGTACAATCCACGACCATTGCATGACAATGATGACGAGGCAGTCTGTCCACCACTGCCACCATGACACAGGAAAGGGACACCAATACACACAGCTCTCAACAGTAGAACAGCAGTGGAACAGAACTCCCACCCCTACCCCAACACACACAGAGGCCCAAGGGCACTACAATAGCATGTGCATGACAGACATCAGGCCACATCATGGAACACCACAGGACCCAATCTAAATTTAAGGGTGTCCAGCGAGAACAATCCCCCACTACGGAATGGTTCCCAAACAGACCAGAAATGGCACACAAGGCAGACATGTATGGTTACCCATGGCCAGCACACCTGCACCATGCAATGGAGCCTGCACAGCATGACCAGTGGCATGCAGAACACGGCATGCAAAGGTGGCATGCACACACACCTGAATGAGAACACACAACATACACAAACTGCAAGTCAAGTACCTTTGGCCCAGACACGGGCCATGTGAAACAGGGCCAGCGACACATGTTATGGAAAAATATACTGCCTTTATTAAATGGAGGTACAGAACAGAGACAGGTGGGGATAGGGACAGGGTGGGCAACACGGTGAACAGGGATAGAAAGTGTGGGCCAGTCTAGTCCTCCATGGATGAGTTGGACATTTCATATTCACCAGGAGGCAGGGTGGTGTTCGAGTAGTCATGCTCCACCAGAACGATACGGTGCACAGGAACTCTGTACTGCTGAAATGAGAAGATGGGACAGGGGACATGCATCAGTGACAGGAAAGGGCACACAAGCAGCAGAACACCACCCACACAGGCATGCACACCACACAACACCCATCTGTGTTGGTTCCTGGATGACCCAGAGGTCCCTGCTTAGGTCCCAGTATACCAGGGCATGCTGTGTGCATCTGCATGTCAGATAGTCTGGCGTGTCTGGGGGACACCCCATGTTCCTCTGTTGATGGACTACGACCTCACCAAAGACACCCTCCCCCAGGTCCACCTTCTCAAGCACCATCCACACTGGTTGTTGTTGTTGTTGTTTATTTAGGTATAACCATTGAGCTTGTGCTCATTCACAATGGTGACCTTATGATACAAGTACAATGCAAAACAAACAATGTTAAAAAATCCATAACACACAATGAATTATTCATTTACATTACAAAACCTCAGTACACTTACATGAGATAAATATGACAATCAAAACAATGGCATGGTTGAACATTAAAAAGCAGGTGTGTTTTTAAGGCAGAAAGTGACAGGGGCTTAGAATAAGGACCCCTAAAATGAGGGGGGAGATTATTCCAAAACTTCGGTACCAAATGACTGAAACTGTGTGATGACCTTTTAGAAGAGAACTTAGGAACTACTAACTGGGAACAATAAGAGTTTCTTAGGGAGAGGCTAACCTTCCTGAATGTCAGTCTATCCCCCAGATACTTAGGAATTAATCCCATACCAGATTTATATACGAACAGACTTACCTGAATGCTTCTCCTTTCGGCCAAAGAAACCCATCCTAAGAAATCATATAAATGGCAATGATGAGTAATTATAGGGCAATTCAAAATTAACCTGGTCAGCTTATTACAGAGACTGTCTAATTTATGTAGTCTATCAAGGGAAGCATTACCATACAAAATATCACCATAATCAATCAACAGTAAAATCTGAACTTGAATTATATTTTTCATCTTGTCTGAATCTAAGCATTTTCTATTTCTAAATAAACAACCTACTCTCTTATCCACCTGGCTGACCAATCTATCCACATGTTCATTTCCTGAGCCTATCTGGTCCAGCCAATATCCTAGATATTTATATGTTTTAACTGATTCAATACGCATTCCTGATAGATTCAAGACTTCCAATTTTCCATCTAATTTTAGTTTAGTAGCTGGACCAAATAATACCGATTTTGTTTTAGATGTTTTTAATTTTAATTTTAACTGATGAAAATATTTTTGCACTAACTCAAATCTAGCCTATAAAATAGATTGGGTTTCCCCAAATGAAGTAGCTGAATAATATAAAATTGTATCATCCACGTAGAGGTGGTAATTCACCCTTCTACGCTCTTACCAATATCCTTTAGATGAATCAAAAAAAGGAGACACCCCAGCACAAAGCCTTGGGGCACACCCCTTTCTACTCTCAGAGAAGATGAAGCCATATCATTAACCCTAGTGTACTGGTGTTGATTACTCAAATATGAGCAAAATCAGGCCAGAGCATTACTGCTCAACCCTATCTCTGATAGCTGATGCAACAGGAACTGGTGGTCAACCATGTCAAAGGCCTTGGACAGATTTATCAATATGACACCTATATACTTCTGTTGGTCATTCGCCCTAGTGATATCATCCAAGACCCTTGACACGGAGACCACTGTACCGTGTAGCTTATGAAAGCCAGACTGGAACTCATCAAATAAATTCTGCCTAGTCAAATAGTCAACCATCAGGTCCACCAATATACATTTAAAAATGTTACTAATTACTGGGAGGAGGGATATTGGTCAATAATTAGATAGTAAGCCATGGCTGCCCCCTTTAAAGACTGGGACAACCCTGGTGCACTTCCAGGCTTGTGGGAATGCACCATAGATAACAGACTGATGAAACAAATGGGCCAAGGGACGTGCTATGTTCACTTGGTGGGGCCTGAAACACACAGCAAATGGCACACCTCAGCATAGCAACCTAACAAATGGGTACAGACAACAACACACACATTTCCCACCAGGAGGACATCCTGGTAGGTATATGTAGCCACCCTCATGAGGTGCCTGGGTAGGCCACATTCAAGGCCCTTGACCAACCGCCTAGTTGCTGCATGTGCCATCATTGCTCATGCAGAGTGAGTGCTGGGTATGTGAGTATGGTGGTATGGCCCCCTACACGCACCCTCCTGCATGTGACATGCCCCAACCCTTAAAGGACACACACCCCAAACCCAGAAACCATGCATGACACCTCCCGTGCAGAGAACATTGCCACAGAGACAGTAGTGGGAAACAGAGGGACAGTGCCAGTTGCAGGATGTGCCCTGGGGCATTAATGAACATCATACTGATAGACAACATGCTGGACAGGCTGAAACGGGCATAGTGACACAGACGTCCCCGCATATTATGGGGCAGACTGAGTCACACATGCTGGGTGATGCTGAATGCCTCCAGAGGTTCCGTGTGGACCATGCCATGCTGCAATATCTTTATTCCCTTGTTGAGCAGATATGGCCCCTGACATGCAGGTCATAAGCCATGACTTTGGAGATAGAGGTCATGTGTACCCTACAGTACAATGCTACAGAGTCATTTCAGAGGGTAATAAGTGACATAGCAGGTGTCAGCCAGGCATCGATCCCCAGGCCCTTCACAAATTGACAGATGCCCTTGTGAGCTATGTGGGGGAGTACATCTGGTTCCCCATGTTGTCCAGGGAGCTGAGAACAGTGGTGCAGGGCTTCCACAAGGCATATGGAATGCCAAACACCGTTGATGCCATCCACTGTACACATGTAGTGATTCTGGCAATGCCAGTGGATGAGGGTGCATACAGGAACCACAGGGGTTACCACAGTGTCAGCTGCCAGGTCATATGTGATATCAGGGGCATACTGATCAATGTCTATGCCAAGTACCCCTGGTACTACAACTTATACATCTTTGACAACAGAGGCCTGAAACAGCACCTCGCATTTCTGGGAAAGTGGTCAGGGTAGCTAATAGCTACGTATGTCTGTGTTGTGCCATGACTACTGTGTGATGTGTGCATTGTGTCCATACTGAAGTTCTATCTATCATCCCCAACAGGTGACAGTGGCTATCCACTGAGGACATACATCCTGACGCCTTACCTGACACCACAGCACCCGGCCAAGGACACCTTCAATCATGCACACGCAAGGGCCAGGAACATCATGGAATGAACCATAGGACTCCTGAAGATGCGGTTCAGGTGTCTGGACCATAGGGGTGGGATGATGATGCTACAACCTGGTAAGGTGTGCAGAGTCTTCACCACATGCACCATGCTGCACAACATCTGTGGGTGACACTGGCTGCCAATGTCATATGACATCCCACGATTGCTGCCACATGGTTATCAGGGCAGACAGCAGGATGGTTGAGGGGTGCAGCATCTAAGGGTACCCATGGGCCCATGGCATCATCATGTCGAGCCACTGCCTAAATGAGTTGCAGCATTTGCCATCAGGCACTGTGTTGCACATGGCACATTCAGGCAGTAGGCTGCATGGCAAGGGGTGCAGTGATGACATCAACCTGCTGATCACCCCTGTCACTGCACACATGTGTGTGCCATGGTGGCTGTGCAAAGTCGGGCATGTGGGCTGTGTTATACATGCATGTATGCCCATCGGTGTCCCTACAGGGGATGCCACTGTATGGCAACTGTATTGCCACATCACCACCACTACGCTGTGTGGTGTCATGACGTATCAAGGAATGTTGGGGTCCCATAGGCACACATGCACCAGTATGCCATGGCCACTGTGGCATTCACACAGAATGTGCCATCACAGTGGTCATGGCTGTCTGTTGTTCCCCTGTGTAGGGTGGCCATGCAGGATGTGTGACAGGGACACCAGCACACACCTCTGGGGTCTGTGTGTGGTGCTGTATGGTCCACAGTGCCTGTAGGGTGGTGCTCTACCTGCGGACATGGGATTGGGGGCATATGTCTGTGTGCTGTGTCAGTGTGGGTGTGGTGGGTGTCTGTGCCCATGGGGGTCATATACCCCAGCCTCCTCAGTCGCCTCCGGCATTGCCCATGCAACAGCCCCTGCCAGTGGCTGTTGCACTAGCCCCTGGCTGCGGACAATGCTGTGAGCACTGCAGACCTGTGGGGTTGGTCATGCCAAAGACACCTGTGGGTGTGCTGTTGGGCATGTTCACCTCAGCTTCGTCGGCCATTCACACCTGCATCCATGTCCCCTGGTGGCTGTATTGTCACCCACTGTGCCTGTGGCGTGTTGTGACTGCACGGCACCCATCCAGGTGTTCAAAGATGGCCATAAGCATATCAGTGATTCTCTCCTGTGCACGGACACTGGCAGATACGTCAGTGGTCATCCTCACCTGTGCCTGCACACTGATCTTAAGCACAGTGCTATCCGTGTCTCTGCCCAGGCTATGGCAGCCAGCTCTGCCACAATCTCCTCCTGTGTCTTAGCTGCACCAGTGAGGACCTTCGTGAGGCTCCCCAGGGCATGTGTGTAGTCCCTTGTCACCTGCAAAGTCTCCCACTCCAGCCTATGGAGGTCTGGCTAGTAGGTTGACAGGGGACTGCTTGTTGTCAAATGGTGTGGTCGTCTTGCTGGTGGGGGGCCAGTGAATGTCCAGCGTTGAGTGTCCAGGGACCACCGTGGTGTCTGTTGTGGCTCCTTGTCCTCCGCTGTTGCAGTGTCTCTGCCCTGCATCTCCAGTATGCTGTGTCTGTCATCATACATTGCCTGGGTGCCATGATCTGCTTCCACCACTGTGGACTCCATGACCTGGCTGTCTATTGCTGTTGCTTGCCATGTGTCCATGTCCTTGGGGGTGTCTCCCTGTGTCCCCGTGCCTGTTCTTTGTGGTGTGTCATCAGTCCTGTCCCACTCCATGTCCTATGCATGCTGTGGTTCTGCTCCCATGGCCTGTGTGACTTCCAGCTGAGTGTCACCTGTGGGACGGAGCATGCCACTGGTCATGGTGCTGTATGTGTCCACAGTGTATTGTGCCTTTGTGGCATGCAAGCACCTACTGTCACTGTTTTCCACACACGTTGGTCTGGTGGTGTGGCCAGAGGGGTCCTCCCCTCTGCTGTCATCACTGTGCACTGTGGGTGAAATGTACACTGTCAGCTTGCACAGTGCCCCCACAGTATACATATCCTCAGGGATTTCTACTATAACTGGCTCGCCAACAACAGCTCCAAGCTATGTAGTAAAATAAATCCTCTAAACCTCACCCAGCTAATTTCACAACCCACCCACCTAAATCACAAGTCACAGAACCATTCCCTCTTGGACAAGGCCTTTACCTCACACCCCCATTGGATAATCAAAGCTGGTCTACTTCCCAACTCCCTAAGTGACCACCACATGCTCTATGTGATATGGAAAATACACAGGCCCAAAGCACCTCCTCCACAGATGTTGCTCACTAGAGCTTACAAATCTCTCGATCTTGTGGCAGTCTTAAATGACCTGACACAGGTTGACTGGTCTTTCATCCCCAAGGCAACCTCCATTGACAGTGCCCTTGATTTCTTCAAGTCCAGTTTCCTCACAGTTTGGAATTTCCATGCACCCCTCAGAAGGACTCGGGTAAGGGGTGCCCACCTGCCCTGGGTTTCCACCTATATCATTGACCAATTCCACGCCAGAGACCAGGCATGGAAAATGTGCAAGGCATCTGGCATCCAGGCGACACTCCAACTTTACCGTGCACTCTGAAAATCCTGCACTAGAATTATCCGACAAGCCAAAGCTAATTACTTCAAGGCAGCCTTCAACACAAACCTCAACCACCCATCAAAATTCTGGAAATCAGTCAAATCACTACTATCCGCCCCTGCCCAGCCACCCACCCCTACCATAAATGTTCAATTTTCCTTCGTCTCTGAACCAAGTGATGTGGCTTCTGTTTTCAATACCTTCTTCACTAGCTGTGCGGCCTCTCTTCTATCCTCTGTCCTGTGCCCTTCCATGAGCACACCCCCACAAATGCTACCCACCTCCCAGACCTCCTGCTTCTGTTTTCATCTGGTTACCCCATCCAAAGTGCCAAAAGCACTGAGGGCACTCAATCCCGCCAAAGGCAAATGCCTCGCAGGACTGGATTTCAAAATGCTACATCTGTCTGGCCCAGCCATTGCCACCCCACTGGCTGCTCTCTTCAATCTCTCTTTTACACTGTCCGATATCCCTTCTGTCTGGAAGTGTGCCACAGTCATCCCCCTGCCAAAAAGGAGCGATCCCTCCTCACTGGGTAACTACTGCCCCATCTCCCTACTCCCCATCCTGGCCAAACTACAGGAGCACCTTGTACTCACTTAGCTCTCCTCCTTTCTCAACTCATCCTCCTTCTTCATTCCCTACCAGTTTGTATTTCAGAAGTCGCACTCACCAATTACCTCCCTACTAAAGCTTACCGATGCCATCCTCACTGGTATGGATAAAGGACACATCACATCAGCCATTTTCGTCAACCTAGCTATGGCCTTCAAAACCATCTCCCACTCCCTGCTAGTATCCAAACCTATGAGTTCTGGACTTTCTAGAGCTGCCACCTGTTAGTTTCACTCATACCTGACAGGCAGGTATCAATCAGTAAGAATTGACCCACACACCTCAAACCCCTTCCCTGTCACTACCAGAGTCCTCCAAGGCTCAGTCCTTGGCCCGATACTATTCTCTATTTTTTTGAATGACCTACCCTCAGTCTGCCTATGCACATCCATTTTCATGTACGCTGATGACACCATACTGTATGCATCAGGCCCCTCTCCTGCAGAAGTGGCCTCCATACTCCAGCAGGACTTTAATGCAATCCAGCACTGGTTTTGTGCCAACCAGCTTTTTCTTAATACCAATAAAACTGTCTCCCTAACCTTCGGCTTGAGACAAAGACTCTCCCAGCTCCCCTCCTCCCCTACCTTCCTCACCATGGATAGGACTCCTTTGGAAGCTTGCACCTCCTTCAGATACTTAAGGGTCTGGCTCGACCAGCACCTCAATTTCTCCACACACATTGACTTGATTCACAAGAAACTGCATCCTAAACTAGGAGCCTTATATCACAACAAGGGTAGTATCACTCTGTCTACCCAGAAGGCAGTTGTTCAGAAGTTGATCCTCCTTTTTCTTGACTATGGCGATGTGGTCTATGGCACTGCTCCCAAGTCCTCCCTAGCCAGCCTTGACACACTTTCCATTCCTTCTGTTGCTTTGCCCTGGACTGCTCTCCCTTGACTCATCACTGCAACCTCTACAGATCCCTAGACCTGCCCACACTCCAGGATTGCAGACAGGTACACTGTGCCAGGACCACAGTGAAATTCTGGGCAAAATCCCTTCCCCCCATCTCAAATCCGCCCTCTTACTCCAATCACTACCAGCGTACTCTTTCAGGATCAATGACTCCCATCTTTTTTATGTTCCACTTATGGGCTCATCTATAGGTCAAGCTGCTTTCAAATCCCACATGACCAAACTATGGAACATGTTGCCAGCAGGCATTAGGCTCACCACAAACACTCAGCAACTCAACCACCTCCTAAAAACACATTTCTCATCCACATGCACATGCACCTAACACCACCAAGGGGCCAGTGGCTCCTGCTCTCCATTATCGCTGCCTCTCGCTAAGTAGTACCCCTGCAAAGTGCTCTTAGAATACTGCCTAGCCTAGTATAAGCAATTAGTTAGACTAGTATTAGGTGGTCCTACTGCTGTCTCCACTAAGTTCTGTAACAATTTTGAGAATTGATTTGTAATCTAAGGTGCCTAACATGTATTTATTCTAGTTGCACACATATCATGTTAACCCTTTATGCTTGTTATGTAAATTGTCCTACTGCTGTTGCTCATGTCTAGTGTACCAATTTTACTAATTTTGACCACAGTATGGTTGCATTGTATTCTGTATTTACTGGATCTATGTCTATCTGTAATTCATGTAAAATTTCATTCTGTTCTTTCTATGTCTATCTGTAATTCATGTGTAATTTCATACTGTTCTTTCTGTATTTGCTCCCCTTACCCCAGAACATATCTGGAATTGAGCAGTTCACCACTTAGTATGCCTTCCTGGTAAAACTCTTAAATAAATAAATAAACAGTATCATGCTTATCCCACTGTCTCCTGCCCCCACACTCACCTGACATGCAGTAAATGCCATCTGGCTCACCATCCGTCATGATGTCACTGATGGTGTTACCCACCATCTTCTCTATAGGTATCATTGGGGGTTCCGGTGGGGCTGCTGCCATTGCAGCCTGGGACTGGCATGCATGGCTCAGCTTTTTCTTCACTTGGGACCAGAAGTCCTACCACTTGTGTTTGATGGCAGATAGCATGTGTGCCTCCAGTCCTGAGGCATTTACTGCTGCCTGTATGTTGAGCCATATCCTGGCCTTGGCCTCAGTGGGGCTTGTTAGGGATCTGTGTCCATACAGCACATCGTAGTGCTGGCATATGTTGCTGACCAATATCACTACCTGTCCCCTGCTGAAGTTTGCTGACTGTGTCTTCCAGCCCCTGCCCCATCCTACTTGCCCGGCTCCCTCTCTGACCACTGCAGGCAGTGCTGGAACTGGTTCTGGCCTTCTTTCCCCTGCTGTCAGTGCTCATGGATGTGTTATTTCCATCTCTCCTGCACACCCCTCTTATTGCTCCATCTGCATTGCTGTTCTGCATCTCCTTTTATGGTGGGGTCACAGGCCATGGTTTGTTTCCCAGATGGGCTGTGGTCCACCCTTGCAGCATGCTTGACCATGCCCCTGATCGCCCTGCATCTTGTGTGCCTGTTCATGAATGGCACATATTCATCTGTCTTTGCGTGCTGCATAGCTGCACAGCCCTACTTGTAACGGGTTTACATGTATCTTCCGCACATTGTTGAATAGGGACCACTGTGATGGTAAAAGGGGGTAACAGTGCTAACAGACTCATTACAACACATAAACTTAACAGGATAGCAACTGAAAATACATATACAAAAAACAATGGGAAGTGTGAGTTACAACTTGATAATTCAGTCAAGTGGTTTATGGAACATCATAATCAATGAGGCTGATGACCAAGTGAATTTTTTTGAAAGATTTTTATTCAGCAATTTTATGATACTGTATATAACAAACAGAGTAACATAAAACAAGTTTTTGAATTGCATTTCCTTGATAAGTCATCATTAAGGATCACTAAGGAAAAGTAAGGAGCAGTAGGCAGCGCTCATTACAGTTTCTGTAGGTTACCTGTAGTAGCTTAGCATTTTACCATAAAGGAATTTATCCAGTCTATTCTTAAATATTAATTTACAGTTAGAAATGACCCCTGAAATAGGTAACAAATTCTATGGTTTAACAACCCATTGTGAGAAAAAATATTCCAGTTTATTAGTAGAAAAACCATTACAAGTTAATTGTAGTGGGTGTCCCCTGATGTTTACATTAATTTGTTTAAACTCAAGCCCATCTCATTAATAAGGTATTGCTCTCTAATTATCTCCCACCTTAGCATGAGGTCACCACTTATCTTCTTGATTTCAAATACGTAGGGTTAAATTTATTTAGATGCTCATCATAGCTAAATTCCTTAGCACCTTGTACATATTTTGTGATTTGTCTTTGGATCTTTTCTGTATGGGCTATTTCCTTCTTTTTATATGGGCACCAATGTTGAGAGGCATAATCAATATGGGGACAATTGTAGGCCCTATATAAGGGGAATAGAACAGCTGGATCTCTGGATTTTATATTATGCCAGATTGCCCACCAAATTTTATTCACTTTATTAAGAAGTTTGGTTATCTGACTGTCAAACTCAAAATCACTTTACACATAGACCCCTAAGTCATTTTCATATATAGATTTGTTTAGTAACTGATTGTTTAATTTATAATCATGTTCTTTTTGGTTCTTGGGGCCGAAGTGCATAACGTTGCATTTGTTGATATTGAAAGACATTCCCCATTGATTGGCCCATAGTGTAAGTTTATCTAAGTTTTTTGGAGTTGTCTTATTTCATCCTGATAACTACATGGACCACCAATCTTGTAATTAGCAGCATATTTTATGACCCAGCAATCTAAATTTGAATATAATTCAGAAATAAAAATCTGAAAAATTAGGGGGGCCAAAACTGAACCGTGGGGAACACCACTGGATACAAGTTTCAAACTTGATGTGTGGCCATCAATAATCACATGTATTGCACATTCAACTAGCCAGTTTTGAACCCAGTTTACATGATTAGGATGGATATTCACGGCAAGCAATTTAAAACTCAAATGCCTTTTTAAAGTCCAAGAAAATTATATCACAAGTTATGCTAACTTAAACTACAAAACAAAAATTACAACAAAATCAAGCATCCAGAATGTAAAGGGAAAGAGAGTGATAAATAGCAACGCACTTTTCAGGGCATTTGAACCAATCATTTAGACAAAGTTTCATAAGCTTTAAGTATAATAATACATCTGCAACCTGCATTATTTGAGTTCAAAACAAATTATTCAATATCTCACTAGATGTAATAAAGTTACTAAAATATTGCCACATCTTATTAAATAGATATGTCCTCTTCTATTAAATATAGTGTACTTTCTCAATTGTGTTTGTTTTATTTATTTATTTAAACTGGAGAGTCCATGGGCCAAAGTCCAATTTGCATGGTTGACCAGTAAGGTTATAGTCGATCAAAATATTCATATATGTAATAAAATCTGGTGGGGATGAATCTTTCCATTTCATTAAAATGCATTTAATGCATTTATTAATCCTATAATTTTGAATATTTTTTAATACATGTTACAGTCATTTAAAGTAAGTCCAAACATTAAC